>OY283153.1:110951852-113451852 GCA_958299815.1 Sarcophaga carnaria
TTTTGAAAAATCGAATTTTGGCCAAAAATACATGAAAATTCTCAAAAAAATAAATGGCCATTTTTTAATTGGAAAAAACGTCCCTCTTTCGAACTGTGCTACTCAAAAAGCTGTACTACTTTTGTGAGTCGAGATATTCGATTTTTTTCAAAATTTTGTGAGTCGAGGTATTCAATTTTGAAAAATCGAATTTTGGCCAAAAATACATGAAGAATTCTCAAAAAATAAATTTCCATTTTTTAATTGGAAAAAACGTCCTCTTTCGAACCGTGCTACTCAAAAAGCTGTACTACTTTTGTGAGTCGAGATATTCGATTTTTTTTCAAAAGTTTGTGAGTCGAGGTATTCAATTTTGAAAAATCGAATTTTGGCCAAAAATCATGAAAATTCTCAAAAAAATAAATGGCCATTTTTTTTAATTGGAAAAAACATCCTCTTTCGAACCGTGCTACTGAAAAAGCTGTACTACTTCTGTGAGTCGAGATATTCGATTTTTTTCAAAATTTTGTGTGTCGGGGTATTCAATTTTGAAAAATCGAATTTTGGCCAAAAATACATGATAATTCTCAAAAAAATAAATGGCCATTTTTTAATTGGAAAAAAACGTCCTCTTTCGAACCGTGCTACTCTAAAAGCTTGTACTACTTCTGTGAGTCGAGATATTCGATTTTTTTTCAAAATTTTGTGAGTCGAGGATGCAATTTTGAAAAATCGAATTTTGGCCAAAAATACATAAAAAATTCTCAAAAAGATAAATGGCCATTTTTTAATTGGAAAAAACGTCATCTTTCGAACCGTGCTACTCAAAAAGCTGTACTACTTCTGTGAGTCGAGATATTCGATTTTTTTCAAAATTTTTGTGAGTCGAGGTATTCAATTTTGAAAAATCGAATTTTGGCCAAAAATACATGAAAATTCTCAAAAAAATAAATGGCCATTTTTTTAATTGGAAAAAAACGTCCTCTTTCGAACCGTGCTACTCAAAAAGCTGTACTACTTCTGTGAGTCGAGATATTCGATTTTTTTTTCTAAATTTTGTGAGTCGAGGTATGCAATTTTGAAAAATCGAATTTTGGCCAAAAATACATGAAAATTCTCAAAAAGATAAATGGCCATTTTTTAATTGGAAAAAAACGTCCTCTTTCGAACCGTGCTACTCAAAAAGCTGTACTACTTCTGTGAGTCGAGATATTCGATTTTTTTCAAAATTTTGTGAGTCGAGGTATTCAATTTTGAAAAATCGAATTTTGGCCAAAAATACATGAAAATTCTCAAAAAAATAAATGGCCATTTTTTAATTGGAAAAAACATCCTCTTTCGAACCGTGCTACTTAAAAAGCTGTACTACTTCTGTGAGTCGAGATATTCGATTTTTTTCAAAATTTTGTGTGTCGGGGGTATTCAATTTTGAAAAATCGAATTTTGGCCAAAAATACATGAAAATTCTCAAAAAAATAAAATGGCCATTTTTTAATTGGAAAAAACGTCCTCTTTCGAACCGTGCTACTCAAAAAGCTGTACTACTTTTGTGAGTCGAGATATTCGATTTTTTTCAAAATTTTGTGAGTCGAGGTATTCAATTTTGAAAAATCGAATTTTGGCCAAAAATCATGAAAATTCTCAAAAAAATAAATGGCCATTTTTTAATTGGAAAAAAACGTCCTCTTTCGAACCGTGCTACTCAAAAAGCTGTACTACTTCTGTGAGTCGAGATATTCGATTTTTTTAAAAATTTTGTGAGTCGAGGTATTCAATTTTGAAAAATCGAATTTTGGCCAAAAATTACATGAAAATTCTCAAAAAAATAAATGGCCATTTTTTTAATTGGAAAAAACGTCCTCTTTCGAACTGTGCTAACTCAAAAAGCTGTACTACTTTTGTGAGTCGAGATATTCGATTTTTTTCAAAATTTTGTGAGTCGAGGTATTCAATTTTGAAAAATCGAATTTTGGCCAAAAATACATGAAAATTCTCAAAAAAAATAAATGGCCATTTTTTAATTGGAAAAAACGTCCTCTTTCGAACTGTGCTACTCAAAAAGCTGTACTACTTTTGTGAGTCGAGATATTCGATTTTTTTCAAAATTTTGTGAGTCGAGGTATTCAATTTTGAAAAATCGAATTTTGGCAAAAAATACATGAAAATTCTCAAAAAAATAAAATGGCCATTTTTTAATTGGAAAAAAACGTCCTCTTTCGAACTGTGCTACTCAAAAAGCTGTACTACTTTTGTGAGTCGAGATATTCGATTTTTTTCAAAATTTTGTGAGTCGAGGTATTCAATTTTGAAAAATCGAATTTTGGCCAAAAATACATGAAAATTCTCAAAAAAATAAATTTCCATTTTTTAATTGGAAAAAACGTCCTCTTTCGAACCGTGCTACTCAAAAAGCTGTACTACTTTTGTGAGTCGAGATATTCGATTTTTTTCAAAAGTTTGTGAGTCGAGGTATTCAATTTTGAAAAATCGAATTTTGGCCAAAAATCATGAAAATTCTCAAAAAAATAAATGGCCATTTTTTTTAATTGGAAAAAACATCCTCTTTCGAACCGTGCTACTGAAAAAGCTGTACTACTTCTGTGAGTCGAGATATTCGATTTTTTTCAAAATTTTTGTGTGTCGGGGTATTCAATTTTGAAAAATCGAATTTTGGCCAAAAATACATGATAATTCTCAAAAAAATAAATGGCCATTTTTTAATTGGAAAAAAACGTCCTCTTTCGAACCGTGCTACTCTAAAAGCTGTACTACTTCTGTGAGTCGAGATATTCGATTTTTTTCAAAATTTTGTGAGTCGAGGATGCAATTTTGAAAAATCGAATTTTGGCCAAAAATACATAAAAATTCTCAAAAAGATAAATGGCCATTTTTTAATTGGAAAAAACGTCATCTTTCGAACCGTGCTACTCAAAAAGCTGTACTACTTCTGTGAGTCGAGATATTCGATTTTTTTCAAAATTTTGTGAGTCGAGGTATTCAATTTTGAAAAATCGAATTTTGGCCAAAAATACATGAAAATTCTCAAAAAAATAAATGGCCATTTTTTAATTGGAAAAAACGTCCTCTTTCGAACCGTGCTACTCAAAAAGCTGTACTACTTCTGTGAGTCGAGATATTCGATTTTTTTTCTAAATTTTGTGAGTCGAGGTATGCAATTTTGAAAAATCGAATTTTGGCCAAAAATACATGAAAATTCTCAAAAAGATAAATGGCCATTTTTTAATTGGAAAAAACGTCCTCTTTCGAACCGTGCTACTCAAAAAAGCTGTACTACTTCTGTGAGTCGAGATATTCGATTTTTTTCAAAATTTTGTGAGTCGAGGTATTCAATTTTGAAAAATCGAATTTTGGCCAAAAATACATGAAAATTCTCAAAAAAATAAATGGCCATTTTTTAATTGGAAAAAACATCCTCTTTCGAACCGTGCTACTTAAAAAGCTGTACTACTTCTGTGAGTCGAGATATTCGATTTTTTTCAAAATTTTGTGTGTCGGGGTATTCAATTTTGAAAAATCGAATTTTGGCCAAAAATACATGAAAATTCTCAAAAAAATAAATGGCCATTTTTTAATTGGAAAAAACGTCCTCTTTCGAACCGTGGCTACTCAAAAAGCTGTACTACTTTTGTGAGTCGAGATATTCGATTTTTTTCAAAATTTTGTGAGTCGAGGGTATTCAATTTTGAAAAATCGAATTTTGGCCAAAAATCATGAAAATTCTCAAAAAAATAAATGGCCATTTTTTAATTGGAAAAAACGTCCTCTTTCGAACCGTGCTACTCAAAAAGCTGTACTACTTCTGTGAGTCGAGATATTCGATTTTTTTAAAAATTTTGTGAGTCGAGGTATTCAATTTTGAAAAATCGAATTTTTGGCCAAAAATACATGAAAATTCTCAAAAAAATAAATGGCCATTTTTTAATTGGAAAAAACGTCCTCTTTCGAACTGTGCTACTCAAAAAGCTGTACTACTTTTGTGAGTCGAGATATTCGATTTTTTTCAAAATTTTGTGAGTCGAGGTATTCAATTTTGAAAAATCGAATTTTGGCCAAAAATACATGAAAATTCTCAAAAAAATAAATGGCCATTTTTTAATTGGAAAAAAACGTCCTCTTTCGAACTGTGCTACTCAAAAAGCTGTACTACTTTTGTGAGTCGAGATATTCGATTTTTTTCAAAATTTTGTGAGTCGAGGTATTCAATTTTGAAAAATCGAATTTTGGCAAAAAATACATGAAAATTCTCAAAAAAATAAATTTCCGTTTTTTAATTGGAAAAAACGTCCTCTTTCGAACCGTGCTACTCAAAAAGCTGTACTACTTTTGTGAGTCGAGATATTCGATTTTTTTCAAAAGTTTGTGAGTCGAGGTATTCAATTTTGAAAAATCGAATTTTGGCCAAAAATCATGAAAATTCTCAAAAAAATAAATGGCCATTTTTTAATTGGAAAAAACATCCTCTTTCGAACCGTGCTACTTAAAAAGCTGTACTACTTCTGTGAGTCGAGATATTCGATTTTTTTCAAAATTTTGTGTGTCGGGGTATTCAATTTTGAAAAATCGAATTTTGGCCAAAAATACATGAAAATTCTCAAAAAAATAAATGGCCATTTTTTAATTGGAAAAAACGTCCTCTTTCGAACCGTGCTACTCAAAAAGCTGTACTACTTCTGTGAGTCGAGATATTCGATTTTTTTCAAAATTTTGTGAGTCGAGGATGCAATTTTGAAAAATCGAATTTTGGCCAAAAATACATGAAAATTCTCAAAAAGATAAATGGCCATTTTTTAATTGGAAAAAACGTCCTCTTTCGAACCGTGCTACTCAAAAAGCTGTACTACTTCTGTGAGTCGAGATATTCGATTTTTTTCAAAATTTTGTGAGTCGAGGTATTCAATTTTGAAAAATCGAATTTTGGCCAAAAATACATGAAAATTCTCAAAAAAATAAATGGCCATTTTTTAATTGGAAAAAACGTCCTCTTTCGAACCGTGCTACTCAAAAAGCTGTACTACTTTTGTGAGTCGAGATATTCGATTTTTTTCAAAAGTTTGTGAGTCGGGGTATTCAATTTTGAAAAATCGAATTTTGGCCAAAAATACATGAAAATTCTCAAAAAAATAAATGGCCATTTTTTAATTGGAAAAAACGTCCTCTTTCGAACCGTGCTACTCAAAAAGCTGTACTACTTCTGTGAGTCGAGATATTCGATTTTTTTCTAAATTTTGTGAGTCGAGGTATGCAATTTTGAAAAATCGAATTTTGGCCAAAAATACATGAAAATTCTCAAAAAGATAAATGGCCATTTTTTAATTGGAAAAAACGTCCTCTTTCGAACCGTGCTACTCAAAAAGCTGTACTACTTCTGTGAGTCGAGATATTCGATTTTTTTCAAAATTTTGTGAGTCGAGGTATTCAATTTTGAAAAATCGAATTTTGGCCAAAAATACATGAAAATTCTCAAAAAAATAAATGGCCATTTTTTAATTGGAAAAAACGTCCTCTTTCGAACCGTGCTACTCAAAAAGCTGTACTACTTCTGTGAGTCGAGATATTCGATTTTTTTCAAAATTTTGTGAGTCGAGGTATTCAATTTTGAAAAATCGAATTTTGGCCAAAAATACATGAAAATTCTCAAAAAAATAAATGGCCATTTTTTAATTGGAAAAAACGTCCTCTTTCGAACCGTGCTACTCAAAAAGCTGTACTACTTTTGTGAGTCGAGATATTCGATTTTTTTCAAAAGTTTGTGAGTCGAGGTATTCAATTTTGAAAAATCGAATTTTGGCCAAAAATCATGAAAATTCTCAAAAAAATAAATGGCCATTTTTTAATTGGAAAAAACGTCCTCTTTCGAACCGTGCTACTCAAAAAGCTGTACTACTTCTGTGAGTCGAGATATTCGATTTTTTTCAAAATTTTGTGAGTCGAGGTATTCAATTTTGAAAAATCGAATTTTGGCCAAAAATACATGAAAATTCTCAAAAAAATAAATGGCCATTTTTTAATTGGAAAAAACGTCCTCTTTCGAACCGTGCTACTCAAAAAGCTGTACTACTTCTGTGAGTCGAGATATTCGATTTTTTTCTAAATTTTGTGAGTCGAGGTATGCAATTTTGAAAAATCGAATTTTGGCCAAAAATACATGAAAATTCTCAAAAAGATAAATGGCCATTTTTTAATTGGAAAAAAACGTCCTCTTTCGAACCGTGCTACTCAAAAAGCTGTACTACTTCTGTGAGTCGAGATATTCGATTTTTTTCAAAATTTTGTGAGTCGAGGTATTCAATTTTGAAAAATCGAATTTTGGCCAAAAATACATGAAAATTCTCAAAAAAATAAATGGCCATTTTTTAATTGGAAAAAACATCCTCTTTCGAACCGTGCTACTTAAAAAGCTGTACTACTTCTGTGAGTCGAGATATTCGATTTTTTTCAAAATTTTGTGTGTCGGGGTATTCAATTTTGAAAAATCGAATTTTGGCCAAAAATACATGAAAATTCTCAAAAAAATAAATGGCCATTTTTTAATTGGAAAAAACGTCCTCTTTCGAACCGTGCTACTCAAAAAGCTGTACTACTTCTGTGAGTCGAGATATTCGATTTTTTTCAAAATTTTGTGAGTCGAGGTATTCAATTTTGAAAAATCGAATTTTGGCCAAAAATACATGAAAATTCTCAAAAAATAAATGGCCATTTTTTAATTGGAAAAAACGTCCTCTTTCGAACCGTGCTACTCAAAAAGCTGTACTACTTTTGTGAGTCGAGATATTCGATTTTTTTCAAAATTTTGTGAGTCGAGGTATTCAATTTTGAAAAATCGAATTTTGGCCAAAAATCATGAAAATTCTCAAAAAAATAAATGGCCATTTTTTAATTGGAAAAAACGTCCTCTTTCGAACCGTGCTACTCAAAAAGCTGTACTACTTCTGTGAGTCGAGATATTCGATTTTTTTAAAAATTTTGTGAGTCGAGGTATTCAATTTTGAAAAATCGAATTTTGGCCAAAAATACATGAAAATTCTCAAAAAAATAAATGGCCATTTTTTAATTGGAAAAAACGTCCTCTTTCGAACTGTGCTACTCAAAAAGCTGTACTACTTTTGTGAGTCGAGATATTCGATTTTTTTCAAAATTTTGTGAGTCGAGGTATTCAATTTTGAAAAATCGAATTTTGGCCAAAAATACATGAAAATTCTCAAAAAAATAAATGGCCATTTTTTAATTGGAAAAAACGTCCTCTTTCGAACCGTGCTACTCAAAAAGCTGTACTACTTTTGTGAGTCGAGATATTCGATTTTTTTCAAAATTTTGTGAGTCGAGGTATTCAATTTTGAAAAATCGAATTTTGGCCAAAAATCATGAAAATTCTCAAAAAAATAAATGGCCATTTTTTAATTGGAAAAAACGTCCTCTTTCGAACCGTGCTACTCAAAAAGCTGTACTACTTCTGTGAGTCGAGATATTCGATTTTTTTAAAAATTTTGTGAGTCGAGGTATTCAATTTTGAAAAATCGAATTTTGGCCAAAAATACATGAAAATTCTCAAAAAAATAAATGGCCATTTTTTAATTGGAAAAAACGTCCTCTTTCGAACTGTGCTACTCAAAAAGCTGTACTACTTTTGTGAGTCGAGATATTCGATTTTTTTCAAAATTTTGTGAGTCGAGGTATTCAATTTTGAAAAATCGAATTTTGGCCAAAAATACATGAAAATTCTCAAAAAAATAAATGGCCATTTTTTAATTGGAAAAAACGTCCTCTTTCGAACTGTGCTACTCAAAAAGCTGTACTACTTTTGTGAGTCGAGATATTCGATTTTTTTCAAAATTTTGTGAGTCGAGGTATTCAATTTTGAAAAATCGAATTTTGGCAAAAAATACATGAAAATTCTCAAAAAAATAAATTTCCGTTTTTTAATTGGAAAAAACGTCCTCTTTCGAACCGTGCTACTCAAAAAGCTGTACTACTTTTGTGAGTCGAGATATTCGATTTTTTTCAAAAGTTTGTGAGTCGAGGTATTCAATTTTGAAAAATCGAATTTTGGCCAAAAATCATGAAAATTCTCAAAAAAATAAATGGCCATTTTTTAATTGGAAAAAACATCCTCTTTCGAACCGTGCTACTTAAAAAGCTGTACTACTTCTGTGAGTCGAGATATTCGATTTTTTTCAAAATTTTGTGTGTCGGGGTATTCAATTTTGAAAAATCGAATTTTGGCCAAAAATACATGAAAATTCTCAAAAAAATAAATGGCCATTTTTTAATTGGAAAAAACGTCCTCTTTCGAACCGTGCTACTCAAAAAGCTGTACTACTTCTGTGAGTCGAGATATTCGATTTTTTTCAAAATTTTGTGAGTCGAGGATGCAATTTTGAAAAATCGAATTTTGGCCAAAAATACATGAAAATTCTCAAAAAGATAAATGGCCATTTTTTAATTGGAAAAAACGTCCTCTTTCGAACCGTGCTACTCAAAAAGCTGTACTACTTCTGTGAGTCGAGATATTCGATTTTTTTCAAAATTTTGTGAGTCGAGGTATTCAATTTTGAAAAATCGAATTTTGGCCAAAAATACATGAAAATTCTCAAAAAAATAAATGGCCATTTTTTAATTGGAAAAAACGTCCTCTTTCGAACCGTGCTACTCAAAAAGCTGTACTACTTTTGTGAGTCGAGATATTCGATTTTTTTCAAAAGTTTGTGAGTCGGGGTATTCAATTTTGAAAAATCGAATTTTGGCCAAAAATACATGAAAATTCTCAAAAAAATAAATGGCCATTTTTTAATTGGAAAAAACGTCCTCTTTCGAACCGTGCTACTCAAAAAGCTGTACTACTTCTGTGAGTCGAGATATTCGATTTTTTTCTAAATTTTGTGAGTCGAGGTATGCAATTTTGAAAAATCGAATTTTGGCCAAAAATACATGAAAATTCTCAAAAAGATAAATGGCCATTTTTTAATTGGAAAAAACGTCCTCTTTCGAACCGTGCTACTCAAAAAGCTGTACTACTTCTGTGAGTCGAGATATTCGATTTTTTTAAAAATTTTGTGAGTCGAGGTATTCAATTTTGAAAAATCGAATTTTGGCCAAAAATACATGAAAATTCTCAAAAAAATAAATGGCCATTTTTTAATTGGAAAAAACGTCCTCTTTCGAACTGTGCTACTCAAAAAGCTGTACTACTTTTGTGAGTCGAGATATTCGATTTTTTTCAAAATTTTGTGAGTCGAGGTATTCAATTTTGAAAAATCGAATTTTGGCCAAAAATACATGAAAATTCTCAAAAAAATAAATGGCCATTTTTTAATTGGAAAAAACGTCCTCTTTCGAACTGTGCTACTCAAAAAGCTGTACTACTTTTGTGAGTCGAGATATTCGATTTTTTTCAAAATTTTGTGAGTCGAGGTATTCAATTTTGAAAAATCGAATTTTGGCAAAAAATACATGAAAATTCTCAAAAAAATAAATTTCCGTTTTTTAATTGGAAAAAACGTCCTCTTTCGAACCGTGCTACTCAAAAAGCTGTACTACTTTTGTGAGTCGAGATATTCGATTTTTTTCAAAAGTTTGTGAGTCGAGGTATTCAATTTTGAAAAATCGAATTTTGGCCAAAAATCATGAAAATTCTCAAAAAAATAAATGGCCATTTTTTAATTGGAAAAAACATCCTCTTTCGAACCGTGCTACTTAAAAAGCTGTACTACTTCTGTGAGTCGAGATATTCGATTTTTTTCAAAATTTTGTGTGTCGGGGTATTCAATTTTGAAAAATCGAATTTTGGCCAAAAATACATGAAAATTCTCAAAAAAATAAATGGCCATTTTTTAATTGGAAAAAAACGTCCTCTTTCGAACCGTGCTACTCAAAAAGCTGTACTACTTCTGTGAGTCGAGATATTCGATTTTTTTCAAAATTTTGTGAGTCGAGGATGCAATTTTGAAAAATCGAATTTTGGCCAAAAATACATGAAAATTCTCAAAAAGATAAATGGCCATTTTTTAATTGGAAAAAACGTCCTCTTTCGAACCGTGCTACTCAAAAAGCTGTACTACTTCTGTGAGTCGAGATATTCGATTTTTTTCAAAATTTTGTGAGTCGAGGTATTCAATTTTGAAAAATCGAATTTTGGCCAAAAATACATGAAAATTCTCAAAAAAATAAATGGCCATTTTTTAATTGGAAAAAACGTCCTCTTTCGAACCGTGCTACTCAAAAAGCTGTACTACTTTTGTGAGTCGAGATATTCGATTTTTTTCAAAAGTTTGTGAGTCGGGGTATTCAATTTTGAAAAATCGAATTTTGGCCAAAAATACATGAAAATTCTCAAAAAAATAAATGGCCATTTTTTAATTGGAAAAAACGTCCTCTTTCGAACCGTGCTACTCAAAAAGCTGTACTACTTCTGTGAGTCGAGATATTCGATTTTTTTCTAAATTTTGTGAGTCGAGGTATGCAATTTTGAAAAATCGAATTTTGGCCAAAAATACATGAAAATTCTCAAAAAGATAAATGGCCATTTTTTAATTGGAAAAAACGTCCTCTTTCGAACCGTGCTACTCAAAAAGCTGTACTACTTCTGTGAGTCGAGATATTCGATTTTTTTCAAAATTTTGTGAGTCGAGGTATTCAATTTTGAAAAATCGAATTTTGGCCAAAAATACATGAAAATTCTCAAAAAAATAAATGGCCATTTTTTAATTGGAAAAAACGTCCTCTTTCGAACCGTGCTACTCAAAAAGCTGTACTACTTCTGTGAGTCGAGATATTCGATTTTTTTCAAAATTTTGTGAGTCGAGGTATTCAATTTTGAAAAATCGAATTTTGGCCAAAAATACATGAAAATTCTCAAAAAAATAAATGGCCATTTTTTAATTGGAAAAAACGTCCTCTTTCGAACCGTGCTACTCAAAAAGCTGTACTACTTTTGTGAGTCGAGATATTCGATTTTTTTCAAAAGTTTGTGAGTCGAGGTATTCAATTTTGAAAAATCGAATTTTGGCCAAAAATCATGAAAATTCTCAAAAAAATAAATGGCCCTTTTTTAATTGGAAAAAACGTCCTCTTTCGAACCGTGCTACTCAAAAAGCTGTACTACTTCTGTGAGTCGAGATATTCGATTTTTTTCAAAATTTTGTGAGTCGAGGTATTCAATTTTGAAAAATCGAATTTTAGCCAAAAATACATGAAAATTTTCAAAAAAATAAATGGCCATTTTTTAATTGGAAAAAACGTCCTCTTTCGAACTGTGCTACTCAAAAAGCTGTACTACTTTTGTGAGTCGAGATATTCGATTTTTTTCAAAAGTTTGTGAGTCGAGGTATTCAATTTTGAAAAATCGAATTTTGGCCAAAAATACATGAATATTCTCAAAAAAATAAATTTCCATTTTTTAATTGGAAAAAACGTCCTCTTTCGAACCGTGCTACTCAAAAAGCTGTACTACTTTTGTGAGTCGAGATATTCGATTTTTTTCAAAATTTTGTGAGTCGAGGTATTCAATTTTGAAAAATCGAACTTTGGCCAAAAATACATGAAAATTCTCAAAAAAAATAAATGGCCATTTTTTAATTGGAAAAAACGTCCTCTTTCGAACCGTGCTACTCAAAAAGCTTTACTACTTTTGTGAGTCGAGATATTCCATTTTTTTCAAAATTTTGTGAGTCGAGGTATTCAATTTTGAAAAATCGAATTTTGGCCAAAAATACATGAAAATTCTCAAAAAAATAAATGGCCATTTTTTAATTGGAAAAAACGTCCTCTTTCGAACCGTGCTACTCAAAAAGCTGTACTACTTTTGTGAGTCGAGATATTCGATTTTTTTCAAAAGTTTGTGAGTCGAGGTATTCAATTTTGAAAAATCGAATTTTGGCCAAAAATCATGAAAATTCTCAAAAAAATAAATGGCCCTTTTTTAATTGGAAAAAACGTCCTCTTTCGAACCGTGCTACTCAAAAAGCTGTACTACTTCTGTGAGTCGAGATATTCGATTTTTTTCAAAATTTTGTGAGTCGAGGTATTCAATTTTGAAAAATCGAATTTTGGCCAAAAATACATGAAAATTCTCAAAAAAATAAATGGCCATTTTTTAATTGGAAAAAACGTCCTCTTTCGAACTGTGCTACTCAAAAAGCTGTACTACTTTTGTGAGTCGAGATATTCGATTTTTTTCAAAAGTTTGTGAGTCGAGGTATTCAATTTTGAAAAATCGAATTTTGGCCAAAAATACATGAATATTCTCAAAAAAATAAATTTCCATTTTTTAATTGGAAAAAACGTCCTCTTTCGAACCGTGCTACTCAAAAAGCTGTACTACTTTTGTGAGTCGAGATATTCGATTTTTTTCAAAATTTTGTGAGTCGAGGTATTCAATTTTGAAAAATCGAACTTTGGCCAAAAATACATGAAAATTCTCAAAAAAAATAAATGGCCATTTTTTAATTGGAAAAAACGTCCTCTTTCGAACCGTGCTACTCAAAAAGCTTTACTACTTTTGTGAGTCGAGATATTCCATTTTTTTCAAAATTTTGTGAGTCGAGGTATGCAATTTTGAAAAATCGAATTTTGGCCAAAAATACATGAAAATTCTCAAAAAGATAAATGGCCATTTTTTAATTGGAAAAAACGTCTTTTTCGAACCGTGCTACTCAAAAAGCTGTACTACTTCTGTGAGTCGAGATATTCGATTTTTTTCTAAATTTTGTGAGTCGAGGTATGCAATTTTGAAAAATCGAATTTTGGCCAAAAATACATGAAAATTCTCAAAAAGATAAATGGCCATTTTTTAATTGGAAAAACGTCCTCTTTCGAACCGTGCTACTCAAAAAGCTGTACTACTTCTGTGAGTCGAGATATTCGATTTTTTTCAAAATTTTGTGAGTCGAGGTATTCAATTTTGAAAAATCGAATTTTGGCCAAAAATACATGAAAATTCTCAAAAAAATAAATGGCCATTTTTTAATTGGAAAAAACGTCCTCTTTCGAACTGTGCTACTCAAAAAGCTGTACTACTTTTGTGAGTCGAGATATTCGATTTTTTTCAAAAGTTTGTGAGTCGAGGTATTCAATTTTGAAAAATCGAATTTTGGCCAAAAATACATGAATATTCTCAAAAAAATAAATTTCCATTTTTTAATTGGAAAAAACGTCCTCTTTCGAACCGTGCTACTCAAAAAGCTGTACTACTTTTGTGAGTCGAGATATTCGATTTTTTTCAAAATTTTGTGAGTCGAGGTATTCAATTTTGAAAAATCGAACTTTGGCCAAAAATACATGAAAATTCTCAAAAAAAATAAATGGCCATTTTTTAATTGGAAAAAACGTCCTCTTTCGAACCGTGCTACTCAAAAAGCTTTACTACTTTTGTGAGTCGAGATATTCCATTTTTTTCAAAATTTTGTGAGTCGAGGTATGCAATTTTGAAAAATCGAATTTTGGCCAAAAATACATGAAAATTCTCAAAAAGATAAATGGCCATTTTTTAATTGGAAAAAACGTCTTTTTCGAACCGTGCTACTCAAAAAGCTGTACTACTTCTGTGAGTCGAGATATTCGATTTTTTTCTAAATTTTGTGAGTCGAGGTATGCAATTTTGAAAAATCGAATTTTGGCCAAAAATACATGAAAATTCTCAAAAAAATAAATGGCCATTTTTTAATTGGAAAAAACATCCTCTTTCGAACCGTGCTACTTAAAAAGCTGTACTACTTCTGTGAGTCGAGATATTCGATTTTTTTCAAAATTTTGTGTGTCGGGGTATTCAATTTTGAAAAATCGAATTTTGGCCAAAAATACATGAAAATACTCAAAAAAATAAATGGCCATTTTTTAATTGGAAAAAACGTCCTCTTTCGAACCGTGCTACTCAAAAAGCTGTACTACTTCTGTGAGTCGAGATATTCGATTTTTTTCAAAATTTTGTGAGTCGAGGATGCAATTTTGAAAAATCGAATTTTGGCCAAAAATACATGAAAATTCTCAAAAAGATAAATGGCCATTTTTTAATTGGAAAAAACGTCCTCTTTCGAACCGTGCTACTCAAAAAGCTGTACTACTTCTGTGAGTCGAGATATTCGATTTTTTTCAAAATTTTGTGAGTCGAGGTATTCAATTTTGAAAAATCGAATTTTGGCCAAAAATACATGAAAATTCTCAAAAAAATAAATGGCCATTTTTTAATTGGAAAAAACGTCCTCTTTCGAACCGTGCTACTCAAAAAGCTGTACTACTTTTGTGAGTCGAGATATTCGATTTTTTTCAAAAGTTTGTGAGTCGGGGTATTCAATTTTGAAAAATCGAATTTTGGCCAAAAATACATGAAAATTCTCAAAAAAATAAATGGCCATTTTTTAATTGGAAAAAACGTCCTCTTTCGAACCGTGCTACTCAAAAAGCTGTACTACTTCTGTGAGTCGAGATATTCGATTTTTTTCTAAATTTTGTGAGTCGAGGTATGCAATTTTGAAAAATCGAATTTTGGCCAAAAATACATGAAAATTCTCAAAAAGATAAATGGCCATTTTTTAATTGGAAAAAACGTCCTCTTTCGAACCGTGCTACTCAAAAAGCTGTACTACTTCTGTGAGTCGAGATATTCGATTTTTTTCAAAATTTTGTGAGTCGAGGTATTCAATTTTGAAAAATCGAATTTTGGCCAAAAATACATGAAAATTCTCAAAAAAATAAATGGCCATTTTTTAATTGGAAAAAACGTCCTCTTTCGAACCGTGCTACTCAAAAAGCTGTACTACTTCTGTGAGTCGAGATATTCGATTTTTTTCAAAATTTTGTGAGTCGAGGTATTCAATTTTGAAAAATCGAATTTTGGCCAAAAATACATGAAAATTCTCAAAAAAATAAATGGCCATTTTTTAATTGGAAAAAACGTCCTCTTTCGAACCGTGCTACTCAAAAAGCTGTACTACTTCTGTGAGTCGAGATATTCGATTTTTTTAAAAATTTTGTGAGTCGAGGTATTCAATTTTGAAAAATCGAATTTTGGCCAAAAATACATGAAAATTCTCAAAAAAATAAATGGCCATTTTTTAATTGGAAAAAACGTCCTCTTTCGAACTGTGCTACTCAAAAAGCTGTACTACTTTTGTGAGTCGAGATATTCGATTTTTTTCAAAATTTTGTGAGTCGAGGTATTCAATTTTGAAAAATCGAATTTTGGCCAAAAATACATGAAAATTCTCAAAAAAATAAATGGCCATTTTTTAATTGGAAAAAACGTCCTCTTTCGAACTGTGCTACTCAAAAAGCTGTACTACTTTTGTGAGTCGAGATATTCGATTTTTTTCAAAATTTTGTGAGTCGAGGTATTCAATTTTGAAAAATCGAATTTTGGCAAAAAATACATGAAAATTCTCAAAAAAATAAATTTCCGTTTTTTAATTGGAAAAAACGTCCTCTTTCGAACCGTGCTACTCAAAAAGCTGTACTACTTTTGTGAGTCGAGATATTCGATTTTTTTCAAAAGTTTGTGAGTCGAGGTATTCAATTTTGAAAAATCGAATTTTGGCCAAAAATCATGAAAATTCTCAAAAAAATAAATGGCCATTTTTTAATTGGAAAAAACATCCTCTTTCGAACCGTGCTACTTAAAAAGCTGTACTACTTCTGTGAGTCGAGATATTCGATTTTTTTCAAAATTTTATGTGTCGGGGTATTCAATTTTGAAAAATCGAATTTTGGCCAAAAATACATGAAAATTCTCAAAAAAATAAATGGCCATTTTTTAATTGGAAAAAACGTCCTCTTTCGAACCGTGCTACTCAAAAAGCTGTACTACTTCTGTGAGTCGAGATATTCGATTTTTTTCAAAATTTTGTGAGTCGAGGATGCAATTTTGAAAAATCGAATTTTGGCCAAAAATACATGAAAATTCTCAAAAAGATAAATGGCCATTTTTTAATTGGAAAAAACGTCCTCTTTCGAACCGTGCTACTCAAAAAGCTGTACTACTTCTGTGAGTCGAGATATTCGATTTTTTTCAAAATTTTGTGAGTCGAGGTATTCAATTTTGAAAAATCGAATTTTGGCCAAAAATACATGAAAATTCTCAAAAAAATAAATGGCCATTTTTTAATTGGAAAAAACGTCCTCTTTCGAACCATGCTACTCAAAAAGCTGTACTACTTTTGTGAGTCGAGATATTCGATTTTTTTCAAAAGTTTGTGAGTCGGGGTATTCAATTTTGAAAAATCGAATTTTGGCCAAAAATACATGAAAATTCTCAAAAAAATAAATGGCCATTTTTTAATTGGAAAAAACGTCCTCTTTCGAACCGTGCTACTCAAAAAGCTGTACTACTTCTGTGAGTCGAGATATTCGATTTTTTTCTAAATTTTGTGAGTCGAGGTATGCAATTTTGAAAAATCGAATTTTGGCCAAAAATACATGAAAATTCTCAAAAAGATAAATGGCCATTTTTTAATTGGAAAAAACGTCCTCTTTCGAACCGTGCTACTCAAAAAGCTGTACTACTTCTGTGAGTCGAGATATTCGATTTTTTTCAAAATTTTGTGAGTCGAGGTATTCAATTTTGAAAAATCGAATTTTGGCCAAAAATACATGAAAATTCTCAAAAAAATAAATGGCCATTTTTTAATTGGAAAAAACGTCCTCTTTCGAACCGTGCTACTCAAAAAGCTGTACTACTTCTGTGAGTCGAGATATTCGATTTTTTTCAAAATTTTGTGAGTCGAGGTATTCAATTTTGAAAAATCGAATTTTGGCCAAAAATACATGAAAATTCTCAAAAAAATAAATGGCCATTTTTTAATTGGAAAAAACGTCCTCTTTCGAACCGTGCTACTCAAAAAGCTGTACTACTTTTGTGAGTCGAGATATTCGATTTTTTTCAAAAGTTTGTGAGTCGAGGTATTCAATTTTGAAAAATCGAATTTTGGCCAAAAATCATGAAAATTCTCAAAAAAATAAATGGCCCTTTTTTAATTGGAAAAAACGTCCTCTTTCGAACCGTGCTACTCAAAAAGCTGTACTACTTCTGTGAGTCGAGATATTCGATTTTTTTCAAAATTTTGTGAGTCGAGGTATTCAATTTTGAAAAATCGAATTTTGGCCAAAAATACATGAAAATTCTCAAAAAAATAAATGGCCATTTTTTAATTGGAAAAAACGTCCTCTTTCGAACTGTGCTACTCAAAAAGCTGTACTACTTTTGTGAGTCGAGATATTCGATTTTTTTCAAAAGTTTGTGAGTCGAGGTATTCAATTTTGAAAAATCGAATTTTGGCCAAAAATACATGAATATTCTCAAAAAAATAAATTTCCATTTTTTAATTGGAAAAAACGTCCTCTTTCGAACCGTGCTACTCAAAAAGCTGTACTACTTTTGTGAGTCGAGATATTCGATTTTTTTCAAAATTTTGTGAGTCGAGGTATTCAATTTTGAAAAATCGAACTTTGGCCAAAAATACATGAAAATTCTCAAAAAAAATAAATGGCCATTTTTTAATTGGAAAAAACGTCCTCTTTCGAACCGTGCTACTCAAAAAGCTTTACTACTTTTGTGAGTCGAGATATTCCATTTTTTTCAAAATTTTGTGAGTCGAGGTATGCAATTTTGAAAAATCGAATTTTGGCCAAAAATACATGAAAATTCTCAAAAAGATAAATGGCCATTTTTTAATTGGAAAAAACGTCTTTTTCGAACCGTGCTACTCAAAAAGCTGTACTACTTCTGTGAGTCGAGATATTCGATTTTTTTCTAAATTTTGTGAGTCGAGGTATGCAATTTTGAAAAATCGAATTTTGGCCAAAAATACATGAAAATTCTCAAAAAGATAAATGGCCATTTTTTAATTGGAAAAAACGTCCTTTTTCGAACCGTGCTACTCAAAAAGCTGTACTACTTCTGTGAGTCGAGATATTCGATTGTTTTCAAAATTTTGTGAGTCGAGGTATTCAATTTTGAAAAATCGAATTTTGGCCAAAAATACATGAAAATTCTCAAAAAAATAAATGGCCATTTTTTAATTGGAAAAAACGTCCTCTTTCGAACTGTGCTACTCAAAAAGCTGTACTACTTTTGTGAGTCGAGATATTCGATTTTTTTCAAAATTTTGTGAGTCGAGGTATTCAATTTTGAAAAATCGAATTTTGGCAAAAAATACATGAAAATTCTCAAAAAAATAAATTTCCGTTTTTTAATTGGAAAAAACGTCCTCTTTCGAACCGTGCTACTCAAAAAGCTGTACTACTTTTGTGAGTCGAGATATTCGATTTTTTTCAAAAGTTTGTGAGTCGAGGTATTCAATTTTGAAAAATCGAATTTTGGCCAAAAATCATGAAAATTCTCAAAAAAATAAATGGCCATTTTTTAATTGGAAAAAACATCCTCTTTCGAACCGTGCTACTTAAAAAGCTGTACTACTTCTGTGAGTCGAGATATTCGATTTTTTTCAAAATTTTATGTGTCGGGGTATTCAATTTTGAAAAATCGAATTTTGGCCAAAAATACATGAAAATTCTCAAAAAAATAAATGGCCATTTTTTAATTGGAAAAAACGTCCTCTTTCGAACCGTGCTACTCAAAAAGCTGTACTACTTCTGTGAGTCGAGATATTCGATTTTTTTCAAAATTTTGTGAGTCGAGGATGCAATTTTGAAAAATCGAATTTTGGCCAAAAATACATGAAAATTCTCAAAAAGATAAATGGCCATTTTTTAATTGGAAAAAACGTCCTCTTTCGAACCGTGCTACTCAAAAAGCTGTACTACTTCTGTGAGTCGAGATATTCGATTTTTTTCAAAATTTTGTGAGTCGAGGTATTCAATTTTGAAAAATCGAATTTTGGCCAAAAATACATGAAAATTCTCAAAAAAATAAATGGCCATTTTTTAATTGGAAAAAACGTCCTCTTTCGAACCATGCTACTCAAAAAGCTGTACTACTTTTGTGAGTCGAGATATTCGATTTTTTTCAAAAGTTTGTGAGTCGGGGTATTCAATTTTGAAAAATCGAATTTTGGCCAAAAATACATGAAAATTCTCAAAAAAATAAATGGCCATTTTTTAATTGGAAAAAACGTCCTCTTTCGAACCGTGCTACTCAAAAAGCTGTACTACTTCTGTGAGTCGAGATATTCGATTTTTTTCTAAATTTTGTGAGTCGAGGTATGCAATTTTGAAAAATCGAATTTTGGCCAAAAATACATGAAAATTCTCAAAAAGATAAATGGCCATTTTTTAATTGGAAAAAACGTCCTCTTTCGAACCGTGCTACTCAAAAAGCTGTACTACTTCTGTGAGTCGAGATATTCGATTTTTTTCAAAATTTTGTGAGTCGAGGTATTCAATTTTGAAAAATCGAATTTTGGCCAAAAATACATGAAAATTCTCAAAAAAATAAATGGCCATTTTTTAATTGGAAAAAACGTCCTCTTTCGAACCGTGCTACTCAAAAAGCTGTACTACTTCTGTGAGTCGAGATATTCGATTTTTTTCAAAATTTTGTGAGTCGAGGTATTCAATTTTGAAAAATCGAATTTTGGCCAAAAATACATGAAAATTCTCAAAAAAATAAATGGCCATTTTTTAATTGGAAAAAACGTCCTCTTTCGAACCGTGCTACTCAAAAAGCTGTACTACTTTTGTGAGTCGAGATATTCGATTTTTTTCAAAAGTTTGTGAGTCGAGGTATTCAATTTTGAAAAATCGAATTTTGGCCAAAAATCATGAAAATTCTCAAAAAAATAAATGGCCCTTTTTTAATTGGAAAAAACGTCCTCTTTCGAACCGTGCTACTCAAAAAGCTGTACTACTTCTGTGAGTCGAGATATTCGATTTTTTTCAAAATTTTGTGAGTCGAGGTATTCAATTTTGAAAAATCGAATTTTGGCCAAAAATACATGAAAATTCTCAAAAAAATAAATGGCCATTTTTTAATTGGAAAAAACGTCCTCTTTCGAACTGTGCTACTCAAAAAGCTGTACTACTTTTGTGAGTCGAGATATTCGATTTTTTTCAAAAGTTTGTGAGTCGAGGTATTCAATTTTGAAAAATCGAATTTTGGCCAAAAATACATGAATATTCTCAAAAAAATAAATTTCCATTTTTTAATTGGAAAAAACGTCCTCTTTCGAACCGTGCTACTCAAAAAGCTGTACTACTTTTGTGAGTCGAGATATTCGATTTTTTTCAAAATTTTGTGAGTCGAGGTATTCAATTTTGAAAAATCGAACTTTGGCCAAAAATACATGAAAATTCTCAAAAAAAATAAATGGCCATTTTTTAATTGGAAAAAACGTCCTCTTTCGAACCGTGCTACTCAAAAAGCTTTACTACTTTTGTGAGTCGAGATATTCCATTTTTTTCAAAATTTTGTGAGTCGAGGTATGCAATTTTGAAAAATCGAATTTTGGCCAAAAATACATGAAAATTCTCAAAAAGATAAATGGCCATTTTTTAATTGGAAAAAACGTCTTTTTCGAACCGTGCTACTCAAAAAGCTGTACTACTTCTGTGAGTCGAGATATTCGATTTTTTTCTAAATTTTGTGAGTCGAGGTATGCAATTTTGAAAAATCGAATTTTGGCCAAAAATACATGAAAATTCTCAAAAAGATAAATGGCCATTTTTTAATTGGAAAAAACGTCCTTTTTCGAACCGTGCTACTCAAAAAGCTGTACTACTTCTGTGAGTCGAGATATTCGATTGTTTTCAAAATTTTGTGAGTCGAGGTATTCAATTTTGAAAAATCGAATTTTGGCCAAAAATACATGAAAATTCTCAAAAAAATAAATGGCCATTTTTTAATTGGAAAAAACGTCCTCTTTCGAACTGTGCTACTCAAAAAGCTGTACTACTTTTGTGAGTCGAGATATTCGATTTTTTTCAAAATTTTGTGAGTCGAGGTATTCAATTTTGAAAAATCGAATTTTGGCAAAAAATACATGAAAATTCTCAAAAAAATAAATTTCCGTTTTTTAATTGGAAAAAACGTCCTCTTTCGAACCGTGCTACTCAAAAAGCTGTACTACTTTTGTGAGTCGAGATATTCGATTTTTTTCAAAAGTTTGTGAGTCGAGGTATTCAATTTTGAAAAATCGAATTTTGGCCAAAAATCATGAAAATTCTCAAAAAAATAAATGGCCATTTTTTAATTGGAAAAAACATCCTCTTTCGAACCGTGCTACTTAAAAAGCTGTACTACTTCTGTGAGTCGAGATATTCGATTTTTTTCAAAATTTTGTGTGTCGGGGTATTCAATTTTGAAAAATCGAATTTTGGCCAAAAATACATGAAAATACTCAAAAAAATAAATGGCCATTTTTTAATTGGAAAAAACGTCCTCTTTCGAACCGTGCTACTCAAAAAGCTGTACTACTTCTGTGAGTCGAGATATTCGATTTTTTTCAAAATTTTGTGAGTCGAGGATGCAATTTTGAAAAATCGAATTTTGGCCAAAAATACATGAAAATTCTCAAAAAGATAAATGGCCATTTTTTAATTGGAAAAAACGTCCTCTTTCGAACCGTGCTACTCAAAAAGCTGTACTACTTCTGTGAGTCGAGATATTCGATTTTTTTCAAAATTTTGTGAGTCGAGGTATTCAATTTTGAAAAATCGAATTTTGGCCAAAAATACATGAAAATTCTCAAAAAAATAAATGGCCATTTTTTAATTGGAAAAAACGTCCTCTTTCGAACCGTGCTACTCAAAAAGCTGTACTACTTTTGTGAGTCGAGATATTCGATTTTTTTCAAAAGTTTGTGAGTCGGGGTATTCAATTTTGAAAAATCGAATTTTGGCCAAAAATACATGAAAATTCTCAAAAAAATAAATGGCCATTTTTTAATTGGAAAAAACGTCCTCTTTCGAACCGTGCTACTCAAAAAGCTGTACTACTTCTGTGAGTCGAGATATTCGATTTTTTTCTAAATTTTGTGAGTCGAGGTATGCAATTTTGAAAAATCGAATTTTGGCCAAAAATACATGAAAATTCTCAAAAAGATAAATGGCCATTTTTTAATTGGAAAAAACGTCCTCTTTCGAACCGTGCTACTCAAAAAGCTGTACTACTTCTGTGAGTCGAGATATTCGATTTTTTTCAAAATTTTGTGAGTCGAGGTATTCAATTTTGAAAAATCGAATTTTGGCCAAAAATACATGAAAATTCTCAAAAAAATAAATGGCCATTTTTTAATTGGAAAAAACGTCCTCTTTCGAACCGTGCTACTCAAAAAGCTGTACTACTTCTGTGAGTCGAAATATTCGATTTTTTTCAAAATTTTGTGAGTCGAGGTATTCAATTTTGAAAAATCGAATTTTGGCCAAAAATACATGAAAATTCTCAAAAAAATAAATGGCCATTTTTTAATTGGAAAAAAACGTCCTCTTTCGAACCGTGCTACTCAAAAAGCTGTACTACTTCTGTGAGTCGAGATATTCGATTTTTTTCAAAATTTTGTGTGTCGGGGTATTCAATTTTGAAAAATCGAATTTTGGCCAAAAATACATGAATATTCTCAAAAAGATAAATGGCCATTTTTTAATTGGAAAAAACGTCCTCTTTCGAACCGTGCTACTCAAAAAGCTGTACTACTTCTGTGAGTCGAGATATTCGATTTTTTTCAAAATTTTGTGAGTCGAGGTATTCAATTTTGAAAAATCGAATTTTGGCCAAAAATACATGAAAATTCTCAAAAAGATAAATGGCCATTTTTTAATTGGAAAAAACGTCCTCTTTCGAACCGTGCTACTCAAAAAGCTGTACTACTTCTGTGAGTCGAGATATTCGATTTTTTTCAAAATTTTGTGAGTCGAGGTATTCAATTTTGAAAAATCGAACTTTGGCCAAAAATACATGAAAATTCTCAAAAAAAATAAATGGCCATTTTTTAATTGGAAAAAACGTCCTCTTTCGAACCGTGCTACTCAAAAAGCTTTACTACTTTTGTGAGTCGAGATATTCCATTTTTTTCAAAATTTTGTGAGTCGAGGTATGCAATTTTGAAAAATCGAATTTTGGCCAAAAATACATGAAAATTCTCAAAAAGATAAATGGCCATTTTTTAATTGGAAAAAACGTCTTTTTCGAACCGTGCTACTCAAAAAGCTGTACTACTTCTGTGAGTCGAGATATTCGATTTTTTTCTAAATTTTGTGAGTCGAGGTATGCAATTTTGAAAAATCGAATTTTGGCCAAAAATACATGAAAATTCTCAAAAAGATAAATGGCCATTTTTTAATTGGAAAAAACGTCCTCTTTCGAACCGTGCTACTCAAAAAGCTGTACTACTTCTGTGAGTCAAGATATTCGATTTTTTTCAAAATTTTGTGAGTCGAGGTATGCAATTTTGAAAAATCGAATTTTGGCCAAAAATACATGAAAATTCTCAAAAAGATAAATGGCCATTTTTTAATTGGAAAAAACGTCCTCTTTCGAACCGTGCTACTCAAAAAGCTGTACTACTTCTGTGAGTCGAGATATTCGATTTTTTTCAAAATTTTGTGAGTCGAGGTATTCAATTTTGAAAAATCGAATTTTGGCCAAAAATACATGAAAATTCTCAAAAAGATAAATGGCCATTTTTTAATTGGAAAAAACGTCCTCTTTCGAACCGTGCTACTCAAAAAGCTGTACTACTTCTGTGAGTCGAGATATTCGATTTTTTTCAAAATTTTGTGAGTCGAGGTATTCAATTTTGAAAAATCGAATTTTGGCCAAAAATACATGAAAATTCTCAAAAAAATAAATGGCCATTTTTTAATTGGAAAAAAACGTCCTCTTTCGAACCGTGCTACTCAAAAAGCTGTACTACTTCTGTGAGTCGAGATATTCGATTTTTTCAAAATTTTGTGAGTCGAGGTATTCAATTTTGAAAAATCGAATTTTGGCCAAAAATACATGAAAATTCTCAAAAAAATAAATGGCCATTTTTTAATTGGAAAAAACGTCCTCTTTCGAACCGTGCTACTCAAAAAGCTGTACTACTTTTGTGAGTCGAGATATTCGATTTTTTTCAAAAGTTTGTGAGTCGAGGTATTCAATTTTGAAAAATCGAATTTTGGCCAAAAATACATGAAAATTCTCAAAAAGATAAATGGCCATTTTTTAATTGGAAAAAACGTCCTCTTTCGAACCGTGCTACTCAAAAAGCTGTACTACTTCTGTGAGTCGAGATATTCGATTTTTTTCAAAATTTTGTGAGTCGAGGTATTCAATTTTGAAAAATCGAATTTTGGCCAAAAATACATGAAAATTCTCAAAAAAATAAATGGCCATTTTTTAATTGGAAAAAACGTCCTCTTTCGAACCGTGCTACTCAAAAAGCTGTACTACTTTTGTGAGTCGAGATATTCGATTTTTTTCAAAATTTTGTGAGTCGAGGTATGCAATTTTGAAAAATCGAATTTTGGCCAAAAATACATGAAAATTCTCAAAAAAATAAATGGCCATTTTTTAATTGGAAAAAACGTCTTTTTCGAACCGTGCTACTCAAAAAGCTGTACTACTTCTGTGAGTCGAGATATTCGATTTTTTTCTAAATTTTGTGAGTCGAGGTATGCAATTTTGAAAAATCGAATTTTGGCCAAAAATACATGAAAATTCTCAAAAAGATAAATGGCCATTTTTTAATTGGAAAAAACGTCCTCTTTCGAACCGTGCTACTCAAAAAGCTGTACTACTTCTGTGAGTCGAGATATTCGATTTTTTTCAAAATTTTGTGAGTCGAGGTATTCAATTTTGAAAAATCGAATTTTGGCCAAAAATACATGAAAATTCTCAAAAAAATAAATGGCCATTTTTTAATTGGAAAAAACGTCCTCTTTCGAACCGTGCTACTCAAAAAGCTGTACTACTTTTGTGAGTCGAGATATTCGATTTTTTTCAAAAGTTTGTGAGGCGGGGTATTCAATTTTGAAAAATCGAATTTTGGCCAAAAATACATGAAAATTCTCAAAAAAAATAAATGGCCATTTTTTAATTGGAAAAAACGTCCTCTTTCGAACCGTGCTACTCAAAAAGCTGTACTACTTCTGTGAGTCGAGATATTCGATTTTTTTCTAAATTTTGTGAGTCGAGGTATGCAATTTTGAAAAATCGAATTTTGGCCAAAAATACATGAAAATTCTCAAAAAGATAAATGGCCATTTTTTAATTGGAAAAAACGTCCTCTTTCGAACCGTGCTACTCAAAAAGCTGTACTACTTCTGTGAGTCGAGATATTCGATTTTTTTCAAAATTTTGTGAGTCGAGGTATTCAATTTTGAAAAATCGAATTTTGGCCAAAAATACATGAAAATTCTCAAAAAAATAAATGGCCATTTTTTAATTGGAAAAAACGTCCTCTTTCGAACCGTGCTACTCAAAAAGCTGTACTACTTCTGTGAGTCGAGATATTCGATTTTTTTCTAAATTTTGTGAGTCGAGGTATTCAATTTTGAAAAATCGAATTTTGGCCAAAAATACATGAAAATTCTCAAAAAAATAAATGGCCATTTTTTAATTGGAAAAAAACGTCCTCTTTCGAACCGTGCTACTCAAAAAGCTGTACTACTTCTGTGAGTCGAGATATTCGATTTTTTCAAAATTTTGTGAGTCGAGGTATTCAATTTTGAAAAATCGAATTTTGGCCAAAAATACATGAAAATTCTCAAAAAAATAAATGGCCATTTTTTAATTGGAAAAAACGTCCTCTTTCGAACCGTGCTACTCAAAAAGCTGTACTACTTCTGTGAGTCGAGATATTCGATTTTTTTCAAAATTTTGTGAGTCGAGGTATTCAATTTTGAAAAATCGAATTTTGGCCAAAAATACATGAAAATTCTCAAAAAAAAAATTGGCGATTTTTTAATTGGAAAAAACGTCCTCTTTCGAACTGTGCTACTCAAAAAGCTGTACTACTTTTGTGAGTCGAGATATTCGATTTTTTTCAAAATTTTGTGAGTCGAGGTATTCAATTTTGAAAAATCGAATTTTGGCCAAAAATACATGAAAATTCTCAAAAAGATAAATGGCCATTTTTTAATTGGAAAAAACGTCCTCTTTCGAACCGTGCTACTCAAAAAGCTGTACTACTTCTGTGAGTCGAGATATTCGATTTTTTTCAAAATTTTGTGAGTCGAGGTATTCAATTTTGAAAAATCGAATTTTGGCCAAAAATACATGAAAATTCTCAAAAAAATAAATGGCCATTTTTTAATTGGAAAAAACGTCCTCTTTCGAACCGTGCTACTCAAAAAGCTGTACTACTTTTGTGAGTCGAGATATTCGATTTTTTTCAAAAGTTTGTGAGGCGGGGTATTCAATTTTGAAAAATCGAATTTTGGCCAAAAATACATGAAAATTCTCAAAAAAAATAAATGGCCATTTTTTAATTGGAAAAAACGTCCTCTTTCGAACCGTGCTACTCAAAAAGCTGTACTACTTCTGTGAGTCGAGATATTCGATTTTTTTCTAAATTTTGTGAGTCGAGGTATGCAATTTTGAAAAATCGAATTTTGGCCAAAAATACATGAAAATTCTCAAAAAGATAAATGGCCATTTTTTAATTGGAAAAAACGTCCTCTTTCGAACCGTGCTACTCAAAAAGCTGTACTACTTCTGTGAGTCGAGATATTCGATTTTTTTCAAAATTTTGTGAGTCGAGGTATTCAATTTTGAAAAATCGAATTTTGGCCAAAAATACATGAAAATTCTCAAAAAAATAAATGGCCATTTTTTAATTGGAAAAAACGTCCTCTTTCGAACCGTGCTACTCAAAAAGCTGTACTACTTCTGTGAGTCGAGATATTCGATTTTTTTCTAAATTTTGTGACTCGAGGTATGCAATTTTGAAAAATCGAATTTTGGCCAAAAATACATGAAAATTCTCAAAAAGATAAATGGCCATTTTTTAATTGGAAAAAACGTCCTCTTTCGAACCGTGCTACTCAAAAAGCTGCACTACTTCTGTGAGTCGAGATATTCGATTTTTTTCAAAATTTTGTGAGTCGAGGTATTCAATTTTGAAAAATCGAATTTTGGCCAAAAATACATGAAAATTCTCAAAAAAATAAATGGCCATTTTTTAATTGGAAAAAACGTCCTCTTTCGAACCGTGCTACTCAAAAAGCTGTACTACTTCTGTGAGTCGAGATATTCGATTTTTTTCAAAATTTTGTGAGTCGAGGTATTCAATTTTGAAAAATCGAATTTTGGCCAAAAATACATGAAAATTCTCAAAAAAATAAATGGCCATTTTTTAATTGGAAAAAACGTCCTCTTTCGAACCGTGCTACTCAAAAAGCTGTACTACTTTTGTGAGTCGAGATATTCGATTTTTTTCAAAAGTTTGTGAGTCGAGGTATTCAATTTTGAAAAATCGAATTTTGGCCAAAAATCATGAAAATTCTCAAAAAAATAAATGGCCATTTTTTAATTGGAAAAAACGTCCTCTTTCGAACCGTGCTACTCAAAAAGCTGTACTACTTCTGTGAGTCGAGATATTCGATTTTTTTCAAAATTTTGTGAGTCGAGGTATTCAATTTTGAAAAATCGAATTTTGGCCAAAAATACATGAAAATTCTCAAAAAAATAAATGGCCATTTTTTAATTGGAAAAAACGTCCTCTTTCGAACTGTGCTACTCAAAAAGCTGTACTACTTTTGTGAGTCGAGATATTCGATTTTTTTCAAAAGTTTGTGAGTCGAGGTATTCAATTTTGAAAAATCGATTTTTGGCCAAAAATACATGAATATTCTCAAAAAAATAAATTTCCATTTTTTAATTGGAAAAAACGTCCTCTTTCGAACCGTGCTACTCAAAAAGCTGTACTACTTTTGTGAGTCGAGATATTCGATTTTTTTCAAAATTTTGTGAGTCGAGGTATTCAATTTTGAAAAATCGAATTTTGGCCAAAAATACATGAAAATTCTCAAAAAAAATAAATGGCCATTTTTTAATTGGAAAAAACGTCCTCTTTCGAACCGTGCTACTCAAAAAGCTTTACTACTTTTGTGAGTCGAGATATTCGATTTTTTTCAAAATTTTGTGAGTCGAGGTATTCAATTTTGAAAAATCGAATTTTGGCCAAAAATACATGAAAATTCTCAAAAAAAAGAAATGGCCATTTTTTAATTGGAAAAAACGTCCTCTTTCGAACCGTGCTACTCAAAAAGCTGTACTACTTTTGTGAGTCGAGATATTCGATTTTTTTCAAAATTTTGTGAGTCGAGGTATTCAATTTTGAAAAATCGAATTTTGGCCAAAAATACATGAAAATTCTCAAAAAAAATAAATGGCCATTTTTTAATTGGAAAAAACGTCCTCTTTCGAACCGTGCTACTCAAAAAGCTTTACTACTTTTGTGAGTCGAGATATTCGATTTTTTTCAAAATTTTGTGAGTCGAGGTATGCAATTTTGAAAAATCGAATTTTGGCCAAAAATACATGAAAATTCTCAAAAAGATAAATGGCCATTTTTTAATTGGAAAAAACGTCTTTTTCGAACCGTGCTACTCAAAAAGCTGTACTACTTCTGTGAGTCGAGATATTCGATTTTTTTCAAAATTTTGTGAGTCGAGGTATTCAATTTTGAAAAATCGAATTTTGGCCAAAAATACATGAAAATTCTCAAAAAAAAGAAATGGCCATTTTTTAATTGGAAAAAAACGTCCTCTTTCGAACCGTGCTACTCAAAAAGCTGTACTACTTCTGTGAGTCGAGATATTCGATTTTTTCAAAATTTTGTGAGTCGAGGTATTCAATTTTGAAAAATCGAATTTTGGCCAAAAATACATGAAAATTCTCAAAAAAATAAATGGCCATTTTTTAATTGGAAAAAACCTCCTCTTTCGAACCGTGCTACTCAAAAAGCTGTACTACTTTTGTGAGTCGAGATATTCGATTTTTTTCAAAAGTTTGTGAGTCGAGGTATTCAATTTTGAAAAATCGAATTTTGGCCAAAAATCATGAAAATTCTCAAAAAAATAAATGGCCATTTTTTAATTGGAAAAAACGTCCTCTTTCGAACCGTGCTACTCAAAAAGCTGTACTACTTCTGTGAGTCGAGATATTCGATTTTTTTCAAAATTTTGTGAGTCGAGGTATTCAATTTTGAAAAATCGAATTTTGGCCAAAAATACATGAAAATTCTCAAAAAAAAAATTGGCGATTTTTTAATTGGAAAAAACGTCCTCTTTCGAACTGTGCTACTCAAAAAGCTGTACTACTTTTGTGAGTCGAGATATTCGATTTTTTTCAAAATTTTGTGAGTCGAGGTATTCAATTTTGAAAAATCGAATTTTGGCCAAAAATACATGAAAATTCTCAAAAAAATAAATTTCCATTTTTTAATTGGAAAAAACGTCCTCTTTCGAACCGTGCTACTCAAAAAGCTGTACTACTTTTGTGAGTCGAGATATTCGATTTTTTTCAAAAGTTTGTGAGTCGAGGTATTCAATTTTGAAAAATCGAATTTTGGCCAAAAATACATGAAAATTCTCAAAAAAATAAATGGCCATTTTTTAATTGGAAAAAACGTCCTCTTTCGAACCGTGCTACTCAAAAAGCAGTACTACTTTTGTGAGTCGAGATATTCGATTTTTTTCAAAAGTTTGTGAGTCGAGGTATTCAATTTTGAAAAATCGAATTTTGGCCAAAAATCATGAAAATTCTCAAAAAAATAAATGGCCATTTTTTAATTGGAAAAAACGTCCTCTTTCGAACCGTGCTACTCAAGAAGCTGTACTACTTCTGTGAGTCGAGATATTCGATTTTTTTCAAAATTTTGTGAGTCGAGGTATTCAATTTTGAAAAATCGAATTTTCGCCAAAAATCATGAAAATTCTCAAAAAAATAAATGGCCATTTTTTAATTGGAAAAAACATCCTCTTTCGAACCGTGCTACTCAAAAAGCTGTACTACTTCTGTGAGTCGAGATATTCGATTTTTTTCAAAATTTTGTGAGTCGAGGTATTCAATTTTGAAAAATCGAATTTTGGCCAAAAACATGAAAATTCTCAAAAAAAATAAATGGCCATTTTTTAATTGGAAAAAACGTCCTCTTTCGAACCGTGCTACTCAAAAAGCTTTACTACTTTTGTGAGTCGAGATATTCGATTTTTTTCAAAATTTTGTTTGGCCAAAAATACATGAAAATTCTCAAAAAAATAAATGGCCATTTTTTAATTGGAAAAAACGTCCTCTTTCGAACTGTGCTACTCAAAAAGCTGTACTACTTTTGTGAGTCGAGATATTCGATTTTTTTCAAAATTTTGTGAGTCGAGGTATTCAATTTTGAAAAATCGAATTTTGGCCAAAAACATGAAAATTCTCAAAAAAATAAATGGCCATTTTTTAATTGGAAAAAACGTCCTCTTTCGAACCGTGCTACTCAAAAAGCTTTACTACTTTTGTGAGTCGAGATATTCGATTTTTTTCAAAATTTTGTGAGTCGAGGTATTCAATTTTGAAAAATCGAATTTTGGCCAAAAATACATGAATATTCTCAAAAAAATAAATTTCCATTTTTTAATTGGAAAAAACGTCCTCTTTCGAACCGTGCTACTCAAAAGGCTGTACTACTTTTGTGAGTCGAGATATTCGATTTTTTTCAAAATTTTGTGAGTCGAGGTATTCAATCTTGAAAAATCGAATTTTGGCCAAAAATACATGAAAATTCTCAAAAAAATAAATGGCCATTTTTTAATTGGAAAAAACGTCTTCTTTCGAACCGTGCTACTCAAAAAGCTGTACTACTTCTGTGAGTCGAGATATTCGATTTTTTTCAAAATTTTGTGAGTCGAGGTATTCAATTTTGAAAAATCGAATTTTGGCCAAAAATACATGAAAATTCTCAAAAAAATAAATGGCCATTTTTTAATTGGAAAAAACGTCCTCTTTCGAACTGTGCTACTCAAAAAGCTGTACTACTTTTGTGAGTCGAGATATTCGATTTTTTTCAAAATTTTGTGAGTCGAGGTATTCAATTTTGAAAAATCGAATTTTGGCCAAAAATACATGAAAATTCTCAAAAAAATAAATTTCCATTTTTTAATTGGAAAAAACGTCCTCTTTCGAACCGTGCTACTCAAAAAGCTGTACTACTTTTGTGAGTCGAGATATTCGATTTTTTTCAAAAGTTTGTGAGTCGAGGTATTCAATTTTGAAAAATCTAATTTTGGCCAAAAATCATGAAAATTCTCAAAAAAATAAATGGCCATTTTTTAATTGGAAAAAACATCCTCTTTCGAACCGTGCTACTCAAAAAGCTGTACTACTTCTGTGAGTCGAGATATTCGATTTTTTTCAAAATTTTGTGAGTCGAGGTATTCAATTTTGAAAAATCGAATTTTGGCCAAAAATACATGAAAATTCTCAAAAAAAATAAATGGCCATTTTTTAATTGGAAAAAACGTCCTCTTTCGAACCGTGCTACTCAAAAAGCTTTACTACTTTTGTGAGTCGAGATATTCGATTTTTTTCAAAATTTTGTGAGTCGAGGTATTCAATTTTGAAAAATCGAATATTGGCCAAAAATACATGAATATTCTCAAAAAAATAAATGGCCATTTTTTAATTGGAAAAAACCTCCTCTTTCGAACCGTGCTACTCAAAAAGCTGTACTACTTTTGTGAGTCGAGATATTCGATTTTTTTCAAAAGTTTGTGAGTCGAGGTATTCAATTTTGAAAAATCGAATTTTGGCCAAAAATCATGAAAATTCTCAAAAAAATAAATGGCCATTTTTTAATTGGAAAAAACGTCCTCTTTCGAACCGTGCTACTCAAAAAGCTGTACTACTTCTGTGAGTCGAGATATTCGATTTTTTTCAAAATTTTGTGAGTCGAGGTATTCAATTTTGAAAAATCGAATTTTGGCCAAAAATACATGAAAATTCTCAAAAAAAAAATTGGCGATTTTTTAATTGGAAAAAACGTCCTCTTTCGAACTGTGCTACTCAAAAAGCTGTACTACTTTTGTGAGTCGAGATATTCGATTTTTTTCAAAATTTTGTGAGTCGAGGTATTCAATTTTGAAAAATCGAATTTTGGCCAAAAATACATGAAAATTCTCAAAAAAATAAATTTCCATTTTTTAATTGGAAAAAACGTCCTCTTTCGAACCGTGCTACTCAAAAAGCTGTACTACTTTTGTGAGTCGAGATATTCGATTTTTTTCAAAAGTTTTTGAGTCGAGGTATTCAATTTTGAAAAATCGAATTTTGGCCAAAAATCATGAAAATTCTCAAAAAAATAAATGGCCATTTTTTAATTGGAAAAAACATCCTCTTTCGAACCGTGCTACTCAAAAAGCTGTACTACTTCTGTGAGTCGAGATATTCGATTTTTTCAAAATTTTGTGAGTCGAGGTATTCAATTTTGAAAAATCGAATTTTGGCCAAAAATCATGAAAATTCTCAAAAAAATAAATGGCCATTTTTTAATTGGAAAAAACGTCCTCTTTCGAACCGTGCTACTCAAGAAGCTGTACTACTTCTGTGAGTCGAGATATTCGATTTTTTTCAAAATTTTGTGAGTCGAGGTATTCAATTTTGAAAAATCGAATTTTCGCCAAAAATCATGAAAATTCTCAAAAAAATAAATGGCCATTTTTTAATTGGAAAAAACATCCTCTTTCGAACCGTGCTACTCAAAAAGCTGTACTACTTCTGTGAGTCGAGATATTCGATTTTTTTCAAAATTTTGTGAGTCGAGGTATTCAATTTTGAAAAATCGAATTTTGGCCAAAAACATGAAAATTCTCAAAAAAAATAAATGGCCATTTTTTAATTGGAAAAAACGTCCTCTTTCGAACCGTGCTACTCAAAAAGCTTTACTACTTTTGTGAGTCGAGATATTCGATTTTTTTCAAAATTTTGTTTGGCCAAAAATACATGAAAATTCTCAAAAAAATAAATAAAAATAAATAAAAAAAATAAATTTCCATTTTTTAATTGGAAAAAACGTCCTCTTTCGAACCGTGCTACTCAAAAGGCTGTACTACTTTTGTGAGTCGAGATATTCGATTTTTTTCAAAATTTTGTGAGTCGAGGTATTCAATCTTGAAAAATCGAATTTTGGCCAAAAATACATGAAAATTCTCAAAAAAATAAATGGCCATTTTTTAATTGGAAAAAACGTCTTCTTTCGAACCGTGCTACTCAAAAAGCTGTACTACTTCTGTGAGTCGAGATATTCGATTTTTTTCAAAATTTTGTGAGTCGAGGTATTCAATTTTGAAAAATCGAATTTTGGCCAAAAATACATGAAAATTCTCAAAAAAATAAATGGCCATTTTTTAATTGGAAAAAACGTCCTCTTTCGAACTGTGCTACTCAAAAAGCTGTACTACTTTTGTGAGTCGAGATATTCGATTTTTTTCAAAATTTTGTGAGTCGAGGTATTCAATTTTGAAAAATCGAATTTTGGCCAAAAATACATGAAAATTCTCAAAAAAATAAATTTCCATTTTTTAATTGGAAAAAACGTCCTCTTTCGAACCGTGCTACTCAAAAAGCTGTACTACTTTTGTGAGTCGAGATATTCGATTTTTTTCAAAAGTTTGTGAGTCGAGGTATTCAATTTTGAAAAATCTAATTTTGGCCAAAAATCATGAAAATTCTCAAAAAAATAAATGGCCATTTTTTAATTGGAAAAAACATCCTCTTTCGAACCGTGCTACTCAAAAAGCTGTACTACTTCTGTGAGTCGAGATATTCGATTTTTTTCAAAATTTTGTGAGTCGAGGTATTCAATTTTGAAAAATCGAATTTTGGCCAAAAATACATGAAAATTCTCAAAAAAAATAAATGGCCATTTTTTAATTGGAAAAAACGTCCTCTTTCGAACCGTGCTACTCAAAAAGCTTTACTACTTTTGTGAGTCGAGATATTCGATTTTTTTCAAAATTTTGTGAGTCGAGGTATTCAATTTTGAAAAATCGAATATTGGCCAAAAATACATGAATATTCTCAAAAAAATAAATGGCCATTTTTTAATTGGAAAAAACCTCCTCTTTCGAACCGTGCTACTCAAAAAGCTGTACTACTTTTGTGAGTCGAGATATTCGATTTTTTTCAAAAGTTTGTGAGTCGAGGTATTCAATTTTGAAAAATCGAATTTTGGCCAAAAATCATGAAAATTCTCAAAAAAATAAATGGCCATTTTTTAATTGGAAAAAACGTCCTCTTTCGAACCGTGCTACTCAAAAAGCTGTACTACTTCTGTGAGTCGAGATATTCGATTTTTTTCAAAATTTTGTGAGTCGAGGTATTCAATTTTGAAAAATCGAATTTTGGCCAAAAATACATGAAAATTCTCAAAAAAAAAATTGGCGATTTTTTAATTGGAAAAAACGTCCTCTTTCGAACTGTGCTACTCAAAAAGCTGTACTACTTTTGTGAGTCGAGATATTCGATTTTTTTCAAAATTTTGTGAGTCGAGGTATTCAATTTTGAAAAATCGAATTTTGGCCAAAAATACATGAAAATTCTCAAAAAAATAAATTTCCATTTTTTAATTGGAAAAAACGTCCTCTTTCGAACCGTGCTACTCAAAAAGCTGTACTACTTTTGTGAGTCGAGATATTCGATTTTTTTCAAAAGTTTGTGAGTCGAGGTATTCAATTTTGAAAAATCGAATTTTGGCCAAAAATCATGAAAATTCTCAAAAAAATAAATGGCCATTTTTTAATTGGAAAAAACATCCTCTTTCGAACCGTGCTACTCAAAAAGCTGTACTACTTCTGTGAGTCGAGATATTCGATTTTTTTCAAAATTTTGTGAGTCGAGGTATTCAATTTTGAAAAATCGAATTTTGGCCAAAAATACATGAAAATTCTCAAAAAAATAAATGGCCATTTTTTAATTGGAAAAAAACGTCCTCTTTCGAACCGTGCTACTCAAAAAGCTGTACTACTTCTGTGAGTCGAGATATTCGATTTTTTCAAAATTTTGTGAGTCGAGGTATTCAATTTTGAAAAATCGAATTTTGGCCAAAAATACATGAAAATTCTCAAAAAAATAAATGGCCATTTTTTAATTGGAAAAAACGTCCTCTTTCGAACCGTGCTACTCAAAAAGCTGTACTACTTCTGTGAGTCGAGATATTCGATTTTTTTCAAAATTTTGTGAGTCGAGGTATTCAATTTTGAAAAATCGAATTTTGGCCAAAAATACATGAAAATTCTCAAAAAAAATAAATGGCCATTTTTTAATTGGAAAAAACGTCCTCTTTCGAACCGTGCTACTCAAAAAGCTGTACTACTTTTGTGAGTCGAGATATTCGATTTTTTTCAAAAGTTTGTGAGTCGAGGTATTCAATTTTGAAAAATCGAATTTTGGCCAAAAATCATGAAAATTCTCAAAAAAATAAATGGCCATTTTTTAATTGGAAAAAACGTCCTCTTTCGAACCGTGCTACTCAAAAAGCTGTACTACTTCTGTGAGTCGAGATATTCGATTTTTTTCAAAATTTTGTGAGTCGAGGTATTCAATTTTGAAAAATCGAATTTTGGCCAAAAATACATGAAAATTCTCAAAAAAAAAATTGGCGATTTTTTAATTGGAAAAAACGTCCTCTTTCGAACTGTGCTACTCAAAAAGCTGTACTACTTTTGTGAGTCGAGATATTCGATTTTTTTCAAAATTTTGTGAGTCGAGGTATTCAATTTTGAAAAATCGAATTTTGGCCAAAAATACATGAAAATTCTCAAAAAAATAAATTTCCATTTTTTAATTGGAAAAAACGTCCTCTTTCGAACCGTGCTACTCAAAAAGCTGTACTACTTTTGTGAGTCGAGATATTCGATTTTTTTCAAAAGTTTGTGAGTCGAGGTATTCAATTTTGAAAAATCGAATTTTGGCCAAAAACATGAAAATTCTCAAAAAAATAAATGGCCATTTTTTAATTGGAAAAAACGTCCTCTTTCGAACCGTGCTACTCAAAAAGCTTTACTACTTTTGTGAGTCGAGATATTCGATTTTTTTCAAAATTTTGTGAGTCGAGGTATTCAATTTTGAAAAATTGAATTTTGGCCAAAAATACATGAATATTCTCAAAAAAATAAATTTCCATTTTTTAATTGGAAAAAACGTCCTCTTTCGAACCGTGCTACTCAAAAGGCTGTACTACTTTTGTGAGTCGAGATATTCGATTTTTTTCAAAATTTTGTGAGTCGAGGTATTCAATCTTGAAAAATCGAATTTTGGCCAAAAATACATGAAAATTCTCAAAAAAATAAATGGCCATTTTTTAATTGGAAAAAACGTCCTCTTTCGAACCGTGCTACTCAAAAAGCTGTACTACTTCTGTGAGTCGAGATATTCGATTTTTTTCAAAATTTTGTGAGTCGAGGTATTCAATTTTGAAAAATCGAATTTTGGCCAAAAATACATGAAAATTCTCAAAAAAATAAATGGCCATTTTTTAATTGGAAAAAACGTCCTCTTTCGAACTGTGCTACTCAAAAAGCTGTACTACTTTTGTGAGTCGAGATATTCGATTTTTTTCAAAATTTTGTGAGTCGAGGTATTCAATTTTGAAAAATCGAATTTTGGCCAAAAATACATGAAAATTCTCAAAAAAATAAATTTCCATTTTTTAATTGGAAAAAACGTCCTCTTTCGAACCGTGCTACTCAAAAAGCTGTACTACTTTTGTGAGTCGAGATATTCGATTTTTTTCAAAAGTTTGTGAGTCGAGGTATTCAATTTTGAAAAATCTAATTTTGGCCAAAAATCATGAAAATTCTCAAAAAAATAAATGGCCATTTTTTAATTGGAAAAAACATCCTCTTTCGAACCGTGCTACTCAAAAAGCTGTACTACTTCTGTGAGTCGAGATATTCGATTTTTTTCAAAATTTTGTGAGTCGAGGTATTCAATTTTGAAAAATCGAATTTTGGCCAAAAATACATGAAAATTCTCAAAAAAAATAAATGGCCATTTTTTAATTGGAAAAAACGTCCTCTTTCGAACCGTGCTACTCAAAAAGCTTTACTACTTTTGTGAGTCGAGATATTCGATTTTTTTCAAAATTTTGTGAGTCGAGGTATTCAATTTTGAAAAATCGAATTTTGGCCAAAAATACATGAATATTCTCAAAAAAAATAAATGGCCATTTTTTAATTGGAAAAAACCTCCTCTTTCGAACCGTGCTACTCAAAAAGCTGTACTACTTTTGTGAGTCGAGATATTCGATTTTTTTCAAAAGTTTGTGAGTCGAGGTATTCAATTTTGAAAAATCGAATTTTGGCCAAAAATCATGAAAATTCTCAAAAAAATAAATGGCCATTTTTTAATTGGAAAAAACGTCCTCTTTCGAACCGTGCTACTCAAAAAGCTGTACTACTTCTGTGAGTCGAGATATTCGATTTTTTTCAAAATTTTGTGAGTCGAGGTATTCAATTTTGAAAAATCGAATTTTGGCCAAAAATACATGAAAATTCTCAAAAAAAAAATTGGCGATTTTTTAATTGGAAAAAACGTCCTCTTTCGAACTGTGCTACTCAAAAAGCTGTACTACTTTTGTGAGTCGAGATATTCGATTTTTTTCAAAATTTTGTGAGTCGAGGTATTCAATTTTGAAAAATCGAATTTTGGCCAAAAATACATGAAAATTCTCAAAAAAATAAATTTCCATTTTTTAATTGGAAAAAACGTCCTCTTTCGAACCGTGCTACTCAAAAAACTGTACTACTTTTGTGAGTCGAGATATTCGATTTTTTTGAAAAGTTTGTGAGTCGAGGTATTCAATTTTGAAAAATCGAATTTTGGCCAAAAATCATGAAAATTCTCAAAAAAATAAATGGCCATTTTTTAATTGGAAAAAACATCCTCTTTCGAACCGTGCTACTCAAAAAGCTGTACTACTTCTGTGAGTCGAGATATTCGATTTTTTTCAAAAATTTTGTGAGTCGAGGTATTCAATTTTGAAAAATCGAATTTTGGCCAAAAATACATGAAAATTCTCAAAAAAATAAATGGCCATTTTTTAATTGGAAAAAAACGTCCTCTTTCGAACCGTGCTACTCAAAAAGCTGTACTACTTCTGTGAGTCGAGATATTCGATTTTTTCAAAATTTTGTGAGTCGAGGTATTCAATTTTGAAAAATCGAATTTTGGCCAAAAATACATGAAAATTCTCAAAAAAATAAATGGCCATTTTTTAATTGGAAAAAACGTCCTCTTTCGAACCGTGCTACTCAAAAAGCAGTACTACTTTTGTGAGTCGAGATATTCGATTTTTTTCAAAAGTTTGTGAGTCGAGGTATTCAATTTTGAAAAATCGAATTTTGGCCAAAAATCATGAAAATTCTCAAAAAAATAAATGGCCATTTTTTAATTGGAAAAAACGTCCTCTTTCGAACCGTGCTACTCAAGAAGCTGTACTACTTCTGTGAGTCGAGATATTCGATTTTTTTCAAAATTTTGTGAGTCGAGGTATTCAATTTTGAAAAATCGAATTTTCGCCAAAAATCATGAAAATTCTCAAAAAAATAAATGGCCATTTTTTAATTGGAAAAAACATCCTCTTTCGAACCGTGCTACTCAAAAAGCTGTACTACTTCTGTGAGTCGAGATATTCGATTTTTTTCAAAATTTTGTGAGTCGAGGTATTCAATTTTGAAAAATCGAATTTTGGCCAAAAACATGAAAATTCTCAAAAAAAATAAATGGCCATTTTTTAATTGGAAAAAACGTCCTCTTTCGAACCGTGCTACTCAAAAAGCTTTACTACTTTTGTGAGTCGAGATATTCGATTTTTTTCAAAATTTTGTTTGGCCAAAAATACATGAAAATTCTCAAAAAAATAAATGGCCATTTTTTAATTGGAAAAAACGTCCTCTTTCGAACTGTGCTACTCAAAAAGCTGTACTACTTTTGTGAGTCGAGATATTCGATTTTTTTCAAAATTTTGTGAGTCGAGGTATTCAATTTTGAAAAATCGAATTTTGGCCAAAAACATGAAAATTCTCAAAAAAATAAATGGCCATTTTTTAATTGGAAAAAACGTCCTCTTTCGAACCGTGCTACTCAAAAAGCTTTACTACTTTTGTGAGTCGAGATATTCGATTTTTTTCAAAATTTTGTGAGTCGAGGTATTCAATTTTGAAAAATCGAATTTTGGCCAAAAATACATGAATATTCTCAAAAAAATAAATTTCCATTTTTTAATTGGAAAAAACGTCCTCTTTCGAACCGTGCTACTCAAAAGGCTGTACTACTTTTGTGAGTCGAGATATTCGATTTTTTTCAAAATTTTGTGAGTCGAGGTATTCAATCTTGAAAAATCGAATTTTGGCCAAAAATACATGAAAATTCTCAAAAAAATAAATGGCCATTTTTTAATTGGAAAAAACGTCCTCTTTCGAACCGTGCTACTCAAAAAGCTGTACTACTTCTGTGAGTCGAGATATTCGATTTTTTTCAAAATTTTGTGAGTCGAGGTATTCAATTTTGAAAAATCGAATTTTGGCCAAAAATACATGAAAATTCTCAAAAAAATAAATGGCCATTTTTTAATTGGAAAAAACGTCCTCTTTCGAACTGTGCTACTCAAAAAGCTGTACTACTTTTGTGAGTCGAGATATTCGATTTTTTTCAAAATTTTGTGAGTCGAGGTATTCAATTTTGAAAAATCGAATTTTGGCCAAAAATACATGAAAATTCTCAAAAAAATAAATTTCCATTTTTTAATTGGAAAAAACGTCCTCTTTCGAACCGTGCTACTCAAAAAGCTGTACTACTTTTGTGAGTCGAGATATTCGATTTTTTTCAAAAGTTTGTGATTCGAGGTATTCAATTTTGAAAAATCTAATTTTGGCCAAAAATCATGAAAATTCTCAAAAAAATAAATGGCCATTTTTTAATTGGAAAAAACATCCTCTTTCGAACCGTGCTACTCAAAAAGCTGTACTACTTCTGTGAGTCGAGATATTCGATTTTTTTCAAAATTTTGTGAGTCGAGGTATTCAATTTTGAAAAATCGAATTTTGGCCAAAAATACATGAAAATTCTCAAAAAAATAAATGGCCATTTTTTAATTGGAAAAAACGTCCTCTTTCGAACCGTGCTACTCAAAAAGCTTTACTACTTCTGTGAGTCGAGATATTCGATTTTTTTCAAAATTTTCTGTGTCGGGGTATTCCATTTTGAAAAATCGAATTTTGGCCAAAAATACATGAAAATTCTCAAAAAAATAAATGGCAATTTTTTAATTGGAAAAAACGTCCTCTTTCGAACCGTGCTACTCAAAAAGCTGTACTACTTCTGTGAGTCGAGATATTCGATTTTTTTCAAAATTTTGTGAGTCGAGGTATGCAATTTTGAAAAATCGAATTTTGGCCAAAAATACATGAAAATTCTCAAAAAGATAAATGGCCATTTTTTAATTGGAAAAAACGTCCTCTTTCGAATCGTGCTACTCAAAAAGCTGTACTACTTCTGTGAGTCGAGATATTCGATTTTTTTCAAAATTTTGTGAGTCGAGGTATTCAATTTTGAAAAATCGAATTTTGGCCAAAAATACATGAAAATTCTCAAAAAAATAAATGGCAATTTTTTAATTGGAAAAAACGTCCTCTTTCGAACCGTGCTACTCAAAAAGCTGTACTACTTTTGTGAGTCGAGATATTCGATTTTTTTCAAAAGTTTGTGAGTCGGGGTATTCAATTTTGAAAAATCGAATTTTGGCCAAAAATACATGAAAATTCTCAAAAAAATAAATGGCCATTTTTTAATTGGAAAAAACGTCCTCTTTCGAACCGTGCTACTCAAAAAGCTGTACTACTTCTGTGAGTCGAGATATTCGATTTTTTTCAAAATTTTGTGAGTCGAGGTATTCAATTTTGAAAAATCGAATTTTGGCCAAAAATACATGAAAATTCTCAAAAAAATAAATGGCCATTTTTTAATTGGAAAAAACGTCCTCTTTCGAACCGTGCTACTCAAAAAGCTGTACTACTTTTGTGAGTCGAGATATTCGATTTTTTTCAAAAGTTTGTGAGTCGAGGTATTCAATTTTGAAAAATCGAATTTTGGCCAAAAATACATGAAAATTCTCAAAAAAATAAATGGCCATTTTTTAATTGGAAAAAACGTCCTCTTTCGAACCGTGCTACTCAAAAAGCTGTACTACTTTTGTGAGTCGAGATATTCGATTTTTTTCAAAAGTTTGTGAGTCGAGGTATTAAATTTTGAAAAATCGAATTTTGGCCAAAAATCATGAAAATTCTCAAAAAAATAAATGGCCATTTTTTAATTGGAAAAAACGTCCTCTTTCGAACCGTGCTACTCAAAAAGCTGTACTACTTCTGTGAGTCGAGATATTCGATTTTTTTCAAAATTTTGTGAGTCGAGGTATTCAATTTTGAAAAATCGAATTTTGGCCAAAAATACATGAAAATTCTCAAAAAAATAAATGGCCATTTTTTAATTGGAAAAAACGTCCTCTTTCGAACTGTGCTACTCAAAAAGCTGTACTACTTTTGTGAGTCGAGATATTCGATTTTTTTCAAAATTTTGTGAGTCGAGGTATTCAATTTTGAAAAATCGAATTTTGGCCAAAAATACATGAAAATTCTCAAAAAAATAAATGGCCATTTTTTAATTGGAAAAAACGTCCTCTTTCGAACCGTGCTACTCAAAAAGCAGTACTACTTTTGTGAGTCGAGATATTCGATTTTTTTCAAAAGTTTGTGAGTCGAGGTATTCAATTTTGAAAAATCGAATTTTGGCCAAAAATCATGAAAATTCTCAAAAAAATAAATGGCCATTTTTTAATTGGAAAAAACGTCCTCTTTCGAACCGTGCTACTCAAGAAGCTGTACTACTTCTGTGAGTCGAGATATTCGATTTTTTTCAAAATTTTGTGAGTCGAGGTATTCAATTTTGAAAAATCGAATTTTCGCCAAAAATCATGAAAATTCTCAAAAAAATAAATGGCCATTTTTTAATTGGAAAAAACATCCTCTTTCGAACCGTGCTACTCAAAAAGCTGTACTACTTCTGTGAGTCGAGATATTCGATTTTTTTCAAAATTTTGTGAGTCGAGGTATTCAATTTTGAAAAATCGAATTTTGGCCAAAAACATGAAAATTCTCAAAAAAAATAAATGGCCATTTTTTAATTGGAAAAAACGTCCTCTTTCGAACCGTGCTACTCAAAAAGCTTTACTACTTTTGTGAGTCGAGATATTCGATTTTTTTCAAAATTTTGTTTGGCCAAAAATACATGAAAATTCTCAAAAAAATAAATGGCCATTTTTTAATTGGAAAAAACGTCCTCTTTCGAACTGTGCTACTCAAAAAGCTGTACTACTTTTGTGAGTCGAGATATTCGATTTTTTTCAAAATTTTGTGAGTCGAGGTATTCAATTTTGAAAAATCGAATTTTGGCCAAAAACATGAAAATTCTCAAAAAAATAAATGGCCATTTTTTAATTGGAAAAAACGTCCTCTTTCGAACCGTGCTACTCAAAAAGCTTTACTACTTTTGTGAGTCGAGATATTCGATTTTTTTCAAAATTTTGTGAGTCGAGGTATTCAATTTTGAAAAATCGAATTTTGGCCAAAAATACATGAATATTCTCAAAAAAATAAATTTCCATTTTTTAATTGGAAAAAACGTCCTCTTTCGAACCGTGCTACTCAAAAGGCTGTACTACTTTTGTGAGTCGAGATATTCGATTTTTTTCAAAATTTTGTGAGTCGAGGTATTCAATCTTGAAAAATCGAATTTTGGCCAAAAATACATGAAAATTCTCAAAAAAATAAATGGCCATTTTTTAATTGGAAAAAACGTCCTCTTTCGAACCGTGCTACTCAAAAAGCTGTACTACTTCTGTGAGTCGAGATATTCGATTTTTTTCAAAATTTTGTGAGTCGAGGTATTCAATTTTGAAAAATCGAATTTTGGCCAAAAATACATGAAAATTCTCAAAAAAATAAATGGCCATTTTTTAATTGGAAAAAACGTCCTCTTTCGAACTGTGCTACTCAAAAAGCTGTACTACTTTTGTGAGTCGAGATATTCGATTTTTTTCAAAATTTTGTGAGTCGAGGTATTCAATTTTGAAAAATCGAATTTTGGCCAAAAATACATGAAAATTCTCAAAAAAATAAATTTCCATTTTTTAATTGGAAAAAACGTCCTCTTTCGAACCGTGCTACTCAAAAAGCTGTACTACTTTTGTGAGTCGAGATATTCGATTTTTTTCAAAAGTTTGTGATTCGAGGTATTCAATTTTGAAAAATCTAATTTTGGCCAAAAATCATGAAAATTCTCAAAAAAATAAATGGCCATTTTTTAATTGGAAAAAACATCCTCTTTCGAACCGTGCTACTCAAAAAGCTGTACTACTTCTGTGAGTCGAGATATTCGATTTTTTTCAAAATTTTGTGAGTCGAGGTATTCAATTTTGAAAAATCGAATTTTGGCCAAAAATACATGAAAATTCTCAAAAAAATAAATGGCCATTTTTTAATTGGAAAAAACGTCCTCTTTCGAACCGTGCTACTCAAAAAGCTTTACTACTTTTGTGAGTCGAGATATTCGATTTTTTTCAAAATTTTGTGAGTCGAGGTATTCAATTTTGAAAAATCGAATTTTGGCCAAAAATACATGAATATTCTCAAAAAAATAAATTTCCATTTTTTAATTGGAAAAAACGTCCTCTTTCGAACCGTGCTACTCAAAAAGCTGTACTACTTTTGTGAGTCGAGATATTCGATTTTTTTCAAAATTTTCTGTGTCGGGGTATTCCATTTTGAAAAATCGAATTTTGGCCAAAAATACATGAAAATTCTCAAAAAAATAAATTTCCATTTTTTAATTGGAAAAAACGTCCTCTTTCGAACCGTGCTACTCAAAAAGCTGTACTACTTTTGTGAGTCGAGATATTCGATTTTTTTCAAAAGTTTGTGATTCGAGGTATTCAATTTTGAAAAATCTAATTTTGGCCAAAAATCATGAAAATTCTCAAAAAAATAAATGGCCATTTTTTAATTGGAAAAAACATCCTCTTTCGAACCGTGCTACTCAAAAAGCTGTACTACTTCTGTGAGTCGAGATATTCGATTTTTTTCAAAATTTTGTGAGTCGAGGTATTCAATTTTGAAAAATCGAATTTTGGCCAAAAATACATGAAAATTCTCAAAAAAATAAATGGCCATTTTTTAATTGGAAAAAACGTCCTCTTTCGAACCGTGCTACTCAAAAAGCTTTACTACTTTTGTGAGTCGAGATATTCGATTTTTTTCAAAATTTTGTGAGTCGAGGTATTCAATTTTGAAAAATCGAATTTTGGCCAAAAATACATGAATATTCTCAAAAAAATAAATTTCCATTTTTTAATTGGAAAAAACGTCCTCTTTCGAACCGTGCTACTCAAAAAGCTGTACTACTTTTGTGAGTCGAGATATTCGATTTTTTTCAAAATTTTCTGTGTCGGGGTATTCCATTTTGAAAAATCGAATTTTGGCCAAAAATACATGAAAATTCTCAAAAAAATAAATGGCAATTTTTTAATTGGAAAAAACGTCCTCTTTCGAACCGTGCTACTCAAAAATCTGTACTACTTCTGTGAGTCGAGATATTCGATTTTTTTCAAAATTTTGTGAGTCGAGGTATGCAATTTTGAAAAATCGAATTTTGGCCAAAAATACATGAAAATTCTCAAAAAGATAAATGGCCATTTTTTAATTGGAAAAAACGTCCTCTTTCGAATCGTGCTACTCAAAAAGCTGTACTACTTCTGTGAGTCGAGATATTCGATTTTTTTCAAAATTTTGTGAGTCGAGGTATTCAATTTTGAAAAATCCAATTTTGGCCAAAAATACATGAAAATTCACAAAAAAATAAATGGCCATTTTTTAATTGGAAAAAACGTCCTCTTTCGAACCGTGCTACTCAAAAAGCTTTACTACTTTTGTGAGTCGAGATATTCGATTTTTTTCAAAATTTTGTGAGTCGAGGTATTCAATTTTGAAAAATCGAATTTTGGCCAAAAATACATGAATATTCTTAAAAAAATAAATTTCCATTTTTTAATTGGAAAAAACGTCCTCTTTCGAACCGTGCTACTCAAAAAGCTGTACTACTTTTGTGAGTCGAGATATTCGATTTTTTTCAAAATTTTCTGTGTCGGGGTATTCCATTTTGAAAAATCGAATTTTGGCCAAAAATACATGAAAATTCTCAAAAAAATAAATGGCAATTTTTTAATTGGAAAAAACGTCCTCTTTCGAACCGTGCTACTCAAAAAGCTGTACTACTTCTGTGAGTCGAGATATTCGATTTTTTTCAAAATTTTGTGAGTCGAGGTATTCAATTTTGAAAAATCGAATTTTGGCCAAAAATACATGAAAATTCTCAAAAAAATAAATGGCAATTTTTTAATTGGAAAAAACGTCCTCTTTCGAACCGTGCTACTCAAAAAGCTGTACTACTTTTGTGAGTCGAGATATTCGATTTTTTTCAAAAGTTTGTGAGTCGGGGTATTCAATTTTGAAAAATCGAATTTTGGCCAAAAATACATGAAAATTCTCAAAAAAATAAATGGCCATTTTTTAATTGGAAAAAACGTCCTCTTTCGAACCGTGCTACTCAAAAAGCTGTACTACTTTTGTGAGTCGAGATATTCGATTTTTTTCAAAAGTTTGTGAGTCGAGGTATTCAATTTTGAAAAATCGAATTTTGGCCAAAAATACATGAAAATTCTCAAAAAAATAAATGGCCATTTTTTAATTGGAAAAAACGTCCTCTTTCGAACCGTGCTACTCAAAAAGCTGTACTACTTCTGTGAGTCGAGATATTCGATTTTTTTCAAAATTTTGTGAGTCGAGGTATTCAATTTTGAAAAATCGAATTTTGGCCAAAAATACATGAAAATTCTCAAAAAAATAAATGGCCATTTTTTAATTGGAAAAAACGTCCTCTTTCGAACTGTGCTACTCAAAAAGCTGTACTACTTTTGTGAGTCGAGATATTCGATTTTTTTCAAAATTTTGTGAGTCGAGGTATTCAATTTTGAAAAATCGTATTTTGGCCAAAAATACATGAAAATTCTCAAAAAAATTAATTTCCATTTTTTAATTGGAAAAAACGTCCTCTTTCGAACCGTGCTACTCAAAAAGCTGTACTACTTTTGTGAGTCGAGATATTCGATTTTTTTCAAAAGTTTGTGAGTCGAGGTATTCAATTTTGAAAAATCGAATTTTGGCCAAAAATCATGAAAATTCTCAAAAAAATAAATGGCCATTTTTTAATTGGAAAAAACGTCCTCTTTCGAACCGTGCTACTCAAAAAGCTGCACTATTTTTGTGAGTCGAGATATACGATTTTTTTCAAAAGTTTGTGAGTCGAGGTATTCAATTTTGAAAAATCGAATTTTGGCCAAAAATCATGAAAATTCTCAAAAAAATAAATGGCCATTTTTTAATTGGAAAAACGTCCTCTTTCGAACCGTGCTACTCAAAAAGCTGTACTACTTCTGTGAGTCGAGATATTCGATTTTTTTCAAAATTTTGTGAGTCGAGGTATTCAATTTTGAAAAATCGAATTTTGGCTAAAAATACATGAAAATTCTCAAAAAAATAAATGGCCATTTTTTAATTGGAAAAAACGTCCTCTTTCGAAACGTGATACTCAAAAAGCTGTACTACTTTTGTGAGTCGAGATATTCGATTTTTTTCAAAATTTTGTGAGTCGAGGTATTCAATTTTGAAAAATCGAATTTTGGCCAAAAATACATGAAAATTCTCAAAAAAATAAATGGCCATTTTTTAATTGGAAAAAACGTCCTCTTTCGAACCGTGCTACTCAAAAAGCTTTACTACTTTTGTGAGTCGAGATATTCGATTTTTTTCAAAATTTTGTGAGTCGAGGTATTCAATTTTGAAAAATCGAATTTTGGCCAAAAATACATGAAAATTCTCAAAAAAATAAATGGCCATTTTTTAATTGGAAAAAACGTCCTCTTTCGAACCGTGCTACTCAAAAAGCTGTACTACTTTTGTGAGTCGAGATATTCGATTTTTTTCAAAAGTTTGTGAGTCGGGGTATTCAATTTTGAAAAATCGAATTTTGGCCAAAAATACATGAAAATTCTCAAAAAAATAAATGGCCATTTTTTAATTGGAAAAAACGTCCTCTTTCGAACCGTGCTACTCAAAAAGCTGTACTACTTCTGTGAGTCGAGATATTCGATTTTTTTCAAAATTTTGTGAGTCGAGGTATTCAATTTTGAAAAATCGAATTTTGGCCAAAAATACATGAAAATTCTCAAAAAAATAAATGGCCATTTGTTAATTGGAAAAAACATCCTCTTTCGAACCGTGCTACTCAAAAAGCTGTACTACTTCTGTGAGTCGAGATATTCGATTTTTTTCAAAATTTTGTGAGTCGAGGTATTCAATTTTGAAAAATCGAATTTTGGCCAAAAATACATGAAAATTCTCAAAAAAAATAAATGGCCATTTTTTAATTGGAAAAAACGTCCTCTTTCGAACCGTGCTACTCAAAAAGCTTTACTACTTTTGTGAGTCGAGATATTCGATTTTTTTCAAAATTTTGTGAGTCGAGGTATTCAATTTTGAAAAATCGAATTTTGGCCAAAAATACATGAATACTCTAAAAAAAAATAAATTTCCATTTTTTAATTGGAAAAAACGTCCTCTTTCGAACCGTGCTACTCAAAAAGCTGTACTACTTTTGTGAGTCGAGATATTCGATTTTTTTACAAAATTTTGTGTGTCGGGGTATTCAATTTTGAAAAATCGAATTTTGGCCAAAAATACATGAAAATTCTCAAAAAATAAATGGCCATTTTTTAATTGGAAAAAACGTCCTCTTTCGAACCGTGCTACTCAAAAAGCTGTACTACTTCTGTGAGTCGAGATATTCGATTTTTTTCAAAATTTTGTGAGTCGAGGTATGCAATTTTGAAAAATCGAATTTTGGCCAAAAATACATGAAAATTCTCAAAAAGATAAATGGCCATTTTTTAATTGGAAAAAACGTCCTCTTTCGAACCGTGCTACTCAAAAAGCTGTACTACTTCTGTGAGTCGAGATATTCGATTTTTTTCAAAATTTTGTGAGTCGAGGTATTCAATTTTGAAAAATCGAATTTTGGCCAAAAATACATGAAAATTCTCAAAAAAATAAATGGCCATTTTTTAATTGGAAAAAACGTCCTCTTTCGAACCGTGCTACTCAAAAAGCTGTACTACTTCTGTGAGTCGAGATATTCGATTTTTTTCAAAATTTTGTGAGTCGAGGTATGCAATTTTGAAAAATCGAATTTTGGCCAAAAATATATGAAAATCCTCAAAAAGATAAATGGCCATTTTTTAATTGGAAAAAACGTCCTCTTTCGAACCGTGCTACTCAAAAAGCTGTACTACTTTTGTGAGTCGAGATATTCGATTTTTTCAAAATTTTGTGAGTCGAGGTATTCAATTTTGAAAAATCGAATTTTGGCCAAAAATACATGAAAATTCTCAAAAAAATAAATTTTCATTTTTAATTGGAAAAAACGTCCTCTTTCGAACCGTGCTACTCAAAAAGCTGTACTACTTTTGTGAGTCGAGATATTCGATTTTTTTCAAAAGTTTGTGAGTCGAGGTATTCAATTTTGAAAAATCGAATTTTGGCCAAAAATCATGAAAATTCTCAAAAAAATAAATGGCCATTTTTTAATTGGAAAAAACGTCCTCTTTCGAACCGTGCTACTCAAAAAGCTGTACTACTTCTGTGAGTCGAGATATTCGATTTTTTTCAAAATTTTGTGAGTCGAGGTATTCAATTTTGAAAAATCGAATTTTGGCCAAAAATACATGAAAATTCTCAAAAAAATAAATGGCCATTTTTTAATTGGAAAAAACGTCCTCTTTCGAATCGTGCTACTCAAAAAGCTGTACTACTTTTGTGAGTCGAGATATTCGATTTTTTTCAAAAGTTTGTGAGTCGGGGTATTCAATTTTGAAAAATCGAATTTTGGCCAAAAATACATGAAAATTCTCAAAAAAATAAATGGCCATTTTTTAATTGGAAAAAACGTCCTCTTTCGAACCGTGCTACTCAAAAAGCTGTACTACTTCTGTGAGTCGAGATATTCGATTTTTTTCAAAATTTTGTGAGTCGAGGTATGCAATTTTGAAAAATCGAATTTTGGCCAAAAATCATGAAAATTCTCAAAAAAATAAATGGCCATTTTTTAATTGGAAAAAACATCCTCTTTCGAACCGTGCTACTCAAAAAGCTGTACTACTTCTGTGAGTCGTGATATTCGATTTTTTTCAAAATTTTGTGAGTCGAGGTATTCAATTTTGAAAAATCGAATTTTGGCCAAAAATGCATGAAAATTCTCAAAAAAATAAATTTCCATTTTTTAATTGGAAAAAACGTCCTCTTTCGAACCGTGCTACTCAAAAAGCTGTACTACTTCTGTGAGTCGAGATATTCGATTTTTTTCAAAATTTTGTGAGTCGAGGTATTCAATTTTGAAAAATCGAATTTTGGCCAAAAATACATGAAAATTCTCAAAAAATAAATGGCCATTTTTTAATTGGAAAAAACGTCCTCTTTCGAACCGTGCTACTCAAAAAGCTGTACTACTTTTGTGAGTCGAGATATTCGATTTTTTTCAAAAGTTTGTGAGTCGGGGTATTCAATTTTGAAAAATCGAATTTTGGCCAAAAATACATGAAAATTCTCAAAAAAATGAATGGCCATTTTTTAATTGGAAAAAACGTCCTCTTTCGAACCGTGCTACTCAAAAAGCTGTACTACTTCTGTGAGTCGAGATATTCGATTTTTTTCAAAATTTTGTGAGTCGAGGTATGCAATTTTGAAAAATCGAATTTTGGCCAAAAATACATGAAAATTCTCAAAAAGATAAATGGCCATTTTTTAATTGGAAAAAACGTCCTCTTTCGAACCGTGCTACTCAAAAAGCTGTACTACTTCTGTGAGTCGAGATATTCGATTTTTTTCAAAATTTTGTGAGTCGAGGTATTCAATTTTGAAAAATCGAATTTTGGCCAAAAATACATGAAAATTCTCAAAAAAATAAATGGCCATTTTTTAATTGGAAAAAACGTCCTCTTTCGAACCGTGCTACTCAAAAAGCTGTACTACTTCTGTGAGTCGAGATATTCGATTTTTTTCAAAATTTTGTGAGTCGAGGTATTCAATTTTGAAAAATCGAATTTTGGCCAAAAATACATGAAAATTCTCAAAAAAATAAATGGCCATTTTTTAATTGGAAAAAACGTCCTCTTTCGAACCGTGCTACTCAAAAAGCTGTACTACTTTTGTGAGTCGAGATATTCGATGTTTTTCAAAAGTTTGTGAGTCGAGGTATTCAATTTTGAAAAATCGAATTTTGGCCAAAAATCATGAAAATTCTCAAAAAAATAAATGGCCATTTTTTAATTGGAAAAAACGTCCTCTTTCGAACCGTGCTACTCAAAAAGCTGTACTACTTCTGTGAGTCGAGATATTCGATTTTTTTCAAAATTTTGTGAGTCGAGGTATTCAATTTTGAAAAATCGAATTTTGGCCAAAAATACATGAAAATTCTCAAAAAAATAAATGGCCATTTTTTAATTGGAAAAAACGTCCTCTTTCGAACTGTGCTACTCAAAAAGCTGTACTACTTTTGTGAGTCGAGATATTCGATTTTTTTCAAAATTTTGTGAGTCGAGGTATTCAATTTTGAAAAATCGAATTTTGGCCAAAAATACATGAAAATTCTCAAAAAAATAAATTTCCATTTTTTAATTGGAAAAAACGTCCTCTTTCGAACCGTGCTACTCAAAAAGCTGTACTACTTCTGTGAGTCGAGATATTCGATTTTTTTCAAAATTTTGTGAGTCGAGGTATTCAATTTTGAAAAATCGAATTTTGGCCAAAAATACATGAAAATTCTCAAAAAAAATAAATGGCCATTTTTTAATTGGAAAAAACGTCCTCTTTCGAACCGTGCTACTCAAAAAGCTTTACTACTTTTGTGAGTCGAGATATTCGATTTTTTTCAAAATTTTGTGAGTCGAGGTATTCAATTTTGAAAAATCGAATTTTGGCCAAAAATACATGAATATTCTCAAAAAAATAAATTTCCATTTTTTAATTGGAAAAACGTCCTCTTTCGAACCGTGCTACTCAAAAAGCTGTACTACTTTTGTGAGTCGAGATATTCGATTTTTTTCAAAATTTTGTGTGTCGGGGTATTCAATTTTGAAAAATCGAATTTTGGCCAAAAATACATGAAAATTCTCAAAAAAATAAATGGCCATTTTTTAATTGGAAAAAACGTCCTCTTTCGAACCGTGCTACTCAAAAAGCTGTACTACTTCTGTGAGTCGAGATATTCCATTTTTTTCAAAATTTTGTGAGTCGAGGTATGCAATTTTGAAAAATCGAATTTTGGCCAAAAATACATGAAAATTCTCAAAAAGATAAATGGCCATTTTTTAATTGGAAAAAACGTCTTCTTTCGAACCGTGCTACTCAAAAAGCTGTATTACTTCTGTGAGTCGAGATATTCGATTTTTTTCAAAATTTTGTGAGTCGAGGTATTCAATTTTGAAAAATCGAATTTTGGCCAAAAATACATGAAAATTCTCAAAAAAATAAATGGCCATTTTTTAATTGGAAAAAACGTCCTCTTTCGAACCGTGCTACTCAAAAAGCTGTACTACTTTTGTGAGTCGAGATATTCGATTTTTTTCAAAATTTTGTGAGTCGAGGTATTCAATTTTGAAAAATCGAATTTTGGCCAAAAATACATGAAAATTCTCAAAAAAATAAATGGCCATTTTTTAATTGGAAAAAACGTCCTCTTTCGAACTGTGCTACTCAAAAAGCTGTACTACTTTTGTGAGTCGAGATATTCGATTTTTTTCAAAATTTTGTGAGTCGAGGTATTCAATTTTGAAAAATCGAATTTTGGCCAAAAATACATGAAAATTCTCAAAAAAATAAATTTCCATTTTTTAATTGGAAAAAGCGTCCTCTTTCGAACCGTGCTACTCAACAAGCTGTACTACTTTTGTGAGTCGAGATATTCGATTTTTTTCAAAAGTTTGTGAGTCGAGGTATTCAATTTTGAAAAATCGAATTTTGGCCAAAAATCATGAAAATTCTCAAAAAAATAAATGACCATTTTTTAATTGGAAAAAACATCCTCTTTCGAACCGTGCTACTCAAAAAGCTGTACTACTTCTGTGAGTCGAGATATTCGATTTTTCAAAATTTTGTGAGTCGAGGTATTCAATTTTGAAAAATCGAATTTTGGCCAAAAATACATGAAAATTCTCAAAAAAAATAAATGGCCATTTTTTAATTGGAAAAAAACGTCCTCTTTCGAACCGTGCTACTCAAAAAGCTTTACTACTTTTGTGAGTCGAGATATTCGATTTTTTTCAAAAGTTTGTGAGTCGGGGTATTCAATTTTGAAAAATCGAATTTTGGCCAAAAATACATGAAAATTCTCAAAAAAATAAATGGCAATTTTTTAATTGGAAAAAACGTCCTCTTTCGAACCGTGCTACTCAAAAAGCTGTACTACTTCTGTGAGTCGAGATATTCGATTTTTTTCAAAATTTTGTGAGTCGAGGTATGCAATTTTGAAAAATCGAATTTTGGCCAAAAATACATGAAAATTCTCAAAAAGATAAATGGCCATTTTTTAATTGGAAAAAACGTCCTCTTTCGAACCGTGCTACTCAAAAAGCTGTACTACTTCTGTGAGTCGAGATATTCGATTTTTTTCAAAATTTTGTGAGTCGAGGTATTCAATTTTGAAAAATCGAATTGTGGCCAAAAATACATGAAAATTCTCAAAAAAATAAATGGCCATTTTTTAATTGGAAAAAACGTCCTCTTTCGAACCGTGCTACTCAAAAAGCTGTACTACTTCTGTGGGTCGAGATATTCGATTTTTTTCAAAATTTTGTGAGTCGAGGTATTCAATTTTGAAAAATCGAATTTTGGCCAAAAATACATGAAAATTCTCAAAAAAATAAATGGCCATTTTTTAATTGGAAAAAACGTCCTCTTTCGAACCGTGCTACTCAAAAAGCTGTACTACTTTTGTGAGTCGAGATATTCGATTTTTTTCAAAAGTTTGTGAGTAGAGGTATTCAATTTTGAAAAATCGAATTTTGGCCAAAAATCATGAAAATTCTCAAAAAATAAATGGCCATTTTTTAATTGGAAAAAACGTCCTCTTTCGAACCGTGCTACTCAAAAAGCTGTACTACTTCTGTGAGTCGAGATATTCGATTTTTTTCAAAATTTTGTGAGTCGAGGTATTCAATTTTGAAAAATCGAATTTTGGCCAAAAATACATGAAAATTCTCAAAAAAATAAATGGCCATTTTTTAATTGGAAAAAACGTCCTCTTTCGAACTGTGCTACTCAAAAAGCTGTACTACTTTTGTGAGTCGAGATATTCGATTTTTTTCAAAATTTTGTGAGTCGAGGTATTCAATTTTGAAAAATCAAATTTTGGCCAAAAATACATGAAAATTCTCAAAAAAATAAATTTCCATTTTTTAATTGGAAAAAACGTCCTCTTTCGAACCGTGCTACTCAACAAGCTGTACTACTTTTGTGAGTCGAGATATTCGATTTTTTTCAAAAGTTTGTGAGTCGAGGTATTCAATTTTGAAAAATCGAATTTTGGCCAAAAATCATGAAAATTCTCAAAAAAATAAATGACCATTTTTTAATTGGAAAAAACATCCTCTTTCGAACCGTGCTACTCAAAAAGCTGTACTACTTCTGTGAGTCGAGATATTCGATTTTTTTCAAAATTTTGTGAGTCGAGGTATTCAATTTTGAAAAATCGAATTTTGGCCAAAAATACATGAAAATTCTCAAAATAAATAAATGGCCATTTTTTAATTGGAAAAAAACGTCCTCTTTCGAACCGTGCTACTCAAAAAGCTGTACTACTTTTGTGAGTCGAGATATTCGATTTTTTTCAAAATTTTGTGAGTCGAGGTATTCAATTTTGAAAAATCGAATTTTGGCCAAAAATACATGAAAATTCTCAAAAAAATAAATTTCCATTTTTTAATTGGAAAAAACGTCCTCTTTCGAACCGTGCTACTCAACAAGCTGTACTACTTTTGTGAGTCGAGATATTCGATTTTTTTCAAAAGTTTGTGAGTCGAGGTATTCAATTTTGAAAAATCGAATTTTGGCCAAAAATCATGAAAATTCTCAAAAAAATAAATGACCATTTTTTAATTGGAAAAAACATCCTCTTTCGAACCGTGCTACTCAAAAAGCTGTACTACTTCTGTGGGTCGAGATATTCGATTTTTTTCAAAATTTTGTGAGTCGAGGTATTCAATTTTGAAAAATCGAATTTTGGCCAAAAATACATGAAAATTCTCAAAAAAATAAATGGCCATTTTTTAATTGGAAAAAACGTCCTCTTTCGAACCGTGCTACTCAAAAAGCTGTACTACTTTTGTGAGTCGAGATATTCGATTTTTTTCAAAAGTTTGTGAGTAGAGGTATTCAATTTTGAAAAATCGAATTTTGGCCAAAAATCATGAAAATTCTCAAAAAATAAACGGCCATTTTTTAATTGGAAAAAACGTCCTCTTTCGAACCGTGCTACTCAAAAAGCTGTACTACTTCTGTGAGTCGAGATATTCGATTTTTTTCAAAATTTTGTGAGTCGAGGTATTCAATTTTGAAAAATCGAATTTTGGCCAAAAATACATGAAAATTCTCAAAAAAATAAATGGCCATTTTTTAATTGGAAAAAACGTCCTCTTTCGAACTGTGCTACTCAAAAAGCTGTACTACTTTTGTGAGTCGAGATATTCGATTTTTTTCAAAATTTTGTGAGTCGAGGTATTCAATTTTGAAAAATCAAATTTTGGCCAAAAATACATGAAAATTCTCAAAAAAATAAATTTCCATTTTTTAATTGGAAAAAACGTCCTCTTTCGAACCGTGCTACTCAAAAAGCTGTACTACTTCTGTGAGTCGAGATATTCGATTTTTTTCAAAATTTTGTGAGTCGAGGTATGCAATTTTGAAAAATCGAATTTTGGCCAAAAATACATGAAAATTCTCAAAAAGATAAATGGCCATTTTTTAATTGGAAAAAACGTCCTCTTTCGAACCGTGCTACTCAAAAAGCTGTACTACTTCTGTGAGTCGAGATATTCGATTTTTTTCAAAATTTTGTGAGTCGAGGTATTCAATTTTGAAAAATCGAATTGTGGCCAAAAATACATGAAAATTCTCAAAAAAATAAATGGCCATTTTTTAATTGGAAAAAACGTCCTCTTTCGAACCGTGCTACTCAAAAAGCTGTACTACTTCTGTGGGTCGAGATATTCGATTTTTTTCAAAATTTTGTGAGTCGAGGTATTCAATTTTGAAAAATCGAATTTTGGCCAAAAATACATGAAAATTCTCAAAAAAATAAATGGCCATTTTTTAATTGGAAAAAACGTCCTCTTTCGAACCGTGCTACTCAAAAAGCTGTACTACTTTTGTGAGTCGAGATATTCGATTTTTTTCAAAAGTTTGTGAGTAGAGGTATTCAATTTTGAAAAATCGAATTTTGGCCAAAAATCATGAAAATTCTCAAAAAATAAATGGCCATTTTTTAATTGGAAAAAACGTCCTCTTTCGAACCGTGCTACTCAAAAAGCTGTACTACTTCTGTGAGTCGAGATATTCGATTTTTTTCAAAATTTTGTGAGTCGAGGTATTCAATTTTGAAAAATCGAATTTTGGCCAAAAATACATGAAAATTCTCAAAAAAATAAATGGCCATTTTTTAATTGGAAAAAACGTCCTCTTTCGAACTGTGCTACTCAAAAAGCTGTACTACTTTTGTGAGTCGAGATATTCGATTTTTTTCAAAATTTTGTGAGTCGAGGTATTCAATTTTGAAAAATCAAATTTTGGCCAAAAATACATGAAAATTCTCAAAAAAATAAATTTCCATTTTTTAATTGGAAAAAACGTCCTCTTTCGAACCGTGCTACTCAACAAGCTGTACTACTTTTGTGAGTCGAGATATTCGATTTTTTTCAAAAGTTTGTGAGTCGAGGTATTCAATTTTGAAAAATCGAATTTTGGCCAAAAATCATGAAAATTCTCAAAAAAATAAATGACCATTTTTTAATTGGAAAAAACATCCTCTTTCGAACCGTGCTACTCAAAAAGCTGTACTACTTCTGTGAGTCGAGATATTCGATTTTTTTCAAAATTTTGTGAGTCGAGGTATTCAATTTTGAAAAATCGAATTTTGGCCAAAAATACATGAAAATTCTCAAAATAAATAAATGGCCATTTTTTAATTGGAAAAAAACGTCCTCTTTCGAACCGTGCTACTCAAAAAGCTGTACTACTTTTGTGAGTCGAGATATTCGATTTTTTTCAAAATTTTGTGAGTCGAGGTATTCAATTTTGAAAAATCGAATTTTGGCCAAAAATACATGAAAATTCTCAAAAAAATAAATTTCCATTTTTTAATTGGAAAAAACGTCCTCTTTCGAACCGTGCTACTCAACAAGCTGTACTACTTTTGTGAGTCGAGATATTCGATTTTTTTCAAAAGTTTGTGAGTCGAGGTATTCAATTTTGAAAAATCGAATTTTGGCCAAAAATCATGAAAATTCTCAAAAAAATAAATGACCATTTTTTAATTGGAAAAAACATCCTCTTTCGAACCGTGCTACTCAAAAAGCTGTACTACTTCTGTGGGTCGAGATATTCGATTTTTTTCAAAATTTTGTGAGTCGAGGTATTCAATTTTGAAAAATCGAATTTTGGCCAAAAATACATGAAAATTCTCAAAAAAATAAATGGCCATTTTTTAATTGGAAAAAACGTCCTCTTTCGAACCGTGCTACTCAAAAAGCTGTACTACTTTTGTGAGTCGAGATATTCGATTTTTTTCAAAAGTTTGTGAGTAGAGGTATTCAATTTTGAAAAATCGAATTTTGGCCAAAAATCATGAAAATTCTCAAAAAATAAACGGCCATTTTTTAATTGGAAAAAACGTCCTCTTTCGAACCGTGCTACTCAAAAAGCTGTACTACTTCTGTGAGTCGAGATATTCGATTTTTTTCAAAATTTTGTGAGTCGAGGTATTCAATTTTGAAAAATCGAATTTTGGCCAAAAATACATGAAAATTCTCAAAAAAATAAATGGCCATTTTTTAATTGGAAAAAACGTCCTCTTTCGAACTGTGCTACTCAAAAAGCTGTACTACTTTTGTGAGTCGAGATATTCGATTTTTTTCAAAATTTTGTGAGTCGAGGTATTCAATTTTGAAAAATCAAATTTTGGCCAAAAATACATGAAAATTCTCAAAAAAATAAATTTCCATTTTTTAATTGGAAAAAACGTCCTCTTTCGAACCGTGCTACTCAACAAGCTGTACTACTTTTGTGAGTCGAGATATTCGATTTTTTTCAAAAGTTTGTGAGTCGAGGTATTCAATTTTGAAAAATCGAATTTTGGCCAAAAATCATGAAAATTCTCAAAAAAATAAATGACCATTTTTTAATTGGAAAAAACATCCTCTTTCGAACCGTGCTACTCAAAAAGCTGTACTACTTCTGTGAGTCGAGATATTCGATTTTTTTCAAAATTTTGTGAGTCGAGGTATTCAATTTTGAAAAATCGAATTTTGGCCAAAAATACATGAAAATTCTCAAAATAAATAAATGGCCATTTTTTAATTGGAAAAAAACGTCCTCTTTCGAACCGTGCTACTCAAAAAGCTGTACTACTTTTGTGAGTCGAGATATTCGATTTTTTTCAAAATTTTGTGAGTCGAGGTATTCAATTTTGAAAAATCGAATTTTGGCCAAAAATACATGAAAATTCTCAAAAAAATAAATTTCCATTTTTTAATTGGAAAAAACGTCCTCTTTCGAACCGTGCTACTCAACAAGCTGTACTACTTTTGTGAGTCGAGATATTCGATTTTTTTCAAAAGTTTGTGAGTCGAGGTATTCAATTTTGAAAAATCGAATTTTGGCCAAAAATCATGAAAATTCTCAAAAAAATAAATGACCATTTTTTAATTGGAAAAAACATCCTCTTTCGAACCGTGCTACTCAAAAAGCTGTACTACTTCTGTGAGTCGAGATATTCGATTTTTTTCAAAATTTTGTGAGTCGAGGTATTCAATTTTGAAAAATCGAATTTTGGCCAAAAATACATGAAAATTCTCAAAAAAAATAAATGGCCATTTTTTAATTGGAAAAAAACGTCCTCTTTCGAACCGTGCTACTCAAAAAGCTTTACTACTTTTGTGAGTCGAGATACTCGATTTTTTTCAAAATTTTGTGTGTCGGGGTATTCAATTTTGAAAAATCGAATTTTGGCCAAAAATACATGAAAATTCTCAAAAAAATAAATGGCCATTTTTTAATTGGAAAAAACGTCCTCTTTCGAACCGTGCTACTCAAAAAGCTGTACTACTTCTGTGAGTCGAGATATTCGATTTTTTTCAAAATTTTGTGAGTCGAGGTATGCAATTTTGAAAAATCGAAGTTTGGCCAAAAATACATGAAAATTCTCAAAAAGATAAATGGCCATTTTTTAATTGGAAAAAACGTCTTCTTTCGAACCGTGCTACTCAAAAAGCTGTACTACTTCTGTGAGTCGAGATATTCGATTTTTATCAAAATTTTGTGAGTCGAGGTATTCAATTTTGAAAAATCGAATTTTGGCCAAAAATACATGAAAATTCTCAAAAAAATAAATGGCCATTTTTTAATTGGAAAAAACGTCCTCTTTCGAACCGTGCTACTCAAAAAGCTGTACTACTTTTGTGAGTCGAGATATTCGATTTTTTTCAAAAGTTTGTGAGTCGGGGTATTCAAATTTGAAAAATCGAATTTTGGCCAAAAATACATGAAAATTCTCAAAAAAATAAATGGCCATTTTTTAATTGGAAAAAACGTCCTCTTTCGAACCGTGCTACTCAAAAAGCTGTACTACTTCTGTGAGTCGAGATATTCGATTTTTTTCAAAATTTTGTGGGTCGAGGTATGCAATTTTGAAAAATCGAATTTTGGCCAAAAATACATGAAAATTCTCAAAAAGATAAATGGCCATTTTTTAATTGGAAAAAACGTCCTCTTTCGAACCGTGCTACTCAAAAAGCTGTACTACTTCTGTGAGTCGAGATATTCGATTTTTTTCAAAATTTTGTGAGTCGAGGTATTCAATTTTGTAAAATCGAATTTTGGCCAAAAATACATGAAAATTCTCAAAAAAATAAATGGCCATTTTTTAATTGGAAAAAACGTCCTCTTTCGAACCGTGCTACTCAAAAAGCTGTACTACTTCTGTGAGTCGAGATATTCGATTTTTTTCAAAATTTTGTGAGTCGAGGTATTCAATTTTGAAAAATCGAATTTTGGCCAAAAATACATGAAAATTCTCAAAAAAATAAATGGCCATTTTTTAATTGGAAAAAACGTCCTCTTTCGAACCGTGCTACTCAAAAAGCTGTACTACTTTTGTGAGTCGAGATATTCGATTTTTTTCAAAAGTTTGTGAGTCGAGGTATTCAATTTTGAAAAATCGAATTTTGGCCAAAAATCATGAAAATTCTCAAAAAAATAAATGGCCATTTTTTAATTGGAAAAAACGTCCTCTTTCGAACCGTGCTACTCAAAAAGCTGTACTACTTCTGTGAGTCGAGATATTCGATTTGTTTCAAAATTTTGTGAGTCGAGGTATTCAATTTTGAAAAATCGAATTTTGGCCAAAAATACATGAAAATTCTCAAAAAAATAAATGGCCATTTTTTAATTGGAAAAAACGTCCTCTTTCGAACTGTGCTACTCAAAAAGCTGTACTACTTTTGTGAGTCGAGATATTCGATTTTTTTCAAAATTTTGTGAGTCGAGGTATTCAATTTTGAAAAATCGAATTTTGGCCAAAAATACATGAAAATTCTCAAAAAGATAAATGGCCATTTTTTAATTGGAAAAAACGTCTTCTTTCGAACCGTGCTACTCAAAAAGCTGTACTACTTCTGTGAGTCGAGATATTCGATTTTTATCAAAATTTTGTGAGTCGAGGTATTCAATTTTGAAAAATCGAATTTTGGCCAAAAATACATGAAAATTCTCAAAAAAATAAATGGCCATTTTTTAATTGGAAAAAACGTCCTCTTTCGAACCGTGCTACTCAAAAAGCTGTACTACTTTTGTGAGTCGAGATATTCGATTTTTTTCAAAAGTTTGTGAGTCGGGGTATTCAAATTTGAAAAATCGAATTTTGGCCAAAAATACATGAAAATTCTCAAAAAAATAAATGGCCATTTTTTAATTGGAAAAAACGTCCTCTTTCGAACCGTGCTACTCAAAAAGCTGTACTACTTCTGTGAGTCGAGATATTCGATTTTTTTCAAAATTTTGTGGGTCGAGGTATGCAATTTTGAAAAATCGAATTTTGGCCAAAAATACATGAAAATTCTCAAAAAGATAAATGGCCATTTTTTAATTGGAAAAAACGTCCTCTTTCGAACCGTGCTACTCAAAAAGCTGTACTACTTCTGTGAGTCGAGATATTCGATTTTTTTCAAAATTTTGTGAGTCGAGGTATTCAATTTTGAAAAATCGAATTTTGGCCAAAAATACATGAAAATTCTCAAAAAAATAAATGGCCATTTTTTAATTGGAAAAAACGTCCTCTTTCGAACCATGCTACTCAAAAAGCTGTACTACTTCTGTGAGTCGAGATATTCGATTTTTTTCAAAATTTTGTGAGTCGAGGTATTCAATTTTGAAAAATCGAATTTTGGCCAAAAATACATGAAAATTCTCAAAAAAATAAATGGCCATTTTTTAATTGGAAAAAACGTCCTCTTTCGAACCGTGCTACTCAAAAAGCTGTACTACTTTTGTGAGTCGAGATATTCGATTTTTTTCAAAAGTTTGTGAGTCGAGGTATTCAATTTTGAAAAATCGAATTTTGGCCAAAAATCATGAAAATTCTCAAAAAAATAAATGGCCATTTTTTAATTGGAAAAAACGTCCTCTTTCGAACCGTGCTACTCAAAAAGCTGTACTACTTCTGTGAGTCGAGATATTCGATTTTTATCAAAATTTTGTGAGTCGAGGTATTCAATTTTGAAAAATCGAATTTTGGCCAAAAATACATGAAAATTCTCAAAAAAATAAATGGCCATTTTTTAATTGGAAAAGACGTCCTCTTTCGAACCGTGCTACTCAAAAAGCTGTACTACTTTTGTGAGTCGCGATATTCGATTTTTTTCAAAAGTTTGTGAGTCGGGGTATTCAAATTTGAAAAATCGAATTTTGGCCAAAAATACATGAAAATTCTCAAAAAAATAAATGGCCATTTTTTAATTGGAAAAAACGTCCTCTTTCGAACCGTGCTACTCAAAAAGCTGTACTACTTCTGTGAGTCGAGATATTCGATTTTTTTCAAAATTTTGTGGGTCGAGGTATGCAATTTTGAAAAATCGAATTTTGGCCAAAAATACATGAAAATTCTCAAAAAGATAAATGGCCATTTTTTAATTGGAAAAAACGTCCTCTTTCGAACCGTGCTACTCAAAAAGCTGTACTACTTCTGTGAGTCGAGATATTAGATTTTTTTCAAAATTTTGTGAGTCGGGGTATTCAATTTTGAAAAATCGAATTTTGGCCAAAAATACATGAAAATTCTCAAAAAAATAAATGGCCATTTTTTAATTGGAAAAAACGTCCTCTTTCGAACCGTGCTACTCAAAAAGCTGTACTACTTCTGTGAGTCGAGATATTCGATTTTTTTCAAAATTTTGTGAGTCGAGGTATTCAATTTTGAAAAATCGAATTTTGGCCAAAAATACATGAAAATTCTCAAAAAAATAAATGGCCATTTTTTAATTGGAAAAAACGTCCTCTTTCGAACCGTGCTACTCAAAAAGCTGTACTACTTTTGTGAGTCGAGATATTCGATTTTTTTCAAAAGTTTGTGAGTCGAGGTATTCAATTTTGAAAAATCGAATTTTGGCCAAAAATCATGAAAATTCTCAAAAAATAAATGGCCATTTTTTAATTGGAAAAAACGTCCTCTTTCGAACCGTGCTACTCAAAAAGCTGTACTACTTCTGTGAGTCGAGATATTCGATTTGTTTCAAAATTTTGTGAGTCGAGGTATTCAATTTTGAAAAATCGAATTTTGGCCAAAAATACATGAAAATTCTCAAAAAAATAAATGGCCATTTTTTAATTGGAAAAAACGTCCTCTTTCGAACCGTGCTACTCAAAAAGCTTTACTACTTTTGTGAGTCGAGATATTCGATTTTTTTCAAAATTTTGTGAGTCGAGGTATTCAATTTTGAAAAATCGAATTTTGGCCAAAAATACATGAATATTCTCAAAAAAATAAATTTCCATTTTTTAATTGGAAAAAACGTCCTCTTTCGAACCGTGCTACTCAAAAAGCTGTACTACTTTTGTGAGTCGAGATATTCGATTTTTTTCAAAATTTTGTGTGTCGGGGTATTCAATTTTGAAAAATCGAATTTTGGCCAAAAATACATGAAAATTCTCAAAAATATAAATGGACATTTTTTAATTGGAAAAAACGTCCTCTTTCGAACCGTGCTACTCAAAAAGCTGTACTACTTCTGTGAGTCGAGATATTCGATTTTTTTCAAAATTTTGTGAGTCGAGGTATGCAATTTTGAAAAATCGAATTTTGGCCAAAAATACATTAAAATTCTCAAAAAGATAAATGGCCATTTTTTAATTGGAAAAAACGTCCTCTTTCGAACCGTGCTACTCAAAAAGCTGTACTACTTCTGTGAGTCGAGATATTCGATTTTTGGCCAAAAATACATGAAAATTCTCAAAAAAAATAAATGGCCATTTTTTAATTGGAAAAAACGTCTTTTTCGAACCGTGCTACTCAAAAAGCTGTACTACTTCTGTGAGTCGAGATATTCGATTTTTTTCTAAATTTTGTGAGTCGAGGTATGCAATTTTGAAAAATCGAATTTTGGCCAAAAATACATGAAAATTCTCAAAAAGATAAATGGCCATTTTTTAATTGGAAAAAACGTCCTCTTTCGAACCGTGCTACTCAAAAAGCTGTACTACTTCTGTGAGTCGAGATATTCGATTTTTTTCAAAATTTTGTGAGTCGAGGTATTCAATTTTGAAAAATCGAATTTTGGCCAAAAATACATGAAAATTCTCAAAAAAATAAATGGCCATTTTTTAATTGGAAAAAAACGTCCTCTTTCGAACCGTGCTACTCAAAAAGCTGTACTACTTCTGTGAGTCGAGATATTCGATTTTTTCAAAATTTTGTGAGTCGAGGTATTCAATTTTGAAAAATCGAATTTTGGCCAAAAATACATGAAAATTCTCAAAAAAATAAATGGCCATTTTTTAATTGGAAAAAACGTCCTCTTTCGAACCGTGCTACTCAAAAAGCTGTACTACTTTTGTGAGTCGAGATATTCGATTTTTTTCAAAAGTTTGTGAGTCGAGGTATTCAATTTTGAAAAATCGAATTTTGGCCAAAAATCATGAAAATTCTCAAAAAAATAAATGGCCATTTTTTAATTGGAAAAAACGGCCTCTTTCGAACCGTGCTACTCAAAAAGCTGTACTACTTCTGTGAGTCGAGATATTCGATTTTTTTCAAAATTTTGTGAGTCGAGGTATTCAATTTTGAAAAATCGAATTTTGGCCAAAAATACATGAAAATTCTCAAAAAAAAAATTGGCGATTTTTTAATTGGAAAAAACGTCCTCTTTCGAACTGTGCTACTCAAAAAGCTGTACTACTTTTGTGAGTCGAGATATTCGATTTTTTTCAAAATTTTGTGAGTCGAGGTATTCAATTTTGAAAAATCGAATTTTGGCCAAAAATACATGAAAATTCTCAAAAAGATAAATGGCCATTTTTTAATTGGAAAAAACGTCCTCTTTCGAACCGTGCTACTCAAAAAGCTGTACTACTTCTGTGAGTCGAGATATTCGATTTTTTTCAAAATTTTGTGAGTCGAGGTATTCAATTTTGAAAAATCGAATTTTGGCCAAAAATACATGAAAATTCTCAAAAAAATAAATGGCCATTTTTTAATTGGAAAAAACGTCCTCTTTCGAACCGTGCTACTCAAAAAGCTGTACTACTTTTGTGAGTCGAGATATTCGATTTTTTTCAAAATTTTGTGAGTCGAGGTATGCAATTTTGAAAAATCGAATTTTGGCCAAAAATACATGAAAATTCTCAAAAAAATAAATGGCCATTTTTTAATTGGAAAAAACGTCTTTTTCGAACCGTGCTACTCAAAAAGCTGTACTACTTCTGTGAGTCGAGATATTCGATTTTTTTCTAAATTTTGTGAGTCGAGGTATGCAATTTTGAAAAATCGAATTTTGGCCAAAAATACATGAAAATTCTCAAAAAGATAAATGGCCATTTTTTAATTGGAAAAAACGTCCTCTTTCGAACCGTGCTACTCAAAAAGCTGTACTACTTCTGTGAGTCGAGATATTCGATTTTTTTCAAAATTTTGTGAGTCGAGGTATGCAATTTTGAAAAATCGAATTTTGGCCAAAAATACATGAAAATTCTCAAAAAGATAAATGGCCATTTTTTAATTGGAAAAAACGTCCTCTTTCGAACCGTGCTACTCAAAAAGCTGTACTACTTCTGTGAGTCGAGATATTCGATTTTTTTCAAAATTTTGTGAGTCGAGGTATTCAATTTTGAAAAATCGAATTTTGGCCAAAAATACATGAAAATTCTCAAAAAAATAAATGGCCATTTTTTAATTGGAAAAAAACGTCCTCTTTCGAACCGTGCTACTCAAAAAGCTGTACTACTTCTGTGAGTCGAGATATTCGATTTTTTCAAAATTTTGTGAGTCGAGGTATTCAATTTTGAAAAATCGAATTTTGGCCAAAAATACATGAAAATTCTCAAAAAAATAAATGGCCATTTTTTAATTGGAAAAAACGTCCTCTTTCGAACCGTGCTACTCAAAAAGCTGTACTACTTCTGTGAGTCGAGATATTCGATTTTTTTCAAAATTTTGTGAGTCGAGGTATTCAATTTTGAAAAATCGAATTTTGGCCAAAAATACATGAAAATTCTCAAAAAAAAAATTGGCGATTTTTTAATTGGAAAAAACGTCCTCTTTCGAACTGTGCTACTCAAAAAGCTGTACTACTTTTGTGAGTCGAGATATTCGATTTTTTTCAAAATTTTGTGAGTCGAGGTATTCAATTTTGAAAAATCGAATTTTGGCCAAAAATACATGAAAATTCTCAAAAAGATAAATGGCCATTTTTTAATTGGAAAAAACGTCCTCTTTCGAACCGTGCTACTCAAAAAGCTGTACTACTTCTGTGAGTCGAGATATTCGATTTTTTTCAAAATTTTGTGAGTCGAGGTATTCAATTTTGAAAAATCGAATTTTGGCCAAAAATACATGAAAATTCTCAAAAAAATAAATGGCCATTTTTTAATTGGAAAAAACGTCCTCTTTCGAACCGTGCTACTCAAAAAGCTGTACTACTTTTGTGAGTCGAGATATTCGATTTTTTTCAAAAGTTTGTGAGTCGGGGTATTCAATTTTGAAAAATCGAATTTTGGCCAAAAATACATGAAAATTCTCAAAAAAAATAAATGGCCATTTTTTAATTGGAAAAAACGTCCTCTTTCGAACCGTGCTACTCAAAAAGCTGTACTACTTCTGTGAGTCGAGATATTCGATTTTTTTCTAAATTTTGTGAGTCGAGGTATGCAATTTTGAAAAATCGAATTTTGGCCAAAAATACATGAAAATTCTCAAAAAGATAAATGGCCATTTTTTAATTGGAAAAAACGTCCTCTTTCGAACCGTGCTACTCAAAAAGCTGTACTACTTTTGTGAGTCGAGATATTCGATTTTTTTCAAAAGTTTGTGAGTCGGGGTATTCAATTTTGAAAAATCGAATTTTGGCCAAAAATACATGAAAATTCTCAAAAAAAATAAATGGCCATTTTTTAATTGGAAAAAACGTCCTCTTTCGAACCGTGCTACTCAAAAAGCTGTACTACTTCTGTGAGTCGAGATATTCGATTTTTTTCTAAATTTTGTGAGTCGAGGTATGCAATTTTGAAAAATCGAATTTTGGCCAAAAATACATGAAAATTCTCAAAAAGATAAATGGCCATTTTTTAATTGGAAAAACGTCCTCTTTCGAACCGTGCTACTCAAAAAGCTGTACTACTTCTGTGAGTCGAGATATTCGATTTTTTTCAAAATTTTGTGAGTCGAGGTATTCAATTTTGAAAAATCGAATTTTGGCCAAAAATACATGAAAATTCTCAAAAAGATAAATGGCCATTTTTTAATTGGAAAAAACGTCCTCTTTCGAACCGTGCTACTCAAAAAGCTGCACTACTTCTGTGAGTCGAGATATTCGATTTTTTTCAAAATTTTGTGAGTCGAGGTATTCAATTTTGAAAAATCGAATTTTGGCCAAAAATCATGAAAATTCTCAAAAAAATAAATGGCCATTTTTTAATTGGAAAAAACGTCCTCTTTCGAACCGTGCTACTCAAAAAGCTGTACTACTTCTGTGAGTCGAGATATTCGATTTTTTTCAAAATTTTGTGAGTCGAGGTATTCAATTTTGAAAAATCGAATTTTGGCCAAAAATACATGAAAATTCTCAAAAAAATAAATGGCCATTTTTTAATTGGAAAAAACGTCCTCTTTCGAACTGTGCTACTCAAAAAGCTGTACTACTTTTGTGAGTCGAGATATTCGATTTTTTTCAAAAGTTTGTGAGTCGAGGTATTCAATTTTGAAAAATCGAATTTTGGCCAAAAATACATGAATATTCTCAAAAAAATAAATTTCCATTTTTTAATTGGAAAAAACGTCCTCTTTCGAACCGTGCTACTCAAAAAGCTGTACTACTTTTGTGAGTCGAGATATTCGATTTTTTTCAAAATTTTGTGAGTCGAGGTATTCAATTTTGAAAAATCGAATTTTGGCCAAAAATACATGAAAATTCTCAAAAAAAATAAATGGCCATTTTTTAATTGGAAAAAACGTCCTCTTTCGAACCGTGCTACTCAAAAAGCTTTACTACTTTTGTGAGTCGAGATATTCGATTTTTTTCAAAATTTTGTGAGTCGAGGTATTCAATTTTGAAAAATCGAATTTTGGCCAAAAATACATGAAAATTCTCAAAAAAAAGAAATGGCCATTTTTTAATTGGAAAAAACGTCCTCTTTCGAACCGTGCTACTCAAAAAGCTGTACTACTTTTGTGAGTCGAGATATTCGATTTTTTTTAAAATTTTGTGAGTCGAGGTATTCAATTTTGAAAAATCGAATTTTGGCCAAAAATACATGAAAATTCTCAAAAAAAATAAATGGCCATTTTTTAATTGGAAAAAACGTCCTCTTTCGAACCGTGCTACTCAAAAAGCTTTACTACTTTTGTGAGTCGAGATATTCGATTTTTTTCAAAATTTTGTGAGTCGAGGTATGCAATTTTGAAAAATCGAATTTTGGCCAAAAATACATGAAAATTCTCAAAAAGATAAATGGCCATTTTTTAATTGGAAAAAACGTCTTTTTCGAACCGTGCTACTCAAAAAGCTGTACTACTTCTGTGAGTCGAGATATTCGATTTTTTTCAAAATTTTGTGAGTCGAGGTATTCAATTTTGAAAAATCGAATTTTGGCCAAAAATACATGAAAATTCTCAAAAAAATAAATGGCCATTTTTTAATTGGAAAAAAACGTCCTCTTTCGAACCGTGCTACTCAAAAAGCTGTACTACTTCTGTGAGTCGAGATATTCGATTTTTTCAAAATTTTGTGAGTCGAGGTATTCAATTTTGAAAAATCGAATTTTGGCCAAAAATACATGAAAATTCTCAAAAAAATAAATGGCCATTTTTTAATTGGAAAAAACCTCCTCTTTCGAACCGTGCTACTCAAAAAGCTGTACTACTTTTGTGAGTCGAGATATTCGATTTTTTTCAAAAGTTTGTGAGTCGAGGTATTCAATTTTGAAAAATCGAATTTTGGCCAAAAATCATGAAAATTCTCAAAAAAATAAATGGCCATTTTTTAATTGGAAAAAACGTCCTCTTTCGAACCGTGCTACTCAAAAAGCTGTACTACTTCTGTGAGTCGAGATATTCGATTTTTTTCAAAATTTTGTGAGTCGAGGTATTCAATTTTGAAAAATCGAATTTTGGCCAAAAATACATGAAAATTCTCAAAAAAAAAATTGGCGATTTTTTAATTGGAAAAAACGTCCTCTTTCGAACTGTGCTACTCAAAAAGCTGTACTACTTTTGTGAGTCGAGATATTCGATTTTTTTCAAAATTTTGTGAGTCGAGGTATTCAATTTTGAAAAATCGAATTTTGGCCAAAAATACATGAAAATTCTCAAAAAAATAAATTTCCATTTTTTAATTGGAAAAAACGTCCTCTTTCGAACCGTGCTACTCAAAAAGCTGTACTACTTTTGTGAGTCGAGATATTCGATTTTTTTCAAAAGTTTGTGAGTCGAGGTATTCAATTTTGAAAAATCGAATTTTGGCCAAAAATACATGAAAATTCTCAAAAAAATAAATGGCCATTTTTTAATTGGAAAAAACGTCCTCTTTCGAACCGTGCTACTCAAAAAGCAGTACTACTTTTGTGAGTCGAGATATTCGATTTTTTTCAAAAGTTTGTGAGTCGAGGTATTCAATTTTGAAAAATCGAATTTTGGCCAAAAATCATGAAAATTCTCAAAAAAATAAATGGCCATTTTTTAATTGGAAAAAACGTCCTCTTTCGAACCGTGCTACTCAAGAAGCTGTACTACTTCTGTGAGTCGAGATATTCGATTTTTTTCAAAATTTTGTGAGTCGAGGTATTCAATTTTGAAAAATCGAATTTTCGCCAAAAATCATGAAAATTCTCAAAAAAATAAATGGCCATTTTTTAATTGGAAAAAACATCCTCTTTCGAACCGTGCTACTCAAAAAGCTGTACTACTTCTGTGAGTCGAGATATTCGATTTTTTTCAAAATTTTGTGAGTCGAGGTATTCAATTTTGAAAAATCGAATTTTGGCCAAAAACATGAAAATTCTCAAAAAAAATAAATGGCCATTTTTTAATTGGAAAAAACGTCCTCTTTCGAACCGTGCTACTCAAAAAGCTTTACTACTTTTGTGAGTCGAGATATTCGATTTTTTTCAAAATTTTGTTTGGCCAAAAATACATGAAAATTCTCAAAAAAATAAATGGCCATTTTTTAATTGGAAAAAACGTCCTCTTTCGAACCGTGCTACTCAAAAAGCTTTACTACTTTTGTGAGTCGAGATATTCGATTTTTTTCAAAATTTTGTGAGTCGAGGTCTTCAATTTTGAAAAATCGAATTTTGGCCAAAAATACATGAATATTCTCAAAAAAATAAATTTCCATTTTTTAATTGGAAAAAACGTCCTCTTTCGAACCGTGCTACTCAAAAGGCTGTACTACTTTTGTGAGTCGAGATATTCGATTTTTTTCAAAATTTTGTGAGTCGAGGTATTCAATCTTGAAAAATCGAATTTTGGCCAAAAATACATGAAAATTCTCAAAAAAATAAATGGCCATTTTTTAATTGGAAAAAACGTCCTCTTTCGAACCGTGCTACTCAAAAAGCTGTACTACTTCTGTGAGTCGAGATATTCGATTTTTTTCAAAATTTTGTGAGTCGAGGTATTCAATTTTGAAAAATCGAATTTTGGCCAAAAATACATGAAAATTCTCAAAAAAATAAATGGCCATTTTTTAATTGGAAAAAACGTCCTCTTTCGAACTGTGCTACTCAAAAAGCTGTACTACTTTTGTGAGTCGAGATATTCGATTTTTTTCAAAATTTTGTGAGTCGAGGTATTCAATTTTGAAAAATCGAATTTTGGCCAAAAATACATGAAAATTCTCAAAAAAATAAATTTCCATTTTTTAATTGGAAAAAACGTCCTCTTTCGAACCGTGCTACTCAAAAAGCTGTACTACTTTTGTGAGTCGAGATATTCGATTTTTTTCAAAAGTTTGTGAGTCGAGGTATTCAATTTTGAAAAATCTAATTTTGGCCAAAAATCATGAAAATTCTCAAAAAAATAAATGGCCATTTTTTAATTGGAAAAAACATCCTCTTTCGAACCGTGCTACTCAAAAAGCTGTACTACTTCTGTGAGTCGAGATATTCGATTTTTTTCAAAATTTTGTGAGTCGAGGTATTCAATTTTGAAAAATCGAATTTTGGCCAAAAATACATGAAAATTCTCAAAAAAATAAATGGCCATTTTTTAATTGGAAAAAAACGTCCTCTTTCGAACCGTGCTACTCAAAAAGCTGTACTACTTCTGTGAGTCGAGATATTCGATTTTTTCAAAATTTTGTGAGTCGAGGTATTCAATTTTGAAAAATCGAATTTTGGCCAAAAATACATGAAAATTCTCAAAAAAATAAATGGCCATTTTTTAATTGGAAAAAACGTCCTCTTTCGAACCGTGCTACTCAAAAAGCAGTACTACTTTTGTGAGTCGAGATATTCGATTTTTTTCAAAAGTTTGTGAGTCGAGGTATTCAATTTTGAAAAATCGAATTTTGGCCAAAAATCATGAAAATTCTCAAAAAAATAAATGGCCATTTTTTAATTGGAAAAAACGTCCTCTTTCGAACCGTGCTACTCAAGAAGCTGTACTACTTCTGTGAGTCGAGATATTCGATTTTTTTCAAAATTTTGTGAGTCGAGGTATTCAATTTTGAAAAATCGAATTTTCGCCAAAAATCATGAAAATTCTCAAAAAAATAAATGGCCATTTTTTAATTGGAAAAAACATCCTCTTTCGAACCGTGCTACTCAAAAAGCTGTACTACTTCTGTGAGTCGAGATATTCGATTTTTTTCAAAATTTTGTGAGTCGAGGTATTCAATTTTGAAAAATCGAATTTTGGCCAAAAACATGAAAATTCTCAAAAAAAATAAATGGCCATTTTTTAATTGGAAAAAACGTCCTCTTTCGAACCGTGCTACTCAAAAAGCTTTACTACTTTTGTGAGTCGAGATATTCGATTTTTTTCAAAATTTTGTTTGGCCAAAAATACATGAAAATTCTCAAAAAAATAAATGGCCATTTTTTAATTGGAAAAAACGTCCTCTTTCGAACTGTGCTACTCAAAAAGCTGTACTACTTTTGTGAGTCGAGATATTCGATTTTTTTCAAAATTTTGTGAGTCGAGGTATTCAATTTTGAAAAATCGAATTTTGGCCAAAAACATGAAAATTCTCAAAAAAATAAATGGCCATTTTTTAATTGGAAAAAACGTCCTCTTTCGAACCGTGCTACTCAAAAAGCTTTACTACTTTTGTGAGTCGAGATATTCGATTTTTTTCAAAATTTTGTGAGTCGAGGTATTCAATTTTGAAAAATCGAATTTTGGCCAAAAATACATGAATATTCTCAAAAAAATAAATTTCCATTTTTTAATTGGAAAAAACGTCCTCTTTCGAACCGTGCTACTCAAAAGGCTGTACTACTTTTGTGAGTCGAGATATTCGATTTTTTTCAAAAATTTGTGAGTCGAGGTATTCAATCTTGAAAAATCGAATTTTGGCCAAAAATACATGAAAATTCTCAAAAAAATAAATGGCCATTTTTTAATTGGAAAAAACGTCCTCTTTCGAACCGTGCTACTCAAAAAGCTGTACTACTTCTGTGAGTCGAGATATTCGATTTTTTTCAAAATTTTGTGAGTCGAGGTATTCAATTTTGAAAAATCGAATTTTGGCCAAAAATACATGAAAATTCTCAAAAAAATAAATGGCCATTTTTTAATTGGAAAAAACGTCCTCTTTCGAACTGTGCTACTCAAAAAGCTGTACTACTTTTGTGAGTCGAGATATTCGATTTTTTTCAAAATTTTGTGAGTCGAGGTATTCAATTTTGAAAAATCGAATTTTGGCCAAAAATACATGAAAATTCTCAAAAAAATTAATTTCCATTTTTTAATTGGAAAAAACGTCCTCTTTCGAACCGTGCTACTCAAAAAGCTGTACTACTTTTGTGAGTCGAGATATTCGATTTTTTTCAAAAGTTTGTGAGTCGAGGTATTCAATTTTGAAAAATCGAATTTTGGCCAAAAATACATGAAAATTCTCAAAAAAATAAATGGCCATTTTTTAATTGGAAAAAACGTCCTCTTTCGAACCGTGCTACTCAAAAAGCTTTACTACTTTTGTGAGTCGAGATATTCGATTTTTTTCAAAATTTTGTGAGTCGAGGTATTCAATTTTGAAAAATCGAATTTTGGCCAAAAATACATGAATATTCTCAAAAAAATAAATTTCCATTTTTTAATTGGAAAAAACGTCCTCTTTCGAACCGTGCTACTCAAAAAGCTGTACTACTTTTGTGAGTCGAGATATTCGATTTTTTTCAAAATTTTCTGTGTCGGGGTATTCCATTTTGAAAAATCGAATTTTGGCCAAAAATACATGAAAATTCTCAAAAAAATAAATGGCAATTTTTTAATTGGAAAAAACGTCCTCTTTCGAACCGTGCTACTCAAAAAGCTGTACTACTTCTGTGAGTCGAGATATTCGATTTTTTTCAAAATTTTGTGAGTCGAGGTATGCAATTTTGAAAAATCGAATTTTGGCCAAAAATACATGAAAATTCTCAAAAAGATAAATGGCCATTTTTTAATTGGAAAAAACGTCCTCTTTCGAATCGTGCTACTCAAAAAGCTGTACTACTTCTGTGAGTCGAGATATTCGATTTTTTTCAAAATTTTGTGAGTCGAGGTATTCAATTTTGAAAAATCGAATTTTGGCCAAAAATACATGAAAATTCTCAAAAAAATAAATGGCAATTTTTTAATTGGAAAAAACGTCCTCTTTCGAACCGTGCTACTCAAAAAGCTGTACTACTTTTGTGAGTCGAGATATTCGATTTTTTTCAAAAGTTTGTGAGTCGGGGTATTCAATTTTGAAAAATCGAATTTTGGCCAAAAATACATGAAAATTCTCAAAAAAATAAATGGCCATTTTTTAATTGGAAAAAACGTCCTCTTTCGAACCGTGCTACTCAAAAAGCTGTACTACTTCTGTGAGTCGAGAAATTCGATTTTTTTCAAAATTTTGTGAGTCGAGGTATTCAATTTTGAAAAATCGAATTTTGGCCAAAAATACATGAAAATTCTCAAAAAAATAAATGGCCATTTTTTAATTGGAAAAAACGTCCTCTTTCGAACCGTGCTACTCAAAAAGCTGTACTACTTTTGTGAGTCGAGATATTCGATTTTTTTCAAAAGTTTGTGAGTCGAGGTATTCAATTTTGAAAAATCGAATTTTGGCCAAAAATACATGAAAATTCTCAAAAAAATAAATGGCCATTTTTTAATTGGAAAAAACGTCCTCTTTCGAACCGTGCTACTCAAAAAGCTGTACTACTTTTGTGAGTCGAGATATTCGATTTTTTTCAAAAGTTTGTGAGTCGAGGTATTAAATTTTGAAAAATCGAATTTTGGCCAAAAATCATGAAAATTCTCAAAAAAATAAATGGCCATTTTTTAATTGGAAAAAACGTCCTCTTTCGAACCGTGCTACTCAAAAAGCTGTACTACTTCTGTGAGTCGAGATATTCGATTTTTTTCAAAATTTTGTGAGTCGAGGTATTCAATTTTGAAAAATCGAATTTTGGCCAAAAATACATGAAAATTCTCAAAAAAATAAATGGCCATTTTTTAATTGGAAAAAACGTCCTCTTTCGAACTGTGCTACTCAAAAAGCTGTACTACTTTTGTGAGTCGAGATATTCGATTTTTTTCAAAATTTTGTGAGTCGAGGTATTCAATTTTGAAAAATCGAATTTTGGCCAAAAATACATGAAAATTCTCAAAAAAATTAATTTCCATTTTTTAATTGGAAAAAACGTCCTCTTTCGAACCGTGCTACTCAAAAAGCTGTACTACTTTTGTGAGTCGAGATATTCGATTTTTTTCAAAATTTTGTGAGTCGAGGTATTCAATTTTGAAAAATCGAATTTTGGCCAAAAATACATGAAAATTCTCAAAAAAAATAAATGGCCATTTTTTAATTGGAAAAAACGTCCTCTTTCGAACCGTGCTACTCAAAAAGCTTTACTACTTTTGTGAGTCGAGATATTCGATTTTTTTCAAAATTTTGTGAGTCGAGGTATTCAATTTTGAAAAATCGAATTTTGGCCAAAAATACATGAAAATTCTCAAAAAAATAAATGGCCATTTTTTAATTGGAAAAAACGTCCTCTTTCGAACCGTGCTACTCAAAAAGCTGTACTACTTTTGTGAGTCGAGATATTCGATTTTTTTCAAAAGTTTGTGAGTCGGGGTATTCAATTTTGAAAAATCGAATTTTGGCCAAAAATACATGAAAATTCTCAAAAAAATAAATGGCCATTTTTTAATTGGAAAAAACGTCCTCTTTCGAACCGTGCTACTCAAAAAGCTGTACTACTTCTGTGAGTCGAGATATTCGATTTTTTTCAAAATTTTGTGAGTCGAGGTATTCAATTTTGAAAAATCGAATTTTGGCCAAAAATACATGAAAATTCTCAAAAAAATAAATGGCCATTTTTTAATTGGAAAAAACGTCCTCTTTCGAACCGTGCTACTCAAAAAGCTGTACTACTTTTGTGAGTCGAGATATTCGATTTTTTTCAAAAGTTTGTGAGTCGAGGTATTCAATTTTGAAAAATCGAATTTTGGCCAAAAATACATGAAAATTCTCAAAAAAATAAATGGCCATTTTTTAATTGGAAAAAACGTCCTCTTTCGAACCGTGCTACTCAAAAAGCTGTACTACTTCTGTGAGTCGAGAAATTCGATTTTTTTCAAAATTTTGTGAGTCGAGGTATTCAATTTTGAAAAATCGAATTTTGGCCAAAAATACATGAAAATTCTCAAAAAAATAAATGGCCATTTTTTAATTGGAAAAAACGTCCTCTTTCGAACCGTGCTACTCAAAAAGCTGTACTACTTTTGTGAGTCGAGATATTCGATTTTTTTCAAAAGTTTGTGAGTCGAGGTATTCAATTTTGAAAAATCGAATTTTGGCCAAAAATACATGAAAATTCTCAAAAAAATAAATGGCCATTTTTTAATTGGAAAAAACGTCCTCTTTCGAACCGTGCTACTCAAAAAGCTGTACTACTTTTGTGAGTCGAGATATTCGATTTTTTTCAAAAGTTTGTGAGTCGAGGTATTAAATTTTGAAAAATCGAATTTTGGCCAAAAATCATGAAAATTCTCAAAAAAATAAATGGCCATTTTTTAATTGGAAAAAACGTCCTCTTTCGAACCGTGCTACTCAAAAAGCTGTACTACTTCTGTGAGTCGAGATATTCGATTTTTTTCAAAATTTTGTGAGTCGAGGTATTCAATTTTGAAAAATCGAATTTTGGCCAAAAATACATGAAAATTCTCAAAAAAATAAATGGCCATTTTTTAATTGGAAAAAACGTCCTCTTTCGAACTGTGCTACTCAAAAAGCTGTACTACTTTTGTGAGTCGAGATATTCGATTTTTTTCAAAATTTTGTGAGTCGAGGTATTCAATTTTGAAAAATCGAATTTTGGCCAAAAATACATGAAAATTCTCAAAAAAATTAATTTCCATTTTTTAATTGGAAAAAACGTCCTCTTTCGAACCGTGCTACTCAAAAAGCTGTACTACTTTTGTGAGTCGAGATATTCGATTTTTTTCAAAATTTTGTGAGTCGAGGTATTCAATTTTGAAAAATCGAATTTTGGCCAAAAATACATGAAAATTCTCAAAAAAAATAAATGGCCATTTTTTAATTGGAAAAAACGTCCTCTTTCGAACCGTGCTACTCAAAAAGCTTTACTACTTTTGTGAGTCGAGATATTCGATTTTTTTCAAAATTTTGTGAGTCGAGGTATTCAATTTTGAAAAATCGAATTTTGGCCAAAAATACATGAAAATTCTCAAAAAAATAAATGGCCATTTTTTAATTGGAAAAAACGTCCTCTTTCGAACCGTGCTACTCAAAAAGCTGTACTACTTTTGTGAGTCGAGATATTCGATTTTTTTCAAAAGTTTGTGAGTCGGGGTATTCAATTTTGAAAAATCGAATTTTGGCCAAAAATACATGAAAATTCTCAAAAAAATAAATGGCCATTTTTTAATTGGAAAAAACGTCCTCTTTCGAACCGTGCTACTCAAAAAGCTGTACTACTTCTGTGAGTCGAGATATTCGATTTTTTTCAAAATTTTGTGAGTCGAGGTATTCAATTTTGAAAAATCGAATTTTGGCCAAAAATACATGAAAATTCTCAAAAAAATAAATGGCCATTTTTTAATTGGAAAAAACGTCCTCTTTCGAACCGTGCTACTCAAAAAGCTGTACTACTTTTGTGAGTCGAGATATTCGATTTTTTTCAAAAGTTTGTGAGTCGAGGTATTCAATTTTGAAAAATCGAATTTTGGCCAAAAATACATGAAAATTCTCAAAAAAATAAATGGCCATTTTTTAATTGGAAAAAACGTCCTCTTTCGAACCGTGCTACTCAAAAAGCTGTACTACTTTTGTGAGTCGAGATATTCGATTTTTTTCAAAAGTTTGTGAGTCGAGGTATTCAATTTTGAAAAATCGAATTTTGGCCAAAAATCATGAAAATTCTCAAAAAAATAAATGGCCATTTTTTAATTGGAAAAAACGTCCTCTTTCGAACCGTGGTACTCAAAAAGCTGTACTACTTCTGTGAGTCGAGATATTCGATTTTTTTCAAAATTTTGTGAGTCGAGGTATTCAATTTTGAAAAATCGAATTTTGGCCAAAAATACATGAAAATTCTCAAAAAAATAAATGGCCATTTGTTAATTGGAAAAAACATCCTCTTTCGAACCGTGCTACTCAAAAAGCTGTACTACTTCTGTGAGTCGAGATATTCGATTTTTTTCAAAATTTTGTGAGTCGAGGTATTCAATTTTGAAAAATCGAATTTTGGCCAAAAATACATGAAAATTCTCAAAAAAAATAAATGGCCATTTTTTAATTGGAAAAAACGTCCTCTTTCGAACCGTGCTACTCAAAAAGCTTTACTACTTTTGTGAGTCGAGATATTCGATTTTTTTCAAAATTTTGTGAGTCGAGGTATTCAATTTTGAAAAATCGAATTTTGGCCAAAAATACATGAATATTCTCAAAAAAATAAATTTCCATTTTTTAATTGGAAAAAACGTCCTCTTTCGAACCGTGCTACTCAAAAAGCTGTACTACTTTTGTGAGTCGAGATATTCGATTTTTTTACAAAATTTTGTGTGTCGGGGTATTCAATTTTGAAAAATCGAATTTTGGCCAAAAATACATGAAAATTCTCAAAAAATAAATGGCCATTTTTTAATTGGAAAAAACGTCCTCTTTCGAACCGTGCTACTCAAAAAGCTGTACTACTTCTGTGAGTCGAGATATTCGATTTTTTTCAAAATTTTGTGAGTCGAGGTATGCAATTTTGAAAAATCGAATTTTGGCCAAAAATACATGAAAATTCTCAAAAAGATAAATGGCCATTTTTTAATTGGAAAAAACGTCCTCTTTCGAACCGTGCTACTCAAAAAGCTGTACTACTTCTGTGAGTCGAGATATTCGATTTTTTTCAAAATTTTGTGAGTCGAGGTATTCAATTTTGAAAAATCGAATTTTGGCCAAAAATACATGAAAATTCTCAAAAAAATAAATGGCCATTTTTTAATTGGAAAAAACGTCCTCTTTCGAACCGTGCTACTCAAAAAGCTGTACTACTTCTGTGAGTCGAGATATTCGATTTTTTTCAAAATTTTGTGAGTCGAGGTATGCAATTTTGAAAAATCGAATTTTGGCCAAAAATATATGAAAATCCTCAAAAAGATAAATGGCCATTTTTTAATTGGAAAAAACGTCCTCTTTCGAACCGTGCTACTCAAAAAGCTGTACTACTTTTGTGAGTCGAGATATTCGATTTTTTCAAAATTTTGTGAGTCGAGGTATTCAATTTTGAAAAATCGAATTTTGGCCAAAAATACATGAAAATTCTCAAAAAAATAAATTTCCATTTTTAATTGGAAAAAACGTCCTCTTTCGAACCGTGCTACTCAAAAAGCTGTACTACTTTTGTGAGTCGAGATATTCGATTTTTTTCAAAAGTTTGTGAGTCGAGGTATTCAATTTTGAAAAATCGAATTTTGGCCAAAAATCATGAAAATTCTCAAAAAAATAAATGGCCATTTTTTAATTGGAAAAAACGTCCTCTTTCGAACCGTGCTACTCAAAAAGCTGTACTACTTCTGTGAGTCGAGATATTCGATTTTTTTCAAAATTTTGTGAGTCGAGGTATTCAATTTTGAAAAATCGAATTTTGGCCAAAAATACATGAAAATTCTCAAAAAAATAAATGGCCATTTTTTAATTGGAAAAAACGTCCTCTTTCGAATCGTGCTACTCAAAAAGCTGTACTACTTTTGTGAGTCGAGATATTCGATTTTTTTCAAAAGTTTGTGAGTCGGGGTATTCAATTTTGAAAAATCGAATTTTGGCCAAAAATACATGAAAATTCTCAAAAAAATAAATGGCCATTTTTTAATTGGAAAAAACGTCCTCTTTCGAACCGTGCTACTCAAAAAGCTGTACTACTTCTGTGAGTCGAGATATTCGATTTTTTTCAAAATTTTGTGAGTCGAGGTATGCAATTTTGAAAAATCGAATTTTGGCCAAAAATCATGAAAATTCTCAAAAAAATAAATGGCCATTTTTTAATTGGAAAAAACATCCTCTTTCGAACCGTGCTACTCAAAAAGCTGTACTACTTCTGTGAGTCGTGATATTCGATTTTTTTCAAAATTTTGTGAGTCGAGGTATTCAATTTTGGAAAATCGAATTTTGGCCAAAAATGCATGAAAATTCTCAAAAAAATAAATTTCCATTTTTTAATTGGAAAAAACGTCCTCTTTCGAACCGTGCTACTCAAAAAGCTGTACTACTTCTGTGAGTCGAGATATTCGATTTTTTTCAAAATTTTGTGAGTCGAGGTATTCAATTTTGAAAAATCGAATTTTGGCCAAAAATACATGAAAATTCTCAAAAAATAAATGGCCATTTTTTAATTGGAAAAAACGTCCTCTTTCGAACCGTGCTACTCAAAAAGCTGTACTACTTTTGTGAGTCGAGATATTCGATTTTTTTCAAAAGTTTGTGAGTCGGGGTATTCAATTTTGAAAAATCGAATTTTGGCCAAAAATACATGAAAATTCTCAAAAAAATGAATGGCCATTTTTTAATTGGAAAAAACGTCCTCTTTCGAACCGTGCTACTCAAAAAGCTGTACTACTTCTGTGAGTCGAGATATTCGATTTTTTTCAAAATTTTGTGAGTCGAGGTATGCAATTTTGAAAAATCGAATTTTGGCCAAAAATACATGAAAATTCTCAAAAAGATAAATGGCCATTTTTTAATTGGAAAAAACGTCCTCTTTCGAACCGTGCTACTCAAAAAGCTGTACTACTTCTGTGAGTCGAGATATTCGATTTTTTTCAAAATTTTGTGAGTCGAGGTATTCAATTTTGAAAAATCGAATTTTGGCCAAAAATACATGAAAATTCTCAAAAAAATAAATGGCCATTTTTTAATTGGAAAAAACGTCCTCTTTCGAACCGTGCTACTCAAAAAGCTGTACTACTTCTGTGAGTCGAGATATTCGATTTTTTTCAAAATTTTGTGAGTCGAGGTATTCAATTTTGAAAAATCGAATTTTGGCCAAAAATACATGAAAATTCTCAAAAAAATAAATGGCCATTTTTTAATTGGAAAAAACGTCCTCTTTCGAACCGTGCTACTCAAAAAGCTGTACTACTTTTGTGAGTCGAGATATTCGATGTTTTTCAAAAGTTTGTGAGTCGAGGTATTCAATTTTGAAAAATCGAATTTTGGCCAAAAATCATGAAAATTCTCAAAAAAATAAATGGCCATTTTTTAATTGGAAAAAACGTCCTCTTTCGAACCGTGCTACTCAAAAAGCTGTACTACTTCTGTGAGTCGAGATATTCGATTTTTTTCAAAATTTTGTGAGTCGAGGTATTCAATTTTGAAAAATCGAATTTTGGCCAAAAATACATGAAAATTCTCAAAAAAATAAATGGCCATTTTTTAATTGGAAAAAACGTCCTCTTTCGAACTGTGCTACTCAAAAAGCTGTACTACTTTTGTGAGTCGAGATATTCGATTTTTTTCAAAATTTTGTGAGTCGAGGTATTCAATTTTGAAAAATCGAATTTTGGCCAAAAATACATGAAAATTCTCAAAAAAATAAATTTCCATTTTTTAATTGGAAAAAACGTCCTCTTTCGAACCGTGCTACTCAAAAAGCTGTACTACTTCTGTGAGTCGAGATATTCGATTTTTTTCAAAATTTTGTGAGTCGAGGTATTCAATTTTGAAAAATCGAATTTTGGCCAAAAATACATGAAAATTCTCAAAAAAAATAAATGGCCATTTTTTAATTGGAAAAAACGTCCTCTTTCGAACCGTGCTACTCAAAAAGCTTTACTACTTTTGTGAGTCGAGATATTCGATTTTTTTCAAAATTTTGTGAGTCGAGGTATTCAATTTTGAAAAATCGAATTTTGGCCAAAAATACATGAATATTCTCAAAAAAATAAATTTCCATTTTTTAATTGGAAAAACGTCCTCTTTCGAACCGTGCTACTCAAAAAGCTGTACTACTTTTGTGAGTCGAGATATTCGATTTTTTTCAAAATTTTGTGTGTCGGGGTATTCAATTTTGAAAAATCGAATTTTGGCCAAAAATACATGAAAATTCTCAAAAAAATAAATGGCCATTTTTTAATTGGAAAAAACGTCCTCTTTCGAACCGTGCTACTCAAAAAGCTGTACTACTTCTGTGAGTCGAGATATTCGATTTTTTTCAAAATTTTGTGAGTCGAGGTATGCAATTTTGAAAAATCGAATTTGGCCAAAAATACATGAAAATTCTCAAAAAGATAAATGGCCATTTTTTAATTGGAAAAAACGTCTTCTTTCGAACCGTGCTACTCAAAAAGCTGTATTACTTCTGTGAGTCGAGATATTCGATTTTTTCAAAATTTTGTGAGTCGAGGTATTCAATTTTGAAAAATCGAATTTTGGCCAAAAATACATGAAAATTCTCAAAAAAATAAATGGCCATTTTTTAATTGGAAAAAACGTCCTCTTTCGAACCGTGCTACTCAAAAAGCTGTACTACTTTTGTGAGTCGAGATATTCGATTTTTTTCAAAATTTTGTGAGTCGAGGTATTCAATTTTGAAAAATCGAATTTTGGCCAAAAATACATGAAAATTCTCAAAAAATAAATGGCCATTTTTAATTGGAAAAAACGTCCTCTTTCGAACTGTGCTACTCAAAAAGCTGTACTACTTTTGTGAGTCGAGATATTCGATTTTTTCAAAATTTTGTGAGTCGAGGTATTCAATTTTGAAAAATCGAATTTTGGCCAAAAATACATGAAAATTCTCAAAAAAATAAATTTCCATTTTTTAATTGGAAAAAGCGTCCTCTTTCGAACCGTGCTACTCAACAAGCTGTACTACTTTTGTGAGTCGAGATATTCGATTTTTTTCAAAAGTTTGTGAGTCGAGGTATTCAATTTTGAAAAATCGAATTTTGGCCAAAAATCATGAAAATTCTCAAAAAAATAAATGACCATTTTTTAATTGGAAAAAACATCCTCTTTCGAACCGTGCTACTCAAAAAGCTGTACTACTTCTGTGAGTCGAGATATTCGATTTTTTTCAAAATTTTGTGAGTCGAGGTATTCAATTTTGAAAAATCGAATTTTGGCCAAAAATACATGAAAATTCTCAAAAAAAATAAATGGCCATTTTTTAATTGGAAAAAAACGTCCTCTTTCGAACCGTGCTACTCAAAAAGCTTTACTACTTTTGTGAGTCGAGATATTCGATTTTTTTCAAAAGTTTGTGAGTCGGGGTATTCAATTTTGAAAAATCGAATTTTGGCCAAAAATACATGAAAATTCTCAAAAAAATAAATGGCAATTTTTTAATTGGAAAAAACGTCCTCTTTCGAACCGTGCTACTCAAAAAGCTGTACTACTTCTGTGAGTCGAGATATTCGATTTTTTTCAAAATTTTGTGAGTCGAGGTATGCAATTTTGAAAAATCGAATTTTGGCCAAAAATACATGAAAATTCTCAAAAAGATAAATGGCCATTTTTTAATTGGAAAAAACGTCCTCTTTCGAACCGTGCTACTCAAAAAGCTGTACTACTTCTGTGAGTCGAGATATTCGATTTTTTTCAAAATTTTGTGAGTCGAGGTATTCAATTTTGAAAAATCGAATTGTGGCCAAAAATACATGAAAATTCTCAAAAAAATAAATGGCCATTTTTTAATTGGAAAAAACGTCCTCTTTCGAACCGTGCTACTCAAAAAGCTGTACTACTTCTGTGGGTCGAGATATTCGATTTTTTTCAAAGTTTTGTGAGTCGAGGTATTCAATTTTGAAAAATCGAATTTTGGCCAAAAATACATGAAAATTCTCAAAAAAATAAATGGCCATTTTTTAATTGGAAAAAACGTCCTCTTTCGAACCGTGCTACTCAAAAAGCTGTACTACTTTTGTGAGTCGAGATATTCGATTTTTTTCAAAAGTTTGTGAGTAGAGGTATTCAATTTTGAAAAATCGAATTTTGGCCAAAAATCATGAAAATTCTCAAAAAATAAATGGCCATTTTTTAATTGGAAAAAACGTCCTCTTTCGAACCGTGCTACTCAAAAAGCTGTACTACTTCTGTGAGTCGAGATATTCGATTTTTTTCAAAATTTTGTGAGTCGAGGTATTCAATTTTGAAAAATCGAATTTTGGCCAAAAATACATGAAAATTCTCAAAAAAATAAATGGCCATTTTTTAATTGGAAAAAACGTCCTCTTTCGAACTGTGCTACTCAAAAAGCTGTACTACTTTTGTGAGTCGAGATATTCGATTTTTTTCAAAATTTTGTGAGTCGAGGTATTCAATTTTGAAAAATCAAATTTTGGCCAAAAATACATGAAAATTCTCAAAAAAATAAATTTCCATTTTTTAATTGGAAAAAACGTCCTCTTTCGAACCGTGCTACTCAACAAGCTGTACTACTTTTGTGAGTCGAGATATTCGATTTTTTTCAAAAGTTTGTGAGTCGAGGTATTCAATTTTGAAAAATCGAATTTTGGCCAAAAATCATGAAAATTCTCAAAAAAATAAATGACCATTTTTTAATTGGAAAAAACATCCTCTTTCGAACCGTGCTACTCAAAAAGCTGTACTACTTCTGTGAGTCGAGATATTCGATTTTTTTCAAAATTTTGTGAGTCGAGGTATTCAATTTTGAAAAATCGAATTTTGGCCAAAAATACATGAAAATTCTCAAAATAAATAAATGGCCATTTTTTAATTGGAAAAAAACGTCCTCTTTCGAACCGTGCTACTCAAAAAGCTGTACTACTTTTGTGAGTCGAGATATTCGATTTTTTTCAAAATTTTGTGAGTCGAGGTATTCAATTTTGAAAAATCGAATTTTGGCCAAAAATACATGAAAATTCTCAAAAAAATAAATTTCCATTTTTTAATTGGAAAAAACGTCCTCTTTCGAACCGTGCTACTCAACAAGCTGTACTACTTTTGTGAGTCGAGATATTCGATTTTTTTCAAAAGTTTGTGAGTCGAGGTATTCAATTTTGAAAAATCGAATTTTGGCCAAAAATCATGAAAATTCTCAAAAAAATAAATGACCATTTTTTAATTGGAAAAAACATCCTCTTTCGAACCGTGCTACTCAAAAAGCTGTACTACTTCTGTGAGTCGAGATATTCGATTTTTTTCAAAATTTTGTGAGTCGAGGTATTCAATTTTGAAAAATCGAATTTTGGCCAAAAATACATGAAAATTCTCAAAAAAAATAAATGGCCATTTTTTAATTGGAAAAAAACGTCCTCTTTCGAACCGTGCTACTCAAAAAGCTTTACTACTTTTGTGAGTCGAGATACTCGATTTTTTTCAAAATTTTGTGTGTCGGGGTATTCAATTTTGAAAAATCGAATTTTGGCCAAAAATACATGAAAATTCTCAAAAAAATAAATGGCCATTTTTTAATTGGAAAAAACGTCCTCTTTCGAACCGTGCTACTCAAAAAGCTGTACTACTTTTGTGAGTCGAGATATTCGATTTTTTTTCAAAAGTTTGTGAGTCGGGGTATTCAAATTTGAAAAATCGAATTTTGGCCAAAAATACATGAAAATTCTCAAAAAAATAAATGGCCATTTTTTAATTGGAAAAAACGTCCTCTTTCGAACCGTGCTACTCAAAAAGCTGTACTACTTCTGTGAGTCGAGATATTCGATTTTTTTCAAAATTTTGTGGGTCGAGGTATGCAATTTTGAAAAATCGAATTTTGGCCAAAAATACATGAAAATTCTCAAAAAGATAAATGGCCATTTTTTAATTGGAAAAAACGTCCTCTTTCGAACCGTGCTACTCAAAAAGCTGTACTACTTCTGTGAGTCGAGATATTCGATTTTTTTCAAAATTTTGTGAGTCGAGGTATTCAATTTTGAAAAATCGAATTTTGGCCAAAAATACATGAAAATTCTCAAAAAAATAAATGGCCATTTTTTAATTGGAAAAAACGTCCTCTTTCGAACCGTGCTACTCAAAAAGCTGTACTACTTCTGTGAGTCGAGATATTCGATTTTTTTCAAAATTTTGTGAGTCGAGGTATTCAATTTTGAAAAATCGAATTTTGGCCAAAAATACATGAAAATTCTCAAAAAAATAAATGGCCATTTTTTAATTGGAAAAAACGTCCTCTTTCGAACCGTGCTACTCAAAAAGCTGTACTACTTTTGTGAGTCGAGATATTCGATTTTTTTCAAAAGTTTGTGAGTCGAGGTATTCAATTTTGAAAAATCGAATTTTGGCCAAAAATCATGAAAATTCTCAAAAAAATAAATGGCCATTTTTTAATTGGAAAAAACGTCCTCTTTCGAACCGTGCTACTCAAAAAGCTGTACTACTTCTGTGAGTCGAGATATTCGATTTTTTTCAAAATTTTGTGAGTCGAGGTATTCAATTTTGAAAAATCGAATTTTGGCCAAAAATACATGAAAATTCTCAAAAAGATAAATGGCCATTTTTTAATTGGAAAAAACGTCTTCTTTCGAACCGTGCTACTCAAAAAGCTGTACTACTTCTGTGAGTCGAGATATTCGATTTTTATCAAAATTTTGTGAGTCGAGGTATTCAATTTTGAAAAATCGAATTTTGGCCAAAAATACATGAAAATTCTCAAAAAAATAAATGGCCATTTTTTAATTGGAAAAAACGTCCTCTTTCGAACCGTGCTACTCAAAAAGCTGTACTACTTTTGTGAGTCGAGATATTCGATTTTTTTCAAAAGTTTGTGAGTCGGGGTATTCAAATTTGAAAAATCGAATTTTGGCCAAAAATACATGAAAATTCTCAAAAAAATAAATGGCCATTTTTTAATTGGAAAAAACGTCCTCTTTCGAACCGTGCTACTCAAAAAGCTGTACTACTTCTGTGAGTCGAGATATTCGATTTTTTTCAAAATTTTGTGGGTCGAGGTATGCAATTTTGAAAAATCGAATTTTGGCCAAAAATACATGAAAATTCTCAAAAAGATAAATGGCCATTTTTTAATTGGAAAAAACGTCCTCTTTCGAACCGTGCTACTCAAAAAGCTGTACTACTTCTGTGAGTCGAGATATTCGATTTTTTTCAAAATTTTGTGAGTCGAGGTATTCAATTTTGAAAAATCGAATTTTGGCCAAAAATACATGAAAATTCTCAAAAAAATAAATGGCCATTTTTTAATTGGAAAAAACGTCCTCTTTCGAACCATGCTACTCAAAAAGCTGTACTACTTCTGTGAGTCGAGATATTCGATTTTTTTCAAAATTTTGTGAGTCGAGGTATTCAATTTTGAAAAATCGAATTTTGGCCAAAAATACATGAAAATTCTCAAAAAAATAAATGGCCATTTTTTAATTGGAAAAAACGTCCTCTTTCGAACCGTGCTACTCAAAAAGCTGTACTACTTTTGTGAGTCGAGATATTCGATTTTTTTCAAAAGTTTGTGAGTCGAGGTATTCAATTTTGAAAAATCGAATTTTGGCCAAAAATCATGAAAATTCTCAAAAAAATAAATGGCCATTTTTTAATTGGAAAAAACGTCCTCTTTCGAACCGTGCTACTCAAAAAGCTGTACTACTTCTGTGAGTCGAGATATTCGATTTTTATCAAAATTTTGTGAGTCGAGGTATTCAATTTTGAAAAATCGAATTTTGGCCAAAAATACATGAAAATTCTCAAAAAAATAAATGGCCATTTTTTAATTGGAAAAAACGTCCTCTTTCGAACCGTGCTACTCAAAAAGCTGTACTACTTTTGTGAGTCGCGATATTCGATTTTTTTCAAAAGTTTGTGAGTCGGGGTATTCAAATTTGAAAAATCGAATTTTGGCCAAAAATACATGAAAATTCTCAAAAAAATAAATGGCCATTTTTTAATTGGAAAAAACGTCCTCTTTCGAACCGTGCTACTCAAAAAGCTGTACTACTTCTGTGAGTCGAGATATTCGATTTTTTTCAAAATTTTGTGGGTCGAGGTATGCAATTTTGAAAAATCGAATTTTGGCCAAAAATCATGAAAATTCTCAAAAAAATAAATGACCATTTTTTAATTGGAAAAAACATCCTCTTTCGAACCGTGCTACTCAAAAAGCTGTACTACTTCTGTGAGTCGAGATATTCGATTTTTTTCAAAATTTTGTGAGTCGAGGTATTCAATTTTGAAAAATCGAATTTTGGCCAAAAATACATGAAAATTCTCAAAAAAAATAAATGGCCATTTTTTAATTGGAAAAAAACGTCCTCTTTCGAACCGTGCTACTCAAAAAGCTTTACTACTTTTGTGAGTCGAGATACTCGATTTTTTTCAAAATTTTGTGTGTCGGGGTATTCAATTTTGAAAAATCGAATTTTGGCCAAAAATACATGAAAATTCTCAAAAAAATAAATGGCCATTTTTTAATTGGAAAAAACGTCCTCTTTCGAACCGTGCTACTCAAAAAGCTGTACTACTTTTGTGAGTCGAGATATTCGATTTTTTTCAAAAGTTTGTGAGTCGGGGTATTCAAATTTGAAAAATCGAATTTTGGCCAAAAATACATGAAAATTCTCAAAAAAATAAATGGCCATTTTTTAATTGGAAAAAACGTCCTCTTTCGAACCGTGCTACTCAAAAAGCTGTACTACTTCTGTGAGTCGAGATATTCGATTTTTTTCAAAATTTTGTGGGTCGAGGTATGCAATTTTGAAAAATCGAATTTTGGCCAAAAATACATGAAAATTCTCAAAAAGATAAATGGCCATTTTTTAATTGGAAAAAACGTCCTCTTTCGAACCGTGCTACTCAAAAAGCTGTACTACTTCTGTGAGTCGAGATATTCGATTTTTTTCAAAATTTTGTGAGTCGAGGTATTCAATTTTGAAAAATCGAATTTTGGCCAAAAATACATGAAAATTCTCAAAAAAATAAATGGCCATTTTTTAATTGGAAAAAACGTCCTCTTTCGAACCGTGCTACTCAAAAAGCTGTACTACTTCTGTGAGTCGAGATATTCGATTTTTTTCAAAATTTTGTGAGTCGAGGTATTCAATTTTGAAAAATCGAATTTTGGCCAAAAATACATGAAAATTCTCAAAAAAATAAATGGCCATTTTTTAATTGGAAAAAACGTCCTCTTTCGAACCGTGCTACTCAAAAAGCTGTACTACTTTTGTGAGTCGAGATATTCGATTTTTTTCAAAAGTTTGTGAGTCGAGGTATTCAATTTTGAAAAATCGAATTTTGGCCAAAAATCATGAAAATTCTCAAAAAAATAAATGGCCATTTTTTAATTGGAAAAAACGTCCTCTTTCGAACCGTGCTACTCAAAAAGCTGTACTACTTCTGTGAGTCGAGATATTCGATTTTTTTCAAAATTTTGTGAGTCGAGGTATTCAATTTTGAAAAATCGAATTTTGGCCAAAAATACATGAAAATTCTCAAAAAGATAAATGGCCATTTTTTAATTGGAAAAAACGTCTTCTTTCGAACCGTGCTACTCAAAAAGCTGTACTACTTCTGTGAGTCGAGATATTCGATTTTTATCAAAATTTTGTGAGTCGAGGTATTCAATTTTGAAAAATCGAATTTTGGCCAAAAATACATGAAAATTCTCAAAAAAATAAATGGCCATTTTTTAATTGGAAAAAACGTCCTCTTTCGAACCGTGCTACTCAAAAAGCTGTACTACTTTTGTGAGTCGAGATATTTGATTTTTTTCAAAAGTTTGTGAGTCGGGGTATTCAAATTTGAAAAATCGAATTTTGGCCAAAAATACATGAAAATTCTCAAAAAAATAAATGGCCATTTTTTAATTGGAAAAAACGTCCTCTTTCGAACCGTGCTACTCAAAAAGCTGTACTACTTCTGTGAGTCGAGATATTCGATTTTTTTCAAAATTTTGTGGGTCGAGGTATGCAATTTTGAAAAATCGAATTTTGGCCAAAAATACATGAAAATTCTCAAAAAGATAAATGGCCATTTTTTAATTGGAAAAAACGTCCTCTTTCGAACCGTGCTACTCAAAAAGCTGTACTACTTCTGTGAGTCGAGATATTCGATTTTTTTCAAAATTTTGTGAGTCGAGGTATTCAATTTTGAAAAATCGAATTTTGGCCAAAAATACATGAAAATTCTCAAAAAAATAAATGGCCATTTTTTAATTGGAAAAAACGTCCTCTTTCGAACCATGCTACCCAAAAAGCTGTACTACTTCTGTGAGTCGAGATATTCGATTTTTTTCAAAATTTTGTGAGTCGAGGTATTCAATTTTGAAAAATCGAATTTTGGCCAAAAATACATGAAAATTCTCAAAAAAATAAATGGCCATTTTTTAATTGGAAAAAACGTCCTCTTTCGAACCGTGCTACTCAAAAAGCTGTACTACTTTTGTGAGTCGAGATATTCGATTTTTTTCAAAAGTTTGTGAGTCGAGGTATTCAATTTTGAAAAATCGAATTTTGGCCAAAAATCATGAAAATTCTCAAAAAAATAAATGGCCATTTTTTAATTGGAAAAAACGTCCTCTTTCGAACCGTGCTACTCAAAAATCTGTACTACTTCTGTGAGTCGAGATATTCGATTTTTATCAAAATTTTGTGAGTCGAGGTATTCAATTTTGAAAAATCGAATTTTGGCCAAAAATACATGAAAATTCTCAAAAAAATAAATGGCCATTTTTTAATTGGAAAAAACGTCCTCTTTCGAACCGTGCTACTCAAAAAGCTGTACTACTTTTGTGAGTCGCGATATTCGATTTTTTTCAAAAGTTTGTGAGTCGGGGTATTCAAATTTGAAAAATCGAATTTTGGCCAAAAATACATGAAAATTCTCAAAAAAATAAATGGCCATTTTTTAATTGGAAAAAACGTCCTCTTTCGAACCGTGCTACTCAAAAAGCTGTACTACTTCTGTGAGTCGAGATATTCGATTTTTTTCAAAATTTTGTGGGTCGAGGTATGCAATTTTGAAAAATCGAATTTTGGCCAAAAATACATGAAAATTCTCAAAAAAATAAATGGCCATTTTTTAATTGGAAAAAACGTCCTCTTTCGAACCGTGCTACTCAAAAAGCTGTACTACTTTTGTGAGTCGCGATATTCGATTTTTTTCAAAAGTTTGTGAGTCGGGGTATTCAAATTTGAAAAATCAAATTTTGGCCAAAAATACATGAAAATTCTCAAAAAAATAAATGGCCATTTTTTAATTGGAAAAAACGTCCTCTTTCGAACCGTGCTACTCAAAAAGCTGTACTACTTCTGTGAGTCGAGATATTCGATTTTTTTCAAAATTTTGTGGGTCGAGGTATGCAATTTTGAAAAATCGAATTTTGGCCAAAAATACATGAAAATTCTCAAAAAGATAAATGGCCATTTTTTAATTGGAAAAAACGTCCTCTTTCGAACCGTGCTACTCAAAAAGCTGTACTACTTCTGTGAGTCGAGATATTAGATTTTTTTCAAAATTTTGTGAGTCGGGGTATTCAATTTTGAAAAATCGAATTTTGGCCAAAAATACATGAAAATTCTCAAAAAAATAAATGGCCATTTTTTAATTGGAAAAAACGTCCTCTTTCGAACCGTGCTACTCAAAAAGCTGTACTACTTCTGTGAGTCGAGATATTCGATTTTTTTCAAAATTTTGTGAGTCGAGGTATTCAATTTTGAAAAATCGAATTTTGGCCAAAAATACATGAAAATTCTCAAAAAAATAAATGGCCATTTTTTAATTGGAAAAAACGTCCTCTTTCGAACCGTGCTACTCAAAAAGCTGTACTACTTTTGTGAGTCGAGATATTCGATTTTTTTCAAAAGTTTGTGAGTCGAGGTATTCAATTTTGAAAAATCGAATTTTGGCCAAAAATCATGAAAATTCTCAAAAAAATAAATGGCCATTTTTTAATTGGAAAAAACGTCCTCTTTCGAACCGTGCTACTCAAAAAGCTGTACTACTTCTGTGAGTCGAGATATTCGATTTGTTTCAAAATTTTGTGAGTCGAGGTATTCAATTTTGAAAAATCGAATTTTGGCCAAAAATACATGAAAATTCTCAAAAAGATAAATGGCCATTTTTTAATTGGAAAAAACGTCCTCTTTCGAACCGTGCTACTCAAAAAGCTGTACTACTTCTGTGAGTCGAGATATTCGATTTTTTTCAAAATTTTGTGAGTCGAGGTATTCAATTTTGAAAAATCGAATTTTGGCCAAAAATACATGAAAATTCTCAAAAAAATAAATGGCCATTTTTTAATTGGAAAAAACGTCCTCTTTCGAACCGTGCTACTCAAAAAGCTGTACTACTTCTGTGAGTCGAGATATTCTATTTTTTTCAAAATTTTGTGAGTCGAGGTATTCAATTTTGAAAAATCGAATTTTGGCCAAAAATACATGAAAATTCTCAAAAAAATAAATGGCCATTTTTTAATTCGAAAAAACGTCCTCTTTCGAACCGTGCTACTCAAAAAGCTGTACTACTTTTGTGAGTCGAGATATTCGATTTTTTTCAAAAGTTTGTGAGTCGAGGTATTCAATTTTGAAAAATCGAATTTTGGCCAAAAATCATGAAAATTCTCAAAAAAATAAATGGCCATTTTTTAATTGGAAAAAACGTCCTCTTTCGAACCGTGCTACTCAAAAAGCTGTACTACTTCTGTGAGTCGAGATATTCGATTTTTTTCAAAATTTTGTGAGTCGAGGTATTCAATTTTGAAAAATCGAATTTTGGCCAAAAATACATGAAAATTCTCAAAAAAATAAATGGCCATTTTTTAACTGGAAAAAACGTCCTCTTTCGAACTGTGCTACTCAAAAAGCTGTACTACTTCTGTGAGTCGAGATATTCGATTTTTTTCAAAATTTTGTGAGTCGAGGTATTCAATTTTGAAAAATCGAATTTTGGCCAAAAATACATGAAAATTCTCAAAAAAATAAATTTCCATTTTTTAATTGGAAAAAACGTCCTCTTTCGAACCGTGCTACTCAAAAAGCTGTACTACTTTTGTGAGTCGAGATATTCGATTTTTTTCAAAAGTTTGTGAGTCGAGGTATTCAATTTTGAAAAATCGAATTTTGGCCAAAAATCATGAAAATTCTCAAAAAAATAAATGGCCATTTTTTAATTGGAAAAAACATCCTCTTTCGAACCGTGCTACTCAAAAAGCTGTACCACTTCTGTGAGTCGAGATATTCGATTTTTTTCAAAATTTTGTGAGTCGAGGTATTCAATTTTGAAAAATCGAATTTTGGCCAAAAATACATGAAAATTCTCAAAAAAAATAAATGGCCATTTTTTAATTGGAAAAAACGTCCTCTTTCGAACCGTGGTACTCAAAAAGCTGTACTACTTCTGTGAGTCGAGATATTCGATTTTTTTCAAAATTTTGTGAGTCGAGGTATTCAATTTTGAAAAATCGAATTTTGGCCAAAAATACATGAAAATTCTCAAAAAAATAAATGGCCATTTTTTAATTGGAAAAAACGTCCTCTTTCGAACCGTGCTACTCAAAAAGCTGTACTACTTCTGTGAGTCGAGATATTCGATTTTTTTCAAAATTTTGTGAGTCGAGGTATGCAATTTTGAAAAATCGAATTTTGGCCAAAAATACATGAAAATTCTCAAAAAGATAAATGGCCATTTTTTAATTGGAAAAAACGTCCTCTTTCGAACCGTGCTACTCAAAAAGCTGTAGTACTTCTGTGAGTCGAGATATTCGATTTTTTTCAAAATTTTGTGAGTCGAGGTATTCAATTTTGAAAAATCGAATTTTGGCCAAAAATACATGAAAATTCTCAAAAAAATAAATGGCCATTTTTTAATTGGAAAAAACGTCCTCTTTCGAACCGTGCTACTCAAAAAGCTGTACTACTTCTGTGAGTCGAGATATTCTATTTTTTTCAAAATTTTGTGAGTCGAGGTATTCAATTTTGAAAAATCGAATTTTGGCCAAAAATACATGAAAATTCTCAAAAAAATAAATGGCCATTTTTTAATTGGAAAAAACGTCCTCTTTCGAACCGTGCTACTCAAAAAGCTGTACTACTTTTGTGAGTCGAGATATTCGATTTTTTTCAAAAGTTTGTGAGTCGAGGTATTCAATTTTGAAAAATCGAATTTTGGCCAAAAATCATGAAAATTCTCAAAAAAATAAATGGCCATTTTTTAATTGGAAAAAACGTCCTCTTTCGAACCGTGCTACTCAAAAAGCTGTACTACTTCTGTGAGTCGAGATATTCGATTTTTTTCAAAATTTTGTGAGTCGAGGTATTCAATTTTGAAAAATCGAATTTTGGCCAAAAATACATGAAAATTCTCAAAAAAATAAATGGCCATTTTTTAACTGGAAAAAACGTCCTCTTTCGAACTGTGCTACTCAAAAAGCTGTACTACTTTTGTGAGTCGAGATATTCGATTTTTTTCAAAATTTTGTGAGTCGAGGTATTCAATTTTGAAAAATCGAATTTTGGCCAAAAATACATGAAAATTCTCAAAAAAATAAATTTCCATTTTTTAATTGGAAAAAACGTCCTCTTTCGAACCGTGCTACTCAAAAAGCTGTACTACTTTTGTGAGTCGAGATATTCGATTTTTTTCAAAAGTTTGTGAGTCGAGGTATTCAATTTTGAAAAATCGAATTTTGGCCAAAAATCATGAAAATTCTCAAAAAAATAAATGGCCATTTTTTAATTGGAAAAAACGTCCTCTTTCGAACCGTGCTACTCAAAAAGCTGTACTACTTTTGTGAGTCGAGATATTCGATTTTTTTCAAAATTTTGTGTGTCGGGGTATTCAATTTTGAAAAATCGAATTTTGGCCAAAAATACATGAAAATTCTCAAAAAAATAAATGGCCATTTTTTAATTGCAAAAAACGTCCTCTTTCGAACCGTGCTACTCAAAAAGCTGTACTACTTCTGTGAGTCGAGATATTCGATTTTTTTCAAAATTTTGTGAGTCGAGGTATGCAATTTTGAAAAATCGAATTTGGCCAAAAATACATGAAAATTCTCAAAAAAATAAATTTCCATTTTTTAATTGGAAAAAACGTCCTCTTTCGAACCGTGCTACTCAAAAAGCTTTACTACTTTTGTGAGTCGAGATATTCGATTTTTTTCAAAATTTTGTGAGTCGAGGTATTCAATTTTGAAAAATCGAATTTTGGCCAAAAATACATGAAAATTCTCAAAAAAATAAATGGCAATTTTTTAATTGGAAAAAACGTCCTCTTTCGAACCGTGCTACTCAAAAAGCTGTACTACTTCTGTGAGTCGAGATATTCGATTTTTTTCAAAATTTTGTGAGTCGAGGTATGCAATTTTGAAAAATCGAATTTTGGCCAAAAATACATTAAAATTCTCAAAAAGATAAATGGCCATTTTTTAATTGGAAAAAACGTCCTCTTTCGAACCGTGCTACTCAAAAAGCTGTACTACTTCTGTGAGTCGAGATATTCGATTTTTTTCAAAATTTTGTGAGTCGGGGTATTCAATTTTGAAAAATCGAATTTTGGCCAAAAATACATGAAAATTCTCAAAAAAATAAATGGCCATTTTTTAATTGGAAAAAACGTCCTCTTTCGAACCGTGCTACTCAAAAAGCTGTACTACTTCTGTGAGTCGAGATATTCGATTTTTTTCAAAATTTTGTGAGTCGAGGTATGCAATTTTGAAAAATCGAATTTTGGCCAAAAATACATGAAAATTCTCAAAAAGATAAATGGCCATTTTTTAATTGGAAAAAACGTCCTCTTTCGAACCGTGCTACTCAAAAAGCTGTACTACTTTTGTGAGTCGAGATATTCGATTTTTTTCAAAATTTTGTGAGTCGAGGTATTCAATTTTGAAAAATCGAATTTTGGCCAAAAATACATGAAAATTCTCAAAAAAATAAATGGCCATTTTTTAATTGGAAAAAACGTCCTCTTTCGAACCGTGCTACTCAAAAAGCTGTACTACTTCTGTGAGTCGAGATATTCGATTTTTTTCAAAATTTTGTGAGTCGAGGTATTCAATTTTGAAAAATCGAATTTTGGCCAAAAATACATGAAAATTCTCAAAAAAATAAATGGCCATTTTTTAATTGGAAAAAACGTCCTCTTTCGAACCGTGCTACTCAAAAAGCTGTACTACTTTTGTGAGTCGAGATATTCGATTTTTTTCAAAAGTTTGTGAGTCGAGGTATTCAATTTTGAAAAATCGAATTTTGGCCAAAAATCATGAAAATTCTCAAAAAAATAAATGGCCATTTTTTAATTGGAAAAAACGTCCTCTTTCGAACCGTGCTACTCAAAAAGCTGTACTACTTCTGTGAGTCGAGATATTCGATTTTTTTCAAAATTTTGTGAGTCGAGGTATTCAATTTTGAAAAATCGAATTTTGGCCAAAAATACATGAAAATTCTCAAAAAAATAAATGGCCATTTTTTAACTGGAAAAAACGTCCTCTTTCGAACTGTGCTACTCAAAAAGCTGTACTACTTTTGTGAGTCGAGATATTCGATTTTTTTCAAAATTTTGTGAGTCGAGGTATTCAATTTTGAAAAATCGAATTTTGGCCAAAAATACATGAAAATTCTCAAAAAAATAAATTTCCATTTTTTAATTGGAAAAAACGTCCTCTTTCGAACCGTGCTACTCAAAAAGCTGTACTACTTTTGTGAGTCGAGATATTCGATTTTTTTCAAAAGTTTGTGAGTCGAGGTATTCAATTTTGAAAAATCGAATTTTGGCCAAAAATCATGAAAATTCTCAAAAAAATAAATGGCCATTTTTTAATTGGAAAAAACATCCTCTTTCGAACCGTGCTACTCAAAAAGCTGTACTACTTCTGTGAGTCGAGATATTCGATTTTTTTCAAAATTTTGTGAGTCGAGGTATTCAATTTTGAAAAATCGAATTTTGGCCAAAAATACATGAAAATTCTCAAAAAAAATAAATGGCCATTTTTTAATTGGAAAAAACGTCCTCTTTCGAACCGTGCTACTCAAAAAGCTTTACTACTTTTGTGAGTCGAGATATTCGATTTTTTTCAAAATTTTGTGAGTCGAGGTATTCAATTTTGAAAAATCGAATTTTGGCCAAAAATACATGAATATTCTCAAAAAAATAAATTTCCATTTTTTAATTGGAAAAAACGTCCTCTTTCGAACCGTGCTACTCAAAAAGCTGTACTACTTTTGTGAGTCGAGATATTCGATTTTTTTCAAAATTTTGTGTGTCGGGGTATTCAATTTTGAAAAATCGAATTTTGGCCAAAAATACATGAATATTCTCAAAAAAATAAATGGCCATTTTTTAATTGCAAAAAACGTCCTCTTTCGAACCGTGCTACTCAAAAAGCTGTACTACTTCTGTGAGTCGAGATATTCGATTTTTTTCAAAATTTTGTGAGTCGAGGTATGCAATTTTGAAAAATCGAATTTTGGCCAAAAATACATGAAAATTCTCAAAAAGATAAATGACCATTTTTTAATTGGAAAAAACGTCCTCTTTCGAACCGTGCTACTCAAAAAGCTGTACTACTTCTGTGAGTCGAGATATTCGATTTTTTTCAAAATTTTGTGAGTCGAGGTATTCAATTTTGAAAAATCGAATTTTGGCCAAAAATACATGAAAATTCTCAAAAAAATAAATGGCCATTTTTTAATTGGAAAAAACGTCCTCTTTCGAACCGTGCTACTCAAAAAGCTGTACTACTTCTGTGAGTCGAGATATTCGATTTTTTTCAAAATTTTGTGAGTCGAGGTATTCAATTTTGAAAAATCGAATTTTGGCCAAAAATACATGAAAATTCTCAAAAAAATAAATGGCCATTTTTTAATTGGAAAAAACGTCCTCTTTCGAACCGTGCTACTCAAAAAGCTGTACTACTTTTGTGAGTCGAGATATTCGATTTTTTTCAAAAGTTTGTGAGTCGAGGTATTCAATTTTGAAAAATCGAATTTTGGCCAAAAATCATGAAAATTCTCAAAAAAATAAATGGCCATTTTTTAATTGGAAAAAACGTCCTCTTTCGAACCGTGCTACTCAAAAAGCTGTACTACTTCTGTGAGTCGAGATATTCGATTTTTTTCAAAATTTTGTGAGTCGAGGTATTCAATTTTGAAAAATCGAATTTTGGCCAAAAATACATGAAAATTCTCAAAAAAATAAATGGCCATTTTTTAATTGGAAAAAACGTCCTCTTTCGAACTGTGCTACTCAAAAAGCTGTACTACTTTTGTGAGTCGAGATATTCGATTTTTTTCAAAATTTTGTGAGTCGAGGTATTCAATTTTGAAAAATCGAATTTTGGCCAAAAATACATGAAAATTCTCAAAAAAATAAATTTCCGTTTTTTAATTGGAAAAAACGTCCTCTTTCGAACCGTGCTACTCAAAAAGCTGTACTACTTTTGTGAGTCGAGATATTCGATTTTTTTCAAAAGTTTGTGAGTCGAAGTATTCAATTTTGAAAAATCGAATTTTGGCCAAAAATCATGAAAATTCTCAAAAAAATAAATGGCCATTTTTTAATTGGAAAAAACATCCTCTTTCGAACCGTGCTACTCAAAAAGCTGTACTACTTCTGTGAGTCGAGATATTCGATTTTTTTCAAAATTTTGTGAGTCGAGGTATTCAATTTTGAAAAATCGAATTTTGGCCAAAAATACATGAAAATTCTCAAAAAAAATAAATGGCCATTTTTTAATTGGAAAAAACGTCCTGTTTCGAACCGTGCTACTCAAAAAGCTGTACTACTTTTGTGAGTCGAGATATTCGATTTTTTTCAAAATTTTGTGAGTCGAGGTATTCAATTTTGAAAAATCGAATTTTGGCCAAAAATACATGAATATTCTCAAAAAAATATTTTCCATTTTTTAATTGGAACAAACGTCCTCTTTCGAACCGTGCTACTCAAAAAGCTGTACTACTTTTGTGAGTCGAGATATTCGATTTTTTTCAAAATTTTGTGAGTCGAGGTATTCAATTTTGAAAAATCGAATTTTGGCCAAAAATACATGAAAATTCTCAAAAAAATAAATTTCCATTTTTTAATTGGAAAAAACGTCCTCTTTCGAACCGTGCTACTCAAAAAGCTGTACTACTTCTGTGAGTCGAGATATTCGATTTTTTTCAAAATTTTGTGAGTCGAGGTATTCAATTTTGAAAAATCGAATTTTGGCCAAAAATACATGAAAATTCTCAAAAAGATAAATGGCCATTTTTTAATTGGAAAAAACGTCCTCTTTCGAACCGTGCTACTCAAAAAGCTGTACTACTTCTGTGAGTCGAGATATTCGATTTTTTTCAAAATTTTGTGAGTCGAGGTATTCAATTTTGAAAAATCGAATTTTGGCCAAAAATACATGAAAATTCTCAAAAAAATAAATGGCCATTTTTTAATTGGAAAAAACGTCCTCTTTCGAACCGTGCTACTCAAAAAGCTGTACTACTTCTGTGAGTCGAGATATTCGATTTTTTTCAAAATTTTGTGAGTCGAGGTATTCAATTTTGAAAAATCGAATTTTGGCCAAAAATACATGAAAATTCTCAAAAAGATAAATGGCCATTTTTTAATTGGAAAAAACGTCCTCTTTCGAACCGTGCTACTCAAAAAGCTGTACTACTTTTGTGAGTCGAGATATTCGATTTTTTTCAAAAGTTTGTGAGTCGAGGTATTCAATTTTGAAAAATCGAATTTTGGCCAAAAATACATGAAAATTCTCAAAAAAATAAATGGCCATTTTTTAATTGGAAAAAACGTCCTCTTTCGAACCGTGCTACTCAAAAAGCTATACTACTTCTGTGAGTCGAGATATTCGATTTTTTTCAAAATTTTGTGAGTCGAGGTATTCAATTTTGAAAAATCGAATTTTGGCCAAAAATACATGAAAATTCTCAAAAAAATAAATGGCCATTTTTTAATTGGAAAAAACGTCCTCTTTCGAACTGTGCTACTCAAAAAGCTGTACTACTTTTGTGAGTCGAGATATTCGATTTTTTTCAAAATTTTGTGAGTCGAGGTATTCAATTTTGAAAAATCGAATTTTGGCCAAAAATACATGAAAATTCTCAAAAAAATAAATTTCCATTCTTTAATTGGAAAAAACGTCCTCTTTCGAACCGTGCTACTCAAAAAGCTGTACTACTTTTGTGAGTCGAGATATTCGATTTTTTTCAAAAGTTTGTGAGTCGAGGTATTCAATTTTGAAAAATCGAATTTTGGCCAAAAATCATGAAAATTCTCAAAAAAATAAATGGCCATTTTTTAATTGGAAAAAACATCCTCTTTCGAACCGTGCTACTCAAAAAGCTGTACTACTTCTGTGAGTCGAGATATTCGATTTTTTTCAAAATTTTGTGAGTCGAGGTATTCAATTTTGAAAAATCGAATTTTGGCCAAAAATACATGAAAATTCTCAAAAAGATAAATGGCCATTTTTTAATTGGAAAAAACGTCCTCTTTCGAACCGTGCTACTCAAAAAGCTGTACTACTTCTGTGAGTCGAGATATTCGATTTTTTTCAAAATTTTGTGAGTCGAGGTATTCAATTTTGAAAAATCGAATTTTGGCCAAAAATACATTAAAATTCTCAAAAAAATAAATGGCCATTTTTTAATTGGAAAAAACGTCCTCTTTCGAACCGTGCTACTCAAAAAGCTGTACTACTTTTGTGAGTCGAGATATTCGATTTTTTTCAAAATTTTGTGAGTCGAGGTATTCAATTTTGAAAAATCGAATTTTGGCCAAAAATACATGAAAATTCTCAAAAAAATAAATTTCCGTTTTTTAATTGGAAAAAACGTCCTCTTTCGAACCGTGCTACTCAAAAAGCTGTACTACTTCTGTGAGTCGAGATATTCGATTTTTTTCAAAATTTTGTGAGTCGAGGTAATCAATTTTGAAAAATCGAATTTTGGCCAAAAATACATGAAAATTCTCAAAAAAATAAATGGCCATTTTTTAATTGGAAAAAACGTCCTCTTTCGAACCGTGCTACTCAAAAAACTGTACTACTTTTGTGAGTCGAGATATTCGATTTTTTTCAAAATTTTGTGAGTCGAGGTATTCAATTTTGAAAAATCGAATTTTGGCCAAAAATACATGAAAATTCTCAAAAAAATAAATTTCCATTTTTTAATTGGAAAAAACGTCCTCTTTCGAACCGTGCTACTCAAAAAGCTGTACTACTTCTGTGAGTCGAGATATTCGATTTTTTTCAAAATTATGTGAGTCGAGGTATTCAATTTTGAAAAATCGAATTTTGGCCAAAAATACATGAAAATTCTCAAAAAGATAAATGGCCATTTTTTAATTGGAAAAAACGTCCTCTTTCGAACCGTGCTACTCAAAAAGCTGTACTACTTCTGTGAGTCGAGATATTCGATTTTTTTCAAAATTTTGTGAGTCTAGGTATTCAATTTTGAAAAATCGAATTTTAGCCAAAAATACATGAAAATTCTCAAAAAAATAAATGGCCATTTTTTAATTGGAAAAAACGTCCTCTTTCGAACCGTGCTACTCAAAAAGCTGTACTACTTCTGTGAGTCGAGATATTCGATTTTTTTCAAAATTTTGTGAGTCGAGGTATTCAATTTTGAAAAATCGAATTTTGGCCAAAAATACATGAAAATTCTCAAAAAAATAAATGGCCATTTTTTAATTGGAAAAAACGTCCTCTTTCGAACCGTGCTACTCAAAAAGCTGTACTACTTTTGTGAGTCGAGATATTCGATTTTTTTCAAAAGTTTGTGAGTCGAGGTATTCAATTTTGAAAAATCGAATTTTGGCCAAAAATCATGAAAATTCTCAAAAAAATAAATGGCCATTTTTTAATTGGAAAAAACGTCCTCTTTCGAACCGTGCTACTCAAAAAGCTATACTACTTCTGTGAGTCGAGATATTCGATTTTTTTCAAAATTTTGTGAGTCGAGGTATTCAATTTTGAAAAATCGAATTTTGGCCAAAAATACATGAAAATTCTCAAAAAAATAAATGGCCATTTTTTAATTGGAAAAAACGTCCTCTTTCGAACTGTGCTACTCAAAAAGCTGTACTACTTTTGTGAGTCGAGATATTCGATTTTTTTCAAAATTTTGTGAGTCGAGGTATTCAATTTTGAAAAATCGAATTTTGGCCAAAAATACATGAAAATTCTCAAAAAATAAATTTCCATTCTTTAATTGGAAAAAACGTCCTCTTTCGAACCGTGCTACTCAAAAAGCTGTACTACTTTTGTGAGTCGAGATATTCGATTTTTTTCAAAAGTTTGTGAGTCGAGGTATTCAATTTTGAAAAATCGAATTTTGGCCAAAAATCATGAAAATTCTCAAAAAAATAAATGGCCATTTTTTAATTGGAAAAAACATCCTCTTTCGAACCGTGCTACTCAAAAAGCTGTACTACTTCTGTGAGTCGAGATATTCGATTTTTTTCAAAATTTTGTGAGTCGAGGTATTCAATTTTGAAAAATCGAATTTTGGCCAAAAATACATGAAAATTCTCAAAAAGATAAATGGCCATTTTTTAACTGGAAAAAACGTCCTCTTTCGAACCGTGCTACTCAAAAAGCTGTACTACTTCTGTGAGTCGAGATATTCGATTTTTTTCAAAATTTTGTGAGTCGAGGTATTCAATTTTGAAAAATCGAATATTGGCCAAAAATACATTAAAATTCTCAAAAAAATAAATGGCCATTTTTTAATTGGAAAAAACGTCCTCTTTCGAACCGTGCTACTCAAAAAGCTGTACTACTTCTGTGAGTCGAGATATTCGATTTTTTTCAAAATTTTGTGAGTCGAGGTATTCAATTTTGAAAAATCGAATTTTGGCCAAAAATACATGAAAATTCTCAAAAAAATAAATGGCCATTTTTTAATTGGAAAAAACGTCCTCTTTCGAACCGTGCTACTCAAAAAGCTGTACTACTTCTGTGAGTCGAGATATTCGATTTTTTTCAAAATTTTGTGAGTCGAGGTATTCAATTTTGAAAAATCGAATTTTGGCCAAAAATACATGAAAATTCTCAAAAAAATAAATGGCCATTTTTTAATTGGAAAAAACGTCCTCTTTCGAACTGTGCTACTCAAAAAGCTGTACTACTTTTGTGAGTCGAGATATTCGATTTTTTTCAAAATTTTGTGAGTCGAGGTATTCAATTTTGAAAAATCGAATTTTGGCCAAAAATACATGAAAATTCTCAAAAAAATAAATTTCCATTTTTTAATTGGAAAAAACGTCCTCTTCGAACCGTGCTACTCAAAAAGCTGTACTACTTCTGTGAATCGAGATATTCGATTTTTTTCAAAATTTTGTGAGTCGAGGTATTCAATTTGAAAATCGAATTTTGGCCAAAAATACATGAAAATTCTCAAAAAGATAAATGGCCATTTTTTAATTGGAAAAAACGTCCTCTTTCGAACCGTGCTACTCAAAAAGCTGTACTACTTTTGTGAGTCGAGATATTCGATTTTTTTCAAAAGTTTGTGAGTCGAGGTATTCAATTTTGAAAAATCGAATTTTGGCCAAAAATACATGAAAATTCTCAAAAAAATAAATGGCCATTTTTTAATTGGAAAAAACGTCCTCTTTCGAACTGTGCTACTCAAAAAGCTGTACTACTTTTGTGAGTCGAGATATTCGATTTTTTTCAAAATTTTGTGAGTCGAGGTATTCAATTTTGAAAAATCGAATTTTGGCCAAAAATACATGAAAATTCTCAAAAAAATTAATTTCCATTTTTTAATTGGAAAAAACGTCCTCTTTCGAACCGTGCTACTCAAAAAGCTGTACTACTTCTGTGAGTCGAGATATTCGATTTTTTTCAAAATTTTGTGAGTCGAGGTATTCAATTTTGAAAAATCGAATTTTGGCCAAAAATACATGAAAATTCTCAAAAAGATAAATGGCCATTTTTTAATTGGAAAAAACGTCCTCTTTCGAACCGTGCTACTCAAAAACCTGTACTACTTTTGTGAGTCGAGATATTCGATTTTTTTCAAAAGTTTGTGAGTCGAGGTATTCAATTTTGAAAAATCGAATTTTGGCCAAAAATCATGAAAATTCTCAAAAAAATAAATGGCCATTTTTTAATTGGAAAAAACGTCCTCTTTCGAACCGTGCTACTCAAAAAGCTATACTACTTCTGTGAGTCGAGATATTCGATTTTTTCAAAATTTTGTGAGTCGAGGTATTCAATTTTGAAAAATCGAATTTTGGCCAAAAATACATGAAAATTCTCAAAAAAATAAATGGCCATTTTTTAATTGGAAAAAACGTCCTCTTTCGAACCGTGCTACTCAAAAAGCTTTACTACTTTTGTGAGTCGAGATATTCGATTTTTTTCAAAATTTTGTGAGTCGAGGTATTCAATTTTGAAAAATCGAATTTTGGCCAAAAATACATGAAAATTCTCAAAAAAATAAATGGCAATTTTTTAATTGGAAAAAACGTCCTCTTTCGAACCGTGCTACTCAAAAAGCTGTACTACTTCTGTGAGTCGAGATATTCGATTTTTTTCAAAATTTTGTGAGTCGAGGTATGCAATTTTGAAAAATCGAATTTTGGCCAAAAATACATTAAATTCTCAAAAAGATAAATGGCCATTTTTTAATTGGAAAAAACGTCCTCTTTCGAACCGTGCTACTCAAAAAGCTGTACTACTTCTGTGAGTCGAGATATTCGATTTTTTTCAAAATTTTGTGAGTCGGGGTATTCAATTTTGAAAAATCGAATTTTGGCCAAAAATACATGAAAATTCTCAAAAAAATAAATGGCCATTTTTTAATTGGAAAAAACGTCCTCTTTCGAACCGTGCTACTCAAAAAGCTGTACTACTTTTGTGAGTCGAGATATTCGATTTTTTTCAAAATTTTGTGAGTCGAGGTATTCAATTCTCAAAAAATAAATGGCGATTTTTTAATTGGAAAAAACGTGCTCTTTCGAACCGTGCTACTCAAAAAGCTGTACTACTTTTGTGAGTCGAGATATTCGATTTTTTTCAAAATTTTGTGAGTCGAGGTATTCAATTTTGAAAAATCGAATTTTGGCCAAAAATACATGAAAATTCTCAAAAAAATAAATGGCCATTTTTTAACTGGAAAAAACGTCCTCTTTCGAACTGTGCTACTCAAAAAGCTGTACTACTTCTGTGAGTCGAGATATTCGATTTTTTTCAAAATTTTGTGAGTCGAGGTATTCAATTTTGAAAAATCGAATTTTGGCCAAAAATACATGAAAATTCTCAAAAAAATAAATTTCCATTTTTTAATTGGAAAAAACGTCCTCTTTCGAACCGTGCTACTCAAAAAGCTGTACTACTTTTGTGAGTCGAGATATTCGATTTTTTTCAAAAGTTTGTGAGTCGAGGTATTCAATTTTGAAAAATCGAATTTTGGCCAAAAATCATGAAAATTCTCAAAAAAATAAATGGCCATTTTTTAATTGGAAAAAACATCCTCTTTCGAACCGTGCTACTCAAAAAGCTGTACCACTTCTGTGAGTCGAGATATTCGATTTTTTTCAAAATTTTGTGAGTCGAGGTATTCAATTTTGAAAAATCGAATTTTGGCCAAAAATACATGAAAATTCTCAAAAAAAATAAATGGCCATTTTTTAATTGGAAAAAACGTCCTCTTTCGAACCGTGGTACTCAAAAAGCTGTACTACTTCTGTGAGTCGAGATATTCGATTTTTTTCAAAATTTTGTGAGTCGAGGTATTCAATTTTGAAAAATCGAATTTTGGCCAAAAATACATGAAAATTCTCAAAAAAATAAATGGCCATTTTTTAATTGGAAAAAACGTCCTCTTTCGAACCGTGCTACTCAAAAAGCTGTACTACTTCTGTGAGTCGAGATATTCGATTTTTTTCAAAATTTTGTGAGTCGAGGTATGCAATTTTGAAAAATCGAATTTTGGCCAAAAATACATGAAAATTCTCAAAAAGATAAATGGCCATTTTTTAATTGGAAAAAACGTCCTCTTTCGAACCGTGCTACTCAAAAAGCTGTAGTACTTCTGTGAGTCGAGATATTCGATTTTTTTCAAAATTTTGTGAGTCGAGGTATTCAATTTTGAAAAATCGAATTTTGGCCAAAAATACATGAAAATTCTCAAAAAAATAAATGGCCATTTTTTAATTGGAAAAAACGTCCTCTTTCGAACCGTGCTACTCAAAAAGCTGTACTACTTCTGTGAGTCGAGATATTCTATTTTTTTCAAAATTTTGTGAGTCGAGGTATTCAATTTTGAAAAATCGAATTTTGGCCAAAAATACATGAAAATTCTCAAAAAAATAAATGGCCATTTTTTAATTGGAAAAAACGTCCTCTTTCGAACCGTGCTACTCAAAAAGCTGTACTACTTTTGTGAGTCGAGATATTCGATTTTTTTCAAAAGTTTGTGAGTCGAGGTATTCAATTTTGAAAAATCGAATTTTGGCCAAAAATCATGAAAATTCTCAAAAAAATAAATGGCCATTTTTTAATTGGAAAAAACGTCCTCTTTCGAACCGTGCTACTCAAAAAGCTGTACTACTTCTGTGAGTCGAGATATTCGATTTTTTTCAAAATTTTGTGAGTCGAGGTATTCAATTTTGAAAAATCGAATTTTGGCCAAAAATACATGAAAATTCTCAAAAAAATAAATGGCCATTTTTTAACTGGAAAAAACGTCCTCTTTCGAACTGTGCTACTCAAAAAGCTGTACTACTTTTGTGAGTCGAGATATTCGATTTTTTTCAAAATTTTGTGAGTCGAGGTATTCAATTTTGAAAAATCGAATTTTGGCCAAAAATACATGAAAATTCTCAAAAAAATAAATTTCCATTTTTTAATTGGAAAAAACGTCCTCTTTCGAACCGTGCTACTCAAAAAGCTGTACTACTTTTGTGAGTCGAGATATTCGATTTTTTTCAAAAGTTTGTGAGTCGAGGTATTCAATTTTGAAAAATCGAATTTTGGCCAAAAATCATGAAAATTCTCAAAAAAATAAATGGCCATTTTTTAATTGGAAAAAACGTCCTCTTTCGAACCGTGCTACTCAAAAAGCTGTACTACTTTTGTGAGTCGAGATATTCGATTTTTTTCAAAATTTTGTGTGTCGGGGTATTCAATTTTGAAAAATCGAATTTTGGCCAAAAATACATGAAAATTCTCAAAAAAATAAATGGCCATTTTTTAATTGCAAAAAACGTCCTCTTTCGAACCGTGCTACTCAAAAAGCTGTACTACTTCTGTGAGTCGAGATATTCGATTTTTTTCAAAATTTTGTGAGTCGAGGTATGCAATTTTGAAAAATCGAATTTGGCCAAAAATACATGAAAATTCTCAAAAAAATAAATTTCCATTTTTTAATTGGAAAAAACGTCCTCTTTCGAACCGTGCTACTCAAAAAGCTTTACTACTTTTGTGAGTCGAGATATTCGATTTTTTTCAAAATTTTGTGAGTCGAGGTATTCAATTTTGAAAAATCGAATTTTGGCCAAAAATACATGAAAATTCTCAAAAAAATAAATGGCAATTTTTTAATTGGAAAAAACGTCCTCTTTCGAACCGTGCTACTCAAAAAGCTGTACTACTTCTGTGAGTCGAGATATTCGATTTTTTTCAAAATTTTGTGAGTCGAGGTATGCAATTTTGAAAAATCGAATTTTGGCCAAAAATACATTAAAATTCTCAAAAAGATAAATGGCCATTTTTTAATTGGAAAAAACGTCCTCTTTCGAACCGTGCTACTCAAAAAGCTGTACTACTTCTGTGAGTCGAGATATTCGATTTTTTTCAAAATTTTGTGAGTCGGGGTATTCAATTTTGAAAAATCGAATTTTGGCCAAAAATACATGAAAATTCTCAAAAAAATAAATGGCCATTTTTTAATTGAAAAAAACGTCCTCTTTCGAACCGTGCTACTCAAAAAGCTGTACTACTTCTGTGAGTCGAGATATTCGATTTTTTTCAAAATTTTGTGAGTCGAGGTATGCAATTTTGAAAAATCGAATTTTGGCCAAAAATACATGAAAATTCTCAAAAAGATAAATGGCCATTTTTTAATTGGAAAAAACGTCCTCTTTCGAAACGTGCTACTCAAAAAGCTGTACTACTTCTGTGAGTCGAGATATTCGATTTTTTTCAAAATTTTGTGAGTCGAGGTATTCAATTTTGAAAAATCGAATTTTGGCCAAAAATACATGAAAATTCTCAAAAAAATAAATGGCCATTTTTTAATTGGAAAAAACGTCCTCTTTCGAACCGTGCTACTCAAAAAGCTGTACTACTTCTGTGAGTCGAGATATTCGATTTTTTTCAAAATTTTGTGAGTCGAGGTATTCAATTTTGAAAAATCGAATTTTGGCCAAAAATACATGAAAATTCTCAAAAAAATAAATGGCCATTTTTTAATTGGAAAAAACGTCCTCTTTCGAACCGTGCTACTCAAAAAGCTGTACTACTTTTGTGAGTCGAGATATTCGATTTTTTTCAAAAGTTTGTGAGTCGAGGTATTCAATTTTGAAAAATCGAATTTTGGCCAAAAATCATGAAAATTCTCAAAAAAATAAATGGCCATTTTTTAATTGGAAAAAACGTCCTCTTTCGAACCGTGCTACTCAAAAAGCTGTACTACTTCTGTGAGTCGAGATATTCGATTTTTTTCAAAATTTTGTGAGTCGAGGTATTCAATTTTGAAAAATCGAATTTTGGCCAAAAATACATGAAAATTCTCAAAAAAATAAATGGCCATTTTTTAACTGGAAAAAACGTCCTCTTTCGAACTGTGCTACTCAAAAAGCTGTACTACTTTTGTGAGTCGAGATATTCGATTTTTTTCAAAATTTTGTGAGTCGAGGTATTCAATTTTGAAAAATCGAATTTTGGCCAAAAATACATGAAAATTCTCAAAAAAATAAATTTCCATTTTTTAATTGGAAAAAACGTCCTCTTTCGAACCGTGCTACTCAAAAAGCTGTACTACTTTTGTGAGTCGAGATATTCGATTTTTTTCAAAAGTTTGTGAGTCGAGGTATTCAATTTTGAAAAATCGAATTTTGGCCAAAAATCATGAAAATTCTCAAAAAAATAAATGGCCATTTTTTAATTGGAAAAAACATCCTCTTTCGAACCGTGCTACTCAAAAAGCTGTACTACTTCTGTGAGTCGAGATATTCGATTTTTTTCAAAATTTTGTGAGTCGAGGTATTCAATTTTGAAAAATCGAATTTTGGCCAAAAATACATGAAAATTCTCAAAAAAAATAAATGGCCATTTTTTAATTGGAAAAAACGTCCTCTTTCGAACCGTGCTACTCAAAAAGCTTTACTACTTTTGTGAGTCGAGATATTCGATTTTTTTCAAAATTTTGTGAGTCGAGGTATTCAATTTTGAAAAATCGAATTTTGGCCAAAAATACATGAATATTCTCAAAAAAATAAATTTCCATTTTTTAATTGGAAAAAACGTCCTCTTTCGAACCGTGCTACTCAAAAAGCTGTACTACTTTTGTGAGTCGAGATATTCGATTTTTTTCAAAATTTTGTGTGTCGGGGTATTCAATTTTGAAAAATCGAATTTTGGCCAAAAATACATGAATATTCTCAAAAAAATAAATGGCCATTTTTTAATTGCAAAAAACGTCCTCTTTCGAACCGTGCTACTCAAAAAGCTGTACTACTTCTGTGAGTCGAGATATTCGATTTTTTTCAAAATTTTGTGAGTCGAGGTATGCAATTTTGAAAAATCGAATTTTGGCCAAAAATACATGAAAATTCTCAAAAAGATAAATGACCATTTTTTAATTGGAAAAAACGTCCTCTTTCGAACCGTGCTACTCAAAAAGCTGTACTACTTCTGTGAGTCGAGATATTCGATTTTTTTCAAAATTTTGTGAGTCGAGGTATTCAATTTTGAAAAATCGAATTTTGGCCAAAAATACATGAAAATTCTCAAAAAAATAAATGGCCATTTTTTAATTGGAAAAAACGTCCTCTTTCGAACCGTGCTACTCAAAAAGCTGTACTACTTCTGTGAGTCGAGATATTCGATTTTTTTCAAAATTTTGTGAGTCGAGGTATTCAATTTTGAAAAATCGAATTTTGGCCAAAAATACATGAAAATTCTCAAAAAAATAAATGGCCATTTTTTAATTGGAAAAAACGTCCTCTTTCGAACCGTGCTACTCAAAAAGCTGTACTACTTTTGTGAGTCGAGATATTCGATTTTTTTCAAAAGTTTGTGAGTCGAGGTATTCAATTTTGAAAAATCGAATTTTGGCCAAAAATCATGAAAATTCTCAAAAAAATAAATGGCCATTTTTTAATTGGAAAAAACGTCCTCTTTCGAACCGTGCTACTCAAAAAGCTGTACTACTTCTGTGAGTCGAGATATTCGATTTTTTTCAAAATTTTGTGAGTCGAGGTATTCAATTTTGAAAAATCGAATTTTGGCCAAAAATACATGAAAATTCTCAAAAAAATAAATGGCCATTTTTTAATTGGAAAAAACGTCCTCTTTCGAACTGTGCTACTCAAAAAGCTGTACTACTTTTGTGAGTCGAGATATTCGATTTTTTTCAAAATTTTGTGAGTCGAGGTATTCAATTTTGAAAAATCGAATTTTGGCCAAAAATACATGAAAATTCTCAAAAAAATAAATTTCCGTTTTTTAATTGGAAAAAACGTCCTCTTTCGAACCGTGCTACTCAAAAAGCTGTACTACTTTTGTGAGTCGAGATATTCGATTTTTTTCAAAAGTTTGTGAGTCGAGGTATTCAATTTTGAAAAATCGAATTTTGGCCAAAAATCATGAAAATTCTCAAAAAAATAAATGGCCATTTTTTAATTGGAAAAAACATCCTCTTTCGAACCGTGCTACTCAAAAAGCTGTACTACTTCTGTGAGTCGAGATATTCGATTTTTTTCAAAATTTTGTGAGTCGAGGTATTCAATTTTGAAAAATCGAATTTTGGCCAAAAATACATGAAAATTCTCAAAAAAAATAAATGGCCATTTTTTAATTGGAAAAAACGTCCTGTTTCGAACCGTGCTACTCAAAAAGCTGTACTACTTTTGTGAGTCGAGATATTCGATTTTTTTCAAAATTTTGTGAGTCGAGGTATTCAATTTTGAAAAATCGAATTTTGGCCAAAAATACATGAATATTCTCAAAAAAATATTTTCCATTTTTTAATTGGAACAAACGTCCTCTTTCGAACCGTGCTACTCAAAAAGCTGTACTACTTTTGTGAGTCGAGATATTCGATTTTTTTCAAAATTTTGTGAGTCGAGGTATTCAATTTTGAAAAATCGAATTTTGGCCAAAAATACATGAAAATTCTCAAAAAAATAAATTTCCATTTTTTAATTGGAAAAAACGTCCTCTTTCGAACCGTGCTACTCAAAAAGCTGTACTACTTCTGTGAGTCGAGATATTCGATTTTTTTCAAAATTTTGTGAGTCGAGGTATTCAATTTTGAAAAATCGAATTTTGGCCAAAAATACATGAAAATTCTCAAAAAGATAAATGGCCATTTTTTAATTGGAAAAAACGTCCTCTTTCGAACCGTGCTACTCAAAAAGCTGTACTACTTCTGTGAGTCGAGATATTCGTTTTTTTTCAAAATTTTGTGAGTCGAGGTATTCAATTTTGAAAAATCGAATTTTGGCCAAAAATACATGAAAATTCTCAAAAAAATAAATGGCCATTTTTTAATTGGAAAAAACGTCCTCTTTCGAACCGTGCTACTCAAAAAGCTGTACTACTTCTGTGAGTCGAGATATTCGATTTTTTTCAAAATTTTGTGAGTCGAGGTATTCAATTTTGAAAAATCGAATTTTGGCCAAAAATACATGAAAATTCTCAAAAAGATAAATGGCCATTTTTTAATTGGAAAAAACGTCCTCTTTCGAACCGTGCTACTCAAAAAGCTGTACTACTTTTGTGAGTCGAGATATTCGATTTTTTTCAAAAGTTTGTGAGTCGAGGTATTCAATTTTGAAAAATCGAATTTTGGCCAAAAATACATGAAAATTCTCAAAAAAATAAATGGCCATTTTTTAATTGGAAAAAACGTCCTCTTTCGAACCGTGCTACTCAAAAAGCTATACTACTTCTGTGAGTCGAGATATTCGATTTTTTTCAAAATTTTGTGAGTCGAGGTATTCAATTTTGAAAAATCGAATTTTGGCCAAAAATACATGAAAATTCTCAAAAAAATAAATGGCCATTTTTTAATTGGAAAAAACGTCCTCTTTCGAACTGTGCTACTCAAAAAGCTGTACTACTTTTGTGAGTCGAGATATTCGATTTTTTTCAAAATTTTGTGAGTCGAGGTATTCAATTTTGAAAAATCGAATTTTGGCCAAAAATACATGAAAATTCTCAAAAAAATAAATTTCCATTCTTTAATTGGAAAAAACGTCCTCTTTCGAACCGTGCTACTCAAAAAGCTGTACTACTTTTGTGAGTCGAGATATTCGATTTTTTTCAAAAGTTTGTGAGTCGAGGTATTCAATTTTGAAAAATCGAATTTTGGCCAAAAATCATGAAAATTCTCAAAAAAATAAATGGCCATTTTTTAATTGGAAAAAACATCCTCTTTCGAACCGTGCTACTCAAAAAGCTGTACTACTTCTGTGAGTCGAGATATTCGATTTTTTTCAAAATTTTGTGAGTCGAGGTATTCAATTTTGAAAAATCGAATTTTGGCCAAAAATACATGAAAATTCTCAAAAAGATAAATGGCCATTTTTTAATTGGAAAAAACGTCCTCTTTCGAACCGTGCTACTCAAAAAGCTGTACTACTTCTGTGAGTCGAGATATTCGATTTTTTTCAAAATTTTGTGAGTCGAGGTATTCAATTTTGAAAAATCGAATTTTGGCCAAAAATACATTAAAATTCTCAAAAAAATAAATGGCCATTTTTTAATTGGAAAAAACGTCCTCTTTCGAACCGTGCTACTCAAAAAGCTGTACTACTTTTGTGAGTCGAGATATTCGATTTTTTTCAAAATTTTGTGAGTCGAGGTATTCAATTTTGAAAAATCGAATTTTGGCCAAAAATACATGAAAATTCTCAAAAAAATAAATTTCCGTTTTTTAATTGGAAAAAACGTCCTCTTTCGAACCGTGCTACTCAAAAAGCTGTACTACTTCTGTGAGTCGAGATATTCGATTTTTTTCAAAATTTTGTGAGTCGAGGTAATCAATTTTGAAAAATCGAATTTTGGCCAAAAATACATGAAAATTCTCAAAAAAATAAATGGCCATTTTTTAATTGGAAAAAACGTCCTCTTTCGAACCGTGCTACTCAAAAAGCTGTACTACTTTTGTGAGTCGAGATATTCGATTTTTTTCAAAATTTTGTGAGTCGAGGTATTCAATTTTGAAAAATCGAATTTTGGCCAAAAATACATGAAAATTCTCAAAAAAATAAATTTCCATTTTTTAATTGGAAAAAACGTCCTCTTTCGAACCGTGCTACTCAAAAAGCTGTACTACTTCTGTGAGTCGAGATATTCGATTTTTTTCAAAATTATGTGAGTCGAGGTATTCAATTTTGAAAAATCGAATTTTGGCCAAAAATACATGAAAATTCTCAAAAAGATAAATGGCCATTTTTTAATTGGAAAAAACGTCCTCTTTCGAACCGTGCTACTCAAAAAGCTGTACTACTTCTGTGAGTCGAGATATTCGATTTTTTTCAAAATTTTGTGAGTCTAGGTATTCAATTTTGAAAAATCGAATTTTAGCCAAAAATACATGAAAATTCTCAAAAAAATAAATGGCCATTTTTTAATTGGAAAAAACGTCCTCTTTCGAACCGTGCTACTCAAAAAGCTGTACTACTTCTGTGAGTCGAGATATTCGATTTTTTTCAAAATTTTGTGAGTCGAGGTATTCAATTTTGAAAAATCGAATTTTGGCCAAAAATACATGAAAATTCTCAAAAAAATAAATGGCCATTTTTTAATTGGAAAAAACGTCCTCTTTCGAACCGTGCTACTCAAAAAGCTGTACTACTTTTGTGAGTCGAGATATTCGATTTTTTTCAAAAGTTTGTGAGTCGAGGTATTCAATTTTGAAAAATCGAATTTTGGCCAAAAATCATGAAAATTCTCAAAAAAATAAATGGCCATTTTTTAATTGGAAAAAACGTCCTCTTTCGAACCGTGCTACTCAAAAAGCTATACTACTTCTGTGAGTCGAGATATTCGATTTTTTTCAAAATTTTGTGAGTCGAGGTATTCAATTTTGAAAAATCGAATTTTGGCCAAAAATACATGAAAATTCTCAAAAAAATAAATGGCCATTTTTTAATTGGAAAAAACGTCCTCTTTCGAACTGTGCTACTCAAAAAGCTGTACTACTTTTGTGAGTCGAGATATTCGATTTTTTTCAAAATTTTGTGAGTCGAGGTATTCAATTTTGAAAAATCGAATTTTGGCCAAAAATACATGAAAATTCTCAAAAAAATAAATTTCCATTCTTTAATTGGAAAAAACGTCCTCTTTCGAACCGTGCTACTCAAAAAGCTGTACTACTTTTGTGAGTCGAGATATTCGATTTTTTTCAAAAGTTTGTGAGTCGAGGTATTCAATTTTGAAAAATCGAATTTTGGCCAAAAATCATGAAAATTCTCAAAAAAATAAATGGCCATTTTTTAATTGGAAAAAACATCCTCTTTCGAACCGTGCTACTCAAAAAGCTGTACTACTTCTGTGAGTCGAGATATTCGATTTTTTTCAAAATTTTGTGAGTCGAGGTATTCAATTTTGAAAAATCGAATTTTGGCCAAAAATACATGAAAATTCTCAAAAAGATAAATGGCCATTTTTTAACTGGAAAAAACGTCCTCTTTCGAACCGTGCTACTCAAAAAGCTGTACTACTTCTGTGAGTCGAGATATTCGATTTTTTTCAAAATTTTGTGAGTCGAGGTATTCAATTTTGAAAAATCGAATATTGGCCAAAAATACATTAAAATTCTCAAAAAAATAAATGGCCATTTTTTAATTGGAAAAAACGTCCTCTTTCGAACCGTGCTACTCAAAAAGCTGTACTACTTCTGTGAGTCGAGATATTCGATTTTTTTCAAAATTTTGTGAGCCGAGGTATTCAATTTTGAAAAATCGAATTTTGGCCAAAAATACATGAAAATTCTCAAAAAAATAAATGGCCATTTTTTAATTGGAAAAAACGTCCTCTTTCGAACCGTGCTACTCAAAAAGCTGTACTACTTCTGTGAGTCGAGATATTCGATTTTTTTCAAAATTTTGTGAGTCGAGGTATTCAATTTTGAAAAATCGAATTTTGGCCAAAAATACATGAAAATTCTCAAAAAAATAAATGGCCATTTTTTAATTGGAAAAAACGTCCTCTTTCGAACTGTGCTACTCAAAAAGCTGTACTACTTTTGTGAGTCGAGATATTCGATTTTTTTCAAAATTTTGTGAGTCGAGGTATTCAATTTTGAAAAATCGAATTTTGGCCAAAAATACATGAAAATTCTCAAAAAAATAAATTTCCATTTTTTAATTGGAAAAAACGTCCTCTTCGAACCGTGCTACTCAAAAAGCTGTACTACTTCTGTGAATCGAGATATTCGATTTTTTTCAAAATTTTGTGAGTCGAGGTATTCAATTTTGAAAAATCGAATTTTGGCCAAAAATACATGAAAATTCTCAAAAAGATAAATGGCCATTTTTTAATTGGAAAAAACGTCCTCTTTCGAACCGTGCTACTCAAAAAGCTGTACTACTTTTGTGAGTCGAGATATTCGATTTTTTTCAAAAGTTTGTGAGTCGAGGTATTCAATTTTGAAAAATCGAATTTTGGCCAAAAATACATGAAAATTCTCAAAAAAATAAATGGCCATTTTTTAATTGGAAAAAACGTCCTCTTTCGAACTGTGCTACTCAAAAAGCTGTACTACTTTTGTGAGTCGAGATATTCGATTTTTTTCAAAATTTTGTGAGTCGAGGTATTCAATTTTGAAAAATCGAATTTTGGCCAAAAATACATGAAAATTCTCAAAAAAATTAATTTCCATTTTTTAATTGGAAAAAACGTCCTCTTTCGAACCGTGCTACTCAAAAAGCTGTACTACTTCTGTGAGTCGAGATATTCGATTTTTTTCAAAATTTTGTGAGTCGAGGTATTCAATTTTGAAAAATCGAATTTTGGCCAAAAATACATGAAAATTCTCAAAAAGATAAATGGCCATTTTTTAATTGGAAAAAACGTCCTCTTTCGAACCGTGCTACTCAAAAACCTGTACTACTTTTGTGAGTCGAGATATTCGATTTTTTTCAAAAGTTTGTGAGTCGAGGTATTCAATTTTGAAAAATCGAATTTTGGCCAAAAATCATGAAAATTCTCAAAAAAATAAATGGCCATTTTTTAATTGGAAAAAACGTCCTCTTTCGAACCGTGCTACTCAAAAAGCTATACTACTTCTGTGAGTCGAGATATTCGATTTTTTTCAAAATTTTGTGAGTCGAGGTATTCAATTTTGAAAAATCGAATTTTGGCCAAAAATACATGAAAATTCTCAAAAAAATAAATGGCCATTTTTTAATTGGAAAAAACGTCCTCTTTCGAACCGTGCTACTCAAAAAGCTTTACTACTTTTGTGAGTCGAGATATTCGATTTTTTTCAAAATTTTGTGAGTCGAGGTATTCAATTTTGAAAAATCGAATTTTGGCCAAAAATACATGAAAATTCTCAAAAAAATAAATGGCAATTTTTTAATTGGAAAAAACGTCCTCTTTCGAACCGTGCTACTCAAAAAGCTGTACTACTTCTGTGAGTCGAGATATTCGATTTTTTTCAAAATTTTGTGAGTCGAGGTATGCAATTTTGAAAAATCGAATTTTGGCCAAAAATACATTAAAATTCTCAAAAAGATAAATGGCCATTTTTTAATTGGAAAAAACGTCCTCTTTCGAACCGTGCTACTCAAAAAGCTGTACTACTTCTGTGAGTCGAGATATTCGATTTTTTTCAAAATTTTGTGAGTCGGGGTATTCAATTTTGAAAAATCGAATTTTGGCCAAAAATACATGAAAATTCTCAAAAAAATAAATGGCCATTTTTTAATTGGAAAAAACGTCCTCTTTCGAACCGTGCTACTCAAAAAGCTGTACTACTTCTGTGAGTCGAGATATTCGATTTTTTTCAAAATTTTGTGAGTCGAGGTATGCAATTTTGAAAAATCGAATTTTGGCCAAAAATACATGAAAATTCTCAAAAAGATAAATGGCCATTTTTTAATTGGAAAAAACGTCCTCTTTCGAACCGTGCTACTCAAAAAGCTGTACTACTTCTGTGAGTCGAGATATTCGATTTTTTTCAAAATTTTGTGAGTCGAGGTATTCAATTTTGAAAAATCGAATTTTGGCCAAAAATACATGAAAATTCTCAAAAAAATAAATGGCCATTTTTTAATTGGAAAAAACGTCCTCTTTCGAACCGTGCTACTCAAAAAGCTGTACTACTTCTGTGAGTCGAGATATTCGATTTTTTTCAAAATTTTGTGAGTCGAGGTATTCAATTTTGAAAAATCGAATTTTGGCCAAAAATACATGAAAATTCTCAAAAAAATAAATGGCCATTTTTTAATTGGAAAAAACGTCCTCTTTCGAACCGTGCTACTCAAAAAGCTGTACTACTTTTGTGAGTCGAGATATTCGATTTTTTTCAAAAGTTTGTGAGTCGAGGTATTCAATTTTGAAAAATCGAATTTTGGCCAAAAATCATGAAAATTCTCAAAAAAATAAATGGCCATTTTTTAATTGGAAAAAACGTCCTCTTTCGAACCGTGCTACTCAAAAAGCTGTACTACTTCTGTGAGTCGAGATATTCGATTTTTTTCAAAATTTTGTGAGTCGAGGTATTCAATTTTGAAAAATCGAATTTTGGCCAAAAATACATGAAAATTCTCAAAAAAATAAATGGCCATTTTTTAACTGGAAAAAACGTCCTCTTTCGAACTGTGCTACTCAAAAAGCTGTACTACTTTTGTGAGTCGAGATATTCGATTTTTTTCAAAATTTTGTGAGTCGAGGTATTCAATTTTGAAAAATCGAATTTTGGCCAAAAATACATGAAAATTCTCAAAAAAATAAATTTCCATTTTTTAATTGGAAAAAACGTCCTCTTTCGAACCGTGCTACTCAAAAAGCTGTACTACTTTTGTGAGTCGAGATATTCGATTTTTTTCAAAAGTTTGTGAGTCGAGGTATTCAATTTTGAAAAATCGAATTTTGGCCAAAAATCATGAAAATTCTCAAAAAAATAAATGGCCATTTTTTAATTGGAAAAAACATCCTCTTTCGAACCGTGCTACTCAAAAAGCTGTACTACTTCTGTGAGTCGAGATATTCGATTTTTTTCAAAATTTTGTGAGTCGAGGTATTCAATTTTGAAAAATCGAATTTTGGCCAAAAATACATGAAAATTCTCAAAAAAAATAAATGGCCATTTTTTAATTGGAAAAAACGTCCTCTTTCGAACCGTGCTACTCAAAAAGCTTTACTACTTTTGTGAGTCGAGATATTCGATTTTTTTCAAAATTTTGTGAGTCGAGGTATTCAATTTTGAAAAATCGAATTTTGGCCAAAAATACATGAATATTCTCAAAAAAATAAATTTCCATTTTTTAATTGGAAAAAACGTCCTCTTTCGAACCGTGCTACTCAAAAAGCTGTACTACTTTTGTGAGTCGAGATATTCGATTTTTTTCAAAATTTTGTGTGTCGGGGTATTCAATTTTGAAAAATCGAATTTTGGCCAAAAATACATGAATATTCTCAAAAAAATAAATGGCCATTTTTTAATTGCAAAAAACGTCCTCTTTCGAACCGTGCTACTCAAAAAGCTGTACTACTTCTGTGAGTCGAGATATTCGATTTTTTTCAAAATTTTGTGAGTCGAGGTATGCAATTTTGAAAAATCGAATTTTGGCCAAAAATACATGAAAATTCTCAAAAAGATAAATGACCATTTTTTAATTGGAAAAAACGTCCTCTTTCGAACCGTGCTACTCAAAAAGCTGTACTACTTCTGTGAGTCGAGATATTCGATTTTTTTCAAAATTTTGTGAGTCGAGGTATTCAATTTTGAAAAATCGAATTTTGGCCAAAAATACATGAAAATTCTCAAAAAAATAAATGGCCATTTTTTAATTGGAAAAAACGTCCTCTTTCGAACCGTGCTACTCAAAAAGCTGTACTACTTCTGTGAGTCGAGATATTCGATTTTTTTCAAAATTTTGTGAGTCGAGGTATTCAATTTTGAAAAATCGAATTTTGGCCAAAAATACATGAAAATTCTCAAAAAAATAAATGGCCATTTTTTAATTGGAAAAAACGTCCTCTTTCGAACCGTGCTACTCAAAAAGCTGTACTACTTTTGTGAGTCGAGATATTCGATTTTTTTCAAAAGTTTGTGAGTCGAGGTATTCAATTTTGAAAAATCGAATTTTGGCCAAAAATCATGAAAATTCTCAAAAAAATAAATGGCCATTTTTTAATTGGAAAAAACGTCCTCTTTCGAACCGTGCTACTCAAAAAGCTGTACTACTTCTGTGAGTCGAGATATTCGATTTTTTTCAAAATTTTGTGAGTCGAGGTATTCAATTTTGAAAAATCGAATTTTGGCCAAAAATACATGAAAATTCTCAAAAAAATAAATGGCCATTTTTTAATTGGAAAAAACGTCCTCTTTCGAACTGTGCTACTCAAAAAGCTGTACTACTTTTGTGAGTCGAGATATTCGATTTTTTTCAAAATTTTGTGAGTCGAGGTATTCAATTTTGAAAAATCGAATTTTGGCCAAAAATACATGAAAATTCTCAAAAAAATAAATTTCCGTTTTTTAATTGGAAAAAACGTCCTCTTTCGAACCGTGCTACTCAAAAAGCTGTACTACTTTTGTGAGTCGAGATATTCGATTTTTTTCAAAAGTTTGTGAGTCGAGGTATTCAATTTTGAAAAATCGAATTTTGGCCAAAAATCATGAAAATTCTCAAAAAAATAAATGGCCATTTTTTAATTGGAAAAAACATCCTCTTTCGAACCGTGCTACTCAAAAAGCTGTACTACTTCTGTGAGTCGAGATATTCGATTTTTTTCAAAATTTTGTGAGTCGAGGTATTCAATTTTGAAAAATCGAATTTTGGCCAAAAATACATGAAAATTCTCAAAAAAAATAAATGGCCATTTTTTAATTGGAAAAAACGTCCTGTTTCGAACCGTGCTACTCAAAAAGCTGTACTACTTTTGTGAGTCGAGATATTCGATTTTTTTCAAAATTTTGTGAGTCGAGGTATTCAATTTTGAAAAATCGAATTTTGGCCAAAAATACATGAATATTCTCAAAAAAATATTTTCCATTTTTTAATTGGAACAAACGTCCTCTTTCGAACCGTGCTACTCAAAAAGCTGTACTACTTTTGTGAGTCGAGATATTCGATTTTTTTCAAAATTTTGTGAGTCGAGGTATTCAATTTTGAAAAATCGAATTTTGGCCAAAAATACATGAAAATTCTCAAAAAGATAAATGGCCATTTTTTAATTGGAAAAAACGTCCTCTTTCGAACCGTGCTACTCAAAAAGCTGTACTACTTTTGTGAGTCGAGATATTCGATTTTTTTCAAAAGTTTGTGAGTCGAGGTATTCAATTTTGAAAAATCGAATTTTGGCCAAAAATACATGAAAATTCTCAAAAAAATAAATGGCCATTTTTTAATTGGAAAAAACGTCCTCTTTCGAACCGTGCTACTCAAAAAGCTATACTACTTCTGTGAGTCGAGATATTCGATTTTTTTCAAAATTTTGTGAGTCGAGGTATTCAATTTTGAAAAATCGAATTTTGGCCAAAAATACATGAAAATTCTCAAAAAAATAAATGGCCATTTTTTAATTGGAAAAAACGTCCTCTTTCGAACTGTGCTACTCAAAAAGCTGTACTACTTTTGTGAGTCGAGATATTCGATTTTTTTCAAAATTTTGTGAGTCGAGGTATTCAATTTTGAAAAATCGAATTTTGGCCAAAAATACATGAAAATTCTCAAAAAAATAAATTTCCATTCTTTAATTGGAAAAAACGTCCTCTTTCGAACCGTGCTACTCAAAAAGCTGTACTACTTTTGTGAGTCGAGATATTCGATTTTTTTCAAAAGTTTGTGAGTCGAGGTATTCAATTTTGAAAAATCGAATTTTGGCCAAAAATCATGAAAATTCTCAAAAAAATAAATGGCCATTTTTTAATTGGAAAAAACATCCTCTTTCGAACCGTGCTACTCAAAAAGCTGTACTACTTCTGTGAGTCGAGATATTCGATTTTTTTCAAAATTTTGTGAGTCGAGGTATTCAATTTTGAAAAATCGAATTTTGGCCAAAAATACATGAAAATTCTCAAAAAGATAAATGGCCATTTTTTAATTGGAAAAAACGTCCTCTTTCGAACCGTGCTACTCAAAAAGCTGTACTACTTCTGTGAGTCGAGATATTCGATTTTTTTCAAAATTTTGTGAGTCGAGGTATTCAATTTTGAAAAATCGAATTTTGGCCAAAAATACATTAAAATTCTCAAAAAAATAAATGGCCATTTTTTAATTGGAAAAAACGTCCTCTTTCGAACCGTGCTACTCAAAAAGCTGTACTACTTTTGTGAGTCGAGATATTCGATTTTTTTCAAAATTTTGTGAGTCGAGGTATTCAATTTTGAAAAATCGAATTTTGGCCAAAAATACATGAAAATTCTCAAAAAAATAAATTTCCGTTTTTTAATTGGAAAAAACGTCCTCTTTCGAACCGTGCTACTCAAAAAGCTGTACTACTTCTGTGAGTCGAGATATTCGATTTTTTTCAAAATTTTGTGAGTCGAGGTAATCAATTTTGAAAAATCGAATTTTGGCCAAAAATACATGAAAATTCTCAAAAAAATAAATGGCCATTTTTTAATTGGAAAAAACGTCCTCTTTCGAACCGTGCTACTCAAAAAGCTGTACTACTTTTGTGAGTCGAGATATTCGATTTTTTTCAAAATTTTGTGAGTCGAGGTATTCAATTTTGAAAAATCGAATTTTGGCCAAAAATACATGAAAATTCTCAAAAAAATAAATTTCCATTTTTTAATTGGAAAAAACGTCCTCTTTCGAACCGTGCTACTCAAAAAGCTGTACTACTTCTGTGAGTCGAGATATTCGATTTTTTTCAAAATTATGTGAGTCGAGGTATTCAATTTTGAAAAATCGAATTTTGGCCAAAAATACATGAAAATTCTCAAAAAGATAAATGGCCATTTTTTAATTGGAAAAAACGTCCTCTTTCGAACCGTGCTACTCAAAAAGCTGTACTACTTCTGTGAGTCGAGATATTCGATTTTTTTCAAAATTTTGTGAGTCTAGGTATTCAATTTTGAAAAATCGAATTTTGGCCAAAAATACATGAAAATTCTCAAAAAAATAAATGGCCATTTTTTAATTGGAAAAAACGTCCTCTTTCGAACCGTGCTACTCAAAAAGCTGTACTACTTCTGTGAGTCGAGATATTCGATTTTTTTCAAAATTTTGTGAGTCGAGGTATTCAATTTTGAAAAATCGAATTTTGGCCAAAAATACATGAAAATTCTCAAAAAAATAAATGGCCATTTTTTAATTGGAAAAAACGTCCTCTTTCGAACCGTGCTACTCAAAAAGCTGTACTACTTTTGTGAGTCGAGATATTCGATTTTTTTCAAAAGTTTGTGAGTCGAGGTATTCAATTTTGAAAAATCGAATTTTGGCCAAAAATCATGAAAATTCTCAAAAAAATAAATGGCCATTTTTTAATTGGAAAAAACGTCCTCTTTCGAACCGTGCTACTCAAAAAGCTATACTACTTCTGTGAGTCGAGATATTCGATTTTTTTCAAAATTTTGTGAGTCGAGGTATTCAATTTTGAAAAATCGAATTTTGGCCAAAAATACATGAAAATTCTCAAAAAAATAAATTTCCATTTTTTAATTGGAAAAAACGTCCTCTTCGAACCGTGCTACTCAAAAAGCTGTACTACTTCTGTGAGTCGAGATATTCGATTTTTTTCAAAATTTTGTGAGTCGAGGTATTCAATTTTGAAAAATCGAATTTTGGCCAAAAATACATGAAAATTCTCAAAAAGATAAATGGCCATTTTTTAATTGGAAAAAACGTCCTCTTTCGAACCGTGCTACTCAAAAAGCTGTACTACTTTTGTGAGTCGAGATATTCGATTTTTTTCAAAAGTTTGTGAGTCGAGGTATTCAATTTTGAAAAATCGAATTTTGGCCAAAAATACATGAAAATTCTCAAAAAAATAAATGGCCATTTTTTAATTGGAAAAAACGTCCTCTTTCGAACTGTGCTACTCAAAAAGCTGTACTACTTTTGTGAGTCGAGATATTCGATTTTTTTCAAAATTTTGTGAGTCGAGGTATTCAATTTTGAAAAATCGAATTTTGGCCAAAAATACATGAAAATTCTCAAAAAAATTAATTTCCATTTTTTAATTGGAAAAAACGTCCTCTTTCGAACCGTGCTACTCAAAAACCTGTACTACTTTTGTGAGTCGAGATATTCGATTTTTTTCAAAAGTTTGTGAGTCGAGGTATTCAATTTTGAAAAATCGAATTTTGGCCAAAAATCATGAAAATTCTCAAAAAAATAAATGGCCATTTTTTAATTGGAAAAAACGTCCTCTTTCGAACCGTGCTACTCAAAAAGCTATACTACTTCTGTGAGTCGAGATATTCGATTTTTTTCAAAATTTTGTGAGTCGAGGTATTCAATTTTGAAAAATCGAATTTTGGCCAAAAATACATGAAAATTCTCAAAAAAATAAATGGCCATTTTTTAATTGGAAAAAACGTCCTCTTTCGAACTGTGCTACTCAAAAAGCTGTACTACTTTTGTGAGTCGAGATATTCGATTTTTTTCAAAATTTTGTGAGTCGAGGTATTCAATTTTGAAAAATCGAATTTTGGCCAAAAATACATGAAAATTCTCAAAAAAATAAATTTCCATTCTTTAATTGGAAAAAACGTCCTCTTTCGAACCGTGCTACTCAAAAAGCTGTACTACTTTTGTGAGTCGAGATATTCGATTTTTTTCAAAAGTTTGTGAGTCGGGGTATTCAATTTTGAAAAATCGAATTTTGGCCAAAAATACATGAAAATTCTCAAAAAAATAAATTTCCGTTTTTTAATTGGAAAAAACGTCCTCTTTCGAACCGTGCTACTCAAAAAGCTGTACTACTTCTGTGAGTCGAGATATTCGATTTTTTTCAAAATTTTGTGAGTCGAGGTATTCAATTTTGAAAAATCGAATTTTGGCCAAAAATCATGAAAATTCTCAAAAAAATAAATGGCCATTTTTTAATTGGAAAAAACGTCCTCTTTCGAACTGTGCTACTCAAAAAGCTGTACTACTTTTGTGAGTCGAGATATTCGATTTTTTTCAAAAGTTTGTGAGTCGGGGTATTCAATTTTGAAAAATCGAATTTTGGCCAAAAATACATGAAAATTCTCAAAAAAATAAATTTCCGTTTTTTAATTGGAAAAAACGTCCCCTTTCGAACCGTGCTACTCAAAAAGCTGTACTACTTCTGTGAGTCGAGATATTCGATTTTTTTCAAAATTTTGTGAGTCGAGGTATTCAATTTTGAAAAATCGAATTTTGGCCAAAAATCATGAAAATTCTCAAAAAAATAAATGGCCATTTTTTAATTGGAAAAAACGTCCTCTTTCGAACTGTGCTACTCAAAAAGCTATACTACTTTTGTGAGTCGAGATATTCGATTTTTTTCAAAATTTTGTGAGTCGAGGTATTCAATTTTGAAAAATCGAATTTTGGCCAAAAATACATGAAAATTCTCAAAAAAATAAATGGCCATTTTTTAATTGGAAAAAACGTCCTCTTTCGAACTGTGCTACTCAAAAAGCTGTACTACTTTTGTGAGTCGAGATATTCGATTTTTTTCAAAATTTTGTGAGTCGAGGTATTCAATTTTGAAAAATCGAATTTTGGCCAAAAATACATGAAAATTCTCAAAAAAATAAATTTCCATTCTTTAATTGGAAAAAACGTCCTCTTTCGAACCGTGCTACTCAAAAAGCTGTACTACTTTTGTGAGTCGAGATATTCGATTTTTTTCAAAAGTTTGTGAGTCGGGGTATTCAATTTTGAAAAATCGAATTTTGGCCAAAAATACATGAAAATTCTCAAAAAAATAAATTTCCGTTTTTTAATTGGAAAAAACGTCCTCTTTCGAACCGTGCTACTCAAAAAGCTGTACTACTTCTGTGAGTCGAGATATTCGATTTTTTTCAAAATTTTGTGAGTCGAGGTATTCAATTTTGAAAAATCGAATTTTGGCCAAAAATACATTAAAATTCTCAAAAAAATAAATGGCCATTTTTTAATTGGAAAAAACGTCCTCTTTCGAACCGTGCTACTCAAAAAGCTGTACTACTTTTGTGAGTCGAGATATTCGATTTTTCTCAAAAGTTTGTGTGTCGGGGTATTCAATTTTGAAAAATCGAATTTTGGCCAAAAATACATGAAAATTCTCAAAAAAATAAATTTCCGTTTTTTAATTGGAAAAAACGTCCTCTTTCGAACCGTGCTACTCAAAAAGCTGTACTACTTCTGTGAGTCGAGATATTCGATTTTTTTCAAAATTTTGTGAGTCGAGGTATTCAATTTTGAAAAATCGAATTTTGGCCAAAAATACATGAAAATTCTCAAAAAAATAAATGGCCATTTTTTAATTGGAAAAAACGTCCTCTTTCGAACTGTGCTACTCAAAAAGCTGTACTACTTTTGTGAGTCGAGATATTCGATTTTTTTCAAAATTTTGTGAGTCGAGGTATTCAATTTTGAAAAATCGAATTTTGGCCAAAAATACACGAAAATTCTCAAAAAAATAAATTTCCATTTTTTAATTGGAAAAAACGTCCTCTTTCGAACCGTGCTACTCAAAAAGCTGTACTACTTCTGTGAGTCGAGATATTCGATTTTTTTCAAAATTTTGTGAGTCGAGGTATTCAATTTTGAAAAATCGAATTTTGGCCAAAAATACATGAAAATTCTCAAAAAGATAAATGGCCATTTTTTAATTGGAAAAAACGTCCTCTTTCGAACCGTGCTACTCAAAAAGCTGTACTACTTCTGTGAGTCGAGATATTCGATTTTTTTCAAAATTTTGTGAGTCGAGGTATTCAATTTTGAAAAATCGAATTTTGGCCAAAAATACATGAAAATTCTCAAAAAAATAAATGGCCATTTTTTAATTGGAAAAAACGTCCTCTTTCGAACCGTGCTACTCAAAAAGCTGTACTACTTCTGTGAGTCGAGATATTCGATTTTTTTCAAAATTTTGTGAGTCGAGGTATTCAATTTTGAAAAATCGAATTTTGGCCAAAAATACATGAAAATTCTCAAAAAAATAAATGGCCATTTTTTAATTGGAAAAAACGTCCTCTTTCGAACCGTGCTACTCAAAAAGCTGTACTACTTTTGTGAGTCGAGATATTCGATTTTTTTCAAAAGTTTGTGAGTCGAGGTATTCAATTTTGAAAAATCGAATTTTGGCCAAAAATCATGAAAATTCTCAAAAAAATAAATGGCCATTTTTTAATTGGAAAAAATGTCCTCTTTCGAACCGTGCTACTCAAAAAGCTATACTACTTCTGTGAGTCGAGATATTCGATTTTTTTCAAAATTTTGTGAGTCGAGGTATTCAATTTTGAAAAATCGAATTTTGGCCAAAAATACATGAAAATTCTCAAAAAAATAAATGGCCATTTTTTAATTGGAAAAAACGTCCTCTTTCGAACTGTGCTACTCAAAAAGCTGTACTACTTTTGTGAGTCGAGATATTCGATTTTTTTCAAAATTTTGTGAGTCGAAGTATTCAATTTTGAAAAATCGAATTTTGGCCAAAAATACATGAAAATTCTCAAAAAAATAAATTTCCATTCTTTAATTGGAAAAAACGTCCTCTTTCGAACCGTGCTACTCAAAAAGCTGTACTACTTTTGTGAGTCGAGATATTCGATTTTTTTCAAAAGTTTGTGAGTCGAGGTATTCAATTTTGAAAAATCGAATTTTGGCCAAAAATCATGAAAATTCTCAAAAAAATAAATGGCCATTTTTTAATTGGAAAAAACATCCTCTTTCGAACCGTGCTACTCAAAAAGCTGTACTACTTCTGTGAGTCGAGATATTCGATTTTTTTCAAAATTTTGTGAGTCGAGGTATTCAATTTTGAAAAATCGAATTTTGGCCAAAAATACATGAAAATTCTCAAAAAGATAAATGGCCATTTTTTAATTGGAAAAAACGTCCTCTTTCGAACCGTGCTACTCAAAAAGCTGTACTACTTCTGTGAGTCGAGATATTCGATTTTTTTCAAAATTTTGTGAGTCGAGGTATTCAATTTTGAAAAATCGAATTTTGGCCAAAAATACATTAAAATTCTCAAAAAAATAAATGGCCATTTTTTAATTGGAAAAAACGTCCTCTTTCGAACCGTGCTACTCAAAAAGCTGTACTACTTCTGTGAGTCGAGATATTCGATTTTTTTCAAAATTTTGTGAGTCGAGGTATTCAATTTTGAAAAATCGAATTTTGGCCAAAAATACATGAAAATTCTCAAAAAAATAAATGGCCATTTTTTAATTGGAAAAAACGTCCTCTTTCGAACCGTGCTACTCAAAAAGCTGTACTACTTTTGTGAGTCGAGATATTCGATTTTTTTCAAAATTTTGTGAGTCGAGGTATTCAATTTTGAAAAATCGAATTTTGGCCAAAAATACATGAAAATTCTCAAAAAAATAAATTTCCATTTTTTAATTGGAAAAAACGTCCTCTTTCGAACCGTGCTACTCAAAAAGCTGTACTACTTCTGTGAGTCGAGATATTCGATTTTTTTCAAAATTTTGTGAGTCGAGGTATTCAATTTTGAAAAATCGAATTTTGGCCAAAAATACATGAAAATTCTCAAAAAGATAAATGGCCATTTTTTAATTGGAAAAAACGTCCTCTTTCGAACCGTGCTACTCAAAAAGCTGTACTACTTCTGTGAGTCGAGATATTCGATTTTTTTCAAAATTTTGTGAGTCGAGGTATTCAATTTTGAAAAATCGAATTTTGGCCAAAAATACATGAAAATTCTCAAAAAAATAAATGGCCATTTTTTAATTGGAAAAAACGTCCTCTTTCGAACCGTGCTACTCAAAAAGCTGTACTACTTTTGTGAGTCGAGATATTCGATTTTTTTCAAAAGTTTGTGAGTCGAGGTATTCAATTTTGAAAAATCGAATTTTGGCCAAAAATCATGAAAATTCTCAAAAAAATAAATGGCCATTTTTTAATTGGAAAAAACGTCCTCTTTCGAACCGTGCTACTCAAAAAGCTATACTACTTCTGTGAGTCGAGATATTCGATTTTTTTCAAAATTTTGTGAGTCGAGGTATTCAATTTTGAAAAATCGAATTTTGGCCAAAAATACATGAAAATTCTCAAAAAAATAAATGGCCATTTTTTAATTGGAAAAAACGTCCTCTTTCGAACTGTGCTACTCAAAAAGCTGTACTACTTTTGTGAGTCGAGATATTCGATTTTTTTCAAAATTTTGTGAGTCGAGGTATTCAATTTTGAATAATCGAATTTTGGCCAAAAATACATGAAAATTCTCAAAAAAATAAATTTCCATTCTTTAATTGGAAAAAACGTCCTCTTTCGAACCGTGCTACTCAAAAAGCTGTACTACTTTTGTGAGTCGAGATATTCGATTTTTTTCAAAAGTTTGTGAGTCGAGGTATTCAATTTTGAAAAATCGAATTTTGGCCAAAAATACATGAAAATTCTCAAAAAGATAAATGGCCATTTTTTAATTGGAAAAAACGTCCTCTTTCGAACCGTGCTACTCAAAAAGCTGTACTACTTCTGTGAGTCGAGATATTCGATTTTTTTCAAAATTTTGTGAGTCGAGGTATTCAATTTTGAAAAATCGAATTTTGGCCAAAAATCATGAAAATTCTCAAAAAAATAAATGGCCATTTTTTAATTGGAAAAAACATCCTCTTTCGAACCGTGCTACTCAAAAAGCTGTACTACTTCTGTGAGTCGAGATATTCGATTTTTTTCAAAATTTTGTGAGTCGAGGTATTCAATTTTGAAAAATCGAATTTTGGCCAAAAATACATGAAAATTCTCAAAAAGATAAATGGCCATTTTTTAATTGGAAAAAACGTCCTCTTTCGAACCGTGCTACTCAAAAAGCTGTACTACTTCTGTGAGTCGAGATATTCGATTTTTTTCAAAATTTTGTGAGTCGAGGTATTCAATTTTGAAAAATCGAATTTTGGCCAAAAATACATTAAAATTCTCAAAAAAATAAATGGCCATTTTTTAATTGGAAAAAACGTCCTCTTTCGAACCGTGCTACTCAAAAAGCTGTACTACTTCTGTGAGTCGAGATATTCGATTTTTTTCAAAATTTTGTGAGTCGAGGTATTCAATTTTGAAAAATCGAATTTTGGCCAAAAATACATGAAAATTCTCAAAAAAATAAATGGCCATTTTTTAATTGGAAAAAACGTCCTCTTTCGAACCGTGCTACTCAAAAAGCTGTACTACTTCTGTGAGTCGAGATATTCGATTTTTTTCAAAATTTTGTGAGTCGAGGTATTCAATTTTGAAAAATCGAATTTTGGCCAAAAATACATGAAAATTCTCAAAAAAATAAATGGCCATTTTTTAATTGGAAAAAACGTCCTCTTTCGAACTGTGCTACTCAAAAAGCTGTACTACTTTTGTGAGTCGAGATATTCGATTTTTTTCAAAATTTTGTGAGTCGAGGTATTCAATTTTGAAAAATCGAATTTTGGCCAAAAATACATGAAAATTCTCAAAAAAATAAATTTCCATTTTTTAATTGGAAAAAACGTCCTCTTTCGAACCGTGCTACTCAAAAAGCTGTACTACTTCTGTGAGTCGAGATATTCGATTTTTTTCAAAATTTTGTGAGTCGAGGTATTCAATTTTGAAAAATCGAATTTTGGCCAAAAATACATGAAAATTCTCAAAAAGATAAATGGCCATTTTTTAATTGGAAAAAACGTCCTCTTTCGAACCGTGCTACTCAAAAAGCTGTACTACTTCTGTGAGTCGAGATATTCGATTTTTTTCAAAATTTTGTGAGTCGAGGTATTCAATTTTGAAAAATCGAATTTTGGCCAAAAATACATGAAAATTCTCAAAAAAATAAATGGCCATTTTTTAATTGGAAAAAACGTCCTCTTTCGAACCGTGCTACTCAAAAAGCTGTACTACTTCTGTGAGTCGAGATATTCGATTTTTTTCAAAATTTTGTGAGTCGAGGTATTCAATTTTGAAAAATCGAATTTTGGCCAAAAATACATGAAAATTCTCAAAAAAATAAATGGCCATTTTTTAATTGGAAAAAACGTCCTCTTTCGAACCGTGCTACTCAAAAAGCTGTACTACTTTTGTGAGTCGAGATATTCGATTTTTTTCAAAAGTTTGTGAGTCGAGGTATTCAATTTTGAAAAATCGAATTTTGGCCAAAAATCATGAAAATTCTCAAAAAAATAAATGGCCATTTTTTAATTGGAAAAAACGTCCTCTTTCGAACCGTGCTACTCAAAAAGCTATACTACTTCTGTGAGTCGAGATATTCGATTTTTTTCAAAATTTTGTGAGTCGAGGTATTCAATTTTGAAAAATCGAATTTTGGCCAAAAATACATGAAAATTCTCAAAAAAATAAATGGCCATTTTTTAATTGGAAAAAACGTCCTCTTTCGAACCGTGCTACTCAAAAAGCTGTACTACTTCTGTGAGTCGAGATATTCGATTTTTTTCAAAATTTTGTGAGTCGAGGTATTCAATTTTGAAAAATCGAATTTTGGCCAAAAATACATGAAAATTCTCAAAAAAATAAATGGCCATTTTTTAATTGGAAAAAACGTCCTCTTTCGAACTGTGCTACTCAAAAAGCTGTACTACTTTTGTGAGTCGAGATATTCGATTTTTTTCAAAATTTTGTGAGTCGAGGTATTCAATTTTGAAAAATCGAATTTTGGCCAAAAATACATGAAAATTCTCAAAAAAATAAATTTCCATTTTTTAATTGGAAAAAACGTCCTCTTTCGAACCGTGCTACTCAAAAAGCTGTACTACTTCTGTGAGTCGAGATATTCGATTTTTTTCAAAATTTTGTGAGTCGAGGTATTCAATTTTGAAAAATCGAATTTTGGCCAAAAATACATGAAAATTCTCAAAAAGATAAATGGCCATTTTTTAATTGGAAAAAACGTCCTCTTTCGAACCGTGCTACTCAAAAAGCTGTACTACTTCTGTGAGTCGAGATATTCGATTTTTTTCAAAATTTTGTGAGTCGAGGTATTCAATTTTGAAAAATCGAATTTTGGCCAAAAATACATGAAAATTCTCAAAAAAATAAATGGCCATTTTTTAATTGGAAAAAACGTCCTCTTTCGAACCGTGCTACTCAAAAAGCTGTACTACTTCTGTGAGTCGAGATATTCGATTTTTTTCAAAATTTTGTGAGTCGAGGTATTCAATTTTGAAAAATCGAATTTTGGCCAAAAATACATGAAAATTCTCAAAAAAATAAATGGCCATTTTTTAATTGGAAAAAACGTCCTCTTTCGAACCGTGCTACTCAAAAAGCTGTACTACTTTTGTGAGTCGAGATATTCGATTTTTTTCAAAAGTTTGTGAGTCGAGGTATTCAATTTTGAAAAATCGAATTTTGGCCAAAAATCATGAAAATTCTCAAAAAAATAAATGGCCATTTTTTAATTGGAAAAAACGTCCTCTTTCGAACCGTGCTACTCAAAAAGCTATACTACTTCTGTGAGTCGAGATATTCGATTTTTTTCAAAATTTTGTGAGTCGAGGTATTCAATTTTGAAAAATCGAATTTTGGCCAAAAATACATGAAAATTCTCAAAAAAATAAATGGCCATTTTTTAATTGGAAAAAACGTCCTCTTTCGAACTGTGCTACTCAAAAAGCTGTACTACTTTTGTGAGTCGAGATATTCGATTTTTTTCAAAATTTTGTGAGTCGAGGTATTCAATTTTGAATAATCGAATTTTGGCCAAAAATACATGAAAATTCTCAAAAAAATAAATTTCCATTCTTTAATTGGAAAAAACGTCCTCTTTCGAACCGTGCTACTCAAAAAGCTGTACTACTTTTGTGAGTCGAGATATTCGATTTTTTTCAAAAGTTTGTGAGTCGAGGTATTCAATTTTGAAAAATCGAATTTTGGCCAAAAATACATGAAAATTCTCAAAAAGATAAATGGCCATTTTTTAATTGGAAAAAACGTCCTCTTTCGAACCGTGCTACTCAAAAAGCTGTACTACTTCTGTGAGTCGAGATATTCGATTTTTTTCAAAATTTTGTGAGTCGAGGTATTCAATTTTGAAAAATCGAATTTTGGCCAAAAATACATGAAAATTCTCAAAAAAATAAATGGCCATTTTTTAATTGGAAAAAACGTCCTCTTTCGAACCGTGCTACTCAAAAAGCTGTACTACTTCTGTGAGTCGAGATATTCGATTTTTTTCAAAATTTTGTGAGTCGAGGTATTCAATTTTGAAAAATCGAATTTTGGCCAAAAATACATGAAAATTCTCAAAAAAATAAATGGCCATTTTTTAATTGGAAAAAACGTCCTCTTTCGAACCGTGCTACTCAAAAAGCTGTACTACTTTTGTGAGTCGAGATATTCGATTTTTTTCAAAAGTTTGTGAGTCGAGGTATTCAATTTTGAAAAATCGAATTTTGGCCAAAAATCATGAAAATTCTCAAAAAAATAAATGGCCATTTTTTAATTGGAAAAAACGTCCTCTTTCGAACCGTGCTACTCAAAAAGCTATACTACTTCTGTGAGTCGAGATATTCGATTTTTTTCAAAATTTTGTGAGTCGAGGTATTCAATTTTGAAAAATCGAATTTTGGCCAAAAATACATGAAAATTCTCAAAAAAATAAATGGCCATTTTTTAATTGGAAAAAACGTCCTCTTTCGAACTGTGCTACTCAAAAAGCTGTACTACTTATGTGAGTCGAGATATTCGATTTTTTTCAAAATTTTGTGAGTCGAGGTATTCAATTTTGAATAATCGAATTTTGGCCAAAAATACATGAAAATTCTCAAAAAAATAAATTTCCATTCTTTAATTGGAAAAAACGTCCTCTTTCGAACCGTGCTACTCAAAAAGCTGTACTACTTTTGTGAGTCGAGATATTCGATTTTTTTCAAAAGTTTGTGAGTCGGGGTATTCAATTTTGAAAAATCGAATTTTGGCCAAAAATACATGAAAATTCTCAAAAAAATAAATTTCCGTTTTTTAATTGGAAAAAACGTCCTCTTTCGAACCGTGCTACTCAAAAAGCTGTACTACTTCTGTGAGTCGATATATTCGATTTTTTTCAAAATTTTGTGAGTCGAGGTATTCAATTTTGAAAAATCGAATTTTGGCCAAAAATACATTAAAATTCTCAAAAAAATAAATGGCCATTTTTTAATTGGAAAAAACGTCCTCTTTCGAACCGTGCTACTCAAAAAGCTGTACTACTTTTGTGAGTCGAGATATTCGATTTTTTTCAAAAGTTTGTGAGTCGGAGTATTCAATTTTGAAAAATCGAATTTTGGCCAAAAATACATGAAAATTCTCAAAAAAATAAATTTCCGTTTTTTAATTGGAAAAAACGTCCTCTTTCGAACCGTGCTACTCAAAAAGCTGTACTACTTCTGTGAGTCGAGATATTCGATTTTTTTCAAAATTTTGTGAGTCGAGGTATTCAATTTTGAAAAATCGAATTTTGGCCAAAAATACATGAAAATTCTCAAAAAAATAAATGGCCATTTTTTAATTGGAAAAAACGTCCTCTTTCCAACTGTGCTACTCAAAAAGCTGTACTACTTTTGTGAGTCGAGATATTCGATTTTTTTCAAAATTTTGTGAGTCGAGGTATTCAATTTTGAAAAATCGAATTTTGGCCAAAAATACATGAAAATTCTCAAAAAAATAAATTTCCATTTTTTAATTGGAAAAAACGTCCTCTTTCGAACCGTGCTACTCAAAAAGCTGTACTACTTCTGTGAGTCGAGATATTCGATTTTTTTCAAAATTTTGTGAGTCGAGGTATTCAATTTTGAAAAATCGAATTTTGGCCAAAAATACATGAAAATTCTCAAAAAAATAAATGGCCATTTTTTAATTGGAAAAAACGTCCTCTTTCGAACCGTGCTACTCAAAAAGCTGTACTACTTCTGTGAGTCGAGATATTCGATTTTTTTCAAAAGTTTGTGAGTCGAGGTATTCAATTTTGAAAAATCGAATTTTGGCCAAAAATCATGAAAATTCTCAAAAAAATAAATGGCCATTTTTTAATTGGAAAAAACGTCCTCTTTCGAACCGTGCTACTCAAAAAGCTATACTACTTCTGTGAGTCGAGATATTCGATTTTTTTCAAAATTTTGTGAGTCGAGGTATTCAATTTTGAAAAATCGAATTTTGGCCAAAAATACATGAAAATTCTCAAAAAAATAAATGGCCATTTTTTAATTGGAAAAAACGTCCTCTTTCGAACTGTGCTACTCAAAAAGCTGTACTACTTTTGTGAGTCGAGATATTCGATTTTTTTCAAAATTTTGTGAGTCGAGGTATTCAATTTTGAAAAATCGAATTTTGGCCAAAAATCATGAAAATTCTCAAAAAAATAAATGGCCATTTTTTAATTGGAAAAAACGTCCTCTTTCGAACCGTGCTACTCAAAAAGCTGTACTACTTCTGTGAGTCGAGATATTCGATTTTTTTCAAAATTTTGTGAGTCGAGGTATTCAATTTTGAAAAATCGAATTTTGGCCAAAAATACATGAAAATTCTCAAAAAAATAAATGGCCATTTTTTAATTGGAAAAAACGTTCTTTTTCGAACTGTGCTACTCAAAAAGCTGTACTACTTTTGTGAGTCGAGATATTCGATTTTTTTCAAAATTTTGTATGTCGAGGTATTCAATTTTGAAAAATCGAATTTTGGCCAAAAATACATGAAAATTCTCAAAAAAATAAATTTCCATTTTTTAATTGGAAAAAACGTCCTCTTTCGAACCGTGCTACTCAAAAAGCTGTACTACTTTTGTGAGTCGAGATATTCGATTTTTTTCAAAAGTTTGTGAGTCGAGGTATTCAATTTTGAAAAATCTAATTTTGGCCAAAAATCATGAAAATTCTCAAAAAAATAAATGGCCATTTTTTAATTGAAAAAAACATCCTCTTTCGAACCGTGCTACTCAAAAAGCTGTACTACTTCTGTGAGTCGAGATATTCGATTTTTTTCAAAATTTTGTGAGTCGAGGTATTCAATTTTGAAAAATCGAATTTTGGCCAAAAATACATGAAAATTCTCAAAAAAAATAAATGGCCATTTTTTAATTGGAAAAAACGTCCTCTTTCGAACCGTGCTACTCAAAAAGCTGTACTACTTTTGTGAGTCGAGATATTCGATTTTTTTCAAAATTTTGTGTGTCGGGGTATTCAGTTTTGGAAAATCGAATTTTGGCCAAAAATACATGAAAATTCTCAAAAAAATAAATGGCCATTTTTTAATTGGAAAAAACGTCCTCTTTCGAACCGTGCTACTCAAAAAGCTGTACTACTTCTGTGAGTCGAGATATTCGATTTTTTTCAAAATTTTGTGAGTCGAGGTATTCAATTTTGAAAAATCGAATTTTGGCCAAAAATACATGAAAATTCTAAAAAAAAATAAATGACCATTTTTTAATTGGAAAAAACGTCCTCTTTCGAACCGTGCTACTCAAAAAGCTGTACTACTTTTGTGAGTCGAGATATTCGATTTTTTTCAAAAGTTTGTGAGTCGAGGTATTCAATTTTGAAAAATCGAATATTGGCCAAAAATCATGAAAATTCTCAAAAAAATAAATGGCCATTTTTTAATTGGAAAAAACGTCCTCTTTCGAACCGTGCTACTCAAAAAGCTATACTACTTCTGTGAGTCGAGATATTCGATTTTTTTCAAAATTTTGTGAGTCGAGGTATTCAATTTTGAAAAATCGAATTTTGGCCAAAAATACATGAAAATTCTCAAAAAAATAAATGGCCATTTTTTAATTGGAAAAAACGTCCTCTTTCGAACTGTGCTACTCAAAAAGCTGTACTACTTTTGTGAGTCGAGATATTCGATTTTTTTCAAAATTTTGTGAGTCGAGGTATTCAATTTTGAAAAATCGAATTTTGGCCAAAAATACATGAAAATTCTCAAAAAAATAAATGGCCATTTTTTAATTGGAAAAAACGTCCTCTTTCGAACTGTGCTACTCAAAAAGCTGTACTACTTTTGTGAGTCGAGATATTCGATTTTTTTCAAAATTTTGTGAGTCGAGGTATTCAATTTTGAATAATCGAATTTTGGCCAAAAATACATGAAAATTCTCAAAAAAATAAATTTCCATTCTTTAATTGGAAAAAACGTCCTCTTTCGAACCGTGCTACTCAAAAAGCTGTACTACTTTTGTGAGTCGAGATATTCGATTTTTTTCAAAAGTTTGTGAGTCGGGGTATTCAATTTTGAAAAATCGAATTTTGGCCAAAAATACATGAAAATTCTCAAAAAAATAAATTTCCGTTTTTTAATTGGAAAAAACGTCCTCTTTCGAACCGTGCTACTCAAAAAGCTGTACTACTCCTGTGAGTCGAGATATTCGATTTTTTTCAAAATTTTGTGAGTCGAGGTATTCAATTTTGAAAAATCGAATTTTGGCCAAAAATCATGAAAATTCTCAAAAAAATAAATGGCCATTTTTTAATTGGAAAAAACGTCCTCTTTCGAACTGTGCTACTCAAAAAGCTATACTACTTTTGTGAGTCGAGATATTCGATTTTTTTCAAAATTTTGTGAGTCGAGGTATTCAATTTTGAAAAATCGAATTTTGGCCAAAAATCATGAAAATTCTCAAAAAAATAAATGGCCATTTTTTAATTGGAAAAAACGTCCTCTTTCGAACTGTGCTACTCAAAAAGCTGTACTACTTTTGTGAGTCGAGATATTCGATTTTTTTCAAAATTTTGTGAGTCGAGGTATTCAATTTTGAATAATCGAATTTTGGCCAAAAATACATGAAAATTCTCAAAAAAATAAATTTCCATTCTTTAATTGGAAAAAACGTCCTCTTTCGAACCGTGCTACTCAAAAAGCTGTACTACTTTTGTGAGTCGAGATATTCGATTTTTTTCAAAAGTTTGTGAGTCGAGGTATTCAATTTTGAAAAATCGAATTTTGGCCAAAAATACATGAAAATTCTCAAAAAGATAAATGGCCATTTTTTAATTGGAAAAAACGTCCTCTTTCGAACCGTGCTACTCAAAAAGCTGTACTACTTCTGTGAGTCGAGATATTCGATTTTTTTCAAAATTTTGTGAGTCGAGGTATTCAATTTTGAAAAATCGAATTTTGGCCAAAAATACATGAAAATTCTCAAAAAAATAAATGGCCATTTTTTAATTGGAAAAAACGTCCTCTTTCGAACCGTGCTACTCAAAAAGCTGTACTACTTCTGTGAGTCGAGATATTCGATTTTTTTCAAAATTTTGTGAGTCGAGGTATTCAATTTTGAAAAATCGAATTTTGGCCAAAAATACATGAAAATTCTCAAAAAAATAAATGGCCATTTTTTAATTGGAAAAAACGTCCTCTTTCGAACCGTGCTACTCAAAAAGCTGTACTACTTTTGTGAGTCGAGATATTCGATTTTTTTCAAAAGTTTGTGAGTCGAGGTATTCAATTTTGAAAAATCGAATTTTGGCCAAAAATCATGAAAATTCTCAAAAAAATAAATGGCCATTTTTTAATTGGAAAAAACGTCCTCTTTCGAACCGTGCTACTCAAAAAGCTATACTACTTCTGTGAGTCGAGATATTCGATTTTTTTCAAAATTTTGTGAGTCGAGGTATTCAATTTTGAAAAATCGAATTTTGGCCAAAAATACATGAAAATTCTCAAAAAAATAAATGGCCATTTTTTAATTGGAAAAAACGTCCTCTTTCGAACTGTGCTACTCAAAAAGCTGTACTACTTTTGTGAGTCGAGATATTCGATTTTTTTCAAAATTTTGTGAGTCGAGGTATTCAATTTTGAATAATCGAATTTTGGCCAAAAATACATGAAAATTCTCAAAAAAATAAATTTCCATTCTTTAATTGGAAAAAACGTCCTCTTTCGAACCGTGCTACTCAAAAAGCTGTACTACTTTTGTGAGTCGAGATATTCGATTTTTTTCAAAAGTTTGTGAGTCGGGGTATTCAATTTTGAAAAATCGAATTTTGGCCAAAAATACATGAAAATTCTCAAAAAAATAAATTTCCGTTTTTTAATTGGAAAAAACGTCCTCTTTCGAACCGTGCTACTCAAAAAGCTGTACTACTCCTGTGAGTCGAGATATTCGATTTTTTTCAAAATTTTGTGAGTCGAGGTATTCAATTTTGAAAAATCGAATTTTGGCCAAAAATCATGAAAATTCTCAAAAAAATAAATGGCCATTTTTTAATTGGAAAAAACGTCCTCTTTCGAACTGTGCTACTCAAAAAGCTATACTACTTTTGTGAGTCGAGATATTCGATTTTTTTCAAAATTTTGTGAGTCGAGGTATTCAATTTTGAAAAATCGAATTTTGGCCAAAAATCATGAAAATTCTCAAAAAAATAAATGGCCATTTTTTAATTGGAAAAAACGTCCTCTTTCGAACTGTGCTACTCAAAAAGCTATACTACTTCTGTGAGTCGAGATATTCGATTTTTTTCAAAATTTTGTGAGTCGAGGTATTCAATTTTGAAAAATCGAATTTTGGCCAAAAATACATGAAAATTCTCAAAAAAATAAATGGCCATTTTTTAATTGGAAAAAACGTCCTCTTTCGAACTGTGCTACTCAAAAAGCTGTACTACTTTTGTGAGTCGAGATATTCGATTTTTTTCAAAATTTTGTGAGTCGAGGTATTCAATTTTGAAAAATCGAATTTTGGCCAAAAATACATGAAAATTCTCAAAAAAATAAATTTCCATTCTTTAATTGGAAAAAACGTCCTCTTTCGAACCGTGCTACTCAAAAAGCTGTACTACTTTTGTGAGTCGAGATATTCGATTTTTTTCAAAAGTTTGTGAGTCGGGGTATTCAATTTTGAAAAATCGAATTTTGGCCAAAAATACATGAAAATTCTCAAAAAAATAAATTTCCGTTTTTTAATTGGAAAAAACGTCCTCTTTCGAACCGTGCTACTCAAAAAGCTGTACTACTTCTGTGAGTCGATATATTCGATTTTTTTCAAAATTTTGTGAGTCGAGGTATTCAATTTTGAAAAATCGAATTTTGGCCAAAAATACATTAAAATTCTCAAAAAAATAAATGGCCATTTTTTAATTGGAAAAAACGTCCTCTTTCGAACCGTGCTACTCAAAAAGCTGTACTACTTTTGTGAGTCGAGATATTCGATTTTTTTCAAAAGTTTGTGAGTCGGAGTATTCAATTTTGAAAAATCGAATTTTGGCCAAAAATACATGAAAATTCTCAAAAAAATAAATTTCCGTTTTTTAATTGGAAAAAACGTCCTCTTTCGAACCGTGCTACTCAAAAAGCTGTACTACTTCTGTGAGTCGAGATATTCGATTTTTTTCAAAATTTTGTGAGTCGAGGTATTCAATTTTGAAAAATCGAATTTTGGCCAAAAATACATGAAAATTCTCAAAAAAATAAATGGCCATTTTTTAATTGGAAAAAACGTCCTCTTTCCAACTGTGCTACTCAAAAAGCTGTACTACTTTTGTGAGTCGAGATATTCGATTTTTTTCAAAATTTTGTGAGTCGAGGTATTCAATTTTGAAAAATCGAATTTTGGCCAAAAATACATGAAAATTCTCAAAAAAATAAATTTCCATTTTTTAATTGGAAAAAACGTCCTCTTTCGAACCGTGCTACTCAAAAAGCTGTACTACTTCTGTGAGTCGAGATATTCGATTTTTTTCAAAATATTGTGAGTCGAGGTATTCAATTTTGAAAAATCGAATTTTGGCCAAAAATACATGAAAATTCTCAAAAAAATAAATGGCCATTTTTTAATTGGAAAAAACGTCCTCTTTCGAACCGTGCTACTCAAAAAGCTGTACTACTTCTGTGAGTCGAGATATTCGATTTTTTTCAAAATTTTGTGAGTCGAGGTATTCAATTTTGAAAAATCGAATTTTGGCCAAAAATACATGAAAATTCTCAAAAAAATAAATGGCCATTTTTTAATTGGAAAAAACGTCCTCTTTCGAACCGTGCTACTCAAAAAGCTGTACTACTTTTGTGAGTCGAGATATTCGATTTTTTTCAAAAGTTTGTGAGTCGAGGTATTCAATTTTGAAAAATCGAATTTTGGCCAAAAATCATGAAAATTCTCAAAAAAATAAATGGCCATTTTTTAATTGGAAAAAACGTCCTCTTTCGAACCGTGCTACTCAAAAAGCTATACTACTTCTGTGAGTCGAGATATTCGATTTTTTTCAAAATTTTGTGAGTCGAGGTATTCAATTTTGAAAAATCGAATTTTGGCCAAAAATACATGAAAATTCTCAAAAAAATAAATGGCCATTTTTTAATTGGAAAAAACGTCCTCTTTCGAACTGTGCTACTCAAAAAGCTGTACTACTTTTGTGAGTCGAGATATTCGATTTTTTTCAAAATTTTGTATGTCGAGGTATTCAATTTTGAAAAATCGAATTTTGGCCAAAAATCATGAAAATTCTCAAAAAAATAAATGGCCATTTTTTAATTGGAAAAAACGTCCTCTTTCGAACCGTGCTACTCAAAAAGCTGTACTACTTCTGTGAGTCGAGATATTCGATTTTTTTCAAAATTTTGTGAGTCGAGGTATTCAATTTTGAAAAATCGAATTTTGGCCAAAAATACATGAAAATTCTCAAAAAAATAAATGGCCATTTTTTAATTGGAAAAAACGTTCTTTTTCGAACTGTGCTACTCAAAAAGCTGTACTACTTTTGTGAGTCGAGATATTCGATTTTTTTCAAAATTTTGTATGTCGAGGTATTCAATTTTGAAAAATCGAATTTTGGCCAAAAATACATGAAAATTCTCAAAAAAATAAATTTCCATTTTTTAATTGGAAAAAACGTCCTCTTTCGAACCGTGCTACTCAAAAAGCTGTACTACTTTTGTGAGTCGAGATATTCGATTTTTTTCAAAAGTTTGTGAGTCGAGGTATTCAATTTTGAAAAATCTAATTTTGGCCAAAAATCATGAAAATTCTCAAAAAAATAAATGGCCATTTTTTAATTGAAAAAAACATCCTCTTTCGAACCGTGCTACTCAAAAAGCTGTACTACTTCTGTGAGTCGAGATATTCGATTTTTTTCAAAATTTTGTGAGTCGAGGTATTCAATTTTGAAAAATCGAATTTTGGCCAAAAATACATGAAAATTCTCAAAAAAAATAAATGGCCATTTTTTAATTGGAAAAAACGTCCTCTTTCGAACCGTGCTACTCAAAAAGCTGTACTACTTTTGTGAGTCGAGATATTCGATTTTTTTCAAAATTTTGTGTGTCGGGGTATTCAGTTTTGGAAAATCGAATTTTGGCCAAAAATACATGAAAATTCTCAAAAAAATAAATGGCCATTTTTTAATTGGAAAAAACGTCCTCTTTCGAACCGTGCTACTCAAAAAGCTGTACTACTTCTGTGAGTCGAGATATTCGATTTTTTTCAAAATTTTGTGAGTCGAGGTATTCAATTTTGAAAAATCGAATTTTGGCCAAAAATACATGAAAATTCTCAAAAAAAATAAATGGCCATTTTTTAATTGGAAAAAACGTCCTCTTTCGAACCGTGCTACTCAAAAAGCTGTACTACTTTTGTGAGTCGAGATATTCGATTTTTTTCAAAAGTTTGTGAGTCGAGGTATTCAATTTTGAAAAATCGAATTTTGGCCAAAAATCATGAAAATTCTCAAAAAAATAAATGGCCATTTTTTAATTGGAAAAAACGTCCTCTTTCGAACCGTGCTACTCAAAAAGCTATACTACTTCCGTGAGTCGAGATATTCGATTTTTTTCAAAATTTTGTGAGTCGAGGTATTCAATTTTGAAAAATCGAATTTTGGCCAAAAATACATGAAAATTCTCAAAAAAATAAATGGCCATTTTTTAATTGGAAAAAACGTCCTCTTTCGAACTGTGCTACTCAAAAAGCTGTACTACTTTTGTGAGTCGAGATATTCGATTTTTTTCAAAATTTTGTGAGTCGAGGTATTCAATTTTGAATAATCGAATTTTGGCCAAAAATACATGAAAATTCTCAAAAAAATAAATTTCCATTCTTTAATTGGAAAAAACGTCCTCTTTCGAACCGTGCTACTCAAAAAGCTGTACTACTTTTGTGAGTCGAGATATTCGATTTTTTTAAAAATTTTGTGAGTCGAGGTATTCAATTTTGAAAAATCGAATTTTGGCCAAAAATACATGAAAATTCTCAAAAAAATAAATTTCCATTCTTTAATTGGAAAAAACGTCCTCTTTCGAACCGTGCTACTCAAAAAGCTGTACTACTTTTGTGAGTCGAGATATTCGATTTTTTTCAAAAGTTTGTGAGTCGGGGTATTCAATTTTGAAAAATCGAATTTTGGCCAAAAATACATGAAAATTCTCAAAAAAATAAATTTCCGTTTTTTAATTGGAAAAAACGTCCTCTTTCGAACCGTGCTACTCAAAAAGCTGTACTACTTCTGTGAGTCGAGATATTCGATTTTTTTCAAAATTTTGTGAGTCGAGGTATTCAATTTTGAAAAATCGAATTTTGGCCAAAAATACATTAAAATTCTCAAAAAAATAAATGGCCATTTTTTAATTGGAAAAAACGTCCTCTTTCGAACCGTGCTACTCAAAAAGCTGTACTACTTTTGTGAGTCGAGATATTCGATTTTGAAAAATCGAATTTTGGCCAAAAATACATGAAAATTCTCAAAAAAATAAATTTCCGTTTTTTAATTGGAAAAAACGTCCTCTTTCGAACCGTGCTACTCAAAAAGCTGTACTACTTCTGTGAGTCGAGATATTCGATTTTTTTCAAAATTTTGTGAGTCGAGGTATTCAATTTTGAAAAATCGAATTTTGGCCAAAAATACATGAAAATTCTCAAAAAAATAAATGGCCATTTTTTAATTGGAAAAAACGTCCTCTTTCGAACTGTGCTACTCAAAAAGCTGTACTACTTTTGTGAGTCGAGATATTCGATTTTTTTCAAAATTTTGTGAGTCGAGGTATTCAATTTTGAAAAATCGAATTTTGGCCAAAAATACATGAAAATTCTCAAAAAAATAAATGGCCATTTTTTAATTGGAAAAAACGTCCTCTTTCGAACTGTGCTACTCAAAAAGCTGTACTACTTTTGTGAGTCGAGATATTCGATTTTTTTCAAAATTTTGTGAGTCGAGGTATTCAATTTTGAAAAATCGAATTTTGGCCAAAAATACATGAAAATTCTCAAAAAGATAAATGGCCATTTTTTAATTGGAAAAAACGTCCTCTTTCGAACCGTGCTACTCAAAAAGCTGTACTACTTCTGTGAGTCGAGATATTCGATTTTTTTCAAAATTTTGTGAGTCGAGGTATTCAATTTTGAAAAATCGAATTTTGGCCAAAAATACATGAAAATTCTCAAAAAAATAAATGGCCATTTTTTAATTGGAAAAAACGTCCTCTTTCGAACTGTGCTACTCAAAAAGCTGTACTACTTTTGTGAGTCGAGATATTCGATTTTTTTCAAAATTTTGTGAGTCGAGGTATTCAATTTTGAAAAATCGAATTTTGGCCAAAATACATGAAAATTCTCAAAAAAATAAATTTCCATTCTTTAATTGGAAAAAACGTCCTCTTTCGAACCGTGCTACTCAAAAAGCTGTACTACTTTTGTGAGTCGAGATATTCGATTTTTTTCAAAAGTTTGTGAGTCGGGGTATTCAATTTTGAAAAATCGAATTTTGGCCAAAAATACATGAAAATTCTCAAAAAAATAAATTTCCGTTTTTTAATTGGAAAAAACGTCCTCTTTCGAACCGTGCTGCTCAAAAAGCTGTACTACTTCTGTGAGTCGAGATATTCGATTTTTTTCAAAATTTTGTGAGTCGAGGTATTCAATTTTGAAAAATCGAATTTTGGCCAAAAATACATTAAAATTCTCAAAAAAATAAATGGCCATTTTTTAATTGGAAAAAACGTCCTCTTTCGAACCGTGCTACTCAAAAAGCTGTACTACTTTTGTGAGTCGAGATATTCGATTTTTTTCAAAAGTTTGTGAGTCGGGGTATTCAATTTTGAAAAATCGAATTTTGGCCAAAAATACATGAAAATTCTCAAAAAAATAAATTTCCGTTTTTTAATTGGAAAAAACGTCCTCTTTCGAACCGTGCTACTGAAAAAGCTGTACTACTTTTGTGAGTCGAGATATTCGATTTTTTTCAAAATTTTGTGAGTCGAGGTATTCAATTTTGAAAAATCGAATTTTGGCCAAAAATACATGAAAATTCTCAAAAAAATAAATTTCCATTTTTTAATTGGAAAAAACGTCCTCTTTCGAACCGTGCTACTCAAAAAGCTGTACTACTTCTGTGAGTCGAGATATTCGATTTTTTTCAAAATTTTGTGAGTCGAGGTATTCAATTTTGAAAAATCGAATTTTGGCCAAAAATACATGAAAATTCTCAAAAAAATAAATGGCCATTTTTTAATTGGAAAAAACGTCCTCTTTCGAACCGTGCTACTCAAAAAGCTGTACTACTTCTGTGAGTCGAGATATTCGATTTTTTTCAAAATTTTGTGAGTCGAGGTATTCAATTTTGAAAAATCGAATTTTGGCCAAAAATACATGAAAATTCTCAAAAAAATAAATGGCCATTTTTTAATTGGAAAAAACGTCCTCTTTCGAACCGTGCTACTCAAAAAGCTGTACTACTTTTGTGAGTCGAGATATTCGATTTTTTTCAAAAGTTTGTGAGTCGAGGTATTCAATTTTGAAAAATCGAATTTTGGCCAAAAATCATGAAAATTCTCAAAAAAATAAATGGCCATTTTTTAATTGGAAAAAACGTCCTCTTTCGAACCGTGCTACTCAAAAAGCTATACTACTTCTGTGAGTCGAGATATTCGATTTTTTTCAAAATTTTGTGAGTCGAGGTATTCAATTTTGAAAAATCGAATTTTGGCCAAAAATACATGAAAATTCTCAAAAAAATAAATGGCCATTTTTTAATTGGAAAAAACGTCCTCTTTCGAACTGTGCTACTCAAAAAGCTGTACTACTTTTGTGAGTCGAGATATTCGATTTTTTTCAAAATTTTGTGAGTCGAGGTATTCAATTTTGAAAAATCGAATTTTGGCCAAAAATCATGAAAATTCTCAAAAAAATAAATGGCCATTTTTTAATTGGAAAAAACGTCCTCTTTCGAACCGTGCTACTCAAAAAGCTGTACTACTTCTGTGAGTCGAGATATTCGATTTTTTTCAAAATTTTGTGAGTCGAGGTATTCAATTTTGAAAAATCGAATTTTGGCCAAAAATACATGAAAATTCTCAAAAAAATAAATGGCCATTTTTTAATTGGAAAAAACGTCCTTTTTCGAACTGTGCTACTCAAAAAGCTGTACTACTTTTGTGAGTCGAGATATTCGATTTTTTTCAAAATTTTGTATGTCGAGGTATTCAATTTTGAAAAATCGAATTTTGGCCAAAAATACATGAAAATTCTCAAAAAAATAAATTTCCATTTTTTAATTGGAAAAAACGTCCTCTTTCGAACCGTGCTACTCAAAAAGCTGTACTACTTTTGTGAGTCGAGATATTCGATTTTTTTCAAAAGTTTGTGAGTCGAGGTATTCAATTTTGAAAAATCTAATTTTGGCCAAAAATCATGAAAATTCTCAAAAAAATAAATGGCCATTTTTTAATTGAAAAAAACATCCTCTTTCGAACCGTGCTACTCAAAAAGCTGTACTACTTCTGTGAGTCGAGATATTCGATTTTTTTCAAAATTTTGTGAGTCGAGGTATTCAATTTTGAAAAATCGAATTTTGGCCAAAAATACATGAAAATTCTCAAAAAAAATAAATGGCCATTTTTTAATTGGAAAAAACGTCCTCTTTCGAACCGTGCTACTCAAAAAGCTGTACTACTTTTGTGAGTCGAGATATTCGATTTTTTTCAAAATTTTGTGTGTCGGGGTATTCAATTTTGGAAAATCGAATTTTGGCCAAAAATACATGAAAATTCTCAAAAAAATAAATGGCCATTTTTTAATTGGAAAAAACGTCCTCTTTCGAACCGTGCTACTCAAAAAGCTGTACTACTTCTGTGAGTCGAGATATTCGATTTTTTTCAAAATTTTGTGAGTCGAGGTATGCAATTTTGAAAAATCGAATTTTGGCCAAAAATACATGAAAATTCTCAAAAAGATAAATGGCCATTTTTTAATTGGAAAAAACGTCCTCTTTCGAACCGTGCTACTCAAAAAGCTGTACTACTTCTGTGAGTCGAGATATTCGATTTTTTCAAAATTTTGTGAGTCGAGGTATTCAATTTTGAAAAATCGAATTTTGGCCAAAAATACATGAAAATTCTCAAAAAAATAAATTTCCATTTTTTAATTGGAAAAAACGTCCTCTTTCGAACCGTGCTACTCAAAAAGCTGTACTACTTTTGTGAGTCGAGATATTCGATTTTTTTCAAAAGTTTGTGAGTCGAGGTATTCAATTTTGAAAAATCTAATTTTGGCCAAAAATCATGAAAATTCTCAAAAAAATAAATGGCCATTTTTTAATTGAAAAAAACATCCTCTTTCGAACCGTGCTACTCAAAAAGCTGTACTACTTCTGTGAGTCGAGATATTCGATTTTTTTCAAAATTTTGTGAGTCGAGGTATTCAATTTTGAAAAATCGAATTTTGGCCAAAAATACATGAAAGTTCTCAAAAAAAATAAATGGCCATTTTTTAATTGGAAAAAACGTCCTCTTTCGAACCGTGCTACTCAAAAAGCTTTACTACTTTTGTGAGTCGAGATATTCGATTTTTTTCAAAATTTTGTGAGTCGAGGTATTCAATTTTGAAAAATCGAATTTTGGCCAAAAATACATGAATATTCTCAAAAAAATAAATTTCCATTTTTTAATTGGAAAAAACGTCCTCTTTCGAACCGTGCTACTCAAAAAGCTGTACAACTTTTGTGAGTCGAGATATTCGATTTTTTTCAAAATTTTGTGTGTCGGGGTATTCAATTTTGAAAAATCGAATTTTGGCCAAAAATACATGAAAATTCTCAAAAAAATAAATGGCCATTTTTTAATTGGAAAAAACGTCCTCTTTCGAACCGTGCTACTCAAAAAGCTGTACTACTTTTGTGAGTCGAGATATTCGATTTTTTTCAAAAGTTTGTGAGTCGGGGTATTCAATTTTGAAAAATCGAATTTTGGCCAAAAATACATGAAAATTCTCAAAAAAATAAATTTCCATTTTTTAATTGGAAAAAACGTCCTCTTTCGAACCGTGCTACTCAAAAAGCTGTACTACTTTTGTGAGTCGAGATATTCGATTTTTTTCAAAATTTTGTGAGTCGAGGTATTCAACTTTGAAAAATCGAATTTTGGCCAAAAATACATGAATATTCTCAAAAAAATAAATTTCCATTTTTTAATTGGAAAAAACGTCCTCTTTCGAACCGTGCTACTCAAAAAGCTGTACTACTTCTGTGAGTCGAGATATTCGATTTTTTTCAAAATTTTGTGAGTCGAGGTATTCAATTTTGAAAAATCGAATTTTGGCCAAAAATACATGAAAATTCTCAAAAAAATAAATGGCCATTTTTTAATTGGAAAAATCGTCCTCTTTCGAACCGTGCTACTCAAAAAGCTGTACTACTTTTGTGAGTCGAGATATTCGATTTTTTTCAAAAGTTTGTGAGTCGAGGTATTCAATTTTGAAAAATCGAATTTTGGCCAAAAATCATGAAAATTCTCAAAAAAATAAATGGCCATTTTTTAATTGGAAAAAACGTCCTCTTTCGAACCGTGCTACTCAAAAAGCTGTACTACTTTTGTGAGTCGAGATATTCGATTTTTTTCAAAATTTTGTTTGTCGGGGTATTCAATTTTGAAAAATCGAATTTTGGCCAAAAATACATGAAAATTCTCAAAAAAATAAATGGCCATTTTTTAATTGGAAAAAACGTCCTCTTTCGAACCGTGCTACTCAAAAAGCTGTACTACTTCTGTGAGTCGAGATATTCGATTTTTTCAAAATTTTGTGAGTCGAGGTATGCAATTTTGAAAAATCGAATTTTGGCCAAAAATACATGAAAATTCTCAAAAAGATAAATGGCCATTTTTTAATTGAAAAAAACGTCCTCTTTCGAACCGTGCTACTCAAAAAGCTGTACTACTTCTGTGAGTCGAGATATTCGATTTTTTTCAAAATTTTGTGAGTCGAGGTATTCAATTTTGAAAAATCGAATTTTGGCCAAAAATCATGAAAATTCTCAAAAAAATAAATGGCCATTTTTTAATTGAAAAAAACATCCTCTTTCGAACCGTGCTACTCAAAAAGCTGTACTACTTCTGTGAGTCGAGATATTCGATTTTTTTCAAAATTTTGTGAGTCGAGGTATTCAATTTTGAAAAATCGAATTTTGGCCAAAAATACATGAAAATTCTCAAAAAAATAAATGGCCATTTTTTAATTGGAAAAAACGTCCTCTTTCGAACCGTGCTACTCAAAAAGCTGTACTACTTCTGTGAGTCGAGATATTCGATTTTTTTCAAAATTTTGTGAGTCGAGGTATTCAATTTTGAAAAATCGAATTTTGGCCAAAAATACATGAAAATTCTCAAAAAAATAAATGGCCATTTTTTAATTGGAAAAAACGTCCTTTTTCGAACTGTGCTACTCAAAAAGCTGTACTACTTTTGTGAGTCGAGATATTCGATTTTTTTCAAAATTTTGTATGTCGAGGTATTCAATTTTGAAAAATCGAATTTTGGCCAAAAATACATGAAAATTCTCAAAAAAATAAATTTCCATTTTTTAATTGGAAAAAACGTCCTCTTTCGAACCGTGCTACTCAAAAAGCTGTACTACTTTTGTGAGTCGAGATATTCGATTTTTTTCAAAATTTTGTGTGTCGGGGTATTCAATTTTGGAAAATCGAATTTTGGCCAAAAATACATGAAAATTCTCAAAAAAATAAATGGCCATTTTTTAATTGGAAAAAACGTCCTCTTTCGAACCGTGCTACTCAAAAAGCTGTACTACTTCTGTGAGTCGAGATATTCGATTTTTTTCAAAATTTTGTGAGTCGAGGTATGCAATTTTGAAAAATCGAATTTTGGCCAAAAATACATGAAAATTCTCAAAAAGATAAATGGCCATTTTTTAATTGGAAAAAACGTCCTCTTTCGAACCGTGCTACTCAAAAAGCTGTACTACTTCTGTGAGTCGAGATATTCGATTTTTTCAAAATTTTGTGAGTCGAGGTATTCAATTTTGAAAAATCGAATTTTGGCCAAAAATACATGAAAATTCTCAAAAAAATAAATTTCCATTTTTTAATTGGAAAAAACGTCCTCTTTCGAACCGTGCTACTCAAAAAGCTGTACTACTTCTGTGAGTCGAGATATTCGATTTTTTTCAAAATTTTGTGAGTCGAGGTATTCAATTTTGAAAAATCGAATTTTGGCCAAAAATACATGAAAGTTCTCAAAAAAAATAAATGGCCATTTTTTAATTGGAAAAAACGTCCTCTTTCGAACCGTGCTACTCAAAAAGCTTTACTACTTTTGTGAGTCGAGATATTCGATTTTTTTCAAAATTTTGTGAGTCGAGGTATTCAATTTTGAAAAATCGAATTTTGGCCAAAAATACATGAATATTCTCAAAAAAATAAATTTCCATTTTTTAATTGGAAAAAACGTCCTCTTTCGAACCGTGCTACTCAAAAAGCTGTACAACTTTTGTGAGTCGAGATATTCGATTTTTTTCAAAATTTTGTGTGTCGGGGTATTCAATTTTGAAAAATCGAATTTTGGCCAAAAATACATGAAAATTCTCAAAAAAATAAATGGCCATTTTTTAATTGGAAAAAACGTCCTCTTTCGAACCGTGCTACTCAAAAAGCTGTACTACTTTTGTGAGTCGAGATATTCGATTTTTTTCAAAAGTTTGTGAGTCGGGGTATTCAATTTTGAAAAATCGAATTTTGGCCAAAAATACATGAAAATTCTCAAAAAAATAAATTTCCATTTTTTAATTGGAAAAAACGTCCTCTTTCGAACCGTGCTACTCAAAAAGCTGTACTACTTTTGTGAGTCGAGATATTCGATTTTTTTCAAAATTTTGTGAGTCGAGGTATTCAATTTTGAAAAATCGAATTTTGGCCAAAAATACATGAATATTCTCAAAAAAATAAATTTCCATTTTTTAATTGGAAAAAACGTCCTCTTTCGAACCGTGCTACTCAAAAAGCTGTACTACTTCTGTGAGTCGAGATATTCGATTTTTTTCAAAATTTTGTGAGTCGAGGTATTCAAATTTGAAAAATCGAATTTTGGCCAAAAATACATGAAAATTCTCAAAAAAATAAATGGCCATTTTTTAATTGGAAAAATCGTCCTCTTTCGAACCGTGCTACTCAAAAAGCTGTACTACTTTTGTGAGTCGAGATATTCGATTTTTTTCAAAAGTTTGTGAGTCGAGGTATTCAATTTTGAAAAATCGAATTTTGGCCAAAAATACATGAAAATTCTCAAAAAAATAAATGGCCATTTTTTAATTGGAAAAAACGTCCTCTTTCGAACCGTGCTACTCAAAAAGCTGTACTACTTTTGTGAGTCGAGATATTCGATTTTTTTCAAAATTTTGTTTGTCGGGGTATTCAATTTTGAAAAATCGAATTTTGGCCAAAAATACATGAAAATTCTCAAAAAAATAAATGGCCATTTTTTAATTGGAAAAAACGTCCTCTTTCGAACCGTGCTACTCAAAAAGCTGTACTACTTCTGTGAGTCGAGATATTCGATTTTTTCAAAATTTTGTGAGTCGAGGTATGCAATTTTGAAAAATCGAATTTTGGCCAAAAATACATGAAAATTCTCAAAAAGATAAATGGCCATTTTTTAATTGGAAAAAACGTCCTCTTTCGAACCGTGCTACTCAAAAAGCTGTACTACTTCTGTGAGTCGAGATATTCGATTTTTTTCAAAATTTTGTGAGTCGAGGTATTCAATTTTGAAAAATCGAATTTTGGCCAAAAATCATGAAAATTCTCAAAAAAATAAATGGCCATTTTTTAATTGAAAAAAACATCCTCTTTCGAACCGTGCTACTCAAAAAGCTGTACTACTTCTGTGAGTCGAGATATTCGATTTTTTTCAAAATTTTGTGAGTCGAGGTATTCAATTTTGAAAAATCGAATTTTGGCCAAAAATACATGAAAATTCTCAAAAAAAATAAATGGCTATTTTTTAATTGGAACAAACGTCCTCTTTCGAACCGTGCTACTCAAAAAGCTTTACTACTTTTGTGAGTCGAGATATTCGATTTTTTTCAAAATTTTGTGTGTCGGGGTATTCAATTTTGGAAAATCGAATTTTGGCCAAAAATACATGAAAATTCTCAAAAAAATAAATGGCCATTTTTTAATTGGAAAAAACGTCCTCTTTCGAACCGTGCTACTCAAAAAGCTGTACTACTTCTGTGAGTCGAGATATTCGATTTTTTTCAAAATATTGTGAGTCGAGGTATGCAATTTTGAAAAATCGAATTTTGGCCAAAAATACATGAAAATTCTCAAAAAGATAAATGGCCATTTTTTAATTGGAAAAAACGTCCTCTTTCGAACCGTGCTACTCAAAAAGCTGTACTACTTCTGTGAGTCGAGATATTCGATTTTTTTCAAAATTTTGTGAGTCGAGGTATTCAATTTTGAAAAATCGAATTTTGGCCAAAAATACATGAAAATTCTCAAAAAAATAAATGGCCATTTTTTAATTGGAAAAAACGTCCTCTTTCGAACCGTGCTACTCAAAAAGCTGTACTACTTTTGTGAGTCGAGATATTCGATTTTTTTCAAAAGTTTGTGAGTCGAGGTATTCAATTTTGAAAAATCGAATTTTGGCCAAAAATCATGAAAATTCTCAAAAAAATAAATGGCCATTTTTTAATTGGAAAAAACGTCCTCTTTCGAACCGTGCTACTCAAAAAGCTATACTACTTCTGTGAGTCGAGATATTCGATTTTTTTCAAAATTTTGTGAGTCGAGGTATTCAATTTTGAAAAATCGAATTTTGGCCAAAAATACATGAAAATTCTCAAAAAAATAAATGGCCATTTTTTAATTGGAAAAAACGTCCTCTTTCGAACCGTGCTACTCAAAAAGCTATACTACTTCTGTGAGTCGAGATATTCGATTTTTTTCAAAATTTTGTGAGTCGAGGTATTCAATTTTGAAAAATCGAATTTTGGCCAAAAATACATGAAAATTCTCAAAAAAATAAATGGCCATTTTTTAATTGGAAAAAACGTCCTCTTTCGAACTGTGCTACTCAAAAAGCTGTACTACTTTTGTGAGTCGAGATATTCGATTTTTTTCAAAATTTTGTGAGTCGAGGTATTCAATTTTGAATAATCGAATTTTGGCCAAAAATACATGAAAATTCTCAAAAAAATAAATTTCCATTCTTTAATTGGAAAAAACGTCCTCTTTCGAACCGTGCTACTCAAAAAGCTGTACTACTTTTGTGAGTCGAGATATTCGATTTTTTTCAAAAGTTTGTGAGTCGGGGTATTCAATTTTGAAAAATCGAATTTTGGCCAAAAATACATGAAAATTCTCAAAAAAATAAATTTCCGTTTTTTAATTGGAAAAAACGTCCTCTTTCGAACCGTGCTACTCAAAAAGCTGTACTACTTCTGTGAGTCGAGATATTCGATTTTTTTCAAAATTTTGTGAGTCGAGGTATTCAATTTTGAAAAATCGAATTTTGGCCAAAAATCATGAAAATTCTCAAAAAAATAAATGGCCATTTTTTAATTGGAAAAAACGTCCTCTTTCGAACTGTGCTACTCAAAAAGCTATACTACTTTTGTGAGTCGAGATATTCGATTTTTTTCAAAATTTTGTGAGTCGAGGTATTCAATTTTGAAAAATCGAATTTTGGCCAAAAATACATGAAAATTCTCAAAAAAATAAATGGCCATTTTTTAATTGGAAAAAACGTCCTCTTTCGAACTGTGCTACTCAAAAAGCTGTACTACTTTTGTGAGTCGAGATATTCGATTTTTTTCAAAATTTTGTGAGTCGAGGTATTCAATTTTGAAAAATCGAATTTTGGCCAAAAATACATGAAAATTCTCAAAAAAATAAATTTCCATTCTTTAATTGGAAAAAACGTCCTCTTTCGAACCGTGCTACTCAAAAAGCTGTACTACTTTTGTGAGTCGAGATATTCGATTTTTTTCAAAAGTTTGTGAGTCGGGGTATTCAATTTTGAAAAATCAAATTTTGGCCAAAAATACATGAAAATTCTCAAAAAAATAAATTTCCGTTTTTTAATTGGAAAAAACGTCCTCTTACGAACCGTGCTACTCAAAAAGCTGTACTACTTCTGTGAGTCGAGATATTCGATTTTTTTCAAAATTTTGTGAGTCGAGGTATTCAATTTTGAAAAATCGAATTTTGGCCAAAAATACATGAAAATTCTCAAAAAAATAAATTTCCGTTTTTTAATTGGAAAAAACGTCCTCTTTCGAACCGTGCTACTCAAAAAGCTATACTACTTCTGTGAGTCGAGATATTCGATTTTTTTCAAAATTTTGTGAGTCGAGGTATTCAATTTTGAAAAATCGAATTTTGGCCAAAAATACATGAAAATTCTCAAAAAAATAAATTTCCATTTTTTAATTGGAAAAAACGTCCTCTTTCGAACCGTGCTACTCAAAAAGCTGTACTACTTCTGTGAGTCGAGATATTCGATTTTTTTCAAAATTTTGTGAGTCGAGGTATTCAATTTTGAAAAATCGAATTTTGGCCAAAAATCATGAAAATTCTCAAAAAAATAAATGGCCATTTTTTAATTGGAAAAAACGTCCTCTTTCGAACCGTGCTACTCAAAAAGCTATACTACTTCTGTGAGTCGAGATATTCGATTTTTTTCAAAATTTTGTGAGTCGAGGTATTCAATTTTGAAAAATCGAATTTTGGCCAAAAATACATGAAAATTCTCAAAAAAATAAATGGCCATTTTTTAATTGGAAAAAACGTCCTCTTTCGAACTGTGCTACTCAAAAAGCTGTACTACTTTTGTGAGTCGAGATATTCGATTTTTTTCAAAATTTTGTGAGTCGAGGTATTCAATTTTGAATAATCGAATTTTGGCCAAAAATACATGAAAATTCTCAAAAAAATAAATTTCCATTCTTTAATTGGAAAAAACGTCCTCTTTCGAACCGTGCTACTCAAAAAGCTGTACTACTTTTGTGAGTCGAGATATTCGATTTTTTTCAAAAGTTTGTGAGTCGGGGTATTCAATTTTGAAAAATCGAATTTTGGCCAAAAATACATGAAAATTCTCAAAAAAATAAATTTCCGTTTTTTAATTGGAAAAAACGTCCTCTTTCGAACCGTGCTACTCAAAAAGCTGTACTACTTCTGTGAGTCGAGATATTCGATTTTTTTCAAAATTTTGTGAGTCGAGGTATTCAATTTTGAAAAATCGAATTTTGGCCAAAAATCATGAAAATTCTCAAAAAAATAAATGGCCATTTTTTAATTGGAAAAAACGTCCTCTTTCGAACTGTGCTACTCAAAAAGCTATACTACTTTTGTGAGTCGAGATATTCGATTTTTTTCAAAATTTTGTGAGTCGAGGTATTCAATTTTGAAAAATCGAATTTTGGCCAAAAATACATGAAAATTCTCAAAAAAATAAATGGCCATTTTTTAATTGGAAAAAACGTCCTCTTTCGAACTGTGCTACTCAAAAAGCTGTACTACTTTTGTGAGTCGAGATATTCGATTTTTTTCAAAATTTTGTGAGTCGAGGTATTCAATTTTGAAAAATCGAATTTTGGCCAAAAATACATGAAAATTCTCAAAAAAATAAATTTCCATTCTTTAATTGGAAAAAACGTCCTCTTTCGAACCGTGCTACTCAAAAAGCTGTACTACTTTTGTGAGTCGAGATATTCGATTTTTTTCAAAAGTTTGTGAGTCGGGGTATTCAATTTTGAAAAATCAAATTTTGGCCAAAAATACATGAAAATTCTCAAAAAAATAAATTTCCGTTTTTTAATTGGAAAAAACGTCCTCTTTCGAACCGTGCTACTCAAAAAGCTGTACTACTTCTGTGAGTCGAGATATTCGATTTTTTTCAAAATTTTGTGAGTCGAGGTATTCAATTTTGAAAAATCGAATTTTGGCCAAAAATACATGAAAATTCTCAAAAAAATAAATTTCCGTTTTTTAATTGGAAAAAACGTCCTCTTTCGAACCGTGCTACTCAAAAAGCTGTACTACTTTTGTGAGTCGAGATATTCGATTTTTTTCAAAATTTTGTGAGTCGAGGTATTCAATTTTGAAAAATCGAATTTTGGCCAAAAATACATGAAAATTCTCAAAAAAATAAATTTCCATTTTTTAATTGGAAAAAACGTCCTCTTTCGAACCGTGCTACTCAAAAAGCTGTACTACTTCTGTGAGTCGAGATATTCGATTTTTTTCAAAATTTTGTGAGTCGAGGTATTCAATTTTGAAAAATCGAATTTTGGCCAAAAATACATGAAAATTCTCAAAAAAATAAATGGCCATTTTTTAATTGGAAAAAACGTCCTCTTTCGAACCGTGCTACTCAAAAAGCTGTACTACTTCTGTGAGTCGAGATATTCGATTTTTTTCAAAATTTTGTGAGTCGAGGTATTCAATTTTGAAAAATCGAATTTTGGCCAAAAATACATGAAAATTCTCAAAAAAATAAATGGCCATTTTTTAATTGGAAAAAACGTCCTCTTTCGAACCGTGCTACTCAAAAAGCTGTACTACTTTTGTGAGTCGAGATATTCGATTTTTTTCAAAAGTTTGTGAGTCGAGGTATTCAATTTTGAAAAATCGAATTTTGGCCAAAAATCATGAAAATTCTCAAAAAAATAAATGGCCATTTTTTAATTGGAAAAAACGTCCTCTTTCGAACCGTGCTACTCAAAAAGCTATACTACTTCTGTGAGTCGAGATATTCGATTTTTTTCAAAATTTTGTGAGTCGAGGTATTCAATTTTGAAAAATCGAATTTTGGCCAAAAATACATGAAAATTCTCAAAAAAATAAATGGCCATTTTTTAATTGGAAAAAACGTCCTCTTTCGAACTGTGCTACTCAAAAAGCTGTACTACTTTTGTGAGTCGAGATATTCGATTTTTTTCAAAATTTTGTGAGTCGAGGTATTCAATTTTGAAAAATCGAATTTTGGCCAAAAATCATGAAAATTCTCAAAAAAATAAATGGCCATTTTTTAATTGGAAAAAACGTCCTCTTTCGAACCGTGCTACTCAAAAAGCTGTACTACTTCTGTGAGTCGAGATATTCGATTTTTTTTCAAAATTTTGTGAGTCGAGGTATTCAATTTTGAAAAATCGAATTTTGGCCAAAAATCATGAAAATTCTCAAAAAAATAAATGGCCATTTTTTAATTGAAAAAAACATCCTCTTTCGAACCGTGCTACTCAAAAAGCTGTACTACTTCTGTGAGTCGAGATATTCGATTTTTTTCAAAATTTTGTGAGTCGAGGTATTCAATTTTGAAAAATCGAATTTTGGCCAAAAATACATGAAAATTCTCAAAAAAAATAAATGGCCATTTTTTAATTGGAAAAAACGTCCTCTTTCGAACCGTGCTACTCAAAAAGCTGTACTACTTTTGTGAGTCGAGATATTCGATTTTTTTCAAAATTTTGTGTGTCGGGGTATTCAATTTTGGAAAATCGAATTTTGGCCAAAAATACATGAAAATTCTCAAAAAAATAAATGGCCATTTTTTAATTGGAAAAAACGTCCTCTTTCGAACCGTGCTACTCAAAAAGCTGTACTACTTCTGTGAGTCGAGATATTCGATTTTTTTCAAAATTTTGTGAGTCGAGGTATGCAATTTTGAAAAATCGAATTTTGGCCAAAAATACATGAAAATTCTCAAAAAGATAAATGGCCATTTTTTAATTGGAAAAAACGTCCTCTTTCGAACCGTGCTACTCAAAAAGCTGTACTACTTCTGTGAGTCGAGATATTCGATTTTTTCAAAATTTTGTGAGTCGAGGTATTCAATTTTGAAAAATCGAATTTTGGCCAAAAATACATGAAAATTCTCAAAAAAATAAATTTCCATTTTTTAATTGGAAAAAACGTCCTCTTTCGAACCGTGCTACTCAAAAAGCTGTACTACTTTTGTGAGTCGAGATATTCGATTTTTTTCAAAAGTTTGTGAGTCGAGGTATTCAATTTTGAAAAATCTAATTTTGGCCAAAAATCATGAAAATTCTCAAAAAAATAAATGGCCATTTTTTAATTGAAAAAAACATCCTCTTTCGAACCGTGCTACTCAAAAAGCTGTACTACTTCTGTGAGTCGAGATATTCGATTTTTTTCAAAATTTTGTGAGTCGAGGTATTCAATTTTGAAAAATCGAATTTTGGCCAAAAATACATGAAAATTCTCAAAAAAAATAAATGGCCATTTTTTAATTGGAAAAAACGTCCTCTTTCGAACCGTGCTACTCAAAAAGCTTTACTACTTTTGTGAGTCGAGATATTCGATTTTTTTCAAAATTTTGTGAGTCGAGGTATTCAATTTTGAAAAATCGAATTTTGGCCAAAAATACATGAATATTCTCAAAAAAATAAATTTCCATTTTTTAATTGGAAAAAACGTCCTCTTTCGAACCGTGCTACTCAAAAAGCTGTACTACTTTTGTGAGTCGAGATATTCGATTTTTTTCAAAATTTTGTGTGTCGGGGTATTCAATTTTGAAAAATCGAATTTTGGCCAAAAATACATGAAAATTCTCAAAAAAATAAATGGCCATTTTTTAATTGGAAAAAACGTCCTCTTTCGAACCGTGCTACTCAAAAAGCTGTACTACTTCTGTGAGTCGAGATATTCGATTTTTTTCAAAATTTTGTGAGTCGAGGTATGCAATTTTGAAAAATCGAATTTTGGCCAAAAATACATGAAAATTCTCAAAAAGATAAATGGCCATTTTTTAATTGGAAAAAACGTCCTCTTTGGAACCGTGCTACTCAAAAAGCTGTACTACTTCTGTGAGTCGAGATATTCGATTTTTTCAAAATTTTGTGAGTCGAGGTATTCAATTTTGAAAAATCGAATTTTGGCCAAAAATACATGAAAATTCTCAAAAAAATAAATGGCCATTTTTTAATTGGAAAAAACGTCCTCTTTCGAACCGTGCTACTCAAAAAGCTGTACTACTTTTGTGAGTCGAGATATTCGATTTTTTTCAAAAGTTTGTGAGTCGGGGTATTCAATTTTGAAAAATCGAATTTTGGCCAAAAATACATGAAAATTCTCAAAAAAATAAATGGCCATTTTTTAATTGAAAAAAACATCCTCTTTCGAACCGTGCTACTCAAAAAGCTGTACTACTTCTGTGAGTCGAGATATTCGATTTTTTTCAAAATTTTGTGAGTCGAGGTATTCAATTTTGAAAAATCGAATTTTGGCCAAAAATCATGAAAATTCTCAAAAAAATAAATGGCCATTTTTTAATTGGAAAAAACGTCCTCTTTCGAACCGTGCTACTCAAAAAGCTGTACTACTTTTGTTAGTCGAGATATTCGATTTTTTTCAAAATTTTGTTTGTCGGCGTATTCAATTTTGAAAAATCGAATTTTGGCCAAAAATACATGAAAATTCTCAAAAAAATAAATGGCCATTTTTTAATTGGAAAAAACGTCCTCTTTCGAACCGTGCTACTCAAAAAGCTGTACTACTTCTGTGAGTCGAGATATTCGATTTTTTCAAAATTTTGTGAGTCGAGGTATGCAATTTTGAAAAATCGAATTTTGGCCAAAAATACATGAAAATTCTCAAAAAGATAAATGGCCATTTTTTAATTGGAAAAAACGTCCTCTTTCGAACCGTGCTACTCAAAAAGCTGTACTACTTCTGTGAGTCGAGATATTCGATTTTTTTCAAAATTTTGTGAGTCGAGGTATTCAATTTTGAAAAATCGAATTTTGGCCAAAAATCATGAAAATTCTCAAAAAAATAAATGGCCATTTTTTAATTGAAAAAAACATCCTCTTTCGAACCGTGCTACTCAAAAAGCTGTACTACTTCTGTGAGTCGAGATATTCGATTTTTTTCAAAATTTTGTGAGTCGAGGTATTCAATTTTGAAAAATCGAATTTTGGCCAAAAATACATGAAAATTCTCAAAAAAAATAAATGGCTATTTTTTAATTGGAACAAACGTCCTCTTTCGAACCGTGCTACTCAAAAAGCTTTACTACTTTTGTGAGTCGAGATATTCGATTTTTTTCAAAATTTTGTGTGTCGGGGTATTCAATTTTGGAAAATCGAATTTTGGCCAAAAATACATGAAAATTCTCAAAAAAATAAATGGCCATTTTTTAATTGGAAAAAACGTCCTCTTTCGAACCGTGCTACTCAAAAAGCTGTACTACTTCTGTGAGTCGAGATATTCGATTTTTTTCAAAATATTGTGAGTCGAGGTATGCAATTTTGAAAAATCGAATTTTGGCCAAAAATACATGAAAATTCTCAAAAAGATAAATGGCCATTTTTTAATTGGAAAAAACGTCCTCTTTCGAACCGTGCTACTCAAAAAGCTGTACTACTTCTGTGAGTCGAGATATTCGATTTTTTTCAAAATTTTGTGAGTCGAGGTATTCAATTTTGAAAAATCGAATTTTGGCCAAAAATCATGAAAATTCTCAAAAAAATAAATGGCCATTTTTTAATTGGAAAAAACATCCTCTTTCGAACCGTGCTACTCAAAATGCTGTACTATTTCTGTGAGTCGAGATATTCGATTTTTTTCAAAATTTTGTGAGTCGAGGTATTCAATTTTGAAAAATCGAATTTTGGCCAAAAATACATGAAAATTCTCAAAAAAAATAAATGGCCATTTTTTAATTGGAAAAACGTCCTCTTTCGAACCGTGCTACTCAAAAAGCTTTACTACTTTTGTGAGTCGAGATATTCGATTTTTTTCAAAATTTTGTGAGTCGAGGTATTCAATTTTGAAAAATCGAATTTTGGCCAAAAATACATGAATATTCTCAAAAAAATAAATTTCCATTTTTTAATTGGAAAAAACGTCCTCTTTCGAACCGTGCTACTCAAAAAGCTGTACTACTTTTGTGAGTCGAGATATTCGATTTTTTTCAAAATTTTGTGTGTCGGGGTATTCAATTTTGAAAAATCGAATTTTGGCCAAAAATACATGAAAATTCTCAAAAAAATAAATGGCCATTTTTTAATTGGAAAAAACGTCCTCTTTCGAACCGTGCTACTCAAAAAGCTGTACTACTTCTGTGAGTCGAGATATTCGATTTTTTTCAAAATTTTGTGAGTCGAGGTATGCAATTTTGAAAAATCGAATTTTGGCCAAAAATACATGAAAATTCTCAAAAAGATAAATGGCCATTTTTTAATTGGAAAAAACGTCCTCTTTCGAACCGTGCTACTCAAAAAGCTGTACTACTTCTGTGAGTCGAGATATTCGATTTTTTTCAAAATTTTGTGAGTCGAGGTATTCAATTTTGAAAAATCGAATTTTGGCCAAAAATACATGAAAATTCTCAAAAAAATAAATGGCCATTTTTTAATTGGAAAAAACGTCCTCTTTCGAACCGTGCTACTCAAAAAGCTGTACTACTTCTGTGAGTCGAGATATTCGATTTTTTTCAAAATTGTGTGAGTCGAGGTATTCAATTTTGAAAAATCGAATTTTGGCCAAAAATACATGAAAATTCTCAAAAAAATAAATGGCCATTTTTTAATTGGAAAAAACGTCCTCTTTCGAACCGTGCTACTCAAAAAGCTGTACTACTTTTGTGAGTCGAAATATTCGATTTTTTTCAAAAGTTTGTGAGTGAGGTATTCAATTTTGAAAAATCGAATTTTGGCCAAAAATACTTGAATATTCTCAAAAAAATAAATTTCCATTTTTTAATTGGAAAAAACGTCCTCTTTCGAACCGTGCTACTCAAAAAGCTGTACTACTTTTGTGAGTCGAGATATTCGATTTTTTTCAAAATTTTGTGTGTCGGGGTATTCAATTTTGAAAAATCGAGTTTTGGCCAAAAATACATGAAAATTCTCAAAAAAATAAATGGCCATTTTTTAATTGGAAAAAACGTCCTCTTTCGAACCGTGCTACTCAAAAAGCTGTACTACTTCTGTGAGTCGAGATATTCGATTTTTTTCAAAATTTTGTGAGTCGAGGTATGCAATTTTGAAAAATCGAATTTTGGCCAAAAATACATGAAAATTCTCAAAAAGATAAATGGCCATTTTTTAATTGGAAAAAACGTCCTCTTTCGAACCGTGCTACTCAAAAAGCTGTACTACTTCTGTGAGTCGAAATATTCGATTTTTTTCAAAATTTTATGAGTCGAGGTATTCAATTTTGAAAAATCGAATTTTGGCCAAAAATACATGAAAATTCTCAAAAAAATAAATGGCCATTTTTTAATTGGAAAAAACGTCCTCTTTCGAACCGTGCTACTCAAAAAGCTGTACTACTTCTGTGAGTCGAGATATTCGATTTTTTTCAAAATTTTGTGAGTCGAGGTATGCAATTTTGAAAAATCGAATTTTGGCCAAAAATACATGAATATTCTCAAAAAAATAAATTTCCATTTTTTAATTGGAAAAAACGTCCTCTTTCGAACCGTGCTACTCAAAAAGCTGTACTACTTTTGTGAGTCGAGATATTCGATTTTTTTCAAAATTTTGTGTGTCGGGGTATTCAATTTTGAAAAATCGAATTTTGGCCAAAAATACATGAAAATTCTCAAAAAAATAAATGGCCATTTTTTAATTGGAAAAAACGTCCTCTTTCGAACCGTGCTACTCAAAAAGCTGTACTACTTCTGTGAGTCGAGATATTCGATTTTTTTCAAAATTTTGTGAGTCGAGGTATGCAATTTTGAAAAATCGAATTTTGGCCAAAAATACATGAAAATTCTCAAAAAGATAAATGGCCATTTTTTAATTGGAAAAAACGTCCTCTTTCGAACCGTGCTACTCAAAAAGCTGTACTACTTCTGTGAGTCGAGATATTCGATTTTTTTCAAAATTTTGTGAGTCGAGGTATTCAATTTTGAAAAATCGAATTTTGGCCAAAAATACATGAAAATTCTCAAAAAAATAAAGGGCCATTTTTTAATTGGAAAAAACGTCCTCTTTCGAACCGTGCTACTCAAAAAGCTATACTACTTTTGTGAGTCGAGATATTCGATTTTTTTCAAATTGTGTGAGTCGAGGTATTCAATTTTGAAAAATCGAATTTTGGCCAAAAATACATGAAAATTCTCAAAAAAATAAATGGCCATTTTTTAATTGGAAAAAACGTCCTCTTTCGAACCGTGCTACTCAAAAAGCTGTACTACTTTTGTGAGTCGAGATATTCGATTTTTTTCAAAAGTTTGTGAGTGAGGTATTCAATTTTGAAAATCGAATTTTGGCCAAAAATACATGAATATTCTCAAAAAAATAAATTTCCATTTTTTAATTGGAAAAAACGTCCTCTTTCGAACCGTGCTACTCAAAAAGCTGTACTACTTTTGTGAGTCGAGATATTCGATTTTTTTCAAAATTTTGTGTGTCGGGGTATTCAATTTTGAAAAATCGAGTTTTGGCCAAAAATACATGAAAATTCTCAAAAAAATAAATGGCCATTTTTTAATTGGAAAAAACGTCCTCTTTCGAACCGTGCTACTCAAAAGCTGTACTACTTCTGTGAGTCGAGATATTCGATTTTTTTCAAAATTTTGTGAGTCGAGGTATGCAATTTTGAAAAATCGAATTTTGGCCAAAAATACATGAAAATTCTCAAAAAGATAAATGGCCATTTTTTAATTGGAAAAAACGTCCTCTTTCGAACCGTGCTACTCAAAAAGCTGTACTACTTCTGTGAGTCGAGATATTCGATTTTTTTCAAAATTTTATGAGTCGAGGTATTCAATTTTGAAAAATCGAATTTTGGCCAAAAATACATGAAAATTCTCAAAAAAATAAATGGCCATTTTTTAATTGGAAAAAACGTCCTCTTTCGAACCGTGCTACTCAAAAAGCTGTACTACTTCTGTGAGTCGAGATATTCGATTTTTTTCAAAATTTTATGAGTCGAGGTATTCAATTTTGAAAAATCGAATTTTGGCCAAAAATACATGAAAATTCTCAAAAAAATAAATGGCCATTTTTTAATTGGAAAAAACGTCCTCTTTCGAACCGTGCTACTCAAAAAGCTGTACTACTTCTGTGAGTCGAGATATTCGATTTTTTTCAAAATTTTGTGAGTCGAGGTATTCAATTTTGAAAAATCGAATTTTGGCCAAAAATACATGAAAATTCTCAAAAAAATAAATGGCCATTTTTTAATTGGAAAAAACGTCCTCTTTCGAACCGTGCTGCTCAAAAAGCTGTACTACTTTTGTGAGTCGAGATATTCGATTTTTTTCAAAAGTTTGTGAGTCGAGGTATTCAATTTTGAAAAATCGAATTTTGGCCAAAAATACATGAATATTCTCAAAAAAATAAATTTCCATTTTTTAATTGGAAAAAACGTCCTCTTTCGAACCGTGCTACTCAAAAAGCTGTACTACTTTTGTGAGTCGAGATATTCGATTTTTTTCAAAATTTTGTGTGTCGGGGTATTCAATTTTGAAAAATCGAATTTTGGCCAAAAATACATGGAAATTTTCAAAAAAATAAATGGCCATTTTTTAATTGGAAAAAACGTCCTCTTTCGAACCGTGCTACTCAAAAAGCTGTACTACTTCTGTGAGTCGAGATATTCGATTTTTTCAAATTTTGTGAGTCGAGGTATGCAATTTTGAAAAATCGAATTTTGGCCAAAAATACATGAAAATTCTCAAAAAGATAAATGGCCATTTTTAATTGGAAAAAACGTCCTCTTTCGAACCGTGCTACTCAAAAAGCTGTACTACTTCTGTGAGTCGAGATATTCGATTTTTTTCAAAATTTTGTGAGTCGAGGTATTCAATTTTGAAAAATCGAATTTTGGCCAAAAATACATGAAAATTCTCAAAAAAATAAATGGCCATTTTTTAATTGGAAAAAACATCCTCTTTCGAACCGTGCTACTCAAAAAGCTGTACTACTTCTGTGAGTCGAGATATTGGATTTTTTTCAAAATTTTGTGAGTCGAGGTATTCAATTTTGAAAAATCGAATTTTGGCCAAAAATACATGAAAATTCTCAAAAAAAATAAATGGCCATTTTTTAATTGGAAAAAACGTCCTCTTTCGAACCGTGCTACTCAAAAAGCTGTACTACTTTTGTGAGTCGAGATATTCGATTTTTTTCAAAATTTTGTGTGTCGGGGTATTCAATTTTGAAAAATCGAATTTTGGTCAAAAATACATGAAAATTCTCAAAAAAATAAATGGCCATTTTTTAATTGGAAAAAACGTCCTCTTTCGAACCGTGCTACTCAAAAAGCTGTACTACTTCTGTGAGTCGAGATATTCGATTTTTTCAAAATTTTGTGAGTCGAGGTATGCAATTTTGAAAAATCGAATTTTGGCCAAAAATACATGAAAATTCTCAAAAAGATAAATGGCCATTTTTTAATTGGAAAAAACGTCCTCTTTCGAACCGTGCTACTCAAAAAGCTGTACTACTTCTGCGAGTCGAGATATTCGATTTTTTTCAAAATTTTGTGAGTCGAGGTATTCAATTTTGAAAAATCGAATTTTGGCCAAAAATCATGAAAATTCTCAAAAAGATAAATGGCCATTTTTTAATTGGAAAAAACGTCCTCTTTCGAACCGTGCTACTCAAAAAGCTGTACTACTTCTGTGAGTCGAGATATTCGATTTTTTTCAAAATTTTGTGAGTCGAGGTATTCAATTTTGAAAAATCGAATTTTGGCCAAAAATACATGAAAATTCTCAAAAAAAATAAATGGCCATTTTTTAATTGGAAAAAACGTCCTCTTTCGAACCGTGCTACTCAAAAAGCTGTACTACTTCTGTGAGTCGAGATATTCGATTTTTTTCAAAATTTTGTGTGTCGGGGTATTCAATTTTGAAAAATCGAATTTTGGCCAAAAATACATGAAAATTCTCAAAAAAATAAATGGCCATTTTTTAATTGGAAAAAACGTCCTCTTTCGAACCGTGCTACTCAAAAAGCTGTACTACTTTTGTGAGTCGAGATATTCGATTTTTTTCAAAAGTTTGTGAGTCGGGGTATTCAATTTTGAAAAATCGAATTTTGGCCAAAAATACATGAAAATTCTCAAAAAAAATAAATTTCCATTTTTTAATTGGAAAAAACGTCCTCTTTCGAACCGTGCTACTCAAAAAGCTGTACTACTTTTGTGAGTCGAGATATTCGATTTTTTTCAAAATTTTGTGTGTCGGGGTATTCAATTTTGAAAAATCGAATTTTGGTCAAAAATACATGAAAATTCTCAAAAAAATAAATGGCCATTTTTTAATTGGAAAAAACGTCCTCTTTCGAACCGTGCTACTCAAAAAGCTGTACTACTTCTGTGAGTCGAGATATTCGATTTTTTCAAAATTTTGTGAGTCGAGGTATGCAATTTTGAAAAATCGAATTTTGGCCAAAAATACATGAAAATTCTCAAAAAGATAAATGGCCATTTTTTAATTGGAAAAAACGTCCTCTTTCGAACCGTGCTACTCAAAAAGCTGTACTACTTCTGCGAGTCGAGATATTCGATTTTTTTCAAAATTTTGTGAGTCGAGGTATTCAATTTTGAAAAATCGAATTTTGGCCAAAAATCATGAAAATTCTCAAAAAAATAAATGGCCATTTTTTAATTGGAAAAAACATCCTCTTTCGAACCGTGCTACTCAAAAAGCTGTACTACTTCTGTGAGTCGAGATATTCGATTTTTTTCAAAATTTTGTGAGTCGAGGTATTCAATTTTGAAAAATCGAATTTTGGCCAAAAATACATGAAAATTCTCAAAAAAAATAAATGGCCATTTTTTAATTGGAAAAAACGTCCTCTTTCGAACCGTGCTACTCAAAAAGCTTTACTACTTTTGTGAGTCGAGATATTCGATTTTTTTCAAAATTTTGTGTGTCGGGGTATTCAATTTTGAAAAATCGAATTTTGGCCAAAAATACATGAAAATTCTCAAAAAAATAAATTTCCATTTTTTAATTGAAAAAAACGTCCTCTTTCGAACCGTGCTACTCAAAAAGCTGTACTACTTTTGTGAGTCGAGATATTCGATTTTTTTCAAAAGTTTGTGAGTCGAGGTATTCAATTTTGAAAAATCGAATTTGGGCCAAAAATCATGAAAATTCTCAAAAAAATAAATGGCCATTTTTTAATTGGAAAAAACATCCTCTTTCGAACCGTGCTACTCAAAAAGCTGTACTACTTCTGTGAGTCGAGATATTCGATTTTTTTCAAAATTTTGTGAGTCGAGGTATTCAATTTTGAAAAATCGAATTTTGGCCAAAAATACATGAAAATTCTCAAAAAAATAAATGGCCATTTTTTAATTGGAAAAAACGTCCTCTTTCGAAACGTGATACTCAAAAAGCTTTACTACTTTTGTGAGTCGAGATATTCGATTTTTTTCAAAATTTTGTGAGTCGAGGTATTCAATTTTGAAAAATCGAATTTTGGCCAAAAATACATGAATATTCTCAAAAAATAAATTTCCATTTTTTAATTGGAAAAAACGTCCTCTTTCGAACCGTGCTAATCAAAAAGCTGTACTACTTTTGTGAGTCGAGATATTCGATTTTTTTCAAAATTTTGTGTGTCGGGGTATTCAATTTTGAAAAATCGAATTTTGGCCAAAAATACATGAAAATTCTCAAAAAAATAAATGGCCATTTTTTAATTGAAAAAAACGTCCTCTTTCGAACCGTGCTACTCAAAAAGCTGTACTACTTCTGTGAGTCGAGATATTCGATTTTTTCAAAATTTTGTGAGTCGAGGTATGCAATTTTGAAAAATCGAATTTTGGCCAAAAATACATGAAAATTCTCAAAAAAATAAATGGCCATTTTTTAATTGGAAAAAACGTCCTCTTTCGAACCGTGCTACTCAAAAAGCTGTACTACTTTTGTGAGTCGAGATATTCGATTTTTTTCAAAAGTTTGTGAGTCGAGGTATTCAATTTTGAAAAATCGAATTTTGGCCAAAAATCATGAAAATTCTCAAAAAAATAAATGGCCATTTTTTAATTGGAAAAAACGTCCTCTTTCGAACCGTGCTACTCAAAAAGCTGTACTACTTCTGTGAGTCGAGATATTCGATTTTTTTCTTGTGAGTCGAGGTATTCAATTTTGAAAAATCGAATTTTGGCCAAAAATACATGAAAATTCTCAAAAAAAATAAATGGCCATTTTTTAATTGGAAAAAACGTCCTCTTTCGAACCGTGCTACTCAAAAAGCTTTACTACTTTTGTGAGTCGAGATATTCGATTTTTTTCAAAATTTTGTGAGTCGAGGTATTCAATTTTGAAAAATCGAATTTTGGCCAAAAATACATGAATATTCTCAAAAAAATAAATTTCCATTTTTTAATTGGAAAAAACGTCCTCTTTCGAACCGTGCTACTCAAAAAGCTGTACTACTTTTGTGAGTCGAGATATTCGATTTTTTTCAAAATTTTGTGTGTCGGGGTATTCAATTTTGAAAAATCGAATTTTGGCCAAAAATACATGAAAATTCTCAAAAAAATAAATGGCCATTTTTTAATTGGAAAAAACGTCCTCTTTCGAACCGTGCTACTCAAAAAGCTGTACTACTTCTGTGAGTCGAGATATTCGATTTTTTTCAAAATTTTGTGAGTCGAGGTATGCAATTTTGAAAAATCGAATTTTGGCCAAAAATACATGAAAATTCTCAAAAAGATAAATGGCCATTTTTTAATTGGAAAAAACGTCCTCTTTCGAACCGTGCTACTCAAAAAGCTGTACTACTTCTGTGAGTCGAGATATTCGATTTTTTTCAAAATTTTGTGAGTCGAGGTATTCAATTTTGAAAAATCGAATTTTGGCCAATAATACATGAAAATTCTCAAAAAAATAAATGGCCATTTTTTAATTGGAAAAAACGTCCTCTTTCGAACCGTGCTACTCAAAAAGCTGTACTACTTCTGTGAGTCGAGATATTCGATTTTTTTCAAAATTTTGTGAGTCGAGGTATTCAATTTTGAAAAATCGAATTTTGGCCAAAAATACATGAAAATTCTCAAAAAAATAAATGGCCATTTTTTAATTGGAAAAAACGTCCTCTTTCGAACCGTGCTACTCAAAAAGCTGTACTACTTTTGTGAGTCGAGATATTCGATTTTTTTCAAAAGTTTGTGAGTCGAGGTATTCAATTTTGAAAAATCGAATTTTGGCCAAAAATACATGAATATTCTCAAAAAAATAAATTTCCATTTTTTAATTGGAAAAAACGTCCTCTTTCGAACCGTGCTACTCAAAAAGCTGTACTACTTTTGTGAGTCGAGATATTCGATTTTTTTCAAAATTTTGTGTGTCGAGGTATTCAATTTTGAAAAATCGAATTTTGGCCAAAAATACATGAAAATTCTCAAAAAAATAAATGGCCATTTTTTAATTGGAAAAAACGTCCTCTTTCGAAACGTGATACTCAAAAAGCTTTACTACTTTTGTGAGTCGAGATATTCGATTTTTTTCAAAATTTTGTGAGTCGAGGTATTCAATTTTGAAAAATCGAATTTTGGCCAAAAATACATGAATATTCTCAAAAAATAAATTTCCATTTTTTAATTGGAAAAAACGTCCTCTTTCGAACCGTGCTAATCAAAAAGCTGTACTACTTTTGTGAGTCGAGATATTCGATTTTTTTCAAAATTTTGTGTGTCGGGGTATTCAATTTTGAAAAATCGAATTTTGGCCAAAAATACATGAAAATTCTCAAAAAAATAAATGGCCATTTTTTAATTGAAAAAAACGTCCTCTTTCGAACCGTGCTACTCAAAAAGCTGTACTACTTCTGTGAGTCGAGATATTCGATTTTTTCAAAATTTTGTGAGTCGAGGTATGCAATTTTGAAAAATCGAATTTTGGCCAAAAATACATGAAAATTCTCAAAAAAATAAATGGCCATTTTTTAATTGGAAAAAACGTCCTCTTTCGAACCGTGCTACTCAAAAAGCTGTACTACTTTTGTGAGTCGAGATATTCGATTTTTTTCAAAAGTTTGTGAGTCGAGGTATTCAATTTTGAAAAATCGAATTTTGGCCAAAAATCATGAAAATTCTCAAAAAAATAAATGGCCATTTTTTAATTGGAAAAAACGTCCTCTTTCGAACCGTGCTACTCAAAAAGCTGTACTACTTCTGTGAGTCGAGATATTCGATTTTTTTCAAAATTTTGTGAGTCGAGGTATTCAATTTTGAAAAATCGAATTTTGGCCAAAAATACATGAAAATTCTCAAAAAAAATAAATGGCCATTTTTTAATTGGAAAAAACGTCCTCTTTCGAACCGTGCTACTCAAAAAGCTTTACTACTTTTGTGAGTCGAGATATTCGATTTTTTTCAAAATTTTGTGAGTCGAGGTATTCAATTTTGAAAAATCGAATTTTGGCCAAAAATACATGAATATTCTCAAAAAAATAAATTTCCATTTTTTAATTGGAAAAAACGTCCTCTTTCGAACCGTGCTACTCAAAAAGCTGTACTACTTTTGTGAGTCGAGATATTCGATTTTTTTCAAAATTTTGTGTGTCGGGGTATTCAATTTTGAAAAATCGAATTTTGGCCAAAAATACATGAAAATTCTCAAAAAAATAAATGGCCATTTTTTAATTGGAAAAAACGTCCTCTTTCGAACCGTGCTACTCAAAAAGCTGTACTACTTCTGTGAGTCGAGATATTCGATTTTTTTCAAAATTTTGTGAGTCGAGGTATGCAATTTTGAAAAATCGAATTTTGGCCAAAAATACATGAAAATTCTCAAAAAGATAAATGGCCATTTTTTAATTGGAAAAAACGTCCTCTTTCGAACCGTGCTACTCAAAAAGCTGTACTACTTCTGTGAGTCGAGATATTCGATTTTTTTCAAAATTTTGTGAGTCGAGGTATTCAATTTTGAAAAATCGAATTTTGGCCAATAATACATGAAAATTCTCAAAAAAATAAATGGCCATTTTTTAATTGGAAAAAACGTCCTCTTTCGAACCGTGCTACTCAAAAAGCTGTACTACTTCTGTGAGTCGAGATATTCGATTTTTTTCAAAATTTTGTGAGTCGAGGTATTCAATTTTGAAAAATCGAATTTTGGCCAAAAATACATGAAAATTCTCAAAAAAATAAATGGCCATTTTTTAATTGGAAAAAACGTCCTCTTTCGAACCGTGCTACTCAAAAAGCTGTACTACTTTTGTGAGTCGAGATATTCGATTTTTTTCAAAAGTTTGTGAGTCGAGGTATTCAATTTTGAAAAATCGAATTTTGGCCAAAAATACATGAATATTCTCAAAAAAATAAATTTCCATTTTTTAATTGGAAAAAACGTCCTCTTTCGAACCGTGCTACTCAAAAAGCTGTACTACTTTTGTGAGTCGAGATATTCGATTTTTTTCAAAATTTTGTGTGTCGGGGTATTCAATTTTGAAAAATCGAATTTTGGCCAAAAATACATGAAAATTCTCAAAAAAATAAATGGCCATTTTTTAATTGGAAAAAACGTCCTCTTTCGAACCGTGCTACTCAAAAAGCTGTACTACTTCTGTGAGTCGAGATATTCGATTTTTTTCAAAATTTTGTGAGTCGAGGTATTCAATTTTGAAAAATCGAATTTTGGCCAAAAATACATGAAAATTCTCAAAAAAATAAATGGCCATTTTTTAATTGGAAAAAACGTCCTCTTTCGAACCGTGCTACTCAAAAAGCTTTACTACTTTTGTGAGTCGAGATATTCGATTTTTTTCAAAATTTTGTGAGTCGAGGTATTCAATTTTGAAAAATCGAATTTTGGCCAAAAATACATGAATATTCTCAAAAAAATAAATTTCCATTTTTTAATTGGAAAAAACGTCCTCTTTCGAACCGTGCTACTCAAAAAGCTGTACTACTTTTGTGAGTCGAGATATTCGATTTTTTTCAAAATTTTGTGAGTCGAGGTATGCAATTTTGAAAAATCGAATTTTGGCCAAAAATACATGAAAATTCTCAAAAAGATAAATGGCCATTTTTTAATTGGAAAAAACGTCCTCTTTCGAACCGTGCTACTCAAAAAGCTGTACTACTTCTGTGAGTCGAGATATTCGATTTTTTTCAAAAGTTTGTGAGTCGAGGTATTCAATTTTGAAAAATCGAATTTTGGCCAAAAATACATGAAAATTCTCAAAAAAAATAAATGGCCATTTTTTAATTGGAAAAAACGTCCTCTTTCGAACCGTGCTACTCAAAAAGCTTTACTACTTTTGTGAGTCGAGATATTCGATTTTTTTCAAAAGTTTGTGAGTCGAGGTATTCAATTTTGAAAAATCGAATTTTGGCCAAAAATACATGAATATTCTCAAAAAAATAAATTTCCATTTTTTAATTGGAAAAAACGTCCTCTTTCGAACCGTGCTACTCAAAAAGCTGTACTACTTTTGTGAGTCGAGATATTCGATTTTTTTCAAAATTTTGTGTGTCGGGGTATTCAATTTTGAAAAATCGAATTTTGGCCAAAAATACATGAAAATTCTCAAAAAAATAAATGGCAATTTTTTAATTGGAAAAAACGTCCTCTTTCGAACCGTGCTACTCAAAAAGCTGTACTACTTCTGTGAGTCGAGATATTCGATTTTTTTCAAAATTTTGTGAGTCGAGGTATGCAATTTTGAAAAATCGAATTTTGGCCAAAAATACATGAAAATTCTCAAAAAGATAAATGGCCATTTTTTAATTGGAAAAAACGTCCTCTTTCGAACCGTGCTACTCAAAAAGCTGTACTACTTCTGTGAGTCGAGATATTCGATTTTTTTCAAAATTTTGTGAGTCGAGGTATTCAATTTTGAAAAATCGAATTTTGGCCAAAAATACATGAAAATTCTCAAAAAAATAAATGGCCATTTTTTAATTGGAAAAAACGTCCTCTCTCGAACCGTGCTACTCAAAAAGCTGTACTACTTCTGTGAGTCGAGATATTCGATTTTTTTCAAAATTTTGTGAGTCGAGGTATTCAATTTTGAAAAATCGAATTTTGGCCAAAAATACATGAAAATTCTCAAAAAAATAAATGGCCATTTTTTAATTGGAAAAAACGTCCTCTTTCGAACCGTGCTACTCAAAAAGCTGTACTACTTTTGTGAGTCGAGATATTCGATTTTTTTCAAAAGTTTGTGAGTCGGGGTATTCAATTTTGAAAAATCGAATTTTGGCCAAAAATACATGAAAATTCTCAAAAAAATAAATGGCCATTTTTTAATTGGAAAAAACGTCCTCTTTCGAACCGTGCTACTCAAAAAGCTGTACTACTTCTGTGAGTCGAGATATTCGATTTTTTTCAAAATTTTGTGAGTCGAGGTATGCAATTTTGAAAAATCGAATTTTGGCCAAAAATACATGAAAATTCTCAAAAAGATAAATGGCCATTTTTTAATTGGAAAAAACGTCCTCTTTCGAACCGTGCTACTCAAAAAGCTGTACTACTTCTGTGAGTCGAGATATTCGATTTTTTTCAAAATTTTGTGAGTCGAGGTATTCAATTTTGAAAAATCGAATTTTGGCCAAAAATACATGAAAATTCTCAAAAAAATAAATGGCCATTTTTTAATTGGAAAAAACGTCCTCTCTCGAACCGTGCTACTCAAAAAGCTGTACTACTTCTGTGAGTCGAGATATTCGATTTTTTTCAAAATTTTGTGAGTCGAGGTATTCAATTTTGAAAAATCGAATTTTGGCCAAAAATACATGAAAATTCTCAAAAAAATAAATGGCCATTTTTTAATTGGAAAAAACGTCCTCTTTCGAACCGTGCTACTCAAAAAGCTGTACTACTTTTGTGAGTCGAGATATTCGATTTTTTTCAAAAGTTTGTGAGTCGGGGTATTCAATTTTGAAAAATCGAATTTTGGCCAAAAATACATGAAAATTCTCAAAAAAATAAATGGCCATTTTTTAATTGGAAAAAACGTCCTCTTTCGAACCGTGCTACTCAAAAAGCTGTACTACTTCTGTGAGTCGAGATATTCGATTTTTTTCAAAATTTTGTGAGGTTAGGTATTCAATTTTGAAAAATCGAATTTTGGCCAAAAATCATGAAAATTCTCAAAAAAATAAATGGCCATTTTTTAATTGGAAAAAACGTCCTCTTTCGAACCGTGCTACTCAAAAAGCTTTACTACTTTTGTGAGTCGAGATATTCGATTTTTTTCAAAATTTTGTGAGTCGAGGTATTCAATTTTGAAAAATCGAATTTTGGCCAAAAATACATGAATATTCTCAAAAAAATAAATTTCCATTTTTTAATTGGAAAAAACGTCCTCTTTCGAACCGTGCTACTCAAAAAGCTGTACTACTTCTGTGAGTCGAGATATTCGATTTTTTTCAAAATTTTGTGAGTCGAGGTATTCAATTTTGAAAAATCGAATTTTGGCCAAAAATCATGAAAATTCTCAAAAAAATAAATGGCCATTTTTTAATTGGAAAAAACGTCCTCTTTCGAACCGTGCTACTCAAAAAGCTGTACTACTTTTGTGAGTCGAGATATTCGATTTTTTTCAAAATTTTGTGAGTCGAGGTGTTCAATTTTGAAAAATCGAATTTTGGCCAAAAATACATGAATATTCTCAAAAAAATAAATTTCCATTTTTTAATTGGAAAAAACGTCCTCTTTCGAACCGTGCTACTCAAAAAGCTGTACTACTTTTGTGAGTCGAGATATTCGATTTTTTTCAAAATTTTGTGTGTCGGGGTATTCAATTTTGAAAAATCGAATTTTGGCCAAAAATACATGAAAATTCTCAAAAAAATAAATGGCCATTTTTTAATTGGAAAAAACGTCCTCTTTTGAACCGTGCTACTCAAAAAGCTGTACTACTTCTGTGAGTCGAGATATTCGATTTTTTTCAAAATTTTGTGAGTCGAGGTATGCAATTTTGAAAAATCGAATTTTGGCCAAAAATACATGAATATTCTCAAAAAAATAAATTTCCATTTTTTAATTGGAAAAAACGTCCTCTTTCGAACCGTGCTACTCAAAAAGCTGTACTACTTTTGTGAGTCGAGATATTCGATTTTTTTCAAAATTTTGTGTGTCGGGGTATTCAATTTTGAAAAATCGAATTTTGGCCAAAAATACATGAAAATTCTCAAAAAAATAAATGGCCATTTTTTAATTGGAAAAAACGTCCTCTTTCGAACCGTGCTACTCAAAAAGCTGTACTACTTCTGTGAGTCGAGATATTCGATTTTTTTCAAAATTTTGTGAGTCGAGGTATGCAATTTTGAAAAATCGAATTTTGGCCAAAAATACATGAAAATTCTCAAAAAGATAAATGGCCATTTTTTAATTGGAAAAAACGTCCTCTTTCGAACCGTGCTACTCAAAAAGCTGTACTACTTCTGTGAGTCGAGATATTCGATTTTTTTCAAAATTTTGTGAGTCGAGGTATTCAATTTTGAAAAATCGAATTTTGGCCAAAAATACATGAAAATTCTCAAAAAAATAAATGGCCATTTTTTAATTGGAAAAAACGTCCTCTCTCGAACCGTGCTACTCAAAAAGCTGTACTACTTCTGTGAGTCGAGATATTCGATTTTTTTCAAAATTTTGTGAGTTGAGGTATTCAATTTTGAAAAATCGAATTTTGGCCAAAAATACATGAAAATTCTCAAAAAATAAATGGCCATTTTTTAATTGGAAAAAACGTCCTCTTTCGAACCGTGCTACTCAAAAAGCTGTACTACTTTTGTGAGTCGAGATATTCGATTTTTTTCAAAAGTTTGTGAGTCGGGGTATTCAATTTTGAAAAATCGAATTTTGGCCAAAAATACATGAAAATTCTCAAAAAAATTAATGGCCATTTTTTAATTGGAAAAAACGTCCTCTTTCGAACCGTGCTACTCAAAAAGCTGTACTACTTCTGTGAGTCGAGATATTCGATTTTTTTCAAAATTTTGTGAGTCGAGGTATGCAATTTTGAAAAATCGAATTTTGGCCAAAAATACATGAAAATTCTCAAAAAGATAAATGGCCATTTTTTAATTGGAAAAAACGTCCTCTTTCGAACCGTGCTACTCAAAAAGCTGTACTACTTCTGTGAGTCGAGATATTCGATTTTTTTCAAAATTTTGTGAGTCGAGGTATTCAATTTTGAAAAATCGAATTTTGGCCAAAAATACATGAAAATTCTCAAAAAAATAAATGGCCATTTTTTAATTGGAAAAAACGTCCTCTTTCGAACCGTGCTACTCAAAAAGCTGTACTACTTCTGTGAGTCGAGATATTCGATTTTTTTCAAAATTTTGTGAGTCGAGGTATTCAATTTTGAAAAATCGAATTTTGGCCAAAAATCATGAAAATTCTCAAAAAAATAAATGGCCATTTTTTAATTGGAAAAAACATCCTCTTTCGAACCGTGCTACTCAAAAAGCTGTACTATTTCTGTGAGTCGAGATATTCGATTTTTATCAAAATTTTGTGAGTCGAGGTATTCAATTTTGAAAAATCGAATTTTGGCCAAAAATACATGAAAATTCTCAAAAAAAATAAATGGCCATTTTTTAATTGGAAAAAACGTCCTCTTTCGAACCGTGCTACTCAAAAAGCTTTACTACTTTTGTGAGTCGAGATATTCGATTTTTTTCAAAATTTTGTGAGTCGAGGTATTCAATTTTGAAAAATCGAATTTTGGCCAAAAATACATGAATATTCTCAAAAAAATAAATTTCCATTTTTTAATTGGAAAAAACGTCCTCTTTCGAACCGTGCTACTCAAAAAGCTGTACTACTTTTGTGAGTCGAGATATTCGATTTTTTTCAAAATTTTGTGTGTCGGGGTATTCAATTTTGAAAAATCGAATTTTGGCCAAAAATACATGAAAATTCTCAAAAAAATAAATGGCCATTTTTTAATTGGAAAAAACGTCCTCTTTCGAACCGTGCTACTCAAAAAGCTGTACTACTTCTGTGAGTCGAGATATTCGATTTTTATCAAAATTTTGTGAGTCGAGGTATTCAATTTTGAAAAATCGAATTTTGGCCAAAAATACATGAAAATTCTCAAAAAAAATAAATGGCCATTTTTTAATTGGAAAAAACGTCCTCTTTCGAACCGTGCTACTCAAAAAGCTTTACTACTTTTGTGAGTCGAGATATTCGATTTTTTTCAAAATTTTGTGAGTCGAGGTATTCAATTTTGAAAAATCGAATTTTGGCCAAAAATACATGAATATTCTCAAAAAAATAAATTTCCATTTTTTAATTGGAAAAAACGTCCTCTTTCGAACCGTGCTACTCAAAAAGCTGTACTACTTTTGTGAGTCGAGATATTCGATTTTTTTCAAAATTTTGTGTGTCGGGGTATTCAATTTTGAAAAATCGAATTTTGGCCAAAAATACATGAAAATTCTCAAAAAAATAAATGGCCATTTTTTAATTGGAAAAAACGTCCTCTTTCGAACCGTGCTACTCAAAAAGCTGTACTACTTCTGTGAGTCGAGATATTCGATTTTTTTCAAAATTTTGTGAGTCGAGGTATGCAATTTTGAAAAATCGAATTTTGGCCAAAAATACATGAAAATTCTCAAAAAGATAAATGGCCATTTTTTAATTGGAAAAAACGTCCTCTTTCGAACCGTGCTACTCAAAAAGCTGTACTACTTCTGTGAGTCGAGATATTCGATTTTTTTCAAAATTTTGTGAGTCGAGGTATTCAATTTTGAAAAATCGAATTTTGGCCAAAAATACATGAAAATTCTCAAAAAAATAAATGGCCATTTTTTAATTGGAAAAAACGTCCTCTTTCGAACCGTGCTACTCAAAAAGCTGTACTACTTCTGTGAGTCGAGATATTCGATTTTTTTCAAAATTTTGTGAGTCGAGGTATTCAATTTTGAAAAATCGAATTTTGGCCAAAAATACATGAAAATTCTCAAAAAAATAAATGGCCATTTTTTAATTGGAAAAAACGTCCTCTTTCGAACCGTGCTACTCAAAAAGCTGTACTACTTTTGTGAGTCGAGATATTCGATTTTTTTCAAAAGTTTGTGAGTCGAGGTATTCAATTTTGAAAAATCGAATTTTGGCCAAAAATACATGAATATTCTCAAAAAAATAAATTTCCATTTTTTAATTGGAAAAAACGTCCTCTTTCGAACCGTGCTACTCAAAAAGCTGTACTACTTTTGTGAGTCGAGATATTCGATTTTTTTCAAAATTTTGTGTGTCGGGGTATTCAATTTTGAAAAATCGAATTTTGGCCAAGAATACATGAAAATTCTCAAAAAAATAAATGGCCATTTTTTAATTGGAAAAAACGTCCTCTTTCGAACCGTGCTACTCAAAAAGCTGTACTACTTCTGTGAGTCGAGATATTCGATTTTTTCAAAATTTTGTGAGTCGAGGTATGCAATTTTGAAAAATCGAATTTTGGCCAAAAATACATGAAAATTCTCAAAAAGATAAATGGCCATTTTTAATTGGAAAAAACGTCCTCTTTCGAACCGTGCTACTCAAAAAGCTGTACTACTTCTGTGAGTCGAGATATTCGATTTTTTTCAAAATTTTGTGAGTCGAGGTATTCAATTTTGAAAAATCGAATTTTGGCCAAAAATCATGAAAATTCTCAAAAAAATAAATGGCCATTTTTTAATTGGAAAAAACATCCTCTTTCGAACCGTGCTCCTCAAAAAGCTGTACTACTTCTGTGAGTCGAGATATTCGATTTTTTTCAAAATTTTGTGAGTCGAGGTATTCAATTTTGAAAAATCGAATTTTGGCCAAAAATATATGAAAATTCTCAAAAAAAATAAATGGCCATTTTTTAATTGGAAAAAACGTCCTCTTTCGAACCGTGCTACTCAAAAAGCTTTACTACTTTTGTGAGTCGAGATATTCGATTTTTTTCAAAATTTTGTGAGTCGAGGTATTCAATTTTGAAAAATCGAATTTTGGCCAAAAATACATGAAAATTCTCAAAAAAATAAATGGCCATTTTTTAATTGGAAAAAACGTCCTCTTTCGAACCGTGCTACTCAAAAAGCTGTACTACTTCTGTGAGTCGAGATATTCGATTTTTTTCAAAATTTTGTGAGTCGAGGTATGCAATTTTGAAAAATCGAATTTTGGCCAAAAATACATGAAAATTCTCAAAAAGATAAATGGCCATTTTTTAATTGGAAAAAACGTCCTCTTTCGAACCGTGCTACTCAAAAAGCTGTACTACTTCTGTGAGTCGAGATATTCGATTTTTTTCAAAAGTTTGTGAGTCGAGGTATTCAATTTTGAAAAATCGAATTTTGGCCAAAAATACATGAAAATTCTCAAAAAAATAAATGGCCATTTTTTAATTGGAAAAAACGTCCTCTCTCGAACCGTGCTACTCAAAAAGCTGTACTACTTCTGTGAGTCGAGATATTCGATTTTTTCCAAAATTTTGTGAGTCGAGGTATTCAATTTTGAAAAATCGAATTTTGGCCAAAAATACATGAAAATTCTCAAAAAAATAAATGGCCATTTTTTAATTGGAAAAAACGTCCTCATTCGAACCGTGCTACTCAAAAAGCTGTACTACTTTTGTGAGTCGAGATATTCGATTTTTTTCAAAAGTTTGTGAGTCGGGGTATTCAATTTTGAAAAATCGAATTTTGGCCAAAAATACATGAAAATTCTCAAAAAAATAAATGGCCATTTTTTAATTGGAAAAAACGTCCTCTTTCGAACCGTGCTACTCAAAAAGCTGTACTACTTCTGTGAGTCGAGATATTCGATTTTTTTCAAAATTTTGTGAGTCGAGGTATGCAATTTTGAAAAATCGAATTTTGGCCAAAAATACATGAAAATTCTCAAAAAGATAAATGGCCATTTTTTAATTGGAAAAAACGTCCTCTTTCGAACCGTGCTACTCAAAAAGCTGTACTACTTCTGTGAGTCGAGATATTCGATTTTTTTCAAAATTTTGTGAGTCGAGGTATTCAATTTTGAAAAATCGAATTTTGGCCAAAAATACATGAAAATTCTCAAAAAAATAAATGGCCATTTTTTAATTGGAAAAACGTCCTCTTTCGAACCGTGCTACTCAAAAAGCTGTACTACTTCTGTGAGTCGAGATATTCGATTTTTTTCAAAAGTTTGTGAGTCGAGGTATTCAATTTTGAAAAATCGAATTTTGGCCAAAAATACATGAAAATTCTCAAAAAAATAAATTTCCATTTTTTAATTGGAAAAAACGTCCTCTTTCGAACCGTGCTACTCAAAAAGCTGTACTACTTTTGTGAGTCGAGATATTCGATTTTTTTCAAAATTTTGTGAGTCGAGGTATTCAATTTTGAAAAATCGAATTTTGGCCAAAAATACATGAATATTCTCAAAAAAATAAATTTCCATTTTTTAATTGGAAAAAACGTCCTCTTTCGAACCGTGCTACTCAAAAAGCTGTACTACTTCTGTGAGTCGAGATATTCGATTTTTTTCAAAATTTTGTGAGTCGAGGTATTCAATTTTGAAAAATCGAATTTTGGCCAAAAATACATGAAAATTCTCAAAAAAATAAATGGCCATTTTTTAATTGGAAAAAACGTCCTCTTTCGAACCGTGCTACTCAAAAAGCTGTACTACTTCTGTGAGTCGTGATATTCGATTTTTTTCAAAATTTTGTGAGTCGAGGTATTCAATTTTGAAAAATCGAATTTTGGCCAAAAATACATGAAAATTCTCAAAAAAATAAATGGCCATTTTTTAATTGGAAAAAACGTCCTCTTTCGAACCGTGCTACCAAAAAGCTGTACTACTTCTGTGAGTCGAGATATTCAATTTTTTTCAAAATTTTGTGAGTCGAGGTATTCAATTTTGAAAAATCGAATTTTGGCCAAAAATACATGAATATTCTCAAAAAAATAAATTTCCATTTTTTAATTGGAAAAAACGTCCTCTTTCGAACCGTGCTACTCAAAAAGCTGTACTACTTTTGTGAGTCGATATATTCGATTTTTTTCAAAATTTTGTGTGTCGGGGTATTCAATTTTGAAAAATCGAATTTTGGCCAAAAATACATGAAAATTCTCAAAAAAATAAATGGCCATTTTTTAATTGGAAAAAACGTCCTCTTTCGAACCGTGCTACTCAAAAAGCTGTACTACTTCTGTGAGTCGAGATATTCGATTTTTTTCAAAATTTTGTGAGTCGAGGTATGCAATTTTGAAAAATCGAATTTTGGCCAAAAATACATGAAAATTCTCAAAAAGATAAATGGCCATTTTTTAATTGGAAAAAACGTCCTCTTTCGAACCGTGCTACTCAAAAAGCTGTACTACTTCTGTGAGTCGGGATATTCGATTTTTTTCAAAATTTTGTGAGTCGAGGTATTCAATTTTGAAAAATCGAATTTTGGCCAAAAATACATGAAAATTCTCAAAAAAATAAATGGCCATTTTTTAATTGGAAAAAACGTCCTCTTTCGAACCGTGCTACTCAAAAAGCTGTACTACTTTTGTGAGTCGAGATATTCGATTTTTTTCAAAATTTTGTGAGTCGAGGTATTCAATTTTGAAAAATCGAATTTTGTCCAAAAATACATGAAAATTCTCAAAAAAATAAATGGCCATTTTTTAATTGGAAAAAACGTCCTCTTTCGAACCGTGCTACTCAAAAAGCTGTACTACTTCTGTGAGTCGAGATATTCGATTTTTTTCAAAATTTTGTGAGTCGAGGTATGCAATTTTGAAAAATCGAATTTTGGCCAAAAATACATGAAAATTCTCAAAAAGATAAATGGCCATTTTTTAATTGGAAAAAACGTCCTCTTTCGAACCGTGCTACTCAAAAAGCTGTACTACTTCTGTGAGTCGAGATATTCGATTTTTTTCAAAATTTTGTGAGTCGAGGTATTCAATTTTGAAAAATCGAATTTTGGCCAAAAATACATGAAAATTCTCAAAAAAATAAATGGCCATTTTTTAATTGGAAAAAACGTCCTCTTTCGAACCGTGCTACTCAAAAAGCTGTACTACTTTTGTGAGTCGAGATATTCGATTTTTTTCAAAAGTTTGTGAGTCGGGGTATTCAATTTTGAAAAATCGAATTTTGTCCAAAAATACATGAAAATTCTCAAAAAAATAAATGGCCATTTTTTAATTGGAAAAAACGTCCTCTTTCGAACCGTGCTACCAAAAAGCTGTACTACTTCTGTGAGTCGAGATATTCGATTTTTTTCAAAATTTTGTGAGTCGAGGTATTCAATTTTGAAAAATCGAATTTTGGCCAAAAATACATGAATATTCTCAAAAAAATAAATTTCCATTTTTTAATTGGAAAAAACGTCCTCTTTCGAACCGTGCTACTCAAAAAGCTGTACTACTTTTGTGAGTCGATATATTCGATTTTTTTCAAAATTTTGTGTGTCGGGGTATTCAATTTTGAAAAATCGAATTTTGGCCAAAAATACATGAAAATTCTCAAAAAAATAAATGGCCATTTTTTAATTGGAAAAAACGTCCTCTTTCGAACCGTGCTACTCAAAAAGCTGTACTACTTCTGTGAGTCGAGATATTCGATTTTTTTCAAAATTTTGTGAGTCGAGGTATGCAATTTTGAAAAATCGAATTTTGGCCAAAAATACATGAAAATTCTCAAAAAGATAAATGGCCATTTTTTAATTGGAAAAAACGTCCTCTTTCGAACCGTGCTACTCAAAAAGCTGTACTACTTCTGTGAGTCGAGATATTCGATTTTTTTCAAAATTTTGTGAGTCGAGGTATTCAATTTTGAAAAATCGAATTTTGGCCAAAAATACATGAAAATTCTCAAAAAAATAAATGGCCATTTTTTAATTGGAAAAAACGTCCTCTTTCGAACCGTGCTACTCAAAAAGCTGTACTACTTTAGTGAGTCGAGATATTCGATTTTTTACAAAAGTTTGTGAGTCGGGGTATTCAATTTTGAAAAATCGAATTTTGTCCAAAAATACATGAAAATTCTCAAAAAAATAAATGGCCATTTTTTAATTGGAAAAAACGTCCTCTTTCGAACCGTGCTACTCAAAAAGCTGTACTACTTCTGTGAGTCGAGATATTCGATTTTTTTCAAAATTTTGTGAGTCGAGGTATGCAATTTTGAAAAATCGAATTTTGGCCAAAAATACATGAAAATTCTCAAAAAGATAAATGGCCATTTTTTAATTGGAAAAAACGTCCTCTTTCGAACCGTGCTACTCAAAAAGCTGTACTACTTCTGTGAGTCGAGATATTCGATTTTTTTCAAAATTTTGTGAGTCGAGGTATTCAATTTTGAAAAATCGAATTTTGGCCAAAAATACATGAAAATTCTCAAAAAAATAAATGGCCATTTTTTAATTGGAAAAAACGTCCTCTTTCGAACCGTGCTACTCAAAAAGCTGTACTACTTTTGTGAGTCGAGATATTCGATTTTTTTCAAAAGTTTGTGAGTCGAGGTATTCAATTTTGAAAAATCGAATTTTGGCCAAAAATCATGAAAATTCTCAAAAAAATAAATGGCCATTTTTTAATTGGAAAAAACGTCCTCTTTCGAACCGTGCTACTCAAAAAGCTGTACTACTTCTGTGAGTCGAGATATTCGATTTTTTTCAAAATTTTGTGAGTCGAGGTATTCAATTTTGAAAAATCGAATTTTGGGCAAAAATACATGAAAATTCTCAAAAAAATAAATGGCCATTTTTTAATTGGAAAAAACGTCCTCTTTCGAACTGTGTTACTCAAAAAGCTGTACTACTTTTGTGAGTCGAGATATTCGATTTTTTTCAAAATTTTGTGAGTCGAGGTATTCAATTTTGAAAAATCGAATTTTGGCCAAAAATACATGAAAATTCTCAAAAAAATAAATGGCCATTTTTTAATTGGAAAAAACGTCCTCTTTCGAACCGTGCTACTCAAAAAGCTGTACTACTTCTGTGAGTCAAGATATTCGATTTTTTTCAAAATTTTGTGAGTCGAGGTATTCAATTTTGAAAAATCGAATTTTGGCCAAAAATACATGAAAATTCTCAAAAAAATAAATGACCATTTTTTAATTGGAAAAAACGTCCTCTTTCGAACCGTGCTACTCAAAAAGCTGTACTACGTTTGTGAGTCGAGATATTCGATTTTTTTCAAAAGTTTGTGAGTCGAGGTATTCAATTTTGAAAAATCGAATTTTTGCCAAAAATCATGAAAATTCTCAAAAAAATAAATGGCCATTTTTTAATTGGAAAAAACGTCCTCTTTCGAACCGTGCTACTCAAAAAGCTGTACTACTTCTGTGAGTCGAGATATTCGATTTTTTTCAAAATTTTGTGAGTCGAGGTATTCAATTTTGAAAAATCGAATTTTGGCCAAAAATACATGAAAATTCTCAAAAAAATAAATGGCCATTTTTTAATTGGAAAAAACGTCCTCTTTCGAACCGTGCTACTCAAAAAGCTGTACTACTTTTGTGAGTCGAGATATTCGATTTTTTTCAAAAGTTTGTGAGTCGAGGTATTCAATTTTGAAAAATCGAATTTTGGCCAAAAATCATGAAAATTCTCAAAAAAATAAATGGCCATTTTTTAATTGGAAAAAACGTCCTCTTTCGAACCGTGCTACTCAAAAAGCTGTACTACTTCTGTGAGTCGAGATATTCGATTTTTTTCAAAATTTTGTGAGTCGAGGTATTCAATTTTGAAAAATCGAATTTTGGCCAAAAATACATGAAAATTCTCAAAAAAATAAATGGCCATTTTTTAATTGGAAAAAACGTCCTCTTTCGAACTGTGCTACTCAAAAAGCTGTACTACTTTTGTGAGTCGAGATATTCGATTTTTTTCAAAATTTTGTGAGTCGAGGTATTCAATTTTGAAAAATCGAATTTTGGCCAAAAATACATGAAAATTCTCAAAAAAATAAATTTCCATTTTTTAATTGGAAAAAACGTCCTCTTTCGAACCGTGCTACTCAAAAAGCTGTACTACTTTTGTGAGTCGAGATATTCGATTTTTTTCAAAAGTTTGTGAGTCGAGGTATTCAATTTTGAAAAATCGAATTTTGGCCAAAAATCATGAAAATTCTCAAAAAAATAAATGGCCATTTTTTAATTGAAAAAAACGTCCTCTTTCGAACCGTGCTACTCAAAAAGCTGTACTACTTCTGTGAGTCGAGATATTCGATTTTTTTCAAAATTTTGTGAGTCGAGGTATTCAATTTTGAAAAATCGAATTTTGGCCAAAAATACATGAAAATTCTCAAAAAAATAAATGGCCATTTTTTAATTGGAAAAAACGTCCTCTTTCGAACTGTGCTACTCAAAAAGCTGTACTACTTTTGTGAGTCGAGATATTCGATTTTTTTCAAAATTTTGTGAGTCGAGGTATTCAATTTTGAAAAATCGAATTTTGGCCAAAAATACATGAAAATTCTCAAAAAAATAAATTTCCATTTTTTAATTGGAAAAAACGTCCTCTTTCGAACCGTGCTACTCAAAAAGCTGTACTACTTTTGTGAGTCGAGATATTCGATTTTTTTCAAAAGTTTGTGAGTCGAGGTATTCAATTTTGAAAAATCGAATTTTGGCCAAAAATCATGAAAATTCTCAAAAAAATAAATGGCCATTTTTTAATTGAAAAAAACGTCCTCTTTCGAACCGTGCTACTCAAAAAGCTGTACTACTTCTGTGAGTCGAGATATTCGATTTTTTTCAAAATTTTGTGAGTCGAGGTATTCAATTTTGAAAAATCGAATTTTGGCCAAAAATACATGAAAATTCTCAAAAAAATAAATGGCCATTTTTTAATTGGAAAAAACGTCCTCTTTCGAACTGTGCTACTCAAAAAGCTGTACTACTTTTGTGAGTCGAGATATTCGATTTTTTTCAAAATTTTGTGAGTCGAGGTATTCAATTTTGAAAAATCGAATTTTGGCCAAAAATACATGAAAATTCTCAAAAAAATAAATTTCCATTTTTTAATTGGAAAAAACGTCCTCTTTCGAACCGTGCTACTCAAAAAGCTGTACTACTTTTGTGAGTCGAGATATTCGATTTTTTTCAAAAGTTTGTGAGTCGAGGTATTCAATTTTGAAAAATCGAATTTTGGCCAAAAATCATGAAAATTCTCAAAAAAATAAATGGCCATTTTTTAATTGGAAAAAACATCCTCTTTCGAACCGTGCTACTCAAAAAGCTGTACTACTTCTGTGAGTCGAGATATTCGATTTTTTTCAAAATTTTGTGAGTCGAGGTATTCAATTTTGAAAAATCGAATTTTGGCCAAAAATACATGAAAATTCTCAAAAAAATAAATGGCCATTTTTTAATTGGAAAAAACGTCCTCTTTCGAACCGTGCTACTCAAAAAGCTGTACTACTTCTGCGAGTCGAGATATTCGATTTTTTCAAAATTTTGTGAGTCGAGGTATGCAATTTTGAAAAATCGAATTTTGGCCAAAAATACATGAAAATTCTCAAAAAAATAAATGGCCATTTTTTAATTGGAAAAAACATCCTCTTTCGAACCGTGCTACTCAAAAAGCTGTACTACTTCTGTGAGTCGAGATATTCGATTTTTTTCAAAATTTTGTGAGTCGAGGTATTCAATTTTGAAAAATCGAATTTTGGCCAAAAATACATGAAAATTCTCAAAAAAAATAAATGGCCATTTTTTAATTGGAAAAAACGTCCTCTTTCGAACCGTGCTACTCAAAAAGCTTTACTACTTTTGTGAGTCGAGATATTCGATTTTTTTCAAAATTTTGTGAGTCGAGGTATTCAATTTTGAAAAATCGAATTTTGGCCAAAAATACATGAATATTCTCAAAAAAATAAATTTCCATTTTTTAATTGGAAAAAACGTCCTCTTTCGAACCGTGCTACTCAAAAAGCTGTACTACTTTTGTGAGTCGAGATATTCGATTTTTTTCAAAATTTTGTGTGTCGGGGTATTCAATTTTGAAAAATCGAATTTTGGCCAAAAATACATGAAAATTCTCAAAAAAATAAATGGCCATTTTTTAATTGGAAAAAACGTCCTCTTTCGAACCGTGCTACTCAAAAAGCTGTACTACTTCTGTGAGTCGAGATATTCGATTTTTTTCAAAATTTTGTGAGTCGAGGTATGCAATTTTGAAAAATCGAATTTTGGCCAAAAATACATGAAAATTCTCAAAAAGATAAATGGCCATTTTTTAATTGGAAAAAACGTCCTCTTTCGAACCGTGCTACTCAAAAAGCTGTACTACTTCTGTGAGTCGAGATATTCGATTTTTTTCAAAATTTTGTGAGTCGAGGTATTCAATTTTGAAAAATCGAATTTTGGCCAAAAATACATGAAAATTCTCAAAAAAATAAATGGCCATTTTTTAATTGGAAAAAACGTCCTCTTTCGAACCGTGCTACTCAAAAAGCTGTACTACTTTTGTGAGTCGAGATATTCGATTTTTTTCAAAAGTTTGTGAGTCGGGGTTATCAATTTTGAAAAATCGAATTTTGGCCAAAAATACATGAAAATTCTCAAAAAAATAAATGGCCATTTTTTAATTGGAAAAAACGTCCTCTTTCGAACCGTGCTACTCAAAAAGCTGTACTACTTCTGTGAGTCGAGATATTCGATTTTTTCAAAATTTTGTGAGTCGAGGTATGCAATTTTGAAAAATCGAATTTTGGCCAAAAATACATGAAAATTCTCAAAAAAATAAATGGCCATTTTTTAATTGGAAAAAACATCCTCTTTCGAACCGTGCTACTCAAAAAGCTGTACTACTTCTGTGAGTCGAGATATTCGATTTTTTCAAAATTTTGTGAGTCGAGGTATTCAATTTTGAAAAATCGAATTTTGGCCAAAAATACATGAAAATTCTCAAAAAAAATAAATGGCCATTTTTTAATTGGAAAAAACGTCCTCTTTCGAACCGTGCTACTCAAAAAGCTTTACTACTTTTGTGAGTCGAGATATTCGATTTTTTTCAAAATTTTGTGAGTCGAGGTATTCAATTTTGAAAAATCGAATTTTGGCCAAAAATACATGAATATTCTCAAAAAAATAAATTTCCATTTTTTAATTGGAAAAAACGTCCTCTTTCGAACCGTGCTACTCAAAAAGCTGTACTACTTTTGTGAGTCGAGATATTCGATTTTTTTCAAAATTTTGTGTGTCGGGGTATTCAATTTTGAAAAATCGAATTTTGGCCAAAAATACATGAAAATTCTCAAAAAAATAAATGGCCATTTTTTAATTGGAAAAAACGTCCTCTTTCGAACCGTGCTACTCAAAAAGCTGTACTACTTCTGTGAGTCGAGATATTCGATTTTTTTCAAAATTTTGTGAGTCGAGGTATGCAATTTTGAAAAATCGAATTTTGGCCAAAAATACATGAAAATTCTCAAAAAGATAAATGGCCATTTTTTAATTGGAAAAAACGTCCTCTTTCGAACCGTGCTACTCAAAAAGCTGTACTACTTCTGTGAGTCGAGATATTCGATTTTTTTCAAAATTTTGTGAGTCGAGGTATTCAATTTTGAAAAATCGAATTTTGGCCAAAAATACATGAAAATTCTCAAAAAAATAAATGGCCATTTTTTAATTGGAAAAAACGTCCTCTTTCGAACCGTGCTACTCAAAAAGCTGTACTACTTTTGTGAGTCGAGATATTCGATTTTTTCAAAAGTTTGTGAGTCGGGGTATTCAATTTTGAAAAATCGAATTTTGGCCAAAAATACATGAAAATTCTCAAAAAAATAAATGGCCATTTTTTAATTGGAAAAAACGTCCTCTTTCGAACCGTGCTACTCAAAAAGCTGTACTACTTCTGTGAGTCGAGATATTAGATTTTTTTCAAAATTTTGTGAGTCGAGGTATGCAATTTTGAAAAATCGAATTTTGGCCAAAAATACATGAAAATTCTCAAAAAGATAAATGGCCATTTTTTAATTGGAAAAAACGTCCTCTTTCGAACCGTGCTACTCAAAAAGCTGTACTACTTCTGTGAGTCGAGATATTCGATTTTTTTCAAAATTTTGTGAGTCGAGGTATTCAATTTTGAAAAATCGAATTTTGGCCAAAAATACATGAAAATTCTCAAAAAAATAAATGGCCACTTTTTAATTGGAAAAAACGTCCTCTTTCGAACCGTGCTACTCAAAAAGCTGTACTACTTTTGTGAGTCGAGATATTCGATTTTTTTCAAAAGTTTGTGAGTCGGGGTATTCAATTTTGAAAAATCGAATTTTGGCCAAAAATACATGAAAATTCTCAAAAAAATAAATGGCCATTTTTTAATTGGAAAAAACGTCCTCTTTCGAACCGTGCTACTCAAAAAGCTGTACTACTTCTGTGAGTCGAGATATTCGATTTTTTTCAAAATTTTGTGAGTCGAGGTATGCAATTTTGAAAAATCGAATTTTGGCCAAAAATACATGAAAATTCTCAAAAAGATAAATGGCCATTTTTTAATTGGAAAAAACGTCCTCTTTCGAACCGTGCTACTCAAAAAGCTGTACTACTTCTGTGAGTCGAGATATTCGATTTTTTTCAAAATTTTGTGAGTCGAGGTATTCAATTTTGAAAAATCGAATTTTGGCCAAAAATACATGAAAATTCTCAAAAAAATAAATGGCCATTTTTTAATTGGAAAAAACGTCCTCTTTCGAACCGTGCTACTCAAAAAGCTGTACTACTTCTGTGAGTCAAGATATTCGATTTTTTTCAAAATTTTGTGAGTCGAGGTATTCAATTTTGAAAAATCGAATTTTGGCCAAAAATACATGAAAATTCTCAAAAAAATAAATGGCCATTTTTTAATTGGAAAAAACGTCCTCTTTCGAACCGTGCTACTCAAAAAGCTGTACTACTTTTGTGAGTCGAGATATTCGAATTTTTTCAAAATTTTGTGAGTCGAGGTATTCAATTTTGAAAAATCGAATTTTGGCCAAAAATACATGAAAATTCTCAAAAAAATAAATGGCCATTTTTTAATTGGAAAAAACGTCCTCTTTCGAACTGTGCTACTCAAAAAGCTGTACTACTTTTGTGAGTCGAGATATTCGATTTTTTTCAAAAGTTTGTGAGTCGAGGTATTCAATTTTGAAAAATCGAATTTTGGCCTAAAATCATGAAAATTCTCAAAAAAATAAATGGCCATTTTTTAATTGGAAAAAACATCCTCTTTCGAACCGTGCTACTCAAAAAGCTGTACTACTTCTGTGAGTCGAGATATTCGATTTTTTTCAAAATTTTGTGAGTCGAGGTATTCAATTTTGAAAAATCGAATTTTGGCCAAAAATACATGAAAATTCTCAAAAAAAATAAATGGCCATTTTTTAATTGGAAAAAACGTCCTCTTTCGAACCGTGCTACTCAAAAAGCTTTACTACTTTTGTGAGTCGAGATATTCGATTTTTTTCAAAATTTTGTGAGTCGAGGTATTCAATTTTGAAAAATCGAATTTTGGCCAAAAATACATGAAAATTCTCAAAAAAATAAATGGCCATTTTTTAATTGGAAAAAACGTCCTCTTTCGGACCGTGCTACTCAAAAAGCTGTACTACGTTTGTGAGTCGAGATATTCGATTTTTTTCAAAAGTTTGTGAGTCGGGGTATTCAATTTTGAAAAATCGAATTTTGGCCAAAAATACATGAAAATTCTCAAAAAAATAAATGGCCATTTTTTAATTGGAAAAAACGTCCTCTTTCGAACCGTGCTACTCAAAAAGCTGTACTACTTTGTGAGTCGAGATATTCGATTTTTTTCAAAAGTTTGTGAGTCGGGGTATTCAATTTTGAAAAATCGAATTTTGGCCAAAAATACATGAAAATTCTCAAAAAAATAAATGGCCATTTTTTAATTGGAAAAAACGTCCTCTTTCGGACCGTGCTACTCAAAAAGCTGTACTACTTCTGTGAGTCGAGATATTCGATTTTTTTCAAAATTTTGTGAGTCGAGGTATGCAATTTTGAAAAATCGAATTTTGGCCAAAAATACATGAAAATTCTCAAAAAGATAAATGGTCATTTTTTAATTGGAAAAAACGTCCTCTTTCGAACCGTGCTACTCAAAAAGCTGTACTACTTCTGTGAGTCGAGATATTCGATTTTTTTCAAAATTTTGTGAGTCGAGGTATTCAATTTTGAAAACTCGAATTTTGGCCAAAAATACATGAAAATTCTCAAAAAAATAAATGGCCATTTTTTAATTGGAAAAAACGTCCTCTTTCGAACCGTGCTACTCAAAAAGCTGTACTACTTCTGTGAGTCGAGATATTCGATTTTTTTCAAAATTTTGTGAGTCGAGGTATTCAATTTTGAAAAATCGAATTTTGGCCAAAAATACATGAAAATTCTCAAAAAAATAAATGGCCATTTTTTAATTGGAAAAAACGTCCTCTTTCGAACCGTGCTACTCAAAAAGCTTTACTACTTTTGTGAGTCGAGATATTCGATTTTTTTCAAAATTTTGTGAGTCGAGGTATTCAATTTTGAAAAATCGAATTTTGGCCAAAAATACATGAAAATTCTCAAAAAAATAAATGGCCATTTTTTAATTGGAAAAAACGTCCTCTTTCGGACCGTGCTACTCAAAAAGCTGTACTACTTTTGTGAGTCGAGATATTCGATTTTTTTCAAAAGTTTGTGAGTCGGGGTATTCAATTTTGAAAAATCGAATTTTGGCCAAAAATACATGAACATTCTCAAAAAAATAAATGGCCATTTTTTAATTGGAAAAAACGTCCTCTTTCGAACCGTGCTACTCAAAAAGCTGTACTACTTTGTGAGTCGAGATATTCGATTTTTTTCAAAAGTTTGTGAGTCGGGGTATTCAATTTTGAAAAATCGAATTTTGGCCAAAAATACATGAAAATTCTCAAAAAAATAAATGGCCATTTTTTAATTGGAAAAAACGTCCTCTTTCGGACCGTGCTACTCAAAAAGCTGTACTACTTCTGTGAGTCGAGATATTCGATTTTTTTCAAAATTTTGTGAGTCGAGGTATGCAATTTTGAAAAATCGAATTTTGGCCAAAAATACATGAAAATTCTCAAAAAGATAAATGGCCATTTTTTAATTGGAAAAAACGTCCTCTTTCGAACCGTGCTACTCAAAAAGCTGTACTACTTCTGTGAGTCGAGATATTCGATTTTTTTCAAAATTTTGTGAGTCGAGGTATTCAATTTTGAAAAATCGAATTTTGGCCAAAAATACATGAAAATTCTCAAAAAAATAAATGGCCATTTTTTAATTGGAAAAAACGTCCTCTTTCGAACCGTGCTACTCAAAAAGCTGTACTACTTCTGTGAGTCGAGATATTCGATTTTTTTCAAAATTTTGTGAGTCGAGGTATTCAATTTTGAAAAATCGAATTTTGGCCAAAAATACATGAAAATTCTCAAAAAAATAAATGGCCATTTTTTAATTGGAAAAAACGTCCTCTTTCGAACCGTGCTACTCAAAAAGCTGTACTACTTTTGTGAGTCGAGATATTCGATTTTTTTCAAAAGTTTGTGAGTCGAGGTATTCAATTTTGAAAAATCGAATTTTGGCCAAAAATCATGAAAATTCTCAAAAAAATAAATGGCCATTTTTTAATTGGAAAAAACGTCCTCTTTCGAACCGTGCTACTCAAAAAGCTGTACTACTTCTGTGAGTCGAGATATTCGATTTTTTTCAAAATTTTGTGAGTCGAGGTATTCAATTTTGAAAAATCGAATTTTGGCCAAAAATACATGAAAATTCTCAAAAAAATAAATGGCCATTTTTTAATTGGAAAAAACGTCCTCTTTCGAACCGTGCTACTCAAAAAGCTGTACTACTTTTGTGAGTCGAGATATTCGATTTTTTTCAAAATTTTGTGAGTCGAGGTATTCAATTTTGAAAAATCGAATTTTGGCCAAAAATACATGAAAATTCTCAAAAAAATAAATGGCCATTTTTTAATTGGAAAAAACGTCCTCTTTCGAACCGTGCTACTCAAAAAGCTGTACTACTTCTGTGAGTCGAGATATTCGATTTTTTTCAAAAGTTTGTGAGTCGAGGTATTCAATTTTGAAAAATCGAATTTTGGCCAAAAATCATGAAAATTCTCAAAAAAATAAATGGCCATTTTTTAATTGGAAAAAACGTCCTCTTTCGAACCGTGCTACTCAAAAAGCTGTACTACTTCTGTGAGTCGAGATATTCGATTTTTTTCAAAATTTTGTGAGTCGAGGTATTCAATTTTGAAAAATCGAATTTTGGCCAAAAATACATGAAAATTCTCAAAAAAATAAATTTCCATTTTTTAATTGGAAAAACGTCCTCTTTCGAACCGTGCTACTCAAAAAGCTGTACTACTTTTGTGAGTCGAGATATTCGATTTTTTTCAAAAGTTTGTGAGTCGAGGTATTCAATTTTGAAAAATCGAATTTTGGCCAAAAATCATGAAAATTCTCAAAAAAATAAATGGCCATTTTTTAATTGGAAAAAACGTCCTCTTTCGAACCGTGCTACTCAAAAAGCTGTACTACTTCTGTGAGTCGAGATATTCGATTTTTTTCAAAATTTTGTGAGTCGAGGTATTCAATTTTGAAAAATCGAATTTTGGCCAAAAATACATGAAAATTCTCAAAAAAAATAAATGGCCATTTTTTAATTGGAAAAAACGTCCTTTTTCGAACTGTGCTACTCAAAAAGCTGTACTACTTTTGTGAGTCGAGATATTCGATTTTTTTCAAAATTTTGTGTGTCGAGGTATTCAATTTTGAAAAATCGAATTTTGGCCAAAAATACATGAAAATTCTCAAAAAAATAAATTTCCATTTTTTAATTGGAAAAAACGTCCTCTTTCGAACCGTGCTACTCAAAAAGCTGTACTACTTTTGTAAGTCGAGATATTCGATTTTTTTCAAAAGTTTGTGAGTCGAGGTATTCAATTTTGAAAAATCTAATTTTGGCCAAAAATCATGAAAATTCTCAAAAAAATAAATGGCCATTTTTTAATTGAAAAAAACATCCTCTTTCGAACCGTGCTACTCAAAAAGCTGTACTACTTCTGTGAGTCGAGATATTCGATTTTTTTCAAAATTTTGTGAGTCGAGGTATTCAATTTTGAAAAATCGAATTTTGGCCAAAAATACATGAAAATTCTCAAAAAAAATAAATGGCCATTTTTTAATTGGAAAAAACGTCCTCTTTCGAACCGTGCTACTTAAAAAGCTTTACTACTTTTGTGAGTCGAGATATTCGATTTTTTTCAAAATTTTGTGAGTCGAGGTATTCAATTTTGAAAAATCGAATTTTGGCCAAAAATACATGAAAATTCTCAAAAAAATAAATGGCCATTTTTTAATTGGAAAAAACGTCCTCTTTCGAACCGTGCTACTCAAAAAGCTGTACTACTTCTGTGAGTCGAGATATTCGATTTTTTTCAAAATTTTGTGAGTCGAGGTATTCAATTTTGAAAAATCGAATTTTGGCCAAAAATACATGAAAATTCTCAAAAAAATAAATGGCCATTTTTTAATTGGAAAAAACGTCCTCTTTCGAACCGTGCTACTCAAAAAGCTGTACTACTTTTGTGAGTCGAGATATTCGATTTTTTTCAAAAGTTTGTGAGTCGGGGTATTCAATTTTGAAAAATCGAATTTTGGCCAAAAATACATGCAAATTCTCAAAAAAATAAATGGCCATTTTTTAATTGGAAAAAACGTCCTCTTTCGAACCGTGCTACTCAAAAAGCTGTACTACTTCTGTGAGTCGAGATATTCGATTTTTTTCAAAATTTTGTGAGTCGAGGTATGCAATTTTGAAAAATCGAATTTTGGCCAAAAATACATGAAAATTCTCAAAAAGATAAATGGCCATTTTTTAATTGGAAAAAACGTCCTCTTTCGAACCGTGCTACTCAAAAAGCTGTACTACTTTTGTGAGTCGAGATATTCGATTTTTTTCAAAAGTTTGTGAGTCGAGGTATTCAATTTTGAAAAATCGAATTTTGGCCAAAAATCATGAAAATTCTCAAAAAAAATAAATGGCCATTTTTTAGTTGGAAAAAACGTCCTCTTTCGAACCGTGCTACTCAAAAAGCTGTACTACTTCTGTGAGTCGAGATATTCGATTTTTTTCAAAATTTTGTGAGTCGAGGTATTCAATTTTGAAAAATCGAATTTTGGCCAATAATACATGAAAATTCTCAAAAAAATAAATGGCCATTTTTTAATTGGAAAAAACGTCCTCTTTCGAACTGTGCTACTCAAAAAGCTGTACTACTTTTGTGAGTCGAGATATTCGATTTTTTTCAAAATTTTGTGAGTCGAGGTATTCAATTTTGAAAAATCGAATTTTGGCCAAAAATACATGAAAATTCTCAAAAAAATAAATTTCCATTTGTTAATTGGAAAAAACGTCCTCTTTCGAACCGTGCTACTCAAAAAGCTGTACTACTTTTGTGAGTCGAGATATTCGATTTTTTTCAAAAGTTTGTGAGTCGAGGTATTCAATTTTGAAAAATCGAATTTTGGCCAAAAATCATGAAAATTCTCAAAAAAATAAATGGCCATTTGTTAATTGGAAAAACGTCCTCTTTCGAACCGTGCTACTCAAAAAGCTGTACTACTTTTGTGAGTCGAGATATTCGATTTTTTTCAAAAGTTTGTGAGTCGAGGTATTCAATTTTGAAAAATCGAATTTTGGCCAAAAATCATGAAAATTCTCAAAAAAATAAATGGCCATTTTTTAATTGGAAAAAACGTCCTCTTTCGAACCGTGCTACTCAAAAAGCTGTACTACTTCTGTGAGTCGAGATATTCGATTTTTTTCAAAATTTTGTGAGTCGAGGTATTCAATTTTGAAAAATCGAATTTTGGCCAAAAATACATGAAAATTCTCAAAAAAATAAATGGCCATTTTTTAATTGGAAAAAACGTCCTCTTTCGAACTGTGCTACTCAAAAAGCTGTACTACTTTTGTGAGTCGATATATTCGATTTTTTTCAAAATTTTGTGAGTCGAGGTATTCAATTTTGAAAAATCGAATTTTGGCCAAAAATACATGAAAATTCTCAAAAAAATAAATTTCCATTTGTTAATTGGAAAAAACGTCCTCTTTCGAACCGTGCTACTCAAAAAGCTGTACTACTTTTGTGAGTCGAGATATTCGATTTTTTTCAAAAGTTTGTGAGTCGAGGTATTCAATTTTGAAAAATCGAATTTTGGCCAAAAATCATGAAAATTCTCAAAAAAATAAATGGCCATTTTTTAATTGGAAAAAACGTCCTCTTTCGAACCGTGCTACTCAAAAAGCTGTACTACTTCTGTGAGTCGAGATATTCGATTTTTTTCAAAATTTTGTGAGTCGAGGTATGCAATTTTGAAAAATCGAATTTTGGCGAAAAATACATGAAAATTCTCAAAAAGATAAATGGCCATTTTTTAATTGGAAAAAACGTCCTCTTTCGAACCGTGCTACTCAAAAAGCTGTACTACTTCTGTGAGTCGAGATATTCGATTTTTTTCAAAATTTTGTGAGTCGAGGTATTCAATTTTGAAAAATCGAATTTTGGCCAAAAATACATGAAAATTCTCAAAAAAATAAATGGCCATTTTTTAATTGGAAAAAACGTCCTCTTTCGAACCGTGCTACTCAAAAAGCTGTACTACTTCTGTGAGTCAAGATATTCGATTTTTTTCAAAATTTTGTGAGTCGAGGTATTCAATTTTGAAAAATCGAATTTTGGCCAAAAATACATGAAAATTCTCAAAAAAATAAATGGCCATTTTTTAATTGGAAAAAACGTCCTCTTTCCAACCGTGCTACTCAAAAAGCTGTACTACTTCTGTGAGTCGAGATATTCGATTTTTTTCAAAATTTTGTGAGTCGAGGTATGCAATTTTGAAAAATCGAATTTTGGCCAAAAATACATGAAAATTCTCAAAAAGATAAATGGCCATTTTTTAATTGGAAAAAACGTCCTCTTTCGAACCGTGCTACTCAAAAAGCTGTACTACTTCTGTGAGTCGAGATATTCGATTTTTTTCAAAATTTTGTGAGTCGAGGTATTCAATTTTGAAAAATCGAATTTTGGCCAAAAATACATGAAAATTCTCAAAAAAATAAATGGCCATTTTTTAATTGGAAAAAACGTCCTCTTTCGAACCGTGCTACTCAAAAAGCTGTACTACTTCTGTGAGTCGAGATATTCGATTTTTTTCAAAATTTTGTGAGTCGAGGTATGCAATTTTGAAAAATCGAATTTTGGCCAAAAATACATGAAAATTCTCAAAAAGATAAATGGCCATTTTTTAATTGGAAAAAACGTCCTCTTTCGAACCGTGCTACTCAAAAAGCTGTACTACTTCTGTGAGTCGAGATATTCGATTTTTTTCAAAATTTTGTGAGTCGAGGTATTCAATTTTGAAAAATCGAATTTTGGCCAAAAATACATGAAAATTCTCAAAAAAATAAATGGCCATTTTTTAATTGGAAAAAACGTCCTCTTTCGAACCGTGCTACTCAAAAAGCTGTACTACTTCTGTGAGTCGAGATATTCGATTTTTTTCAAAAGTTTGTGAGTCGAGGTATTCAATTTTGAAAAATCGAATTTTGGCCAAAAATACATGAAAATTCTCAAAAAAAATAAATTTCCATTTTTTTATTGGAAAAAACGTCCTCTTTCGAACCGTGCTACTCAAAAAGCTGTACTACTTTTGTGAGTCGAGATATTCGATTTTTTTCAAAATTTTGTGAGTCGAGGTATTCAATTTTGAAAAATCGAATTTTGGCCAAAAATACATGAATATTCTCAAAAAAATAAATTTCCATTTTTTAATTGGAAAAAGCGTCCTCTTTCGAACCGTGCTACTCAAAAAGCTTTACTACTTCTGTGAGTCGAGATATTCGATTTTTTTCAAAATTTTGTGAGTCGAGGTATTCAATTTTGAAAAATCGAATTTTGGCCAAAAATACATGAAAATTCTCAAAAAAATAAATGGCCATTTTTTAATTGGAAAAAACGTCCTCTTTCGAACCGTGCTACTCAAAAAGCTGTACTACTTTTGTGAGTCGAGATATTCGATTTTTTTCAAAAGTTTGTGAGTCGGGGTATTCAATTTTGAAAAATCGAATTTTAGCCAAAAATACATGAAAATTCTCAAAAAAATAAATGGCCATTTTTTAATTGGAAAAAACGTCCTCTTTCGAACCGTGCTACTCAAAAAGCTGTACTACTTTTGTGAGTCGAGATATTCGATTTTTTTCAAAATTTTGTGAGTCGAGGTATTCAATTTTGAAAAATCGAATTTTGGCCAAAAATACATGAAAATTCTCAAAAAAATAAATGGCCATTTTTTAATTGGAAAAAACGTCCTCTTTCGAACCGTGCTACTCAAAAAGCTGTACTACTTCTGTGAGTCGAGATATTCGATTTTTTTCAAAAGTTTGTGAGTCGAGGTATTCAATTTTGAAAAATCGAATTTTGGCCAAAAATCATGAAAATTCTCAAAAAAATAAAAGGCCATTTTTTAATTGGAAAAAACGTCCTCTTTCGAACCGTGCTACTCAAAAAGCTGTACTACTTCTGTGAGTCGAGATATTCGATTTTTTTCAAAATTTTGTGAGTCGAGGTATTCAATTTTGAAAAATCGAATTTTGGCCAAAAATACATGAAAATTCTCAAAAAAATAAATTTCCATTTTTTAATTGGAAAAACGTCCTCTTTCGAACCGTGCTACTCAAAAAGCTGTACTACTTTTGTGAGTCGAGATATTCGATTTTTTTCAAAAGTTTGTGAGTCGAGGTATTCAATTTTGAAAAATCGAATTTTGGCCAAAAATCATGAAAATTCTCAAAAAAATAAATGGCCATTTTTTAATTGGAAAAAACGTCCTCTTTCGAACCGTGCTACTCAAAAAGCTGTACTACTTCTGTGAGTCGAGATATTCGATTTTTTTCAAAATTTTGTGAGTCGAGGTATTCAATTTTGAAAAATCGAATTTTGGCCAAAAATACATGAAAATTCTCAAAAAAAATAAATGGCCATTTTTTAATTGGAAAAAACGTCCTTTTTCGAACTGTGCTACTCAAAAAGCTGTACTACTTTTGTGAGTCGAGATATTCGATTTTTTTCAAAATTTTGTGTGTCGAGGTATTCAATTTTGAAAAATCGAATTTTGGCCAAAAATACATGAAAATTCTCAAAAAAATAAATTTCCATTTTTTAATTGGAAAAAACGTCCTCTTTCGAACCGTGCTACTCAAAAAGCTGTACTACTTTTGTAAGTCGAGATATTCGATTTTTTTCAAAAGTTTGTGAGTCGAGGTATTCAATTTTGAAAAATCTAATTTTGGCCAAAAATCATGAAAATTCTCAAAAAGATAAATGGCCATTTTTTAATTGGAAAAAACGTCCTCTTTCGAACCGTGCTACTCAAAAAGCTGTACTACTTTTGTGAGTCGAGATATTCGATTTTTTTCAAAAGTTTGTGAGTCGAGGTATTCAATTTTGAAAAATCGAATTTTGGCCAAAAATCATGAAAATTCTCAAAAAAAATAAATGGCCATTTTTTAGTTGGAAAAAACGTCCTCTTTCGAACCGTGCTACTCAAAAAGCTGTACTACTTCTGTGAGTCGAGATATTCGATTTTTTTCAAAATTTTGTGAGTCGAGGTATTCAATTTTGAAAAATCGAATTTTGGCCAAAAATACATGAAAATTCTCAAAAAAATAAATGGCCATTTTTTAATTGGAAAAAACGTCCTCTTTCGAACTGTGCTACTCAAAAAGCTGTACTACTTTTGTGAGTCGAGATATTCGATTTTTTTCAAAATTTTGTGAGTCGAGGTATTCAATTTTGAAAAATCGAATTTTGGCCAAAAATACATGAAAATTCTCAAAAAAATAAATTTCCATTTGTTAATTGGAAAAAACGTCCTCTTTCGAACCGTGCTACTCAAAAAGCTGTACTACTTTTTGTGAGTCGAGATATTCGATTTTTTTCAAAAGTTTGTGAGTCGAGGTATTCAATTTTGAAAAATCGAATTTTGGCCAAAAATCATGAAAATTCTCAAAAAAATAAATGGCCATTTGTTAATTGGAAAAACGTCCTCTTTCGAACCGTGCTACTCAAAAAGCTGTACTACTTTTGTGAGTCGAGATATTCGATTTTTTTCAAAAGTTTGTGAGTCGAGGTATTCAATTTTGAAAAATCGAATTTTGGCCAAAAATCATGAAAATTCTCAAAAAAATAAATGGCCATTTTTTAATTGGAAAAAACGTCCTCTTTCGAACCGTGCTACTCAAAAAGCTGTACTACTTCTGTGAGTCGAGATATTCGATTTTTTTTCAAAATTTTGTGAGTCGAGGTATTCAATTTGAAAAATCGAATTTTGGCCAAAAATACATGAAAATTCTCAAAAAAATAAATGGCCATTTTTTAATTGGAAAAAACGTCCTCTTTCGAACTGTGCTACTCAAAAAGCTGTACTACTTTTGTGAGTCGATATATTCGATTTTTTTCAAAATTTTGTGAGTCGAGGTATTCAATTTTGAAAAATCGAATTTTGGCCAAAAATACATGAAAATTCTCAAAAAAATAAATTTCCATTTGTTAATTGGAAAAACGTCCTCTTTCGAACCGTGCTACTCAAAAAGCTGTACTACTTTTGTGAGTCGAGATATTCGATTTTTTTCAAAAGTTTGTGAGTCGAGGTATTCAATTTTGAAAAATCGAATTTTGGCCAAAAATCATGAAAATTCTCAAAAAAATAAATGGCCATTTTTTAATTGGAAAAAACGTCCTCTTTCGAACCGTGCTACTCAAAAAGCTGTACTACTTCTGTGAGTCGAGATATTCGATTTTTTTCAAAATTTTGTGAGTCGAGGTATGCAATTTTGAAAAATCGAATTTTGGCGAAAAATACATGAAAATTCTCAAAAAGATAAATGGCCATTTTTTAATTGGAAAAAACGTCCTCTTTCGAACCGTGCTACTCAAAAAGCTGTACTACTTCTGTGAGTCGAGATATTCGATTTTTTTCAAAATTTTGTGAGTCGAGGTATTCAATTTTGAAAAATCGAATTTTGGCCAAAAATACATGAAAATTCTCAAAAAAATAAATGGCCATTTTTTAATTGGAAAAAACGTCCTCTTTCGAACCGTGCTACTCAAAAAGCTGTACTACTTCTGTGAGTCAAGATATTCGATTTTTTTCAAAATTTTGTGAGTCGAGGTATTCAATTTTGAAAAATCGAATTTTGGCCAAAAATACATGAAAATTCTCAAAAAAATAAATGGCCATTTTTTAATTGGAAAAAACGTCCTCTTTCCAACCGTGCTACTCAAAAAGCTGTACTACTTCTGTGAGTCGAGATATTCGATTTTTTTTCAAAATTTTGTGAGTCGAGGTATGCAATTTTGAAAAATCGAATTTTGGCCAAAAATACATGAAAATTCTCAAAAAGATAAATGGCCATTTTTTAATTGGAAAAAACGTCCTCTTTCGAACCGTGCTACTCAAAAAGCTGTACTACTTCTGTGAGTCGAGATATTCGATTTTTTTCAAAATTTTGTGAGTCGAGGTATTCAATTTTGAAAAATCGAATTTTGGCCAAAAATACATGAAAATTCTCAAAAAAATAAATGGCCATTTTTTAATTGGAAAAAACGTCCTCTTTCGAACCGTGCTACTCAAAAAGCTGTACTACTCTGTGAGTCGAGATATTCGATTTTTTCAAAATTTTGTGAGTCGAGGTATGCCATTTTGAAAAATCGAATTTTGGCCAAAAATACATGAAAATTCTCAAAAAGATAAATGGCCATTTTTTAATTGGAAAAAACGTCCTCTTTCGAACCGTGCTACTCAAAAAGCTGTACTACTTCTGTGAGTCGAGATATTCGATTTTTTTCAAAATTTTGTGAGTCGAGGTATTCAATTTTGAAAAATCGAATTTTGGCCAAAAATACATGAAAATTCTCAAAAAAATAAATGGCCATTTTTTAATTGGAAAAAACGTCCTCTTTCGAACCGTGCTACTCAAAAAGCTGTACTACTTCCGTGAGTCGAGATATTCGATTTTTTTCAAAAGTTTGTGAGTCGAGGTATTCAATTTTGAAAAATCGAATTTTGGCCAAAAATACATGAAAAATTCTCAAAAAAAATAAATTTCCATTTTTTTATTGGAAAAAACGTCCTCTTTCGAACCGTGCTACTCAAAAAGCTGTACTACTTTTGTGAGTCGAGATATTCGATTTTTTTTCAAAATTTTGTGAGTCGAGGTATTCAATTTTGAAAAATCGAATTTTGGCCAAAAATACATGAATATTCTCAAAAAAATAAATTTCCATTTTTTAATTGGAAAAAGCGTCCTCTTTCGAACCGTGCTACTCAAAAAGCTTTACTACTTCTGTGAGTCGAGATATTCGATTTTTTTCAAAATTTTGTGAGTCGAGGTATTCAATTTTGAAAAATCGAATTTTGGCCAAAAATACATGAAAATTCTCAAAAAAATAAATGGCCATTTTTTAATTGGAAAAAACGTCCTCTTTCGAACCGTGCTACTCAAAAAGCTGTACTACTTTTTGTGAGTCGAGATATTCGATTTTTTTCAAAAGTTTGTGAGTCGGGGTATTCAATTTTGAAAAATCGAATTTTAGCCAAAAATACATGAAAATTCTCAAAAAAAATAAATGGCCATTTCCATATTTGGAAAAAACGTCCTCTTTCGAACCGTGCTACTCAAAAAGCTGTACTACTTCTGTGAGTCGAGATATTCGATTTTTTTCAAAATTTTGTGAGTCGAGGTATGCAATTTTGAAAAATCGAATTTTGGCCAAAAATACATGAAAATATCTCAAAAAAATAAATGGCCATTTTTTAATTGGAAAAAACGTCCTCTTTCGAACCGTGCTACTCAAAAAGCTGTACTACTTCTGTGAGTCGAGATATTCGATTTTTTTTTCAAAATTTTGTGAGTCGAGGTATGCAATTTTGAAAAATCGAATTTTGGCCAAAAATACATGAAAATTCTCAAAAAGATAAATGGCCATTTTTTAATTGGAAAAAACGTCCTCTTTCGAACCGTGCTACTCAAAAAGCTGTACTACTTCTGTGAGTCGAGATATTCGATTTTTTTCAAAATTTTGTGAGTCGAGGTATTCAATTTTGAAAAATCGAATTTTGGCCAAAAATACATGAAAATTCTCAAAAAAAAATAAATGGCCATTTTTTAATTGGAAAAAACGTCCTCTTTCGAACCGTGCTACTCAAAAAGCTTTACTACTTTTGTGAGTCGAGATATTCGATTTTTTTCAAAATTTTGTGAGTCGAGGTATTCAATTTTGAAAAATCGAATTTTGGCCAAAAATACATGAAAATTCTCAAAAAGATAAATGGCCATTTTTTAATTGGAAAAAACGTCCTCTTTCGAACCGTGCTACTCAAAAAGCTGTACTACTTCTGTGAGTCGAGATATTAGATTTTTTTCAAAATTTTGTGAGTCGAGGTATTCAATTTTGAAAAATCGAATTTTGGCCAAAAATCATGAAAATTCTCAAAAAAATAAATGGCCATTTTTTAATTGGAAAAAACATCCTCTTTCGAACCGTGCTACTCAAAAAGCTGTACTACTTCTGTGAGTCGAGATATTCGATTTTTTTCAAAATTTTGTGAGTCGAGGTATTCAATTTTGAAAAATCGAATTTTGGCCAAAAATACATGAAAATTCTCAAAAAAATAAATGGCCATTTTTTAATTGGAAAAAACGTCCTCTTTCGAACCGTGCTACTCAAAAAGCTGTACTACTTTTGTGAGTCGAGATATTCGATTTTTTTCAAAAGTTTGTGAGTCGGGGTATTCAATTTTGAAAAATCGAATTTTAGCCAAAAATACATGAAAATTCTCAAAAAAATAAATGGCCATTTTTTAATTGGAAAAAACGTCCTCTTTCGAACCGTGCTACTCAAAAAGCTGTACTACTTCTGTGAGTCGAGATATTCGATTTTTTTCAAAATTTTGTGAGTCGAGGTATGCAATTTTGAAAAATCGAATTTTGGCCAAAAATACATGAAAATTCTCAAAAAAATAAATGGCCATTTTTTAATTGGAAAAAACGTCCTCTTTCGAACCGTGCTACTCAAAAAGCTGTACTACTTCTGTGAGTCGAGATATTCGATTTTTTTTCAAAATTTTGTGAGTCGAGGTATGCAATTTTGAAAAATCGAATTTTGGCCAAAAATACATGAAAATTCTCAAAAAGATAAATGGCCATTTTTTAATTGGAAAAAACGTCCTCTTTCGAACCGTGCTACTCAAAAAGCTGTACTACTTCTGTGAGTCGAGATATTCGATTTTTTTCAAAATTTTGTGAGTCGAGGTATTCAATTTTGAAAAATCGAATTTTGGCCAAAAATACATGAAAATTCTCAAAAAAATAAATGGCCATTTTTTAATTGGAAAAAACATCCTCTTTCGAACCGTGCTACTCAAAAAGCTGTACTACTTCTGTGAGTCGAGATATTCGATTTTTTTCAAAATTTTGTGAGTCGAGGTATTCAATTTTGAAAAATCGAATTTTGGCCAAAAATACATGAAAATTCTCAAAAAAAATAAATGGCCATTTTTTAATTGGAAAAAACGTCCTCTTTCGAACCGTGCTACTCAAAAAGCTTTACTACTTTTGTGAGTCGAGATATTCGATTTTTTTCAAAATTTTGTGAGTCGAGGTATTCAATTTTGAAAAATCGAATTTTGGCCAAAAATACATGAAAATTCTCAAAAAGATAAATGGCCATTTTTTAATTGGAAAAAACGTCCTCTTTCGAACCGTGCTACTCAAAAAGCTGTACTACTTCTGTGAGTCGAGATATTAGATTTTTTTCAAAATTTTGTGAGTCGAGGTATTCAATTTTGAAAAATCGAATTTTGGCCAAAAATCATGAAAATTCTCAAAAAAATAAATGGCCATTTTTTAATTGGAAAAAACATCCTCTTTCGAACCGTGCTACTCAAAAAGCTGTACTACTTCTGTGAGTCGAGATATTCGATTTTTTTCAAAATTTTGTGAGTCGAGGTATTCAATTTTGAAAAATCGAATTTTGGCCAAAAATACATGAAAATTCTCAAAAAAAATAAATGGCCATTTTTTAATTGGAAAAAACGTCCTCTTTCGAACCGTGCTACTCAAAAAGCTTTACTACTTTTGTGAGTCGAGATATTCGATTTTTTTCAAAATTTTGTGAGTCGAGGTATTCAATTTTGAAAAATCGAATTTTGGCCAAAAATACATGAATATTCTCAAAAAAATAAATTTCCATTTTTTAATTGGAAAAAACGTCCTCTTTCGAACCGTGCTACTCAAAAAGCTGTACTAATTTGTGAGTCGAGATATTCGATTTTTTTCAAAAGTTTGTGTGTCGGGGTATTCAATTTTGAAAAATCGAATTTTGGCCAAAAATACATGAAAATTCTCAAAAAAATAAATGGCCATTTTTTAATTGGAAAAAACGTCCTCTTTCGAACCGTGCTACTCAAAAAGCTGTACTACTTCTGTGAGTCGAGATATTCGATTTTTTTCAAAATTTTGTGAGTCGAGGTATGCAATTTTGAAAAATCGAATTTTGGCCAAAAATACATGAAAATTCTCAAAAAGATAAATGGCCATTTTTTAATTGGAAAAAACGTCCTTTTTCGAACCGTGCTACTCAAAAAGCTGTACTACTTCTGTGAGTCGAGATATTCGATTTTTTTCAAAATTTTGTGAGTCGAGGTATTCAATTTTGAAAAATCGAATTTTGGCCAAAAATACATGAAAATTCTCAAAAAAATAAATGGCCATTTTTTAATTGGAAAAAACGTCCTCTTTCGAACCGTGCTACTCAAAAAGCTGTACTACTTTTGTGAGTCGAGATATTCGATTTTTTTCAAAAGTTTGTGAGTCGGGGTATTCAATTTTGAAAAATCGAATTTTGGCCAAAAATACATGAAAATTCTCAAAAAAATAAATGGCCATTTTTTAATTGGAAAAAACGTCCTCTTTCGAACCGTGCTACTCAAAAAGCTGTACTACTTCTGTGAGTCGAGATATTCGAATTTTTTAAAAATTTTGTGAGTCGAGGTATGCAATTTTGAAAAATCGAATTTTGGCCAAAAATACATGAAAATTCTCAAAAAGATAAATGGCCATTTTTTAATTGGAAAAAACGTCCTCTTTCGAACCGTGCTACTCAAAAAGCTGTACTACTTCTGTGAGTCGAGATATTCGATTTTTTTCAAAATTTTGTGAGTCGAGGTATTCAATTTTGAAAAATCGAATTTTGGCCAAAAATACATGAAAATTCTCAAAAAAATAAATGGTCATTTTTTAATTGGAGAAAACGTCCTCTTTCGAACCGTGCTACTCAAAAAGCTGTACTACTTCTGTGAGTCGAGATATTTGATTTTTTTCAAAATTTTGTGAGTCGAGGTATTCAATTTTGAAAAATCGAATTTTGGCCAAAAATACATGAAAATTCTCAAAAAAATAAATGGCCATTTTTTAATTGGAAAAAACGTCCTCTTTCGAACCGTGCTACTCAAAAAGCTGTACTACTTTTGTGAGTCGAGATATTCGATTTTTTTCAAAAGTTTGTGAGTCGAGGTATTCAATTTTGAAAAATCGAATTTTGGCCAAAAATCATGAAAATTCTCAAAAAAATATATGGCCATTTTTTAATTGGAAAAAACGTCCTCTTTCGAACCGTGCTACTCAAAAAGCTGTACTACTTCTGTGAGTCGAGATATTCGATTTTTTTCAAAATTTTGTGAGTCGAGGTATTCAATTTTGAAAAATCGAATTTTGGCCAAAAATACATGAAAATTCTCAAAAAAATAAATGGCCATTTTTTAATTGGAAAAAACGTCCTCTTTCGAACTGTGCTACTCAAAAAGCTGTACTACTTTTGTGAGTCGAGATATTCGATTTTTTTCAAAATTTTGTGAGTCGAGGTATTCAATTTTGAAAAATCGAATTTTGGCCAAAAATACATGAAAATTCTCAAAAAAATAAATGGCCATTTTTTAATTGGAAAAAACGTCCTCTTTCGAACTGTGCTACTCAAAAAGCTGTACTACTTTTGTGAGTCGAGATATTCGATTTTTTTCAAAATTTTGTGAGTCGAGGTATTCAATTTTGAAAAATCGAATTTTGGCCAAAAATACATGAAAATTCTCAAAAAAATAAATGGCCATTTTTTAATTGGAAAAAACGTCCTCTTTCGAACCGTGCTACTCAAAAAGCTGTACTACTTCTGTGAGTCAAGATATTCGATTTTTTTCAAAATTTTGTGAGTCGAGGTATTCAATTTTGCAAAATCGAATTTTGGCCAAAAATACATGAAAATTCTCAAAAAAATAAATGGCCATTTTTTAATTGGAAAAAACGTCCTCTTTCGAACCGTGCTACTCAAAAAGCTGTACTACTTCTGTGAGTCGAGATATTCGATTTTTTTCAAAAGTTTGTGAGTCGAGGTATTCAATTTTGAAAAATCGAATTTTGGCCAAAAATACATGAAAATTCTCAAAAAAATAAATGGCCATTTTTTAATAGGAAAAAACGTCCTCTTTCGAACCGTTCTACTCAAAAAGCTGTACTACTTTTGTGAGTCGAGATATTCGATTTTTTCTAAAGTTTGTGAGTCGAGGTATTCAATTTTGAAAAATCGAATTTTGGCCAAAAATACATGAAAATTCTCAAAAAAATAAATGGCCATTTTTTAATTGGAAAAAACGTCCTCTTTCGAACCGTGCTACTCAAAAAGCTGTACTACTTTTGTGAGTCGAGATATTCGATTTTTTTCAAAAGTTTGTGAGTCGAGGTATTCAATTTTGAAAAATCGAATTTTGGCCAAAAATACATGAAAATTCTCAAAAAAATAAATGGCCATTTTTTAATTGGAAAAAACGTCCTCTTTCGAACCGTGCTACTCAAAAAGCTGTACTACTTTTGTGAGTCGAGATATTCGATTTTTTTCAAAAGTTTGTGAGTCGAGGTATTCAATTTTGAAAAATCGAATTTTGGCCAAAAATACATGAAAATTCTCAAAAAATAAATGGCCATTTTTTAATTGGAAAAAACGTCCTCTTTCGAACCGTGCTACTCAAAAAGCTGTACTACTTCTGTGAGTCGAGATATTCGATTTTTTTCAAAAGTTTGTGAGTCGAGGTATTCAATTTTGAAAAATCGAATTTTGGCCAAAAATACATGAAAATTCTCAAAAAATAAATGGCCATTTTTTAATTTGAAAAAACGTCCTCTTTCGAACCGTGCTACTCAAAAAGCTGTACTACTTCTGTGAGTCGAGATATTCAATTTTTTTCAAAATTTTGTGAGTCGAGGTATTCAATTTTGAAAAATCGAATTTTGGCAAAAAATACATGAAAATTCTCAAAAAAAATAAATGGCCATTTTTTAATTGGAAAAAACGTCTTCTTTCGAACCGTGCTACTCAAAAAGCTGTACTATTTTTGTGAGTCGAGATATTCGATTTTTTTCAAAATTTTGTGAGTCGAGGTATTCAATTTTGAAAAATCGAATTTTGGCCAAAAATACATGAAAATTCTCAAAAAATAAATGGCCATTTTTTAATTGGAAAAAACGTCCTCTTTCGAACCGAGCTACTCAAAATGCTGTACTACTTTTGTGAGTCGAGATATTCGATTTTTTTCAAAATTTTGTGAGTCGAGGTATTCAATTTTTAAAAATCGAATTTTGGCCAAAAATACATGAAAATTCTCAAAAAAATAAATGGCCATTTTTTAATTGGAAAAAACGTCCTCTTTCGAACCGTGGTACTCAAAAAGCTGTACTACTTTTGTGTGTCGAGATATTCGATTTTTTTTTTAAATTTTGTGAGCCGAGGTATTCAATTTTGAAAAATCGAATTTTGGCCAAAAATACATGAAAATTCTCAAAAAAATAAATGGCCATTTTTTAATTGGAAAAAACGTCCTCTTTCGAACCGTGCTACTCAAAAAGCTGTACTACTTTTGTGAGTCGAGATATTCGATTTTTTTCAAAATTTTGTGTGTCGTGGTATTCAATTTTGGAAAATCGAATTTTGGCCAAAAATACATGAAAATTCTCAAAAAAATAAATGGCCATTTTTTAATTGGAAAAAACGTCTTCTTTCAAACCGTGCTACTCAAAAAGCTGTACTACTTCTGTGAGTCGAGTTATTCGATTTTTTTCAAAATTTTGTGAGTCGAGGTATGCAATTTTGAAAAATCGAATTTTGGCCAAAAATACATGAAAATTCTCAAAAAAAATAAATGGCCATTTTTTTAATTGGAAAAAACGTCCTCTTTCGAACCGTGCTACTCAAAAAAGCTGTACTACTTTTGTGAGTCGAGATATTCGATTTTTTTCAAAAGTTTGTGAGTCGAGGTATTCAATTTTGAAAAATCGAATTTTGGCCAAAAAATATATGAAAATTCTCAAAAAAATAAATGGCCATTTTTTAATTGGAAAAAACGTCCTCTTTCGAACCGTGCTACTCAAAAAGCTGTACTACTTGTGTGAGTCGAGATATTCGATTTTTTTTCAAAATTTTGTGAGTCGAGGTATTCAATTTTGAAAAATCGAATTTTAGCCAAAAATCATGAAAATTTTCAAAAAAATAAATGGCCATTTTTTAATTGGAAAAAAACGTCCTCTTTCGAACCGAGCTACTCAAAATGCTGTACTACTTTTGTGAGTCGAGATATTCGATTTTTTTCAAAATTTTGTGAGTCGAGGTATTCAATTTTGAAAAAATCGATTTTTGGCCAAAAATACATGAAAATTCTCAAAAAAATAAATGGCCATTTTTTAATTGGAAAAAACATCCTCTTTCGAACCGTGCTACTCAAACAGCTGTACTACTTTTGTGTGTCGAGATATTCGATTTTTTTCAAAATTTTGTGAGCCGAAGTATTCAATTTTTAAAAATCGAATTTTGGCCAAAAATACATGAAAATTCTCAAAAAAATAAATGGCCATTTTTTAATTGGAAAAAAACGTCCTCTTTCGAACCGTGCTACTCAAAAAGCTGTACTACTTTTGTGTGTCGAGATATTCGATTTTTTTTCAAAATTTTATGAGCTGAGGTATTCAATTTTGAAAAATCGAATTTTGGCCAAAAAATACATGAAAATTCTCAAAAAAAATAAATGGCCATTTTTTTAATTGGAAAAACGTCCTCTTTCGAACCGTGCTACTCCAAAAGCTGTGCTACTTTTGTGAGTCGAGATATTCGATTTTTTTCAAAATTTTGTGAGTCGAGGTATTCAATTTTGAAAAATCGAATTTTGGCCAAAAATACATGAAAATTCTCAAATATAAATGGCCATTTTTTAATTGGAAAAAAACGTCCTCTTTCGAACCGTGCTACTCAAAAAGCTGTACTACTTTTGTGTGTCGAGATATTCGATTTTTTTCAAAATTTTGTGAGCCGAGGTATTCAATTTTAAAAAATCGAATTTTGGCCAAAAAATACATGAAAATTCTCAAAAATATAAATGGCCATTTTTTAATTGGAAAAAACGTCCTCTTTCGAACCGTGCTACTCAAAAAGCTGTACTACTTTTGTGAGTCGAGATATTCGATTTTTTTCAAAAGTTTGTGAGTCGAGGTATTCAATTTTGAAAAAATCGAATTTTGGCCAAAAAATACATGAAAATTCTCAAAAAATAAATGGCCATTTTTTAATTGGAAAAAAACGTCCTCTTTCGAACCGAGCTGCTCAAAATGCTGTACTAATTTTGTGAGTCGAGATATTCGATTTTTTTCAAAATTTTGTGAGTCGAGGTATTCAATTTTGAAAAAATCGATTTTTGGCCAAAAATACATGAAAATTCTCAAAAAAATAAATGGCCATTTTTTAATTGGAAAAAACATCCTCTTTCGAACCGTGCTACTCAAAAAGCTGTACTACTTTTGTGTGTCGAGATATTCGATTTTTTTCAAAATTTTGTGAGCCGAGGTATTCAATTTTCGAATTTTGGCCAAAAATACATGAAAATTCTCAAAAAAAATAAATGGCCATTTTTTAATTGGAAAAAACGTCCTCTTTCGAACCGTGCTACTCAAAAAGCCGTACTACTTTTGTGAGTCGAGATATTCTATTTTTTTTCAAAAGTTTGTGAGTAGAGGTATTCAATTTTGAAAAATCGAATTTTGGCCAAAAATACATGAAAATTCTCAAAAAAATAAATGGCCATTTTTTAATAGGAAAAAACGTCCTCTTTCGAACCGTGCTACTCAAAAAGCTGTACTACTTTTGTGAGTCGAGATATTCGATTTTTTTCAAAATTTAAATGGCCATTTTTTAATTGGAAAAAACGTCCTCTTTCGAACCGTGCTACTCCCAAAAGCTGTGCTACTTTTGTGAGTCGAGATATTCGATTTTTTTCAAAATTTTGTGAGTCGAGGTATTCAATTTTGAAAAATCGAATTTTGGCCAAAAATACATGAAAATTCTCAAAAATATAAATGGCCATTTTTTAATTGGAAAAAACGTCCTCTTTCGAACCGTGCTACTCAAAAAGCTGTACTACTTTTGTGAGTCGAGATATTCGATTTTTTTAAAAATTTTGTGAGTCGAGGTATGCAATTTTGAAAAAATCGAATTTTGGCCAAAAATACATGAAAAATTCTCAAAAAATAAATGGCCATTTTTTAATTGGAAAAAACGTCCTCTTTCGAACCGAGCTGCTCAAAATGCTGTACTACTTTTGTGAGTCGAGATATTCGATTTTTTTCAAAATTTTGTGAGTCGAGGTATTCAATTTTGAAAAATCGATTTTTGGCCAAAAATACATGAAAATTCTCAAAAAAATAAATGGCCATTTTTTAATTGGAAAAAACATCCTCTTTCGAACCGTGCTACTCAAAAAGCTGTACTACTTTTGTGTGTCGAGATATTCGATTTTTTTCAAAATTTTGTGAGCCGAGGTATTCAATTTTGAAAAATCGAATTTTGGCCAAAAATACATGAAAATTCTCAAAAATATAAATGGCCATTTTTTAATTGGAAAAAACGTCCTCTTTCGAACCGTGCTACTCAAAAAGCTGTACTACTTTTGTGAGTCGAGATATTCGATTTTTTTCAAAATTTTGTAAGTCGAGGTATTCAATTTTGAAAAATCGAATTTTGGCCAAAAATACATGAAAATTCTCAAAAAATAAATGGCCATTTTTTAATTGGAAAAAACGTCCTCTTTCGAACCGAGCTGCTCAAAATGCTGTACTACTTTTGTGAGTCGAGATATTCGATTTTTTTCAAAATTTTGTGAGTCGAGGTATTCAATTTTGAAAAATCGAATTTTGGCCAAAAATACATGAAAATTCTCAAAAAAATAAATGGCCATTTTTTAATTGGAAAAAACGTCCTCTTTCGAACCGTGCTACTCAAAAAGCTGTACTACTTGTGTGAGTCGAGATATTCGATTTTTTTCAAAATTTTGTGAGTCGAGGTATTCAATTTTGAAAAATCGAATTTTGGCCAAAAATCATGAAAATTTTCAAAAAAATAAATGGCCATTTTTTAATTGGAAAAAACGTCCTCTTTCGAACCGTGCTACTCAAAAAGCTGTACTACTTCTGTGAGTCGAGATATTCGATTTTTTTCAAAAGTTTGTGAGTCGAGGTATTCAATTTTGAAAAATCGAATTTTGGCCAAAAATACATGAAAATTCTCAAAAAAATAAATGGCCATTTTTTAATTGGAAAAAACGTCCTCTTTCGAACCGTGCTACTCAAAAAGCCGTACTACTTTTGTGAGTCGAGATATTCTATTTTTTTCAAAATTTTGTGAGCAGAGGTATTCAATTTTGAAAAATCGAATTTTGGCCAAAAATACATGAAAATTCTCAAAAAAATAAATGGCCATTTTTTAATTGGAAAAAACGTCCTCTTTCGAACCGTGCTACTCAAAAAGCTGTACTACTTGTGTGAGTCGAGATATTCGATTTTTTTCAAAATTTTGTGAGTCGAGGTATTCAATTTTGAAAAATCGAATTTTAGCCAAAAATCATGAAAATTTTCAAAAAAATAAATGGCCATTTTTTAATTGGAAAAAACGTCCTCTTTCGAACCGAGCTACTCAAAATGCTGTACTACTTTTGTGAGTCGAGATATTCGATTTTTTTCAAAATTTTGTGAGTCGAGGTATTCAATTTTGAAAAATCGATTTTTGGCCAAAAATACATGAAAATTCTCAAAAAAATAAATGGCCATTTTTTAATTGGAAAAAACATCCTCTTTCGAACCGTGCTACTCAAACAGCTGTACTACTTTTGTGTGTCGAGATATTCGATTTTTTTCAAAATTTTGTGAGCCGAAGTATTCAATTTTTAAAAATCGAATTTTGGCCAAAAATACATGAAAATTCTCAAAAAAATAAATGGCCATTTTTTAATTGGAAAAAACGTCCTCTTTCGAACCGTGCTACTCAAAAAGCTGTACTACTTTTGTGTGTCGAGATATTCGATTTTTTTTCAAAATTTTATGAGCTGAGGTATTCAATTTTGAAAAATCGAATTTTGGCCAAAAATACATGAAAATTCTCAAAAAAATAAATGGCCATTTTTTAATTGGAAAAACGTCCTCTTTCGAACCGTGCTACTCCAAAAGCTGTGCTACTTTGGTGAGTCGAGATATTCGATTTTTTTCAAAATTTTGTGAGTCGAGGTATTCAATTTTGAAAAATCGAATTTTGGCCAAAAATACATGAAAATTCTCAAATATAAATGGCAATTTTTTAATTGGAAAAAACGTCCTCTTTCGAACCGTGCTACTCAAAAAGCTCTACTACTTTTGTGTGTCGAGATATTCGATTTTTTTCAAAATTTTGTGAGCCGAGGTATTCAATTTTGAAAAATCGAATTTTGGCCAAAAATACATGAAAATTCTCAAAAATATAAATGGCCATTTTTTAATTGGAAAAAACGTCCTCTTTCGAACCGTGCTACTCAAAAAGCTGTACTACTTTTGTGAGTCGAGATATTCGATTTTTTTCAAAAGTTTGTGAGTCGAGGTATTCAATTTTGAAAAAATCGAATTTTGGCCAAAAATACATGAAAATTCTCAAAAAATAAATGGCCATTTTTTAATTGGAAAAAACGTCCTCTTTCGAACCGAGCTGCTCAAAATGCTGTACTACTTTTGTGAGTCGAGATATTCGATTTTTTTCAAAATTTTGTGAGTCGAGGTATTCAATTTTGAAAAATCGATTTTTGGCCAAAAATACATGAAAATTCTCAAAAAAATAAATGGCCATTTTTTAATTGGAAAAAAGATCCTCTTTCGAACCGTGCTACTCAAAAAGCTGTACTACTTTTGTGTGTCGAGATATTCGATTTTTTTCAAAATTTTGTGAGCCGAGGTATTCAATTTTGAAAAATCGAATTTTGGCCAAAAATACATGAAAATTCTCAAAAAAATAAATGGCCATTTTTTAATTGGAAAAAACGTCCTCTTTCGAACCGTGCTACTCAAAAAGCCGTACTACTTTTGTGAGTCGAGATATTCTATTTTTTTCAAAAGTTTGTGAGTAGAGGTATTCAATTTTGAAAAATCGAATTTTGGCCAAAAATACATGAAAATTCTCAAAAAAATAAATGGCCATTTTTTAATAGGAAAAACGTCCTCTTTCGAACCGTGCTACTCAAAAAGCTGTACTACTTTTGTGAGTCGAGATATTCGATTTTTTTCAAAATTTAAATGGCCATTTTTTAATTGGAAAAAACGTCCTCTTTCGAACCGTGCTACTCCAAAAGCTGTGCTACTTTTGTGAGTCGAGATATTCGATTTTTTTCAAAATTTTGTGAGTCGAGGTATTCAATTTTGAAAAATCGAATTTTGGCCAAAAATACATGAAAATTCTCAAAAATATAAATGGCCATTTTTTAATTGGAAAAAACGTCCTCTTTCGAACCGTGCTACTCAAAAAGCTGTACTACTTTTGTGAGTCGAGATATTCGATTTTTTTCAAAAGTTTGTGAGTCGAGGTATTCAATTTTGAAAAAATCGAATTTTGGCCAAAAATACATGAAAATTGTCAAAAAATAAATGGCCATTTTTTAATTGGAAAAAACGTCCTCTTTCGAACCGAGCTGCTCAAAATGCTGTACTACTTTTGTGAGTCGAGATATTCGATTTTTTTCAAAATTTTGTGAGTCGAGGTATTCAATTTTGAAAAATCGATTTTTGGCCAAAAATACATGAAAATTCTCAAAAAAATAAATGGCCATTTTTTAATTGGAAAAAAGATCCTCTTTCGAACCGTGCTACTCAAAAAGCTGTACTACTTTTGTGTGTCGAGATATTCGATTTTTTTCAAAATTTTGTGAGTCGAGGTATTCAATTTTGAAAAATCGAATTTTGGCCAAAAATACATGAAAATTCTCAAAAATATAAATGGCCATTTTTTAATTGGAAAAAACGTCCTCTTTCGAACCGTGCTACTCAAAAAGCTGTACTACTTGTGTGAGTCGAGATATTCGATTTTTTTCAAAATTTTGTGAGTCGAGGTATTCAATTTTGAAAAATCGAATTTTGGCCAAAAATCATGAAAATTTTCAAAAAAATAAATGGCCATTTTTTAATTGGAAAAAACGTCCTCTTTCGAACCGTGCTACTCAAAAAGCTGTACTACTTCTGTGAGTCGAGATATTCGATTTTTTCAAAATTTTGTGCGTCGAGGTATTCAATTTTGAAAAATCGAATTTTGGCCAAAAATACATGAAAATTCTCAAAAAAATAAATGGCCATTTTTTAATTGAAAAAAACGTCCTCTTTCGAACCGTTCTACTCAAAAAGCTGTACTACTTTTGTGAGTCGAGATATTCGATTTTTTTCAAAAGTTTGTGAGTCGAGGTATTCAATTTTGAAAAATCGAATTTTGGCCAAAAATACATGAAAATTCTCAAAAAAATAAATGGCCATTTTTTAATTGGAAAAAACGTCCTCTTTCGAACCGTGCTACTCAAAAAGCCGTACTACTTTTGTGAGTCGAGATATTCTATTTTTTTCAAAATTTTGTGAGCAGAGGTATTCAATTTTGAAAAATCGAATTTTGGCCAAAAATACATGAAAATTCTCAAAAAAATAAATGGCCATTTTTTAATTGGAAAAAACGTCCTCTTTCGAACCGTGCTACTCAAAAAGCTGTACTACTTATGTGAGTCGAGATATTCAATTTTTTTCAAAATTTTGTGAGTCGAGGTATTCAATTTTGAAAAATCGAATTTTGGCAAAAAATACATGAAAATTCTCAAAAAAATAAATGGCCATTTTTTAATTGGAAAAAACGTCCTCTTTCGAACCGTGCTACTCAAAAAGCTGTACTACTTTTGTGAGTCGAGATATTCGATTTTTTTCAAAAGTTTGTGAGTCGAGGTATTCAATTTTGAAAAATCGAATTTTGGCCAAAAATACATGAAAATTCTCCAAAAATAAATGGCCATTTTTTAATTGGAAAAAACGTCCTCTTTCGAACCGTGCTACTTAAAAAGCTGTACTACTTTTGTGAGGCGAGATATTCTGTTTTTTTCAAAAGTTTGTGAGTCGAGGATTCAATTTTGAAAAATCGAATTTTGGCCAAAAATACATGAAAATTCTCAAAAAAATAAATGGCCATTTTTTAATTGGAAAAAACGTCCTCTTTCGAACCGTGCTATTCAAAAAGCTGTACTACTTTTGTGAGTCGAGATATTCGATTTTTTTCAAAATTTTGTGAGTCGAGGTATTCAATTTTGAAAAATCGAATTTTGGCAAAAAATACATGAAAATTCTCAAAAAAATAAATGCCCATTTTTTAATTGGAAAAAACGTCCTCTTTCGAACCGTGCTACTCAAAAAGCTGTACTACTTTTGTGAGTCGAGATATTCGATATTTTTCAAAATTTTGTGAGTCGAGGTATTCAATTTTGAAAAATCGAATTTTGGCCAAAAATACATGAAAATTCTCAAAAAAATAAATGGCCATTTTTTAATTGCAAAAAACGTCCTCTTTCGAACCGTGCTACTCAAAAAGCTGTACTACTTTTGTGGGTCGAGATATACGATTTTTTTCAAAATTTTGTGAGTCGAGGTATTCAATTTTGAAAAATCGAATTTTGGCCAAAAATACATGAAAATTCTCAAAAAAATAAATGGCCATTTTTTAATTGGAAAAAACGTCCTTTTTTGAACCGTGCTACTCAAAAAGCTGTACTACTTTTGTGAGTCGAGATATTCGATTTTTTTCAAAATTTTGTGTTTTTGATTTTGAAAAATCGAATTTTGGCAAAAAATACATGAAAAGTCTCAAAAAAATAAATGGCCATTTTTTAATTGAAAAAAACGTCCTCTTTCGAACCGTGCTACTCAAAAAGCTGTACTACTTCTGTGAGTCGAGATATTCGATTTTTTTCAAAATTTTGTGAGTCGAGGTATGCAATTTTGAAAAATCGAATTTTGGCCAAAAATACATGAAAATTCTCAAAAAAATAAATGGCCATTTTTTAATTGGAAAAAACGTCCTCTTTCGAACCGTGCTACTAAAAAAGCTGTACTACTTTTGTGAGTCGAGATATTCGATTTTTTTCAAAATTTTGTGAGTCGAGGTATTCAATTTTGAAAAATCGAATTTTGGCCAAAAATACATGAATATTCTCAAAAAAATAAATTTCCATTTTTTAATTGGAAAAAACGTCCTCTTTCGAACCGTGCTACTCAAAAAGCTGTACTACTTCTGTGAGTCGAGATATTCGATTTTTTTCAAAATTTTGTGAGTCCAGGTATTCAATTTTGAAAAATCAAATTTTGGCAAAAAATACATGAAAATTCTCAAAAAAATAAATGGCCATTTTTTAATTGGAAAAAACGTCCTCTTTCGAACCGTGCTACTCAAAAAGCTGTACTACTTCTGTGAGTCGAGATATTCGATTTTTTTTCAAAATTTTGTGAGTCGAGGTATTCAATTTTAAAAAATCGAATTTTGGCCAAAAATACATGAAAATTCTCAAAAAAATAAATGGCCATTTTTTAATTGGAAAAAACGTCCTCTTTCGAACCGTGCTACTCAAAAAGCTGTACTACTTCTGTGAGTCGAGATATTCGATTTTTTTCAAAATTTTGTGAGTCGAGGTATGCAATTTTGAAAAATCGAATTTTGGCCAAAAATACATGAAAATTCTCAAAAAAATAAATGGCCATTTTTTAATTGGAAAAAACGTCCTCTTTCGAACCGTGCTACTAAAAAAGCTGTACTACTTTTGTGAGTCGAGATATTCGATTTTTTTCAAAATTTTGTGAGTCGAGGTATTCAATTTTGAAAAATCGAATTTTGGCCAAAAATACATGAATATTCTCAAAAAAATAAATTTCCATTTTTTAATTGGAAAAAACGTCCTCTTTCGAACCGTGCTACTCAAAAAGCTGTACTACTTCTGTGAGTCGAGATATTCGATTTTTTTCAAAATTTTGTGAGTCCAGGTATTCAATTTTGAAAAATCAAATTTTGGCAAAAAATACATGAAAATTCTCAAAAAAATAAATGGCCATTTTTTAATTGGAAAAAACGTCCTCTTTCGAACCGTGCTACTCAAAAAGCTGTACTACTTCTGTGAGTCGAGATATTCGATTTTTTTTCAAAATTTTGTGAGTCGAGGTATTCAATTTTAAAAAATCGAATTTTGGCCAAAAATACATGAAAATTCTCAAAAAAATAAATGGCCATTTTTTAATTGGAAAAAACGTCCTCTTTCGAACCGTGCTACTCAAAAAGCTGTACTACTTCTGTGAGTCGAGATATTCGATTTTTTTCAAAATTTTGTGAGTCGAGGTATTCAGTTTGAAAAATCGAATTTTGGCCAAAAATACATGAAAATTCTCAAAAAAATAAATGGTCATTTTTTAATTAGAAAAAACGTCCTCTTTCGAACCGTGCTACTCAAAAAGCTGTACTACTTTTGTGAGTCGATATATTCGATTTTTTTTAAAATTTTGTGAGTCGAGGTATTCAATTTTGAAAAATCGAATTTTGGCCAAAAATACATGAAAATTCTCAAAAAAATAATTTTTCATTTTTTAATTGGAAAAAACGTCCTCTTTCGAACCGTGCTACTCAAAAAGCTGTACTACTTTTGTGAGTCGAGATATTCGATTTTTTTCAAAATTTTGTGAGTCGAGGTATTCAATTTTGAAAAATCGAATTTTGGCCAAAAATCATGAAAATTCTCAAAAAAATAAATGGCCATTTTTTAATTGAAAAAAACGTCCTCTTTCGAACCGTGCTACTCAAAAAGCTGTACTACTTCTGTGAGTCGAGAAATTCGATTTTTTTCAAAATTTTGTGAGTCGAGGTATTCAATTTTGAAAAATCGAATTTTGGCCAAAAATGCATGAAAATACTCAAAAAAATAAATGGCCATTTTTTAATTGAAAAAAACGTCCTCTTTCGAACCGTTCTACTCAAAAAGCTGTACTACTTTTGTGAGTCGAGATATTCGATTTTTTTCAAAAGTTTGTGAGTCGAGGTATTCAATTTTGAAAAATCGAATTTTGGCCAAAAATACATGAAAATTCTCAAAAAAATAAATGGCCATTTTTTAATTGGAAAAAACGTCCTCTTTCGAACCGTGCTACTCAAAAAGCTGTACTACTTTTGTGAGTCGAGATATTCGATTTTTTTCAAAAGTTTGTGAGTCGAGGTATTCAATTTTGAAAAATCGAATTTTGGCCAAAAATACATGAAAATTCTCAAAAAAATAAATGGCCATTTTTTAATTGGAAAAAACGTCCTCTCTCGAACCGTTCTACTCAAAAAGCTGTACTACTTTTGTGAGTCGAGATATTTGATTTTTTTCAAAAGTTTGTGAGTCGAGGTATTCAATTTTGAAAAATCGAATTTTGGCCAAAAATACATGAAAATTCTCAAAAAAATAAATGGCCATTTTTTAATTGGAAAAAACGTCCTCTTTCGAACCGTGCTACTCAAAAAGCTGTACTACTTTTGTGAGTCGAGATATTCGATTTTTTTTTCAAAAGTTTGTGAGTCGAGGTATTCAATTTTGAAAAATCGAATTTTGGCAAAAAATACATGAAAATTCTCAAAAAAATAAATGCCCATTTTTTAATTGGAAAAAACGTCCTCTTTCGAACCGTGCTACTCAAAAAGCTGTACTACTTTTGTGAGTCGAGATATTCGATTTTTTTCAAAATTTTGTGAGTCGAGGTATTCAATTTTGAAAAATCGAATTTTGGCCAAAAATACATGAAAATTCTCAAAAAAATAAATGGCCATTTTTTAATTGCAAAAAACGTCCTCTTTCGAACCGTGCTACTCAAAAAGCTGTACTACTTTTGTGGGTCGAGATATTCGATTTTTTTCAAAATTTTGTGAGTCGAGGTATTCAATTTTGAAAAATCGAATTTTGGCCAAAAATACATGAAAATTCTCAAAAAAATAAATGGCCATTTTTTAATTGGAAAAAACGTCCTCTTTCGAACCGTGCTACTCAAAAAGCTGTACTACTTTTGTGAGTCGAGATATTCGATTTTTTCAAAATTTTGTGTGTCGGGGTATTCAATTTTGAAAAATCGAATTTTGGACAAAAATACATGAAAATTCCCAAAAAAAATAAATGGCCATTTTTAATTGAAAAAACGTCCTTTTTCGAACCGTGCTACTCAAAAAGCTGTACTACTTTTGTGAGTCGAGATATTCGATTTTTTTCAAAATTTTGTGTGTCGGGGTATTCAATTTTGAAAAATCGAATTTTGGCAAAAAATACATGAAAAGTCTCAAAAATATAAATGGCCATTTTTTAATTGGAAAAAACGTCCTCTTTCGAACCGTGCTACTCAAAAAGCTGTACTACTTCTGTGAGTCGAGATATTCGATTTTTTTCAAAATTTTGTGATTCGAGGTATGCAATTTTGAAAAATCGAATTTTGGCCAAAAATACATGAAAATTCTCAAAAAAATAAATGGCCATTTTTTAATTGGAAAAAACGTCCTCTTTCGAACCGTGCTACTCAAAAAGCTGTACTACTTTTGTGAGTCGAGATATTCGATTTTTTCAAAATTTTGTGTGTCGGGGTATTCAATTTTGAAAAATCGAATTTTGGCCAAAAATACATGAAAATTCTCAAAAAAATAATTTTTCATTTTTTAATTGGAAAAACGTCCTCTTTCGAACCGTGCTACTCAAAAAGCTGTACTACTTTTGTGAGTCGAGATATTCGATTTTTTTCAAAAGTTTGTGAGTCGAGGTATTCAATTTTGAAAAATCGAATTTTGGCTAAAAATCATGAAAATTCTCAAAAAAAATAAATGGCCATTTTTTAATTGGAAAAAACGTCCTCTTTCGAACCGTGCTACTCAAAAAGCTGTACTACTTCTGTGAGTCGATATATTCGATTTTTTTCAAAATTTTGTGAGTCGAGGTATTCAATTTTGAAAAATCGAATTTTGGCTAAAAATACATGAAAATTCTCAAAAAAATAAATGGCCATTTTTTAATTGGAAAAAACGTCCTCTTTCGAACCGTGCTACTCAAAAAGCTGTACTACTTTTGTGAGTCGAGATATTCGATTTTTTCAAAATTTTGTGTGTCGGGGTATTCAATTTTGAAAAATCGAATTTTGGCCAAAAATACATGAAAATTCTCAAAAAAATAATTTTTCATTTTTTAATTGGAAAAACGTCCTCTTTCGAACCGTGCTACTCAAAAAGCTGTACTACTTTTGTGAGTCGAGATATTCGATTTTTTTCAAAAGTTTGTGAGTCGAGGTATTCAATTTTGAAAAATCGAATTTTGGCTAAAAATCATGAAAATTCTCAAAAAAATAAATGGCCATTTTTTAATTGGAAAAAACGTCCTCTTTTGAACCGTGCTACTCAAAAAGCTGTACTACTTCTGTGAGTCGATATATTCGATTTTTTTCAAAATTTTGTGAGTCGAGGTATTCAATTTTGAAAAATCGAATTTTGGCCAAAAATACATGAAAATTCTCAAAAAAATAAATGGCCATTTTTTAATTGAAAAAAACGTCCTCTTTCGAACCGTTCTACTCAAAAAGCTGTACTACTTTTGTGAGTCGAGATATTCGATTTTTTTCAAAAGTTTTGTGAGTCGAGGTATTCAATTTTGAAAAATCGAATTTTGGCCAAAAATACATGAAAATTCTCAAAAAAATAAATGGCCATTTTTTAATTGGAAAAAACGTCCTTTTTCGAACCGTGCTACTCAAAAAGCTGTACTACTTTTGTGAGTCGAGATATTCGATTTTTTTCAAAAGTTTGTGAGTCGAGGTATTCAATTTTGAAAAATCGAATTTTGGCAAAAAATACATGAAAATTCTCAAAAAAATAAATGGCCATTTTTTAATTGGAAAAAACGTCCTCTTTCGAACCGTGCTACTCAAAAAGCTGTTCTACTTCTGTGAGTCGAGATATTCGATTTTTTTCAAAATTTTGTGAGTCGAGGTATGCAATTTTGAAAAATCGAATTTTGGCCAAAAATACATGAAAATTCTCAAAAAAATAATTTTTCATTTTTTAATTGGAAAAACGTCCTCTTTCGAACCGTGCTACTCAAAAAGCTGTACTACTTTTGTGAGTCGAGATATTCGATTTTTTTCAAAAGTTTGTGAGTCGAGGTATTCAATTTTGAAAAATCGAATTTTGGCTAAAAATCATGAAAATTCTCAAAAAAATAAATGGCCATTTTTTAATTGGAAAAAACGTCCTCTTTCGAACCGTGCTACTCAAAAAGCTGTACTACTTCTGTGAGTCGATATATTCGATTTTTTTCAAAATTTTGTGAGTCGAGGTATTCAATTTTGAAAAATCGAATTTTGGCCAAAAATACATGAAAATTCTCAAAAAAATAAATGGCCATTTTTTAATTGAAAAAAACGTCCTCTTTCGAACCGTTCTACTCAAAAAGCTGTACTACTTTTGTGAGTCGAGATATTCGATTTTTTTCAAAAGTTTTGTGAGTCGAGGTATTCAATTTTGAAAAATCGAATTTTGGCCAAAAATACATGAAAATTCTCAAAAAAATAAATGGCCATTTTTTAATTGGAAAAAACGTCCTTTTTCGAACCGTGCTACTCAAAAAGCTGTACTACTTTTGTGAGTCGAGATATTCGATTTTTTTCAAAAGTTTGTGAGTCGAGGTATTCAATTTTGAAAAATCGAATTTTGGCCAAAAATACATGAAAATTCTCAAAAAAATAAATGGCCATTTTTTAATTGAAAAAAACGTCCTCTTTCGAACCGTGCTACTCAAAAAGCTGTACTACTTCTGTGAGTCGAGATATCCGATTTTTTTCAAAATTTTGTGAGTCGAGGTATTCAATTTTGAAAAATCGAATTTTGGCAAAAAATACATGAAAATTCTCAAAAAAATAAATGGCCATTTTTTAATTGGAAAAAACGTCCTCTTTCGAACCGTGCTACTCAAAAAGCTGTTCTACTTCTGTGAGTCGAGATATTCGATTTTTTTCAAAATTTTGTGAGTCGAGGTATGCAATTTTGAAAAATCGAATTTTGGCCAAAAATACATGAAAATTCTCAAAAAAAAAATGGCCATTTTTTAATTGGAAAAAACGTCCTCTTTCGAACCGTGCTACTCAAAAAGCTGTACTACTTTTGTGAGTCGAGATATTCGATTTTTTTCAAAATTTTGTGAGTCGAGGTATTCAATTTTGAAAAATCGAATTTTGGCCAAAAATACATGAATATTCTCAAAAAAATAAATTTCCATTTTTTAATTGGAAAAAACGTAATCTTTCGAACCGTGCTACTCAAAAAGCTGTACTACTTCTGTGAGTCGAGATATTCGATTTTTTTCAAAATTTTGTGAGTCGAGGTATTCAATTTTGAAAAATCGAATTTTGGCCAAAAATACATGAAAATTCTCAAAAAAATAAATGGCCATTTTTTAATTGGAAAAAACATTTGGCCAAAAATCATGAAAATTCTCAAAAAAATAAATGGCCATTTCTTAATTGGAAAAAAGTCCTCTTTCGAACCGTGCTACTCAAAAAGCTGTACTACTTCTGTGAGTCGAGATATTCGATTTTTTTCAAAATTTTGTGAGTCGAGGTATTCAATTTTGAAAAATCGAATTTTGGCCAAAAATACATGAAAATTCTCAAAAAAATAAATGGCCATTTTTTAATTGGAAAAAACGTCCTCTTTCGAACCGTTCTACTCAAAAAGCTGTACTACTTCTATGAGTCGAGATATTCGATTTTTTTCAAAATTTTGTGAGTCCAGGTATTCAATATTGAAAAATCAAATTTTGGCCAAAAATGCATGAAAATTCTCAAAAAAATAAATGGCCATTTTTTAATTGGAAAAAACGTCCTCTTTCGAACCGTGCTACTCAAAAAGCTGTACTACTTCTGTGAGTCGAGATATTCGATTTTTTTTCAAAATTTTGTGAGTCGAGGTATTCAATGTTGAAAAATCGAATTTTGGCTAAAAATACATGAATATTCTCAAAAAAATAAATTTCCATTTTTTAATAGGAAAAAACGTCCTCTTTCGAACCGTGCTACTCAAAAAGCTGTACTACTTCTGTGAGTCGAGATATTCGATTTTTTTCAAAATTTTGTGAGTCGAGGTATTCAATTTTGAAAAATCGAATTTTGGCCAAAAATACATGAAAATTCTCAAAAAAATAAATGGTCATTTTTTAATTAGAAAAAACGTCCTCTTTCGAACCGTGCTACTCAAAAAGCTGTACTACTTTTGTGAGTCGAGATATTCGATTTTTTTCAAAAGTTTGTGAGTCGAGGTATTCAATTTTGAAAAATCGAATTTTGGCAAAAAATACATGAAAATTCTCAAAAAAATAAATGCCCATTTTTTAATTGGAAAAAACGTCCTCTTTCGAACCGTGCTACTCAAAAAGCTGTACTACTTTTGTGAGTCGAGATATTCGATTTTTTTCAAAATTTTGTGAGTCGAGGTATTCAATTTTGAAAAATCGAATTTTGGCCAAAAATACATGAAAATTCTCAAAAAAATACATGGCCATTTTTTAATTGAAAAAAACGTCCTCTTTCGAACCGTGCTACTCAAAAAGCTGTACTACTTTTGTGAGTCGAGATATTCGATTTTTTCAAAATTTTGTGTGTCGGGGTATTCAATTTTGAAAAATCGAATTTTGGCCAAAAATACATGAAAATTCTCAAAAAAATAATTTTTCATTTTTTTATTGGAAAAACGTCCTCTTTCGAACCGTGGTACTCAAAAAGCTGTACTACTTTTGTGAGTCGAGATATTCGATTTTTTTCAAAAGTTTGTGAGTCGAGGTATTCAATTTTGAAAAATCGAATTTTGGCCAAAAATCATGAAAATTCTCAAAAAAATAAATGGCCATTTTTTAATTGGCAAAAACGTCCTCTTTCGAACCGTGCTACTCAAAAAGCTGTACTACTTCTGTGAGTCGAGATATTCGATTTTTTTCAAAATTTTGTGAGTCGAGGTATTCAATTTTGAAAAATCGAATTTTGGCCAAAAATACATGAAAATTCTCAAAAAAATAATTTTTCATTTTTTAATTGGAAAAACGTCCTCTTTCGAACCGTGCTACTCAAAAAGCTGTACTACTTTTGTGAGTCGAGATATTCGATTTTTTTCAAAAGTTTGTGAGTCGAGGTATTCAATTTTGAAAAATCGAATTTTGGCTAAAAATCATGAAAATTCTCAAAAAAATAAATGGCCATTTTTTAATTGGAAAAAACGTCCTCTTTCGAACCGTGCTACTCAAAAAGCTGTACTACTTCTGTGAGTCGATATATTCGATTTTTTTCAAAATTTTGTGAGTCGAGGTATTCAATTTTGAAAAATCGAATTTTGGCCAAAAATACATGAAAATTCTCAAAAAAATAAATGGCCATTTTTTAATTGAAAAAAACGTCCTCTTTCGAACCGTTCTACTCAAAAAGCTGTACTACTTTTGTGAGTCGAGATATTCGATTTTTTTCAAAAGTTTTGTGAGTCGAGGTATTCAATTTTGAAAAATCGAATTTTGGCCAAAAATACATGAAAATTCTCAAAAAAATAAATGGCCATTTTTTAATTGGAAAAAACGTCCTTTTTCGAACCGTGCTACTCAAAAAGCTGTACTACTTTTGTGAGTCGAGATATTCGATTTTTTTCAAAAGTTTGTGAGTCGAGGTATTCAATTTTGAAAAATCGAATTTTGGCCAAAAATACATGAAAATTCTCAAAAAAATAAATGGCCATTTTTTAATTGAAAAAAACGTCCTCTTTCGAACCGTGCTACTCAAAAAGCTGTACTACTTCTGTGAGTCGAGATATCCGATTTTTTTCAAAATTTTGTGAGTCGAGGTATTCAATTTTGAAAAATCGAATTTTGGCAAAAAATACATGAAAATTCTCAAAAAAATAAATGGCCATTTTTTAATTGGAAAAAACGTCCTCTTTCGAACCGTGCTACTCAAAAAGCTGTTCTACTTCTGTGAGTCGAGATATTCGATTTTTTTCAAAATTTTGTGAGTCGAGGTATGCAATTTTGAAAAATCGAATTTTGGCCAAAAATACATGAAAATTCTCAAAAAAAAAATGGCCATTTTTTAATTGGAAAAAACGTCCTCTTTCGAACCGTGCTACTCAAAAAGCTGTACTACTTTTGTGAGTCGAGATATTCGATTTTTTTCAAAATTTTGTGAGTCGAGGTATTCAATTTTGAAAAATCGAATTTTGGCCAAAAATACATGAATATTCTCAAAAAAATAAATTTCCATTTTTTAATTGGAAAAAACGTAATCTTTCGAACCGTGCTACTCAAAAAGCTGTACTACTTCTATGAGTCGAGATATTCGATTTTTTTCAAAATTTTGTGAGTCCAGGTATTCAATATTGAAAAATCAAATTTTGGCCAAAAATGCATGAAAATTCTCAAAAAAATAAATGGCCATTTTTTAATTGGAAAAAACGTCCTCTTTCGAACCGTGCTACTCAAAAAGCTGTACTACTTCTGTGAGTCGAGATATTCGATTTTTTTTCAAAATTTTGTGAGTCGAGGTATTCAATGTTGAAAAATCGAATTTTGGCTAAAAATACATGAATATTCTCAAAAAAATAAATTTCCATTTTTTAATTGGAAAAAACGTCCTCTTTCGAACCGTGCTACTCAAAAAGCTGTACTACTTCTGTGAGTCGAGATATTCGATTTTTTTCAAAATTTTGTGAGTCGAGGTATTCAATTTTGAAAAATCGAATTTTGGCCAAAAATACATGAAAATTCTCAAAAAAATAAATGGTCATTTTTTAATTAGAAAAAACGTCCTCTTTCGAACCGTGCTACTCAAAAAGCTGTACTACTTTTGTGAGTCGAGATATTCGATTTTTTTCAAAAGTTTGTGAGTCGAGGTATTCAATTTTGAAAAATCGAATTTTGGCCAAAAATCATGAAAATTCTCAAAAAAATAAATGGCCATTTTTTAATTGGAAAAAACGTCCTCTTTCGAACCGTGCTACTCAAAAAGCTGTACTACTTCTGTAAGTCGAGATATTCGTTTTTTTTCAAAATTTTGTGAGTCGAGGTATTCAATTTTGAAAAATAGAATTTTGGCCAAAAATACATGAATATTCTCAAAAAAATAAATTTTCACTTTTTAATTGAAAAAAACGCCCTCTTTCGAACCGTGCTACTCAAAAAGCTGTACTACTTCTGTGAGTCGAGATATTCGATTTTTTTCAAAATTTTGTGAGTCGAGGTATGCAATTTTGAAAAATCGAATTTTGGCCAAAAATACATGAAAATTCTCAAAAAAATAAATGGCCATTTTTTAATTGGAAAAAACGTCCTCTTTCGAACCGTGCTACTCAAAAAGCTGTACTACTTCTGTGAGTCGAGATATTCGATTTTTTTCAAAATTTTGTGAGTCGAGGTATGCAATTTTGAAAAATCGAATTTTGGCCAAAAATACATGAAAATTCTCAAAAAAATAAATGGCCATTTTTTAATTGGAAAAAACGTCCTCTTTCGAACCGTGCTACTCAAAAAGCTGTTCCACTCTTGTGAGTCGAGATATTCGATTTTTTTCAAAATTTTGTGAGTCGAGGTATTCAATTTTGAAAAATCGAATTTTGGCCAAAAATACATAAAAATTCTCAAAAAAATAAATGGCCATTTTTTAATTGGAAAAAACGTCCTCTTTCGAACCGTGCTACTCAAAAAGCTGTACTACTTCTGTGAGTCGAGATATTCGATTTTTTTCAAAATTTTGTGAGTCGAGGTATTCAATTTTGAAAAATCGAATTTTGGCCAAAAATACATGAATATTCTCAAAAAAATAAATTTCCATTTTTTAATTGGAAAAAACGTCCTCTTTCGAACCGTGCTACTCAAAAAGCTGTACTACTTCTGTGAGTCGAGATATTCGATTTTTTCAAAATTTTGTGAGTCGAGGTATTCAATTTTGAAAAATCGAATTTTGGCCAAAAATACATGAAAATTCTCAAAAAAATAAATGGCCATTTTTTAATTAGAAAAAACGTCCTCTTTCGAACCGTGCTACTCAAAAAGCTGTACTGCTTTTGTGAGTCGAGATATTCGATTTTTTTCAAAAGTTTGTGAGTCGAGGTATTCAATTTTGAAAAATCGAATTTTGGCCAAAAATCATGAAAATTCTCAAAAAAATAAATGGCCATTTTTTAATTGGAAAAAACGTCCTCTTTCGAACCGTGCTACTCAAAAAGCTGTACTACTTCTGTGAGTCGAGATATTCGATTTTTTTTCAAAATTTTGAGAGTCGAGGTATTCAATCTTGAAAAATCGAATTTTGGCCAAAATACATGAAAATTTTCAAAAAAATAAATGGCCATTTTTTAATTGGAAAAAACGTCCTCTTTCGAACCGTGCTACTCAAAAAGCTGTACTACTTTTGTGAGTCGAGATATTCGATTTTTTTCAAAATTTTGTGAGTCGAGGTATTCAATTTTGAAAAATCGAATTTTGGCCAAAAATACATGAAAATTCTCAAAAAAATAAATGGTCATTTTTTAATTAGAAAAAACGTCCTCTTTCGAACCGTGCTACTCAAAAAGCTGTACTACTTTTGTGAGTCGAGATATTCGATTTTTTTCAAAAGTTTGTGAGTCGAGGTATTCAATTTTGAAAAATCGAATTTTGGCCAAAAATCATGAAAATTCTCAAAAAAATAAATGGCCATTTTTTAATTGGAAAAAACGTCCTCTTTCGAACCGTGCTACTCAAAAAGCTGTACTACTTCTATAAGTCGAGATATTCGTTTTTTTTCAAAATTTTGTGAGTCGAGGTATTCAATTTTGAAAAATCGAATTTTGGCCAAAAATACATGAATATTCTCAAAAAAATAAATTTTCACTTTTTAATTGAAAAAAACGCCCTCTTTCGAACCGTGCTACTCAAAAAGCTGTACTACTTCTGTGAGTCGAGATATTCGATTTTTTTCAAAATTTTGTGAGTCGAGGTATTCAATTTTGAAAAATCGAATTTTGGCCAAAAATACATAAAAATTCTCAAAAAAATAAATGGCCATTTTTTAATTGGAAAAAACGTCCTCTTTCGAACCGTGCTACTCAAAAAGCTGTACTACTTCTGTGAGTCGAGATATTCGATTTTTTTCAAAAGTTTGTGAGTCGAGGTATTCAATTTTGAAAAATCGAATTTTGGCCAAAAATCATGAAAATTCTCAAAAAAATAAATGGCCATTTTTTAATTGGAAAAAACGTCCTCTTTCGAACCGTGCTACTCAAAAAGCTGTACTACTTCTGTGAGTCGAGATATTCGATTTTTTTTCAAAATTTTGAGAGTCGAGGTATTCAATCTTGAAAAATCGAATTTTGGCCAAAATACATGAAAATTTTCAAAAAAATAAATGGCCATTTTTTAATTGGAAAAAACGTCCTCTTTCGAACCGTGCTACTCAAAAAGCTGTACTACTTTTGTGAGTCGAGATATTCGATTTTTTTCAAAATTTTGTGAGTCGAGGTATTCAATTTTGAAAAACCGAATTTTGGCCAAAAATACATAAAAATTCTCAAAAAAATAAATGGCCATTTTTTAATTGGAAAAAACGTCCTCTTTCGAACCGTGCTACTCAAAAAGCTGTACTACTTCTGTGAGTCGAGATATTCGATTTTTTTCAAAATTTTGTGAGTCGAGGTATTCAATTTTGAAAAATCGAATTTTGGCCAAAAATACATGAAAATTCTCAAAAAAATAAATGGCCATTTTTTAATTGGAAAAAACGTCCTCTTTCGAACCGTGCTACTCAAAAAGCTGTACTACTTTTGTGAGTCGAGATATTCGATTTTTTTCAAAAGTTTCTGAGTCGAGGTATTCAATTTTGAAAAATCGAATTTTGGCCAAAAATCATGAAAATTCTCAAAAAAATAAATGGCCATTTTTTAATTGGAAAAAACGTCCTCTTTCGAACCGTGCTACTCAAAAAGCTGTACTACTTCTGTGAGTCGAGATATTCGATTTTTTTTCAAAATTTTGTGAGTCGAGGTATTCAATTTTGAAAAATCGAATTTTGGCCAAAATACATGAAAATTCTCAAAAAAATAAATGGCCATTTTTTAATTGAAAAAAAACGTCCTCTTTCGAACCGTTCTACTCAAAAAGCTGTACTACTTTTGTGAGTCGAGATATTCGATTTTTTTCAAAAGTTTGTGAGTCGAGGTATGCAATTTTGAAAAATCGAATTTTGGCCAAAAATACATGAAAATTCTCAAAAAAATAAATGGCCATTTTTTAATTGGAAAAAACGTCCTCTTTCGAACCGTGCTACTCAAAAAGCTGTACTACTTTTGTGAGTCGAGATATTCGATTTTTTTCAAAATTTTGTGAGTCGAGGTATTCAATTTTGAAAAATCGAATTTTGGCCAAAAATACATGAATATTCTCAAAAAAATAAATTTCCACTTTTTAATTGAAAAAAACGCCCTCTTTCGAACCGTGCTACTCAAAAAGCTGTACTACTTCTGTGAGTCGAGATATTCGATTTTTTTCAAAATTTTGTGAGTCGAGGTATTCAATTTTGAAAAATCGAATTTTGGCCAAAATACATGAAAATTCTCAAAAAAATAAATGGCCATTTTTTAATTGGAAAAAACGTCCTCTTTCGAACCGTGCTACTCAAAAAGCTGTACTACTTCTGTGAGTCGAGATATTCGATTTTTTTCAAAATTTTGTGAGTCGAGGTATTCAATTTTGAAAAATCGAATTTTGGCCAAAAATACATGAAAATTCTCAAAAAAATAAATGGCCATTTTTTAATTGGAAAAAACGTCCTCTTTCGAACCGTGCTACTCAAAAAGCTGTACTACTTCTGTGAGTCGAGATATTCGATTTTTTTCAAAATTTTGTGAGTCGAGGTATTCAATTTTGAAAAATCGAATTTTGGCCAAAAGTACATGAAAATTCTCAAAAAAATAAATGGCCATTTTTTAATTGGAAAAAACGTCCTCTTTCGAACCGTGCTACTCAAAAAGCTGTACTACTTTTGTGAGTCGAGATATTCGATTTTTTTCAAAAGTTTGTGAGTCGAGGTATTCAATTTTGAAAAATCGAATTTTGGCCAAAAATCATGAAAATTCTCAAAAAAATAAATGGCCATTTTTTAATTGGAAAAAACGTCCTCTTTCGAACCGTGCTACTCAAAAAGCTGTACTACTTCTGTGAGTCGAGATATTCGATTTTTTTTCAAAATTTTGTGAGTCGAGGTATTCAATTTTGAAAAATCGAATTTTGGCCAAAATACATGAAAATTCTCAAAAAAATAAATGGCCATTTTTTAATTGAAAAAAACGTCCTCTTTCGAACCGTTCTACTCAAAAAGCTATACTACTTTTGTGAGTCGAGATATTCGATTTTTTTCAAAAGTTTGTGAGTCGAGGTATTCAATTTTGAAAAATCGAATTTTGGCCAAAATACATGAAAATTCTCAAAAAAATAAATGGCCATTTTTTAATTGAAAAAAACGTCCTCTTTCGAACCGTTCTACTCAAAAAGCTGTACTACTTTTGTGAGTCGAGATATTCGATTTTTTTCAAAAGTTTGTGAGTCGAGGTATTCAATTTTGAAAAATCGAATTTTGGCCAAAAATACATGAAAATTCTCAAAAAAATAAATGACCATTTTTTAATTGGAAAAAACGTCCTCTTTCGAACCGTGCTACTCAAAAAGCTGTACTACTTTTGTGAGTCGAGATATTCGATTTTTTTAAAAATTTTGTGAGTCGAGGTATTCAATTTTGAAAAATCGAATTTTGGCCAAAAATACATGAAAATTCTCAAAAAAATAAATGGCCATTTTTTAATTAGAAAAAACGTCCTCTTTCGAACCGTGCTACTCAAAAAGCTGTACTACTTTTGTGAGTCGAGATATTCGATTTTTTTTAAAATTTTGTGAGTCGAGGTATTCAATTTTGAAAAATCGAATTTTGGCCAAAAATACATGAATATTCTCAAAAAAATAAATTTCCACTTTTTAATTGAAAAAAACGCCCTCTTTCGAACCGTGCTACTCAAAAAGCTGTACTACTTCTGTGAGTCGAGATATTCGATTTTTTTTCAAAATTTTGTGAGTCGAGGTATTCAATTTTGAAAAATCGAATTTTGGCCAAAAATCATGAAAATTCTCAAAAAAATAAATGGCCATTTTTTAATTGGAAAAAACGTCCTCTTTCGAACCGTGCTACTCAAAAAGCTGTACTACTTCTGTAAGTCGAGATATTCGTTTTTTTTCAAAATTTTGTGAGTCGAGGTATTCAATTTTGAAAAATAGAATTTTGGCCAAAAATACATGAATATTCTCAAAAAAATAAATTTTCACTTTTTAATTGAAAAAAACGCCCTCTTTCGAACCGTGCTACTCAAAAAGCTGTACTACTTCTGTGAGTCGAGATATTCGATTTTTTTCAAAATTTTGTGAGTCGAGGTATGCAATTTTGAAAAATCGAATTTTGGCCAAAAATACATGAAAATTCTCAAAAAAATAAATGGCCATTTTTTAATTGGAAAAAACGTCCTCTTTCGAACCGTGCTACTCAAAAAGCTGTACTACTTCTGTGAGTCGAGATATTCGATTTTTTTCAAAATTTTGTGAGTCGAGGTATGCAATTTTGAAAAATCGAATTTTGGCCAAAAATACATGAAAATTCTCAAAAAAATAAATGGCCATTTTTTAATTGGAAAAAACGTCCTCTTTCGAACCGTGCTACTCAAAAAGCTGTTCTACTTTTGTGAGTCGAGATATTCGATTTTTTTCAAAATTTTGTGAGTCGAGGTATTCAATTTTGAAAAATCGAATTTTGGCCAAAAATACATAAAAATTCTCAAAAAAATAAATGGCCATTTTTTAATTGGAAAAAACGTCCTCTTTCGAACCGTGCTACTCAAAAAGCTGTACTACTTCTGGTAGTCGAGATATTCGATTTTTTTCAAAATTTTGTGAGTCGAGGTATTCAATTTTGAAAAATCGAATTTTGGCCAAAAATACATGAATATTCTCAAAAAAATAAATTTCCATTTTTTAATTGGAAAAAACGTCCTCTTTCGAACCGTGCTACTCAAAAAGCTGTACTACTTTTGTGAGTCGAGATATTCGATTTTTTTCAAAATTTTGTGAGTCGAGGTATTCAATTTTGAAAAATCGAATTTTGGCCAAAAATCATGAAAATTCTCAAAAAAATAAATGGCCATTTTTTAATTGGAAAAAACGTCCTCTTTCGAACCGTGCTACTCAAAAAGCTGTACTACTTTTGTGAGTCGAGATATTCGATTTTTTTCAAAATTTTGTGAGTCGAGGTATTCAATTTTGAAAAATCGAATTTTGGCCAAAAATCATGAAAATTCTCAAAAAAATAAATGGCCATTTTTTAATTGGAAAAAACGTCCTCTATCGAACCGTGCTACTCAAAAAGCTGTACTACTTCTGTGAGTCGAGATATTCGATTTTTTTCAAAATTTTGTGAGTCGAGGTATTCAATTTTGAAAAATCGAATTTTGGCCAAAAATCATGAAAATTCTCAAAAAAATAAATGGCCATTTTTTAATTGGAAAAAACGTCCTCTTTCGAACCGTGCTACTCAAAAAGCTGTACTACTTTTGTGAGTCGAGATATTCGATTTTTTTCAAAATTTTGTGAGTCGAGGTATTCAATTTTGAAAAACCGAATTTTGGCCAAAAATACATAAAAATTCTCAAAAAAATAAATGGCCATTTTTTAATTGGAAAAAACGTCCTCTTTCGAACCGTGCTACTCAAAAAGCTGTACTACTTCTGTGAGTCGAGATATTCGATTTTTTTCAAAATTTTGTGAGTCGAGGTATTCAATTTTGAAAAATCGAATTTTGGCCAAAAATACATGAAAATTCTCAAAAAAATAAATGGCCATTTTTTAATTGGAAAAAACGTCCTCTTTCGAACCGTGCTACTCAAAAAGCTGTACTACTTCTGTGAGTCGAGATATTCGATTTTTTTCAAACTTTTGTGAGTCGAGGTATTCAATTTTGAAAAATCGAATTTTGGCCAAAAATACATGAAAATTCTCAAAAAAATAAATGGCCATTTTTTAATTGGAAAAAACGTCCTCTTTCGAACCGTGCTACTCAAAAAGCTGTACTACTTTTGTGAGTCGAGATATTCGATTTTTTTCAAAAGTTTGTGAGTCGAGGTATTCAATTTTGAAAAATCGAATTTTGGCCAAAAATCATGAAAATTCTCAAAAAAATAAATGGCCATTTTTTAATTAGAAAAAACGTCCTCTTTCGAACCGTGCTACTCAAAAAGCTGTACTACTTCTGTGAGTCGAGATATTCGATTTTTTTTCAAAATTTTGTGAGTCGAGGTATTCAATTTTGAAAAATCGAATTTTGGCCAAAATACATGAAAATTCTCAAAAAAATAAATGGCCATTTTTTAATTGAAAAAAACGTCCTCTTTCGAACCGTTCTACTCAAAAAGCTGTACTACTTTTGTGAGTCGAGATATTCGATTTTTTTCAAAAGTTTGTGAGTCGAGGTATGCAATTTTGAAAAATCGAATTTTGGCCAAAAATACATGAAAATTCTCAAAAAAATAAATGGCCATTTTTTAATTGAAAAAAACGTCCTCTTTCGAACCGTGCTACTCAAAAAGCTGTACTACTTTTGTGAGTCGAGATATTCGATTTTTTTCAAAATTTTGTGAGTCGAGGTATTCAATTTTGAAAAATCGAATTTTGGCCAAAAATACATGAATATTCTCAAAAAAATAAATTTCCACTTTTTAATTGAAAAAAACGCCCTCTTTCGAACCGTGCTACTCAAAAAGCTGTACTACTTCTGTGAGTCGAGATATTCGATTTTTTTCAAAATTTTGTGAGTCGAGGTATTCAATTTTGAAAAATCGAATTTTGGCCAAAATACATGAAAATTCTCAAAAAAATAAATGGCAATTTTTTAATTGAAAAAAACGTCCTCTTTCGAACCGTTCTACTCAAAAAGCTGTACTACTTTTGTGAGTCGAGATATTCGATTTTTTTCAAAAGTTTGTGAGTCGAGGTATGCAATTTTGAAAAATCGAATTTTGGCCAAAAATACATGAAAATTCTCAAAAAAATAAATGGCCATTTTTTAATTGGAAAAAACGTCCTCTTTCGAACCGTGCTACTCAAAAAGCTGTACTACTTCTGTGAGTCGAGATATTCGATTTTTTTCAAAATTTTGTGAGTCGAGGTATTCAATTTTAAAAAATCGAATTTTGGCCAAAAATACATGAATATTCTCAAAAAAATAAATTTCCATTTTTTAATTGGAAAAAACGTCCTCTTTCGAACCGTGCTACTCAAAAAGCTGTACTACTTCTGTGAGTCGAGATATTCGATTTTTTTCAAAAGTTTGTGAGTCGAGGTATTCAATTTTGAAAAATCGAATTTTGGCCAAAAATATATGAAAATTCTCAAAAAAAATAAATGGCCATTTTTTAATTGGAAAAAACGTCCTCTTTCGAATCGTGCTACTCAAAAAGCTGTACTACTTTTGTGAGTCGAGATATTCGATTTTTTTCAAAAGTTTGTGAGTCGAGGTATTCAATTTTGAAAAATCGAATTTTGGCCAAAAATCATGAAAATTCTCAAAAAAATAAATGGCCATTTTTTAATTGGAAAAAACGTCCTCTTTCGAACCGTGCTACTCAAAAAGCTGTACTACTTCTGTGAGTCGAGATATTCGATTTTTTTTTCAAAATTTTGTGAGACGAGGTATTCAATTTTGAAAAATCGAATTTTGGCCAAAATACATGAAAATTCTCAAAAAAATAAATGGCCATTTTTTAATTGAAAAAAACGTCCTCTTTCGAACCGTTCTACTCAAAAAGCTGTACTACTTTTGTGAGTCGAGATATTCGATTTTTTTCAAAAGTTTGTGAGTCGAGGTATTCAATTTTGAAAAATCGAATTTTGGCCAAAATACATGAAAATTCTCAAAAAAATAAATGGCCATTTTTTAATTGAAAAAAACGTCCTCTTTCGAACCGTTCTACTCAAAAAGCTGTACTACTTTTGTGAGTCGAGATATTCGATTTTTTTCAAAAGTTTGTGAGTCGAGGTATGCAATTTTGAAAAATCGAATTTTGGCCAAAAATACATGAAAATTCTCAAAAAAATAAATGGCCATTTTTTAATTGGAAAAAACGTCCTCTTTCGAACCGTGCTACTCAAAAAGCTGTACTACTTCTGTGAGTCGAGATATTCGATTTTTTTCAAAATTTTGTGAGTCGAGGTATTCAATTTTGAAAAATCGAATTTTGGCCAAAAATACATGAATATTCTCAAAAAAATAAATTTTCATTTTTTAATTGGAAAAAACGTCCTCTTTCGAACCGTGCTACTCAAAAAGCTGTACTACTTCTGTGAGTCGAGATATTCGATTTTTTTCAAAATTTTGTGAGTCGAGGTATTCAATTTTGAAAAATCGAATTTTGGCCAAAAATACATGAAAATTCTCAAAAAAATAAATGACCATTTTTTAATTGGAAAAAACGTCCTCTTTCGAACCGTGCTACTCAAAAAGCTGTACTACTTTTGTGAGTCGAGATATTCGATTTTTTTAAAAATTTTGTGAGTCGAGGTATTCAATTTTGAAAAATTGAATTTTGGCCAAAAATACATGAATATTCTCAAAAAAATAAATTTCCACTTTTTAATTGAAAAAAACGCCCTCTTTCGAACCGTGCTACTCAAAAAGCTGTACTATTTCTGTGAGTCGAGATATTCGATTTTTTTTCAAAATTTTGTGAGTCGAGGTATTCAATTTTGAAAAATCGAATTTTGGCCAAAATACATGAAAATTCTCAAAAAAATAAATGGCCATTTTTTAATTGAAAAAAACGTCCTCTTTCGAACCGTTCTACTCAAAAAGCTGTACTACTTTTGTGAGTCGAGATATTCGATTTTTTTCAAAAGTTTGTGAGTCGAGGTATTCAATTTTGAAAAATCGAATTTTGGCCAAAAATACATGAAAATTCTCAAAAAAATAAATGGCCATTTTTTAATTGGAAAAAACGTCCTCTTTCGAACCGTGCTACTCAAAAAGCTGTACTATTTTTATGAGTCGAGATATTCGATTTTTTTCAAAATTTTGTGAGTCGAGGTATTCAATTTTGAAAAATCGAATTTTGGCCAAAAATACATGAAAATTCTCAAAAAATAAATGACCATTTTTTAGTTGGAAAAAACGTCCTCTTTCGAACCGTGCTACTCAAAATGCTGTACTACTTTTGTGAGTCGAGATATTCGATTTTTTACAAAATTTTGTGAGTCGAGGTATTCAATTTTAAAAAATCGATTTTTGGCCAAAAATACATGAAAATTCTCAAAAAAATAAATGGCCATTTTTTAATTGTAAAAAACATCCTCTTTCGAACCGTGCTACTCAAAAAGCTGTACTACTTTTGTCTGTCGAGATATTCGATTTTTTTCAAAATTTTGTGAGTCGAGGTATTCAATTTTGAAAAATCGAATTTTGGCCAAAAATACATGAAAATTCTCAAAAAAATAAATGGCCATTTTTTAATTGGAAAAAACGTCCTCTTTCGAACCGTGCTACTCAAAAAGCTGTACTACTTTTGTGTGTCGAGATATTCGATTTTTTTCAAAATTTTGTGAGCCGATGTATTCAATTTTGAAAAATCGAATTTTGGCCAAAAATACATGAAAATTCTCAAAAAAATAAATGGCCATTTTTTAATTGGAAAAAAACGTCCTCTTTCGAACCGTGCTACTCAAAAAGCTGTACTACTTTTGTGAGTCGAGATATTCGATTTTTTTCAAAAGTTTGTGAGTCGAGGTATTCAATTTTGAAAAATCGAATTTTGGCCAAAAATACATGAAAATTCTCAAAAAAATAAATGGCCATTTTTTAATTGGAAAAAACGTCCTCTTTCGAACCGTGCTACTCAAAAAGCTGTACTACTTCTGTGAGTCGAGATATTCGATTTTTTTCAAAATTTTTTGAGTCGAGGTATTCAATTTTAAAAAATCGATTTTTGGCCAAAAATACATGAAAATTCTCAAAAAAATAAATGGCCATTTTTTAATTGGAAAAAACGTCCTCTTTCAAACCGTGCTACTCAAAAAGCTGTACTATTTTTGTGAGTCCAGATATTCGATTTTTTTCAAAATTTTGTGAGTCGAGGTATTCAATTTTGAAAAATCGAATTTTGGCCAAAAATACATGAAAATTCTCAAAAAAATAAATGGCCATTTTTTAATTGGAAAAAACGTCCTCTTTCGAACCGTGCTACTCAAAAAGCTGTACTACTTTTGTGAGTCGAAATATTCGATTTTTTTCAAAAGTTTGTGAGTCGAGATATTCAATTTTGAAAAATCGAATTTTGGCCAAAAATACATGAAAATTCTCAAAAAAAATAAATGGCCATTTTTTAATTGGAAAAAACGTCCTCTTTCGAACCGTGCTACTCAAAAAGCTGTACTACTTCTGTGAGTCGAGATATTCGATTTTTTTCAAAATTTTGTGAGTCGAGGTATTCAATTTTGAAAAATCGAATTTTGGCCAAAAATACATGAAAATTCTCAAAAAAATAATTTTCCATTTTTTAATTGAAAAAAAAGTCCTCTTTCGAACCGTGCTACTCAAAAAGCTGTACTACTTTTGTGAGTCGAGATATTCGATTTTTTTCAAAAGTTTGTGAGTCGAGGTATTCAATTTTGAAAAATCGAATTTTGGCCAAAAATACATGAAAATTCTCAAAAAATAAATGAACATTTTTTAATTGGAAAAAACGTCCTCTTTCGAACCGTGCTACTCAAAATGCTGTACTACTTTTGTGAGTCGAGATATTCGATTTTTAACAAAATTTTGTGAGTCGAGGTATTCAATTTTAAAAAATCGATTTTTGGCCAAAAATACATGAAAATTCTCAAAAAAATAAATGGCCATTTTTTAATTGGAAAAAACATCCACTTTCGAACCGTGCTACTCAAAAAGCTGTACTACATTTGTGTGTCGAGATATTCGATTTTTTTCAAAATTTTGTGAGTCGAGGTATTCAATTTTGAAAAATCGAATTTTGGCCAAAAATACATGAAAATTCTCAAAAAAATAAATGGCCATTTTTTAATTGGAAAAAACGTCCTCTTTCGAACCGTGCTACTCAAAAAGCTGTACTGCTTTTGTGTGTCGAGATATTCGATTTTTTTAAAAATTTTGTGAGCCGAGGTATTCAATTTTGAAAAATCGAATTTTGGCAAAAAATACATGAAAATTCTCAAAAAAATAAATGGCCATTTTTTAATTGGAAAAAACGTCCTCTTTCGAACCGTGCTACTCAAAAAGCTGTACTACTTTTGTGAGTCGAGATATTCGATTTTTTTCAAAATTTTGTGAGTCGAGGTATTCAATTTTGAAAAATCGAATTTTGGCCAAAAATACATGAAAATTCTCAAAAAAATAAATGGCCATTTTTTAATTGGAAAAAACGTCCTCTTTCGAACCGTGCTACTCAAAAAGCTGTACTACTTCTGTGAGTCGAGATATTCGATTTTTTTCAAAATTTTTTGAGTCGAGGTATTCAATTTTAAAAAATCGATTTTTGGCCAAAAATACATGAAAATTCTCAAAAAAATAAATGGCCATTTTTTAATTGGAAAAACGTCCTCTTTCAAACCGTGCTACTCAAAAAGCTGTACTATTTTTGTGAGTCGAGATATTCGATTTTTTTAAAAATTTTGTGAGCCGAGGTATTCAATTTTGAAAAATCGAATTTTGGCAAAAAATACATGAAAATTCTCAAAAAAATAAATGGCCATTTTTTAATTGGAAAAAACGTCCTCTTTCGAACCGTGCTACTCAAAAAGCTGTACTACTTTTGTGAGTCGAGATATTCGATTTTTTTCAAAATTTTGTGAGTCGAGGTATTCAATTTTGAAAAATCGAATTTTGGCCAAAAATACATGAAAATTCTCAAAAAAATAAATGGCCATTTTTTAATTGGAAAAAACGTCCTCTTTCGAACCGTGCTACTCAAAAAGCTGTACTACTTCTGTGAGTCGAGATATTCGATTTTTTTCAAAATTTTTTGAGTCGAGGTATTCAATTTTAAAAAATCGATTTTTGGCCAAAAATACATGAAAATTTTAAAAAAAATAAATGGCCATTTTTTAATTGGAAAAAACGTCCTCTTTCAAACCGTGCTACTCAAAAAGCTGTACTATTTTTGTGAGTCGAGATATTCGATTTTTTTCAAAATTTTGTGAGTCGAGGTATTCAATTTTGAAAAATCGAATTTTGGCCAAAAATACATGAAAATTCTCAAAAAAAATAAATGGCCATTTTTTAATTGGAAAAAACGTCCTCTTTCGAACCGTGCTACTCAAAAAGCTGTACTACTTCTGTGAGTCGAGATATTCGATTTTTTTCAAAATTTTGTGAGTCGAGGTATTCAATTTTGAAAAATCGAATTTTGGCCAAAAATACATGAAAATTCTCAAAAAAATAATTTTCCATTTTTTAATTGGAAAAAAAGTCCTCTTTCGAACCGTGCTACTCAAAAAGCTGTACTACTTTTGTGAGTCGAGATATTCGATTTTTTTCAAAAGTTTGTGAGTCGAGGTATTCAATTTTGAAAAATCGAATTTTGGCCAAAAATACATGAAAATTCTCAAAAAATAAATGAACATTTTTTAATTGGAAAAAACGTCCTCTTTCGAACCGTGCTACTCAAAATGCTGTACTACTTTTGTGAGTCGAGATATTCGATTTTTAACAAAATTTTGTGAGTCGAGGTATTCAATTTTAAAAAATCGATTTTTGGCCAAAAATACATGAAAATTCTCAAAAAAATAAATGGCCATTTTTTAATTGGAAAAAACATCCACTTTCGAACCGTGCTACTCAAAAAGCTGTACTACATTTGTGTGTCGAGATATTCGATTTTTTTCAAAATTTTGTGAGTCGAGGTATTCAATTTTGAAAAATCGAATTTTGGCCAAAAATACATGAAAATTCTCAAAAAAATAAATGGCCATTTTTTAATTGGAAAAAACGTCCTCTTTCGAACCGTGCTACTCAAAAAGCTGTACTGCTTTTGTGTGTCGAGATATTCGATTTTTTTAAAAATTTTGTGAGCCGAGGTATTCAATTTTGAAAAATCGAATTTTGGCAAAAAATACATGAAAATTCTCAAAAAAATAAATGGCCATTTTTTAATTGGAAAAAACGTCCTCTTTCGAACCGTGCTACTCAAAAAGCTGTACTACTTTTGTGAGTCGAGATATTCGATTTTTTTCAAAATTTTGTGAGTCGAGGTATTCAATTTTGAAAAATCGAATTTTGGCCAAAAATACATGAAAATTCTCAAAAAAATAAATGGCCATTTTTTAATTGGAAAAAACGTCCTCTTTCAAACCGTGCTACTCAAAGAGCTGTACTACTTTTGTGAGTCGAGATATTAGATTTTTTTCAAAAGTTTGTGAGTCGAGATATTCAATTTTGAAAAATCGAATTTTGGCCAAAAATACATGAAAATTCTCAAAAAAATAAATGGCCATTTTTTAATTGGAAAAAACGTCCTCTTTCGAACCGTGCTACTCAAAAAGCTGTACTACTTCTGTGAGTCGAGATATTCGATTTTTTTCAAAATTTTGTGAGTCGAGGTATTCAATTTTGAAAAATCGAATTTTGGCCAAAAATACATGAAAATTCTCAAAAAATAAATGACCGTTTTTTAATTGGAAAAAACGTCCTCTTTCGAACCGTGCTACTCAAAATGCTGTACTACTTTTGTGAGTCGAGATATTCGATTTTTTACAAAATTTTGTGAGTCGAGGTATTCAATTTTGAAAAATCGAATTTTGGCCAAAAATACATGAAAATTCTCAAAAAAATAAATGGCCATTTTTTAATTGGAAAAAACGTCCTCTTTCGAACCGTGCTACTCAAAAAGCTGTACTACTTCTGTGAGTCGAGATATTCGATTTTTTTCAAAATTTTTTGAGTCGAGGTATTCAATTTTAAAAAATCGATTTTTGGCCAAAAATACATGAAAATTCTCAAAAAAATAAATGGCCATTTTTTAATTGGAAAAAACGTCCTCTTTCAAACCGTGCTACTCAAAAAGCTGTACTATTTTTGTGAGTCGAGATATTCGATTTTTTTCAAAATTTTGTGAGTCGAGGTATTCAATTTTGAAAAATCGAATTTTGGCCAAAAATACATGAAAATTCTCAAAAAAAATAAATGGACATTTTTTAATTGGAAAAAACGTCCTCTTTCGAACCGTGCTACTCAAAAAGCTGTACTACTTCTGTGAGTCGAGATATTCGATTTTTTTCAAAATTTTGTGAGTCGAGGTATTCAATTTTGAAAAATCGAATTTTGGCCAAAAATACATGAAAATTCTCAAAAAAATAATTTTCCATTTTTTAATTGGAAAAAAGGTCCTCTTTCGAACCGTGCTACTCAAAAAGCTGTACTACTTTTGTGAGTCGAGATATTCGATTTTTTTCAAAAGTTTGTGAGTCGAGGTATTCAATTTTGAAAAATCGAATTTTGGCCAAAAATACATGAAAATTCTCAAAAAATAAATGAACATTTTTTAATTGGAAAAAACGTCCTCTTTCGAACCGTGCTACTCAAAATGCTGTACTACTTTTGTGAGTCGAGATATTCGATTTTTAACAAAATTTTGTGAGTCGAGGTATTCAATTTTAAAAAATCGATTTTTGGCCAAAAATACATGAAAATTCTCAAAAAAATAAATGGCCATTTTTTAATTGGAAAAAACATCCACTTTCGAACCGTGCTACTCAAAAAGCTGTACTACATTTGTGTGTCGAGATATTCGATTTTTTTCAAAATTTTGTGAGTCGAGGTATTCAATTTTGAAAAATCGAATTTTGGCCAAAAATACATGAAAATTCTCAAAAAAATAAATGGCCATTTTTTAATTGGAAAAAACGTCCTCTTTCGAACCGTGCTACTCAAAAAGCTGTACTGCTTTTGTGTGTCGAGATATTCGATTTTTTTAAAAATTTTGTGAGCCGAGGTATTCAATTTTGAAAAATCGAATTTTGGCAAAAAATACATGAAAATTCTCAAAAAAATAAATGGCCATTTTTTAATTGGAAAAAACGTCCTCTTTCGAACCGTGCTACTCAAAAAGCTGTACTACTTTTGTGAGTCGAGATATTCGATTTTTTTCAAAATTTTGTGAGTCGAGGTATTCAATTTTGAAAAATCGAATTTTGGCCAAAAATACATGAAAATTCTCCAAAAAATAAATGGCCATTTTTTAATTGGAAAAAACGTCCTCTTTCGAACCGTGCTACTCAAAAAGCTGTACTACTTCTGTGAGTCGAGATATTCGATTTTTTTCAAAATTTTTTGAGTCGAGGTATTCAATTTTAAAAAATCGATTTTTGGCCAAAAATACATGAAAATTCTCAAAAAAATAAATGGCCATTTTTTAATTGGAAAAAACGTCCTCTTTCAAACCGTGCTACTCAAAAAGCTGTACTATTTTTGTGAGTCGAGATATTCGATTTTTTTCAAAATTTTGTGAGTCGAGGTATTCAATTTTGAAAAATCGAATTTTGGCCAAAAATACATGAAAATTCTCAAAAAAAATAAATGGCCATTTTTTAATTGGAAAAAACGTCCTCTTTCGAACCGTGCTACTCAAAAAGCTGTACTACTTCTGTGAGTCGAGATATTCGATTTTTTTCAAAATTTTGTGAGTCGAGGTATTCAATTTTGAAAAATCGAATTTTGGCCAAAAATACATGAAAATTCTCAAAAAAATAATTTTCCATTTTTTAATTGGAAAAAAAGTCCTCTTTCGAACCGTGCTACTCAAAAAGCTGTACTACTTTTGTGAGTCGAGATATTCGATTTTTTTCAAAAGTTTGTGAGTCGAGGTATTCAATTTTGAAAAATCGAATTTTGGCCAAAAATACATGAAAATTCTCAAAAAAATAAATGGCCATTTTTTAATTGGAAAAAACGTCCTCTTTCGAACCGTGCTACTCAAAAAGCTGTACTGCTTTTGTGTGTCGAGATATTCGATTTTTTTAAAAATTTTGTGAGCCGAGGTATTCAATTTTGAAAAATCGAATTTTGGCAAAAAATACATGAAAATTCTCAAAAAAATAAATGGCCATTTTTTAATTGGAAAAAACGTCCTCTTTCGAACCGTGCTACTCAAAAAGCTGTACTACTTTTGTGAGTCGAGATATTCGATTTTTTTCAAAATTTTGTGAGTCGAGGTATTCAATTTTGAAAAATCGAATTTTGGCCAAAAATACATGAAAATTCTCAAAAAAATAAATGGCCATTTTTTAATTGGAAAAAACGTCCTCTTTCAAACCGTGCTACTCAAAGAGCTGTACTACTTTTGTGAGTCGAGATATTAGATTTTTTTCAAAAGTTTGTGAGTCGAGATATTCAATTTTGAAAAATCGAATTTTGGCCAAAAATACATGAAAATTCTCAAAAAAATAAATGGCCATTTTTTAATTGGAAAAAACGTCCTCTTTCGAACCGTGCTACTCAAAAAGCTGTACTACTTCTGTGAGTCGAGATATTCGATTTTTTTCAAAATTTTGTGAGTCGAGGTATTCAATTTTGAAAAATCGAATTTTGGCCAAAAATACATGAAAATTCTCAAAAAATAAATGACCATTTTTTAATTGGAAAAAACGTCCTCTTTCGAACCGTGCTACTCAAAATGCTGTACTACTTTTGTGAGTCGAGATATTCGATTTTTTACAAAATTTTGTGAGTCGAGGTATTCAATTTTGAAAAATCGAATTTTGGCCAAAAATACATGAAAATTCTCAAAAAAATAAATGGCCATTTTTTAATTGGAAAAAACGTCCTCTTTCGAACCGTGCTACTCAAAAAGCTGTACTACTTCTGTGAGTCGAGATATTCGATTTTTTTCAAAATTTTTTGAGTCGAGGTATTCAATTTTAAAAAATCGATTTTTGGCCAAAAATACATGAAAATTCTCAAAAAAATAAATGGCCATTTTTTAATTGGAAAAAAAGTCCTCTTTCAAACCGTGCTACTCAAAAAGCTGTACTACTTTTGTGAGTCGAGATATTCGATTTTTTTCAAAAGTTTGTGAGTCGAGGTATTCAATTTTGAAAAATCGAATTTTGGCCAAAAATACATGAAAATTCTCAAAAAATAAATGAACATTTTTTAATTGGAAAAAACGTCCTCTTTCGAACCGTGCTACTCAAAATGCTGTACTACTTTTGTGAGTCGAGATATTCGATTTTTAACAAAATTTTGTGAGTCGAGGTATTCAATTTTAAAAAATCGATTTTTGGCCAAAAATACATGAAAATTCTCAAAAAAATAAATGGCCATTTTTTAATTGGAAAAAACATCCACTTTCGAACCGTGCTACTCAAAAAGCTGTACTACATTTGTGTGTCGAGATATTCGATTTTTTTCAAAATTTTGTGAGTCGAGGTATTCAATTTTGAAAAATCGAATTTTGGCCAAAAATACATGAAAATTCTCAAAAAAATAAATGGCCATTTTTTAATTGGAAAAAACGTCCTCTTTCGAACCGTGCTACTCAAAAAGCTGTACTGCTTTTGTGTGTCGAGATATTCGATTTTTTTAAAAATTTTGTGAGCCGAGGTATTCAATTTTGAAAAATCGAATTTTGGCAAAAAATACATGAAAATTCTCAAAAAAATAAATGGCCATTTTTTAATTGGAAAAAACGTCCTCTTTCGAACCGTGCTACTCAAAAAGCTGTACTACTTTTGTGAGTCGAGATATTCGATTTTTTTCAAAATTTTGTGAGTCGAGGTATTCAATTTTGAAAAATCGAATTTTGGCCAAAAATACATGAAAATTCTCAAAAAAATAAATGGCCATTTTTTAATTGGAAAAAACGTCCTCTTTCAAACCGTGCTACTCAAAGAGCTGTACTACTTTTGTGAGTCGAGATATTAGATTTTTTTCAAAAGTTTGTGAGTCGAGATATTCAATTTTGAAAAATCGAATTTTGGCCAAAAATACATGAAAATTCTCAAAAAAATAAATGGCCATTTTTTAATTGGAAAAAACATCCTCTTTCGAACCGTGCTACTCAAACAGCTGTACTACTTTTGTGTGTCGAGATATTCGATTTTTTTCAAAATTTTGTGATTTTGAAAAATCGAATTTTGGCCAAAAATACATGAAAATTCTCAAAAAAATAAATGACCATTTTTTAATTGAAAAAAACGTCCTCTTTCGAACTGTGCTACTCAAAAAGCTGTACTACTTTTGTGTGTCGAGATATTCGATTTTTTTCAAAATTTTGTGAGCCGAGGTATTCAATTTTAAAAAATCGAATTTTGTCCAAAAATACTTGAAAATTCTCAAAAAAATAAATGACCATTTTTTAATTGGAAAAAACGTCCTCTTTCGAACCGTGCTACTCAAAAAGCTGTACTACTTTTGTGAGTCGAGATATTCGATTTTTTTAAAAATTTTGTGAGTCGAGGTATTCAATTTTGAAAAATCGAATTTTGGCCAAAAATACATGAAAATTCTCAAAAAAATAAATGGCCATTTTTTAATTGGAAAAAACGTCCTCTTTCGAACCGTGCTACTCAAAAAGCTGTACTACTTTTGTGAGTCGAGATATTCGATTTTTTTCAAAATTTTGTGAGTCGAGGTATTCAATTTTGAAAAATCGAATTTTGGACAAAAATACATGAAAATTCTCAAAAAAATAAATGGCCATTTTTTAATTGGAAAAAACGTCCTCTTTCGAACCGTTCTACTCAAAAAGCTGTACTACTTTTGTGAGTCGAGATATTCGATTTTTTCCAAAAGTTTGTGAGTCGAGGTATTCAATTTTGAAAAATCGAATTTTGGCCAAAAATACATGAAAATTCTCAAAAAAATAAATGGCCATTTTTTAATTGGAAAAAACGTCCTCTTTCGAACCGTGCTACTCAAAAAGCTGTACTACTTTTGTGAGTCGAGATATTCGATTTTTTTCAAAATTTTGTGTGTCGGGGTATTCAATTTTGAAAAATCGAATTTTGGCCAAAAATACATGAAAATTCTCACAAAAATAAATGGCCATTTTTTAATTGGAAAAAACGTCCTCTTTCGAACCGTGCTGCTCAAAAAGCTGTACTTCTTCTGTGAGTCGAGATATTCGATTTTTTTCAAAATTTTGTGAGTCGAAGTATTCAATTTTGAAAAATTGAATTTTGGCCAAAAATACATGAATATTCTCAAAAAAATAAATTTCCATTTTTTAATTGGAAAAAACGTCCTCTTTCGAACCGTGCTACTCAAAAAGCTGTACTACTTCTGTGAGTCGAGATATTCGATTTTTTTCAAAATTTTGTGAGTCGAGGTATTCAATTTTGAAAAATCGAATTTTGGCCAAAAATACATGAAAATTCTCAAAAAATAAATGGCCATTTTTTAATTGGAAAAAACGTCCTCTTTCGAACCGTGCTACTCAAAAAGCTGTACTACTTTTGTGAGTCGAGATATTCGATTTTTTTCAAAAGTTTGTGAGTCGAGGTATTCAATTTTGAAAAATCGAATTTTGGCCAAAAATCATGAAAATTCTCAAAAAAATAAATGGCCATTTTTGAATTGGAAAAAACGTCCTCTTTCGAACCGTGCTACTCAAAAAGCTGTACTACTTCTGTGAGTCGAGATATTCGATTTTTTTCAAAATTTTGTGAGTCGAGGTATTCAATTTTGAAAAATCGAATTTTGGCCAAAAATACATGAATATTCTCAAAAAAATAAATTTCCATTTTTTAATTGGAAAAAACGTCCTCTTTCGAACCGTGCTACTCAAAAAGCTGTACTACTTCTGTGAGTCGAGATATTCGATTTTTTTCAATTTTGATATATCGAATTTTGGTCAAAAATACATGAAAATTCTCAAAAAAATAAATGGCCATTTTTTAATTGGAAAAAACGTCCTCTTTCGAACCGTGCTACTCAAAAAGCTGTACTACTTTTGTGAGTCGAGATATTCGATTTTTTCAAAAGTTTGTGAGTCGAGGTATTCAATTTTGAAAAATCGAATTTTGGCCAAAAATACATGAAAATTCTCAAAAAAATAAATGGCCATTTTTTAATTGGAAAAAACGTCCTCTTTCGAACCGTGCTACTCAAAAAGCTGTACTACTTCTGTGAGTCGAGATATTCGATTTTTTTCAAAATTTTGTGAGTCGAGGTATTCAATTTTGAAAAATCGAATTTTGGCCAAAAATACATGAAAATTCTCAAAAAAATAAATGGCCATTTTTTAATTGGAAAAAACGTCCTCTTTCGAACCGTGCTACTCAAAAAGCTGTACTACTTTTGTGAGTCGAGATATTCGATTTTTTTCAAAATTTTGTGAGTCGAGGTATTCAATTTTGAAGAATCGAATTTTGGCCAAAAATACATGAAAATTCTCAAAAAAATAAATGGCCATTTTTTAATTGGAAAAAACGTCCTCTTTCGAACCGTGCTACTCAAAAAGCTGTACTACTTTTGTGAGTCGAGATATTCGATTTTTTTCAAAAGTTTGTGAGTCGAGGTATTCAATTTTGAAAAATCGAATTTTGGCCAAAAATACATGAAAATTCTCAAAAAAATAAATGGCCATTTTTTAATTGGAAAAAACGTCCTCTTTCGAACCGTGCTACTCAAAAAGCTGTACTACTTCTGTGAGTCGAGATATTCGATTTTTTTCAAAATTTTGTGAGTCGAGGTATTCAATTTTGAAAAATCGAATTTTGGCCAAAAATACATGAAAATTCTCAAAAAAATAAATGGCCATTTTTTAATTGGAAAAAACGTCCTCTTTCGAACCGTGCTACTCAAAAAGCTGTACTACTTCTGTGAGTCGAGATATTCGATTTTTTTCAAAATTTTTTGAGTCGAGGTATTCAATTTTAAAAAATCGATTTTTGGCCAAAAATACATGAAAATTCTCAAAAAAATAAATGGCCATTTTTTAATTGGAAAAAAAGTCCTCTTTCAAACCGTGCTACTCAAAAAGCTGTACTACTTTTGTGAGTCGAGATATTCGATTTTTTTCAAAAGTTTGTGAGTCGAGGTATTCAATTTTGAAAAATCGAATTTTGGCCAAAAATACATGAAAATTCTCAAAAAATAAATGAACATTTTTTAATTGGAAAAAACGTCCTCTTTCGAACCGTGCTACTCAAAATGCTGTACTACTTTTGTGAGTCGAGATATTCGATTTTTAACAAAATTTTGTGAGTCGAGGTATTCAATTTTAAAAAATCGATTTTTGGCCAAAAATACATGAAAATTCTCAAAAAAATAAATGGCCATTTTTTAATTGGAAAAAACATCCACTTTCGAACCGTGCTACTCAAAAAGCTGTACTACATTTGTGTGTCGAGATATTCGATTTTTTTCAAAATTTTGTGAGTCGAGGTATTCAATTTTGAAAAATCGAATTTTGGCCAAAAATACATGAAAATTCTCAAAAAAATAAATGGCCATTTTTTAATTGGAAAAAACGTCCTCTTTCGAACCGTGCTACTCAAAAAGCTGTACTGCTTTTGTGTGTCGAGATATTCGATTTTTTTAAAAATTTTGTGAGCCGAGGTATTCAATTTTGAAAAATCGAATTTTGGCAAAAAATACATGAAAATTCTCAAAAAAATAAATGGCCATTTTTTAATTGGAAAAAACGTCCTCTTTCGAACCGTGCTACTCAAAAAGCTGTACTACTTTTGTGAGTCGAGATATTCGATTTTTTTCAAAATTTTGTGAGTCGAGGTATTCAATTTTGAAAAATCGAATTTTGGCCAAAAATACATGAAAATTCTCAAAAAAATAAATGGCCATTTTTTAATTGGAAAAAACGTCCTCTTTCAAACCGTGCTACTCAAAGAGCTGTACTACTTTTGTGAGTCGAGATATTAGATTTTTTTCAAAAGTTTGTGAGTCGAGATATTCAATTTTGAAAAATCGAATTTTGGCCAAAAATACATGAAAATTCTCAAAAAAATAAATGGCCATTTTTTAATTGGAAAAAACATCCTCTTTCGAACCGTGCTACTCAAACAGCTGTACTACTTTTGTGTGTCGAGATATTCGATTTTTTTCAAAATTTTGTGATTTTGAAAAATCGAATTTTGGCCAAAAATACATGAAAATTCTCAAAAAAATAAATGACCATTTTTTAATTGAAAAAAACGTCCTCTTTCGAACTGTGCTACTCAAAAAGCTGTACTACTTTTGTGTGTCGAGATATTCGATTTTTTTCAAAATTTTGTGAGCCGAGGTATTCAATTTTAAAAAATCGAATTTTGTCCAAAAATACTTGAAAATTCTCAAAAAAATAAATGACCATTTTTTAATTGGAAAAAACGTCCTCTTTCGAACCGTGCTACTCAAAAAGCTGTACTACTTTTGTGAGTCGAGATATTCGATTTTTTTAAAAATTTTGTGAGTCGAGGTATTCAATTTTGAAAAATCGAATTTTGGCCAAAAATACATGAAAATTCTCAAAAAAATAAATGGCCATTTTTTAATTGGAAAAAACGTCCTCTTTCGAACCGTGCTACTCAAAAAGCTGTACTACTTTTGTGAGTCGAGATATTCGATTTTTTTCAAAATTTTGTGAGTCGAGGTATTCAATTTTGAAAAATCGAATTTTGGACAAAAATACATGAAAATTCTCAAAAAAATAAATGGCCATTTTTTAATTGGAAAAAACGTCCTCTTTCGAACCGTTCTACTCAAAAAGCTGTACTACTTTTGTGAGTCGAGATATTCGATTTTTTCCAAAAGTTTGTGAGTCGAGGTATTCAATTTTGAAAAATCGAATTTTGGCCAAAAATACATGAAAATTCTCAAAAAAATAAATGGCCATTTTTTAATTGGAAAAAACGTCCTCTTTCGAACCGTGCTACTCAAAAAGCTGTACTACTTTTGTGAGTCGAGATATTCGATTTTTTTCAAAATTTTGTGTGTCGGGGTATTCAATTTTGAAAAATCGAATTTTGGCCAAAAATACATGAAAATTCTCACAAAAATAAATGGCCATTTTTTAATTGGAAAAAACGTCCTCTTTCGAACCGTGCTGCTCAAAAAGCTGTACTTCTTCTGTGAGTCGAGATATTCGATTTTTTTCAAAATTTTGTGAGTCGAAGTATTCAATTTTGAAAAATCGAATTTTGGCCAAAAATACATGAATATTCTCAAAAAAATAAATTTCCATTTTTTAATTGGAAAAAACGTCCTCTTTCGAACCGTGCTACTCAAAAAGCTGTACTACTTCTGTGAGTCGAGATATTCGATTTTTTTCAAAATTTTGTGAGTCGAGGTATTCAATTTTGAAAAATCGAATTTTGGCCAAAAATACATGAAAATTCTCAAAAAATAAATGGCCATTTTTTAATTGGAAAAAACGTCCTCTTTCGAACCGTGCTACTCAAAAAGCTGTACTACTTTTGTGAGTCGAGATATTCGATTTTTTTCAAAAGTTTGTGAGTCGAGGTATTCAATTTTGAAAAATCGAATTTTGGCCAAAAATCATGAAAATTCTCAAAAAAATAAATGGCCATTTTTGAATTGGAAAAAACGTCCTCTTTCGAACCGTGCTACTCAAAAAGCTGTACTACTTCTGTGAGTCGAGATATTCGATTTTTTTCAAAATTTTGTGAGTCGAGGTATTCAATTTTGAAAAATCGAATTTTGGCCAAAAATACATGAATATTCTCAAAAAAATAAATTTCCATTTTTTAATTGGAAAAAACGTCCTCTTTCGAACCGTGCTACTCAAAAAGCTGTACTACTTCTGTGAGTCGAGATATTCGATTTTTTTCAATTTTGATATATCGAATTTTGGTCAAAAATACATGAAAATTCTCAAAAAAATAAATGGCCATTTTTTAATTGGAAAAAACGTCCTCTTTCGAACCGTGCTACTCAAAAAGCTGTACTACTTTTGTGAGTCGAGATATTCGATTTTTTTCAAAAGTTTGTGAGTCGAGGTATTCAATTTTGAAAAATCGAATTTTGGCCAAAAATACATGAAAATTCTCAAAAAAATAAATGGCCATTTTTTAATTGGAAAAAACGTCCTCTTTCGAACCGTGCTACTCAAAAAGCTGTACTACTTCTGTGAGTCGAGATATTCGATTTTTTTCAAAATTTTGTGAGTCGAGGTATTCAATTTTGAAAAATCGAATTTTGGCCAAAAATACATGAAAATTCTCAAAAAAATAAATGGCCATTTTTTAATTGGAAAAAACGTCCTCTTTCGAACCGTGCTACTCAAAAAGCTGTACTACTTTTGTGAGTCGAGATATTCGATTTTTTTCAAAATTTTGTGAGTCGAGGTATTCAATTTTGAAGAATCGAATTTTGGCCAAAAATACATGAAAATTCTCAAAAAAATAAATGGCCATTTTTTAATTGGAAAAAACGTCCTCTTTCGAACCGTGCTACTCAAAAAGCTGTACTACTTTTGTGAGTCGAGATATTCGATTTTTTTCAAAAGTTTGTGAGTCGAGGTATTCAATTTTGAAGAATCGAATTTTGGCCAAAAATACATGAAAATTCTCAAAAAAATAAATGGCCATTTTTTAATTGGAAAAAACGTCCTCTTTCGAACCGTGCTACTCAAAAAGCTGTACTACTTCTGTGAGTCGAGATATTCGATTTTTTCAAAATTTTGTGAGTCGAGGTATTCAATTTTGAAAAATCGAATTTTGGCCAAAAATACATGAAAATTCTCAAAAAATAAATGGCCATTTTTTAATTGAAAAAAACGTCCTCTTTCGAACCGTTCTACTCAAAAAGCTGTACTACTTTTGTGAGTCGAGATATTCGATTTTTTTCAAAAGTTTGTGAGTCGAGGTATTCAATTTAGAAAAATCGAATTTTGGCCAAAAATACATGAATATTCTCAAAAAAATAAATTTCCATTTTTTAATTGGAAAAAACGTCCTCTTTCGAACCGTGCTACTCAAAAAGCTGTACTACTCCTGTGAGTCGAGATATTTGATTTTTTTCAAAATTTTGTGAGTCGAGGTATTCAATTTTGAAAAATCGAATTTTGGTCAAAAATACATGAAAATTCTCAAAAAAATAAATTTCCATTTTTTAATTGGAAAAAACGTCCTCTTTCGAACCGTGCTACTCAAAAAGCTGTACTACTTTTGTGAGTCGAGATATTCGATTTTTTTCAAAAGTTTGTGAGTCGAGGTATTCAATTTTGAAAAATCGAATTTTGGCCAAAAATCATGAAAATTCTCAAAAATATAAATGGCCATTTTTTAATTGGAAAAAAACGTCCTCTTTCGAACCGTGCTACTCAAAAAGCTGTACTACTTCTGTGAGTCGAGATATTCGATTTTTTTAAAATTTTGTGAGTCGAGGTATTCAATTTTGAAAAATCGAGTTTTGGCCAAAAATACATGAAAATTCTCAAAAAAATAAATGGCCATTTTTTAATTGGAAAAAACGTCCTCTTTCGAACCGTGCTACTCAAAAAGCTGTACTACTTTTGTGAGTCGAGATATTCGATTTTTTTCAAAAGTTTGTGAGTCGAGGTATTCAATTTTGAAAAATCGAATTTTGGCCAAAAATCATGAAAATTCTCAAAAAAATAAATGGCCATTTTTTAATTGGAAAAAACGTCCTCTTTCGAACAGTGCTACTCAAAAAGCTGTACTACTTTTGTGAGTCGAGATATTCGATTTTTTTCAAAATTTTGTGAGTCGAGGTATTCAATTTTGAAAAATCGAATTTTGGCCAAAAATACATGAAAATTCTCAAAAAAATAAATGGCCATTTTTTAATTGGAAAAATCGTCCTCTTTCGAACCGTGCTACTCAAAAAGCTGTACTACTTTTGTGAGTCGAGATATTCGATTTTTTTCAAAATTTTGTGAGTCGAGGTATTCAATTTTGAAGAATCGAATTTTGGCCAAAAATACATGAAAATTCTCAAAAAAATAAATGGCCATTTTTTAATTGGAAAAAACGTCCTCTTTCGAAACGTGCTACTCAAAAAGCTGTACTACTTCTGTGAGTCGAGATATTCGATTTTTTCAAAATTTTGTGAGTCGAGGTATTCAATTTTGAAAAATCGAATTTTGGCCAAAAATACATGAAAATTCTCAAAAAATAAATGGCCATTTTTTAATTGAAAAAAACGTCCTCTTTCGAACCGTTCTACTCAAAAAGCTGTACTACTTTTGTGAGTCGAGATATTCGATTTTTTTCAAAAGTTTGTGAGTCGAGGTATTCAATTTAGAAAAATCGAATTTTGGCCAAAAATACATGAATATTCTCAAAAAAATAAATTTCCATTTTTTAATTGGAAAAAACGTCCTCTTTCGAACCGTGCTACTCAAAAAGCTGTACTACTCCTGTGAGTCGAGATATTCGATCTTTTTCAAAATTTTGTGAGTCGAGGTATTCAATTTTGAAAAATCGAATTTTGGTCAAAAATACATGAAAATTCTCAAAAAAATAAATTTCCATTTTTTAATTGGAAAAAACGTCCTCTTTCGAACCGTGCTACTCAAAAAGCTGTACTACTTTTGTGAGTCGAGATATTCGATTTTTTTCAAAAGTTTGTGAGTCGAGGTATTCAATTTTGAAAAATCGAATTTTGGCCAAAAATCATGAAAATTCTCAAAAATATAAATGGCCATTTTTTAATTGGAAAAAAACGTCCTCTTTCGAACCGTTCTACTCAAAAAGCTGTACTACTTTTGTGAGTCGAGATATTCGATTTTTTTCAAAAGTTTGTGAGTCGAGGTATTCAATTTAGAAAAATCGAATTTTGGCCAAAAATACATGATAATTCTCAAAAAAATAAATGGCCATTTTTTAATTGGAAAAAACGTCCTCTTTCGAACCGTGCTACTCAAAAAGCTGTACTACTTTTGTGAGTCGAGATATTCGATTTTTTTCAAAAGTTTGTGAGTCGAGGTATTCAATTTTGAAAAATCGAATTTTGGTCAAAAATACATGAAAATTCTCAAAAAAATAAATGGCAATTTTTTAATTGGAAAAAACGTCCTCTTTCGAACCGTGCTACTCAAAAAGCTGTACTACTTTTGTGAGTCGAGATATTCGATTTTTTTCAAAAGTTTGTGAGTCGAGGTATTCAATTTTGAAAAATCGAATTTTGGCCAAAAATCATGAAAATTCTCAAAAATATAAATGGCCATTTTTTAATTGGAAAAAAACGTCCTCTTTCGAACCGTGCTACTCAAAAAGCTGTACTACTTCTGTGAGTCGAGATATTCGATTTTTTTTAAAATTTTGTGAGTCGAGGTATTCAATTTTGAAAAATCGAGTTTTGGCCAAAAATACATGAAAATTCTCAAAAAAATAAATGGCCATTTTTTAATTGGAAAAAACGTCCTCTTTCGAACCGTGCTACTCAAAGAGCTGTACTACTTTTGTGAGTCGAGATATTCGATTTTTTTCAAAAGTTTGTGAGTCGAGGTATTCAATTTTGAAAAATCGAATTTTGGCCAAAAATACATGAAAATTCTCAAAAAAATAAATGGCCATTTTTTAATTGGAAAAAACGTCCTCTTTCGAACAGTGCTACTCAAAAAGCTGTACTACTTTTGTGAGTCGAGATATTCGATTTTTTTCAAAATTTTGTGAGTCGAGGTATTCAATTTTGAAAAATCGAATTTTGGCCAAAAATACATGAAAATTCTCAAAAAAATAAATGGCCATTTTTTAATTGGGAAAAACGTCCTCTTTCGAACCGTGCTACACAAAAAGCTGTACTACTTCTGTGAGTCGAGATATTCGATTTTTTTCAAAATTTTGTGAGTCGAGGTATTCAATTTTGAAAAATCGAATTTTGGCCAAAAATACATGAATATTCTCAAAAAAATAAATTTCCATTTTTTAATTGGAAAAAACGTCCTCTTTCGAACCGTGCTACTCAAAAAGCTGTACTACTCCTGTGAGTCGAGATATTCGATCTTTTTCAAAATTTTGTGAGTCGAGGTATTCAATTTTGAAAAATCGAATTTTGGTCAAAAATACATGAAAATTCTCAAAAAAATAAATTTCCATTTTTTAATTGGAAAAAACGTCCTCTTTCGAACCGTGCTACTCAAAAAGCTGTACTACTTTTGTGAGTCGAGATATTCGATTTTTTTCAAAAGTTTGTGAGTCGAGGTATTCAATTTTGAAAAATCGAATTTTGGCCAAAAATCATGAAAATTCTCAAAAATATAAATGGCCATTTTTTAATTGGAAAAAAACGTCCTCTTTCGAACCGTTCTACTCAAAAAGCTGTACTACTTTTGTGAGTCGAGATATTCGATTTTTTTCAAAAGTTTGTGAGTCGAGGTATTCAATTTAGAAAAATCGAATTTTGGCCAAAAATACATGATAATTCTCAAAAAAATAAATGGCCATTTTTTAATTGGAAAAAACGTCCTCTTTCGAACCGTGCTACTCAAAAAGCTGTACTACTTTTGTGAGTCGAGATATTCGATTTTTTTCAAAAGTTTGTGAGTCGAGGTATTCAATTTTGAAAAATCGAATTTTGGTCAAAAATACATGAAAATTCTCAAAAAAATAAATGGCAATTTTTTAATTGGAAAAAACGTCCTCTTTCGAACCGTGCTACTCAAAAAGCTGTACTACTTTTGTGAGTCGAGATATTCGATTTTTTTCAAAAGTTTGTGAGTCGAGGTATTCAATTTTGAAAAATCGAATTTTGGCCAAAAATCATGAAAATTCTCAAAAATATAAATGGCCATTTTTTAATTGGAAAAAAACGTCCTCTTTCGAACCGTGCTACTCAAAAAGCTGTACTACTTCTGTGAGTCGAGATATTCGATTTTTTTTAAAATTTTGTGAGTCGAGGTATTCAATTTTGAAAAATCGAGTTTTGGCCAAAAATACATGAAAATTCTCAAAAAAATAAATGGCCATTTTTTAATTGGAAAAAACGTCCTCTTTCGAACCGTGCTACTCAAAGAGCTGTACTACTTTTGTGAGTCGAGATATTCGATTTTTTTCAAAAGTTTGTGAGTCGAGGTATTCAATTTTGAAAAATCGAATTTTGGCCAAAAATACATGAAAATTCTCAAAAAAATAAATGGCCATTTTTTAATTGGAAAAAACGTCCTCTTTCGAACAGTGCTACTCAAAAAGCTGTACTACTTTTGTGAGTCGAGATATTCGATTTTTTTCAAAATTTTGTGAGTCGAGGTATTCAATTTTGAAAAATCGAATTTTGGCCAAAAATACATGAAAATTCTCAAAAAAATAAATGGCCATTTTTTAATTGGGAAAAACGTCCTCTTTCGAACCGTGCTACACAAAAAGCTGTACTACTTCTGTGAGTCGAGATATTCGATTTTTTTCAAAATTTTGTGAGTCGAGGTATTCAATTTTGAAAAATCGAATTTTGGCCAAAAATACATGAAAATTCTCAAAAAATAAATGAACATTTTTTAATTGGATAAAACGTCCTCTTTCGAACCGTGCTACTCAAAATGCTGTACTACTTTTGTGAGTCGAGATATTCGATTTTTAACAAAATTTTGTGAGTCGAGGTATTCAATTTTAAAAAATCGATTTTTGGCCAAAAATACATGAAAATTCTCAAAAAAATAAATGGCCATTTTTTAATTGGAAAAAACATCCACTTTCGAACCGTGCTACTCAAAAAGCTGTACTACATTTGTGTGTCGAGATATTCGATTTTTTTCAAAATTTTGTGAGTCGAGGTATTCAATTTTGAAAAATCGAATTTTGGCCAAAAATACATGAAAATTCTCAAAAAAATAAATGGCCATTTTTTAATTGGAAAAAACGTCCTCTTTCGAACCGTGCTACTCAAAAAGCTGTACTGCTTTTGTGTGTCGAGATATTCGATTTTTTTAAAAATTTTGTGAGCCGAGGTATTCAATTTTGAAAAATCGAATTTTGGCAAAAAATACATGAAAATTCTCAAAAAAATAAATGGCCATTTTTTAATTGGAAAAAACGTCCTCTTTCGAACCGTGCTACTCAAAAAGCTGTACTACTTTTGTGAGTCGAGATATTCGATTTTTTTCAAAATTTTGTGAGTCGAGGTATTCAATTTTGAAAAATCGAATTTTGGCCAAAAATACATGAAAATTCTCAAAAAAATAAATGGCCATTTTTTAATTGGAAAAAACGTCCTCTTTCAAACCGTGCTACTCAAAGAGCTGTACTACTTTTGTGAGTCGAGATATTAGATTTTTTTCAAAAGTTTGTGAGTCGAGATATTCAATTTTGAAAAATCGAATTTTGGCCAAAAATACATGAAAATTCTCAAAAAAATAAATGGCCATTTTTTAATTGGAAAAAACATCCTCTTTCGAACCGTGCTACTCAAACAGCTGTACTACTTTTGTGTGTCGAGATATTCGATTTTTTTCAAAATTTTGTGATTTTGAAAAATCGAATTTTGGCCAAAAATACATGAAAATTCTCAAAAAAATAAATGGCCATTTTTTAATTGGAAAAAACGTCCTCTTTCGAACCGTGCTACTCAAAAAGCTGTACTACTTTTGTGAGTCGAGATATTCGATTTTTTTCAAAATTTTGTGAGTCGAGGTATTCAATTTTGAAAAATCGAATTTTGGCCAAAAATACATGAAAATTCTCAAAAAAATAAATGGCCATTTTTTAATTGGAAAAAACGTCCTCTTTCAAACCGTGCTACTCAAAGAGCTGTACTACTTTTGTGAGTCGAGATATTAGATTTTTTTCAAAAGTTTGTGAGTCGAGATATTCAATTTTGAAAAATCGAATTTTGGCCAAAAATACATGAAAATTCTCAAAAAAATAAATGGCCATTTTTTAATTGGAAAAAACATCCTCTTTCGAACCGTGCTACTCAAACAGCTGTACTACTTTTGTGTGTCGAGATATTCGATTTTTTTCAAAATTTTGTGATTTTGAAAAATCGAATTTTGGCCAAAAATACATGAAAATTCTCAAAAAAATAAATGACCATTTTTTAATTGAAAAAAACGTCCTCTTTCGAACTGTGCTACTCAAAAAGCTGTACTACTTTTGTGTGTCGAGATATTCGATTTTTTTCAAAATTTTGTGAGCCGAGGTATTCAATTTTAAAAAATCGAATTTTGTCCAAAAATACTTGAAAATTCTCAAAAAAATAAATGACCATTTTTTAATTGGAAAAAACGTCCTCTTTCGAACCGTGCTACTCAAAAAGCTGTACTACTTTTGTGAGTCGAGATATTCGATTTTTTTAAAAATTTTGTGAGTCGAGGTATTCAATTTTGAAAAATCGAATTTTGGCCAAAAATACATGAAAATTCTCAAAAAAATAAATGGCCATTTTTTAATTGGAAAAAACGTCCTCTTTCGAACCGTGCTACTCAAAAAGCTGTACTACTTTTGTGAGTCGAGATATTCGATTTTTTTCAAAATTTTGTGAGTCGAGGTATTCAATTTTGAAAAATCGAATTTTGGACAAAAATACATGAAAATTCTCAAAAAAATAAATGGCCATTTTTTAATTGGAAAAAACGTCCTCTTTCGAACCGTTCTACTCAAAAAGCTGTACTACTTTTGTGAGTCGAGATATTCGATTTTTTCCAAAAGTTTGTGAGTCGAGGTATTCAATTTTGAAAAATCGAATTTTGGCCAAAAATACATGAAAATTCTCAAAAAAATAAATGGCCATTTTTTAATTGGAAAAAACGTCCTCTTTCGAACCGTGCTACTCAAAAAGCTGTACTACTTTTGTGAGTCGAGATATTCGATTTTTTTCAAAATTTTGTGTGTCGGGGTATTCAATTTTGAAAAATCGAATTTTGGCCAAAAATACATGAAAATTCTCACAAAAATAAATGGCCATTTTTTAATTGGAAAAAACGTCCTCTTTCGAACCGTGCTGCTCAAAAAGCTGTACTTCTTCTGTGAGTCGAGATATTCGATTTTTTTCAAAATTTTGTGAGTCGAAGTATTCAATTTTGAAAAATCGAATTTTGGCCAAAAATACATGAATATTCTCAAAAAAATAAATTTCCATTTTTTAATTGGAAAAAACGTCCTCTTTCGAACCGTGCTACTCAAAAAGCTGTACTACTTCTGTGAGTCGAGATATTCGATTTTTTTCAAAATTTTGTGAGTCGAGGTATTCAATTTTGAAAAATCGAATTTTGGCCAAAAATACATGAAAATTCTCAAAAAATAAATGGCCATTTTTTAATTGGAAAAAACGTCCTCTTTCGAACCGTGCTACTCAAAAAGCTGTACTACTTTTGTGAGTCGAGATATTCGATTTTTTTCAAAAGTTTGTGAGTCGAGGTATTCAATTTTGAAAAATCGAATTTTGGCCAAAAATCATGAAAATTCTCAAAAAAATAAATGGCCATTTTTGAATTGGAAAAAACGTCCTCTTTCGAACCGTGCTACTCAAAAAGCTGTACTACTTCTGTGAGTCGAGATATTCGATTTTTTTCAAAATTTTGTGAGTCGAGGTATTCAATTTTGAAAAATCGAATTTTGGCCAAAAATACATGAATATTCTCAAAAAAATAAATTTCCATTTTTTAATTGGAAAAAACGTCCTCTTTCGAACCGTGCTACTCAAAAAGCTGTACTACTTCTGTGAGTCGAGATATTCGATTTTTTTCAATTTTGATATATCGAATTTTGGTCAAAAATACATGAAAATTCTCAAAAAAATAAATGGCCATTTTTTAATTGGAAAAAACGTCCTCTTTCGAACCGTGCTACTCAAAAAGCTGTACTACTTTTGTGAGTCGAGATATTCGATTTTTTTCAAAAGTTTGTGAGTCGAGGTATTCAATTTTGAAAAATCGAATTTTGGCCAAAAATACATGAAAATTCTCAAAAAAATAAATGGCCATTTTTTAATTGGAAAAAACGTCCTCTTTCGAACCGTGCTACTCAAAAAGCTGTACTACTTCTGTGAGTCGAGATATTCGATTTTTTTCAAAATTTTGTGAGTCGAGGTATTCAATTTTGAAAAATCGAATTTTGGCCAAAAATACATGAAAATTCTCAAAAAAATAAATGGCCATTTTTTAATTGGAAAAAACGTCCTCTTTCGAACCGTGCTACTCAAAAAGCTGTACTACTTTTGTGAGTCGAGATATTCGATTTTTTTCAAAATTTTGTGAGTCGAGGTATTCAATTTTGAAGAATCGAATTTTGGCCAAAAATACATGAAAATTCTCAAAAAAATAAATGGCCATTTTTTAATTGGAAAAAACGTCCTCTTTCGAACCGTGCTACTCAAAAAGCTGTACTACTTTTGTGAGTCGAGATATTCGATTTTTTTCAAAAGTTTGTGAGTCGAGGTATTCAATTTTGAAAAATCGAATTTTGGCCAAAAATACATGAAAATTCTCAAAAAAATAAATGGCCATTTTTTAATTGGAAAAAACGTCCTCTTTCGAACCGTGCTACTCAAAAAGCTGTACTACTTCTGTGAGTCGAGATATTCGATTTTTTTCAAAATTTTGTGAGTCGAGGTATTCAATTTTGAAAAATCGAATTTTGGCCAAAAATACATGAAAATTCTCAAAAAAATAAATGGCCATTTTTTAATTGGAAAAAACGTCCTCTTTCGAACCGTGCTACTCAAAAAGCTGTACTACTTTTGTGAGTCGAGATATTCGATTTTTTTCAAAATTTTGTGAGTCGAGGTATTCAATTTTGAAGAATCGAATTTTGGCCAAAAATACATGAAAATTCTCAAAAAAATAAATGGCCATTTTTTAATTGGAAAAAACGTCCACTTTCGAACCGTGCTACTCAAAAAGCTGTACTACTTCTGTGAGTCGAGATATTCGATTTTTTCAAAATTTTGTGAGTCGAGGTATTCAATTTTGAAAAATCGAATTTTGGCCAAAAATACATGAAAATTCTCAAAAAATAAATGGCCATTTTTTAATTGAAAAAAACGTCCTCTTTCGAACCGTTCTACTCAAAAAGCTGTACTACTTTTGTGAGTCGAGATATTCGATTTTTTTCAAAAGTTTGTGAGTCGAGGTATTCAATTTAGAAAAATCGAATTTTGGCCAAAAATACATGAATATTCTCAAAAAAATAAATTTCCATTTTTTAATTGGAAAAAACGTCCTCTTTCGAACCGTGCTACTCAAAAAGCTGTACTACTCCTGTGAGTCGAGATATTTGATTTTTTTCAAAATTTTGTGAGTCGAGGTATTCAATTTTGAAAAATCGAATTTTGGTCAAAAATACATGAAGATTCTCAAAAAAATAAATTTCCATTTTTTAATTGGAAAAAACGTCCTCTTTCGAACCGTGCTACTCAAAAAGCTGTACTACTTTTGTGAGTCGAGATATTCGATTTTTTTCAAAAGTTTGTGAGTCGAGGTATTCAATTTTGAAAAATCGAATTTTGGCCAAAAATCATGAAAATTCTCAAAAATATAAATGGCCATTTTTTAATTGGAAAAAAACGTCCTCTTTCGAACCGTGCTACTCAAAAAGCTGTACTACTTCTGTGAGTCGAGATATTCGATTTTTTTAAAATTTTGTGAGTCGAGGTATTCAATTTTGAAAAATCGAGTTTTGGCCAAAAATACATGAAAATTCTCAAAAAAATAAATGGCCATTTTTTAATTGGAAAAAACGTCCTCTTTCGAACCGTGCTACTCAAAAAGCTGTACTACTTTTGTGAGTCGAGATATTCGATTTTTTTCAAAAGTTTGTGAGTCGAGGTATTCAATTTTGAAAAATCGAATTTTGGCCAAAAATCATGAAAATTCTCAAAAAAATAAATGGCCATTTTTTAATTGGAAAAAACGTCCTCTTTCGAACAGTGCTACTCAAAAAGCTGTACTACTTTTGTGAGTCGAGATATTCGATTTTTTTCAAAATTTTGTGAGTCGAGGTATTCAATTTTGAAAAATCGAATTTTGGCCAAAAATACATGAAAATTCTCAAAAAAATAAATGGCCATTTTTTAATTGGAAAAATCGTCCTCTTTCGAACCGTGCTACTCAAAAAGCTGTACTACTTTTGTGAGTCGAGATATTCGATTTTTTTCAAAATTTTGTGAGTCGAGGTATTCAATTTTGAAGAATCGAATTTTGGCCAAAAATACATGAAAATTCTCAAAAAAATAAATGGCCATTTTTTAATTGGAAAAAACGTCCTCTTTCGAAACGTGCTACTCAAAAAGCTGTACTACTTCTGTGAGTCGAGATATTCGATTTTTTCAAAATTTTGTGAGTCGAGGTATTCAATTTTGAAAAATCGAATTTTGGCCAAAAATACATGAAAATTCTCAAAAAATAAATGGCCATTTTTTAATTGAAAAAAACGTCCTCTTTCGAACCGTTCTACTCAAAAAGCTGTACTACTTTTGTGAGTCGAGATATTCGATTTTTTTCAAAAGTTTGTGAGTCGAGGTATTCAATTTAGAAAAATCGAATTTTGGCCAAAAATACATGAATATTCTCAAAAAAATAAATTTCCATTTTTTAATTGGAAAAAACGTCCTCTTTCGAACCGTGCTACTCAAAAAGCTGTACTACTCCTGTGAGTCGAGATATTCGATCTTTTTCAAAATTTTGTGAGTCGAGGTATTCAATTTTGAAAAATCGAATTTTGGTCAAAAATACATGAAAATTCTCAAAAAAATAAATTTCCATTTTTTAATTGGAAAAAACGTCCTCTTTCGAACCGTGCTACTCAAAAAGCTGTACTACTTTTGTGAGTCGAGATATTCGATTTTTTTCAAAAGTTTGTGAGTCGAGGTATTCAATTTTGAAAAATCGAATTTTGGCCAAAAATCATGAAAATTCTCAAAAATATAAATGGCCATTTTTTAATTGGAAAAAAACGTCCTCTTTCGAACCGTTCTACTCAAAAAGCTGTACTACTTTTGTGAGTCGAGATATTCGATTTTTTTCAAAAGTTTGTGAGTCGAGGTATTCAATTTAGAAAAATCGAATTTTGGCCAAAAATACATGATAATTCTCAAAAAAATAAATGGCCATTTTTTAATTGGAAAAAACGTCCTCTTTCGAACCGTGCTACTCAAAAAGCTGTACTACTTTTGTGAGTCGAGATATTCGATTTTTTTCAAAAGTTTGTGAGTCGAGGTATTCAATTTTGAAAAATCGAATTTTGGTCAAAAATACATGAAAATTCTCAAAAAAATAAATGGCAATTTTTTAATTGGAAAAAACGTCCTCTTTCGAACCGTGCTACTCAAAAAGCTGTACTACTTTTGTGAGTCGAGATATTCGATTTTTTTCAAAAGTTTGTGAGTCGAGGTATTCAATTTTGAAAAATCGAATTTTGGCCAAAAATCATGAAAATTCTCAAAAATATAAATGGCCATTTTTTAATTGGAAAAAAACGTCCTCTTTCGAACCGTGCTACTCAAAAAGCTGTACTACTTCTGTGAGTCGAGATATTCGATTTTTTTTAAAATTTTGTGAGTCGAGGTATTCAATTTTGAAAAATCGAGTTTTGGCCAAAAATACATGAAAATTCTCAAAAAAATAAATGGCCATTTTTTAATTGGAAAAAACGTCCTCTTTCGAACCGTGCTACTCAAAGAGCTGTACTACTTTTGTGAGTCGAGATATTCGATTTTTTTCAAAAGTTTGTGAGTCGAGGTATTCAATTTTGAAAAATCGAATTTTGTCCAAAAATACATGAAAATTCTCAAAAAAATAAATGGCCATTTTTTAATTGGAAAAAACGTCCTCTTTCGAACAGTGCTACTCAAAAAGCTGTACTACTTTTGTGAGTCGAGATATTCGATTTTTTTCAAAATTTTGTGAGTCGAGGTATTCAATTTTGAAAAATCGAATTTTGGCCAAAAATACATGAAAATTCTCAAAAAAATAAATGGCCATTTTTTAATTGGGAAAAACGTCCTCTTTCGAACCGTGCTACACAAAAAGCTGTACTACTTCTGTGAGTCGAGATATTCGATTTTTTTCAAAATTTTGTGAGTCGAGGTATTCAATTTTGAAAAATCGAATTTTGGCCAAAAATACATGAAAATTCTCAAAAAAATAAATGGCCATTTTTTAATTGGGAAAAACGTCCTCTTTCGAACCGTGCTACACAAAAAGCTGTACTACTTCTGTGAGTCGAGATATTCGATTTTTTTCAAAATTTTGTGAGTCGAGGTATTCAATTTTGAAAAATCGAATTTTGGCCAAAAATACATAAAAATTCTCAAAAAAATAAATGGCCATTTTTTAATTGGAAAAAAGTCCTCTTTCGAACCGTGCTACTCAAAAAGCTGTACTACTTTTGTGAGTCGAGATATTCGATTTTTTCAAAAGTTTTTGAATTTTTTTCAATTTTGAAAAATCGAATTTTGGCCAAAAATCATGAAAATTCTCAAAAAAATAAATGGCCATTTTTTAATTGGAAAAAAACGTCCTCTTTCGAACCGTGCTACTCAAAAAGCTGTACTACTTCTGTGAGTCGAGATATTCGATTTTTTTCAAAATTTTGTGAGTCGAGGTATTCAATTTTGAAAAATCGAATTTTGGCCAAAAATACATGAAAATTCTCAAAAAAATAAATGGCCATTTTTTAATTGGAAAAAACGTCCTCTTTCGAACCGTTCTACTCAAAAAGCTGTACTACTTTTTTGAGTCGAGATATTCGAGGTATTCAATTTTGAAAAATCGAATTTTGGCCAAAAATCATGAAAATTCTCAAAAAAATAAATGGCCATTTTTTAATTGGAAAAAACGTCCTCTTTCGAACCGTGCTACTCAAAAAGCTGTACTACTTCTGTGAGTCGAGATATTCGATTTTTTCAAAATTTTGTGAGTCGAGGTAGTCAATTTTGAAAAATCGAATTTTGGCCAAAAATACATGAAAATTCTCAAAAAAATAAATGGCCATTTTTTAATTGGAAAAAACGTCCTCTTTCGAACCGTGCGACTCAAAAAGCTGTACTACTTCTGTGAGTCGAGATATTCGTTTTTTTTTAAAATTTTGTGAGTCGAGGTATTCAATTTTGAAAAATCGAATTTTGGCCAAAAATACATGAAAATTCTCAAAAAAATAAATGGCCATTTTTTAATTGGAAAAAACGTCCTCTTTCGAACCGTGCTACTCAAAAAGCTGTACTACTTCTGTGAGTCGAGATATTCGATTTTTTTCAAAATTTTGTGAGTCGAGGTATTCAATTTTGAAAAATCGAATTTTGGCCAAAAATACATGAAAATTCTCAAAAAAATAAATGGCCATTTTTTAATTGGAAAAAACGTCCTCTTTCGAACCGTGCTACTCAAAAAGCTGTACTACTCCTGTGAGTCGAGATATTCGATTTTTTTCAAAATTTTGTGAGTCGAGGTATTCAATTTTGAAAAATCGAATTTTGGTCAAAAATACATGAAAATTCTCAAAAAAATAAATGGCAATTTTTTAATTGGAAAAAACGTCCTCTTTCGAACCGTGCTACTCAAAAAGCTGTACTACTTTTGTGAGTCGAGATATTCGATTTTTTTCAAAAGTTTGTGAGTCGAGGTATTCAATTTTGAAAAATCGAATTTTGGCCAAAAATACATGAAAATTCTCAAAAAAATAAATGGCCATTTTTTAATTGGAAAAAACGTCCTCTTTCGAACCGTGCTACTCAAAAAGCTGTACTGCTTTTGTGAGTCGAGATATTCGATTTTTTTCACAAGTTTGTGAGTCGAGGTATTCAATTTTGAAAAATCGAATTTTGGCCAAAAATCATGAAAATTCTCAAAAAAATAAATGGCCATTTTTTAATTGGAAAAAACGTCCTCTTTCGAACCGTGCTACTCAAAAAGCTGTACTGCTTCTGTGAGTCGAGATATTCGATTTTTTTCAAAATTTTGTGAGTCGAGGTAGTCAATTTTGAAAAATCGAATTTTGGCCAAAAATACATGAAAATTCTCAAAAAAATAAATGGCCATTTTTTAATTGGAAAAAACGTCCTCTTTCGAACCGTGCTACTCAAAAAGCTGTTCTACTTCTGTGAGTCGAGATATTCGATTTTTTTCAAAATTTTGTGAGTCGAGGTATTCAATTTTGAAAAATCGAATTTTGGGCAAAAATACATGAAAATTCTCAAAAAAATAAATGGCCATTTTTTAATTGGAAAAAACGTCCTCTTTCGAACCGTGCTACTCAAAAAGCTGTACTACTTCTGTGAGTCGAGATATTCGATTTTTTTCAAAATTTTGTGAGTCGAGGTATTCAATTTTGAAAAATCGAATTTTGGCCAAAAATACATGAAAATTCTCAAAAAAATAAATGGCCATTTTTTAATTGGAAAAAACGTCCTCTTTCGAACCGTGCTACTCAAAAAGCTGTACTACTCCTGTGAGTCGAGATATTCGATTTTTTTCAAAATTTTGTGAGTCGAGGTATTCAATTTTGAAAAATCGAATTTTGGTCAAAAATACATGAAAATTCTCAAAAAAATAAATGGCAATTTTTTAATTGGAAAAAACGTCCTCTTTCGAACCGTGCTACTCAAAAAGCTGTACTACTTTTGTGAGTCGAGATATTCGATTTTTTTCAAAAGTTTGTGAGTCGAGGTATTCAATTTTGAAAAATCGAATTTTGGCCAAAAATCATGAAAATTCTCAAAAATATAAATGGCCATTTTTTAATTGGAAAAAAACGTCCTCTTTCGAACCGTGCTACTCAAAAAGCTGTACTACTTCTGTGAGTCGAGATATTCGATTTTTTTTAAAATTTTGTGAGTCGAGGTATTCAATTTTGAAAAATCGAATTTTGGCCAAAAATACATGAAAATTCTCAAAAAAATAAATGGCCATTTTTTAATTGGAAAAAACGTCCTCTTTCGAACCGTGCTACTCAAAAAGCTGTACTACTTTTGTGAGTCGAGATATTCGATTTTTTTCAAAAGTTTGTGAGTCGAGGTATTCAATTTTGAAAAATCGAATTTTGGCCAAAAATCATGAAAATTCTCAAAAAAATAAATGGCCATTTTTTAATTGGAAAAAACGTCCTCTTTCGAACAGTGCTACTCAAAAAGCTGTACTACTTTTGTGAGTCGAGATATTCGATTTTTTTCAAAATTTTGTGAGTCGAGGTATTCAATTTTGAAAAATCGAATTTTGGTCAAAAATACATGAAAATTCTCAAAAAAATAAATGGCAATTTTTTAATTGGAAAAAACGTCCTCTTTCGAACCGTGCTACTCAAAAAGCTGTACTACTTTTGTGAGTCGAGATATTCGATTTTTTTCAAAAGTTTGTTAGTCGAGGTATTCAATTTTGAAAAATCGAATTTTGGCCAAAAATCATGACAATTCTCAAAAATATAAATGGCCATTTTTTAATTGGAAAAAAACGTCCTCTTTCGAACCGTGCTACTCAAAAAGCTGTACTACTTCTGTGAGTCGAGATATTCGATTTTTTTTAAAATTTTGTGAGTCGAGGTATTCAATTTTGAAAAATCGAAATATCGAATTTTGGCCAAAAATATATGAAAATTCTCAAAAAAATAAATGGCCATTTTTTAATTGGAAAAAACGTCCTCTTTCGAACCGTGCTACTCAAAAAGCTGTACTACTTCTGTGAGTCGAGATATTCGATTTTTTTCAAAATTTTGTGAGACGAGGTGTTCAATTTTGAAAAATCGAATTTTGGCCAAAAATACATGCAAATACTCAAAAAAATAAATGGCCATTTTTTAATTGGAAAAAAACGTCCTCTTTCGAACCGTGCTACTCAAAAAGCTGTACTACTTCTGTGAGTCGAGATATTCGATTTTTTTTCAAAATTTTGTGAGTCGAGGTATTCAATTTTGAAAAATCGAATTTTGGCCAAAAATACATGAAAATTCTCAAAAAAATAAATGGCCATTTTTTAATTGGAAAAAACGTCCTCTTTCGAACCGTGCTACTCAAAAAGCTGTACTACTTTTGTGAGTCGAGATATTCGATTTTTTTCAAAAGTTTGTGAGTCGAGGTATTCAATTTTGAAAAATCGAATTTTGGCCAAAAATACATGAAAATTCTCAAAAAAATAAATGGCCATTTTTTAATTGGAAAAAACGTCCTCTTTCGAACCGTGCTACTCAAAAAGCTGTACTGCTTTTGTGAGTCGAGATATTCGATTTTTTTCACAAGTTTGTGAGTCGAGGTATTCAATTTTGAAAAATCGAATTTTGGTCAAAAATACATGAAAATTCTCAAAAAAATAAATGGCAATTTTTTAATTGGAAAAAACGTCCTCTTTCGAACCGTGCTACTCAAAAAGCTGTACTACTTTTGTGAGTCGAGATATTCGATTTTTTTCAAAAGTTTGTGAGTCGAGGTATTCAATTTTGAAAAATCGAATTTTGGCCAAAAATCATGAAAATTCTCAAAAATATAAATGGCCATTTTTTAATTGGAAAAAAACGTCCTCTTTCGAACCGTGCTACTCAAAAAGCTGTACTACTTCTGTGAGTCGAGATATTCGATTTTTTTTAAAATTTTGTGAGTCGAGGTATTCAATTTTGAAAAATCGAATTTTGGCCAAAAATACATGAAAATTCTCAAAAAAATAAATGGCCATTTTTTAATTGGAAAAAACGTCCTCTTTCGAACCGTGCTACTCAAAAAGCTGTACTACTTTTGTGAGTCGAGATATTCGATTTTTTTCAAAAGTTTGTGAGTCGAGGTATTCAATTTTGAAAAATCGAATTTTGGCCAAAAATCATGAAAATTCTCAAAAATATAAATGGCCATTTTTTAATTGGAAAAAAACGTCCTCTTTCGAACCGTGCTACTCAAAAAGCTGTACTACTTCTGTGAGTCGAGATATTCGATTTTTTTTAAAATTTTGTGAGTCGAGGTATTCAATTTTGAAAAATCGAATTTTGGCCAAAAATACATGAAAATTCTCAAAAAAATAAATGGCCATTTTTTAATTGGAAAAAACGTCCTCTTTCGAACCGTGCTACTCAAAAAGCTGTACTACTTTTGTGAGTCGAGATATTCGATTTTTTTCAAAAGTTTGTGAGTCGAGGTATTCAATTTTGAAAAATCGAATTTTGGCCAAAAATCATGAAAATTCTCAAAAAAATAAATGGCCATTTTTTAATTGGAAAAAACGTCCTCTTTCGAACAGTGCTACTCAAAAAGCTGTACTACTTTTGTGAGTCGAGATATTCGATTTTTTTCAAAATTTTGTGAGTCGAGGTATTCAATTTTGAAAAATCGAATTTTGGTCAAAAATACATGAAAATTCTCAAAAAAATAAATGGCAATTTTTTAATTGGAAAAAACGTCCTCTTTCGAACCGTGCTACTCAAAAAGCTGTACTACTTTTGTGAGTCGAGATATTCGATTTTTTTCAAAAGTTTGTTAGTCGAGGTATTCAATTTTGAAAAATCGAATTTTAGCCAAAAATCATGACAATTCTCAAAAATATAAATGGCCATTTTTTAATTGGAAAAAAACGTCCTCTTTCGAACCGTGCTACTCAAAAAGCTGTACTACTTCTGTGAGTCGAGATATTCGATTTTTTTTAAAATTTTGTGAGTCGAGGTATTCAATTTTGAAAAATCGAAATATCGAATTTTGGCCAAAAATATATGAAAATTCTCAAAAAAATAAATGGCCATTTTTTAATTGGAAAAAACGTCCTCTTTCGAACCGTGCTACTCAAAAAGCTGTACTACTTCTGTGAGTCGAGATATTCGATTTTTTCAAAATTTTGTGAGTCGAGGTAGTCAATTTTGAAAAATCGAATTTTGGCCAAAAATACATGAAAATTCTCAAAAAAATAAATGGCCATTTTTTAATTGGAAAAAACGTCCTCTTTCGAACCGTGCTACTCAAAAAGCTGTACTACTTCTGTGAGTCGAGATATTCGTTTTTTTTAAAATTTTGTGAATCGAGGTATTCAATTTTGAAAAATCGAATTTTGGCCAAAAATACATGAAAATTCTCAAAAAAATAAATGGCCATTTTTTAATTGGAAAAAACGTCCTCTTTCGACCCGTGCTACTCAAAAAGCTGTACTGCTTCTGTGAGTCGAGATATTCGATTTTTTTCAAAATTTTGTGAGTCGAGGTATTCAATTTTGAAAAATCGAATTTTGGCCAAAAATACATGAAAATTCTCAAAAAAATAAATGGCCATTTTTTAATTGGAAAAAACGTCCTCTTTCGAACCGTGCTACTCAAAAAGCTGTACTACTCCTGTGAGTCGAGATATTCGATTTTTTTCAAAATTTTGTGAGTCGAGGTATTCAATTTTGAAAAATCGAATTTTGGTCAAAAATACATGAAAATTCTCAAAAAAATAAATGGCAATTTTTTAATTGGAAAAAACGTCCTCTTTCGAACCGTGCTACTCAAAAAGCTGTACTACTTTTGTGAGTCGAGATATTCGATTTTTTTCAAAAGTTTGTGAGTCGAGGTATTCAATTTTGAAAAATCGAATTTTGGCCAAAAATACATGAAAATTCTCAAAAAAATAAATGGCCATTTTTTAATTGGAAAAAACGTCCTCTTTCGAACCGTGCTACTCAAAAAGCTGTACTGCTTTTGTGAGTCGAGATATTCGATTTTTTTCACAAGTTTGTGAGTCGAGGTATTCAATTTTGAAAAATCGAATTTTGGCCAAAAATCATGAAAATTCTCAAAAAAATAAATGGCCATTTTTTAATTGGAAAAAACGTCCTCTTTCGAACCGTGCTACTCAAAAAGCTGTACTACTTCTGTGAGTCGAGATATTCGATTTTTTTCAAAATTTTGTGAGTCGAGGTATTCAATTTTGAAAAATCGAATTTTGGCCAAAAATACATGAAAATTCTCAAAAAAATAAATGGCCATTTTTTAATTGGAAAAAACGTCCTCTTTCGAACCGTGCTACTCAAAAAGCTGTACTACTCCTGTGAGTCGAGATATTCGATTTTTTTCAAAATTTTGTGAGTCGAGGTATTCAATTTTGAAAAATCGAATTTTGGTCAAAAATACATGAAAATTCTCAAAAAAATAAATGGCAATTTTTTAATTGGAAAAAACGTCCTCTTTCGAACCGTGCTACTCAAAAAGCTGTACTACTTTTGTGAGTCGAGATATTCGATTTTTTTCAAAAGTTTGTGAGTCGAGGTATTCAATTTTGAAAAATCGAATTTTGGCCAAAAATCATGAAAATTCTCAAAAATATAAATGGCCATTTTTTAATTGGAAAAAAACGTCCTCTTTCGAACCGTGCTACTCAAAAAGCTGTACTACTTCTGTGAGTCGAGATATTCGATTTTTTTAAAATTTTGTGAGTCGAGGTATTCAATTTTGAAAAATCGAATTTTGGCCAAAAATACATGAAAATTCTCAAAAAAATAAATGGCCATTTTTTAATTGGAAAAAACGTCCTCTTTCGAACCGTGCTACTCAAAAAGCTGTACTACTTTTGTGAGTCGAGATATTCGATTTTTTTCAAAAGTTTGTGAGTCGAGGTATTCAATTTTGAAAAATCGAATTTTGGCCAAAAATCATGAAAATTCTCAAAAAAATAAATGGCCATTTTTTAATTGGAAAAAACGTCCTCTTTCGAACAGTGCTACTCAAAAAGCTGTACTACTTTTGTGAGTCGAGATATTCGATTTTTTTCAAAATTTTGTGAGTCGAGGTATTCAATTTTGAAAAATCGAATTTTGGTCAAAAATACATGAAAATTCTCAAAAAAATAAATGGCAATTTTTTAATTGGAAAAAACGTCCTCTTTCGAACCGTGCTACTCAAAAAGCTGTACTACTTTTGTGAGTCGAGATATTCGATTTTTTTCAAAAGTTTGTTAGTCGAGGTATTCAATTTTGAAAAATCGAATTTTGGCCAAAAATCATGACAATTCTCAAAAATATAAATGGCCATTTTTTAATTGGAAAAAAACGTCCTCTTTCGAACCGTGCTACTCAAAAAGCTGTACTACTTCTGTGAGTCGAGATATTCGATTTTTTTTAAAATTTTGTGAGTCGAGGTATTCAATTTTGAAAAATCGAAATATCGAATTTTGGCCAAAAATATATGAAAATTCTCAAAAAAATAAATGGCCATTTTTTAATTGGAAAAAACGTCCTCTTTCGAACCGTGCTACTCAAAAAGCTGTACTACTTCTGTGAGTCGAGATATTCGATTTTTTTCAAAATTTTGTGAGTCGAGGTGTTCAATTTTGAAAAATCGAATTTTGGCCAAAAATACATGCAAATACTCAAAAAAATAAATGGCCATTTTTTAATTGGAAAAAACGTCCTCTTTCGAACCGTGCTACTCAAAAAGCTGTACTACTTTTGTGAGTCGAGATATTCGATTTTTTTCAAAAGTTTTTGAATTTTTTTCAATTTTGAAAAATCGAATTTTGGCCAAAAATCATGAAAATTCTCAAAAAAATAAATGGCCATTTTTTAATTGGAAAAAAACGTCCTCTTTCGAACCGTGCTACTCAAAAAGCTGTACTACTTCTGTGAGTCGAGATATTCGATTTTTTCAAAATTTTGTGAGTCGAGGTATTCAATTTTGAAAAATCGAATTTTGGCCAAAAATACATGAAAATTCTCAAAAAAATAAATGGCCATTTTTTAATTGGAAAAAACGTCCTCTTTCGAACCGTGCTACTCAAAAAGCTGTACTACTTCTGTGAGTCGAGATATTCGATTTTTTTCAAAATTTTGTGAGTCGAGGTATTCAATTTTGAAAAATCGAATTTTGGCCAAAAATACATGAAAATTCTCAAAAAAATAAATGGCCATTTTTTAATTGGAAAAAACGTCCTCTTTCGAACCGTGCTACTCAAAAAGCTGTACTACTTCTGTGAGTCGAGATATTCGATTTTTTTACAAATTTTGTGAGTCGAGGTATTCAATTTTGAAAAATCGAATTTTGGCCAAAAATACATGAAAATTCTCAAAAAAATAAATGGCCATTTTTTAATTGAAAAAAACGTCCTCTTTCGAACCGTTCTACTCAAAAAGCTGTACTACTTTTGTAAGTCGAGATATTCGATTTTTTTCAAAAGTTTGTGAGTCGAGGTATTCAATTTTGAAAAATCGAATTTTGGCCAAAAATACATGAATATTCTCAAAAAAATAAATTTCCATTTTTTAATTGGAAAAAACGTCCTCTTTCGAACCGTGCTACTCAAAAAGCTGTACTACTTCTGTGAGTCTAGATATTAGATTTTTTTCAAAATTTTGTGAGTCGAGGTATTCAATTTTGAAAAATCGAATTTTGGCCAAAAATACATGAAAATTCTCAAAAAAATAAATGGCCATTTTTTAATTGGAAAAAACGTCCTCTTTCGAACCGTGCTACTCAAAAAGCTGTACTGCTTTTGTGAGTCGAGATATTCGATTTTTTTCAAAAGTTTGTGAGTCGAGGTATTCAATTTTGAAAAATCGAATTTTGGCCAAAAATCATGAAAATTCTCAAAAAAATAAATGACCATTTTTTAATTGGAAAAAACGTCCTCTTTCGAACCGTGCTACTCAAAAAGCTGTACTACTTCTGTGAGTCGAGATATTCGATTTTTTCAAAATTTTGTGAGTCGAGGTAGTCAATTTTGAAAAATCGAATTTTGGCCAAAAATACATGAAAATTCTCAAAAAAATAAATGGCCATTTTTTAATTGGAAAAAACGTCCTCTTTCGAACCGTGCTACTCAAAAAGCTGTACTACTTCTGTGAGACGAGATATTCGATTTTTTTCAAAATTTTGTGAGTCGAGGTATTCAATTTTGAAAAATCGAATTTTGGCCAAAAATACATGAAAATTCTCAAAAAAATAAATGGCCATTTTTTAATTGGAAAAAACGTCCTCTTTCGAACCGTGCTACTCAAAAAGCTGTACTACTCCTGTGAGTCGAGATATTCGATTTTTTTCAAAATTTTGTGAGTCGAGGTATTCAATTTTGAAAAATCGAATTTTGGTCAAAAATACATGAAAATTCTCAAAAAAATAAATGGCAATTTTTTAATTGGAAAAAACGTCCTCTTTCGAACCGTGCTACTCAAAAAGCTGTACTACTTTTGTGAGTCGAGATATTCGATTTTTTTCAAAAGTTTGTGAGTCGAGGTATTCAATTTTGAAAAATCGAATTTTGGCCAAAAATACATGAAAATTCTCAAAAAAATAAATGGCCATTTTTTAATTGGAAAAAACGTCCTCTTTCGAACCGTGCTACTCAAAAAGCTGTACTACTTCTGTGAGTCGAGATATTCGATTTTTTTCAAAATTTTGTGAGTCGAGGTAGTCAATTTTGAAAAATCGAATTTTGGCCAAAAATACATGAAAATTCTCAAAAAAAATAAATGGCCATTTTTTAATTGGAAAAAACGTCCTCTTTCGAACCGTGCTACTCAAAAAGCTGTACTACTTCTGTGAGTCGAGATATTCGATTTTTTTTTTAAATTTTGTGAGTCGAGGTATTCAATTTTGAAAAATCGAATTTTGGCCAAAAATACATGAAAATTCTCAAAAAAATAAATGGCCATTTTTTAATTGGAAAAAACGTCCTCTTTCGAACCGTGCTACTCAAAAAGCTGTACTACTTCTGTGAGTCGAGATATTCGATTTTTTTCATAATTTTGTGAGTCGAGGTATTAAATTTTGAAAAATCGAATTTTGGCCAAAAATACATGAAAATTCTCAAAAAAATAAATGGCCATTTTTTAATTGGAAAAAACGTCCTCTTTCGAACCGTGCTACTCAAAAAGCTGTACTACTCCTGTGAGTCGAGATATTCGATTTTTTTCAAAATTTTGTGAGTCGAGGTATTCAATTTTGAAAAATCGAATTTTGGTCAAAAATACATGAAAATTCTCAAAAAAATAAATGGCAATTTTTTAATTGGAAAAAACGTCCTCTTTCGAACCGTGCTACTCAAAAAGCTGTACTACTTTTGTGAGTCGAGATATTCGATTTTTTTCAAAAGTTTGTGAGTCGAGATATTCAATTTTGAAAAATCGAATTTTGGCCAAAAATCATGAAAATTCTCAAAAATATAAATGGCCATTTTTTAATTGGAAAAAAACGTCCTCTTTCGAACCGTGCTACTCAAAAAGCTGTACTACTTTTGTGAGTCGAGATATTCGATTTTTTTTTAAATTTTGTGAGTCGAGGTATTCAATTTTGAAAAATCGAATTTTGGCCAAAAATCATGAAAATTCTCAAAAAAATAAATGGCCATTTTTTAATTGGAAAAAACGTCCTCTTTCGAACAGTGCTACTCAAAAAGCTGTACTACTTTTGTGAGTCGAGATATTCGATTTTTTTCAAAATTTTGTGAGTCGAGGTATTCAATTTTGAAAAATCGAATTTTGGCCAAAAATACATGAAAATTCTCAAAAAAATAAATGGCCATTTTTTAATTGGAAAAAACGTCCTCTTTCGAACCGTGCTACTCAAAAAGCTGTACTACTTTTGTGAGTCGAGATATTCGATTTTTTTCAAAATTTTGTAGGTCGAGGTATTCAATTTTGAAAAATCGAATTTTGGCCAAAAATACATGCAAATTCTCAAAAAAAAAAAAGCCATTTTTTAATTGGAAAAAACGTCCTCTTTCGAACCGTGCTACTCAAAAAGCTGTACTACTTTTGTGAGTCGAGATATTCGATTTTTTTCAAAAGTTTTTGAATTTTTTTCAATTTTGAAAAATCGAATTTTGGCCAAAAATCATGAAAATTCTCAAAAAAATAAATGGCCATTTTTTAATTGGAAAAAAACGTCCTCTTTCGAACCGTGCTACTCAAAAAGCTGTACTACTTCTGTGAGTCGAGGTATTCGATTTTTTTTCAAAATTTTGTGAGTCGAGGTATTCAATTTTGAAAAATCGAATTTTGGCCAAAAATACATGAAAATTCTCAAAAAAATAAATGGCCATTTTTTAATTGGAAAAAACGTCCTCTTTCGAACCGTTCTACTCAAAAAGCTGTACTACTTCTGTGAGTCGAGATATTAGATTTTTTTCAAAATTTTGTGAGTCGAGGTATTCAATTTTGAAAAATCGAATTTTGGCCAAAAATACATGAAAATTCTCAAAAAAATAAATGGCCATTTTTTAATTGGAAAAACGTCCTCTTTCGAACCGTGCTACTCAAAAAGCTGTACTACTTTTGTGAGTCGAGATATTCGATTTTTTTCAAAAGTTTGTGAGTCGAGGTATTCAATTTTGAAAAATCGAATTTTGGACAAAAATACATGAAAATTCTCAAAAAAATAAATGGCAATTTTTTAATTGGAAAAAACGTCCTCTTTCGAACCGTGCTACTCAAAAAGCTGTACTACTTCTGTGAGTCGAGATATTCGATTTTTTTTCAAAATTTTGTGAGTCGAGGTATTCAATTTTGAAAAATCGAATTTTGGCCAAAAATACATGAAAATTCTCAAAAAAATAAATGGCCATTTTTTAATTGGAAAAAACGTCCTCTTTCGAACCGTGCTACTCAAAAAGCTGTACTACTTCTGTGAGTCGAGATATTCGATTTTTTTCAAAATTTTGTGAGTCGAGGTATTCAATTTTGAAAAATCGAATTTTGGCCAAAAATACATGAAAATTCTCAAAAAAATAAATGGCCATTTTTTAATTGGAAAAAACGTCCTCTTTCGAACCGTGCTACTCAAAAAGCTGTACTACTTCTGTGAGTCGAGATATTCGATTTTTTTCAAAATTTTGTGAGTCGAGGTATTCAATTTTGAAAAATCGAATTTTGGCCAAAAATACATGAAAATTCTCAAAAAAATAAATGGCCATTTTTTAATTGAAAAAAACGTCCTCTTTCGAACCGTTCTACTCAAAAAGCTGTACTACTTTTGTGAGTCGAGATATTCGATTTTTTTCAAAAGTTTTTGAATTTTTTTCAATTTTGAAAAATCGAATTTTGGCCAAAAATCATGAAAATTCTCAAAAAAATAAATGGCCATTTTTTAATTGGAAAAAAACGTCCTCTTTCGAACCGTGCTCCTCAAAAAGCTGTACTACTTCTGTGAGTCGAGATATTCGATTTTTTTTCAAAATTTTGTGAGTCGAGGTATTCAATTTTGAAAAATCGAATTTTGGCCAAAAATACATGAAAATTCTCAAAAAAATAAATGGCCATTTTTTAATTGGAAAAAACGTCCTCTTTCGAACCGTTCTACTCAAAAAGCTGTACTACTTCTGTGAGTCGAGATATTAGATTTTTTTCAAAATTTTGTGAGTCGAGGTATTCAATTTTGAAAAATCGAATTTTGGCCAAAAATACATGAAAATTCTCAAAAAAATAAATGGCCATTTTTTAATTGGAAAAACGTCCTCTTTCGAACCGTGCTACTCAAAAAGCTGTACTACTTTTGTGAGTCGAGATATTCGATTTTTTTCAAAAGTTTGTGAGTCGAGGTATTCAATTTTGAAAAATCGAATTTTGGACAAAAATACATGAAAATTCTCAAAAAAATAAATGGCAATTTTTTAATTGGAAAAAACGTCCTCTTTCGAACCGTGCTACTCAAAAAGCTGTACTACTTCTGTGAGTCGAGATATTCGATTTTTTTTCAAAATTTTGTGAGTCGAGGTATTCAATTTTGAAAAATCGAATTTTGGCCAAAAATACATGAAAATTCTCAAAAAAATAAATGGCCATTTTTTAATTGGAAAAAACGTCCTCTTTCGAACCGTGCTACTCAAAAAGCTGTACTACTTCTGTGAGTCGAGATATTCGATTTTTTTCAAAATTTTGTGAGTCGAGGTATTCAATTTTGAAAAATCGAATTTTGGCCAAAAATACATGAAAATTCTCAAAAAAATAAATGGCCATTTTTTAATTGGAAAAAACGTCCTCTTTCGAACCGTGCTACTCAAAAAGCTGTACTACTTCTGTGAGTCGAGATATTCGATTTTTTTCAAAATTTTGTGAGTCGAGGTATTCAATTTTGAAAAATCGAATTTTGGCCAAAAATACATGAAAATTCTCAAAAAAATAAATGGCCATTTTTTAATTGAAAAAAACGTCCTCTTTCGAACCGTTCTACTCAAAAAGCTGTACTACTTTTGTGAGTCGAGATATTCGATTTTTTTCAAAAGTTTGTGAGTCGAGGTATTCAATTTTGAAAAATCGAATTTTGGACAAAAATACATGAAAATTCTCAAAAAAATAAATGGCAATTTTTTAATTGGAAAAACGTCCTCTTTCGAACCGTGCTACTCAAAAAGCTGTACTACTTTTGTGAGTCGAGATATTCGATTTTTTTCAAAAGTTTGTGAGTCGAGGTATTCAATTTTGAAAAATCGAATTTTGGACAAAAATACATGAAAATTCTCAAAAAAATAAATGGCCATTTTTTAATTGGAAAAAACGTCCTCTTTCGAACCGTGCTACTCAAAAAGCTGTACTACTTTTGTGAGTCGAGATATTCGATTTTTTTCAAAAGTTTGTGAGTCGAGGTATTCAATTTTGAAAAATCGAATTTTGGACAAAAATACATGAAAATTCTCAAAAAAATAAATGGCATTTTTTTAATTGGAAAAAACGTCCTCTTTCGAACCGTGCTACTCAAAAAGCTGTACTACTTCTGTGAGTCGAGATATTCGATTTTTTTTCAAAATTTTGTGAGTCGAGGTATTCAATTTTGAAAAATCGAATTTTGGCCAAAAATACATGAAAATTCTCAAAAAAATAAATGGCCATTTTTTAATTGGAAAAAACGTCCTCTTTCGAACCGTTCTACTCAAAAAGCTGTACTACTTTTTTGAGTCGAGATATTCGAGGTATTCAATTTTGAAAAATCGAATTTTGGCCAAAAATACATGAATATTCTCAAAAAAAATAAATTTCCATTTTTTAATTGGAAAAAACATCCTCTTTCGAACCGTGCTACTCAAAAAGCTGTACTACTTCTGTGAGTCGAGACATTAGATTTTTTTCAAAATTTTGTGAGTCGAGGTATTCAATTTTGAAAAATCGAATTTTGGCCAAAAATCATGAAAATTCTCAAAAAAATAAATGGCCATTTTTTAATTGGAAAAAACGTCCTCTTTCGAACCGTGCTACTCAAAAAGCTGTACTAATTCTGTGAGTCGAGATATTCGATTTTTTTCAAAATTTTGTGAGTCGAGGTATTCAATTTTGAAAAATCGAATTTTGGCCAAAAATACATGAAAATTCTCAAAAAAATAAATGGCCATTTTTTAATTGGAAAAAACGTCCTCTTTCGAACCGTGCTACTCAAAAAGCTGTACTACTTCTGTGAGTCGAGATATTCGATTTTTTTCAAAATTTTGTGAGTCGAGGTATTCAATTTTGAAAAATCGAATTTTGGCCAAAAATACATGAAAATTCTCAAAAAAATAAATGGCCATTTTTTAATTGAAAAAAACGTCCTCTTTCGAACCGTTCTACTCAAAAAGCTGTACTACTTTTGTAAGTCGAGATATTCGATTTTTTTCAAAAGTTTGTGAGTCGAGGTATTCAATTTTGAAAAATCGAATTTTGGCCAAAAATACATGAAAATTCTCAAAAAAATAAATGGCCATTTTTTAATTGGAAAAACGTCCTCTTTCGAACCGTGCTACTCAAAAGCTGTACTACTTTTGTGAGTCGAGATATTCGATTTTTTTCAAAAGTTTGTGAGTCGAGGTATTCAATTTTGAAAAATCGAATTTTGGACAAAAATACATGAAAATTCTCAAAAAAATAAATGGCCATTTTTTAATTGGAAAAAACGTCCTCTTTCGAACCGTGCTACTCAAAAAGCTGCACTACTTCTTTGAGTCGAGATATTCGATTTTTTTCAAAATTTTGTGAGTCGAGGTATTCAATTTTGAAAAATCGAATTTTGGCAAAGAATTCATGAAAATTCTCAAAAAAATAAATGGCCATTTTTTAATTGGAAAAAACGTCCTCTTTCGAACCGTTCTACTCAAAAAGCTGTACTACTTTTTTGAGTCGAGATATTCGAGGTATTCAATTTTGAAAAATCGAATTTTGGCCAAAAATACATGAATATTCTCAAAAAAATAAATTTCCATTTTTTAATTGGAAAAAACGTCCTCTTTCGAACCGTGCTACTCAAAAAGCTGTACTACTTCTGTGAGTCGAGATATTAGATTTTTTTCAAAATTTTGTGAGTCGAGGTATTCAATTTTGAAAAATCGAATCTTGGCCAAAAATACATGAAAATTCTCAAAAAAATAAATGGCCATTTTTTAATTGGAAAAAACGTCCTCTTTCGAACCGTGCTACTCAAAAAGCTGTACTGCTTTTGTGAGTCGAGATATTCGATTTTTTTCAAAAGTTTGTGAGTCGAGGTATTCAATTTTGAAAAATCGAATTTTGGCCAAAAATCATGAAAATTCTCAAAAAAATAAATGGCCATTTTTTAATTGGAAAAAACGTCCTCTTTCGAACCGTGCTACTCAAAAAGCTGTACTACTTCTGTGAGTCGAGATATTCGATTTTTTTCAAAATTTTGTGAGTCGAGGTATTCAATTTTGAAAAATCGAATTTTGGCCAAAAATACATGAAAATTCTCAAAAAAATAAATGGCCATTTTTTAATTGGAAAAAACGTCCTCTTTCGAACCGTGCTACTCAAAAAGCTGTACTACTTTTGTGAGTCGAGATATTCGATTTTTTTCAAAATTTTGTGAGTCGAGGTATTCAATTTTGAAAAATCGAATTTTGGCCAAAAATACATGAAAATTCTCAAAAAAATAAATGGCCATTTTTTAATTGGAAAAAACGTCCTCTTTCGAACCGTGCTACTCAAAAAGCTGTACTACTTCTGTGAGTCGAGATATTCGATTTTTTTCAAAATTTTGTGAGTCGAGGTATTCAATTTTGAAAAATCGAATTTTGGCCAAAAATACATGAAAATTCTCAAAAAAATAAATGGCCATTTTTTAATTGAAAAAAAACGTCCTCTTTCGAACCGTTCTACTCAAAAAGCTGTACTACTTTTGTGAGTCGAGATATTCGATTTTTTTCAAAAGTTTGTGAGTCGAGGTATTCAATTTTGAAAAATCGAATTTTGGCCAAAAATACATGAAAATTCTCAAAAAAATAAATGGCCATTTTTTAATTGGAAAAAACGTCCTCTTTCGAACCGTGCTACTCAAAAAGCTGTACTACTTTTGTGAGTCGAGATATTCGATTTTTTTCAAAAGTTTGTGATTGGATTTGATTTTTTTCAAAATTTTGTGAGTCGAGGTATTCAATTTTGAAAAATCGAATTTTGGCCAAAAATACATGAAAATTCTCAAAAAAATAAATGGCCATTTTTTAATTGGAAAAAACGTCATCTTTCGAACCGTGCTACTCAAAAAGCTGTACTACTTTTGTGAGTCGAGATATTCGATTTTTTTCAAAATTTTGTGAGTCGAGGTATTCAATTTTGAAAAATCGAATTTTGGCCAAAAATACATGAAAATTCTCAAAAAAATAAATTTCCATTTTTTAATTGAAAAAAAACGTCCTCTTTCGAACCGTGCTACTCAAAAAGCTGTACTACTTTTGTGAGTCGAGATATTCGATTTTTTTCAAAATTTTGTGAGTCGAGATATTCAATTTTGAAAAATCGAATTTTGGCCAAAAATACATGAAAATTCTCAAAAAAATAAATTTCCATTTTTTAATTGGAAAAAAAAACGTCCTCTTTCGAACCGTGCTACTCAAAAAGCTGTACTACTTTTGTGAGTCGAGATATTCGATTTTTTTCAAAAGTTTGTGAGTCGAGGTATTCAATTTTGAAAAATCGAATTTTGGCCAAAAATCATGAAAATTCTCAAAAAAATAAATGGCCATTTTTTAATTGGAAAAGACGTCCTCTTTCGAACCGTGCTACTCAAAAAGCTGTACTACTTCTGTGAGTCGAGATATTCGATTTTTTTCAAAATTTTGTGAGTCGAGGTAATCAATTTTGAAAAATCGAATTTTGGCCAAAAATACATGAAAATTCTCAAAAAAATAAATGGCCATTTTTTAATTGGAAAAAACGTCCTCTTTCGAACCGTTCTACTCAAAAAGCTGTACTACTTTTGTGAGTCGAGATATTCGAGGTATTCAATTTTGAAAAATCAAATTTAGGCCAAAAATACATGAATATTCTCAAAAAAAATAAATTTCCATTTTTTAATTGGAAAAAACGTCCTCTTTCGAACCGTGCTACTCAAAAAGCTGTACTACTTCTGTGAGTCGAGATATTCGATTTTTTTCAAAATTTTGTGAGTCGAGGTATTCAATTTTGAAAAATCGAATTTTGGCCAAAAATACATGAAAATTCTCAAAAAAATAAATGGCCATTTTTTAATTGGAAAAAACGTCCTCTTTCGAACCGTGCTACTCAAAAAGCTGTACTACTTTTGTGTGACGAGATATTCGACTTTTTTCAAAATTTTGTGAGCCGAGGTATTCAATTTTGAAAAATCGAATTTTGGCCAAAAATCATGAAAATTCTCAAAAAAATAAATGGCCATTTTTTTATTGGAAAAAACGTTTGGCCAAAAATCATGAAAATTCTCAAAAAAATAAATGGCCATTTTTTAATTGGAAAAAAGTCCTCTTTCGAACCGTGCTACTCAAAAAGCTGTACTACTTCTGTGAGTCGAGATATTCGATTTTTTTCAAAATTTTGTGAGTCGAGGTATTCAATTTTGAAAAATCGAATTTTGGCCAAAAATACATGAAAATTCTCAAAAAAATAAATGGCCATTTTTTAATTGGAAAAAACGTTCTCTTTCGAACCGTTCTACTCAAAAAGCTGTACTACTTTTGTGAGTCGAGATATTCGATTTTTTTCAAAAGTTTGTGAGTCGAGGTATTCAATTTTTAAAAATCGAATTTTGGCAAAAAATACATGAAAATTCTCAAAAAAATAAATGGCCATTTTTTAATTGGAAAAAACGTCCTCTTTCGAACCGTGCTACTCAAAAAGTTGTACTACTTTTGTGTGACGAGATATTCGATTTTTTTCAAAATTTTGTGAGTCGAGGTATTCAATTTTTAAAAATCGAATTTTGGCAAAAAATACATGAAAATTCTCAAAAAAATAAATGGCCATTTTTTAATTGGAAAAAACGTCCTCTTTCGAACCGTGCTACTCAAAAAGTTGTACTACTTTTGTGTGACGAGATATTCGATTTTTTTCAAAATTTTGTGAGCCGAGGTATTCAATTTTGAAAAATCGAATTTTGGCCAAAAATACATGAAAATTATCAAAAAAATAAATGGCCATTTTTTAATTGGAAAAAACGTCCTCTTTCGAAACGTGCTACTCAAAAAGCTGTACTACTTTTGTGAGTCGAGATATTCGATTTTTTTCAAAATTTTGTGAGTCGAGGTATTCAATTTTGAAAAATCGAATTTTGGCCAAAAATACATGAAAATTCTCAAAAAAATAAATGGCCATTTTTTAATTGGAAAAAACATTTGGCCAAAAATCATGAAAATTCTCAAAAAAATAAATGGCCATTTCTTAATTGGAAAAAAGTCCTCTTTCGAACCGTGCTACTCAAAAAGCTGTACTACTTCTGTGAGTCGAGATATTCGATTTTTTTCAAAATTTTGTGAGTCGAGGTATTCAATTTTGAAAAATCGAATTTTGGCCAAAAATACATGAAAATTCTCAAAAAAATAAATGGCCATTTTTTAATTGGAAAAAACGTCCTCTTTCGAACCGTTCTACTCAAAAAGCTGTACTACTTTTGTGAGTCGAGATATTCGATTTTTTTCAAAAGTTTGTGAGTCGAGGTATTCAATTTTGAAAAATCGAATTTTGGCCAAAAATACATGAAAATTCTCAAAAAAATAAATGGCCATTTTTTAATTGGAAAAAACGTCCTCTTTCGAACCGTGCTACTCAAAAAGCTGTACTACTTCTGTGAGTCGAGATATTCGATTTTTTTTTTAAATTTTGTGAGTCGAAGTATTCAATTTTGAAAAATCGAATTTTGGCCAAAAATACATGAAAATTATCAAAAAAATAAATGGCCATTTTTTAATTGGAAAAACGTCCTCTTTCGAACCGTGCTACTCAAAAAGCTGTACTACTTTTGTGAGTCGAGATATTCGATTTTTTTCAAAATTTTGTGAGTCGAGGTATTCAATTTTGAAAAATCGAATTTTGGCCAAAAATACATGAAAATTCTCAAAAAAATTAATTTCCATTTTTTAATTGGAAAAAACGTCCTCTTTCGAACCGTGCTACTCAAAAAGCTGTACTACTTTTGTGAGTCGAGATATTCGATTTTTTTCAAAATTTTGTGAGTCGAGGTATTCAATTTTGAAAAATCGAATTTTGGCCAAAAATACATGAAAATTCTCAAAAAAATAAATGGCCATTTTTTAATTGAAAAAAACGTCCTCTTTCGAACCGTTCTACTCAAAAAGCTGTACTACTTTTGTAAGTCGAGATATTCGATTTTTTTCAAAAGTTTGTGAGTCGAGGTATTCAATTTTGAAAAATCGAATTTTGGCCAAAAATACATGAAAATTCTCAAAAAATAAATGGCCGTTTTTTAATTGGAAAAAACGTCCTCTTTCGAACCGTGCTACTCAAAAAGCTGTACTACGTTTGTGAGTCGAGATATTCGATTTTTTTCAAAATTTTGTGTGTCGGGGTATTCAATTTTGAAAAATCGAATTTTGGCCAAAAATACATGAAAATTCTCAAAAAAATAAATGGCCATTTTTTAATTGGAAAAAACATCCTCTTTCGAACCGTGCTGCTCAAAAAGCTGTACTACTTCTGTGAGTCGAGATATTCGATTTTTTTTTTAAATTTTGTGAGTCGAAGTATTCAATTTTGAAAAATCGAATTTTGGCCAAAAATACATGAAAATTATCAAAAAAATAAATGGCCATTTTTTAATTGGAAAAACGTCCTCTTTCGAACCGTGCTACTCAAAAAGCTGTACTACTTTTGTGAGTCGAGATATTCGATTTTTTTCAAAATTTTGTGAGTCGAGGTATTCAATTTTGAAAAATCGAATTTTGGCCAAAAATACATGAAAATTCTCAAAAAAATAAATGGCCATTTTTTAATTGGAAAAAACGTCCTCTTTCGAACCGTTCTACTCAAAAAGCTGTACTACTTTTGTGAGTCGAGATATTCGATTTTTTTCAAAAGTTTGTGAGTCGAGGTATTCAATTTTTAAAAATCGAATTTTGGCAAAAAATACATGAAAATTCTCAAAAAAATAAATGGCCATTTTTTAATTGGAAAAAACATCCTCTTTCGAACCGTGCTACTCAAAAAGTTGTACTACTTTTGTGTGACGAGATATTCGATTTTTTTCAAAATTTTGTGAGTCGAGGTATTCAATTTTTAAAAATCGAATTTTGGCAAAAAATACATGAAAATTCTCAAAAAAATAAATGGCCATTTTTTAATTGGAAAAAACGTCCTCTTTCGAACCGTGCTACTCAAAAAGTTGTACTACTTTTGTGTGACGAGATATTCGATTTTTTTCAAAATTTTGTGAGCCGAGGTATTCAATTTTGAAAAATCGAATTTTGGCCAAAAATACATGAAAATTATCAAAAAAATAAATGGCCATTTTTTAATTGGAAAAAACGTCCTCTTTCGAAACGTGCTACTCAAAAAGCTGTACTACTTTTGTGAGTCGAGATATTCGATTTTTTTCAAAATTTTGTGAGTCGAGGTATTCAATTTTGAAAAATCGAATTTTGGCCAAAAATACATGAAAATTCTCAAAAAAATAAATGGCCATTTTTTAATTGGAAAAAACATTTGGCCAAAAATCATGAAAATTCTCAAAAAAATAAATGGCCATTTCTTAATTGGAAAAAAGTCCTCTTTCGAACCGTGCTACTCAAAAAGCTGTACTACTTCTGTGAGTCGAGATATTCGATTTTTTTCAAAATTTTGTGAGTCGAGGTATTCAATTTTGAAAAATCGTATTTTGGCCAAAAATACATGAAAATTCTCAAAAAAATAAATGGCCATTTTTTAATTGGAAAAAACGTCCTCTTTCGAACCGTTCTACTCAAAAAGCTGTACTACTTTTGTGAGTCGAGATATTCGATTTTTTTCAAAAGTTTGTGAGTCGAGGTATTCAATTTTGAAAAATCAAATTTTGGCCAAAAATACATGAAAATTCTCAAAAAAATAAATGGCCATTTTTTAATTGGAAAAAACGTCCTCTTTCGAACCGTGCTACTCAAAAAGCTGTACTACTTCTGTGAGTCGAGATATTCGATTTTTTTTTAAATTTTGTGAGTCGAAGTATTCAATTTTGAAAAATCGAATTTTGGCCAAAAATACATGAAAATTATCAAAAAAATAAATGGCCATTTTTTAATTGGAAAAACGTCCTCTTTCGAACCGTGCTACTCAAAAAGCTGTACTACTTTTGTGAGTCGAGATATTCGATTTTTTTCAAAATTTTGTGAGTCGAGGTATTCAATTTTGAAAAATCGAATTTTGGCCAAAAATATATGAAAATTCTCAAAAAAATTAATTTCCATTTTTTAATTGGAAAAAACGTCCTCTTTCGAACCGTGCTACTCAAAAAGCTGTACTACTTTTGTGAGTCGAGATATTCGATTTTTTTCAAAATTTTGTGAGTCGAGGTATTCAATTTTGAAAAATCGAATTTTGGCCAAAAATACATGAAAATTCTCAAAAAAATAAATGGCCATTTTTTAATTGAAAAAAACGTCCTCTTTCGAACCGTTCTACTCAAAAAGCTGACCTACTTTTGTAAGTCGAGATATTCGATTTTTTTCAAAAGTTTGTGAGTCGAGGTATTCAATTTTGAAAAATCGAATTTTGGCCAAAAATACATGAAAATTCTCAAAAAAATAAATAGCCATTTTTTAATTGGAAAAACGTCCTCTTTCGAACCGTGCTACTCAAAAAGCTGTACTACTTTTGTGAGTCGAGATATTCGATTTTTTTCAAAAGTTTGTGAGTCGAGGTATTCAATTTTGAAAAATCGAATTTTGGACAAAAATACATGAAAATTCTCAAAAAAATAAATGGCCATTTTTTAATTGGAAAAAACGTCCTCTTTCGAACCGTGCTACTCAAAAAACTGCACTACTTCTGTGAGTCGAGATATTCGATTTTTTTCAAAATTTTGTGAGTCGAGGTATTCAATTTTGAAAAATCGAATTTTGGCCAAAAATACATGAAAATTCTCAAAAAATAAATGGCCGTTTTTTAATTGGAAAAAACGTCCTCTTTCGAACCGTGCTACTCAAAAAGCTGTACTACGTTTGTGAGTCGAGATATTCGATTTTTTCAAAATTTTGTGTGTCGGGGTATTCAATTTTGAAAAATCGAATTTTGGCCAAAAATACATGAAAATTCTCAAAAAAATAAATGGCCATTTTTTAATTGGAAAAAACATCCTCTTTCGAACCGTGCTGCTCAAAAAGCTGTACTACTTCTGTGAGTCGAGATATTCGATTTTTTTCAAAATTTTGTGAGTCGAGGTATTCAATTTTGAAAAATCGAATTTTGGCCAAAAATACATGAAAATTCTCAAAAAAATAAATGGCCATTTTTTAATTGGAAAAAACGTCCTCTTTCGAACCGTGCTACTCAAAAAGCTGTACTACTTTTGTGAGTCGAGATATTCGATTTTTTTCAAAATTTTGTGAGTCGAGGTATTCAATTTTGAAAAATCGAATTTTGGCCAAAAATACATGAAAATTCTCAAAAAAATAAATTTCCATTTTTTAATTGAAAAAAAACGTCCTCTTTCGAACCGTGCTACTCAAAAAGCTGTACTACTTTTGTGAGTCGAGATATTCGATTTTTTTCAAAATTTTGTGAGTCGAGGTATTCAATTTTGAAAAATCGAATTTTGGCCAAAAATACATGAAAATTCTCAAAAAAATAAATTTCCATTTTTTAATTGGAAAAAAACGTCCTCTTTCGAACCGTGCTACTCAAAAAGCTGTACTACTTTTGTGAGTCGAGATATTCGATTTTTTTCAAAAGTTTGTGAGTCGAGGTATTCAATTTTGAAAAATCGAATTTTGGCCAAAAATCATGAAAATTCTCAAAAAAATAAATGGCCATTTTTTAATTGGAAAAGACGTCCTCTTTCGAACCGTGCTACTCAAAAAGCTGTGCTACTTCTGTGAGTCGAGATATTCGATTTTTTTCAAAATTTTGTGAGTCGAGGTAATCAATTTTGAAAAATCGAATTTTGGCCAAAAATACATGAAAGTTCTCAAAAAAATAAATGGCCATTTTTTAATTGGAAAAAACGTCCTCTTTCGAACCGTTCTACTCAAAAAGCTGTACTACTTTTGTGAGTCGAGATATTCGAGGTATTCAATTTTGAAAAATCAAATTTAGGCCAAAAATACATGAATATTCTCAAAAAAATAAATTTCCATTTTTTAATTGGAAAAAACGTCCTCTTTCGAACCGTGCTACTCAAAAAGCTGTACTACTTCTGTGAGTCGAGATATTCGATTTTTTTCAAAATTTTGTGAGTCGAGGTATTCAATTTTGAAAAATCGAATTTTGGCCAAAAATCATGAAAATTCTCAAAAAAATAAATGGCCATTTTTTAATTGGAAAAAACGTCCTCTTTCGAACCGTGCTGCTCAAAAAGCTGTACTACTTTTGTGAGTCAAGATATTCGACTTTTTTCAAAATTTTGTGAGCCGAGGTATTCAATTTTGAAAAATCGAATTTTGGCCAAAAATCATGAAAATTCTCAAAAAAATAAATGGCCATTTTTTTATTGGAAAAAACGTTTGGCCAAAAATCATGAAAATTCTCAAAAAAATAAATGGCCATTTTTTAATTGGAAAAAAGTCCTCTTTCGAACCGTGCTACTCAAAAAGCTGTACTACTTCTGTGAGTCGAGATATTCGATTTTTTTCAAAATTTTGTGAGTCGAGGTATTCAATTTTGAAAAATCGAATTTTGGCCAAAAATACATGAAAATTCTCAAAAAAATAAATGGCCATTTTTTAATTGGAAAAAACGTCCTCTTTCGAACCGTTCTACTCAAAAAGCTGTACTACTTTTGTGAGTCGAGATATTCGATTTTTTTCAAAAGTTTGTGAGTCGAGGTATTCAATTTTGAAAAATCGAATTTTGGCAAAAAATACATGAAAATTCTCAAAAAAATAAATGGCCATTTTTTAATTGGAAATACGTCCTCTTTCGAACCGTGCTACTCAAAAAGCTGTACTACTTTTGTGAGTCGAGATATTCGATTTTTTTCAAAAGTTTGTGAGTCGAGGTATTCAATTTTGAAAAATCGAATTTTGGCCAAAAATCATGAAAATTCTCAAAAAAATAAATGGCCATTTTTTAATTGGAAAAGACGTCCTCTTTCGAACCGTGCTACTCAAAAAGCTGTGCTACTTCTGTGAGTCGAGATATTCGATTTTTTTCAAAATTTTGTGAGTCGAGGTAATCAATTTTGAAAAATCGAATTTTGGCCAAAAATACATGAAAGTTCTCAAAAAAATAAATGGCCATTTTTTAATTGGAAAAAACGTCCTCTTTCGAACCGTTCTACTCAAAAAGCTGTACTACTTTTGTGAGTCGAGATATTCGAGGTATTCAATTTTGAAAAATCAAATTTAGGCCAAAAATACATGAATATTCTCAAAAAAATAAATTTCCATTTTTTAATTGGAAAAAACGTCCTCTTTCGAACCGTGCTACTCAAAAAGCTGTACTACTTCTGTGAGTCGAGATATTCGATTTTTTTCAAAATTTTGTGAGTCGAGGTATTCAATTTTGAAAAATCGAATTTTGGCCAAAAATCATGAAAATTCTCAAAAAAATAAATGGCCATTTTTTAATTGGAAAAAACGTCCTCTTTCGAACCGTGCTGCTCAAAAAGCTGTACTACTTTTGTGAGTCAAGATATTCGACTTTTTTCAAAATTTTGTGAGCCGAGGTATTCAATTTTGAAAAATCGAATTTTGGCCAAAAATCATGAAAATTCTCAAAAAAATAAATGGCCATTTTTTTATTGGAAAAAACGTTTGGCCAAAAATCATGAAAATTCTCAAAAAAATAAATGGCCATTTTTTAATTGGAAAAAAGTCCTCTTTCGAACCGTGCTACTCAAAAAGCTGTACTACTTCTGTGAGTCGAGATATTCGATTTTTTTCAAAATTTTGTGAGTCGAGGTATTCAATTTTGAAAAATCGAATTTTGGCCAAAAATACATGAAAATTCTCAAAAAAATAAATGGCCATTTTTTAATTGGAAAAAACGTCCTCTTTCGAACCGTTCTACTCAAAAAGCTGTACTACTTTTGTGAGTCGAGATATTCGATTTTTTTCAAAAGTTTGTGAGTCGAGGTATTCAATTTTGAAAAATCGAATTTTGGCAAAAAATACATGAAAATTCTCAAAAAAATAAATGGCCATTTTTTAATTGGAAATACGTCCTCTTTCGAACCGTGCTACTCAAAAAGCTGTACTATTTTTGTGAGTCGAGATATTCGATTTTTTTCAAAATTTTGTGAGTCGAGGTATTCAATTTTTAAAAATCGAATTTTGGCAAAAAATACATGAAAATTCTCAAAAAAATAAATGGCCATTTTTTAATTGGAAAAAACGTCCTCTTTCGAACCGTGCTACTCAAAAAGTTGTACTACTTTTGTGTGACGAGATATTCGATTTTTTTCAAAATTTTGTGAGCCGAGGTATTCAATTTTGAAAAATCGAATTTTGGCCAAAAATACATGAAAATTCTCAAAAAAATAAATGGCCATTTTTTAATTGGAAAAAACGTCCTCTTTCGAATCGTGCTACTCAAAAAGCTGTACTACTTTTGTGAGTCGAGATATTCGATTTTTTTCAGAATTTTGTGAGTCGAGGTATTCAATTTTGAAAAATCGAATTTTGGCCAAAAATACATGAAAATTCTCAAAAAAATAAATGTCCATTTTTTAATTGGAAAAAACGTTCTCTTTCGAACGGTGCTACTCAAAAAGCTGCACTACTTTTGTGAGTCGAGATATTCAATTTTTTTCAAAATTTTGTGAGTCGAGGTATTCAATTTTGAAAAATCGAATTTTGGCCAAAAATACATGAAAATTCTCAAAAAAATTAATTTCCATTTTTTAATTGGAAAAAACGTCCTCTTTCGAACCGTACTACTCAAAAAGCTGTACTACTTTTGTGAGTCGAGATATTCGATTTTTTTCAAAAGTTTGTGAGTCGAGGTATTCAATTTTCGAATTTAGGCCAAAAATACATGAAAATTCTCAAAAAAATAAATGGCCATTTTTTAATTGGAAAAAACGTCCTCTTTCGAACCGTGCTACTCAAAAAGCTGCACTATTTTTGTGAGTCGAGATATACGATTTTTTTCAAAAGTTTGTGAGTCGAGGTATTCAATTTTGAAAAATCGAATTTTGGCCAAAAATCATGAAAATTCTCAAAAAAATAAATGGCCATTTTTTAATTGGAAAAACGTCCTCTTTCGAACCGTGCTACTCAAAAAGCTGTACTACTTCTGTGAGTCGAGATATTCGATTTTTTTCAAAATTTTGTGAGTCGAGGTATTCAATTTTGAAAAATCGAATTTTGGCCAAAAATACATGAAAATTCTCAAAAAAATAAATGGCCATTTTTTAATTAGAAAAAACGTCCTCTTTCGAAACGTGATACTCAAAAAGCTGTACTACTTTTGTGAGTCGAGATATTCGATTTTTTTCAAAATTTTGTGAGTCGAGGTATTCAATTTTGAAAAATCGAATTTTGGCCAAAAATACATGAAAATTCTCAAAAAAATAAATGGCCATTTTTTAATTGGAAAAAACATTTGGCCAAAAATCATGAAAATTCTCAAAAAAATAAATGGCCATTTTTTAATTGGAAAAAAGTCCTCTTTCGAACCGTGCTACTCAAAAAGCTGTACTACTTCTGTGAGTCGAGATATTCGATTTTTTTCAAAATTTTGTGAGTCGAGGTATTCAATTTTGAAAAATCGAATTTTGGCCAAAAATACATGAAAATTCTCAAAAAAATAAATGGCCATTTTTTAATTGGAAAAAACGTCCTCTTTCGAACCGTTCTACTCAAAAAGCTGTACTACTTTTGTGAGTCGAGATATTCGATTTTTTTCAAAAGTTTGTGAGTCGAGGTATTCAATTTTGAAAAATCGAATTTTGGCCAAAAATACATGAAAATTCTCAAAAAAATAAATGGCCATTTTTTAATTGGAAAAAACGTCCTCTTTCGAACCGTGCTACTCAAAAAGCTATACTACTTTTGTGAGTCGAGATATTCGATTTTTTTCAAAAGTTTGTGAGTCGAGGTATTCAATTTTGAAAAATCGAATTTTGGCCAAAAATACATGAAAATTCTCAAAAAAATAAATGGCCATTTTTTAATTGGAAAAAACGTCCTCTTTCGAACCGTGCTACTCAAAAAGCTGTACTACTTCTGTGAGTCGAGATATTCGATTTTTTTCAAAATTTTGTGAGTCGAAGTATTCAATTTTGAAAAATCGAATTTTGGCCAAAAATACATGAAAATTATCAAAAAAATAAATGGCCATTTTTTAATTGGAAAAACGTCCTCTTTCGAACCGTGCTACTCAAAAAGCTGTACTACTTTTGTGAGTCGAGATATTCGATTTTTTTCAAAATTTTGTGAGTCGAGGTATTCAATTTTGAAAAATCGAATTTTGGCCAAAAATACATGAAAATTCTCAAAAAAATAAATTTCCATTTTTTAATTGGAAAAAACGTCCTCTTTCGAACCGTGCTACTCAAAAAGCTGTACTACTTTTGTGAGTCGAGATATTCGATTTTTTTCAAAATTTTGTGAGTCGAGGTATTCAATTTTGAAAAATCGAATTTTGGCCAAAAATACATGAAAATTCTCAAAAAAATAAATGGCCATTTTTTAATTGGAAAAACGTCCTCTTTCGAACCGTTCTACTCAAAAAGCTGCACTACTTTTGTGAGTCGAGATATTCGAGGTATTCAATTTTGAAAAATCGAATTTTGGCCAAAAATACATGAATATTCTCAAAAAAATAAATTTCCATTTTTTAATTGGAAAAAACGTCCTCTTTCGAACCGTGCTACTCAAAAAGCTGCACTACTTCTGTGAGTCGAGATATTCGATTTTTTTCAAAATTTTGTGAGTCGAGGTATTCAATTTTGAAAAATCGAATTTTGGCCAAAAATACATGAAAATTCTCAAAAAAATAAATGGCCATTTTTTAATTGGAAAAAACGTCCTCTTTCGAACCGTTCTACTCAAAAAGCTGTACTACTTTTGTGAGTCGAGATATTCGATTTTTTTCAAAAGTTTGTGAGTCGAGGTATTCAATTATGAAAAATCGAATTATGGCCAAAAATACATGAAAATTCTCAAAAAAATAAATGGCCAATTTTTAATTGGAAAAACGTCCTCTTTCGAACCGTGCTACTCAAAAAACTGTACTACTTTTGTGAGTCGAGATATTCGATTTTTTCCAAAAGTTTGTGAGTCGAGGTATTCAATTTTGAAAAATCGAATTTTGGCCAAAAATACATGAAAATTCTCAAAAAAATAAATGGCCATTTTTTAATTGGAAACAACGTCCTCTTTCGAACCGTGCTACTCAAAAAGCTGTACTACTTTTGTGAGTCGAGATATTCGATTTTTTTCAAAATTTTGTGAGTCGAGGTATTCAATTTTGAAAAATCGAATTTTGGCCAAAAATCATGAAAATTCTCAAAAAAATAAATGGCCATTTTTTAATTGGAAAAACGTCCTCTTTCGAACCGTGCTACTCAAAAAGCTGTACTACTTCTGTGAGTCGAGATATTCGATTTTTTTCCAAATTTTGTGAGTCGAGGTATTCAATTTTGAAAAATCGAATTTTTGCCAAAAATACATGAAAATTCTCAAAAAAATAAATGGCCATTTTTTAATTGGAAAAAACGTCCTCTTTCGAAACGTGCTACTCAAAAAGCTGTACTACTTTTGTGTGTCGAGATATTCGATTTTTTTCAAAATTTTGTGAGCCGAGGTATTCAATTTTTAAAAATCGAATTTTGGCCAAAAATACATGAAAATTCTCAAAAAAATAAATGGCCATTTTTTAATTGGAAAAAACGTCCTCTTTCGAACCGTGCTACTCAAAAAGCTGTACTACTTTTGTGAGTCGAGATATTCGATTTTTTTCAAAATTTTGTGAGTCGAGGTATTCAATTTTGAAAAATCGAATTTTGGCCAAAAATACATGAAAATTCTCAAAAAAATAAATGGCCATTTTTTAATTGGAAAAAACGTCCTCTTTCGAACCGTTCTACTCAAAAAGCTGTACTACTTTTGTGAGTCGAGATATTCGATTTTTTTCAAAAGTTTGTGAGTCGAGGTATTCAATTTTGAAAAATCGAATTTTGGCCAAAAATACATGAAAATTCTCAAAAAAATAAATGGCCATTTTTTAATTGGAAACAACGTCCTCTTTCGAACCGTGCTACTCAAAAAGCTGTACTACTTTTGTGAGTCGAGATATTCGATTTTTTTCAAAATTTTGTGAGTCGAGGTATTCAATTTTGAAAAATCGAATTTTGGCCAAAAATCATGAAAATTCTCAAAAAAATAAATGGCCATTTTTTAATTGGAAAAACGTCCTCTTTCGAACCGTGCTACTCAAAAAGCTGTACTACTTCTGTGAGTCGAGATATTCGATTTTTTTCAAAATTTTGTGAGTCGAGGTATTCAATTTTGAAAAATCGAATTTTGGCCAAAAATACATGAAAATTCTCAAAAAAATAAATGGCCATTTTTTAATTGGAAAAAACGTCCTCTTTCGAACCGTTCTACTCAAAAAGCTGTACTACTTTTGTGAGTCGAGATATTCGATTTTTTTCAAAAGTTTGTGAGTCGAGGTATTCAATTTTGAAAAATCGAATTTTGGCCAAAAATACATGAAAATTCTCAAAAAAATAAATGGCCATTTTTTAATTGGAAAAAACGTCCTCTTTCGAACCGTGCTACTCAAAAAGCTGTACTACTTTTGTGAGTCGAGATATTCGATTTTTTTCAAAATTTTGTGAGTCGAGGTATTAAATTTTGAAAAATCGAATTTTGGCCAAAAATACATGAAAATTCTCAAAAAAATAAATGGCCATTTTTTAATTGGAAAAACGTCCTCTTTCGAACCGTTCTACTCAAAAAGCTGTACTACTTTTGTGAGTCGAGATATTCGAGGTATTCAATTTTGAAAAATCGAATTTTTGCCAAAAATTCAATTTTGAAAAATCGAATTTTTGCCAAAAATACATGAAAATTCTCAAAAAAATAAATGGCCATTTTTTAATTGGAAAAAACGTCCTCTTTCGAAACGTGCTACTCAAAAAGCTGTACTACTTTTGTGTGTCGAGATATTCGATTTTTTTCAAAATTTTGTGAGCCGAGGTATTCAATTTTTAAAAATCGAATTTTGGCCAAAAATACATGAAAATTCTCAAAAAAATAAATGGCCATTTTTTAATTGGAAAAAACGTCCTCTTTCGAACCGTGCTACTCAAAAAGCTGTACTACTTTTGTGAGTCGAGATATTCGATTTTTTTCAAAATTTTGTGAGTCGAGGTATTCAATTTTGAAAAATCGAATTTTGGCCAAAAATACATGAAAATTCTCAAAAAAATAAATGGCCATTTTTTAATTGGAAAAAACGTCCTCTTTCGAACCGTTCTACTCAAAAAGCTGTACTACTTTTGTGAGTCGAGATATTCGATTTTTTTCAAAAGTTTGTGAGTCGAGGTATTCAATTTTGAAAAATCGAATTTTGGCCAAAAATACATGAAAATTCTCAAAAAAATAAATGGCCATTTTTTAATTGGAAAAAACGTCCTCTTTCGAACCGTGCTACTCAAAAAGCTGTACTACTTTTGTGAGTCGAGATATTCGATTTTTTTCAAAATTTTGTGAGTCGAGGTATTAAATTTTGAAAAATCGAATTTTGGCCAAAAATACATGAAAATTCTCAAAAAAATAAATGGCCATTTTTTAATTGGAAAAACGTCCTCTTTCGAACCGTTCTACTCAAAAAGCTGTACTACTTTTGTGAGTCGAGATATTCGAGGTATTCAATTTTGAAAAATCGAATTTTGGCCAAAAATACATGAATATTCTCAAAAAAATAAATTTCCATTTTTTAATTGGAAAAAACGTCCTCTTTCGAACCGTGCTACTCAAAAAGCTGTACTACTTCTGTGAGTCGAGATATTCGATTTTTTTCAAAATTTTGTGAGTCGAGGTATTCAATTTTGAAAAATCGAATTTTGGCCAAAAATACATGAAAATTCTCAAAAAAATAAATGGCCATTTTTTAATTGGAAAAAACGTCCTCTTTCGAACCGTTCTACTCAAAAAGCTGTACTACTTTTGTGAGTCGAGATATTCGATTTTTTTCAAAAGTTTGTGAGTCGAGGTATTCAATTTTGAAAAATCGAATTATGGCCAAAAATACATGAAAATTCTCAAAAAAATAAATGGCCAATTTTTAATTGGAAAAACGTCCTCTTTCGAACCGTGCTACTCAAAAAACTGTACTACTTTTGTGAGTCGAGATATTCGATTTTTTCCAAAAGTTTGTGAGTCGAGGTATTCAATTTTGAAAAATCGAATTTTGGCCAAAAATACATGAAAATTCTCAAAAAAATAAATGGCCATTTTTTAATTGGAAACAACGTCCTCTTTCGAACCGTGCTACTCAAAAAGCTGTACTACTTTTGTGAGTCGAGATATTCGATTTTTTTCAAAATTTTGTGAGTCGAGGTATTCAATTTTGAAAAATCGAATTTTTGCCAAAAATACATGAAAATTCACAAAAAAATAAATGGCCATTTTTTAATTGGAAAAAACGTCCTCTTTCGAAACGTGCTACTCAAAAAGCTGTACTACTTTTGTGTGTCGAGATATTCGATTTTTTTCAAAATTTTGTGAGCCGAGGTATTCAATTTTTAAAAATCGAATTTTGGCCAAAAATACATGAAAATTCTCAAAAAAATAAATGGCCATTTTTTAATTGGAAAAAACGTCCTCTTTCGAACCGTGCTACTCAAAAAGCTGTACTACTTTTGTGAGTCGAGATATTCGATTTTTTTCAAAATTTTGTGAGTCGAGGTATTCAATTTTGAAAAATCGAATTTTGGCCAAAAATACATGAAAATTCTCAAAAAAATAAATGGCCATTTTTTAATTGGAAAAAACGTCCTCTTTCGAACCGTGCTACTCAAAAAGCTGTACTACTTTTGTGAGTCGAGATATTCGATTTTTTTCAAAATTTTGTGAGTCGAGGTATTCAATTTTGAAAAATCGAATTTTGGCCAAAAATACATGAAAATTCTCAAAAAAATAAATTGCCATTTTTTAATTGGAAAAAACGTCCTCTTACGAACCGTGCTACTCAAAAAGCTGTACTAATTTTGTCAGTCGAGATATTCCAAATTTTTCAAAAGTTTGTGAGTCGAACTATTCAATTTTGAAAAATCGAATTTTGGCCAAAAATCATTAAAATTCTCAAAAAAATAAATGGCCATTTTTGAATTGGAAAAAACATTTGGCCAAAAATCATGAAAATTCTCAAAAAAATAAATGGCCATTTTTTAATTGGAAAAAAGTCCTCTTTCGAACCGTGCTACTCAAAAAGCTGTACTACTTCTGTGAGTCGAGATATTCGATTTTTTTCAAAATTTTGTGAGTCGAGGTATTCAATTTTGAAAAATCGAATTTCGGCCAAAAATATATGAAAATTCTCAAAAAAATAAATGGCCATTTTTTAATTGGAAAAAACGTCCTCTTTCGAACCGTTCTACTCAAAAAGCTGTACTACTTTTGTGAGTCGAGTTATTCGATTTTTTTCAAAAGTTTGTGAGTCGAGGTATTCAATTTTGAAAAATCGAATTTTGGCCAAAAATACATGAAAATTCTCAAAAAAATAAATGGCCATTTTTTAATTGGAAAAAACGTTCTTTTCGAACCGTGCTACTCAAAAAGCTGTACTACTTTTGTGAGTCGAGATATTCGATTTTTTTCAAAAGTTTGTGAGTCGAGGTATTCAATTTTGAAAAATCGAATTTTGGCCAAAAATACATGAAAATTCTCAAAAAAATAAATGGCCATTTTTTAATTGGAAAAAACGTCCTCTTTCGAACCGTGCTACTCAAAAAGCTGTGCTACTTCTGTGAGTCGAGATATTCGATTTTTTTCAAAATTTTGTGAGTCGAGGTATTCAATTTTGAAAAATCGAATTTTGGCAAAAAATACATGAAAATTATCAAAAAAATAAATGGCCATTTTTTAATTGGAAAAACGTCCTCTTTCGAACCGTGCTACTCAAAAAGCTGTACTACTTTTGTGAGTCGAGATATTCGATTTTTTTCAAAATTTTGTGAGTCGAGGTATTCAATTTTGAAAAATCGAATTTTGGCCAAAAATACATGAAAATTCTCAAAAAAATAAATGGCCATTTTTTAATTGGAAAAAACGTCCTCTTTCGAACCGTGCTACTCTAAAAGCTGTACTACTTTTGTGAGTCGAGATATTCGATTTTTTTCAAAATTTTGTGAGTCGAGGTATTCAATTTTGAAAAATCGAATTTTGGCCAAAAATACATGAAAATTCTCAAAAAAATAAATGGCCAGTTTTTAATTGGAAAAAACGTCCTCTTTCGAAACGTGCTACTCAAAAAGCTGTACTACTTTTGTGTGTCGAGATATTCGATTTTTTTCAAAATTTTGTGAGCCGAGGTATTCAATTTTTAAAAATCGAATTTTGGCCAAAAATACATGAAAATTCCCAAAAAAATAAATGGCCATTTTTTAATTGGAAAAAACGTCCTCTTTCGAACCGTGCTACTCAAAAAGCTGTACTACGTTTGTGTGTCGAGATATTCGATTTTTTTCAAAATTTTGTGAGCCGAGGTATTCAATTTTGAAAAATCGAATTTTGGCCAAAATACATGAAAATTCTCAAAAAAAATTAATGGCCATTTTTTAATTGGAAAAAACGTCCTCTTTCGAACCGTGCTACTCAAAAAGCTGTACTACTTCTGTGAGTCGAGATATTAAATTTTTTTCAAAATTGTGTGAGAAATTTGCTACTCAAAAAGCTGTACTAATTTTGTCAGTCGAGATATTCGATTTTTTTCAAAAGTTTGTGAGTCGAACTATTCAATTTTGAAAAATCGAATTTTGGCCAAAAATCATGAAAATTCTCTAAAAAATAAATGGCCATTTTTTAATTGGAAAAAACATTTGGCCAAAAATCATGAAAATTCTCAAAAAAATAAATGGCCATTTTTTAATTGGAAAAAAGTCCTCTTTCGAACCGTGCTACTCAAAAAGCTGTACTACTTCTGTGAGTCGAGATATTCGATTTTTTTCAAAATTTTGTGAGTCGAGGTATTCAATTTTGAAAAATCGAATTTTGGCCAAAAATACATGAAAATTCTCAAAAAAATAAATGGCCATTTTTTAATTGGAAAAAACGTCCTCTTTCGAACCGTGCTACTCAAAAAGCTGTACTACTTCTGTGAGTCGAGATATTCGATTTTTTTCAAAATTTTGTGAGTCGAGGTATTCAATTTTGAAAAATCGAATTTTGGCCAAAAATACATGAAAATTCTCAAAAAAATAAATGGCCATTTTTTAATTGGAAAAAACGTCCTCTTTCGAACCGTTCTACTCAAAAAGCTGTACTACTTTTGTGAGTCGAGATATTCGATTTTTTTCAAAAGTTTGTGAGTCGAGGTATTCAATTTTGAAAAATCGAATTTTGGCCAAAAATACATGAAAATTCTCAAAAAAATAAATGGCCATTTTTTAATTGGAAAAAACGTCCTCTTTCGAACCGTGCTACTCAAAAAGCTGTACTACTTTTGTGAGTCGAGATATTCGATTTTTTTCAAAATTTTGTGAGTCGAGGTATTCAATTTTGAAAAATCGAATTTTGGCCAAAAATACATGAAAATTCTCAAAAAAATAAATGGCCAGTTTTTAATTGGAAAAAACGTCCTCTTTCGAAACGTGCTACTCAAAAAGCTGTACTACTTTTGTGTGTCGAGATATTCGATTTTTTTCAAAATTTTGTGAGCCGAGGTATTCAATTTTTAAAAATCGAATTTTGGCCAAAAATACATGAAAATTCCCAAAAAAATAAATGGCCATTTTTTAATTGGAAAAAACGTCCTCTTTCGAACCGTGCTACTCAAAAAGCTGTACTACGTTTGTGTGTCGAGATATTCGATTTTTTTCAAAATTTTGTGAGCCGAGGTATTCAATTTTGAAAAATCGAATTTTGGCCAAAATACATGAAAATTCTCAAAAAAAAATAAATGGCCATTTTTTAATTGGAAAAAACGTCCTCTTTCGAACCGTGCTACTCAAAAAGCTGTACTACTTCTGTGAGTCGAGATATTCAATTTTTTTCAAAATTTTGTGAGTCGAGGTATTCAATTTTCAAAAATCGAATTTTGGCCAAAAATACATGAAAATTCTCAAAAAAAATAAATGGCCATTTTTTAATTGGAAAAAACGTCCTCTTTCGAACCGTTCTACTCAAAAAGCTTTACTACTTCTGTGAGTCGAGATATTCGATTTTTTTCAAAAGTTTGTGAGTCGAGGTATTCAATTTTAAAAAATCGAATTTTGGCCACAAATACATGAAAATTCTCAAAAAAATAAATTGCCATTTTTTAATTGGAAAAAACGTCCTCTTACGAACCGTGCTACTCAAAAAGCTGTACTAATTTTGTCAGTCGAGATATTCGATTTTTTTCAAAAGTTTGTGAGTCGAACTATTCAATTTTGAAAAATCGAATTTTGGCCAAAAATCATGAAAATTCTCAAAAAAATAAATGGCCATTTTTTAATTGGAAAAAACATTTGGCCAAAAATCATGAAAATTCTCAAAAAAATAAATGGCCATTTTTTAATTGGGAAAAAGTCCTCTTTCGAACCGTGCTACTCAAAAAGCTGTACTACTTCTGTGAGTCGAGATATTCGATTTTTTTCAAAATTTTGTGAGTCGAGGTATTCAATTTTGAAAAATCGAATTTTGGCCAAAAATACATGAAAATTCTCAAAAAAATAAATGGCCATTTTTTAATTGGAAAAAACGTCCTCTTTCGAACCGTGCTACTCAAAAAGCTGTACTACTTCTGTGAGTCGAGATATTCGATTTTTTTCAAAATTTTGTGAGTCGAGGTATTCAATTTTGAAAAATCGAATTTTGGCCAAAAATACATGAAAATTCTCAAAAAAATAAATGGCCATTTTTTAATTGGAAAAAACGTCCTCTTTCGAACCGTTCTACTCAAAAAGCTGTACTACTTTTGTGAGTCGAGATATTCGATTTTTTTCAAAAGTTTGTGAGTCGAGGTATTCAATTTTGAAAAATCGAATTTTGGCCAAAAATACATGAAAATTCTCAAAAAAATAAATGGCCATTTTTTAATTGGAAAAAACGTCCTCTTTCGAACCGTGCTACTCAAAAAGCTGTGCTACTTCTGTGAGTCGAGATATTCGATTTTTTTCAAAATTTTGTGAGTCGAGGTATTCAATTTTGAAAAATCGAATTTTAGCAAAAAATACATGAAAATTATCAAAAAAATAAATGGCCATTTTTTAATTGGAAAAACGTCCTCTTTCGAACCGTGCTACTCAAAAAACTGTACTACTTTTGTGAGTCGAGATATTCGATTTTTTTCAAAATTTTGTGAGTCGAGGTATTCAATTTTGAAAAATCGAATTTTGGCCAAAAATACATGAAAATTCTCAAAAAAATAAATTTCCATTTTTTAATTGGAAAAAACGTCCTCTTTCGAACCGTTCTACTCAAAAAGCTGTACTACTTTTGTGAGTCGAGACGTACAATGCTTCAAAAACAATTTACTTTGTCCGCCCACTCAGTCCTGTTTTCCCACAAAAGGACTTACAGTGGATTTTAAAATCTGAAATCTCAGAAAATTTCAAAATCTGATATGAATACACGCTCTGTTAAGGATTCTGGCGATTGGGTTAGTTAAAGGGACGTACAATGCTTCAAAAACAATTTACTTTGTCCGCCCACTCAGTCATGTTTTCCCACAAAAGGACTTACAGTGGATTTTAAAATCTGAAATCTCAGAAAATTTCAAAATCTGATATGAAAACACGCTCTGTTAAGGATTCTGGCGATTGGGTTAGTTAAAGGGACGTACAATGCTTCAAAAACAATTTACTTTGTCCGCCCACTCAGTCCTGTTTTCCCACAATATTGATTTATTTATTGGATTACAATAACTTTCGGAAATGTGTGATTATCTGTTAATTGTAGTTCTTATTATGCAATATTTTGTAACAGTGATTAACTAAAGGACTTATTTTTATCAATTTTTGCTTTTTTTTCTTACTTTACCCGGGAATTTAATTAATTTTTCCTGTTTTTCTCTCCCAGTATTAAATTAATTATTTAACAGAGTTCCTGTTAATAACATAACAGAGCTCTGTTAGTTCTGTTAATAACATAACAGAGTTCTGTTAGCTAACGTGAGAGATAGATTTTAAAATCTATCTTCACACACATCAAAAATTTGTCGTTCGAAGTCGACTTTAAACTGTAGGTCCCACACACGCAATATAATTGGTGTGAGAAAATAGGTTGTAATCCTCGCTAAAGGGATTAATTATGTACATATGTACTTTATGTAAGTACTTTTAATCATGTGGACTATTATGGAAAAATCATACACGATTTACGATGATACTCTGGGGCGCTGCTGATTAGATGAGTATGAATAAAGGGGACTTGGATACAGTGATGAGCTTCCTTATGGGGCCTTACGCGTAGACCTGAACCATATAGGCGTGGCAGATAGTAGTGATTGCCGGGCATAAGGTAAAGATGTTCAAAATGATGCAACACCTGTTATATCATTGTCCTTAATTTCTTAATCTCGTGATCCCAATCATAACTCATTCCAGAGGCCTGTGAAGAAAAAAGCTATGATTTGTACCCCTAACAGTGAGTGCACAATAAGCCTACTTTCTATTTATTCAACTGTCCCGCCTAGTCTACTATTTTGAGGCCGTTAGAACTCTGATATCAACTGGTATACTAAATGTTGTTTATGCATTGCTCAGGGCATAGACTCTCTGCACCGTAGAGCACTCTGTCTTTACGTAGACTATACAGTGTTCCAGGCCACTATGACATAAAAGGGAAACAATAAAGCGAACGAACTGAACGCAAGGGATCGATGACCATGCTTCAATACTGCAGGAAGCAGAACGGAATCACCCGGGTATGAAATGCGACATATGGTACCAGAGACAGAAAGAAATGGATTACTGAAGCTATCAACGGTGACGGTGATATAACGATTTCCACAGATGACTCAAAATTGAAATGTAGTACTGGATCTGGGGGGATCTATTCCGATTAGCTGGCACTAAACGGTTCATACAGATTACATAACCAGGACAGCGTATTGCATGCGGAGAGTTTTTCTACACCGTTGTCTGGTAGGTAGTGTGTTGGCTTATTAGACGTGAGGCCTCGGTTCAAACCCCAGGGCAGGCATCTCCAACTAAACGAAAATATGAAAAAATATTTCTTTAGGCGACTTCCTCGCAGCAGATTTCTTGGCAAAAACTCTCGAGAGTAAATAAAAATTGCCATGAAAAAGTTGGTCAAAAAATCTGTCGTTCGGAATCGACTTTAAACTGTAGGTCCCGCCACTCATGTATAAAAATTAACACACACAACATAAGTGGTGTGAGAAACTAGGTCGTAATCCTAACTAAAGGGTGGTAATGATCAATTATGTAGGTATGTATACGTCGCCACAACACCCGCCTCTACTGGGTTGCGGTTCCACTGTGACATAAAAGGAAACGAAAAAGCGGACCAACTGGCACGGAAGTGAGCGGAGAAGTCTGAGGAAAAGGCGATAGAGGGAATATATAGGCCCTTACAAAAATATTTTTTTCAAGTTGGAAAAAGCAGCATGGAATACAAAAAACCCGTAGTTGGTCAAACGTACCCGGTTGCCGTATTTCTAAACTGCTAAGTCCAGCAGTGGGCAGCAGGAAAACTAAGGAACTACATGAGTTCAACAAGAGGATGGTTCGCACTTTAATAGGCATTCTAACGGGACACTGCTCTATTTGCGGTTTTGCTGACAAGCTCGGTCTGTCCCACAAGAATTACTACAGAAGCTGCCTTTTATGTAAGTGCCCTGCACTTCAGACCAGATGTCTTCGGTTTTTGGGTGACACAACGTTTGCAGGTCTGGGCATGGTGGCGAACGTGCCACTAACGGAACTGGCCGGTTTCATTCGTATAAAGACAAGAAGGCTTGGCTTACACTGGGGAACACAATATGCATCATATGGACCACCAAGTGAACTTGCCTGTGAACGGCTAGCTATTCGCTAACCTAACCTAACTATTTACAATGCCGTAGATATACTCATTAGGTGATAGAACAACAGACTTTCAATGTCGATTTTTTAAACTAAATTTTCTTCGGCATTGAAACTCATTTCCCACATGATGTCTACGTCAATAAGCAAAATTATTGCGTATGGGATTTGGAGAACCTAGAGGTGATTGTGGAAAAGACATTGCATAAGGAAAAAGTAACTGTAAGGTGCCCATTATGGTCTGGGGGTGTATTTTTTGGGAAGAATCGCCACCATAAATTCAGAGCTCGATGCCCGTATGATAAACGAGTTTTGGTCTGCAATTGACGATTACGAACTGAACTGCATGTGCCGCAGAACACAACCGATTATGGTTTTAATGCTTGAGAAGTAGAAGAAGAAAATTTGTAATTTAATGACAATTTTCTGTAGCAAAGTCGCAAACCGATAACGATACATACATACATAATTGGTCATTACAACCCTTTAGTCAGGATTACGATCTAGTATCTCACACCACTTATGTTGTAAGTGTTATTTTTTATACATCAGGGGCGGGACCTACAGTTTAAAGTAGACTCCGAACTGCACTGAGAGATTTTTGAGAAATTTTTTCATGGCAATTTTTTATTTACTCTCAGAGTTTTTGCCAAGAAATCTGCGGAGAGGAAGTCGGCGATGAAATATTATTTCGTATTTCATTTTGTTGGAGAATCCTGACCTGGGCTTTGAACTCTGGCCTCAAGTCTTATAATAAACCAACACACTACCTACTAGACTACGGCGACGTATACGATACCGATAACGATACTCTCAATAAAAAAAAACAAATATCCTTTAAAGTTATCGAAATTTTGTGACTGTGCTGTACAGAGAATTGAAAGTCGTAATGTTTCAATCTTCTGGTAACCACTGACGGCGGCTGTAATGTAAGCAAAGTCGCAAACCGATAACGACACTCTCCATAAAAAAAATAAAATTTCCTTTGAAGTTATCGAAATTTTCTGAATGTGCCCTGCAGAGAATTGAAAGTCGAAATGTTTCAATCTTCTGGTAACCACTGACAGCGCCTATAATATAAGCAAAGTCGCAAACCGATAACGATACTCTCAATAAAAAAAACCAAAATTTCCTTTGAAGTTATCGAAATTTTATGACTGTGCTCTGCAGAGAATTGAAAGTCGAAATGTTTCAATTTTCTGGTAACCACTGACAGCGGCTCTAATGTAAGCAAAGTCGCAAACCGATAACGACACTCTCCATAAAAAAAAAAAAATTTCCTTTGAAGTTATCGAAATTTTCTGACTGTGCCCTGCAGAGAATTGAAAGTCGAAATGTTTCAATCTTCTGGTAACCACTGACAGCGCCTATAATATAAGCAAAGTCGCAAACCGATAACGATACTCTCAAAAAAAAAAAAAAATTCCTTTTTTAAGTTATCGAAATTTTATCACTGTGCCCTGCAGAGAATTGAAAGTCGAAATGTTTCAGTCTTCTGGTAACCACTGACAGTGGCCCTAATGAAAATTTACGGCTTTGTATGGCACCTAACCTAACAACGTTGATTTTATTTTTCCTGGCATTGAAGTGATTAAAAATTTATTAGAGTAATTGTTTATTACAGATATTTTTCTATTTATTGTGTTAATAATACAGCCGATTCCATCCTTATGTTAAAATTATTACTTCAAGCACGGCTTTATCCCCAGGCAGGTTTGGCATTTGGATTAAATGGTGGATTTGAAATTATCGGAATATTTGGTTTGTAATTTGAAGGTGGTCGTCTGCCTCTGTCGACAAATGGTGATGCCACTGTTACTTGCGCTGTCAAAGCCATTAAAGCCATGATAACGAAAATGAAGAATTTTATGCCCAGCATTTTTGATTTTCTGTTGGTTTTTTTTTCTCCTCGAACTGAATACACTTCTGTTGTGAAGTCTTAAAAGATTTGTGTGTGACTGATGATTATCTGCTATCATGCAAGGCTATTTATATGGGTTCAAAACATCTGGATTTGTATTGTATTGTATTTTGGGATTTACAAAAACAAAACAAATACAAATATTTACTGATAAGGCCCATCAGAAAAAGATACGGGGGTTTTATACGAAGGGGAATTTTTTAAGTCGTTAATGAAACATATTTTTTATTTGTTTGTTTTTCTTTTTTATTTTAAGATGCGTATTTCAGTTTAAAATTTTTAATGGATTTAAAATTGTTGTTATATAGACGAGCGGCTCTACAGGGAAAACCCCTTCCACAGTTTGATAAGAGCAAAACTTTAGCAAACACTGCTTTCAACATTTGTTGGACATTTTACGGTTCACTGTATCATCGATTAGAACCTTTTAGTCAGGATTATGGCGGGTCACAGCTTTCAACATTTTTTGGACATTTTACGGGTCACTGTATCATCGATTAGAACCTTTTAGTCAGGATTATTGCGGGTCACAGCTTTCAACATTTATTGGACATTTTACAGGTCACTGTATCATCGATTAGAACCTTTTAGTTAGGAGTACAATGTGGCTTCTCATACTACCCACGTTATAATATCTAAGATCTACGAGTCTAGGTCTTGAAAGTCGCCGTGGTCTAGTAGATAGTGTGTTAGCTTATTAGACGTGAGACTCCAGGTTAGACTTCAAAACGAAAAAAACGGCGACTTCCTCCCAGCAGATTTCTAGCGAAAACTCTGAGAGTAAATGAAATTGCCAAGAAAAGTGTCTCGAAAATCTGTCATTCGGAGTCGACTTTAAACTGTAGGTCCCTAGCACCCATGTATACAATTAACACACACAACATCAGTGCAGTGAGAAACTAGGTCATAATTCTAACTAAAAGGGTTGTAATGACCAATTATGTATGTACGTATCATCGATTAGAACCTTTAAGACAGAAACTTTTGAGAAACTTTTTCATGGCCGTTTATTTTACTCTCAGAGTTTTTGCCAGAAATCTGCTGAGAGGAAGTCGCCGAAGAAATATTTTTTTTTTTTTTCATATTTCATTTTTGATGTCTGACCTGGGATACGAACCCGGGTTTTACGAATAGTAAGCCAACACACTACCTACTACACCACGGCGACTCTAAATCTAATGTCCAGCAATTTGAAGAAGCCTTTCGATACATCAGACAATGGCAGCCAGGGTGAGCAAAGCGGGAGTGGTATTAAGTCTAAAATAATCGAGCCTGGTGCTTGCGTTTATGACGCATGTGTAAATGCATTATGCGGAAGTGAGGCTTGACTAGTTTCGAACATAATCACAAAAAAAGAAAATCCAGGTATTCATTAACAAGTCGGTAGAATCGTCGCATCGTCGCATTATGATATAATGGCACAGGAGGAAAAACTGCGAATATACTTTGAGGCAATAACGAAAATATCGAGGATAACCTTTAGTATTTAAGACTTAATAAGGACGACATGAGGACGCTAATGAGCCAACTCAGACGACATACTTCCTTACACGTACCCTTATACCATATAGCTGTACCCTGCACGTATTGCTGCGCCACCAACTAAAATAAATTTGAAGGAAAGAAGACATTACACAAATGTCCAATTAATTTTGAAACATTTTTTTGATTTTGTTTCCCGTTGTCCTGATGATTCAGATTTACGGGCCTGAGTAGTACGCATTCGATCAGTTTCTAATCTTACTTCTCGTTGTTTAAGTGGTTCAAGCGAACGGGTCTCAGCGGCATATACTCGAAGATTTTCCAGTCTCAATGCTCGTCTGATTCTGAGGCTCGTAGTGCACTTTTCTTCCGTGCTTGAGGTGTAGGTCGACCAATTGCTTGTCATTCATTTTGAATAATTTTCAGTGGCGCCACCTATCGGAAATTGATCACACCAACCTCCGTCGACTCATGCGCAACAACTTTGTTAAAGAATGCACAGTTTACGATTTAGTTCATTTTGAGTAATTTTCAGTGGCGCCACCTCTCGGATATTGATCACACCAACTTAGAAACCTTCCCCGGCTCATGCGCAACAACTTTGCTAAAGATCATAACATGATCAAATGCATAGTTTACGATTCTATAAGGTACATACAAACAAACATTCATTTTTATATACATATATAGACTATGGGAGGTGACACGCCCACTATAGCCAATCTGTCCATTTTGTTCATATACACGTCAAAGTCGTCCTTACAAAATTTGAGGCCTCTAGCTGTTGCAGTTTATGAGATATTCGACATTAAATACTTATTGGGTATATGGGCGTGGCACCTCGCCTACTTGAAATTATAAAATAAAAAGTAGCCTTCCAGACATACAGGAAGGTACTGTGAAAATTTCAAGAAAATCGGTACAGCCGTTTAGCCGTCTATAGACTACAAACAAACAAACCAACCGACAAACTAATAAACACACATTCATTTTTATATATAAGATTGGCGTGTTGAAAAATTATGAACGCCGGCCATTTGTGTGAGGGACGACGTGAGGGACGGTGTGAGGGACGGTGTGACGGACGGTGCGAGGGACGGTGAGGGACGGTGTGAGGGATGGTGTGTGGGACGGTGTGTGGGACGGTGTGTGGGACGGTGTGTGGGACGGTGTGTGGGACGGTGTGCGGGACGGTGTGAGGGACGGTGTGAGGGACGGTGTGAGGGATGGTGTGAGGGACGGTGTGCGGGACGGTGTGAGGGACGGTGTGAGGGACGGTGTGTGGGACGGTGTAAGGGACGGTGCGAGGGACGGTGTGAGGGACGGTGTGAGGGACGGTGGGAGGGACGGTGTGTGGGACGGTGTGTGGGACGGTGTAGGGGATGGTGTGAGGGATGGTGTGAGGGACGGTGTGAGGGATGGTGTGAGGGACGGTGTGAGGGACGGAGCGAGGGACGGTGCGAGGGACGGTGTGAGGGACGGTGTGAGGGATGGTGTGAGGGACGGTGTGAGGGACGGTGTGAGGGACGGTGTGAGGGACGGTGTGAGGGACGGTGTGAGGGACGGTGTGAGGGACGGTGTGAGGGACGGTGTGAGGGACGGTGTGCGGGACGGTGTGAGGGACGGTGTGAGGGACGGTGTGAGGGACGGTGTGAGGGACGGTGTGAGGGACGGTGTGAGGGACGGTGTGAGGGACGGTGTGAGGGACGGTGTGAGGGACGGTGCGAGGGACGGTGCGAGGGACTGTGTGTGGGACGGTGTGAGGGACGGTGCGAGGGACGGTGCGAGGGACTGTGTGTGGGACGGTGTGAGGGACGGTGTGAGGGACGGTGTGAGGGACGGTGTGAGGGACGGTGTGAGGGACGGAGTGAGGGACGGTGCGAGGGACGGTGTGAGGGACGGTGTGAGGGACGGTGTGATTGCTAAATAGTTAGGTTAGGTTAGCGAATAGCTAGCCGTTCACAGGCAAGTTCACTTGGTGGTCCATATGATGCATATTGTGTTCCCCAGTGTAAGCCAAGCCTTCTTGTCTTTATACGAATGAAACCGGCCAGTTCCGTTAGTGGCACGTTCGCCACCATGCCCAGACCTGCAAACGTTGTGTCACCCAAAAACCGAAGACGTGTGGTCTGAAGTGCAGGGCACTTACATAAAAGGCAGCTTCTGTAGTAATTCTTGTGGGACAGACCGAGCTTGTCAGCGAAACCGCAAATAGAGCAGTGTCCCGTTAGAATGCCTATTAAAGTGCGAACCATCCTCTTGTTGAACTCATGTAGTTCCTTAGTTTTCCTGCTGCCCACTGCTGGACTTAGCAGTTTAGAAATACGGCAACCGGGTACGTTTGACCAACTACGGGTTTTTTGTATTCCATGCTGCTTTTTCCAACTTGAAAAAAATATTTTTGTAAGGGCCTATATATTCCCTCTATCGCCTCAGACTTCTCCGCTCACTTCCGTGCCAGTTGGTCCGCTTTTTCGTTTCCTTTTATGTCACAGTGGAACCGCAACCCAGTAGAGGCGGGTGTTGTGGCGACGTATACATACCTACATAATTGGTCATTACAACCCTTTAGTCAGGATTACGATCTAGTATCTCACACCACTTATGTTGTGTGTGTTAATTTTTATACATGAGTGGCGGGACCTACAGTTTAAAGTAGACTCCGAACTGCACTGAGAGATTTTTGAGAAATTTTTTCATGGCAATTTTTTATTTACTCTCAGAGTTTTTGCCAAGAAATCTGCGGAGAGGAAGTCGGCGATGAAATATTATTTCGTATTTCATTTTATTGGAGAATCCTGTGTAATACGCGATTTAAATAAAACGCATTGTTTCAAGGAGAAACACAAGAACGAATGTTCTTGTCATTTATTAGTTCTCTTTTATACTCTTTTCTTAACGAATATTATTACTTAACGATTATAATTATCTAAGTTACAACGTTGTAAATTTAGGTACTATTTATATTAAATAAAGTATGTACTAAAATTAAGGGGATGCACTACACCTCCCTTTTTTTTAAAAAAAATTAAAATACAATAAAAAGTAATTATAATAAAAAGTAATTATAATAAAAAGTAATTATAATAAAAACATTTTTTTTTTTAATTTGAAATATATATATGAATGTTCTAATTGAATTAAAGTTTAGCATTATAGGTATTGGCCTTACCTATGTACCTCCCTTTTTTTTTTTTTTTTTTTTGAAAAATATTAAATCAAACAAGGTGATCAATCTTAATTGCTTTAATATTTTTCATCTTTGTAATAAATTGGTTAATAAATTGTACCAATTATATTAATGGTATAATAGGGGAGAAAAAAAAATTGTTTTTATTTGTTAGAGTTTTGTTACAGTTTTGTAAAAATATTTAAAATAGTTAACAAAAGGCTTTTTTTATATTTTCTTTGTTTTATTATATAAGGTATTTAATTATTATTATTAACATGTACTGATTCTATTTTTGTGTACTGTTTTGTATTTGTTTGTTGTTTTATCATATATTGTTACATTTGTGTTATCAATATTTGTTACATTGTATGGACCCTCATAAATACTTTCGTGTTTATTATATGGTACTTTCTGTAATAAAACCGAATCATTAATTTTCAAGGTTACGGGTTTTGAAAGTTTATCATAGTAGTTTTTGTTTCTTGTCTTGTGTTTGTCAATCAGTTGTCTTGCTAGCATATTCGTATTTTGTAGTCTATACCTAACTTCTTTACTGTAACTGTCTACGTTGTAAACTGGATCTAAATTGGTACTTATCTCATTTGGCATGACTGCCTTCTTCCCGAACACTAGCTCAAAAGGACTAAATTTGTTATCGAAAACTGTACTAGGCGTTGTATTGTGGTAAAATGTGAAGTATCTCAGATATGTGTCCCAGTCAGACATATTTTCATTTAGGAAAGCCCGAAGAAATTCATTGAAAACGCGATGATTGCGTTCCACCGTTCCTATTGTCTGATGATGATAAGCAGTCGAGAATTTTAAATCTATTTCGAAAAGTTTGCATAGTTCCGAAAGAAGTTCGTTTTTAAACTCTGTTCCCATATCTGACTTTATGGTGTTAGCTTTCCCATAGACTAAAATAAAGTTTTCAAAGATTGCACGAGCAACTGTTCGTGCCGACTTATCAGGTATAGCTATTGTAATCAAGTATTTACTCAAATCGCACATTAATGTCAATGCATATTTATTACCGTATACAGATTGAGGCAACGGACCTATTGTGTCTACAACTAATATATCAAATGTTTTCGTTGGGGTTGGTGTAAAAACAACAACAAAAACAATTTTTTGGTCTAACCTTATTTAAAGTGCATTTAGGACAATTTCTAACAAATTTTGCGATGTCCTTTGTCATTTTCTTCCAATAAAACTTAGTACGAAGCTTCGCATATAATTTCTTCTGGCCACAGTGTCCGCCTAGGATAGGATCACTGTGGTATATTTGCATTAGTTTTTGCTTCCTTTCGTCTTCAAATATTGTCTCAATTGGTTCAGTCAATATAATCTCTAAAGTTTTCAGAATTTTGGTACCGTGCTGTTTTAATTCCTGTATTGTATAAATTGTGAAAAATAAATCATTATTTGGCCATTCTGCCCTATAAATTTTCAGGTTGTTGACTGTACTCTGCAGTCTCGAAAGCAAGAAATCTAAATTAATTGTTTCGTTAACAAACTTAAATTCAATAGTTAGCAGTTTTCTAAATTTTCTAAAAAGGTTAATGCACAATATTTTACCGTTGTCATTAGTATTAATTATTTGTGTTCTTATTTTTGGAATATTTTTGTCAAAATCATGGGAAAATTTGTCATAAATTCTCAATTGAGCATCATTCTGTTTTTCAATTGACTGTTTCAAATTAGTTTTCTCTTTTGCTGACATTGAACGAGTTATTGCAAAAATTTGTTCACTTCCATTTTTCAATTCGCTTATTGAAATTCTCGACAAAGCATCGGCTCCTACATTACTCTTACCTTTAATATATTCCACCGTAAAGTTATACTCAGAAAGCTCCAAACGTATTCGCGTTAGCTTTGAAGAAGGATCTTTGATATTAAAAACATAGACTAGAGGTCTATGATCTGATCGTACCGTAAACTTAGTGCCATAAACATATGGTCGAAATTGTTTTATTGCAAAATGAATTGCTAAAAGCTCTAGTTCTATTATTGGTTTTTTCTGTTCTGATTTTGAAAAGCTTTTCGAAGCAAAATAAATTGGTAAGTCGTGGCCATTAAAATTTTGGCTTAGAATTGCTCCAGCACCAAGCTTAGATGCGTCTACAGTTATTAGAAACGGCTTTGAAAAATCTGGGTATTGTAGAATTCTTGGTGATAAAAGAGCAGATTTTAGGCTTTGGAAGGAATTATGACATTTTTCATTCCAATCGAATTGAATATTTTTCCTTGTCATTTGATTTAATGGTGCTGCCAAAATTGCAAAATTTCGTATAAATCTTCTGTAATAATTAGCGAATGCCACAAAACGTCTGATTGAATCTTTATCAGTTGGAATCGGATAATCTTTTATTGCCCTTACTTTATCATCGTCTGGTAATAGACCATTTGCCGTACATTTGTGACCTAAAAAGGTAACTTCAGATCTAAAAAAGTTGCATTTATGCGGGTTTATTTTCAAATTGTACTTCCTCAAAATGTCAAAAACGTCTCTTAGATTATTCAAATGGTGTTGCTTACTACAGCCAGTTATAATTATATCGTCGACATATAAAAAAGCTTTATCAGGTCCAAGACCAGAAAACGCTATAGTCATCATCCGTGAAAATGAGTTTGGCGCTACGTTTAATCCAAAAGGTAGCACTTTCCAACGAAATGAACCGTTGTCTGTGCTAAAAGCGGTGATATCGCGCGACTCTGTATGCAACGGAATTTGGTGAAAACCAGAAAATAAATCTTTAATTGTAAAATATTTTGCGCTACCTAGATTGTCTAGAATGTCGTCGATACGTGGCAACGGAAATTTATCGGCAATGAGTTTTCTGTTTACTGCACGATAATCAACGCACATGCGATACGATTTGTCTCCTCCAGTACTCTTTTTGGGAACCAAAATTAAAGGACTATTAAAATTTGAGCTGCTAGGTTCATTTAAATCATTCTCCAGCAAATTATTTACTTGTCTATTAATTTCCTTTCTTTGACTATAAGGAAGTCTATAGTTTTTAATATAAACCGGGGACGAATCCGTTAATCTGAGCTTTTGTTCATAAAAGTTATTAATGGTCATTTTATCACTATCCAAAGAAAAAATATCTGCGTATTGTTCGCAAAGTGGAGTTAAAATACTGTTTACATCATCAGGTATTCGATCTTTTATTATATTCATTAATTTGGATTTACGATCATAATCTATTTTAGTCTCGTTCAATGAGTATACATAAAAATTTCTTAGTTTCTCTGCAATGATTTTATCATTTCTAATGGATTTAAATTCATCGGTAGTATTAAGTATTCTTAAAACTGGGTTGCACGAGTCTATGATACCTTTACTTATAAAAACGCCTCGGGAAATTTCCTGAGATTTGACGAACATCGGTTCGGTTATGTTTTGCAAATTGAAAATACGAAACACCTCACTTCTAGGGGGTATTATACACGTACATTCACCTGATCCGTGTAGAATTGGTATTTTCGAAATATTATTTCTTAAATTTACAGTTATTGTAAAATCTTCGTAATCAATTTTGCAGCTATTGTTTTTAAGAAAATCTTTTCCTAAAATTCCACTTGCTGGAATATTAAAATCATCATTGACTACATGAAAAACTTGTGGTATTAATTGTTCCGAAATTATCAAATTTGTGCAAATTGTGCCTAGCGTAAAAATTGGATTTTTGGTTATACCAGTAATAGTAATTATTTGGTTGTCATTAAAAACAGAATCAGAGTTTAGGCAAGAAATTTTAATTAAAGATATATCAGCCTGGGTGTCAACGAGGTATGTACAAGATTGATGTGTGTCAATGCAATCTAATTTTATAAAATCGGCATAACTGAGGTTTAATGTATAAATGGATTTTTGAAAATTTGAATCTATTGAACATCTTTTATTAGTTGATTCTATAGATTCTCTTCTGCAACCCTCAACGACGGTTGAGGGATTTCCTCGTTTAAAGTCCTAACAAATGCTCTTTGATTTTTATTGTTACTACGGTAATGACCTCTATTGCTTCCTCTATAGTTTGATTGATTTATATTGCTATATTGGTCATTATTACGATTATGTTGATTTCTATTGTTATAAAAAGAACGGCCATTTCCGTTATAATTACCTCCTCGAAGGTTTCTGTAACCACGATACGAAGTACCACGGAAATTGTTTCGAAAATGTAAATTGTTGTTTTGATAAAAATTATGATTTCCATTTTTGTGATGATTCCGTAATGCCAAAACCTGATGTTCTTTTGTTTCTGTCGTCTGCTCGACTATTAATTTAGCAACTACCTCTTTTGGATCCGTAAAAGTTGATGATGCCAAAATAGATTTTACTAAATCTGATCTTGCATTAAGACGACATACCGATACTGTCTGTCCAATCGCCATTTCGTGAGCTTTGCTCTTTGTGATACCTTCTATAGTTAATGATCGTTTAAGCGCATCTGCCAAATCTTCTGCCTGTTTTGCAAATTCTGTGAAATTATTGTGTCTAACAGTCAGTGCAGCAATTTTCCCTGCTATTATTTTGGAGTTATCCGGTTTAAGTTTCTCCTTCAGCGCAGCTTTTATGTCCTCAACGGTACTTACATTTTCCGGTAGAGCTTCACGAGCTTTGCCCTCCAATTTCGACTTCAAGAATGTAACGAAAGTGGTTTTCAGATTTTCGTCCGTTAAGTCCTCTATTAAGGCAATTTTATCTAAAAACGATTCTAAAGCTAGTGGGTTTCCATCATAGTTATCCCTAATGATATTGGCGCACATGCCAATATACGACCTTTTCTGATCACTGGATGCCATGTTTGCCCTCAGATTGTCTACGGCAATGAGATGATCTTGAACTGTCCTATTGTTTATTTCACTTTGCACTATAACGTTTTCCTGATCCGTTTCTCCTATACTAGCCCTAATATCTTTTTCAGTTTTTACAGCCTCTAAATCCGGATCAGAATCTGACAATATTTTTTCATCAACTAGTTCAAAAATGGCAATGTCACAGGGTATCCTAATTCTGCAATCCAATTTCCCAAAACATCTAACCAAAAGTTCTCTACAATGCAAGATCTTTCTGAATGTTTCTTCTTTAACAGTACTTGGAAGGTCATGTATATGTAAACTTGTATATGATAAAATTTCATTGTAACCATTTATTAATGATAGTATGTATTCTTTTCTTTTTGATTCTTTTGTTGACAATGGTCGACTTTGTAAAATTCTTTTCTTAATGTTATAAAATTTCTCGACAATTTCTTTAAATTTCTCTTTTTCAAATGTTGGCATTTATTACAGAACCGTATTTTATTGTGTTGATAACGTTATTTAAAATGTTATTTGAAAATGTAGTTAACAGAATAAGAGCATTATATTTTAAGAGCATAGTATTTATGAGCGTTCTCTTTATTTTGTACATATAAATTTGTTCTTTACTTTTTTCTCTTCTTTTTATTATTTTAAGAATTTTTGCTTTGTTTTGTTGAAATTGTCTACATATTGTTTTTGTTCAAAATATCATACATTCAAAAAAAAATAATATATTCTTTTTACATTTTTACAAAGATTTATTTAAATTAAAAAATTTAAAAATTTTTTTTTTTTATATATATATATAATTTTGTATGATTAAGAATAGTTTTATGTGTATGTAAATAACTGTATACCTATACATATGTGTATATGGAGAATAATTTTAAAATAAGTAATAATTCAAAATTTATATATACATATAAGAAATTAGTTTTAAGTTTCTTTATAGAGAATAATTTTAAAATAATTAGTAATTCAAAATTTAGATATATATATATATAAGAAATAAGTTTTAAGTATATGTAAGTATGTAATAAGTATGTAATAAGTATATGTAAGTATATATAATATTAATATAGAATATAACTTTTAAGTATATAATATAAATATAGTTGTATACAAATATATAGTTATATATAAATAATGTAAAATAGTATATAGATGTAAATATAGGTGGTATATGTATGTGTAAATTCGCCGTTATTCTTACTGACTTTTGGAATTATTCCTGGTTATGGATGTTGGTTTTTTTTTTTGTTTCGTTAAGTTTGTTGATGACATGTTGTTGTTTTCGTTGATCTTTGTTGCAATATATTCTTCTTAGGAATATTTGTATTTTGTTTCAAAAAAAATTTTTTTTTTTGATTTGTATGTTGATATGATGTAAAAATAAGGACCGTTATACAAATTTTTTTTTTATAATTTTGACTCGTTTTCTATATTTTTATGTAACATTCTGGTACAGTCATGTTTTATTTTAAAAAAAATTTTTTTTTTGTTTTTTTTCCGTTTTGTTTCTTTATCTGTTTATTAAGAACTGTTGTTATTTTTTCCATTTCTCTAACTGTTTAATACCGTTAATATTTGCCTTCAAATTTTGTATTTCTTGTTTTGTATTATAAATTTACTTATATAAATATTTTTGCTTTTTACGCATTTTCCAAATTTATTTATATGGGTTCAAAACATCTGTATTTGTATTGTATTGTATTTTGGGATTTACAAAAACAAAACAAATACAAATATTTACTGATAAGGCCCATCAGAAAAAGATACGGTTTTATACGAAGGGGAATTTTTTAAGTCGTTAATGAAACATATTTTTTATTTGTTTGTTTTTCTTTTTTATTTTATTTATTTATTTGATTTATTTATTTGATTTATAATGATCTACATAGCACAAGATACTAAATCTTATAAGTGACAGTGCTATGTTTACAATCAATAAGGTATAAAAAATTAACATTAATTAAATATAAAAAATTAGAGAAAGTTAATTTATGTATATAAATATTAAATTAAATTAAGAAGGTAAAGTATAAAAATAATAATAATAATAATAATAATAATAATAATAATAATAATAATAATAATAATAATAATAATAATAATAATAATAATAATAATAATAATAAGAATAATAATAATAATAATTATACTAATAATAATAACAATAATAATGATGACCTAAAAAATTAAATCACAAAATTTACAAATATGAGAGTAAAATTTTAATTATGAAAATAATTTAAATAACTCCTTTTTGAACGCGTTTGCATTGCCCAGATTTTGGATGTTATTTGGTAAGGAATTCCAAAGACTAATGGTGTGTATAAAGAACTGTCGCTGAGACAGAAGAGTCCTGAATCGTTGCTGTATAATCCCCACACCCCGGTGGGATCTGGCAAACTTAATTTTACAATATAGATACTTCGGCTGTTTCTTGTAAATTATTTTATGAAGTAGAAGGAGGCATCTAATTTTCAGGAGATTATCAAATTTGATACCAAGAATCAGGTAAGCTAAATGAGAAATGTGATCCCGACGCCCCTTAAGGAAAACATACCTGGCTATGTTATTGTACGCCAGGTTAAGTTTCTGGTTGTCATCATAACTGCAATTTGCGTATATCTTTTAAGATGCGTATTTCAGTTTAAAATTTTTAATGGATTTAATGGAATTTTTTAAGTCGTTAATGAAACATATTTTTTATTTGTTTGTTTTTCTTTTTTATTTTAAGATGCGTATTTCAGTTTAAAATTTTTAATGGATTTAAAATTGTTGTTATATAGACGAGCGGCTCTACAGGGAAAACCCCTTCCACAGTTTGATAAGAGCAAAACTTTAGCAAACACTGCTTTCAACATTTGTTGGACATTTTACGGTTCACTGTATCATCGATTAGAACCTTTTAGTCAGGATTATGGCGGGTCACAGCTTTCAACATTTTTTGGACATTTTACGGGTCACTGTATCATCGATTAGAACCTTTTAGTCAGGATTATTGCGGGTCACAGCTTTCAACATTTATTGGACATTTTACAGGTCACTGTATCATCGATTACAACCTTTTAGTTAGGAGTACAATGTGGCTTCTCATACTACCCACGTTATAATATCTAAGATCTACGAGTCTAGGTCTTGAAAGTCGCCGTGGTCTAGTAGATAGTGTGTTAGCTTATTAGACGTGAGACTCCAGGTTAGACTTCAAAACGAAAAAAACGGCGACTTCCTCCCAGCAGATTTCTAGCGAAAACTCTGAGAGTAAATGAAATTGCCAAGAAAAGTGTCTCGAAAATCTGTCATTCGGAGTCGACTTTAAACTGTAGGTCCCTAGCACCCATGTATACAATTAACACACACAACATCAGTGCAGTGAGAAACTAGGTCATAATTCTAACTAAAAGGGTTGTAATGACCAATTATGTATGTACGTATCATCGATTAGAACCTTTAAGACAGGATTACGGTGTGACTACTCATTCTACTCACGTTATAAGACGTATCTAAGGTCTAAGAAAGGGCGAATGACTCTAAATCTACATACATACATACATAATTGGCCATTACAACCCTTCAGTCAGGATTACGGCCTAGCTTCTCACACCACTCATGTTGTGTGCGTTAATTTTATACGTGAGTGGCGGGACCTACAGTTTAACGTCGACTCCGAACGACAGAATTTTGAGAAACTTTTTCATGGCAGTTTATTTTACTCTCAGAGTTTTTGCCAGAAATCTGCTGAGAGGAAGTCGCCGAAGAAATATTTTTTTTTTTTCATATTTCATTTTTGATGTCTGACCTGGGATACGAACCCGGGCTTTACGAATAGTAAGCCAACACACTACCTACTACACCACGGCGACTCTAAATCTAATGTCCAGCAATTTGAAGAAGCCTTTCGATACATCAGACAATGGCAGCCAGGGTGAGCAAAGCGGGAGTGGTATTAAGTCTAAAATAATCGAGCCTGGTGCTTGCGTTTATGACGCATGTGTAAATGCATTATGCGGAAGTGAGGCTTGACTAGTTTCGAACATAATCACAAAAAAAGAAAATCCAGGTATTCATTAACAAGTCGGTAGAATCGTCGCATCGTCGCATTATGATATAATGGCACAGGAGGAAAAACTGCGAATATACTTTGAGGCAATAACGAAAATATCGAGGATAACCTTTAGTATTTAAGACTTAATAAGGACGACATGAGAACGCTAATGAGCCAACTCAGACGACATACTTCCTTACACGTACCCTTATACCATATAGCTGTACCCTGCACGTATTGCTGCGCCACCAACTAAAATAAATTTGAAGGAAAGAAGACATTACACAAATGTCCAATTAATTTTGAAACATTTTTTTGATTTTGTTTCCCGTTGTCCTGATGATTCAGATTTACGGGCCTGAGTAGTACGCATTCGATCAGTTTCTAATCTTACTTCTCGTTGTTTAAGTGGTTCAAGCGAACGGGTCTCAGCGGCATATACTCGAAGATTTTCCAGTCTCAATGCTCGTCTGATTCTGAGGCTCGTAGTGCACTTTTCTTCCGTGCTTGAGGTGTAGGTCGACCAATTGCTTGTCATTCATTTTGAATAATTTTCAGTGGCGCCACCTATCGGAAATTGATCACACCAACCTCCGTCGACTCATGCGCAACAACTTTGTTAAAGAATGCACAGTTTACGATTTAGTTCATTTTGAGTAATTTTCAGTGGCGCCACCTCTCGGATATTGATCACACCAACTTAGAAACCTTCCCCGGCTCATGCGCAACAACTTTGCTAAAGATCATAACATGATCAAATGCATAGTTTACGATTCTATAAGGTACATACAAACAAACATTCATTTTTATATACATATATAGACTATGGGAGGTGACACGCCCACTATAGCCAATCTGTCCATTTTGTTCATATACACGTCAAAGTCGTCCTTACAAAATTTGAGGCCTCTAGCTGTTGCAGTTTATGAGATATTCGACATTAAATACTTATTGGGTATATGGGCGTGGCACCTCGCCTACTTGAAATTATAAAATAAAAAGTAGCCTTCCAGACATACAGGAAGGTACTGTGAAAATTTCAAGAAAATCGGTACAGCCGTTTAGCCGTCTATAGACTACAAACAAACAAACCAACCGACAAACTAATAAACACACATTCATTTTTATATATAAGATTGGCGTGTTGAAAAATTATGAACGCCGGCCATTTGGTGAAAACATTGAAGCGATGGAACAATTTTTATGCCCTTAACCATCTGCCATAAGCTCGAAAGTTAGGGACGTTACTACAGGCATAAGGAAGATACTAAGGAAGTTTGCTTAACACATAGATTTGCTATTAAAAGCATAATAAGTACCGCATAATAGTGAGCGCCCAACAAATCGACTTGATGGCTCAAGTGTACACCGATATGCATGAGCCACTGACACTCTATGATCTGTCTCCTCCTCTCCTTGAAACTACACATACATACATAATTGGTCATTACAACCCTTCATTCAGGATTATGAACCTAGCTTCTCACACCACTCATGTTGTGTGTGTTAATTTTACCTACAGGGACCTACAGTTTAAAGTCGATTCCAAACGACAGATTTTTGAGAAATTTTTCATGGCAATTTTTATTTACTCTCAGAGGTTTTGCCAGAAATCTGCTGAGAGGAGGACGCCGAATAACTATTTTTTCATAGTTTCGTTTTGATGTCCGACCTGCGTTTGAACTGTGGTCTTACTTCTACTAGACTACGGCGACTTGAACATGTTCTCTATAATATGCGAAGACCTGAAATTTATCGAACTTCAAGAACTTCTATGAGCTAGACAGCAGTTAAGTTTTTTTTTCCAAAATTATTTCAAAACTCGAAAAACGTATCTCCATCCGAACTTTAATAAGAAACGCCAAACAATTCTGAGGAGTAAATGTTTAAATAAAAATTTCATTTTTATTTATTTCTCCTCCTTTGTTATTTCCCTTTATTATTGTATTCGTAACGGTTGTTAGCGCCATTATTTTCCGGTTATTATTAACGGCCATTAACAATGCTGCGTTTCGTTTTTTTTCCTTCACTGCATTTTGTTCTGTACGTTGGTACCCTTGGAAAGAAAAAGAAATAAAATAATAAGGAACGGTGGATAGGGATAGTGGCATAGGGGAGAAGGGAAAAGTATTTTTTTTAATTCATTTTAAAACAAACCAACCAATAACCTCCACCCATAACCTAACTCTTTTACGAAACGAATTGGTCAACGAATAAAATTTTCCTCCTCCTCCTACTTTTGCTCTCTTTTCTCTTTTCAAATTTCATTTTGTTTTACAATTAACGAGTACCCCACCGTACGTATTATTTAATCTTTTGTTCATCTCTGTTGAGAAGGAGAGGGGGCTGCTTTGGTCCAAAGGATGTTGGTCATAAACATTTTTCATCCTCTCCCCTTAACTTACATTGTGGCCAACCCGTCGTGGTGTGTTCCTCTTTATGTTCCTTACGATATGGCACGAAGAAGTTCAATTCAAATTTTTTATTTATGTTTTGGGTGACAATAACGAGGGCAACGGAAAACTGATTTCATTTTTATTTATTTAAACCGGAGAGAGAGAGAGAGAAATTAAAGTATTAATAAAGCCACCAGTAATCGACCTAAGATGTCCATGCTGCTCTTCACTTTTGAGCCACAACTCAATAGCAGAGGTTAACGTTCATCTCCTCTCAAATTGAAATACTGGTTGTATACCAAATTCAAACTTCTCTGATATGGGAGAACTCAATCGATTCTTAACGACTACAAAATGATTTATCGAAATTGTTCATCGATAACTTATCGAAATATAGCTGAACAAAGTACAGAGATTGGCATGCTTGGGCCTCACAAATGCTCCGAAGTCCATGCCGTAGGTCTTGTCTCTAAAACCACTCAACATCTTCTTTCAAAACATTGCTGGTAGAACTGCACTCAGGCTTAAGTTGTTAATTATGTTTAGACCATGTACGGCAGGCCTAAATACTGCATGAAGTAGAACCGAATCACCCGGTTTTTAGATGCGACTACACACTACCACACACACACTACAACACAGAAAGAATGGGTTACTGAAGCTACCATCGGGAACGGTGATATAACGATCTTCTGGATTTGGGGTATATTCCAATAAGCTGGCACTGAACGGGTCATACAGATTACCTAACCAGGACAGCGTATTGCATGCGGAGATTTTTGTTACTGAATAAGCTGCGAATATGATTGAAACCTACGAACTCGATCATATGTGCGATCATGTGTGCAATCAAAGCGCAGGGATTCCACTTCGTATAATTAAACGGAGTCTGGAGTTGCATAGACTCTCTATGCCGTATACGTCGACAAACACCCGCTTCTAATGGGTTCCGTGCCACTGTGGCATAAAAGGAAACGAAAAAGCGGACCAAGTAGCACGGAAGTGAGCGGAGATGTCTGAGGAAAAGGCGATAGAGGGAATATATAGGCCCTTACAAAAATATTTTTTTCAAGTTGGAAAAAGCAGCATGGAATACAAAAAACCCGTAGTTGGTCAAACGTATCGGGTTGCCGTATTTCAAAACTGCTGTGTCCAGCAGTGGACAGTAGGAAAACTAAGGAACTACATGAGTCCGAAAAAAAAATAATTCTGACAGGAATTCTAACGAGACACTGCGCTCTTGACAGTTTCGCTGACCAGCTCTGCCTGCCCTACCAGGATTACTGCGGAAGTTGCCTTTTATGTGAGTGCCCTGCACTTCAGACCAGACATTTTCGGTTTTTTGGGTAACAGAACGATTGCAGGTCCGGGAATGGTGGCGAACGTGCCGCTAAAGGAACTGAGCGGTTTCATCCGAAACTTGGGGGGGCGTTTAAAACCCACCACTAACGGGTCATGACAAGAGGACTTAGCTTACACTGGGTAACACAATGGGCCGTATGCAGTGGTGTTGTCGAGCCGGAACGCTCCGGAACGTCGTTCCGGTACTTCCTTTTTGGACAGGAACGCGTTCCGGAACTAAAGATGATTTCTGATAACGAGAATTGGCTGACGTTTTGAAAAAAAAAATTAAAAAGAATTGCTGATGTTTTTTCTAATTTTTGACAAATTTTTATATGTATTTTTATAAACAAGGGTTTGAACCGAACCCGAACCGGAACAAAAACCGGAACGAACCGTGAACCGGAATCCGGAACGCGTTCCAGTAAGAAAAAATTAGCACAACACCACTGGCCGTATGGGCCGCCAAGTGAACTTGCCTATGGGCTGCAAGATACCCGCTAACCTAACCTAACTATTTACAACGCCGTAGATATGCTTATTGGACGCTAGAACAACAAACTTTCAATGCCAATTCTTCAAACTAAATTTTCTTCGGCATTGAAACTCATTTCCCACATGATGTCTACATTAACAAGCAAAATTGTTGTGTATGGAGCTTGAAGGACCTAGAAGTGGAAAAGGCAATGCATAAGGAAAAAGTAACTATAAGGTACCTATTATGATCGGGGGGTGTAATTTTTGGGAAGAATCGCTACCATAAATTCAGAGCTCGATGCCCGTATGATAAACGAATATTGATCTGCAATTAACGATTATGAACGGAAGGGCCTGGGCCGCACAACACAATCGATTATGGTTTTAATGCTTGAGAAGTAGAAGAAGAAAATTTTTAATTTAATGAACATGTTCTGTAGCAAAGTCGCAAACCGATAACGATACATACATACATAATTGGTCATTACATGCCTTCAGTCAGGATTACGACCTAGTTTCTCAGGCCACTTATGTTGTAAGTGTTACTTTTTATACAACAGAGTCGGGAGCCTACTCTGTCTAGCTTTTTGAAGTCATATACGCCACATATCGTTGGACCAAAAGTCTGTGGTTGATATTGTTACGAAAATGGTAAAATCTAGATGCTGGTGTTTCTTGCTTTTAATTTTATACATGCGTGGTGGGACCTACAGTTTAAAGTAGACTCCGAACGACAGATTTTTGAGAAACTTTTTCATGGCAATTTCATTTTTCTTTTCAGAGTTTTTGCCAGAAATCTGCGGAGAGGAAGTCGCCGATTTTGTTTGTTTTGTTTTGTTGGAGAAGTCTGACCTGAGGTTTGAACTCTGGCCTCACGTCTTATAATAAGCCAACACACTACCTACTAGACTCCGGCGAGTTATACGATTCCGATAACGATACTCTCAATAAAAAAAAAACAAAATTTCCTTTGAAGTTATCGAAATTTTATCACTGTGTCCTGCAGAGAATTGAAAGTCGAAATGTTTCAATTTTCTGGTAACCACTGACAGCGGCTCTAATGTAAGCAAAGTCGCAAACCTATAACGATACTCTCAATAAGAAAAACCAAAATATCCTTTAAAGTTATCGAAATTTTGTGACTGTGCTGTACAGAGAATTGAAAGTCGAAATGTTTCAATCTTATGGTAACCACTGACGGCGACTCTAATGTAAGCAAAGTCGCAAACCGATAATGATACAGACAATTGAAATTCGAAATGTTTCAATCTCCTAGTAACCGCTGACAGTGGCCCTAATGAAAATTTACGGCTTTGTATGGCACCCTAAAAGAACCCTTACTAGTCTTTAATACTGTAGTCCTGTTATGCTCTTAAATACAATATTTGTTTCATGTTTTCCTTTGGCATTTAACTCCGTATTATTTTAGCATTTTCCTGGAAAATATTTATTTTTACTTTAACTATGGCAAAACAAAACAAAACAAAACAAAACAAAACAAAAGAAAACGAAAACAAAAGAGAAGAAAGAAACAAAAAATATACCAGGATACACTCCAGTTTTATTTTGTCCTGTGTGATACTCTTACACAATTAACAAGAGCGTAATTGAGGCAATACTTGTTGGACCACAGCCCGGCACAGCACAACACATACCAGGCCACTGGAGGACAGTTGGTAAGGAGGGAGAGAGGGATAATGTATGTATATTGTATGCTTGAGTGTATCATTAGAGTGTCTCTAAATAAAATCAAAACAAATGTTTGTTTCTCTCACCAAATGGTCGGACAAAGGAAGAATAGAAATGCGATGTGAACTCAATAGGGTTTGCGGGTAAGCATTAAATATTTGCAAACGGAAGAACTTGGCAGCAATGGATGAATTTTTATTTGTAATCAGAAACCCTTTAATGTTATTCTTATGTAATGTGTTGTAGCACGGATTTATTTTTTTCTTTTTGAATTCTTTTTTTATTTTATTTGTGGCAACACAAGTACTTGGACTATAAATTAATAACAATAATTACCAAACAAAAGGACATCTAGTTGTTGGTGTATAAAGGAGTTCCACAAAGTTTGTGGACATCTGGGTATAGTAATGGAAAGAAAAAGAAAGCAAAGCATCGACAAGTCTTTAAAGGCGATTTGTTAAAGAAGAATAATTTAAAGGCTGCTGTTTATCCACAAGGGGGATGATGATAAGCCACTAGATTGGAAACTTGACATTGCCTAGCGGACCAACTTGTTTTAAATCCAACTTTAAGCATAACACATTGACAATAGTTAGCATAAGACTCTCTGACTCTCTGTTCCAAAAAAGCAAAGTTCCAAGTTCGAAAATTTTTGTAGAAAATTCGAAAATCAAAAGGTTTTCTACAAGGGAATTACACAAATCGAAAAGTGTATCCACCATCTCCTCTGCTTCTTTAGATACATACATACATACATAATTGGTCATTGCAACCCTTCTGTCAGGATTACGATCTAGCTTCTCACACCGCTTATACATGAGCGGCGTGACCTACAGTTTAAAGCCGATTCCGAACGACAGAATTTTGAGAAACTTTTCATGTCAGTTTCATTTACTCTCAGAGTTTATGTCAGAAATCTACTGAGAGGAAGACGCCGTGAGAAATATTTTTTCATACTTCGTTTAGTTGGAGATGTCTAAGCTGGGGTTTGAACCCGGGCCTTACGTCTAATAAGCCAGCACACTACCTACTAGACTACGACGACTTCAGATAGCCATCTGAGATCAGAGATATCTTTATTCCTACTGCTGATCCCATGTCTAAAGAGAGCCCATGCCTTGTTAGCACTGCTACGTTATGTTTCTAGGCGTTTCAATGGCCTGCTGTAAACAGTGTAAGATTAGGTTGGATAAGACCAGCTTAAGGCTAGTTATTGGATTTATTACGTTCAGCGAATTTAGATTGCTGACAAGGATCTGGAACAGATCCCAGCCGGACAACTGCATTCGTTAGTTGGAAACAATCGAACACCTGCTCCGCAACTGTCCAGCCTTTAGTAGGTTGAGGACCCTGTCCAGGGGCCTTTTTCGAGAGCCAATATTAAGACTTTTCATAGATTCTCAAATAGATTGAGCTAGATGAGAAGTACTTGAGCTTCAAGGTTGTAGTTGTGATCTCTTGTGTGTTTGTGGTGCATCTTAATCCTTCTGTCTCTTATATCTGCCCTTTCCTTCCTCTTCTCCTTTTCAAACTTCCCTATCTCCTTCACTATCTTCTCTCTCTCTCTCTTCTCTAGATTGAGCTGGATGAGAAGTTCTAGAGCTTCAAGGTTGTAGTTGCGCTCTCTTGTGTGTTTGTGGTGCATCTTAATCCTTCTGTCTCTTATATCTGCCCTTTCCTACCTCTTCTCTTTTTTAAACTTCCCTATCTTCTTCACTATCTTCTCTCTCTCCCCTCTAGTACATATTTACAGTTGGAGTTGGATTCGGAGACCATCGAAGGTAGGTTGAGGTTGAAGACCCTTGGCAGGAGCATCTTTGAGGGTTTGAATTCTATGTCGACAGCCGACATAACGGCTCTCCATATATTCATTGTTAGTTTGTGTGGTTGACAAGTGCTACGGATTCAATAGTGTAGTCACGCTCTCTTGTGTATTTCGTTAGTCTGTGTAATTCCTCTGCTTTCTTATTCTCCCTTTTCTACTTCCTCTCCTTTTTCCCTATCTATTACTCTCTCCCCTTAAGGACATTGTACAATGGCTCAACTGGACCTCCAGGTACTGTACTTGTCTAAATTGGCAATTACACGTCCTCTAACCTAAACCTAGCAATGCTATAACGGCTCTTGCTTCTCATGCTAAAAACTAGTTTCGTACCATTAGTATTGATCTTTGGTCATAAGGCTCTTGCACTCCTACAGTCCGTTCTTCATTTTCAAGCACGTTTTGTGCAATGCAACTCTGTTGTATCGTCCAAAGCCAGTTTGTTAGCATATTCGTTGTTAGTAACGCCGCATTCATCTATTCCTACCGCTGATCCTATGTCTTACGAGGTCATGCCTAGTTAGTACTGCTCTTACTCCTACTCATGCTTAGCACTAGCTTAGTATCTTTAGGGTTGATCTCTGGCCATAAGGCTACAGTCCTTTCTTCATTCTCATGCATGATTTTTGAAATAGATATGTGTGTGCACCTAGCAGAGTCTGACATAAAGTCGCTTATCAGCCAGATGTAACTCTGTTGTAAAGCTAAACCTTATCCTGCCAGTTCATCCACTACTTCGTTGTCAGCAACGCTGCATTGACCACGTACCTAGCATAGGCTAATTTGATAATCTGACATACGGTCGTTTAGCAGCCTTTTATACTACCAGACCAGATGTAAAGTAAAAATATGTCCTCTAACAGCCTTCAGTATTGCCAGATTGTGCACAAATACTCTTACTCTTGAGCTATGGCCTAAACGACCCCTAAAATCTCTGTCTCTATTTTGTCATCGAAAAGTTTAAACGAGCCTATCCAGAATTTTTTTCAGATATTATCACACTCGATGTATTGCAGACGTGAACTTTTGCAGCCATGTACTGCGTCATTTCCCTTCCTTACTAATGAGGCTTCTAGCTCCCATTTTCTTTACATACTCCTCTATCGGTAGGCCTAACTCTGTAATTTCTAAGCAATATTCCTATTGCTCCTGGTCTTTAGTACGTGCCACCATAACCTGCGTCAGTAGGCTTAAATCAGTTTAACATACTCCGGCTAAGATCCCAGCATTTATCCACTCATCAGTACCAGATGTGCAAGATATTTATGGATACGCTTAGCTGCAGTTTTTTTCTGTTATCTTTCGAAACCTGTGGGTTCGAACAAATGGCAAAAATGTTATTCAGAGGATATGCTATAAAAATACGAAATAGATACACAACCACAGACACACGTACAGGAGGCTGATGAGGATGATACCAAATATTGGAGGATCAAATCCATTTAAGAAGAGAATAATATCGAGGGTTGTAACGTCGATAATATTATTTGCTTGCCCAATATGGTCGAGAGCACTCTCCGTGGGAACGACAAGGAGGATACTGTCCTCGGTGTATCGTCTAAGCACGATTAGACAGATAAGTGGCTTCAGGACAGTGTCTGATGAAGCAGTACCGGTATTGGCAAAGATAATACCGATAGACATATTGGCGGATGAGATGAGGCGGATATACTTTCACCGTCTCGAGTATCCAGGACAGATAGCAGCTATAAGCGGAAAGACTTGCATGCACAAATGGCAGTCACAATGGGAGAACAATTTAAAGGGAAGATGGACATTTCGCCTGATATAACCCCTTGGATGGAGAACAAACATTACGAGCTGAACTACTACGTGAACTGGTTCCTAACTGGTCATGGACGCTTCAGGAAGTATCCACACAAATTCGTTCATGATACTTCCCCTATATGCCCAAACTGTGTAGATGAGGCGGAAAATGCGGAGCATATTCTAACAAGCTGCCCCAGAAATAAGTGGCCCGGAGAAACGAGTTTTGGACCAAATCGTCTTACGGAGGAGGTGTTGTAGGATTGAAGTAATGCTGGAACTCCAAAGGCTGGAGGAACTAAGGCGAAATTTGATTTAGTAGGATAGAGCTTTAAAACTAACCAGCCCTGCGCGAAGTAATACCTTACGGCAGTCCCGCGTGGAGAGAGTGGTTGAAGAATGTAGGGGGTGGGTTTAGCACGTAGGCATCAGCAGTGATGGTGAATCGTGCACTCTTTTGTTGCAATAAAAGTGTATTCCGAAGATACCCACCTTCGGTCCAAGACAAAAAAACGTACAGGATGAGATGTCCAAAGTCCATATTGAGTGGTTATGGATTAGATTATGTTCCGTCTATTGGTAGAAATAAGGTTTCCAGCCAAAGATTTCAAAGGAAATTTGGGGGAATTCACAGAATCCACTTACAATTGTCAATAGTGGGCTCAGATAGAGTGTGAACCATTGCGAACCACATTTTCACTATGGGAGTCCTTTAACCCCTTCGCGACTGCGCACCTAAACCATACTTTGAAACTTTTCATGGGTCATCGTTTGCGAAACCCAAGTGAATCATACTTCGTCATCGCTACCAATCGTTTGGTTTTCAAGGTTCTTAACAGGAACTAAATGGGTGGCCATTTGAGTTTAAGGCAGGAGAATAAATTAACAGATGGGTCTGGCAGTAAATGAGGGCAAAACAAAGTATATGTTATCGACAAATAGAGACGTGCGGCGTATTGATTCTCAAATTACGGCTGAGAACTATACTTTTGATATAGTCAAGGAATTTATTTATCTTGGCTCCACCGTTACCACCAAAAATGATGTCAGTCTGGAGATCAAGCGCAGGATCACTTTTCCCAACAGGTGCTACTATGGTCTCAATAGGCAATTGAGTAGCAAGGACCTCTCTTGTACGACAAAACTAATACTCTACAAGATGCTCCTCCACCCGTGCTTCTTTATGGCTCAGAGACATGGACCCTATTAAGCACTGATGCAGCAGCCTTGAGAGTATTCGAGAGAACGAGAGAAAAGTCCTACTTAAGATCTTCGATACAGTGCGAGTTGACGGTGATTTCCGCATCCGCATTAACGGTGAGCTATAAGAGCTTCTCAACGACATAGATGTTGTGCAGAGTATTAATATCCAGCGGCTACGCTGGCTCTGTCAAGCCGTTCGCATGGAGGAGAATGCTCCGGCGAGACGGGTATTTGATGCGGGGATCTGCGGAAGTCGGCGAAGAGGACGACCTTGTATGCGTTGGAAGGACCAATTCGAGGAAGGCCTGTCATCGATTGGTGTGACCAACAGGGGTAGGCGCGCAAGAAGCAGAAGAGCCTGGAAGGATGTGTTGCAGCAGGCCGAAATCCGTTAATCAGGTTGTTAATGGCCAATTAAGTAAGTAAGTCTCGACAAATGCTGCAAGCCTTCGAAGAAGCCCCTGCACAGGGTCCTCTACCTCAACCTACTAAGGGCTGGACAGTTACAGAGCAAGTGTTCGATGATTTCCGCATCCGCATCAGCAGTGAGCTATAAGAGCTTGTCAACGACATAGATGTTGTGCAGAGTATTAATATCCAGCGGCTACGCTAGCTCTGTCAAGCCGTTCGAATGGAGGAGGATGCTGATCTGCGGAAGACGGCGAAAAGGCCGACCTTGTATGCTTTGGAAGGACCAAATCGAGAAAGCCCTGTCATCGACTGGTGTGATGTGATGATGTGGCGCTCAAAAAGCAGAGGAGCCTGGAAGGGTTTGTTGCGGCAGGCCGAAATCCATTAATCGGGCTGTTAATGGCCAATTAAGTAAGTAAGTAAGAATAAATTATAAAAAAAAATTATTCCTCTGTATATATACGAATATTTAAATCCGATTTCAATACGTTTTATTTGCGGACAGCATGTGTCGTGTGAGTAGCAGTGATACGTTTAATGGATGTGTAAATATTCCATTAATTGTTGGTCACAAACACAAATCACTACTCAAAGAAGGTCCTGTACGAGATGAAGTGTTATAAAGGACTTTGCCAGGAATACATGTGTTTGTGTTTATCATTACAATTGTAATTTGGAAGCAACTTATTTCGATGGTAATTTCGAAAACATATTCCACATGATACATACAGTAATCCTTTGATTTACGTCGACTCGATTAACGTTGTTTTGATTTACGTCGTCAAATTTGTTGTTCCCTCTAACTTCAATTTGCGTCGTCATTCGATTTACGTCGCCTTTTTTTGGAACCAACTGCGACGTAAATCGAGGGATTACTGTACAAACATTGTTTATAGATTTAAGTGGATAAATTAATTACAAAGGAAATAATAATAAAGTGGACATTGCTGGTAAATAAGCTGTGTAAACAGCCTTAGATACCTAAGGTGTTAATTGTATATTTCTGTGAAAATGCTTTTAATAAATAACGGGTGATTTTTTAGCTTTAATTATCTTTTTGGAAACAGCTCAAGCACGTTTCGTGTTTTGTTTCACTGTCAAACATCTTCAGTTTGGTCTGTAATTTGACCATGAATCGTCTTACAAACGAACAACGCTTGCAAATCATTGAATTTTATTATTAAAATGCGTGCTCGGTTAAGAAAGTTCATCGCTCGCTTATTCCATTTTATGGTCAGTTTAATCGACCCACTGAACCGGCTATTCGGGCTATTGCGACTAAATTTCGCACCAAATTTACGTTGTTGGACACTAAATCACCAATACGCTTACGTAGAGTGCGAACTGAAGAAAATATCGCAGCTGTATCGGCCAGTGTTAATGATGACCATCAATTATCGATTCGTCGCCGTTCGCAGCAATTAGGCCTCTGTTACTCAACAACGTGGAAAATTTTGCGAAAGGATTTAGGTGTGAAGCCTTTCAAAATACAGCTGGTGCAAGAATTGAAGCCGAACGACCTACTGCAACGCAGAATTTTTTGTGAATGGGCCTGTTGGAAAGTTGGCCGAAGATCTACTTCTTTATCGAAAAATTGTGTTCAGCGACGAAGCTCATTTTTGGCTCAATGGAGACGTAAATAAGCAGAATTGTCGATTTTGTAGTGAAGATCAGCCAGAAGCATTGCAAAAGCTACCAATGCATCCAGAAAAAGTCACAGTTTGGTGCGGTTTATGGGCTGGTGGCACCGTACTTCTTCAAAGATGCTGCGAATCGTAACGTAACTGTGAATGGTGAGCGCTACCGTGAGATGATATCCAACTTTTTTTTAGCCCAAACTGCAAGAGCTTGACTTGCATGACATGTGGTTTCAACAAGACGGTATCACATGCCACACAGCACGCGTTACAATGGACTTATTGAGAGGCGAGTTCGGTGAACATTTTATTTCACGTTCGGGAACGGTCAATTGGCCGCCTAGATCGTGCGATTTAACGCCTTTAGACTATTTTTTGTGGGGCTATGTTAAAGATCATGTCTATACAGACAAGCCCGCTTCAATTGACACATTGGAAGACAACATTGAAGCATTTATTCGTGAGATACCGGCCGAAATGTTGGAAAGAGTATGACAAAATTGGACTAAGCGGATGGACCATTTGAGGCGCAGTCGCGGTAAACATTTGCATGAAATAATCTTCAAACATTAAATTATATGGACCGTACTATCGATTCAAATAAAGATTTCATGCATTTTTCTGAATTTTATGTTTTTTTTTTTTGAAAAATTTTCCTATAGCTCTTAAAAAATCACCGTATATGTACACTTCTCTTCAGTCTTAACGGACTCACCATTAAATTAGCAGGCATATTAGGTTACCATTAATGAAAAGCACGAAAAAAATATCACTTAATATTAATGATAATGACACTTAATTAGTAATTAAAACGCATCAACGAAATCAATTAAAAATCCTTATTTATGGCCCAAAGGAGTATCAATTTCAGAAAAATAAATTTCAGTCTATCGCGGGAATACTTAAAATAGCAACAGAATGCCAACAAAGCAAATAAAATTTAATAAAAAACAATCACCTAAGCGTTTAAGCTGGTGGAAGTGTTTACATGATGCCATCACTGAAACCTTTTGGGAATATACTTTGCGTACACGGGTCAGTGGTGTTTGGCTATTAAGGCCCCAACGTACGCATGGCTTATCCAGGTGGGTATCATAATTAAATTACTTAAGAATTAAAAATATTCTTCATTTCATATATAATTTTCCAGATGGTGTTGGTCTTCGGTAATGATTATTCTATTCCTGGGTGGTGTTTATTTATCACTGCAGCTTTGGTTGAAATTCTATTCGTATCCCATTTTGAATACAATTTCAAATGATTTACCCATAACCGATGTGGCCTTTCCTGGTGTAACCATTTGCAGTCCCAAAGTGGTTAATATGGAGCGTGTAAGACGTTATATAAAGACGTTGTATGTATTGGAATCCCATGGAAATTTATTTTCATGTATTTTTAAAAAGCTTTCTTCCATAGAAACATTCCCTCTAAATACCGCATTGAGGATGTGGTCAACGGTTTCGAATATCTCAATGCTTTCACCGATCAAAGCTGGTCGCCACCCAATAACACGAACATTACATACGAAGCTACTGATGCCGTTCTACATTACAACAATGTTAGCATTTACGAAGCTGCCTTGCATGTATGTGCCACTTGTGAAGATTTCGTTAAACGTTGTTTTTGGGGTGGCTATGAATTCCCTTGTCGCCAAGAGCATGAATACTTATCGTTTATACCCACTACCTCGTATTTAGGGCCATGCTGTTCTTTTAATTACAATCCACGCAATCTGTCTTATGTGCCCTTCTCTTCGAGTATTTATGGCATAAATGGTGGTTTGATTTTTATCGGTGTAGAGGGTTCCGAACGTAATCTTTCAACCGGCCTAATAGTGTTGGTGCATCATCCCATGGATTTTGTTACCGAGTCGGCAGCATCGGTAACGATTACCTCGAATTCGGAAAGTTTTGTAGAAATCTCTCCCACGGTCCAGAGTTCATCGAAAGATGTTTTGGAATTGTCAGAGCGTAAAAGAGATTGTCTTATATCGGATGATTTGGCTTTAAGTAGTTATCGCCAGGCTTCATGTATGATTGCGTGTCAAAGTGAATTGATTATGAAGAAATGCAAATGCCAGCCGTATCATTTGCCCAATGGCAAGGCCCAGCTTGAGTGTAAACTAAATGATTCCCTGTGTTATTCTAATGAATATGGTGGGTACATAAGTACACAAGTATTCTAATTAAATTGATACAAGTTTTATTTTCAAGATACTTTCAAAAGCGCTAAATGTGATCAATGTTTACCCAACTGCTATGATGTTACCTATTCCACATTGGCCTATAAAACGGATCTTTTGCTACACAACTATTCCATAAGTTCTCTTTAGTAACTAAACTTTCTTTAAGTAAAACAAAATTTTAATTTTTGATTTACCATTACAGTGCCTTTCAAAACTATACCCCGGATACTTTTATAGTACGGGTTTATTTGGCTAAACAGGTAGTGCCCGCCATACATAAAGTTACCGTTATGTCCTGGATAGGCCTACTGTGTAACTTTTCAAAGTAAATTTCCTTCCTTTCCTTTAATAACTTTTTCCATTGCAGCTGATTTGGGTGGCGTTTTCAATTTATGTTTAGGCCTTAGCATGGTTTCGGTGGTGGAATTCTTTTATTATTGTACTTATCGCTTGTGGATCAACTATAAATTAAGGCGCATATTTATGCAATAAAATGTTTTGAATTTTAAAAGAATTTTAATTCTTTTTCTTTTTATTTTTCACAATTTTTGCAGAAGATTTTCGTTTTGTACCTGGCTTGCTTGATACAGCAACATTTTCGTGCTTTTCTTCTTCAGAATTACTTTCATCCTCAGCATCATTCTCGTCGTCCTGCTCATCATCTTCATCCAGCTCATTTTCTCTAAAAAAAAGTTCCAAAAATAAAGTAATCCAGCTTACGTAATTATATTCCCATAAAAAACTTACCCTATCGTTTGCATATTCTCAAACATATCCTCATATTCTTCATCTGATACATTATCTTTGGATTTTTTAGTATTTTTCTTATTCTTCTTAGAGGTGTTACTTTCCTCGTCCTCCTCTTCCTCCTCCTCCTCTTTATCGGTTTCTTTAAAATTGGGATCTTCCAAGGATTCTCTTATAAGAATCCTGGCTGCCTTTGATTTAACATAACACTGATACATAAGCACACAAGATTCTGTATTATGCAGGCGTACATAACGATCTAAACTGGCGGTGGCTAAAAATTTACCCGTAGCATCTAAAGTAACATCACTAATACCGCCCGTAAAACCTTTATAGGTATGAACAAAAGTTTTCATGCGGCGTATATCAAAAGCCTGGGAAAAGAGAAATTTATAATGTAAATATGTCCTCATCTCTATTTTTTATATCGTCAATACGACCAATGAATCTTAAGAACCACTTACCTTCATCGCTCCCATTGTTGTGCCCGTGTAAATATAATTTCCTTTTGCCGCCAAAGAAGTAAAACTCATTTGATCTTCAGTGGCAAAAATTTGTACCGGCCGCCTTTGTTTGCGCGTATCATAGAAGCGCACATAGCCATAACGTGAACATGTAGCCAAGGTATGCGGAGAATCAATAAAGCCCACATCACTATCCCATACTGGTACTTCCAATTGCAAATAATCGTTGGGTAAATTCTTCGATGTAAACACTTGTTTACCTTCGGCAGCCATATCCAAGATTTTAATATTATTTTGTCTACCCTTGCCACCTATAGCCACCAAATTACGTTCAACCGGACACTGTCTCAAATGTGCCATATCATCGCCCACTTTATCGAGAGTAAAACCTGGTAAAGATGTGTCCACACCCTCATCATTAACATTTATAAGTTGCACTTGGCCATTAGCAAAACCAGCCACTATGCTATTATCATAGCGTGCCAAACCAACTATGGGACCATAAGCAAAATCTACTGTATATTGTTGTTGTTCGGTACGCACCGAATGCACTTGCACAGTGTTATGGTGGCGCCCTATTAGAATATCCGATTTGTTTTCATTGGCAAAAGCCAAAGCACTAATACGGGATTCTTTTGTTAACTCCTCTAGGTTTTGTAAATTTCTTTGCTGGAAAGGATTCTCCTGATAAGCAGGTGTTAATTCTGTGAGTAAAAGTTAGAAAAAGTTGTTAAATTCACTTCTAGTTTGAAACACCGGGGATAAAAACTCACTTTTAAAGGAACCAGTTTGGGTACCCACATAAATTTCATGATTTTCTATGTAATTGGGATTTTTTACATTTGCTGTTGTCCACTTCATGTTTTAATTTTAGATATCTATTTATTATTTTAAAAAAATACGTTTAAAAACTTATGAAAGTGATTGAATATCTTAAAAATACAATATAAACAGAGAGCATATCAACACGTGCTTTTCTTAAGAAAAGCAACAACAAAACTGATTTTTGTGATTCTCTCTCCTTAAACAGTTGATTATTGTGTTCTACTAACGAAACACAGCTCAAATGCTAAACAAGGCTGCCAAGTTTTATTTTATTTAAAAATTCCTATGACCAACACCGGAGATGTTTTCTGTTCATCCGGAATACCTGTGCTGGAATACCGTAAAGATGTCACAGGGTCGGCCAGGAGAATCAAAAAAGGGGGAGGGAGTACATTATAAAAATATAAATTAGTTACATTTGGCACTCTTTCTGTAAACAATTTCCTTTTGTCTTTTTTGATTTTGAAATTCCAATTCTCACACTTTACCCTGCAAAAATCTTTCTATACAACCCCAAACCTAAACTTGGCAACACTAGCCGATATCAAAATAAACACAGCTCTCAGCTGATTGATAGAAGAATTGAATCAAAACAAAAACAAACCAAAGATTTTGCAATACATTGGCCAATGTTATATTAAAATTGTAAATTATTAATAAAAAATTATTTAAAAAATGTCTCTCAGAAAAGTTCAAGACGCCTCGGTAGTATTTAAACACTTGAATGGTTTAATAAATGTGTATAAACCAGCTGGCATGAAAGTTAAACATGTTAAAACAGCCATATTACACAATATTTGCAGAGGTAACATAAGAGATTTAATTTAAAAGAAATTAAATAAAACTGTCTTAAACTAATAGATTTAAACGACTTGGATGCACAACATGAGAGAGAAAAACCACAAACGCCTTTACTAGAGTCCGGTGGAGAGGCAGATCCAATTTTACGCAAAATACACAATTTAAATTTGGCTGAGAATGTCTTAAGTACAGGGCCACGTTATGAAATAGAGGATATACGCTGCAGTACGGTAGCCAATATGGGTATACACACCAGTGGTGTTTTATGTAAGTTAATTAAGTTACCAGCAAAACGAAACGATATTAATAGCAATGATTTTCTTTCTCTTAAAGTATTTGGCATTAATAAAGGACTACGCCAATCGATTCGCATACAACGCAATAGACCTGTAAGAGCCTATCACGTTACCGGTCGTTTGGGTATTGCCACTGAGAATTATTTACCCGATTCTCGTGTTACTCTCAAAGCCAACTATCGCCATGTTTTTGCCGATCGTGTTAGTGCCTTAGCATCTTCTTTACAGGCTTCACATCAACGTAAAATGTTTGAATTATGTGGTGTGGATTTACAGTCTCAGGCCGCTTATGAAATTGCCTGTAAAGGTCTTATACGACCAGCTAATAACAGTCAACCCGTTGTATATGGTATTAAATTAATTGATTTCCAAAAACCAAACTTCACTTTGGAAATTCATGCCATCAATGAATCTGAGGAATATTTGGCCACTCTTATCAATGAAATTGGCATTGAATTGAAAACGGTGGCCCACTGTACAGCTATAAGATGTATACGTCATGGTAAATTTAATGTAGAAAGTTCTCTGTTACGTCATGGCTGGAATTTGGCGGGTGTAATTAAAAATATGAGAGAACAAAAAGAGATATTAGAACAGTATCCCTTCCTGCTGAAGCAGGATAAAATAGAATTAAGAAATTAAGAAAGAAAACAATAAATTATAAGGAAAATCAATGTTTTATATACGATATGAAAAATTATTTATTTTTTCCAATTTTTTATGGCATATACAGTGGCGTGCAGAAGTGAGTGGATGTTCACGATACTGAGTTTCATCATCCATAAAAACAAAACCATACAAACAAATAAAAAAATAACAAATAGCAATAAAGAAACAATAATTAACGAGATGAATTCAATGAGTTTGAAAGAAAAAACGGAAATAACACGCATTAACTCAATTTTGCACGTTTCAAGAAAATTAATAAAACTAACCCAATTTCAATATTTGGTCCATAGACCCTTATTAGAAATAACTTGATTTACTTGGTTTGGCATGCTTTCTAGCAAATTTTCGATAACATCTTTTGGAATTCGATTCTCTTCCGTATTTATAGGATCCCAAAGTTTGTGCATGTTTGTTGGGGCTGCTTCGTGCTGCCCGATCCCTCTTTTCACGATTTACCAACGATTTTCAATGGGTTTGAATGCTGGTCATTCCATTAAATGAAAATTTTATTTCCCAATCCATTCCTTTACAATTTTTGCTGTGTGCTTCAGATCACCATATTCATGGTGGAATGTTTGCCCTCTGCATTTAGTAGATGGGTATCATGCGAAAAGATTCTACAAACCCATTTTCCCAATTTTATGGACAATAGTGCTTATCCCTAAAAAGAAATTCTTTTTCAACAGGATGCTGATTTCAGCGTAATTCTAGACCCTAAGCTAAGTTGGGAGACAACATAGTTGAGAGGTCTTGTGAAGTACCTTGCGCCATATATGTAATACACATACATACATACATAATTGGCCATTACAACCCTAACAGTCAGGATTACGGTCTAGCTTCTCACACCACTCATGTTCTGTGCCTTAATTTTATACGTGAGTGCGGCGGCATCTACATTTTAAAGTCGACACCGAACGACAGATTTACGAGAAACTTTTCATGGCAATTTTTATTTACTCTCCGAGTATTTGCCACAAATCTGCTGAGAGGAAGTCGCCGAAGAAATATTTTTTTTTATATTTCGTTTTGATGTCTGGCCTGGCCATATACAGTGAGCATCAAAAGTGAGTAAACACCACTGAAATAATTCATTTTCTTAGGATAGCGAGAAAAGTAAATGAGAATAAATTTCCAAAAATAAAGACGTTTATCTTTTACTTATAAAATGTTAAAACAAAAACAACAATTCATGATAAAGGAACTTTTTTTATACTTAAGAACATAATAGAAAATTTAAAATTATAGTGGGTGTTGACTCACTTATGGCGCTCACTGTATGTGTAGTATTCGGTAATGAGCAAAAATCACGCTGCAAAACTGGTCCTAAATAAGGGATCTCTATCTACTAGCATTTCTATGCCTTCTGATAATCAGGCGGCTATTCTATCTCTTTCGGCTGCAACCTTGATCTTGATCTTTTTTAGGTAAAGTTATTTATTGACTGCTTTATTGCCAGACTCATTCTGTATCTTATCCCACGGGTTATTGTGCAGTGGTAGGATACCTTCTGTAGCAGTTATTGATCAGCGACTTTATTTACCAATGTCCGCCGCTTGCGCCGATTAGATTTTTTTCTTTTGGCTCAACCGATAACCTAAATCTAAAGCTATCGTTACTCAATATCGAATCGATAATTAAATTCATTAAACTTTATGGCAGGACCCTTGATTTAAACACTAACAAAGCTGGTTAATAAGGACTGATCAGTTAGTTTCGTGTTTATGCTATCACAACTGGTCGCAATGAGTGCTCAAATAAGTTTTAATTTAACAAAATCGTCCATCCCCTTCTGTTTTTGAATAAAATATTTCAAATTTTCAAAATCTTATGACAGCGCCTGCGTTATTTCTACAGCTGTGGTATACTAGCGAGCATCTATTTTATGATCATCTATAGACGGTAGCAATTTAGTGTTTCACAAGTACAGTGATGGTGTGTATATAACGATCTATGAAAAATCTAAAAATATACACCCTCATGTATTGAATACCGAAAATATTGAAGAAGTTTCACAAAAGAATTGAAATATTAAAAATAAGTCTTCAATTGAAAGTAACTGGAAATAAAGTTTTCTTTTTTTTTTAATTCAAACTCATCAAATTCATTAAAGTATTGTAACATGTCTGCCGTAAATGATGATGGTTGTGCTGTATGTCAAATACCGGCTAAAAATTTCTGTTCTGCCTGCAAACTGGTCAAGTATTGTGGGCCAGAACATCAGCGCCAGCACTGGAAGCAACATAAAAAAGAATGCCGGCCATTTCGTATTGACAATGACCCGTTAGTGGGTCGTTATCTTTTGGCTACAAAAGATATTAAGGCTGGTACGGCAATATTTGGTGAAGCACCTTTGGTGGTGGGCCCTAAATGGTATTTAAATGAACGAGATCAAGAGGTACCCGTTATGCCATGTGTAGGCTGTTATACACCTTGTCGCATGGGTGTGTATAAGTGTCCAAAGTAAGTCTAGGCTTCAAAAGTATTCATTTTGAAAAGTTTTCACACTTTTAATCACTTTAAATCAGATGCCATTGGCCTTGTTGTTCACCCACCTGTGAGGGTTTGGAGAACCTTAATTTGCATGCTTTAGAATGTTGCGTTTTAATGCTGGGACCAGGACCAAATGCTGCCACGGCTGATGTAAATGATTTAATAGATTATTATCGTACGGATGCCTTGCTGGTTTTGAAATGTTTGATGCTACAAAGGCAAAACCCGAAAAAATGGTCTGAACTAATGGATATGCAGAGTCATGAGGAAGATCGCCAGGGCACTGAATTACATGAGTAAGTCTAAAAAAAATAAAGAATTTTTATTATTAAAACAATAATTTTTCACGGGCAGGGATGCAGAAAAACGTATTGTCTCCTATTTGCAGAACAATTTTCTACAACGCTTGCGAAGTGTAGAACAAAAAGCCAAAGATAAGTATTTAACGCTGTATGATAGCACGATATTACATCGTATTTGTGGTATTATTGAGACCAACTATATGTGCATAAGTTTGTCATCAGGTTTGGAACTTAGTGGTGTTTTCTATACCGCTTGCATGATGGAACATTCTTGCCTACCCAATTGCTATTTTCAATTCGATCAACGTAATGGTTTTCGTATTACGGTTATAGCGGGACGTGACATAAAAAAGGGTGAACATTTGAAAATCATGTATTCGAATATGTTGTGGGCAACAGAAATGCGTCATGAGCATTTAATGATAACGAAACATTTCGTATGCAGCTGTGAACGTTGTACAGATCCCACGGAATTGGGCACAAATTTCAATGCCTTGCGTTGTGTGGGCGATGTCAAAAAGCAGTGTGAGGGTGTGCAATTGCCAAAAGATCCATTGGATAGCAAAACCGATTGGCTGTGTAATAAGTGTCCAATGGTGATAAGTGGTGAAGAGGTGGGTTAAAAAATTGCATTTATTTTCTAAAACGATTCATTGTTTTTTTTGTTTAAAAAAAGGTACGTTATCTGCTTACCCAAATGACCGAGGAGGTGGAATCGTTATTGGCACGCAAGCCCACAATCAAACAAGTCGAAGGTCTTATCGATAAGTTGTCTACATTTTTACATCCAAATCATTATCATTTGTTTAGTCTTAAGCATTCGCTTATACAATTGTATGGCAATGAATTGGGCTATAAAATGCAACAGCTATCGGAAGATTTATTGACTAAAAAGTTAACACTATGCCAGCAACTTTACGATATTTGTGAGAAATTAGATCCATTTACAATACGTTTATCGATTTATGTTGGCATTATATTATATGAAATGCATACGGTTTTAATAGAACAGGCCAGGCGTTTAAAGGAGAGACAAGAGCAACATAATGCGGAAGAAGTTAAAAAATTGTATACTTTGGCCCAAGAACACTTGCAGAAAGCTTTGCATTTGCTGGCAAAGGAACTGGACAATGTGGCCGGCAATAAACTAAGTGAACGTGTTAAAAAGGCATTGGAATATGTGGAGAATTTGTTGAAATAAAACCAGTGAAAGAAGAGATGAAGATTTATCTGTAAATATATGTAATTTATTATAAACAGAGTTATTTTTGTTTTAAATACAATAAAAAAAAACAAAAGATTTATTGTTGAGTTGTTACTATTGTTGCACAATATATGTATGTTTACTTAATTAAACATGTCAATGGGATCTTGGGGAGCATCCAAATCTCTGTATTGTATGATCTGACGATATTCATTACCAGGCCTAAAAGAAAAAGATAAAAGTGATGAAGACAAAAATGGAGATTTCACAACAAAAAAAGAAAAACTTCAAAATTATTCTTTTCAATACTGCATACACCACACCTTGGCATGCAGTTTTGTTTTTTTTTTTGTTTAGTTTTTATTTCTTTTGTTTTTATAACTTTAACAAAAAGTAATGGAAAGTATATATTAAAAACGTTAAAAAAAATTTATATAAAAAATAAAAATTGTTGCATTATAAACGAATTTACAGAAAAACAATCTTTAGGTTGAGCATATCAAATGAATGTTTCCCGTTAATTTATAGCAATTTAAACAAATTGTTTAATTTTCTATAATTAACTTAGGTTATGTTACGTTAAGTTACGTTACATTACGTTACTCTACGTTATTTAGTGATTATTATTTTTTTTTTCTTAGTCAAAGATATCAAAATTGGCTGGAGCATCCAAATCATGATAACCAATAATACGACGTTGATGTTCTATTGGCAATTCTCTGTAAAAAAGTTTATACACAAAATAAAAAACAAAATAATAACAATAATAGAATAGAGGTTTTATTTCTAAGCTACATTCCGTCTTTGCAAGTATTTGTGGAATGAATAGCATTACTATGGTAAATCAAAAACAAGAGGAAATAACTTCTTTTAAGGCCATTATTACAATTTGCCGTTAAAGTTGGGTTTAGTGAACTTTAAAGTCACCTTTAACTTATTTTCATTATTACAAAAAAAAATAAAGTAAACTTTTTTCAAAAACATGGCAGTACCGGAGCAATGTCGATAACGTTGCTAAACCAAAAACAAGAGGAAATAACTTGTTTTATTACGCCATTATTACAACTTGCCGTTAAAGTTGAGTTTAGTTAAAGGTAGCTTTAGCTAAAGTTAACTTTAAAGTCACCTTTAACATCTTTTTCGTTATTACAACCTACAGATAAAATAAAGTTAACTTTTTCAAATATATGGCAATGCCGGAGCAATGTCAATAACGTTGCTCAATTAAGCCAGTTTTTTTTTAAATGCAGTGTTAATGATGCACTTCTTTTTTTATTTTATTTGCTCATTTTGTTTATAGTGGGTGATTTTTTAAGAGCTTTAGGAAAATTTTTCAAAAAAAAAACATATAATTCAGAAAAATGCATGAAATCTTTATTTGAATCGATACGGTACGGTCCATATAATTTAATGTTAGAAGATTATTTCATGCAAATGTTGACCACGACTGCGCTTCAAATGATCCATTCGCTTAGTCCAGCGAATAAATGCTTCAATGTTGTCTGCCAATGCGTCAATTGAAGCGGGCTTGTCTGTATAGACATGAGCTTTAACACAACCCCACAAAAAATAGTCTAAAGGCGTTAAATCGCACGATATAGGCGGCCAATTGACCGTTCCCGAACGTGAAATAAAAATGTTCACCGAATTTGCCTCCCAATAAGTCCATTGTTATGCGTGCTGTGTGGCATGTGGCACCGTCTTGTTGAAACCACATGTCATGCAAGTCAAGCTCTTGCATTTTTGGGCAAAAAAAAAGTTGGATATCATCTCACGGTAGCCCTTACCATTCACAGTTACGTTACGATTCGCAGCATCTTTGAAGAAATACGGTCCAATAATGCCACCAGCCCATAAACCCCACCAAACTGTGACTTGCTGGATGCATTGGTAGCTTTTGCAATGCTTCTGGCTGATCTTCACTACAAAATCGACAATTCTGCTTATTTACGTATCCATTGAGCCAAAAATGAGCTTCGTCGCTGAACACAATTTTTCGATAAAGAAGTGGATCTTCGGGCAACTTTCCAACAGGCCCATTCACAAAAAATTCTGCGTTGCAGTAGGTCGTTCGGCTTCAATTCTTGCACCAGCTGTATTGTGAAAGGCTTCACATCTAAATCCTTCCGCAAAATTTTCCACGTTGTTGGGTAACAGAGGCCCAATTGCTGCGAACGGCAACGAATCGATAATTGATGGTCATCATTAACACTGGCCGATACAGCTGCGATATTTTCTTCAGTTCGCACTCTACGTAAGCGTGTTGGTGGGTGGTTTAATGTCCAACAATGTAAATTAGGGTGCGAAATTTAGTCACAATAGCCCGAATAGCCGCTTCAGTGGGTCGATTAAACATTTTAATAATAAAATTCAATGATTTGCAAGCGTTGTTCGTTTGTAAGACGATTCATGGTTAAATTATAGACCAAACTGAAGATGTTTGACAGTGAAACAAAACACGAAACGTGCGTGAGCTGTTTAAACCAGTGTTGCCAAAAACATAATAGCTAAAAAAATCACCCGTTATTTAAAGTTGCCATATTGAAAATAATATATAATATGGCAAGTTCAAACATAAACTTAACTTTAAAAGCTACCAGTAGGATGATCCTTCCTTTAGCTTAAAGCTCACTTTTATCTTATTGTTCACTTATAATATTGAAAAACGGTGTATCTGCCCGTTAAAATCCTCCCTTTAGTTAACGGCAAGTTGTAATAATGGCCTTTAATATTTTAAAATTATATTTCAATAAAAATTCAATGCAGGATTTACGTTTTTGTAACAAATACTTGCATAGTTTGGTTGTACCTTCAGATAGAAACAATACAACAGACATACAAAAATATAGCAATTGAAATATAAATAAACTAAAGCCAGAATTTAAATCCAATATTCCTAAACATACAGTGTCAGAAAATATAATAGGGACGGTAGGTATTTTTCATGTTAACAGCATGGAAATATTTTCCTTCTTTTATTTGTTTTCTCTTTAACGGAGAAAAATATATTCTAGTGAACCAGTGAACTATAGATAGTGATAGAACAGCTGGGCTGAGGTTAATTACTGATTTCATTATAGGGCACTGCGCGATTAAATCGCTGACAAGGATCTGAAAGAGATCCCAGCTGGACTATTGCATTCGTTAGTTGGAAAATATCGAACACTTGCTCTGCAACTGTCTAGCCCTTAGTAGGTTGAGGTAGAGAAAACTCTGTGCAGGGTCTTCTTCGAAGGTTTACAGCATTTGTCGAGACTTAATAACTTAATTAACATTAACAACCCGATTAACGGATTTCGGCTGCCGCAACATATCCTTCCAGGCGCCTCTACTTCCTGCGCGCCTACGCCAGTTGGTCACACCAATCGATGAGAGGCCTTCCTCGAATTGGTCCTTCCAATGCATACAAGGTCGTCCTCTTTGCCGACTTCCGCAGATTCCCGCATCAAATACCCGTCTCGCCGGAGCAACCTCCTCCATTCGAACGACATGGCCGAGCCAGCGCAGCCGCTGGATATTAATACGCTGCACAACGTCTATGTCTCACTCATTGGATCGGATGCAGAAATCATCGCCAACTCGCACTGGACCGAAGATCTTAGGTTAGGTTAGGTTAGAGGACGTGTACTTGTCAATTAAGACAAGTACAGTACCCGGAGGTCGAATTGACCCATTGTACAACGTCCTAGTTTCTCACACCACTTATGTTGTGTGTGTTAATTTTATACATGAGTGGTGGGACCTACAGTTTAAAGTCGACTCCGAACGACAGATTTTTTTTTATTGAGGAACTTTTCATGGCAATTTTTATTTACTCTCAGAGTTTTTGCCAGAAATCTACTGAGAGGAAGTCGCCGAAAAAATACTTTTTGTATTTTGTCTTTGATGCCTGGCCTGGGGCTCGAACCCAGGCTTTTGCGTCTAATAAGCCAACACACTACCTACTAGACTACTTCGACTTCGACCGAAGATCTTACGGAGGACTTTTCTCTCAAATACTCTCAAGGCTGCTGCATCAGTGCTTAGTAGGAGGTCCATGCCTCATGCGCCATAAAGAAGCACGGATAGAATGAGCGTTTTGTAGAGTATTAGGTTTGTCGTACGAGAGAGATATCTGCTTCTCAATTGCCTACTGAGAACATAGTAGCACCTGTTGGCAAGAGTGATCCTGTGCTTGATCTCCAGACTGACATCATTTGTGGTGGTAACGGCGGAGCCAAGATAAATAAATTTCTTGACTATATCAAAAGTATAGTTATCGGCCGTAATCTGAGAATCAATACGCAGCACGTATTTACTCGTTGATAACATATACTTTGTTTTGCCCTCATTTACTGCCAGACCCATCTTAGTAGACTTTGTCGAGAGGCAACAATAAGACTCTCCATAGATTCACAAATAGATTGAGCTGGTTGGGAAGTGCTAGGGCTTCAAGGTTGTAGTTGTGCTCTCTTGTGTGTTTGTGGTCCATCGTAATACTTCTGTCCCATTGCTTTTCAAACTTCCCTAGGTTCTCTCCCTCTCTCCTCTAGGACATATTTACAATGGGTTATTTTGACCTTACCAAACCTAATCTAATCAGTTCTCTATTCTTCGTAATCACCTTTCTTGTTTCCTTCTAGCTTTTTGCAGAAACTAATTCGCCCCTAACTTCTGGTACCCTGTGGATTTTAGCCAAACGTCTCTTTGAGGAATGCGCCTGAATGTTTGCACAAAATGTGATTCAAATATTTTTATTTGCGGAATAGAATTTCGCACCCGCTAAAGTTCTACCTTTCGAACAATTCGTTTCCCTCATATCATCAGTCTCAGGCTAACATTTAAAAACATTTGCAGATTATAAGTACTTCCAGTCATCAGACAAGTAACGTACTACAAGGCCTCACGTTTGATTTCATCGCCGTAGGTAACACGTTTATTTCCAAACAAAAGCTCTTCTCTTTTGTGTGTGATTGTTAGAAGTGGTTGGCCTATCTGGATGATAGCATAGCTATGGTTTTGGTTTAAGCATGGCTAATCGTTAGATCATCTTGGCATATGCCTATAATGTGGCTATCTGGTAAGGGATATTTGAACTCTTCTAAGGTTTCTAATTGGATTGGGTTAGCTAAAGGGTGCCAAACAATTTCGACTAGAATGGCTGTTTACATTTCTTTATTTTATCTATAAATCTTCCTTTTAAATAGAACAGAAACTTAAGAAAATCTTGCAACATTTAATGCGTCAAACCCTTTTATATTTCCCGACACTTTTAAAGAAATATACATATTCCTACCGGATAGTACGGAAAATATTCTTTTTCAATTAGCATCTTAAACTGAAACCTAAGCAAACTACTTAATAAAAGCAACAAAAAAAATTCTTTCATAATTACCTGCGTCCTGGACCACCAAAACCACGTGCTCCACGGCCGGGAATCATTAGGGGTGGTGCGTAAGCAGCATAGGGCGGTGCATAGGCTGGTGGATATACCGGCGGTCTGTAGCCTCCGCTAGACTCGGATGTTGTGCGCTTATTATTACCCGGATGCTCTGGCAATTGTGGCCTCTTGGGATCCTTAAGATAATTATTAAAGAATTCAACTTCTTTACGTACTTCCTCAACTTTTTCCCCGTGCTTATTGAATATGTGTTTGCGTATAAATTCGGGTCCTTTGAACTTTTTACCCGACAATGGACACAACCACTTGTCTTTGGCCAACTCTTGAGTATTAGCCTGTACAAATTTCTCAACTTCGGCTTCGGCATCTTTGCTGCCTAAACTCTTCAATTCCTCCTCGTCGATGGTAACACATTTGGCCAAGAATGTTTGCATTTTACTTTCAAAATTCTTTATATAATCTTGCAAATCGTTTTGCGATACTTTGGTTGGTGGGGGGCCGCGTGCATGTATAATACCGCAACGATTAGGCATTTCATCTTCATATGGATACTCACAGTGATTATAAAAGTCCACTGAATGTACAATACGTAGATATAATATAAGATTGTCTAGAACACTTAATAACTGTGGATCTCTTTCAATGGCTTCACCTTCAGTGTCTTTATTTTCACCCGAAATACCCAATAATTCTTCTTCTTCGGCAGAGGCCTCCTCAATAAGAAAATCGGTGATATTTTGTAAAACGGGATTTTTGGTTTTGAAACCATACGACGATGAGTTATTACTTTCAGTGTTGGCGGCATCATTGTTATTAGCTGCTGCAGCTTGTCCCATATGATCTTCCTTGTTTTCTGCATTGTTCGCTTGCTAAACAGTAAAAAAAAGGAAAAATTATTCAAAGTTTTAAAAAAATGTCCTATAACTTACCCATAATCTAAATTTCTCATCTAAATTCATGGCAATTTTGGCACACAATTTAATGTCCGCCCTTACAATTGTTTTATGCGCGGTCATGCCATTGACCGGTCTTACGCGGCGACTTAAATCACGATTAACAATTGCTCCCATCTCACAATCACGCAAACGGGTGTTATTCAAATTCCAACAGATTTCCTTAATGTTGACATCTCTTTTAAATGTTACCCAACCGCGGCGATACCAACGACGTTCTACCAAAGGATCGGCTATGGCCACTCTTAAGTAACCATCAAACTTTTGGCATATGGCCTCTATTTCAGCCTTGGTTATTGAAGGCGCCAAATTACGCAAGAATATGGAGGAGGTGCGATGTAAGGCTCTAGGTTGGGGACCATCCTTCACCTTGTCCAAATCAATTGTTTCCGGTTGATCGTCTTGCTCTTGCTCTTTCGTTTGCTCTTCAGTTTTAGTTTCGTTTTCAGCATCTATTTTCTTGTCTTCCTGGGGTTTAATTTCTTCTTCTTCTAAGGAAGTGTTATTTTCTTCTGCTTTTGCTACACTCTCTAGTTTATCTGCTCCTTCTTCAGCTTCAGGTTCACTTGCCGGTTTATTTTCAATTGTTTCTAAAGCAACCACCTCCTCTTCACCATTTTGCTGTTTAACTTCATTATCTTTATTATCCGCCTTCGTTTCCATTGGAGTAACTTCTGTTTCAGGTGTGTCTTTTTCGATTTCTTCTTGAGGCTTTTCGATGACTTTTGCTTCCATATCTACATCATTGTCGTCGTCTTCCTTTTTAACGGCTTCCAAATCATATTTGCTTTTAACCTTTTCATCATCTTCATCTTCGCTACTAGACGACGATGAACTCGAATCCGAGTCGGACGAAGAGGACGATGATGAGTCCGAGCTGGTTCGTTTACGTTTCAAAGACTTTTTCTTTTTCTCTTCAGGTTTATCTTTGACTTTTGCGGCACTGCTAGCACCTTCATTGTCATTCTCATCGTCATCCCAATTTTCTTCTTCGTCTGAAGCATTTTTATGGCGATTAATGGGCCTGGGTGAGACACATTTTGGCTCATCGTCTTCATTTGAACGTTTCTTTTCAACGGATGTTATAATAACATCATCATCAGCCGTATCGTTTTTCTTCTCAAAGACACGTTCCGGATATGATGGTTCTTTGGGTTTTTCATCGAGTATTTTAAGATCATCATCTGTGCCACCTTCCAATTTAATAACCACAGTATCTAATACACGCAATAAAGGCTCGGTTTGTGTGGTATCCACTGATACGTTCTTAATCATGCCATTCTTTAGCAGCTCGTCGAATACGTCAACACGTTTCTGTAGAAATAAAATTACAAACTAATGTAGTTAAAACGTTTCTTTTCAAATATTTAAATTCTTCAATTACCTTAAGGAAATTTAATTGTTCCTCTTTGCGTTTAACACTGTCCATGGGATGATATTTGTTCTTGAACCTGTGGCAAATGAAATAAGAGCAGAATATAAAATCAAAACTTAGTTATTATTTCAGGATAACTTGTTTCAAATATATATGTTTAGTAAGCCTTATTACAGGAGATTTAATTCTCTTTTAAATCATGCTTGACCAACGTTGATTCGACTTCCAATGATTGTGTTAGGATCTGCACCATATATTTGATAGAGTTTTGCTATTATTTTTTATTTTTTTTTCTTTACCTTCTTAGCCATGCTAAAAGTTTTGTTTATTTTTAAAGATTTTTTGTAAATTAATTTAAACTGAATTTACCAAATCTTACCTTCAATATTAATTTTATTTTTTTTTTATTTATTTATTATTAATAGGCGTGTAATATTGATTGATTGATTTTAAACGATTTTAATAAAAACGCGGTTCAAAAAATGTTTTGCAAATAAAAAAAAATAATTTAAACACACTGTGGCATTGCTCGCCAAGTGCAAAAACAACAATAACAATAACAACGAAATGATATAAAAGTTGGAGCTAGAATTAAAATATTTTTTATATTCATCATCATCATCATTCAATGAGCGAACGATATCTAGAGATTCTAAGGAATACACACAGCAGCACATTATTCTATAAACCACAATAACTTTATGGATGTTTAGAGTCTGTGTGTGTCTATAGAATCTGAATCTTTTTTATGTTTTAGGGGGAGAGTAGTTAAGTAACATGTGCGCTTTATGAAACAACCATCCTATGTATGTAAGTATATAAATGTGTGGCTGAGTAGGAGTTGGCAGACCATAAGGACGCCATTATTAAATAGCTGTAGAGAAAAACTTAATTTTTAAAAAAACACAAACAAACAAATTTGCAAAAAAATATATAAATTTTTATATAAAAATTAGGTATTAAAAAAAGTAAACAAAATTTAATATTGATTTACTATTTTGTATATAGATCGAATGTATTATAGATCGTACAAGAGTTTGTTAAATTAGTAAATCAAAAATCACATCACTGTTGACTTGTATGGCACTGGTTTAAAAGTAAAAAAAGAAAAAACCTGTTTAAAATTTATTTGCACTTTCGCCAATTCAGTGGGCAAAGATTTTAGTCCTCCATCAAACTTTCAAGGAATAGGCTAAGAATAGTAAACTGCCTTCTGTACAAAATGGGAAACGCTTAGGTCCCATGTGTATATTCTGTGATTAGAAAATTTAGCAGATCAATTCAGAAGAAAACACTTGGATTGTTAGCAAGTACTAGACGGAAAGTTATAGTCTTTAAAAGCAAAAAGAAAATGAGAGCTAACGAATCATTTTCCAGAGAGCTGAGCCCAGAACATTCAACACAAATATAAAGTCCGTCCTACTCTATTTGGAAATTGCAGGTGTTTGCATAACAATTTTTATTTTTGACAAATTTTATCATGAAAATCAGCTTACAAGGCAAACTGAGACTATTGCCCATTGCCCGTTGCCAGACAAAAAGAAACGCAACAAATTATATTATCAGAAAAGCTACCGACTTGAAAACGCGGCTTAACCAAACAAATTTCTGCAATTACATTGAGGGAAATAAGATGGATTTATCGAGTGAACAAAACCACAGAACAAGTGGAATGATATGATTCTCTTAATAGCAAAAGGTAAGTACAATAAGTTTCCAAGAGTTATGTACGTATGCTAGTCAGCTCATAATTAATTAAGACTGTAGAATGGACCTTTCATACAATGACTTCTCTAGCATTTCTGTGGTCCCGGACAAAGAAAAGATTCCTAGGACATTTCTTTCGTTACTAATCAGCCTATTTACCGTCCTTCCTTTGTAATTCCTTACTCAGGACAGAAAAATATTTTAAATTCTTTGTAATGTTCCTCAATAACTTAAAAATTTTAAAGAAGACAATGCAAAGGAAAATTAAAGAGCTACATATATGCTTCTCAAATTATTTTAAATACCATCAAAACCAAGTGCCAATTGTCAATATGATGTAGTAAATTAAGGAAAAAACAAATATCAAATGAATTAATAATATTTTTTCCTTTCATTTTATATTCAAGCATTCCTTTACGACTTACCACTCCTCATCCTTGTGTGCAACAAAGAATTCATTCAATTGTTGACGTTTAAATTCCAATTTATATTCATTGTATTTGCGTAATACTTCGGTATCTGAAATGCCATCATCTTGAGTATCTAAAAATTGTTTCAATGTCATCATGGCAGGTTGAGTTTGCAATTCATTATTGGCGGCAGATTCACGTGCATGAACGCTATGTGGTAAGGCAGCACTATAAGCACCATGTAAGCCATGAGCGGCATAATGTTCATTCCAGGCATGCATAAGATAAGGATCGTAGGCTAAAAGCAAAAGAATAAATAACATTACATAAACAAGTTCTATTAAGAAAAAAACTTAAGAAACAATATAAACTTACGAGCAAATCTGGGATTGGCTCTCAAATCATCACCCCAATCTTGGCGCATACGTTTGGCTGGTGGCATTTCTCTACCTGGTGAACCGTAACGATCTCTAGGGCCACGAAAATCTCTATAATCCGAACGTGGTCTATTTGGGGCACCGCCCCTAAAGGGATTGCCTCTGTATAATAGAAAATATTTCATTAATAGCTTCTTATTAAGTGTTAAAATAATGTAAAGAAAATAAATACCTTTCCGGCCAATCATCTCTACCGCCAGCACTGCTACCACCACGCCTATCATCACGGCGTTCCGAGCGATAACTATCACCAGAACTACGTTCACCGCGGAACTTATCGCGACGTTTACGATCGTACTCATCATCAGAATCCGCCATTGTCTAAAAAATTAAGGAAAACAAAACATTAAAAACAATAATTCACATAAAACGCCACGCATAATGGTGAAAGCGTCTGAAGGAAAAGATTAGAACAAACATAACCTCAATTTATTTTACTATTATAGAAAATAAGAACCGAAGAAATACTATCGCTTTTAAAATCATTTTAATTGTTTAATAACATTGGTAATTACATTTATTTGCTAAAAATTAAAGCAATTTTAAACAGTTTTCTGTGGCAACGAGCCTTTCTTTACACACGAATGCAAACAATTAAGGGTGGTTTACTCGTACGCACTTTTTAACTTGAAAAAACTATCAATTGAAGTAATTTGTTTATGTTTTGCGTAGTTTACTTTCTATTGACTGTCTTGATTTAATTTTTATTAATTAATACCTTTTATTTTAATTGTAAAAACAACACAAAAACTTGTAGATGACGCGCGTGCAGCTATTACCGTTCAGCTATAATATTTCTCTTTTATACCCCTCTTTAATCGTTGAAATAGTATAATTGTAATTAGTTCTTCTTCTTATTTTGCACCAGCATTACAATGCTTGAAGTGTTAATAGGGTTACCATTGTCGTTCACAAATATTAAGGGGACTATATATGTACAATTAATTTAAATCTGAAAAATTTACTTTGTTTACATGAATTCTGAAATAGAATTCACCTTGAGCTATGCACTTTCAAGGATGCAGTCTACAAACGTTTTATGCTAACAAATTGTGAGGTTATTACAGTTCTCCTGTAATCTTTTTCTTTTATAGCTCTCTTCACTTATTTGTAACGTTCAATGTGCTCTTCTTCTTATTTTTTGCAAAATCAAATGCTTGAAGTTTAGTAGGCTTGCCATAGTTCATTCGCAAAGATAAAGGGGGGATTATAAAATTAATTTAAATCTGAAAAATTTAATGCTACCAACTACTTTAACTATATACAATGGGTGTTAGAAGAAGCTTTATGCCACACACAATCGAAGCTACAGGCCAACTTCTGCTAATTTCTATTTTCTAAGTGATAAGGTGAGTGCTGTCAACACAAGATGATTGTAAACGCAATGTATTAAAAACGCGAAAAAAATTTACATCTGTTTGTTCATTTTTTATTTGTCTCCCTCTATTATTTTTATTAAATTTGTAAGTACTTTACTATTATTTATTCATTTTATCGTATTATTTAAAGGTTTTAAGCAAAGAAATGATAACTAAATTTTTGGTAAAAAACCGCAAATACCTACATTACTGATCAGCTGTTTATTTTACCGCTGCCATTTTAAGTACCTTGGCAATGGCGCCATTAGTAAAAGTGCGTCATGTAGTCTTAAATGTGTTAATAAAATTAATGATATTTATAAAATTCATATTTGTTTAATTTTTCTCATCATTGTATCCCTATTTGTATTCCTCAAAGAATCCAAGTGTTTTTCCATTTAGATTAGTGAATTGTGTCAGTGCTATGCCCGTTGAAGGAAAAAAGAAACGTAACAAGTATCCGAAATGCTATGGACTGGATAACGAAGCTTAACCAAAGCAATTTCTGCACCCTGTGCATGTAGGGGTATCAGTTGAAAAAATATCGAGCAATCAAAACAACAGGACAAGGGAAGCGATATGATTCCCTTAATGGCAAAAGGTAAGTACAATAAATTTCCAGAAGTTACTTACGTATGCTAGCTAGCTTATGTTTAATTAAGGCTGTTATGAGTAGAATGAGCCTTTCAGACAATGTCTTCTCTACCATTCCTGTATTTCTGTATGACTGTTATTTTCTCTTTCCTTTTTTATTCATTACATTAAGACAGAAAAATATTTAAAATTTTTATGAATGTTGCTTGTAAGAAGCTTTCAATTGTTTACGTTTTAAAATCAAATTAAATTCATTGTATTTTTGTAACGCATCGGTATCTGAAAGGCCATCGTCTTGAGTATCTAAAAATTGTTGCAATGTCATCATGGCAGGTTGTGTTTGCAATTCATTATTGGCAACAGGTTCATGTGCATGAACGCTGTGTGGCAGGGCAGTACCGTTTCTAACCCATAACAGAACTCGTAGGTATCTTTTAAGTGGAAGAATGTTGTCATTTAACTTGAATAGGAAGTATAAAGAACGGGTTATGCAATGCTATCTGATAGTCAGGCCGCAGAGAGGCAGGGGAAATAGTGAGATCCCTGTTGCGTTCAAGGTCATTTGTAGATTTGACACAGTGTAAATATTGCTGTGCAATTACAATACCATAGAAAGATATTTGTTTTATGTATCAGACTATTCAGAAGTAACATAAGAATAATAACAGCTCATCTGAGCGGATACTGTAGATTTATTCAAGCTAGCGATCGATCGCTTGAAGCCCAATGTGTAGATTCTAGGAAGAGAAAAACGAATCACCAGACCACATACTTGTAAACGTTGAGGATTGAAGAGAAACCACCTGATTGTTTACATCGTCCTGAAGTTCGTCAGGGACTTTGGTTTGTAAGAGATATATAATGGGTATGTAGAGTATATAGATGGTGTGCAGTACAATATGTCGTATGGTAGCAGTAATCTAGCACATCTACATGACAATAAGACACAGTCCGGACTTGGCAGTATATTGTTACAGTTTGAGCTTGGACTTGAACTTTGAACATATATATAGATCGATCCTATATATAGACGTTAATATGTGCTGAATTAAACACAAGTCTGACTTGTCAAAGTTTGGGAAAAGACTTGACCAAGCTAATCAAATTTTTCTTTTTTCTGTCGCTATCCATTATAGTCTAGCTAAGCTAGATACCTAAAGGTATAGAATATGAATATTATTAAAACAAACCTGTATACAACGCAGTTTCAAAATAAAATTTAGTAAAAAAATTAATGTGGGCGAACCAGCACTTATAAAATATATTTCAAGCGCTATATATACCTACATACATATGTATGTATGTATGTATGTATGTACGTAAATATGTTTATGGTATTTAAGCCCACTTCACACGGGAATACTTTACGTACGTAAAGTCTAATGAAAAAGTAAAATGAAATTCCATCCGTATGACAAAAAAGAGAATAAAAGTCTTATGATTTATATTTTTTGCGTTTACATGGTCGGTATAAGACAATAACATAGTAAAATGAAAACAGCTGTTACACTTTTTTTCCATGTGTTTACATAAAAATACATCCCTGATCTAATGCGACTTGCTTGTTTTTTGAATCATTTCAAAAAATGAAGAGAGCCATACGACTGTCAAACTTTTCATCCGTATTTTCTCTCAATGTGTGATGGTTTCATTACATAGTACGTTTAGACCATAGTTTACCATTTCATAGCACAGTTGTGCAAAGAGAACTCACACGCATTCTTGTGTTTTTTCATTTAGTTGTCGATCAGACTGCGACAAGAACACATGCGTGGTGGATGCTTTATCATTTTATTTCAGCATAACACTCAAAAAATATTTCATGTTAAAAATGTTCTGTCATTAGCTTGGCATATTTCATTTTTTTTATTTTGTCCCATAGTATATTTTTTTAATAAAATAATGGGTTTTTTTATTCTTTTTATTTTTATTTATCTAAAAAAACATGGCATAATTTTTAAGCCAAAGATGGATAGCTTTATGTTCTTTTAATAAAAAATGGATTTTTTATTTTATTTTTATTTATCTAAAATTATTAAGCCAAAGTTATAATGCTTTACATATGTTTGCTGATGAAATGAAAATAAAAATAGCGTATATTACTACCACTTTTCTATGGCTGTAAATAAATAAATTCTCTCAACTTATTTTCTCTCTCTTACTCACTAACACATAACCAAAATTTTTTGACGAACCCTGGTTTAGACGATCACATCAATACTCTTCTACACAAAATTTTGACAGATCATATTACTTGTGGGACCGTGTAAAGTAGGCTTTACTGCTTTATCGATATAAAGTTTATAATGAAATAAATAAATAACTACAGTTCTATTAAGAATTCATAATTCAGAAAATGTAAACAAAAGTTGTGATGTTTTAAACAGAACAACAATAATAAATAATGGACAACTGTTAACTAAAATATTTTTTTTTTTATTTTAATAAATTCCCATGCGTCCTATTTATAACTGTGGTTAAAAAAATATAAATTTTTAAATTCATTTGAAAAGAAAAAGTAAAAAAAATCAATAATACATGCAATAATTGGCGTTATTACCCGGGTGTTAGGTTAGGTTAGGTCTGAGTGGTAGCTCTGATTTCACAAAGCTCACTAGAGCACGCATAGCAGCCCGTTGTGATGCCACGGGTGAACGCAGTCCCTATACTGACCAAGTTCCATCAAAATCAGGGAAGACGAAGAAGTTGGTCAGCGCAAGGGTGTGGATTTATAATATTTTTCTCAAATCTTAATTATTTAACATGCAAAAAACAAAATTCTAATTTATAATAATTTGCTTCTACCTGGTAATAACTGGCAGTTTGTTTGTTCGAGAACTCTAGCAGGTAGTCGATCTTATCGGAAACAACCTTAGCTAAAGAGTAACATCTCTAGGGAAGATAGGAACTTCTGGTTGTATATAACAAGGGCAATATATTTACTATGCGATTAAATTATTAGTACCTACACTATCCGTACTCATCATACAATACATTTTAAATTGCTTTGATATAGAAAAACATATCAATTGATATGATCAAATAAATATTTGCCAAAAAAAACTGACCAACATATTTGGCATTGTCTGGTCACACTTGAAAAGTTTTTGCTTGACGCAAATAATATTATTTGCCGAAAATTGAAGAACTGAAGGTCACATTATGGCAAAGAAATATTTTCCAGATATGACCGTACCTTTAGCAACATGTTCAATGTAATGTTAGAGGTATAATTAGTCAAACGTCCGCGTTTAGACTAAGAAAAGCAATGAGAAAGCTTACCGCACTGTAATGTAATTTCTGTTAGCATTTACATTGCTCTTAATATGCTAAAAACGAACTTACGTTCCGTCGACGTTTGACTAAACGGAACTTCTGTTATGTTAAATTCCGAATCAACGGTCTTTGTGTTGTATATGAGAATCATGTATAAGTCGTTAGTCTCTCTTTTTCGTTCCGTAAATAAAATATAAAAATTATTTTTTAAAACAGTATCATTTGATGTAAAAAAGTACTCTTTCAGTTATAATCCAGTACCATTTCAATTTTGCAACACTGCTATGAAATTGTAAACACTGATTTAAAAACAAGTTGCCAGATTATAAAAAATTTGTTTCATTGTTTCGATAAATATATATGTATGTAAGTATGTATATACGTTTTGTTGCTTGGTTACTCACTCTTATACGCGTATACACAATAGTTGCTTATTATTTGATTTATAAATAGGGAGCTCCCCTTTTCAATGCAGCAATAAGCAGAATCGAATTAATTTCCAAAGAAAAGCGTTTAGTGTTGAACAAATTCTGTCAGAGAACGGTTGTGAGTTATTAAGAATAGTGCAACGAAATGTCGGAAAAATATGGAAATCCGTGTGCCACTTATAATATTCCATTAAACAGCAGTGAGAATGATATATTCCGCATAGGTTGTGCCCACCTCTATCATTTTCTTCACATAAACGTCAAGTAAGTGTGTGTTGAGAAAACTTAAACAGAAAATATTCATTTCAAGTCATCAATATATTGTATTTATTGGCATTAGAACGGACGATTGCAAGCCCATGATGCTTAAAATGCATTTGGAACTTGATGACTCACCATCATCAATTGGAGAAGCTGAAGAACAAAACATTGAACACCACAATTCTAATAACGACTTGAGACAATCTGTACAACAACTCGAAGAAGAGGTAAAATCGTTAAAAGATGCTTTACTACAAGCAAGGGAGGATGATGTTGTAAATCGCATTGATAAGACTCCTGATGTTGGCAATAATGGAACGCAAGAATCAAACTCTAACAAACAACCGAACAATGAAAATATGTTAAGTGGTGAGCATAATGATACTGAAAATGTTGTCAGTGCCAGCGAAGAACACCATACGAATACCATGCCAGAGGAAAAGTTAGAAGTTATTGATTTAAGAGAAAATTGTGTTTACATACAAAATTTTGAATGTTTTGATTCAAGTTTGGAAAAGGCTTTTCGTAATGTTCGTAAATTAGCGAATGAAATGAATGTAGAAATTCCTTACGATTCCATTATTCGTATTGACGTGGAGAATAAGTATAAGTATCTTGACTACTATGTTTACTTTTGTAACGCGGGTATTAAAAAAGAATTCCTGAGGAATAGACATTTTTTGATATACAATCCAGAAACAAGTCCTTTAAGAATATTCGATCATAGTGAGTGGGGCATTGTTAACATAGTTAATTTTCATTCTTCTGATTTGAGTTTGGAGACGGCCTATGTTAATGTGACAGGAATAGCGAAAAAGATGGGAATGAATTTCATTAGGCCGTATATCGATCATATAGACGTGTTTAGTACAAAACCAAATATTCTTACTTATTCTGTTCGGTTTAAAGGAGAGTTAAGGAGAAAGGAATTTCTACATAAAAGATATCTTTTAAAACAATTCCCAGAAACAAAATCTTTAGAAATTTCAGATGGAGGTGGATATATATTAGTTTGTAGTGACCTAATTGACGTTAGCACGACTGTAGCTAGTGCTAATGTTATTGGGGTGGCAGAACTAATGGGTTTGTCGTTAGCCACCGATGATTTCAAACGTATATATGTTCTTAATCATGTTTCTGGTTCTATTCGTAATCGTGCATTTTCTTTAATTGTTGATTTTTATAGCAAGCAAGTAAAAGATGAATTTCTAGAGGAAAAACATAAATTAGAAGAAATGGAACATTTAAAAGATCTTATTGAAATTTCGGATATTAATGCAAAAAAGAACATTGTTTCGATAAAGTATAAATGTCATGAAGCCACTGCAATTAGTTTTATTGGATTAGCGAAACAGCTGGGTTTCTCAGTTACCCCTGATCAATTTCAACATTTCTTTGATTTGTCTAAATTCATTGACGGAGCATGTACTCAGAGGCCCAGTTTAACCAGTGACATTGAAATACGTTGAATCAGCTGACTTAACCGTTTATTTAGAGGGAGAAAAAAAATGTTATAATGGTTTGCGAATCAAATGTGTTAGAAGCAACAGATATACAGAGTGAAAACTGGCAGTTAAAGTAGAAAAACTAAATATAAATAAACATTTATTTTGTGTTAAAAAAGGGAAAATTTGATATATATTTTTTAATTTCTTCAATGAAAAGTTTAAAGATTCTTAAATATTTAGATATTAAACGAAATGTGGGTGAATTTCGGTCACAATGAATATAGTTTCTTCTGCAAGAGGTAATTAAGAAGCTAAATATTACAAGATCAAAATAAGACGTACTGCTCATAAAAAAATTTTCTGTTGAAAGTTGTCAATATTTTTTAATTTCTTGAAAGAAAAAGTTAAAAATTGTAATTGTTATTATTTGTTTTTATTAAATCTCGCCAATATAAAAAACCCACCCCGAAAACTAAAAAAAAAACATACAGTTTGTCAAAAAAATCTTTGCACATAGATGAAAGTAAAAAAAAACATTGAAAAATTCATTGATTTCTAATGTAAATAACCAACTTTTTAATTTTTTTTTTCAAACAGGATTTTATAAACATATGTTTTGCTAATATAATAAATAAAAAACTTGTATAACAATGAAAATATTTTAATGTAAAATATTGAAAAACAAAAACAATTCAATTTTACTACTGTCAAAAAAATGTTTGCACACTTGATAAAATATTAAGACATGCAATTCCTTTAAAAATTATAGTGCTAATATTTTGTGTGTCCACCTTGAGCATCAATCACCGATTGCAGACACCTTCTCATGGATTGAATAAGCTTCAGAATGTCGTATTCTAATGGTATTTTTTTTTCATTCTTCTTTGATGAACTTTATCAATTTGTTTTTATCTGTGGGCGATCTTTTTCCTACCTTTTGCTTTAGATGAACCCACAAATTTTCGATAGGGTTAATATCAGGACTTTGGGCAGGAGTATCAATAACTTTGGAGCAGTTGTAAAGTAACATGGACTTACATAAATAAGAATTATATTTAGGATCATTATCTTGATAGTAGCTGTAATTAAATTTATTCGGATTAACCGGGTCAATAAAACCAAATTTCTTAATGCTGGCGGTCAGTTCATTTTTAAAACATCAAGATATACTTCCTTAGTCATTATTTAATCCAAAATCCTGATTACACCAACTCCCTTGCTGGATATACAGCCCCATACCATTACAGACAGTATTCCAAATTTTACTGTAGGAATAAGATTTTTATTTTATAGTGCTTTCAGAGGCTTACTCCAAACTCTTTGCGGTCCGTCATGATTATAAAGCATTATTTTTATCTTATCTGAGAAAATAACATCGTCCCAGTACTCCGGAGGAAGTGGAATGTATTCGGTGGCAAATCTTAATCTCTTTTCGAAATTTTGTGCTGACAGCAGGGGTTTTTTTCCTAGCCACTCTTGAAGAATATTTGTGTTTTTGAAGAACATTTCTGATGGTTTCTTGGGAAACACGTAACCCAAAGTCTTTTTGCACTTGAAGAGCTAATCATCTCGTACTGGATTGTGGGCTACCATACACGATTCTAATAATTTTTCTTTCAACTCGCTGCGTCACCTTTTTTGGCCTGCCTGCAAATCCTTTTAAGTCTAGTCGTCCTTCTTTTTCAGCACGGGATATAATATTATATACAGTCCTGATGTTCAGCGAGAACATATCGGCGATTTCCTTGTATAATATTTTTTGAAACTCGTTTTCCTGACATTTTTTGTATTCAAATATAAGGACACTTGTTACATAAAACCGATCACTTCATTACTAAAATGTTGAAAATGTGAAAGGGGTAAATCACATTCCATCTCATTTGTAAAAAACCCAAAATGCACAAAATTTTTGGGAAATAACGGCATTTTTTATTTTCTTCATTCAATATGCAAAGATTTTTTTTGACACTCTTTATACTGAGTAAAGTTCTTTTGTGGTTGTTATTATTGTAATGTGTGTGACTATTAGAAAACTATTGGCGCCTTATGGTCGTAAACAAGTACAGTTATAGAATGTGTGCAAAAATAAAAAAGTATGTAAAGATTTTGTTGTTGGAATTCTTGAATGAAGATCACATTTTACGTTTTTTTTGTTCTGTGCAAAGATTTTTTTGACAAACTATACAATAAACAAAGCAGAGAGAAAATCAGACACAATTTCACAATTCGCCGGCAAATGTCAAATTCCGTTTCCTACCTTATAAGTAATATGTGTGATTTCTAGGTGCACAATTGTGCTATGAAACCAGCGTTGCCAGTAATTTTTTATAAAAACTTTATTTCTGAAAAAAAAAAAACAAATAAAAACTTGTTTTCTACAAAAGTACCAAAATTTAAAAAAGTCCGGTGTCTCTGTTGGTGTTTCTTTACCGGAACTAATAAAATATAAATTTTTTAATGAAAATTAAAATATTTCATGTTATTATTGAACTTGTATTGTTAGAAAACAAATTTAATAAAAACTTTTTCTCATCTCAAAAATCTTGAAAAAAAAGCGAAGGGCGCTGTATGAAACAGAGTGGAAAAAATCAGTACTTTAATACTTTTTTTCAGTAGTTTTTCAGTACCTTTTTATTATTACGTATTTTATGCTTTGCGCTTTAAGGGCCATTATCACAACTTGCCGTGCCGTGCCGTTAACTAAATGGAGGATTTTTCCGGGCAGATAAATAAATATTATAAGTGGACAATAAGATAGAAGTGATCGTTAAGCTAAAGGGACGATCATCCTACCTTTAACATTTAAAGGTCACTTTATGTTTGGACTTGCCATATTATATATTATTTTCATTATGGCAACTTCAAATTTAAACAAAATGAGCATATACAACAAAAAAAAAAAAACGAAGCCCGCGGTTGTCACTGCGTTAAAAAAACTTGTATAATTGAGCAGTTTTATCGACATTGCTCCGGCACTGCCATATTTTTGAAAAATTTTATTTGTAAGTTGTAATAACAAAAATAAGTTAAAGGCAACTTTAGAGTTCCCTTTAGCTAAAGGTACCTTTAACTAAACCCAAGTTTAACGGCAAGTTCTTATAATGGCCCTGAAACTATTAATGCGTTAAGGTACGGTCACATGTGGCAAATGTTTGCCCCAAATTTTATTTTCTCTTGTTTGTTTGTGGTCACACTACGCATATTTATTTTCACATTTTTGTTTCATTCAATAGCGACAAACAGAAATATGGGAAAATATGTTTGCCATATGGTCACACTTGAGAAATATTTGACCAGAGTGGTGAAAAAAAAAGTTATATATATTTTCATACATAATGGAAGATGAATATTTTCTCCATTTTTTGTTTTGCGAAGATTAAAAAACGACTATGGGTTCGAAAATAGTTTCAGCGCAGAAAAGAACAAGAATGCATAGAAAAATTATTAAAAGAACTGCGTTTGGAAACCCCCGATTTATATAAAATTATTCTGCATATTTGAGCTGATGGCCTTAGCAGCTAGTGCTCTTTAAATGAATATAATCCTTGGATTTAATCCCTTGGATTTATATGAATAAATAATAATAATAATATTCTGCGTATTTATTTATCACGACAATATATAAAAATAAAATGAACAGATGTTTATTTGTTTACGTTTACTGTTTATATTGTTCGAGTGTAGCCAATCGCTACATTTAAAAATCGCTAAATTCTTTTAAAAGTTAATTGTACTTATTTATATATCACAAATGTCATACTTAATCGAGTCGTCTACGGCTATGTTGAAAAAGATACAGAATCTTATCTGACTCCGAAAAATTTCGACACTTAGTTTATTCAATTGTTTGTTTTTTCTTTGCATTTTAATGAACTAAAACTATTAACTATTGTTTCTAGATACAATTTAATTACCAACAATGTACATATACAGTAATCATTTAGACATGAGGAAACAAAATATTAAAACACGCGCCATCTGTCATCTAATCCGTGGATTATAATATTTCAATAATAAATAATTTTTCTTTACTTATCATACAATAGTAATAGTAAATCATATCAATTGATGTGAATAAATAAATATTTGCCCAAAACTGATGAAAATATTTGACACTGAGTGGTCACACGTGAAACATTTTTGTTTGATGGCAAATAATTTTATTTGCAGAAAATTGAAGATATTTCTGTTTTCGGCTCAAAATAATTTTGTGGTCACATTATGACAAAGAAATATTTTACATTTTGGGTCAAATATTTTTCAGATCTGACCGTACCTTTAGCCACAATGTACACAGTGACGACTCGGGATTTTGACATTTAACCGTATACTAAAAAAGGGACAGCAAATATTACCAAAAAGTATTTCTGTCCCTTTCTGATTGTCTGTCTGTTTGGTTTATTTATGTTTTTTTTTAGGTTTTGGGGTGGGTTTTTTATATTGGCGAGAGTTAATAAAAAACGTAATTTTTGTGTAAAACTATTAATAAATAATAAAAACAACTAATAGCAATAACAATTTTTAACTTTTTCTTTCAAGAAATTAAAAAATATTGGCAACTTCCAGCAAGAAAAATTTCTTATGAGCAGTACGTCTTATTTTGATCTTGTAATATTTAGCTTCTTAATTATCTCTTGCACAAGAAGCTATATTCATTGTGACCGAAAATCACACACATTTCGATTAATATTTAAATATTTAAGAATCTTTAAACTTTTCATTGAAGAAATTAAAAAATATTCTAAATTTTCCCTTTTTTAACACAAAATAAATGTTTGTTTACATTTAATTTTTCTACTTTATCCGCAAGTTTTCACTCTGTATATCTGTTGCTTCTAACACATTTGATTCGCAAAACTTTTAACATATTCTTTCTCCCTCCAAGAAAACGGTTAAGGCAGCTGATTTTAGCGTTTTTTAAACGTCACAATTGTCATCACTGGTTACATTGTGCCTTTAGCGTCGGTTAGCCAAACGTCCACGGAACGTACGTTCGTTTTTAGCATATTAAGAGCAATGTAAATGCTTACCGAAATTACATTACTTCTGTTCTCCTACATTCCGAATCAATGGTCTTTGTTTTGTATATGAGAATCATGTATAAGTCGTTAGCTTTTCTTTTCCGTTCCGTAAGTAAAAGATAAAAATTATTTTTTACAAAAGTACCATTTGATGCAAAAAAAAAGTATTCCTTCCGTTATAGTTCAGTGCGATTCAATTTTGCAAAACTGCTATGAAATGGCAACAATCAATTTAAAAACAATCAAAAAGCAAGTTGCCAGATTATCAAAAATTTGTTTCATTGTTTCGATGCGAACACGTATGCAGGGTTCAGAAAAATTCATGTATGAACACATAAATTTAAACATTTATGATCAATAGACACGAGTCAAAACTTTTTTCAAACTTTTTGTTTTATGCTCACTTTTCACAAATGAGTAGCTAAGAATTGTTTTCATTTTAAGCATTCATAAATGAAAACATTTATTTTTTTATTTTGGTACATATTCGCGAATATGAATTGTGAGAAGTAAGAAATGTGAAATGTACAAATATGAGAGGCCTTGTCATCGCTCTCATTAAAGTACATACTCATTAATGTTGTTGTTTTTTTTTATCATACATGAATGAATAAAGCAAACTTTTATTTTTGTTTGTTCTGTTCACGAATGAAAGATAACAAAACAAAATTCTTTCTCTTTTTCATGAGCGTGAGTGATAAGTGAGTGAATATATGGTACCCTGCATCCAATGCAGTTAGCAAATGGGGTTATGCTGGAACTCCAAACATTGGATGCACGAAGGCGTAATTTAATTTAATATGAGAAAACTTTAAAGCTAATCAGTCCTCCGCCAAGTAATACCTTACGGCTGTCCCGCGGGGGGAGAGTGGTTGAAGAATATCGGGGGGTGGGTTTAGTACATAGGCACCAGCAGTGATGGTAAATCGGGCACGCTTTTGTTGGAACAAAAGTGTCTTAAGAAAATTCCCACATACGGCTCAAGACAAAAAAATAAACGTACCTATACAATGTTTATTAAGTGCCGTTAGTGTAAGGACATAATAATTGAATAAAAAATTGGTTTTAAAATAAAACAAAAGTTGATTTTTAAGTTTATTCAGTCGGCTAAAGTAAGTTTATTTCAAACTTCTGCAAAATAATCAAAAAAAAAAAAAATTGAATTTTATCAGAATTTGCTAATTCAGCTAGCTGAAGAAATGCAATTTTTCCATATTTAAAGACTCGTTATACAAAAATCGCAGATATAAGATTTTGATATTATATTCAGCCAGCTGAATTAGTTCGATTCTAATGTTTCTATGCAATTATTACAAAATAGTCACATTTAAGTTGAAATAGACAAATTTAGCTTTGCTGAATAGGAGTATATTTTTTTGTATTTCAAGATTTATTAAATAAAAAGTCAACGAATGATATTTTGTGTTATTCAGCTGGCTGAATTACTTTTATTTTATTTCTGTTTTTTTATTTTCATATAATTATAAGAAAATATTTAAATTAAAATTAAAATTCGGTAATTCTTAGCTAGTTAAATTAATTCTTAATTATATAAAGGATGTAATAAATAAAAATTCCTAAGATGCCGTTTTTGGTGATATTCAGCTAGCTGAATTAGCTTTTTTCATATAACAATAACAAAAGATTTTTGTTTAGATCGAAATTCACAAATTAAGCAAGCGGAATGAGCTTAAATATTTTTTTATATCATATTATCATAGGTCGGTATATTCTTTTTTTTACTTTATGAACAGCATTGCCAGTAAATTTTTAAAAAAAACGTTATGTTTGGGAAAGTACCAAAATTTTAAAAGAGAATATTGGAGTCTGGTGTCTCTGTTACTTCTCCTATTGATGATTCTTTGCTAAGATGCCTGATAATTTCATGTTATTATCGTTGAATTTATTGAAGAAATTGAAAATTTAAATTTTTGTTAGTTTTTGTTAGAAAACAAATTCAATGAAAATTTTTCGCATCTGCAAAAATTTGGAAAAAAAGAAAAACGTAGTCAAATGGCAATGCTGCTTATGGATGCCTTATGAACTTGCATTTAAATTTTAAACGTTTTATTTTTTCCAAAATATTTCTTTATGTCCACAAAAAAACGGACAATAATATTTCAAGGATACATAATTTTTATTATCTTTCAATATTTTTGCTTTACTCATCATACAACACATTGTTTATATTTTGAATTGCTTTGATATTAGATTAGAAATACAGATCAATCGATGTGATCAGATTATCAAAAATTTGTTTCATTGTTTGTGGTGCGAAAACGTATATATGTTTGTATGTATGTATGTATGTACACTGAGCGCCATAAGTGATTCAACACTTTTGTTCTTAAGTATAAAAAAAAAGTTCTTTATCATGAATTGTTGTTTTTGTTTTAACATTTTATAAGTAATAAATAAAGGTTTTTGTTTTTGGAAATTTATTCGATTATTCTCATTTACTTTTCTCGCTAGCCTAAGAAAATGAATTATTTCAGTGGTGTTAACTCACTTTTGGCGCTCACTGTATGTTTTCTTGCTTGTTTGTTTACTCACTTCTATATGCGTATACACAATATTTGCTTATCTTGTGATTTATAAACCGGGGGTTTCAGTTTTCAATGCAGCAATAAATAAGCAGGATCGAATTAATTTCCAAATCAAGGCGTTTAGTTTTGAACAAATTCTGTTAGAGAACGGTTGTGTTAAGAATAGTGCAACGAAATGTCGGTACAATTTGAAAATCCTAGTGCCATTTATAATATTCCATTAAACAGCAGTGAGAATGATATATTCCGCATAGGTAGTGCCCACCTTCAACATTTTATTCAAGTAAACGTCAAGTAAGTGTGTGTTGAGAAAACTTAAAACAAAAAATATTCTTCTCAAGTCATCAATTTAATGTATTTATTGGCTTTAGAACGGACGATTGCAAGCCCATGATGCTTAAAATGCATTTGGAACTTGGGGACTCACCATCAATTGGAGAAGCTGGACAACGAAACATTGAACACATCAGTTCTATTAACGGCTTGAGGCAATCTGTACAACAACTCGAAGAAGAGATAAAATCGTTAAAAGATGCTTTACTACAAGCAAAGGAGGATGATGTGGTAAATCGCATTGATAAGACTCCTGATGTTGGCAATAATGGAACGCAAGAATCAAACTCTAACAAACAACCGAACAATGAAAACATGTTAAGTGGTGAGCATAATGATACTGAAATTGTTGCCAGTGCCATCGAAGAACACCATACGAACACCACGCCCGAGGAAAAGCCACAATTTATTGATTTACGAGATAATTGTGTTTACATACGAGATTTTCAATGTTCTGATTCAAGTTTGGAGAAGGCCTTCTGTAATATTCGTAAATTAGCGAATGAAATGAATGTAAAAATTCCTGAAGATTCTGTCATTCATATAGAGGTGCAGGAGAAGTCTAACAATTATCTTGACTACTATGTTTACTTTTGTGACGAGAGCATTAAAGAAAAATTTCTAAGGCATAAACGTCCTCGTGTGTACAATCCAGAGACAAGGCCTTTAAGAATATTAAATTATAGTTATTGGCTCATTGTTGACATTATGAATATACAATCTTCTGATTTGAGTTTGGAGACGGCCTATAGAAATCTGAGCGAAATAGCGGAAAAAATATTAAGTGACTATAATATGTTAGGCGGTGATTTGCAATTTATAGAATGTATCGATCATATAGACGTGTTTAGTACAAAACCAAATTTTCTTACTTATTCTGTTCAGTTTAACAGAGGGTTTGTTAAATTGGAATTTCTAAACAGAATAGATAATTTAAAACAATTCCCAGAAACAAAATCTTTAGAAATTTCAGATGGGGGTGATCATATATTAAATATACGTAACATAAATAACGTTAGCATGACTGTAGCTAGTGCTAGTGTTGTTGGGGTGGCGGAACTAATTGGTTTGTCATTAGCCACCGATGATTTTAAATGTATATATGTTCTTAATTATGTTCCTTATAATTTTTATGATCGTAGACTTTCTTTAATTGTTGAGTTTTCTAGCAAGCAAGTAAAAGATGAATTTCTAAAGAAAAAACATAAATTAAAAGAAATGGAATATTGTAAATATCATTCTGTTACAATTTCGAATGTTAATGCAAAAAGGAACGTTGTTTCGATCGCTTATGAGTATGATAAAGCCACTGTTATTAGTTTTATTGGATTAGCGAAACAGCTGGGTTTCTCACTTAATCCTGACCAAATTCAAAATTTCTTTGATTTGTCAAAATTCATTGACGGAGCATGTACTCGCTAGAGCGAGTAGTAGTGAAAATTCACATTTCCAGAGACCACATACAAGCCTCTCTTTAACATTTTCTTATTAAAACATTGCATATCCAATCACAATGCATGCCCTTAGGCATATGTCGACACTAAAATTTTATTTTTTTTTTTACATTTCAACAAAAAATTTCTTTTTTTTTTATTACAACTTAAATTCATGGAATGTTTCTTTAGTTTAGTATTAATTATTCTATTATTTTCTGCATTTAATTATCTTTATTTTTTTTTGATTAATATTAAATAAAGCCAATATTTGTTTTTAATAAACTGTGTGTGTCTTACAATTGTTTTCTTATTTTAAATAAATTCTCAACTTTTTACTTTTAATGATTGATTATTAATTAGCTTCACTAAACACTGTTCATGTACGCAATGGCCTCAACAATGCATTGGATTCCATTTAAACAGTGTCTCATGCTAAAGGTTTCGAATCTCGTTTTCGATATTGTCAACTGCCATCCAAATCTCCATGAACTACTGGGTGTTCGAAAAGATGGGCTACACAAATTGTCCGTAGATGGCTATAAAATACAATTTCCTTTCTAATATGAACTTCTTTAGTGTCTATTTTATGCTCCACTTCATTAAAAATCACTAATAACTTCACAATATTCCTTAAAAACTGAGAGAAAATTCAAAACTTTACCGCCGTATTTTTCTTTTCTGCTATAGAAATAATAAGAATATATCGCAAGCTGTTTCCGAAAATGATGCTGTAATTAAAGGAATAACAGTGAAATTATTTGCTCTTGTTCGTTCCGGCAATAATTAAAAACTCATCATACTCTGGTCGACCAAATTTTTAAACAATCCTGAAGTAACTCAGGATTGGTGGCTACTTAAAAAACGTGGATGTTGCTAATTCAGTTAGCTGAATTGGTTAAAGTTTTATTATATGTATTAGAGAATGACGCAATACTTTATTTTAAATAAGACTTTACATATTCAGCTCGCTGAATTAGTATCATTTTAATATTTTCATAAAATAATGCCCAGAGATATATTGGCGGATGGGATTAGGCGGATTTACTTTCGCCGTCTCGAGTATCCAGGACAAACATCAGCTATAACAAAGTACTTCCATGCACAATTGGCATTCACAATGGGAGAACAGTTTAAAGGGAAGATGGACATTTCCCATGGATGGAGAACAAACATTGCGAGCTGAATTTCTACGTGATCCAGGAAATATCTGCACAGATTTAGACATGATATCTCCCCTACATATATGCCCAAACTGTGTAGATGAGCAGGAAGATGCCGATCATATTCTAATAGGCTGCCTCAGCTTTAGATGGTCCGAAGAAATGAGTTTTGGGCCAAACCAGCTTATAGGAGATATGTTGAATTCCGGACAAAAACAGTCAGCAAATGGCTGAGGTTATGCTGGAACTCCAAAAATTGGATGTACGAAGGCGTAATTTAATTTAATATGAGAAAGCTTTAAAGCTAATCAGTCGTCCGCGAAGTAATACATTACGGCAGTACCGCGGGGGGGAGAGTGGTTGAAGAATATAGGAGGTGGGTTTAGTACGTAGGGAACAGCAGTGATGGTGAATCTGGAAACTAGCGATCGATCGTTTATAGCCCAATGTTTAGCTTCTGGAATCACTAGACCACATACATGGGAAGTTTGCGGAATGAGAAAGAATCACTTGATCTTTTACAGTATACTGAACTTCGTCGCGACAAAAGGTTAGTAAGAGTTAAGCTATGGTCAGACTGAGTAAATATTTGAAGTAAAACATTATTTTTTTCTTCGCTCTAGTGTGACCATAAAATATTTTAGGGGTGCAAACAATATTTTGAAAAACAAATTTGTTTGCTTGCAAACAAAAATGTTTCTAATGTGACCATAATGTGACCACCCTCGTCAAATATTTTCTCCTTTTTTTCGAGCAAATAAATATTTGATCTTGCAAAAATTTTGTAAGAGCAAACAGTGGCAAATAACAGTTGTTGCAAGCAGTGTTGTCCACTTTTAATAATAAATTATAAATTTTTTTCATAAAATCACCAAAACGGAAAACTTTTAATAATAAACTTTATAAAAAAATTAGTAATTTAAAAAAATAGTGTGAAGATCTTTCGACAGCTTTATTAAAAGTTTTGATCCATTAGTTCATTATGAACCAGGAACAAAAAAATATTATTTTTTATCACATTTTTTAAATGCAAGTTCGTACCAAATGAAAGATCATACATGTAATTTGCTACAGAAAGTTCTATGGAACAAAAATTGATTAACCTACAATTGCAATACCTACTGCAAAAAAAATCAGGTAAAGATCATAATTTTTGTTTAATAGACGAATGGGTCCAAATTTTTAATACGTCAATCGAAAGCTCTTTGAAAGAACTTTTCTTTTATATCCATCTCAGGGATGATTATATTTCAAAGTTTTATTAAAGCAGCAATTTAGTATCTGGACCTTAGAGACCAATATCTCAAAAACCAGTCTTCGACGGTACAAAATTTTTGTGTATATATACAGTATGGTATTAAGTTTTATATTTTATCGTTTAAACGCAATTTAATTGTCAACACTGTTGTAGAAAAGAAAACAATTAAACAGCTGTGCGAATTTACTTTATTTTTTGGCAAAGAATATGGCGGCTGCTCCGCAACAAATAATGTTTCCTCATCTTCCATTTCGAATTTTTATTTATTTATGTTATATTTTTCCCTTTATTTCTGGTGTTCTGATTAAACAAATTTTATTTGTATTTTGTGAAGTTTATTTTCGTTTTGTGAAGTGTCTGTTTTGTTTTGTTTTTTTAATCATATGTACCCTTTCGTTTGATTCTCTTCTTCTGATGAAACAAAATTTTGTTTATGAGAAAACAAAAATATTTACTTCGGTCTGACCGCAGGGTAAACATGCTTGCTCCAGACTGTATTTGATGCTGTTTCATTGTTATTTGGGAAAAAAAATTTTGTCAAATATTTACCGTCGATGTGACCAGCAAACAAACTACGGAAAAATTTAATGCAAATACGAGTAAACATATTTGAAGCAAATATTTTTTCAGTGTGACCAAAGCTTTACCCTTTGCAGATTGCGTGCAGTACAATAGGTCGTATGGCAGTAGTAATCTAGTACCTCAATACGATAATAAAATACTGTACGGACTTGGCAGTGATAATATGTAACATGTGCTGATCCAAATACAATACATCAAATATGACTTGCCAAAATTTTGAGTTTTTGGGATAGTTTGGGAACAGGTAGAAGTCGCCGTAGTCTAGTAGGTAGTGTGTTGGCTTATTAGACGCAAAAGCCTGGGTTCGAGCCCCAGGCCAGGCATCAAAGACAAAAATACAAAAAGTATTTTTTCGGCGACTTCCTCTCAGTAGATTTCTGGCAAAAACTCTGAGAGTAAATAAAAATTGCCATGAAAAGTTTCTCAATAAATAAAAATCTGTCGTTCGGAGTCGACTTTAAACTGTAGGTCCCACCACTCATTTATAAAATTAACACACACAACATAAGTGGTGTGAGAAACTAGGACGTTGTACAATGGGTCAATTCGACCTCCGGGTACTGTACTTGTCTTAATTGACAAGTACACGTCCTCTAGCCTAACCTAACCTAACCTAACCTTGGGAACAGGTACAGTCTTAATCACATTAGTAAAAATTCTTTTTTTTTGTTGTCCGTAATAGTCTGTCTAAGCCAGAAATTTGAACGTTTAGAATCGAAATGCTATTAAGACTATCGTTGACGATAATCGTGACGTAAACGACGTAGTTTTAAATGAAAATTTAATAAAAAAAAACTTAATGTGGACGAACCATCATTTCAAGCGGTATATAAAGGGTCCGCCAAATAACTTTTTTTTGAAAATGCTTTAAAAAAAAACTACTGAATATTTTCTCAAATTTCTTTTTTATTTAAAAGTACAATCCTTCCGTTTAATAATGGAAAATAATTTCATTCAAATGGCTGTCTCGGCTGCCCATGCAGTAGCCTACACCAGAAGATGACGATTTTAGCAAAAAAAAAATCATATTTTCAGATGAAGCTCATTTTGATCTTGGCGGGTATGTAAACAAGCAAAATTGTCGCATTTGGGGCACAGAAAACCCGCACGCATACATTGAAAAGCCGACGCTCGCAAAACGAGTCACTGTTTGGTGCGGATTTTGGTCCAGAGGCATAATTGGGCAATTTTTTTTCGAAAATGAGCAAGGAGTGGCCGTTACAGTCAATGGCGATCGTTATCGGGCCATGTTGAATGAATTTTTGTTCACAAAAATTGAAGAGGAGGATATTGGCAATATTTGGTTTCAACAGGACGGCGCTACGTGCCACACAGCCGAAGCTATACTCGATGCTTTGCGCCCTGTTTTTGAAGATCGCATTATCAGCCGCAGAGCTGATGTCGTTTGGCCACCTCGCAGCTGCGATTTGGCACCGTTGGACTATTATTTGTGGGGTGCCGTCAAAGATAAGTGTTACGCCGACAAGCCAGAGACAATTGACACTTTAAAGGACAATATTCATGAAGCCATTGGTGAAATACAGCTGCACACAATCGATAATGTGCTTAAAAATTGGACCGATCGTGTAGGCTACTGCATGGCCAGCCGAGGCAGCCATTTGAATGAAATTATTTTCCATTATTAAACGGAAGGATTGTACTTTCAAATAAAAAAAGAAATTTGAGAAAATATTCAGTAGTTTTTTAAGCATTTTCAAAAAAAAAGTTATTTGGCGGACCCTTTACATATGTACATATATACGTAAATATGTTCAAAGCTATTTACTGCTTTATCGACATAAAGTTTATAATGAAATAAATAAATACAGTTCTATTAACAATATTCATAATTCAGAAAATATAAACAAAAGTTGTGATGTTTTAAGCAGAACAAGAACAACAATAATAAACAATTGAGAACTGTTAAATAAAATATTTTTTTTTATTTTAATAAATGCATTCTCTTTATAACTGTGGTTAAAAGAAAAGAAAATTAAAAACAATTTTTATTTAAAAAAGAAGAAGACAAAAGAATCAATAATACACATTGCACTGGTAGTCGTAAATCATGCAATAATTGGCGTTATTACCCGGATGTTGATTTATAATGTTTTTCTCAAATCTTAATTATTTAAGAAAAAAAAACAAAATTTCAATTTATAATAATTTGTTTCTGCCTGGTAATAACTGGCAGTTTGTTTGTTTGTTCGAGAACTATAGTAGGTAGTCGATCTTGTCGGAAACAACCTTAGCGAAAGAATTACATACATGCCTAGGGGGAGATAAAAATGAGTGGCGTGACCTAAAGTTTAAAGTCGACTTCGAACGACAGATTTTTTTGAGAAACTTTTCATGGGAAGTTTATTTACTCCCAGAGTTTTTGCCAGAAATCTGCTGAGAGGAAGTCGCCCAAGAAATAATTTTTCATATTTCGTTTTCTTTGAGATGTCTGACCTGGGGTTTGAACCGTGGCGTCACGTCTAAAAAGCCAACACACTACCTACTAACGGCTACTACTTCTCCTCCTATTACTACTACTACTACTATTACTATTACTACTACTAATATTACTACTTTTATTACTCCTCCTACTACTACTACTCTTATTACTACTACTACTACTACTACAACTACTACTCCTCCTACTGCTACTACTATAATAAGCCAACAGACTACCTACTAGATGACGGCGACTTCATTTAACCTTCTGCTAAATTCCAGTTTATGGGGAATTTCAAGGCAACGAGCAGGTTGATCAGTTTGCGAGTAGTCGAGTCTCCACGCCGTTGATGAGGGAGGAACCTTTCTGTTGAGTGCGAAGAAGAGTTTTGATACTCAGCGAAAAGGAAGATAGGGAGAGGCATAGACTCTTTGAGTCATACATCAAACGATTCAGGAACCATATGATCGTAGTAACCAGTTTTTTTTGCCAGACCGCTGTACATTTAAAGTAAGCACGTTCAACATGGGAATAGTCTGGAACCCAATATGTAAATAGGTTCAGTGAGTATTAAAATGAATCATCAGAATACATGTTTGGAACCTTTGTCTAGCATACTTTGTCCAGCATTTCGCTAGGTATCTAGGACTAGTGGCAGCTTTAATGTTTTCTTTTAGATCTGCAACTGTGTTTGGCACAGAAAAGATAGTCTAGTGATGGTCCATAGACTAGAAGTGACATAAATTGCTTGCCAAACTGGTCTCTCAAAATGTTCATGGCATTAGGCTTGCGTATGTGGAGCTGTTTTGTTCAAATCATATGCAAACCAAGATCAAAACTTTCTTTTTTGCGTAAGACTACCTACTAAACTACAGTGAAGGAACTTCTGGTTGTATATTACAAGGGCAATATATTCACAATGCGGTTGAATTATTAGCATGTAATTTTTATGTACCCGTCCTATTCGTATGTGCAGGTATAGATGTTTTCTTGCCTCTGACAATTTAAATTTACTTCAAATTTAAAGCTCATAAAAACTGCTTTCTTTTTCTGTCCTATTACAACTTATTTCCTTAGTAGGTGTCATCCGCTGAAGGTTGGCAGCATTATAAAGTCTTTGCCAGAAATCGAAAAAGTGTCAGTAATTACCACTATTAGTTAGAATATTACGTTAGGTTAGGTTAGAGGACGTATACTTGTCAATTAAGACAAGTACAGTACCCGGAGGTCGAATTGACCCATTGTACAATGTCCTAGTTTCTCACACCACTTATGTTGTGTGTGTTAATTTTATACATGAGTGGTGGAACCTACAGTTTAAAGTCGACTCCGAACGACAAATTTTTGAGAAACTTTTTTTTCATGGCAATTTTATTTTTCTACTCAGAGTTTTTGTCAGAAATTTGCTGAGAGGAAGTTGCTGAAGAAATACTTTTTGTATTTTGTCTTGATGCCTGGCCTGGTGCTCGAACCCTGGCTTTTACGTCTCATAAGCTAACACACTACCTACTAGACTACGCCGACTTCTAAGTTAGAATGTTTCTCTACTGGATGGAACATATTCTTGTCATAAATCTAAAGCACCGAAACTAGGACTCAGGTAGTCAGATAAACTGAGGTAGTCTTACTTTGCCTGGCTAGACCGAACGTATTATATGATACTTAATCTAGAGAGTAGTAGGATCTGGTGAATGAGATTCTAACTTCTAAAGGAAAAGACCTGCGCAATTTATCCTTTAAGAGAGCCGCCATATTTAATGATGATTCATTTTTTCTGACGCGCTGAAGATTTCGATTCTCCTCGAATTGCCGAATAATTACAGTGTTTTACAGGTAAACGATTACGTCATTGTTAAGGCATATTTGCCTTGTTCGAACAACAATGCTTTGGATCATGCAAAAAACATGGTTTTTTTAAGGCATTGTAGACAGCAAAACTCTTTATTTAGCCGAATGAAAAAAACTTCCTGCCGCATAATTACAGTGTTTTCCAGCTAGAGAATTACGTCGTTGATGGGTCATATTTTCCGCTTTCCAACAACAATGCATTAGACAATGCAATGGATATGGATTGCTTAAGACATTGTTGAGAGAAGAACTCTTTAATTAGGTGAATCGAGGACACTCTCTACATAAATTTTTGATGTCTCTCTCATACAATGTTAACAGATTCAAATTTCATGTCCATAAATATGCACCTAATATATGTATGTAGGAACCATCCACAGAATGTTGGTCTTAAGGTGAAAGTCATCGAAACGTGAAATATATTGTAATTCAAACTGTTAGTATTCAAAAGAAGAATTGTTTGTAAAAATTATGACCTTTGCGATTTGAATAGCGACTCTGTATCAGAGATCAGCAATGAATCGCTTTTTCGCTACTCATAAGTACTCATGAAATTTTGAGTATGAATGGAGTCAACAGTATTGAAATCCAACTACTCTGATTCATTCGTACTCAGTACAGCATTGATTTATAAGTACAGGTTACAATGAGTATGAGTACAACGTTGACATCAAACTCATAACATTCGAACTATGTTTGATTCATACGCCTACTCATTCAGATTCATAAATTTAGAAAAATACTTATAAATGAGTCGAGTGATTCGAATCATTCGTCAAAATTTACAGTCTTATTTGTTGTTGCATTTACAAAGAAAGAAGAAAGACACAAACAAAGAAGACAAAGCCAAAGAAGGCAAGCAGAGCAAACACGCAACTTTCTTGTGAGTATTGTAGTGTTCGTACGCGAATCATACTTATGCTGTAGTTACCCACACGTAACGTAACGTACCGTAGAAAACGTTCTCTTTTTAGCATATGGAGAACAATGTAAACGATTACCGAAACGTTCTCTCTCGTTAGCAAAACGGAACGATCTGTATAAAACTGAATTCTCCCACGTTTTTACGTGACATTTGAACATGTCAGAGAATGAGCAGTGTTGCCACGAAAAAAATATTGTAACCAAGTAAGGAAAAAGAAAAATATGACGAAAATCAAATTCGCAGTTTTTTATTTTATTTTTTTTTCAAATTTAAATTATAATTGAAAAAAAAAGAAACGAAAAATAACAAAATAAAATTATAGTCTTACTAATTAATTAATTTTAACAAACAAAACAAATAATAACCAAATCCGGAAAAATCTACACATTGAACAAAAAACGGCAACACTGATGATGAGTCTGTATACCAATTTCTTTGCATTGTGTTGTGTTCGTTTTTGTGTTGTTTTGTGTTCTGTTTCGTTTTTATTTACATTCTTCGTTGGCATATGTCCCGTTTTGAACGTTTCTATAACCACACAAACGTTTTTAAGGCTATGTACGTTACGATTTTACGTTTCTTACGCTTGGGTAACCAAGGCATTAATATTTTGTGATTCGTGTATACGATGAGTGATGAGAGTCGAAATCAAAAACCTCTGCGTATAGTTAAGTATGAGTAGCATGAGTATTTCAAACTTTGAATATGAGTAGTATGAGTATGACATTAAAATAAGTATGAATGCGTATAAGTATCAGAAATTATAAGTATGATTCGAATCTACTCATCGTTTTGAATACTCATTGCTGACCTCTGCTCTGTATTGGAATGTATCAAAAGATATACTTATGAGGGGCTGCGAAGCACAACAGATTTTGATTTTAAAAAATAAAATCCATCAATATATCAATAGATTTATTCGTATTATTTAATATACAACATCTATATTTACAATAGCTTTGGTTTCTCATATTGTTGTCTACTATTTAAACAAAATAAATAAAAATAAATTTGCTAATCTGTTTAACACTTTTTTTTTGTAAATAAAATACAAAAAAAAAATATTAAATTGATTGCTTAACTTAATTTTTTTCTTTTTTCTTTTTTTTTTTTTTGTGAGTCATTGAAATGCATGAGATTTTACAAGAAAAACTTGATGAATTTTTCTGTTTAGAAAAATATCAAACGAATTGACTTGAAGGTGTTAATAATGCAATTATAATGTATTCTTCATATTCTTCATTAAATCTAGCTTTCTCAAACAGTTAGATGGCTGGGAAGAAGAGATTTTAAGGCAAAAATCTCATCTCTTTAGTATTACTGGTTAGGTTTAGACAAATATGCTGTGAAATTGTAAAATAACCGGTTAAAGTTGTAAAATTTATATTTTTTTCCATTGAAAGCTTATTTATTGTGGTGTTAAACATTTTAAATATTACAAAATTTAACGTTTAAACATTAAAACAAAATTGCTAAGAGATGACCATAAAAGAGAATTATCACAGTTTACACCGCCTGTAGAGATATCCTTCAAAATTAAAGTAAAAAGTTGTGTATATAACTGGTGATGTTTTTTGCTATTTGGTCTTAGTATGGTCTTAGCATCAGTTCACCATGAATAGAAAAATAAGCGAACAACGCTAGCAAATCGTGAAACTTACTTACTTGGCCATTAGCAACCCGATTAACGGATTCCGGCCTGCTGTAACACATCCTTCCAGGCATTTCTGCTAATTGCGAGCCTACGCCAGTTGGTCACACCAATCGATGATAGGTCTGCCTCGATTTGGTCCTTCCAACGGATACAAGGTTCTCCTCTTCGCCGACTTCCGCAGATCCCCGTTTCAAATACCCGTCTCGCCGGAGCATCCTCCTCCGCAGAACAATACGCGGAACGACAAAGTTGAGCTAGAGCAGTCGCTGGCTATTAATACACTCCACAACGTCTATGCCGTTGAGGAGCTCATACAGCTCACTTTTGGATCGCATGCGGAAATCATCGCCAACTCGCACTAGACCGAAGATCTTACGCAGTACTTTTCTCTCGAATACTCTTAAGGCTGCTGCATCAGTGCTTAGTAAGAGGTCCACGCCTCATGCGTCATAAAGAAGCTCGGGTAGGATGAGCGTCTTGTAGAGTATTCGTTTTGTCGTACTAGAGGGGTCTCTGCTACTCAATTGCCTACTGAGACCATAGTAGCCCCTGTTGGCAAGTGCTATCCTGCGCTTGATCTCCAGACTGACATCATTATTGGCGGTAACGGCGTAGCCAAGATAAGTAAATTCCTTGACTATATCAAAAGTATAGTTATCGGCCGTAATCTGAGAATCAATATGCCGCACGTTTCTACTTGCCGATATACTTCGTTTTGCCGTCCTTTACTGTCAGACCTATCTTAGAAGACTCCCGTTCAATAGCACTAAAGGCAACAGTAACAACATATCGCTTGGTACGCCCTATGATGTCTATGTCGTCAATGTACGCAAGCAACTGGACACATTTTTGAAAAATATTGCCATTGCGATACACTCCCGCCTTTCGCAGAACACTCTCCATGACAGAGTTGAAGAGATCGCATAATAAGGAATCGCCTTGTCTGAAATCTCGCACGGTGCTGCCGGAATTGCTAAGCGTCATAGCCTTATCAGCTTCACAGGTGTACCAAGCTTAGATATTGCGGCCAAAACACGATCCCTTATGAGGCTATCAAAGGCTGCCTTATAGTCGACAAAAAGATGGTGTGTGTCGGCTTGTTGTTCGTGGGTCTTTTTCAGGACTTGGCGTAGTGCGACAGTCTGGTCGAAGGTGGACTTCCCAGGTCTGAAGCCGCATTGATAAGGTTCAATCAATGTTTTGACGAGTGACTTCAGTCGTTCACACAATACTCCTGTAAGAACCTTATATGCGATACGGAGAAGGCTTACACCCCCGAGAAGTTCGTAATCTAAAAGAAATATGCATTCGTATCGAATAATAATCTCCACTTTTGCCTCAATGACCAAGTCAATAAATAAAATTACCGAATTCATTGTAAAAAGCAGCCAAAGGCGATTTAAGAATTGTCAATGAATTCTAAAGGATAGTCTACTTGGTACAGTTTGTTAGTCGAAGGTATTATTAAGAAAATGGAAATGATAAACAAAAACTACAAAAACCAAAAACCATATACCAGTACCCGCAGTATGAAAGAAAAGGGAATAGACAAGTAAGCAAGGAGGCAACAAGACACAACGTAAACAAAATAATACCCAAACAACAATGAAACACCGATAGAGATCTCTAGAAGGCGAAGAAACGAACATTCGACTTCACGAACATTCATCAGACTGTTTATATGGGCATATAAAAAGGCAAAACAAAGCAGGCAACGGGTAGTAAGAATTCAGTCAGTCTTGAAGACGCGTTGCGTGTGAAGAGAATAATGGTGGTTTTAACATCTCCGGTATACAGATCGATCAAACAATTGCTTTTGTTTACGCAAAGGGTGTAAGCAAAGAACGAAGCGTACTTCTTCAAGATCGATGAAATTCACAACGTTCCAGGCAATGGAACAAGGTAACATGCGATGATTACAGAACTTTTTTCAAAATTGGCAAAAATTTGCGTCAGTTGATATGCGACATGAGGAGATGATGCCCAATGCAACACAGCATGCGAAACCATAACCGTATTGAGAGGCAGGTTTGGCAAGAAAATAATCAAAAATCATGCGATTTGAAAGTCTTTCACGTACAAGGACAAATTAATCACAATATTGCAGCTTCCATTGGAGACAAGTGTCAAATTAGTTGTCATTTGTTTAGTTTGTTTTGCCAAATCATTATGAACTATCATAGACAACGACATGCGTTCACTAAAGTAGTGGGCGACTGAGCCTAATTGTCTTTGAAAAATCATATTCAGCGATGAAACTTGGCCATATGAGATCCAAACCGTCAAAGGCATACCAAAAAAGTTTCTGTTTGATGTGGATTTTGGGATAGCGGTCCTTAGTTTTTTGTGAAAGACGCGGTTAATGACTACCAACTTTTTCAGCCTGTATTGTATTGAAGACAAATGGCATATTGTTGTAATAGGATGGCGCAACGTACCGCACAGTTCTTGCAACATTGGATATCCTGCATGAAGGATTTGAGAATACGATCACCTCAATTGGGGATGATATGGGCTGGCCACCAAGATCACGCGATTGCGTCCTTTTACACTTTTTCTTGTGGAGTTTTCTTAAGGCGTTGGTGTATACGAATAAGCCACAAACCACAGCGGTCTTTAAAGCCAATATTCATTCTGATTTATGCGTCGAGAATCGGGGAAAATTGAACATTTTGTATATACTGAACCCAAAGAAACCGTGATAGGTTTAGGAAGCGCTTAATAAAAGACTGGATATATATAGTATAGCTGTGACTTTAGTACCCCCTTTTTTCAGTCACTATTTTTTCTTCATTGTAATTGTTGTGTTTTTGATTATGTATAGGACTGGAAAAGTAGTGTCAGATTTATAACTTTTGATAATGAAAGATAAAGAAAAAACTTGTAGAACTTTGTCCTCAGATTAATCTCTATACTCCTTACATTTTTCACTTCTTCGTCTCCCTTTCATACACATTGGTATTCATATTGACATTAAGTAGTATTAATAATAATTTTAGAGCCATTATTACAATTTACCGTTTAACTTGGGTTTAGTTAAAGGTACTTTAGCTAAAGGGAATTGTAAAGTTACTTTTAAGTTACTGTAAAGTTACTTCATTTTGTTGTTGTTGTATTTGCTCATTTTGTTTATATTTGAAGTTGCCATATTGAAAATAATATATAATATGGCAAGTTCAAACATAAACTTAACTTTAAAAGTTAGAGGTAGGATGATCATCCCTTTAGCTTAACGCTTACTTTTACCTTATTGTCCACTTATAATAATGAAAAACAATTCATCTGCCCGTTAAAATCCTCCCTTTAGTTAACGGCAAGTTGTAATAATGGCCCCTAAATTACATTTAAATTAATAAAGGTGTACTATGAATACATACATAACATACATAATTGGCCATTACAACTCTTTAGCCAGGATTACGGCCTACCTTCTTACTATGAATACATATGCTCTTCATTTTTAACATCAAGTGGCAACATATTGTACAGATTTAGGGCCATTATTACAACTTGTCGGCAAACTTGGGTTTAGTTAAAGGTACCTTTAGCTAAAGGTAAAGGTACAACTTACAGATAAAATTGTTCAAAAATATGGCAGTACCGGAGCAATGTCGATAAAACTGCTCAATTATACAACTTTTTTTATAACTTAATGGCTACCGCGGGCTTCGTTTTTTTGTTGTATATGCTCATTTTGTTTAAATTTGAAGTTGCCATAATGAAAATAATATATATGGCAAGGTCAAACATAAAGTGACCTTTAAATGTTAAATGGTAGGATGATCCTCCCTTTAGCTTAACGATCACTTCTATCTTATTGGGTACTCATAATAACGAAAAACAATTTATCTACCCGTTAAAATCCTCCCTTTAGTTAATGGCAAGTTGTAATAATGGCCCTTAGTCCTCTATAAAACAGCGATTTTTGTTTTTTTGCAGTGCTGCTAGCTTGTTGAATCCTTAAGTCAATGACGTTTTTCAAACTGTATGGTTGAATCTCTAACGTAACGTAGTTGTTCTGTTAATAGCCTGTTGCATTGCCTATCTTCATTTTTTTTAATATAACTCATGTACATTTTATTGTGTCTTAACATAGTCCAAAGACTATACAATTTTAAGTTGCTTTAATTGGATTGGTGTATCTCGTCTTATCACCATGAAGGTGATCTCCTAATGACTTAGCTTGTACTATTGACTAATTAATTAAGCAACTATTAATCTATTGTTAATTAATTAAATTAATTTTGCATTATCTGTCCTTCGTTGCTTATAGTATTCTCTTCTACCCTGACCAAGCTTACCGGTATTTTATTGTAGTGTTGAATTCAATGAATTCCATAAAAAGTATTTTTTAAAAACTAAAAGAAAAATAAAATAAAATTAAAACAATTAAATTATACACAAAGAGAGCCAAACCTCTATTATTAATCGATTATGTACACTATTTTCCGCACATTTAAACCAAAACGAAGTGTTCAGTCAGTCAGTCAGTCAGTTCCAACCAACCAACATCATTTCTGACAATTTATTTCAACTTCAAAACAATAGTTTTTAATCATCATTGTATTGTCATTACCACATACATACATATATTTAGATATTCAGACAAAACAAAAGAAATTATAAAAAAAATTAAATTCGAAACAATTTTAAATAGCTAAACGAACGATAAGGGATCCAACCACACAATTAAATATTTAAGCCACCAACCGAACGACCATCATCACCGGCATCATTATAATGGAATTTGATTTTGAATAGTTTTTTCCCCTTTTTCTTTTTGTTTCTTTATTAACCGCCTGAAATTATTGCAAAAATTTTCAGAAGTACTTGAATTACCCTCAGGATAGTAAGACTGCCGTGATTTATGATTCAACAGCTTAAAAATTCAAACGAATTCGAATCCAGATCGAAATCTAATTTTGAAAATAAAGTGTTAAACGACGCTTTAATTGGGTTACACACCGAACTGCTATCCCAAAATGGTAATTGAGGCCAATTACAACACAAAACACAATGAAAGATTCAGTCGATCAAAACCGATTATCTGATGCTCTACATCGAATTATATTTTTTGAACTTGTTAGTCTTTTTTTTTCATAAATAATCATTGTTCAGTTATGGACCCTAATTCGTTCAGGTGTACGATAATGAAACTGGGAAGATATACCGGGTTATCCATTTCGTGGTTTCAAAAGTAAACGTAAATAAAACACATATAAAATATTTTTTTTTTCATGATATTTCTTTTTGTATTGTAAAGTTTGAATGTTGATATGCGATGGGTGAAATACTACATCATTTAAATGACATCCACGCGAAGTGTTGCAAGCACGACCACTTTTTGACACATATTGGGCGGTATCTCAGCCATAACTTGACGAATATTGGTTTTTAAGTGCTCAAGAGTTGAAGGTTTATCTGCATAAACACGGTCTTTCGCGTAGCCCCACAAAGAAAAGTCTAATGGTGTCAAATCGCATGATCTTGGTGGCCAGTTGATATCGCCACGACGAGAAATTACGCGGCCAGTAAATGTCTGTTGCAATAAAGCCATATTCGCTCGAGTTGTGTGGAACATATTCCACATATTCTCCAAGTCGTATTCTTCAATAGCAGTCAAAAAAAAAAAGTCGGTTATCATATGACCATAACGCTCCGAATTGACGGTGACAGTCGTTCCATCGTCGTTTTCGAAGAAGTAAGGTCCAATCACACCTTCGGACCAAAGAGCGCACCAAACAGTGACTTTCTGGATGTAATGACCTCTCTTCAATTACTTGAGCATTCTCAGAACTCGAAATCCGACAATTTTGTTTATTAACATACCCACCGAGTGTGAAATGTGCTTCATCGCTGAAGTAAATTTTGTTCGAAAAATTGCCGTCCACCGCCTGTTGTTCAAGCACCCATTCCACGTATCTACGACGTTGTGGTCAGTTGTTGCGTGATCTGGACTTTATATGGATGTAGGTGTAGATCTAAATGCAAAATACGCCATAATGTGCCGTAAGATAGTCCTAATTCCTGAGAACGACGAGGAATGGACACATTTGGGTCTTCGGCAACACTTTCACTTACAATAGCGATATTTTCAGCGGAACGAGCGAAACGATTATGCACATGCCTTTCAATATTTGTAACCACTCCAGTCTCTTCAAATTTCTTCACAATTTTTCCAATTGCTTGCGTAGTTGGACGATTATGTAAACCTCTAATCTCCTCTTAAAGCACGATACGTGGCTGCGGCAGAATCACCATTTTTGTAGTAGATTTTGATAATTTTTATGCGTTGTGTGATAGTTAAGCGATCCATATTTTCGTCAATGTCAGACTTTCAACTGAAAAGAAAAAAATTGGTTTCACAACTTAGTTTGACAGATGTCGAATTCCAGTTCCATACTTTTGAAACCACGAAATGGATAGCCCTTTACATATGTATCTCTCTTGAATGGGCATCAAAAGTAGGTTTATATGACATATGGCAGCGCAGATGAGAGTCCCAGCAGAAAGCCACCTCTCCATATTATCAGGGCGCTGATACTAACGCTATTGCCCTTGTAATATACAACCAGAAGTTCCTTCGCTTATTAGACGTAAAGACAGGGTTCAAACCCCAGGCTAAACATCAAAGCAAAATACAAAAATTATTTATTTTTTGGCGACTTCTCAGCACATTTCTGGCAAAAACTCTTGAGAGTAAACAAAAATTGCCATGAAAAGTTTCTCAAAAATCTGTCGTTCGAAGTCGTCATTAAACTGTAGGTCCCTAGCACCCATGTATACAATTAATACACACAACATAAGTGGCGTGAGAAGCTAGGTCGTAATCCTGACTGAAGGGTTGTAATGACCAATTATGTATGTATGTATTGACAAAACATTGAAATCCATAAAACAATACCTCAGTGCTGTAATGAACCAAAAGATTTCACTCTCTTCAGAACGCGATAGTTAACCTCAAAGATAGACTTTGTGGCCTCAGTCTACGCAGGCCAGTCAAATATAGGCAATGGCCCCAGGAAGGAATATCCCCTCCTTTACTTGATGCAGTTAAAGGAGGTTCTGCTTTTGTGTTAGTGATAACAAAGCCACAAAGACCCTGAAAGCCCTAAAAGTCGGTATCATACTAACCATGCTCGTACTTATCGTATCTTATTTGCCTCCTTGATCCTATATATAGAAGAGTGTATTAAACGAGCAATATGTATGTATCCTACTATAGTTAGACGTCGAAGATATCATGCACCCTGTATACATATATTGTTATGAAAATGGAAACGGTGTAACATCGTTTAACATTAAAATGAGCAAAAGCTACACAAACAAATACAACGAACTTGTTACAAATAAACCAACGACATCAGTATGAAAGAAAAGGGTATAGACAAGTAAACAAAAACGTAGCAACAAGCAAACAAGCAATGTGAACAAAATACACAAACAACAATGAAGTCGCGATAGAGTTCTCAAGAAGGCGAAACCACGAACGTTTGACTTCAAGAACATTCATCAGACTGTTTACTTGGGCATATAAAAAGGCAAGACAAAGCAGGCAACCAGTAGTAAGAAAAAAACAATCGTGGTTTAAAGCTAGCCGTTGTAAAGATCTATCGAACAGAAGTGTAAATTGTTGTTGTAACATCAAGTTGTGAACAGTGGCACACAAAAGTAGTCCGAACAATGAAGAGTTTAATTGAAACTAAACACAAATTTATTTTTATTTTGTTTGCAATCAACGAACTCATATTTTAAACTTTTTTGAAAATGTAACAAAAATTTAAAAATATGATCAACGATTGATGTTTCGAAGAAAACCAGAAACACAATCAACATTTTGTTTACTGCTGATTTAGAAGTCGCCGTGGTCTAGTAGGTAGTGTGTTGGCTTATTAGACGTAAAGCCAGTGTATGAGCCCCAGGCCAGACATCAAGACAAAATACAAAAAATATTTCATCGGCGACTTCCTCTCAGCAGATTTCTGGCAAAAACTCTTGAGAGTAAATAAAAATTGCCATGAAAAGTTTCTCAAAAATCTGTCGTTCGGAGTCGACTTTAAACTGTAGGTCCCACCACTCATGTATAAAGTTAACACACACAACATAAGTGGTGTGAGAAACTATGACGTTGTACAATGGGTCAATTCGAACTCCAGGTACTGTACTTGTCTTAATTGACAAGTACACGTCCACTAACCTAACCTAATCTTACTGCTGATGATTGTAATAGACGGTGTATTTGGTCTGAGAATTCCCTGTCTATGATATTAGTGCTTCAATCAGCAACAATTGCTCGTAAATAATATCGGAAATCTATACATGTAAGTTTTATATCGTCTCCATGAAAGTATAAAGGCGGCTAAGCAATAAATGATTCTTTTTAACTCCATCATATTTACATATGTATGAACTCATGTAGTTTTACCCGTTCTAATTGAATTTATTATAATAAATTATATGTAATATTTTACATATTTATTATTCTATTAATATATTCTATTATCATTGCAAGAGGAGCGCCATGTGTCTTATAATATATGAACCACATTATGACCTTCAGTGCATAAAAATCAATTCAACTGTCGTTTCACAATAAAAACTTCCGCACGTCAATCACTCTACATACGCTCAAAATGTGACATCAGACTGATGAAAACAAAGAAGAAATCGTTTATAAATGAGCGTGTGTATAACACTTATGATAGGTTGTAAATTAATTGCAGACTCGTACTATGTTCCGATTTAAATATCTGTCTCTGTCTGTAACCGGATATTTTATTGTGGTTAATATCGTAACAATAGTATTATTCTTTAACTTTTGTGCCCTACATATTTACTAAAGTGGAGTTGAGTGTATAAAGTTCGTGTGTACCATGGAGAAAAAAGTTTATTTAATTACTCTCAACAGTTTAGTAATCTTTCAGAATTATCGCTTAATTGGGGGGCTATGTTCCTCTATAAATTTTTTTATTATACAGGGGGACATTCAATTCAAGAAGAAGAACACCTTTGGGACGGTTAAATCTCCCAGTAACTATTTTGCTAGTCTAACCTAACTTACATTGTTACACAAAGAAAAAATCTTTTACGCTTTAAACTTTCCGTTGGCCAATTAATTGAACTCAAAGTGACAGGCCTTTTTCCGCCATCTAACGTTTGTCTTTTTCAACTAGTGCTTATTTCGTGAATGGCAACACTTAGCTCATGTCTGATTTGACAGATAATTAGTTTTATCCTTCCGCTGAACGAATATGGACCATCCAATGCGTTTTCGCTTCGCTAAGTGGGCCTGCGATCGACTTACAGAAGATGCCGATTTTGGCAAAAAAAAAAAAATCATCTTTTCAGGTGAAGCACATTTTGATCTTGACGGGTATGTAAACAAGCAAAATTGTCGCATTTGGGGCACAGAAACCCCGTACGCATACATTGAAAAGCCGACGCACCCAAAACGAGTCACTGTTTGGTGCGGATTTTGGTCCAGAGGCATAATTGGGCAATTTTTCTTCGAAAATGAGCAAGGAGTGGTCGTTACAGTCAATGGCGATCGTTATCGGGCCATGTTGAACGAATTTTTGTTCACAAAAATTGAAGAGGAGGATATAGGCAACATTTGATTTAAACAGGACGGCGCTACGTGCCACAGCCGAAGCTATACTCGATGTTTTGCGCCCTGTTTTTGAAGATCGCATTATCAGCCGCAGAGCTGATGTCGTTTGGCCACCTCGGAGCTGCGATTTGACACCGTTGGACTATTATTTGTGGGGTGCCGTCAAAGATAAGTGTTACGCCGACAAGCCAGAAACAATTGACACTTTAAAGGACAATATTCGTGAAGCCATTGGTGAAATACAGCTGCACACAATCGATAATGTGCTTAAAAATTGGACCGATCGTGTAGGTTACTGCATGGCCAGCCGAGGCAGCCATTTGAATGAAATTATTTTCCATTATTAACCGGAAGGATTGTACTTTTAAATAAAAAAGAATTTTGAGAAAATATTCCGTAGTTTTTTTTAAAGCATTTTCAAAAAAAAAGTTATTTGGCGGATCCTTTATTATCGACAAGGATACTTTGCTTTACAAATTAAAAGACTTCACTCTCTTCAATACGAAACACCAAAAATAGACTTGGTATTCTCCGCAGTGCCAACTATATTGATAAACTTGAACAGTATAAATCTCTAGATGCTCACCGATTAATTCTGGTCTATTGACGTTCTTAAAATACTGTTTTATTCGTATTTATTTCCCAGGTATAACTGTATTGAAAATTTTTATCTCATTCTACACGCATTACTTACCCACTTAATTGTTCATTATAGACCTTTTGTCAGGTTTACGACCTAGCCTCTGACATCACCCGTGTAGTGTGTGTTAATTTCATACGTTAGTGGCGGGACCTACAGTTATTAAAGTTGTCTTCGAATGACAAATTTTTGAGAAACCATGGCAATCGTATCTACTTTTAGGGCCATTATTACAAGTTGCCCTTAACTAAAGGAAGGATTTTTATGGGCAGATAAATTGTTTTTCATTATTATAAGTGGACAATAAGGTAGAAGTGAGCGTTAAGCTAAAGGGAGGCTCATCCTACTGGTAACTTTTAAAGTTAAGTTTATGTTTGAACTTGCCATATTATATATTATATTCAATATGGCAACTTTAAATATAAACAAAGTGAGCAAATACAACAAAAAAAGAAGCCCGTTGTTGCCACTGCGTTTAAATAAAACTTGTTTAATTTGAGCTGTGTTATCGACATTGATCCGCCACTGCCATATTTTTGAAAAAGTTAACTTTATTCGGTTGTAATAACGAAAAGAAGTTAAAGGTGACTTTAAAGTTCACTTTAGCTAAAGTTAGCTTTAACTAAACCCAACTTTAACGGCAAGTTGTAATAATGGCCCTTATTCTTATAATGTTTGCCTTCCTAAAAGTCTCAAATTAAATTTTCAATAATTTTTCTTAATTCTATAGGAGATGTCACCACAAGCGAAAAAAAGAAAAAACCAAAAAAAAATTTTTTTTTGATGTTGATTGGCAAACTGGTGAGTTGTCGACAAAACCTTATGGCAACTTCAAATATAAATAAAGCCCGTCGTTGCCACTGCTTTTAAATAAAACTTTAATTTAATTTGAGCAGTGTTATCGACATTGATCCGCCACTGCCATATTTTTGAAAAAGTTTACTTTATTTTATCATAAGGTTATAATAACGAAAAGAAGTTAAAGCTGACTTTAAAGTTCACTTTAGCTAAAGTTACCTTTAACTAAACCCAATTTTAACCGCAAGTTGTAATAGTAGCCCTTAGAGTTTTCCCTGGAAGTCTGTTAAGAGGAAGTCGCCAAAGAAATATTTTTTCTTTTGTTCGAGATATCTGAACTGGGGTTTGAACCACAGGCTCACATTTAATAAGCCATAACACTATCTACTAGACTACAGCGACTTTATTTTGCATGCATGGCTGAAGGCAATACGACAAACAATCAGGGAATGATTCTTACTCATGCTCTATATATAGTTTCGGAACAGAGAGAAAAATACGTTGCAAAAGAGAGAGAAGAGAGGGAAATTGGATTTGAATCTTTTAACTTAATAGGAGATAGGAAAGATATGTAGATATGCAGAATATTCTACAGTAAAACCATAGATTAGGATGTCATACTTTTGATGTGAGCTGTCGCGAAGCCTCAAAATATACTTAAAGAGAGCAGTCGTTCAATAGAGTTGTATTTCACTTTCGATTGCTTAAGCCAAATAAGCGCTAAATCTAAGCTAAATTTAAACTTTTTCGGCATGCTTGGGTACTATTTTTATACGTTATTATTCATTTTTGTTATAACGTAGGGTGTCATATACAGTTAGTCTGACAAACATAACCTCTTTTGTTTTAATTTCTTTTTATTTTTTTGGGTTTGCATATCTTATGCTGTATGGTACACATGGAATTATTTGTAACCTATACTAATAAATTTATTGATAATTGGCTATAAATATGTCAAAAAATCTGATACATACATACATATGTATATATATTGTATATTAATTTGTATTAATTTATTCTAAGGAAACATATTTTTTCATATTTTTTTTTGTTAATATTTAATGAAACAAAAATTCAAATACATCCACCATATTTCAAAATAAAGAAAAGTATTTAAAGTCTACTTTTAAAACTAAAAAAAAAAAAATAATGTTTCTTTTAATTAAAGCCACATAAAATTTTATGTTTTTTGCTTAATTGTTATTATTCAGCTTTTAAGCACGTGTTAATTATGCAAATATTGTGTACAAACCACTTTTTGGAGGTATCGGGTCCGCCATCTAACGTTTTTTTTTTTCAAATAGTGCTTATTTCGTGAATGGTAACACTTAGCTCATGTCTGATTTGACAGATAATTAGTTTTATCCTTCCGCTGAACGAATATGGTTGTGTATACGCTTGAACAACGCTGGGAAATATTGCGACATTATCATTGAAAATCATGGTAATGTGTGCAGAATGTGTGCGAAAATTGCGTATGGATTTTGGAAGAAGAGAAGCATCGTCAGCTCCGTATGTTCGTTATCTTGTGAAAATAGGTGAAAGAAACTGGCATCCTCATCGATAAACCAAAGCGTGAAAAGCCAAAAACAGTGCGTACACCCGAGAATATTGCTGCTGTGGCAGAAAGTGTGCGTGAAGCGCCATCAACATCAATTCACCGTCGTTCTCAACAATTAAACATTTCGGAGACATCATTGAGACGAATTTTGCATAAAGACCTTGGTATGACGCCATACAAAGTCCAATTGGTTCAGGAGTTGAAGCCAATTGACCATCCAATGCGTTTTTAATTCGCTAAGTGGGCCGATTTTGGCAAAAAAAATCATCTTTTCAGTTGAAGCTCATTTGATCTTGGCAGGTATATGTAAACAAGCAAAATTGTCGCATTTGGGGCACAGAAACCTCGCACGCATACATTGAAAAGCCGACGCACCCAAAACGAGTCACTGTTTGGTGCGAATTTTGGTTCAGAGGCATAATTGGGCAATTGTTCTTCGAAAATGAGCAAGGAGTGGCCGTTACAGTCAAAGGCGATCGTTATCGGGCCATGTTGAACGAATTTTTGTTCACAAAAATTGAAGAGGAGGATATTGGCAACATTTGGTTTCAACAGGACGGCGCTACGTGCCACACAACCGAAGCTACACTCGAAGTTTTGCGCCGTGTTTTTGAAGATCGCATTATCAGCCGCAGGGCTGATGTCGTTTGGCCACCTCGGAGCTGCGATTTGACACCGTTGGAGGACTATTATTTGTGGGGTGCCGTCAAAGATAAGTGTTACGCCGACAAGCCAGAAACAATTGACGCTTTAAAGGACAATATTCGTGAAGCCATTGTTGAAATACAGCTGCACACAATCGATAATGTGCTTAAAAATTTGACCGATCGTGTAGGCTACTGCATGGCCAGCCGAGGCAGCCATTTTAATGAAATTATTTTCCATTATTAACCGGAAGGATTGTACTTTCAAATAAAAAAAGAAATTTGAGAAAATATTCAGTAGTTTTTTTTTTAAAGCATTTTCAAAAAGAAAAAAGTTATTTGGTGGACCCTTTATAAGGCAATAGGAATTCATTCAATAAATTAGTGTAGCTACTTGCTTTACACTAGTTTCGGTTAAAGTCTTAACTAATGAAGTAAAAATCATTTGTTAGCCACACCCCGAATTTCGGAATATTTAAATACAAGTTTTCCAACAACGGTAAACAGAAAATGTTTACGTATTCAAAAGTTTGAAACATAAAATCCTTAGTATTTAAAATATTTAAATTGAAAAAAATCAATGTTTTTTTAAGTTAGGATAAGTATCGTGTCTTCCAACAAAGACTTCAGAAGTTTTACAATTGAAAACGCCCATCTGACATTATTACTAGGTTTACAACCTAGCTTTGCACACAACCCATATTGTTTACTTTCAGACTTGATGCATGTGATTTGGCACAAAATTTGTAATTATGGAAACAAAAAGAAATTAAAATTTGTCTGAATATTTCCTCCCATGAGTATCAAATGAAAAAATTTCAGATATTTACTTGACAAAATTTCCTGTAAGTTATTAAATACACAAACCATGTGTTAAAAATATGCAATCTGTTGAGAATCTCTTATTTCTATACCCAAAAAATTGGTTGAAACATTTTCCTTTCTAAACTCCACCCACCCCTAGGTATATAGCCATGGTATCAAGGATTCCAAAACAGGTTTCCATAGGTTCAGGCGATACTTGGGACCAGAGATATAGGCGTCGAAGCTACATAATTATTTTCTTCAAATGAGTAAAAAAAAGTGCTCGGTATAAATGGGGCTTAATCGGGAAAAAAATGGACTTGTGGGAGAAATGATTCTAGTGGGCTGAATAGCCCTGGTATCAGCGATTCCAAAACAGATTTCCTAACGATCGAGCGTTACTTGGGACCAGAGATATAGGCGATGAAATTAATTGTTTGTTTTTCGAATGAGCAAAAAAAATTCTCTGTATAAATCGGACTTCATGAAAAAAAATGGACTTTTGGCGTAAATGAACCATTGGGCTTCGATAGCTATTATATCAAGGATTCCAAAACAGGTTTTCTTACGGTTGGACATTGCTTAAAACTGGAGATGTAATTTGTCAAATTAGCAAAAAAAATCTCTATATAAATCGAGCAAAATAGAATAAAAAATGGACCTAGTGGGGCAATTGACCTAGTCGACTGGATAGCTATAGCCTCAAGGATTTCAAAACAGGTTTCCTTATGGTCGAGCTTTACTTGGAACCGGAATTATAGATAACGAAGCTTTTTTATATGATCAAAAAAAGTCATCTATATAAATGAATTTAAAAATTTTAATAATTCTCATTTAGTTCATATGCATTTATATATATAGACCCAACAAATTGTCGTATTTTTCACAAGTTGCTTTTCTTGGGTAGATGACGTGCATCTTTTGGTTGACGACTTGTAATTTTTTGGTTGATGACGCATTTTTTTTTTGGATCGATGACTTGCATTTCTTGGTCGAATGACTTGCATTTTTTTGTTGATGACTTCCATTTTTTAGGATCGATGACTTGCATTTTTTGGTTGATGACTTTTATAATTTGACCGATGACTTGCATTTTTTAGGTCAATGACTTGTATTTTTTGGGTCGTTGACTTGCATTTTTAGGCCGATGACTTGCATATTTTGGTCGATGACTTGCATTTCTTTTTGTCGATGACTTGCATTTTTTGCATCATGATTTGGATTTTTTGATTTTTAGGCAATGACTTGTATTTTTTGGGTCGATGACTTGCATTTTTAGGCCGATGACTTGCATATTTTGGTCGATGACTTGCATTTCTTTTTGTCGATGACTTGCATTTTTTGCATCATGATTTGGATTTTTTGATCGATGACTTGCATGTTTTGTTTGTTGATGACTTGCAATTTTGCATCGATGATTTGCATATTTTGGTTGATGACTGGCATGTTTTTGCATCGATGACTTGCATTTTTTGCATCATGATTTGGGTTTTTTTGGTTGATATGCCAGTCATCAATTGATTTGCATATTTTGGTCGATGACTTGCCTTTTTCTTAAGCTGTTTTTCTTGCACTTTTTTGGTTGATGACTTGTATTTTTTTTTTTGGTTGATGACTTGTATTTTTTGGTTGATGACTTGCATTTTTTAAGATCGATGACTTGCATGTTTTGGTAGATGACTTTCATATTTTGACCGATGACTTGCATTTTTTAGGTCAATGACTTGCATATTTTGCATCGATGATTTCCATTTTTTGGTTGATGACTGGCATGTTTTTGGGTCGATGACTTGCATTTTTTAGGCCGATGACTTGCATTTTTTTTAATTTTTATCGATGAGAAAGGTATTAGCATCGTTGCCTGTATTAGTTTCGACGCCTATATCTTCGGTTCCAAGTAACGCTTGGCCGTTAGGAAACTTGTTTTGGAATCATTGAGACTACAGCTATCCCGCCCAATATGCCCATTCTCAAATATCTGTCATTCGGAGTCGATGTTAAACTGTAGATCCGTCTACTTATGCATAAAATTAATACACACTACATGGGTGGTGTAAGAAACTCGGTTGTTATTCTGACTAGAGTAACTAAAAAGCAAAACAAATCATTGTGCCTATAACAGCTAAAAAAAATCATGAATGGAATAAAATTAAAAATTAAATTTTATAAAAATTTAACCAGTTTTTTTTTAATATAAACAAAAGACTATTTTTAACAGACAATTGGCGTCAAAACAAATCCGTATTTCAAGAATTTTTTGAAAAGGGTTTGACACGAAATTTTTGAAAAAATTTTGTGTAACAGAAGAAGTGTTAAATATTCTGTTAAGGTGTGGCAAGTGATTTATAAATTTATAATGAAATAGAAAAGACCTGTTCTATAAATATTTTATTATTATTTAATACATTAAAATAATTTTAAATAAATATTAAACCTGAACTATAACACGATAAAACTTTATTCAAAAAAAAAAAATGTTTAAATTTTAATACAGATTTCAACATTGTGCAAAAATAACCAAGTCTTGTATTTCTTTAAATAAAATTAAAAATCGTATTTAATGAAAGGGAAATTAGCATTTAATTATACATTTTCAAAAAAAGGAATAAAAAATCATATAAATTATTAAAGTTAACGAAATAGGCAGAAGAAGAAACCAATAAAGTTATGAACAGACAGACATATTAATTTGCATGTTTAAATAAATTTCACTTTCAATACGAAAAACTTTTTTGGCATATTTAGATGACAATAAATCGAATCGATTTATATTGTATAGCCAAACGTACAAGCATACGCATACGTTAAACTAATTTTAATAGACCCTCTTGAGCAAAAATCCCACGAAAAAAAAAACACAATTTTAAGTGTGTTAAGGTCAGGGCAACCGGCTGTCATCTCTCACTCAGTGTACTTAAAAAGCAGTTTAAAAAGATTTTTTTTTGTTTTTTCGTAAATTTTTTTTACTAAATTATACAAGTTTCCATATTGGCAGATGCGCTGTGCAAGATTATTATTTTATTTTTTTTTTGTTTAAATTTTTGCATTAAAAAAAATGCACTTAAACCTGTTTGGTCAGTGATCTTAAATGAATGACCATAAACTACACATTTTAAATTGTTTAATCATACATACAATATGCAAAAGAAACAACAACAACAATAGTACAAGTAAATTTTGCAAAAAAAAAATTAACAACATTTCATAACAACAACACGTAGGTGGCGTGAGAAATTAAGATCAACGTTCATTGATCATGTTCACTGTTTAAGGTCATTAAATATTACAAATATTTTTTTGTTTTTTTTTTTTTAAATGAATGAATTCATAAACATTGGCAATTTTTGCCAAACAAGGCCTATTTACCCGTAGGAGTTGATTATGGAAGGACAATTACAAAATCATCACCCATTAAAAAATATAAGATTGTGTAAGTGAACTCTTCCCGAAAAAAAACGATAAATGATAAATTTGTTAATATCAGTGTTCCGACCCCGATAGTGACATATATAATGACCTTTGTTTTGTTCCGCTTGAAAATCCCTTTAGTTTTCGCTGTGTTAATCAGTTCGAGGTTTTGGAATGCTTATCTTCTGTAAAATCGAATGCGGTTGTTTCTGATGACTTAGATCCTCTGTTTTTGAAAGCTTTGTCACCTAGACTTTTGCCGTATTTGACTCATTTATTCAATACAGTTTTAACTATGTCGTCCTTTCCTGATGAATGGAAACAGTCGAAAACCATTCCCATTCCTAAATCCAACAACGAATTCAGGCCAATTGCCATTCTTCCATTCCTGTCTAAAGTGATGGAAAATCTCATGGCTAAACAAATAAATAGTTATCTCGTGAGTAATAACTTCATATCTGATAAGCAGTCGGGATTTATGAAAGCTAGGAGCTGCACTACTGCCTTAGTCAATGTAGTTGATGATCTTAGGTTGGAACTAGATGAAAATTACATAGCGTTTTTAGTTCTTTTGGATCACACCAAGGCTTTTGATACGGTTGACCACAAAATATTATTGAAGAAGCTACAGACCCTCTTTCATTTTTTTAATTCAGCTTGCAGCCTTATACGTTCCTATCTCATTAACAGATCACAACGAGTTTATCTAAACGGCAAGATCTCGAATTCGCTAAGCGTTGGAAGAGGTATTCCTCAGGGATCAATTTTAGGGCCCCTTTTGTTCTGTATATACATTAACGACCTGCCTGATGTTTTGGATAATTGTAGCGTATATATGTACGCTGATGACGTTCAGCTCTATAGAAGCACGCGTATAGAGGATATCCAACTATGTATAGACACCATCAACTGTGATTTACGAAAAATTGATAGCTGGGCTAGGGCCAATGGACTTTGTATAAATCCCTCTAAATCTAAATGTTTATTGCTCTCCAGGACTAAGAGAGCATTAGTTGTGCCGGATATTATTATCAGGGGGAATAAAATTGACTTTGTTGAATCAGCATCCAATCTGGGTGTTATCTTTAATGGTCGGCTAACGTGGTCTAACCACATTAACGTCATCGTTGGTAAAGTTTATGGTATGCTTAGGAACTTGTGGGCTGTTATAGATTCGACTCCCTTTGCCATACGTATGCAACTGGCTAAAACGTATTTGATTCCTGTCCTTTTATACGGATCTGAAATTTTCGCGAACTGTGATACTGATGATAAGCGGAGACTCAACCTGGCTTACAATAATATAGCCAGATATGTTTTTATTAGGGGACGTCGAGACCATATACACCCAAACCTCTTTTTACACGGTAGATACGTTCCAGTGGATACCGTGTAAAAAAAAATAACGCGTAAAAAAAGACAAATATTATGTATGTATGTAAGTGTATAAACAAACTGGAGAGATATACATAGGATTGATGCAGCAGCCTACATATGCCTATAAAATTGAATAACTTTATAAAAACGCACAGATTTAGTTCAATAGTATATACAGAGTTTTTATTTTATTAAACGATTTTATCCGTATAAAAAGGAGCGACCAAAAAAAAAATGGTAAATATGTTAAAAAAAACCGTGTTATTTCAAATTCGCGTAAAAAAAACCGTGTAAAAACAGGTTTGGGTGTATCACAATTTTCATACCAGATATTCGGAGTTAATTTTGATAATCTATTGAATATAAAATGCCTTATTCTCCTCCATAAGATTATTACCCTAAAACAGCCAATATACTTATTTAGTAGGATTACATTTGCTAGATCCAACCGCGGTATGAAGATTATCCAACACAGACATAGGACTCTTTTGTCACAACGCCAGCTTTTTTTATATACCATCAATCTTTGGAATACTTTACCTAATTATATTCGGAATATAGGCAATGCAGTTAAGTTCAAAAAGGAGTTATACAATCTGTTCAAGTAGTTTTTAGCATATCTTGATTTTTTTTTGTGAATTTTTTTCTCTATTTCTATTAATGATTGCTTTTAATTTTTCATTTTTTTTTAATTAATATATCTTTAAATTTCATTGTATCTTAGTATATGAATATATTTTTACTTTCTTTGTATATTTCTTTATATTTGTATATATTGTTCTTTGTAGTTTTCCTAATTTATTTTTTACACATATTCATTTTTTTATCCTTTTTTGTATCGGTTGCTATTTCCCGTGATTTTAACACGTTCTTATTCATTTTTATTTCTACATTTTTTCAAACATTTCATTACATATATAATCAATGATTTGTTATTATTTTCTTTCTTTGATGTACTCCCATAGCACTTTCATTTATAAGATTATTATCTTGTTGTGCTATGACTAATAACAAATAAATAAATAAATAAAAAAACGAAAAATTAAGTCAGTTTGTCCTGTTGAGGGCCATTATTACAACTTGCCGTTAACTAAAGGGAGGATTTTAACGGGCAGATAAACTGTTTTTCGTTATTATGAGTACCCGATAAGATAGAAGTGATCGTTAAGCTAAAGGGAGCATCATCCTACCATTTAACATTTAAAGGTCACTTTATGTTTGACCTTGCCATATATATTATTTTCATTATGGCAACTTCAAATATAAACAAAGTGAGCAAATACAACAAAAAAACCAAGGCCGCGGTTGCCACTGCGTTAAAAAAACTTGCATAATTCAACAGTTTTATCGACATTGCTCCGGCACTGCCATATTTTTGAAAAATTTTATCTGTAAGTTGTAATAACGAAAATAATTTAAAGGTAACTTTAAAGTTAACTTTAGCTAAAGGTACCTTTAACTAAACCCAAGTTTAACGGCAAGTTGTAATAATGGCCCTTAAACTATTATCTGAGCGTTATTATCGATTATATGCTTCTATGGATGCAGACTATCATTGAAAGAGTTCGGAAAACTGCCATTGATTTACATTACTTGTTAACAGTTAATCGGCTATACTAGACATCAGGGCTGATTTTCAAAATGTATCAATACAAAGTTTGTATGCAGTTCTATTATGGTATATAAATTTTGTGGATATGCAAAGTTACCAAACAATGCATAAACTATAAATCCGAGGCCTGATTGCTTTTTGACTGCATCGTCAATGTGTATTTTATTGACGACGTTTTGAAATAGTATACATTGTAAACATTTTGTACAGCGGCTTTTTGAAATACTATACTTTGTTCAGACACAAAGCAACTAACATTTTGGAAGTTAGCCCAGGTTTCTCTCAGCAGATTTCTGACAAATACTCTGAGAGTAAATAAAAAAAATGCCATGAAAAGTTTCTCAAAAATCTGTCATTCGGAATCGACTTTAAACTGTAGGTCCCTAGCACCCATGTATAAAATTAACACACACAACATAAAGTGGTGTGAGAAACTAGGTCGTAATCCTGACAATAGAGTTGTAATGACCAATTACGTCTATGCTTTTATAGATGCAGAATATCATTGAAAGAGATCGGAAAGCTTCCATTAACTTACATTGCTTGTTACTAGGCTATACTAGTCAATAGTTGAACTGTTAATGCTTTACAGTGCTCTCGTCAGATGGGCAAAAGTTTCGAGACAAAAGACGATGTTTTACGCCATTTTAAATTAGATTCTGACTTTGTTTCTCCTGGAGCAACAGAAAAATATAAGGGGCATTACCCGGCACATAAGGGAGTCAGGGTATCTCAGACCAGACAACGTTTCTAACCACTCCCACTTGGGCCATGATCACTTTATTTTACTCCTTATGTCGTCTTGTAAGAATCCTACTTGCGCCATGATCTCTTTATTTTACTCTTATGTCGACTTGAAAGAATCAAAGGTTGAACTACAACATGTACGAAGCTGAAGTCTAACCACCGACTGGTATAGGAATGATTTTAGGCGGCAAACTTTTTTGCCAAATACCTTGGTACACCTCGAGGAGCTTAGATATCCTCTATTGAGAGATAGCTAAGAGAAAATCGGTTATGAATGTTATGCCTTTGACACGAGCTTTTGCCAGGAAATTTAGGCTTGACTTATTTGACTAGGAAAGTTGATCTTTTAGGGGCTTAATAGGAACGAGGTTGATATAAACATGTATACCAATAGTATCGATATTGCTGTACACGAAACCAACTAGAAAAACAACCGAAAGTTTTGCAAGTTGTGATCATACCCATTGCCAGTTATACTGAAACCAACCTGGACAGTGGGATTAAGGGTAAGATATTCAGTATTTCCTCAGACAGCCAGGCAAATGATCAACATCCTTCGTTAAAAAATATTAGAATGACTGTATTAGTGGCAATCATTACAAACCTTGAAAGAGCTAACTTTGCTCTTTAACTGGAGAAAAAGAGCTTTCGCACACTTACGTGAGAACTTACACATCAAAATGCCCACAATAAGCACATAAACAGCTCTGTAGAATGGGCATATCCGACAGTAGGTTCTGCAGATTTTTGTGGGAGGAAGATAGAGCATTTAATTAGCAATTCTGCAGCATTGTAGCTGTAGGCGAACATTACTTGAAAAAAGAAGTATCCTGGAGCCTTCTGGCAAAAGGTCTGAGGGTAACTAATTCCATGGAAAAGTTTTTCGTTCAGAGTCGATATTAAAATGTAGGCCCAGTCTTTAATGAATAAGATTAACGTACAAAACGCGGGTGGTGTAAGAAGCTAAGTAGTAATCCTTCTGCGTAATTGCCCATAATGTATGTATGTATGTTGGTATATATTGTTCCGAAAATGGAAACGGTGTAACATCGTTTAACATTAAAATGAGCAAAAGCTACACAAACAAATACAACGAACTTGTTACAAGTAAACCAACAACATCAGTATGAAAGGAAAGGGGATAGACAAGTAAGCGAGAACGCGAACACAAAATACACAAACAACAATGAAGTCGCGATAGAGTTCTCGAGAAAGCGAAACTGTTTACGTGGGCATATAAAAAGGCAAGACAAAGCAGGCAACGGGTAGCAAGAATTCATTCGGTCTTGTGTGAAGTCGCGTTGCGTATGAAGAGAACAGTTGTGGTTTGAAGATGTAAGCAAAGTAGAATAGCGTTTAACATTAACATGATTAACAATAGCTGCAGTAACAAATACAACGAATATGTTTCAAGTAAAGCAATAACATCGGTATGATAGACAAGTAAGAGGGAATACAACAACAAACAATGTGAACAAAATGCACAAACAACAATAAAGTCGCAATAGCATTCTCGAGAAGGCGAAACCCCGAACGTTCCACTTCAAGAACCTTCATCACACTATTTGCGTGCGCATATAAGAGAGCAAGACAAAGCAGGCAACGAGTAGTAAGAATTCAGTCAGTCTTGTGTGAAGATACGTTGCGTGCGAAATAAACAGTCGTGGTTTGAAGATCGCTGTTGTGAAGATCTATCGAAGAGTTGTTAGTGTTTGGGGGGCGGACAGAAGTGTAAAGTAGAATAGCGAACAAGCAATTCTTGTTGGATACATCAAGTTGTGAACAGTGGCACACAAAAGTAGTGCGAACAATAAAGAGTTTAATTGAAAGTAAACATAAGAAGAAGTCGCCGTAGTCTAGTAGGTAGTGTGTTGGCTTATTAGACGAAAAGCCAGGGTTCGAGCCCCAGGCCAGACATCAAGACAAAATACAAAAAGTATTTCTTCGGCGACTTCCTCTCAGCAGATTTCTGGCAAAAACTCTAAGAGTAAATAAAATTGCCATGAAAAAAGTTTCTTAAAAACTGTCGTTCGGAGTCGACTTTAAACTGTAGGTTCCAACACTCATGTATAAAAATTAACACACACAACATAAGTGGTGTGAGAAAGTAGGACGTTGTGCAATGGGTAAATACGACCTCCGGGTACTGTACTTGTCTTAATTGACAAGTACACGTCCTCTAACCTAAACACAAATTTATTTTTATTTTGTTTGTAATCAAAGAACTCATATATTGAACGTTTTAAAAAAGGCAGAATATCTGTCTCATTAATTCCTGTTGTGCATAGGAAAGTAGCATTAGACGATGGAGTAACGTTTAACAACTGAGTATCACATGGCAATGAAGTAGCAAAATATTATTAAAGTAATACAAATATTAGATAACTGTTAACTATAGGGGGTATTGTAATAAACAACATGAAAACTGTGATTTCCGCTTGCCAAGAAAAGTGACACTTTTGAACCCAAACTCAAACTGTGCATTTGCAAGTGTTACATGATGATTTAAAAAAAAACACATACGATTTAAGCGGTATTTTCCAATATAAAGAATCTTCGATTTGAACAGTAAAAAAAATAGTTGAGGCTCCTCATGTCACACGATCTGCACGATTAATAAAACAAAAGTGTTGGAATATAAAAAACCCACGATAAATAATAAAATAAATACACAGGCCAGGCATACTATTGCTGATGATGACGATGATGATGATGATTGAAAACATCATGAGCCAGCCAGCCAGCCAGCTTTATAATTGGAATTATTATAGAGTGACGTTAGAGCCCAAACAACGCATATGTGCATATATGTGTACCTAAGCACGATTACAACAAAAAAAAAACCAACGAAATTTAAATTTGAATTTCCAAAAAGAAACAAAAAAAACCGAAAATAATAATCAAATGCTTAATAAAAAAAAGTGTTAAAAACTATATTTTGTAACAAAATCTGATAAAAAGCTATTAAAGCAAAGCAATAAACAAAATAAAACAAAAACAACAAATTTTCAAGTTTAAACTCAACACCAATAAAAAATATAAAAAAATGTTTTTAAAAATAAAATTTAAATAAAATTAATTGAAGAGAAGAATTTAAAAAATTTTATAACCCCCCCAGTCTTCAAAGTCTATCTTAATGTCTTTAGCAGCAGGTGACAGACAACCGGTTGGTTGTATTGTTAGTCAAGTCCATAATACAAAGAAGTCACCAGTAAATATTGAAACTCTATTTGCAAATATTACACTGTCTTACAAAAGTAAAAATATGGAATTCATTTCCAAAGAGCCCGTATAAACCCGAACAAGTGAACTACACTTCTGAATTTGTTTCTCTTTATTAATCTTCAGCAGTCATTTACATTCAGATGTGCTGGTATAGTTCATTATCTTTCCCTCTATATGCACTCCACTGTATTCGATGGATAATACAGTGTTCGAAGAACTAATTGCTATATTATCCGAGAAGATATCCACACGAAAGACCTTAGCCAGCCTTATAATAAAGGGTGTTTTTTATAGAGGTATAGAACTTTAAGTTGACATTACTTTTCAAGATGGCGACCGATTTAACAGCTGTCAAATGATTTATTCTCAGTTTGGTTTGGCAATTCATCATGAATAGACTCACGCCTGAACAACGCTTGCAAATAGTGCAATTTTATTTCGAAAATAATAGTTCTGTGCGGAAAACGTATCGCGCACTACGTCCATTTTATCGTCGACAAAATCGTCCATCAGAGCAGTTAATTCGATTAACCGTGGAACGTTTTCGCACTACGTTTACTCTTATTGATAACTGACGACGCTGTACGGTGCGTACAGAAGAAGCTATTGCTGCTGTAGAGCGTAGCATTGAGGAAGACCCGAATGAGTCCATCCGCCATCGAGGACAGGAATTGGATCTGTGTCCATCCACTTTATGGAAGATTTTGAGGAAGGATCTTGGTTTGCGTGCTTACAAAATCCAATTCGTGCAAGATTTGAAGCCAAACTTGAGCCATGAAGTAAGGCGTAGATTCGTCGAATGGGCCCAAAACGAGATTACCGTTGTTCCCGATTTTCATAAGCGAATTTTGTTTAGCGATGAAGCGCACTTCTGGTTGAATGGCTACGTCAACAAACAAAACTGCCGCATTTGGAGTGAAGGTAATCCTCAAGTGTATGTGGAAACACCGTTACATCCAGAAAAACTGACTGTTTGGTGCGCTTTATGGGCTGGTGGAATCATTGGTCCGTACTTTTTCAAAAACGATGGTGGCCAGAACGTTACAGTCAATGGTGATCGGTATAGAGCCATGATTACTAACTTTTTCATTCCTGTATTAAATAACCATGATGTCCAGGAGATGTGGTTTCAACAAGACGGCGCAACATGTCACACAGCTCGTGCCACAATAGATTTATTGAAAGCCACGTTTGGTGACCGCCTAATTTCACGTTTTGGACCTGTGAATTGGCCTCCAAGATCTTGTGATTTAACACCGCTAGACTACTTTCTGTGGGGCTATGTAAAGTCATTGATCTATGCGGTAAAGCCACAAACGCTTGACCATTTAGAAGACAACATTCGCCGTATTATTGCCGATATACGGCCACAAATGTTGGAAAAAGTCATCGAAAATTGGACATGCAGATTGGACTACATCCGCGCCAGCCGTGGCGATCATATGCCAGAAATCATATTTAAAATGTAATGCCACAAGATTATCTTTCGGATAAATAAAATTCATGTCAATCGAATAATCCATCGTTGTTTTATTGCAACTTAAAGTTCTATACCTCTATAAAAAACACCCTTTATTTTTACGTTTTTACATTTTTAAAAGCGTTTAAAATATGAGTTCGTTGATTGCAAACAAAATAAAAATAAATTTGTGTTTATTTTCAATTAAACTCTTTATTGTTCGCACTACTTTTGTGTGCCACTGTTCACAACTTGATGTATCCAACAATAATTGCTTGTTCACTATTCTACTTTACACTTCTGTCCACCCAAACACTAACAACTCTTCGATAGATCTTCACAACAGCGATCTTCAAACTACGACTGTTTACTTCGCACGCAACGCGTCTTCACACAAGACTGACTGAATTCTTACTACTAGTTGCCTGCTTTGTCTTGCCCTTTTATATGCGCACGCAAACAGTGTGATGAAGGTTCTTGAAGTGGAACGTTCGGGGTTTCGCCTTCTCGAGAATGCTTTTGCGACTTTATTGTTGTTTGTGTATTTTGTTCACATTGTTTGTTGTTGTTACCACCAAAAATTATGTCAGTCTGGAGATCAAACGCAGGATTACTCTTGCCAACAGGTGCTACTGTGGTCTCAATAGGAAATTGAGTAGCAGAGACCTCTCTCGTACGACAAAACTAAAACTCTAGAAGATGCTCATCCTGCCCGTGCTTCTTTATGGCGCAGAGGCATGGACCCCCTACTAAGCACTGATGCAGCAGCCTTGAGAGTGTTCGAGAGAAAAGTACTACGCAAGATATTCGGTCCAGTTCGAGTTGGCGATGATTTCCGTATCCGATACAACAGTGAGCTGTATGAGCTCCTCAACGACATAGACGTTGTACAGCGTATTAATATCCAGCGGCTGCGATGGCTCGGCCATGTCGTTCGAATAGATGAGGATGCTTCTGCGAGACGGTTATTTGATGCGGGGATCTGCGGAAGTCGGCGAGAGGACGACCTTGTATGCGTTGGAACGAGCAAATCGAGGAAGCCCTGTCATCGATTGGTGTGAACAACTGGCGAAGGCACGCAAGAAGCAGAGGCGCCTGGAAGGATGTGTTGCGGCAGGCCGAAATCCGTTAATCGGGTTGTTAATGTTACTTAATGTTAAGTAAGTAAGTAAGTAAGTTAGTTCCCCAGCATGCCCTGGGGAACTCGTAACAGCGGGTTTCGTAATTTTCTAGTGCAAAACATTCTTACTTACTTAGTTAATTGGTCATTACAACCCTTTTAGTCAGGGTTACAACTTAGCTTCTCCCACCACGCATGTTCAGTGTGTTAGTGTTGTACATGACGTGGCGGGGGAGCTACAGCTTAAAGTCGACGCCGAACGACGGATTTTAGAGTAAATTTTCATGGCAAGTTTTTGCCAGAAGACTGCTCTGAATGGAAATATTTTTGTCATATTTCGTTTCGTTCGAGATGTCTGAGCGCAGGAATTGAACCACGGTCTCTCGTCTAATAAGCCAACACATTAACTCTTCATTCAATGAAGAATATCGTGCATTAGAGCAGACATATGACTGCGGAAATTCGACATAATCAATACAGATTACAAAGCTTGGCAACAACTAAAGCTACAAGGCAGTTAGCAGCCGGGCGGACGTTTACTAAAGGCGAATGGCCTTCTTACAAATCTATGCCCTGTTGGAAAGCATAACCTTGATTTAAGCATAAATGATACTTGGTATTTGGTATTATTTCCATAAGTAAATGGTAATGTTTGAGGGCACCTATAGATCACTTTGTAGCACAGTGTCTTGGTTGATGCCTAATTTTAAAACTCTTGGTTGATATTTCTAAATTTTTTTTTTTTTGCGAGAAATCCAAAATTTTTTAACACTTTTCTTAAGTACTTCCTTAACAATTAAATTTTTTTTCTTAAATTTAAAATAAGATAAAAAAAATTTAAATAATTTTAAATGGAAAAACCACATCCACACACACTTACTCATGCAAAAGTAATATTTCAGCTTTAAAGTAATATTTCAGATTTGTCAAAGAAGTCAAATGTTTTTTTTTTGGGATGGGTTCATGAATGAATGAATGAATGACTGGGTGCACATTTCAGTCGTTGAATGAATGTTAATGATGTTGTTGAACGTTGCGGCTACTATGTGAATAGTATAGCAGCGATATTGTATACGCCTAGTAGAGGTTAACTTAGAGCGATAAAGTTTAACTTTAACGATAACACAAATGACATGTAAACAATCACTCAAAAAGTCAGGAAAATACCTTGTATTTGTACTTGCGTTCACAAAACTTATATACAGAATGTATTCCTAACTGAGGTCTTCTATGCTACTCACACTGACTGTCGGTAGAAGCTCAGCTAACGTACTGTATGTCACCCCAGCTCACATCGAATAGGTCAACTGGGGTTCAGAATACGCACATCAACTGATATATTCTGGGTAGCATTACAACTTACTTTCATTATGTGCTTCATTATAAAGGGTCCGCCAAATAACTTATTTTTTTTTGAAAATGCTTTAAAAAAACTACTGAATATTTTCTCAAATTTCTTTTTTTTTATTTGAAAGTACAATCCTTCCGGTTAATAATGGAAAATAATTTCATTCAAATGGCTGCCTCGGCTGGCCATGCAGTAGCCTACACGATCCGTCCAATTTTTAAACACATTATCGATTGTGTGCAGCTGTATTTCACCAATGGCTTCACGAATATTGTCCTTTAAATCGTCAATTGTCTCTGGCTTGTCGGCGTAATACTTATCTTTGACGGCACCCCACAAATAATAGTCCAACGGTGTCAAATCGCAGCTCCGAGGTGGCCAAAAGATATCAGCTCTGCGGCTGATAATGCGATCTTCAAAAACTGGGCGCAAAACATCGAGTGTAGCTTCGGCTGTGTGGCACGTAGCGCCGTCCTGTTGAAACCTAATGTTGCCAATATCCTCCTCTTCAATTTTTGTAAACAAAAATTCGTTCAACATGGCCTGATAACGATCGCCATTGCCTGTAACAGCCACTCCTTGCTCATTTTCGAAGAAAAATGGCCCAATTATGCCTCTGGACCAAAATCCGCACCAAACAGTGACTCGTTTTGGGTGCGTCGGCTTTTCAATGTATGCGTGCGGGTTTTCTGTGCCCCAAATGCTTGTTTTTGCTCGTTTACATACCAGACAAGATCAAAATGAGCTTCATCTGAAAATATGATTTTTTTTTGCCAAAATCGTCATCTTATGGTGCAGGCTACTGCATGGGCAGCCGAGGCAGCCATTTGAATGAAATTATTTTCCATTATTAACCGGATGGATTGTACTTTCAAATAAAAAAAGAAATTTGAGAAAATATTCAGTAGTTTTTTTTTAAGCATTTTCAAAAAAAAAAGTTATTTGCCAGACCCTTTATAAACACAATCGGTACCCAGTTTGTTATCTAAACTGTCGAGTGAGTACACATAAACGGCATTCAGGTTGATATCTTAATTTATATCCAGGATGTCTCCAGTACATCATCTTAACTGTCAACTGATATGCCAGTTTAGATTTTTAACTGTTGTCTAGGATGTCAAACTAGTCAGTCCAGTTAAACAGCTCAACTGATATCCTGGATGCTAAGATGCAAACTGATTTACAATTAATTCTGACATCCAACTAACGCTGGACTATTCGTAAATGAAAGAATATATGACTCCTGGGTGAAGTAAGAAGAAGGAAACAGGAGGCAAAGTTTCCATGAATAATTCTAAACAGCATTTCAAGCATGCCTTACTGATATACAAAAGGCTTTCAGGATACTTTTGAAGGTGAAACTCTTTAACGCATACCAGAAGACCTATGGGGCCGTTGCTTGTGGCAGCCAAAACAAATTGAAAGCAGCTAAGATGGAATTGGGTAATATACAGAGGTTACCATGAATTGGCACATGGTGGCGAGCACCAGAGCTATGTAGATTATGGTTATGGATAATAGAATACAATACAATTCATTCGAGGACTTGGTGACAAATAAAATCTAGTGAAAGTCAATAGAGGTAATTGAGTCAAGGATAAACAGTTAGACAGGAGAGGTGTAGCTCGTTCCCAGAGTCAAGTATACGGAATACTTTTGATTATCTTTCAAGCGGAAGTCTATGCCATTGAAAGATATGCTTTGTTTAACTGGAATAGAAAGATCAGAAGAAGGGTCTTAGCATTACTATTTGACAGTCAGGCCGCCATAAGAGCATTCATTTAGGACTGAATCGAATATGGGTTTGTCTGAGCAAGCAGAATCAGTTTGAAAATGGTGTCAACTACTGCTGGATGACAGGTCACGTAAGACTTCGCGGCAATAAATAAGTAGATGGGCTTGCAAAATGGGGTGCTTCCACACAGCTGATAGGATCAGATTTTTACTACTCCAGAAAAGTTTTGTAATGGTTCCACAAGTTTTTCCTTTGTGTCAGTAAAGCAGCAATGCTTAGTAGAAAAATTCCCTCGAAATATGCCTCCAGTTTTAATTAAAAATTTGCAACGTTTCTTAGCAGCATTTTTTGAATACGATCAATGAATAATAAAAATAAAACAACAAAAAAATTATTTTTTTTAGTTAAATGTCTTCTACTTGCCAATTGAAGTAGTTACAACAACACTAACAACAATAACAATAAGAAAAATGGATAAGCAAAGACAGAAAAATATTTTGAAAAGGTAACTGCTGCTATTGAGCCAACAAACAATATTCAACACGAACTCTGTGGTGTTTTTTTATTTTGTTTTTGTTATTGTTATTGTATTATTATTATTATTGTAGTTGTTGATGTTGTTGCTTAGTTCCCTACCACAGAATCACACAATTGCCAAAATCTCTTAAATGATACAGACGACAATAACAAAAACAACAGCAACATCAACATCAACAGCAACAACAAATATAAACAATACAATACAATACAATACCATGTTAGCGGTTTAAGCGAACGAACGAAGATGTTGCTTTAGAAGTGCGACTGAGATTTTTATTAATACGGCAGACGTTTAGCGGTACGGACGTGTATCTCTCTCTCGTAACAGTTTCTCTAGCTATTGTTATTATTATTTTAACTCTTGTTGGCGACAATAACAAAATAAATTAAAATAATTTTAATTAAAATAAAATTACTTTTTGTTATTTGTTTTTGTTTTTGTTTTTTTTTAATTCATTCGCTGAATTTATTTAAACGCCATTATTACGAAAACCAATAGAAACAAATACGGAAAATAGTAAAACTAGTGGGTGTTTTTCAGTTTCATTTTTTTTATTTTATTTTTTCTCTTTTTTTTGTTATTGTAAATATGATTTAAACGCGAGCAAAGAAAAGAAATATTAAAAGAAAAATTTCAAAATTAATTTTTATTTCTTTAAAATAAATTGTGTAAATTTTTTTAATAAAAGAAAAAAAATAGAAAAAAAAAATTATTAAATAAACAAAAATTTAAAATTTTTAAATAAATCACGATATCTTACGAAAATTAAAAGTGTTAACGGAAAATAAAAATATAAAAAATAACTAAAATAACAGCAACAGCAACAATAGCATGATGAAGTCAACAGCATCATCAGCATCAACACCAATGCTATTTACGCCATTTAGTGTGGCCAAGATTGGAGCAGCTCTAAATAAGCGGGGAGTTTATTTAAGTGTCTATTGTCTCATCATTGCTGCACTTTGGAATACACACAGTGTCTTAGCAGCACCTGCTAAACTTGGTATAATATTTTCTTTATAATATACGTAAATAAAAAAAATTATAAAATTAATTTAAAAGTTTACTTCCAAATTTTAAAGAAATATTTTTTTTTAATTTTTTCTTTTGCATGCGAAAATAAAAAAAAAATTAAGATGTAATATTTAAAATTAAAAAAATATGTAAATGAAAAGAAAAACTTTTTTCGAATTTTAATATTCCACAAAAAATTTATTTTGTCATTTTTAATATTTAAAAAAATTAAATTAAAGGAAAAATAATATTTAAATTAAAAAATTAAAATAAAGGAAAAATAATATTTAAAAATAAAAAAAGATGCAAATGTAAAGAAAAGCTCTAATATTCCACAAAGGAATTATTTTTTAATAAGTTTTAATATTAAAAAAAAAATAACGAAAAAATAAATATTAAATCTGAAAAACATTGAAATTAGAAAAATATGATAAAAAATATTGAAATTAAAAAAAATAATTTATAATTTTAATTACATTTTAATATTTTTTTTATTTAATAATATTTTTTTTTAAATACATTCAAAAAATAATTCTTCAAATAAAATAAAACTTTTAACATTTAAAGGGTTTTAACATTTGAATTTATTTTTCAAATTTAAATGTTTATTATTTAAATGCATACCTATATTACATTAAAAAATAATAAATTAAAAAAAATATTTAAATTCAATTTTTAAACATAAATAAATGCTTTTAATATCAAAAAAAAATTTTAAAGTTAATTTTTTTCTGTTTTTTTTTCATCCTTTTTTATTTTTTCTTGAAATATAATTTTAATACATATTTTTTTTTAATTTTAAATATTAAATTTTTAATTTTTAGTGAAATTCTAAAAAAATAAAAAATATATAAATATTAAAAAGAGAAGAAAAGAAGTTCAAAGTTATTTTATTTTTATTTTGAATTATACTTTTTTAATTTTAAATGTTAAACTTTAATTTTTAATTTCTAAAAAAATTTAAAATTTTTAATATATGAAAGAACAAATTAAATTAATATTAAAAAGAATAAAAGTAGTTGAAAGTTATGTTTTTTATTTTCTTCTTTCTTCACACTTTTTTAAATTTTGTATTAATATTTTTTTAATTTTAAATATTAAATTTTAATTTCTAAAAAAAAATTAAAATTTTTAATATTAGAAACAAAAAAATAAATATATAAATATTAAAAAAAAATACCTCCGTTTTCATTATAAATTTGCTATTGTTTCCACATATTAAAAAAATAATTAACTTTTAAATTTAACATAAAATTTAAATAATTTTTCAAATTGAAATTATTTTTTTTTTATTCTGAACCTATATATTTTTTTAATTTTTAATATTTATATACATATCTTTGTTTTCCATTAAAAATATTAAATTTTTGTTTGCTAATTTCAAAAGTATTAAATAATTTATTTTTATTTTCGTTAAATTTATGATTTTCGTTTTTAAGTTTCAAAAAAATATTTTTTACTTTTTAACTTTCTAAATCCTATTGTGTAAATAACTGTATAATAAAGATGGTTTTGGGTATTTTTTTGATTTTATTCCCTGTACTAATTTCCTATGTTTCTCTGTTATTAATCCCTGTTGCTAATAATGCTTACGTTTTTGTTGTAAAAAAAAATAGAAATACTGACCCAATTTGTCATTAACCCATCATACTAAAACCCTCGTAGATATTGTTATAAACACAGTTTCCATGTCTGCAAATTACAATAAAAAAATGCTTAAAGAAAAACAAAAACGGTTTTACATTAACCGTAACAACAACAAATAACTTAAATCATTAATCTTAAAAACAACAACTGTTGCCGCTATACAGTGTGTGAAAAAAGTAAATTAACAGAAATTCATATAAAATATTTGATATTTCCGGGTTTAAATGTCCACTAATTAACATTGATGTGATATTTAAAAAAAAATGATTTTTTCTTTTGTTTTATGTAAAGACTGTAAAAAGTTGATTTGAAAAGAAAATTTTTCTTTTAAAAAAAATAAAATATTTCCTTAAGATATGATTTAATCGTTGAAGTCAAATCTTTCCATTTCTTAAGGTTTAGAAACTAAAAATAGCCTAAGGAACCTAAAATATGAAGATTGATTTAGCAATTCTTAGGCTAGTTAAATGGATTTTTGTCTGATTTTACAAACAACTAGCTTCCTCCAGCCTAGACCTCTGCATTGAGTTACGTCTGGCATAGTTTTTTTTCACAACCTTTTAAAATCATGGGCCACACGATAGCTGAGTAATAAAGCGTAGTTTCTATGTATACATATTAGTTCTGAAACTTTAGTATTGAATGAGACTTTTAAGACATTACCGAGAAGACTGTTCCACATGAATTGGAGTTAGCAAAGATTAAAATCTACCCCCTTTTATACGATCAGATTTAAACATGTCAACTATATTAAGCCTTTTCATAATTATCTACAACTTAGTCTACGTTCAAAGGAATATGATCAAAAATACAATTGTTACTTGCAAAAGGGTGGATAGGATTGAAGATAAAAAACCTGACCCTGCTTTAACAATCCAAGAAGTGAGCGTTAAGCTAAAGGGAGGGAGGATCATCCTACCTTTAACTTTTAAAGTTAAGTTTATGTTTGAACTTGCCATATTATATATTATTTTCAATATGGCAACTTTAAATATAAAAAAAATGAGCAAATACAACAAAAAAAGAAGCCCGTCGTTGCCACTGCGTTTAAAAATAAACTTTTTTAATTCAGCAGTTTTATAGACATTGTTCCGACACTGCCATATTTTTGAAAAATTTAGATTGTATTAACGAAAAGAAGTTAAAGGTGACTTTAAAGTTCACTTTAGCTAAAGTTACCTTTAACTAAACCCAACTTTAATGGCAAGTTGTAATAATTGCCCTTATTCTTATAATACTTGCCTGTCTAAAAGTCCCAAATTAAATTTTCAATAATTTTTCTCGATTCTATAGGAAAAAGTTAGTTTTATTTCATCTGTAGGTTGTAATAACGAAATGAAGTTAAAGGTGACTTTAAAGTTTACTTTAGCTAAAGTTATCTTTAGCTAGACCCAACTTTAACGGCAAGTTGTAACAATGGCCCTTATTCTAGTAGCTAGTGTGATGGCTTATTGCACAGGAGCTAGTGGTTCATACCCTAGCTTAGACATCTCAAACAAATCGAGATCTTTATTTCGGCTACTTTCTCTCTGCAGTGTTCTGGCAAAAACTCTGAGAGTAAATAGAATTGCCAATGAAAAGTTTCTAAAATCTATTGTTCGGGGTTGACATAAAACTGTAAGTCCTGCCACTCATGGATAAAGTTAACGCACACAACATGGGTGGGTGGTGTGAAAAAGCTAATTCTGAGTAAAGGGTTGTAATGACCAATTAAGTGATGTAATGTATTGTTATCACACTGTCCGCGCTTGCCATAAATTTGAAGTCAACAATGGAAACTTCTCCTTTAGCGTTAGGATTTCTGTATAGAAATGTAAACACGTGTCCTAATTTCAAATTTAATACCCAGGACTTTAACTTCATCCATTCCAAGATGTGAATTGAAGAAAAAGTATAGAGTGTTATTGTCATGTCGCCATAGTCTAGTGTGAAGTCACCGTAGCCTAGTGTGTTGGCTTATTAGACGTAAGGCCACGGTTCAAACCCCAGGTCAGATATCAAAACGTAAATATGAAAAAAATATATCGACGGCGACTTCCTCTCAGCAGATTTCTGGCAAAAACTCTGAGGGTAAATAAAAAATTGCCATGAAAAAGTTTCTTAAAAAGTCTGTCGTTCGGAGTGGACTTTAAACTGTAGGTCCCACCACTCATGTATAAAATTAACACACACAACATAAGTGGTATGAAAAACTAGGTCGTAAACCTGACTGAAGGGTTGTAATGACCCATTATATATGTTATGTATGTTATTGTCATGCCCCTCACTTCACTGTAGGCGGAGAATAACTCATATATTGTCACTCTGGATGGTTTGGTCAAGTGGAGTTATAAAAATAGAAATCACCAGCTATAACGATATCCAATACACTCCTCAAGGATTCTAGACGTAAAACCGACAAGACATAGTTGGAAAACAGTAGACTTGTGCTGATATTAAACTTTGGCTAGAATTTCATTTGATTGGCTACATGTAGGGACCAGAGATCAGCAATGAATCGTTTTTTTCGCTACTCATAAGTGCTCATAAAATCAAGACAGAGTTGGAAAACAGTAGACTTGTGCTGATATTAAACTTTGGCTAGAATTTCATTTGATTGGCTACATGTAGGGACCAGAGATCAGCAATGAATTGTTTTTTTCGCTACTCATAAGTGCTCATAAAATCAAGACAGAGTTGGAAAACAGTAGACTTGTGCTGATATTAAACTTTGGCTAGAATTTCATTTGATTGGCTACATGTAGGGACCAGAGATCAGCAATGAATTGTTTTTTTCGCTACTCATAAGTGCTCATAAAATTTTGAGTATGAGTGAGTCAACAGTATTGAAATTCAACTATGTACCCCGATTCATTCGTACTAATTACAACATTGATTTAAAAGTACAGGTTGCAATGAGTATGAGTACAACATTGACATGATTCGAGTGATTCGAATCATTCATCAAAATTTATAGTCTTAGGTGTTGTTGCATTTACAAAAAAGAGAAGAAAGAAAAAGACAAAGACAGCATGCAAAGCAAACACACAACCTTCTAGTGAGTATTGTAGTATTCGTATGCGCATCATGCTTATTTTGTGCTGCTTCGTGTAAATGTTGAGTAAAAGAGAGTCGAAATCAACAACATCATGCCTATTGTTAATGGGTACGATGAGTGCTTCAAACATTGAATACGAGTAGTATGAGTATGATATTAAAATAAGTATGAATGCGTATAAGTATCAGAAATTATGAGTATGATTCGAATCTACTCATCTTTTGGAATACTCATTGCTGACCTCTGATTCGTACTCACTGCAGCATTGATTTATAAGTACAAGTTGCAATAAGTATGAGTACAACGTATGTAGTTGTTGTTACATTTATAAAAAAAGATGAAAGAAAAAGACAAAGACAACAAGCAAGTATAGTGAGTATTGTAGTATTCATACGCGAATCATACTTATTTTGTGATTCTTGTAAATGTTGAGTAAAGGAGAGTCAAAATCAACAACGTCATGCATATTGTTAAGTATGAGTATGATGAGTACTTCAAACTTTGAATATGAGTAGTATGAGTATGATATTAAAATAAGTATGAATGCGTATAAGTATCAGAAATTATGAGTATGCTTCGAATCTACTAATCTTTTGGAATACTCATTGCTAATCTCTGGTAGGGACAAATTCTAAACGTATTACAGGCAATAATAAAGTGCTGTGCTTATTTTTTTGCTTTCGTCTGTATTTCAAAACATTTTAATGAAGATTTGAAATATTTCTGCAATTTGCTTCTACACCGACTGATACAATGCACACAGCAGCAGCAGCAGTAGGTGCATAAATTTAGAAAATTTTATTTTTTTTGTATAAAATTTTTTTCGCAGTTGTAATGCATAATTACAATCATTTGTGTTAAGAAGAGGAGAAAAAAAAATAATTACAAATCTTATATGTTTAATAAGGTATTTAAAAATTACAAACAAAACAGATAAAAAAGGAAAAAATAATAATAAATAAACCAGTAAAACAGCCACAACTTTTAGGCCATAAACGATAAAACAACAACATAAAAATGTCAAGAGTATATACTTTTTTAAGTGTTTATTTTTCTTTAATTTATTAAAAAAATAATTATTAAACCAAACATTAAATACACAGCAAAAACAACAAAAACAGAAGATGATGTTCAACACCATTATTACGCATGATGAGTTAATGTATGTACATTCAGATGTATTAACATGGCCCATAACAATTACCATAAAATAGTTACCGAGTTATTGAGATAAAATACAATAAAAAAATAAATACTTGTACGAGTGTACGTACCTACGAGGTACGTACGACCCCATGATTATTTATATTTTGAGGTCATTTGAAATTAAAATTTTTTTTATTTGATTTTATACTGTGATACTGTGGTGGTGCTGGTTCTGGTACTTCAGCATTATTCATATTGACAAGGAGATGATGTTTTTTTCTGTTTTTTTTTCAAGTAAATGATAATGCAGTATGCAGTGAAGATATTTAATAATAAAGTATTGAATTGTTGAAAAACAAAAAAACACAAGAGATTTATTAAATGCATAATTCATTATGATCGGCATATGCATACATACATACATTCATACATATATGTATGTACATATATGTATTTGCATTGGGGCCCTATTGTCATAATGGCCAGTGTTTTTTTTATAGAAAAAATTTTAACAAAAAAAAAAATTATAATGTATGGTATAAAGGTTGTATGTAAGCTATGAATACAATCATACAATTGATGAATTTTTTTATTGTTGTTGCTGTTTAAAAATAAACATAATAATTATATAATATTTTGCAGTTGTTCCTTTTTTGTTTTGCTAATTTTTTGTTGTTAAAGTGCAAACCTAAAGTAAATGAAGAAAATTATTGATTTTTTCCTGGGAAAATTACCATATATTTTTATATTGCGATGTGATATAGACGTCAGATTCCCGTGGCATCACAACGCGAATCAGAGCTACCACTCCGACCTAAACCTCAACCTAGACGTCAGATTACAAGTAGTCGTTCGTTTACCCTGTCCAGCTGTAATTGTACCTGTGATATGTATCTCTAAGGTTAAAGGTAACTTTAGCTAAAGGGAACTGTAAAGTTACTTGCCGTTAAAGTTGGCTTTAGTTAAAGGTAACTTTACAGTTCCCTTTAGCTAAAGTTCCCTTTAACCTTAGAGATACATATCACAGGTACAATTGCAGCTAGACAGGGTAAACGAACGACTTCTTGTAATCTGACGTCTAGGTTGAGGTTTAGGTCGGAACTGTATAGCTAAAGGGAACTGTAAAGTTACTTGCCGTTAAAGTTGGGTTTAGTTAAGGGTAACTTTACAGTTCCCTTTAGCTAAAGTTACCTTTAAATAAACTCAACTTTAACGGCAAGTTGTAATAATGGCCCTTAGGGATACATATCACAGGTACAATTACTTTACAGTTCCATTTAGCTAAAGTTACCTTTAACTATAATAAGTTATAAAATACACAACTTACAGATAAAATAAAGTTAAGTTTTTCAAAAATATGGCAGTGCCGGAGCAATGTCGATAAATCTGCTCAATTTAACAAGTTCTTTTTTAACACAGAGGAAACGGCGGGCTTCGTTTTTTGTTGTATTTGCTCATTTTGTTTATATTTGAAGTTGCCATAATGAAAATAATATATAATATAGCAAGTTCATAAACTTAACTTTAAAAGTTACCGGCAGGATAATCCTTCCTTTAGCTTAACTCTCACTTCTACCTTATTGTCCACTTATAATAATAAAAAACAATTTATCTGCCCATTAAAATCCTCCCTTTAGTTAATAGCAAGTTGCAATAATGGCCCTAAATGAGTAGACGGCTTATGAATCAAACATATTTCGAATGGTATGAGTTTGATGTCAACGTTGTACGGATACTCATTGCAACCTGTACTTCTAAATCAACGTTGTACGAATGAGTTGAGTACGAATGAATGAGTGTATGTAGTTAAATTTCAATATTGTTGACTCACTTATATTCAAAATTTCATGAGTGCTTATGAGTAGCGAAAAAACGATTCATTGCTAATCTCTGATATGTACCTCTTACGTTAGTAACTTCGTATATCGTTCTCTAAGCTGCTGCACAGTGGAGTCTACATATATATGGCAACATAATAGTGGATTTAACTGGGATAGATCTCTTTGACCTAAAAAATTACACAGCCTTGTACTATCACCACCATACTTAACCACTTTTTGGATTCAAGCTCTTAATTTCTTTTTCCTTCCATACTAAAGTACAACCGTTCGAGTAAAAATTATATATTTTGACTCGTCTAAACAAATCAGCTTATTTCAGAAATCATTTGACGTGCTTTAGTATGAAGTAAGAAAAAGGAGCCTATGTAAAATAGTTAAACTTGGTCATGATAATGCAATATTGAGGGGTGTGCACAACTTCCACTAAATTCCGGAAGAACTAGGAATACGTAGTGATTATTGCTTGCAACATGTCAATGAACTCAAAAGCATACTGCTGCGAATGTGAAGATGTTTAAATACTCTTCCACAAGGTATCGAAATGTTTCCAAGAGAAACGGTTGCATAGTCACTACGGTTGACTTTCAAAATGTATCAATACAAAGTTTGTATGCAGTTCTACTGGGGTATGTAAACTATGTAGATATGCAAATTTACCAAACAATGCATCAACTATAAATCCGATGCCTGATTGTTTTTGACTGCGTTAAAAATACACATTGACGACGTTTTGAAATAGACTACATTTTATATATTTTGTACAGCGGCTTTATGAAACACTATACTTTGTTCAAACACAAAGCAACTAACATTTTGGAAGTCAGCCTAACTCTCGAACAAAAGTTAACTGAAAAACTTGCTCATGAATAAGTGGCGGTAAATATTAAGAGCCGTAGTCTAGTATGTAGCGTATTGGCTTATTAGACGTGAGGCGTGGTCAGACATTTTTAACAAAACCAAAAAATAGATTTCTGGCAAAATCTCTGAGAGGTACATAAAATTTCCACGAAAAGTTTCTCAAAAATCTATCGTTCGGAGTCGACTTTTAACTGTAGATGTCAAAAATTAACACACATACAACATGAGTGGTGTGAGAAGCTAGGTCGTAATCCTGATAATCCTGAGGACCTAGATGAACTGTCATGCATGGATATTGGCAGTCTTAGTCACTTCATCTGAAGCAACGAGTGGTTCCTGGAATAGGGGAGAACGTGAAACTGTGGTATCACAATGGGCCCTGTGTGCGGCCTAAGAGTGTGTCCGCTCATGACTCCATCGAGGGGACAGCCACTTCTGCCTACCTAATCCTGATTGAAGGGTTGTAATGAGCTATAAATGTATCGAGTCCGCTATCTAACGTTTTTTTTTTTCTTTATTTCGTGAATGGTAACACTTAGCTCATGTCTGATTTGACAGATAATTAGTTTTATCCTTCCGCTGAACGAATATGATTGTGTATACGCTTGAACAACGCTGGGAAATATTGCGACATTACTTTGAAAATCATGGTAATGTTGCAGAATGTGTGCGAAAATTGCGTACGGATTTTGGAAGAAGAGAAGCACCGTCAGCTCCGTATGTTCGTTATCTTGTGAAAAAAGTGAAAGAAACTGGCAACCTCACCGATAAACCAAAGCGTGAAAAGCCAAAAACAGTGCGTACACCCGAGAATATTGCTGCTGTGGCAGAAAGTGTGCGTGAAGCGCCATCAACATCAATTCACCGTCGTTCTCAACAATTGAACATTTCGGAGACATCATTGAGACGAATTTTGCATAAAGACCTTGGTATGACGCCATACAAAGTCCAATTGGTTCAGGAGTTGAAGCCAATTGATCATCCAATGCGTTTTCGCTTCGCTAAGTGGGCCTGCGATCGACTTACAGAAGATGCCGATTTTGGCAAAAAAATCATCTTTTTAGATGAATCTCTTTTTGATCTTGGCGGGTATGTAAACAAGCAAAATTGTCGCATTTGTGGCACAGAAAACCCGCACGCATGCATTGAAAAGCCGACGCATCCAAAACGAGTCACTGTTTGGTGCGGATTTTGGTCCAGAGGCATAATTGGGCCATTTTTCTTCGAAAATGAGCAAGGAGTGGCCGTTACAGTCAATGGCGATCGTTATCGAGCCATGTTGAACGAATTTTTGTTCACAAAAATTGAAGAGGAGGATATTGGCAACATTTGGTTTCAACAGGACGGCGCTACGTGCCACACAGCCGAAGCTACACTCGATGTTTTGCGCCCTGTTTTTGAAGATCGCGTTGGACTATTATCTGTGTGGTGCCGTCAAAGATAAGTGTTACGCCGATAAGCCAGAGACAATTGATGCTTTAAAGGACAATATTCGTGAAGCCATTGGTGAAACACAGCTGCACACAATCGATAACGTGCTTAAAAATTGGACCGATCGTGTAGGCTGCTGCATGGCCAGCCGAGGCAGTCATTTGAATGAAATTATTTTCCATAATTAACCGGAAGGATTGCACTTTCAAGTAAAAAAAGAAATTTGAGAAAATATTCAGTAGTTTTTTTTTAAAGCATTTTCAAAAAAAAAAGTTATTTGGCGGACCCTTTATATATATGTTGTGCAGGTAAATGTCAAGAGCATATGTACATACAAAACAGCTGATGTATTCAGTGTCAAATAGGTTAAATGGAGTGCTTGACCTTAAGGGATATTCTACTCAATACTAGATATGACTTTTAACGCAGAGTGGTAACGAACCTATGGTATCTGCCATATACAGTGGATATACACATATGTCCTGCCTTTATGGGTGCTGAGAAGAGTGCGACGGACTCCATAGTCATTGACAGAAGCCGATTTCCACAGCGAGATAGGTAATTATCATTGTTGACAACGAGCAACACCGTGAAATTTCTCAGAGCATTAGTCTTGGAGGAGACATTATAGGAATACCCCAATAAAGTTGGAGCAGGAGTTCAATATATTTTATGATGGCAAAGAATTTTTTAAAATCAAACAAAACCGCTATATTTTGCAGCACAACTATATAACCAAGTTGCTGGTATCTGGTGGTACAAAATGCTATTGCATTCCATTTTCAGTTGTCTTCTTCTTTTGAATATTTTTTCCATTTAATTGGTGGAATAATAATAATGGAAATTAATTTAGATTTGTTTACTAATTTGTATAAATTAAAACTATAATTACGTTTAAATTAAATAATGAAATGCTTATAATACTCGTCGTACATGTAATCATAATTGGCAGAAAGAAAAAAAATTACGAGAAAATAATTGGCCAGCAAATAAGAAAGAAAAAACAAAAAAATACAAATAAAATCATGATTTAAACAATTTTTAATTGGAAAGGAAATTTTGCAATCAAAGAGAGGGGTTTTTTCAGACATTGTTAATCAAATAAGGGCTTAAGGGCTAGAAAAAGATTTAAAAAATATTTTTTGAAATGAGCTACAGTTGAAGGTGGTAAAATAATTGATTTATTTAATAATAATTAAGCTTAATTTCTTAAAACTACGCTGATTTTTAGTATTTTTTTAGGCAAACGAATTTATTGCCATAACTGGGTTAATCACTTTCAAAGAAAAATCGTGGGATAAAACAGTTTTGGAAATAATCTTTCAATGATTTGGCTTTTATTAAGAAAATAAAGATTTCTTTTTAATCAAAAGATCATTGCATTGTTGTTAAATAATGTTTTCATATTAATTTTAAACATTTTTATAACTTAATTTTCTTAAAAACTTGTTTTCTCATTAAAAAACAATGAAAAAAAAAACCAGTATGACTCACTTATTTTTTTTCTGAAATGAACAACACACGCTTTCAATTTCTATTGAATTTGCATTATAAAGATTAATTAAAGCAAAGAAAAAAAATCAAAATAAAAAAATAAAAAAAATTTTGAAAGGAATTTATGTTAAGAATTGACAGAAATTAAATGTCATGATTAATTTAAAACGATTTTTTTTTAATATTGAACATTTAAAGAAACAATTTAAATAAATTAATACCGCTTTTTCATCTAAATTCGTCCTCCAAAAATATCGTTTTTTGAAATTTGCTTCGGAATTCAATGAAATAATTACTTAAGCCTTCGAAAAGTTTAAAGAAATTGAAAAAATACGTAGGAAACTGCTTTATCATCAGTATTTGTATTGAAATGTAAAAGGTAATGCAGTAAGATTTTTTAATAAACTTTTTGTGAGGTAGTTGTGATTATTTTATTGGATTATAAGGAAATTATCTGTCATATGGCGAAACGATTTAAATAAATTAATACCGCCTTATCATCTAAATTCGTCCCTCAAAAATATCGTTTTTTTAAATTTGCTTAGTTATTAAATGAAATCATTACTTAAGCATTCGAAAAGTTTAAAGAAACTTAAAAAATACGTAGGAAAACTGCTTTATCATTAGTATTTGTATTGAAATATAAAAGGTAATGCAGTAAGTTTTTTTTAAATAAAATTCTTGTAAGGTAATTGTGATTATTTTATTGGCTTATAAGGAAATTATCTGTTATATAGCCTCCACATTCTAATGACAGTCATGAAATTTTCCATGAGTCTTTCACAGAGATGTGGCTATATCTTCCCTATGTCTCATTGGATGTCAAACTTGAACTCAGGCATTGTTTTTGATTTGTATGCATAAATTCGAAATTTCACTAAACCCCAAAGAAACAAAATTAAATGCTAGCCGTTTGGCAATAGAATTTATGAGATTTGTTCATGAAATTGTTGCTGCAATAAACCGATTGATACACACGCGGTTTGGCAGATGGCGCTTTGTTGTTGAAACCACAAAATGACCAGATCAGATATCAGCAATAAGTATTTAAAAAGATGAGTAGAATCGAATCATACTCATAATTTCATACTTATTTTAATATCATGGAACCCCTCTACTCATATTCAAAGTTTGAAGTACTCATCATACTTATTCATACTCAACAACACGCATGATGTTGTTGATTTCGCCTCTCCATAACTCAAACGGTTTGGCAGATTGCGCTGTTGGTTAAAACCACAAGATGTCCAGATCAGATATCAGCAATGAGTATTCAAAAAGATGAGTAGATTCGAATCATACTCATAATTTCTGATACTTATACGCATTCATACTTATTTTAACATCATGGACCCCTCTACTCATACTCAAACTTTGAAGTACTCATCCTATTTATTCATACTCAACAACACGCATGATGTTGTTGATTTCGACTCTCCATAACTCAACATTTATACGAAGCAGCACAAAATAAGTATGATTCGCATACGAATACTGCAATACTCACTAGAAGGTTGTGTCTTTGTCTTTTTCTTTCTTCTCTTTTTTGTAAATACAACAACACCTAAGACTGTAAATATTGATGAATGATTCGAATCACTCGAATCATTTATGAGTATAAGGATTTTTCTAAATTTATGAATCTAAAGTTATGAATATTTCGAGTGCTATGAGTTTGATGTCAATGTTGTTCTCATACTCATTGCAACCTGTACTTATAAATCAATATTGTAGTGAGTACGAATGAATCTGAGTAGTTGAATTTCAATACTGTTGACTCATACATACTAAAAATTTCATGAGTACTTATGAGTAGCGAAAAAACGATTTATTGCTGATCTCTTTTTTTAAATGCAACAAAACCCAAGACTGTAAATTTTGATGAATGATTCGAATCATTTATGAGTATTTTTCTAAAGTTATGAATGTTATGAGTTTGATGTCAATGTTGTACTCATACTCATTGCAACCTGTTATTATAAATCAATGTTGTAGTGAGTACATAGTCGAATTTCAATACTGTTGACTCACTCATACTAAAAAATTTATGAGTACTTATGAGTAGCGAAAAAACGATTCATTGCTGATCTCTGGTCCAGATCCATGCCACAGTCACTGCAATTTCTTCTTTGTCTTAAAAAAAGTAAGGCTCAAATACGTTTCCTAAACAAAATTTGTACCAAACGCACCGGATGTAATTGGCATAAATTATGATAATGCAGTGTTTTTTTTTTCAGATGAATTTTTTTATTTTTAAATATATCAGTATCATAAATGGACTTATTTTAAGACAATTTTTTTAATTCAAATTCCTAACAAAATTGTGTGGGTGTTAAATACCTTGTGGACATACATATTTCCATAATTAAACCATTTTGTACTTAATTTATAACGTGAGTTATTTGAACAATTCACTCAAAAAAGAAAAAAAAAATTAAAACGCAAAATAAATGGAAATAAAAAACAAGAAATGTTTCGAAATTAAAAAAGAAATAATAATAATAATAAATTAAACAAAATCATTTAAAAATTGTTGAAAATTACTTTGTTTTTTTATAACCAACGGAATACCAATTATACTGAGTCAATAACATGTTTAAAATTTAATTTTATCTTTTAAGGCGATATACTACAACAATAATCAATGATTTGTTTAATTTGAAATAATATTTATTAGTATTTTTACTCTTTTTTTTATTACAAAATGTTAATGTATTTTTTTTTTATTTTTAACTTAAAAAAAAACTCGAAATAAATCAGCAAATTTTAATAACACAATAAAAAAAACCCAAGTCAAGTAAACAAAACAAAAAAACTTTATAGAAAAAAGCAAACAATATTGTAAATTATTGTTAAATTAACCACTTTAGATCTTGTAATTATCGCTTAACAATTTAATAGAATTACGAGTATTGTTAAAACAAATTATTTTTTTTTTATTGGAAAAACAAAATAAAATTGCCTTCAAAATTTACATACAATAACTAACTACAATAGAAAAAGTTTTAAAAATAATTAAAAAAATAAATAAATAAAAAACGTATTAATTCACTCCCATAAATATTGAGATGTCAAAGTTGATGTGGCAGAATTAAAAAAAAAATTAATCCTATATTTGAGATAAGAACGTAGCAATAATTAAAAAAAAAAAAAAAAAAAAAAAAACTTTTTAATTAACTCCCCACACTATTGAAATGTCAAAGCTGTTACGCCTTTATTAAAGAAAAAAACTACTTTTTTAGAATTAAAAAATTTAATCCTACACTTGACATAAAAAATTGAAAAATTATTTCTAAAAATATTTTTAAATTTAAAAAAAATATTTTTATTTCATTTCCATCAATATTGAGCTGTCATAACTAATAAAAAAAAATATATTACTTTAGATTTAAAAAATTTTATTCTACAATATTTGAAACAATATAACGCCCATCAATATTGAGTTATCGACATCTTTAAAAAAAACTATCAATCACTATATTGGTTACGATCAACACCAGATATCAGCAATGAATCGTTTTTTCGCTACTCATAAGCACTCATAAAATTTTGAATATAAGTGAGTCAACAATATTGAAATTTAACTATGTAATCTGATTAATTCATAGTCACTACAACGTTGATTTATAAGTACAGGGGTCTAATTCTCGCAGTCTTGATCGAAATTGTGTTCGAATAGAAAATAATTTCGATAGCGAGAAGTTTTCTGATGATGTTACTCGATACGAAACGAATCGATTTGTTACTTAGGTGTTGTGAAACGAGTTAATTATTTCGTTTTACAGCACTGACTAAAATGCAAAAATTGTAAATAAAAAACATGCTTTCTTACAAAAATAAAAGAAATTTAAATAATCCAAGGAAGAAAAGTTTTATAAAAATTGTAACATTTCGTATGGATAATATATTTTGGTTTTACTGTATTATTAGCTGGTGCTGAAGTTTCTTCTACAGTATCATCTTCAAATTCTATAAAAGAAGACATAGTAGGTTCCATTTTTTCTTCGTCATAATCTGATAAACAGCAGGGAGATAAGTCAGGAATACTATTTTTTGGTGAAGTTGTTGGGGTAGCATTTTCTTTGTCGCAATTCTCTTTTGGGCTGTCTTCCGATGTTTTTGAAGACCCAAAAGTTTGGACATTTTTAGACCCTTAACAGAATTTTAAATCAAACAAGAGTTTGTTAAACTACCTTGCGCCACATTTTTGCAACTTTGATTGGTGGGCAGGAAGTATTGAGCTTAGATGTGAGCTGCTGCCATAGCTGATTAGCTCTCGCCTTTCCCTGAGAAGTATTTGGTATAATACTCTTTGCCAACTTTGAATGCTTAACCATAAATCTCCAAGAATTTCAATCTGGGTGTAATTAATTTTTAAAAGTTTTGACCCACAAATACTGCAATTAATTTTTTGTTCATAAATTATTATTAATTTGTTACTTACATTTTTTTATATTGTTCTTTACATCAGAAAAACGTTAATTCGAAAGCTTTAGTGCTTACGAGTAAAAACTCGCAAGGTGGCATTCGAATGATCACACGTTATCGAATGCCATCATTAGAAATTTCGATTCAATTTACTCGATAACGAATAAGAGAATCCCAAAACTAAACAAACTCGCACGTTCGAGTAAAAATTCGTTCGTATACGACTGCCAGAATTAGCCCCCTGGTTGCAATGAGTATGACTACAACGTTGATATCAAACTCATACCATTCGAAATATGTTTGATTCATAAGCCTACTCATTTAGATTCATAACTTTAGAGAAATACTTATAAATGATTCGAGTGACCCGAATCATTCATAAAAATTTAGTCATAGGTTTTGTTGCATTTACAACAAAAGAAAAAAGGCAGAGCAAAAAAAAAAACAGAGCAGCAAGCACAACCTTTTAGTGAGTACTTTAGCGTTCGTACGTGATTCATACATATTTTGTGATTCGTGTATATGTTGAGTTATAGAGAGAGTGTTGTTAAGTTTGAGTATGATGAGTAATTCAAACTTTGAATATGAGTAGATCTTCCATCATATTAAAATAAGTATGAATGCTTATAAGTATCAGAAATTGTGAGTATGATTCGATTCTACTAATCTTCTCGAATACTCATTGCTGATCTCTAATCAATACCATATCTAAGAGATGTTAATTAATGCCTAACATTTAAAATCAGCTCCGTTTAAATATTGCATCAGGTTTTGCTTAAAACGGTGTGTGAAAAACAACTTTTGTTTTCGTTTCGTGCGAATTTCTTGATTTTTTTTTGGCAATTATTTAAAAAGAAAATAAAATTAAATTAATTCCGTATTGTCCCAGCTGATATTTGTTAATTTAGAATATTAAAATAAAAATTAATTCTATACCCGAGATAAGATAATGAAACAGTAATAAAAAGTAAATTAAATATACGTACATACGTTTGGATCATCTATTTAAAAGTTAAAAAAATTGATAAAAAGTCACTAGTTTGCTTAGATTGATTAAATAATTCAGAACTTGCTCACCTTTATACTTCAGCTATGATTTTAGAATTTCCAGATTTTAATACAAACATAATTAGAATATAAAATTCATTTAAAAACCAAAATAATTAATTAATTAATGAGTTTACGGTAGCTCAACAAATCTACAATCTAAGTTTGTTTCATTCTTTTATATGAAAGGATTTTTATTTAAACAAATTTGCAAAGTAATCTTTTTTGAATTAGTTTTTCAAAAATTATTTTTTATTGTCTAAGGGCCATTATTACAACTTGCCATTAACTAAAGGGAGGATTTTAACGGGCAGATAAAATTTTTTTCGTTATTATGAGTACCCAATAAGAGAGAAGTGATCATTAAACTAAAGGGAGCATCATCCTACCTTTAACATTTAAAGGTCACTTTATGTTTGAACTTGCCATATATATTATTTTCATTATGGCAACTTTAAATTTAAACAAAGTGAGCAAATACAACAAAAAAACCAAGCCCGCGGTTGCCACTGCGTTAAAAAAAAAACTTGTATAATTGAGCAGTTTTATCGACATTGCTCCGGCACTGCCATATTTTTGAAAAAAAAAAATTATCTGTAAGTTGCAATAACGAAAATAAGTTAAAGGTACCTTTAACTAAACCCAAGTTTAACGACAAGTTGTAATAATGGCACTAAACCTTAGTAAATAGGCCTGCATTGTAAAGTAATATTCCTACTCATGTAGTGCATTGCATTGTGTTGTAATAACAGAAAGATTAGTTATAGGAGAGAGGAAAGAAGATGGGTTGGGTGCTATAAATTTTATTTTAAAACATTGTTTTTATTGTAAATAAATTGTATTAAGAAGAAATGAATTATAATTGAAAGGGAACATCAGTTTACATTCTGAAATATTTATATACATAAATTGCCTCCTATGATTCCAGAGAGGAACACAGATTTATTCCATTGTGTTGTGTTGTATGCCATTAGTTTCTCTTCTACCCAAGACTTTCCTATCGAAGTTGCTTTATTGTTAATTTGTCCTTTCCAACTCTTAGCTGACCTCTGTCTTTTTTTACTGCCTTGGGAAATCCCTTTCAACGGCGTTCCAGCAACGTTTTCGTGAGTTCTACACACGACACACAAATTTCTCAACGCAATTGGCAAAAAAAAACTTCTCTTACAATGAAGTTATCACGCACAAAATTTTTTTTCTTTTTTTTTTTTGTGCCCAGCACTCAGTAACTGACCCTTATTCATACAGTGGTATTGTGCTGGAATACAGGAAAGATATTTTATGTATTTCCTTTTAATGAGAAGTGTATGTAAAGGGTCCAAATAATTTTTTTTGTTTTTGGAAATGCTTTAAAACAAAACTACTGAATATTTTCTCAAATTTCATTTTTTATTTGAAAGTACAATACATACATAATTGGTCATTACAACCCTTCAGTTAGGATTACAACCTAGTTTCTCACACCACTTATGTTGTGTGTGTTAATTTTATACATGAGTGGCGGGACCTACAGTTTGAAGTCGACTCCGAACGACAGAGTTTTGAGAAACTTTTTCATGGCAATTTTATTTGCTCTCAGAGTTTTTGCCAGAAATCTGCTGAGAGGAAGTCGCCGAAAAAATACTTTTTGTATTTTATTTCGATGTCTGGCCTGGGGCTCGAACGTCTAATAAGCCAACACACTACCTATTAGACCACTGCGACTTGTTGAAAGTACAATCCTTCCGGTTAATAATGGAAAATAATTTCATTCAAATGGCTGCCTCGGCTGGCCATGCAGTAGCCTACACGATCGGTCCAATTTTTAAGCACATTATCGATTGTGTGCAGCTGTATTTCACCAATGGCTTCACGAATATTGTCCTTTAAAGCGTCAATTGTCTCTGGCTTGTCGGCGTAACACTTATCTTTGACGGCGCTCCACAAATAATAGTCCAACGGTGTCAAATCGCAGCTCCGAGGTGGCCAAACGACATCAGCTCCGCGGCTGATAATGCAGTCTTCAAATGCGGCGCAAAACATCGAATGTAGCTTCGGCTGTGTGGCACGTAGCGCCGTCATGTTGAAGCCAAATGTTGCCAATATCCTCCTCTTCAATTTTTGTGAACAAAAATTCGTTGAACATGGCCCGATAACGATCGCCATTGACTGTAACGGCCGCTCATTTGCTCATTTTCGAAGAAAAATGGCCCAATTATGCCTCTGGACCAAAATCCGCACCAAAGAGTGACTCGTTTTGGGTGCGTCGGCTTTTCAATGTATGCGTGCGGGTTTTCTGTGCCCCAAATGCGACAATTTTGCTTTGTTTACGTACCCGCCAAGATCAAAATGAGCTTCATGATGATGATTTTTTTTTTGCCAAAATCGGCATCTTCTGTAAGTCGATCGCAGGCTCACTTAGCGAAGCGAAAACGCATTGGATTGTCAATTGTTCAAGCGTATACACAACCATATTCGTTCATTGGAAGGATAAAATTAATTATCTGTCAAATCAGACATGAGCTAAGTGTTACCATTCACGAAATAAGCACTAGTTGAAAAAAAAAACGTTAGATGGCTGACCCGATATATACCCTTCGTTTTTTTTTCAACAAAAGCTTCTTAGTAATAATTCTCACTTTCTTTTTCCTATTGTTTGGTTAATCGTATATAATGTCATACAAACAATCACAAACACCCAGAGTCTCTGGGATCGCACGCTGTCATCTAGGACAACGGAACATCGCCATTGAAAGTTAATATAATTAAAACCTTCCACAATGTTTTAGAAGCTTACGATGTCGTGATGATCACCATTTTCTCTTCAATTTGCTAAACCTAGTCGCCTTTGGGAGATTACTTGATTCAATCGGTCTAATTGTAGACAAGAATTTTATTTCTTTTCGGTTCCTTTAAAGTGTATAGGAGTGCTTTGTGACAGTCCTACCATATCTTATTCTTATTGTTTTTATGTTCCCATTTTTCCAACTAATCTGGAATGATAGGGTTGCCATTCTTTCACCATTCACAACATACAACGTTCTCTATGATAATGTATTGGGTTGTTGTAATGTGTGGTGGCACTACCTAACATAATGATAATTTTCTCTGTTGGACTCAAGCAGTTTTCAGGATGAATATTTTTACATACGTACATAATTGGCCATTACAACCCTTCAGTCAGGACTACGGCCTAGCTTCTCACACCAATCATGTTGTGTGTTTTAATTTTATACGTGAGTGGCGGGACCTACAGTTTAACGTCGACTCCGAATGACAGATTTTTTGAGAAACTTTTTCATGGCAGGTTTATTTACTCTCAGAGTTTTTGCCAAAAATCTGCTGAGAGGAATTCGCCGAAGAAATATTTTTTTTCATAATTCGTATTGATGTCTGACCTGGGATACGAACCCGGGCTTTACGTCTAATAAGCCAACACACTACCTACTAGACTACGGTGAATATTTTTAGTTTCTAATATTCTATCATATTCGTAACCGAATTTTTAGGACTTGAATTGATGTATACCACTAAATAGGCTTCTCAATTTTAATACAAATGCTTTCCACGACAAAAACACATTTACCTGCCTTATCGACAAAAGATATAAAATTAGTGCCTTTGTAAATATTCTATAAAGGAAAATTCTTTTGTGACAAATGTACTTCAAATACCAATAAATTTCCAGCTAATCACGCCATTACACTTCTTTCTTTAGAATCTTCTGCATTACCAATCACATTACTTCCTACGTGTTATCAAAAAAAAAAAAAAACAAAAACTCATCTAACAAAATAAACAAAACAAGATGACAAAGAAAGATTTATGATGATGACTTTGGTTTTAAAAAAATAATAAAATTTGATTAATTGTTGTATAAACACTTAATTACTTTATTTTTTCTTTTTTCTTTTTGGTGTGTATATTTTTTATATAAAATTAAATTAAATATTGTTAAGATCTTGACTTCCTTATACATACATTTGGCCAACATACAATAAAGCCAAGAAGATAGAAAAACACACACACTCCACCAGAAAGATCATTAACAAAATTTAAGGTGTAGGAAAACAAAAAAAAAATTTTGTTAATCATGGTTGACATCTTCCGTAGTTATAAATTAACATTTAACATTATTTGTTAAATAAATAAATAAAGAAAAAACAATCAACCAAATAATAATAATTAAAAAATACACCAAAAACAATTAAATTGTATTCCTGTTTGTACATCACATACAACACGCCGTACATGTTTCATTAGTTTATGGCGGCACAAAGTCATGGTGGGGTACGATTTTAAAGCCATCAAATAATGTTTTAAACATGTTGCTGGCAACATTGCTTAGGAACAATGTCACTAGAAACATCATATAAAATTACAAAGTGAACAAAAAAAGTAAAATTTTTTTTATTTAAATTTTTTTATGTGAGAACTTGAACTTGAAAGTCATTAAAAAATTTTCTTACAATAGAGGTTATTCCTGTACAAGGTGGCGCTTAAGAAAACTTATAATAAAAATTTATTGTTATTTTTTTAGAGATAATACTCCACTTTAGTAAACCGAACATACATACATACAGTCACACAGATAATTATACGTACCCCCCCAAAAATCATTTTTTTAAGATGATAATATATGGACAAGTCAACTGATTTTTGCGCCAAATTTTTTCTTTTCCGTCACAGCCGAACAAATAATATTTGTTCTCATCACTGAATATTACATTCGCCCAAAAATCAGTTGACTTGTCCATATATTATTGGGCAAATTCCAATCGTGGCTTTTTTCTCGGCACTCGGCTGCGGAAACCGTTCTTTCTCAAAACACTTCGAACTGTTTCGGTATGCACAATAACATTGTGATCACTTTCCGAGGTATTTCGTATTTCTACGGCTGTAGTCCTAGGATTTTTATCCACAATACCTTTTATATACCGGGCTACCCTTGGAGAAATTTTATACGAAATATACGTCGTACGTATAATTTTCTGTGGTGCCATATTGGTTTTAAGCAAACTGCAGTCACAAATTCATAGATTTTGGGAATCTGTTTTCTTTATTTAAGTAAATGTGTCGTTACAGACGCTAATGTAAAGAAATTTTAGATTAGAAGTTCATTACTTTTAAAAAAAATGATTTTTAGGGTTGTACGTATAATTATCTGTGTGACTGTATGTAATTGGTCATTACAACCCTTCAGTCAGGATTACGAACCTAGTTTCTCACATCACCTTATCAGTGTTTGTTAATTGTATACGTAAGTGGTGGGAACTACAGTGTAAAGTCGACTCAGAACGACAGATTTTTGAGAAACTTCATCATGGCAATTTTATTTACTCTCAGAGTTTTTGCCAGAAATCTGCTGAGAAGTAGTCGCCGAAGAAATATTTTTTCATATTTCTTTTTGAGGGAGATGTCTGACCTAGGGTTTGAACCGAGGCCTAATGTCTAATAAGCCGATACACTATCTGCAAGACTATGACGACGACAACATACATAAAAGGTGTTTTTTTTATAGAGGTATAGAACTTTAAGTTGGCATTACTTTTCAAGATGGCGACCGATTTAACAGCTGTCAAGTGATTTATTCTCAGTTTGGTTTGGCAATTCATCATGAATAGACTCACGCCTGAACAACGCTTGCAAATAGTGCAATTTTATTTCGAAAATAATGGTTCTGTGTGGAAAACGTATCGCGCAATTTATCGTCGACAAAATTCGATTAACCATGGAACGTTTTCGCACCACGTTTACTCTTGATTGATAACTCGCATCCCCAGAGACGCTGTACGGTGCGTACAGAAGAAGCTATTGCTGCTGTAGAGCGTAGCATTGAGGAAGACCCGAATGAGTCCATCCGCCATCGAGCACAGAAATTGGATCTGTGTCCATCCACTTTATGGAAGATTTTGCGGAAGGATCTTGGTTTGCGTGCTTACAAAATCCAACTCGTGCAAGATTTGAAGCCAAACGATCATCAAGTAAGGCGTAGATTCGTCGAATGGGCCCAAAACGAGATTACCGTTGTTCCCGATTTTCATAAGCGAATTTTGTTTAGCGATGATGCGCACTTCTGGTTGAATGGCTACGTCAACAAACAAAACTGCCGCATTGGGAGTGAAGGTAATCCTCAAGTATATGTGGAATCATTGGTCCGTACTTTTTCAAAAACGATGGTGACCAGAACGTTACAGTCAATGGTGATCGGTATAGAGCCATGATTACTAACTTTTTCATTCCTGAATTGAATAACCATGATGTCCAGGAGATGTGGTTTCAACAAGACGGCGCAGCATGTCACACAGCTCGTGCCACAATAGATTTATTGAAAGACACGTTTGGTGACCGCCTAACTTCACGTTTTGGACCTGTGAATTGGCCTCCAAGATCTTGTGATTTAACACCGCTAGACTACTTTCTGTGGGGCTATGTAAAGTCATTGGTCTATGCGGTAAAGCCACAAACGCTTGACCATTTAGAAGACAACATTCGCCGTATTATTGCCGATATACGGCCACAAATGTTGGAAAAAGTCATCGAAAATTGGACGTCCAGATTGGTCTACATCCGCGCCAGCCGTGGCGGTCATATGCCAGAAATCATATTTAAAATGTAATGCCACAAGATTATCTTGCGGATAAATAAAATTCATGTCAATCGAATAATCCATCGTTGTTTAATTGCAACTTAAAGTTCTATACCTCTATAAAAAAACACCCTTTACATACATACATAATTGGTCATTACAACCCTTCAGTCAGGATTACGACCTAGTTTCTCACACCACTTATTTCGTGTGTGTTAATTTTTTACATGAGTGGCGGAATCTACAGTTTAAAGTTGACTCCAAACGACAGATTTTTGAGAAACATTTCATGGCAATTTTATTTACTCTCAGAGTTTTTGCCAGAAATCTGCTGAAAGCAAGTTGCCGAAGAAATACTTTTTGTATTTTTGTTTTGATGTCTGGCCTGGTGCTCGAACCCTGGCTTTACGTCTAATAAGCCAACACACTACCTACTAGACTACGGCGACTTCAGTCGAAGAAATATCTTTTTCATATTTCTTTATGAGGGAGATGTCTGACCTAGGGTTTGAACTGTGGCCTAATGTCTAATAAGCCAACACACTATCTACTAAACTAAGATGACGACAACATTCAGTTCAATTCTTCCAAACGGTAGACGGACAGGTAATAGTGTCTACGTTGTCTACGTGTCTTTCGTTGTTTTCAAAAAAAGAAGAAGCTTTTTACCACAAATCAATTCAACATTTCCTTACAATCAAGGGCAACCTAACCTCAAATATTTGTTTTTTTTACGCAAACTTCTTTACAAGCCTTTCGCTAAGATTCTTTGAAAGAAAAAAAAGGAACTTCTGCTTATGCTTAATTGTCTATACCGGCGTTTCACCAAGATCTGAAAAATTTTCTCTGATGTCCTTGATCACTGCAGAATATTTTTGATTGCATGGATCATACGAAATCGTTGATTTTTTATTATTGATTATATGCTTAGAGAACAAATTGCCACATCGTTTGCAATAAGTCTGGCTTACTTACAGTGAGCGTCAAAAGAAACTCTACATTAAAAAAAAACTCCAAAAATAAATTACCGTTATTTTTATTTTAAAATTTAAACAAACAAAAAATTACAAAAAAATTTCGAAATATTGTCAAATTTTTTCGGTCTTTTTTTTTCATTTTATCCTTTGTGTACAGTTTCTCTTAACGCTCACTGTACATTCACTTCACGACAATACTAATGCACCACCCTGTATCAGAGAAATTATAAAAAAAAATTTTGTTTTACTTTGTATTCTGAAAATCCCTAGATTTTTCCTTTATAATTACAAAAAAAAAATCACATGATTCACGATATGCTTGATAAATAATCATTTAATGGTTTATCAAAACCTGTTTGATTTATTGCTTATTTGCTTATAATTTAAAATTTTTATTCAACATTTTTTTTTTTGTTATTAATGACAGAAACTTAATATTCATAATCATTGAGCCATTTAATTTAAATGATAAATGATAAGATCCAGTTTCGTTTTTAATTCTATTTTATCTAATTTTTTATGCTCTCTTCGTTTGATAAATGATTCATATTTTGTTTTTGAAGAATAAAAATTGATTTCCTTTTCCAATTTATTTACCAGTTTTATATAAGAAAACATGTAAACTGCGCCCATTTTTATTGAATTTGATGAATTTTTAAGGCCGGATATTATCGTTGTTTACGTCAATCAATAACGGATTAGTCAATGAAAACCATGCAGAAGTTTTACTATAACAAATCTATTCTAAATTTGGAAATTATCAAGGTTTTCTTTGAAGTCGCCGTAGTCTACTAGGTAGTGTGTTGGCTTATTAGACGTAAAAGCCAGGGTTCGAGCCCCAGGCCAGACATCAAGACAAAATACAAAAAGTATTTCTTCGGAGACTTTCTCTCAGCAGATTTCTGGCAAAAACTCTGAGAAGAAAAATAAAATTACCATGAAAAGCTTCTCAAAAATCTGTCGTTCGGAGTCAACTTTAAACTGTAGGTCCCGCCACTCATGTATAAAATTAACACACACAACATAAGTGGTGTGAGAAACTAGGACGTTGTACAATGGGTCAATTCGACCTCTAGGTACTGTACTTGTCTTAATTGACAAGTACACGTCCTCTAACCTAACCTTAACGGGCTGCTTTTTGTATGAGGGCTTTTTTAAAAGTCTTTCGGTGAAATTCATGTCAATTAAGGACTTCTGCTGATGCCTTGATCGAAATTTACAAGGTCGATTGATTTCTGTTAAATAATTAGAGGACAGATGAATGCTTCAGACATTCGCTCCTGTACATGGTTGTTGAGAAATAGAAACAATTGATGGAGAAAGCAGGCACAATATCGCTCCATTGTTGTCTATTATTTTCTATTTGCCTACTATACAAATGTCAAATTGTTGTGTTATTTGCATTAAGTAAGGCTCACATTCAATTCTATGTACCTCAGTAAAAAAATTATATGTGTATGGTATTATTCTGCGTTACTTCGAAGAAAAACAAACTTTTTTAATGTTTATTTTAAATTATATTTTGTATATATATATACTTAAAAAAAACTTAAAAAACTTTCTTTCAAGTACCTAATTTAAGAACAAAAATATTGTTTTCTCAGAAAATAATTATTCTCAGTAAATAATTATATGTGCAAAAACAAAATGTATTATTAATTATTATTCTAAAAAATTTAAATTATGTGATTAATATGATATTATGTTGCCTTTATTTAGAAGGACCTGTTTTAACCTGCGTGGCATGGAATTGACCAGATTTTTTAAATATTGCCTCTTTGAACTCTTTTAATGTCGTGTACTGCTTTGAATTCGAAAATATCTTAGCGGAAAGTATCCCCCATAGATCCTCTATTGGGTTTAAGTCTGGACTTAGAGCTGGCTAATCCAATAAAGGTATATCGCGGCTTTCAAAAAAACTTTTTGTGTGTCGATCGACATGTATTGGAGCGTTGTTCTGTTGGAAAGTCCAATTATCACCGTATAGTTCAGCTGCAAAATCAATCAAATTGTTTTCTAACAATTCAACCTATTTTTCCGAATTCATTCTTGTTGGTACAAAGCATATTTCGGTTTCGGTTGTAGCACATTTTTCGGGGATGACGCAGATCTCTCTAATGCTTATGTAGACCATCAGGTCCGTCCAAATTAAACTTTTTCTCGTCGCTAAATATAACATTTTCAAATTCCTCCTCCCAAAATTTATATTTTTCAACAGAAGCAATTCGGGCATTTTTATGACGTTGGGTAAGTCTTGGTTTTGGAATTTTATTTTCATACCGAAGACCTATATCTGCCTTTATTATTTGCTGGATACGCTGTCTCGTGACATTTAAATCTAATTCAACTTTTATTTGACGGCAGCTCATATTTTCTTCGGCAGCTAAATGTCGAATACGTCTCTTTGTTCTTTGGTTTACGGTAGGGATGCATCCACTGCGCTTTATGCAGCAATAGTTTCTTGGGTCTTTTAAAAAAATTTGAGACCGTTTTGCGATGACGATTTGTTGCAGCTGCAATGTCACATATTCGCATACCTGCATGTCTCATGCCTTCAATTTTTCCACGCTCCTCATCGGAAAGATCACAGCCACGTGGCATTTTGAACGTAAAAAAATTGTGGAAAACAGATTACTTTAGATTTTAATAAAAAAAATAATACCTATTCACCGTCGATATAAAATTTTATATATCAAACACAAATTAAGAATTGATATATTTACTCTTCTAGCTAAAGAACGAGAATGATTGACCACGCACATATAATTATTTTCTATTAACATTTTTACTTAAAATAGTAATCTCAAGATCATGTAAGTACATAACAAAGGGAGTTTACTAATAGCCAAAAAAAATTTAGTACAGTCAAAATTAAATTACAAATAGCGTTCAGTTCGGGGGACAAAAAGAAATTTTAAACATATAATTTTTTTACTGAGATACTAGAGATACCAGATTTTAAAAAATTTTAAGTATTGAACGTGTTAAAACTGTTTAAGGATCTGTAATGCTTATTTTTTGTTACTGCTTCCAACTTGTTGTTTACATACATACTCTTTGTGTTTTAATATTTGATTTCTTTCTCAAAATAAATTATTGTCGATATTTTTTTGATCTACATACTTATGTATGTATATCGATAAATGTGTATAGTTTTCTATGTATGTGTTATATGTTGGTTTTTAATATGGGAAGAGATTGTTAAGCTTTAAAGGCTTTTGGACATACGTCGAAATACTCATCAAAACTTATACAATTTGATGAAAAAGTTTGATAAGTAGCCAAATAGCTCAAGCACTCTTAATATTTCTATGTTCTCTTTATGTCGTTTTATATATTCTTTATGTACGTAATTAACATTCCATGTTGAAAAAAGGCTTTGGAATTCTTTATTCTTTATTCTGTTTCTGTTTCTCTGCTGTCTTTGTTTCTGTCTTCTCTCTTTTTTTTTTCTTTTTATTAACATTTTTTGTAGTTTCGAAACTACAAAATACGTTAGAAGTACACTCTACAGCAGCACAAATACACACACACACACACACACACACAAACACACTTACTCTCTTTAACTGCATGCATGCAAGAATACTTACAAAAATCCAACAAAAACAAAACATTCAATTTCAGACTCACTTGATTCAACATTTCCATTAGATTTGCAACCGCCTATATTCGAGGCATCGGCAGCATTACAGGCCCCCGGAGATAGCGATAATACAGCGACCACTAAAGACAGTTATGGCAATCCAATTGGCAATCTACAACCGATAGAAACACCGGATGGACGTAAGGTTGTAAGTGCCCAGGGTGTACAGTTTGAAATACCAAATTATGCTTCGGGCATAACTGAAATTAAGAAGCCCTCGGATGATTTACTGCCACCATTTATTGGTGAGTTTAGCAATGATTTAAGTGTTACTACAACAACAACAACAACAACTACTACTACTACTACAACTAAAGTAGATGATAAGGGACTTGACAGCGTACACCAACAACAACAACAACGACAACCACAATTACAACAACAGCTACATGTTTTTAAAGCTGCTAAAACTGGTCATTTCAGAAATGCGTTGAGATTTAAAAGGGAAATTACTAATACAACAACAATAACAACTAAAGACACTAATAACCACAATAACAATAATAATAACAACAACAATAACAACAATAGTTTAAGCACCACACAAGTACCAGACGACGTTAACGCAATTTTCAATACAAACACGCTCAATTTAAATGTTGCTGCGAACACGACAATGACTCTGACCTCTGATACAAACTCATCACCACAACCAACACCACCACTACATCCACACATAGATTTAACAGAACAAAAATATCAACTCACCACCCCAACAGCATTGCCATATAGTGTAACGCATAGTTTAGGTTTGTTTGTAAACAAACAAGCCGCCACCATTAATTCACTTCGACCACCACCACCACTTTCATTTTCATCATCTTTATCATCATCTAATTCACCTGTTAATTCTAAATCACCGCTTTCAGCACACAATAATAGTCCTTTAAGTAATGGTAACTTTAATTATCCCAATATACCCACTGATGAGTCCATTATCGAACGTATTGCATCTAAATATAAAAATCCCCTTCCCACCTTAGATCCCATTGTTGTTGCACTGCCAAACTCCGAAACTCCGGCTAGTTTTACCACAAATTCAGCTCCATTTGCATCGGTCGAAACCACCACGGTGGATGTGGAGAGTGTGCCTCTGGTGAAGGTTCGTTCAGCTACTAGCTCAGCATTACCGGATTACATAGTAGAATTAAATGATCCCGATATTGGTGGTCCTGTCGACTATATGCCCTCTGAAGATAGTCGTGGCTTAAAAGTTATAGCCTGGGATTTATTGCCTCCCTTAGAGTCAGAGGAATTGGATAAAGCGAATAGTAACAAGGTTAGCACAGCAACGGGTCACAATTTTAATGCTCAAGCCTCACAGGCATCTAGTCATACCATTGCCCACAGTTTGGAAACAACAACAAAAGCTAATTCCATACAAAATCGTGGCTCAGTTATTTATTCAAGTACAACAACCACAACGCCTAGAACGACTACCACTAGACGTAGCACTACTACGACTACAACAACACCCAGGCCCACTACAACGCCCAGAACCACGACCACCACAACTACGCTTAGAACTACAACAACGCCTAGAACCACTACCACCAGAAGAACAACCACACCCAGAACTACCACAACCACCACCACCACCACCACGACACCAAAACCAGATCCTTCAACGTTTTACAAACTAGAAAATGGCAATTCATATACTTTACCCACATGGCTACAAGATATCGATGATCCCGATCTAGATGTAGCTGTAGAATATATTGTACCCGAGGATCTTAATCAATACAATCATACCGTAGAAAGGGAAATTTTGCCACCTTTGGAGCCTTTTACCGATTTAAATAATCTCCATGTAACCCCGCCTCCAACTACGGCTAGAACTACTACCACAACTACTACTACTACAACCAAACGGCCTACTACGGTATCTACATTACAGCCCCATTGGGTGAGAGCCAAGCCCACATCGGCCAAGCCCACAATATCTTCATTTAACATACAGTTCACTAGTCTTAGTCCAAGCATATCATCAAACAATTTTGCACAACGCACTACAAGCACTCCAACAACTACAACCACCACCACTACTACAACGACGACAGTCAAACCCAAAACCACCACGAATTACTATAACCGACCCCTAACCAACAATACTCCTCAAATAGATAAAATTGGCAGTTCGGCTGAGAGCGAGAGCGAGGAAGTGAAAATTGTACAAATCAATACGAAAAATCCCTTCTTACAAAAGGCCTTCAATGATGGCAAATATCGGCCACAAAACTATAATGCACGCAATACCGCCACCACTACACGCAGACCTTCAACGACAACCACAACCACCACCACTACTTCGTCACCTGTGGAGAAAAATCCATTTGAACCCACAATACCACCGTATTTATTGGATTTCGATTATCCCGATTTAGGTCCTGCCGTACCATTCATCTATGACCCCAATGAAGATGAAAATCCGGTTGATAAAAACATCTTGCCTCCCTCGGAAACTAGTGAAGACACTAACAAGTCTGCCATACCTAACACCCCTAACTCTCCCTTTTCGAATTCTCAAACTCCTCAGGGTTTCACAAATAAATTCACCACTTCCGCTATTTCCTTAACTTCTTCTTCTTCTATCCCATCAAAAATAACAGTTCCTCACCCATCCACACAACAACAACAACAAACAAATCAAGATGTTCTTAAGACGCCTACGCAACAACCACCCGTCGTGTTCGTACCACCAGTGCCTACCGCTGAGGGGCCTATAACAACCATATTTAACAAAAATTTTGCAGCCTCCTTCGAACCAAACACCAGCTCAACCGCAAGCACCAGCACCGCCACCACCACCTCCACAACTAATGCAGATAAGAAGGTGCCCTTAAGTGCTGATCGTGAATCATTTCCGCCGTTCAATAATGTCATAACCGGATCCTCGACTTTACCCAGCAAGACAACCTTTACGAAAAGCGAAGATGGCAAAGTCATAACCAACAATATTTTCTTAAGTGGTGGCCTTGGATCAACTTCAGTTAAACCATTTGGTTTCACTACCAGTGAAAAGAGTAAGTAAAGCTTCTTAAATTCGAGTTTAAATACTTAAGCTTTGTCCATTCTAATTGCAGATACTGTGGATAAATCTACAACTGCCTCTAGTGTATTTAAACAATTCGGCACCACTTCTTCGGCAGCTGCTGGTTTTGTAACAAATTCCGACACCGCAGCCAATTTCGGTGCGAAATACACTGGACGCTTTGGTGGTCCTCCTGGTGTTTTAGCGCCCCAAAACAATGCTTTCAATACGGCCAGCAGTACTACAGTGACAAAAACGACAATATCGTCTCATCCTAGCGCTACAACTGCAATTGCATTGACGGCTGGCTCAAATAATTATAAATTTACTGGAAGTTTTGGTGGACCACCAGGTGTTTTGAAGCCTTTCGACAATGTTAAAAGCGGTTAAAGACCGAATTCACCACCCTATGGTGAAAATATGAAATTAACAAACGCAGAAGAGAGCGTCGTGAAGAGAAAGAAAGAAAGAGAAAGAAATATTATTAGTTTTAGTTAAATTATTTATGAAAGGAAAAGAGAATTTTTTTTAATTAAAGAAAAATAATTATTTTTAAGCTGTAATATTTAAAACAAAACAAATATTAATCGGAATTCATATTCTAAATTTAATTGCACAAAAGAAAATACTCAACAAAATTTTATACAATATTTACTCCATTTTAAAATAAAAAGAAAAATAAATTCATAAAAAAACAAAAACAGTGTAAAAATAATTTCACCACAATCTGATGTGCTTCGCTATGATACGATATATAAGGTCAAATAAAGGGTGTTTTTATAGAGGTATAGAACTTTAAGTTGGCATTACTTTTCAAGATGGCGACCGATTTAACAGCTGTCAAGTGATTTATTCTCAGTTTGGTTTGGCAATTCATCATGAATAGACTCACGCCCGAACAACGCTTGCAAATAGTGCAATTTTATTTCGAAAATAATGGTTCTGTGCGGAAAACGTATCGCGCACTATGGAACGTTTTCGCACCACGTTTACTCTTATTGATAACTCGCATCCCCAGAGACGCTGTACGGTGCGTACAGAAGAAGCTATTGCTGCTGTAGAGCGTAGCATTGAGGAAGGCCCGAATGAGTCCATCCGCCATCGAGCACAGGAATTGGATCTGTGTCCATCCAGCTTTATGGAAGATTTTGCGGAAGGATCTTGGTTTGCGTGCTTACAAAATCCAACTCGTGCAAGATTTGAAGCCAAACGATCATCAAGTAAGGCGTAGATTCGTCGAATGGGCCCAAAACGAGATTACCGTTGTTCCCGATTTTCATAAGCGAATTTTGTTTAGCGATGAAGCGCACTTCTGGTTGAATGGCTACGTCAACAAACAAAACTGCCGCATTTGGAGTGAAGGTAATCCTCAAGTGTATGTGGAAACACCGTTACATCCAGAAAAACTGACTGTTTGGTGCGCTTTATGGGCTGGTGGAATCATTGGTACGTACTTTTTCAAAAACGTTACAGTCAATGGTGATCGGTATAGAGCCATGATTACAAACTTTTTCATTCCTGAATTGAATAACCATGATGTCCAGGAGATGTGGTTTCAACAAGACGACGCAACATGTCACACAGCTCGTGCCACAATAGATTTATTGAAAGACACGTTTGGTGACCGCCTAATTTCACGTTTTGGACCTGTGAATTGGCCTCCAAGATCTTGTGATTTAACACCGCTAGACTACTTTCTGTGGGGCTATGTAAAGTCATTGGTCTATGCGGTAAAGCCACAAACGCTTGACCATTTGGAAGACAACATTCGCCGTATTATTGCCGATATACGGCCACAAATGTTGGAAAAAGTCATCGAAAATTGGACATGCAGATTCGACTACATCCGCGCCAGCCGTGGCGGTCATATGCCAGAAATCATATTTAAAATGTAATGCCACAAGATTATCTTTCGGATAAATAAAATTCATGTCAATCGAATAATCCATCGTTGTTTTATTGCAACTTAAAGTTCTATACCTCTATAAAAAACACACTTTATATACTCACACTTATTCTGGTTGTCGTCGTCGTTTTTGAGTCGACATCACGTCGACACTTTTGGTATTCTGTAACAGTACTGTATCGACGTCGACTGTTTATCGAAAATTGTAATAACACAAAACACCCATCTCTAATATTTAAGTCAGCCGATTCATTTTATGGTTTATTTAGAAAAAAAAAGTTTTTTATCATGAGGCCTGTCAAAATCAGCGATGTATTGATCCATGTCCAGGAATATAAGGCCGTTTTGCGCTTTGCAATGTTGTAAACCACAGTCCGTTCTGTACTTGTATTCAAGACTATACAGGAAATCCATTTGTTCAGTGCCAAACAATGAGTAAGTTTGATAGGATTACAATTGCTGCGAAAACTTAGATATTAATACGATTTTTAATGTCTGTAGTTGAACCTCAAAAGGATGTTGTTGCTTCGAATCCTTGTCAACCTGCACCGTGTGGTCCGAATAGCATCTGTAAGGATATAGGGACAAGACCTTCATGTTCTTGCTTACCAGAGTATACAGGACAACCACCTAATTGCCGCCCTGAATGCGTTACAAACTCTGAATGTCCCTCGCAACAAACTTGTATTAATCAGAAATGTAAGGATCATCTTCAGGACTTTGTGGCCAAAGTGCAGTTTTTTAAGGCGATCCATATCGCTATTGTGCTAAAGAAGAAAAAAGTAAGACAATAAAAATTCACCACAAGAGTTAATTTTTTAACGCTTGTCGTTACCAAAAATCAGAGTCGACAGAACACAATATGAGTACAGACTTACAGAATACCAAATCTGTGTCGACAGTCATCGATAACTGTCAATAACGACAAACAGAATACCAATTTTAAATTGTCGTCGTCGACGCAAGACGACGTCGACAACCAGAATAATTGTGACTGTTCTTTTTGATAACTTGTTGCCAGGTTCGATTTACTATTGGCAAAAGACTAAGATGATCGGTATCAACAAGTATCGATTGAGCAGAATTTTTCGCCATTCAAGCATTAAGTTCAGCTTACCCGATATATAAAAGCTAAAAACTACTAAAATCATCACACTCTCCTCAATTTGTTGTGTTACAAACAATACAACAAACTAAAATACTTAGGACCATTATAACAACTTGCCGTTAACTAAAGGGAGGATTTTAACGGGCAGATAAATTGTTTATCAATATTATAAGTGGACAATAAGGTAGAAGTGAGCGTTAAGCTAAAGGGAGGATCATCCTACCTTAAACTTTTAAAGTAAAGTTTATGTTTGAACTTGCCATATTATATATTATTTTCAATATGGCAACTTCGAATATAAACAAAATGAGGAAATGCAACAAAAAAATTAAGCCCGTTGTTGTCACTGCGTTTAGAAAAAACTTATTTAATTGAGCAGTGTTATCGACATTGCTCCGCCATTGTCATATTTTTGAAAAAGTTAACTTTATTTTATCAGTAGGTTGTAATATATCAAAGAAGTTAAAGGTGACTTTAAAGTTCACTTTAGCTAAAGTTACCTTTAACTAAACCCAACTTTAACGGCAAGTTGTAATAATGGCCCTTATTCTTATAATGATTGCCTGTCTAAAAGTCCCAAATTAAATGTTCAATCATTTTTCTTGATTCTATAGGAGATGTCACCACAAGCGAAAAAAAAGAAAAAACCAAAAAAAATTTTTTTTTTTGATGTTGATTGGCAAACTAGTGAGTTGTTGACAAAACATTTCGACTTGATATGAAAATTGTTGGTAATTTCATTCGACATGCAATTGTTTAAGATTCTTTTTTCTTTATTGCAAATGTTATTGTTTCTATTGTCATAAATGTTAACTTGTTGCCTGTTGCTTGTGGGGCTGTTCGTATTCTTACAATGCCTATAAAATAATTTTTATATTTGACTCATAAGATAAGACAACAAATCAATGTCAATAAAACTTATAACATAATTTGCTGCAAAATAATCTATGATATGTAGTTTCTTATACAGCAATAGGGTGGTACTTGTTTGTAGAATGGAATACAAACCCTTTAGAGCAAAACCCATGTGACCAATGTCGATGATTTCTTATCTCCCAAACATTGCATTGGTAAATCAAGACGATTAGTTCGATTAATAAAACCTAAACAGCATTTGAAAAAAGTTTTGTTCGATAATATTTCGCCACTTTCAGACTAAAGCCATAATTCGAATTTCTGAGCGAAAAACTGATCCAATTTCATATTGTAGGCCTCTGTTGAATTTAGATTTATGCCTCTAACTCGAATATTTAATGCTTTTTCTTTATATTTCTAGTTTTTATAGGATTTAAATGCCAGAGTTCATTCAACTGAAATTCAAGTCCACGTCCGCAACGTGCCTATATCCACAATATCCTGTCAAAATTCTCCTGTGACCAACCGTACGCTTTCCTTCAGCCAAGGTAAAACAACCACAAATATAATTTCTATTGTAAATATTTTTTTGGTAAAACAAATTTAATTCATTTGGTATTGTTTTTATGGCCAATAAATAAAATTACATGCTGACATGTTTAACAACATTTTTGTTATAATTTTGTTGGCATATAATAATAAAAAATAATCAGAAATACCTCCTCCATTTAAATATGCAAATAGTTTTGAATGGCATGCTTAAAGGGAATTTATTCCTTAAATCATTTACTAAAAGGTAAATGAACAAAAAAAATAATTTCCTTTATTGGTAAACATTTTTGTTGGCAGACGTCACTCTAAAGTTGGTGACGACGATTTGTCTCGTATTTAGGCAAACCAATACGAAAATAAAGATGACTTTAAATAAGAATAAAAGAAAAGATTAAGGAAATTACAAGCCTCTCTCTCACTATCTCTCTTTTTGAGACTTTGAATTATCGATAAATTTTCTAAGTTATTGATAAATTTTCTATAGAAACATTTAGTTATCGATAAATTTTCTATATAATAATTTAGTTATCGATAAATTTTCTATACAATAATTTAGTTATCGATAAACTTTCTATAGAATAATTCAGTTATCGATAAATTTCCTATAGAATAATTTAGTTATCGATAAATTTTCTATAGAATAAATTAGTTATCGATAAATTTCCTATAGAAAAGTTTTGTTATCGATAAATTTTCTATAGAAAAATTTTATAATCGATAAGTTTTCTATAGAAAAATTGAACTGTCTAAAAATTTTCTATAAAAAATTTAATTATTGGTAAATTGTCTATAGAAAAATTGAATCGATAAATTTTCTATAGAATAATTTAATTATCGATAAATTTTCTATACAATAATTTAATTACCGATAAATTTTCTATACTAAAATTCACATAGTTATCGAGAAATTTATTATAGAAAAATTCACATAGTTATCGATAAATTTATTATAGAAAAATTTACATAGTTATCGATAAATTTTCTATAGAAAAATTTACATAGTTATCGATAAATTTTCTATAGAAAAATTTAATTATCAATAAATTTTCTATAGAAAAATTTAATTATCAATAAATTTTCTATAGAAAAATTTAATTATCAATAAATTTTCTATAGAAAAATTTAATTATCGATAAATTTTCTATAGAAACATTTAGTTATCGATAAATTTTCTATAGAAAAATTTAGATATAGATAAGTTTTCTATAGAAACATTTAGTTATCGATAAATTTTCTATAGAATAAATTAGTTATCGATAAATTTCCTGTAGAAAAGTTTTGTTATTGATAAATTTTCTATAGAAAAATTTTATAATCGATAAGTTTTCTATAGAAAAATTGAACTGTCTAAAAATTTTCTATAAAAAATTTAATTATCGGTAAATTGTCTATAGAAAAATTGAATCGATAAATTTTCTATAGAATAATTTAATTATCGATAAATTTTCTATACAATAATTTAATTACCGATAAATTTTCTATACAAAAATTCACATAGTTATCGAGAAATTTATTATAGAAAAATTCACATAGTTATCGATAAATTTATTATAGAAAAATTTACATAGTTATCGATAAATTTTCTATAGAAAAATTTACATAGTTATCGATAAATTTTCTATAGAAAAATTTAATTATCAATAAATTTTCTATAGAAAAATTTAATTATCAATAAATTTTCTATAGAAAAATTTAATTATCAATAAATTTTCTATAGAAAAATTTAATTATCGATAAATTTTCTATAGAAACATTTAGTTATCGATAAATTTTCTATAGAAAAATTTAGATATAGATAAGTTTTCTATAGAAACATTTAGTTATCGATAAATTTTCTATAGAATAAATTAGTTATCGATAAATTTCCTATAGAAAAGTTTTGTTATTGATAAATTTTCTATAGAAAAATTGTATAATCGATAAATTTTCTATAGATAAATTCAACTGTCTAAAAATTTTCTATAAAAAATTTAATTATCGGTAAATTGTCTATAGAAAAATTGAATCGATAAATTTTCTATAGAATAATTTAATTATCGATAAATTTTCTATACAATAATTTAATTACCGATAAATTTTCTATAGAATAATTTAATTACCGATAAATTTTCTATACAAAAATTCACATAGTTATCGATAAATTTATTATAGAAAAATTCACATAGTTATCGATAAATTTATTATAGAAAAATTGACATAGTTATCGATAAATTTTCTATAGAAAAATTTACATAGTTATCGATAAATTTTCTATAGAAAAATTTACATAGTTATCGATAAATTTTCTATAGAAAAATTTAATTATCAATAAATTTTCTATAGAAAAATTTAATTATCGATAAATTTTCTATAGAAAAATTTAGATATCGATAAGTTTTATATAGAAAAATTTAGTTATCGATATGTTTTATATAAAAAATTTAATCGATAAATTTTCTATAAAAAAATTCATAGTTATCGATAAATTTTCTATAAAAAAATTCACATAGTTATTGATAAATTTGCTATAAAAAAATTCACATAGTTATCGATAAATTTAATTTCGATAAAAATTCTATAGAAAAATTGAATTATCGACAAAAAATTCTGTAGAAAAATTAAATTATCGATAAATTTTCTACAGTAAAATGTTTCGATATACTTTCTATGGAAAAATTGAATTATCGATAAAAATTATATAGAAAAATTTAACTTATTGATAAAAATTCTATAGAAATATTAAATTATCGATAAATTTTCTACAGTAAAATGTAATTATCGATAAAAATTCTATAGAAATATTGAATTATCGATAAAAATTCTGTAGAAAAATTGAATTATCGATAAAAATTCTATAGAAAAATTGAATTATCGACAAATTTTCTATAGAAAATCTTAAAAAAAAATATGCTCATTAAAAACCTACTTCTGTCTTTAATTTGCATTATGGCTCTTTAATTTATTGATTTCATATTTAATTACTGTTTTATATCTTAACATACATTGTTACTACAACATTAATGAGCTTAATTAACTTTGTTTTTTGCCTTCATGTCTATCTACAGTCAGAAGTTTCATAACGTTAAGGAATTCGAAAAATGCAAACTTTTTAAAAATTCTATACGTTGCGTGTAACTCACTTTAGTTTAAACTTTAACGAGAAAGTTGCGTTTACTTTCTAAAGAAAGGGAAAGAGACTGGAAAATAGAGAGACAGAGAGAAAGAGAAAATTAACAGTAAAGTTAAATAAAGAATTTTATTATGGAAAGTTTTCATAATTACGCCATACAAGAAGAGTTATATACACACATACATACATGTCTAGTCTATATCCGGTATACATGAAGTATAAGTATGCACATGTACGATAAATACAAAATCCAAAAACAAACAAAATTTCTAAAGGAAATTGAAGTCTTTTCAGAATTTATGAAACCACAAAATAACAAAAACAAACAAACAAACAAACACAAACAATCATATACACTTCAATAATGCAAACAAAATCCTTAAACTTTTTACGAAACTCTGTTTAATATTTTTGCTGATTGAATTATAAACAACAACTACAACAACATACATATCCCTTCCTCGTTCACTCCAAATGTCCTTTATATATTTCGTGTTTAAAAACAAAATCAAACTTATTGACACACCAAAAGAAAAACAACCTTTTCGTCCTGTCAAATCTTAAAAACGAGTTATTAAGCCAAGTCAGTTGAATTTTGAGTTTCGATTGTAACGGTTGTCGCAACACTCGTTAACGGCGGTTTTATTTTGTATTGAAAACGATAACAATAAAAAAAACGATAACGAATAACAATTTCAAATGCCGCGTAAAAAACCAAAAGTGAATACAATAGAGGATATTGAAAATTCCATCAAATTATTCTGTGATCAATCGAAAAATCATATGAAATCAAGGGAATACGAAAAGGCCTTGATCGGTTATAATCAGGTAAAAACATGATCCTGAAAGTTAAAATGGAAAAAAAAATTAAAATGGTTCCACCAGATTTCTTTAGGGAGTTAGCGCGGTGTAGAAAGATCAGGTTCGATGCCTGGAGAAAGCGAAAAAATAATAAAAAAAAAATAAGTAAATATATAAGTCACGAAGCTCCCTGATTCTTGCTCCTTCAGACAGAGCCACCATCTTTTGAAAAAGAATAGGATTCAATCAAGTTTGGATTTCAATATCAAAAAGCGATGCTTAGTGCGGAAAACAATTGAATTGTAAAGGATATGGAGGGTAAAACTTAAAAACCGATTTGTGTCGTATTTAAGCAAACGTACAGAGTATTAAACGAGTATGGAACGAATCTGCATGTATGCAAGGCCTACGTGAGACTTGGGCTGCCTTCCAAAATCTATCAATACAAAGTTTGTATGCAGTTCTACTACCGTATATAAACTATGTAGATATGCAAAGTAACCAAACAATGCATCAACTATAAATCCGATGCCTGATTGCTTTTTGATTGCGTTAAAAATACACATCGACGACGTTTTGAAATAGAATACATTGTAAACATTTTGCACAGCGGCATTATGAAACACGATACTTTGTTTAAACACAAAGCAACTAACATTTTGGAAAGCAGCCTTGGTCTGCTGCAAGCATCATACAAAGTAAATTGAGAATGGTTGTGAATCGATGTCTCAAAAGAATTTCTAAAACATTCTGACCAGGCCTAATCAACAACATACAAATTTAGGCCATGGCAGCAATGCGAAAGGTTAGGTTAGAGGACGTGTACTTGTCAAATAATACAAATAAAGTACCCGGAGGTCAAATTGACCCATTGTACAACGTCCTCGTTTCTCACACCACTCATGTTATGTGTGTTAATTTTATACATGAGTGGTGGGACCTACAGTTTAAAGTCGACTCCGAACACCAGATTTTTGAGAAACTTTTTTCATGGCAATTTTTTATTTACTCTCAGAGTTTTTGCCAGAAATCTGCTGAAAGGAAGTCGCCGAAGAAATACTTTTTGTATTTTGTCTTCATGTCTGGCCTGGGACTCGAACCCTGGCTTTGACGTCTAATACGCCAACACACTACGTACTAGTCTACGGCGACTTCAGCAATGGGAAACATAAACTGAAAAATTCGCACATGGAAATTTGAGTGGATCGGATCCATGCTTCGTAAACCATTTGAGGAAATTTGCTTTCCTTAAGGAAGTAGAAAATGACGACCATCCACGTTATAGGAAATAAACTCCACATTGCACAGTCTTGGTAGAATTTTTTACCAGTTTTGGGGAGCTCGGAGATACATAAAGCTGTGTGTCGTGAAAAACGGAAACAGCCAAAGGCATATCGTAATCAGATGGCCATAGTCGTCTAAAACATATCTCCTGACACTTTTGTGCTTGTCATACCAAATGCCATGTTATTCCTAACCGCTTTGCAGTAATTCCACCGATTTAATGAAGGGATAAGGATCCTATCGACAGCACCTTTGCCTCATTTTTATTCTAGATGAGAAAGCGTTTGTTTTCCAAATGCCGCTACTAGTTAAGAGACTTCACAGTAGAGTTGAATCGAGACAGAATGTTAGGTTAGAATGATTAGGTTATACCGGACCAATTTATAAAGAAATTTCGTAGCCTTATGTTCCATAAAATACAAGCCATGGATATGAGGGACGTTTAGGCTCTTTCGACATGATTGATGTGGCCACTACCATTTCTTCTTATTTCGCTCACAGCCATATCAATCCTATATTAGTGCTGCCACGTATGCGAAACTGCATCACGAGAAATCCATTTGTGGCAGGTATTTCCTGATCAATGCATATCTTTCGGCCAAATAGCATTACAAATAACAACTTATGGAACGAAATGAAAGAAATACCAAGGAGAACTGATATAAGAAGACGTACCTGAAATTTGATCGGATATATTAGACAGTAATCCTTCGATTTACGTCGCCTCGATTAACGTTGTTTCGATTTACGTCGTCAAATTTTTTGTTCCCTCTAACTTCAATTTTCGTCGTCATTCGATTTACGTCGCCTTTTTTTGGAGCCAACTGCGACGTAAATCGAGGGATTACTGTAACTTTTTTATGTTCCTTGGTAAAAACATACTACTTTGTTGTATGAGCAATATGAAATTCGATTTACGTCTCCTTTTTTTTTTTGGAACCAATTGCGACGTAAATCGAGGGACTACTGTTTGCAGACCATCAACAACCGTAGAGGGAGAACCAAAATTGGCATTAAAACTACAACAATGAACAGAAGTTGAGACGAAATAAAATTCCTTACTGAAGATAATTCACGTTGGAATGTGATTGCTGAACGCCTATGCACTTTATAGGACCTAGGGAAACATATATATAAAGGGATTGGATAGGTCTTAAGTAAAATACCGTGAAATAGACTCTGTTACTTACATACTTACTTAATTGGCCATAACAACCCGATTAAGGGATTTCGGCCTGCCTCAACACATCCTTCCAGGCGCCTCTGCTTCGTGCGCGCCTACGCCAGTTGGTCACACCAATCGTTGACAGGGCTTCCTCGATTTGGTCCTTCCAACGGATGCAAGGTCGTCCTCTTCGCCGACTTCCGCAGATTCCCGCATCAAATACCCGTCTCGCCGGAGCATCCTCCTCCATTCGAACGGCATGGCCGAGCCAGCACAGCCGCTGGATATTTATAAGCTGAACAAAGTCCACGTCGCTGAATAGCTCATACAGCTCACTGTTGGAACGTATGCAGAAATCATCGCCAACTCGCAGTGGACCGAAGATCTTGCGTAGTACTTTTCTCTCGAACACTCTCAAGGCCGCTGCATCTGTACTTAATAGGATCCATGCCTCTGCGCTATAAAGAAGAACGGGTAGGATGAGTGTCTTGTAAAGTGTTAGTTTTGTCGCACGAGAGAGGTCTCTGCTACTCAATTGCCTATTGAGGCCGTAATAGCAGCTGTTGGCAAGAGACTGACAATATATAGAATATATAGAAATAGACTTTGTGGTGAATGCTAATTTGCGACAGCTAAACACATCGGCTTAGGCCTGGTTCACCCACAGGTTTCTGAAACATTTTTGGTTCGGACAAAATTTTTTTTATATGGAGTTTGACGTTTCTCTCAGAGAGCGAGCGAAATTATTTTGTGCGAACAACTCTCAGTGTGAATTAAATTAATTTTAAATTTGGTCCGAACCATTTTAGAAAAGGTTGCCACACCATATGAAATTTATACAATACACAAATATTTGCAGAAGTTCATCGAAAGACCCAGGGTCCTTGCGATGAAAATTTATAAATGAATCTACGTAATTTAAACGCATTTCGGAAACTAGTGAGTGAAAATACCCTTTGGCTTCTCTTTGTTTCAAAAGTGGTCTTACACCCGTCCTCTTGTGTATCTTTGATTTTCTTTTTTCATAAATATATTTTGCAAGTAATTTTACTTTGGTCACTTCAATGGTGAACAAGAGTAGCAAATGATTTATATCAATTTTATCCATCGCAGAACAAGATGTTTTTATTCTTACCAAATAATTCACCACAAATACTGTTTATTTTTTGTTATAAATATTAATTTTTTTATTTCTTTATTTTGACACATATAATTAACTTTCTTAAGTTTATGCACATATGTATTTACGTCATTTTTAACTAAATATGGCAGCACTGTTTTTACGAACAAAGTTTCTGAAATGGGTGAATCATGTTGCGGAAAACTCTCAGTAAGCAAGAAATTTCTCCGAACCAAAAATGTTTCAGAAACTTGTGGGTGAACCCGCCTTTACTGAAATAAAATTTTAATTTAAAACACTACGCCCACTACCATAACTAATTTTAATTAAAAATAATAAAAACGGCAACTCTGCTCTTAAACGAAAAGCTCTTCAATTAATTGTATAGCAAAGACAACAACCTTGTAACTTTGTATGAAAGAAAACAAAAACAACTTTTACTTTCAACTGTAAATGGAAATAAGGATTCAAATATGTACGTCATATAAACTTCACATGTGTTAAACGAAAGGAAAGGTGTCATATGAATCGAAGATGATTATCAATATTTCAAAAAGAAAAAAAGAAAGAAAAAAACCAGTAACCAAGACAACTTATTTATAACCAATATCCCTTAGGCTTAACCATTTTACAGTAAAGTAAACCATTTCTTTCAGAAGAAGCGTAAAATTTCATTCCGAAATTTGAAAAAAAAGAGCCACCATTATGTCTAAAGTCTTAAAGGATTTCCTAGCAGTGGATAAGGAGCAGGAACTTTTGCAAAGTTTTATACGCCTGGGTGCACCAACCGACGATGATGCCTTTGACGATTCAACACATCACAAGAAAGGCGGTGCTAGACGTCGTACCAGCAGTTATACATCGCCACGAAAACTAACTGCCGCCGATAATCATCGTAAATCTGTGAAATTTTCCGATGGTGCTGATGGCACTACCGACAAAACCACCGGTCAGCGTATGAATCGTATCGAGGCAGAATTGAGAGCAGCCCGTAAAAAGAACGAAGAGCTAATGGCTAAAAAGAAGAAACCCAAAGAGAATTTCGTTGATTTCTATACGGATAAAGATCGTGCTGCAGCCGTTAGTGCAGGGGCGTATGATATAAAACAGAGTCTGCAGATAAAACAGAAACAGGATCGTAATGAAACGTTACTTATACCGGATGAGGCGGATATAAGTTCGATAATTGCATTGGGTTTAAAGGAAATTAAGAATGCAAATCCAGAGAATGCAATGCATTTCTTTTCAAAGGTTTGAATAACAGAATTTGATTATTATAGTGTTAATGGGGGGTGATATCTGGTATAACAGAAAAGAATAACTTTCGAAGAAAAGTTAAAGCAAATAAATCTTCAAACATTCTACTGTTGCCATCCTCTCTGCCCTTGAACACAGATGAGGAGAAGATTGCTTGAAAATTCTAGCCGACATTGTGTTTCTCAATTTAACATAACTGCGTGGATTCATGAAGTCGCCGTAGTCTAGTAGGTAGTGTGTTGGCTTATTAGACGTAAAGCCAGGGTTCGAGACCAAGGCCAGACATCAAAACAAATTTTTTTTTTTATTTGGCCTTAATAACCCGATTAACGGATTTCGGCTGCCGCAACACATCCTTCCAGGCGCCTCTGCTTCTTACGCGCCTACGCCAGTTGGGCACACCAATCGTTGACAGGGCTTTCTCGATTTGGCCCTTCCAACGGATACAAGGTCGTCCTCTTCGCCGACTTCCGCAGATCCCCGCATCAAATACCCTTCTCGCTGGAGCATCCTCCTCCATTCGAACGACATGGCCGAGCCAGCCGAGCAGCCGCTGGATATTAATACGCTGTACAACGTCCATGTCGTGGAGTAGCTCATACAGCTCACTGTTGTATCGGATGCGGAAATCATCGCCAACTCGTACTGGACCGAAGATCTTACGCAGTACTTTTCCCTCGAACAGTCTCAAGGCTGCTGCATCAGTACTTAATAGGGTCCATGGCTCTGCCCCATAAAGAAGCACGGGTAGGATGAGCGTCTTGTAGAGTGTTAGTTTTGTCGTACGAGAGAGGTCCTTGCTACTCAATTGCCTATTGAGACCTATTGGCAAGAGTGATCCTGCGCTTGATCTCCAGACTGACATCATTTGTGGTGGTAACGGCGGAGCCAAGATAAATAAATTCCTTGACTGTATCAAAAGTATTGTTATCGGCCGTAATCTGAGAATGAATACGCCGCACGTCTCTATCAAAAAAAATACAAAAAGTATTTCTTCGGCGACTTCCTCTCAGCAAATTTCTGGCAAAAACTCTGAGGGTAAATAAAAAATTGCCATGAAAAGTTTCTCGACTCTAACTGTATGTCCGCCACGCATGTATAAAATTAACACACACAACATAAGTGGCGTGAGAAACTAGGTCGTAATCCTGACTGAAGGGTTGTATTGATTATTATTATGTATGTATGTATGGATTCATGAGACATTCTTCAAACGAACAACCTGAAAGTCTAGTTGGTGTACCTCAGAAGAACCACTTGAATGTCTAGTCGGTGTACCTAAGAAGAACCACCGATAACAATAACCAACTGGAATGAACCAATTGCCTCCTTAGAAGCATGACTTAATGGAATTGCCTGCACTTGTCTTTCTAGTCTCTCATCACTTAATAGAATTGCCTGCACTGGTCTTTCTAGCCTCTATTGATGTCAGATGACTCCATGGGTTCATAGCGATTACAACACAATTCTAACGACATTAAACTTTATTTTTTCGATTAATACCGTTACTTCGAATATTTTTAACAAATTTTTGTATTCTCTCTTTATTTTGCAGGCCCTTGAACTCAACAGCACCGATATTAATGCACTGGTTTCACGCAGCAAATGTTATTTACTATTGGGAGAAGCTTCCAAAGCTTTAGTTGATGCCGAGACGGCATTGGCCGAAGATAAAAACAATATACGAGCCATATACCAAAAGGCCGAATCCCTATACTATTTAGGACAATTCGAACAAAGCCTCATGTACTTTCATCGGGGCCTAAGAGCTCGCCCAGAGTTGGCTTCGTTTCGTTTGGGCGTACAAAAAACCCAAGAGGCTATAGAAAACACCATTGGTGTTAAGAATACTAAGGCAACTAATGCAGGAAAAAATAAATCTAAACGATCGGGTGATAATACACCCAAATCCCAAATGACTACATCAAGGCCGGCCAGGGCAAAGCCCACCAAGGCTGAGTTGGAAAGACGTAATGCTAGAAAACTATTGGGCGAGCTATGTGTGGATAAGGAATATCTAGAGAATCTATTAAAGCATCCGGATTTAGTAAGAGCCGATACAAATACGGAAAATATAAGCAATTATGCTAAGGAGGCTGTAGAGTTTCTTAATAAACGACAAGAATTCTGGCGACAACAAAGACCTTGCACTGCCTTGCCGAATCATAAGAATTTACCCATGGATGCAATGCCCAGATGGTTTTAAAGGAAACAGTTTTATGCTTAAAATATCGTATTGAATTTGTTGTTTTTTTTTATGTGGTTTTTTTTTGTTTATTAATTCATTTCTTGTTGTTGCTGTTGTTTATATAGTATTTAAGGGTTATGTTTTTCTTCTTCTTCATTTGTTTTTGTTTTTTTTTTTTTGTTTTGTTTATATTATTAGATTAATATTATTATTATTATTGTATGTATGTATATATATAGTTTCTATAACATTTATTTAATACACCAGTTTTATAAATATATTAGTGACAGTGTGTGTGTGTGTTTTTATAAATAAAATGTAGTTTATGCCGAGTGTTGCAATGTTTTTTTTTTTTTTGGAAATAAATCATAAAAATTATTTATTAAATAAATTGTTTCTATAACTTAAATTAAATATTTATTTGTTTGTTTATAGTTTTGTTTCATTTCAAAATATTTTAATATTGTACTTAATTTAATAAAGATTGTATTTCGTTAATAAATATATTTCAAGTTTGTATTTTTTTTACTACATTCAACAGACAACTTTCAAATTAAAAAAAAAAAAACATTAACAATTATTTGTGTTTTTTTTTATTATCTAAACATTCCTCTCTCCAGTTTTAAATACCTCATGAATACTCCCCCCATGGAAAACTATTGACTGATGCTTCGATTTGTCACTTGCCAAATATAATAAAACTACGACACCAAAGACCGTCTTTCTTAACTTGCTATCAGAACGTAATGACTGCTTAAGAAACAATGGTTGGCGTTTTTTCTACACGGATGGCACTAAGTCCCAAAACAACATTCCAGCTTACGCTGTTGTGGATGATTCCGGTGAGAACCTATTGCTTAGCACTCTATACCAACATTCATCAGTATTCACAGCGGAATCCTGCACAATTTACCAGGCTATTCGACTAATACAAAGGGACAAGATTAAAATGACAATAAGTGGTTAATAATAAATAAAATCAGAGACTCTTGTAAAAGACAACACCATAATAAAAATACACTGGATTCCCAGCCATATCGGCATATTGCCGCTAAATACGCTTCCTACACACCTGTTATAATGGACAACGCGCTTGAAAAAAACGACATTCGCCGCCATATCGCAAAATTTCATCAACTTGAGGCTCCATCGGAAGGAAATCATTCATCCCCACTATTCAATCATTAATCCACACCACATTAACCCAATCTACCCTACTTCCGTCAGCAATCAACAAATTCGATTGTTTTCTAGGCTACGCTTGGGACACACTATTTTCTCCCATCAATGGCTTTTAAAACAACCAGCTCAACCTCCAACGTGCAACCGATGCAACTGTCACCTAACAATAAAACACATCTTAATTGAATGCCCATTTTACTCAAACCTTAGACGTAAACTCTTTGGCAACTTCTCTGGATTTGACCTCCTCAGAGCAGCAACCTCCATTAATATCATCAAAATACATGACTTCATCATTAACTCCAAATTGATCATTTAATCTTACTATAATTATTAAAATTAATTAATAATCCTAATTGTAGTTCATAATTCATCTAATTTGTAATCGAGCTGATGGCCTTAGCAGCTAGTGCTCTTTAAATGAATACAATCCTTGGATTTAATCCCTTGGATTTATATGAATAAATAATAATAATAATAATTATTTTTTGTAATTTAACTTGTTTTGTATTATTAATTTCATTGCCCAAGTTTGATTGTTTATTTCTGTATTGCATTATTGGGAACTGTAGTGTTTGAAAGCTAATTCGAGTAAAATTCGAACTGGGAACTGTAGTAAAAATAAAAACTAATTCGAGTGTAAGAAAAAAAAATAATAAAAATAAGCAACTTATGGCCATAGTGCTTACTAATTCGGTCAAGAAATCAAAAGTTATTTTATAGCGTTTTATGAGATGATTGCTAAGGTAGCTGAATTTTAAGTTCTCACAAAACAAAGAAACCATGTGAACTGATACAGCACGCCTATATGCATCCAGTTGAAACTTTTGAGTTTGAGAAATCAAAAGTTGTTTAAAGACAATTATTTTATAGTATTTTATGAGATGATTGCCAAGGTAGCTGAATTTTAAGTTCTCACAAAACAAAGGAAGCCTATAGAAGTCATGTAAACTGATACAGCACGTCTATAGGCATCCAGTTAAGCCTTTTGAGTTTTTTTAAATAAAAAATCAGTTCCTCATATTCAGCCACGTCACAGAACGCAATTCGGATCGAAAGTGGTTTCAATTCCGAAAGTCGAGTCTTTAGAAAAGGAAAAACGAAAAATTTCTTCGGCATGAAACCACTTCAAATTTCCAAAGTGGTTTTGATATTTTTGATGATTTATTAAAGAAAAATATTAATAAAACTTAGTCAAACTGAAAGACAAAATGGTATGTTTTGCTATTACATAGGTTTTCTAAGTATTAAGTTAATGTTTATGCTTAAGAAATTTAATTTTGTAAACCTGCTGAGAAAAACAAAACAAAGTGATGTATTTTTTCATCGAAGTATTGCATCCCTTAATGCATTCTGGCGTACTTTTTCAAAACGATTTGTCGGCTCCTGGCTTCAACAACAGCACAAATTGAAATCCCCGGCATTTTTCATATAAAATTTTTATTTTATTTTTTTTTTATTTGAATTAAAAATTGTTTTGGTTCTGCTTTTTATTCACTAATTATGTTTTTTTTTTCTTTTGTCAAGCACTACCCTGCCATACTTTATTAAAAAAACCAGCAATTTTATAATTTTTAGGAATGAACAAAATCGTTCGGAATCTGAAGAACCTAAAACAAAATCGATCGGAATTACATATTCGAAATCAAAACCATTCCGATCGGAATCTGTGACATGCCTCATTATGTCCTTTTTAAGCAGCTTCTACCTCAAGAGCTTTTGATAGGTTTTTGTCTTTATGAATGGATTCTGTTTTTAAAAAATCACAGTCAATTACTGGAATATATCAAGGATACAGCACAACTATCAACAACTCATCGATTCGTTTTTCTTTATTGAGGTTTCTTAACACGTTTTCAAGTAGCAACAACACTTCACGTTTGAATACAAGATCTAACACTTGAATGTTTGTTTTGGAGGCAAATGTTTGAAAAGGCATCCAATCGTGACTTTAGAGCTTTTCAAAAAAAATCAGTTCCTCATACGTTTCCTTCTTTAGGTACACGCAGCCAAAGAGCCCAAGAACTATTGCTAGGTTTTTATTTCTATAAATGGATTCTGTTTTTAAACAATCACAGTCAATCACTGGAATATATCAAGGATAAAGCACAACTCTCAACAACTCTCGGATTCGTTTTTCTTTATTGAGGTTTCCTTACACTTTTTCAAGTAGCAACAATGCTTAACGTTTGAGTACAAAATCTAACACTTGAGTTTTTGTTTCGAAAGCAAATGTTCGAAAAGGCAAAAGCCGAAATATGTATCTTATTTTTCTATTTGAGCACCAGAAAACCAACAGATAGAAGATAAACGCTTTCAAAAACAAAAACCTAAACTCCAAAGTGTGATAAGTCAGTAATAGTTTATCACAACTATTATTGGAATACAGGCCAAGTTATTGTATCTTGGAATTTTGCACAGCATTTATGGCCATAATTTACAATTGAGCTTTAGATTTCATTGCCGAAAATCTTCTACAGGACTAAGGATAGATTTTGCTCGCGGTAAACTAGGGACAATTTTCAAAGTCACATAACATACATAATTGGCCATTACAATCCTTCAGTCAGGATTACGGCCTAGCTACTCACACCACTCATGTTGTGTGTGTTAATTTTCAAAGTTACTGCATAATATTGCGCATAGTAATTAATGCTCGTTCATTGATTGATGCTCTTTAAGAACATTCGAGTTATAGTATGAGTTCTGCATACAAACAATGATTTGCGTTTGCTACTTCCAGTAAAGTAAAGTTCAAAAACAATATAAAATATGGCAACAGTCGGACAAACTATAGCCAAATGTTGCTTAGGTAAGCGTATAATGCTCAATGAAAGCCAACATTTAAAGGATGAATTTTATTCATACAATGTACTGTAATGGATCCTGCGAAAGTAAGTTACAGAAAAAGGAATCCTGGAAGGGGTGTTACAAACTTCCTCATCTTTTAATAACAATAGCAATACCACAGGTCTCTGGTGAAATCAATTCTACAACCCCGACACTCGCAAATTAATGCATTACGAACTAGACTAACGGGTCACCTCTACTTTTACTCTGGCCTTGTATAAATACATTTAGAAAAAGCCGTATGAACGTATGGTTCAGCAGTTGTAGGGCAGTGCTTAATAGCGTTATAAAATATCTCTCAGCTGTACGGGCACTGTTTGTTAAACAAATAATCGGAAATTATAAAGGAAAACCAGCCAAAGGCTTATCCTCTGATCTATGTGTTTATATATGTACAGTGGTGGCCTTGTAATTAGAAACGATGACAAAACTAAGTTTAATTTGTCCCAATCTGATGGAAAAACGTATGTAAGACGTCCTCCAAACAAAGCCTTTGATACCAGTTACACAGTGAAAACTGTAAACAAATTAACAAACATACATGTTGCTAAGTCGTTTCTAATTATAAGGCCACCACTGTATGTCATGTATTAGCTAAAGTTTGACGGACAACAGAGATTAGGAAGAATCAGCACTTTGATACGGACAAGACGTCTCTCTTAGTCAATGCCGTTGTCACATTGAAGCAATGCACTCTAAATTTCAACACTTCCGTTAGAAAAGTTACAATTCAGTTTGTTTTAAATGCTGGTAAAAATTTGTAATGATGAAGTGTGCTTTAAAAGTGGTACGTGTTCAGCGAGGCCTCTAGCTGTAAACATTCAAATAAAATTATAAGTGTCTGCTAAAAAATACTTTAATTTAAACATTAAAATAAAACTAATTTTTGAAAGCATAACTTCAGTACAGTTTTATAAACGCAAAGAAATAAAATTAATGGAAGATATTTAAATTCTAAACCACCATATAAAAAAAAAACTTGAACATTTTTAATTAGAACATTGGCAATAAAATTTAATGTTTAAACAATGAAAAGAAACTAAACTAAGCTACTGGGGAGGTTTGACCAGGAACCAGTTTTTTAATTCATATAATTTTAATGTTTTCTTTCTTTTTTTTTGTTTGTTTTTTTTTTTTTTTTGCAATTTATAGAAGATATAAAGGGTCCGCCAAATAACTTTTTTTTTGAAAATGCTTAAAAAAAACTACTGAATATTTTCTCAAATTTCTTTTTTTATTTGAAAATACAATCCTTCCGGTTAATAATGGAAAATAATTTCATTCAAATGGCTGCCTCGGCTGGCCATGCAGTAGCCTACACCGGAAGATGCCGAATTTGGCAAAAAAAATCATCTTTTCAGATGAAGCTCATTTTGATCTTGGCGGGTATGTAAACAAGCAAAATTGTCGCATTTAGGGCACAGAAAACCCGCACGCATACATTGCAAAACAGACACACCCAAAACGAGTCACTGTTTGGTGCGGATTTTGGTCCAGAGGCATAATTGGACCATTTTTCTTCGAAAATGAGCAAGGAGTGGCCGTTACAGTCAATGGCGATCATTATCGGGCCATGTTGAACGAATTTTTTTTCACAAAAATTGAAGAGCAGGATATTGGCAACATTTGGTTTCAACAGGACGGCGCTACGTTCCACACAGCCGAAGCTACACTCGATGTTTTGCGCCCTGTTTTTGAAGATCGCATTATCAGCCGCAGAGCTGATGTCGTTTGGCCAACTCGGAGCTACGATTTAACACCGTTGGACTATTATTTGTGGGGTGCCGTCAAAGATAAGTGTTACGCCGACAAGCCAGAGACAATTGACACTTTAATGGACAATATTCGTGAAGCCATTGGTGAAATACAGCTGCACACAATCGATAATGTGCTTAAAAATTTGACCGATCGTGTAGGCTACTGCATGGCCAGCCGAGGCAGCCATTTAAATGAAATTATTTTCCATTATTAACCGGAAGGATTGTACTTTCAAATAAAAAAAGAAATTTGAGAAAATATTCAGTAGTTTTTTTTGAAGCATTTTCAAAAAAAAAAATTATTTGGCGGACCCTTTAGATGTTTAATAATACAATACACTAAAACTTCTTCTTCTTCTTCTGTTTTTATTCCGCTTGGAGATTTGACTAGGTTTTGTTTTGTTTCTGTTTTAATTTTTAAATAATTTATTTAATTTGTTTATTTCATTTGTATTCCATTTTGTTGTTTTTCATTTTGTTTTTGTTTTTTTGTTGAATAATATGTATTTAATACTTTTGTTGTTTTGTAGCTTTAAATAAATATAAATATATCGTATATAATGTACATTTCTTTTTTAATTATTATTTATTTTTTTTCTCTTAATGCTGTGGTGTTGTTGTTGTTGTTATTGTTTAAAAGAATATGTTATTTGTTATTAATTTTTATATTTAACTATATGTGTATGTATCTATTAAGTTGTTAGTATGTTTTTTAATTATCTATTATTTTTTTAATTTACTTTCCATTATTAAGCGTATTCTGCATGTGTTTTTATTGTTATTTTATTATAATTCATTTTTTATTTGCACTATAGCGGTTATTAATTTATAATTTATTTTTCTTCATTTTGCATAATTTTTAATTCATTTAGATTTTAAAGAAATGATTCACAATTCAATTTTTAAATTTTTGTATTCTTAATTGATAAGTTTTCAAAGGAATTCAATTCTATTACATTTCATCTAATGGACGATTTTAATTCAATGGTAATTTCAATTTGTTTCCAATTTTAAACTACTTTACAAAGCTTCGAAATTTCAAATTGAATTGTGAATCATTTCGTTTGATAATTAATGTTTTCATTTTAATTTTTTTGTTTTTTCTTAAATTTAAAATAAGGAATACATGGAATACATTACTTTTGCGATTTGTGTTGCCTTATAGCAGCAGCAGCAGTAGTAAGTAAATATATATAGTTTTCACTTTTTGGAATTACAATTGCTCTATGATTAAAAGGAATGCTTATAAGTGATCTCTTTAAAATCTCTCATCCTTCTCTTTTGCTTTCCTTACACTTATGTATGTGGTATACGTCGTTTCAGACAAGAAAAGATAGGAAGGAAACTTTACTACTTACCAGTTAAGTACGTATTAAAGTATATAATGTTAAATTTAATTATTATTTGGTCTATTCGGCAAGGGTGGTGCATTCCCTGTACGATTTGGTATAGGTGGGGGACCTCGTCTAACAGGTAGTGGTGGTGGAGGACCCATGGGAGCTGTAGCTGGCAGCTGTGGTGCTCTTCTTGCAGGACTATCACTGTTTACATCCGCCCCGATTACGCCACCCACGGGTGGTGGAAAAGCTGGTGGTGGATGTCGTGGTGCAGGTATATCGTCTTGTATTTCTTCATAAATATTGCTCTCGTTGTATGCTGAGGTATCTTGTACATCCACCGAAGATTGTTTCGATTGGCGCGATGGCGTTGAAGCTGGTGTGACATTTTTGCTTTGCGTGTGGCGTGGCGGTGTGGGCGGCAACGATCCAGCCTGTGAGCCAGAGCCTTCAGGAGAAATTTTACCCGATGACGAGTGCAGTGGCGAAGTTTGTTCGGTTGGCGACTGAGACTTTGAAGATGGTGCCGTATCAGATCCCGAACCCACTGGTACTGGCCTCAGGGGTGGTGGCAATTGTGGCGTCTGTAGGGGTTGTGGTGGCATAGGTGGCTTGGCCGGCTTTTGCAGCATTTCGGGCACTACACTTATGACACCAGCATGTGGCAAGTGTCTAGGAGAATTCTTTGGTGACATGGGTATGGGTGGTCTAGCTGGTGCTGGCCTGGTTGGTGGTTGTTTTGGTCTTTGTGGAACTTCGGGTGTAGCATTTAATAGCTGTGCCTGTTCTTGTGGATTTGCACACAGCGGTATAGTATTGGCACTGCATAATTCAATTTCATTATTCACATATGCATTCCAATTGGGTGATTTCAACTCAAATTCCAATTCCAAGCCGCAAACATTAAGGTGCCGCTTAGCCACTGCATTTAAAGAAGCTTCACCATCTCGAAAAGTAACCCACATGGTATCCTCTACATAGCGTACCAAAGTTACTTCACCCATTTTGGATAGTTCTTGTATCAAAGTCGACATAACATTTTCATCATAAATCGTAGGGCCTCCATCATCCTCGGCACAAGGCTCTCTTACATGTACCACTATGGTAGAATCTGGTGGTCCCAAATCTCTAATAACCTGTTCAAACACAACTCGTCTACGTTTTTGATCGATTTCCATAATTTCTGCATCAATTATGGCTATAACAGGACGATGATCACTTTGTTTTAATTCCGAGCGTCCATAGTGTATAAGTTTGCCTGGATTCCATTCATTGTTTGCATAATCCGACTCAGCCAAAGCCTTACGTCTACGCCACAATACACGATCGGTCCAAGCCGGTGCTCTCTGTTTCTCTGAAGTGTCATAATCATCACTAAACAAATCATATTTATAAGTCGGATCAAAAGTTATTTCGCCTTCTAGGAAATCACCGAAAACATTGCCAGCTTCCTGTTCTTTGCGCAGTTGATCATTTTCCAAGACACTGGCTAAATCGCCATTACGTATGGCTTCTTTCAGTTCTTCTTTATCCATGTCAATGCGATAGTTAAAATCACCACACCAAAATACCCAATCATGGGATTTTAAAGTACGGCCCATAGGAAAGGCCAGCTTGCGTGTAATTTCCGCATAGTCAGCATTACGTTCTGCAACCTATAACATCACATTTAAATTGTTTTTATTTTCTCTTTTTTCTAATTTTAAACATTTTCTTACCTGTGACTGACCAGCAGCAAAATGGGCACATACAAAACACATAGAAGTGCCATGCAAAACAAAACGTATAGCACAGGCTCCCTTATTGCCAGTGGCTCCTCCCAAACCAGTTTTAACACAATCTATAGCAACATCTTTTATATAGGGAGCATGCTCCGGACGTATATAAATATAGAGGCAAACACCAACTAGCTGTTGATAAGTTAAGAGGACATAGTCATTGTCTCTTGATATGGTTTTCTGTAACTCTTCAGCCCACAGTTTAGCGTTATCGGTACTGGCAGCCATTATATTCGAAGCATTTAAATCGACAATTTCCTGAAAGCCTATGGCATAAATATCCACTGGATTAGTAGCATTCTCAGAGGGATTATTAACGTTAACTAAAGCCTTGGAACGGGCTAAAGCATGACAATCCAATAGCCAATCGGATAGGGAATCTTTAAAGACAACACTGCGAAAATGTTTGCCACCGTTAACATTATAGGTGCCCACAGCAACTCTGGCCGTACGAGGCGTTACATATTCATTGTAGCGTTTACACATTTCACGTAAAACCGTGGTAGGAGCATGCAGCATATTCGAGGGTAATAAAATGCGGGCTCTATCGGCCAATTCAGAATTGAGAGTAGAGCCAACCAAGAGGATGTCAATGGCTTCCTGTAATTCAATCACATTATATTTATGTAAAGACAACAAGCCTTAATAATAATTATAAAAAGAAAGGCTATTCACCTGTTTTGAATTATCCAATAAATTATTTTGTATAGTACGAGCTGCTGATCTGGCGCCATCCATTAATTTCGAACCACCTTGTATGGCTCCCGTACCAGCATATATCTTGCTAACTTCATTGCCATTGTTAATCCACATCTGCTTGAAGATTTCCTCAAATCTAGAATAGTTTTTCTTCTCACCCATGCCCAAAGCATCGATTTGTATGGCCAAAGTGTCTAAGCCCAAATAGGTTTGCACACAATTGGTGCGATCTAAACAATCTAAACAATTAGTGCGTATAACACCAAATTGTTCACGCAATGTTTGGCCATTGGCAGCATAGAATATGCCATAATTTATGCCACATGCGGTTATGCGTTCTTTTAATTTCGACAAAGCGGCAAAATTTCCACCACGGCACTCCTGATGATAATCGAAAATAATATGGGGAACATCTTTGTGAGCCGACATGCCATGATGGCGTTGAAATTCATTGCTAAGCATAGCTTCGCCTTCTTTACTGCCAACCAAAGAGGTGCCCAAAAGATTTATAACAGTTTGATAGCCATAGCGTTGTTTCATCATCGACATATGCCGGTCAAATGCTGCTGCTGATGTCTCAAAACCACGTGAAAGTTTCACTTTATGAGAGCCTACCTGCACGCCGGGCTGTTCCCAAAACAAGGGTACAGAGCCACGCGTCTGAACATAACTGGTAACATCATTATCCACATGTATAACCTGTTCTGTTTCTACGAAATTAGCAACATGGCCGTCATCATTGGTGCCTTTAGAAGCAGAAAAAAAATTAGGAAAAGCATTACAACCAGGCAAATAAAAGTTAGAATTTGTTTTTGTAACGATATTACCTCTCACATTAAAACGGGTGCCAGCTCTTTCACAAGATAGCCTTGATATTATAGCTGCTCTGGCCTGTTTTGCTCCTATATAAACTGTACGTATTTCCACTGAACCGCACATGGTTTTTAAAAGCCAAGCTTGACAATCAATGCCAAATCTCATCATGTGTATGTGCATCATACGATTCCAAAAGAAACGATTATCCGTTTCCGATGTCTGATACCGCCTCTGGGCACACAAGGTTATATCGAATTTATTCATTGTTGCTGCCGTTGGATTAATATGGGCAAAATAAAATGTACCCGAATTGAGCAATTTTCGCACCTCCGATATCTTATCTTCATTAGGTGCAGCATTCTGTAGCGATACAAATTGTGTTTGTTGTACACGAAATACTTCGACATCGCCTATCTTGCCCATCGATATACAACCAGTGACCAGCACTAGAAATAATACAGTACTTTCGCCAGCATTCAATTGCAATACGCCCAAACAGCCATAGGCATCACATACTTTGGTATATTGCTTACGTATTATATCGGTTTCCTGTTGCGATAGCAAAGCTACTGCATGTGATTCAAAGAGTATGCTATCGCTCTTATTACGATGCTCCATTAGTACACTGTGCGGTGAGGGGGCTATGGATTTCTCCAATACCCGTATTACTTTAGACATAGCCATGTTGTTGGATTGGATTGGATGACTAGTTGTAAATGTTGATTACGATATGGTATTGGAGTCTATACGTTTATGTGTTATCAAGTATGGAAGGGTTTTTTTTATTTATTTTTTCTTATGTTTTAATTTTACAAATTGCAATAATAGATGTGAGTTTGTGGTTTCAGAGTGTTTTAAGGGAGACACATCTAGAAAGGAAAGAAGAAATAATAATTATTTAAAATAAAATTAATTAAAAGTAGGTTCCCATATACAAAATTTTGTTGCGAAACACCATGTCAAAGAAATATGTACACAGAGAACATCTAGAGTTAAGGCTCTAGAATACTTCTTTCCTTGTCTGGAATATTCTGAACTCATTTCTAGTTCGAGTTCCGAAACAAACTTAAGTTTTTGGTCCTTGACTACGTTTTTAGTGGGTTCTAAATGAACACCAGCACATAATTCCTTTAAAGACTTGAATTGCTTTAGTGTTTATACAATATACAAACCGTTACATACATACCTATACAGAAAGAAAATTAAATTAAAAATATGCCACGCATAATGTAATATTATTATGTATGTATTGAAAGGTATGTAAGTATATTTACTTTCTTATCATTATGAATATGCGTTACTCTCCCACCTTTTTTAATAAATTTACTGAACATTGACGAACGTACATAATTAAATAAAGACAGATGCGGACGAATACACTGCGCGCCAATTGAATAGCATACATAATATAATTTATTTCCAAATGTTATATTTTTCGAACATGAACAACAATCTCCATCCATTTCCATAACTTATTCAAGTGAAGCAGTTTTTATCGCAAACGGTAAACAAAAAAAAAAAACAAAATACCTAATAATTATATAACGGTACAGATCTTTGGAGTAATTTTTAAACAGAGAAGATGTAAAAAAACTTGTAAAACCGCAGAAGATAATAGGTTTTAACCACTACACAATACCACCTCTACTACGTACATAGTTTTTGAGAAAAAAATATTCTTTAAACCACAAAGTATGACAATTTTTGTATTTATGGTATAAAAAAGAGTAAAGCTTTGTTTCAATGCCGTAATTCTATTCTGAAAATATAATGAAGAATTTAAAAAGGATAGGTTTGAGGACGTTTTGAGCCATGGAATATATTGTGTTTGTCCTAGAGAGGGAAAAGAAGTCAAATTAAAAAATGGGATAGAGAAAATAAAAGAAAAGTGCAGACAACATAGCAGAGGTATTAGCTGCGCCTATAGTTTGTTATGATTACTGGTCATTGTCTTATAGGTGAGGGAGGAAATTATATCTAAGACAGCAATTGACTAGAATTCTAACTATAATAGAAGACGAGAAAAACCTGTCTATACCTGAAGAACATTGCTAGAATTCAAAGATTGGGAAACCGGAATGATTTGGTCAACAACTGAAGAATTATATATTTTATGAAAGAATTATGATGGAAGAGTTATTTATATTCAAATCACTCTGTGGAAGATGTGAGGGGTGGTTGGAGTCCTTCAATATGTTCTCAATGGTAGATGGATTATATAATTAACGTATTTTTGCCCTAACATAGGTGATATCTCGCTATTTTTATTCTAGCTATATCCATCTCCATCTTTTTTCTATCCCACGATCTGAGTGTGTTGAATTTTTTTTTTAATTTCACTTTTGTACGAACGAAGAAATTTCGCGAATTCACAAAAAGTGCCATGTAAATCAGAATTTTATAGACTCCTAAAAGTATGCTATTATTTTATACTCATATTCAGTGATATCGGTTGTAGGGATTTATTTTTAAAGACTGGGAACGATTATATTGGCAATTTTATAAACCATATTGAAATTATGAATCTTTGTTTTAATTCCGGTCTATTTGCCTTTCGTATTACATAAGAATTTAAGAAAAATTAAAAAAATCTATTCTAAGTACATATATCAAATAAAAGCCGAACTTATAGCTGCAGAAAAAACTTGTCATAAAAATTAAAACATCTTATTAAACCGAGTTAAGTAAGTTTGAATCTATCTTACAAATTCCATCAGTCAATGGCCGATCATATGAAATAGGCTCTAGGCCTCAAGAAAAAATATACTCAAGGTTTCCAAAATAGAAAAAAATCGATAATTACTGTAAATGTCATCACAAATTACATCGATTCGATAATAGAGAATCGTGCAACAAAATTATAACCGCAAAAAAATTATTTATTCTTTAATAAAACAAAAGTTCATTGCTTTTTTATAAACAAAAGATAATACTGTGGAATTTTTCTTTTTTCGGTGAATTAATCACAAACAAATGCCATTAAACAAACCTTTTTTATGCCTCTTTATCAAGTGCAAATCGTTTGTTGTTGTTGTTATTTTTCGTTGCCGTTTTTTTTTTCTTTTTTGCAAAAAGTCAATACAAAGAAATTTTATTTCTTCTGATTAGAATTATGTTATACACCCACTTTTTAAACACTTTACACTACGAAAACAAACATTTTTAAATTGTTTAATGAGAATATATTAGAACTTAAATGTTTGTGTTAATTTTACTTATAAATCTTTGCAAATTTTCTGTAAATTCCTTTACTTTACCTTTTTTCGCTCTTATATATCTCCCGTAAAATTTTTCAGCAAACTGTATATAAAGAAATCTATCAATCGACAACAGTGATGCCATATGCAATGGTTATGAAATAAACAACAAATTGACGTTAAGAAAAAAAGAAAAAGGTTGCCAGCGGTTTAAATTATACGTCTTAAATTGGCAAAGTTCTAAATATCAGCAGTTATTATGACCTTCGGTTCCACATACAAAGATCACTAATCCTATAATGACGATGTATTTAGTCAGAGTGGATTTGTGTGGACTTATAAATATGAATATAAGGAGCATCTCATTAAAAAAGCAAATATTAGTTTGATATAGTTGTAGCATTTTTATTATATTGTAAAGAAGCTATGCTTGCATTAAGTGTGACATAAAATATCATAAACAACGAATTAGTTCGTTTACTTGACTAAATTTTAAATAATATTTTTAATTGTTTTTTAATATTTTGCTATTGGACTTTTTGCATTGCCAATCATTATATTTTTATCATTCTTTTATTTTCTCTCTTTTCTATTTTCTTTTCTCTTTGCAAACAGCTGTTTAGAATCATACCATCTCTAACAACTACTTGCCATTTACAGTTAAAATAGAATTCTTATTGGCTAAATCTAAATGCCAGTGTTATAAATTTTTATTTTTAATAAAATTACAAAAAAGAATTTAAGTAAACAAAATTCTCTGTTTTAAATAAATTTATTTCCTTGAAAGCACTAAAACAATGAGTAAAGGCACAGCTGTAGCTGAATTTGACGCAAAATATGATATTATTGATGCACCAACTCCCCGGCACACCGTTCTGTCCGGTCGTTATAAGAGGTAAACGACGTAAATTTGTTTGTTAATTTCAATTAAACTTTTTGCTAATTAAAAACGCATTTATAATTATTTACTTTTAATGCTCTTACAGGAGTTTTGCGTATTATACCCTGCGTGAACGTTCACCAGTAATTCTAACACAAATTATTGACCAGCTGAATAAAGACAAAGACGAAATTGCCGAGAAGTATGGTGGCGAGGTAAACAAACAAAGAAAATGTAAATTTTTTTATACAATTAAATGTAAATGAGGTCAATTAGTTCACCCCATTTGTTAGATTAAATATTGATAGGTAGTATTGAGGAAAGAATGCGTTTAAAACCCATCACGTTTATTCCCGTTAATAATGGGGAAAACAAACGTGACTAGAGTGAAGCTGAACAATTGAAAATGTACATGAGTTGCTATATTTTGCAGTGATTAATCACGTGCTTAAGAAAATGAAGCAATTGACAGAACAGAGGTAATAAGCACTATTGACAGCCTGAAACTATCTGTGGTAATTGTTGTTGCAGACTTGAGCGTTAGAGGCAAGGGTGGAAGAAGAGTTTCTAAATTCTAACGACCAGGAATAATCTATAGAAATTTAATCCTTCCGATAGAGAGTTCAAACGAATATTCAATCTCGCTCTACTAAGGACTGGGCAGTTACAGATGAGGTGTTTTATAGTCTCCTACTCTTCCAATGCCCCGAAAGAAACCAGTCTTATGTTGGATTTATCCCAACCCAAGCAAGCATGTTCTATCATTTTCTATAGAAGGCCATAGATGCCTGGATACTCGACAATCCGAACTATTTTCCGACACGACTATAGAGGTAGTAGACTGAACAATTAAGATTCAGATGGCCCTCAGAAAATGAATCCAATCTAAAAATAGTCTGTTACGGTCACTAGCAATTCAGTTTTCATAGTGTAGCGGCATCTATGTTATTCTTAACCAATGTCCAGATAATTTTTCTTGTGAGAAAATAATTTTGCAGTAAATATTGTCGTTTTTCTACGTTCTGCAAATACAAAAGAGTGTATTAAACCATCAGCGTAGGTCTCTTTCATCAAACCTATCTCTTTTTTTATTGGTTATTTTGAAAAATAAAATTTAATTTTGTTCCTTTATAACAACGCTTTTATTTCAGGAATGCCGTGAAGAAATTAAACTGATTGTCGGTAAAATCTCAAAACTAAAATATCAACTACAAACGGATAAAGCTTTTGAAACTTTTGTTGGAAATGGTACGCTATTATTTTTACTAAAAATCAGAAACAAATCAACTTATTCATCTATTCCCTATTAGAACCCGACAAAGCATTATGGAACAAATTCATTGGCGCTTTACCCTCGGATAGTTCATCATTCTTTCGTGCCGCTTGGTTGTACGCCGAATGTTATATGTACCGCAAGGTGTCTTCCTTTTTTGAGAACACAAAAACATTAAAAACATTCGATTATTTTGCTAAACAAAAACGTCAAGATCTTAAAATCGATTCTTTTTTGTGCGTAGCTAAAGCAGTAACGGACCTTAAAAAAGATCAACGAACATTTGTTAATTTACTTAAGGTGACTTGTGGTTATGAGTTTTATTTTTATAATTGAAAATATATTTCTCTTTAATTTATAGCTTAACTTATGGGGTAACAAGTGTGATTTATCGCTAATTGTACGCAAAGAATTTATACCCTCGGCTAACATTTTTGAAGAAGTTAATAATCATAATGACAATATTTTAGTCGATCATACCCAACTTATTTGGCAATGTTTAGAGGCTGCTGATCGGAAAAAACCTGTTATAGTGGATATTATAAACGATAATGCTGGCTTTGAGTTCTGTACGGATTTTATAATAGCCGACTATTTAATAGAACATAATCTGGCTAATACAGTGCGTTTTAGTGTTAAACCCATACCCTGGTATGTGTCGGATGTAACACCTAGTGATGTCACTTGGACATTAAACTTTTTCATAAAACATGAATCAAAGCTGCTTCAAAATCTAGGCAACAAATGGCAGCAATACTTTAAAGACGGTAAATTTGTTTTAAGTCCTGTCAACTATTTCTGGGTATCGCCATACGAATTTTACAAGTAAGCCGGATAATCAGTTTTTTTTGGTGCGTTTTAGTAAAATGAAATCCATTGTTTTCACATGAAATTAAAATCTTTTGTTGAGAATAGTAGGAATATGTAACATTTTGTTTGAAGAAAACTGAGACTAATCACAATCACACCTGCCACCTGGCCTGAATATCCAATATCATGTACACAACAGGGATAATTAGATTACTAAAGATTAATAGGGAAAAATAATGGATTTCTTTTACTTTATATTCTTTTTTTATTTTCTATTTATTTTATTTGTTTTCCAGAATGCGTGAAATCGATAACGAATTATATCGTTATCTCTCTCAGGCCAATTTAGTTATTTTCAAAGGAGATTTAAATTATCGCAAACTCTTGGGTGATATGTGCTGGGATCCCACAGACGATTTCCTGACTTGCATTAGAGGCTTTCAACCTACGAATATATGTTCTTTACGCACTGTCAAGGCTGACTTAATATGTGGTTTGCCTCAAGGCAAAGCTGAAGAATTAAATCGCGTCGATACTCGCTGGATGTGTACGGGTGAATATGGTGTCATACAGTTTATGGAAAAATCCCAATGTTGTTGCAATTATACGGAAAATTAGTAATATTAGGACTATAGATATTATGAAAATGGTTTGGATTTTATTTATTTACTTCCAAAGGAAATTGTTTAATTTATTTTTTTTTTCTATTTTATAATTAATATTTAAAATTATTGTTATAAATGGATTATAAATCCATTCAACATAAAAGACTATTACCGTTTAAATTTATATCTTTTGTAAATATTTCTTTTATAGCCAATGTTCACATTTATTTTAACTCAAGAAGAAGAAATTTATAATCAAATATAGAAAGAATTCTAACAAACTAAAATGGTGAATTAAATTTAAACGTTCTTATAAGTTATTTTTCGTGAAATTAAGGCTGGCTGGACTTTCTATAAAAATTAAAATTTGTTGGTTTTAAAAAAATCTTGGAAAATTGTTTGTCAATGTGTAGTTGACTCTTACGATTGAAGTCATTTGGGGAAGTAAGCTTAAACAACATGTTACAACAATGGAATATACGAAGAACAATTAGGACGGTATTGGATAATAAGTCAACGAGGAAATACTGAGAAAAATAAAAAACTAGAGAATCATATGGCGAATAGTTATCCAGCCAGCGTTCTGCAGTTGGGAAACAAGTCTTATTGTTATATGGCTGAAGACATAATTAAATCGGAAGTCGGTACCACTGCGACACTTAGACTAACTAAACCAAAATGTAAAACATTCAAATGTGTAGTACTCGTGCTATTTGTTGAAGAAACTAAGGATGAATCTAAATGCCATTGATTGATTGCAGATGAAATATTGTATTCTATTCTAATCTACACTCATCCATATCAGCTACATCAAGCAGAAGGTATGAAATAAATTCCAGATAAATATGTAAATGGAGAAAATAGCACAATATTCTCTCTACTCAAACCTTATCTTTTTCACACTTCTATTCTGTCCTCTAAGCTTTTCTAATCTTCTCTACTGTAACCACCTATTGTACACTTCTATACTTCATTCTATTCTTTACAGTGCTCTAATCTAATTTGTTGTAACTTTTAAGGCATTCGATCGTTAATTTCAAGTTCCCAGTAAATTACTGAAAAGTAATCAAAAGAGTACAACGGTAACAAAATTTAAAATTAATTGATCACCAGTTGAATTCTATAATTTCACTGGCTTTTAATGCCTCCAACTATTATTAACAATATTGCTACAACATCAATAAGATCTTAATTTACTATTTATGTACATATGTCATCTAAAATAATAAATCTTGTATTAAACTAAAGTGTCCGCCAAATAACTTCTTTTTTTTTGAAAATGCTTTAAAAAACAGAACTACTGAATATTTTCTCAAATTTCTTTTTTTATTTGAAAGTACAATCCTTCCGGTTAATAATGGAAAATAATTTCATTCAAATGGCTGCTTCGGCTGGCCATGCAGTAGCTTACACCAGAAGATGCCGATTTTGGCAAAAAAAAAATCATCTTTTCAGATGAAGCTCATTTTGATCTTGGCGGGTATGTAAACAAGCAAAATTGTCGCATTTGGGGCACAGAAAACCCGCACGCATACATTGAAAAGCCGACGCACCCAAAACGCGGATTTTGGTCCAGAGGCATAATTGGACCATTTTTCTTCGAAAATGAGCAAGGAGTGGCCGTTACAGTCAATGGCGATCGTTATCGGGCCATATTGAACGAATTTTTGTTCACAAAAATTGAAGAGGAGGATATTGACAACATTTGGTTTCAACAGGACGGCGCTACGTGCCACACAGCCGAAGCAACACTCGATGTTTTGTGCCCTGTTTTTGAAGATCGCATTATCAGCCGCAGAGCTGATGTCGTTTGGCCACCTCGGAGCTGCGATTTGACACCGTTGAACTATTATTTGTGGGGTGCCGTCAAAGATAAGTGTTACGCCGACAAGCCAGACACAATTGACGCTTTAAAGGACAATATTTGTGAAGCCATTGCTGAAATACAGCTGCACACAATCGATAATGTGCTTAAAAATTGGACCGATCGTGTAGGCTACTGCATGGCCAGCCGAGGCAGCCATTTAAATGAAATTATTTTCCATTATTAACCGGAAGGATTGTACTTTCAAATAAAAAAAGAAATTTAAGAAAATATTCAGTAGTTTTTTTTTTAAAAGCATTTTCAAAAAAAAAAGTTATTTGGCGGACCCTTTATTAAAATTTTGTTCCAGAGGTTTTGCGATCGCCTGCAACAAAGAAAATATATTTGAATAATTTTTCTTATGATACCTTGTGCTATATTGATAGTTCAATGTATCAATTATTTCAATTCTAGATAGTCTGTAAAATGAAAAATAGTTTTTCATTTCTGTAGCTACTGGACCATCTCTTTTAAAAAATTCAAATTCGTAAAACGCTTTATTGAGAAAAATATTTTTAAAATTTTTCCGCACTTTTTTTAGCGGTTTTACATTACGAGATGCTTACCTACATATGTATGTATATGTTCTTCATGGAGGTGAATTTTGTTTTTTGTCAGTCAAGGTCGTTCAAAACAGCTGTGGACGCAATTATATATTCAAATGAATTATATATTTATGATATATACATTGAAAGATATATATAAATAATATAGCGTTTGGACAAAATCAAAACGGACGGTAAAAAATGTGAAACTTTCTCCTAAAAATTTATTTAATTTTTGTTGCAATTGTTAGTGAATATCGTATAAACTTAAATCATATTTAATTAGTATAATTAGAAGCATAAAACATAAAGAATTTTTAACTTAAAGTGCATAATCTTCTTCTTATATATAAAATTGAATGTGTGTTTATATTATTAATTATATGAAGTCGCCGTGGTCTAGTAGGTAGTGTGTTGGCTTATTAGACGAAAAGCCAGGGTTGGAGCCCCAGGCCAGACATCAAAATAAATACAAAAATTATTTCTTCGGCGACTTCCTCTCAGCAGATTTCTGGCAAAAACTCTGAGAGTAAATAAAATTGCCATGAAAAGTTTCTCAAAAATCTGTCGTTCGGAGTAGACATTAAACTGTAGGTCCCCGCCACTCATGTTTAAAATTAACACACACAACATAAGTGGTGTGAGAAACTAGGTCGTAATCCTGACTGAAGGGTTGTAATGACCAATTATGTATGTGTGTGTTTATTTGTTTGTGGGTTTGTTTGAAGTCTATAGACATCTAAATGGCTGGACCGATTTTCTTGAAATTTTAACAGTACCTTCCTGTATATCTGGAAGGAACTATAATTTTAAGTAGGCGAGGTGCCACGCCCACATACCCAATAAGTATTTAATGTCGAATATCTCATATCTCACATCTCTGCAACAGCTAGAGTCCTCAAATTTTGTATGGACGACTTTGACGTATATTTGAACAAAATGGGCGGATTCGCTATAGTGGGCGTGTCACCTCCCATAGTCATAGTTTGTTTGTATGTACCTTATAGAATCGTAAACTATGCATTTGATCATGTTATGATCTTTAGCAAAGTTGTTGCGCATGAGCCGTGGAAGGTTTCTAAGTTGGTATGACTAATTTCCGGCAGTCACTGAAAATTATTCAAAATGAATGACAAGCAATTGGTCGACCTACACCTCAACCACTCTTCGAGTATATGCCGCTGAGACCCGTTCGCGTGGACCACTTGAACAACGAGAAGTGAGATTAGAAACTGATCGAATGCGTAATACTCAGGCCCGTAAATCTGCATCATCAGGACAACGGGAAACAAAATCAAAAAAAATGATTCAAAATTAATTGGACATTTATGTAATGTCTTTGCTTCAAATTTATTTTAGTTGGTGGCTCAGCAACACGCGCAGGTACAGCTAGTATTTTATAAAGAAAGTATTCTTTAATTCGTTTGATAAGAGTACAAACAATTTGACTCTTATTGTTACACTGCCACTGAAACTGACTTGGTGTTTCGAAATCGAGAATATAAATTTGTTACTGCCTTTTAGTGCATCCATAGTGGCTAGTGGTCTAGTAGGTAGTGTGTTGGCTTATTAGACGAAAAGCCAGGGTTCGAGCCCCAGGCTAGACATCCAAATAAAATACAAAAAGCATTTTTTCGGCGTCTTCCTCTCAGCAGATTTCTGGCAAAAACTCTGAGAGTAAATAAAATTGCCATGAAAAGTGTCTCATCTGTCGTTCGGAGTCGACTTTAAACTGTAGGTCCCGCCACTCATGTATTAACACACACAACATAAGTGGTGTGAGAAACTAGGTCGTAATCCTGACTGAAGGGTTGTAATGACCAATTATGTATGTATGTAAAGTGGCTATGGAAATAAAAACAGTTAGTAAAATTCATACATCGAATAATCTTAAAATAATTTCTTCAGTTTACAATTCTTTAGGCTTTGATGCAGTAATTTGGCTTTTCAAGAGCTTTTCATATAATAGCCAGTGTTGGACCCTCTCCCATTATGCAGAGGGTCCGCCAAATAACTTTTTTTTTTGAAAATGCTTTAAAAAAAAACTACATACTGAATATTTTCTCAAATTTCTTTTTTTATTTGAAAGTACAATTCTTCCGGTTAATAATGGAAAATAATTTCATTCAAATGGCTGCCTCGGCTGGCCATGCAGTAGCCTACACGATCGGTCCAATTTTTAAGCACATTATCGATTGGGTGCAGCTGTATTTCACCAATGGCTTCACGAATATTGTCCTTTAAAGCGTCAATTGTCTCTGGCTTGTCGGCGTAACACTTGTCTTTGACGGCACCCCACAAATAATAGTCCAACGGTGTCAAATCGCAGCTCCGAGGTGGCCATACGACATCAGCTCTGCGGCTGATAATGCGATCTTCAAAAACAGGGCGCAAAACATCGAGTGTAGCTTCGGCTGTGTGGCTCGTAGCGCCGTCCTGTTGAATCCAAATGTTGCCAATATCCTCCTCTTCAATTTTTGTGAACAAAAATTCGTTCAACATGACCCGATAACGATCGCCATTGATTGTAACGGCCACTCCTTGCTCATTTTCGAAGAAAAATGGCCCAATTATACCTCTGAACCAAAATCCTCACCAAACAGTGACTCATTTTAGGTGCTTCGGCTTTTCAATGTATGCATGCGGGTTTTCTGTGCCCCAAATGCGACAATTTTGCTTGTTTACATACCCGCCAAGATCAAAATGAGCTTCATCTGAAAAGATGGTTTTTTTTGCCAAAATCGGCATCTTCTGGTGTAGGCTACTGCATGGCCAGCCGAGGCAGCCATTTGAATGAAACTATTTTCCATTATTAACCGGAAGGATTGTACTTTCAAATAAAAAAAGAAATTTGAGAAAATATTCAGTAGTTTTTTTTAAGCATTTTCAAAAAAAAATGTTATTTGGCGGACCCTTTAGAACATCTTTTCAATTATTTAGCGATCTTCAGGTATCTTAAATACTTTGGAGCAGTTGTAGTGTGTCCTTAAAAGTAAGTTATTTTGGCTGTACACTTGGAATCATTATGTCCTTAAAGCATAAACGTTTTTAACCCAATTTATTATTATTATTTAATATTTTTATTTTTCTGCACTATTTGCACTGACTGCCTTTACCAGGCCTCGTATTTTATCACCTGTGTTGTATGAGTAATATTCCGTATATCGTACTCATACGCCCGGTATATTAAATAAAATTTAAATGTTTGAAATAAAAAACCTATTTTACAATGTAAATATTGTTGTTAATGTGTATAGAAATAAGGAAATGAGAAAAATATCTGATAAAAATCAATAAGAATTCTATTGAAATACAAGAGAGAAGAATAAAACAGCTGCTGTGCATTGGCGTTGGTTGCAACTGCATACGTCTTTTTATGGCTGACATTTATTATTATGCCTGCCTCTATTAGCATTTATCTTTCTATTCTATCTACAAATGCTTGTGTTTCTTTTTTCTAATGCTTTTACTTTTTGTGTGGTTTTTGTTATTGTAAAAATGTCATAGTTGTTGTTGTAGTTATTGTTGCATATTCTGTCATTGGGTGACAATTGCAACTGCAGTGATTATTGGTGCAAAACGTTAATAGTTGTGTGTTTTTATAAGTTTTTTTTTTTAGTTTGAAAAAAAGAAATAAGTTTTGATCATCATCATTAGCATTGCCTAAAAAGTATTTAAAGAAAATTATAATTTATTGTCAATAGCGTTTTCATTTTGAAAAAAGAAAGGAAAAATTCTATTAAATTTCTAACGATATTCCATTCACCCCCCATTTATAGAAGAAAGTATTATGGTAAGTTTATAAATGTGGCATGATGTAAATTGTAGCTACTTTACTATACGTATAGTATTGTAAGTAATTTGCTTTTGACATTCATTTTCCATATGACAACGTCCTTGATATTGGTTTGCGGCTGAATAAAGTCGTCCGAGTATCATACTGAAAGCGTTATTAAGGATTTGTGTGATTTTGACATAAAACATGGCATTGTAAATGGCCCAACACCCAACAATAAGCCATTAAGTGGCCAATATAAACAAAGTTTTGCTTATTATACGTTTCGTGAACGTTTACCCAATACTTTGAATAATGTTATCAAATCCTTAGAGCAAGTTAAACAGCAAAATGATTTAAACTCTTCCCAGGAGGAAATAAGCAACGTAATACACCTTGTACAAGAACTTAAACAGCAAATGAATGATGATGGCCCTTTAACAGTGTTCGAAGGCAATGGTATGTATTCCCATAATAAATAAATAAAATTTCTCTTCTCTTAAGTTTCCTTCTTACACTTTTCCTCTGTTATGTAGAACCTGATAAGGACACATGGAATATGTTTATAAAATCCTTACCTTCGGATGAGTGCTCTTTTTATAAAACCTGCTGGCTATATGGCGAATGTTATATGTATCGGAAATTATCTTCCATTTTTGAAGCTTCACCAACCTTGAGTCACTATGATTATTTTAGTCCACAAAAATTAAATGCTCTCAAACTGGCCACTGGGGTAATGGAAGCAGTGGCCAAAAGTACCAACAGCTTGGAAAATAATGTACAAAATTTCTGTAAACTGTTAAAGGTAAGTCCAAGGAATTTATTATTGAAAAATTGTTAACACTCTCTAGGGTTTAAACGTTCTTTAGAAAAGTTATTGCTTCTAGGACAGTTAAGCATTAAAGTGGAAATTCTTTTGTATGCAGAAAACATTCAATAGTTTTCTACAGAACAATTCTTTAGGTTAGGTTAGAGGACGTGTACTTGTCAATTAAGACAAGTACAGTACCCGGAGGTCGAATTGACCCATTGTACAACGTCCTTAAAGAGGGAAGGATAATAGAGGGATAAAAAGGAGAGGATGTAGGAAAGGGGAGAATGGGAAGTAGAGGAATTACAAAGATAAGACACAACAAAAAGGGCAGAGCGCGACTACACTGATGCATCCCTAGCGCCTCTCAACCAGCCTAAGCCACTAATAAATCTGTGGAGAGCCTTGATGTCCCGGTTCTCGATACAGAATTCAAACTCTCAAAGAAGGCCCTGCCAAGTGTCCTCAACCTCAACCTACTCCACATCGCAACATGCCCTGCAATAGTTCGGCTGGGATCTGTTCCAGATCCCCGTCAGCGCCCTAACCTCGCAGTGCCTCGTGATAAAACCGACAACCAACCTTAAGCTGGCCTTATACAAACCCAGCAGCCAACCTGTTCTCCTATTGTCCACAGCAGGCCATAGACATCTAGAACAATTCTTTAAAAGAGTTATAAAACATAACATACCTGGTTCCTATAAAGTTCGTTTGTATTACCGATAGTGCCTATTCTGATTGCCCACGTATCTTCTCAGATGATTCCTAAGTGCTAGACAATAACAAACCAGATGTTCTGTGCTCTCCTCCTCTCCTTTCTTGTCGTTCCAGCTTTTATAGAAATCGTTTTAAGATATTCCCAGCCTCCAGGTCTTTGTTTCCTGGGCTCCGTTTCCTTTATAACTCTGGACTCTGGTTAGGTTTAACACAAACTATGTTCTGCATATAGCCATAGCAACCCGGATTTGTCTGCTCTGTAAAGAAATTAATTTTCATTATCCTCACCTTGCTTGGCCAATGAGCAAAAGTGACAATGCAGATAAGTAAAGTAAATTCCAATCTCATCCATAAAGTTTGTTGTTACCTTCTATGTCCCCATGTCCAAGAACTCGTGGAAGGGTAACCACAGTGTCTTGCAATCTCCTCCAGAGTCACCTGCCATTATTACTTACTTACTTACTTAATTGGCCATAACAACCCGTTTAACGGATTTCGGCCCGCCGCAACACATCCTTCCAGGCGCATCTGCTGCTTACGCGCTTACGCCAGTTGGTCACACCAATCGATGACAGGGCTTCCCCGATTTGGTTCTTCCAACAGATACAAGGTCGTCCTCTTCGCCGACTTCCGCCGAGTCCCGCATCAAGTACCCGTCTCGCCGGAGCATCCGCCTCCATTCGAACGACATGGCCGAGCCAGCGCAGCCGCTGGATATTAATACGCTGTACAACGTCTGCCATTATTGGATAATCTTATAAGCGGTGTAGACGCTCTCAAGTGATCTAATGATCGCTTTATAGTCAGTAACTTTATTTCCACTTGATATAATCTGATAACGAATTCTCACAGCCAATATTCCAGGCTGAGCAGTAGTACAACAAATAGGCAGTACAATGGACAATCTAAGATTCAAATGTTCCGAAAAGATTCCGCATTTGAATTTGAACTCTATCCGTCGATTATGTTTTCTGGGAATTGTAAACCGTAATCATAATAGAATCTATCCGATATTTATAGTATTAAAGCAGGTGTCAATAGGGCGATTCAGATAAATTACACCCAAGATTTTGACTTTCATGACCAAAAATTTTGAAGTGTTCTAAAGAAAAGTAATCAGCGTTGGCTTGATGGCAACTCACAATTTTAAACTAGGATTGATTTGCCTCTGTACAAAGGGAACATATTTTCTTAGTGTCAACACAGATTTCTAATCACCACACTACGACACGAATGAGGTGGCGGGGTTATAAAGGGTCCGCCAAATAACTCTTTTTTTGAAAATGCTTTAAAAAAAACCACTGAATATTTTCTCAAATTTCTTTTTTTATTTGAAAGTACAATCCTTCCGGTTAATAATTGAAAATAATTTCATTCAAATGGCTGCCTCGGCTGGCCATGCAGTAGCCTACACGATCGGTCCAATTTTTAAGCACATTATCGATTGCGTGCAGCTGTATTTCACCAATGGCTTCACGAATATTGTCCTTTAAAGCGTCATTTGTCTCTGGCTTGTCGGCGTAACACTTATCTTTGACGGCACCCCACAAATAATAGTCCAACGGTGTCAAATCGCAGCTCCGAGGTGACCAAACGACATCAGCCCTGCGGCTGATAATGCGATCTTCAAAACATCGAGTGTAGCTTCGGCTGTATGGCACGTAGCGCCGTCCCTCTTCAATTTTTGTGAACAAAAATTCGTTCAACATGGCCCGATAACGATCGCCATTAACTGTAACGGCCACTCCTTGCTCATTTTCGAAGAAAAATGGTCCAATTATGCCTCTGGACCAAAATCCGCACCAAACAGTGACTCGTTTTGGGTGCGTCGGCTTTTCAATGTGCCCCGTGCGGGTTTTCTGTGCCCCAAATGCGACAATTTTGCTTGTTTACATACCAGCCAAGATCAAAATGAGCTTCATCTGAAAAGCATCTTCTGGTGTAGGCTACTGCATGGCCAGCCGAGGCAGCCATTTGAATGAAATTATTTTCCATTATTAACCGGAAGGATTGTACTTTCAAATAAAAACAGAAATTTGAGAAAATATTCAGTAGTTTTTTTTAAAGCATTTTCAAAAAAAAAAGTTCTTTGGCGGACCCTTTAGTATCTGACTAGCATCCCAAGCATCACACGTTCCAATACATCAAAAGACATTATAGTCACTACAGTGCGTCATGAATAAGGTGGCTTGACTACAAATCGTATACAACAGAAGGCAAACAATTTTTATCATGGTTTACTTAGAAGCTTTTCGATTTAAATCCACAGAGAGAAGATACTGATGTTATGACAGGAAGGTTTCATATCATGAGAAAAGTTCCTTACCCTATAACACCACATGTAAAACCCCAGTTTAATGCGTTCTTTTTAAAAATTTCAGCTCAATCTCTGGAGCAATCGTTGTGATTTATCCATTACTTCTGGTCAAGAAGTACGACCTACCTGCAATCTCCTCGATGTTATCGATAGCCTCAATGGTAATATACTTATCGATGACAGTGAAAAAATATGGAATTGTCTACAGAGTACTAAAGAAGAGCAGGAAAGAAAAATTATCATTGATTTCATATGTGATAATGCAGGCTTTGAATTGTTTACGGATCTCCTACTCGCACAATATTTAATTGAACATCAATTGGCGCATACAGTACGTTTTAATATTAAAGCAATACCCTGGTATGTATCGGATACTACAGCTCAAGATATACATTGTAGCTTAAAATATTTACAAGAATACAAATCAATGGAATTGAATCGTTTGGCTAACGCTTGGTCTCAATACTTTGAAGATGGTCATTTTGTTATGGTGGCAAACGAACAGTTTTGGACCTCACCATACGAGTACTATAGGTGAGTAGTTGAAAATAAATGAAAATTTATTTATTTTTTTAATATTTCCTTAATGTGTTTGTTTTGTTTTTTGTTTTTTTAGAATGTCAGACATAAAACCCGAACTTTATGAAAGCCTAAAACAGTCATCGTTATTAATCTTTAAAGGCGATTTAAATTATCGCAAACTTTTGGGTGATTTTAATTGGGATTTTTGTGAAAAGTTTGAAAAATGTCTGCGCGGCTTTCAACCCACTAATTTGTGTACGTTACGCACAGTTAAGGGAGATTTAATATGTAACCTGAAGCCGGGACAAGCTGAAGAATTAAGTCAACAGAACGCCGACTGGATGTTTACGGGTGAATATGGTTTAATACAGTTTCAAGGGCTAACAAAGGATTAAGAAGGCCGCCTATTTTTCTATGTAAATTGCATACTATCCATACACAGTTCAAATAGTAAATAATTGTTATTTTTAAATTTATTTTTGTTGTGGTTGTTGTTGTTTTCAAAATAAATGTATATTTTTAAATTCTTCAAAGAGCTTACCAACTGATTTAAATGGTTCACCGGTGGTCTTCTATTGAAGCATGGAACAATGCAAGTGGCAGAAAGATTCAATGCAGGTTAATTCTAGTCTAACCTGGTCTATGGACATGTAATTGTGGGAAGTCATGGACACTTTTAGGTCAATTATTTCTTTCTTATTTTCTTTTTTATTTTCTGAATAGAAAAATAGGAACTTCGGAATTGAAATTTATTAACAAAAAAATATTCTCCTTTCAGCGTAGTTTCCTGTCAAGAAAACGACTAGACAGCTCAATTCCATTAAAGCTTAGCCGTAAATATCGAATTTCCTAAAGAAGAAAAAATAGTTTCGTGTTAGTGGAATTGATGTTAAGACCCCTGCCAGACAAGCAACAAGAAAGTATCCTGAAAGTATAATGGATAAACTCTGTAACTGCCCAGCCCTTGGTAGGTTGAGGTTGAGGACCCTTGGCAGGGGCTTCTTTTAGGGTTTGAATTCTGTGTCGAGAGCCGACATCAAGGCTCTCCACAGATTCATTAGTAACTTGAGCTGATTGAGAAGTGCTAGGGCTTCATCGGTGTAGTTGCGTTCTTCCTTTTTGTTTTGTTTGGTCTATGTAATTCCTTCGCTTCCCATTCTCCCTTCCTACTTCCGCTCCTTTTTTCCTCTCCCCTATTTTGTCCTTCCTTCTTAAGGACGTTACGTACAATGGGTCAAATCGACCGCCGGGTACTGTACTTGTCAAAATTGACAAGTACACATCCTCTAACCTAACCTAACTCACTGACTAGCACGTTCTCTGGATATCAAATAACTTTTCGTTAATAGAATTCGAAGCGATTAGATTCCATCTGTTGAAACCAGTATAGAGCTAACTATGACAACAATATCTATAGTAACTGAGCTGAATGCATCATATACATACATACATACCGTTGGTCTCATCCCAGCCAGCATTTTTTGAAGATTTTAATCAAATTCGAGTCTTTTGATTCTTCTGCGCGATTGAAAAGTAAGAATATGCGCTCATTTTCTGATCATAAAAGACATAAAAGAGGAGAAAAATGTTACTACGGGCGACTCTTCTCAAAAAATCATTTATGAGTCATTTTCTATATTAATTTCGCGTAATTTTCGATGCGTTTTCACATAGTTTTGTGATTATTTTTGAATCGCTTTCTGATCATTTATTACTCGTATTTAACTTCGTTTGTGCTTCTTTTTCGAGTCGTCTTTCAGTCATTGTTTAATCGCAAGCGAGTCTTTTATGAGTAATTTATCAGTATGTTTAGGAGTCCTTTTATTGTCATTTATTAGTCATGTTTGTATTAAACTGGACTCCTTTTTGCGTCATTTATGATTATAATTTGAGTCATTTATTAGTCGTATTTCAAACTGTGTTTTTAAGTCGGTTTTCTGAGTCCTACGTTTACACTGCTGCGATTTCAAAAATCACGTTCGTATGAACGTTGAGTAACAAAGAAAGAATACATAAAATACATAATTGGCCCTTACAACCCTCCAGTCAGGATTACGGACTAGCTTCTCACACCACTTATGTTGTGTACGTTAATTTTATACGTGAGTGGCGGGACCTGCAAATTTAAAGTAGACTCAGAGCGACAGATTTTTGAGAAACTATTCATGGCAATTTTATTTACTCTCTTGCCAGAAATCTGCTGAAAGGAACTCGGCGACTATCAGAGAAAGAATATTATATATGTATATATTTAAAAAGAAATTGTATTTGTTATTTCATAGCCATCTCTTACATAAATGAAAATTTATACAGAGAGGGTATAAAAAAGCAGTCTTTAATCATCTATCTGCTGAAAATATGATCATAAAATACGTAATTACAATCACTTTTCAAACACCTGCATGATCTTTTTTTGATTAAGTGTTTTTCAATCTTCAGTATAAGTAGAATATAATAATAAATAACGGAAATAATAGTCACATTTTAAACGTCTGGATGATTAATTTCCGATTGCCATACAATTTTATATTGTATTTTATTTCGAACTCATTTTACTTATTGGCGCGAATCATTTTTGAGTCCTTTTTTAATCGTGTAACTGACTTATAAGTTTTTCATCACCAAAAGTACTCTAAAAAGACTCAGCAAGGTGATTTTTTTTTAAACAATCTTCCAAATGCTAGCTGGGATGTAGAAAGGTCCTAACTTACACTTTTTTCGAAATAAATTTTTTTTGTGATTCCAATGTGTATTTGTAGTAAATGCATTGGAATCACAAAAAAAAATCTATTTCGAAAATAGTGTGAGTTAGGACCTTTCTACATGAGACCAACGATACATACATAAATAATTGGTCATTACACCCCTTCAGTCAGGATTACGACTTGGCTTCTCACACCACTTCTGATGTGTGCATTAATTTCATACATGAATAGCCGGACCGGACAGTTTATAGTCGACTCCGAACGACAGATTTCTAAAAAACTTTTCATGGCAATTTTTATTTTCTCTCAGAATTTTTGGCAGAAATCTAGACCACGGCAACTTATCTCCTGGTGAAGAGGTTATCGCAGCCCTTAATTACGATATCAAATTTAAACAATTTTAATGGCAGTATACGAATAAGAAACCCTTATAAATATCCTTAATTGTTCACATTTAGAAGCCGGGGCAGAGACATAGAATACGATTATCAGACTTCGACTCCCCCATATTGCCACAGACTTTTTGCGACAGATTTCTGAGAAACTTTTCATGGCAATTTTTATTTACTCTGCGATATTTTGCCAGAAATCTGCTGAGAGGAAGTCGCCGGAGAAATATTTTTCATATCTCATCTTGTTGGAAGATATCTAAGCTGGGATTTGAACCATGGCCTCACGTCTAACAAGTCAACAAACTACTTACTGGACTAAATCTAATAAGAATGTTCTTTTTTAGGACTTTTTCCAAAAAAAAAAAAAAATAAAAAAACCTGCTAATAAAATAGCAGCTTAGATGCTAGTTTTACATGTAAGGTTTTTTCTTTATTTCTTTTTTGTTTTCGTTCTTGTTTTTTTATTTTTAATATTTATTTTTAAATATTTTTATGTTTTTTTTCTACTACAATTTGTTAACTTTCTAAAACAGTTTTTTTTGTTTTTTCTTTCTTTCAATAATTACGATTCATTACGCTGTTACTATTGATCTGGTTTTTATTTTATTTATTTTTTATTCTAGTTTAGTCTATGATTTCTTTTATTTAAAAATATATATAATATAATAGATAATATAATACAGGACATTAATTATTATTTTCTTTTCATTTTTTTTATTAAATTCAATTTCATTTCCATTAATAATTTTTTTTATTGAAATTATGTTTCATTTTTATTATCGTTTAATGCTTAAATAAATACATATGTGCGGTATATGACGTATTAAAAAAAAACAGTTAAATAATGAAAATGAAAATGAAATGTAGTTTATTAAACTATTTTTCAGATTGTTTTTTTATAAAAAAAATTCATTTATTTTCTTTTACTGTAAATATAAAATTTTTTTTTGTATAGACAGACATACATATAAAATGATATGAATTTAATATTTTTGCTTAACTTACACTGAAAATAATATTCCTATGAATATAATTAATTCAAATAGGAGTCTGTAAGGTTTGGAGAACATTTCGAAAAGCACAGTAAAACTTAAATAACTAGCACAACTCTTTATAACATATATAGTGGTGGCCTTATAATTACAAACGATGTTTCTGGAACAGAGTTCTCTGGAGTGCCGAATCTAAGTTTAACTTGTCCCAATCTGATGGAAAAACGTATGTAAGACGTCCTCCAAACAAAGCCTTTGATCCCAGGTACACAGTGAAAACTGTAAAACAAATTAACTAACATACATGTTGCTAAGGCCACCACTGTATATTTTATTATGTGAGGCCATTAGAGTACATACATCAACAAAGATTACTTCTAAAATTATCCAAGAATGTCGGGTATCTCTGGTGCAGATAAAGAGATATTTAACGGGTACTCTTCTAAGGGCTCCTAAGCATGGGAACATTGAAGATAAAAACAAAACTAGCACTCTTGCAAAAGCTAAAATAACAGAAAATTCAAATAACTTCATTGCTGAAATTGGCGGAAGGATAAACAAGTGGTCTCAACAAACTTACTCATTAGCAACGGAAAAATGAAGCAATGAAAATCCATAGCAAAACATTCGGCGGTTACCCACACATGAGTTCTTGAACATGGGATAACAAACGTTCCGACGACAATCGGATCTACACTCTGGAACGTCGCGATTACTCATCGGCCAAGGATTGTCAAACCAGCGAAAGCTGTTTCAACCGGAACAAACTTCATAGGTGAGCTTGGAATTTGCTTTGCTTATTTGCATTGGCACTTTACTCTTTGGCTAAGAAAAGATGGAACAATAAAAATTCACTTCTTTAGAGAGCAGATAAGTCTAACATAATTGGTCATTACGACGTAGTTTTTAACACCACTTATGTTGTATGTGTTAATTTTATACATGAGTGGTGGGAGCTAGAGTTTAAAGTCGATTCCGAACGACAGATCTTTGAGAAACTTTTAATGGCAATTTTATTTACTCTCAGAGTTTTTGCCAGAAATCTGCTGGAAGGAAGTCGCCGAAGAAATACTTTTTGTATTTGGGGTTTGAACCCTGGCTTTACGTCTAATAAGCCAACACACTACCTACTAGACTATGGCGACTACTAGATAAATCTAACACGCTGAGAATATATACTGAACGAAATTTGCATTAAAACTCAATCAGGATTCATCTTATTAAACTCATAGTAGTTATAATGAGACACTGGCCCCCTGAGTACACTCATCCGACTTCTATATAAGGTGTAATGACTTGGAAGAAGAGGAGACCATATAACATTTTGTCTTTGTCCAAGACATAAGAACCAGTTACAAAGAATTCTTGGGCAGCCAGAAGTTAATGAAAGAACGTATCTACCCAAAGCTGGTTTGAATAACAGGATGGCTGAGGTATGCCGTCCAGGAGTTATGAAGGTCTCACATAGAAATGAGCTTTTTCAAGTATTTTTTGAAATATACTTGATATTCTTTTATTGGATTGTAAAGAACACATATGTATATATGTTCCTTTTACTCCTCTAGGGAGCATAGGGCTGCAACAAGTTGATTCCAATGAGCTCGATCATCACCACGATGTTTGACTTCGTTCCACTGTAGACGTAGTTTAGATAGTTCGGTTGTGATTTAGCGTTTCCATGTATGTGATGGTCATCAGAAGCGCCTGCTTCCCTGGGGGTTCCAGGGCTTTTTTGTAATGTCATCTAATGGCTTATGAAGAGTGTGCCCAAGCCAGCGCCACTTGCATCTCCTTATTTCCCTTTAAATTGGTTGCTGGTTTGTATCTGACCAGAGTTGGGCATTGGATATTACGGAAGGCCAGTAAACCCAGCAAGATTCTACGCAGGCATTTGTTAACAAATACCTGAAGAGACTGGGTATAGCGCGGTGCCATATTCCACGTTTCGCAACCGTACAGTAATGTGGATTTCATGTTACGGAAGGGCAGTAAACCCAGCAAGATTCTACGCAGGCATTTGTTAACAAATACCTGAAGAGACTGGGAATCGCGCGGTGCCATATTCCACGTTTCGCAACCGTACAGTAATGTGGATTTCACGTTACGGAATACCAGTAAACCCAGCAAGATTCTACGCAGGCATTTTTTAACAAATACCTGAAGAGACTGGGAGTCGCGCGGTACAGTAATGTGGATTTCACGTTGGAATTGAAAATTTTAATTTTAGTGCATCTTGAACACATGGTTTTAAAATATCCGTCAAATGGCCGCCATGGCAGTGGTGACATTCTATAAGTCTTTCCATGAAATGTTCGATGACTTTTACACAGAGATGTTGCTGTACCTCACCACCAACGATACTTTCGATATTGGTTTTGAGCTGAGGAATTGTTTCTCGTTTAAATCGCTTAAACCCAAGATTTCACAAAACCCCAAAGAAAAAATTGTACGACGTTATACTGCATGATCTTGATATCAGAATTTCTGGAGTTAATTTATTTTGAAAATCGTTAGTGCAACGATTGTTATGTATAAACCCAAGATTTCACAAAACTCCAAAGAAAAAATCACATGATCGCACGATCTTGATATCAGAACTTCGGGAGATAATTAATTTTGAAAATCGTTAGTGAATCCACATGTTGTCCTGATCCTGATGCTGTTTAGTAGCGGCTCAAAAAACTCCTTTATAGCAGCAATTTCTGTCTCATTTTCAAAAAACTAAGGCCCAATCAAATTTTCAACGGAGTTTGTTAGAGATGTTGTGCTAATTAGTTAAATAAGCTTTCCATGTAGAAATTAATATAAGAAAGTTTATAAAGAAATATTTAAATATTTATCTTATATTTCAATTAATTTTTGTTGTTTATATTAATGCTATAAATATATTTACAATATAAAATATTTAAGGATACATATTTTGAATTTTTTTTATTTAAAATGAAATTTCAAAATAATATCCAAGTTTTTTTTAGAACAAAATTATTTTTTCTTTCACATTTTAAATGGTTATTACACATAAAAAATTATTTTTTTAGTTTAACTTCTATTTTTTTTTAATTAAAATTTCATAAAATCCTATTTTATTAGAAAAAAGAAAAAATAATAAAACTTTTATAACCTACTAACTACTAAATTATTGTATAGGTATGTATGTATATAAAATTAAAATCAAAGACCACTTATTTGTTAATTATTATTATTGTTATTATTATTATTTTCTTTAAATGTTGCTGCTTTATTTTAAATAAATGGAATTGTTTTGCTTTTTCGTTTTTTTTTTTAATTGTTACACTTTAAAGTTGTAAAAATTTTGTGTAAAGATTTTAACTAATATCACCACTTTATAAAATTATTTATACTCGTTTGTTTTTTTTATATGTTATATGTTCGTTAAAGCCAATTACAGTCATCAATTATAATAAAATATAATTATTTGAACTTGTAAGGAGTGGAAATATGTATATTACACGCTTAAGTAAATATTTATATTTATAATTATTTGTTAATAATAATAAAAAAAAATATTTAAAGGAAAATAAATATGTTGCTAAGAAGATTTTTTAAATATTTTTCTTATAAAATTGTTTATACTGTAAAAAAGAAAAAGATTAAGACAGACTTTACAAAACGAAAAAAAAAAAATTTCAAAACTTTATAAATTTTTTTAAATTATTTAATATAATTTTAATTTTTAATTAAAAACAATAAAAAAAATAATATTAAATAATTTAAAAAAAAAATTTTAAATTTATGAATTTTTTTTAAAAATTTTATAATTTTTTTTTTAATTATTTAATATAATTTTAATTTTTAATTAAAAACAATAAAAACTAAAAGTAAAAGTAAAAATATCTAAAAATAACATACATATGTATGTATGTCCAATAAAATTTCTATAGAATTCCATGGAAGAATTCTTCAGTCGTAATCCATACTGAAGAAGGGTTGTAATCAGTGGTGTTGTCGAGCCGGAACGCTCCGGAACGTCGTTCCGGTACTTCCTTTTTGGACAGGAACGCGTTCCGGAACTAAAGATGATTTCTGATGAGAATTGGCTGACGTTTTGAAAAAAAAAATTAAAAAGAATTGCTGATTTTTTTTTCCACTTTTTGACGAAACAGAAACCGGCTTGTTTTTCCGTACCGTGAACCGGAGTCCGGAACGCGTTCCGGTAAAAAAAATTAGCACAACACCACTGGTTTTAATGAGCAATTATTAATATGTCTATGGAACATAAAAACTTTAACTATTATGAGATTAGAATATTTTCTACAGGCATCGGCCTACATTAAAATTGGATATGTTATAGTTTATCATCTGTCTTGGACAAATATATGAACCTTTTTCTCTTTAAACTATGCAAATAACAAACTTATTAACAAGGCTGTATATTCCTTCAAGTTTTTATTAACAAACATAAGCCCAATTTCCTCATTTCACAATAGACCTTAAAAACTTGGTACAGATGGAGATCATCACTTGTTTAAAGCGGAGATATGGCGACGAAGAATCCAAACAAATCTATTGTATTTAATCTAAATTTGTTAAATGAGCAATTATACACGCGGAAAGAATGCAGCTCCCACTTAACGACTTCTGCCGTGGATGCAGATACGCTGAGGAAGAGGAGACTGTTATCCACTTTCTTTGTCAATGACCAACTCTTGCGAGGTGCAGATATAGGTTATTTGGCTCTCCAATACTTGTCAGCTTAAGGAAACTATCGTCCATTAATGTCAAGGATATAGCTTCGTTTATCAAGCTTTCGGGATGGTTTTCCAGCGTGGGGTAGTCGTGCCAGTAGTCGCTTACCAGCTTCTTCCTGGTTTGGAGAAACTTGGTCAGTACAGGGACTGCGTGTACCTGTGGCGTCACAACGTGCCGCTATGCGTGCTTAAGTGATCTTTTGGTATCAAAGCTACCTCTCTGAGCTAACCTAATTATACATAAAAGTGTGACTTGTTTATTGACCTAAGAAACGTTTTAAATTTGAATTTGTGCTATGACACCTACTGCTATTATTTTCGCAATACTCCAAACGTTCGAGTTTCTAGAGAAACCAAATTCTATTGCAGTTCTAAATCCAATAAAAACCCTTAGAATTGTAACATGATGCTTTTAGAACTCGCCTGTATAATCGTGAGTATTCCGCAAACTATAGAAAGAGGCAAGTTTTACATTTGAGTTGTATTTCGTTGTATTGATCGAACGAATCTTTTTTCAATTGATCTAACATGTGGATATAATGCTTTAAGGTTATAAAATTAATGGACATATATTCTTTTAATCGTTATTTTATCGTTATTCGCTTTTAGTTCAGGAAGATTATTCTCTGTTGCCAAGCAAAATAAAATCGAATCACATTTACTTTCTAATGCAATTGCGACTTTCTTTTTTATCCAATCTTTAATGCACCTAAGCCTGTTCCTGCTGTGAAGCGGATATCATCATATGCAAAACGCTTGTTTAGGTTATCGGTACCGATGTTAACTTATGTTGTTCAAGGAGATTATTCACTACTGCCAAGCAAAATAAAATCGAATCATTATTACTTTCTAATACAATTGCGACTTTCATTTTTATCCAATCTTTAATGCACCTAAGCCTGTTCCTGCTGTGAAGCGGTTATCATCATATGCAAAACGCTTGTTTAGGTTATCGGTGCTGATGTTAATTTATGTTATTGGGTGTCCCCCGATGGTGTGTTCAACGTCAAGTTCCGAGTTCGTGGATTTGATTTCTGCCAGAGACTCTGGGTGTTTGTGATTGTTTGTCTGACATTATATTTTATATTGTACTCACAATAGAAAAAACAATATGAGAATTACTACAAAAGAGCAATTCTTGAAAGAAAGGTGACGAAGGTTTATATACACTGGTCATAAAAAAAATTTTTTGTAGACCATCTCTCTTTGCTTTCTCCTATGAACCATCATTCGAGTGTTCCAACACAATGTACAGCATGAATAGGGGTCAACTCCTGAGTATTGGCCTCAAAAAAAAAAAGAGATTCTTTAAGCGATTACTTAGCATAACCTTGTTTACCACGCACAATAAAGTAAAATCGCTGCAATAATGGAAGTACATACGTAAGATCTTCTTTTTTAGGTATGTTTACTATATTGATAGTTCGTTGGGCAGCTTTCATAAGATCGCCTACACAAATCTGTTTGGATGATAATACCGCTATAGGAAGCAATATAAAGGGTCCGCCAAATAACTTTTTTTTGAAAATGCTTTAAAAAAAAACTACTGAATATTTTCTCAAATTTCCTTTTTTATTTGAAAGTACAATCCTTCCGGTTAATAATGGAAAATAATTTCATTCAAATGGCTGCCTCGGCTGGCCATGCAGTAACCTACACGATCGGTCCAATTTTTAAGCACATTATCGATTGTGTGCAGCTGTATTTCACCAATGGCTTCACGAATATTGTCCTTTAAAGCGTCAATCGTCTCTGGCTTGTCGGCGTAACACTTATCTTTGACGGGACCCAACAAATAATAGTCCAACGGTGTCAAATCGCAGCTCCGAGGTGGCCAAACGACATCAGCTCTGCGGCTTATAATGCGATCTTCAAAAACAGGGCGCAAAACATCGAGTGTAGCTTCGGCTGTGTGGCACGTAGCGTCGTCCTGTTGAAACCAAATGCTGCCAATATCCTCCTCTTCAATTTTTGTGCACAAAAATTCGTTCAACATAGCCCGATAACGATCGCCATTGACTGTAACGGCCACTCCTTGCTCATTTTCGAAGACAAATGGCCCAATTATGCTTCTGGACCAAAATCCGCACCAAACAGTGACTCGTTTTGGGTGCGTCGGCTTTTCAATGTATGCGTGCAGGTTTTCTGTGCCCCAAATGCGACAATTTTGCTTGTTTACATACCCGTCAAGATCTAAATGAGCTTCATCTGATGAAGATGATTTTTTGCCAAAATCGGCATCTTCTGGTGTAGGCTACTGCATGGCCAGCCGAGGCAGCCATTTGAATGAAATTATTTTCCATTATTAACCTTAAGGATTGAACTTTCAAATAAAAAAAGAAATTTGAGAAAATATTCAGTTTTTTTTATAAAGCATTTTCAAAAAAAAAGTTATTTGGCGGACCCTTTATATGCATGCATGTTTTAAGAACAAAAACCTAAAAATTTAAATGAATTCAAAAATGTTCTGTAATTAAAATTAAAAAAATAATTAAATTAAATTAAATTAAATTAAACACAAAATTATACATTTTATATAAATACATTTATGTATATCAATATTATTTTCTTTCTTTTTTTCTTTCTTTTCATACATTTATTTATAATAACTTTACAACGATTGTATAGATTTTTTATTAGACCACTTTCATAGAAAACAAAATAAAAATGTTCTTAAAAGGAAATCAAAAAATAAGAATTAAATTAAACAAATTCCATTAAATTATAAGCATTTACAGATGCATAGAAAATAATAAAAAATTTTATTACTATTTTTTATTATTTATTTATATGTATGTATAAAACTATTGCTTATTTAAATAATATAAATATGTATGTATGTATGTATTGTATGCATGTATGTAGTTGTGGGTGTAGTAGTAGTAATAGTATGTATTGTTTTATATTTATGTATGTATAAATTGTGTTCGTTTTTTTTTAATATGTATGTATAGCATATATGTATAGTAGAGGTTTTTGTTTTTTATTTTTTCACTTGCTTAATTACTATAATATGTAAATGGTTAAGGGGGTGTGGGGTTTGGTTTATGTAAAAGGGGAGTGGAGGAAAGAAAAAGGAAAGAATAGCTATACCTATGAAATAATAGTTAAAACATAAAACAACACGTTTAAACTAATATGCAGCAAAGAAAAAAGCAAAGGAAATTATGAAGATAAATAACAATTCAATGTGTTCGATTGGGGCCGTTAAATGAATGATGGGATATGGTTTAAATGGTTTTTTGTTTGTATAAATGAGCATATGATTACGGCTAGACTGAAGATTTAAGGAAATTATATTAATATTAAGAGAACATAATTATTATTTAAGTTTCAATATCCTGGTCTCAAGTTTTCTTGTTCATTTGTTCTCATTGTTTAATGATTGTTTTATGTTTTTATATGTTAAATTTCTTTATACTAATTTCTTTTTATTTATTTATTTATAATATTACTTTCATCACATATTCTTTATCGGCTTAAAATAATTGTTTTTTTTTTCTCTTTTTTATTTTGCTTTTTATTCCACGGCAAATCCACAAGTTTCCTCAACGGCTTGTGTTAGTTTATCGTATAACAGTTGATAACTGTCGTAGGGCGGTAAGTCGATGCGATTAAAACACGTATGGGCTTTGGGCAGATTTTGTGTGGGCACATCCTGGGTCAAGTGTATGGTAAAGAGTCGTGGTCCTACAGCACCTGTAGAACCCTGTAAAGCACGAAAACCTTGCAGCGGTACACGCGATGAGCCCGTAACAAATTGTAATAGTCTTGCACGCATTTCAGATGAATATGATTCAACCGCCTAAGAAACAAAAAAAACAGCAACAAAAAAAAATCAAATAAAGAATCGTTTAATAATCGCGGTAGGTTTTTATGTAAAATTTATGTGCCAAAAGAATTTGTGAAGAGTTTTTGATATCAGATTTTTAAACTCTTAGCATCAGTTTTATTATCTAAATCGTTTTCTTCCTTTCCATTTAAAAAGGAAATTTGGTTTTTATTTTGAATCTATGAATCTATGAAAAACCTCAATTATCGTTTTTAACAAAGGCTGACCCCATAAGATTAACTACAAATAGACTCTGGTATCCAGACATTTCAGATAAATTTAGTTTTAGGGTGTAGTAAAAAGATGTTCATTATTTTTCCATTTAGAAAGTTTTCTCCTTTTTGTATTGTGGCTTTTTCCGGATTTATCCTCAACTCCAACAATACGCATCATTGACTTACAACCATTTTAAATGATGACGCAAAGAGTCTCTTCAAATTTTCCTATCAGAACTATATTATCTACATATCCCTGCGAGTCAATGTCCACCTCAAATTTTTTTTTTTTAAAGTTCATCCACAAGCTCCACATTAGTGGTGAAAGTACTCCACGCTTTGGACATCCTCTGGTGGTTTTAATTGCAATTTCATTTCTTGCGGATGTGTATACCCCTGTACGTCTTCTATTTAACGCTCTATTTATGGCCTCGTGTGTCCTCTAATCAAGAAACGCAACGATAGCCATCTCCTTCACGTTTTAAGACTCCTGAATTGTGTCCACTAAATCTACAAGAGCCGCGTAAGTAGATCTTACGGCTCTATATGCGTACTGCCTATGTTGAAACATAATGAAAGTGAAATTGAAGGATTTTATGTGTAGATTTTTTTCTTTCACTTTTAGGATCCACACCAGCTTCGCCCTTCACCAGGCTGTTTGTGTATACCTAATAGTTAGTCTTCTACGGCATATGTTATTAACAAAGGGGAACTTTTGTAGTAGTTCAGGTAAAATCCCATCTGTTCCCGGAGTTGGGTACGTTAAAAATGTGCTCAAATCACATTTTACCCCCTCGCCATGTCGTGTATGTTTAAATTGCTGGAATTAACTACTATTTAGCTACATGCTGCTGTTTTAATCTCCTTCCGGGAAGTATGTCCACAGTAGGAAATCTACCCTTTCCATTCCGCTATGCTATCTTCGTAATGACATCCTCTACACGGATCTGTTACTGGCAAGAGCGTTAAACAAATATTTGGTTACCTCCGAGACAATGATATGCCCTCACAGAAGTTCCTAAAATTATTACTTTAAACCTTCCTTATTTCTTTCATTCTATCCTATAAGTGAGAGGTACCGATAACTAATGTCATCGATTTATTTGAAAAATAATTTATTTCGCCGTGTAGCGCAACATCTTGATTTTGTTAAGTTCATAAAACAGAAATAATTCCCAAAAAGCTTTTAAAGTTCGCAGACTTGCTTTAAGGAAAGTACAGGAGTTGTAAATAATAATAATAATAATAACTCACCTGCCAAAACCATATAACTTGTTGTGTTTCTGGTGTACAGTGTTTCAGTCTCGTATTATTACGCCAGTCATTAACATCAATGCTAGATATGCCGCCAATAACCAATTCCAATTCGCGTTCATCAAATGGTCTCAACAGATGACTGGGTATCAATTCACAAAAGCCTAGAAAAACAATAAAAATTTTAACAAATTAGTCTTTTCAACCAATAAATAATCCAAGGAAATTGTTTAATTAAAATTAACCTTTTTGTAATGCTAAAAATTGTTGTTCAATACCACGCATAAACCTATAGTTTACATACAACTTTACATATTCACGTTTATTATCTTCTGTCACTGGTATGGAAGCGCCCGATGGTTTAAGTTCATGTACAACTAAAGCACCAAAACTATTATTTTCTACACTAAATGTTGATTCTATAACATTTGAGATGTTATTCTCTCTAAAATTGAAAAAAAAAGAAAATAATTCGAGACAAAGTTTTCAATTACAATCTCATTGGCAAACTTACAACATCCACGTTAAACTTCTATGCAGTTCTGGGTCCACACCCTCAATATCACTTAAGGTAATTGGTTTATTGAGCAGTTGTTTGTAGAATGGTGTGGTGAAGCCACCATCTAAACAGTGGCCATGAAACACCGCTATACCCAAAATGCGGCCCACAAAATGAAAATACGACAAATGATCGGGATTAACACCAGAATCGGGATTTATTTGCAAAGTATAGTGATCGTCACGACTGTATTGAAAGAGGCCGTATTGTGGATTAAGCATTTCGCGCGATAGTAAATGAAGCCATTCTCGTGCCACGCCACCATAGTCCAAACCTTCCTCGCCTTTGAATTTAACCATTAGACGTTTACGCATATCCTTGGGACGCATTTTCATAATCAGTCTATAACTCTCCTCGAAGATTTCGTTACGTGATACTTCTAGACGGCAGTGACCCGATTGAGGTTGTAATGCTTGCAGTTCGGTGCGCAAAGCTCTTAATTTTCCCACCAAATCTCGTCGGTATTTAGGTAATAAATCGGCACCTTCCAATAGACCTTGCGGTAAATCGGCCGGTACGGCTCGTCCTTCTGTGGGTATAACAGTCGAGCTAACGCCTGTCGATCTGTGTGGAGTACTAGAGGAATTTGTAGTAACCGCATTGGTTGTACCACTGGAGCCAGTCAATGGGTGGGAGGAAGCCGGTGATAAATGTTGTATAATACTGCCATTACCTGATCCCACACCATTGACACCACCACCACTATTGCTTGTGTTATTGGAAGAAGTATTACCGGCATTAGTACTACTACCACTGCTATTACTACTACCAGTTGTGGCTGGAACTACTCCTCTACGTATTAATTGCAAAATATTACCATTAAGCCGAGGATCTGTAAACTGTGTGGTCCGATTGTTATGATCTACAAAATAAACTCTACCCGAAGCTGTTTTCCTCTGTTCCCAACCACTGGGCAGTGGTCCTATAGCGTCCAATGTTAAATTTTCTGCATGAAAATCTCTAGGTATTCTAGGATCATGCCAAGTTGAGATTGCTGTGGGTATATGATAGAAATACACTTGGCCTTGTTGTGTTATACGCATTTCATAGCCCGGTGGTAGATCCATAAAGGGACGAGCTGCTTGATTTACTGGACCATTAGGTGGTGGTCCTGGATATCGATGACCATTACTATTATTCGAACGGGCACTACGTGAACCCCGTCTTCTGCTAGGTTCTTCAGCAGAGCGTGAAGAACGCCTTTGAGAACGTTGCGAACCGCCACTAGTAGCACTAGTAGCAGACGCCGTAGAAGTAGAAGGCGTTGTAGGTGCATTAATTGCGGACGTACGAGAGTCTCCTGATCTAGATGTGTCGTTACTAAGTCTTTCACGTTGAGAACTATTATTACCAGAGTTAGCTGGTGTAGACGAAACATTATTATGTGTTTGTGGCTGTAGCAGCTGCTGTTGCTGTTGATTCGTATTTGAGGATGTAGTTGAGTTGGCATTTGGACTTTGAACCGGTGTGCCTGTTATACTGGAATTCACCGCCACTGTATTTGAATTATTGGCTAAGCCATTATTACCATTTGCTGTGGGAGAATGCCTTGTTGCAGGACTCGTAGTGGTATCGCCTTCGTTGGCATTCCATGATATGGTAGCGGCTGTTGTACACTGTTGTGGCTGAGCCGCTTGAGGGCTACCGTTACAAATATTATTGGCTATTGTACTGGCATTGCCGTTTGTTAAATTTTGGTTAGCTTGTAGACGCTGAGGTGTTGTTGTATTTACAGTTTCATTATGTATAATATGATGGCCGTTTGTTAAAGATGCAGGAGCAGGTGTTGCATGCTTTGGAGTTTTGTTAACATGCGACTCGTTAAATTGATGTTGATGCCGGGGTGTTTGTGGTGCATCCACGCCACCACCACCACCACCACCACTACCACCACCGCCTCCGCCTCCATTGGTTGATGAACAATTAGTGGTTGAAGTGGGCGATGTATTTGAGCGACTTGTTTTTTTGTTGTTTGGTGTTGAAGTTGCAACCACATTGTTAATATCTTTTGTTTGTTCAATTCTAGTGGGGCTACAATTTTCTTTGCCTAAATTAATTGTCGTCGATGTATTATTGGGCGCAGATAGTATTTCGGTAGAATGACGCCTTTCATCATTATCTCGCCCACTACGACTACTATGACCGTTCAATAGATTTGTGCAAGTAGTCGAGCGTGTGGGTCCAGCTGGATGATGCGGTGTTACGCTGGTAGTGCCATTCTGTTGCGTAGAACGATGATGCTGTGGCTGTTGTTGTTGTTGCTGCTGTGGCGGCGGTGCCTGTATGTGATGATGATGATTATGATGATTGTTATGTTTACTAGGCCGATCCCATTGGGTAGTTTTTGTAGTATGATTTACATAATAAACTCTACCATTACCAGTGCGTCTTTCCTCCCAACCCTCGGGTAGACTATCCTCAGAGGAATCATCTTCCGAGGGTCCTCTAACATCGCCACCGGGACCAACAATTGCCAACGGGTTGCCACTGCAAGGACCATCTTTCGATAGAAAAGCTATAATAATTTGTCCGCGCACTATTTCATCATCATCCGATGCAAATTTGCCTAAATCCAAGCGTTGGACTGAAATTAAAAACGAAATATTGAGTTTTATTGAGCCTTTAAAAAATATAATATAACAGTTAATGCTTACATCCAGCTCCTTTTAAACGTTGTATGGTCTCGGGCGGTATACGCACACAGCCTAGAAAACCACTGCCTTTGTGAATTTTTCTTTGATTCCATACGGTTATCGTTATGGAATCGTTGCGTCCCAGAAATAAATCGTAATGAGCATTCCATTTCGGATCTAATGTTGATTTACTGATTTCCGTTGAATATACTTGACCGGTGCCATCAACTTGAACCTTGGCAAAAGGGTCAGGAAGGCCTTAAACGGAAAGAAAAAAAAACAAATCAAATGTCAATTATTTTTAAATTAGTATTGAATAATGAAAAGCTAAGTTTAATTTTTTTTTGTTTATTTGTCAGTTGATTTCTAACACGATAGCAGACAACAACAATATGCATTTAAATTTCTATTCTTTAATAAAATTGATTTGTTTTGTCTTTTTTATGTTTTCATTGGTGGGAATAAATTTTAAAGCTTTAGCAGCCAACCAAATAAAACATTCACAACATCCTGGTTTTCCCAAGCGTGATGAAATTTTAATAGATCCTCGTTAGGAATAGAAAACTTATGTGAAATATAACAAGAAAATAAATACAATACAACAGCAAAGGAAAATAGAAAAACTAACGTTGTTTTATTTTTAATTAAGAAAAAATAGTTTACAGTGCGATAGAAATACATTTTTTTACTTTTACTTGCAAGTAATAAGTTACCACGTCGTTAGCGTTCTTTTTGGTTTTAAAAGTTACGAGACGCTTTTAAATCCCATAAGATAGTTTATAACGAAAGTATTAAAAATAATAGCATAAGACGTAGTCAAACGATATCCATTTACACTCAGCCACAAAAGTATACATACGATTAACAGAAATTTTTTAACCAATCCGATTTCGTTGAAAGTTTTTATAATTGTCTGACAACTTTCCTCGATTTTAAGACGGTCTTTTGCATTGGTTCAGAAATTTGTGAAATTGTATACTTTTGGGGGCCTGTGCAGGGCCACAATTCAGTTCAATTTCAGAAATTTTTTAACCAATGCAATAATATATAAAGATTTTCAACGAAAACGGATTGGTTCAAAAATTTCTGAAATTCGTATGTATACTTTAGTAACTGTGTGTATTTCCAACACATAGTATCGGAAATTTGCGAAGTTTCTTTAATTATAGTTTACTTAGGCGAAGTGAAATACAACTGCCCTGTATACTCTGGTGTCTGAAAGCCTATTTTGGAGTTTTCTCGTGTACCTTGAAGAGTATGTTGGAGTATAGCTTGTTTTCTTAAATTCTTAAATGATATTAAAAGTGAGTTTACATTAATGGAATAAGGGATCTTCGCAATCATGACTCTAGTAGACCTCTACACTCTATTGCATTATGGATGCCTTAAGGCTTTACATAAAGAAAACGCCTTTTCTGTGCTATTTATTTCTAGAAATGTCTTTCCTTCTATGCAGTCGCCGTAGTCTAGTAGGTAGTGCGTTGGCTTATTAGACGTAAAGCCAGGGTTCGAGCCCCAGGCCAGACATCAAAACAAAATACAAAAAGTATTTCTTCGGCAACTTCCTCTCAGCAGATTTCTGGCAAAAACTCTGAGAGTAAATAAAATTGCCATGAAAAGTTTCTCAAAAATCTGTCGTTCGGAGTCAATTTTAAACTGTAGGTCCCGCCACTCACGTATAAAATTAACACGCACAATATAAGTGGTGTAAGAAACTAGGACGTTGTACAATGGGTCAATTCGACCTCCGGGTACTGTACTTGCCTTAATTGACAAGTACATGTCCTCTAACCTAACCTAACCTAATCTAATGTCTTTCCTTTCTCCTCTACTATAAAATCTAGTTCGAACTAGACATCAAGCGCAGCACATCTGGCGTATGGGCGTAATAGACTTTGTACAAATGATTTATCTCGCGAACGAATCTAGCACCCGTCATCTGAAATAAGTAACATCGCCAATTAAAGATATTACAACCTACCGGATAAACCAGCAGGGTTGGGGGCTCATGTTGATCAATATCCCTTTTGTGTCCATTGGTGAAGATTTGGAAGACCATTTCTGTACCATTTTCGAAAGAAATCTTCAACCTAGCTCCATTTCACCACGGCTTTATAGAAAGATATAGTAGCACCACGGTAACGATTATGGAAATAGTTGCACACATTGCAGGCCACATAACTGAACTATGGTTGCTGATCTGATTTTATTTACACATAAAACAATTAGAAGACCAAGAATAATCTATGTTGCCACTGTATAGACTTCTTTCCTGAGGAATATACAATGGAAAGGCCTTTACAGAGTCAAAAACAATGGATGCGTAAAGATGGCCATTGCGAACTACTTTCACGTGAAAATCAAGGTTATGCCTGCGGGGATATACATTGTTATGATCTTTACTTTTAATGCTTTTATCCTTACCATTCTAACAATCAAATCCTGCAAGATAATCGCTCGCTCGGACTTATTCGAAAGAATATTAAAACGTCCCATACTATGTAATCCTATCCTGTACTTTACAGCAATAGCTAACGATCGAAAATCACAACACCAGTTAGTGCAGAAAGCGATATTCGTTACCAATTAGGGTCTGAATCCAGTCTTGAACGTGTATTCATCATGGATTGCGATTACAGGAGAAACAATCTCCAAAGCAGACAATGTAACATTCTTAGCTATGTTCCGGATTCAGTGAGATGCTGAATGCATATTGAAGCAGAATAATACTGGTTACTAAGGATCAATGTATAATATGCCAGCAAGGCATATGAGCAGGACAAGGAACACTTATTTAATTCGTTGACTGTTACGGCAATTTTCAGAAAACTGGCCAAAAATGACAATTTGATTTTTTCACATTTAGTGAGTACGAGATAACTCGTAGTTGGCACTCTAGAAAGGATCGCAATCTGCGAATTATCTCGTAGTTGGCAGTCAATGTGTTAAACGTCCAGGAAGAAACATCAATTTGACAACATTAGATATCTGATATCGCCGTAATCTAGTAGGTAGTGTGTTGGCTTATTAGACGAAACGAAAAAATATTTCTTAGCCGACTTCCCCTCAGCAGATTTCTGGCAAAAACTCTGAGGGTAAATAAAATTGCCATGAAAAGTTTCTCAAAACAAAAAAATCTGTCGTTCGGAGTCCACTTTAAACTGTAGGTCCCGCCACTAATGTATAAAATTAACACACACAACATAAGTGGTGTGAGAAACTAGGTCGTAATCCTGACTGAAAGGTTGTAATAACCAATTATGTACGTATATATGTAGATATCTGAACGAGACCAATTGAGGCTGCTAAGTTTCTGCAACAAGATACAAGCCAACAGCACTTAGTTTTGAACGGCAATTGACTAGTTTTCTAAGTTATAATTTGGATTTAGGCTTTGAATCACAATGTTAGAACAATCCTACCTCTACATATTTTCCTTATTCCAAAGCAATACACTGGTGTGCTTAGTAGGGAGAACGTCCCCTAAGTGATGGTCACATATTAAAAATAAAAAAAATGTATCAATCAATATTGCATGACTAAAAGTAAAAATTATTACAATTCAATTGTTGTGTTTTTTTTTTAATTGTTTTGAGTTCAGCTGAAGTACAACAATAACAACAATACGATTTATTTCCATAACAATTTTATTATTACAAAAATTATTTTCGATTTTATTTTTCATGTAATCAAAGTAATTAAATTTATTTATTAGGCATATAATTTTTAATTATTTATAATTTATTATTTAAATATATTTTTATTATCGTTATTACAAAATATTTTTATAATTATGATTTTATTTTTATATTGATTGTAAGATAATATCCGAACCGATTGTAATTATAGCTTTATCCCCAAACAGACCGGGCATTTGGATTAAATGGTGGTGTCGAAATTATAGGATTTGGGATTTGAGGTTGGTGGTTTACTATTTTTATCCACGAATGGTGATGCCACTGTTACTTGGACTGTCATCAAAGCCATTAAAGCCATAATCACGAAAACGAAGAATTTAATACCAAACATTTTTAAATTTCTATTGTTTTTTCTAGTTCTGAATACAACACTTTTGTTCTAAAGTCTTAAAAGATTTTTGCTTGACTGATGACTTTCTGTTTCTATTCTAATCTATTTATATGCGATCTAAACTGTTGGATTTATATTGTCTGAGTTTTCGGTACTTTACAAACGGCAAAAAAATATTAACTGATAAGGACCGTTAGAAAAAGTACTTGGTTCTATAGGGGGGAACTTTTTTTAGTTAGAAATTAAACATATTTTTCTTATTCTGCAATATTATGTAAGCATGTATTTTAGTTAAAGGCTATAATCTATCAAGGCCCTAATTCCTATCAAGTACCAATTGCGTTCTAGAACGATCCATAGTGGTCCACTAAAGCCATAAAGACTCCACTTTCTCTGTGAGGTCTAACAAACATACATACATAACATACATAATTGGCCATTACAACCCTTTAAACAGGATTATAATCTAGCTTGTCACACTACCCATGTTGTGTGTGTTTATTTTACACATAGACGGCGGATCCTACAGTTTAACGTCTATTTCGTACAACAAATTTTTTGGGAAACCTTTCATGGCAATTTTGTGTTTACCTCTCAGAGTTTATGTCAAAAATCTGCTGAGAGGAAGACGTCAAAAGAAATATTTGTTCATATTTCATTTTCATGGAGAGATGTCTGTACCATGGGCTCACGTCTAATAAGCCAACAAACTACCTGCTGGACTACGGCGACTGCACAAACAATTTGCGACCTCTACCACAGTTTCTTTTGGTCTCGCATACACATACATAACAATGCCTCGGAACCCAAAAACAGTATCACACTGTTCCTGTGCAGAAGTATCGTAAGGATTCTGGACTGAAACCAATCTCGAAATAACATGGCGTCTTCAAGACAGTTTGACTATCCCCAGGATTATATTGATAGTCCTAAACATCTCAGACTGGAATACACTGTTCTTATCCGAACATTTTTATGTCATTCCCTCCATTAGACACTCGCACGACCTACACACATCCATATCGATATAGTCAGTGAAACCTCTACTTATCTTAAAAGTCCTCAGGCTGGAATACACACATCGGGACATTTTTATGTCATCCACGAATAAGACAGTCGTACGCCCTACACTACAGCATATCCACATCCGTATCCATATAATCAGTGAAACCCCTACTTATCTTAAAAGCCCTTAGGCTGGAATACACTCTTTGGGACATTTTTATGTCATCCCCGAATAAACCAGTCGCACGACCTACACTACAGCATATCCACATCCGTATCCATATAGTCAGTGAAACCCCTACTTGTCTCAAAAACCTGTACGCACTTATCAGGATATCTTTATGCCAACCCTGACTTAGACCGTCGTACAACCTACAATACAGTATACAGTTAACTCAAAACCCCTTAGAATCCTGGCGTATTCAAATTCCTCTATCCCAGCAAGATCAACACGAAAAAATTTCATGCCACCAAACTCTTCACCACCACCTGCACTGAAAATAGTTCTAAAATCATACTTAATGAGGAATGCTGAAAGAAGAACATAAAAAAGTGGTTACGCAATAGATCTCTTGTCTAATTGCGTACGAGTGATCTCGCTGATAGCAAGATCAACCCGAAAAAGTTTCTTGTCACCAGTCCCTTCACCGCTACCTACAGCAAAAATAGTTCAAAAATCATATCCAACGAGGAATACTGAACGAAGAACTTAAAAAACTGGTTGCACAATATGTCTCCTGTCTAATTGCGTGCGGGTGACCACGTTAATGACGGATTAATTTTATGCATAATGAGAAAAGAAAAAAAAACGTTCCTTGTTACCAATTAAAACAACAGTGATTACGTTATCACCTAAAATATTTGATAGTGCAAGTGCATTCATGCGAATTTGTTTGTTTTTTTTTCTATTTTTTTGGAAGCAATTAATTAATCAACTACTACTACTCTAAACAACGTTCAACTATAATCCAAGATATCAAAAATTATTTTTAATTTTATTATCAAAAAATAAAATGATATGAACAAAAAACTGTTTACAGTGAATTTCAATGGGGATATGAATTTAAAGTGTAGGTAGGCATTTAATATTTTGTTAACTCATCAATTTTGTTAATAATTCAAGCGATATTTGTTTAAAAAATAAGCATTTTGCTTTTAATTTCCGTTTCATATTTTAAGTTTTACTCTGTTACTGTGTTTATATGGTTATTTTAAATTTTTATTTCATTTTATTTTTTTTCATCGTATTTCACATTAATTTCGTGTACATTCTTCCATATGAATGCACATTTGATTGCCGTTTGTTATTAGTGTCAGCAGAGTATGGTTTTTTGTTTTACAATTTTTTCTTCTTCTTTTTCTCTTTTTTCAAACTTCCTTGATTGTTTTAATAAATTTCAAACAATTTCTCCTCATGTCGATTTCGTTATTAACGAAAACTTTAAAGTGCAGAAGACGGTTTAAATAGATAGAAAGAAAAAAAACAATACGAAAAAGAGAAAAACAACATTATCAATTTAAAAACCATTTTAATAAATGAAAGAAATTAAAGAGACAGATGATGATAAAGAAAAGAAGCAGCAGAAAAAATAAAAAAACGCCAACAACATAAACTCAACCAAGCATGTCAATAGCAAATTGTTGTCGTCTCCAACAATATGTTTTCCAAGTAGAACTCTATGCAACAATCATGCCCTTAGAATCATTGGAAATATGGCAGCAGACAGATCTACTACACATAGAAACGATAACAAGAATTTCGTATTCTTAACTAGAAATTTATTTTAATTACTCTCTCAATTACAATTCAAATTGGAAGTTTTTTCTTTTTCTTTAGTACGGCTTAGAAAAAATAAACGGAGGAAACCAAATGGGTGTTAAAAAACGGCGTTTAATTTCCTTTAAATTCTAAAGTTATTGATACAAGTTAATAAACTTAATACAGAAATAAAAAAAAAACAAAGTACTGCTGAACTATGATTAGCTGAATTTTTACAAGCTAAAAGAAAAGCGCTAAAATATGATCGATAAGTGTTTTTACGGACCGTTACGTTACGTTACAGCCCACAGTACTGTCTGAAAGAAATAATTTCACAAAATTCGGAAATAGTAACAGATGATATAACGTTTAAAGACAGTATGTCCATTTAACTGCAGACAGAACCAACTGGAGACCAACTTTTCTTATCGTAAAGTTACTAAAAAATCTTAGGCAAAGAGAATTTTATCTCTGTTATTGGCTACTTTATGAGATGATTCCGTATACCTCTCCCTATCCCTCTATTTCTTCAATTTTCCTTTCTCTCTTTGACGTGTATATCTCATATCTATACGTGCACATATAATTGATCAGGTCAGGATTACGACATAGCCTCTCACTCCTTTTATGTTGTGTGTGCTAATTTTATACATGAGTGACGGGACCTACAGTTTAAAGTCGACTCCGACCAGATTTTTGATATTTTACTCTGAGTTTTTGCCGGAAGTCGCTAAAGAAATATTTTTTATATTCAGTTTTGATTGGAGATGTCTGACCTGGGGTTTGAACCGTGGCCTCATGTCTAATAAGCCAACGCACTACCTCCAATACTAAGACGACTTCTCAGTTCTAACCTAACCGCACGCAATTCTATTTTAAATAGAAGATTTAAAGTCGACTCCGAACGACAAATTTTTGATATTTTACTCTCAGAGTTTTTGCCAGAAGTCGCTAAAGAAATATTTTTTATATTCCGTTTTGTTTGGAGATGTCTGGCCTAGGGTTTGAACCGTGGCCTCATGTCTAATAAGCCAACGCACTACATACTACACTAAGACGACTTCTTAGTTCTAACCTAACCTCAAATAATTCTATTTCAAATAGAAGTTGACTACTAAACAAATGAATTTTTATATAAAATAGGTATGTATTGAATTTATGTTTGGAAAAGAGACTTGAATTTGACAGGCTCTTCATAATACTGTTTCAGATTCAAGTTTAATATGATACCATTCAAGCGATCCACATAATCCAGTTTCAATTGTGCAAAAGTTCTCAGTAAGGTTTTACACTTTAGTGTCATTTAAATAATAATTATTAGAAAGAAAAAAATGAATAACAACAATTAATACATTTTTTTTTTATTTTAGCAAGACAATCTTAATTAATTTATTAACGCTGTCATAAAAAAAAACATGTGAATTTATTTAAAAGAATAACAAAAAGTTTTTGCAACGTTTTTTGTTGTTGTTGTTGTTGTAAAGAAAACAACTGCTATTATTTTAAATTTGTTTAAACAGAAAAAATAAAATAGTGGAGACACCCTATGGGTAATTGTTAATAATTATGTATCTGATGGAACGTGTATCAAGATAAAAATAAAAGATAAAAATAAAAACAATTTTAAGAAATATGATATTAAATACCACAAATACCACTACAACTACTGAGACACTAAAGAAAAAAGACAATAGCCTTGTCATCGTCACCATTAACATTGTTTTTTAGACGTCGTTGGTGTCTGCCGTCTTCTTGCGACGTCTTTACATTCATCAAAAGCACCTGCGCTACTTACTTATAAAACACACGCGCATTCTATAAGCGAAATCGGAGACTCAAATGTAACTGATACAATTGTTTAAGGTAACGAAACCAAACATATCCTGCGTGTAAGTATGTATAGCATATCCCCCGCTGAGAAAGTAAAAGCGGGGAATAAAGAAAAGAAAAGCACAGCTGGAGCTAAAAAAATCGTATTCAGATTTATTTTCTAAAACAAAACAAATTGGGATACATATTTACTAAACATTGGAAGAAGAAAAATATTCACCAAAAAAAAAAAGAACTATTCACCATAGACAAGGAATACTAAGGTATAACGGCGATGCTGGACTGCAATTCATAGGAATACTTTGGACTTGAACCTGATTTTATTCTAATGAAACACAATTTTTTCTTATTTTCTTTTAAAATCTTTTATTCGGAAACAATTTTAAACTACTACAGGTACCGGCCACTCATGAATAAAATTGAAGATATAATGGATCTCTCTTCACCACACCATATACACAATATTTATGTATACATATGGGTTTGTATACACCATTAGAATATAATTTTACATTGTGACTATATCAACAAATTGCCCTTAATTGTTGTTATTTATTTCAGTGCAAAAGTATTTAATCGTTTTCATTTCTTTTTTTGCTTTTCTATAACAATTATAACAATTAATTGTTTGCCTTTACAATTGTTTATTGGTTTTCAATACAGTAATACGAGTACATACTACCATACTACTACCCTACATACACACAATTCTTTCAACACTCTATACTTTCACATTATTGACCAATAAATATTATAAAAGTAGAGGAAAAGAAAGAAAAAAATAAATAAATATTTAAATACTACCTGCCTCAAAATGGCATTGAACTAAATATTTGTTAAATTGTTTAAATAAAGGCGTATGTCGTCTCTATGCGTTAAAGGGGAATTTTCATACTTTATCTACGTTGTATTAAAAATATTTATTTATTTATTTATTTATTTACTTTTTTATTTCGTTTATTAAATGATATTATTATGCCGGTCACTGGTGGTTATCAGTAGAAATTTTTATTTCTTTTTTTCCTTTTAAAAACTTTAAATAATATTTATAGATTGTTTTTTGTTTCATTTCATTATTTTATTTATTCATTAGAAAAAGTATTAAATTATTATGTATTTATTTAAAATTTTAAGAATAACTTTTTTGGTATTTTTATAAAAATGACAACTAAAATCAGGAAATGTTATAAGGTTAGTGCAAAAATTAGTCACATTTTTCACACTATGCTACAAATAATATTTACCCATAGCAACTGGTGTAGAGAGGCACTTAGCACATAATACAATAATACATACAGCTCTTCGTCAATCATGAGTTTAAATCAATTCATAAACGCACTTTAAAATGTGTGAAAATGTGTTTAATAAAAATTTTTAAATGAATTATTATTATTATTATTATATTACATAGTACATATGTATGTATATGTGTATGTACATTGAAAATTACAAAGAATTGAACTAATTTCTAAAAATAGTTCAATATTGTCTAAACAGAGTACGTAGGTTACTATAACACATAATCTGTAAGTAAATTAAAGACTATTTATTACGTTTAACCCCTGTAGAAGATCGAGTCTAACTAGTATTTCACTAGTAAAAGAAATCACCAACACACTAGTTCTCAACCGTAAACTTTCCCATACCATCTTAATGCTTAAATTAGCATGAGGAAATAGGTTACATTATTGAAAATAAAATATCGTTCAACCAATATAAAGTTGTATTCATATGTTCTTGGATTTTAATTAACCTTTTCGCCTTAAACAAATAAGTAGTTTGTTTTCCTAACTTGAATGATGAACTTTCACTCTTCAAGATTCTGTGATATACGGAGACGGGAGAAGATCACTATTCTATCAATGCTTATAAAAGATATACCATGTCTCACAGAGGCAGATCAAAGCATATACGGCGCTTAAAAATGTAGCAAAAACTATCTTATATCAGTTCAAAGTTTTCCAATAGGTCAGCGCAAATGATTCCATTATGCCTGGGTAATAATTTGAAAGAATCAAAACCAATGTTTCATATCTACAAGTCAAATTACTCTCATATATTGCATATTTAAACCTACTAATTTGTAAATATTTAAAGAAATAATACTTTATGTAAAAGTATCATAGCCACAACACCCATACAAGAAAAAATCTCGTAAATTTTTAAACATTTTCAAATATTGCAAATATGTACTACATACGGGTGCAAAATAAAATTTTTATAACGTATAAATAACACAAATAAAATGAAATAATTTTTTGGCAAATCAGTACTGATTGTAAACATTATTTAATACTTACGAAATAAATCCTTTCGAACCAAATTTCTAGCACACAATACTGAAAAACACAAAACAAAAAAAATAATTCTTAATTGAATGATTGAATACAATTGATCATAATTAAAAAGTGAACGTTATTTAAGCGAAAGAAAAGAGAAAATATATATTTTAAAGAGTCTTTCAACACATTGCAATATTTTTAAGTTTTATTCATAAATTCATATTCCATAGATTAAATTATTTAGAAAGGAAAGGAATATGTAGGTCAATAGCAGAGAAGTTGAATTATTATTTGGATTATATTTCTACAGAATTAATTATGTGATTCAAAGTAAGTAATCAGTGAGATTATTTTTAATTACAATTTTAAAACGCGGGGGAAGTTGCAAAAGCAATATATATTCTTCCATTACTTATGGATTATTGTCTTCTTTACAAGAGACTGGACAACAATTTAGTACAGCCTGCCTGTCACCGTAAATAAATTTGAATTATATTTCTTGTGTGCAGTTTAAAAACAAAAACTTCTCTTCTGTTCCTTTGCGATTTGCCATAAAACTAACCCTTGAGTCTCTTATGATACGTTAAACGAATACAACCGAATTCATTTTTAAGATTACTGCTTTCGGTTAGAAAGTTAGCAGGTATGTAGAAATTGCTGTCAATATAGAAATAATGGGACATATTTAGGACAGTAAGGCTCTCCTTCTCTAATCCCATTAGGCTTCCCAATAACTATCTCCGACAGGTCAGTAGTGAAAGACTGACACATAAGACTGGACATATACCCAGTTGGTGAAGAACCGTTTCCTCGTACAACTGTCCAGGTTTTTATTTCCAGTAGAGGTGCTTTGGTCAGAGTTGTAAAGTTATTTTGCCGTATCCGAAGCTGCTCATACGATATATAAAGCACATTGTCAATCTAAAGCCTGAAGGTTTCTTAATTTTATTCCAAATGTAGAATGTATCGTTCGGAAGCACGTTGGTTGTGGCAAGTCCGGCACCTTTATCTACTTTTCCAGCTACTCATAGAACTTGAATTTTATGTCACGTTTAAAGTCTGAAGGTACCCTAAAACCCTTGTCGACTTTTTTGCAAGAGTTCCCAGTGGCCTGGCAGTCGTCTGTCTGTATATTCTAAAGTATGCTAATGAAGATATTGTCGATTAAAAAAATAATTACAGCAGCCCATATAAGTGATACTGGATACGGCTTGAGGGCACTAAATTTGACCGGTAGCCATTCTGCCTACGGCCATGCAAACACCATCTGTTTGAGAATTGTAGACCATTTTCATACTAAATTATTAAAAAAAAATAAAAACATCGCTTGTTGAAACACTCTTCGCTTAAATAGTAGAAATAAAATCGAATAAATAAACTTACTTGTTATACGAATTTTGTGTGCTCCATTGCGTCGGGGATATTCCAACTTATTCATAATTTAAATAAAAATATTTTTTACAATTTATACACAAGAAATAATAAAATAAAATTAAAAATAAAAAGGAAAGAAAATATAGACAAAATTTTTTGTTTTCGTAATGCTGCAGTTTAAAACATATTTGTTGTTGATTTTTTTTTGTTGTTGTTGGTGCTGCTACTTCTGTTGATGTAGTTGTGTGTGTGTTGTTGTTGATGATAATGTTGAAATTGATGTTACACAATTATTATTACTATTATTATTAACAGAAAAATAAAATTAATATTTTATTAAAAATTTAACACACAGTGTGCTTGCAAAGGCATTAACAACAGCAGCATCGTATATGGCTTGAAAAAACTGCAATAAAAGAAGAGAGAGAAGAATATTATGAATAAGTCTTATTTGAAGTATAAGTATGCACTATCTTCTATTTAGTCTATGTATTAAAGTATGCAATAAAGTTTTATTAGCTATCATCGTGTTTTATTCTATTTTTCCTTAAGGTTTTATCATTTATTTACGAAAATAATTGTAATAAAAAATTTTAAATTTTTTATCACCAAATACATGCTGCTGTAGCACCACTAGAAGGTTGAAACTCGCGTTTCTAATTACCCACCAGCCGAGATGATAAAGCAAAAGAAGTTGTTTAACAAATTGAATACAAAAAAAGAAGAGGAAAAAGAAAACCTAGAAACAATTGTTGGAAAATAATTATTTATTGCACCATGATTCAATTGCCCACCAAAGGGTGGGTGAGTCAAAGAGTGAGTAGGTGAGTGAATTATAAACTATTATTTTAAGAGTTATTAACACAAAGCAAGCTGCAAGTATTTTAGTAGCTGCTGACAATGGTGGTTGGTTTTTACTTTTATTATTCATGTACTTCTTCCTTCATATTACTTTTACTCTACCACATATTAATCATAAAGCCATAAAGAAGGAAATAGTCACTAATTGTATTATTATTAGAATAAAATAAAAACATTTTACGCTACATTTTACGTTCTCATTTTGTATGTGCTGACTGAAAGCCTTTCTTTTTTGGAGTGAATAATTGAACGGTTCCATATGTTGTTTGAAATGTGACCAAAAATTGTTTTTCTTTTCTCTTCATTTCCTTATCATTCCAACCACCCATAAGAACTTTTGTATCTACCAAGGGTTTTTAATTGTTTGTTGTTAAAGTTCGATAAAATTTAAAAAGGTGCGGTTTTCGGACCTAGTGGGCTGGATAGTTATTGGACCAAGAACACAGTCGGGTAACCTTTTGGACGGGAGGTGTAGCCGATGAAGCCATATATGCCGATCATTTATATAAATCGAGCAAAATTCTGCCACATTTAAAAAGGTGCGGTTTACGGACCTTGTGGGTTGAATAGCTGTGGTATCAAGGATTCCTTACGGGCGGGTGTAACTTGGGACCGGAGATATAGGCGACGAAGCTAACTGTTTTCTTTAAATGAAGTGCTCTATTTAAGCCGGGCAAAATGCTTCTTTGTCGATGACTTACATTTTTTAGTCGATGTATTGCATATTTTGGTCGATGACTTGCGTTTCTTGATAGATGAAGTATGCAAATATAAGCGCTGTATGCATTTTAATAGCTCAGTGTCTTTACAGCTTTTATTGTAGAAAAACTATCCTAAAGTCTATTTCGAGCCCTAGGATATCTTTAGGATAACAATAGTGAAACCGTTTACAAAATGGTAATTTACGCTGGTGGGAATAGGGTTTCTATCTGCCAATAAGATAATATTGCCAATATAAACTTTGGCTTTGTTGTCTAGTATTGTTCTGTTTAATACTATTGGCTAATACTGCTAATATGTATCACTAAATAGAACTGTTTCCATGAGATGCACATGATAGAATTTTAAATATATTTCGGCTTTTCTCCATAGCCCAACATTAATTTTACTGTTTGGCAATGAATTCACATGAATTTTCCAATACCGGTCAATCTTTAAAAATTTTGTTTTGTTTCGAGGTTAAAATTCATTTTCCTACTTTTAATATTTTTAACATGAATAATAAAAAATGTTTCTTTTTTAATGAATTTATATAAATTAAATATAATTGGCAGTTTTTTGTATGCCACAATATTTCACAATTGACCTTCCTCGATTTTTAACAAAAAAGAAATAAAACGTTACACCTCTATTGAATGCACATACATATGTATGTGTATGTGTATGAGTGTGCATATTTTCTTAAATTTGGAAATTGCATGCAATTAATGAACACGATGATGATGTCTTGTTGTTCCAATAATTACTTGGGAGTTAATTTTTTTCATTTTTTTTTTGAAACTATTTAAATGTGTGATTCGGTATTTTAATTATTTCTTTTTCACTTACATTTTGCATATTTTTGTATAGGCTTGTATGCATATGTGTGTGTGTTTGGTGCCTTTTAAAAAAACTGAATTTTTATGTTTTGCTGTTTGGCATCCGTTTTATCACTCTTCTCTTTTGCACTGTTATTATTACATTTTTTGTTGTACTTTTTTCATTTGCACGCACACACACTCTGCCTCAACATATTTTTATTGGTTTCTTTCTTTTGCAAACAATTCACGCCTTAATTTTATATATTTTTATTAATTTCTTTAAACACTTTTTTTTATTAAATTAAATATTTACTCAATTTGCACTTGTAACTTTATTATTTAATTTTGCTTAAGGATTTATTAACCTTTTCTTGTTTATACTTTTAAACAATTCCTTACAAAGCACAGACGTTAGTTAAAGGTATTCTTTTTTCTTACTATTCTTATATCTGTCTGACTTTTTTTCTTTTTGGACCACGGCGATGATTTTTTTCCTTTTCTTTACTGATATTCTTTTACTTTTTATACAGAAACCTTCACTAATTTTAGTAATTTATGATAATTTATAACATTTTTATGCGATATAAAACAATATTTTGATAACGTACAATGTTAACTTGATATATTCGGGGAAATTAAGTAATCGCAATAAGATTTATCAAGTTAATTTTATAAAAATAACTTCTTAAATGCGTTCAACACCACACAAACTTCCGCCATATTGGAAAAAAATTATTTGACAAAAAGAATTCTGAGTGTTAACCACTAGTCTGCGCATAAAAGCAACCAAATATGGCAGCCTTCTCAAAAATGAAAATGTGACAACAGCTATTGTGATTGATTGCGCAAAACCTCGTGTGCTATCGTTTCATGTGAATGTCTTTCAGTAAACAAGTACAAAAAGTAAACAAAAAAAATTGCGCCCAACTGCTGCTATTAACTTTAAGCCTTATAATTTAATTAAATAACATATAAAACATGTCTATTACCTTAGAAATCAATGAAAAACAATTAAATGACTCTGAGAACAATTTAGATTTACATTATCTGCCAGCCAAAATCCAGGGAGATGGCCCAGCTGCCGTAGACAAATATTTTACACCCTATACCTTCAAGGAACACGGCGTTTTAAATAATGCTCTACGTGGGTATCCCTTGCAAGGTGAAGTTCTACAAGTTCCTAAAGGCTATAAAGGTTTAGTGGTGCAAGAAACACGCAAGCCTTTAGATGAAGAAGCCGATCGTACTTTGCGCATAAAGGGCTACTTTGAAGAGTTCACCTACTGGAATTATGATAAGATACCCTCTTTATCGGATGGTTATAAACAAGCTTTGCAAGTATTGGATCTGGCTGAAGTGGTAAGTGTTTAAAACATGTTTAAAACTTCAATCTTTGTTTTAAAACTTTTTATTTGTAGTTATCAGAACCCTGTTCAGAAGAAGACGTTTTAAAAGAGCTGGATGAAGAAAAAGCCAAAAAGGAAAACTAATTTAAATATGTTTAATAATAATAAAATTTAACCTAAGTACTGTTATATTAAAACTACAATTTTTTATTAATGCTGCTTCCCAACCAATCAAACAGCAGGTTCACAGTTTTTATGGCGGATATATTCTTATTACCAGGCATTATGTTAGTTCAAAAGTAGTTTCAATCTGGACAGGTAAAAAGTGGTACTCTGTTGGGTTCCGGAACATTGTGCTGTGAGGAAAATGAAAGAGCAAGGTGCGACGGCTTCAGGGTTCCCAGACTACTATGACCCAGGTTTGACAGTTCTGGAATGGTTTTTTCCGGGCTATTATGTCTTAATGTCAACGGTTAGAGTGTGTAGGGTAACCCTTCTACCTGCAGTGTTTGTGGTCATATCAGAAAGTCGGAGTATGTTTAGCACATTCTGTATCTTGGCTTTCGAGTATTAGCCTCTGCTAATATTTTTGACACTGGCATTAGCAGCCCTGTGAAATGACTAAAACTCTCGCTCTATCGTTTTCTTCCATCTTCGTGTCTATCTCTACTATTTCATTGTCTAATGATTGTTATTTTTCTTGTCTGTCTTTTTGTTAGACACACGCTTTCGAAGGTAGAAATGAGCTACCTCCGCTTTCATTACCTATTCTGTCGTGATCTGGTTAATTATGTCGTCGAACATCTTTTTTTCGTTCATGTTATATTTATTATCGAAAGGACGTATTTTGATGGCAGCTGGAGCCAATGAGCAAGTTTATGTTTTATCCCAATAGCCTTTTGAAATCTGTTAAGTCATGTATTACCATATACATATGTACTTCACCCTCGTACCACCTAGTTTTAGACCTATTTATGTATTAAAGTCTCGTTCAGAATTTTACCGATGGTTTGATTTTTAATAAAACTACAAAAATTCTGTGTTTTTTTTTTGTGTTCTCCAGGTTTATTTTGGGTTTTTGCAGTTTCTTTTTTATTTTTATTATTATTTTTCTTTTGGTAGTTGTAATTTGGGTTAAATGACACAAACTATTGTTTTTTTTTTAATTATTAATAATTTAATAATTAATAATATATGTAGTATATATACTTGTTATTATTCAACAGACTTATAAGGGATTAAAGCCTTGTTACTATTTTGTTCTTTTCATTTTTGGGTTTGTTAAATATTTTACTCGGGGTAATTTAGCAAATTTTGTTTATTTTTTTTGTTTTCTCATAAATAGGGTTTTATTTTTAATTAAAACGGCCCTATACACTTTCTAATTTTGCTTGAAAGGGTTTATTTTGTTTTTGTTTTTTTTTTAATGGTGATTTACACATTAGCATTTTATGTAATGTTTTATTAATAAATAATTTTGTTTTGTTTATATTTTTTTCCATATTACATTAGATATTTTTTTATTATTATGTTGATTGATTTATTATTATTATTTTTAATTTTTTATAAATATTAAATGGAAATTATTTTTTAGATATATATTTATGTATATATATGGTATTTATATATAATTTTTAATTTTTTTATTGTTATTATTAGTGAGTTCATATCTTTTTTGTTTATTATTATTACATATATTATATTATGATTATTATTATTTTGTACTTAATTAAAAAGGGTTTTGTTTTGGAAATATTTCTGTTTTTATAATTATTTTTCAGTTATATTTATAATTTTTGTACTTAGTATTATCATATATTTATAAATTATTTTTATATTTATTATATTAATTTTAGAGGTTGTTGTTTATTATTTTTAAGTATTTTTCTTATATTTTTTTTAATTATTTTATAATTTAAAAAATAATAATACTTTTTTATATTTTTAAGTATTTTATTGTTATTATTATTATATTTTTTTGTTGTTCTTACAATTTTTAAGTATTTTTCCCATATTAATTTTTTTATTTGTTTAAGTATTTTTTTTTTAGAAAAAAAAAATATTTTTTAATAACAACCTTTTTTAAACTTAACTTGTTCTATATATAATTTTGTTTATATATATAAATATTTTTTCTTTTATATTTATATGCTATTTTATAATTAGAAAAAGAAAAAAGTAAAAATAAAAAATTTAATTTTATTTATTTTTTTCTTTTAGTTTAATAGGTTTATAGACAATTAGTTATAGTTAGTTTGTTTATGTTTTTTTTTATACATTTAAGTGTAGTTTTTTTAATAAATAAAATTTGAGTTTTAATTTTTTGTTTTTCTTTTCTTTAATAAATTAATATCTTGTTAAGATTTTAATTTTTTTTTTTACAAAAAAAGAAGGAATTTTTTTTCAAGGGAGTTTTAAGCTTTGAAATATTTTTTATTTATTTATTATTATTGTTATTATTATCTTAAGCTTTATTTATAATAAATATTAGGATTTTTTTTTGTAATAAAGAAAACAAATAACTTACTATATATATTACATTTAATTTATTATATTACAATAAGTTAGTTTTTCTACATTATTTTTGTTTTTTCATAAACACACATTTTTTTTGTATTTTATGTCACACTATTTACGAAGAATGTTTAGTAATTACTTTAAACTTTTAATAATATGTTTCGTTTAAGCATAGATAAAGCTTAGTGGCTAGCTTACCTTTCTTAAACGACTCATTAGTTTTCATTACACAAATAACTAGATTTATAATACATAGATTTTATTAATTATATTCTTTTCTTTGTGAATAATTTACCGTGCTTTGAGCCCTAAAGCCAGTAAATTATTCATTTCAGTTGGCAATAACGAACCAATACAAAAAAAGAAGTAAAATAAAAATTTTCAGTTGCATTATTGCCAATAATTATTAAAAAATTGCAAGCTTTTATGCCAAAATCTAGATTTGTTTTGTATGAAAACTGAAGAAAAAAGTCGTTGTAATTACGGTTTTTTAAATTGTAATTTCTTTTTTATGGATTAATATCATTTATTATCATTTTTTGTATTTATTAATTTAAATTGTTAGTTATTTAGTTTCTTTGTTTGTTTGTTTTTTAGCACATGTATATAACTATTTGATTTAAATTATTTATTTATAATAAAATTTTTTCTCTGGTGCTTTTTAGTATTTTTTTCTTTTCTTGTAAAATATAAATTAAAATATTTCGTATAAAATTATTAAAATTAAATCTTATTGAAATTATTTGTATGTATATTAAAAATATATATAAAAAACAGAGAAAAAAATACAAATCACATTAATTTTTAAGCAAAAAACCTTTAAAGAAAAGCTAAAAAAAATTATGCTCTTGAGAATAGAATTGTTTAATTTAATTAAGAAGAAAGAGAAAAACAAATAATTTATTTTTCAATTCCTTTCAAACAATACCATTCTCTAAGAACACAGTTTTCCAATTTTATTTTTATTAATATTTCAAACAAAAATTTGTGCATTGTGTAGGAAACTAAAGTTTTAGCGAAGATTTACTTTTAAGTTAATTTTTTTATGCGAAAAAATGTTTTTTTTAACATCTCTGATATTAATTTTTGAAAAATTAAAAAAAAAGAAAAGTAAATAATACTGTTTTTGTGTTAAAATTCTATTCATGCTATTATCCTGTTGTTTATTACGCTTTTAACAAAAACATACTTTTTTGATACTTAAAATAAAAATAATTTGCAAGAAATAAATATTACGGCTTAAGTTTTTCACATTCTTTCTTTCTTTCTTTGTTAAACAAATTAAATTTGTAAGTAGAAAAACTGATTTTCATGATATTGAATTATTTAACGAGTTATACAGGTACTTCTTTGAAGTATTATTAAAAAAAACTTATATTGGTTTTTATATACATTTAGAAAAAAGAAGAAAAAAATAATGTTAAAATAAAAAAATATTAATATTTATAAAAATAAAAAAATAAACCTAAATTAAATACAAAAACCCTACAAATGCGTTTTTTTTAAATTAGAAAAATAATTTTAAAAATATTTTAGAATTAAAAAAAATTCTTTTCAAGCCCCCCTACTAACATTAATGCTTTAAGGGCTGGGTTTTATTTCAGAGCATAAAATTGTCGAAACAATTTTTAAATACCCTTTTTTGTGTGTAGTTGTTTCTTTTGTTGGGGTTTTATCTTATTTGTTTAATAATATATGTTACCAAAATTTTTTTGCTTTTTATGATTTAACATGTTATCAAAGGGATCATAGTCTTCATTGGCAAATTGTTTTTGTTGTTTTGGTTTTGAATTTGAAGTTGTATTATAGTATTTAAGATCCCAATCGTATTGATTTTTATTATATTGTTGCTGCTGCCATTTGTTGTAGTTGTTATAAGAAGAAAAATTATCATAATAATCATCATAGCTAAGCTGTTTAAGTTGTTGTTGTTGTTGTTGCTGATGCTGTTTATCTTTTTTAATTTGTTGTTTCTGTTGTCCTGTTCGCTTCTGTTTTTTATTATTGTTTTGTAATCCAGCCTCCCAATGTCAAACTTGCGGTTTATGTTTCCCACCACAAATGCCGCATGAAATACCAATTAAATGGCATACTCTCAATGGTGGATAACACCATAAGCATGGCACCAGTAATGATAATAGAGTTAAACCAATCCATCTTTAAAAAGAAGAAAGAAAAAAACGGAATGAACACAATTATTATTGAATGCAATAAAATATACACAAATGCTCTCTTCTTCTTCGTTTGAATTTCTATTTCATTTCTTTTAACAAGAGTGCAATGTTCACTAATACCCATTGTCAAAGTGGCCTGAATGCTTATAGAGACACCTTTTCTTTTGCTAAGTTTACCGAGACCCTGATTGTGATGAATTATTTAAGAAAACTTACCGTTTAGTACAACCATCTTCGTTGACGCATTCACAGGGATGTTGTGGTGTCTCACCGTCCGAGTCACTCATAAAATGATACACCATACAACGTGCACAACCTATGCCGGACATACATTCAAAACCTGAACGAAAACAATCGGGAGCAAATTCACAGGCACCCCGACGATTGCAATCTTCTGAATACAGCTCATGACAATAACGACAACGTGTCAATTGCTGGCATTGGTTTGGATTTTGTAATTTCTGTTTGAGTATATCAATATCGGGATCTTTAATGATGCCACCGGAAATGGGAGAAGTTTGCGAGACGAGACAATGGGAGGCAGCCTCAATGGCATTAAGTTTCTTCAAAGTAGTTATAGAATCACAACGTGTACTAAGGACTTGAGCGGCTACAGGTTGATCTACCACTGGATAATTGTAATCATGAACCTTCAAATATAGAGACAACCAGAGAAGACCTTTAGTGAAAAAAAAACCCAGAATATTTTGAAACAATTTTAACTTACTGCTGTTAAGGTAACATAGGAATAATTTTCACTAGGAGCTATAGCGGCTGGTGTAGATTCTGTTGTGCTTGATGTGGTATTATTGGTATTGACAATGATGTTGCTATGGGTTGAATTCACAGTGGCCGTTGTTGGTGGCGGTGGTGCTGGTGGTGATGTTTGTATGCAAGAATTTTCACCCGATATGTAATGAATTTTTGCAATTTCTTTATCTTTTTTATCATCATTAAACCTTTCACCACGATCCTTTAAACTGCCTATAAATGTTTTTTTTTTTTTTAATGAAAAATAAAGCACAATTTTTTTTTTAAATTTATGTTAATATTAATGAAAAATAGTAAAAATTCTTTTTTAATAAAACAAACTATGTAACTAACAAACTCTTACAAGTATCCATAAAAGAAACTCTTCGCCTAATATGCTGTTCTCCGCTTTATTGCTTAAATTCACATTTTATTCTCATTTTTAATTTTTTTTTTAACTTAATTTTGTATACATACCATGACTATTTTCACTACCCTCTGGACTGGAATGACCTTTTTGTTTATTATCTATTGATTCACAGGGTAAGTCTAAAGTCTAAAAATAAATAAAAAAAAAACAAATTAAAATCCATTGAGTAACTCAGTAAGTGGCAAGACAAACCAATACAAAATGAAAAAGAGGAAACGGTAGGTTACATACAACAACCAGTCGAGGTAACATTAGTAAACTTACCATAAAAACATCATCTTCACCAACAGAATCATATTTGGTCAAAGGTGGACATATTATGGAAGGATTTGCTTTGGCCATACCATCAATTAATTCGTTATATGCACGTAAGATGCCTTTATCAAAGGCCCGTGCATCAGCAGCAGTTTGAAAGGTGAGGCCATTTCTTTGTTTACCAGCACGCCAATGGTGAAATGTTGGCATTACTTTATAATATTTTAGATCACGGTTTATGACACAGCTTAAAATAACCTAAAGTGAACAGAATGAAATAAAAAAAAAACAAAACTATAAGGGGAGGACGAGTTAGGATATAGAAAGACTTACACTTTGATCTGATATTCTTTGTCCGTAGATGATGTATTCGTGTCCGGTAGCACCAGGGGATAGTCTAGCACGTTTTCGTATTGAAACATTTGCTAGACCACCCCCGGCCAGTGGTAGCCAACCTTCAGTGCTTTCGTCTCTGGTCATAACCTGTGCTCTTACTGTTACTAGAAAATCGCTGAAAATAAATAGACGAAAAGAAGAGAGAAACTATTAATTGAGAATCTCAGGAATAAAGAAAAAAAGAACTACTGAGCTATTGCAAAAACTATGTAAGTATAGAAAGGACCCATCATGAAGCTAATAATTTTAAGCAGTAAGTGAATAAATTGGAATACGGTTACACGCCCAGTCAAACACACGTGCTGAACTTGATTCATTAGATTCATGCGACCATTTTTTTTTTTGCTAATTTCGAAACGTATTTCGCTGATAACTTGACGAATGTTGGAATTATTCGCGTAGACTTGCTGGCCAACTGACGTCGTCAAAACAGGAAATTTAGCTTTCTGGGAACTTCTCACGCAATTAAGCCAAAACAGATCATGTTCTGTGACTCGTGGCACAGTTTTGTTCATCAAATCATAATTTTCAATTACAGGCCAAAAGAGTCGGTTATAATATAAGCTTAGCGATTATAATTTTCATCCTAATGCAGAATATACCATGATGAGTCATAAGATAGGCCCAATTGGCAAAATATCTTCGGCGGCTCGAACATTGCAATAATAGTCATCTTACAACAACCCAGCTTTTGCAGCTTATGAAACATTCAATGTTGGAAATCTAGGCTGTCTTGGCTAAGTCAACAACAACAAAATCCTGGTTTCGCATATTTTCTCAAAACCAGCAGAAGGTGTGTTCCCATCCTGTCATACTAACCTTTGCCTATAAGGGCAATGGCCCGTGAAAATTCCTACGAAGATTCCAATAAATTTCATCTCCAGTTTAACTCAATTTGTTTCTGAACGATGCAAACGGCATAGTAGACTGGAGATTCTGCAACTCCCCTGTTCTGTCAAAAAGAATCTACTTTCCGTCTGATTACCTGATCGATCAGAGAAGTTCCAACCGACCGCTCTACCCCGTTCATTTTTTTTATGAATGTTTTATTATATCCTACATACATCAATGTAGGGTCAATTCGACCTCCGGGTACTGTACTTGTCTTAATTGACAAGTACACGTCCTCTGACCTACATCAAATAGACACCCTACTTCTAAAATAATTTGTATTTACAAATTAATCTCGTTTAAAAAGTAATTTTTTCCCCTCTGTATACGAAATCCTAATATCTCCAAAACTATTTCCATCCCTGCCATGCGAACAAAATAATAAAAACACAACCTTGAGTCTCATTGTACCGTAAAATTCATTGATCCATTTCCGTTGTTCTCTTCAAACAGAGAACAGGCAGACCAGACTGTTTGTATCATTTTATGAAATTGTTTTTTGTTTTTGTTATTTACTTTTATTTTATTTATGATTGTTTTTATTATTTTTTCGATTTCGTTTGGCTCGATAGAGAGTGGATGGTGCTTCGAATTCATAAAACAATCGTTTATGACATACATAAATAACAACGGCACAGCAACAACAACGAATTGTTAGTGTTTCATTCAATATCTCAGAAGAGAGAAATACGACGATGTACAATAAAATATCGTCGTAGAAGACTGTGGGCATTGGCTTCGTTTCGCACTTGGAAAAAGAAAAGAATATAAAAAAAACTATTCACAGCATATTTTTCATTCATAGATTTTATTTTTACTTATTTTTCTCGTGGTTGTTCTTGCTGAATTGGTTTTATTGTTTAAGCGTTGAGAGAAGAAAACAGAAAGAACAATAAGAACAAGAGTTGCCAAAGGTTGAGTTCATATAAAAATGATCATGTGGGATTAAGAGTTAAGTCCAGACTATAATTTGCTAATCCAAATCCAGATAATATGGTCGTACGTCCGCAAAATATAACAATTAATTTAACATTCATTCTTCATTTTTTATATAAATACCAGTACGTTCAATTTCAGCCTTTAATATCTTTGTACTCTTTCCATTTCCAAAATAACAGATTACAAAGGTTTAGTGAATTGAACACCGATGGATAGAATTTCCGTCTCTGTACTTTAAATAAAATTCAAAGACTAGTGAGTCTCACCATAACGCGACCGTTAGTCCACCCAGGAAACTGCAGTTTTGTCCGCTTTTACTGAAATTTTTGATAATCGGTTTCTACAAAGGGTGCACAATGAACCTACTAGGGCCATGTTTAGTTAGAAATTATTTAATATTGCAGTAGTCCACTATCCATCAATATAATACATGTAAAGTCCCTTGTACACAGGGACGAGTCAGTCACAGTCCTGTCTTAGCAACCTTAGTTATGGTGAAGGACGTTCCATAATACTAGAAAAAACAGTACAAAATTGACTCGCTAAAAGACCATCGGCGACGGAGGCGCGGTCAATACGTAATCTTTAGAAAAAGAAGTGGCACGCATTCATTTATCGCCCCAAATAAATAATTTATTTACTTTTGTAAATTTCCAGTGCTTCAGTCGCTTATACAACAACAAAGATCGAAAGATCGCTCTAAATTGTTAATCTCAACATATTTTCTTTAACCGTTTCAAAATGATTGAAATTAGTAACGGTATGGTAGCACTTGGAAATTTATGCCTATCGTTTAGTTATTCTATTCTGAATTAGGGAAATTTCGAATAAGTATGAACTACAAAAACCATATTAGTACGACTATTATTTTTGTCCTAAAAGCTATTACGTTAAAATCATAAATATAGTATTAGTTGGCAACCATAAAAAAATTACTTAATAATTGGACGTAATTTATGCTCTTCACGCTCTTGTGGCCGTCGACAACAGCAGAAAAAACTCAACAACTATCATACTACATAAATTACAATAAATAGAAAAGTAACATGCAAGCAGAACAAGATCTTTTTTCTTACATCGTGTATTGAAAATATAAAACCAACCACGCTAATAAAAAACATGTCCTAAGACAACTAAAATTTGGTATCACCTACGAATTTTATGATTAAAAACATAAGTGAAAACAAGAACAAAGAAGAATAAGAGATAGATAAGCACGATATACGAAGTACAATATAAAAAATGTTATACAAAACCAAAACGGTTTTAATAATACATGCAATAACAAAAAAAATTATTTATGCACATAAAAAACAAATAAATTTCGTTAATTAAGACACTTTAAAAAATATAACTGTGTTGTTAAAACACAATAAAATACCATTAAATAATAATTTAGATAACAGCAAAAAAAATTCATTCATACAATACACAACATTTTATCTGCCTCTTTGAAGGCATTAAAAAGTGTATATGTGTGTAGTAATTTCCCGTTATGAATGAACACACTTTTGGCAAGTGCCACTCTTTTGAGCTCTCTTCATTTTCGTTATTCGCTCGCTCGGCCTCTCTCTCTCTGTGTTTTGTGTTTGCTATTCGCTCTACCCACCACTTTATAATTCGTGTTGCCATTTTCTTTTATTATTTAAACAAAATTTGTTATTTTCTTCTAAATTGTTGTAAAAGTAAACTTTTAACTTCTTTTTTAATGTCCAAACAAAATTAATTTAATTTAAACAATAAATATTTCACCACTCAAGACAAAATTACAGATAATAAGTGTATTAGAATCGTATACCTTTCCTTCGGAAATTTGGCTACAACAATATTCAGCTGATGGTAACACTTTTTATGTCTATTCTATTGCCTTGTATGAAAATACTTAATAAAAACAACAACAAATAATTCACAAATTCTATTTTATATAAAAAAGTAAAAGTTGTTTTCGGATGTGTATGCATATTTTTATATATTTTATAAATTTCTTGTGATATTTCAAAGGATTTTAGGAGTTTTACTTACCTTTCATGTCCTTCTGTCATGATTTGTAATCAGAAAGATTCTAATATAGAAGCGTATGGTGTCGGTGGTCAATTTCACCATTTTTAAAATGTTCAGACATGCAGAATTGCACAAACTCTGGACAACACCACGGGCTTATGTTTATTAACGACGGACGTTCCAAATGACAGACAAAATGTGTATTATTGGCAATGGTTGTTGGTTGATTGGTCGGTCGGTCGGTTCTTTTGTTTCCCTCTTTCTTTCCTATGTTTCTTTTGTTTTATTCTTTTTTCTTAATTTTTTTCTTTTTTTTGGGTAGTGAATTTTATATAATTTATCTTCTCTTGTTTCGTTAATAAACTTTAAACTCGATTTTGTATTTAGGTTTGCACATTAAGAACACTATACAACAAGAAAGATTTGTTAAACGTTTTATTGTAAAAATTTAAATACTTTTTTATGTAAGTTTTATACACAAAAGCATTAAATAAAATAAAATGTAAAATACTCTCAAAAAATTGTAGGCGATTTTTAATAAGAATTGCAGAAGAAGAGAACAGTGAAGAAACATAAAAAAATATGCTGCTTGACATACAACCAGAGCGAAAATATGATTTTTGGGCGATTTCTACAATTTCTGTCTGTAGCTGTTGTTTCGTTTTAAGAGTTGCCACACTGATTAATCTCATTGTATGCCCAATAAGATGTTGATTCAAATAGTTTTAGAAAAATTGCGAAATAATTCATATTTACTCTAAAATTTTATGTACAACTTTAAACAACTTTATTTCTAAGAGATCTGGGTTCTTGAGAGAGTGCGGATTAAACCTTCCCCATACAAATTTAATACTGGGCCCTTTAAGATTACCGAGACATAAACAAATTCATTTTTCCGCAAAATTTATGGTTAGTATATTGGGCTTGAATATCAAATTAAATCGTTTAGGAAGTCTGACAATCAGCTGATAATGATGTGATCACATTTACAATACAATAGAGATTCCAAAAGGAACAGAAAGTACGTTGTCTTCGAAACAACACATGTTTTTAACAAAACTGCTTTCTTAAACTTTTATTAAGTATTATAAGGCTTTAAAATTTCTTGAAAATAATAAAATCAAACCAAGCTTATTTCAAATTCATCTTGTTGCAATTATCCCCACAATTATATATCATTATATATATATTTTTTTTAGTAATTGTTTACCAGTATGGCAACCCTTTACACACACTCAATTCACACTTTTTTCGTTTTTTTTCTTTTCGTTTTAAATATGTATATAAGAAATTCGGAAACCGATGTTTTTTTAACCAACTCCCTATACAATTTTTATGGTATATTATAAAATAATCAGTTTTAAATTAATTAAAACGACATAAACAATATTTTATTTTAATTAAGCTCTTGTTTAATTGCTATGCTTCTCTGAATACTTGAGTAGTTTTGAGGGAATAACACAAAAATGAATGACTATGGCCAGACATAAAGGATTTTATTCATAATTTTCCACATTCACAATTTTCTTTTTGTTGGCTTTTGTGTATAAGAATTTGGTTCTTCATTTTTTTTTTTAATGAATAGATTTTTTCACAAATTCCGAAACATAAAGGATTATTTTTTACTTTTTTAGGATGTCGAAATATTTAACACTGATATAGAAATATTTGTATTAACCATTTTAAAATTAAAAGAAAACAGAAAAGAATTTATTTTATTATATATATACGATATTCATTTTTGCATGAATTTCCTTTTTTTCGTTTCACTTTCACTACACGGACTTTTATACAGAAGGACGACAAAATTACATTTGTTTGTTGGCTGATTTACAGTTTAACCATACTTGTCAATTGTTATTCACCTTGAATTCGCCGCTCATATCTGGTGTCAGATGTTGAGTACATAAGCGAAACAAACACAGGGTTGTATTTAGGAGACATTTAACTCTAAATTTATCACATTGCTGGTAAATAAAAAAAACAGCAAACTAAGAATTTGGTTTTAAATATTACTTTTTATTAAACATATTTAGGAGGCCACTATAAAATTGTGGAATGATTTTTATTTTTATAAAAAAAAACTGCTTTTCATTTAAATCAGCAGTTGTTTATAATTGAATTTAAATTAAAAATATAAAAAAAGAAATTTTCATAATGTTTTTAACTTAATATACAAGAATGTATAGTTTAAACTAATATTATTATTATTTAATGTTGCAACACTACCGCTAGCCTAGATATTCACTGTGTTTTGCAGTATCAATGAATTTCTTTACAGCGGTAACAACGAACGACCCATTGATGATGACGTCGACAAAGTTTATGAATGAAAATTAGGTTACGCTCAGTCAGTAGACAACAAAAACTAAAGGAAAAACACGACATCAACTAACTGAAGGTGAAACGTTGTTTTCCATATGTACGTCACTTAAGAGCGGTTGTATTTGCCCCAGATATGCAACATGAAAACGGAGGCAATGAACAATAGAGACATGACCAAAACGGGGACAGGACCTCTGTAAAGAAACAGCACACACAAAAAGACATACGTTAGCCATATATACATATAGAAAAAAGTTGCTATTTTGCAGACTACTTACACTTTAATGCCGGGAGAATCATCAGTATAGAAACGCCACATGCCACCAGTGCCAGCACCACCGGTTGTGCGGCTACGTGCAGCTGTAGTGCTGCTGCTGGTAGTTTTGCGCTGTTTCAAATAACTGCCACCGCCAGTTCCAGAGCTACGTGCTGACGATAATTTGCTGGGCGAACGGGTGCCACTGCCCACAGAGGTTGAACTAGCTGGTGCAGGCTAAAATTATTTCAAAAAATATTTATTTTATTTATAATTTTTAATTGCACTTAAGTATTTCTTATAAGAATTTACCATTGTTTATTTTTATTATATATCAACCAGGTGCTTTCACTATAATAAATGCTACACGTATAAAATACAAATGAATCTGAACGAAAGTTGTGATGAATGCAAAAGAAAACGTCAGTTTTCGTCTCTTTTCGTTTTTCTATTTATATTCGTTCAATCCACGTATTATCATAAAGTTAGCTGCAGTTGTTTTACAATCAATGTTTTACTTTGCATGATTAGTGTTGCCAGGTCTTTAATGTTCTTTCATTCAAAGAAATTAAAACCAAAAAAGTATACAAAAAACAAAATAAAGAAAAGTGTTGTTAAATTTTCATTTTAAAAATAATAATTAATCGTATTTGTTTAAAATATACTTTTCAAGTAAGCTATTCCCAAATACCTAGTAAAGCAAAAAATAAAATAAAACTGATATGGCAACAATTAATATTCAATATAAGTTCGTTCGTGGTAACAACATCGCTAGCACACCTAGGTATATATAGCTGGTTGGTTGGTTTGTTGGCTACGTGGCTGCTGCGAAGTTTTATGTGTGCGGTAAAGCTGTTTTACGTTGGCGGTCTTCCCTCTCCTCTAAGCCGATCGCCTATTGGATGCCTTTTTATTTTATCCATAGTGACTATTTGGTATATCCATTCAGTGTTTCAAAATTTAAATTTTGAAATAGTGCTGAATATAACTGAATGAAATTCATTTACAAAATAATTTAAATTTAGTTATTTGTATACAGTTTTCTAATTTTAATTTTTTAGAATTTTAAATAGAATGACACAATGCCAACACTACCTTACTCGTTCGTTGAGTGTACTTTCCTTTTATTCAGTGTTTCACAAATCATGATTAATTATCATTAATCCAAACACAAACCACACACACCGTGGGTAATGCAGCGCATATGGTGGTAAACAGACATGTCGGTGAACGCCTCCGCTAACAGAGGTGAAAATTACTTATTCTAGACACTCACCGTCCAAAATCACGATATACAGTACATTGATCTGTGGTAATACAGTACCATTTCAAATAACGACACTTTGGTGAGTTGCGAGTTTATTCACCACACCGGATAAATTCACCACATTTTGTAAAAACTCCCCTCCGTCCGCCGTATATGGATTAGATGGACCCAAACTCCAACAACAACGTAGAGCGGGTGCAGCGGCAACACAACCACAATTACAACAACTAAAACTCCTAACCCTTTTGCTCCTTTTCTTCCCCCTCTCACAAAAACACACACACACACACACCCAACCAACACATGCTATTAAAACAAACGGGCTTAATTTTTGCTTATATAAACCGGAAACGGAAAAAGAATGTGCGAATTATGAAGTAAAAAAAGAACGTTTATTTTTTGAACGAACAAAAACGAATTTTTCACCAGTGTTGCCAGGAAGAAATTTTAGCATTGCGTTGAACGTGTTGCTAATGCAACAATAATATATAAAAGCGCAAGACTTAAAATATGTAAAATATGATAGTGTCAACGCTTTTAATATTAATCGAAAGACAAAAAAACTCATTTTGGATTCTAGATTTGTTATGTAAGTTAAATTTTTTTGATGCATTGCCTTGGATAGAGGAGCTTTATTTTAGCGTGGGCTAGTAAGGTACAACAGATTCTCTCTTTGAATATTATTACCTGGGATAGATAGGAGGTGCTCGTTTCAGATTTGTTCTCCCTCCCATCACTTACGGTGACATAAAAATAAATCTGGCAACTCCTTTTAAAAAAGCTTTTGCTTATGTACATATTGGCCTCATTACATGTGACATTTGACTTGAATATCTTAAAACGTTTTTAAAATGCCTTTAAATTGAATACAAAAACATAATTTATTAAAACCAAATAAATAACGATTTTTATAAAAATAAAGTAGAAAGAAAGAAGTGAAATGTTAACAATTTGAATTTTAATTAATAATCACCAAACTTAGAGTCTAAGGCATCATAAAGGCCATAATGTTTGTGTTTTTCTCTAATGGCCAACTCCTCTAAATCTTTCTTGTTCTTCTTCCGATTTTCTTCCTTTTGGGCTGGTAGCTTCGAACTGCCATCTTTCGGTGTACACTTCGCCGCTAATGGATCCTTTATATCACTTTTTATATTGGCTTTCTGTAAAGCATTGTGAACGGCATTGTCTAGAATACGTTTGCAATTTTCAATTTGCATTTTCCATGATTTGACCGCCTCTTGGGCTTGCTCAACAAATTGATTAGTTTGGGGAGCATCCTTTAATACCGGTACTGACCATTCATTGATAATATAGCCGGGCGATTGATACAACACATCGGGGTAGACAATTTTTGTACCAGCGAAAGCAGAAGAATTTTTTATAGCATCTAGATCGGAAGGAGAGGATCCAGACAGATCCCTTTCCAGTATATCCATATCTGCTATTAAAGCTGTGGCATGTGATCGCATGGACTTTATTGTGCCTAATATGTGCTGTACAATATTATCGGCTTTGGCTTTACTAGGAGGAGTGACTGGAAAAGAGGTGGTTGTGGGTTGTTTTGAATTAGGCGGAGGAGTTACCGGCAAACGAGTGGTTGTGGGGTATTTTTCCTTAGATGGAGGAGTTACCGGAAAACAGGTGGTTGAAGGTTGTTTTACTTTAGATGGAGGAGTTACCGGAAAGCAGGTGGTTGCGTGAGTTGCCGTGTCTGCATTGGCACCAGCAGTAGTAAAAATTATTTCATTGTTATTGGCATCATTTAAATATTGTTTTTCATCTACTATCCTGGTCTTTGGCAGGTTATAGTCGAAGTAATCGTTTGCGTCTATATCAAATATATCACGGCTATTGTAGTCACTGTAATATACGGAGGCCGGTGATATGATTTTCCACGATTGCACGAAAATTATACAAAATAAAATGTTTAATTTCTTTAAAACTGATGACATACTCTAAGAAATACACAGAAAGAAATGTTATTATTTAGTATTGTTTATAAGAAATCAATGTACACTTAAAAAAAATTTGGTCGGCAATGTATATATCGCCCCCTGTATTTCCTTTAACGTTCTTGTCTTCTAAGTGGGACGGACATATTGAGTCAATGTAGAGGTTTTCCTTTCGCCTAAACAATAAATCTGTAGTGTTTTGCCTATAATACTTTGTCTTGATATCTCTTTGTCTTTCTATATCTATTTTTGGGCATTCGCCATTTCCATACTATCTTCGATTCAACTCCAAGCTAAATGTTAGAATTACGCCCCCTGACTTTCAGACAGTACTGTGGTTTTACGTCCTTGGTACCTTCGATCCAACTTGAATTGAGTACATCTTTCGGTGACTTAGACTGTCACTGTCATCTTTCGGTGACTTAGACTGTCGCTGGAATATACTCATGAGTTTCCTTAATGGCTCGCAATATTTCATCCTGGGAGTATAAAAACTTCCGCCACTGGTTCAAGATCCGTTCTAGTACTATCCGTATACCACAAAACAGTTTCTCTTTTAGAAGAGTATGTTGCTTCCAGATTACTCCATTCATTCCTTTACTAATTCTCGTTGAGAATAATTTCCTAAGTTATAGAGTCTACTGATTCAGTTAAGGGAATAAGCAGGACCTGTGGGGAGCGGTCATTGAAACGACAGAACATTTTTATGTCATCGCCCAAGCTTTGTAAGAATGAGATCTTAATATTTTGTGGATGATAATATACACATCTAAGACGCTTTGCTTCCCATTTCCTTCGCTTTTCATTCTCCATTCTCCCTTCTACTTCCGCTCCTTTTTCCTATCCCCTCTTTTATCCTTCCTTCTTAAAGGACGTTAAGTACAATGGGTCAAATCAACCTCCGGGTACTGTACTTGTCTAAATTGGCAAGTGCACGTCCTCTAACCTAACCTAACCTAAGACGAGTGGTCTGCAAGAAGCTCAAGAAGTTTGTACAGGATATATAGACTTCCTAGAGGCAATATGGTTGGCCTTACCTCTTATAATGACGACATGGCAGCTTGGGTGTATGCCGATACCCACGAAATATTGAACCCTTTGACTGTTCTCCTTCTCCAACCTACCTAGCTACCAACCTAGAGAAAATACATGAAATTTTCCAGTTAGGTTAGGTTAGGTTAGAGGACGTGTACTTGTCAATTAAGACAAGTACAGTACCCGGAGGTCGAATTGACCCATTGTACAACGTCCTAGTTTCTCACACCACTTATGATGTGTGTGTTTGTTTTATACATGAGTGGTGGGACCTACAGTTTAAAGACGACTCTGAACGACAGATTTTTGAGAAACTTTTTCATGGCAATTTTATCTACTCTCAGAGTTTTTGCCAGAAATCTGCTGAGAGGAAGGAAGTCGCCGAAGGAATACTTTTTTTTGTATTTTGTTTTGATGTCTGGCCTGGGGCTCGAACCCTGGCTTTACGTCTAATAAGCCAACACACTACCTACTAGACTACGGCGACTTCCAAAAAAAATTTCCAGTTACTCTCTTATAATTTTAAAACTAACCATTGGCGGTTTGTGCAATTTTTGAACAATGAAATAAATTCTTTGCATCTGGCAATACTGCTGCAATAATTGTTTCAGTTGCACGTGTTTGTTGAGTATATTATGATTGACAATTCCAGTATGGAAGCCAAAGCATGCCGCACTCTGGTGGCGGACATGTCCGACATGTAATGAAATTTCCAAGAAGAGAACAAAGACCGAAACGAAGTGAAATGGAGAGAAGAATAACCATCTCAAGTGCAGTTTGTTTAATGTCTTATTAAAGTGTTATACCTCAGAGATACAAGAAGAACAAAAACGGCCAACCAACGGATGAAAATTTTCCAACAATTTAAAATATTTATAAAAAACTTCTTGTTTATAAATATTTTTTGTGTTTAATTTTTTCCAACTAAAATCAAATATATAAAACTATACAAATTTATTTAATTTAAAATTAAATTCATTTCTTTTTATTACATTCAAACAAATTTTCCATAAAAAAAAAGTTAAAATTTTTTTTTTAAATTTTCTTCGGTTAAAAAAGTATTTCGCGAGTGTTTTAAATTTATAAAAGAAAAGAAAAAAACTAAACCAAAGGAATTAAAATTAAATTTATAAAAAAATAAAAGAAAAAAGATAAAAAAAATCAAGGATAAAGGAAAAACTGTTTCGTAATACAGACCAGACCATATAAAGTCATATACATTGTGTAGTCCTTTGTGCGTTTGTTAGTGTATGTGGATCCTGAAAGAAAAACGTTCTTTGTCTTGAAATTTTCGAGAGTTTCTTTTCGTCTTTGTTATACATCTTGAGACCATGGACTTGTTAAGAAATATGTGTGTGCAAAATTTAATATTAATTTTATTTTATTATAACGGTTCCTATAATTGGAATCAAAAACTTTAAATTTCCTTTCTTTTTTCCTCAACAACAACAAATTAAACAAACAGACAGAGACAATAAGTGCTAATATTTGAAAACAATTTATTCACAAAAAAAAGGTGAGTTTGAAACCAAAAAAAAGAAAGAAAGGAAGATTTTCTTCTATTTTCCTTTACAGTTTCAATATATTTTTTGTCTATCCATAATACATACTATTTTCCTGGATATTCTAGAAAAAATATATAAAAAAAGCCAACTGCTAATGTCTACTTATATTATAATTTTACAAAATGTTGTAATAATAACACACTGTAGTAGTTTTGCGTTTTAATGATTTTTATACCCTACAATTGAGGAAAAGGTAATACGACGTCAACTAAGGCGTATGCTACAGTCGTAAAATACATACGTAACATAACAAGTCGTAATTGAACAGTGTTCCTTAGGAGTTTTAGAATTTAAGATGATAATTAATGATAGTTGGGTGCCCTGGTAGTCTAGTGGGTAGTGTGCTAGACTACCACCAGAGACTCTGGTCTGTGACACTACGCCAAGCATATGGTCACGTTACTCCGCTCGTATGTATATAATTAAAATATAATTTGTAATTGTATTGTAATTAATAAATAATTGATGATAGCGTTACTGTTCGAAATTCAAAAATTATTTTAAAATCATTTTATTCATGGCATTTATTTTTTAAATGTAAATGCTAACGTATGGCCGCCCCGAATACTAGTTTTATGATCCATTTCTTGACCAGTATTTACAATTAATCTAGCCACATGGCATCAATGATGGCTGGATTATTAGATTCCTTTCTATTTCTGGTTAGAAGTCGCCGTAGTCTGTCTAGTCAAAGTCGCCGTGGTCTAGTAGGTAGGGGGTTGGCTTATTAGACGAAAAGCCAGGGTTCGAGCCCCAGGCCAGACATCAAAGACAAAATACAAAAAGTATTTCTTCGGCGACTTCCTCTCAGCAGATTTCTGGCAAAAACTCTGAGAGTAAATACAATTGCAATGAAAAGTTTCTCAAAAATCTGTCGTTCGGAGCCGACTTTCAACTGTAGGTCCCACCACTCATGTATTAAAATTAACACACACAACATAAGTGGTGTGAGAAACTAGGTCGCAATCCTGACTGAAGGGCTGTGATGACCAATTACGTATGAATGTATGTATGCAGTCTGTCTAGTAGGTAGTGTGTTAAGTTATTAGACGTAAGGCCATTGTTCAAACGCTAGGTCAAACATGAAATATGAAAAAAAAGTTGTTCGGCGACTTCCTCTTTTTGAGGTAGCCCAAATCTGGTAATCGTTTTCAGTGCCTCTTCCCCAGTGTCTATAGGTGAAGGTTCAAGATTATTTATAGGGGTTTATTTTCGTACACTGCCTTCAAAGTTCTTTAAATTTGATATCGTAATTAAGGGCTGCGATAATCCCTTCACCAGGAGATAAGTTGCCGTGGTCTAGAAAGCAGAGTGTTGGCTTATTAGACGTAAGGCCACGGTTCCATTCCTAGGTCATACATCTCGATCAAATTGAAATATGAAAAATATTTCTTTGGCGACTTCCTCTGGCAAAAACTCTGAGAGTAAATAAAATTGCCATGAAAAGTTTCTCAAAAAATTTGTCGTTCGGAATCTCCTGCATAAAATTAACACTCACAACATAAGTGATGTGAGCAGCTAGGTCGTAATCCTGACTGAAGGGTTGTAATGGTCAATTATGTAGGTATGCTTGTATTTCTGGTTTATCTGGGCAAAAGTCAATGGCTTAACATAAATCGCACGAAAGAGGTGCCAGCGGATAGGATCATTTCTGAAAAGAATATTGTCACCAAATTGATTTCGCCATAAATCGATTATTAAGCATCCTGTGTGATAATTTAAGAGTCAAAAGTAATTGATGTTTAAGTGATTAATTTCAGAAAGCCAAAATTTCGTCAACATGGCTCAAAAGCGCAACACTTGCTATGTCACTATACTTTCATCTTAAGAGGTTTGAGATGATATAGAGAACCAATAGAATATAAAGAATGGGAGCCAAGATACTCCAGAAGTTAGGACAGACTCGGAAGTGTCAAAAATATCGGCGGTAAACCGTGTACTATGAAGATGATTTGTGAAAACCATAGGCTTCCAAGAAGGCTACTGGAAAAGTAGGAAATAAAAAAATTCATCAATTTTTAATATTAATTTTAATGGCACGTTCTTTTAATCTTTGATTTTCACCATAATGTGATATATTATCTGTACGTACATGCATAGATTATGCATGAAAGTAAAGTGACTCCTAATATTCGTCATAGTCTAGTTGGCAATTTTTACTTGTTGGAATTTTCACTTGTGCAGTGTAATGCGCATACTCCCTATTAGTCACCACATCCATGTATTCCAAGACCTACATGTGTTTTGCCATCACTTTTTTCCATTCTTTTTTTTATTGTTTTTTTTTATGTTATTCATAGAATTGTTTTTTTTATTGTTATTGTTTCTTTGAACTATGTTTACTATGAAATTCCAATCTATACAATAACCACTCCCTCCCTGCACACATCCCCTTGAAATTCTCAACAACATTTAAAGTCACGTGCATATATAATGTTTCCGTTTTAATATGGCTTTACAGAAATTACGAAAAATTTCCATGGTACTCCTAAATAAACTGGAGCATATAAAAAATATATTTTTCATTAACAACAAAAATTTATTGATTAAATATTTAATTAAAATATTGAAATTTTAAGTACAATTTTAAGTTACATTAAAAATAACCGTTTTAATGTTGATTTATTAATCTGGCAACCTTTTATAACGTAATTTAGTCTGCAGTGTTACCATCGCATCATTCTCTTAAATCGCTTAAAAGCTGACAATTATTTTTTTTACTAAGGGCCATTATTACAATTTGCCGTTAACTAAAGTGAGGATTGGGCAGAGATAGATAGAAGTGATCGTTAAGCTAAAGGGAGGATCATCCTATCTTTAACATTTAAAGGCCACTTTATGTTTGAACTTGTCATATTATATATTATTTTCATCATGGCAACTTCAAATTAAAACAAAATGAGCATATACAACAAAAAAAAAAAAAAAAACGACGCCCGCGGTTGCCACTACGTTAACAAAAAACTTGTATAATTCAGCAGTTTTATCGACATTGATCCGGCACTGCCAAATTTTTGAAACATTTTATCTGTAAGTTATAATAACGAAAATAACTTAAAGGTAACTTTACAGTTCCCTTTAGCTAAAGGTACCTTTATTATTAAATATTAAATTATTATTATTAAATATTAAATATTATTTATTATTAAATATTAATGTCCCTAAAGGATAAACATTTTTCAGTCACGTAAGACCATTGCGCTACTTTAGTTTTTTCTTTTCCCTTAGTCTTGGAGCCATATGGAGATTCTGACGAAGGCCCTTAGACTCCTAAGACAATCCCTGGTCCTTCCTTTTTTCTATCATATAGCGCTAAGCATATATAATCAACAGGTGACGAGCAGTTTCCTCCATATGGCCGAGATTAATACATCTCACATGAGTATCCAGAATGGAATGTTTAGTATTGGCTTAGCCACCAACCCTAAGAGTTCTTTTTTGGAGTTTGTACACACTTTCCATGCGACTTTTATCTAGCATTGTCTAGACATACTGTTCTATCTTGTCTCAAAACGGGTTACGCTGCGTTGACGGAATCTATTAGGTTAGGTTAAATTGCTAGTCCCCTTAAAAAGACTAGTGTACTTGGATTCTATAAGATTCCAGCTATTCCGTCATTTGCCAACAAGCCTTATAACATATCGTATCTTACTCCGGTCGTTCAGCAATTTGATAGTTTCTTATGATCATAACTAGATCACAAAGAGTTAGTCATCCTACAGATGGCTATGGTTAACACGTTTCTTCTGTTTCTATGTAACTCCTACAGCCGATTATTATTTATTCTAACTAATCCTAGGCAGATCAAAGGAGACCAAGACGTCGTTGAGTTTTTGGGTTTTGAAGTGATTTTTCGTCAGGAGCTGTGCAACGCTAGTGTGCTCAAAGTCATCCTTAAAGCAGTACCAATTTTCCTTTTCTTTAAGGATTTTTCCTTTCGTTTGATTAAAGGTAAAATGTCTTTTACAATTCTTCCTTAGCTGCCTGCCTCAGCTCTATTGTTCACCATGGTTGGTGATTTTTGCCGATAAAGACTTAGCTGCTTCAGCTCTAATGTTTACCTTGGTTGGAGATTTTTGCAGATTAAGAGGTTAGCTTATTATTATTGCCGTATAGTATAGCACCTACTCTGCACTGCAAAAAAAGAAAACGAATTCTTCTCCAGAGTCGCCGTTAAAATAATACTCCGCGTGATTTCACTTCATACTGGTTCTAACCTAAAAAACTAATAAATGTTTACAATGGTGAATTTACAAGCAATGTACGCTTTAACGTCAATAAATTACTCCTCTTAGGGCCATTATTACAACTTGAGGTGATAGTTGGGTTTAGTTAAAGGTAACTTTAGCTAAAGTGAACTTTAAAGGTAACTTTAGCTGAAGTGAACTTTAAAGATAACTTTAGCTAAAGTGAACTTTAAATGTAACTTTAGCTAAAGTGAACTTTAAAGGTAACTTTATCTAAAGTGAACTTTAAAGTCACCTTTAACTTCTTTTCGTTATTACAACCCACAGATAAAATAAAGTTAACTTTTTCAAAAATATGTCGATAATACTGCTCGAATTAAACAAGTTTTATTTAAACGCAGTGACAACGACTGTCTTCTTTTTTTGTTGTATTTGCTCATTTTGTTTATATTTAAAGTTGCCATATTGAAAATAATATATAATATGGCAAGTGCAGACATATATAAACTTAACTTTAAAAGTGGATAGGATGATCATCCTTTTAGCTTAACGCTTACTTCTATCTTATTGGGTACTCATAATAACGAAAAACAATTTACTTGCCCGTTAAAATCCTGCCTTTAGTTAACGGCAAGTTGTAATAATGGCCCTTAGTATGTAAATAAATAAATTATTAACCCTAATTGTAATCTAGTAATTATAAACAAATATTTGTAACGTTAACATGATGACGCGAATTACGAAATTACGTCTTTTTGTTCCATATGTTAAGAACACGTGAAATTTGAATAAAATTAATTTTATTTAATATTTGTTTTAAGTTAAAACGTAATACTAGCTTGAGTCTATAGAGATTTTATGCTTATATTGCCTTTATTACATTATTTACATTTACATTTAATACATACATATTTACAATTTTATGTAAAATACCTGCACAGGTCCAACAAGCTCTGTTCTAGACATGTTTTGCAAATAAATTGCCTAACATTTCTTGGCATTCTTAGGCCAGATAAAGAAAAAAATTTGCATTTGCTTGCACCATTTCTAGAATTCTCTTTTTTGCTTATTTGCGTCGTTTTTAATAAAATCTCTAAAGTACACATAGACAGACAGACAGATAGATAGACGTACATACGGTTTTCATAAAAGTGTAATAATGACAATATAAGATAAAAAATATATATTTTGTTTACATATTTTGTTGTTATTAGTATTTAAAAATATATTCTATGCGACTAAACAATTGTTTGTTAAAATCATAATTTGATTGTCACGTTGAGTGCCTTAATACACTTGCTCGTTCGTCATTATAAAAATTTTCTTATCAATTGTACGGCTAAATAAACAATAATTTTTAATGTTTATTTAATAAAAAATAAAAAAAACATCTAATGCATTTAGAAAAAACGTAATTAAATAAATAATAAAAATTTTAGTGGCTCTATTGTTAAGAGCACATATTTACGTGATATATTTCGCGAAAGAAAAAAAACAAATATTTCTTAAGAGGTGTAAAGTGGTTTAATGCACGATTTATCGAAATAAAACGAGACGTTAATTAAGCATGACGAGTGGGCGGATTAATCGAGAAATTTGTTTTGTAACAGGAGTTAAAAAAAATTCAAAGAATTTTATAAAATAGAGATGCAGAGTAGGTAGATTGTTAGAAGGGTTTAAACTCTGGCAATAATGAACATTTTCGATGCAGTTTGCAGGACCATCTAGCAATTAATAGATGCAACAGTGAAGTTTCTTAGGGCCATTATTACAACTTGCCGTTAAACTTGGGTTTAGGAAACTTGGCTAAAGAAACTTTAAAGTTACCTTTAACTTCTTTTCGTTTTTACAACCTACAGATAAAATAAAGTTAACTTTTTCAAAAATATGGCAGTGCCGGAGCAATGTCGATAAAACTGCTCAATTAAACAAGTTTTTTTAACACAGTGGCATCGGCAAGCTTCATTTATTTTGTTGTATATGCTCATTATGTTTAAATTTGAAGTTGCCATATTGAAAATAATATATAATATGGCAAGTTCAAACATAAACTTAACTTTAAAAGTTAGAGGTAGGATTATCATCCTTTTCTTTTTTCGCCGAGGAGGGGTAAATGTACCTAACCGCACCATAGAGGAGTCGTCACATCCTCCGTGTGTGGGGCCCTCACCCACTAAATCCCCCCCTCGTCTCCTGTGGACGTGTTTGTGCCCACTTCGGAACTACGGTGGTATTACTTCTGAGTGGAGTCCTTTTGGCCCTTTGGCCCCTTCATGTTCATCTTCGCGTCCGGATTGCGAATCGAAAGTTGAGGAGTCATCTAAGCGTCTCCACTATTCCTTTCGTCTAGATCATCGTCTCGGTTACGCCCGGCACATGTGACAGTATCACCTATGCCGACATGCTTACTCGTTCTGCAGCTTCAAGATCTCTCTTCTTCCGTCTCAGAATGCGCTCTACGTAATTCACTACCGAAGTCCAATTTTCACTACTCGCAGTCATAACCCCGACAATATTAGCGGCTGTGATCGTTGCGACTATTGACGTCAGTACAGAGCGATAGCTCTGCCAGCGTGCACACTCGAAAACAGTGTGCTCTGCGTCATCAATTACCTCCCCTTCCTCGTACAGGCAGTAAGGAGAGGCGGTCTTGCCCATTCTGTGCAGATATTTCCTAAAATATCCGTGACCCGATAGCATCTGTGTAACGTAGTAATTTACCTCTCCAAATTTCCGACCGATCCATGGCCTTATGTCCGGGATAAGTTTCGCGGTCCATCTTCCTCTATCTTCCTCGTTCCATCGTTGTTACCATTTTGAAATGGTATTTTCCCGGAAGTAACCGGTTATATGATTTCCAGCCGATTTCGCCTTATAAATCTCCATCCGCTCTGCCGCCAGCAGATCCACAGGGATTATACCTGTACGGTATGCCGACGCGACACGCAATGCAGCCGTTCTCTGTACCGATACAAGTGAGTTTGCCCTCTTCTTAACATCTAGTGTTTCGGCCCAAATTTCGCTCCCATAAAGCATAATGCTGTTTCCAACATCCATCAGGAGTCTCCGTCTCGCCGGTAGCGGTCCTCCAATATTCGCCATTAATCTGCTGAGCTGTCCGACGATCTTCTGGGCCTTGTTAGCCGAGCACTGAATCTGATACGAGAAAGTCAGTCTGGGGTCCAGCCTTATTCCCAGGTATTTCACCGAGCTCTCGGTCCTAATTGCCTCGTTTCCAATGCTCATGTTCACATGCAAGGGGATACGACCGACGACCAGTAATTAGTAGCAATCCCGTTTTATGCATGGCCAGGTCTAGGCCGTGGGAATCCAACCATGCTTTTGTCCTTAGCATAACGCGTCTCAATTTTCGTTGTGCCTCTTCCGTGTTCCTGACCGTGATAACAGTTGCGATATCGTCTGCGTATCCAACCAAGAAAGTTCCGTCCGGCATATCCTCCCTCCTTTTAGCTTAACGATCACTTCTATCTTATTGGGTACTCATAATAATGAAAAACAATTTATCTGTCCTTTAAAATCCTTCCTTTAGTTAACGGCAAGTTGTAATAATGGCCCTTACTCTCTGTAAGTCCTCTTACATTTGGCATGATTCAGGACAATGTGACCCATGAGTTGTCATATCTTGCCTTGCTTTTTCTTCTTTTACTATCGGGTTTTACGAACTTTAACAGGTAATAATGGCCATCTTGTTGAAGCTATATCTGTCAAATTAGTTGTCATTTCTTCAGTTTATTTTGCCAAATCACTACCTAAAACTGTTTTATCAAACCATGTTCTGTTCCAACGTAATTTTCATCAAAAAATCATGTTCAGCTGCGGGGCCCATCCTTGCATGAGTGGATACGTAAACAAACAAAATTGTTGAATTTTAACATGAGATCCAATAGCATTTAGAAAAAGTTCCTGTTTAGTGCGGATTTTGGTCTAGTGGAGTCATCAGTCCATATTTCCTTGAAAACGACGTTGACCACGTTAAGTTTAGGGGTTATCAGCATATAATTTAGACATTGTACGGCTTAGGTATTCTTTTAAATATTTTTCTTGAGACCGTATTGGTCATTACAATCCTTTAATCAGGCTAGCTTCTGACACTATCCCTGTTATATGAGTTAATTTTTATCCACAAGTGACATCACCAAGAAGTTTTTTCATGGTAATTACTTCATTCGCTGATTTTTTGCTGGACGACTTCTGAAAGAGGGTCGCATTACTTTTTTTCAAGATGTCTAAGCCTAAACTGAGATTTAATCTCCCGAGCCCTCGTCTAGTAGGCCAAAAAACTACTCATTAGACAACGGCTACCATAGCAAGTTCTAATAAAGTCGTAAAATTGCGTTGGAATATAGTGGGGCGAAAATATAATGAGCACTTAACACTCAAGTTGTTTACCATTGCATTCCGAATGACGATTTATTTTTTATTTACGAATTGATTGACATTGTCACACACCATAAATGTATTTCCATTCAATTGAATGTCGTCAAACTAACAATCTGTCGGAAAATCATTCAACAACTTTTTAAGGTTATGAAAAAATCAGCTGAAATTTAATGTTTTATAGTGGTTTTTACAAAAGATTAGCAGTCTTACAGAAACGTGATCAGTTTATAGGTTATCTCAATAAAGAATGTTATTTTAAATGACGGTTTTCCAAATTCTAGGGTTTTTACGCATTATTTGTAAAAAATAAAAAAAAATCCCGACAATTCTGAAATAAAATGAAGGGGCTTGCTTTTATAAAGAAAAAACCTTGATAATCTAATTCCAACGTTTGTAGAGCCTATAGAAACCTTCTACATATGGTTTTACTTTCGAACAATTATATTCTAAATCGTGTTAATATTTGGTATTTTATAAAAGGAAAAAAACTATATTTTACGCTTGATTAGCTCGGTGAGTGTACGAGTGTACTGTTAAATTAACCTTGAAACCTCGTCTATAATAATAAAATAAAATATTTGTAAAACCATAAAGGAAACAATACTTTTAATATGTGGGAATACATAGTTTGTGCGTATTATTAAAACACTATTTGCCCTGTATTGATAACACGTGTGAATATGTAGTACGCAATTAGCAAAAATTAACTGTAATCTCTTACAGTTCAAATTTGGATGATTGAACGGAGAACGAGTTACTTTCTTTGATAGGCACTATCGACTAGTCATATCGCCACGGGTTATACTCAATAATTTGGAAATTACGGGTGTTTTAACGGCGGTAAGTTAGTTATGCTGCCATAGACCTGTAAACTCGAAGCCAGCCTGTCAGATATATTGCGGTACTTATAAAATAATTTTATAGCCCACTTCTTGCTTTCCAATCAGAGAAAGTCTCAATAACAGAAATTCTAGAAACCCCTATACGTACATAGCATACATAATTGGTCATTAAAACCATTCAATCAGGATTACGACCTAGTCTCACACCACTTATGTTGAGTGTGTTAATTTTTTTGCATAAGTGGCGGGACTTACAGCTTAAAGTCGACTTCGAACAACAGATTTTTTTGAGAAACTTCTACTTTCAGAATTTTTACCAGAAACCTGCTGAGAGAAAGTCGCCAAAGAAATATTTTTAAAATTTCGATTTGAACGAGATGTCTGACTTGGGATTGGAACCGTGGCCTCATGTCTAATAAGCCAATAAACTATCTACTAAGTTACGACGACTTATCTCCTAGTGAAGAGGTTATAGCAGCCCTTAATTACGATATCAAATTTAAACAATTTTAATGGCAGTATACGAATAAGAAAATAAGAATAAGAAGCCCCAATAAATAACCTTAATTGTTCACCTTTAGAAGCCGGGGCAGAAACACAGAATACGATTATCAGATTTCGATTCCCCCTTATTGCCACAGACATAGCAAAAAAAGGGATGCCCCTGTCCCACATACGGGTTCTTGCCCTCAAGGAACATCGAGCTACCTCCAGTTTTATACAGATGGAACCTAGCCTTTGAAGTCGCCGTAGTCTAGTAGGTAGTGTGTTGACTTATTAGACGCAAAAGCCTGGGTTCGAGCCCCAGGTCAGGCATCAAAGACAAAATACAAAACGTATTTTTTCGGCGACTTCCTCTCAGTAGATTTCTGGCAAAAACTCTGAGGGTAAATAAAAATTGCCATGAAAAGTTTCTCAATAAATAAAAATCTGTCGTTCGGTGTCGACTTTAAACTGTAGGTCCCACCACTCATGTAGAAAATTAACACACACAACATAAGTGGTGTGAGAAACTAGGTCGTAATCCTGACTGAAGGGTTGTAATGACCAATTATGTATGTATGTAATGGCAGTATACGAATAAGGCAAACCTATAAATAACCTTAATTGTTCGCCTTTAGAAGCCGGGGCAGAAACACAGAATACGATTATCAGACTTCGACTCCCCCATATTGCCACAGACGTAGCAAATAAAAGGGATGCCCCTGTCCCACATATGGGTTCTTGCCCTCAAGGAACATCAAGCTAGCTCCAGTTTTACACAGATGGTACATCCAAATTTTCATTTATTAGAGAGAATTAAAAAAGTAAGGAAAGAATTTCAATATGTTAGGAAATTATCTTACTTTTCGTGATTTATGTTTACCAAATTTATGGAAATTTTTGCACTTGTTTTCGATTATTTTTATCATGATTTCAAATCGTGGCGTTTTTACAATAGACATTAGCAAATTTCTCTCTCCCTATATTTAATTTATAAAATGTTTTTTGTTAATGTTTATCTATCATTTTTATAATCATATACCTACTAATTAAATTTTTTTATTGCTCTCTTTACAGTGTTTTTAAGTGTGAGCGCGTGCGAGGGGCATAGAAGCAGGGTTAAGAGCACGAGACATAAAGAAAAAAAAAAGAAAAATAAATAAAATAACTAAATAAAATAATAACAATAACAATTGAATCATTAAGTAATTACGGCAAAATATTGTTTCAAAGAAAAAAACGATAAGAATTTACAAAAAAAAAGAAAAGAATACTAGTTAGTGTAAAGCTTTAAAAAATACAACAACATTGAAAAACTATTGTATTAATTAAGAAATAATAATAACAAAAAATAATTAAATTATAACGCATAAAGTGAAATCAAAGAAATAACAAGGTTTTTACAACACTGACGTCTTTTACACAGAAAGGGTTGTGCATTTTTTTTCAACAAATTTGGCAACCTTTGTTAAGCATTGTGCTCTTCTCTCTCGTAAAAAGCAAAAAAAAACTGTAAACAATAGCGAACAAAATAACAAAACAACCGAAATAAAAACGGTTTGTTTACATTTTCAGTGCAAATAAAGAAGAGAGCATAACAAAACAAAAAGAAAACGAAAACGAAAAATTCCACTCAAACACAATAACAACACATTTTAATAGATAAACAGTGATCGTCGTTAAACACTTAAGCTAGTGTGTGTGCGTGTAATAAAATGAGCTAAAATTTTCGCTATAAATATTAGAATACTTATTAAGGCCTTTGTGTATCAGCAAAACACTCAGTCGTTGATTGACTCTTGATCATTTAACTGCAAAGTTTTAGTGTGAAGGATAAAACGGTTTTTTGTTTCTTAAATTAATAAAAGAGAAGAAAAAGGTGTAAGCTTAAAAGGATTCCCAGCTTTAATGGATCCTTGTTATTAGATTTTTAGTAATTTGTGAGTGAACTTTGTACCGTTATATTTTTTAATGTGTGTGCAAGCCACAAAAGCTTTTAAAACAACAACAATTTCGATGTCGATCAATTCACCAATACTACGTTTACCAGACCTGATTTAAACAGGCAAAACAAAGCAACAACTAACAACAACAACAATAAGTAAATTATTGAAAATTATTATTTTTTTGATTTTTTTTCCTTCGTTTGAATTTAATTTTTGTGACAAACAAAATAAAAACAAATTGTAAAAACATTGAAAAAGAAAAAAAACTTTGAAAGACAACTACATACAATAAAAACAATTTCTATAAAAAAGACAAAAAAAAGTATTAACAAAAACAAACAGCCACAGACTGTTTAGAATAAAGTGAATTGCATTGAAAGCATTAATAAAGCAAGAAAAAAAGTGCTTGAATATTATTATATTTGAACAATATCTGAAATACAAAGAAAATAAAAAACCAGCAATAATTGTAAAGAAGAATAAAAAATAAATTTACAAAGCTTAACAAATAAAAACCCACAACGAGATAATTGGATATTGGGGCTTTGGCCGTTGTATGGGTAAGTAAAATGCAAAAAAAAAACACAAAAAAACATTAGTATTCACTTAATTTCATTTCATTTAAAAGTAGGTGTTTTTTTATGTTTTATTTTTATTTCTCTTTTGAAAAGTTTTTCTTTCTTACAAGGTCTCGAAAGTCTAGAAATAACGTCATATTTGTGTAAGAGCATTATATAAAATTGTTTTATTTTGAAAATAATCATGTTCTACTTAGTAACTAGAGTATGAAAAGTCTAAAAATGATTCTTATCATTGCTACAAACAATTAATTGCCCTACAATTAGTTAATATGATGATAATAAAAATTCAAATGTTGAGTTAAAACTCACTCCACACTCCATTAAAAATTTGAACTCAAACATTTAAGAAAAGTCATTTCCGTTTCACTCTTCATTTCCCTCTTTTATTGGTCAACAAATTTCTCTCTCTTTTTTTTCTTTTGATTTTTGCACCCCACTTGCTCTCTCACACACATTTTTTGTTTTGATTTTTGCACCCCACTTGCTCTCTCTCTCACACACATTTTTTGTTTTGATGTTTTTTTCAAACACAACGGTACTTGTTTTATTTTTCGTGTGCCGCCATACTCTCTTATTCCTGAAACAGTAATGCCACGTTAACGCTTTTATTTATTTTTAATAGGTGCTCACGGTCTATTCTAGTCTCTCGGTTATTTGATGCATATGCGTCATCGTAACTTAAATTAGGGGGTATTTTAATATTGTTGTTATTGTATATGACGTTGAGGGATTTACACACATTGATCACATGTTTTCTATTGAAAAGGGAAAATAAATAAAAAAATAAAAAACAAAAGCATGAGACTAAACAAAAACAAGTAAAAGAACTCAACTGAATCATCTCAATTTACAAGTAGTAAATTGCGTCATGTTAATTTACGAATGAACATATGTTTGTTTACTTAATTAAATAATGATGAACAGAAAATACCAAAATATTTAAATTAAAACATTTAAAGAAAATTGTTCTTCATAATTAGTTTTGCCGTTGGAAACAGAATTACATAATTTCTTTGAAGTTTATACTCAGCCTTCATGTCTCAAAGTTTTAATTTTAAACGATTAATTGAGATATTTGAAATATTTGAAATATTTGTTAGTAACAAACCCCAGTTATCTTTTAAAACAAAAAATGTTTCTTTCAATGATCTCATTCCCAATAGTCCTGAGGCAAAAGTTCTGACAATACTATACTATTGTCATAAAAAAGCTTCTTAAATCTGATTTTCAGAGTAGTTAGTTAGTTTAGTTAGCCACTTATGGATTTAATTAAGGCATACATCATCATTGGTTGTGCGAAAAGCTAGTCCGTAATCCTGGTTAAAGGATTTTAACTAACTATCGAACTCTGTAGTGGTACCTTTTTTGATATCAGTCTCTAAAACATTTTTCTTTATTCAAAATGGCTAAAAGATTTGAATTTGCCTTATCACTTTAAATCGGTTATAAAAATACATATAATGATTAGATTTGACTTTTTTTTTGTTTTTGTTAAGAATCAGCAAATTCTAATTTCCTGTCATATTTTCTCCTTAAGTATTTGTAAAATTCAACAAAATAATTTATTATATTGAAGAGTTGGGTAATTCCAATTTGTTTTAAAAAATTGATAAGCTTTAGTACTTTAAACAAATTGTAGAAGAGAAATAGTATTTAAAATAACTTTTATAGCAATTTCACTTTCTATGAAATATGGTACAGTTGAGTTCATTTTCATTTCTATAAGGGTAGTAGTATGTGGTTGAATACTTTATTACGTATGGTTGGAATAATCTCAATAAAATTAAATATTATTTGAAAGTAATTCTCTTCTTACGCCTCTTTAGTAGAAACTGCTATCAACTGTTGGCGGAAAAAATTATTTGTGGCAACAGGTTTTCAATTCTGTTCTTCTGTATTTGCATTAGACAGCAAGAAGTGGCAATGACTAGCTCCAGGCTATAAAGTAACTTCATTAGAAGCCTCCTAGCGAACGTTCTTGAGCTGTTTTTTAAAGTTTATTTTAGTAAAACACAATGCTAGAAATATATGACACTATCCATATAGGTTAGGTTAGGTTTGAAGACGTGTTCTAGTCATCCATATAAATAATAGATTTCTTTTTTACTTCATCTTATTTTTGGCAGTCATCAAATTTTTATTATAAATTAAGAATTAAATAATTTTTATTTAAAGTTAAATACAAAATCGCTTAATTTTCGATATCTTTTTTTTTAAACTGGCATCACTTTTAACTTTAAACCTAATCTATCCTTTGAGTGTCACCTAAAAGTATACTACACATAAATGGCTTTCGATAGATAGATTTCCAAAGAGCAACCAAACTCTTCAAATACGTTAAGAAAATGAATTCAAACTCTGGTCCAAACGCTATGTAAACCATGTTAAAAAACATAGACAGTTGTTTATAGGATTTTAATCCAGTTAAAATCATAAATTTCATTTAAATTGTAAAAGATTTTTGTATTTTAAAATGTTTCATTTACATATTTTTAATTTTGCAGAGCTATCTAAACAACCATTGAGTTTTGGAGACGAGCCGGACCTGTTGAACAGAGCACAGGGCCGGAATAGTCTGCATTTTTTAAGCGGCATTGCTGCAGCTGGCAATACAGCTGCTACGACAACAACTTCGATTCAATCAATTAACGCGTCAACGGGCAAAATTAATCTAGAAACCTCTATCAATGATTGCGAAACCGGCTATGTGCCAACGGTTGGCCGTTGGGGCGCTGAATGGCCAAGTTGACTCGCCGAAGCCTTGGTTCAACATGGCGCCACCCCCGGCGCCACCTACGGTTTATCGGCGGGATCGGTACGGGTTGGATTGACTACAACCACCGATACTGAACAAGATAAACCAAAACATTGCATTGGTGCTGCATCAACATTATGCAGCAACGGTCAAATACAAAATAATGACACAACCGATGACGATGATGACGACTATGATGATGATGATGATGATGAAGATGACGATGAAGAATCTGATAATTATGGCGGGGCAAGTAGTACGGATGAAGCCCAACAAGTTAAAACGCCAACAAGCGATAACTTGTCCAATGCCATGGGTCAGTGTAGTCTGGCCGATAGTAACAAGTTGCTGGGACAAGCCTGCAATTTGACATCAAATCCATCATCGGAACGATGCATTAGCGTCAACAAGTTGTTGGAAGAACAACATCGCAGATGGTGGGGAAGATCATTTAAGGGTAATACTGCAGCCGGTTATACAGCTAACGAAAGCAGTACTACGCATATGTGGCATGGTCGTGATGGTTACAATCTTTCGGCTTTCAATCAAACCAATGGCAATTGGCCTTTGGGCCATCCTTTACCGTTGCCCGACTGGGCATCCCAAGACGATGAAGATAACCAAAAGGGCGTTTTACATTTGGACTCTGTTTGGCAATTTGAAGACCTAAGCGCTATAATCGAAACGAAATTACAACACATGCTGGAGGAAACACATTATGATACGGTCAATTTGTTTGTAGACTTTTACAAATCCTTTAAGCGTACCAGACGTTCTGATTTAAAATCATTCTATCAGTTCTACGATATACCCATAAATAGACGTCATCATATGTGTGTTTCTTTGGCCATGGAAATAATGGCACGTATTGTGGAATTATTTCCCATATTGGAACATTATCTGTATATTGTGTCCTGTGAGGAACAAGTGGTTTCGTTAAGGGATTATATTGAACTAAGCGAAGAAGTTGGTGGTCTTAATTCACCCATGGCCAATGTGGAAAAGGAACATGCCATGGTTGCCATGAAAATAAACATTAATGGACGCAGTGGTGTTATAATCTTAGATCCTGGCTATCATGTGGCCCGTTGTGTAACCATTATGCAGGATCAAATGTATCCACATACAGGTAAGATAGGATTTTTTTTTCTTGCTTTGCGATAAAGAAAAGAAAAACTAATTTATAATGTGTTATGGTTTAATAGGTTGGTTTACCCAGTCCAAGGAACAGCATTTGCAGCGTGACTACTGCTATGTTTATAGCAAGCATAGCTCCAAATATGTGGAATGGCAGGAACGTGAAATACGTGGCGAAAAGTCAACCTACAAGAGTTCTTTGGTGTATGTCGACCAACCTTATGTAACAGCTATTGATGTCACCGTAAGACGTAATTTAGTGTACAACTTTAGATCTTTGTTGTCACGTGATGCCAAGGGCCAAGTATTGGCTGGTATTTATCTGCCCGTCTTGGATAATCCAAATGAAGCCCATTTCACCTTGTTCTATGAGGGCTCAAATATGGAACAGAGGGTTAAAGTAAAATTTTTGTTTAACATATTCAAGAATGCAAATAAGGTGAGTTAGAAATATTGAAATAAAGTGGGGAAAATGGTTTTTATATAATGTTTTGTTGTTTTTGTTGCTATAACAGCTACCCGATAATATGCAACAGCATTTGGAGAAATTGGCACCCCAATTGAATATGTCTTTGAAGGAGCTTATGAAACTTTTAACATCTTTGTCTGAAGTGGTTATGGATCAGGACTTTATTAAACAGCTCTTGGCCATTAACGATGATATTGGCAATATGTCAGCGGAAAATTGACAATCAACCGAAGGCAAAAACCTTAAACCCTTGAAACCAACAGCAAGCGAAGAAACCGTAAAACAAACTTCCCCATCTCCAGAGCCTGATGCTAAAGCAGAAAATTAAAAACGAAAATCTCCTACTTAACACCTATAGAGAGATTAAAAACAATTTCATTTATTTTATTAGAAACAAAAAACTTAATTAATATATAAAAAAGCTTAAAAATTATAAAAAATTAAAAAAAAATATTAAAAAAAAACATTTAAAACTTTGACTTTATATACAAACATCAGAAACTTAGTGATTTTGTTTTGTGTTATCTTTATAATTTCTATTATAATTTTCTTTAAAAATAAAAAATTAAAAAAAAAAACAAAAATAAACATATTTCAAATACATAGAAATTAAAAACAAAAACCAACCAATAATCTATGAAATATTTAATTAAAATTTCTCTATATAAAAATATATATTCAATAATATATATATATATACACTTACACACACTTTTTAATTTCGAGAAAAAACGACAATTTTAACAAATTTTTAGTATTTAAACACGTCAGAAATTTACACAATAATTTTCATAAAAAAACATTTTTTCGCTTTTAAAAACAAACTTTTAAACAAAATCTATACTTGATTCTCAATCAACCAGGCTTTCTATTTTAAACTTATTAACACACTCAGTCAGTATTTGTAAATTAAGTTCAATTCTTTAATGGCTAAAAAGTAAAAAAAAGTTTTAGAAAAAAAAAAAGAAAAAAGAATTTTAAATATTTGTATGTATTTGAACTCAATTATGGAAGACGACATTAGATTTTTTTCTCCCTACTCATTTAACTTAACTTAGTTAATGGTAAATTTCGATTACTTTTAAAATTTTTATTAAATATTAATCATTGTGTTAAAAATTAATTTATTTGTAGAGATTTGAAATAAAAAGAAATATTTAAATAAAGGTAATAAAGAAAAAGAAAGATAAAGAAATTGTCACTTGATATGGTGTACTAAGTAATCATAATTTCTAATCCCAGTTGTAGACTATGACCAGTAGTTGCACCAGTCACTGGGGAATATATCTTATAGTAAAAATGTAATCAAATCAGGACTGCCCTATTGTTTTAAGAATTTAATAAAATATAACCAACCTATCAGCGGACTAAAATACCTTAAACTTTAATGCATTCAGGCAAGTATCGAAAAATAATGTCTCCATCTCGTCCCTTCTGTAGACTTGGTTAGGAACTGTGTCATGGTGAACTGTGTCACTGTGCATTATGATTACATTATGAAAAAATGGGAACAAGGTAAGGGATTAAGATATCTAAAAGCCAAGACGAAAGGAAAAAGGGAGAACGAGTGAGAAGGAAAGTCATCTCTCAAGTCAGCTAATACAAGAAACCAAACTCTCAATATTAGAAATCCTAGCAGAACCTAGATCACCAAGGGCTTTGAAGAAACCATGGCCAAGAAACCTCTGGCCAAGGCAGAGACATAGAATGGCTTCCGACAGAAAGAAGGTATGTCCTTCCCACAGACTGGACGTTACGCAGAATACCCGTTAAAAACCCGTCAGGATTCTAAAAAATTCCCTACTAAGACTCGATATTCACTCCGTTCTACAATGGTTAACGTTAGATCATACTAAACTAAGAAGCGTTTGCTTCCTGGCTGATCATCAGATCGATCAAACAAAAATAAAATGTCACAAAGAACACCTAATTGACGGCTACCTTGCTGATCGCAAACACATCAGGCTGGAATACGGTATACTTATCGTATCTGACAGTTTCACACCATATCCAAATTAAATTCTTAGAAACATATTTTATATACCCTGATTATATATTCCGTAAAACCCAAATTTAGGGTCCTTGGGTGAGAGAAGGCAACCACCTTTCTATGGCGCTACACTCTGCTGATAATTGAAAACAAATTTTCGAGCGCTTATTAACAACTATGTTGGCAATTCAAATAAAAACGACAATCATTTATTCTTTTATTTAAAAGTCTTTTCAAAATAACGTTTTTAGTTTTTCGATACGTTACAACATTTAGAATTATTGCAAATTTTCAATTTCTCCTTACGCAGTGTTGCATTTTTGGCATATAAATAGATTGCCATACTTATGTTCGATACTTTACTGACGATAATTTCACCACAAATCAGCTGTGCCAGCTAGAAAGTTCAGCCATTGGTACGTGTAAAAGAATTTGTTGCATTGTAAGAAAATTGTGTATTTTTTAATAAAAAAAATAAAAAATACATTTGCACAGCCAATAAATAATTATCATTTGAAAGCAAATTGTTGTTTTGTAAACAAAACTCAATGTTTACTATTGTTTATCTATATTGAGGCTTAAACGGGTGTAGGCAAAATTTTTGAATACGTTTGTGAAAGTTTTTTTTCCAGGGAAAGTACAAAATTACAAGAAAATATAGTTCACTTTCCGTGCTGCTTTTAATTGATTATAATAGAAAAAATAGAAAGAAGCTGTAATATTATTTATGTAAGTATTAAAATTCTTTCGATTATTTGTTTAATTAATTAGAATTATTCAACAAGTTGTCTTGGGGGGCCAGTGAAGGCATTATTACTGTTTTAATTACTTGTAAAACAGAATTTTGCATTCTTATTAAAGGCTTAGCTGCGGGTTAGCTTCTTCTTTTTTGCTCTGTAAATATATAGTTCAGTAAGCGTAAACAAACACACACATACACTTAAAGAGCCAACATACCATCCAATCATCCCAACCATCGATCATACTGAAAGTATGCAAGCAAGTGTTGATAGCGTGTGCTTAAGTAGTTGTTGTTTTTGTTCCTTGGCTTAATATTAAACGCCCAAATTGCACTGTGCAGAGGAAGGCAAGTGATTTTATATGTGGCAGAGTATGTTTTGAATATAAATGATTTCATTTTAAATTAAAAAGAGAATGAAAAAAAGCACTCGAAAGAAGAAAACACATTCTGGAAATATTGCTGATCTTTTGAATTTTAATCGTTCAAATCTTTTGTTGTTGCTGTTGCTGTTGTTTATTTTTTGCTGGCCGTAATACATATTGTACTTGTTCTGTTAATAAATGATAATGACCTTGATCCACATTTAGTTGATATTCTTGTACGTATATTTGAAGAATAATTTGTTCATTTAACCGCATATACATTTAAAATTAAAGAAAAAATTATCTTAGGAATATGTTATTCGATTATGAATGGCAACTGAAGTTCGGCTGCACTGCCAGTTTCTCATAAAGGCATTAGACAACCAGCATTTAAAAATTTTATTTGATAACAATTTTTCATCTGCAACTGTATAATTTTAGTTGCCAGCTGGCAACGCCCATAGGACTGGAGTTTTGATACCGGACTGTACTATTCTAAAGGTGCTTGGTTCTAGGAAAAAACAGACATGCAACATGAAAAGAATGAGCACTTGGGTCTAGGAAATTTAGCCGCTGTTAAACATTATATTGGGATACACTTCGGAGTTTGGAGATGTTAAGATTCTGAGGATATGAAACCTTAGTCCAGATTTCACTGATTATATGGCTTCGAAAAGCTGCTATTAACAGATTTTAGATGGAAAACAGTGAGTGGCTTGGCATAGGTAGCCTACTTGGCGGTCGTGCAATCTACGGTGCCAAAATGGAAGGTGAAACTGGATCGTGTTTAATGCACAGTTGGCATTAAGTTGTCTTAAAGATCCTTTTTAACAGTGCCGTGTGTTTCATTGTAAGGTGTTTACGATTACCATTGCAGTGAAACTATTACGGAAATGGATTGCTTTGAGGGATACGGTCGTTATCTATGTGAATAGTCAAGCTATATTAAAGGCACTGACTGGATACAATGATATTTCGAGATTGATTCCAATCTACAGGACGGCCCTAATTATGCTTCTAAAACAAAATGAGGGTGGCACTGAGCTGGTTTTCAGGACATTGTGAAAATGAGGGTTTAAATTAGATGGCAAGAAAAGGGTGCAGCTTGGTATAGGAGATAACAAAATCTTTAGGCTTCTTTGGTTCACTTTGGACCATTGTAGAACGGAGTATGTCGCAAAAATTGGGAAGGAATCCGTACGATCTTGCGCCTTGCGGGCAGTGATTAGTATGAGGGACAGCAGCACCACTTCTTTTTACACGCTTTGTAAGTCTACAGTGTGTGTTCTGTACATCTCTTTTGACGTGCAAAAGCAAAGATTGAAGACTTTTAGTTGGGGTTTCTTCAATGACCTCTGTGACTTAGTATCTGCGAAATTTACTAACATCGTTTTGATTTTATATTCTTTTTAAGTTTCTATCGCTTCCTTTTTCCCTATTTTCACTGTATGAAATGCATTTTTTATGTTTTCTAATGTAAATATAAATCAGTTCAATATATCCTCAAATTATTTAATCAGATGTGTTTACACTATTACTTTTATTTTCTTAGTTTTTCAATCTTTTCTATGTTGAATAAGGTACAATTTTTTTGTGCATGTATTATAAAAAGATTTGACGATAACATGCAAACAATTGAAAATAAAGTTTTCAGCAAAGTTTACAATCTTTTGTGTTGTTTGGGTGAATCACAACTAGACTTTCACCAGATTTTTTAATTGAATATTTCGCTTTTACGAGGCCATTAAAAAATAAGTATTACAGGAGTGTTATTAGAAATTGAAATTAAATGTTCCTTATGTAGTGCAGTTTAGAAACAATGGAAAGAAAAAATTTATTAACCATTTTTTATTTATTTTCGATTTATTTTTCAGTCTTACAATGTCCAACAATTCAACCAAACAGCAAGAACTTAAACATATTGCTTCTATAGTTCGAGCATTGATAACATCGCGTAAACCACCCTGTAATTTAAAAGATATATTACACGAATATAATCAAGTTGAAAGTAAATCTTTGGCATATAAAGCTTTGGGTTATAAAACGGCACAAGAGCTACTCGAAGATACTGGCGAATTTAGCTTCACTAGCTATGGCAATGGAGAAGTAAGTATTTCTTAAAGAAAATTTAATATCTTCAAATATATGTAGGTATGTACTCATTTGTTTTTATTATCATGGCTTCACTATGTAGGTAGATTGTTAACAAATGTATACCTACATAAATGAACAGTTGTGGACATACAAATGGCATAAAATTTAATTTTGCATTGAAGTTTGTTTTTTCTAATTTTGTAATATAATTTTCTGTTTGTTGGAAGAATTTGAGCCTTAAATATATGTAAATATTTTTTATTGTTTATAAAATGGTATTTGGGATATGATAGCATAAGAAAATAACTACTATTATTATGTGCTATTTATATGTCCATTAGTGTAAGTATATGAGATATAATGCATGCCTGCCATACATTTATTCATCCATTCATTCATTCAATTGATTCATTCACCCCATTTGAAGAAGCTAGCTTATCTTTTTGTTTTTATTTATTATTGCTTGCTACTGCTGTTTTCGACTTTTTGTTTGTTGTATCCGAAACAAAATATGCAATTGTTTATGTTTCTCTAAATGTTTTATAAAAATAGATTTTTGTTTCAGAAAAAACAAAAACAAAGAAAAAAATGTGTATAAGTATACTTTCATTATGAAGCTATACACACTTCACTCCATATATTAATGATCAGTTTTAAACGAGTTTTCGTGGAAAGCATTACTACAGTGCGTTTTCATATGCATTTCTTTAAAAACAAATTTTTCTTAAAATTTCTTCTCTTTTTCTTTTTCTTTTAGCCAATTATTACAGCGAAATATAGCAAAAATTCAGCACATATTTCGTCTATGGTAAAAGGACAAAAATCAAGTAAAATTACACGTATCGTTCCGGTCAAAGCCATGAAGCAGCCTTCTCGAATGCCTTCACGTACAAATGGTTTTGGTGACCGCAATAATAACAACAATTTTAGCAACAATCGCAGTGGTACTGGCTCTAGCAATAACTCTCAACAAAAGCAATTTAATAATACGGCACAACAACAACAACAGCAGCAACAATCAGTTTCCCTCCAAAGACAAAAATCAATGGGCAGCAGTAATAGCGGCAGTGGTAATACTACACAGGCTAAAGATTTACGTGAAATGTTAAATTCAAAGAAAAATATTAAAACCAATCTCCAGCAACAAAAAACAACAACGGCACAACAATCACCATTAGCTAGTAAAGTTATACAACCGCAACAATTGCAAAGCAAAACTCAACAGCGATCTAATGATCAGCAGCAAAAGCAGCCAGCAGGTCCAAGACCTATACTGGGTGCTTCGAAACAACAACAGCAAACGGCAAAAGAGTCTCAAAATTCCGCAGATAACAAAAAAACGGAAATAAAATCTCAACAGCAGCAACAACAGGCGCCTACAGCTAATAAAGTTGAAAAATCTTCTTTAGAAGCAAAAGTTTTGAAACCACAACAGCGTTTAAGTGTCATACAAAATAATTTACAGCAGCAGCACCAGCAACCACAGCTGCAGAAACAACCACATCAACAACAACAATCTAATAAACCTGCGCCGGTAGTTAAAGCAGATACAAATCCAACAACACAAAAACCATTACCAACTGCAGCACCAGCAGCTCCTTTTAAAACAGGAGATCAAACAAAACCGAATGCAGCAGCTGCCGGTGGTATACAAAATCGCTTGAAAGTTTATGTCAAACCAGACTATGCACCACAGGTATAACCTTTTTGTATTTATCATCATTCTTCGAATCTAGCCTTACTATTTTATTTTCAGCCACCCATCACTTACAACCATCAGTTTAGTAACGCACCAAAAATCGATTATAATGCTTTTAATCATCATCAGTTCAGTAATACACCACAAAAAATGGATGCCATAGCCGCTGTTATACAATATTGTCGTTCCAAAAACTATGCACCACCACGTTTCAATGTTCTTAAGGGGAAATTTTCACGCGGTACATTCACATGTTGTGTCCACATTAACGATAGCATTATCTCAACTTATCCGCATGAATTTGAAACCGAATATCTGGCTAAAGAGGCTTGTGCCAAGAGAGCATTAGAAAAGATGAAAATGCAAGAAAAGAAACGACCTCTACCATCATGTTCATTCTCCGATACTGAACTATTGGATAAACTTTATACGGAACTTTTAAATCATCCTCATGGTATATTTGCCAAGAATTTACCCGAAACATTTGAGACAACATTTCAACAAGAATTGCCCGATAATTGGTGGAATTTGGTACAGACTTCAAGTTTGTTTACTACCGAAACAAATTTAAATAAAGTGATAATATTTGCAAATAAGGATGCCGACAAAGGTGAGTACCATAAAAATCATTTTTTCATTTTTTCTTTAGAAAATTAAGGTTATGCGGGAACTTTAACCGATCTTCTGAGAATATGGGCGGTGTTTATAATACTGACAGATTAAATGTCGATCACACTTAGTTTTAATTTCTTCAATTCTTCGCTTAGAAATTTCAATACTAAGTATTCAGCACGTTGTGAAAGGTCAACTCTCAAAACTGTTGAGTAAATATTGGAAATCATCGTCATTAAATCATACAAAAACCAATATCCAACTCGGTGAGAGTTAGTGAGTTTAAGTGAAATATGACAGAAAAAGAAGTTTAGAATCTCCGCCTCTTCATAACTAGAGCCGGACACTAATACATGGCTGAAATATAATTTCTTCGTTCTTCTCAGATCCATAGCTCCTGCAGACTTTATTTAAGAGAATGTCAATGCAATCTGCATGGCTTTCAATTGAGAATCGCAATACTTTTCTTATCTTTAGCAATACTGCACGTATTATCAGTGCATTTTCCAACAATATCCCCATGTCCTAGTATCCATATAAGAGTTATCTTTGCATGATCCCAAATTCCCCACAGAAATCGCAGGCATTAATAGACGAGGACGTAGAGGTGCCGTTTCTGAGGGATTTGACTGCAGTCTACATGTCGTTAGTAATTTTGGAGATTTTCAGGGAATATCTCAAGCATTGAAACGCTTTCAATACGGCCATCACCTCCGCTTGGAATGCAATGCAGTTATCAGATCATTAGAACTAAGGTCCCTAGGTTGAATTCTGAAATCAATATGTCGATGGTCCTGGTTTGACTAGAATTTAGGTTTTATTGGTACCAATTCTCAGCTTTTTGCTTCAATAGAAGGTCACTGGGCAGTCAATTGAGTATAACAATTGAGTATATTGAAACAAAGTTCACTGGTTGTTGTTGTTGTTGTTGTTGTAACAGTTCGGCTGCTGCCTCCGGAAGCTTTTCCCTGTATGTAATATAAAGATGGATTATAATTTTAGTTTAGTTTGTGTGCCGTGTAATTCGGTGGGGATGGGATGGATTGGACATGGGATTGTTGTTGTTGGTTGTATGTGTGTGTTGTCAACGTCATGTGGTAGGTAGTCCGAGGAAGTCAGCTGTCGCCGTAGGGTTCAGCCATAGGTCTACTGGCCGTAAGGCTGCCGGTTTCGCTGGACAGCTAAAAGTGTGCACCGTATCGTGTGGTGTCTGGTTGCACAATGGACAGCTATCCTGGGTTCCCGGGATAATCCTTGCCCTGTAGTTATTCAGGAAGTTCGACCATCCTGATCTGAGCTGGGCCAGAATAGTTCTCGTGACTCTTGGAAGCTGCCTTTCCGAATCGATAATGGGTGGTGGGTGCCGATTAATGACCCTATTATGGCTGAGCTCGTCTCTGGCCGTCGCGACGATGGTATTATGAAGGGCATTTTGTGCCTCCCTGACGGACAGTGTGTCGGTTATTGAGGGTATGAGGTGGACGATGTCCGAGTTGTAGATACTGAGGTCTTGTCTTATGCGGCGAGGAGGGGGATCATTCAAGACTATGTGGTGGTTTGGATGGGAAGGTTGGTAGCAGGCTATGAGGAATTGTTTAGTTAGCAGCTCGTTGTGTCTTCTAACTGTCAGCATCTTCGTCTCATCATGGAGATGGTCTATACTAGTCATCCTCACGCATCCGGTGGATATTCGCAGGGCGTTGTTCTGTGACGTCTGTAGTGCCCACCACTGTGTGTCACTCAGGAATGATGTCCAGATTGGAGCAGCATAGTTGAGGAGAGACCGTCCGATAGCCTTATAGGTGGAGAGGATGGTTTCCTTGTCCATTCCCCATGTGGTGCCTGCCAGAGCCTTTAGGACCTTGTTTCTTCTCTTCACGCTGGCGTTGATGTTAGTCGCATGTGCGGCGAAGTGAAGTAAGTTGTCGGTGACCCCGAGGATCTTTGGGTCCACTGGTGAGCAGGACAGCTGACTTCCTATGCACTCTGTGACGTAAGTATTTGCACAGTCGAAGTAGAACACAGTAAATTCCTAACGTTGTAAAATACAGGATTACGTATTATCCTGTATTAAGAAGATTTTTATATAAGTTTTGATTGGAAGCAATTGCCAAGAAGCAGCCAAATTTAGGGCCATAGAGACGCAAACTTGTATTGCAAGTGATCACCACGTCTTACAGTTTTGTTTCAATAAAAGTTTGTGGAAAAGGCTTAATGGAAAATGTAATCGAATATATTTATAATGCAAATGCATTCAATTTAATACAAAAATAATAGAAGCCTTTTTACTATACCTTATAATTATAATTTTATATTGATTTTATTTTAATTGAGCTTTTTAAATAAATCTTTTCAGATTCTATAGCTGCTTTATGTTCTGGTGAAACAACTAAAACAATTCAAATCGATCCAATACGCCTGCCATGGTCAGATGAACACTGGAATATATTTGTGACACATTGCAATTCTACGGTTGAGATTTGGGGTCGTCTTTTCGGCAAAGACTACAATGTCCGCTTTAGTGCACTCTTAAATGATATTTCAGTGTTTATGGCCACGAAAAAGGAACGCCCAGTATCGATAGCACGCAAAAACATTTATCTTGTATACATTAACGACAGCTGGCATCGTGTAAGAGTGGAAGAATTGGATAAAGCTAAAGGCAGTGCCTTATGCTTCTTTCTTGATTTCGGTGATGCCGATTGGATACCGGTTGATCAATTGTATATTTGTGAAACACATTTCCTAAGACTGCCGGCACAAGCTGTGCCATTTTCTCTCTATGGTCTAGAAGATTTCGAGGGAAATCCTTATGCCCGTAAATGTTTAGAGGACTTATTGCCGACCAAATCTGTGGTCGGCCGCATCTTTACCAAGGAGAATGAATTCTACGATACAAATTCCAAATCTCATGGTAAAATCCAAGTGGTATTATATGATACATCCAGCCAAGAGGATGTTAATCTCAATCATCAGTTATTAAATAACATTTGTAGTGAAACAATGTTACCGGAAATCAAAAAGAATACCGTAACCAATGTCATAATCACACATATTAGTGATAACGGTGATATTTACTTACAAGTTAATAGTAATGAACTGAAATACGTGCAAGTAAGTCTCAATCATCTGTCTGTCAAGTTAATAAGTCTTGTTAATTCTCTTTTTTGTTGATAACTTTAGAAACTGTTACAGCAAATAGTTGAATCGAAATTCAATAGTGATCAACATAAGATTTCCTTTGAGGATCTGATGCGTTCGAATTTATTTTTAATTTGTGATGATGAAGATGCCAACGATGTCAAATGGTATCGTGCTGCCTTGGCCAATACAAATATTGACAAAGATAGTGACAGTTATGAAATGTATTGCGTAGACATTGGCCGAACGAAATCAACAAATATATCGAAAATATTTTTAATCGAAAGTTTAAGTATGGCTTTGAGTAAATTTCCAGCTCAGGCCATTAAAGTGCGTCTATATAACATACCAGATATTACGCCAAATATTGTAGCACGTATACGTGGCCTATTACCCAATAACTGTGAAGCTTTAGTAAGTTTTGGATAATTTTGAAAACAGAGTTTACGAAAATTGAATTTTTCTTTCATTCTTTCTTTTTCTCCTTAAGGTAAGACTGTCCGTACCAGGTGCAACGCCTTTGGTAAAAATTTATACTCGCCTAGATGGTAATCGTACATTGTGTACTATTAATGAAGTGATATGCGTAGAACATGAACTAGAAGGGTAAGCGGAAAGCATTTAAAATGTATTTTAAGTAAAATATAATGATTTTTTGTTTTTCTTTGCAATTTTCAGATGTTCTGATTTACTACAAGGTTGTGCTATAGACGATACAAGTAATGCTACTAAATCCGTACAAGACTCTTCAATGAAATTACCACACAGTACTAGTGGTAATTCACTGGCTTCGCCAACAACACCCACTAGCAATCCATTTATCGATGTTACACGTGGTCTTACACTGACTAAAGTTCCTGGTTCGCCACAGAAATCATCAGATCTTCCTAAATTGCAAAACTATGGAGCAATACCAAGTATTAACGATTACTTCGATGTACGCATAACAATGTCAGCAAATCCATCAAACTTTACGGTAAATACCAAACTTATATACCTTTCTATTTCTGTTAAACCAAATTATTGTAGACTTTATAAATTTTTTATTCAAATCCATCATATGTAATCGCTTGTTTTTCCTTGTAAGTTATTTTTTTCGTCAACCGTGTTCCCTAAAACTATCATCCACAGTCTATTGGAATATGAATGAAGATCCTTCGCAATATAATCTGGAAGTATACACCTATGGCTCGAAGTTAGATAAGAAAATAGGGTGATGTGGGCATATACATACATAATTGGTCATTACAACCCTTCAGTCAGGATTACGACCTAGTTGCTCACACCACTTATGTTGTGTGTGTTAATTTTATACATGAGTGGCGGGACATACAGTTTAAAATCGATTCCGAACGACAGATTTTTTTTGAGAAACTTTTTTCATGTCAATTTTTATTTACTCTCAAGAGTTTTTGCCAGAAATCTACTGAGAGGAAGACGCCGAAGAATAATTTTTTCATATTTTGTTTTGATGTCTGACCTGGGGTTTGAACAGAGTCCTTACGTCTAATAAGCCAACACACTACCTACTAGACTACGGCGACTTCGTGGGCATATAGACGATTTAAATATCAGGAACTCTAGCAGAATATTTCCTGTAGCAGGATGTACTGATTATAAACAGAATTCTTTCGAATATCATATGACTTCCAAACTGGTCCATGAATGGTCTTTATTTCTCCATAAAATTTTGGGATTATTCTCAAGTCTTCATTATTTGGGCCCCTAGGTATAGAGGGGGGATACTTGGAAACTATGTTGCGGATGAATTAATCAGACCGGATACCACCTTGGAAATCCTCTGGCTTACGAAGTCTGCTTGGTTTCTTTCTTGAGTGAAAAATTCCACTCTTGGTTTACGCTTACTTCCTGGGAAAAATGGAGGCCCTATTCTACCGCTAGGTTGTGTTGGCCGAATCTTAACTTAGGGAGAGCGTAACATGTAATTTTTCTCCCTCGACTTGACAATGGTTATATGGTCTCTGTACTTACGGAAAAGACACCACTTTCTGTGTAAACTGTATAATCTGAAGTATAGTCCTCTCTACTAGTGTCCACTTTTTACTAGCGTTCAATACGGAATCAAGCAATCATAATATTGTCTTAAAGGATTTTTAGTACAAAATCTTGTCATTCTGAATTATTACCAAAAAAAAATGGATTTCTTTTTACTACACCTTATTTATTCTAAATCATTAGCAAACATAATGGATTTCTTTTTACTACACCTTATACATATATTTATTAATTTATTAATATTTGATGTCGTTTTTCTTACAGATACAACCCTATAAACATTATCCGGATTTGAGAGCTTTAATGAAAGAATTACAAGAATTCTGCGAAAATAGCGATGAATTTATACCCACAGATATGGTGGAAATAGGCGAGGCTTATGCTGCTAAAAATCCAGATGGTTTCTTTCATAGGTAGGTATTTTATTTTATTTTTGTTTTGTAAACAATTTAAGAAATTTTTAATTTTAATTAAAAAAAAACAATTCTTTTTAGGGTAACCGTGGTTAAGAAATATGGCGATATGATTCATGTTTCATTTTGTGATTTTGGTGATATAGCCACTGTGGATAGTAGTCAATTGAAAACTCTACCCTTGAAATTTCGACAATTACCTAAGATGGCTGTGCAAGCCAAGCTTTATGGTAAGTCCTTCTTTTTTATTCCTTAATTGTATTATGAAGTACGAATTGTTTTTTTTTTTTTATTTTTTTTATTGATTTATTTATAAACTAAAATGTTGTAATAGGCCTTAAAGCTGTTAATGGTGACTGGACTTTAGATGATTGTCTATTTTTCCGTAAGCTAACGGTTGGTAAAACATTTGTATCAGTTATCAAGGGTATTATTAATGATGAAGACTTTACGCCACCTACTCAAATACTCGAACTGGAATTAATTGATGTTACCACAGATGAGGATATATTAATACATGAACTTTTACTTAATGAAAATCGTGCTATTAAGGAATAAATGTTCACATAAACTGTGAGCCGGTTTTTTTTTGAAGCTATTAATAATGTTTTCAAAAAACTCGTTTAATGAAAATGAAAAAAAGGAATGAAAAATCGGTAATTTTTGTTAATTTTTTTTTATTCTCTTTAGTTTTTTTTTATATTTTTTTATTAATTGCGTCTTGATTACGTAAACTTTTTTTATTTTATTTTTATTTTGTTGTTATAAAACGGATAATTACTCATGATATTCATTTCATTGCAAAAGAAAGAAAGAAAGAAAGAAAAAACGAACAACAACGACATTTATTTTCTCAATCACATTCCGTACTTCGTTATTATATTTCTTTACTAATTTCCTTTTATATAAAGAAAAAAATTTTCATTTTAATTCATTCAGTAAACATCGAAAGCATTTCCCCTTTTACGTTTTACCTATGACCTGTAAACTACATATTTTTATTTCTCATTGAATTTGAAACAAAATTTTTTCGTTTTACTTTTTTTGTTCTCATCCATAACTAAGCTAAGTTCCTTTATGAGATTTCATCATATTTATTCAAAAAAATAAAAGAAATAAATTGAATTTTGTTTTAGCTTTTATAATCTAATATTCTTTATATGTATGTTACGTAACGAAAGAAAAAAAAGAAAAACAAACAAAAAAAAAAGTAATATTTACTAACACAATAATTATTGTCATCTACAGACGTCGTCGTCGCGTCCAAAAGTGTATGTATTTTTTATTTGAATGCAAAAAGTTTTTTGTTTTCTTTTTCAAAATGAGAATTATAGACATGAATAGAATATTAATTTCACAAATATATATTTAACAAATTAAAACTTATTACTTATGCGATTATTTAAAAAAAAAATATTACAAAAATTAAAAAGAAAACTCAAAAAAAGAAAAAATAAAACGTGTTTTATTGCGGTAGAAAAACGTAAGAAAGAAACATATTTCAAATGCTTTTCTGTTTACTGTTCTAATGCTTTCGTATTTCGTTTACAATATAAAGTTCGACCAGTAGTTTTTTATTTTTTTATTTAAAACCGGTGCTAATTTTAAGAAAAATTTGTTGTTTGCGATAATGCGGATGATAACTTCCAGGTTTCTTAAGAGACTTGATACCCTGTTATGTAATTGCAATCAAATGTTTTTTTACTTGGTAGTTTGAATTTCAGAAATTTTTATATGAAAACGTCCATCAGGTCAAAGTTCAGAGAATATGTTGGTTATTGTTTTAAAGCTTGATCCCTTTGTCAACTCATTGTTCTGCGTTGTTTGTAGGCCCTTCCATTGTTTTCCATTGAGGGAGGCGACAAATTTTAATAAATAACTTTTTTTTTGAAAATGCTTTAAAAAAAAACTACTGAATATTTTCTCAAATTTCTTTTTTTATTTGAAAGTACAATCCTTCCGGTTAATAAGGGAAAATAATTTCATTCAAATGGCTGCCTCGGCTGGCCATGCAGTAGCCTACACGATCGGTCCAATTTTTAAGCACATTATCGATTGTGTGCAGCTGTATTTCACCAATGGCTTTACGAATATTGTCCTTTAAAGCGTCAATTGTCTTTGGCTTGTCGGCGTAACACTTATCTTTAACGCCACCCCACAAATAATAGTCCAACGGTGTCAAATCGCAGCTCCGAGGTGGCCAAACGACATCAGCTATGCGGCTGATAATGCGATCTTCAAAAACAGGGCACAAAATATCGAGTGTAGCTTCGGCTGTGTGGCAAGTAGCGCCGACCTGTTGAAACCAAATGTTGCCAATATTCTCCTCTTCAATTTTTGTGAACAAAAATTCGTTCAACATGGCCCGATAACGATCGCCATTGACTGTAACGGCCACTCCTTGCTCATTTTCAAAGAAAAATGGCCCAATTATGCCTCTGGACCAAAATCCGCACCAAACAGTGACTCGTTTTGGGTGCGTCGGCTTTTCAATTTATGCGTGCGGGTTTTCTGTGACCCAAATGCGACAACTTTGCTTGTTTACATACCCGCCAAGATCAAAATGAGCTTCATCTGAGAAGATGATTCTTTTTTTTGCCAAAATCGGCATCTGGTGTAGTCTACTGCATGGCCAGCCGAGGTAGCCATTTGAATGAAATTATTTTCCATTATTAACCGGAAGGATTGTACTTTCAAATAAAAAAAGAAATTTGAGAAAATATTCAGAAGTTTTTTTTTTAAAGCATTTTCAAAAAAAAAAGTTATTTGGCGGACCCTTTATACATTTGTAGATCCCCTCTTTTGCCTCTTTGTTTGTTGTTAGTATTACTTCCTTTGACTTTACCCATCTCTTGCCCATTAGTGCCTTTAAAAAACATCAGATAGATTGGAACCCGTAAGGTTACAGAAGAAGGGGATGGCTATCTCATACATGGAGAAGACATATTGAGGTCGACGATAACAAAATTGCAGTTAAGTTCTATCAAACCTCCACACACATACATAATTCGTCATTACAACCCTTTAGTCAGTATTGCAACCTAGCTTCTCACACCACTCATGTTGTGTGTGTTAATTTTATACATGAATGGCGGTACCTACAGTTTAAAGTCGACTCCGAAAGACAGATTTTTGAGAAACTTTTCGTGGCAGAAATTTGCTGAGAGGAAGTCACCGAAGAAATATTTTTTCATATTTCGTTTAGTTGGAGATATCTGAACTGGGATTTGAACCGAGGCATCAGGTCTATTAAGTCAACATATTACCTACTAGTCTACGGCGAGTATAACTCAATTTCTTCCAAAACTCGTACGTTTAATGTTTTTAACAGCAGCCTTGAGCGATTCATGAGAAAAGTCCGACGTAAGATCTTCGTTCTAGAACGAGTAGTTTCTACTCTCTTCTGAACATAGGAGAAATGTTCTAAAACTTCATCTTGCTATTGAAGACAAGCTCACAAATCTTAAGGTACCGGAGCGTTAGAATTATGAAGACTCGGCTATACTTCTTTGGTTCAGAAAGCGAATAATATAACTGTATACTTTGCTGGTGAGAATTTGAGATTCCGTTCAGTAAGAAAGTCCATTAGAATACATAGATAGGGGCGATATCCTCGGTGTAATACTTTTAATCTTTCTAGCGAAGGTTAATACAGTGATATCATCTGTATATAACGCAATTTGGATTCGGCGATGGTTGTGGAATAAAGTAGTGTTAGGAACTGGCTCTCAGTTTAAGGGGATGGAAGAGTCTCACTTAAGCTACATATGACCAATCGTGACGTCACAGATTATTGAGATCGTCTGCATAATAGGAACCATTTTGCTTCGCCTTATCCGATATAGCTCTTGGCATGTATCCAATAGGCGACGAACAGTTTATCGATATTGCTCGTCTCTACAGCTCCGATGGGAGTCATATGCCACACATCCAACTCTCAGGTATTCAACGAGTTTCAAAATGTTCTACATCTAGTCAGTCCATCCACTCTGCAGTTTTCTGGACTGAAAATCTTTATAGTTTCCTCGATTTTAAGACGGTCTTTTGCACTGGTTAAAAAATTTCTGAAATTGAACTGGATTGTCTTAAAATCGAAGAAAGATGTCAATTATAAAGACAGATGACAATTATAAAGATTTTCAACGAAAACGGATTGGTTAAATAATTTCTGAAATTTGTTAACCGTATGTATACTTTTGTGGGTGAGTGTATACGGTCCTTTTACTCCTCTTATGGAGCATAGGGCTGCAATTGCCCAAGTAATACGAGAGAAATAAATACAAAGCCGGTAGTTTACCTGAAGCTCCGGGAACTTGGTCTATAAATACTAATACATCCATTTTATTGTCTGACCCTGTCACAAGTTATTAGCTTTTCCCCATCGTTTCTTCAAAAAACGCTTCTAATTGTTGCGACTTTTGTTAATAGATATGAGGCTTTGTATGAGCAAAGCATACCTTTAGATTGGAAACGTAGACTATAGAACTTTTATGCAAAGGTCATGGATTTCTATGCTTTACTATACCTAGTAGATTTAGGGCTGTTATTACAACTTGCCGTTAAAGTTGAGTCTAGTTAAAGATTACTTTAGCTAAAGTTCGGTTAAGTTAAGGTAACTTTAGCTAAAGTTGGGTTAAGTTAAGGTAACTTTAGCTAAAGTTGGGTTTAGTTAAAGGTGACTTTAGCTAAAGTGAATTTTAAAGACACCTTTAACTTCTTTTCGTTACTACAACCTACAGATAAAATAATGTTAACTTTTTGAAAAATATGGCAGTGCCGGAGCAATGTCGATTACATTGCTCAATTGAATAAGTTTTTTTTTAAACGCAGTGGCAACGACTGGCTTCTTTTTTTGTTGTATTTGCTCATTTTGTTTATATTTAAAGTTGCCATATAGAAAATAATATATAATATGGCAAGTGCAGACATAAACTTAACTTTAAAAGTTACCAGCAGGATGATCCTCCCTTTAGCTTAACGCTCATTTCTACCTTACTGTCCACTTATAATAATGAAAAACAATTTATCTGCCTGTTAAAATCCTCCCTTTAGTTAACAACCAGTTGTAATAATGGCACTTAGGCTCTTTATTTATTGACTTACTATTGAAAGCTATAAATCACTGCAAAACAGCCACAGAAAAAAGTCTACATACACCATTGTATCTAGACTTTTATTACGCTAAATTTTTTTGGTAAATTTCTAGGTTATATTTTATTTATATTCGATTTTTTCTTCAAACATTCTTAATTGTAACTGCCTTAAACAACGCTACAATATCTCTTTTAATTTGATAAAAAATCACCGGGAAAGAAAGTCTACATACAGAGGTGTATGTAGAATTTTTTCTTTAACTGTATATTTTCTAAATTCTTCATAAATCGTGCTTAACTGAAGCGAATCTTCAAAGTGTGCTATCAATTAAACCCTTCCTGGACAGCATATACCAATAAAAAAATCCTTTCTTAAACAATAATAAGAATTTTTTAGATTAAAAAAATTAAAAAAAAATATTGTATGCACAAGCATATTTTGTTAGATTCCTAAATGGACACAGACTAACAGTTTCTCAACACTAGTGCATGTAAATGGTGGTGGCCTTTAACACAAGATATTTAAATACTGTGCCTACTAATGGACCTTTAGATTACCTTTAGATAGAGATTTGAATTTCGTTTCTCGTTTTTTTCTTTATTGATTTAATAAAACACTTTGATGTTTAAATATATTTCAAATATAGATATATATTTTGTTTTATTTTCTTTTCATTTTGTTTTATATAGATTTTTATAATATGTATGTATATAATAATATTTATTTTTATTTTGAAATTATTTTCTTTTTCTTTTTTTCTTGTTTGTTTGTTTGTTTGTTTATATTTTATACTCTGTTTTTATACACAACTTAAATTTTCCATATTTTTGTTTTTGTTTTTATTTTTATTTTATACTGTAATAAGATGCTTTTGTTATCTGCATAAAGATTTCTTATTATTTTGTTTTTTTTTAGATATTGTTTTTCATTTTTTATTTATTATTTTATTTTATATTTGGAGAAGTAATAAACAAGAATTAAATTCTAGTATAATTTATTAAATTAATAATATTAAGGTCTGTGTTTAATTTGTAATTTTCTTTTGTTTTTTATTTTGTTTTATTACGTTTGTTTTTTTTTTGTTATTAGTTAGAAATATAAAAACCGTTTTTTATTTATTTTATTATTATTTTTAATACAATTTTTAAATGTTACTGTTATTTTTATTTTTTAACTTACAAACCATGTTTTTTGTTTTGTTGTCTTAAACGTGCACCATTTCAATTTCATTTTTTATTTTTAAATTTTTATTTTAAATATTTTATTTTTTTATTTAATACTTAATTAACATTTATTTTACAATATTTTTTTTCCTTTTTTTAATTTCTCTCATATTCATTATTTTTCTTTTATTATTCAAGTCTAATATTTAAACTTTATACTCTAACAATCTCTTTAATTCTCTCTCGCAAAACATTCTAATTTATTTACTTATTTATTGTGTTACTTTTCGGGTTTTTTATTTTTTTATTTTTTTTGTTAATTTCTCTTTAAATGTAAATAAATATATTTTTATTTTAAATTAAATTAAATTCAAATATTTCTTAACATTTCTATTCCCTATACTCATTTGCATACAGTTTGGTTGGAACAGTGTTTTCTACAATGAAAGTCTCTCAGTTCAAGAATTGAAATTGAAAATGCCATACCATTTTTACAAGTTCTTTTTCGTAATATAAAATCGAGACCAAAGTCGTTTGGTTTGGTTTGGTCTTAGAACCAATTTTGTTTTAGAAATAAACATTGTCGCTGAAGATTATTTTTCGATAGAAACACATACAGTGGTGGCCTTATAATTAGAAACGTTCTGGAACAGAGTTCTCTGGAGTGACGAATCTAAGTTTAACTTGTCCCAATCTGATGGAAAAACGTATGTAAGACGTCCTCCAAACCAAGCCTTTGATCCCAGGTACACAGTGAAAACTGTAAAACAAATTAACAAACATACATGTTGCTAAGTCGTTTCTAATTATAAGGCCACCACTGTATCTCAAATAGCATGAATTTCGTTAATAAAATTCCATAATTTGCAAACATTATTCGCTTCTTAGTTTGGTATGATAAACTTTACTAAGCATTCTTGGCATTGCTACAGCTCATGAATCTATTTTTAAGCTGAAAAAATTTTCATTAAAAATTATCCGTGAAAACTATTTTCTTTTAAATAAATTTCCTTTTTATAAATCCTTTCTAGCTTTCATTGTAGAAAACACTGACTCTTAAAGTTGTTTCATTAATTAAAAACTAGCTCTTATACAATTTCATTAAACATTATCAAGCTTAATAAGACTTAGACCATTTAAAAATAATTCATACAATACAATAAATAGTGTTCAGTTCTATGTTCTTAAATTTTCCAAACCTATATATATATATATATATATATATTTATTTTGTTTTATATATACATTATTATACAGTTTAAAAAAAAATAATTAAAAAAATTTTTTATTTCGTTTTAAATGACGGATCAGACTACGCAAATATTGTACAAAAACGGCAATTGTTGCTTTGTTGTAATGTGACACTTAAAATAATTTTAAAAGGCATATAAAAATGAATAGCTTTCGAATAAAAATATGATCATAGGAGGATATGATAAATTAGTAAAATTTTCTCAAATTTAAGGCAAAATTTTGACAAGAGCCAATATATATTTTTTTAAATTTCTTTAATTTTTAATTTTATTGGCCTTTCTTAAAAAATAATAAGAATTTTTTAGATTAACCCTTTCATGCCCGAATTTTTTGACCCAGAGCTAAAATTTTTTTAAAGACATGTGTTTGTTAGTCATTGACCTAAATATGAAGTGATATTAAATTCAGAGTCGTACGTATCCTGGTTTTACACGTTTTTAACCAAGCTTATTTGCAAAAAAAAAAAATCTTAAAAAAATTAAAAATTACGGAATTTGTGAACAAAAATGTACAATGTTGCCTATAGGCAACATCGGGCATGAAAGGGTTAAAAAAATTTAAAAAAAATATTTTGGCTCTTGTCAAAGAACAAATTAAAAAATTTAAAAAAAATTAAAAAATTTTAAAGAAATTAAAAAATTTTAAAAAAATTAAAAAAAATTAAAAATTTTTAAAAGAATTTAAAAAAAATTTTAAAAATATATTTTAAAAAAATTTTAAAAATATATTTTTTTTAAATTATTTAATTTTTCTTTGACAAGAGCCAAAATATTTTTTTTTTAATTTTATTAATTTAAACAATTCTTATTATTGTTTAAGAAAGGCTTTTTTATTGGTATATGCTGTCCAAGAAGGGTTTAAGTGATAGCACACTTTGAAGATTCGCTTGAGTTAAGCACGATTTATGAAGAATTTGGAAACTATGCAGTCAAAGAAAAAAGTCTACATACACCGCTGTATGTCGGCTTTTTCCCCCTTGATATTATCAAATTAAAAAACATGTTATAGCGTTGTTAACCAGATACGATTAAGAATATTTGAAGACAAAATTGATTATAAGAAAATATAACTTAGAAATGATTAGAAAAATACCAAAAAAAAAGCGGGAAACAAGTCTACACACAGTTACTAAATTATACATACGGTTAAAAAATTTCAGAAATTTTTTAACTAATCCGTTTTCGTTGAAAATCTTTATAGTTACCTTGATGTTAAGACGGTCTTTTGGGTCTGTGCAGGCCCACAAAAGTGTACATCAGGCCCACAAAAGTTAACAAATTTCAGAAATTTTTTAACCGAGACTGTTTTAAAATCGAGGAAAGTTATCAGACAATTTCAAAGATTTTCAACGAAAACGGATTAGTTAAAAATTTCTGAAATTTGTTATTCGTATGTATACTTTTGTGGCTGAGTGTACATACACCGCTGTATGTGGGCTTTTCTTCCTGGTGATTTTTATCAAATTAAAAAAGATGTTGTAGCGTTGTTTAAGGCAGTTACAATTAAGCATGTTTGAAGAAAACATTTGAATATAAATAAAATATAACCTAGAAATTAAAAAAATACAACGGTGTATGTAGACTTTTTTCTGTGGCTGTTTTGCAGTGATTTATAGCTTTCAATAGTAAGTCAATAAATAAAGAGCCTAAGGGCCATTATTACAACTGGTTGTTAACTAAAGGCAGGATTTTAATTGGCAGATAAATTGTTTTTCATTATTAGAAGTGGACAATAAGGTAGAAGTGAGAGTTAAGCTAAAGGGAGGATCATCCTACCCGTAATTTTAAAGTTAACTTTATGTTTGAACTTGCCATATTATATATTATTTTCATTATGGCAACTTCAAATTTAAACAAAATGAATAAATACAACAAAAAACAGAAGGCCGTCGTTGCCACTGCTTTATTCAATTGAGCAATGTTATCGACATTGTTCCGGCACTGCCATATTTTTAATAAAGTTAACTTTTTTATCACTAGGTTGTAATAACGAAAAGAAGTTAAAGCTGACTTTAATGTCCACTTTAGCTAAAGTTACCTTTAACTAAACCCAACTTTAACGCCAAGTTGTAATAATGGCCCTAAAACGAAAAGAAGTTAAAGCTGACTTTAATGTCCACTTTAGCTAAAGTTACTTTTATTTCAACCCAACTTTAACGGCAAGTTGTAATTGTGGCCTTAAAACTCTTTACAGAAGTTCAATTCTCAATAATTGTAATCAAAATTAGAGTGTCCTCAAAACAAACAAGTTTTCTCAAATATTTTCCCCTCATTAGCGTGGATATATGTTTTCGGGAAATATTTGTGTAGTCTGATCGATCGTAACATTAAGAAGCTTAAATTTTATTCAAATAAAGCCTTTAAATTCTTTTGTTTTGCTTGAATAAATTATTCATATTTTTTGTTTGTTTTTTTTTGTATTATTTTTTTAATAAACTGTGAAATATATTTTAAATAATTATTATCCAGCGGTATTATTATTATTATTTTTTGTTTGTTTTAAAATATTTACATTTAAAATTTTTTTACAAAACATTTTATTATTTGAACAATGGCTAGAAAGTGGCCCAACGGTTTTCTAACCTTCTAGCCTGTAATCTATGATTACCTATTAACTCTGAAGACGACATACATAACCTTTGAGTTTTTTTTTATTAATTTTTTTCATTTCATTTCATTTTGTATTTTATTTTGTATTTTATTTGTAGTATCAGTTGCTGTAGGTTTTTATTTATTTTTTAATTTATTTTTTTGGTTTTGTTATCGTATTGCTATTCTTGTTACTGTACTTTTCTTTTCATGTTTCATTCAAAATATATTTTTTTTATTTTATTTTTCTCTTTATTTTTTTTTTTTTTGAACATCCAATCAGGTAGCGGTTATTTGTTCAAAACCTATTTCAACATTTTAAATTATTTTTAAATTTTATTTTTTATGTTTTTTATGTTTTGTTTTGTTTTAAAAAAAAGCTTATTTTTTAGCAGCCATGTTTTATTAATTATTTATTTTTTCTCATTTTGTCAAATAATGTATTTTATTTTTAATAATTTAATTAATTATTAATTAAACATTTCGTATGAATTTTATTTTATTTTATTTATTTTTTTTTGGCAGTGTAACCTATTAAATTATGTTGTTGTTGTTTTTCTTTTTATTGGAAATTTTCTGGATTTCATTTTTTAAATAATTTTTATTTTTTGTTTTCATTTATTTCTTCTGTATTCGATTTTATTTATTTTTTTTTATATAGCAAAAAGGGAAAAAAAAGTATTACGTATGTATTGTTAAAAGTTTATTTAAATTTTATTTATTTTTGTTTTTGTTTTTTCTGTTCAATAATATAATAATTATTAATTAATTGCCTACATTTTAGTATATTTTTTTTTTGTTTCGGTTTCGGTTTTGTTTTTGTTTTCGTTTTATTTTATATAAAGAAATGCCTTTGATCAGTTTTTGTTTTTCCATTATTTAAAATTATTAAATTTTTTATTCGCTTATTTTTTTGTTTTTTGGTTTGTTTTTATTTAATTTTTAAAAGTGTGCGTCATTGTACTTATTTTATTTTTTGATAACTGCAAAATGGTATTTTTAATGATAATTTAATTGTTTGGTATTGTGAAAGAGAATTTGGGTTATGTCTTCTTAAAAGCCAAAGCAGAAATTATAAAGAAACAAAAAAAAAATTGAGGAATTTTAAACCGAAATTTCAATGTATTTTGTTTACCGCTGCGCCAACCTATCCTGGGTCAATGAGGAGTCCTGGTCCACTGCTAGACTCACCTGGCCCAAGATGGATAGAAGGCGTACCAACCGATTACTTGGTCTTGGTCGTGATGTCATCACGACTACAGTGGCCGTGCTTACAGGTCATTGCGCCATGGGTAGACACGCGGAAAGAATGAGGCTCCCTTTTAACGATTTCTGCCACATCGGATGACGTGTACTACCGGTAGTACGCATTTTATTATGCTATTAGACAGTACGTAACACCAAATATTTAGATCTTTAACTCTTCTACTGCCGAAAAACTACTGCCGAAATTGAGAGTTAGGCTCTATTAAAAGCATTTCTTTTTAATAACAATTATACTTACGAACGTAAGTCGCGGTAGTCTAGTAGGTAGTGTGTTGGCTTTTTAGACGCAAAGCCAGGGTTCGAGCCCCAGGCCAGACATAAAAAAACAAAAAGTATTTCTTCGGCGACTTCCTCTCAGCAGATTTCTGGCAAAATTTCTGAAAAAATTTCTGGCAGATTTCTCAAAAATTTGGCGTTCCCCATTGAGCCATCCAGGTCGTAGAGGTGGCAGATTGGGGGACCACGACCAAATCCAAGTCCTCAACGACTCCTTACACTCGCGAACGAGCCGTGATTTCCACCAGACCGACGCAATGGCCCTTAGGGCAGCCTGACTGTCAATGAAGATCATGTAAGATTCCGATTGGAAGTCGCCGTAGTCTAGTAGGTAGTGTGTTGGCTTTTTAGACGCAAAGCCAGGGTTCGAGCCCCAGGCCATACATCAAGACAAAATACAAAGAGTATTTCTTCGGCGACTTCTTAGCAGATTTCTGGCAAAAACTCTGAGAGTAAATAAAATTGCCATGAAAAAGTTTCTCAAAAATCTGTCCTTCGGAGTCGACTTTAGGTCGCACCACTCAAGTATAAAATTAACACAACATAAGTGATGTGAGAAACTAGGACGTTGTACATTGGGTCAATTCGACCTCCGGGTACTGTACTTGTCTTAATTGACAAGTACAGGTCCTCTAACCTAACCTAACCTACAGAGGAGGTGTTCGATAGTCTTCAGCTACTCCTCATCGCAACATACCCTGCAATAGTCCGGCTGGGATCTGTTCCATATCCTTGTCAGCGACCTAATCTCGCGTTGCCCCGTAATAAACCCAATAACTAACCCTAAACTGGCCTTATCCAAGTCCAGCAACCAACCTGTTCTAACACTGTCTATAGCAGACACCGTCTATAGATACCTAGAAACATAACAACCCGATCCATTCGCCCAACGCCTCTGCTCTTTCCCCCTGACCCATCCATTGATGAGGACGTAGAGGTGGCAGATTGGGGGATCAGGGCTAACTATCAAATCGCCCTCAGAAAGCGAACCTAACCTAGTGAGAGCATCCGCCTTCTCTTTACGGAGTATTCCGCTATGACCATGAACCCAGCATAGATGGATTCGGTCTAGTACAAAAGTCCTCAACGACTCCTTGCACTCGCGAACGAGCTGTGATTTACACCAGACCGACGCAACGGCCCCTAAGGGAGCCTGACTGTCAACGAAGATCATGTAAGATTCCAAATATTCAACGTATAAATGTGGTGGTTATAAAGGGTCCGCCAAATAACTTTTTTTTTTGAAAATGCTTAAAAAAAAAACTACTGAATATTTTCTCAAATTTCTTTTTTTATTTGAAAGTACAATCCTTCCGGTTAATAATGGAAAATAATTTCATTCAAATGGCTACCTCGGCTGGCCATGCAGTAGCCTACAGCAGAACATGCCGATTTTGGCAAAAAAAAAATCATCTTTTCAGATGAAGCTCATTTTGATCTTGGCGGGTATGTAAACAAGCAAAATTGTCGCATTTGGGGCACAGAAAACCCGCACGCATACATTCTAAAGCCGACGCACCCAAAACGAGTCACTGTTTGGTGTGGATTTTGGTCCAGAGGCATAATTGGGCCATTTTTCTTCGAAAATGAGCAAGGAGCGGCCGTTACAGTTAATGGCGATCGTTTTGGGGCCATGTTGAACGAATTTTTGTTCACAAAAATTGAAGAGGACGATATTGGCAACATTTGGTTTCAACAGGACGGCGCTACGTGCCACACAGCCGAAGCTACACTCGATTTTTGCGCCCTGTTTTTGTAAATCTCATTATCAGCCGCAGAGCTAATGTCGTTTGGCCACCTCGGAGCTGCGAATTGACACCGTTGGACAATTATTTGTGGGGTGTTGTCAAAGATAATTGTTACGCCGACAAGCCAGAGACAATTGACGCTTAAAAGGACAATATTCGTGAAGCCATTGGTGAAATACTGCTGCACACAATCGATAATGTGCTTAAAAATTGGACCTATCGTGTACGCTACTGCATGGCCAGCCGAGGCAGCCATTTGAATGAAATTATATTCCTTTATTAACCGGAAGGATTGTACTTTCAAATAAAAAAAAGAAATTTGAGAAAATATTCAGTAGTTTTTTTTAAAGCATTTTCAAAAAAAAGTTATTTGGCGGACCCTTTATCATTTCCATATTTTGCTATGTTTTGCAACCAGCAATGATAGGCTGGACACAGTGTACGTCAGTGAAAATCGTTCAGAAAACATACATTAAAAATCGTCTTATTCGCTGGTCTGGCAAGGCTCTTGGCTATTAAGACGTTCATGCCGGCGCGTTCCACCGGTGGTCCGCCCTAGACTGCCTCATCTGGCAGTGAGTACCTCCGGTGGCCCGCACTAAACTGCCACATCGGATGACGTGTACTACCGGTGGTACGCATTTGATTATGCTATTAGACGGTACGTAACACCAAATATTTAGATCTTTAACACTTCTATTGCCGAAAATGGCCGATGCAATGGCCCCTAAGGCAGCCTGACTGTCAATGAAGATCATGTAAGATTACGAATCATGTAAGATTCCGAATGTTCAACGTATAAATGTAGTGGTTATACGTCAAGTATCCTATTGCAGACTTAATAAAGAAAAGTTAGATTCTGGTTATTCATGTGATGTTGTTTAAGGCCGTCAGTGCTATTTACTTCTGCTGAACTTAATCGCACCCGTTTAACACGTTGCCAAAAAACGACAATTTGATTTTTTCACATTAGTGAGTACGAGATAACTCGTAGTTTGGCGCCCTAGAAGGGAACGCAATCTACGAGTTATCTCGTAGTCGGCAGTCAACGTGTTAAGTTAAACAAAAAGTGTGGCTATGTAAATTAAAAAATCAAACGAATCTAAATAAAGTTTAAAATGAATGAATGCCTGGGTTATTTTTAAATAAGCTTCAGAAGCTATTCTGATTGTTGTTGTATACAAAATTAAAATGTGTTCATATTTTGCAAAAATAAATATCTTGTTCTTTTTCAATTTAAATGTTGAAATATTTTTCATTTTTTTTATAATTTTACAATCGATTTATGTATGTATGGATGTATGTATGTATGTATACCGTGTTTTTCTTTTCAATAATTTTTCTTTTTTTGCCATTTTATTTAAAGGTAGAGAGGAGTAGGATTTGTATTAAAATTGATTGATTGATCTGTTCTGTGTTGTTCTTTTACGTTCAGTTTATTTGAATTATTTGTTGTTTAAATTTTTCTTTTTTTTGTTTTCTTTTCAAAAATTCTTTAATTTTCCTGTGTTTAAATTGTCCATAATATTTTTTTATTATTCGTATTTATTTTCTTTTGTTTAATTTTTTATTAATTTTTTATTTTTCTTGTTTTTATTCACTCGATGAGGTAGCATTTTATTTGGATTATTTACATTACAAAACCAAAAAAAAAAAAACAAAAAAAAACATTGAAATTCTATGGAAAACTGAAAATCAAAGTGTGATAAATGTACTGCATAATGATGGTCTTAAAGGGTCTTAGCCTTTAAGACTTTTTATAATCATTTTAACACGTTCTCAGCATTATTAGCAAAAGGGGGAAGGTAGAGAGTCAATTAGAGGGCACAGACGCCGCTATACTATGTAAACAATTTAAATACAACACAATAATAATAATGAACAATTTGGAAACATTTCTTAAATAATTTAGCTGAAGAACTGTAAATACATGGAGAACTCATGGTCTAAAAGCAGTTAGTGTAGCCTGTAATGACATGGTGTAGCCTGTAAGGAAATGAAGTCGCCGTATTCTAGTAGGTGGTGTGTTGGCTTATTAGACGTAAAGCCAGGGTACGAGCCCCAGGCCAGACATCAAAACAAAATACAAAAAGTATTTCTTCGGCGACTTTCTCTCAGCAGATTTCTGGCAAAAACTCTGAGAGTAAAATAAAATTGCCAAGAAAAAGTTTCTCAAAAATCTGTCGTTTGGAGTCAACTTTAAACTGTAGATTCCGCCACTCATGTAAAAAATTAACACACACAAAATAAGTGGTGTGAGAAGCTAGGTCGTAATCCTGACTGCAGAGTTGTAACGACCAGTTATGTATGTAGTCTGTAAGGAAATGAAATTGATCGACATCAATATCAATCGACATTGGTAAAATTCTATGGGAAGGACATGTACATACATACCAGAGATCCGCAATTAATCGCTTTTTCGCTGCTCATAAGTACTCATGAAATTTTGAGTATGAGTGAGTCAACAGTATTGAAATCCAACTACTCTGATTCATTCGTACTCAGTACAACATTGATTTACAAGTACAAGTAGCAATGAGTATGAGTACAACGTTGACATCAAACTCATAACATTCGAAATATGTTTGATTCATAAGCCGCCTACTCATTCATATTCACAAATTTGGAAAAATACTTCGAGTGATTCGAATCATTCATCAAAATTTACAGTCTTAGTTATTGTTGCATTTACAAAGAAAGAAGAAAGAAATTTACAAAGAAAGAAGACAGCAATCAGAGCAAACTCACAACCTTCTTGTGAGTATTGTAGTGTTCGTACGCGAATTATACTTATTTTGTGATTGGTGTGTACGATGAGTCATGGAGAGTCGAAGTCAATAACATCATGCGTATTGTTAAGTACGAGTACCATGAGTATTTCAAATTTTGAGTATGAGTAGTATGAGTATGACATTAAAATAAGTATGAATGCGTATAAGTATCAGAAATTACGAGTATGAGTCGAATCTACTCATCGTTTTGAATACTCATTGCTGACCTTTGATACATACATATATAATTGGTCATTACAACCCTTCAGTCAGGATTACGACCTAGTTTCTCACACCACTTATGTTGTGTGTGTTAATTTTATACATGAGTGGTGGGACCTACAGTTTAAAATCGACTCCGAACGACAGATTTCTGAGAAACTTTCTTTCATGGCAATTTTTTATTTACTCTCAAGAGTTTTTTCCAGAAATCTGCTGAGAGAAAGTCGCCCAAGTAATACTTTTTGTATTTTTTTTGCTGTCTCGCCTAGGTTTTGAACCGTGGCTTTAAGTCTAATAAGCCAACACACTACTTACTAAACTACGACGACTTGTTGCGTACTTATATTCCATTAGCAATTAAACAACAATCTAATATAATAGTTACAGAAGACATATTGATATCAAGCGTATGATTAGCTTATTAGACGTGAGGCCTCTGTGCAAACCCCAGGTCAGACATTGCCAACAAAACAAAATATTGTAAAATATTTCTTCGGCAACTGCCTCACTTCAGATTTCTGGCAAAAACTCTGAGAAGAAAGATAAAATTGCCATGAAAAAGTTTCTCAAATATCGGTCGTGCGGAATGGACATTAAACTGTAGGTCCCTGGCACTCATGTATAAAATTAACACGCACACAACATAAGTGGTGTGAAAAGCTAAGTCCTTAATCCTGACTGAAGGGTTGTAATGACAAGCTGGCTGCCTTCCAAAATGTTAGTTGTTTTGTGTTTGAACAAAGTATCGTGTTTCATAATGCCGCTGTACAAAATATATACAATGTATATATTCCAAAATGTATCAATACAAAGTTTGTATGCAGTTCTACTACTGTATATAAACTATGTACAGTAGATATGCAAAGTAACCAAACAAGGCTTCAACTATAAATCCGATGCCTGATTGCTTTTTGACTGCGTTAAAAATGACGACGTTTTGAAATAGAATACATTGTATATATTTTGTGCAGCGACATTATGAAACACGATACTTTGTTTAAACACAAAGCAACTAACATTTTGGAAGGCAGCCTCTGTATGAGTTAATAAAGAAAATTGGGTCTTCGGTTGATTGTAAACGACGATATTCGCATGACCTCATTTCGAGATTCCTTATAGGTCAAATGCAAGTTAGCCATTCATATTAGCTTTCTCTCCTTAAACGTCAAAGAGTTTGAGGCTGTGTTAAAATATATGAATAATAAATATTATCGTTACCGGCAAAAGACTTGATAAAATTTGAGGTTAAATAGAGCAGACTATTAAGAAAATTAAGTGGAGACACAGCTGTGGTATTAATTGAGTCAAAGTAAAGCAAACATTCTTCATTTGTTGCCATGGTAATGTAATTTAGCCTTTGCAGCATTTTTTTTATTACCAGACAGTCTTTTTTACATAAAAAATTCAAATTTTTTTATTTTTTTTTTTTCAACAACAAAAAATATAAAATTCTCACCATTTAAAATTCTTTAGAACTTTGTAATTAAAAACCTAAAACATTTCGATTTGTAAAAAAGAAAAATGCTGAATCTGTCTGATGTCTGTCTGTACATTCAAAATTGCTGTTATGAAAGAACAACAGAAAAAATTTTTTCACACAAGCCTAACCCCAGCAACACCAATATCGGGTTATACATTTAATGGTTTCAAAACCATTTATTTCAAAGTCATTTAAATTAGTATAAGATCTGTTAATTGCGAATTTACAGCATTTAGCAACCAAAGAAAACTAAATACAAACGTGGTAATTCATATCTGGGGTCACTTTTCGTGATCGTCATCATAAGCGACTTACTGGGCAAAGGATTGGCAAGATGTGGTCAGGTAAGTACATCATTGCAATTTTTGTACGTAAAGGGTGTTTTTTTATAGAGGTATAGAACTCTAAGTTGGCATTACTTTTCAAGATGGCGACCGATTTAACAGCTGTCAGTTTGGTTTGGCAATTCATCATGAATAGACTCACGCCTGAACAACGCTTGCAAATAGTGCAATTTTATTTCGAAATTATGGTTCTGTGCGGAAAACGTATCGCGCACTACGTCCATTTTATCGTCGACAAAATCGTCCATCAGAGCAGTTAATTCGATTAACCATGGAACGTTTTCGCACCACGTTTACTCTTATTGATAACTCGCATCCCCAGAGACGCTGTACGGTGCGTACAGAAGAAGCTATTGCTGCTGTAGAGCGTAGCATTGAGGAAGACCTGAATGAGTCCATCCGCCATCGAGCACAGGAATTGGATCTGTGTCCATCCACTTTATGGAAGATTTTGCGGAAGGATCTTGGTTAGCGTGCTTTCAAAATCCAACTCGTGCAAGATTTGAAGCCAAACGATCATCAAGTAAGGCGTAGATTCGTCGAATGGGCCCAAAACGAGATTACCGTTGTTCCCGATTTTCATAAGCGAATTTTGTTTAGCGATGAAGCGCACTTCTGGTTGAATGGCTACGTCAACAAACAAAACTGCCGCATTTGGAGTGGAGGTAATCCTCAAGTGTATGTGGAAACACCGTTACATCTAGAAAAACTGACTGTTTGGTGCGCTTTATGGGCTGGTGAAATCATTGGTCCGTACTTTTTCAAAAACGATGGTGGCCAGAACGTTAGAGCCATGATTACTAACTTTTTCATTCCTGAATTGAATAACCATGATGTCGCGGAGATGTGGTTTCAACAAGACGGCGCAACATGTCACACAGCTCGTGCCACAATAGATTTATTGAAAGACAGGTTTGGTGACCGCCTAATGTCACGTTTTGGACCTGTGAATTGGCCTCCAAGATCTTGTGATTTAACACCGCTAGACTGCGGTAAAGCCACAAACGCTTGACCATTTGGAAGACAACATTCGCCGTATTATTGCCGATATACGGCCACAAATGTTGGTTAAAGTCATCGAAAATTGGACGTCCAGATTGGACTACATCCGCGCCAGCCGTGGGGGTCATATGCCAGAAATCATATATAAAATGTAATGCCACAAGATTATCTTTCGGATAAATAAAATTCATGTCAATCGAATAATCCATCGTTGTTTTATTGCAACTTAAAGTTCTATACCTCTATAAAAAACACCCTTTATTACCGAAAATATAGTTTTTATTCCACAGCACTCTCAGCAATTGTGTCTATTTTACATCTAAACATGAAGGTGCAACCATCAAAATAAAGCCGGCTATACATTCAGAATACTGCAAATATTCTAATTGACTGTTAAAGCAACGAAGGACGATTATTCGAACTAAATATTCTTCAACAATGAAGCTCATTTCTCACTCGGTGGTTATGTCAACAACTAAATATTTTATATCTGAGATTTCAAGACGTCTGATGGTACGCATTGTGAGCTGAAAGTGTCATTATGCCGTAAGTTTTTTGAAAATGAACTTAGAACAACCTTTGCCTTCAATTCATAGCTTTGTTCGTATGATAGGTGACCTTTTTTTTGGGCCAGCATTTGAAGATTATGAAGTAGATGACACGAGCCACACACCATATGCACATTTTGGCTTTATTGCAAGAAAGACAGCGTCAATATACCACCCAAATCATGTGATTTGAATGGTTATTCATTTTATTTTTATACCAGGATAATCCCCTAACCTTGGGGTATTTGAAAACCAACATTTGTCAACGACTACATCAACTACTTTGTATACCATGATAATCACCTAACGTTGGGGTATTTGAAAACGAACATTTGTCAAGTTACTACCGAAATACCATCCAAAATATGCAAAAAGGTGTTCAAAAACTACCTTAAAAGGCAACGATAGCTGCAACCAATGTAAAGGCAGTGATTTAAATGGCAAGGTCCAGGCATTATAATGAAATAAACATTTCATCGAAACCATGGTTTTACATGTGCTGTACTCTTGAAATCGAATTATGGACAACCCTTTATAAATCTCATTTAATAAATTTTTTTATTACGGCATACTTTGTTGTAATTTGAATTCTTATTAACAATATCGTGTAAAAAGTTTTAAAATTCATCACAGTGGGTACGTAATATAAGCGTGCTGAACAAACAACATTTCCAATTTTAAATTTTATTCATAAGAACATAAATATTTATTAAATATACAAGTTTTGCAAGCGGCTTTATTCAATAAAAAGAAATTTGAAATTTTGTTAAAAAAATGTATCGAAACATGAGTTGCTTGGAAAAGCGTAGACTTCTTTCATTATCAAGTTTAGAAGGCCCCTTGTAGTGTAGTCTAAGGCCATTCAATTAAATACAAATTTTATATTTAGTTGCCGCATATATACAGTCTCTATTCTAGCACTTATTATTCAATTTCTTGTTTTTGAATCGTTCCAAGTTAAATTTCATACAAATTGCTGATCTTTTGAAATTCCTTCTTAAGTTACGGCCACACAGGCTACATTTTCATTTTTTTTGGAAGTTATAATGCCAACAGAAAACAAATTGATTAAATTTTTCCATTACAAAAGTAGTTTGCAGTGTTTCCTTTAATTTAATTATGATGGCTCTATTTGATCGGACACCACTGTATTTGCTGATCCTTTGAAATTACTTTGATTGTCAGTCTACATTTACTTTATTTTATATTAAGACCGACAAAAGAAAAAATTCGATTTTATTTCATTTAATTATGCTGTCTTTATTTGATCGGACACCACTGTATTTGCTGATTCTTTGATTGATTTGCAATACAGCCTACATTTACTTTTTTTTTATTAAGTCTGATAAAAAAAAATTCGATTTTATTTCATTTAATTATGGCTGTCCTTTTTTGATCGGACACCACTGTATTTGCTGATCCTTTCAAATTATATTGATTATATTGCAACACAGTCTACATTTACTTTTTTTTTATATAAAGACTGGCAAAAGAAAAAAAATTGATTTTATTTCATTTAATTATGGCTGTCCCTTTTTGATCGGACACCACTGTATGATTTTTTTCACGAAAATTTCCAATTTAATATTTTTGACAAAATACCAGGCGAACAGAAATTTCAGCAGGGTAAAAAAAATTTTATTTAAAAATATTTCAAAGCATACCTTAGGGAGTTTCCTATATTGAAGCACCCGGTCGTGTTTAACAACAGGGTGGATAATTTATATTACTTTTTATGGACCCCTAAAAGTAGGCATAGATATTTTCATTTAAATTGTTTACCAATCACTATTTACAGTAACTAGGCATACTTTTAGGATCACCAAAAATTTTTAAATATAAAATTCCTCATCCTGCTGTAAATTCTGTTTGCCTGGTATTTTGCCAAAAATTTTAAATTGGAAATTTTTGTGAAAAAAATGATACAGTGGTGTCCGATCAAAAAGGGACAGCATAATTAAATGAAATAGAATCGAATTTTTATTTTTATCACACTTAATAAAAAAAAAGGAAATGTAGACTGTGTTGCAATTAAATCAAAGCAATTTCAAAGGATCAGCAAATACAGTGGTGTCCGATCAAATAGAGACAGCATAATTAAATGAAATAGAATCGAATTTTTGTTTTTCATCAGACTTAATAAAAAAAAGTAAATGTAGACTGTGTTGGAATTCAATCAAAGCAATTTCAAAGGATCAGGAAATACAGTGGTGTCCGATCAAATAGAAACAGCATAATGAAATGAAATAAAATCAATTTTTTCTTTTGTCAACCTTTATACAAAAAAGTAAATGTAGACTGTGTTAAAATTCAATGAAAGCAATTTCAAAAGATCAGCAATACAGTGGTGTCCGATCAAATAGAGACAGCATAATTAAATGAAATAAAATCGATTTTTTTTTATCAAATTTAATAAAAAAAAAAGTAAATGCAGACTGTGTTGCAATTCAATCAAAGCAATTTCAAAGGATCAGCAAATACACTGGTGTCCGATCAAATAGAGACAGCATAATTAAGTGAATTAAATTGAAAAAGGACCAGCAATACAGTGGTGTCCGATCAAATAGAGACAACATAATTAAATGAAATAATTTGAAAAAGGGACCAGCAATACAGTGGTGTCCGATCAAATAGAGACAGCATAATTAAATGAAATAAATTGAAAAAGGACCAGCAATACAGTGGTGTCCGATCAAATAGAGACAGCATAATTAAATGAAATAAATTGAAAAAGGACGAGCAATACAGTGGTGTCCGATCAAATAGAGACAGCATAATTAAATGAAATAAATTGAAAAAGGACTAGCAACACAGTGGTGTCCGATCAAATAGAGACAGCATAATTAAATGAAATAAATTGAAAAAGGACCAGCAATACAGTGGTGTCCGATCAAATAGAGACAACATAATTAAATGAAATAAATTAAAAAAAGGACCAGCAATACAGTGGTGTCCGATCAAATAGAGACAGCATAATTAAATGAAATAAATTGAAAAAGGACCAGCAATACAGTGGTGTGCGATCAAATAGAGACAGCATAATTAAATGAAATAAATTGAAAAAGGACCAGTAATACAGTGGTGTCCGATCAAATAGAGACAGCATAATTAAATAAAATCAAAATAGAGCCAACATAATTAAACGAAATAAATTTAAAAAAAGACCAGCAATACAGTGGTGTCCGATCAAATAGAAACGGCCATAATTAAATGAAATAAGACAGCTAGGACACCAACCGTAAACAATTTTAAACTATTAAATCCAAATCAATGCAATAATAAAGAATGTTTTTAAGTGTAATTAATAAAATTTGATCAAAAAAAAGGAAATTTTATACACTATAAAGAGAAAAATGAATCATTCTTTATCTCTAGGGAATTAAGAGATGCCCATTAAGATGTAATTAATTTCTCATCACCATAAAGACAATATAACCACGAATTTTAAAATCATATAAATAAATGCATGGATGTTTGTTTCAAAATAGTTTTTAAAAAATGAGGGCAACAAAAATTAAAATAAAAAACATTTTTGTTTGGATTATTTTTGTTTTTTTTTTGTTTAAGTTTTAAATTCTTATTTTTTTAGAATTTTTTCTTGTTGTTTTTGTATATATTTTGCTTCCAGTTTACACTTTTAAGGTAATCATCAATCATCATAATATTCACATTCCTTTGTGGTATATTAATTATTATATAAAAAGGTTTTACACAAAACGAGAAAAATTAAAAAAATAAAGTAAAAAAAATAAAAATAAAACAATAAAAAAAATGTTTATAATTTTATAAAATAAAAACATTTTCTTTTAATTTATATATATATATTTTTTATGTATACAATAATAATAATATTAATAATAATAATAATAATAATAATATATTTATAAAAAAAAAAAACTGTGAACTTATTAAAAGCTGCTTAAATATATTTATTATACAATATGTACTGTTGTAGTAGTAATAATAATAATAATAATAATAATAGTATGTATTATTAATTATTAGGGCTGTTGGTTGATTGGTTTATTATTGTTATTGTTTACTCTGTAGTTATTATTTTTATAACGTTTAAGGATTGGATTGGCCTAAATGTAAAACTTACATAATTATTGTTTGTTATTTATTATGAATGAATGAATATTAATTAATTAAATTGCATTATATAATAATAATAATAATAATTAATAATTAATAATAATTATACATTTAAATACAATATTTTATGGGGGGGGGAGGCTTAAAAGGGTTGGGGGTATTCCTTTTCATCATATTTTTTTAACAATTTTTTTATATTTTATTTAAATATTCTTTCTTTTTTTTTCTCAATCTTAAATTTAAACAAAGTAGAAAATTTTTACGTTTCTTTCTTTTTTTTATTTTTAAATTTATTTTTTAATAATTTTTGTTTCGTTTGTTTTAAATATTTTACATTAAATAAGATTTTGGATTTTTAGTTTAATATAATTAATATACATTTTAAAAAATATGAGAAAAGTTTTCTTATATAATTTTTTTGTTTTCTGTTTGTTTTTTTATAATTTTGCTTAATTAAATAATATTCGTTTATAGGTTTTTTCTTTTATTATTATTTATAATTATTAAATATTTATATAAAGGTTTTTATTTATTTTATTTTCGCTTAATATTTATAGTTAGTTATTTATTATTAATTATTATATTTAAACAATTGCACAATTTCAAAATTGAAATAATTTTTTTATTTTTAATTTAATTTTAATTCATTATTTTGTTTTTATATTTATTTACGAAATAATAATCATAATAATAATAATTTTAATATTTCAATTAACTTAAAAAACAAAAGCTTTTAGAAAAAAAAATTGTTCTAAACAATTTCTTTAAAAATAATTGGTTTTATTTTTAATAATTAAATAAAAAAAATAAAATAAATTTTAGAAAAAAATTTCTTTTAATAAAAAAATGTTTTTTTTATTTGTTTGTTTGTTTTTGTTTTTTTTTTATAAAAAATAAGGCCTTGTTTTGGAAAGCATAAAAAATTTTGGTTTTAAAATTTAAAAATAAAAATAATTGCCAAAGTTTTGTGCCAAAATGTTTTTGGTCTTTTTTGTTTTGTTTAAATATGTTAAATATGTTAAAAAAAAGGAGATTTACAAAAAAATTTATGTATAAAAAATGTTCTAGTCTTTTCTTTAAAATAAACAAAAAAAATTAAAAATAAAAATATTTTATTTTTTTGTAAAAAAAGAAATAAAAAATAAAAATTAAAATGTTAATATTTATTTATGAATTATTTAATAAATTACTATCACTTGTTTTTTCTTTTCTTTTCTTTTCTTTTCTTTACTTTCATTTACTTTACTAAAAATCAAAATGTACATTAAAAATAAATCGGTTTTACACGAGGAGTAAAAGAAAGGCTGTAAAAAAGTTAAAAAGTATTACAAAAAAACTTGAATTGAAATGGAAAATTTTTTATAGGTTAGGAAATTTATGGAAAAGAGAATAAATTTTTGATTTTAAATATTTTGTTTTAACCCATTAATGTCAGAATTCCTTTTTTTTCTAATGGTTACCGTTATCCTCTCAGAGCATAAAAACTAAGGCAACCACTGATGGAAACTTAAGTTGCCACTGGACACTAATGGGTTAATACGAATTAAATGGTAGAAATTTTATGCCTTGGCAAGTTTTATTCTCCTTGTTTTAAAATAAAATGAAACAATTGCTTCTTTTTTTGTTTTGATTCTTTTTTTTTCTAAAAATAATGTTTATACAGAAGCTAGGTCGTACGTAATCCTGAGAAGCTAGGTCGTAATCCTGACCGAAGGATTGTAATGTCCAATTATGTATGTATGTAATGTTTTTACAGTATGCGTAGGACTTCTTAAATTTCTCGTTATTATAAATTTAAAGTGAAGTTTTTATTTCCTAAAAAGTTTTCTTTTTTTTTTTTGTTTCTTTTCAGGTCTAAAAAAAATTCATGGAAAGCAAAGAAATTTCAAAAAAAAATTTAAACACAATAAGACAGATCGGAATAGTTTTATTTTAATCATGAATTGAATATTGAAAGAAAGTTTTTATTTCCCTTGGAATAATTATTTTTCTTGTAGAACAATTTGTAGAGAGAGAGGGAAAGAAATTTCTAAACGAAAATTTTTATCTTGATAAGTCATTATTGCGATGGTTTGCCCCTCTTCATTACAATTTAAATGCAAATATACATATTTGGTAATACGAACATGACGTATACTGAGCGCCAAAAGTGAATAAACACCATTGAAATAATTCATTTTCTTAGGATAGCGAGAAAAGTAAATAAAAATAGTCGAATAAATTTCAAAAAATAAAAACTTTATTTGGGTGCCCTGGTAGTCTAGTCGGTAGTGTGCTATACTATTAGCGTGAGGGTCGTGGGTTCGATTCCCACCAGAGACTCTGGTCTGTGACACTACACCGAGCACATAGTCAAGTTACTTCGCTCGTATATAATTAGGATATAATTTGTAATTGTATTGTAATTAATAAATAAATAAAAACGTTTCTTTATTACTTAGAAAATGTTAAAACAAAAACAACAATTCATGATAAAGGAACTTTTTTTTATACTTAAGAACAAAACTGTTTTATATTTAAGAACAAAAGTGTTGACTCTTTTATAAAGCTCAGTGTATATACTTTACATTCCAACCGAGAAAAATTTCAATTACATCCCGCTGCGTATGCTGGGGCTAAACACTCGATAGTTTTCCAATTAAAAAATTTCATTTTATTTTATACAAGCCATGTGTGTACACAAACTATTCTTTAATTTAACACGTTCATCGCCATGTCAGTCATATGCGTCTGACGTACGCGATTTGGTAAATCACACATGTCCGACGCAAACGACGCTGTGTTCAAAATAACAGGTTAATACTTGTTGTATCTTGTTTGGATGCGTCACACATATAAGACTGACACGGCTTGTCGAAAAAAAAAAGTTTAATTATAGGGCCATGTCAGTCATATATGTCTGACATAAAAAATAGTGTTTTCCGGGAATTTTGGCAAAAAAAAATTTTCTGTTATACATTAAGTTCCCTTGATACATTTTTAACTAAATTATCTAATAAAGTTACCGTGGTCCATGTGAAAATTTTTCTGATATTATCGTGGCGATGAACGTGTTAATTTTATTTATTGACTGGTTTTTGTAAGATGTTAGGCAATTGTGAACGATAATTTGGAAATTTTGTATAAAAATAACTCCAAATGAATTGAATAATTGAAATCGCTTGTATTCCAAAACAAATGATCAAAATACATTTTGAAAGATGTAGGCTTGTAAGCCATAATTCTAGAATTTTCTATAAAATTTTCAATTTAGAAGAGAAGAGAAAGAAAAACCGGTGATACTTTGACTGGTACTGGGTACATGTGATCAGCATTAACCGGGCTCCTACCAGTTATATGAACTCACTGAGCTGTCGGTAAAAAACATTAATAAACTTAGAGGCTTTATATTAGCCGACAATGGGTTAATAATTTTAATTCTGTTTTAAATAAATTTTTCTCTTCATTTAAGCTTTGAAAATAGTTTAAAAAAGTTTCCCTTTTTTTCATATACTGTTTGATTGATTAGAAGTTAAAAAGAATTTCCACAAAAATTTATAGGAAGTTTATAAAAAGCACACTTCAGTCAGGATTACGACCTAGCTTCTCACACCACTTATGTTGTGTGCATTAATTTTTATACATGAACGCCAGGAACCTACAGTTTACCCGACTTCTGCGGACAAGCTATATTGCTTCGCGGAACTAGTAATTAAAAATACCATTCTCTGGGAATTAACAATAATAATAAAAAAAATTACAGATTTTATAGAAACTTTTCATGGCTATTTTTTATTTACACTCATGAGTTTTTGTCAGAAATCTGCTCAGAGAAAGTTGCCGAAGAAATTTTTTTGTTTTTCGTTTTGAACCACGGCCTTACGTCTAATAAGCCAACACACTACCTACTAGACTACGCCGACTTTTTATAATATAAAGTGGATGAAAAAGTTTCCCTTTAAAGAAAATAAAAATTCCCAGGATTTAAAAATTTTTTTGTTTAAAAAGTACACACGTTTTTCTTAATGAAAATTCACTTGTTGTTGTTATGCTATAAACACAAAATGCGGAAAAAGTACAGAAATTTTGTAAAGTTGCCTGGCCATACATCAAATAATGGATCAAACATGGCTTTTTTTTTTGTTAATGTGTTGGTAAAACTAGACCTACACGTATAGACTGAGAAAAGAGAATCTGCGTTGCAGAAATCATATGTTCTTTTTTTTCTTCTTCACAACAACAATACAATGCAGTCTTTGAAGGTTCAATTTTGATGTGTGTTGCTGTGCTAAAAAAAAGCCAATATTACCAACACACATATATGCAAAAAATTTGATCATAATCATAACAACAATTTGCTTGTGTTTTCCATATACACCCCCCCATGTATTCTTTTCTAGAGAGATTGCTGCTGTGTTTGCTGCTGCATTGCCTTACTTTTCTAACCTTTTGACAGCCTTTAATTAATTATTAATCTTTCTGTTTGTTGTTGTTGTATTTCAATTGCCGCCATTATTAAATAACTGTTGTATTGTATTAAAAAAAAAAAGAAAGAGAATCTATTTTATAATTTTAGTTTTAAATTTAAATATACTTCGTATAAGTATGTATAAATATTAGGGAGGGAATTCTAAAAATGTTTTTTTTTTGTTTTTTTTGTGTTTACCGCTTAATTTATTAATTTTTTGTTTGTTAAACTTTAATTTAAATATTTTATTTCTTTTTTTGTTTGTTTTGTTTTTGTTTTAATTTCCATTTCATGGTAGCTTATTGTGTAACTCGTAGATCTAAAAAAATGTGAGAAATCAGTCCAAGTTTGTTTTTTTTTTCTTTTTCGTATTATCATTATTAATAAGAATAATAATAATAAAAAATAATATGTTTTAATATTTATATAATATATATACAGATGTATTTATATATATAGTATATATATTATATAAATATTGTTATTATATATGTATGTATATAATATTATAATATTAAATGTTTTAACATTTATATAACATTTTACATTTTGTAAAGTATTTTTTTTATAGTAGTTTTAAGCTTTATATTGGTTTTTAATTCTTCTTTTATTTCATTTCATTTTTTCCTTTTTTTTTAAAGACAAAATTTTTAAAAAAGAAATTTTTAACGAAATTTAAAACAAAAAAAAAAACTTAAAAAAGTGAAAGAATGTAACTTATTTTTATACTCATTTTTTTATCTTTTACTTGTAAATGTTTTAATTTTTTAATTTCATTTTGTTGCTTATAAGAAATTTCTTTGATTTTTTTTTATTTGTTTAATAAATACAAGGTTTTTTGTTTTTTTTACATATAATTTGCAGTTTTTAACATCATCATCATTATTTAATCAATCATCAAACCTAAATACTAATGAAAAATCTTCTTTTAATTTTTATATTTTCCTTTTTTTGTTTAACAATCTTTACTCTCATTAATAATTTCTTTTTTTATTTTTTTTATTATTAATTTTTTTCTTTTTAAATATGTATAAAAAATTAAATAAAAAATTTAGCGTCATTAGATTTATAAAAACTGAATGCATTTGATAAATAAATTTGTGTGTTTTCAAGCTTCATTTCGAAGTAAGTGTTCGAAAAAAATTTGTTCGAAAAAAAAAGTTTTTTTTAGTTAAATTGTTCAACATATTAAAACATCATATGTACAGTGGTGGCCATATAATTAGAAATGATGTTTCTGGAACAGAGTTCTCTGGAGTCCCATTGTCCCACTCTGATGGAAAAACGTCTGTAAGACGTCCTCCAAACAAAGCCTTTGATTCCAGGTACACAGTGAAAACTGTAAAACAAATTAACAAACATACATGTTGCTAAGTCGTTTCTAATTATAAGGCCACCACTGTATGTACATACATATGTATGTATAAGCATTAAATAAAATAACAAAGTATATATAAACTTTAAATAAAATAATAAAATTTATTAAAATCATATGTATTCCTATAGCTTTTTAAAAAATAAGTTTACTTTACAAGTTTTAAAAACAGAAAATTAAAGAAATTTTAATGCAAACAAACAAATACAGAGCATGCCTACATGATACTGCCTGTACTACTGATTGAATTTGCTTTGAACGATACAAGCATGCCTGCATGATACTGAGCATGCCTGCATGATATTGCATGTACTACTGATTAAGTTTCCTTTGAACGAGTAGCAAATCACTTGAATATTTTAAAGCCTTCATCTTAAATGCAAGCTATTCAGATTCTGATCCTCTTTATATAAATAAATTTTGATTGGTAAAGCCAAGAAAAAATAAATAAATTTTCATTTAACCTTGAAACTACAGTTTTAGGGACCGAACTGAACATATTTAAAAGTTTTGTTATCTTTGTAACATATATTGAGAATGTTATTGCTTTAACAAGTTTATCCATCTCAATAAAATAAATAATTCAGGCCCTGACAAACGGTTTCCGATGTGTTTTCCATACAAATAGACAAACGTGTGAAATTGTTCGCTGTCTTACAAAAACAGGACCTGAAATATTATTTTATTGCTGGATGATAAACTTCATCTCAATAAAATAATAATTCAGGGCCTGGACAAACGGTTTCCGGTGTGTTTTCCATACAAATAGACAAACGTGTAAATTTGTTCGTTGTCTTACAAAAACAGGCCCTGAATAAACTTCTTAAAGCAAAAACATTCTCAATAAACCCCAAGGTACTTAGACAATCATTGTCGGAGTAAGTTTGAAAGGCCATCAGAAGAAAACGTTATTAAAACGTTTTAATGTTAATAAAACATTATGAAGCAATTTTAAAGTATTTCTGTTATAAACATCAATGTGAGGTTAGGTCTCTAAGGCTCACTGGAGATCATTGAAACGTTAAGTTTCTAAATTATTGTTTTACGAAGCCTATCATGTTACTAGTTTTCAGCAAAACATTTCATGATAAAAAATAAATTCTTTTTTTGGAAGTTTGAAGTACTTTAGAAGGGGAACCTTAGTATAAAATACCTGATACTTTATTTAACACGTTGACTGCCGCGGCAATTTTCAGAAAACTGGCCACTTAAGACAACATTGACTTTTTGTTCTTTTCCCAGAAGCTATTTATCGATACTAGCACTGATATAATACGATTTTATTCGTAGCTACACAAAAATGGTAGGTTTAGTGAGTACGTGATAACTTGTAGTTGGCTGCCTAGAAGGGAACGTAATCTACGAGTTATCTGGTAGTCGGCAGTCAACGTGTTAAACCGTTTTAATGTTAAAAATGTTGTTATGAAACAATTTTTAAGTATTTTTGTTATAAACACCGATGTTAGATCCTTAAGCTTCACTGGAGGAGATCATTGAAACGTTAAGTTTCTGAAATATTGTTTTAAGAAGCCTATGGTACTAGTTTTCATCAAAACATTTCATGATAAAAAATCTTTTCAAAATAAAATCTTTTTTTTTTTTTTTTGAAGTTTAAAGTACTTTAGAAGGGGCACCTTAGTATAAAATATCTGGTACTTTATTTAACGTAATTAAACAAAAAAAAGTAATTACAATACATTACATTTTAAAAATTATTTAACGCAACTACTATAATGCCAATAAACCTTTGCGACTGTCTTGAGTTACGCTTTGGAAGCAAATTCTCAAGCTAACCATATGACAATTAATCTTCTTTTTAAGCGTAATTACTGATTTACAGATTGTAACGTAAAAAATCATTTAAAAACTTTGATAGAAAAGTTATCAAGGTGACCGCAAAGACAGCTAATATAAATGTATAAAAATCTAACCTCACTTTCTTTTTATAACAACATATATTTCATTCTTTTTAAGCGTAATTACTGATTTACAAATTGAAATGTAAAAAATCATTTAAAAAATTTTGATAGAAAAGTTAACAAGGTGACCACAAAGACAGCTAATATAAATGTATAAAAATCTAACCTCACTTTCTTTCTAGAGTAAGATATTTTTCATTGGTTTTATTAGGTTTAAATGTGAAAATCCCTTCCAGCAGTACATCATTTACTGATGTTATAAGCCATTAAATATCTAGGCATTCATAACACAATGAATCAAAATGTTTATGATAACGTCGAGAACAGGAAGACTAATTATTGAAATGCCTGGTATAATAAATTGCCTTTTGCTTTTAAAACATTTAAACACTAATGTCCATATGCATAAATATTATTTTCGTTTTATAAAAGGTTTATAAATTGAAATTATACTTTTATGAGTAAGGAAATTTATGTTTAACAAAAATTTTATTCAAGGAAAAAGAAATTTACCACAGAATAGTTAAATATCTGTTTGCACATCGTTTCTTGCAAGTGATTTGCAAAGGAGATTAGTAATCATTAGACTTTACACGAAAACATAGGCAGAATTTGTCTCGAATTCGATCATTTGCAGAGGAGATTAGTAATCATTGGACTTTACACGAAAACATAGGCAGCATTCGTCTCGAATTCGATCATTTGCTGCAACAATCCTAATATGAATTCGATTTCAAGTGCATGATGTTAAATTCTAAACGTTTTTCTTTTATTCCTTGAAAAAAACTTTAGTTTCGTTTAAGTGGTATTGCAAATAAACCTTAAAAGTCGTAAATTAATAGTGGCTTACCTTCTCAAAACACCATTCAGCTCGGCTTTGAAAGGCAATAGCAATTGTTGTTCACAAGGAAATGTTAACATTGCAGGGATTGATTTCTTCTTTTGTTGCTTATTAAAATTGGAAATTAATATATTGCTTGATGTAGTACGGGAATAAATCGGAATCTGATTGTTTAATTTGATTTCGTTTAGATTATGACATGGGATTTGCTCGCAGTGAGATTGTTATGACAATTTACAGCTTTAAACTCAATAGGTTTTGAAGTACTAGGTTTAGTTTAAATATATGAAAGCTTTTTTTTCTTTAATATTAAAATTTATTTAACAATTATTCATTATTTAAAGTTGTTTTTATAATTTTTTTATATTTTATTTTGAAGAAAATAAAAAATATTGAAAGCAATTGAAAGGAAAGTCTGCTAAGATATTGTGAAGTACCAATCAATTCCTTTTCTTTTGAAAGCAAATTCTTCTTGTAGATTAAGAATCCTTCTTATTAACTAAATTAAAAGAAAACTATGAAGCTTTCCATGCACTTCCGAAAAACCAATAAAAAAAGGTTTACGTATGCCATCTAACTTAATATCGAAATTCAAAGCTTAGAGTTGTGAAAGCAAAACCTGAAGTACTTTAAGTTTATAGCTTCAAAATAATGGAGTTTTTGTTTTTACAATTAAAACTTGTTTTAAAACTTATTTTCTAAACATGCTTTAGCGAACATAAAAAAATAAAATTAATTGAGAAAAAAAAGAACAGAAATTCTAATCATAATAAAAGCTGTGTAAAAAATTTGCTTTGTTTGTATATAAAAATGCATAAGGTTTTGTTATTGTTTTGAATTCTTGCCTAAGAACAGTTACTTTCTTTCACTTTTTTTCTTTCTTTTTTTCTTTTTGTGTGTTTTTCTTTTTTAGATTACAGTCCTGGCTGGCATTTTTAACGTTTTTTCCATGCGCGATCATTTCGTTTTATTTTTTTATACACCTTTCTACACCACGTTTGCCAACACTTGTTAAAATATGTATATTCTACGTACATACATATATTTGAGTGTATGTGTTTTAGTGTGTAATACAGGTGTCCAGTCTTTGTCTTTTTTGTTTTCATACTCATTTCAAAACCGTAAAAAAAATTACAAAAAAAAAATTATGAAGAAAAATCAAAAGCAATAACAACGTTTAAAACGTTTCATTTTGTTGTTTTTGTTGTAAAATCCTATTCCAATTCATGATGATCGGCGAAAGCTACAGCGACATTAGCAGCTGCGGCAGCTGCATCGTTTTCTAATAAAACTACTTCATCATCATTATCGTCATCATCATCATCATCATCAATATCATCGTTATTATTAACTACTATATCGGGGGGATCAACTACCCCTTGTCCGCCACCACCGGCAACATCATCATCTATATGGTGTCGCTGTTGGTGGTGCTGGTGCCGGTGCTGTTGATGATGATGTTGATTAATATTGTTGTTGTTGTTGTTGTTATTGTTTAATAGCTATTGCTATGCATTATCCGTTTGTACCAGACTCATACTCATATCGGTGCCAACATAATCGCCGCCATTACCGCCGCCATTTGGCGTGGAAGCCGCTGATATCGATACTGCTGAGGGTGATAATGATGATGAGGATGATGTTGCCATCGAGGTATTAATGGAGGAAGATGAGGTGGCGGCTGCTGATATTGCCGATGTTGTTGCTTGCGCCTCTTGGGCGGCCTTTTCGGCCTGTGTGGCCTGTATGTGTGACTGCACGGATGGCGGAATGGCATGTACATCCCAGATCTCTTCGAGGAATTTTGGCAGTTTGCGATTTTTCAATTTCAACGAGAAACACATTTCGGCATTTTGATTGCCCAACGTTCGCAGTTCGGTTAGAATTGACAGAAGCTTGGCAAAGAATACAAGACTCATGGGATCGCCGCAATGGCGATTAAGTATGTAAATGCGGAGTGTATCGATGTAGTAACTTTGTATCGCTTCGACTAGTTCGGCTTCTTCGAGACCCGGCCGATCGGAAAAGATCACAATGGCAGTGAGTAAAGCATATTCGACATTGTCCACCTTCATTGAGTACATTTGTCGACAGAAATGCAGCAGATCCTCAATATTATCAGCCATGCCAGCCATTTTATAAGAGTCACGCGTATACGATCGATTATTGGCAAAAAATATCGAATCCGAATTGTGATCGTAACGGCGCGCCATACGTAACATCATAACTTCTGATGAGCAGGCCTATATAATACGATAATAAAAGTAAATAAAAAATTTGAAATAAAGAGGCGAATAGAGAGAGTGGAGGATTTACCTTTAGTAGAGTAATTTGATCTTCTTGTGGTATTTTGGTAAACGCTGGCAAACCCTTGGCAAATTCCACAATTAATTGTACTGTTAGTATAGTGATTTCCGTTATATGACGAAATGATACATCGTGTTGACTTTCATTTTCATCTGGTGAACTCTGAAAATAGAAAAATTATTTAAAAAGTTCATATCAAAACTCGTTATGTAGTCAAAGAGTTACTTATTTTTTTATTTTAAAATAATTTTTTAATTTTCCTACTAACTCTAGAGTTTACACATTCTTCCATGGCACAATTTTTTTTACAAAGGTCAAGAGGAGATTTGCATTTCAAATGCCACATACATGGGACTTACGATGTGCTCTACTTCAGAATGATTTACTGAATTCTATCTTGAGAAGTTTTTATGCCAATAGGCTGAGAGAAATGACAACATTGGCATGGGATAGTCAGTAAATTTTATGCAAAGTTCGAATTCTTAATGAATTGTTTATGAAGTTTCTGAAAAAAATCTGTCGTTCCGAGTCGACTTTAAACTGTAGGTCCCTAGCCCCATGTATAAAATTAACACGCACACAACATAAGTGGCGTGAGAAGCAAGGTCGTAATCCTGATTGAAGGCTTGTAATGGCCAATTATGTATGTATGCATGACCAGGAAGAAGCTCGACCATGCTCGACCTGTTTCGTATTATAACTTCCTCTCCATACTGAAAATTTGTAGATTGCACACGGCAGAATACAAGCAAATGATTTGCAATTGGATTCTAATTGAGTTTCCCTTTATAACGGGCACCCTTAGAAGTTAAAGACCCCGGCTCTTTTTGTAGTTTCTTTGAGGTTTTGAAGCACTCTACCGGAAGCCGATATTCAAGCTCTGCTGAGGTTTCTAATGGGATTGCTGTGGCCGAGGAATTCGCATTCATTATTGCGTAGCTAATCTCTTTGCCTTGTTTTCTACACTTTTTTGTAACTTCATTTCTTACTCCGTCCTAGGACAAACACAATTGGTTGCATGACCTCTGGAACTATCTACACATTAGCTTTACAAACCTAACCTCACCTAAAATATCACAATTTTGAATACTTTTCTTAAGTGATTTTCACTTTAAGCGAAACCGCATCAACTATATTTGGGTGTATTTTCTTATTGGAAAACCACTGCGGTCCTTGTCATGATTGGTAATAGATTTGCTGTCCGATATCCACTATAATTTCGAATGACTAGGTGTCTGTTAGAACAAAATGGATCAGATTAAGACCTTAATGAAGGCAGGATCTATGTAAGTCAAGCTATGATATGTTAAGATAGTAGGCCGAAGGCTGAATGAAGTGATATTTGGACTTCTCAGAATAGTGAATTGGTTTTCGTATTACGAGGTTATTGCTTTGTCAGGAGCATTGCACAAGTTTAATCTTTTAAATTCTGAACTGACAATAGCGAAGACATCAACCGCATACCGCATCAGCGATCTACTACGGTTCTTGTCATGATTGGTAATAGATTTGCTATGCGATATCCACTATAATTTCGAATGACTAGGTGGCTCTCCGGACAAAATGGATCAGATTAAGACTTTAAATGAGGGCAGGATCTAAGTCAAGCTGAGATATGGATCTCTATTTTTATGTTAAGATAATAGGCGAGAGGCTAAGCTTTACATTAAGGTCTGAATGCAGTGATATTTGGACTGAAAAATCTTTTTTTCCTGAGAAGTGAATTGCCTTTAGTACTACGAGATTTTTGTTTTGTTAGGAGCACTGCAAGTTTAATCTTTTAAATGCTGAACTGGCAATAGCGAAGACAATGCCTTTCCGAATATGGAATCCTAGTTTGTTAAAATCACAACAGCTGTGAAAATGTATTGCAAGTGATGTTGCTTTCCGAGAAGAGCGTCAGAAGAACACCTTGTAATCGGGAAATCGGATGTCGTACAGTTTGGCTCTCCATTTCTTGTCACCTTGACGGAGCTATCATCCATTGATGTCAGGGATGACGGAGCTATCATCCATTGATGTCAGGGATATAGCTTCGTTTACCAAACTTTCTGACTGATATTCCAGCGTGGGGTAGTCGTTGGCTCTCCATTTCTTGTCAGCTTGACGGAGCTATCATCCATTGATGTCAAGGATATAGCTTCGTTTACTTTCTGGCTGATTTTCCAGCGTGGGATAGTCGTGCTTTTTATGTGCAGCTCTTGAGCTGACCAACTGTTTCCTCTCCCTCCTGGTTTTGGTAGAACTTGGTCGGTGCAGAGATTGCGTTCATCTGTGGCATAACAACGGGCCGCTATGCGTGCTAAAGTGAGTTTTTTGATATCAGAGCTACCACTCCGACCTAACCTAACAGTTGCGAAATGGAATCAATGTATGGACGACTTCATTGAAGCATTAGAAAGATTTCAAAAGCAAAGAACAATGTACTCAACTCCTAAACCTGGACCATATTATTGTCGTGAATTAGGTTGGATTGTTAGATTGACTCTGCTCCATGTCATCATCGGTGGAGCTCTTTAAATATATTTTAAACGAGAGTTCACAGCCTAATAATCGCTTCTAATAAGGAGTGGGCGTGTCATAAGAAAAGTGACTGTTCAATGAAAAGAATTCTAATGAAGACTAGCAGCAGAGGACCGTTTTAATACGTTGACTGTCGCGGCAATTTTCACATTAGTGAGTACGAGATAACTCGTAGTTTGGCGCCCTAGAAGGGAACGCAATCTACGAGTTATCTCGTAGTCGGCAGTCAACGTCTTAAAGCATTATTCCTTTACAGAGTGTGCTAAGAAACAAGTCTTAAACTGAACTTAATTCCTATATGGGATTGAATATTTCTTTTATTTAGTCTTACCATTATACGCTTGAGATCTTCCTCGGATGGCTGTTCATAGCCATCTTGATACCATATTAATTTATATATGACTGCCAACTGATTGTACGATAAAGGCGGTATATTACGTGCTTGACATTTAGCCAAAATATCATCAGGTAACAGCTACAGAAATGAAAGAAAAAAAGATTTTAGCCTTAAAAAGTCACGTGTTTTTCTGATTGATCTTACCGGACACGTTGGATGCGTTGGCGGTTCGCAAGTCATTAAATCGAGTATTTCCTTTTTAATTTCCGTTGCACAAACACTCGTCTGTATTTTATCTTTTTCCTTTTGTGCCTTCTTTTCGCGCCTCTTCATTGCACATTGATTTTCGGGCACCACACACTCCGGTCGCATGCCAACCGCTAAACATTTTTTCAGCCGGCATTCTTGGCATTTGCGTCGCATGTACATGTCCATTTCGCAGGCATGACCAAATTTACAACAATAAACGGCATTTTTGGTAACACTCCGTCGAAAGAAACCCTTACAGCCTTCACAGGTAAGTGCATTATAGTGGTAGCCGGACGCCCGATCACCGCACACCAGACACAGTTCTTCCTGTAGACGGGGCGCAGGTCCTTTTTTGATTTTCTTAACATCACTAGCATCGCTGGTTGAGAAGCCATTAAGACTGCTCGAGGGTGAAAGATCATCGCGGCCTGGAAATAAAATAAAAAAAATCGGGACAAAAATTAAAAAAAGATTTTCCAGTTTTAAATTGTTTAAAAAGAAGAAGATTTATTGGCTGAAGGGGGGAAAAAATTATAAAATTTAATTGACATGCCATTGTCTGCATTTGAGCATCCACAATGTATTTGGATTTGCAACTCCGTCCATATAAAGCTAAGTTCACGCAGCAGTTAATCCCGCCTGACTATTCAACAACACCGTAAATGAGCAGATTGAGTGCCACAGCAACAAGTTTCTTCAGCGATGTGTGTCTCATATTTTACTCGGCGTTCCCACGACAATCGGATCTACACTCCGGAATGACCCGATTACACATCGGCCAAGGATTGCCAACCCAGCGAAAGCTGTTTCAACCGATATCTCACTCGGTTGGTATATCAATCAACAAAATAGTGACAGAGGGCCAGAAAAAACCATCACATCTAAAAACAGTGACTGTTCGATGTTCATTACGTTCTGGAGATTGTCGAAAATGACCCTAGAAAAACCGTTACCGTTAGATTCAATGCGCTCTGGCCATATGGTAACCGATATAGATTCCAGTGAATTGCATACATTAAGGGTGAAGTCGATTAGTCGCCGTGGTCTAGAGACGAAAAGCCAGGGTGCGTATCTCAGGTCAGACATCAAAATGAAATATGAAAAAATAATATTTCTTCGGCGACTTCCTCTCAGCAGATTTCTGGCAAAAACTCTAGAGTAAATAAAAAATGGCCATCAAAAATCTGTCGTTCGAACTCGACGTTAAACTGTAGGCCCCTGGCACCCACATATAAAATTAACACAACATGAGTGGTGTGAGAAGCTAGGCCGTAATCCTCACTGAATGGTTGTAATGGCCAATTATGTATGTACATATGTTCTGATAGACCCCCATTAGAAAGATTCGGAAATGGAGGATAATGGGTCATAAGCTTATGCATAGTAACTACTAGTCCAACTAGCGTAATAAGATAACTTCTATAAATACTAGTCACAGCCTAACACCAATTATGATCCTAATGCGCTTAAAGCTGTCGAATAATCATAGCACAAGCAGGTTTTCTGGCATTCTCGCTCTACAGTTCTTAAACCACAATCAACCCCAACCTTAAGTGTAGACTCTGGAGAAACGATCGTGTAATTGATATTCGAAACAGGCCATTTGATGTCTGTCTTATATAGACAATTGCTTCCAGATTAGCACGCAACAGTCAAATGAGAAAGTCTCGTGCTATTTTAGATTATCCGATCCTTATGTATTGTATTTAGACTTCAGAATACAAGGATCTTAAATCTCTTTAACCATCATTAAGGCCGCGATTATCACGATTACTTTCCCGGTAATATCTAAAACAGATCACAGCTCTCTAAATAACTCTGTAGTCGTCTTGAAAATCACTGCAATAATGTCGTCTCTGCTCGGTTAAACTGGGCACTGTCAGGTCTTTTAGGCAGCCGAAGGACATGCGAAATATCGCTACGTGCCACTGAATTAATTTGGATAAAGAAGAGGACTGATTGTCTTCTTTCCTTAAATTGCATGGCGCACTGTTGATTGGTGATCTCACAGGCCACTGGAATAATGGAAGGCAAGACGATAGACTTGTTTTATGTAGAAACTGTGGACCTAAACGGGTGGAAGTAATTATGTCTGCCTTGCCGTTAAGAGGCAAAGATTAGTAACTTCTCGTACTCTAGCATCTTTGACTGAACTTTTTAAGGCTTAGCATCACTTTTTTTGTAGATGAGATAGTTTGCCATAGGAAATGTTTGATCCCCCGATTGGATGACTACCTTCACATAAATTTTGTTGAGATCAGAGATCAGCAATGAATCGTTTTTTTGCATCTCATAAGCACTCATGAATTTTGAATATAAGTGAGTCAACAATATTGAAACTTAACTATGTATGTACTCTGATTCATTTCATACTCACTACAACGTTGATTTATAAGTTTAGGTTGCAATGAGTATGCGTACAACGTTGACATCAAACACATACCATTCGAAATGTGTTTGATTCATAAGCCGCCTGCTCATTTAGATTCATAACTTTAGAAAAATACTCCAATAATACTTACAAATGATTCGAGTGACTCGACCCATAAGCAAAAAAGACAGAGCAGCAAGCAGAGCAAACACACAACCTTCTAGTGAGTATTTTAGTGTTCGTACGCGAATCATAATTATTATGTGATGCTTCGTGTATATGTTGAGTTATGCAGAGTCGAAGTCAAGAACGTCATACGTGTTGTTAAGTATGAATATGATGAGTACTTCAAACATTGAATATGAGTAGAGAGAGGTTCCATGATATTAATATAAGTATGAATGCGTATACATAAGTAGTAGAAATTATGAGTATGATTCGATTCTACTCATCTTTTTGAATACTCATTGCTGATCTCTGGTTCCATGATATTAAAATAAGTATGAATGCGTGTACATAAGTAGTAGAAATTCTGAATATGATTCGATTCTACTCATCTTTTTGAATACTCATTGCTGTCCTCTGAATCATAGCCTATAACAGGTGTTTAATTTCGTTTTACCATCGAATGGTAATTGCAACCCTTTAGCCTGGTTTACAACCTAGCTTTTAACATAACCATTCATGTTGTGTGTGATAATTTTATTCATGAGTGGCGGAACCTAAACTGGTATTTCGTTTACGAATGACAGATTTTTGAGGAAGTCATGGGAGAAACATTTTTTTTTTTGCATATTTCGTTTCATTCGAGATGTCAGAAGATGAGAGAGGGTTTGAACTATGGGCTCGGCTCTCTACCTACTAGAGCACGTTGACTGCCGACTACGAGATAACTCGCAGATTGTGTTCCCTTCTAGGGCGCCAAACTACAAGTTATTTCGTACTCACTAATGTGAAAAACTCAAATTATCGTTTTTTTGGCAAGTTTTCTGAAAATTGCCGCGGTAGTCAACGTGTTAGATTACGGAGACTTGGGCGTCTTATCAAGAAATATTAAATTTCGGTGGCGCTTGTTATAGGCTGCTGACGTCTTAAGTAAATTCGAAAATGCAACCGAGATGACCTGATATGAAGATTAAAAGCAAGAATGATTCACAAAAAAACAGATCCAATGAAATTCATTATCTTGCGCCTTAGACGGACGGTCTACAGATTATAAAACGCAACAGTGGTGGCCTTATAATTAGAAACGACTTAACAACATGTGTATGTTTGCTAATTTGTTTTACAGTTTTCACTGTGTACCTGAGATCAAAGGCTTTGTTTGGAGGACGTCTTACATACGTTTTTCCATCAGATTGGAACAAATTAAACTTGAATTCGTCACTCCAGAGAACTCTGTTCCAGAAACATCGTTTCTAATTATAAGGCCACCACTGTATACATAGAAAAACAAGAAGCGTAATTGATTTCTAATAACTTTAAAGTCTTTCCCATATCCGGTAAGTAGTTTTATTGGCTGGCAAAAATTTAAATTTCAAAAATTTTATTCCTTTTTTTTTTTAAAGGGCTGCAGGGGTAAATACTCGTAAATTGGGGCCGCATTGCGCAGTTGAGCAAAAGCAAAAGAGGTTGATAATGAAACGCCAATTTAGAATTTTTTTATTCTTCGTTTTTTCTTTTTTTTTTAAATAAAATTTAACTTTTATTTATGCGTGTTTTTTTTATCGAATCTGTAGAGTTTCTTTTCGAGTTTCGTTTTGTATTTTGATTTTGTCTTAATACGCCCGCCCAGATAAAACACGAGAGATTTGAATATTTGAAGGTTTTTGTTCGTTTGATAAGAATTTCAATTCAGAAACACACAAAATTTATGTCGTTTGCTTCTGTTTTTTTCTTTCCAGCGATATGACGTCAAATTAACAAACGGCGATCTGCATAAAAAGTATGTGTTTTTGTTGTTATTTAACACGTACGTTTATAACAATTTGATATTTTACATAAAAAAACAAATTATAAATACAAATCAGATCACAAACAGTCCTTCATATGCATACATACATACATATATACATGCGTACATATATATTCCTTGTATAATACAACCACAATCAGTCTGATTGAGATCAGTCTGCTACAACACAGTTAACAAATGAAGAGCGAAAGAAGATCAGCCATAATAATGTGTGTATGTATGTATGTAAGTATGTATGAATGTGTCAAATGTTTAACGGTTTCTTTATGGTTTTATTTTGTGAAATATAACGGTTGTTTATTTTTTGTTTATCCAGTTTATATTCAGTGTTGTTTACCCACCATTTTTGTTAAGACATTTTAATGTCAAAAGAAAAAAAAATTAAATCGAAATGCTAAACTCAAAACTAAGCTCAATTTCTATCCATCAATTGCTACTTGATCTCAATCAGAGATCAGCAATTATGAGTATTTAAAAAGATGAGTAGAATTGTATCATACTCATAATTTCTGATACTTATTACGCATTCATACATACATACATAATTGGCCATTACAACCCTTCAGTCAGGATTACGGCCTAGCTTCTCACACCACTCATGTTGTGTGTGTTAATTTTATACATGAGTGGCGGGCGGGACCTACAGTTTAAAGTCGACTCCGAACGACAGATTTTTGAGAAACTTTTCATGGCAATTTTATTTTACTCTCAGAGTTTTTGCCAGAAATCTGCTGAGAGGAAGTGGCCGAAGAAATATTTTTTTCATATTTCGTTTTTATGTCTGACCTGGGGTTTCGTGGCCTTACGTCTAATAAGCCAACACACTACCTACTAGACTACGGCCACTACGCATTCATACTTATTTTAATATCATGGAACCAGAGATTAGCAAAGAGTATTCAAAAAGATGAGTAGATTCGAATCATACTCATAATTTCTGATACTTATGTATACGCAATCATACTTATTTTAATATCATGGAACCTCTCTCTACTCATATTTAAAGTTTGAAGTACTCATCATATTCTCATACTTAACAACACGTATGATGTTGTTGATTGCCATTTCTCCATAACTCAACATATACACGAAGCACTACAAAATAAATATGAATCGCATACGAACACTAAAATACTCACTAGAAGGTTGTGTGTTTACTCTGCTTGCGCTGCTCTGTCTTTTTTTGATTATGGATCGAGTCACTCGAATCATTTGTAAGTATTATTTAAAGTATTTTTCTAAAGTCATGAATCTAAATGAGTAGGTTGGCTTATGAATCAAACATATTTCGAATGGCATGAGTTTGATGTCAACGTTGTACGTATACTCATTGCAACCTAAACTTATAAATCAACATTGTGGTGAATACGAATGAATCAGAATACATAGTTAACTTTCAATATTGTTGACACACTTACATGTATTCAAAATTTCATGAGTGCTTAATGAGTAGCAAAAAAACGATTCATTGTTGATCTCTGATCTTAACAAAATCGAAATTAAGTTGCTCATGCAACCGGGGGATCAAACATTTAATATGGCATTCCCTATCCCATCTACAAAAATGTGATGCTAAGCCTTAAAGAGTTCAGTCAAAGATGCTAGAGTATGAGAAGTTACTTATATTTGCCTCTTAACGGCAAGGCAGACATAATTACTTCGTTACCCGTTTAGGTTCACAGTTTCTACAAAAAACACGTCCATCGTCTTGCCTTCCATTATTCCTGTGGACTGTGAAAACACCAATCAATAGTGCGCCATGCAATTTAAGGAAAGAAGACAATCAGTCCTCTTCTTTATCCAAATCAATTCAGCGGAACGTAGCAATATTTAACATCTCCTTCTGCTGCCTAAAAGACCTGACAGTTTAATAGAGCAGAGACGACATTATTGCAGTGATTTTCAAGACGACTACAGAGGTATTTAGAGAGTTGTGATCTATCTTAGATATTACCGAGTAAGTAGCCGTGATAATCGCGGCCTTACTGATGGTTAATGGGATTTAAGAGCCTTGTATTCTGAAGTCTAAATACAACACATCAGGATCGAATAATCTCAAAGAGCACGAAACTTTATCCTTTGACTGTTGCGTGCTAATCTGGACGCAATTGTCTATTTAAGACAGAAATAAAATGGCCTTTTTCGAATCTCAATTACAAGATCGTTTCTCCAGAGTCTACACTTAATGTTGAGGTTGATTGTGGTTTAAGAACTGTAGAGCGAGAATGCCAGAAAACCTGCTTGTGCTATGATTACTCGCAAGCTTTGAGCGCATTAGGATCATAATTAAGTAGTGACTAGTATTTATGAGAGTTACCTTCTTACGCTAGGTGGAGTAGTAGTTACTAAGCATAAGCTTATGACTCTGGCCCGGCCATGCCGTTCGAATGGAGGAAGATGCTCCGGTGAGACGAGTATTTGATGCGGGGGTCTGCAGAAGTCGGCGAAGAGGACGTCCTTATTTGCGTTGGAAGGACCAAATCGAGGAAGCCCTGCCATTAATTGGTATGACCAACTGGCGTAGGCGCGCAAGAAGCAGAGGCGCCTGAAAGGGTGTGTTATGGCAGGCCGAAATCCGTTAATCGGGTTGTTAATGGCCAATTAAGTAAGCAAACTTATGGCTCATTATCCTCCATTGCCGAATCTTTCTAATGGGGTCCATTAGAACAACTAAATAGTGAACTTAACTTATAGTATCAAGCAAAAACTTCCATGCTAATGCTTGCTGTAAATAACTTTTTCTGGGTTCTTAAATACCTACATGTACATAGGCTGGATAAGTTTGAATTTATTTAAATACCCACTACTTGACTGGCATTTGACGGAAGGATTACCAAATCCTCGTACCTATCACACCTTTTTGATTTCTGCTCCCATCTTCTTTTTATTTTTCTTTTGCTTTACCGTTCGTTAACACTTTCACGCCGGCACTTTAATTCATGTTTGTCGCCTACTGGCGGCTGCGCCTAATGCTTTTCGCTCCATCGTGACGTGACTCTCAGGTATTTTTTTGCGGCAATTGAATTGTTAAAGATCTAAATATTTGGTATTACGTATCGTTTAATAGCATGATCAATTGCGTACCACCGGTGGTACACGCCGCCCGATAAGACAACCTAGTGTGGGCCACCGGTGGTACGCGCCGCCATATAAGGCAGTCTAGTGTGGGCCACCGGTGTTACGAGCCGGCGAGAACGTGTTAATCAAGTTTTTCTAGCTAAGATCGCGATGTACCTGCTTTTTGTAGCATAATCTAGAATAATAGAGTTGCCAACTATCTCTGCTTAAATATAGGATCATGTGTTGTTATTTTATGATAAATAATGAAGAACTTTCTACGCCATTTCTGTAAACGTCGCTATGACAAACAGATTTAATCAGGAAGAACTAATTGGGTTTGAGTGAATTTTTTTTTTTTTTTTGGTATTACAGGCCCGTCTGTATTTCTTTTTACTACATTTAATACCTCAAATAGCTCATCAAATCTCATATAATCACACGGAATATAAAGGAATATAAAGTCAGCCCACTTTTCTTAGGGAATTTTTGTTTCTATTTTCCTAATTGTAAAGGGTGTGGTTTTTTTCTTCTTTTATTTTGGTTTCTGTGTCTTCTTTATATGTTTTATTTTGCCTTGTTTTGTTTTGCTTACAAAAAGGGAGGGAAATTACCGAAAATATAATTCGCCTTCATTTCTTTTTTCGTTTTCTTTTTTTTGGTACAATTTTCGCAATAAATATTTAATTTCCCAAAACAAATCACACATCAAAAGACATAAGAAAAGCAACGGCGGCGGCGGCGGCGTTAGCAGTGGCGACGGCGACAAGTGCATTAAAAATAATATTCAGTTACTCTTCAGTGTTGTTTTTTTGTTTCTTCCTTTTTTTTTGTTTGTTTGTTTGCTTCTTTGAATCATAAGATAAAATAGACAACTTGTGTTGGTAGTGTTACCCTTTTTTTCAATTTCTACCCACTTTTCTACAGTTTTTTTCCGTGTGTGTATGTTTTTTTGCTGTTTTGTTCTGTTGTAATATTTCTTCTTCTTTTTTGATACACTTTTTCTTGTACAAAAAGTAAACATACAAATAAATATGTAAACATTAACAAATGTATACATATTTACAATGGTATTACTATGTTAAATGACTAGAGATGATATATATTACAACTATCAAGAGATATATGTACATATATGTATGTATGTAACATATAGAGATATTATAGATACATTTCAAGAGTGTATATACTATATATATGTATATATATATATATGTATACATATATTGTATTTGAAAAGGTATTCATTTTTACATTCGTTATAGTTATAGTATATGCACTTGAACTGCATTCACATCTATAAATATATACAAACACACTCACATACATATACAACCATGCTTTGCACAGCCACAGCTATAGCTAGCTATCATAATATATTTTGCACTGTACTCTACTCTACTAATACAACTACTATTCCCTCTATACTGCCTATACTACGGCTTGCCTGTATATGTTTGTAACACTGAGAACTACAAAATTTTATAGAGAGTACTCTATGCGTACACTCTGAGTATGTGTTTTTAGTTGTTATTATGCTGCTGCTGTTGTTGTTGTCATTGCGGTGGTTGCACTTGAAGGCAAACTACTCTCGTGCAAATGTCAGCCATGCAGACAGCCAGCCAGCCAGGCAGCCAGCAAAATAACAGCCTTAACGCTATGGATTATATGTATGCCATCATCATGACATGCCATCTATCTATCTACTATACTCCCCATCTATACAAATAAACTCTCGCTCTCTCTCTCTCTCTCTCTGTTTTGCTCTCTTTTCATTATATATGTATGTACATAGTACATAGTACGTATATATATTATATATCTTGTGTATAGGTAAAGTTTATATCTGTGCCCTTCACCTCGGTCGCTTGACTTTTATGTGGCAGTGGATGAAACATTTTTTTTACACTTACACACACACATACACCTCTATTCACACAATAAGCACTGTGCACGTGCATTGTTGCATAGTTATGCAAAAGTTTATTGACGTATAATTTTCTATTTCGTTTTTCTTCCATTTTTCTATTTTACTGTTTTTGTGTTTTTGTTTTCCTTTTTCTTTCTTTTCATGGGCTCTGTTTTTGTTTGTTTGTTTGTTTTTTTTTTTTGCATTTTAATTCAAGCAAAAGTGTATTTTAGTATAGAAAACGACCGAAAGACCAACAAACCCACCAAACACAACACTGCAACAACAATAACAAAAACAATAACAACCACTATAACACTTTACTTTACACACCACACTCATACTCTCTAAAAGAAAAAGAAGAAAAATATTTTACTTTTGGTACACAAACATGCATGAATGTATGTATGTATGTGTGAAAAAAAGTCTATTTATTTGCTACTTCTTAGTATATATATGTACATACAACAACAAAAGCAAAAAGCAAAAGCAAACGAAAAAATATTGTAAAATTATATTGGAAAACTTGGCTTAAGCACGTTTTTCCATTTGCATGGCATTATGCCACTTTCCTTCCATACCTTCACTTGCTTTTTGCAACACATGCACTAGGAAAATTACAAAAAGTAAAGAAAAAAAAACATAAAAACATGAAAATCGAAAAAGAAGACGAAGAAGCAGAAAATGTTGGGTCATTGGAGAGACATACAGAAGACCATCATAAAGAATTATTCACGTACATATTTACATTGCACATGCATGATAGAAAAGCAAAACAAAATGTAAATAAAACATACACATACACGCTCACAGACAACAACATGCCATCGATAATTTTAATGTTATCGAAAAACCCATGAAATTTTCTTAATGTAAAGAAAAATAATTTCAAATTATCAACAAAAGTATTGTTATCGATAAAAAAGAAAAAATATCGATATTTTATATGTTATCGAAATATAAAAAAAAAATAAAACAGCATTTTTAATTGCAGAAAAGGAAAAAAATTGAGAATTAAAGTAGAAATTGTCGAAAAATGGTGTTCGCCGTAGTCTAGTAGCTAGTGTGTTGGCTTATTAGACGTAAGGCCAGGATTCGAGCCCCAGGCCAGACACCAAAACAAAATACAAAAAGTATTTCTTCGGCAACTTCCTCTCAGCAGATTTCTGGCAAAAATTCTGAGAGTAAATAAAAATTGCCATGAAAAAGTTTCTCAAAAGTTTCGGTGTCGACTTTAAACTGTAGGTCCCGTCACTCATGTATAAAATTAACACACACGGAGTGGTGAAAGAGGCTAGGCCGTAATCCTGACTGAAGGGTTGTAATGGCCAATTATGTATGTATGTATTGTTATCGATAAAAAAAGAAAAACTATCTAATATCGATATTTTATATGTATGTTATCGAAATCCAAAAAGAGATAAAACAGCATTTTCAATTGTACAAAAGGAAAAAAAATTGAGAATTAAAGTAGAAATTATCGAAAAATAGAAAATAATAGCTTGCATTGATATTTTAAAAGTTATCGATAAAATAGAATATGTAATTTTCCGTAAGGAAAAAAGGAAATTTGAAATTATCAATTAAAGTAGAACGACAGATTTTTAAAAAACTTTTCATTCCAATTTTATTTTTCTTCGCAGAAGACTGCTCTTGACAGAAGACTGCTGGGAGGAAGTTATCGAAAGAAATATTTTTTTATATTCCGTTTTTATTTGAGATAGAGTTTGAACCACGGCCTCTCATCTAATCAGCCGACACAGGACATACTAGACTACGGCAACTGCTTTGTCCCAAAAACATATAGTTTACCCGCCACTCTCGGGACAACACTAAAACAACAGAGCTTTTGGGGCATAAAATATTAATTTTAGCTTGCATAGTCAGAGTAAGCAGTTTGGCAATACCAAGTAGAAGAAACATTACCGAAATTTAGAATCCAACTGCAACTCAATATTATACGAGGTCAACAATAATGAGTCAATATACCTAAGTAAAGTAAGTAAAAAGTTATCGATAAAACTAAAAACTTTTTGCTGCAGTCTTCTTGTTTAATACGTTGACTGCCGACTACGAGATAACTCGTAGATTGTGTTCCCTTCTAGGGTGCCAACTACGCGTTATCTCGTACTCACTAAACCTATTATTTTTGTGTAGCTACCAATAAAATCGTATTATATCAGTGTTAGTATCGATAAATAGCTTCTGGGAAAAGAACAAAAAGTCAATGTTGGCTTGCTCGGCCTGTTCTCTGAAAGTTGGCGCGGCAGTCAACGTGTTAAATTTAATTTCGCTTCAAATACGAAGGCGAAGAAAATGCCACAGATTTTACAGTTTCGTTATGATAAAAATCCGATAACACTGGCTATTAGACAGAATAAAAAATATCGTTTAAGATCCTGACTAAGCAGATGTCGGAAATCAATTTCCTAAATGTCAATAAAGTTATTAAAATCATTTTGTGCGAACGTTAGGTGAATGAGATAAGCCACTCAAAAGTCACGGATGGCCTTGCCTTCATTTAAGCATAAGACAGGAGAGAGAATGATCGCTTTATTAAATGAAAACCTACTTGAGCTCACAAAATGCAAACCGTTGTGAAACCACTTTAAGCGATGCTTGAGAGCAAACTGGCAAGTCCTGATTAACCTGTCTTGCCACCAGCATTAGGGCATTAAGACACGACTCCATTTATGTCAAGAATAAAGTGTTGGATCTGAAATTCATTAGCGATAGACTATCAGTTAAGCTATCGATATAAAGGGTGTTTTTTATAGAGGTATAGAACTTTAAGTTGGCATTACTTTTCAAGATGGCGACCGATTTAACAGCTGTCAAGTGATTTATTCTTGGTTTGGTTTGGCAATTCATCATGAGTAGACTCACGCCTGAACAACGCTTGCAATTTTAGTGCAATTTTATTTCGAAAATAATGGTTCGGTGCGGAAAACGTATCGCGCACTACGTCCATTTTATCGTCGACAAAATCGTCCATCAGAGCAGTTAATTCGATTAACCATGGAACGTTTTCGCACCACGTTTACTCTTGATTGATAACTCGCATCCCCAGAGACGCTGTACGGTGCGTGCACAAGAAGCTATTGCTGCTGTAGAGCGTAGCATTGAAGAAGACCTGAATGAGTCCATCCGCCATCGAGCACAGGAATTGGATCTGTGTCCATCCAGCTTTATGGAAGATTATGCGAAAGGATCTTGGTTTGCGTGCTTACAAAATCCAACTCGTGCAAGATTTGAAGCCAAACGATCATCAAGTAAGGCGTAGATTCGTCGAATGGGCCCAAAACGAGATTACCGTTGTTCCCGATTTTCATAAGCGAATTTTGTTTAGCGATGAAGCGCACTTCTGGTTGAATGGCTACGTCAACAAACAAAACTGCCGCATTTGGAGTGAAGGTAATCCTTAAGTGTACAACATGATTAGAGTTTTAGCCAAACAAAGAACTGGTCTCAACATTGTTCATATAAATGCACAGAGTCTGAACAATAAAATTGATGAATTTAGGCATTTATTCGTAGCAGCTGAAATCGACATTATTTGCGTCTCCGAAACTTGGTTTCCTCTGGATGTTCAGGATTCAGTTTACAGTCTACAGGGCTTTAAGCTTTTCCGGTCAGACAGGAAAATCTTAGTTAACAATACGGCAACGAGGGCAAAGGGTGGCGGAGTTGCAATTTATGTTCGAAACGGTATTCCGTGTAAAGTAAGATTAATGACTGAAATTGGTAGTCAAATTGAATATTTATTTCTTGATATTTCACCTACACATAGGAAGAAAGTTTTATTAGGCTGTGTTTATAGACCGAATTCCAACATAAATTTTGATCCTTTTATTTCTATTCTTGAGGAAATTTCCATTCTATATGACGACATTATTATTATTGGTGACTTTAATAATAATCTTTTACTAGATAATACGTTAACTGCTTCAATGTTGTCTCTACATCTTAATCCTGTGAATGTGTCCTTACCAACTCACTTCCATTCTACTTCCAGTAGTCTAATAGATCTTGTATTTGTTAATGATATGACTAAGGTACTTTTATATGATCAAATCTCAGCCTCTTGCTTTTCCAACCATGATCTTCTTTTCTTAACTTATAATCTGCCTATGAGTCCTGTGGACAGGCATATCACATACCGTGACTTCAAAAGTATCGATTTTGCAGTTTTGAATAGTAGTGTTGATAATATCTGTTGGAACCAAATCTACTCACTGGATAATGTAAATGACCAGGTGGCACTAATTCAGGAAAATGTTCGTCTGCTATACGACAGTTGTGTTCCTGTCAGAACTAAACTTGTTAGAGCCAAACACCAACCGTGGTTTAATGCTGAAATTAAGGCTTTAATTTATGAACGCGACATTGCCTACAGGCGATGGAAGAGGTTCAGAACGGACGATCTGAAAGCCATCCATAGGTCAGCTCGTAGTGAGGTTACCAAACGCATTAAGATTGCAAAAACATTGTTTTACGTCGGGAAGTTCGCTTCCGCATTGGATAATAAGGCTAAATGGAAGGTAATCCGTGATATTGGTGTTGGAAAAAAGTGTCATAATACTTCTGCTGATGTCGATGTAAACGCTCTCAATGATAAATTTGTTAATATCAGTGTTCCGACCCCTGATAGTGACATATATAATGACCTTTGTTTTGTTCCGCTTGAAAATCCATTTAGTTTTCGTTGTGTTAATCAGCTCGAGGTTTTGGAATGCTTATCTTCGGTAAAATCGAATGCGGTTGGTTCTGATGATTTAGATCCTCTGTTTTTGAAAGCTTTGTCACCTAGGCTTTTGCCGTATTTGACTCATTTATTCAATACAGTCTTAACTATGTCGTCCTTTCCTGATGAATGGAAACAGTCGAAAACCATTCCCATTCCTAAATCCAACAACGAATTCAGGCCAATTGCCATTCTTCCATTCCTGTCTAAAGTAATGGAAAATCTCATGGCTAAACAAATAAATAGTTATCTCGTGAGTAATAACTTCATATCTGATAAGCAGTCGGGATTTATGAAAGCTAGGAGCTGCACTACTGCTTTAGTCAATGTAGTTGATGACCTTAGGTTGGAACTAGATGAAAATTACATAGCGTTTTTAGTTCTTCTGGATCACACCAAGGCTTTTGATACGGTTGACCACAAAATATTATTGAGGAAGCTACAGACCCTGTTTCATTTTTCTAACTCAGCTTGTAATCTGATACGTTCTTATCTTGTGAACAGATCACAACGAGTTTATCTTAACGGCAAGATCTCGAATTCGCTAAGCGTTGGAAGAGGTATTCCTCAGGGATCAATATTAGGGCCTCTCTTGTTCTGTATATACATTAACGACCTGCCTGATGTTTTGGATAATTGTAGCGTACATATGTACGCTGATGACGTTCAGATCTATAGAAGCACGCGTATAGAGGATATCCAACTATGTATAGACACCATCAACTGTGATTTACGAAAAATTGTCAACTGGGCTAGGTCCAATGGACTTTGTATAAATCCCTCTAAATCTAAATGTTTATTGCTCTCCAGAACTAAGAGAGCATTTGTTGTGCCGGATATTATTATCAGGGGGAATAAAATTGACTTTGTTGAATCAGCATCCAATCTGGGTGTTATCTTTAATAGTCGGCTAACGTGGTCTAACCACATTAACGTCATCGTTGGTAAAGTTTATGGTATGCTTAGGAACTTGTGGGCTGTTATAGATTCGACTCCCTTTGCCATACGTATGCAACTGGCTAAAACGTATTTGATTCCTGTCCTTTTATACGGATGTGAAATTTTCGCAAACTGTGATACTGACGATAGGCGGAAACTCAACCTGGCTTATAATAATATAGCCAGATATGTTTTTATTAGGGGACGTCGAGACCATATATCACAATTTTCATACCGGATATTCGGAGTTAATTTTGATAATCTATTAAATATAAAATGCCTTATTCTCCTCCATAAGATTATTACTCTAAAACAGCCAATATACTTATTTAGTAGGATTACATTTGCTAGATCCAACCGCGGTATGAAGATTATCCAACACAGACATAGGACGCTTTTGTCACAACGCCAGTTTTTTATACACACCATCAGTCTTTGGAATACACTACCTAATTATATTCAGAACATAGGCAATGCAACCAAGTTCAAAAAGGAGCTATACATTCTGTTTAAGTAGTTTTTAGCATATCTTGATTTTTTTTTTGTGAATTTTTTTCTCTCTATTTCTATTAATGATTATTTTTAATTTTTAATTTTTTTAATTAATTTATCTTTAAATTTCATTGTATCTTAGTATATGTATATATTTTTACTTTGTTTGTATATTTCTTTATATTTGTATATATTGTTCTTTGTAGTTTTCCTAATTTATTTTTTACATATATTCATTTTTTTATCCTTTTTTTGTATCGATTGCTATTTCCCGTGATTTTAACACGTTCTTATTCATTTTTATTTATACATTATTTCAAACATTTCATTACATATATATTCAATGATTTGTTATTATTTTGTTTCTTTGATGTACTCCCATAGCACTTTCATTTATAAGATTATTATCTTGTTGTGCTATGACTAATAATAAATAAATAAATAAAAAAATAAAAAAAATAAATAAAAAAAAGTATGTGGAAACACTGTTACATCCAGAAAAACTGACTGTTTGGTGCGCTTTATGGGCTGGTGGAATCATTGGTCCGTACTTTTTCAAAAACGATGGTGGCCAGAACGTTACAATCAATGGTGATCGGTATAGAGCCATGATTACTAACTTTTTCATTCCCGAATTGAATAACCATGATGTCCAGGGGATGTGGTTTCAACAAGACGGCGCAACATGTCACACAGCTCGTGCCACAATAGATTTATTGAAAGACACGTTTGGTGACCGCATAATTTCACGTTTTGGTCGTGTGAATTGGCCTCCAAGATCTTGTGATTTAACACCGCTAGACTACTTTCTGTGGGGCTATGTAAAGTCATTGGTCTATGCGGTAAAGCCACAAACGCTTGACCATTTGGAAGACAATATTCGCCGTATTATTGCCGATATGCGGCCACAAATGTTGGAAAAAGTCATCGAAAATTGGACGTCCAGATTGGACTACATCCGCCGCGACAGCCGTGGCGGTCATATGCCAGAAATCATATTTAAAATGTAATGCCACACGATTATCTTTCGGATAAATAAAATTCATGTCAATCGAATAATCCATCGTTGTTTTATTGCAACTTAAAGTTCTATACCTCTATAAAAAACACCCTTTAGAATGAATCAAAGATAGAGAGAGAGAGAAGTCTATATTGGATCAGAGATGGACATTGGCTTGCTTAACTAATCTACAAACTATGCAGAACTTATTTGCAAATAAGCAAAGTCTTTATGCACGCCTAGCCATTATGTAAAGATCCGAGATTATAAATGGTACGCTTCTTATCAAATTTAACCATAAGAATCGGGGAATAAAGCAGGATTGATGCGGGAATCTGCGGAAGTCGGCGAAGAAGACGACCTTGTATCCGTTGGAAGAACCAAATCGAGGAAGCCCTGTCATCGATTGGTGTGACCAACTGGCGTAGGCGCACAAGAAGCAGAGGCGCCTGGAAGAATGTGTTGCAGTAGGCCGAAATTCGTTAAACGGGTTGTTATGGCCAATTAAGTAAGTAAGTGTTACTCCTAGCCGAGGTATTCGTTAGAAGTACGTCTACAATATGCACACATTTACCCGAGATATTCCGAGATGAGCAGTAGATTGACACAAAACTACTGCGCAGGATATAATCAAGAAAGTTGCGGCATAGACTGTGCAGTTTAGATTTAAAAGTTGCTGTCGAAAAATGTGTGATTAACGTACAGCTTTCAGAGAGAATTGATAGACTTTTCGTTGAAAATTCCTAACTCCGGATGGCCTTTATCTCGGCCTGAAGCATGCTACAATTGTATGGGAGTCGGAGAGGTATTGTAAGTATAAATCCATCGTTGAAAAGATTTTCTTTTACTCAGCCTTTTAAGGCGTTAGTGTAGGTAGGTAGGTAGGTTGGTGTGGTAGCTTTGATACCAAAAGCTCACTTGAGCAGGCATAGCGGCCCGTTGTGACGCCACAAGTGAACGCAGTCCCTGTACTGACCAAGTTCCACTAAATTGGGGAAGAAGTTGGTCAGCGCAAGGGCAGCACATTAAAAGCACGAAGGCGTTGCTCTGTCTTTTGGGAATTCGTAACGAAATTATTGAAACGTTTCCAATTTAGCTTTTCTTTAATTCTCAAGACGATTCAAACGTGTTGGTAGGTAGTATTGTTTGTAGGTTCTTAAGAAATATGCTCTTTTTTACAACACTTTTCTTTTTCGTTTTCGTTTCGTTTCGTTTTTATTTATTTTTCTGTTGCTTAAACTCTTTTGAAATTCTATACGGCACAATAACCAGTTAGCAGCTAACATTGCATGATGGCATGTGTGTAGGGTATTATGGTGGGAAAACACCCAACAAATGCAATTTTTTTGTTGTTGTTTTTTTTTTGCTGTTTTTCCTTAACAGAATATAAAAAAGAAAATGGAAAGCAAAAAAGAGGCACAACAAACCGAAAGCATTATACACACACACACACACATACACACACAGTTAGTTGAATGAGAAGTTTTTTTCTTCTACAATTTTTCTGTGTGTTTTTATTTGCCATGTTGCCTAGTTTCACATTAAGAAACAACAGCAACACTAACAGCAATGGCAGCAACAGCAACAATAATAAAACAATTTTCATAATAATCTGTAGTAGTAATAATAATAATAGTTGTTGTATTTTGTTATTGTTGTTATTTTTTTTCCAACCAAAAAGTGTAAATATAAGGCTTAAAACATGAATTTTCTAAAGCCATAAAATGATGAGTACTTGTGCTTGCTTGCTTGCTTGCTGTTGCTGTTAAGCTGCTTCGGCTGCTGTCGTTGAAGATGAAAATAATGATGAAGACGAAGGCGATGACGATGACGACTAAGACAGCAGCTTTACAAATACAAACGTAAATACATATGTATGTTGTTGTGGCAGCATTGCAATTGTAAAAGCAAAATGCATGGTAATGATGGTAATGATGTTGAAGAGATTTTCTTTCTTTCTTTCATTCTTTCTTTCTTTCGTACGTTTTTATTTTCATTTCCATAGAAATGAAAAAGAAAAATGAAAAATAAAAACAAAAACTAAAAAGAAACAAAAAGAAAACAACGTGAAAAAAGCAATTTTCTCACTCTCGAAACTGTTGGCTGCGGCTGCTGTTGCTGTTGTTGATGATGATTTTTAATGTTGCTGAACAAATTTATGCATTCAACTGCAACCAGCCAGCAACCGACAACAACAACAAGCAACCAACAACTTTCTCTTTGCAACACAAACCGATATTAAAAATAATAATAAACAAACACACAAACAAAGGTAAAACAACAACAGCCACAGCCACAGCAACAATAGCCACAAAGGCAACACAACCATTGAAAGCAAAAAATAAGACAAAAAAATAAGACAAAAAAAAAGATGTTGAAAAGAAATCAAGTTTTTTTGTTGTTGTTTTGTTTTTGTTTTTGGTGGGTAACATTATATCTCTCCTTAACTATCATTATCTCAAGTAATGTAGTGTGGTATGGTATGGTATGCTATGGTACGGTATGATACGTTATGGTATGCTATGATGTGTGCAGCGGTTTATGTATCAGTAAGTGTAAGTTTCACTTACTTGTGCAAATGCATGTCTAAAGAAAAACAAAAAAAGAAAAAAGTAAAACGATAATATAATATCAACTACTTAGCTACAGGGTGTTTCAAGTTTCAAGTTCTTTTCGAATTTATGTCTTCTCATTGCATAGAAGAATTGTGGTTCCATAAGGGCTCTGCTTCTTGCTGTGAATTTCCATATGACCTAGAGGGATCCACAGCAGATGATTCAACTTCCTGGCAACAGGAACGACCATAAAGAAGCCGTCGAGAGATATCGGAAGAGTTTTCTTTTTTGTTTTATAGTTGTACTACCATGGAAGTCTTTCGAAGAGAGATATGGTAGATGGGCTAGAAGAGCATGACATTTACTGTTGTGTCGATATTTTCTCCTCGGACCTTGAAAATTTATGGTGGGGTCACGCAAACTTCTCAACAGGCCGTACCAATATCCGCAGCTGGTCTCCAAGGTGAAGAGTCTCTAGTCGATAGAATAATGTAGGTAAGGGAAGTCGGCAAATTAGATCCGTAACTTCGAGATAAGGATTGGCTCTGAAGATTGAGATAGTCGGGCTTGATTGGGAAGCAATAACATGGTTTATGTACTCGTTCTGGGTAAATAGAGATTTTCGGATCTTGTTCGTCGGATAGTAGTTACGTAGCCAATTGTGGAACTTTCTTGCTAAAATTTTTAGGGAATTATGGCAAAAATTTAAATATTTGAACTCAAATAACCTTATGATGCGGGCTTCTTGGGGACGACTGCTGTAGACTGTTTAATGGTGAAGGTATGGCACTGGCCATTTTATAGTCACCTAGCAGCAACTCGTTTCCTTGCCGTTCACATCTTGAGTTTAAATCAAATGTCCACAAACACTACTCCCTCTTTCCACCTTCCTATAACCTATTTTCCTAAACCTGCACAATGCACTGCATGAGTAGGGGCCATCCCCTGAGTGCTGGTTTTAATAAAAAAAAAAAAAAAAAAATACCAACATATGTACGTATTCATTAATCCCTTCAGCCAGGATTACAACCTAGTTTCTTCCACCACTTATGTTGTATGTGAAGAACTGGAGTCTTCAACTCCTTAGACAGTTGTAAGGGTAACCGCTATAAAGCGAAACTCAATTAGAATCGAATTGCAAATCATTTTCTTGTATTCTGCCGTGTTCAATCTACTAATTTTCAGTATGGAGGGGGAGTTATAATACAAAACAGGTTGTGTAATGGTTTCTATCATGGTTGAGCTTCTTCTTGATCATACATACAGTGGTGGCCTTATAATTAGAAACGACTTAGCAACACGTATGTTTGTTAATTTGCTTTACAGTTTTCACTGTGTACCTGGGATCAAAGGCTTTGTTTGGAGGACGTCTTACATACGTTTTTCCCATCAGATTGGGACAAATTAAACTTAGGTTCGTCACTCCATAGAACTCTGTTCCAGAAACATCGTTTCTAAGTATAAGGCCACCATTGTACATACATAATTGGTCATTACAACCCTTCAATCAGGATTACAACCTAGTTTCTCCCACAACTTATGTTGTGTGTGTGTTAATTTTATACATGAGTGGTGGACGGGACCTACAGTTTAAAGTCGCTGGCGAACGAAAGATTTTTAAGAAACTTTTTCATGGCAATTTTATTTTTCTTCTCAGAGTTTTTGCCAGAAATCTGCTGAGAGGATGTCGCCGAAGAAATATTTTTCGTATTTCATTTTGTTGGACGACAGCCAGGCCGCCATAAGATCACTGTCAGGTTTTGTGAATAACTCCAGGGAATGTCTCGTTAGGGAATGTCGCCGCTGTCTAGACCTTCTTTCTGGGCGTTCAGTGTCTCACTGGTCTGGCTCCCCGGGCACAGTAACATTCCGGCGAACTGTAGGGCCGACGAGCTCGCCACAGCTGGTACTCTCCTTCCGGAATCCTCTTCAATAGAATTGGATATGCCACTTGCCTCGGTCAAGTTGGCCATTGCGCGGAAATTCTTTCGGTATGCCAACGTATCTTGGGTCTATGAGGAGTTCTGCTCCACCACTAAACTCACCTGACCCCTGATGGATAGAAGGCGTACCAACCAGTAACTTGGACTTGGCCGTGACATCATCTCAACCACAGTAGCCATGCTTACAGGTCATTGCGTTATGGGTAGACACGCGGAAAGGGTGCGGCTCCCATTTAACGACTTCTGTCGTATGTGCAGGTCCGCTGAGGAAGAGGAGACTGTTATTCACTTTTTCTGTCAGTGCCCGTCTCTTGCTAGGTGCAGATATAGGTCGTTTGTCTCTCCTTTTCTTGCCAGCTTGACGGAGCTATCATCCATTGATGTCAAGGATATAGCTTCGTTTACCAAACTTTCTGGCTGGTTTTCCAGCGTGTGATAGTCGTGCTTTTGATGGGCAGCCCTTGCGCTGCCCGTATTTTATACTTCCTATCCAAGTAGAATAGAGCATGTTTTACGTGCGAGTAAATTTCGGCTTAAATGATATGTTTTCTGCGACTATTCTTAGCATAAAAACGAGAGTTAAAAAAATCTCTAAACATGCAAATTTAATAGGATTTCTACAATAACCAGCCCACTTTCAGTGTGTCGAAAAAAGCATTCAAGGCTCGTCTTGGCTTTCAAAACCCCTAAAGGAGTATGTACTTAACTTTAGGGCACTGACTGTCTAATTTCTTTTGAAATGAACAAGGAATTGTCATCATGGTGTTATAGGAGTTATGTTAAGCCATTGGCATATGCCGACTAACCAGCAACCCTTGAAGAATTAACGGCTTATGGTAGGATTTTTTGAATTCGACTGATCTCCATTCAAAATCAGACTTTTATTAATCTGATGAAAGGTAGTTATTGCAGTCTAGTGTTGGCTTATTAAACGCGAGTCTATGGTTCAATAGCCGGCTCAAACATTTCTAAGGAAATATTGAAAAAAATTTATTTTCGGTGGCTTACTCTCAACAGAAACAAAAAAATTGCCACGAAAAGTTTCTCAAGAATTAATTTTAAATTGTCGGTACCACCACACTTGTATACAAATGTGTGCTGGTGTGCAAAGCTAGGTTGTAACCAGAGATCAACAATGAATCGTTTTTTCGCTACTCATTAAGCACTCATGAAATTTTGAATACATGTGAGTCAACAATATTGAAATTTAACTATGTATTCTGATTCATTTCATACTCACTACAACGTTGATTTATAAGTACAGATTGCGATGAGTATAAGTACAACGTTGACATCAAACTCATACCATACGAAATATGTTTGATTCATAAGCCAGCCTACTCATTTAGATTCATAACTTTAGAAAAGAAAACAGATACATAAGCAAAAAAGACAGAGCAACAACACAGAGCAAACACACAACCTTCTAGTGAGCATTTTAGTGTTCGTACACGAATCATACTTATTTTGTGTTGCTGCTTGGTGTATATGTTGAGTTATGGTGAGTCGATATCAACAACATCATACGTGTTGTTAAGTATGAATATGATGAGTACTTCAAATTTTGAATATGAGTAGAGAGAGGTTCCATGATATTAAAATAAGTATGAATGCGTATATAAAGGGTGTTTTTTATAGAGGTATAGAATTTTAAGTTGGCATTACTTTTCAAGATGGCGACCGATTTAACAGCTGTCAAGTGATTTATTCTCAGTTTGGTTTGGCAATTCATCATGAATAGGCTCACGCCTGAACAACACTTACAATTTTATTTCGAAAATAAATGGTTCTGTGCGGAAAACGTATCGCGCACTACGTCCACATTTTATCGTCGACAAAATCGTCCATCAGAGCAGTTAATTCGATTAACCATGGAACGTTTTCGCACCACGTTTACTCTTATTGATAACTCGCATCCCCCCAGAGACGCTGTACGGTGCGTACAGAAGAAGCTATTGCAGCTGTAGAGCGTAGCATTGAGGAAGACCCGAATGAGTAGTCCATCCGCCATCGAGCACAGGAATTGGATCTCTGTCCATCCACTTTATGGAAGATTTTGCGGAAGGATCTTGGTTTGCGTGCTTACAACATCCAACTCGTGCAAGATTAGAAGCCAAACGACCATCAAGTAAGTCGTAGATTCGTCGAATGGGCCCAAAACGAGATTACCGTTGTTCCCGATTTTCATAAGCGAATTTTGTTTAGCGATGAAGCGCACTTCTGGTTGAATGGCTACGTCAACAAACAAAACTGCCGCATTTGGAGTGAAGGTAATCCTCAAGTGTATGTGGAAACACCGTTACATCCAGAAAAACTGACTGTTTGGTGGGCTTTATGGGCTGGTGGAATCATTGGTCCGTACTTTTTCAAAAACGATGGTGGCCAGAACGTTACAGTCAATGGTGATCGGTATAGAGCCATGATTACAAACTTTTTCATTCCTGAATTGAATAACCATGATGTCCAGGAGATGTGGTTTCAACAAGACGGCGCAACATGTCACACACAGCTCGTGCCACAATAGATTTATTGAAAGACACGTTTGGTGACCGCCTAATTTTACGTTTTGGACCTGTGAACTGGACTCCAAGATCTTGTGATTTAACACCGCCAGACTACTTTCTATGGGGGCTATGTAAAGACATTGGTCTATGCGGTAAAGCCACAAACGCTTGACTATTTGGAAGACAACATTCGCCGTATTATTGCCGATATACGGCCACAAATGTTGGAAAAAGTCATCGAAGATTGGACTACATCCGCCGCGCCAGCCGTGGCGGTCATATGCCAGAAATCATATTTAAAATGTAATGCCACAAGATTATCTTTCGGATAAATAAAATTCATGTCAATCGAATAATCCATCGTTGTTTTATTGCAACTTAAAGTTCTATACCTCTATAAAAAACACCCTATAAAAGTATCAGATATTATGAGTATGATTCTAATCTACTCATCTTCTTGAATACTCATTGCTGATCGCTGGTTGTAACCCTGACCAAAGAGTTGTAGTGACCAACTTAGTAGGCGAAGTAAATAAAATGACACTTAAACTTGAAAGATTCTGTATAACTCTACTGATCTCATGCCCCATGTACAATATAAAATGAATAAAAAATTAAGAAAAAAAAATTGCATGAAAAAATTAAAAGAAAAAATAAAAAATTGTTATGGACTGACTATGTTAACTATTTTCTTTTATTTGTTGTTGTAGTTGTTGTTGTTTTGTTTTTGCTGTGATTGTTTGTGATATTGTAGCCTATAATTTTATAAATAAAAGAAAAACAAGAAGAAGCAGAAGAAAAAAATGCCCATATACACACACTATAAATATACGACGCGGCTGCAGTCAGTGTTAACTTGCATTGGTTTAACAGCAACAACAACTATGACAACAAAACAAAAATAAAACAGAAAAAGAAGGCAAAACAAAAAATGAATGTCAAATCAAGTCAATAACAAGGTTTTAAGAAGAGAAACTTGCTTTTATTTTACACACGAACATTGTGTGTCTTACATATACATACACACATACACACCACACACGTTTTGAACATACCAAAAGCAGTAAGTAGCAGTAGCAGCATTAACAACAACATTCGACGGCAAGCAAAAATTGCAATACAAAGTGGTTTTTATTTTCCACTTTTTTGTTTTTTTTCGTATTTTTTTTCTTTTTTTGCAACTTGATTTTCCAAAAACCCACCCAATTAATTGTACCAGTTTGTTTTCATATATCAAACAACAACAACAACAACAGCAGTGCAAAGAAGAAAAAAATAAAAAACTGCTTAGCAAAGTTGGCAGTACTTTTTTATGTGTCTGTGGGACTGAGTACTTGGCTTGGCTTGCTTTGGCATGGCATGGCATGGCTTGCATGCCTTTAGTTTATGCTGGTAACCTATTGTTGTTTTTTTTTCTTGTTCTTTTTTTATTTTTAATTCTCTTTTCTGATATGATGAAAATATAAATAGCAGGGCAAATAGCAAAAAATAAATACAACAACAAAAACAGCAAAAGTATTAAAAGCAAAACAAAAAACAGCAAGAAAAAGAAAAAACAACAACAACAAATAAAAAAATGCATTATAAAGGACTAAAGTTTAAGAAACTGACATAATATGCACACATATACATACGTACATACATACGTACGTACATACGTACGTACATACATTTATGTAAACACATACATTACCACACGTGCACATGCAACTCTGTTAATTCTATGTGAATAATATATATGAAGAAATAAGGGAATAATATAACCCAGTAAACAGTTTTATTGGAAACAAATAATTAATTAACCTACGACAATAAGTTTTACATTCTTTACGTCGCATTCAGTTAGTTAACAGGTTGAGGAATCTTCTTATGATTTCTATGTATTGTTTTAGGTTTTCCCACTCAGCGAATGATTAATGTGATGCAGTAAATTCTAGAACGATAGGGTTGCCAACTGTCGTTGCTTAGAAACAATGTCGTGTTGTGGGAAAATGTATTAAATTTTATTATTTCATGACGTGATGAAGAACACCTCTTTTTCAAGAGGTGGGGTGGTGTTGCTTAATAAAGGGTCCGCCAAATAACTTTTTTTTTGAAAATGCTTTAAAAAAAAAAACTACTGAATATTTTCTCAAATTTCTTTTTTTTATTTGAAAGTACAATCCTTCCGGTTAATAACGGAAAATAATTTCATTCAAGGCTGGCCATGCAGTAGCCTACACGTTCGGTCCAATTTTTAAGCACATTATCGATTGTGTGCAGCTGTATTTCACCAATGGCTTCACGAATATTGTCCTTTAAAGCGTCAATTGTCTCTGGCTTGTCGGCGTAACACTTATCTTTGACGGCACCCAACAAATAATCGTACAACGGTGTCAAATCGCAGCTCCGAGGTGGCCAAACGACATCAGCTCTACGGCTGATAATGCGATCTTCAAAAACAGGGCGCAAAACATCGAGTGTAGCGCCGTCCTGTTGAAACCAAATGTTGCCAATATCCTCCTCTTCAATTTTTGTGAACAAAAATTCGTTCAACATGACCCGATAACGATCGCCATTGACTGTAACGGCCACTCCTTGCTCATTTTCGAAGAAAAATGGCCCAATTATGCCTTTGGACCAAAATCCGCACCCAACAGTGACTCGTTTTGGGTGCGTCGACTTTTCAATATATGCGTGCGGGTTTTCTGTGCCCCAAATGCGACAATTTTGCTTGTTTACATACCCGCCAAGATAAAAATGAGCTTCATTTGAAAAGATGATTTTTTTTTGCCAAAATCGGCATCTTCTGGTGTAGGCTACTGCATGGCCAGCCGAGGCAGCCATTTGAATGAAATTATTTTCCATTATTAACCGGAAGGATTGTACTTTCAAATAAAAAAAGAAATTTGAGAAAATATTCAGTAGTTTTTCTTGAAAGCATTTTCAAAAAAAAAAGTTATTTGGCGGACCCTTTATTTTTAAAAGATTGGTTTTGATGTTACCCTATCCAGTAATCAGGAATCTGAGTTATTTAGAGCATGCCTGAGGTCTCTTATTTTTATATTTTTTTTTAATTTGAAAACAATGACGAAACTTTTTTTGCGTTTAAAACCGAGTACAGCTATCGCAGATACATACATAATTGGTCATTACAACCCTTCAGTCAGGATTACGAGCTAGTTTCTCACACCACTTATGTTGTGTGTTAATTTTATACATGAGTGACGGGACCTACAGTTTAAAGACGACTCCGAACGACAGATTTTTGCGAAACTTTTTCATGGCAATTTTAATTTACCCTCAGAGTTTTTGCCAGAAATCTGCAGAGAGGAAGTCGCCGAAGAAATATTTTTTGTATTTTGTTTTGATGTCTGGCCTGGGGCTCGAACCTTGGCTTTACGTCTAATAAGCCAACACACTACCTACTAGACTACGGCGACAATCGCAGATATGTATCTCAATAAGGCAGCAGAACAATATGATTTTCATATTAGTACAGTACAGGGTACAGCTTACAATGGCATTCCAAGTAACTGCAGAAAGGATAAACTGGCAAGCCATTAAACGCTCGGATGAATCCATGACTTTGAGTATTCTTCTAAAGAGGACTTCAATCAATTCAGCCAGCTAGAGGTAGGCGATTTTGGGCACGAAGAGAAAGAATGTCGCAGAAAATCTGACTAAAGCTAAATGGAAGAGAGGTTAATAAGTCTGCTTACGCAGCTGTTATCACGGCCAGGAATGCGGAAGAGGCACAACGAAAATTGAGACGCGTTATGCTAAGGACAAAAGCATGGTTGGATTCCCACGGCCTAGACTTGGCCATGCATAAAACGGAATTGCTACTAATCACTGGTCGTCGTATCCCCTTGCATGAGGACATGAGCATTGAAAACGAAACAATTAGGACTGAGAGCTCGGTGAAATACCTGGGAATAAGGCTGGACCCCAGATTGACATTCTCGTATCAGATTCAGTACTCGGCTAACAAGGCCCAGAAGATCGTCGGACAGCTCAGCAGATTAATGGCGAATATTGGAGGGCCGCTAACGGCGAGACGGAGACTCCTGATGGATGTTGGAAACAGCATTATGCTTTATGGGAGCGAAATTTGGGCCGAAACACTAGATGTTAAGAAGAGGGCAAACTCACTTGTATCGGTACAGAGAACGGCTGCATTGCGTGTCGCGTCGGCGTACCGTACAGTGTCCGCTCCGGTCGTACTGGTGATAGCGGGTATAATCCCTGTGGATCTGCTGGCGGCAGAGCGGATGGAGATTTATAAGGCAAAATCGGCTGGAAATCATATAACCGGTTACTTCAGGGAAAACACCATTTCAAAATGGCAACAACCATGGAACGAGGAAGATAGAGGAAGATGGACCGCGACAAAAGTCCCCCGTCGTTTCCCGGTCGGAAATTTGGAGAGATAAACTACTACGTTACACAGATGCTATCGGGTCACGGATATTTTAGGAAATATCTGCACAGAATGGGCAAGGCCGCCTCCCCTTACTGCCTGTACGAGGAAGGGGAGGTAATTGATGACGCAGAACACACTGTTTTCGAGTGTGCACGCCGGCAGAGCTATCGCTCTGTACTGACGTCAATAGTCGGAACGATCACAGCCGATAATATTGTCGGGGTTATGACTGCGAGTAGTGAAAATTGGACCTCGGTAGTGAATGACGTAGAGCGCATTCTGAGACGGAAGAAGAGAGATCTTGAAGCTGCAGAACGAGTAAGCATGCCGGAATTGGTGATACTGTCACACGTGCCGGGCGTAACCGAGACGATGATCTAGACGAAAGGAATAGTGGAGACGCTTAGATGACTCCTCAACTTTCGATTCGCAATCCGGACGCGGATATGAACATGAAGGGGCCAAAGGGCCAAAAGGCCTCCACTCCGAAGTAATACCACCGTAGTTCCGGAGTGGGCACAAACAAGTCCACAGGAGACGAGGGGGGGATTTAGTGGGTGAGGGCCCCACACACGGGGGATGTGACGACTTCCTCTATGGTGCGGTTAGGTACATTTACCCCTCATCGGCGAAAAAAAATAAGTCTGCTTAAACACCACAGAAACACGCTAAGTATGGTGATCGGGGTCATTATGAGGCATTACATTATGAATACGTATGCCAGGCGCATTGGTTTTGAGTGACTTGCAAATTATTATTGCTGAAGCTCCAAAGTTAGGGAAAAGATAGGCAGATACATGCTTTGACACTACGTCGTCGGAGAAAGACGACAGAGAAACTGTCACAGACTGACAATGGCAATCTGAGTTGGTTCCTTAGAAGCTACGAGTGTGATTTCGGGACAAGGGGTTAACAGAAAACTGTGGTAAAATAATGAGCCCGCCCTATATGCCACACAGCCACCTCTACTTAATACCATGTTTGAAACTAGATTGCTAAGATTTGTAGTGAAACGTATTATCTGCTTTTATGGTATTTTTCATTATAAAACTGAGGCTTAGATTGAGCAAATCAGATGATCTGGAGTGTACCCTGATCTCCATAAGTTTCTCACAAAGATGGCACAGGGCAAATTTGTTCAAATATTATCATAAAGGCTATTAGATAAGCCACACATGTGGTCTTCATATATAGACTAGCGATTCAAGGCGGCTACTATAAGCTTCCAATTGTTTTAGATTCTGTTTACAAAATTTTCTTTTCAATCAACATTAATTGGGTTGATTGGGTTGCAAAAAACCCCAACAAAACAAATGAAAACAAGCGTGTGTTTGTTTATAGATTATAAAGGATATATTATTACATGACGAACACACATACATACATCTACAATCAACATGCCTTTAATTTCTATACGTATTGTGTGAAGCTCTCTCACTCATACTCATACATCCTTACATAAACATTTAAAGTGAATTGCATGCTTGCATTGTATGGTACTGTAGTTTAGTGTAGGGTAGGGTATGGTGTGGTGTGTTGTGCTGTGCTGTGATATGTTAGTATTGGTAAGAAAGCCTAGGTTAACATTTTATAAAAATTCCCTGCAATGCCCTGTGACTGTAACTGTTGTGACTGTGACTGTGCCTGTGCTTGGCAAAAGCACATGCGCATTTTACAACAACTAGCAACAGCAACAATAAATAAAAAACAAAAATCCAAAGCTAAAGAAATCAATATTTTTGTTGTCGTTCATTCGTTTTGTTTTGTTTTGCTTTTATTTCGCTTTATTTTTTGTGTTTGTTTTTTTGTGTTTTGTTCGTATTTTTCTAGGGGATAAAATAGACAACTAAGCGGCTTTAAGAATTTCAACAAATACTCTGGCATTATTAGAACACAATGAATAGTGTTTTCTGTGCTAAAAATTCAGAAAAAAAAAAACATTTTTTCTTTATGATTGAAAATGTGATTTAAACACTACAAATGATTGATTTGTTTTAAAAGACAACAAAAACAAAAAAAAAACAAAAGAAATAAAATAAAGAAGATTAATGAACAATTTATGGTTGACAAAATTTAATATTTTGTTTCAATTTCTGTTCACAATTATTTACAAAAATTAGACTTTTAGCCGCCTCCATACAGTGGTGGACATTAGCTTAAAGCATTCGCTGTATTTACAACATTTGAAACTAAAAATTTACAATGAATGCCGGAGAGAATTGGTTTTCCAGTGTACATATAACATTCGAAAAAGGTTCATGATATGTTTCAATACCCAGTATGCTTTGAGAAGTTTGCCATTTCACCATGAAATGAACAAGGCTTGCGCAAATCATTCAAATTTGATTCGAAATGACGTCACTGTAGTCTAGTAGATAGTGTGGCTGCCTTCCAAAATGTATCACTACAAAGTTTGTATGCAGTTCTACTACTGTATATAAACTATGTGTGTAGATATGCAAAGTAACCAAACAAGGCATCAACTATAAATCCGATGCCTGATTGCTTTTTGACTGCGTTAAAAATGCACATTGACGACGTTTTGAAATAGAATACATTGTATATATTTTGTACAGCGGCATTATGAAACACGGTACTTTGTTCAAACATAAAGCAACTAACATTTTGGAAGGCAGCCTGTGTTGGCTTATTAGAAGTGAGGTCGAGGTCGTGGTTCAAACCCCAACTAGAAATCTCGAACAAAACGAAAATTGGAAAAAAATACTTCTTTCAGCGAATTCCTGTCACCAGTCTCCTGTCTCCAGTCTGAGAGTAAAAAAGTAATATTTGCCATGAAAAGTTTCTCAAAAATCTATCGTTCGGAATCGACTACAAACTGTAGATACCGTTACTCACCTATAAAATGAACACGAACAACATGGGTGGATAAGAAACTGGGTTGTGATCCTGACTAAAGCGTAAAATGACTAAATTAAGTCAGTCTGCCTGGCATTGCCGATGTGTTTATTTACAACAAACATGAGAGTCCAACTGTGAACTGCCTTAGGCTTTCGCTAACTCCCTGTTCTATATCGGAGCGCATAATTGTTTCCAGATATTGTTGAATTCATCTCATGAATATGAGACCAGAAATGAAGGTGTAATATCAACGCCACCAACGTCTAGATGTTGCGAGAGCTGTTAAAGACTGCAGTAATCCTTTGATTTACGTCGCTTCGATTAACATTGTTTCGATTTACGTCGTCAAATTTTTTTTCCCCTCTAACTTCAATTTACGTCGTCAGTCGCTTTACATCGCCTTTTTTTGGAACCAACTGCGACGTAAATCGAGGGATTACTGTAACTTGTTATGTACTTTGTAGTATGAGCAATATAAATTTAGATTTACGTCGTTTCGATTTACGTGGTCTTTTTTTGAGGGATAACTGTATACATGCATACATAATTGGTCAGGATTACGACCTAGTTTCTCACACCACTTATGTTGTGTGTGTTAATTTTATACATGAGTGGCGGGACCTACATTTTAAAGTCGACTCCGAATGACAGATTTTTTGCGAATCTTTTTCATGGCAATTTTATTTACTCCCAGAATTTTTGCCAGAAATCTGCTGAGAGGAAGTCGCCGAAGAAATACTTTTTGTATTTTGTTTTGATGTCTGGCCTGGGGGTTTGAAACCTGGCTTTACGTCTAATAGACTACGCATTTACCAAACAATGGTTGGGAAGTAAATGGTAAACAAATAAAAAGAAATAGAACAACAAACACTACAAAAATAAATGTAAACAAACAACAAATGTTTAAATTCATAAAGATTTCGAAAAGGCGAAACCACGAACATTCGCCTTCAAGAACATTCATCAGACTGTTTACTTTGCTATATAAAAGGCAAAGCAAAGCAGGCGAGAGAGTTAGTAAAAGTTCAGTCATTCTTGTGTGAAGACGCTTTGCGTTTGAAGAGAGTAATTGTGGTTTGAAAATCTCCCTTACAAGGATCTGTCGTATAATTGCTTACGGATTGTTATTGTTTATGCAAAGGGTATAAACAGAGAAATAACAAAGAAAAGCAATTGTTGTTGTTTACATCAAGTTGTAAACAGTGGCACACAGATAAAGGCGAATAATAAAGAATTTTAATTAAAACTAAACACAGCAGGTGGCTAAGTTCACGCCGACAAGACTCAATGACCTGTCTCGTTGGCGTGCTACCGCTTCTGGTTTTTCCTCTATTTTGGGGATCGATCCCGTGGCCCCATTTGATATTGATTATCTTCCTGTGGAATACTGTTTTAATACGGGTTTCGACTTTCTGATCCCGAGCAGAAGTGACTGGACCCCTGACACGACCGTTCCACCTGAACTCCTGGATGTCTACACCGACGGCTCCAGACTCGATAACGGGGGTGGGCAGTGGAGTATACTCTGGGAAATTGGACCTGAATATATCACTCCGGCTGCCGGACTACTGCAGCGTGTTCCCGGCGGAGGTAATGGCCATCTGCCGGGCCGCTCAGTGGATCCTCGCCTATGGTGTTACTGTCCCTTTCACCCGTATCTCGATCTACTACGATAGCCAGGCTGCGATAAAGTCTCTGTCGAACGTTGCGGATAATTCCAGGATCGTTAGAGAATGTCGCCGCTGCCTCAATCTCCTTTCTGGGCGCCTCGGCGTCACACTTGTATGGGTTCCCGGACACTGCGATATTCCGGGAAACTGCAGGGGCGACGAGCTGGCCAGCGCTGGCGCACTACTTCCGGAATCTTCCTCAATCAACTTGGGAATGCCACTTACCTCGTTCAGACTGGCTATTGCGCGTAAATTCTCCCGGAATGCCAACCGGTTCTGGATCAATGAGGAGTCCTGCTCCATCGGTAGGCTCACTTGGCCCACAATGTATAGAAGGCGTACCAACCAGCTACTTGAACTTGGCCGTAATATCATCTCGATCACAGTGGCCATACTTACAGGCCACTGTGTTATGGGTAGACACGCGGAAAGAATGCGACTCCCATTTAACGACTTCTGCCGTGGATGCACATCCGCCGAGGAGGAGGAGACTGTCATCCACTTCCTCTGCCAATGCCCATTTATTTTTATTTTATTTGCAATCTACGAGCTCATATTTTTTAACGTTTTTAAAAGGTAAAAACGTGACAATATTTTAATTATGTATACTTGAAATACAAACTAAAATAAATCCGAATAGATTTGTTTGATCTTTGCTGTATGATTTTTATTGGCACTTACTGTATATGAAAAGTGCTGTATTTAAAAAAAATGTTTTTTAAATTAAATTTTTTTAAGTTATTTTTAATAGATTTTGTTGTTAATTTATTTATATATTTTCTTTATATTTTATTGTTACTTTTTTAATGTTTTTTAAACATTTTTTTTTTAATTTTTTTTTTTGACTATAAATGTTTGACTCATGACTTTCTAGTCGTGAATTTTTAATTTTTTTTCTTAGTTGTTCAAACAATAACTTTTAAGTACTTGACAGAAACAAAACAAAAACTATTCGATTCAAATTTGCACACCCACTCGCAACACTATTTGCAAAAACAATAAACAAATGGTTGTGGTTGTGGTGGTGGTGCCTTGTCTGAATATACAAAATTTTACCTTCAAAAACCCACCTTAACATAATTTGCTTTTTTTTTTCTTTTTTTCTTTAATTGTTAAACATTTGAATCAATTAATAAATAAAATAAAATTAAAAAAAATAAAAAAGCAAAACATATGGACAAACTGTGTCAAGAAGCAATTTTGCAATAATCGATAACAAAAAGCCGTTACATTTGAACGTTTTTTTTTTTTTTTTTTTTTTTTTAAATTGACACAAATAATGAATTAAACAATTAAATTAATACGTTCACGCCGGCGCGTACCACCGGTGGCCCGCACTAGATTGCCTTATCGGGCGGCGCGCACTAGACTTTCTCATCGGGCGCCGTGTACCACCGGTGGTACGCAATTGATCATGCTATTAAACGATACGTAATAAATACCAACTATTTAGATCTTTAACACCTCAACTGCCGAAAAAAAAAATACCTGAGAGTCACGTCACGATAGAGCGAAAAGCATTAAGCACAGCCCCCAATAGACGACAAGCATGAATTAAAGTTCCGGCGTGAAAGTTTTAAGCTTTATGAAAGCGTTATAATTGCCGAGAGGCATACAGGAGATGAGGATCAATAATGGATGGGAAGTCGTTGGTGACTTCTAATCAAGGATGTGATCCTCAGGATCATATAGCGACAACTCCAAGGGTTAAAAAACGAAAACTGAAGTAATGGGGAAGGATGGTTCTATACTAGGAAATCACCGAATGGAACATACAACAAGCTCTTGTTGAAACAATGAATCAAACAGAGATCTGTACTAATCAGACGATCAGATATATCCTGGGCAATGATTGCTCAAGTATGAGTATTTGCTTTCTGTAGGTAAGTAGGTAAAAGTGGCTATCCCCTCGATGGAGTCATGAGCGGACACACTTCGGCCGCATACAAGGCCCATTGTGATACCACAGTTTCACATTCTCCCCTGGTCCAGGAACCACTCGGAGCTTCCGCTTGGTTCCTATAATAATACAATACAATGCCCCGCAACAACTCCGATAAAAATGCTGAGCCTACTTCTTTGGAGGTTAAGCAGAGCTGCCGCGCGCCTCTTATCCAGCCTTAGCCAGATTTTCTGCACCGTTCTGCCCGTGACTGCAGTTGCCCATCTACTGCTGATAAGGTTCACGATTGCATTGCCAATTATAAGCGCGCAGGTACCCAAAGGGATTCCCAATGTAGGGAATTCTTCAGAGAATTCGATTGAAGTGCCCCGCTCCGCAGTTACCGGGCATGTCTCTATGTCCCGGTACCCATGTGATACAAACATCATATTGATTCGCTACCTCGTTAAGACATTTCCAGCAGTCGTATACCGTCCTGGAGTTCATTACATTAAAATCCAATGCTCTGATAGCCGCTTGGCCGCTTGGTTATCGGAAAGTATAGTGATTTTCCGCCTGTGAACATTTTCATCCACAATAATTTTCACCGCAGCCTGAATTGCCGACACTTCCGCTTGATAGACGCTGCAGTGATTCGGTAGCCTGAATCACCGCAGCCTGAATTGCCGACACTTCCGCTTGATAGACGCTGCAGTGATTCGGTAGCCTGAAGCACCGCCACCTGAATTGCCGACACTTCCGCTAGATAGACGCTGCAGTCATTCGGTAGCCTTATAGACCGGGATATTCTGATTGATTCCGAATAAATTCCACACCCAACGGCTCCCTAAAGCTTGGAGCCATCGATGTAAATTTGTACGGAATCTCTTCCGAGGTGCGCCGCAGTATTCCTCCCGTTCTCCCTTTCCGGAATGGATGTCCCATTGAGAAGTCATATCGCGGTGTCATGTAGTCACTGCTTCCGACCAAAAATTCTCCAAGTATCTTCGTATGGACAATGCCCGATTCATGACACTGTCCAGTCGCTCAGAGACGCCTACTAAACTTAGCCGCCACGCCTCTACAGTGGAGGGCAAGTGGTGTAGAAAGTATAAGATTATCTCCAGAGCGAGCGTAGAAGTAGTGCTTTCTATATGGTTGTTAACTGATTAAGTTACTGAGTACTGTCTGTTCTGGGTTTTGAACCATCACGTCACGTTTAGTAAGCCAACACACTACCTACTAGACTACGGCAACCTACGGAGAGTACACTACAATGCACATTATAGGCTAGTCAGTCAGCGTCACTTAAAAACGAATAGGACTCAGTCAATAAAGTTTCTTACCATTACAGGCAATTCATTCTCATTGAACTTTAGACAATGGTAGTTGGCAACTCTGCTATTCTAGAATCAGCTACAGTAGTTAAATTTGATCAAGGAAACTTAAAAAAAGAAAACTAAGATTTCATAACAAGATAGGGAAGATGATTCGCTACAAGTCTTATGTTCCTTAACAAGAAATAAAAAGGAATAAAAAAATTTAATTGCTTCTAATAAACGGCATTGGATTGTTTGTATCCTCAGGAGAGTAAACCTTGAACTGGAGACTGTAACACTTTGCACATACACATGAAGGAGACAGCATTGTTAAGAGCTGCAACAGAGTAGAAGTGAGGTTATGTACAACAGGTGTATGGTTTCGAAAAAAAAAACACTTTAAATTTCTTCCTTTTTTTGTTTTTATCCTTTTTGGAAAGGATATCCTAAGAATAATTAGTAAAATTAAAACGATAACGATGGCAGGCGGCGTTTTTAATTTTATTTTTATTATGCATCAGAGGAGTTTTATTCGTGTGGTGTGGTGGTGGTGCTGGTGGTTTTGCAATTTTAAACCGGAAACAACCCAAATGAAGACAAAAGTTCAAACAACAAAGAAAAAACACAAGAATTTGAAATTCAACTCAACTTTATGACATTTTAGGAAAACCAAGAAACAAAAACAAAACCAACAAAAACAAAAACAAAAATTTATTAAAATTCTAACAAGTAACATACAAAGTAAGGTTAAAAGTGAAAGCGTTTAACAAAAGAAAAAGTAATTGAAACCCAAAAAGTAACACAGAATCTGATGGAATTTTTTGGAATAAAAAGAGATCAGCAATGAAGCGTTTTTTCGCTACTCATAAGCATTCATGAAATTTTGAATATAAGTGAGTCTAAAATATTGAAATTTAACTATGTATTCTGTTTCATTTCATACTCACTACGATGTTGATTTATAAGTTTAGGTTGCAATGAGTTTGCGTGCAACGTTGACATCAAACTCATACCATTCGAAATATGTTTGATTCATAAGCCAGCATACTCATTCGGATTCTTAACTTTAGAAAAGAGAACAAAGACACGTAAGCAAAAAAGACAGAGCAGCAAGCAGAGTAAACACTCAACCTTCTAGTTAGTATTTTAATTGTCGTACGCGAATCATACTTATTTTATGCTGCTTCCGTGTATATGTTGAGTTACGGAGAGTTGAAATCAACAGCAACATCATACGTGTTGTTAAGTATGAATCTCATGAGTACTTCAAACATTTTGAATATGAGTAGAGAGAGGTTCCATGATATTAAAATAAGTATGAATGCGTATAGGTTAGGTTAGGTTAGAGGATGTGTACTTGTCGATTAAGACAAGTACAGTACCTGGAGGTCGAATTGACCCATTGTACAACGTCCTAGTTTCTCACACCACTTATGTTGTGTGTGTTAATTTTATACATGAGTGGCGGGCGGGACCTACAGTTGAAAGTCGACTCCGAACGACAGATTTTTGAGAAACTTTTTCATGGCAATTTTTTATTTACTCTCAGAGTTTTTGCCAGAAATCTGCTGAGAGGAAGTCGCCGAAGAAATACTTTTTGTATTTTGTTTTGATGTCTGGCCTGGGGCTCGAACCCAGGCTTTTGCGTCTAATAAGCCAACACACTACCTACTAGACTACGGCGACTTCAAATGAATGCGTATAAGTATCAGAAATTATGAGTATGATTCGATTCTACTCATCTATTTGAATACTCATTGCTGATCTCTGAGTAAGAGAGAGCACGACCTTAATCAGTTGTAAACCAAAGATTTGTTGTTGTCGAAGGAGGATTTTTTACAAATCGATTGTCAGGTTCAAATACCATTTGTGACAACCAGCATCTCTTTCAACTCGATTGTCATCGTTGTTCGAGTCATACAACTAAATATTAAATCCACTATATATTGTAGAAACACAAGGAAGGGGCAGTTCCCCTTCCTTATGTATTAAAAATAAACATTTTATTTCTTCTGAAATGCATTATTTTTTTGTGCAAAAGTATGCCAGTATTTCAGGAAAAGAGAAGATATTTTTCGATAAAATTGATTCACAATTAGAAGGAAATAAGCCACACTGCTGACTGACTGATCCATCCCCGGGTTAGTAACAAATTTGCTTTCAATTTATCCCAAATTTAAGTGGAATAAAAAAACATGAAAAAGGGGGAAAATATTTATCATATTTTGTCTTTTAAAGTAAAACAGAGGGCGATATAACTTTTTGAAGGCATTTAAATGAGAGCATAAATGTTTGGTACTTTTTTTTGCATATTTCAGCTTGTATTTGGTAGCTTTTCAATCGCTAACTGATTGACTATACAAGACTCCTTGGTAGCACTATTTATACTCCTTTATTTGTTTGGGTAATTTCTATTTACCGTACAATGTGTGTATTTTGTTGTTGTACGCTATTCTTGTCGTCTTATATTTGTTTCGTTTGATTTTGTCCGCGTAACAATTTTGAACATTTAAGCGTGTTAATGAAAGTGGATAAAATTGATTCACAATTAGATGGAAAAAATTTGGAATAAAATTTTTAATTTTTTAATTAAATTTCAATTAAAATTTGTTTATAAAAATTGTTTTTATATTTAACTTTATAAGAAAACATACATACATATATAAAACTATACCATACAACATATTTTTATAATTTTTTTTTCTAAATTTAGAAAAAAAAAATTCTTTTTTTTTTTGTTTGATTTTTGCAAGTCCATGTTTCCTCGTCTTTAGTTACACCACAAGCGAATTTAAAACGTAATTTCAAGGTTTTAATTCTTTATTTACGATATACATACATTCATACAAATATACATACATATGTACATACACCTCGACTCGTACACATAAAGTTTCTATCTATTCTACAGACACTCGCGAACTATTAAATATACATGCCCCGCCGTGCTATGCTATGCTGTTTTAGGTATTCATACTCACTCGTATTATTTGAAAAAACACTATTAGAGAGGTACAGTAATACCTATTAAAATGGGACGTTATGGGTTCTTCAATTGAAATGTCTCTACGTGAATCAGTTAAAAATAAAAATACCATGAAAAACACTGAAAATTTTCTCAGAATACCGTGGGGTGTTAGCCCAGACACGTGGACTACGGCTAACAACCTAAAAAATAACAACATAGCTATCGTTACCGCTCTTCTAAGGTATTACCAATGGACCGGATGGAGATCTATAAGGCAAAAACGGCTGGAAGTCACATAACCGCTCATATCAGGGAGAACACCATTTCAAAATGGCAACAACGATGGAACGAGGAAGATAGAGGAAGATGAACGGCGAGACTTATTCCGGACATAAGGCCATGGATCGGTCGGAAATTTGGAGACATAAACTACTACGTTACACAGATGCTATCGGGTCACGGATATTGTAGGAAATATCTGCACAGACAAGGGCAAAACCGCCTCCCCTTAGTGCCTGTACGAGGAAGGGGAGGTATTTGATGACGCAGAGCACACTGTTTTCGAGTTTGCACGCTGGCAGAGCTATCGCTCTGTACTGACGTCAATAGTCGGAACGATCACAGCCGCTAATATTATCTATTGACTGCGTGTAGTGAAAATTGGACCTCGGTGAATTACGTAGAGCGCATTCTGAGGCAGAAGAAGAGAGATCTTGAAGCTGTAGAACGAGTAAGCATGTCGGCATAGGTGATACTGTCACACGTGCCGGGCGTAACCGAGACGATGATCTAGACGAAAGGAATAGTGGAGACGCTTAGATGACTCCTCAACTTTCGATTCGCAATCCGGATGCGGATATGAACACGCAGGGGCCAAAGGGCCAAAGGGACTCCACTCCGAAGTAATACCACCGTAGTTCCGGAGTGGGCACAAGTTCACGAGACGTGGGGATTTAGTGGGTGAGGGCTCCACACACGGGGGACGTGACGGCTTTCTCTATGGTGCGGTTAGGTACATTTACTCTTCCTCGGCGTGAAAAAAAAGGTATTACCAAGCGTTGGGCATTTTATCTAAGACCACAAGTTTTTGAAACTTTCAAAGTCTCCTTTACGCTCATTTGTCGAGATTGTCGGAATAGCTTTCTCTGTCAACACAAGCATAAAATGTTTATTCGGGACTAAGTAGGAAAAGACAGTGGTTTGTAGACCAAGTTACGAAATGTTTACCATTTCGCAATGGTTGTATACGTGTATATACGGCAGTTACTTGGCTGACGTCGTGTAAATACGGCAGTTAGTTATTGATGCACAGAGGCTGATGCCGCATGTACGCGGAAGACACTAGTTTGTTCACTTGAGTTATCGCGAACGAAGACGACGAGGTATGGTCAGTCGCGCCATCGTGTAAAAGTTGCAAACTGTGGTACAGGTGAGCCGTCGCGATGGGATTAAGGTCAGTCTCAGGAAAAACATTTTTTTTAACCAGCACTCAGGGGATGGCCCCTACTCATGCAATGCATTGTGCAGGTTTAGGAAAATAGGTTATAGGAAGGTGGAAAGAGGGAGTAGTGTTAGTGGACATTTGATTTAAACTAAAGATGTGAACGGCAAGGAAACGAGTTGCTGCTAGGTGACTATAAAATGGCCAGTGCTATACCTACACCATTAGACAGTCCACTATGCACTTCGTTCCATGTTTCCCTAATTTGTCTACGCCTTCCAAACAAATAAAATTTGTCGGGATCATCGAAAAACAATTCCTAGACTAAGATACGAATTTTTAAAACGTTTTTGATTTTCAACGGAAATCCTGCGGTAGTCTACTGTCAAAGACATTCATTTGATGAAAGATGCTTGTTTTGACAGAAGCAATATTGCCTCCTTTAGGCGGAAAATTCAAGAGGTAACGAACTTATTGACCCACTCTCGTTTACATATATAAATTTTAAGCTGTGTAAAGTTTAAAAATGTGCTTAAAAGTTCCATATTTTTACGCGGACAAAATCAAACGAAACGAATATAAGCCAACAAAAATACCGCACAACAACAAAATACACACATTGTACGGTAAATAGAAATTACACAAACAAATAAAGGAGTATAAATAGTGCTACCAAGCAGTCGTATATAGTCAATCAGTTAGCGATTGAAAAGCTACCAAATACAAGCTGAAATATGCAAAAAAAAGTACCAAACATTTATGCTCTCATTTAAATGCCTTCAAAAAGTTATATCGCCCTCTGTTTTACTTTAAAAGACAAAATATGATAAATGCTTTCCCCCTTTTTCATGTTTTTTTTTATTCCCCTTAAATTTGAGATAAATTGAAACCAAATTTGTTACTAACCGCTGAAGAGCCAATCAGTCAGCAGTGTGGCTTTTTTCATTCTAATTGTGAATTAATTTTATCGAAAAATATTTTCCCTTTTACTGAAATAGTTGCATACTTTTGCAAAAAAAATTGAGCATTTCAGAAGGAATAAAGTGTTTATTTTTAATACATAAGAAAGGGGAACTGTCCCTCCCCAATGTTTGTACAATGTATAGTGGATTTAATATCCAGTTTTATGACTCGCATATCGAAGACAACCGAGTTGAAAGAGATGCTGGTTGTCACAAATGGTATTTGAACCTGACAATCGATTTGTAAAAAATCCTCCTTCGACAACAATAAATCTTTGGTTTGCAGCTGATAAAGCTCATATTCTCTATTGCTCAGAGATCAGCAATGAGTATTCAAAAAGATGAGTAGAATCGAATCATACTCATAATTTCTGATACGTATACGCATTCGTACTTATTTCAATATCATGGAACGAACCTCCCTCTACTCATATTCAAAGTTTGAAGTACTCATCATATCAACACTTAACAACACGTATGATGATGTTGGTTTCGACACTCCATAACTCAACATATACACGAAGCAGCACAAAGTAAGTATGAATCGCGTACGAACACTAAAATGCTCTCTAGAAGGTTGTGGGTTTGTTCTGCTTAGGTTAGGTTAGAGGACGTGTACTTGTCAATTAAGCCAAGTACAGTACCCGGAGGTCGAACTGACCCATTGTACAACGTCCTAGTTTCTCACAACACTTATGTTGTGTGTGTTAATTTTATACAGTTTTAAAGTCGACTCCGAACGACAGATTTTTGAGAAACTTTTTTTCATGGCAATTTTATTTACTCTGAGAGTTTTTGCCAGAAATCTGCTGAGAGGAAGTCGCCGAAGAAATACTTTTTGTATTTAGTCTAGATGTCTGACCTGGGGTTCAAACACTGGCTTTTCGTCTAATAAGCCAATACACTACCTACTAGACTACGGCGACCTTTATACGCATTCATACTTATTTTAATATCAATGATCCTCTCTCTACTCATATTCAAAGTTTGAAGTACTCATCATATTCATACTTAACAACACGTATGATGTTGTTGATATCGACTCACCATAACTCAACATACATATACACGAAGGAACACAAATAAGTATGATTTGCGTACGAACACTAAAATACTCATTAGAAGGTTGTATGTTTGCTCTGCTTGCTGCTCTGTCTTTTTGCTTATGAGTAGGCGTCTGAATCAAACATATTTCGAAAGGTATGAGTTTGATGTCAACTTTGTACGCATACTTATTGAAACCTGTACTTACAAATCAACGTTGTAGTGTGACTACGAATGAATCAGAATACATAGTTAAATTTCAATATTGTTCACTCCACACTTATATTCAAAATGTCATGAGTGCTTAATGAGTAGCAAAAAAAATGATTCATTGCTGATCTCTGCTCTGCCCTTACTGTACTTTGTCTCTTGTCTGCTTTTAAAGTTGCCACTGTTTATGCGGTACTTTGTTTTTTTTTGTTTTGTAGTGTATTATGGTTTTTACAAAAAGGTATTGCCATGTTTGTTTTACTATTAACACACATACATATGCACACACACAAAGTACAACATAGCAGTATACAACATTACAACAATACATACATATGTATGTACATATATTAACAAAATTATATGATTTTTTCTTTCTTTTTCTTTTAATTTTTTTATTATTTTTTAGTAGCCGGGGTTTAGGTTTAGGTTGTTCAGTTGTATTGAAAGCGTATTAAAAGGTTCTCACATTTTCTAAGTCATTAAAAAAAGACAACAACAACAACAATAATAATACATACTAAATAAAAAAATACAATACCAATAGCAACAACAACAACAACAAGTAATAAAATCATATTAATGCCACACATATGTTGCTGTTGCTGCTTTAGTCGGCTGTAGTCGTCTAAAGTTTATCTCGTCCAATCATTTGTTGTGTTCAACTCATATTATTTAGTATGAGTTCTCCCGTCTCCTATGTTTTCTTTTTCGTATTCTTTTACGTTTTCCGGTTGTATTTTCAATTTCAAATACCCTACACTTGAGAAATAAAGAGACTTTAAAAAAGCTCAGCTTGAGTTGCATGAGATATACATACGTAGAGACAGGCATGCCTTCGTACAATTAGGGACTCTGGAGCCTTTGTTGAATCCATTGTCCATTACAGATGGTAGTGTGTACGAGAACAAATGGTTAGAATAGTGAGCGAAAAGTCTAACACGAGGGCCAAGGTGATCTGACGTAACAAATCGGATGGCTAACAGATAGTTCCGTTCTTAAGTGTCCCCTGGACAAAACCAATAAACTTTTGGATTTTAGGATGTACTTTATAACAATACGGAATGAATAAAACAATTTGGTGGGAATATTATGTGGCATATACATACGTACATACATAATTGGTCATTAGAACCCTTCAGTCAGGATTACGACCTAGTTTCTCACTCCACTTATGTTGTGTGTGTTAGTTTTATACATGAGTGCCAGGGGCCTACAGTTTAAAGTCGTGTCCGAACAACAGATTTTTGAGAAACTTTTTCATGGCAATTTTTCATTTACTCACTGAGTTTTTGCCAGAAATCTGCTGAGAGGAAGTCGTCGAAGAAATACTCTTTGTATTTTGTCTTGATGTCTGGCCTGGGGCTCGAACCCTGGCTTTACGTTTAATAAGCCAACACACCACCTACTAGACCGCGGCGACCTATTATGTGGCATATGCATGACTCAAAGACGAATCGTGAGGCAGGAGGGAACAGCATGTGGTCCCAGTGTTAGAGTTTTGAACATATGGGCACATATGGGCTCAGCTTGGCAATGCTATCTGACAGTTAGGCCGCAATCCGAGGATGACTGCAGAATAATATAGGAATGTCGGGGCAAACTGAAGCGTAGAGGATCGCATGGCATATGGGAAGAGACGTCCCCGTAATCTAGTAGATGTTGTTGTCACTTCTTATAGCTCAGAGCTCAGACATCTCGAACAAAAGGAGAGTACAAAATAATGTTGCCATGAAAAGTTTCTCAAAAAGGTTTGACGTTAAAGTGTAGGTCCCGCCACTCTAGGATAATATTATCACTAACAACATGGATGATGAGAAACTAGGTCGTAATTCTGACTGAAGGGTTGTAATGACCAATTATGTATGTAAATCGTAAATTATTATGAAAATCGGGAACAACGGTAATCTCGTTTTGGGCCCATTCGACGAATCTACGCCTTACTTGATGATCGTTTGGCTTCAAATCTTGCACGAGTTGGATGTTGTAAGCACGCAAGCCAAGATCCTTCCGCAAAATCTTCCATAAAGTGGATGGACACAGATCCAATTCCTGTGCTCGATGGCAAATGGACTCATTCGGGTCTTCCTCAATGCTACGCTCTACAGCAGCAAAAGCTTCTTCCGTACGCACCGTACAGCGTCTCTGGGGGGATGCGAGTTATCAATCAAGAGTAAACGTGGTGCGAAAACCTTCCATGTTTAATCGAATTAACTGCTCTGATGGACGATTTTGTCGACGATAAAATGTGGACGTAGTGCGCGATACGTTCTCCGCACAGAACCATTTATTTTCGAAATAAAATTCCACTAAAATTGCAAGCATTGTTCAGGCGTGAGTCTATTCATGATGAATTGCCAAACCAAACTGAGAATAAATCACTTGACAGCTGTTAAATCGGTCGCCATCTTGAAAAGTAATGCCAACTTAAAGTTCTATAGCTCTATAAAAAACACCCTTTACATGGATGATGTTGGAAGTCAGGCTCTAATCTTGGCTGTAGAGTTGTAATGACCAAGTACGTAAGAGCAGAGAGATGTGCTTAGAAGGAGAGGAGATTCCATGTCTGTGATAAAGGCCTAAACTTTCTGTGGAAGAGTAGGAAAAGAAATTTGGAGGGTATATGCTATCCAGAAATAGCTCGAGGACAGTAATCGGCCTTAGAACTAGGCAACTTGTGAAGGATAGGGATCACCTTAGATTCTATGATGGCGGATTATGAATCTGTATGGCGTTAATGTATCCCCCAGAAGGAAATACTTAACCTTACTGAAAATACAGGATTAGGGGTGGAAATATTTTGGAGATACCTTGTATATAGGTTAGGTTAGACCTTATATATATGTAGACTGAGAGCATTACAATAGATCTGTATGGTGGCAGCAGTCTAGCACCTCATTAAGACAAACATACAGTCGGTAAAGGTAAAAATCAAAATTTCAATAAATACGAGGATAGTTCGGCAAATTCGCAATTTTTTCAACGCATTGTTTTGGTCATCAAAATAGATTTGTTTGACAAATGTTTGAGTTTAAATCGACACAGTTTTTCCAAATTTCCGTGGAATAGGGTGGGGTGAATAAGAATAAGTATTTTTTTATAGGCTTTTGCCACAGAAATTTAATGGCATTCCAAGCCTTGATAGCTTGATAGTGAATTATTATGCTTGTCTTGTAAAAAACGGTCTTATTAGCCTATTTGATGCCGATTTGTCTCGAGAAACAAAATGTTTTGATTGCTGTTTAGTCTCCCTGGTGTATTGTTGTTCATATTTCTGTATGAAAAGTAGTCGTTTGACGTCTTGAGAGGATAATTTTGTAAATAAATTCAATTTAATTATTAAAAATTCAACGTATATTACAATTCTTTAATGTTTAACTGACTTTTAAATAACTTACAATAGTTTAGTTAGATTGTCGAGCATCTGAGACAACATACCTGCAAATAAAAAGAGAAAGAAATTCATTTTACATTTAAATTACAATGAAAAGTTAAAAATTTATTTTAATTGAAATAATGGTAATGTATTGCTAAAGAAAATACTTCTCCATATATATTGTCACGCAAATCGAAACGACCTAATATCGTTTAACAACAAAAACGATAAACAAAAGTCACACGATACAAATACACACTATCACTAAGAATAGAATGCACACACACATATGTACAACGAACCTGGTTGCGCCTGGTACCAACAACAACATGTATGTGACAAAAAGGAATGGACAATGTAAGCAAGGTACACAAACAATAATGTACTAGCAATAGAATTCTCGAGAAGGTGAGAGCAAGAACCTTCCACATCGAGAACGTTCATCATACTGATTTCGTGCGTTTATGAAAGGGCAGCAGGGCCAGCAGCGAGTCAGCGATAATTCAGTCAGTCTTGTGTGAAGACGCATTGCGATTGGAACGTACAAGCGGCATTGCTTGCAAAAAGGTTGTAAGCAGAGAAGATCTAACGAACAGTTGTTAGTGTTAACGCGGACAGAAGTGTGAAATAGAGAATAGTGTACAAGCAAATTATTGTTGTATCATTAAGTTGTATACGGTGGCACACAAAAGTGGTGTAAAGAATATTTAACTCATATTTAAACGTTTTTAAAAAGGTAAAAACGTAACAATATAAACACAAGGAAGGAAGCATTTTTAAAATTTTAATTTAAAATGAAACAAGCTTTACCGCCATTTTGCTTAGAAATGGCAGCATATTGCTCGTAACAAAAGAGAGAGAGAGAGTCTTTGATGGCATGTAAAAAAATGATTTGAATTCTTATTAAAAAAGCATGAGATAACCAGATTTTCCTAACTGGCCATAACTGAAAAGCCTCACTTTCAAGAAAACTTGCTTAATTGATCATATTACATCCCTTTAGTCAGGTTCACAACCTAGTTTCTCACTCCCACTCTCCCACTCGTATTGTGTATGTTAATTTTATCCCTAAGTGACGACAGGACCTACAGTTTAGAGTGGACTCTAAACGTTAGACTTTGAGAAACGTTTCATGCTAATATTGATTTACTCTCAGAGTTTTTGCCAGAAGGGATGTCTTTATCTCTTCGTATTAATCGAGACGCCTTAGCTGGGGTTTGAACCATGTGCTCGCTTCTAATAAGCCAAACACACTACCTACCTACCTAGGCTGCTAAAAATGGAACCAGCCAGACAAATCAAAGCCCATAAATCATGAATCTGTATTTCAAATTTTACTCAATATTATAACAATTTCGGAATTTATTGCGCAATAATTAATTGAAACTTTATATGAAATATTGAAGCTTAATAATGTCGTTTATTGGGATTTACGCAATAACAGTGCATATCTGAACACCGTATTAGAAGTCTTAAAACTTGCATTGCCAAATATTGGTAGCAATAATTTTAAAAATTTTAAATGATTTTTATTTGGCAACTCTGTTTTAAATTAACAAAGAAAGAGCTGCCAATATAAATTATTCCGAATAATGTGTAATTTTCAAAGCAATCAGTTATCTTTTATTCTTTTAAATTAATTTATAAAATATTTGTATAAAAAAATATTGCAATTTTCCAAATTGGTGTTGCCAATTCATGCACATTTCTCATATAATTTCAAAGCAATCAGTTATCTTCTATACCTTTAATGTCTTTTATAAAATATTTTTAGAAAAAAAAATATTACAAATTTGCAAATTAGTGTTGCCAATTCATGTACATTTCTCATACTCATTTAGTTCTAATTTTACCTATATTTTCCAATTAAATTTATTACTAAATTTTAAATAATAAAAAGACCCAATAAACCGTTCATTAGCTGGTTTATAAAACCTTCTAGTCTGGTCGCGTTACCATTTTTTACTTCTTAAAATGACGACGATCTTACCAAACCGGTAAGCTGACAGTGGATTAAAAATGAAATCTTTCGCTTTTTTAAAATAACTTGTGAAAAATAGTAAATTTTTGATTAATTTCGCATTGCCAACTTCAAGGTTAATTTAGCGTCTATGTTTCTATAAAAGATAAATGAATGAAAATTTTGATTTAACAATATAAAGGGTGTTTTTTATAGAGGTATAGCACTTTAAGTTGGCATTACTTTTCAAGATGGCGACCGATTTAACAGCTGTCAAGTGATTTATTCTCAGTTTGGTTTGGCAATTCATCATGAATAGACTCACGCCTGAACAACGCTTGCAATTTTAGTGGAATTTTATTTCGAAAATAATGGTTCTGTGCGGGAAAACGTATCGCGCACTACGTCCATTATATCGTCGACAAAATCGTCCATCAGAGCAGTTAATTCGATTAACCATGGAACGTTTTCGCACCACGTTTACTCTTGATTGATAACTCGCATCCCCAGAGACGCTGTACGGTGCTGCTGTAGAGCGTAGCATTGAGGAAGACCCGAATGAGTCCATCCGCCATCGAGCACAGGAATTGGACCGGTGTCCATCCAGCTTTATGGAAGATTTTGCGGAAGGATCTTGGTTTGTGTGCGCTTACAAAATCCAACTCGTGCAAGATTTGAAGCCAAACGATCATCAAGTAAGGCGTAGATTCGTCGAATGGGCCCAAAACGAGATTACCGTTGTTCCCGATTTTCATAAGCGAATTTTGTTTAGCGATGAAGCGCACTTCTGGTTGAATGCTGCCGCATTTGGAGTGAAGGTAATCCTCAAGTGTATGTGGATACACCGTTACATCCAGAAAAACTGACTGTTTGGTGCGCTTTATGGGCTGGTGGAATCATTGGTCCGTACTTTTTCAAAAACGAAAACGGTGGCCAGAACGTTACAGTCAATGGTGATCGGTACAGAGCCATGATTACTAACTTTTTCATTCCTGAATTGAATAACCATGATGTCCAGGAGATGTGGTTTCAACAAGACGGCGCAACATGTCACACACAGCTCGTGCCACAATAGATTTATTGAAAGACACGTTTGGTGACCGCCTAATTTCACGTTTTGGTCGTGTGAATTGGCCTCCAAGATCTTGTGATTTAACACCGCCAGACTACTTTCTGTGGGGCTATGTAAAGTCATTGGTCTATGCGGTAAAGCCACAAACGCTTGACCATTTGGAAGACAACATTCGCCGTATTATTGCCGATATACGGCCACAAATGTTGGAAAAAGTCATTGAAAATTGGACGTCCAGATTGGACTACATCCGCCGCGCCAGCCGTGGCGGTCATATGCCAGAAATCATATTTAAAATGTAATGCCACAAGATTATCTTTCGGATAAATAATATTCATGTCAATCGAATAATCCATCGTTGTTTTATTGCAACTTAAAGTTCTATACCTCTATAAAAAAACACCCTTTATAAAGTGCTTTAAGTCGACCATTAAGTACTTCAATAATATTTTTAATTGTTATTTTTATTATTCTGTCTGTCTGTTTTATTTTTTACTCATTTTACATTCTTCAGTATTTTATTTTTTTGCTTTGTTCTACTGCTTCCTGGTAGGTAAATAAACACTTTGAAAGTGTATGGCAAGAGCAACGTCTATAATATCTTTAAATTAACAGCAACATCAACAACAACAACATCAACAGCAACAACAATAATAATAATAACAAAATATGTACAACAACATATGGTTAAATATAATAATAAAGTATTGTTTTTTGTTTTTGTTCCCAACACTACACTACACTGTACACTGTACACTATACTGCTCTGTTGCCTTTATTCTTTCATTCTTTAACTTGATTACTTCGTCCGTTTTAACTTAATTCTTTGGCCCAATGTGGTACTTCATTGTTTTCTTAGGCTAGCAACCAAGTTATTTTCTAAACAATCATTAAGAAAAAGGGGGGAAATGGCAAAAATAACAAAAAAAAAAAAAACTAATTTAAAAATCTAATTAAATTGCCAACTATTATAATTCTATAGCAGTTGTTAGATTATTTCACAATGATCGTAGACATTTTATGTATTAATTATTAGTTGGCAACTCTATATACGGATTTTTATGCCTTTTAATTAAACATTTTTTTCTTAGCTTTTTTATGTTGCCAACTACATTAAAAACTTACATAACTTGACCAAAAAAATTTATTAAAAAAATAAAAATGTAAATTATTAGTTGGCAACTCTTAATTAATTGTTTTCTATAAACAATTTTCTTAGTTTGCTTTCAAAACCAAGGATAATATTTTTTCCTTTCTACGTTGGCAACTACATAAGAAACTTACATAACTTGACCAAAAAATTTTATTAAAAAAATAAAAATATAAATAATTAGTTGGCAACTCTAAATAAGCATTTTTATGCCTTTTTAATTAAATTTTTTCCGATAAATAATTTTCTTAGCTTTTTTATGTTGCCAACTACATTAAAAACTTACATAGCAAAAAATTTTATAAAAAAATTATTATAAATTATTAGTTGGCAACTCTTAATTATTTTTTTTATAAACAATTTTCTTAGTTTACTTTCAAGTACAAGTATAATTATATTATGTATTAATTATTGGTTGTCAACTCTAAATGAGGATTTTTATGCATTTTAATTAAATTTTTTTCCAATAAATAATTTTCTTAGCTTTTTTACGTTGCCGTTATTGTTGCAACTTATATAACTTGACCAAAAAATTTTATCAAAAAAAAAATAAAAATATAAATTATTAATTGGCAACTCTATATAAGCATTTTTATGCCCTTCAATTAAAGATTTTTTCGATAAATAATTTTCTTATTTTACTTTCAAGTCCAAGTATAATATTTTTGCTTTTTTCTACGTTGCCAACTACATAAGAAAATTACATAGGTTAGGTTAGGTTTGGTTAGAGGAAGTGTACTTTGTCAATTAAGACAAATACAGTACCCGGAGGTCGAATTGACCCATTGTACAACGTCCTAGTTTCTCCTACCACTTATGTTGTGTGTGTTAATTTTATACATGAGTGGCTGGCGGGACCTACAGTCCTAAAGTCGACACCGAACGATAGATTTTTGAGAAACTTTTCATGGCAATTTTATTTTCTATCAGAGTTTTTGCCAGAAATCTGCTGAGAAAAAGTCGCCGAAGAAATACTTTTTGTATTTTGTTTTGATGTCTGGCCTGGGGCTCGCACCCTGGCTTTACGTCTAATAAGCCAACACACTACCTACTAAACTACGGCGACTTCCAGTTGGCAACTCTTAATTAATTTTTTTTTATAAACAATTTTCTTAGTTTACTTTCAAAACGAAGGAAAATAGTTTTTTTTCTACGTTGCCAACTACACAAGAAACTTACATTACTTGACCAAATATTTTTATTGAAAAAAAAAATAAAAATATAAATTATTAGTTGGCAACTCTATATATGGATTTTTATGCCCTTCAATTAAAGATTTTTTCGAGTGCAATAATATTTTTGCTTTTCTACGTTGCCAACTACGTAGGACACTTACATAAACAAAAAATTATTTAAAAAAAATAGGACACTTACATAGCTTGACCAAAAAAATTTATTAGAAAAATCAAAATATAAATTTTTAGTTGGCAACTCTATATATGGATTTTAATGCCTTTTAATTAAAGACTTTTCGATTAACAATTTTCTTAGTCTCCTTTCAAGTCCAAGGATAATATTTTTGCTTTTCTACGTTGCCAACTGCATAAGAAACTTACATAACTTGACCAAAAAAAATTTATAAAAAATAAAAATATAAATTATTAGTTGGCAACTCTATATATGGATTTTTATGCCCTTTAATAAAAATTTTTTTTTGATAAATAATTTTCTTAGTTTGCTTACAAGTCCAATAATATTTTTGCTTTTCTACGTTGCCAACTACGTAGGACTTACATAAACAAAAAATATTAAAAAAAAATAGGACACTTACATAACTTGACCAAAAAAATTTAAAAAGAAATAAAAATATAAATTATTGGTTGGCAACTCTATCCATGGATTTTAATGACCTTCAATTAAAGATTTTTTTGATAAATAAAAAATTTTTGTTTTTCTACGTTGCCAACTATGTAGGACACTTACATAAACAAAAAAATTATTTAAAAACAAAAAATTAAAAACGTTAAAATATTTATTTTTATACAGAATTTCCACAAATTATACTTGGCAACATCTCAGCGTATCACTCAGAGTCCATGTTAAACTGTTGGTATTGTTACTCGGTATAAAAAATTATTGTGCGAAGCTAGGTTGTAATCCCAAACAAATTTATTTAAAAAAAAATTAAAAATTTTAAAATATTTGTTTTTATACAGGATTTTTACAAATTATAGTTGGCAACATCTCAGCATGTCCACGTTAAACTGTAGGTATTGTTTCTCGGGATTAAAATTAAACACACGCGAAAAGTGTTGTGCGAAGCTAGGTTGTAATCCCCTCTAAAAGCTAGTAATAGCCCAGTATGATTATAATTGGCAACTCTAAATGTTTTTCTTTAAATTAAACAAGTTAAACTATCAATCCGGCTCAGAATGTAGATTGTAATCCCATCTAAAAGCTAGTAACAGGCCAATGTGATTATAATTGGCAACTCTAAATGTTTTTCTTTAAATTAAACATGATAAACTATCAATCCGGCTCAGATTGTAGATTGTAATCCCATCTAAAATATAGTAACAGGCCAATGTGATTATAATTGGCAACTCTAAATGTTTTTCTTCAAATTAAACATGATAAACTATCAAAACAACTTCAATGCCCGGCTCAGACATCTGCAACAAAATGAAATATAAAAAATGTTTCTTCCTCAACTTCCTCTCAGCAGCTTTCCGGGCAAAAACTGTGAGAATAGAATAAAATTGCCATGAAACATTTCTCAAAAGTGTTGTTCAGGCTCGACTTTAAACTGTAGGCAATGCCACTTATGGATAAAATTAACACACAATAAGGGTGTTCAATAAGACAACGTTACATCGCTTCTGTAAAATTTATAGAGTCTAAAAGCTTCTTATTAAAGCAAAGAAAAAAATATTGCGTTGCCAACACTATTTATTTTTTGCGTGTGTGCTGTTTTTATTTAATATTTTTGTAAAATTTTAATATGTAAGCGTATGTGTGTGTTAAATTATTATGATTAATTGTTTTACCAGCTTAATTAAAAATTCAAATTCTTGTGTAGCCTAGAATTTTGGCATTACCATGCCATTTTATTTATTTATTGTTTCGTTATTAAAATTAGCAAAAGTGGGGCCTGGTCTGTCTACCTGTGTATGGAGTAACCTTTATTATTATTTTTTTCTTTTTTTGTATAACAATTAAACTATATTTGTTTGTGTAAATTTAGCCAGCCATCCATATACCATACCAGCAGATATAGAACGACTAAATAGGCCTTAAAGAAAACAAAAAAAAAAGAAAAACACGTTTATAATTAGAATACATTGTTGTACAGGCGTTACTACACTACACTACACTTCACTTCTCATATGACATCATCCATCGTCATCATCATCAACATCATCATCATTATCATCTTTTTTAAATACAATACAAATGCGAATATAATTTATTTAAAAAAAAGAAAATTTAAAAATTAAAAAATATTCGCTTATACACCGAAAATACACCGAAATTCTAACTAAAACAACCAAAAAAATTATTTAAAAAAATAAAAATAAAAACAAAATATTTATATGGACTGGTGGACTATGGTGAATGCCAAAAACGACAACCACAACAACAACAACAATACATATATATAATTAATCATAATATTGTAAAATTAAAAAATAAAAAAAAACGTTCTTTTTTAAAAATAAAAATAATAACACGAGATCTCTTTCTTCCATTCTCATTGTGAACAGTTGTAGTGGTAGTGGTAGTAGTAGGAGAAGAAGAAGGGGCTTAATTATAATGACTTGGCCAAAATCATTAACATCAACATCATTATCATTATCATTATCATTAATACAGTAGTGGCAATAATAAATTGTTATGATGTTTGTTAAAATATGATTAAAATAGAGGAAGTTGTTGAAACAAACAAAAAAAAAACAAATAAAAAACTGAGTTGCCAATTCAAAACCGAAAAATATATTAATATTCTGCAAATAATAGTTGGCAACACATGACAATTGTTGATAACAGAGATGAGCAATGAATCGTTTTTTCACTGCAATAATGTCGTCTCTGCTCTATTAAACTGGGCACTGTCAGGTCTTTTAGGCAGCCGAAGGATATGCGAAATATTGCTACGTTCCGCTGAATTGATTTGGACAAAGAAGAGGACCGATTGTCTTCTTTCCTTAAATTGCATGGCGCACTATTGATTGGTGTTCTCACAGACAAGACTATAGACTTGTTTTATGTAGAAACTGTGGACCTAAACGGGTGGAAGTAATAATGTCTGCCTTGCCGTTAAGAGGCAAAGATTCGTAACTTCTCATACTCCAGCATCTTTGACTGAACTTTTTAAGGCTTAGCATCACTTTTTTGTACATGATATAGTTTGACATAGGGAATGTTTGATCCCCCGGTTGCATTAGCACCTTCATTTCGATTTTGTTGAGATCAGAGATCAGCAATGAATCGTTTTTTCGCTACTCATTAAGTACTCATTAAATTTTGAATATAAGTGAGTGAACAATATTGAAATTTAACTATGTATTCTGATTCATTCATACTCACTACAACGTTGATTTATAAGTACAGGTTGCAATAAGTATGAGTACAATGTTGACATCAAACTCATACCATTCGAAATATGTTTGATTCATAAGCCGCCTACTCATTTAGATTCATAACTTTCGAAAAATACTTGTAATACAACTTATAAATGATTCGAGTGACTCGATCCATAAGCAAAAAAGACAGAGCAGCGCAAGCAGAGCAAACACATAACTTTCTAGTGAGCATTTCAGTGATCGTACGCGATTCATACTTATTTTATGCTGTTTGGTGTATATGTTGAGTTATGGAGAGTTGAAATCAACAACATCATCATACGTGTTGTTAAGTATGAATATGATGAGTACTTCAAACATTTTTAATATGAGTAGAGAGAGGTTCCATGATAAAGGGTCCGCCAAATAACTTCTTTTTTTTTGAAAATGCTTAAAAAAAAAACTACGGAATATTTTCTCAATTTGTTTTTTTATTTGAAAGTACAATCCTTCCGGTTAATAATGGAAAATAATTTCATTCATATGGCTGCCTCGGCTGGCCATGCAGTAGCCGCCTACACGATCGGTCAAATTTTTAAGCACATTATCGATTGTGTGCAGCTGTATTTCACCAATGGCTTCACGAATATTGTCCTTTAAAGCGTCAATTGTCTCTGGCTTGTCGGCGTAACACTTATCTTTGACGGCACCCCACAAATAATAGTCGAACGATGTCAAATCGCAGCTCCGCGGTGGCCAAACGACATCAGCTCAAAAACATCGCAAAACATCGAGTGTAGCTTCGGCTGTGTGGCACGTAGCGCCGTCCTGTTGAAACCAAATGTTGCCAATATCCTGCTCTTCAATTTTTTGTGAACAAATATTCGTTCAACATGGCCCGATAACGATCGCCATTGACTGTAACGGCCACTCCTTGCTCATTTTTGAAGAAAAATGGCCCAATTATGCCTCTGGACCAAAATCCGCACCAAACAGTGACTCGTTTTGGGTGCGTCGGCTTTTCAATGTATGCGTGCGGGTTTTCTGTGCCCCAAATGCGACAATTTTTCTTGTTTACATACCCGCCAAAAGATGATTTTTTTTGCTAAAATCGGCATCTTCTGTAAGTCGATCGCAGGCCCACTTAGCGAAGCGAAAACGCATTGGATGGTCAACTTGGCTTCAACTCCTGAACGAATTGGACTTTGTATGGCGTCATACCAAGATCTTTATGCAAAATTCGTCTCAATGATGTCTCCGAAATGTTCAATGGTTGAGAACGACCGTGAATTGAGGTTGATGGCGCTTCACGCACACTTTCTCTGCCACAGCGGCAATATTCACGGGTGTACGCACTGTTTTTGGCTTTTTACGCTTTGGTTTATCGATGAGGATGCCAGTTTCTTTCACTTTTTGCACAAGATAACGAACATACGGAGCTGACGGTGCTTCTCTTCTTCCAAAATCCGTAAGCAATTTTCGCACACATTCTGCAACATTACCATGATTTTCAAAGTAATGTCGCAATATTTTCCAGCGTTGTTCAAGCGTATACACAACCATATTCGTTCGGCGGAAGCATAAAACTAATTATCTGTCAAATCAGACATGAGCTACCAGTGTTACCATTCACGAAATAAGCACTAGTTGAAGAAAAAAAACGTTAGATGGCGGACCCGATATTAAAAGAAGTATGAATGCGTATAAGTATCAGAAATTATGAGTATGATTCGATTCGAATTATTTTTTTGAATGCTCATTGCTGATCTCTGGTTAATAAATTAAAATAAGTTGTTAAATTGAAAAAAAAAATTAAATTTTTATTTTCAATAGTTGGCAACACAAGATGAAGAAAATTCTTCAATACGAACAAAATAAAATAAATTTTTTAACACTCTGCAACAAATTAAAGGACAGGAATCGAAAGAAATATTAATTAAAACATTTGTGAACAGTTGGCAACGCAAGTAAAGCTACCGTAAAATAAAGAAACTTATCCAGTGGAGGAAAAAAACCTGTTAAAATATTGTAAAACAAATGAAGTATCGTAGTTAAGAAAATAAAAAAAAGAGTTGCCAATAAAAGCAGAGAATATATGAAAAAATCAAATAAAACAAGAGAAAGTTCTACAATTAAATTAAAACTCAAGTGGCCAACAAAAAAAATGAAGAAAATTATGAAAATTATTTGAAGCAACAGTTAGTTAAGGTACGATAAAATGAGCATCATAGACCCAATAACTTATGGAATTGCCAATTAAGAAGAATTTGGTTTTTAATTCCATAAAGGCTGTTCAATATTTTTTTTGTGTCAAGTGTTACCATATAAAAAATTTTCGCATTACCAACACACTTTAAGGTCATCTTTTTCTTTTTGTTTTTTTTTTTTGTTTTGCCAGATTGCACAATTTAAACGGAATTTCTTTTCAGTTGTTTTTCTTGTTGTTGTTGTTTCGCTTTCGTTTTAAATCGTTTTTACAAAAATAGCTGCGAGAAAAAAAAAGAAGAATCACGAAGAAACTTTTTTTTATTATTATTATTGTTGTGCACTTAAACCTACAAACAACAACAAAACAAAAATGTTGTATTTTTTATCTACGATTTATGCATGTAGCGTCGTGCGTGCGTGTGTGTGTGTCTGTGTGTAAGTATTTTAAGTATTTTTTTTCGCATTTAACTTAAACAAGGTTAAAAAGCGATATGCGACAAGCGAATTGAAATGAATTTTTTTACAATTTTTTTTTGCAATAACAACAGCAACAACTAAAAATAACAATCAAAAGGTAGGTCTAGGTCTTATTACTTGTTTGTGTACTTGCAAAAAAAAAATAAAAAAAAATATTTTTTAAATTAAAAAAAAAAAATGAATTCAACAACTCACAATGAATGTAACGTACGTTTAAAGTGCGTTTTTTTTTTCTTTCTTCTTCTACTGTGAACTGGCGGTTGAATTCTTTAAATTAAAAAAAGGAAAAAAATTAATTTTTTAAATATTTTTTTTATTGTCTGCTGCTTTATTTTCACTGTTTATTTAAGTTTTTTTCTCTCTTTATTTTTTGTTGTTGTATTTTTATGATTATTATTCATGTCAAGTAAGCTTTTTAAATGGATTCCCAAATTTACAATTTTTGAATTGTTTTTGTTTTACTTTTTTCAGATTTAATACATATTTTTTTTATAATTTTTTTTTATATATTTTTTTAATATTATTTGTTTGTTTTATTTATGGGTGTGTTGACTGAGTGATAATTTCATTATAAAAATTATTTTTGAAATTATTTTTTAAACAGTAATCTGGCAACTCTGCCTTTTTCATTAAGCCTTTTATTGGAAAAAATTTTTAATTGAAAAATGTTTTTTTTATAATTTTTTAAATATTAATCTGGCAAATCTACCTTTTTCATTAAGCTTTTTATTGGAAATTTTAATTAAATTTTATTTTTTATTTTTTTAAATATTAATCTGGCAACTCCACCTTTTTGATAAAGCCTTTTATTGGAAAAAATTTTTAATTGAAAAATGTTTTTTTTATAATTTTTTAAATATTAATCTTTTAATCTTTTTAATCTTTTAATCCTTTTTCATAAAGCCTTTTATTGGAAAAATTTTTAAGTTTTCTTTTTTAATAAATTTTTTTTTATAAAATTTTTAATATTAATCTGGCAACTCTTGTTTTATTTTCTGGCAAAGATATGCGTTTTTCATCAAGTTTTTTATTATTTATTTAAAGCATTTTAACGGGTGATTTTTTAGCTTTAATTATCTTTTTGGCAACACTGGTTTAAACAGCTCACGCACGTTTCGTTTTTTGGTTTCACTGTCAAACATCTTCAGTTTGGCCTGTAATTTAACCATGAATCGTCTTACAACTGAACAACGCTTGCAAATCATTGAATTTTATTATCAAAATGCGTGCTCTGTTAAGAAAGTTCATTGCGCGCTTCTTCCATTTTAATCAGTCAGTTTAATCGACCCACTGAAGCGGCTATTCGGGCTATTGTGACTAAATTTCGCATCAAATTTACATTGTTGGACACTAAACCACCAACGCGCTTACGTAGAGTGCGAATTGAAGATAAAATAGCGCCGCCGTATCGGCCAGTGTTAATGATGACCATCAATTATCGATTCGTTGCCATTCGCAGCAATTGGACCTCTGTTACTCAACAACGTGGACAATTTTGCGGAAGGATTTAGGTGTGAAGCCTTTCAAAATACAGCTGGTGCAAGAATTGAAGCCGAACGACCTACTGCAACGCAGAATTTTTTGTGAATGGGCCTGTTGGAAAGTTGGCCGAAGATCCACTTCTTTATCGAAAAATTGTGTTCAGCGACGAAGCTCATTTTTGGCTCAACGGATACGTAAATAAGCAGAATTGTCGATTTTGGAGTGAAGATCAGCCAGAAGCATTGCAAAAGCTTCCAATGCATCCAGAAAAAGTCACAGTTTGGTACGGTTTATGGGCTGGTGGCATCATTGGACCGTACTTCTTCAAAGATGCTGCGAATCGTAACGTAACTGTGAACGGTGAGCGCAACCGTGAGATGATATCCAACTTTTTTTTTGCCCAAAATGCAAGAGCTTGACTTGCATGACATGTGGTTTCAACAAGACGGTGCCACATGCCACACAGCACGCGTAACAATGGACTTATTGAGAGGCAAGTTCGGTGAACATTTTATTGCACGTTCGGGACCGGTCAATTGGCCGCCTAGATCGTGCGATTTAACGCCTTTAGACTATTTATTGTGGGGCTGTGTTAAAGCTCATGTCTATACAGACAAGCCCGCTTCAATTGACGCATTGGAAGACAACATTGAAGCATTTATTCGTGAGATACCGACCGAAATGTTGGAAAGGGCATGCCAAAATTGGACTAAGCGGATGGACCATTTGAGGCTCAGTCGCGGTCAACATTTGCATGAAATAATCTTCAAACATTAAATTATATGGACCGTACTATCGATTCAAATAAAGATTTCATGCATTTTTCTGAATTTAATGTTTTTTTTTTAATTTTCCTATAGCTCTTAAAAAATCACCCATTACTTTTTTAATTCAAAATGTCTTTTTTATAATTTTTGAAAATTTTTATCTGGCAACTCTGCCTTTTTCTTTAAGCCTTTTATTGGAAAAATTTCGAAGAATTTTTTCTTTTTCAATTCAAATTTTTTTATAATTTTTAAACATTAAACTGGCAACTCTACATTTTTCATTAAACTGTTTATTGGAAAAATTTTGAAGAATTTTTTCTTTTTTAATTAAAAAATGTTTTTTTTTTATAATTTTTAAACATTAATTTGGCAACTCTGCCTTTTTCATTAAGCTGTTTATTGGAAAAATTTTGAAGAATTTTTTCTTTTTGAATAAAATTTTTTTTTATAAAATTTTAAATATTAATCTGGCAACTCTTGTTTTAGATATTAAGATATGCCATTTTCATCAAGTCTTTTATTATTTATTTAAAGAATATTACTTTTTTAATTGGAAATTTCTTTTTTATAAAAATTTTTAAATATTAATCTGGCAACTCTACCTTTTTCATTAAGCCTTTTATTGGAAAAATTTGAAGAATATTATTTTTTAATAAAAAAATATTTTTTTTAAATTTTTTTTATAATTTTTTAAATATTAATCTGGCAACTCTGCCATTTTCATTAAGCCTTTATTGGAAAAAATTTTAATTTTTTTCTTTTTTAATAAAAATTTTTTTATAAATTTTTTTAAAAATATTTTAGATTTTAAATTTTTTTTAATAAAATTTTAAATATTAATCTGGCTACTCTTGTTTTATTATCTGGCAAAGATATGCCATTTTCATCAAGTCTTTTATTATTTATTTAAAGAATTTTACTTTTTTTAATTGAAAATTTACTTTTCTTATACATTTTTTAAATATTAATCTGGCAACTCTTGTTTTATTTGTTGGCAAATATATGGCTTTTTCTTTAAGTGAAATTATTGAGAAAAAATTTAAAGAATTTTCATTTGATTTCATGGATAATTTATTTTAATTTCTGTTTAATTATAGAAATAACTGCAGATTTGCTTTATATCCAGCAAATGGGCATATGTTTCGTTTTTTCTTGTTGTATGGGTAACGGTAAGGGTAATGGTAAGGGTGACCAAAATTTAAAAATAAACAAAAAATTGAAGTCAAATAAATTTTAAGAATAATTTAAATCAGATTCATGTGGTATAACAGCGTTTATGGAATTTGCACAAACCCTTTCACAAATGGTTTTCATACAAAATATACAAATGTTTTTAATTTCATCGATATTTTTAACAAATTTTAATTTTATTAAATTTAGTGCGAAAGTATTAAAATGTTTGACAAAATTTTATACAAAATGTTTTGCCCACAGCGGTTTTCACCAAAAGATTGAACAAAAATATTTTCTTTAAAAGTTGCAACAAAGTTGATGAACATTACGTAGGCATTAAAATGTTTGTACAAATTTGAAATAATTCTACGCATTAAATATTGAATGTTTGTTGTTGTTTTTGCATTTCTTTAAAATGTTTTCATTGGTTTTTTCATTATTTTTCGTTTTATTGAAACGTATTTTGTAAGTTTGCACAAACGTTTGTACAAATAGGTTTTACACGGTGAAATAATTATGATTACAACCGCCTTACGACAATTCACTATTCCATCTAATTGTCGCCTTAAAAACAATAAAGCGACGGGTCCAGATGGCCTCCCCGCTAAATTGTTTAAGACCGGATGTAATGAGTTGGTAGGACGCATGTACCAGCTTATTTACAAAATATGGCTAGAGGAAAGTATGCCCAACGATTGGAACCTCAGTGTCCTCTGTCCTGTCCTGAAAAAGGGAGACCCTACTATATGCGCCAACTATAGGGGTATAAGCCATCTCCCTATCGCATATAAGGTTCTTACAGGCGTATTGTGTGAACGACTGAAGCCACTCGTCAAAACACTGATTGGACCTTATCAATGCGGCTTCAGACCTGGCAAGTCCACCATCGACCAGATCTTCACACAACGCCAAATCCTGGAAAAGACCCACGAGAAACAAGTCGACACACACCATCTTTTTGTCGACTATAAGGCAGCCTTTGATAGCCCCATAAGGGATCGTGTTTTTGCCGCAATGTCTGAGCTCGGTGTACCTGCGAAGCTGATAAGGCTATGCAGAATAACGTTTAGCAATCCCGGCAGCTCCGTCAAGGTAGGAATGGACCTCTCCGAGCCTTTTGATACCGTGCGAGGTTTCAGAGAAGGCGACTCCTTATCATGCGACCTCTTCAACTTCGCCATGGAGAGTGTTCTGCCAAAGGCAGGAGTGCATCGCAGTGGCACTATTTTTCAAAAACGAGTCCAGTTGCTTACGTAAGCTGACGACATTGACATCTTAGGGCGTACCAAGCGAGATGTTACTGTTGCCTTTAGCGCTATTGAACGGGAGTCTACTAAGATGGGTCTGGCAGTAAATGAGGGCAAAACAAAGTATATGTTATCGACAAGTAGAGATGCGCGGCGTATTGATTATCAGATTACGGCCGATAACTATACTTTTGATACGGTCAAGGAATTCATCTATCTTGGTTCCGCTTGGTTACCACTAGAAATGATGTCAGTCTGGAGATCAAGCGCAGCATTACTCTTGCCAACAGGTGCTACTATGGTCTCAATAGGCAATTGAGTAGCAGAGACCTTTCTCGTACGACAAAACTAATACTCTACAAGACTTTCGTCCTACCCGTGCTTCTTTATGAGACGCAGAGGCATGGACCCTATTAAGTACAGATGCAGCAGCCTTGAGAGTGTTCGAGAGAAAAGTACTGCGCAAGATCTTCGGTCCAGTGCGAGTTGGCGATGATACAACAGTGAGCTGTATGAGCTCCTCAACGACATGGACGTTGTGCAGCGTATTAATATCCAGCGACTGCGCTGGCTCGGCCATGTCGTTCGAATGGAGGAGGATGCTCCGGCGATGCGAGTATTTGATGCAGGAATCTGCGGAAGTCGGCGAAGAGGACGACCTTGCATCCATTGGAAGGACCAAGTCGAGGAAGCTCTGTCATCGATTGATGTGACCAACTGGCGTAGGCGCGCACGAAGCAGAAGGATGTGCCTGGAAGGATGTGTTGCCGCAGGCCGAAATCCGATAAACGGGTTGTTAATGGCCAATTAAGTAAGTAATCTAATTGTTGCGCAATTGACAAAGTAATGCAAAAAACTACTCATCAGTGAAATGTTTACTCCTGCAAAAAAAAAAAAACAAAGACTTGAGCATTTGGACTATGTAGACAACATAGGTCTGCTCACCCTTATGAATGTTTTCAGACAGTTACTATGCGGGGAATCACACTGACTTGTGAAGAATGGGGTTTGAGAGAGTAAATGGCTTCATTAGGAGTTGGAGGATTGTTGTAATTGTATTCCACATGGTCTAAAGTAAGTCTATACTCTTGGGTTTATTTTAATTTTATTTTTTTTTTGTTTTATTTTTTGCTTTCTTAACACAAACTTAAGCCGTGTGTACACAAGCAAGTTTTCTTGCAGCAAGTTCCGTCATACCACTTTTGGATGCAAAATTCCTTATGATTGGGTTTTTCGATTTCCATAACTGACTTGCTGTTAGTGTGCACATGGCCTTAAATTTAAAGTTTTTGAAAACTTTTTCAATTTATTTCATGCCAAATAAGTCTCCAGACGCTGACTGTCTCCATGCAAACGTATTTTAGGCGAATTTTAGTACATTTTTTGAGGTTATGTTTAGAATCTTGATAATTTGTTAAACAAAAAAAATAATAAAACTTTTTTAATTACAAATAATTCTTGGAACTGCACGACAAAAAAAGAGAGGCTTTGTTGTGTATGTGAGTAAGTAAAAGGGAATTTTAAGCCGCGAGCAGCGTAGTCAATAAAAAGTTCAAAGTGTTTCGAATAATTGTTTTAATAATAAAGGGTGTTTTTTATAGTGCTATAGAACTTTAAGTTGCAATAAAACAACGATGGATTATTCGATTGACATGAATTTTATTTATCCGAAAGATAATCTTGTCGCATTACATTTTAAATATGATTTCTGGCATATGACCGCCACGGCTGGCGCGGATGTAGTCCAAACTGGACGTCCAATTTTCGATGACTTTTTCCAACATTCCAAATGGTCAAGCGTTTGTGGCTATACCGCATAGACCAATGACTTTACATAGCCCCACAGAAAGTAGTCTAGCGGTGTTAAATCACAAGATCTTGGAGGCCAATTCACAGGTCCAAAACGTGAAATTAGGCGGTCACCAAACGTGTCCTGCAATAAATCTATTGTGGCACGAGCTGTGTGTGACATTTTGCGCCGTCTTGTTGAAACCACATCTCCGGGACATCATGGTTATTCAATTCAGGAATGAAAAAGTTTGTAATCATGGCTCTATACCGATCACCATTGACTGTAACGTTCTGGCCACTATCGTTTTTGAAAAAGTACGGACCAATGATTCCACCAGCCCATAAAGCGCACCAAACAGTCAGTTTTTCTGGATGTAACGGTGTTTCCACATACACTTGAGGATTACCTTCACTCCAAATGCGGCAGTTTTGTTTGTTGACGTAGCCATTCAACCAGAAGTGCGCTTCATCGCTAAACAAAATTCGCTTATGAAAATCGGAAACAACGGTAATCTCGTTTTGGGCCCATTCGACGAATCTACGCCTTACTTGATGATCGTTTGGCTTCAAATCTTGCACGAGTTGGATTTTGTAAGCACGCAAACCAAGATCCTTCCGCAAAATCTTCCATAAAGCTGGATGGACACCGGTCCAATTCCTGTGCTCGATGGCGAATGGACTCATTCGGGTCTTCCTCAATGCTACGCTCTACAGCACAGCAATAGCTTCTTCTGTACGCACCGTACAGCGTCTCTGGGGATGCGAGTTATCAATCAAGAGTAAACGTGGTGCGAAAACGTTCCATGGTTAATCGAATTAACTGCTCTGATGAACGATTTTGTCGACGATAAAATGGACGTAGTGCGCGATACGTTTTCCGCACAGAACCATTATTTTCGAAATAAAATTGTACTATTTGCAAGCGTTGTTCAGGCGTGAGTCTATTCATGATGAATTGCCAAACCAAACTGAGAATAAATCACTCGACAGCTGTTAAATCGGTCGCCATCTTGAAAAGTAATGCCAACTAAAAGTTCTATATCTCTATAAAAAAACACCCTTTACAAAAACAACAACAACAGCAACAAATATTTTTTTTAATGATTTTAATTGTATTTTATATAAAGATTCATTTATAATTATTTCCATTATAAATCTTAAAGGCTTTAGTAATTAAATTTAAATTTTTTTCTGTTTTTTTTTGGCTTTTTTTTCATAGGGGTTCGTTAGTTCCATTCGTTCTATTAAATTCCTTTTGAAAATATTTTCTTTAAATTTAGATTTCTTTTTTTAATAGAATAAAAATAAAACCAAACAAAAAAAATTAAAACAATTTCGTATGTGTTTTAACCTTGACTTGAAGTTTAGGATCAATGAACGTTTTAGCAAAAAATCAAAAACACAGAAAAATAATTTACTTTTGTTCGTATTTATTTTTATTTTTATTTTTCTTAATGTTTTTATTATTAAAATTAGTTGGAAACCAAAGCAAAATAAAGAAAGAAATCCTCAAACACACACAAACTGTCTGCATACATATGTCTATGCCATCCCCTTTATTACCGGCCCCCTTTTGCCCCGCCCCTGCATTACAACGTTTATAAGCCGCACGAAATAATTTGGCTTTAAATATGATTAAAACGTAGAAATTGTTGAAAATTAAAAAAAAAGGCATTAAATTATACCTGCTGGCTCTGGTGGCCTATTGTTTATGGATTGAAAAAAGAAAAAAAAATAATTTAAATAAAATAAAATTATGGTGCGTGTTTCATTTTTCTCCCTTCTTTTTTTTAACTCACAATTATTTTTTTGTTTTGTTCTGCTTCAGCAAAAAACGGGTAAAATTAGAAAGAACCTCGAGAACAATACTCGTATAAATAAATTCGTTTGTTTATAACAATAACAAGAATAATCATTATACGAGTATTATTATTGTTGTTGTAGTTATTATTTTATTCACCAAAAATTTGTTTTTTTTTAATTCATAAACAAAGTTTGTTGTTTAAATCTTTTATAATTGCATTTATTATTTCAATTATTTTTATCATTTTTAACTTCAATTGTTTCCAAATTATTTAATACAATGATACGATACGATATTTATAACAGAAAGAAAAGTACTGCCAAGTCTAAAAACCAAAAATTAAGTGCTGTAAACAAACAATACTAAGGCATATGCATGTGTGCATGAGTGCTGTGGTATTGAAAGAGAAAACAAAGAAATTTCAACATTACAACAAACAACCGTTTAGTCAGGATTGCCATTTAGCTTCTTCTTCTTACACCAACCAAGTTGTGTGTGGTAATTATAATATCAGATTAGCAATGAATCGTTTTTTTCGCTACTCATTAAGAGCTCGTGAAATTTTGAATATAATTGAGTCAACAATATTGAAATTTAACTATGTACTCTGATTCATTGCATACTCCCAACAACCAAAGAAAATGAAGTAAAAAGAATGCGCATTTTAACATATTTTGGAATACTTTTCAAAAATATTTCATGACGCAGGGGGAAAGATAGAAGGGAAGGATACAGAAACCAAGAGCTTAACAATGCGTTGTTCTCATCGTACGTTTTTGTTGTTTGGCCACTTTTTTTATTTATTTTTCTGGTGTTAAAAACAGGCACCAATGTCCCTCAGTGGAAGAACATCTTCAGCTTTTTACACACATAGGACACGAACATCAAGAATGTTCGTTAAAAAGAGCGTAAAAATCTTGTCAGTTTTTAAAGAAGAAGGTTCATGTCGCTTTTTTCAGACTTCAATTATAAACCCAAAGAAATATCACAGTAGTATTCACTAATATCAATGAGAAATGATTTCGATTTTTGGAAGAGTACTTGCCAAGTTAATTACGGTGTCTTTAGGGATTTAGTGCAGTACAATTTTTCTATATTTTCGATCATATATACATATCATCGGGTTAATAAGTAGACTTGAAATTATTACCAACAATTTTCCTCTAGGTTAACACATACCTATGGTTATGGATTAGTGAGTGAGAGAGAGAGAGAAAATAAGTTGAGAGAATTTATTTATTTACAGCCATGGAAAAGTGTTAGTAATATACGATATTTTTATTTTCATTTCATCAACATACATATGTAAAGCTGTCTATCTTTGGCTTAATAATTTTAGATAAATAAAAATAAAATAAAACATCGATTTTATTATTAAAAGAACATAAAGTTATCCATCTTTGGCTTAAAAATTAGGCCATGTTTTTTTTAGATAAATAAAAATAAAAAGAATAAAGAAACCATTTTTTTATTAAAAGAAAAAAAAAACGAGCATTCCAAAACATTTAAAAAAAATTATATTATGGGACAAAATAAGAAAATGAAATACGCCCAGCTAATGACATTTTTAACACAAAATATTCTTCAAGTGTTATTCTGAAATAAAATGATAAAGCATCCGCAACACATACGTTATTGTCGCAGTCTGATCGCCAACTAAATCAAAAAACACAAGAATACATACACATGTACATACGTACGATGAGAGCAACACATTGTTACGCTCTTTGTTTGTGTTCATTTTCCTTCTGTCTTCCTCCCCCCCTCATCAAGAAATGATTTTTAAAAAGATTTTGGTGAGAGCGGGTCGTAATGTTACAACCCGCCATAAGACATTTTACTTCTACGTGATGCGTATTCTTTATATCCATATTCTTTGCTACAACGTTAATTTATTAGTACAGGTTGCAATAAGTATGCGTACAACGTTGACATCAAACTTATACCATTCGAAATATGTTTGATTCATAAGCCGCGTACTCAATTGGATTCATACTCAAATAATACTTACAAATGATACGAGTGACTCGACTACCGTCTTAGTTGTTGTTGCATTTACAAAAAAAGAAAAAAAGTCACTCATAAGCAAAAAAGACAGAGCAGCAAGCAGAGCAAATACACAACCTTCTAGTAAGTATTTTAGTGTTCGTACGCGATTCATACTTATTTTGTGCTGCTTCGCGTATCTGTTGAGTCATGGAGAGCCGAAATCAACAACATCATCATACGTGTTGTTAAGTATGAATATGATGCGAACTTCAAACTTTGAATATGAGTAGAGAGAGGTTCAATGATATTAAAATAAGTATGAATGCATATAAGTATCAGAAATTATGAGTATGATACGATTCTATTCATCTTTTTGAATGCTCAGTGCTGATCTGTGGTGGATATAGAACTAACTACCTCATTAGGTATTGTTTAATAGACTGCCTAACTATTGGGGCTGTCAAGAAACACGGTTTGGCTAATCGTAAATCGAATTAAAAGAAGATTATGCTGAGCAACAAAAATTTGTTTTTTTCCAAAATTTTGTGTGTCTTTCATTTAATTTTAGGCCCGCTGTTGTACAATATTAATGGCTTTTAAGAGTTTTATTTGAAAAAAAAAAAACGAAACATTTTGTTTAAATAAACCCTTATTGCTTACCATTCTAGCCTAAAGGGAACTTTCAAATAAAATTTGTAGGTTTTTTTTGTTATTTTTTGTTGCCAAAAAATTCGTTGATGGTGACCTTCTAATATTGAAGGCGTTTTTTTTGAAAAGAAATGTTTTTTTTTTTGTTCATGTTTCATGTTTCTGATGAAATTTATTAAAAAAAAAACAAAAAAAAAACAAACATGTGAAACGCTACAAAATTGTTTATAATAATAATATAACATTGAACCATGATTACAATAATAATTTTTTATAATTTTTTTCACACACAAAACAAACAAAAAAAATTTGTGTTTTTTTTTTTGTAAGTAAAACTTCGTATTTTTTTTTTCAAACATTAAACCGTAATTGAGAGATGTGGTGGTAAAAAAAGAAAAAAACAACTGAAGTAAAACAGCCATTATTATTACCATCACACAACTGTTGCTATTGTTGCTAGTGTTGTTGCTGTTGTCGGCCATTATAAACGGTATACGAGCACATACAGAAAACAAACAATAATGCATTCATTATGAATAAAACAACAACAACAATAAAAAGAAAAGAAATAACCAGAATAAAAAAAAATTATTTTCAAGTACATTTTGTATAAGTGTGCGTGTGTGTGTTGATTTTTTGACAATAAAATCGAAAATTTTCAAGTACACACTTGTATTCACAAACAATAAATTCGCAAAAAAAAGACAACAACTACAATAACAACGAAATTAAATAAATTATTCCAAGCAAAATTTAACTGACTTCAAAAAAAAAAAAAAAAAAAAAAAAAAAAAATCGAAAAAAATCGAAAAAAAATTAAAAAAGCGTGCCCAACTACCTTGAATATTAAAGATATACTAGAGTAAAGTAGCGTCGTCAATCAGTCAGTTAGTCAGTGAAAAATGTTTCGAATTTTGTTTTATTTTTGAGGGTGTTAAATAAAAATAAAAGAATCAAAAAAAAAAATTATAATTTATAATTAATTGCTAGTTTCGTTGGTTTCATGAACACCAAAACCTTTTATACAAGCAAATAAGTTGGCAACACCACACTTCCTTATAGGCAGGAAGGAAACTTAATAAATAATTCAACATAACCAAAAAAAACCAAGCAAAACTCAGTAAAACAACTGCGACATTTTATTTAACCTCAATTTTAACGCATACAGAGAGAGAGAGAGAGAGAGAGAGAGAGAGAGAGAGAGATGGAGAGAAGGCTAAAGAGAGATAGTGACACTAAAGTACAGTGGAGTTCGTAAAACAATTTCTTTAAGCATAACAAATGTTTGAAGATTAAAGGCGATATTACAATGGGCTTAGCTAGACACTTATAGGTATCAGAGATCAGTAATGAGTTTTCAAAAAGATGAGTCGAATCAAAGAATATGGATATAAAGAATACGCATCATGTAGAAGTAACATTTCTTATGGCGGGTTGTAACATTACGACCCGCTCTCACCAAAATATTTTTAAAAACCATTTCTGGGTGAGGGGGGGAGGAAGACAGAAGGAAAATGAACACAAACAAAGAGCGTAACAATGTGTTGCTCTCATCGTACGTATGTACATGTGTGTGTATTCTTGTGTTTTTTGATTTAGTTGTCGATCAGACTGCGACAAGAATACATAAGCTGCGGATGCTTTATCATTTTATTTCAGAATAACACTCGAAGAATATTTTGTGTTAAAAATGTTCTATATCATTAGCTGGGCGTATTTCATTTTCTTATTTTGTCTCATAGTATAATTTTTTTAAATGCTTTGGAATGCTCTTTTCTTTTGCTTTTAATAAAAAATTGTTTTTTCATTCTTTTATTTTTATTTATCTAAAAAACACGGCCTAATTTTTAAGCCAAAGATGGATGTTCTTTTAATAATAAAATCGATGTTTTATTTTATTTTTATTTATCTAAAATTATTAAGCAAAAGATAGACAGCTTTACATATGTATGTTGATGAAATGAAAATAAAAATGGCGTATGTTACTAACACTTTTCTATGGCTGTAAATAAATAAATTCTCTCAACTTAATTTCTCTCTCTCACTCACTTATCCATAACCATAGGCATGTGTTAACCTAGGGGAAAATTGTTAGTAATAATTTCAAGTCTACTTATTAACCCAATGATATGTATATGTGATCGGAAAATATAGAAAAATTGTACTGCACTAAGAGACTAAAGACACCGTATTTAACTTGGCAAGTATTCTGCCAAAAATCGAAATCATTTCTCATTGATATTAGTGAATACTACTGTGATATTTCTTTGGGTGTATCATTGAAGTCTGAAAAAAGCGACATGAACCTTCTTCTTTATAAGCTGACAAGATTTTTACGCTCTTTTTAACGAACATTCTTGATGTTCGTGTCCTATGTGTGTAAAAAGCCGAAGATGTTCTTCCCCTGAGGGACATTGGTGCCGACGTCTGTTTTAACACCAGAAAAATAAATAAAAAGTGGTCAAACAACAAAAACGCACGATGAGAACAACGCATTGTTACGCTCTTGGTTTCTGTATCCTTCCCTTCTATCTTCCCCCCCCCCCCGCGTCATGAAATATTTTTGAAAAAAATTCCAAAATATGTTAGAATGCACATTCTTTATACTTTATTTTCTTTGGTTCAACCCTCAATTTAAAAAGATTTGCCAACTAAAACAATCAAAAATAGTTTGGTTTTAATTAAAAAAACTGTTTTTTTAACTATTAAATAATAAATTTTTGTAATAAATACATTAAAACAATTAAATTAAAACTTTTTTTAAAAAGTGTTGCCAACTGGAATCTCCTCAAACATATAATTTATGACACAATAATTTCAAAATTGAAACTTTAGTAAAACTTTTTCAAAGATAAAGACCTAAAAAGTTGCCAATTTTACTAAAAACTTATTTCAATTTCTTGAGAATTATTTGCTAATTTATTTTTAAATCAATGTCTGCAACATTTCCTGTGTATTTATTTGAAATATGTTCGCCTAATGAAGTCTCCCATTGTGTTAGAACAACACAAAAACTTGTCATTTAAATTAAATGAAATGAAAGTACATTGCCAACGCCATTAAGAAAAGCCGAATGTTTTTGTTATTGAACACCACAGTTTATTTAATGATTAATACGATGTTTTTTCACTGTATTAGTATTAGTATTTTTGTTTTTGCAATAAAGGTGTTGGTGTTGATGGTGGTCGTGGTAAAAGTTTAATTTTGACCGCAATTGCGGTAAATAATAAACAAAACAAAAACAAAATAAAAACTACACACACACAGACACACACACAATTTTAGCGAAAGTAAATGTCATTTACCACCCCCTCTCATATTATGTTTTAATTACACATTTAACCAACACAGTTTTGGCCATTAAAACTGGCCTAAATATACCAAAAAAGAAAAACATACACAATTTCATTATTATTGGCCCGTATTTATGGGTGACTAGACTAGTGTGTGGTGCGTTATAAGCAAAATGTAACGCAAATTGTTGACTGACCCAATAATTTGCGTTATAAAAACCAGTCCCTCAATATTGATTACTTTCATAATATAACATAAGAAAAGTGCTGCCAAGGCACTTTTATACAACGGTAGTTTTAATAATAAAAGCATGTTACTATGAATTTTATATGTAGTTTAAATGAAGAATAATAATAAAACTTATTTAAATTTAATCAAAAATTATACAATTCAGCTTGCTGAATTGAAAATAACATAAGAAATGTATGGAAGGTAGTTAGAAAAGTTAAAATTTTATTGTTTTTTACTTATTCAGCTAGCTGAATTGAAATAATTTCACTAAATTCATATTGTTTTGTAATAAGAATTAAGGTTTTTGTATTTTAAACATTATTCAGCTAGCTGAATTGTAAACATCTTTAGAAAAAATATAAAATTTATAGCTATTGCACAAAACAATGTATAATTGGTGTGTATTTATGCCAAAATTATTTAATTCAGCTAGCTGAATTTACCGTAACATAAGAAATGTTTGGAATATAGTTGATAAAATAACATTTTATTGCTTTTTTATTTATTTAGCTAGCTGAATTGAAATAATTTCGCTAAATTCTTATTGTTTTGTAATAAGAATTAATGTTTTTGTTGTGTAAGTTTAATGCAGCTAGCTGAATTGTAAAAATCTTTAGAAAAAATATAAACATTATAGCTATTATACAAACAATGTATAGTTGGTGTGTATTTGTAGCAAAATTATTTAATTCAGCTAGCTGAATTTACCCTAACATAAGAAATGTTTGGAATATAGTTGATAAAATAACATTTTATTGCTTTTTTATTTATTCAGCTAGCTGAATTGAAATAATTTCTCTAAATTCATATTGTTTTGTAATAAGAATTAAGAATTTTGTATTTTAAACATTATTCAGCTAGCTGAATTGTAAAAATCTTCAGAAAAAATATAAACTTTATAGCTATTACACAAACAATGTATAGTTGGTGTGTAATTATGTCAAAATTATTTAATTCAGCTAGCTGAATTCAAGGTAACATAAGAAATGTTTGAAATATAAGCGATAAAATAACATTTTTTTGTTTTTTTATTTATTCAGCTAGCTGAATTAAAATATTTTCTGTAAATTTTTATTAACTGTTAATAGAAATCCAAGTTTTTCTATTAAGAACTTTATTCAGCTAGCTGAATTTGTACAAAACATAAGAAATATTTAAATTGTATTCAAACAAGCAGGTTTAAATGGTTTGTTTTCTTATTCAGCTAGCTGAATTGATATGCATTACTTAATTTTGTATTGTATTGTAATGATAACCAAAGTTTTTATATACTAATCCGTATTCAGCTAACTGAATTGTAATAATATGTATTTAAATGCAAATATTTTATAAGTTTTCATGTAAATTAAGTATAAATAAATAAATAAATATGTAATTCAGCTGGCTGAATATGACCTTTGGTATGAAATATTTGTAGCTCAGCATTTTTATGATTTTTTCGCTTATTCAGCCAGCTGAATTCATTATATTGAAAGAAATGTTTGTTATATTATGCAAAAAAGTAGAGTTTTATTGGTTTATTACATATTTATTTAGCTGAATTGAAGTATTTTCATTTTATTTACAATGCATTGCAATATAAATCAAAGTTTTTATGCTCAATTCCTTATTCAGCTAGCTGAATTGTAATAATCCGTAATTAAAAGCAAACATTTTATAAGTTTTCATGTAAATTAAGTATAAATAAATAAATAAATATGTAATTCAGCTAGCTGAATATATTTATAATCATATATTTTATGAAATATTTGTAGCTCAGCAATTTTATGATTTGTCCGCTTATTCAGCCAGCTGAATTCATTATATTAAAAGAAATATTTGTGATATTATTCAAAAAAGTAAAATTTTATTGGTTTCTTACATATTCATTTAGCTGAATTGCAGTATTTTCATTTAATTTACAATGTAAAGCAATATAAATCAAAGTTTTTATACTCAAAACCTTATTCAGCTAGCTGAATTGTAAAAATCCTTATTAAAATGTAAAATTTTTATAACATTTGCATGAATGTCATATAATTTATAGGTATTTTGTTTGAAAATTGGCAATTCAGCTAGCTGAATACGTCACTACAATGGATTAATTAAAGATTTCCCACAAATCAGCAATGTTATGAGCTGAATTGAATATTTTCTGTTTATAAAATCGTGTTGTCCCGTGATTTATGTGCAAATAATAAATAAAATTTAATTTATTGGTTTAAATACGTATTTAATGACATCCATGAACTTGAGTTTGTCTTTTTTTTGCTTTAAACTACGCTTTTCTATTTTAGTTTTTTCTAAGCTGTTTTTCCATTGATTTACCGTTTCTTGTCTTCTTCTTCTTCTTAACTACCATGTACAGATATCAGGCAACAACAACCAACCAACCAACAGAAAAAAGAAGCACAAGAGAGTTCATGAACTTTATTTAAATTTTTCTTCTTCTTTTTTTGTAAATCTTTTGAAGGTTAAAAACAAAACAAACAAAAAACAAAAAAACTAAGGAAAAAGAAGTGCGTACAATAGATATTTGAAAGAAGAAGAAGAAGGAAAAACAAAAACAAAAATTATAATAAAAAAATTGCGGAAATTAAAATTAAAAATGAAATATTATGATCGAAATACTAAACCGGTTTTTAAGTTATAGTTTTAAAGTTTTGGTATCAATTTTATTATTAAAAAAACAAAAATTCCGAAGGTAAACTGATTAAACGAATAAGATAAACAAACATTGGTTTTTTATTTTTCAAAATAAATCGAAATCTTTTTGGTATTCTAAGAAAAAAAAATGAAAATAATTGGCAACTCGCAAGAGATTTTATAAAATGATAGTAAAGAAGCTTAATTAAAAAATTAAATTTAAAAAGTTAATGTTTAACTGGAAAATAATAATTAATTTCCCTATTCCGCCAGCCTAATTTATATATTTTCAAATTTAATGTATTCAGCTGGCTGAATGGAGGATTACAGATAAAATACTTGAATTTTAATGAATATTCACTTATTTACGAATCTAAAGTAAACAATTTTCTATAAATTCTTATTATAAAGCAATGAAAAACCCAGTTTAAATTGAATTAAGCTAGTTGAATTGAAAATAAACAACAAATGTTACATATATATTTATTTTTGCATATATTTCCTTACAAAATCATGCAATTCAGCTAGCTGAATTTAAAATAACATAAGAAATATATCAATTATAGGCCTTATAATAAAATTTTGTAGATTGTTTACTTATTCAGCTAGCTGAATTAAACAAATTTCTATAGAATCCTATTATTAAGCAATAGAGAACAAATATTTTATAAGATAACTCCAATTCAGCTAGCTGAATTAAAGAAATCTATATATAAATTTATAAATTTACTAGGTTTTGTATTGATTAAATATTATTTGGTTATCTTGCTTCTTAATTATACAATTCAGCTAGCTGAATTTAACAATTTCCTATAAATTCTTATTATAAAGCAATGAAAACCCATATTTTTTACAGTTTAAATTGAATTAAGCTAGCTGAATTGAAAATAAACAACAAATATTACGTACATATAATTTTTGCATATATTTCCTTACAAAATCATGCAATTCAGCTAGCTGAATTTAAAATAACATAAGAAATACTTGAATTATAGGTCTTATAATAAAGTTTTGTAGATTGTCCACTTATTCAGCTAGCTGAATTAAACAATTTTCTATAGAATCCTATTATTAAGCAAAAGAACACAAATATTTTATAAGATAACTCCAATTCAGATAGCTGAATTAAAGAAATCTATATTTTAATTTATAAATTTACCATTATTTAGTCATCTTGGTTCTTAATTATACAATTCAGCTAGCTGAATTAAACAATTCTCTATAGCATCTTATTATTATATAATAGAACACAAATATTTTATAAGATAACTCTAATTCAGCTAGCTGAATTAAAGAAATCTATATATAAATTCATAAATTTACTAGGTTTTGTATTAATTAAATATTATTTGGTTATCTGGGTTATTAATTATACAATTCAGCTAGCTGAATTTAAAAATAAATTGCGAAAACTCAAACTAAATTTCAAATAACTACAAATTTGATAAAATTCTTTCTATTCATCTTAGCTAAATTTAATATTTACGACAAAAATTTAATTTGTAATGTTAAAAATAGTACATTTAATAATTTTGTTACTATCCAGCCTTGCTGAATATAATAATTTTTAGACAAAGTATTGTTTGTAATGCTATTTGAATAAAATGCTTTAAATTTCTTCAATTCAGCTAGCTGAATATAATTTTTTAAGGGATATATTTCAATTAGAAAGCATACAAAGAAACATTTTTAGTTGCCTTTTATTCAGTTAGCTGAATCATTATTTATAACGCCAGTCTTATAAGCTGAATTTAAATTTTTTAATAAAAACTTTCATTTAAAGGCAAATAATAGTAAATTTTAAAATTAATTACTTATTCAGCTAGCTGAATTCAAAAATTTCCCATAAATTTAGGAAATTTAATTAATTTTAATTTATATATAAAAAGTTGCCTAAAATATTAAGTTTTCTGTAATTATTTTCGCAATTTAATAAAAAAAATACACTATGGCAACATTGTTACAGAAATTTAAGACAGTAAAGCCAAGTAAAACAGTCTCTTTTTATCAATACCTTCATAAAATGAAACCAAAATTAAAAAAAAAAATTAAAAACTTCAACGAAAATTACAAATAAAAAATCCTGTGTGGAAAAAATTCTTTTAAATTTATTTTTAATTGTTTAATTTAATTTTTTTCTTGTGTAATTTTCACTTTCTGCTAACGTTTGCTTATTTATTTCGTTATTTGATAACAAATTTACACGTGATTAAATAAAAACAAAAATTTTTTTGTTTTTGCTAATATAAGCAATAATTTTACATTATTTTATGAGTTGCCAACCATTTATTTTACAGCCATTCTAACACACACCCATACACAAAATAATAATGAGTGTGTGGAGTGAGTAGGTTCATTATCATCATTACATGTAAAAGTGTTTACATTTACTACAAGCATGTGTTTCATTTCATTTTCGATTTTCTTTCGTTTTTTTTCATGTGTTCTGCTATTGCATCTCACGTTTAGAATTGTTTAAAAAGAAATAAATGTGAGAGAAAGAAACTAAAAACAACAACAACAGAAAAAAAATTCTAAAAATTTTCTTAAGCTTTTGACATTTAATTGAAAAATATTGTCTAATGTGTTGTATGTAGAGTGTTCTGTTATTTATTTATATGCCTGTATGTGTTGTATTGGTTAGTTTATAAGAATGTTTGTATATTGATTGCACAATGACCCCAATTTTATTTTTTTGTATTGTTGTTGTTGTCGTTTGTATTTTATTTCATTTCATTTCAATTGTACGAAAGTAGTAGTTTACTTTCGTATTTCGGCACGAGTTTAATGTGCATATAAAACGAGCGTGAGAGAGAATGTGGGGGTAATCTTCTCTTCTCCAACACTAACAACACTTGCTCTCTAGAACAAACAAAAAGAAAAGAAAAATAAAATTAACGAAAAACCAAAACACGTCTCTACACGTCACCAACAAACATAGAAAAAAAGAAAGAAAACACCGTTCGTTGTTTGTTTGTATTGTATTTTTTTATTATAAATGTCTAGTTCTCGACCATCAGATCATCAACATCCATCCATTGTTGGGGCGGGAGAGCGAAAGGGAGAGAGAAGAGCTGAGAAAATATTTTGTGTTTGCCGCCTGCTTGCTTGAAATGTAGGTGAATTTGGGTACGTAAATACATTTATATTGGGTATTGTATATGAATGTATGCATGTGTGCGTGTGCTTGTCAAATGCGATGTTCAACATTTAAAATAGGTACTCATACCCACCATACTCATGTTGTGTTCCGTTTTTCTGTTTGACCTAAAAACGAAAAAAACTTATACTAAAGTGTTGCAATACAAACAACTAAAAACACCCACGACTTATTCTTACGTTAAAATAGTACAAAAAAAAAGAAACTGATAAGGACAACAACAACAATAACAGCTATGATGATGATATGATAAATATTCTGTGATAAATTTTGAAACACGTAATAAAAACAAAAAAATTATGACGTTTTTTTAAATAAAACAACAACAACAACAACAACTCGTTTAATAAAAATGATAAAAAAAACAACAATAATTTATGGAAAAAGAAATTTTATTTGAATTTAAAGAATTTTTCCATTAAAAACAACAACAGCAACTAGTTGCAGTTTCTTTTTTGTTATCAGTGTTGAGTTGCGTTGTTTGCTCTTAATGATTAAAGGCACGTTCTTCTTTTTTTTCTTTTTTGGGTTAAATAAAGTAACGGTATTTATATATTTTGTTTTTTTAAGAGCGTCACTACTACAACAATCAGTAGAGAGAGAGAGAGAGAGATGACAACTGTTTTAATTTCACCACGTTTTTTGAAATTAAGGGGAAAAAACGCGTTTTTTTCTACTTCAGCTGTTTTTCTTTTAGGATTTTAACGTTCTATAGCATACTTTAAGTAATACATACATACATACATGGTTATTACAACCCTTCAGTCAGGATTACGATCTAGTTTCTCACACCACTTATGTTGTGCGTGTCAATTTTATACGTGAGTGAAGGGCCCTATTGTTTAAAGTCGATACTGAATGACAGAATTTTTTGAGAAACTTTTTATGGCAATTTTATCTCCTCTCAAGAGTTTTTGCTAGAAATCTGCCGAGAGGCAGTCTTCGCGAGAAATATTTTTTATATTTCTTTTTGCTGGAGATGTTTGACCGGGGGTTGAACCGAGGCCTCATGTCTAATAAGCCAATACCCTACCTACTAGACCATGGCGACTTGGCGCAGTAAACAATACGGATCCATAGGAAAAAAAACCTAGCAAAACCTCAAAGTATACACACTGGCTGCCTCGTCACGGAATATCCACAAAAGTCAACCTGATATAAATACTACGATGGAAATATAAAATTCTTCAATTCGCTACTCCTAGTACCCACCAGAGATCAGCAATGAATATTCAAATAGATGAGTAGAATCGTATGATACTTATAATTTCTGATACTTATACGCATTCATACTTATTTTAATATCATACCCACACTACTCATATACAAAGTACTCATCGTACTCATACCTAACAATTACGCATAGTGCGTACAAATTAATCAGAATACATATGTAGTAGACTAGTAGTCGCCGTAGTCTAGTAGGTAGTGTGTTGGCTTATTAGACGTAAAGCCCGGGTACGAACCCCAGGCCAGACATCAAAACAAAATACAAAAAAAAGTATTTCTTCGGCGACTTCCTCTTAGCAGATTTCTGGCAAAAACTCTGAGAAGAAAATTAAAAATATGCCATGAAAAGTTTCTCAAAAAACTGTCGTTCGGAGTCGGCTTTAAACACACAACATGAGTGGTGTTGAGAAGCTAGGCAGTAATCCTGACTGAAGGTAGTTAAATTTCAATAAATTTCATACTCAAAATTTCATGAGTACTTATGAGTAGCGAAAAAACAATTCATTGCTGATCTCTGGTACCACCGATGTAGCTATCCAATAACGCCAAATATTACACTCCCGATCGACTAAATCGGCAAAAAAAAATTGGCATAATAATATGTATATAACACAACGAACGACTCTTTTAAAATCACAAGATCGTTTTAAACATAAAAAACTACAGTATTTTACTTTTTTACATTTATTATTTTATTTTCCGCAAAATAAAAAAACGCTTAAATTCTAACACTAAAATTGCTTAAGTGGTGCACACAATTTTCCCTAAAGATCCCCCACATACATATGTATGTACATACTTTAACATTCACAAACAATAGAAAGAAACTACACACATTAAATTCCGTTAAATTGCTCTCGCAATTACTAAAAACACTCTTACTCCCTCTGTGTCGCTCTCTCTCTCATTCACCCAGCAATGTGGTTGAGTTTGTTTAATCATATCAATGATGATGATATCAATATGTCCTAGTTTTTGTTGTTGGCAATTTATGGAAAAAACAAAATTAGAACATTTTAGTTTTTGTTTTGCTCGGTTTTAATATAAATAATGCCATAAGAATGCTTGCTCTATGTCTCTCTCTTTACATAAAAATAGATTTGAAACTAGCAACAACAATAAAAAAATAACAAAGGCAAACAGTAATGAATTATGATTTGTGATTGTGATTACTGTTTTGTTGATGTTTATTTATGTTTGGTATTAATGAAAGAAGATCAAAGAGAGTAGTGTTGTTAAGTGTTGCCATATGGCAAAAGAATACATGTTAATGCAGGCAGCAATGCATTAAAAACTTAAGCACTGGCCGGGTGAGAGACAAATAAAACATTTTATGGCTATTTAATGTAAAAAACACAACCATAAATCATTAAAAGCAATAAAATCAAGGTCTAGGTTAAATTAATATTTAATAAAAAAAATATTTAATGGAAAAAATAAATTAAATTTTGAAAAAAATAAAAATAATAATTATTTTAGTAAATATTTAATTTATAAAATTTAATAATAAAGCTTACCCAGCCTTTTTTAAAAATTCTTTTTTCATAACATACCTGCAAATAGAATTAAAAAAAGAAAAGAAAAATATGAATTAAAAATACGTTTAAATTACAAAAAGCTAAGAAAAAAATTTGTAAAGTATTTTGTTTATACAAGTATAATTTGTATAACATTGTTAAATAAATTAAAAAAAAAATATTTGATTAAAAAAAAAACAAAAAAAAAACCTGATATTTTCCAAACAAATTGAAAATTCAACATTTAACACGTAAACAAAAAAAAAATAAAAGAAAAATAAAACCCGACAAGAACAGTGCTTGGCAGTAAGTAATCACCAGCAACATTGTATACAAAAATAAAATAAATTTCATTGTATTCCATTATTTGCTTAGAGATTAAGAAACAAAAACAAAAACAAAAAAATAAAAATAATGTCTGAGCACAAAACTCTATTTTAATATAGAAAATCTTTTTGTAAAGGTATTGGTATGAAAAACAACAACAACAACAACAAAAATAAAAGTGAGTATAATAATTGAAAAGTAAACAAAATGCCACATGCACTGCCATATTGCACATTTGTTAGAATGTGTATGGCCGTTACACGTTTACTGTAATATTGAACGCAGAAAGAGAGAGAGAGAGAGGGCGAAAGAGAGTGAGCAGAAGCGAATTAAACTATGAGTGAGAGTGCCGCTAGAAATTTATTATGGAGAGCAAATGTTATGAAAAATGATTTAAAATAGAAAAGTACAGTGGCATCTCGATATGTTTAACCAAATTGTTGCAAATGCAAGTAATTTTCTTTTTCTAAGGGGTTTTGTAAAAAAAAAATTTTTTAATTAAAAGAAATAAAATCTGCACAAATCTGGACTACATTCATAATTAATCATTACAACCCATCAGTCAGGATTACAATTAAGCTTCACACACCACTTATGTGGTGTGTTTTAATTTAACACATGAGTGGCGGGCGGGACTTACAGTTTAAAATCGACTCCGAACGACAGATTCCTGAGAAACTTTTCATGGCAATTTTTATTTACTCTCAGATTTTTTGCCGGAAATCTGCTGAGAGGAAGTCGCCGAAGAAATACTTTTTGTATTTTGCTTTTAGGTGTGGCTGGGGTTTGAACACTGGCTTTTCGTCTAATAACGAACACACCACACCTACTATACTACGGCGACTTCAAAATCTAGACTGCTACGGATAAAAAAAAAAAAAAAAAAAATTAAGTTTTAGGTTAGGTTAGCGTGGTAGCTCTAATTTACCAAAAAGCTCACTTAAGCTCGCATAGCGGCCCGTTCTGATGTCACAGTTTAATCTGACCAAATTCCTTGTTAGGAATCTCATAACAGTTCTAGTTTACACTGACAAGAGGCTGGGAATACCCAAAAACCGAGTGCAGTCCCTGCACTGACCAATTTCTTCGATAAGTTTTGTGGAATTGTAACAGTAAGGCGACCTGCGCTTACATGTAACATCACAACAAGCCGATTTGCGTGTTTTAGTAAGCTTTGGTATCAAGACTGCCATTCCAAACTATCTACCTACCTACCTACCTAATACCAAAGAAAATAAAGTATAAAGAATGTGCATTTTAACATATTTTGGAATATTTTTCAAAAATATATCTTGACGCGGGGGGGGGGGGGAAGATAGAAGGGAATATGATACAGAAACCAAGAGCGTAACAATGCGTTGTTCTCATCGTGCGTTTTTGATGTTTGACCACTTTTTTATTGATTTTTCTGGTGTTAAAAACAGACGTCGGCACCAATGTCCCTCAGGGGAAGAACATCTTCGGCTTTTTACACACATAGGACACGAACATCAAGAATGTTCGTTAAAAAGAGCGTAAAAATCTTGTCAGCTTTTAAAGAAGAAGGTTCATGTCGCTTTTTGCAGACTTCAATTATACACCCAAAGAAATATCACAGTAGTATTCACTAATATCAATGAGAAATGATTTCGATTTTTGGAAGAATACTTGCCAAGTTAAATACGGTGTCTTTAGGGATTTAATGCAGTACAATTTTTCTATATTTTCCGATCATATATACATATCATTGGGTTAATAAGTAGACTTGACATTATTACTAACAATTTTCCTCTAGGTTAACACATGCCTTTGGTTATGGATTGGTGAGTAAGAGAGAGAAAATAAGTTGAAAGAATTTATTTATTTACAGCCATGGAAAAGTGTTAGTAATATACGCTATTTTTATTTTCATTTCATCAAAATACATATGTAAAGCGCTGTCTATCTTTGGCTTAATAATTTTGGATAAATAAAAATAAAATAAAACATCGATTTTATTATTAAAAGAACATAAAGCTAACCATCTTTGGCTTAAAAATTAGGCCATGTTTTTTAGATAAATAAAAATAAAAAGAATAAAAAAACCATTTTTTATTAAAAGAAAAAGAAACGAGCATTCCAAAGCATTAAAAAAAATTATACTATAAGACAAAATAAAAGAATGAAATACGCCCAGCTAATGACATTTTTAACACAAAATATTCTTCGAGTGTTATTCTGAAATAAAATGATAAAGCATCCGCAGCTTATGTATTCTTGTCGCAGTCTGATCGACAACTAAATCAAAAACCACAAGAATACATACACATGTACATACGTACGATGAGAGCAACACATTGTTACGCTCTTTGTTTGTGTTCATTTTCCTTCTGCTTTCCTCCCCCTCTCATCAAGAAATTATTTTTAAAAAGATTTTGGTGAGAGCGGGTCGTAATGTTACGACCCGCCGTAAGAAATTTTACTTCTACATGATGCATATTCTTTATATTCATATTCTTTGCTAATACGCAGACTACGTAGTCTATAGAAGCCGTAATGATCAAGCATAAGAGAAGACCACAAAACATTCTCTTTGCCAGTGTACGGCATTTCGATTTCTGAAGCAAAGAATTCCTAGACACCCAGAATTTTTTTTAAAAGACACATTAAGCTTACCTTAATTGCACAAGTAATAAATAATTAAAGAATTTTTAAAATTAAACCTAAAACCCGTAGTTTTTACAGAAAAAATATCGAAATTGCAAGCGACAAAACACCGCCTTTGTAGTCGACTACATACATATGTACATAATTATGCTTTGCGATAATGATCTTGGCACTTGAAAAAGGTTTTCAAGGTTAAAAAGTCTTACAAATAAAATACAAAAAAAAAAATAAAACATTAAAAATGATTTGCAATAACAAAAAATGTTCCAAGAATTTTTTTTCTTTTCATAAAGTTCTCATAAACAATTTTGAAAAGTTTTAATTTACAAAAAAAAATTGTTTTTTGTTGCACTTGCACTTGAACCTTAAATTTGTTTCTCTTTAAATACGGTAATTTAATACCGTTATAAATGCGCTCTTTTTTGCTCTTACACAAAAAAATACATTTACACACACACACACAAATACAGGAGTAAACAAAATTTTTTTTCTGTAGTTTTAAAAATATTTTGTTAAACAAAAAAACAACAGAAAAATGTAAAAACATTTTATTTTTGCTTTGCTTTGGTTGTATTCCCAAGAAAATAAAATTTTTGTTTTGTTGTTGTTTTATTTCATTCTTATTGGATTTTGTGTCATTAACCTATAAAACGTGTGCTAATAGTGCAGTTTTTCTTACGTTTTTTGTTTGTTTGTTTGTTTTACTATGCATTTACAATAGTACCCCATTACACCACACCATACACTCTCAGTATTCTCTATCTCTCTCTCTCTCTCTCTGTCTGTCTTCGGCTCGTGCATTATTTTCTTTCGAAAAATAAACTCACCTAGCATTAGTAAGTAAGCAACAATAAATAAAAAAAACGCACACACACGGACACACACACAGAAAACAATGTTTATTTAATATTTATAATAATACTGCTACAACAACAACAATACCAACAACTATGCAATCTATATAGAATACAAAGTATTTTATATTTAAGTATACTACGAGCTTAAGCACACACTGCATTTTCATTTTATTTTTATATGAACGCCTACACAATAAAACGAACATTTTACTGAAAGAAACTGTTAACTTGCACAAGTTGTAAGTGTTGGGTTGGGGGGGGGGGGGGGGAGAGGAGAAAGAGTGTGAAGCAGGAGTTTTGTTTTGAAGGCTCTCACACATTGTTTATTGAGTAATGAAAGCAATTACAACAATACTAGCAATGGCAGCAGTAGCAGCAACAGCAGCAGCACAACAATTATTGTGTAAATGCAAAGGAAGTAATTACCTCGTGTCTTACATTTCGTAGCCCTATACACGAGCCATATATACACCATACATGTATACACCACATCGTCCGCTATTCCTAAGGGAAATTGTTTTAGAAGGTTCTTCTTCTCGGTAAGTGTGTTTATTTTGTTGTTTTCCATTTGTTTCCAGTACAGAGTGGTATTAAAACCAGTCGATTGCAAAAGTAAATGTACACTTTCAAGTTTTATTTTTTTATTAACAACGAAAGCTTATGATTGAAAGAAATTGTAACGAAAAATTAATTAAAAATAAATAAAAAGAAATAATTTTTTCCAATAATTTAAAGTGTAAAGCTATTTTTGTTCAACTTATTTAACTTGAATGTTATAAAGCAGTTGACAGCTTCTAAACAGAGATGCCATTGGTTTTGAAATTGGCAGATAAAACCGCAACATATTGATTTCTAACGCAGACAAGCGGGAAATGGTGGAATTAAATAAAAATTCCTTGATAACAGCTGTTAGCAGTTGTAAATTTAATTTTTAGTTAGTCTTAGATCAACTGCAATCAATTGATATTTTTAATAATTTTTGAATAAAATCATTACAAATTACATTACAATATAATTCTGCTGTTGTGGTTAGCTGTTGATAGAAAGTAAGTCACTTAACGATCATCTTTAACAATAATGATCACAGTAGAAACACAGTAAAATGACTGTAGTTTGTATTGACTAACATGAATATGAAATACAGCAATTTTTGGTTCAAAATAAAGCCGTTATTCCATCAGTAGGGTACCCTGGTAGTCTAGTGGATTGTGGATTTCCAAAGTGAGAACCTAAATTTACACCATTAAGAGAGGAATTTGCAAAGATCGAAAAAACAAATGATAGACTGATGGCGGAAGTTCCAAGCTGTATGATGGATTTATCAATCCTCCCTAGCCCTGTTTCTGCAGAGTCATCAAATTTGAGTGATGCAGTCCCACATTGCCAATATTTTGACCTTTGCCAACCACTTCTGTTGAAGTGATTGCTTCAATGTCTTTAATTGTTTGCAGTAGAGCTCAAGATCAGACACATAGCATTTTTTGATAACAATTTTAACTCGCCACCGTTTGCAAAATGTCGCCTTTCTTCGAACACGATCTCTTTTTGCATATTATTGTCGAATGTCAACTTCTTTACATCGTCTGTAATCATTCCCTTGAGTAATGGTTTCATTTCATTGCGATTTAGTGGTGAATTGTAATAGAATTTTGGAGCATTACAATTTTTCTGTGTGGAGGCTGAAAACCGTGAGCTGTTCGGGGAAGTCAGAATGAAAAAAGGTACATATACGGTATCCATCCCCTTTAAAGCTTAAAATGTCACATATAAAGTTGTAAGGTTGTCTGATGCAATTAATACAGAGATATGTATTACGTTTTATAGCTATTCCCCGTCAAACTGTAAACGAATTATGACCATCCTGACAAAATTTCAAATTATCGTGGTGATAATATTTCTAAAAAACACAAGCAAATCATCAGGGAAAATCAAGAATATGAAAAATAATTATTAATTAGTAGGCAGTAATGTCACAAATAATAGCAGCTGGATGCAAATAAAAGTATATATAAAAACTCATACAAAATGTTACAGTCTAGAGAAGCAATTCAGTTCTTGTTGATCCATATTTACAGATGAAAAATTTTATTAAAACCTAACGGCTCAATGGCAACACTGAAATCTTAACTTTACATTGTTATTTCTTAAGCATTAAAGTATTCTTTTGGAATTTTGTACCTATCAAAAGTTTGTTTAAATTATACTTAAGCATTCTTCTTTATAAACAAACAAAACAAAACAAAAAAAATAAAAAAAAAAATTTAAACAATTTTCTTCGCACAATAATTACTTAAAATGACTCGCTATTATGCAAATACAAGTTCTTGAAGTGTTTGCTAACAAAATGGTATTTTAACTTCACGCCTTAAACAAAATTGTAAACAAAGTATGTACGTACACCACCATCAATACTCCGCATTTATGTATTATACTGACTGAACAAGGTCAAAGTGTTATGAGAGAATTTCAATTCAACTCAAACAAACAAAATCTCATTAAATTGACAGAAATTTCTTTATATTACAACCATGAATACATATATACATACATGTATAGATATATGTATGTATGTGTGTTTAAGATACATGACTAATATTTTAATTGTAACTGTAAATACGAATAAAATTTCAATACAAAAAAAAAACGAACACAAGAATCAAAGTCAAAACTAAAAAAGAAATTCAATCTAAGACAAAAACAACAACAACAACAACAACAGCAATAACAGCATAGGCAACAGCATAAATATGAAACTTTCTCTCAAGTAAAGAGCACAGCACGTTTTAACCCACAATGGTGATGGTGGTGATTGACTATTAAGTCAGGCAGCAATAAGAAACACAAAAACAACAACAAGATGAAAAACTAGTTATAATAAAGAAAAGTGGTAAAACAACAACAGCAAACAACCAAACGATCGACCGACCAACCAACCAACCAACTAACATTGAAACACGATTGAATGTTAAAGAAATAATAACGAACACTCACTGACAAGTTAAATTTAATGGTATAAAATGTATGTATAAAAGTATATATGTCTGTGTATGTGTGCCTATAAGAGTAGAATGGCATGATTTGTGTTGTTGGCATACCAAACAAAATCAAGTAAGAAAACTAGAAGGTAAATAAAGCCTTGCCGCCATATGCTATTATTTCAAGTACTCTCACTGTGTGTTGTGTTATGCATGTGTGAGAGAGTTGTATGCATGCATGAGAGTGAGCATGCACAACAACGTTCATAATAAAGTGTGTTTCTAGTAACACAACAAGCAAGATTTTTGCTAGAAAGCAACACCAGCAACAACACACTTTATAAACAAGAAGAAAGTGATATTACACTTACACGATAGATGAACGAACAAACGAACAAATGAACGAACATACCTACCAAACAACGAAGCAGCCAACCAACCAACAACAATAATAGTGTTTAACTCTTATAGAGAAGAGAGGCACAGGCAGCCCAATAAATAATACCAACCGACACAACCAACAACCAACAAACAAGAAAAAGTAAATAAAGCAACTCAACTTGCTCGAGTCGAGTCCGTGTATGGGATTTTTTATATGCGAGTGAGAGTAAAATTAAATTGAAATGAAACGAAACGAAAAGAAATGTGAATGAAAGTTATTTTTGGTTAAAAAGAAAGAAAGAAAGAAATAAAGAAAGACACAATGATTTAAGGCTTAAGAATTCAAACGTCATCTTCGTGTTTTTTTTTTTGTTTTTTTGGTTTTTCTCTTGGTTTAAGTAATAAAAACCAGTTTTTTTTTCATAGTAGTTGTTGTTATTGCTGTAATTGCTGTTATTTCTTGTAAATTTCTTTTAATAGGAAAACGAAAAAGAATATTTTGTTGTGTTGTGATTATGCTGTATGTGGGGGTACGTACACAAATACTGTTACAAGAGAAAGTGGTTTATGATTTTCGTATTTTTTGTTTAACAGTGTTGCCCACTCATAGGGAATTAGAAAAGTTTTAAAAAAAGTAAATGAATAAATGGAAAATGGAATAAAACCAAGGTATTAAGGCTTAAAAATGGACAGATGTTTAGAATTTAGTAAATGAGGTCAATTTTAAAAGCAAAAATCGTTTCATAATTTAAGAAAAAGGCATAAAAAGGAGGCATAAAAAGGAGGCGTAAAAATTTTAAATAAAAATATTAGGTGTTGGAAAAATTTCGGCAAGTGGTTGTAGAATATTAATTCAGTGTGGATATGAATTGCATCCAAAAACACTAGAGCTTGTGTGGCCGGTGACAATTTAATACTAAAGAAAGGGCGCCTTAGATTTACGTTTTTCTCTTCTGACTTCCTCGGACTGGTCATATAAATTTAGGATTTTGCTTTTTTACAAAACCTGCATAAATTTTATTTATTTATTTATTAATTACAATACAATTACAAATTATATTCTAATTATATACGAGCGAAGTAACTTGACGTTATGCTCGGTGTAGTGTCACAGACCAGAGTCTCTGGTGGGAATCGAACCCACGATCCTCACGTTAATAGTTTAGCACACTACCCACTAGACTACCAGGGCACCCTGCATAAATTCTATGATAAAATCTTATAAGAAACACTTGGTATGAATTTCTTTTCCCTGCTACAATTCAACGAAATCAAACCATTTCTTAAGCGAACAATTACAGGCGATAAAAAGTGAATGACATGCGTCAATAATGTGTAACAAAGATTGTCGAAGAAACAATAAAAAGCTATGCAAACGGTGGCTACGTCAGAAATGACACCAAGCCAAGTAAAGCTGCGTATGAGATTGGAAGGAGCGTATGTAACCTGGTCCAACAATGGAATCTGATCTGTGCTGTCAACAATTATTGAGGTTAAAACAAACAGATGAATTAAAACGCCAGAATTCATCAACAATATTGTTAACGTAAGACCACAAATCACCGTAACCTAGCAGGTGGTGTGTTGGTTTATTAAACAAAGACTCCTTGGTTCAAACCACAGCTCTGACATCTAGAAAAAGATGGAATATGAAAAAAAAGTATTTCTTTCAGCAATTTCCTTTAGCACTCTTCTGGCAAAAACTGTGAGAGCAAATATAGGCTGCCTTCCAAAATGTTAGTTGCTTTGTGTTTGAACAAAGTATCGTGTTTCATAATGCCGCTGTACAAAATACGTATATACAATGTATTCTATTTCAAAACGTCGTCAATGTGCATTTTTAACGCAGTCAAAAAGCAATCAGGCATCGGATTTATAGTTGATGCATTGTTTGGTTACTTTACATATCTACATTATATACAGTAGTAGAACTGCATACAAACTTTGTATTGATACATTTTGGAAGGCAACCATAATTGCCATTAAAAGTCTGCCGTTCAGAGCCGACGTCAAACTGTAGGTCCCTACCACTCATGGATAAAATTAACACACACCACAAGTGGTGTGAGAAACTAGATCGTAATGCCGATTAAAAGGTTGTAATGACCAATCAAGCTTGATTGGATTTGACAGAATCTGCTGCGACCGGTCTAGGAAGCTTTGATAAATCCACCATGCAGCCTGGAACTTACATCTCCAGTTTATCATTTATTTTAGATCCTTGCAGATCCCTGCCTTAATGGTTTAAATTTAGGTTTTCACTACGAAAACCCACAAGTTTTTTACTGATGGCATAATGGCTTCAATTTGAAGCAAAAAAATTTAAAAATTTCATCAAATGACAACGTTCTCCTTTGTCAATACTGACCACAATCCTTTCTTTTACTGCGTTTGTAGTCTCTATTTATCTGATAACATCTGAATGGTAATTAAAGTCCATCCAAAATGAAATTCACAACAGATACCATCTGTCATCAGGTAATTTTTATTTTATTTCATCTTCTTTCGCTTTTAAATACTGACTGACTTGCATAAGAAAGAAATCAAGAGGCTGCGGTTTTATATTCGAAATCGAAACAAATGGCATCCCTAATTAGGTGATCTTCTCTCTTGCACCCCTTGCCTATGGCAAGAGTAATCAATTGTAAATAAATGTTACGCTGCTTATTATTTTGCACCATTTAATCGTTATTTTTGTTTTCATTCTTTTATATTTTATTTCCTTTTGTCATGCATTATTTGTATACAAATAATCTTGTTTTTATTTTCAATTGTCATGCAGATATACATATGTATGTATGTACATATGGCTGTCTCTATAACTTATAATGCATGAGAGAAGAATACGTCGTCGTGCGGGTTTCTTTTTCTTCTTCTTTTTCAATTCTTTTGTACTATTTTAATTACAAAAACCCCTCTCTTGCACTATCATCACTCTCTTACTTGCAATCTTACTAATGTAAACACACAGACGCTGTGCATGTATTCGTCAATAATAAAAATGCATATGGCGCTGCTGTTACTTCTTGTTCTTGTTCTATATGCACTTATCGCTTACTGCACTTATTTATGTACAATGACAGCAACAGCAACAACACCAACAACAACAATAATAAGTGACATAATAATAATAAAGAAAAACACATGCATATGCATGCATGCATGCATGTGCATATGCCTGTATGTATGCATTGCAAAACAACTAAAAAGTTCTTGGGGTAGGTTTTGTGGAATTTTAGTTTTTTTTTGCTTTCTCTCTATATCTCTCTCTCTCTTCATTACACACGATTGCAAGACAATAATAACAACAACAACAAAAAGCCATGCATATACAGAACAAAACAAACACAACCATTTGCTTAAGCTTTGGCTGTAAGATGATGATGATGATGATGATGTTGATGATGATGCATTTGCTGTTATTGCTTTTGTGTAATTGTAGTAAAACATCACTCAGAAATAACAACCGACCACAAAAGCAAAAAAAAAAAACTTTAAATTCAATTGCAAATGTCGTCTATAATCAGATATTACAAGTTCATGCATGCTTTTATGGTACAACCACACAGCTCAGCATGTATGCATACAAGTAAAACGAGTGCATGTCGTTAATGCGAAAAGAGAAATACACACGAAAAAAAAACATGGTGTATAATAAAATGCATAAAAATGGCAAAAGCCAGCCTGCATATCAACACACACACACACACACCAAACAGCCATTCATACTAAAATTTTATACATGTAAACTAAATGCTCTTGAGTGTAAATGACAGGCATGGGAATGTTAAATATCTCTTTTGTGTACCATATAATATAAGTAAATAAAAAAAAAGAATGTTAAAAAGAATGCAATCGTTTAAACTGCAAAAAAAATCAGTAATTAATAAAAAAATAAATTAACAAAAACAAATAAAAAATAAATCAAAAACGATTAAAAAATTAAAAATAAAAATGGTAATAAAAAAATATTTAAAAGAATGTAATCATATAAATTGGAAAAAATTTTAAAAAATTAAAAATAAGCAAAATAAATAAAAAAAAAATATTAAAAATAATGTAATCATTTAAATTGCAAAAAATCAATAATTAATAAAAAAAGCATTAAAAATAAAACTAAATAAAAACATACAAAATAAATTAAAAGAGATTAAAAAATTAAAAATAAAAATGCAAAAAAAAATATTTATTAGAATGTAATCATTTAAATAGTAAAATAAATAAAAAAATAAGCAAAAGAAACATTAAAAAGAATCTAATCGTTTAATAACAAAAATAGTAAATACATAAATAAAAAATTTATAATAAAAATAATATAATATAAAATAGAGAATAAATAAAAAATAAAAATAAATAAAATAATATTAATAAGAATGTAATCATTTAAATTACAAAAACGTCAATAATTAATAAAAAAAACATTAAAAATAAAACTAAATAAAAAACATACAAAATAAATTAAAAGAGATTAAAAAAATTAAAAATAAAAAAGCAAAAAAAAATATTTATTAGACTGTAATCATTTAAATTGTAAAAAAATTTAAAATAAATAAAAAATAAGCAAAAGAAACATTAAAAAGAATGTAATCGTTTAATTAAAAAATAGTAAATAAATAAAAAAATTATAATAAAAAATAATATAATATAAAATAGAGAATAAATAAAAAATAAAAATAAATAAAATAATATTAAAAAGAATGTAATCATTTAAATTACAAAAACATCAATAATTAATAAAAAAAAAACATTAAAAAAATTAACAAAAATAAATAAATAAATAAATTAAAAGAGATTAAAAAAGATAAAAAATTAAAAATAAAAAAGTAATAAAAAAAATATTTAATAGAACATTTAAATTGTAAAAAATTTGAAAAAAAAAATTAAAAAAATAAGCGAAAAACGTTAAAATGTAATCGTTTAATTAAAATAAAAAAATAAGTAAATAAATAAACAATTGATAATAAAAAATAATATAGTATAAGATAGAGATAAAATCAAAAATATAAAAATAAATAAAAAAAATAAATAAAAAAATAATTAAAAATATAAAAAATAACGAAAAAAAAAATATTAAAAATAAAGTAATCTTTTAATGATATAAACATACAAGAGGCATCAAATGCTGAGCCACAATTTTGCAATTGCTGGCTTAGCCAAACAGCAGGCGCTTTTAATATTTTAACAACGACAGCTCCCTAGTATTAGTGAAACAAATAAAAAGTGAACACAGTTCATTACTACTTTATTTAATTCTGCAGCCAATTAAATATTTATTTTTTTTTTACGTATTTAATACTTATAATATATGTATACAACGCATTTTGAAAGACTCTATTTCATGCATCTTATTGTAATTGTAACATAGCATTTAGTGCAGCATTTAAAATAAAATATTGTAGTGCAAAAAAAAAACAAGTAGAATTGTATTAACTTTTTAAGCAATTAATTCCTTGTCAAACCTGTTCGTTTTTTCTTTCTATAGAATTTTTGCAAACATTGAAAACCATTGAAAAAACAGAAAATAAATAATGAACGAACCGAAAAACAACATGTGCACGAGAGTGCAATGACTACTAGAAAAAAAAAATAAAATAAAAATAAAAGAATAGCAAAAATAAAAATAATAACAATAAAAATAAAAAAATAAACAACGAAAACAAACTAGCCAAGCAGTGGTGTTCTGTTGGAGGTAATAGTTCGTACACCCCGTAACGTCAAACGTAATAATTATAAAATAAACAGAAACAAAAACAAGAACAACAAAAAAAATGCAAAATTATTTAATATTATTAATAAATTATTGCAATAACAATAGCAAGAATATTTAAATTGTTTACAGTAAATATTTTGTATACAAATTTCAATTGTTATTATTATTGTTGTTATTAAATGTTAAAGAACCTCAGAAAAAATAGAAAAAAATCAAAGATCCAGCTCTGCTTACAAGTAAACGCCATGATTAACAATAACAGTAAACACAAAGATTATGGGCAGAAAAAGCAAGACACATCTGTATTTTAAAAAAAACTTTACACTCCAATCCTTTAATTGAATAACAAGAAAAAGAGAGGAGAGAGAGAGAGAGGAACTTATTACTTTTAATTTTTTAACTACAAAACTTCCACTGTGAGAACACATTACGCATTTAGCTGTGGTTGAGCGTGTAAAAACGTAAATAAAAAAGTGTCCTTCATATGCACCAAGTAACTGGATTAAAATAACAATAACACCAACAACAGCAACAATAGCCTATGTATTTGGCTTAATTCTCTTGTTACGCGCACACTATAGAAGTACGAATCAAATGCACACTTCCAGTGACGACATCGCCATTGACCGCATGCATGTTCGTGTTCATTTTAAATGATTAGGGAAAAAGTGTTGTTCTTGTAATTGCAAGTGATTATAGACAAAAACTCAATAGAAGAGAGGCAAGAAACTGTAAAGTTTGTTGCGTTCAGTGTTGCCAGTAATTTTTTTTAAAAAAACTTTTTATTTCTGGGAAAAAAAAACCTTTTTTTTTACAAAAAAAAAAACTTGTTTTCTACAAAAGTATCAACATTTTCAAAGAAAACACCGGGGAACGGTGTCCTCTATTGGTGTTTCTTTGCTACTTATGCCCGGGACAAATAAAATACACAATATTTTATATAAAAATGTAAATATTTCGTGTTATTGTTGAATTTATTGAAATTTTGAATTTTTCGAAAAAACTTGTTTTGTTAGAAAACAATTTTAATGAAGACTTTTTCGCATCTCAAAAAACTTGGAAGAAAAGGGAAAACTTGGCAAATGGCAACGCTGGTTGTGCTTGACAAAGGCAGAGGTTCTTAAACTGCAGAAGCAGCACGACATACTCATGCTAATTGTGTGTTTTTTGTTTTCCAAAGTAAAAGAGTTAAATAAAACACTCGAAAAGTCTTGATTTCGATGAAACTTTATTTCATTATTATGCTTGGACATTGGACGATTATGTACGCAATATAATGCCATTTAAATGACAAGCTTTGGTGTAACTGCCTATTCTTTGGAATTTGTTTTTCCACAATCACTGTTGCTATCCGCGAGGCCCATGGGTAACAATTTTCCAAGTTGCCGTAACCCTCGAATGGGAAATAAGTCTCATTGCTAAAGAAAACTTTATAGGAAAAATTAGCATTGAAAGCCTCTTTCTTTTGCATCCAATTGGGATATCTAAGACGCTGTGAATTATAAAACGCTTTCAATTGTTGCATGACTTCGAGTTTATATGGATGGAGTTGCAAATTCAAATGTAAAATATGACGTGATAAGGCATAAGACGAGCCCAATTCCTGAAAGCTTTGTGGATTAAACAAATTCCGATTATTTGTTACCTGAACTTATCCGTAACACTTAAATTTCTTTTTAATTTTACCAATCCCTTGCTTAATAGGTCAATTATGCTACCCATATGCACCTCCATAATGCTTAAAAAGTGAGCACGTTTCAATTTTAGCACTTCTGTCGATAATTTAAACATTTTCTATACGTTTCTCGTATGCCAAACGATTTGTATGCATAAATGGCATGCCATTCAGATACAAAATTTAAATATGCACTATGGTAACCCTTTAATATGTTCAAAATCCTAAATTTTGTAAAAAAAACTTCCATTTTATTACCAGAAACGAAAGAATTCCTTAAAACATTGCAATGGTAGCACTGGTTTTACAAAAAACTGCCTTTAAGTTTGATTTTTTCTTTTCTAAACTTTTATTGATGGCAGCAGCAGCAACCCTGATGATGAAAATTGAAAAGAAAAAATATGTCCTTCAAATAAAAAAAAACAACAACAAATTATTACACAGCTTTTAATACACTCAGGCATACACACACACATACTCGTATGTACTTACAAATCAAACACATGACGATGATGATGACAACGACTTTGACCGCTTGTTGTTCGCTTTTGTGTGTGTGTGTGTTTTTTGAAACGATTGCACTTCGTGACAATGTATACAAAAGAGAATTTGTTGCATATGCATACGATAATATTACTGCACACGTACATATGTACGTCGATGTTGGTTGTTGCTTGCATTTTATTACATTTATGTACCAACAACAACAACAACAAACAAACAAAAAAACAAAACAAGTCAAACACAACAAAAATGTTTATTAATATCATACGTACAGAAAAAAAAACATGTATTTTATAGGCTCATCTGCTCTGTTTCTCTCTCTCTCTCTGTTTCTCTTGCTCTCCTAGCTGTGTAATATCCATTAATGTTTATGCTGTTGTACAGACTAGTGTTTGTATGTGTATATGTGTAAATGTCCTCTTTTTGTAAACGAATTTAGGTTACGAGTTTAATATTTGACCTGACGCAAGTAAGTATGCAGTTGGCATCATTGTCATCACACACAAGCGAGGTTAAGGTGAGTTGAATTGGGCAGCTTTTTTTTGTTTGTTTTCTGATCACGGTTGATTTTTTAGGGTATTTTTTTTCATTACAATATTGAAAAAAACCCTGTTTTTTTCTTAATAATTTTAAACAAATATTTTTATTTTATAAACAAATATGCTGTTATATTTTTTTTATCTACAAAATGTCTACTCTAAATTCGCAATATGGTATGTATATGACCCTGGCCTAAATTTCTTCAATTGTATGTCACTGTATGCAGTGTGTGTATCTGGTTTAATAGTGAATGAAAAAAAAACAACAACTATCAGACCCCCATTTATGTATGTACTTCAGAAAAAAACTAGGTAAAGTACATACAGCAGTTGGTGAAGGTCTTGAGTAAATCAAGGTCAGTTAAATGTCATCCAAAACAATCAATACAACGAAGGAAATTTAACACACCACAACACAGTTTGAAAAACTAAAGAAAATTCAAAATTTTTAACAGTTTTTTGATGAAAAAAATTTCCAAATTCCGCATTCAAACAGGGCTCTGCCGCTTTTTTTTTTACCAAAAATGACAATTTTTAGTGCCTGGTGTACAAAACATGGAGTATTTGTGCAAATGTTTGCCATTTTTTTACAAAGTTTTTCCTTTTTTTTCAACATTTTGTACAAATTTATAGAAAATTTCTTGGCTTTGCACAAATTTTTGAGTAAATATTTGTGCAAAATATTTGTGCAAAAAGTTTGTGTAAAAAAAAGTTTTTCAAAATTTTATTTAAAACTTATAACAGTTTACGAAAAAATGAACTTTTCATTTCTTAAATGTTTGATCAAATTTTTGTACAAACAGTTTGTGCAAACCATTATTTTTTTAATTTTAAAAATAATGAATTTATGCATTTAGCTTATGATTTTAACAAATTTTTGTGCAAATAGTTTAATTTCAATGATATTTGAGCAAATTTTTGCACAAACAGTTTGTACAAACCAATTTTTTTTTAAATTTTAAAAATATTCTTCACAGTTTACGCTATGTTAACATGATTTGACTTAAAGGTTTGTGCATTTATTTGCACAAACAGTTTGTGCAAACCATTACTTCACAAAATTTTTTTTTGTTTTTTAAATAAATTGCTTTACAACAGTTTACAGAAGTTTGCTATGTTCTTTGAACGCACGTTTGTGCAAATATTTGTAAAGGGTGTTTTTTTATAGAGGTATAAAGAACTTTAAGTAGGCAATAAAACAACGATGGATTATTCGATTGACATGAATATTATTTATCCGAAAGATAATCTTGTGGCATTACATTTTAAATATGATTTCTGGCATATGACCGCCACGGCTGGCGCGGCGGATGTAGTCCAATCTGGACGTCCAATTTTCGTTGACTTTTTCCAACATTTGTGGCCGTATATCGGCGGCAATAATACGGCGAATGTTGTCTTCCAAATGGTCAAGCGTTTGTGGCTTAACCGCATAGACCAATGACTGACTTTACATAGCCCCCACAGAAAGTAGTCTAGCGGTGTTAAATCACAAGATCTTGGAGGCCAATTCACAGGTTCAAAACGTGAAATTAGGCGGTCACCAAATGTGTCCTGCAATAAATCTATTGTGGCACGAGCTGTGTGTGACATGTTGCGCCGTCTTGTTGAAACCACATCTCCTGGACATCATGGTTATGGTCAATTCAGGAATGAAAAAGTTTGTAATCATGGCTCTATACCGATCACCATTGACTGTAACGTTCTGGCCACCATCGTTTTTGAAAAAGTACGGGGACCAATGATTCCACCAGCCCGCCCATAAAGCCCACCAAACAGTCAGTTTTTCTGGATGCAACGGTGTTTCCACATACACTTGACGATTACCTTCGCTCCAAATGCGGCAGTTTTGTTTGTTGACGTAGCCATTCAACCAGAAGTGCGCTTCATCGCTAAACAAAATTCGCTTATGAAAATCGGGAACAACGGTAATCTCGTTTTGGGCCCATTCGACGAATCTACGCCTTACTTGATGATCGTTTGGCTTCAAATCTTGCACGAGTTGGATTTTGTAAGCGCACGCAAACCAAGATCCTTCCGCAAAATCTTCCACAAAGTGGATGGACACAAATCCAATTCCTGTGCTCGATGGCGGATGGCGGATGGACTTATTCGGGTCTTCCTCAATGATACGCTCTACAGCAGCAATAGCTTCTTCTGTACGCACCGTACAGCGTCTCTGGGGGGATGCGAGTTATCAATCAAGAGTAAACGTGGTGCGAAAACGTTCCATGGTTAATCGAATTAACTGCTCTGATGGACGATTTTGTCGACGATAAAATGGACGTAGTGCGCGATACGTTTTCCGCACAGAACCATTATTTTCGAAATAAAATTCCACTAAAATTGCAAGCGTTGTTCAGGCGTGAGTCTATTCCATGATGAATTGCCAAACCAAACTGAGAATAAATCACTTGACAGCTGTTAAATCGGTCGCCATCTTGAAAAGTAATGCCAACTTAAAGTTCTATACCTCGATAAAAAAAACACCCTTTATTTGCACACACAATTTGTGCAAACTTATAATATACAAGCAAACAACATTTAGAGTTCAATTGTTTAAAATTTCAATTAAAATTGTATGGAAAAAAAGACACAGAACTCACCTGAAGATATGGAATTTGCAGATTCGGAACGTGGTGTATGAAGCAACTGTTGTTGTTGCTGATGCTGTTGCATCAGACTGTTGCTATTGTTCATATGATGATGGTGATTATGATTTAAACCGCTGCTAATTATACTGTGTATGGCAATATTGGCATGTATAACCTGGCCATTTTGGGCCTGTAACGAGTACAATTGCTGGGCATTGGTAACAATATTGGGAAGATTAATATTGAGACCGCCACCGCCGCCGCCACCATTGCCACCGCCACCGCCAACACCTACACCACCACCCAAACCCATTAGAGCGCCGTTTGTGGTGTGCAGAGTTGTATTACTGCTGTTGCTGTGGTTACTGTTACTGTTGTGGTGTTGCTGTTGTAATAGGCCATGATTGTTCAGTTGACCTGTATTGGTTAAACCATTAAGTGAGGTCATGCCTGGTATACCCATATTATTGCCACCACCACCTCCACCACCTCCACCTCCTCCTCCTCCTCCTCCTCCTCCACCACAGCCTTGTGTGTTGCCCGACAGCGTTAAATTTGTATTCATTGAACCGTTTGTATAATTTTGATTACCATTTAAGCTATTACTGTTTGTATTTGTATTGTTGTTGTTGCTGTTGCTGTTGTTCATATTATTGGGTAATGCTGTCAGTGGTATAATGGTAGTTTGGGCAGGTAATGATGAGGTACAGCCTTGTAGGGAGGTTATAACGCTATGCTGATGTGTATTATTATAGGAGCCTGTATCATTGCACAGCCACATTTCCTGATCGCCATATACCGGCGAATCCAAAGAGGAGGGTGACATATTGACATCGGATGTTAACACCAGAGCATTGGATGACGATGTTACTTCTGAAGAGGACTCTTCCAATAATTTTAAAGCGGTAAAACCGCCATTATTCGACCAACGTCGTTTCATCATTTGTTACCGGCAAAGTGTGTAAACACGTTTCGCTGTATACTGCAGGATGATGAGTTGCGAAAGAAAACTTTAAAATAACTTTTTAAAGTTTTTCTTCTTTTTTATTTTTTCGTTATTTGTTTTGTTTATTTTCTTTTTATATTTTTGTTAACAGGGAAAAAGCTACAAAACAAAATAAAAAAAGTTGGAGAAAAACCATTTTTTATGCTGGTGAATTGGAGAAAAATGGAAACAATTTTTTTTTTTGAGGTTAGGGCCACAAATTACTCACAAATTTCAAGTTGAAAGAAGAAAAAAAAATTATTTTGATTTAATGTTTAATGATGATAAGTCAAGTTTACAATTCTTTTACGTTTTCCTTCATTTTTAACCAAAAAAAAAAAAAAAAAAAAAAAAAAAAAAAAAAAATTTAAAAAGCCTTCCATTTAAACAAAAAAAAAATTCGTTATTGTTTTTAGCAATAAGAATCTATACAAGCATTTTTTAAAGCTTTTTCTTTAAACCGGTTGCTCATTTTCAAAACAAAACAGGTTAAAAACTAAACTTTATATTTAAGTCCATACAACAACAAAAGAAAGAAGAAGAAAAAAAAATAAGAACAACAACAATAACATTAACAATGTGTTCAAATTCTTAAGTTTAAAACAGAAAAAAAAAAATTACAGAAAAAAAACGCTCAATTAAGTTTGTGAAAACAATGAAAAAAAAACCAGAGATTTTAAAGTCAAGTTAACAGGCACATACACACTTACACTCGCTTTGACATTAACGCCATACAATACAAAACAAAACAAAAATAAATCACCGCCATTAAGAAAATTAACAAGAACAAGAGCAACAATCATAATAAAAACAAAAACAAAGAAAAAAAAAAAACAAAAAAAATTTAACGGAAAATAACGAACATCTTAAATACTCTACTTTTTTTTCTTATTTCTTTTGCTTACAGAATACGAATACGAAAACGAATACATCTCTCTTAATCATCATAGAGAGGAAAGGAGAGAGATTTTTTATGTTTACATTGTGTAAACATGTTTATATGTATATTAAAAAAACAAAAATTTGTTTACAATTAAAAATACAATTCCCTCTCCCTTCCCCGCCCACTTACATACATAGTTCTTGTAAAACTCTCATTTATAACTGCATATGAAAACAAAACAACAACAAAAAAACAGTAATGCACTGTAAGGAAATGTATGTTTACACTCGTAAGAAATTGTTAGTATTTTTTGCATGATTTTCTTAACAAAACTTAAACAAATACACTCGAAAAAAATTAATTCAACAGAATAATTGAATTTATGTTACGTTTTAAAGCAAAATAAAGCAAAACGAACAAATATTCTTGAATTTTTTATTGACCTTTACGTAAGTTAAACCAATAAACGTTGTAATATGGCCTTCAAGGCCCGAAACTTTGCTTCAGTATAATGACAAGAAGTCTTATTGGCAATGAACTGTTTTTGGGAATCAAAAATAAATCCATGGCAACAAACTGCAGCTTTCAAACACGTATGTTAAGCCCATTCAAACAACCAAATCAGCGTCTAAGCCGTATACCTTTATGATGCCCCAAATAATGCTACGTAGTTTGGGTGATCCCAAGGATTCCATCTACTAAGGGCTGTTGAAATTGATTTAAATTACCATACAGGATGTGAACCGCATACTAATCGAAAATAGTTTGAAATAAGCGACCAGAACTGTAATCATACATACATAATTGGTCATTACAACCCTTCAGTCAGGATTATGGACCTAGTTTCTCACACCACTTATGTTGTGTATGTTAATTTTATACATGAGTGGCGGGCGGGACTTACAGTCGATTCCGAACGATAGCTATGCCTGAACACAATCGAAAAACCAGGAAAAAATAAATTTTGCAATTATAACCACGATTACCTAGCCTGGCTTCTTACACCACACACATATTTTAAGTGTTGACTTTATGCATGAAGGTAGCAGCACCTACAATTTAATGTTGACTCTTGAACAACAAATTTTGAAAACAGTTTTACGGCAATTAGTTACACTCAGAGCAATTAGTTGTCAGAAGACTGTCATAGAACAATTGCCTGTAAAAATATTTCTTTTTCATATCACAGCTGAGGATTGAAATAGGGACTCCAAGCTATTACGTCAATAAATAATGTTCCTAGTAAGGGAGATCTTAATTTGAAGTTCGTTAAATTGCTTGCATAAGAAACTATAAAACCTGGAGCCAGTTTTTATAATTTCTTAGCTTAGCTTAACTTAATGAATTTACAAGAGATTGAAATAAACTTCCTTAGGTCATCGTAATCCAGTAGGTAGTGTGTTAGTCTATTAGATGAGAGCTCACGAATTCAAATTTCAGCTCAAGCATGTTAAAGAAAACGAAATATGAGAAAATACTTTTGTCGGCGACATCCTCTTAGCAGTCGTGTGGCAAAAACTAAATAAAATTGCAATGAAAACCTTTTCATATAAAGGGTGTTTTTTATAGAGGTATAGAACGAACTTTAAGTTGCAATAAAACAACGATGGATTATTCGATTGACTCTTGAATTTTATTTATCCGAAAGATAATCTTGTGGCATTACATTTTAAATATGATTTCTGGCATATGACCGCCACGGCTGGCGCGGCGGATGTAGTCCAATCTGGACGTCCAATTTTCAATGACTTTTTCCAACATTTGTGGCCGTATATCGGCAATAATACGGCGAATGTAGTAGAATTAGTAGTAGTAGTAGTCCAGCGGTGTTAAAGCACAAGATCTTGGAGGCCAATTCACACGACCAAAACGTGAAATTAGGCGGTCACCAAACGTGTCTTTCAATAAATCTATTGTGGCACGAGCTGTGTGTGACATGTTGCGCCGTCTTGTTGAAACCACATCTCCTGGACATCATGGTTATTCAATTCAGGAATGAAAAAGTTTGTAATCATGGCTCTAATACCGATCACCATTGACTGTAACGTTCTGGCCACCATCGTTTTTGAAAAAGTACGCGGACCAATGATTCCACCAGCCCGCCCATAAAGCGCACCAAACAGTCAGTTTTTGTCGATGTAACGGTGTTTCCACATACACTTGAGGATTACCGTCACTCCAAATGCGGCAGTTTTGTTTGTTGACGTAGCCATTCAACCAGAAGTGCGCTTAATCGCTAAACAAAATACGCTTATGAAAATCGAGAACAACGGTAATCTCGTTTTGGGCCCATTCAACGAATCTCCGTCTTACTTGATGATCGTTTGGCTTCAAATCTTGCACGAGTTGGATTTTGTAAGCGCACGCAAACCAAGATCCTTCCGCAAAATCTTCCATAAAGCTGGATGGACATCGGTCCAATTCCTGTGCTCGATGGCGGATGGACTCATTCGGGTCTTCCTCAATGCTACGCTCTACAGCAGCAATAGCTTCTTCTGTACGCACCGTACTGCGTCTCTGGGGGGATACGAGTTATCAATCAAGAGTAAACGTGGTGCGAAAACGTTCCATGATTAATCGAATTAACTGCTCTGATGGACGATTTTGTCGACGATAAAATGTGGACGTAGTGCGCGATACGTTTTCCGCACAGAACCATTATTTTCGAAATAAAATTCCGCTAAAATTGCAAGCGTTGTTCAGGCGTGAGTCTATTCATGATGAATTGCCAAACCAAACTGAGAATAAATCACTTGACAGCTGTTAAATCGGTCGCCATCTTGAAAAGTAATGCCAACTTAAAGTTCTATACCTCTATAAAAAAAACACCCTTTATTTAGGAAGGACTTGACTTTAAACCAGCGTTGCCATTTGCCAAGTTTTTCCTATTTTTTCCAAGTTTTTTGAGATGCGAAAAAATTTTCATTGGAGTTGGTTTCTAACAAAACAAGTTTTTTCGGAAAATTAAAAATTTCAATAAATTCGAAATATTATTAGAACAATAACATGAAATATTTACATTTTTAAATAAAATATTGTGTATTTTATTAGTCCCCCAGGGAAGGCAGCAAAGAAACACCAATAGAGGGCACTGGTCTCCGGTGTTTCCTTTAAAAATCTTGATACTTTTATAGAAAACAAGTTTTTTTTCTCAGGAATAAAAAGTTTAAAAAAAAAAAAATACGGATAACGCTGCTGTAAACTCAAATTCCTGCCACTCATGTAAAAAACTAACGCTTAGTGTACCAATTATTCCTTCCAGCACCGTATCTGTACAAATTATTATTAATTTCTTACCACTACCAAATATAGGGTATACACAGCCCAGACTAAATTACATTTAATTTATCAACAAACACACATTTGTATATAGGTATACATGTATATATGTGTGTACGAGTGTACATATTTACATAGGGCCAGGCTAGGCCAGCCATATGTAAGCACGAATAGATAAAATATTTTGTGTTTATTTGTTTTTTTTTTTAATTTTTTGAAAGAAAATTTTCTAAAAATAAATAACGAGAATCCAAAAAAGCAGATGTCAAAAATCAAAATAAAAACATTTTTTTTTTACCAACAAAACAATTGTGAGTGTAAATTTACACGCACGCACGTAGGCAAGCACGCATACCCAGACGAACTCGCATAGACATTCGAATGCGAGAGTATATGTATGTGTAACAAATAATTTCACACAATAATTTAAAAAATAAATACAAGACGACGACAGTAGGGACAGAGAGATAGGCGATAGAGGCAGACAGGCGGACGAGTGGACAAACAAGAAAACAACAGGAAGAATGTTACACACACACACACACGCACACACTCTCTATGTAGCATATGCATATGAAAACATTTTAACAAGTAGAATAGAAAAAAAACGAAGTAAAAAAAAACTAACGGTGTGGGTTAAAATCGACTTTTGAATGCCCTCTCTCTCTGTCTCACTCACTGTGACAAGCCGCCTTTGCGTCGCATATTCAACTAATTTAACGTTTGTCTGCTAGAAAATTTACTCATCTTCACCATTAATGATGGGTGTTTAGTTTACAACTGCATATGAACGTGAGTGAGGTGAACTTCATGTAAAACTCAACAAAATCATGAAAAGAAAACATATTGCCAACGAATTATTATTGGGGAAACAAAAATGAATCCACATTATAATAAATTGAAGCTTTAGAAAGCTTAAGTTAAGCCGAATCAACGTCTAAGCCATATACATAGCTTCATAATGCTCGGCACGATGTGTGCTCCAAAGAATTCCATTTATTAAGAGCTGCGCTGAAGATATGGCTCAGACAAGTATACAGAACCGAAACCAATCACAATTGATACGTTAAAGGAGAGGATTGATCGAAATTAGCACGAAATAAGCGATCATATTAAGCGAATATCTAAAGCCCTAAGAAATCATATTTAAATTTCTGTCAATCAGCCAAATCTACATGCCAAAGTCGAGTATCTCCATGATGTCAAAGTAATGTCTAGTATTCTGGGTGATTAGAAGAAGTTTATCTACTGAACGCGATCCCACACAGCACCTGAACCGAATACAATGGATTACAGTTTGAAAAGAACTGCTGAAGTCGATCCAGACAATCCTAGCTTAGCTGCACTGAACACAATTGATTTCTAAAGGGTGTTTTTTTTATAGAGGTATAGAACTTTAAGTTGGCATTACTTTTCAAGATGGCGACCGATTTAACAGCTGTCAAGTGATTTATTCTCAGTTTGGTTTGGCAATTCATCATGAATAGACTCACGCCTGAACAACGCTTGCAATTTTAGTGGAATTTTATTGCGAAAATAATGGTTCTGTGCGGAAAACGTAAACGCGCACTACGTCCACATTTTATCGTCGACAAAATCGTCCATCAGAGCAGTTAATTCGATTAACCATGGAACTTATTGATAACTCGCATCCCCCCAGAGACTGTACGGTGCGTACAGAAGAAGCTATTGCTGCTGTAGAGCGTAGCATTGCGGAAGACCCGAATGAGTCCATCCGCCATCGAGCACATGAATGAAAACATCCAGCTTTATGGAAGATTTTGCGGAAGGATCTTGGTTTGCGTGCTTACAAAATCCAACTCGTGCAAGAATTGAAGCCAAACTATCATCAAGTAAGGCGTAGATTCGTCGAATGGGCCCAAAACGAGATTACCGTTGTTCCCGATTTTCATAAGCGAATTTTGTTTAGCGATGAAGCGCACTTCTGGTTGAATGGCTACGTCAACAAACAAAACTGCCGCATTTGGAGTGAAAGGTAATCAATCCTCAAGTGTATGTGGAAACATCGTTACATCCAGAAAAACTGACTGTTTGGTGCGCTTTATGGGCGCGCTGGTTGAATCATTGGTCCGCGTACTTTTTCAAAAACAATGGTGGCCAGAACGATACAGTCAATGGTGATCGGTATGGAGCCATGATTACTAACTTTTTCATTCCTGAATTGAATAACCATGATGTCCAGGAGATGTGGTTTCAACAAGACGGCGCAACATGTCACACACAGCTCGTGCCACAATAGATTTATTGAAAGACACGTTTGGTGACCGCCTAATTTCACGTTTTGGTCCTGTGAATTGGCCTCCAAGATCTTGTGATTTAACACCGCTAGACTACTTTCTGTGGGGCTATGTAAAGTCATTGGTCTATGCGGTAAAGCCACAAACGCTTGACCATTTGGAAGACAACATTCGCCGTATTATTGCCGATATACGGCCACAAATGTTGGAAAAAGTCATCGAAAATTGGATGTCCAGATTGGACTACATCCGCCGCGCCAGCCGTGGCGGTCATATGCCAGAAATCATATTTAAAATGTAATGCCACAAGATTATCTTTCGGATAAATAAAATTCATGACAATCGAATAATCCATCGTTGTTTTATTGCAACATAAAGTTCTATTGTACCTCTATAAAAAAACACCCTTTATTGGAAGCAAATATTGTGAGAATCAAAACTAGAAATATAAAACCAAACATATAACATATACCATCTTGACCACCATTAGCCACATGTTGCAAGACCCTGTTTAAAATTATTTTCAATTTTATGAATTGCTGTAAATTGAGTCAAACGATTGCGGGGTAACTAAGACGAGCTCAACCGATTTACATATTTGAAACCAGAATAATGAAAAATCGCCTGAAATATGTAATTAGAAATGGAAAACCTTTAAAAACCTATTTAGTGGATCGGGGCTAAGCAGTTTTGCCTAATCCATGCCTTATATAGCAGAGTTAACTAGGCACTGTCAATACAAAGCATCCGAAACTGGCTTCATTCATTCTGGTTATATTTTGTTTATTTATTTATTAATTACAATACAAGCGGAGTAACTTGACAATATGCTCCGTGTAGTGTCACAGACCAGAAACTCTGGTGGGAATCGAAACCACAATCCTCACGCTAATAGTCTAGCCGACTACCCACTAGACAACCAGGGCACCCCTTTCTGGGTATAAAAATAGCCCAATCGTTATGGTTCTGAATGTGGAGAGTAACGATTGTAAGTAAAGATTATGAATAGGCTGTGAAAAAATTTACAAAATTCGGTATAACTTTGCACTACGAATTTGCGAAATTTGCTTAAAACTTTGCCAAATTGAACGCATTTTGTAGGTTATACACTCTATGCACGTTAAGAAACTACGCCATTATTTTTTTTAGTACAACAAAAAGTATCAAAAACTAAGTATACCAATACCACCAATTAGTCTATGGTGACTTATGCTAGGTTAAGGGTATAAAAACGTCAACAATAAATTATAGAAACTTAAATCATCAAAAAAAAAAAAACACACACACAATTTGCACAAAGAAAATATGTATGCCCAGCATGTAAATTATAACCAGAACAAGAATATAAAAATAGAACAAGGAAAAAAACAAGCAACACAGCAACACTAATCAATAGAAAGTTTCGTTAATTTTCTTTACATTAACAATGAACACCAAAGGCAATACCAACCAACACCACCTCACCTCTTCATCCATTACAATGTATATACATTGTAAACATTCACCATTCACTCTCATCGTTCTTTTACTCTCAACACGAAACCCCACTTAAGACTTAATTTTAGTAACACGACGTAGAGTAGAATAGTAGCAGTGTTGGTTAGTGAAAATAGTAGTAAACTACGACAATAAATACGGTTGGTGATGGCCATTAACAATAACATGATTATTATTATTTAGAATTAAAGCTACACAACGACAAACGACGCAACATTTTTATTTTTATTTTTATTTTCATTTTTTTTTTTTTTTGGTTAGTCAACCAAAAAACGAAATTTTTTTATACTTTTTTTTCTTCTTTTTAAGTATGTTTATATAAAAAAAAATAAAAATAAATAGAAATACCAAGAAACAAGACAAGGCAAAACAATTATTAGAATAAGAAGACAAAATAAGAAGAAAAAAAAAAGCGAAAAAAAAACAAGTTTTTTCAGGCGGCAAATCACGTCACGTCAGGTTGCGTTCTACTCTTTTAACTACACACAGACGTTTGTTCAGACTTGTTTAGTGAAAAAGAAAACAACAACAATAATAATAATAATATTAAACATGTTAACCATTAATAATACAGACTATAATTGTATGTATACACTCGGGCTACTGATTTTAATAATTTTTAGTCGTTCTTTCTTTCATTTTTTCTTTAATTTTTTTATAAAATTCAAGCTTTTTTTTTTAAACGCAAAGTTGTTTGAAATTGTTAAAAAGAAAAGGTTAATAATGAATTAACAAAAAAAAAAAAAAAAAAAAAAAAAAAAAAAAAAAAATACCAATGCATTTAAAAAATAAAATTCTTGAACCAGAGTCCAAAAGCCTCAAGTTGAAATTCAAAATTTGTATTTTATTCTTAATAAACGAAATATTTAAGTCTAAGTCTAAGCTAGGGATGGTCAAATACATTCCAATATAAATTTATACAAAATATTGGCCATCTTTCGCCTTAAAAGAATAACAAAGCAGGCCGGATTTGTAAAGGGTGTTTTTTTATAGACGTATAGAACTTTAAGTTGCAATAAAACAACGATGGATTATTCGATTGACATGAATTTTATTTTAACCAAAAGATAATCTTGTGGCATTACATTTTAAATATGATTTCTGGCATATGACCGCCACGGCTGGCGCGGCGGATGTAGTCCAATCTGGACGTCAAATTTTCGATGACTTTTTCCAACATTTGTGGCCGTATATCGGCAATAATACGGTGAATGTTGTCTTCCAAATGGCCAAAGCGTTTGTGGCTTGACCGCATAGACCAATGACTTTACATAGCCCCACAGAATGTAGTCTAGCGGTGTTAAATCACAAGATCTTGGAGGCCAATTCACACGACCAAAACGTGAAATTAGGCGGTCACCAAACGTGTCTTTCAATAAATCTATTGTGGCACGAGCTGTGTGAAACCACATCTCCTGGACATCATGGTTATTCAATTCAGGAATGAAAAAGTTAGTAATCATGGCTCTATACCGATCACCATTGACTGTAACGTTCTGGCCACCATCGTTTTTGAAAAAGTACGCGGACCAATGATTCCACCAGCCCATAAAGCCCACCAAACAGTCAGTTTTTCTGGATGTAACGGTATTTCCACATACACTTGAGGATTACCTTCAATACAAATGCGGCAGTTTTGTTTGTTGACGTAGCCCATTCAACCAGAAGTGCGCTTCATCGCTAAACAAAATTCGTTTATGAAAACCGGGAACAACGGTAATCTCGTTTTGGGCCCATTCGACGAATCTACGCCTTACTTGATGGTCGTTTGGCTTCAATTCTTGCACGAGTTGGATTTTGTAAGCACGCAAACCAAGATCCTTTCGCAAAATCTTCCATAAAGCTGGATGGACACCGGTCCAATACCTGTGCTCGATGGCGGATGGACTCATTCGGGTCTTGCTCAATGCTATGCTCTACAGCAGCAATAGCTTCTTCTGTATGCACCGTACAGCGTCTCTGGGGGGATGCGAGTTATCAATCAAGAGTAAACGTGGTGCGAAAACGTTCCATGTTTAATCGAATTAATTGCTCTGATGGACGATTTTGTCGACGATAAAATGTGGACGTAGTGCGCGTTTACGTTTTCCGCACAGAATCATTATTTTCGAAATAAAATTGCACTAAAATTGCAAGCGTTGTTCAGGCGTGAGTCTATTCATGATGAATTGCCAAACCAAACTGAGAATAAATCACTTGACAGCTGTTAAATCGGTCGCCATCTTGAAAAGTAATGCCAACTTAAAGTTCTATACCTCTATAAAAAAACACCCTTTATATTTTGTACTGAAGTGAAACGTATTCTAATAAGAGCATTCTGTTTCGAACGAAACAAATGATTTTCAAACAAGGTTAGGGCTAGACTGTAAGGCGTACAAGGCCGAATGTCTTAATTTAATATTTTCTTAACTCGTTTTCCAACAATTTGCTTGGATTGTTCGATATTCCGGTCAATGTTAGCTTCTAAGAATTTAATTGATCGCGATACAGTTCCCCCTGAACGTCATAGAATTTAAAAACCAAGAGTTTTTATTAGGAAATGTTATTGCTAAACGTTAGTAGCATATTAATGGAGTATATCGACCAACGTGATCTTATTTAATCACCACCTAAACCAGCTAAGTTTCGTATAATAGATGGAAGCCATTAAATGCCAGCTAATATTTTGAAATTGCTGTGCCTGTGTGATTCCCAATGATTCGTTGAACTATGACGTTGAACTCAGATGAAAGATATGCAACTCCTGAAAATCTTGTTAGACCAAGGGTTTTGAAAACATTAAATCTATGAACTGCTATAAAACTAAAAAAATAATTTTGATTTTCTTTATCTAATTATTGTTTTTTTATATTTAATATTTATATTTTAAAATTTAAAACCATGTTGAAAGCCTTCAAAATGCACAATTTTTATAGTTTACTATTATTTTCTAGACATTACTTTAAAATTTAAAAAAGTTCACATTTTCCCATAAAAAAAACTAGTCCTACTCCCTTTTAATTGCATCCTTGCAAAAAATAAACTTTAAACCTGTATTAGCAACACTGTTTAAGAAGTACACACTAATATGTGGTGTCATTAAAACGAACGGAGAGAGATTAGATTTGCTCCCAATAAGTGTTTCTTTGTGTTTTTTTCTTCTAACCAATACCACCAGTATTGAACACTGTTAAGATTAAAAGACTTCAAATGCAGTGTGGAGTGAGTGAGTGATTTGCAAATCAATTAATTTTTTCTTTCTTTTTCCCTTCATTCATGTTTTACAAGGTTTTAAATAAGAGAAAAATTAAGAAAAAAACGATTATTTTATATTACACTCTGTGTGTAAAAGGAGATTTATGATAATAAAAAAACCAAACACCTAAAAGAGACAGTGATTTATTAAATGCTGGGTTAAAAATGGCATTGTACAACACTGTTTATGAGTGGTGAAAAAAACAAACACACAAAAACCATACTCCAACGAAAGTATTCAAATAAAATAAAAAAAAACCACGAAAAAACACAAAAAAAGTTTGCGTGTGAGAGGCTCTTTGTAAGCACAAACATACAAAAACAAACATTTTACAGTTGAATGACATTATTTTGGTTATTGTTTTAATTGTTGTTGTTGTTGTTGTTGGCGCTTTTGTTTTTTTTTTTTTCTATACATAAAAAGCAACATGTTTGTATAGAAAAAATATGCACTCGCATTAGTACTGCCTCTCTCTGTCTTTCTTTTTCTTTTTTTAATATGTAAAAAAATAGGCAAACAAAAGAGAGTTGTTGACAAAAGTAAAGAGAAAAAAAAGGAAATTTTCGGCTTTATTAAGAAATTTAATGATTAACACACGTTTTGAAATTGTGTTGTTTTTGTTTTTGTCTTATTTTTTATATTCTTTGTGGTACCATCATTATCTATAACACTGACCGACCTTGATTATTAATTAGCAAAAGCAAGAGCAAGAGTGAGAGAAAGAGGGAGAGTGAAAATAAAATGCATAAAAAAAATACTTCAGTCAGAGCAGCAGCAACAACAAACATAAACACACGAATACTGTGTAAACGAGGAGTATAGCCCACTTATAATTAATGCATACGAAATTAAGAAGAAACTTAACAGCTCGGGCTGCAGCAAGACCGGTGGAATGGGGGGGTAGCAGTGATAAAAAGCCATTTTGCAATCAAGAATGGAAACATTCAAATGACGCATTTCCAAAAAATAAAAAAACACACACATACATACATTGACACAAGTAAACAAATACAATTTCATTAAAATATAATCAAATATTTGCTGTTTTGAAACACACACAAAAACAAAATAAAATAAAAAAGCAAAAACAAGAAAAAGAAAAAAATATTTTTAAGTGCATAATTTAATAGTGGCTATGGCTGTGGCTATGGTTGTTTGTTGTTGTTTTAAATATTAATGATGACAAATCGTAACAACAAAAACTACCTGTACACCACCAGTGATACCAACAACAATTAATAATAATGCCGGGGGTCATTGTCACTTGCTTGTGTGTTGTGTGTTAATACTGCCAATGCAGCAGCAGCAGCATTTCAAATTATTAGGCATGCGAGAGTGGTGAAGAAGACTTAAACAAACCATTCAGTGGGGATTTTTATGTAAATAAAAGGGGGTAAAAAAGAATCTTGTTGGTAATGCATGGCATTTAATTTTTCTTTTGAAAAAAAAAAAGCTTTTAAAAATAAAATAAAAAATTAAACTTTTTAAGAAAAAAAAAAAAAAACGAATAATTTTTCTTGTAATTAAAATGTGGTTACATTTCTTAGGCATTAAAAAGTAATCGATTATTTTTAAATAAAAGTTTAAGTGCATGATTTTAAACGTCAAGAAATCTATCATGAAAACGAATTTATTTTGAATTTAAATATTTTACAATTAAGTGTTAACGGTTACCGGTTACTTATTGAAATATGTATTGTTATCGGTTACTTATCGAAATATTTTACTTTTAAAACTGTGTAAATATTTAATATGCCATTGTTTTACGTAATTTTGTTTGAACAGTACGGTGACAGTTTTGTTTTACGTAAACAAATACCGAATAATTTTTGCAAATGTAGTTACTTTTCCTTTTAGACAACAATTTTCGTTGAAAAACATAAATTATTTTAAAATTTTGATTTAATAACACATTTTTCTTAATGTAAACTACATTTGCTAGGTATTTTACTTTAAAATATTCATTTTCAAAAATAATGGTTACCGGTTACTTTTCTTTAAAAACAGGTTTAATCGAATAAAACTCAACTGATATGAAAGAGAAGTCTGTAGCTCATTTTTTAAAACTTTAAAATTTATATTTTTGGTAATCGTTATTCATTTAAAATGGTTACTTTATGCAACTCGTTACAAAAAATGTTTTGTTTGAATGAAAATATATTGCAAAATAATAAAAAAGGATTGGTGCTAAGCATTTTACCTTAAAATAAGCATTTTAAGAAATAATGGTTACCGGTTACTTTTCTTTAAAAACAGGTTTAATCAAATAAAACTCAACTGAAATAATAATCAAGTCTGTTGCTTATCTTTTAAAACTTAAAAATTTACATCAAGCTTGACATAGACATTTTTCTTTGAATTATTGAAATTTAGAAAATAATGGTTACCGATTACTTTTCTTTAAAAACTAGTTTAATCGAATAAAACTCAACTGAAACAAAAGAGAAGAATGTAGCTGATTTTGAAAAACTTTAAAATTTACATTTTTGGTAATCGTTATTCATTTAAAATGGTTACTTTATGAAAGCTGTTACAAAAATGTTTTGTTTTAATGAAAATATATTGCAAAATAATGAAAAAGAATTGGTGCTAAGCATTTTACCTTAAAATAGGCATTTAAAAAAATAATGGTTACCGGTTACTTTTGTTTAAAAACTGGTTTAATTAAATAAAACTCAACGAAAGTAATAATCAATTCTGTAGCCTATCTTTTAAAACTAAAAATATTTACATTAAGCATGTCCTAGACATTTTTCTTTAAATTATTGAATTTTTGAAAATAATGGTTACCGGTTACTTTTCTTTAAAAAAAGATTTAATCAAATAAAACTCAACTGAAATGGAAGAGAAGTCTATAGCTTATTTTTTAAAACTTAAAACTTTACATATTTGGTAACCGTTATTCATTTAAAATGGTTACTTTATGGAACTTGATACAAAAAATGATTTCTTTTAATGAAAACATATTGCAAAATAATAAAAAAGGATTGGTGCTAAGCATTTTACCTTAAAATAGGCATTTAAAAAATAATGGTTACCGGTTACTTTTCTTTAAAAATAGGTTTAATCAAATAAAACTCAACTGATATGAAAGAGAAGTCTGTAGCTTATTTTTTAAAACTTTAAAATTTGCATTTTTGGTAATCGTTATTCATTTAAAATGGTTACTTTATGGAACTTGATACAAAAAATGTTTTGTTTGAATGAAAATATATTGGAAAATAATAAAAAAGGATTGCTGCTAAGCATTTTACCTTAAAATAGGCATTTTAAAAAATAATGGTTACCGGTTACTTTTCTTTAAAAAACAGATTTAATCAAATAAAACTCAACTGAAATAATAATCAATTCTGTAGCCTATCTTTTAAAACTAAAAAAATTTACATTAACCATGTCCTAGACATTTTGTTTTTAAATAACGAATTTTTGAAAATAATGGTTACCGGTTACTTTTCTTTAAAAACTGGTTTAATCGAATAAAACTCAACTGATATGAAAGAGAAGTCTGTAGCTTATTTTTTAAAACTTTAAAATTTACATTTTTGGTAATCGTTATTCATTTAAAATGGTTACTTTATGGAACTCGTTACAAATGTTTTGTTTCAATGAAAATATATTGCAAAATAATAAAAAAGGATTTTCCTAAGCATTTTACCTTATAATAGGCATTTTAAAAAATAATGGTTACCGGTTACTTTTGTTTAAAAACTGTTTTAATCAAATAAAACTGAACTAAAATAATAATCGAGTCTCTAGCTCTCCTTCTAAAACTTAAAAAATTTACATTAAGCATGTCCTAGACATTTTGCTTTAAGATAACGAATTTTTGAAAATAATGGTTACCGGTTACTTTTCTTTAAAACTAGGTTTAGGAAAAACAAGTCCAATTTAAATGAAAGGTGATAATGTTTTCGAGTTATTTAAGTTTTAAAATGAAATTTTTTATTTTGTTTTCCAGAATTCCTGGAAAAAAACTGCATTTTTTTTCAATCAATAAAGATGACGTTTGTTTTTATGGGAGTGTTCTTAAGGTGAAACAACACAGTTCAAGTGATTTCTTTTCTTTTTTTTCGTGTGGCTTTAGAAGTTTTTTGTTTTATGATTTAAAATTTATGTTTTTAATACCTTTTACTTAAATTACTCATGGTTTTATGTATGACAATAAATAAGGATGTCATTTTAAAATCACCGCCATTGCCGCCATTTATTTGATAAGAAAGCTTTGGTGTGGTCTTCAGACTGGCCAGGCTTTGAAAAAAATAAACATCTTTAGGGTGTGGTCAGGATTTTGTAAATTTATTTGTGAATGTGTTTTAAGGTTTGTTTTGCTTTTTTTGTATTCTTAAACATGTGGCAACACTTGTTTGCAATTAAAATGCTATTAAAATTTAATTTTATTTGTTTATAAATCATTTGTTGTTGTTTTTGTTTATAAATCATGACAGTTTTTTTGTTTTTGTTTTTGTTAATCTATCCCGTGAAGTTTGTGTCTCTCATATTTAATTAACATTATCGCATTGCCAATTACATTTTTTTTTTATTTTATTTTTTTATTTTTTTTTTTGTTCCCATTTGCGGTAATATTCCAAGTGATTAATACAATAAATTTTTGGCAAGTCGTTAAGAGAAAAAAATTAAAAAAATAAAATAAAAAATAAAATACAACAAATAAGAAAAAATTAAAACGCAATAAAAGATAAAATTTTTCAATCTGATTAATCTAAGGCTATAGAAATATGTATGTATGTAAAGTTGATGAAATGAAAATAAAAATAGCGTATATTACTAACACTTTTCCATGGCTGTAAATAAATAAATTCTCTCAACTGATTTTCTCTCTCTCTCACTCACTAATCCATAACTGTAGGCATGTGTTAACCTAGAGGAAAATTGTTAGTAACAATGTCAAGTCTACTTATTAACCCAATGATATGTATATGTGATCGGAAAATATAGAAAAATTTTACTGCGCTAAATCCCTAAACACACCGTATTTAACTTGGCAAGTATTCTTCCAAATAATCGAAATCATTTCTCATTGAATCATTAGTGAATACTACTGTGATATTTCTTTCATTGAAGTCTGAAAAAAAGCGACATGAACCTTCTTCTTTAAAAGCTGACAAGATTTTTACGCTCTTTTTAACGAACATTCTTGATGTTCTTGTCCTATGTGTGTAAAAAGCCAAAGATGTTCCTCCCCTGAGGGACATTGGTGCCGACGTCTGTTTTTAACACCAGAAAAATAAATAAAAAGTGGTCAAACAACAAAAACGCACGATGAGAACAACGCATTGTTACGCTCTTGGTTTATGTATTCTTCCCTTCTATCTTTCCCCCCGCGTCATGAAATATTTTTGAAAAATATTCCAAAATATGTTAAAATGCACATTCTTTATAAAGGGTGTTTTTTTATAGAGGTATAGAACTTTAAGTTGGTATTACTTTTCAAGATGGCGACCGATTTAACAGCTGTCAAGTGATTTATTCTCAGTTTGGTTTGGCAATTCATCATGAATAGACTCACGCCTGAACAACGCTTGCAATTTTAGTGAAATTTTATTTCGAAAATAATGCTTCAGTGCGGAAAACGTAAACGCGCACTACGACCACATTTTATCGTAGACAAAATCGTCCATCAGAGCAGTTAATTCGATTAACCATGGAACGTTTTCGCATCACGTTTACTCTTGATTGATAACTCGCATCCCCCCAGAGACGCTGTACGGTGCGTACAGAAGAAGCTATTACTGCTTTAGAGCGTAGCATTGAGGAAGACCCGAATGAGTCCATCCGCCATCCGCCATCGAGCACAGGAATTGGATCTGTGTCCATCCAGCTCTATGGAAGATTTTGCGAAAGGATCTTGGTTTGCGTGCTTACAAAATCCAACTCGTGCAAGAATTGAAGCCAAACGATCATCAAGTAAGGCGTAGATTCGTCGAATGGGCCCAAAACGAGATTACCGTTGTTCCCGATTTTCATAAGCGAATTTTGTTTAGCGATGAAGTGCACTTTTGGTTGAATACTGCCGCATTTGGAGTGAAGGTAATCCTCAAGTGTATGTGGAAACACCGTTACATCCAGATAAACTGACTGTTTGGTGCGCTTTATGGGCTGGTGGAAGTCATTGGTCCGTACTTTTCCAAAAAACGATGGTGGCCAGAACGTTACACACAATGGTGATCGGTATGGAGCCATGATTACTAATTTTTAACATTCCTGAATTGAATAACCATGATGTCCCGGAGATGTGGTTTCAACAAGACGGCGCAACATGTCACACACAGCTCGCGCCACAATAGATTTATTGAAAGACACGTTTGGTGACCGCCTAATTTCACGTTTTGGACCTGTGAATTGGCCTCCAAGATCTTGTGACTTAACACCGCTAGACTACTTTCTGTGGGGCTATGTAAAGTCAGTCATTGGTCTATGCGGTAAAGCCACAAACGCTTGACCATTTGAAAGACAACATTCGCCGTATTATTGCCGATATACGGCCACAAATGTTGGAAAGTCATCGAAAATTTGACGTCCGGATTGGACTACATCCGCCGCGCCAGCCGTGACGGTCATATGCCAGAAATCATATTTAAAATGTAATGCCACAAGATTATCTTTCGGATAAATAAAATTCATGTCAATCGAATAATCCATCGATGTTTTATTGCAACTTAAAGTTCTATACCTCTATAAAAAAACACCCTTTATTTAAATACAGACAGCGTAAATTCATACACATATCTCTCACTCTTAATTGTATAATTTAAACTGTAATTAAAATTAATCGATTACTTATTCATGTGTTGCCAGTAAGAAAACTTCACTTTCTACAATAATATCGAAGCTAGGCAACCATCATGGGTTAATTCCTGTACGACAATAAGTCCTCTATTTAAATTATCGAATTAAATGCTTATTGTTGGCTTATTAAACGCGAATACATGGTTCAAACCTTAGTTCAGACATCGCGAACTAAACGAAATTTGAAAAAACTGCCTCTCAGCAGTCTTCTGGCAAAAACTTTCGAGAATAAAATAAAATTTCCATGAAAAGTTTCCTAAAAATCTGGCGTTCGTCATTTCAACCCTTTCAGTGAGGATCACAAACTAGCTGCTTACGCCACCCACTAATTTAGTCCATGTGTAGTCGAATAATAGATTTTAAGAAGCAAAAGACAGCATTAGCAAAAGAAAAATTGAAGAAATGAGCTGCGGTCGAATGAATTCAAAATAAATGTTTGTGGGTCTCATGGAAAAGCTTGGTATATGAAGAACCTAAGTATGCACAAATACTGAAGGGCGGTAGAAGCAGTTTCATGTTATGAGGTTCTGTGTTTCATATTCTTCAATTTATTGGATAAATTAATATGAACGCTGTCAACTGGCTTTAAATTCTTAAATACTTTGCCACAGGAGTATAAATTTATTCAAAATAAAGCCCCGGTTAGCCAAACGTCTACGGAACGTAACAGAACCTACGTTCTTTTTCGCAAATGTAAAGGTATGTAAATGCTTACCGAAATTACATTACGGTTCGGTAATAATTCTCATTACATACATTGTTCATTACAACCCTTCAGTCAGGATTACGACCTAGTTTCTCATACCACTTATGTTGTGTGCGTTAATTTTTATACATGAGTGGTGAGACCTGCAGATTAAAGGCGACTCCGAACGACAGATTTTTGAGAAACTTTGCATGCCTATTTTATTTTACTCTCGAAAGTTTTTGCCAGAAATCTGCTGAGAGGAAGTCGCCGAAGAAATACTTTTTGTATTTTGTTTTGATGTCTGGCCTCGGGCTCGAACCCTGGCTTTACGTCTAATAAGCCAACACACTACCTACTAGAATACTCATTCCTTTTCGTAATTTAAAAACGGCCGTTCGTTCCGTGGACGTTTGACTAACCGGGTTTTAAGGTTCGAAAACATATTTCAAAATTAGTGAAAAAGTATTCTCAGTCTCCGGTCATAAAATTGAGAATTATAAGTAAAATATCGAGTAAGAAGGATAATTTTGTGAAAATTTGATTTCAAAATTTAATTTTTTCTCATAAAATAAGAAACATTTTCAAACCGAATTCGGTTATAATGTAAACTTGCTTAAAACATTTTTTTCCAATTCATTTTTTTATTTTTTCTTATTTATTACTGTTTTTAAATCTTTTTTTTATTTTTTTTTTAATTACAAATTAAAAAAAAATTTCACCATTATGAGTAATTTGTGGCCGAAAAAAAATTGTAAAAAAATTTAAAAAAAAAATAAATATTCACCTTTTAGTTGCTGGGATAGGTTTAAGGAGTAGAGAGATTTTTAATAAATAAATTTAACTAAAAAGCAATTTTTGTTTAATCCATTTGACAGGTATAAAGTTGAACATTGATGAGGTGTTTTAACAGGATTTAAAAATTTTTCTTTAATTTATTTTTTATTTTTGATTTTTTCAAAAAGAAAAATACTTTTTATTTTTGTAACCAATTTATCACAATTTTATGCAGGTCAACAGGTTTAGGATTTAATTTTTATTTTATTTTTATTATTTTTGTATTTTCAATAATTTCTTTTTAAATTTTTTATTTTATTTTTATGTATTTTTTAATCAACAGGTTGTGGTGTGTTTAAGGTAATATTTTTCCAATAAAATTTCTTTTTTTGCACTTTTCTTTTCTTTCTTTCTTTATTTTATTTAACTTTACTAATGATTTTTATATTTTTTATTAATTTTAAATACTATTTTTAAAAAAGGTTTTAATTTCTTTACATGAGTTGAGAAAAAAAGTAGTTTTTTTAACACAACAACACTTAGTAGTAGCAACACTGCATATAACTTCTTTTCTTTTCTTTATTCTTTACTTAACAGACTTTGGAGAGTAAAATTAAGCCACACACAAAACAAGACCTTGGCTGTTTTAATAAATGCGTGTCGCTGTGTGTGTGTGCAAGTGTGAAATGTTTTCTTCTTCTTCTTATCTTTTATTGTTTTTATTTTGGTTTTTAAAAACAAGCCAGACGCATAAAATTATTATTATCCACCAGTGTATAGAATTCCTACAGGATTTTAAAACACTTACACACTTACATACGTTACGTTTAGTTTAACTCTCTTTAAATTGTCTTTACGCGTTTTATTTACTTGCAGTGAGACAAACGAAATAAATATAAAAAAAAATAAAGAACAAGACCTAGAGAGAGTTTTAATCTTGTTGATTGTTTTTGCTGTTGCTGTTTCAAGTCAATGCTAGCAATAATATAACGAAGTTAGAATAACACAATCCAACGAACAAAGGCCAGTCAGACTTCGTTTTTACACACGCACATCATAAATATTTGCGTCTTGCATACACATACATGCACTCTCTATTTATTCCAAATTGTTCACTTTTTCCTTTTATTGACGTAGCCGAACAAACAAACAATAACAACAAAAAAAAATGTAGGGAACGAAGACGTTTTCCTTTTCTTATTTTTTGCTTTCAAATTGTATTTCGTCTGAATAAGAAATCAAGTTGTTTTACTCTTGTTGTTGTTGCTGTTTTTGTTGCTGCTGCTGTTGTTGTTGTTTTGATGCAGTTATTATTAGACGATGTCCACAAAGGATGTGGGTATACATTGTGTTGCTGTTGGTTGGTTGGTTTGTTTGTTTATTATTGTTTAGTAGTCACAGGCACGGCACCTTGAATTTTATTTTTGGTTAAAATTCTTTTAAAAACAGGCGTTTTAAAGCCATTTCTTTAAAAAAAATCTTTTTTTTTTCTTGTAACAATTTTGTTTAATTTTTTTTTTTAATTTTTTAACTTAAAACCAGGAAAAATATTTTTTTCTTCTTCTTCACATGATAATTTTAATTTTTATTTTTTAATAATAATTAAATATGCACGTACATTATTAACTTTAATTTGATTTTGTTTTAAAAAACACAATTTCTTTTTATTTATTTTTTCTTTATATGAAAAACTCTTTATTGAGTTTCTTTTTTTTTCTTATTTACAAAAAACAGCAGAATAAAAATCAAAAAACTACTAATAAAACCCCTGAATTTGTTGTTTTATTTTCGATCTGTAAAATTCACGCAACAAACTTTGTTTTCAATGCTCGTCTCTTGAACATGTGTGTTGTTTTTAAACTAAAAACGAAAAAAATTCATGTGTTTTGATTTCTTTGCGTTAAAAAATTTTATATTTTTTTTCTCTCTTTTTTATACTAATAATAAAAAAATAATAACAACAACTTTACATATACATATATTTTCTTTATTCTTCTTCACTTCACTTAACGCGCTACGTCGCTTACGTTGCGTTTTAATACTCCGCTAACGACGATGTCCAAACAAATACTAAATCAATGATTTGTCAGTCATTGCCAGAGTCCTGAGTTCACGTTCACTGTGTATATAGAAAAAAAAAACAACACAAAACGACAACAACAACATCTACATTTTATAACATACACAAACAATATCAACAATGTTAATCATTGAAAAAAGACGAGATACTTTATAAAAGAAAAACAAAAATAAGAAACAAAAAAAAAACGAAAGAAAAAAAAACACAAATAAATACACAACTAAACGTCTCGTAAACGAAACGAAACGACGCGAAACAACTCACTCTCATCATGCTCTCCTCCACATACAATTCATTCACACACATATGTACGTATTCTCTGCAAATTCTTTATGAAATCTTTTGCTCCCTTTTAAAACATTCACAACCAAAGAGAGGAGCACATAAATGAATCATACAATTTAAGAGAACAACACCCAGGGTTTTAAGATTCAGTGATGTGCATAAAAATGGCAGAGAAAACTAAAATAATACAAGTTTAAGAAAAACTTAAAAAAACCCGTTTTGAAGAACCGATAACCGATTTTTTATGAAACATAAAACATAGAATAACCGAATAAACAGGTGGAGAGTACTACAGCTGAGAAAATCTGGAAAAATCTCGTACAAGATCTGTGTTACAGACCGGATGGCAACTGTAGCCTTTTTCAGGCAGAGATATTTGCTGTTTTGAAGTCCTTTGCGACAGTGATTGAACACGTTTTTTTCTAATGGGAACTCTTAAGTGATTTTCGTTGACAGTCCTGAGGTAAATTGTATCGACCTGGCAGTTCGCAATAGCAAAGCCTGCATAGAAGCCTTTGAATCGAATCAATTCAGTATCTATTGGTTTACTTGGCATATAGGAATTCTTGGAAACGGAAGTACTGGTCAGTCTGATAGGTTGGATTCTAATTCTTCAACATGCTACACCTTTGGACTAAACCTATAGCCATCTAGCGACAATGGCAGAACTAGCTTGGCACTCAATGCGGTGACTGTGCCGCCGTAGCCAAGTTAGTGGGTTGGCTTATTAGACGTGAGGCCTCGGTTCATACCCCAGGTCAGAAATCTTCAACAGAACAAAATATGAAAAAAGCGACTTCCTCTCAGCAGATTTCCGGCAAAAGCTCTGAGAATAAATAAAATTGCCATGAAAAGTTTCCCAAAAATCAGTCGTTCGAAGTCGACTTTATACTGTAGGTCCCGCCACTAATGTATAAAATTAACACACACAACATAAGCGGTGGTGGTGGTGTGAGAAACTCGATCCTAAGCCTGACTAAAGGGCTATAGTAACGAATTATGTATGAATGATGCCTGAGTTCCTTGTGGTCACTGACGCCGATGTAGGACAAATCTCATCTGAATTTCTGCAGGATATGTGGACATGAGAATAATTGGAGACGATAGAGCAACACCTCTGTAACTGTTGGGAAAAGCTTGAAAGCAATAGGGAAGGAGTTCTGTATGGAGCTCATCGAGTGAGGGGTGTGCATTCATTCTCATCCATCATTCTGTTTTGTTTTCTGCAGTTTTCTGTCACTTCCACAACCCCAGTTTTTATTTTAGCTTTACAAGATGAGTATAATTCGCTTCAAGGCCGCGGCATATTTTTGTGTTTGTCCCTCTAAACATCCTCAAATCTCCATTTGAAACAAGATTCCAACTGTTCTCTAATTACTCTTTAATTGTGTACATAAATTCACAAGTTGTGCTAAATTATTACACTTCACTGTTCAGTTCACTTTAAACCTGTACTATTTGCAGTTTAACTCTGTTTTCATACAAGTTAAAAAAGCTCTCTCTTCGCATACACACTGTATTCTCTTGTTAAACCATACGAAACAAAATTGTAAAGAAACATTCACTCTCTTTTAAATATGAATCACACACACACTCATACACATAATAGAACTTTTAAAAATTTTAGCATGACTAACCAACATACAATTGAAAAATCATATGCCCAGAGAGAAGTAGAGAGAGATTTAGCAAATTTTGAAATAAACATGTTTACCTTCTTCTTTATTTTCTATTGCATTTTCAATTTCTCTTTTGGAGATAGGCGCCTAAATAACTCTCAGAGATTAAAAACGAGCGCGGCTAATCAGACATTCATTTGCCGGCAAAAAGAGCTTTAGCAAGAAGCAGAATAAGAAAAAAACATGGGTTGTGTTGTTGTTGTTACACACACACAATCAGTTTTCATTGCTGTGTAGAAAAAAGTTTCTCTTGGCTGGGCTCTCTCAAAATTTCAAATATTATTGAATGAAAAATACCGATGCATGGCGATTCTTTTTAGATTTTCATAGTTTTTACATGCTTGCGAGTGTGTGTGTGTGCGTGTGCATAAGTGCGTTTATATTTGCTAAAGAGCACAAGGTCTAAGATTAGAACATGTATTACCACTCTCCCTCTCATTGCAAGGCAATAATATAGTGTTTGGGTTTTTAGAAGAGAGAGAGAGAGACAGAAAAAGCAAACACAAAATATGCAGAGAATGCAAGTGCAAATAAAACGAATAAACAGATAAAACGAAATTTTAAATGTTTGTTATGCTTCTCACGTACGCATGCATATATAAGTTAGAGAGTGTATGCTTGGCTACAGTATAATAAATATGAACCTCAATACTGTATAGAAAAATCACCAAAATGCCCTTAAAAGAATAAAAAAACCGGGTTTTCAATTTACGTAATTTTTAAACTTTTTTTTTTAATCGCAGAACTGTTTTCAAAGAAAAATTGTATTAAAAAGCCTTTTACAGGAAAACCGAATTATCAAAATTAATCGATTAATCGATAATCAATATTAAACGAATATTCGAATTTTCAGAAAACGATTTTTTTGCATTAAAGTTTAAAAAGAATTGGAAAAATAAGAGTTTGTAAACTCTTTTATAAAACCGGTTTTTTTTTCAAATTATTCGAATACTGACTTTCAATAATGTCGGGTTCTTGAAGTGTTTAGTCTGAAAATGTTTAAAGGATTTTAGCATGAATTAAAAAAAACGTATTTTTACAAAACCGGTTTATAGAAGAACCTGATTTACAAAATTAATGGAAAACCGGTTATTTTTTTAAGAACGTTTCTTCGTAATTTCCTTATTTATTCTTGTTTTGTGATTATTTTTTATGAAATAAACTAAATTTTAAATGATACAAAAACCGGTTTTGCATTCGAATAAAACCGGTTATTGATTTTTAAAAAACCGGTTTTTTATAAAGTGGTATTTTGTAATTAAATTACTCGCATACCCTTTTTCAAAAACAAATTTACAATATTTTTTTTATATTTTTATCGAGGTTTTAAAATAATTCGAAAACGGGTTTTCGGTTTTGGTAACCGGTTTTCTTAATTTTTTTTTAAGGATCATTAAATAAATTGCAATTTAACTCAAAACTTTATCCAAAACTTTTTTGTATAATATAAATCAATATTTTCGATTTGTTTGAAAACCGGGTCAATAACCGGGTTATAAAAATTATTCGAATTTTTTTAAACAAAAAATTTATTTTAAGGTAAAAAACTTGTATTAAACCACCTCACCAAAATAACAATTTGAAGAAGAGAGTACAAAAGCAAAACAAATGAAAATGTCATGGTATGTACATACATACTGGTAACTCCTATACATAGCATATAACAGTCAGCCATAGTGTGTGTAATTGCAACAATTGATTGACAAAGAAAACCCAAAGCCAGACAACAATTCATTTAGCGACCGATACAGGGGCAACAACAAAACTATTGAGTGCAGACAGCAAGAAAAAAAAACTGAAGCTTTCATAAAAAAAGATTCCAAGTCATACACATCAAATAAAAGTTACAAAAACAGAGCAAAAAACAACAAGCACACAGAGAGAGAGAGAGAGAGCTTAAGAAACATAAACAAAAGATAACAAAACTTCAGTGTCACAGCGAGAACAACAAGCTTAGAATGGGCAAGTTCAAGTGTATGAAAATATAAACATCGCGACACTTACATACATTATTGCAAAACATAAAATATGCTTCGCTCTCTCTCTGTCTGTCTCTCTCGGCATTTTACAGAATTTACACATCAAGAAAAAAGCTTTAAAAATGCTTGCACACCGGCATTGTTTTATTTTTTGCACAATGTTGACTAATGCCGATGATGGCCAATAATTTTCCATTCAAAATGCAAGAGAGTTTCTGTAAAAATCTCAGCAAAACACTCATCTTTTACAAAAATGGAAAATCTGTTGCAAGGAAATAATAGAGAGAGCGAGAGAGAGCACAACTAATACTGCACATGTGTTATCAAACAAACACTCGCCAACAAACCTGCTTGCAGAACAAGCATGTAAGAAACAAGCAACAACAATGTAACAAAAACAAAAACACAGATGAGTCAAAGTCAAGAGAACAAAATTTTTTGTGTTTGAACGGAAAGAGAACACAAAAAAATGTGTGCAACATATGCACACACACTTGTGAACTGTGATGTACTTTACAGCGTTTTTTCTTTCTTATTGTGAAATAAAAGCGCCAACTTAATACTAAAAAAAGAAATTCTAAGTTTCTCACGCTGTATGAGAGCGATTTGAACAATTTTGGTGGCATTAGAAAGGTAAAAGGCACTAGATCCACTTGTACGCACCAAATTTGCTATTTGGTGATTTAGATGTACATATTTTCAGCAAAAAAAATAAATTCGTGACTTGTGTCAGTATTAAATATGCTTAGTAATGTTGCTTCTTCACCAAGAATAGACTAATGCGACCCCTACACGTTGCGACTGATTGTACAACTTTAGAATTGTGTACACAAGTGTTTCCACCTTAGATGTATTAATCATATATACATTATGCTGGTGTGCTAGTATGCGTTTTCTTTGCACAGAATCCCCATAATGGGTTTCAAGCGATTTTTAAATTAATCGGGTGTTCCTTTGCTCTGCAATGCTTGGTCAAAAGACCGGTTACTATCCGTAATAGGTTTGAAGCGTTCTTTATATTAATCGGATGTCCTTTAGCTCTATAATGCTTGGCCAGAAGACTGGTTACTATACGTAGGTTACTTAATGGATGAGTACATTCCACTATATCTACCTCAAACAGTTATCAGCTTGAAATGCTGCATTCGAGTGTAATGTTACAGGTATTAACGCTGAAATGCAGGTCCAAATACTGCAAAAAGTGTACCAAATTTGCAACTCACGGACGAATTGCATGAAAAAGCATTTAAAAAATATGAATGCCGCTTTAATTCAATATTTTATCACTTCAGCAAATTTTCTGTTTTTTTTTCAATTTTTAAAAACCAAACGATTAAAAACTACCCATTATAACAGCGATTGAATAAACCTAAGCTTAGTTTCTAAGATAACAGTTTGGATTCAATATTATTTCCCTTATGGGAAACCGAAAAACCTAGGTATTTACTGTAACAACGAAAATAACGCGTTTTTACACTTTAATTGCATGCGTTTTAAAAAAGTTACGCGTTTTTTTTCTTTTTAAATGGTGGCAATGGTCATTACATTTACACGGTAATCAACATCAACGAATGTGATATCATCGTATATTTTTTTTTGTTCTACTCCTCTGTGAAAACAATACATAGGCAGGAACAGAGGCAGAGAGCCTATATTAAAACCAAACGAATGCAGACGACTGCTAACGAAATGCACAAAAAAATAAAAAGCGAAACAAAACAAAGCAACAGCAACTTGAAATGACTGGCCAACTGACTGAGTAACTGAATGACTGACTCTTGATTGCATGTTAATGTGATCGTTGTTATTGTTATTGTTGTTACAGTTTCTGTAACAAAACCAAGTAAGAGAGCAAAGCAAAGCAGAGAGTCTGGATGTTGTTTTCTTTTATTTTTTTCTGATAGAATTTTAATACAATGAGGAGACAGACGATGACGACGACGACGACTTTGTTGGGCCGTGTGTATATAAAATGTATACAAAAAATATTAAATTGTTGTGTTGATAATATAAATTGTAAGAAAGTAAAGAAAACAAAAACAACTACAAAGTATACTTTTAATATGTTGAAGGTGATGGTGATGGGCTAGGGGAGAGAGAAGAGTAAAAGAAAAAATAAATAAAAGAACAACAACAAAATGAATTTCAATTAAAATGTAAGTGTTTTGTTTTGTGTACATCGTTATTTTTAAACGAAGGCGTATAGAAAAATACGAATGCTTTGAAACAAACACTTGCACGCACCCATATACTATTAATATATGTATGTTGACTGCCATGCTTGTATTGTTGCTTTTATTTCAGGCAATTGTAATTGTAATTTAATGGTGATGATGATGGTGATGATGGGTGGTTTTGGTGGGATATGTATATGTACATACCTCAGATGAATGGCTGCTGCTGTTAGTGGCTGATTTAATAGAAGCTTATCAAGTGATGCGTTTTTTTTTTTGTGAAAGAAATCACAGATTGTGTAGGAATTTAGGAAAAATTTTATATTTTTTGAAAGGATTTAAAAAATAAAAATTTTTAATAAAAAAAATATAAAATTTTGTAAAACATAATATAAAATTTATAAAAAAAATGCAAATAAAAATTGTAGGTATCTTTTTTTGTAAGAAATATTAGTAAGTATTTTAATATGTGATGAAATAAAAAATATTAAATATTCAATATTTAAAAATTAAAAAATTTATGTAAAAATATTTTGTTATAAAAATAAAATAACATTTTTAACAAAAAAATAAATTAAATTTTTTACAAAAAATAAAATGTTTAACAAAAAATATAGTTTTTTATATAAAAAAATACCTAAAATTTTTTTTATAAAAAAAAATAAAAAAAATTATTGTATAAAAAATATAAAAAAAATTTTTATGTATAAAACAAATATTATCAGAAAAAAGCCTTTAAAACATATGTATTTTGTACGACGCCATTTTTTTCCTGCATTGCCAACTTCAATAGCAAGTGTATGTTTGCCAATAAAATAGAGTCGAATTATCAAACAATTCCAGCACATAACTTAGGCGAAAAAGTTTGGAGCCAACAAACAACACAATAAAACAAAAGGAAACAAACAAAACAAAAAACGAATCCAAACTTAGAAGAATCGCAACAATAAAATAAAAGAGACAGAAGAAATGAACAAAAAAAAAAAAAGAAAAAAATAACATTACCGGCATTGTATACAATCCCCTCAAAAGAAATACAATAACAAGTAAGAATCATAACACGATGGTCGAACTCGACCTTAAGAAACCGTACACCACCACACAAGATATTGTATTTTTTGTATTCGAAAGCAATGCCTTTTAGCTTGAATTCAACATTCACCCAATTTACATCCATCAATCTCTCTCTCACTCTCTGAGGAGACAAATACTTTCTCACCACCTTTTCGGTAATATGTGGTGTAGTAGGGTATAATGGATTACACACAACGCCAGCAATCAATAGCATGCATTTAATAGCAGTTCCAGTGTCTATATCAACAATAACAATAGTCAGACATACTACTGCAGGCTATTAATAAACAAAAACTAAAATAAAAAAAAAAACAAAAACAACAAGAAAAAAAATATGGCAACAACGAAGCTAAAAACACACACACATATACTCAACCATATGTATTGTCTGAATTTTAATGGGTTTTTATAGAACATTTTTAATGTTTATGCACACACACACACACTCTTATACACCACACATAAGGGCAGTTCTATAGTTAAATGAAAAGCAAAAATACTTCGTTTCCATTTCGTAAACTTAGGAAAATAAATCCTTTCTCTTTTCGTTGATTTCTACAAACACTTTAAATTGTTCTTTCAAATTCAAATTGCAACGCTCTTGTTGTTATGGAACTTTCCATATGCACAACATGTTGTTGTTGATGCTTTCATTTCGTTTTTTTTTATCGTTTATTATTGTTGTTTTCATTTTGTTGTTATTTTCCTTTTCATTTATTCGCAATAAGAAAATGAGAGAGACACCGTCTATGTGTAGGTTTTTATCTGGCTATGTACAAGAAAAAAAAGGCACAGGCAAATACACTGAAAAAAATTTGTACGCAGGCAGGTGTACGTATGTAAAAAGCACAAGTTAGACATGGGAATAGTTTTTTTATGCTTATTATTGATATTGTCGTTTAGAGATTCTAAAGTAGATGAATGACTAATCCATTGGCATGTTTTCCATTACGACAGTGGGGCGTAGGAATCGCAAAAGGAGTACTCTTCTTATGCATACAAATTTAATACAGTCTAGCAATATTTCGTGCACCTAAGACAATCGGAACACCTATGATCTGTAAAGTGTCGTAGATTGTGAACTCCATCCGGCCGTTTAGTGATTTGCCATTACAAAGTAGAAGAATACCTAATCCATTGGCATGTTTTCGAGGAATAAGAAAGAGCCGCAAAAGGTGAAAAGAACTAGTTCTCTTCTTATGCATACAAATTCAGCAGTGTCTAGCAATATTTCGTGTACCTTCGTGTACTGACAACGAGCGCCTTCCTAGTCTAATGCGGCCTTTACATGTAGCTATGCTAAATGGCTGGTTGGTTGTCGGTGGGTTGAAGATCAAAAAATTATGATTTTCATTCAACCGACGACCAATACGTTGCTACATGTATAGAATACGCTACGAAACGTGTGTAGAAGACGACCAACTGTTGATTCAACATGTTGTACAACTAATCGCAACTTGTAGGGGCCGCATAAGATAATCGGAATACGTATGTTCTGTAAAATGTCGTAGATTGTGAACTCCGTGTTGCCGTGACAAACTCCAGGATGCCGTTCGTTGTCAGTAATACTAGGGACATATAAGAGGCACCAAATGCTGCACGCCAATCTATTAAAAATAGAATACATGCGTGTAGTTTCTATTTCTGCTCTGGGTAATGTAGAGATAAGTGCTGTCAATACAATAAGATGTATGAAAAAGAGGTTTTTAAAAACGAAATACATACAATCTGACTATTAAAACGCTAGTAAAACATTTTACTTTAAATTGTTTTACTTAGACTTTGTTACCTTTAACACTAAATAACTAAAGCATTTGCTGCTGCGTCAACGAATTTAAAATTGCTGCGCAGCTGTTCGTACATGCAATGTGTTTATTGCAATCAGCGTTTTAATTTTTCACCGTGTATTTTCTCTCTCTCTGCATAGAAAATAAAATGCCCACAACACATTACCATGATTGGGCACAACCAGTGTTACGAGTATTTTTGTTTTTATTTCTATGCTACACATAGCTTTTGTGTGTACAACAACTTCTATATGTATGGGTGACATTAGTTTTCAACTGACTGAGTGACTGACTAAACGAAAGCAAAAAAAAAAAAAGAAAATAAAAAAAAACAAAAATTTTGCAGACAATTTATGCGAAGGCACACATATCCAGTGAACGAGTCTGGAACATTGACTACTAAACCAAAAAATGAAAAAAAAAAACACGAGAGAGAAAAAAGAAACAACAACAACTACTAACACAGCTAAATTGCAGTGAGACTTTGATCTCCCCATCGCACACAAACAAACAAACAAACTCTTTGGCATTAACCCCCTGAGCAATAATTTTATTGCTGTTTTATGTGGTTGTTGTTGTTGCTGTGAATAACTCTGATGCAAAAACTTGTTTTTAAAATTCAATGTTGTGTGTGACACAAACAAAGAAACAGCGGCAGCAGCAGCATCATCATCAATAGAAGACTGTGAAAAGTTTAATAATAAAAAAACACCAAAAATAAGAGAAGAGAATTAGAGAAAAAAGAAGAAGAAAAACGAGCATTGATGCATGATATGCATACAAAGGCTGGCAAATGTGTAACGATATACGTACATATGTATTGTGCATGAGTTTTTGGCGTTTTAAAGGCATTGAAAAAATAAAATCCAATAAAGCCTGGTTTGTTTTAGAAAAAATAAATAAAAATAAAGGATTTTCTAGACAGAACATGAAATATTAATTTTCTGTCAAAAGAAGATACATATGTACAAACATTCACGTTGCCAATCTTTTTTTTTTTTTTGTTTGTTTGTTCAAGTCAAAAGTACAGTGTTGATTAGTTAGGTTGGCAATATTTATGATAAGAAAGAGTATCAAATAATAAATGGAGAGTAATTAATATCATTTGCAAGGCAATATTTTATAATCGGAAGTCTGCCTGATATGTGAAGGTATCTGAGGAGTAATATGTACGTGGCTGAAATACTTTGTTTGATATGGCAATAGCCTAACCACTTCAGAATTGTCAGCATGATATACATTGACGACTGCATCATACGTATGCATATATCTCCAGTATACTGTCTTAAATCAAGTTCCAAGATCACACAATACTGGGCCTCTATTTTTTTCTTGAATTCTTTATTGAAAGATCGTACACCTTGATGAAGGCGGTAAAAATGGAATTGAAATCGAAATCGAATTGATAATATTGAATACGTTGAATGTTAGGGTACTGAATGGACATCAACTTGACATAGCAGAGAGCTAGAGGCGCTTACCCTCAATGGAGATATGGTGGGTGCTCTATCCTCAATTCCTAGTGTTCCCAAACTACCAAGAAGCACCTTTTTATCGATGTCCTAATTGATTTGTGACTAAAACTGCTAGAATTTAAACATTTTCTACTGAATTAGATCTCAACCTAAGAGTTATGGCCATAGTCCAGTAGGTAGCCTGTGGTTCAACAAACCGCTGCTCAGATATATAGAAATAAACGAAAATTGCCGATTTTTGTCAACTTCTGGAAATAGGCGACAATGATTCTACTTTCATAATCCCCTAAAATACTACATCAGCCGAAAACTTCCTTTCAATATCACAAAAAACGTCAACTATTCCATATATTTTCACCATTTTCACCATGACGTTCGGTTACTGCCATGACAAATTGCTCAAAATATTCAAATTGCAGAGTTGCGTTGCGGAATTTCCATGATTGTTTGAACTGATCACGCAATCCAATAACTTTTTAAGATAAAATCGCTTAAATAAAATTCTTTAAATCCTTAAATTCTTAAGTAAAACATTATAAAACTAATGGACTTACCGTTTATTGAACTTCTTAAGTTTAAATTGTCATCATTTACCTGCAATGAAATAGACAATGAGAGAGAAATATTATTTAAAAGTTTAGTTGCGGGTTTATGTTGTAATTTAAAAAATAAAAATTTTAAATCATTAAAAAAAATCAGCCATGATTTCTAGTTTTGCTCGAAGGTTAGTGTAGGTTATCTAGTTACCCCCGATGCTAATGGAGTCGTTAGATACCAAAAAAAAACGAGGAAATGATGGCGGAAAGAAGTTACGAACCTAAATTAAGATAACAGAGAGCAAATTATGGAAAACAGATAGGCGACCTGTTTTATAAGGACCTAGATTGTAATGGAGTGCTCAGAGGAGAACGCGCTAGTGTTTAGGGTGTTAGGTAAAGTAAGCTAGGGACAGATAGACAGGCATTCAATGCGATTAGCGAGTAAAAGAAGAAACAAACCGTTAGTAGTAAAGGGTGTTTTTTTTATAGAGGTATAGAACTTTAAGTTGCAATAAAACAACGATGGATTGATTATTCGATTGACATGAATTTTATTTATCCGAAAGATAATCTTGTGGTGGCATTACATTTTAAATATGATTTCTGGCATATGACCGCCACGGCTGGCGCGGCGGATGTAGTCCAATCTGGACGTTCAATTTTCGATGACTTTTTCCAACATTTGTGGCCGTATATCGGCAATAATACGGCGAATGTTGTCTTCCAAATGGTCAAGCGTTTGTGGCTTTACCGCATAGACCAATGACTGACTTTACATAGCCGCACAGAAAGTAATCTAGCGGTGTTAAATCACAAGATCTTGGAGGCCAATGCACAGGTCCAAAACATGAAATTAGGCGGTCACCAAACGTGTCTTTCAATAAATCTATTGTGGCACGAGCTGTGTGTGACATGTTGCGCCATCTTGTTGAAACCACATCTCCTGGACATCATGGTTATTCAATTCAGGAATGAAAAAGTTTGTAATCATGGCTCTATACCGATCACCATTGTGTGTAACGTTCTGGCCACCATCGTTTTTGAAAAAGTACGGACCAATGATTCCACCAGCCCATAAAGCGCACCAAACAGTCAGTTTTTCTGGATGTAACGGTGTTTCCACATACACTTGAGGATTGATTACCTTCACTCCAAATGCGGCAGCATTCAACCAGAAGTGCGCTTCATCGCTAAACAAAATTCGCTTATGAAAATCGGGAACAACGGTAATCTCGTTTTGGGCCCATTCGACGAATCTACGCCTTACTTGATGATCGTTTGGCTTCAATTCTTGCACGAGTTGGATTTTGTAAGCACGCAAACCAAGATCCTTCCGCAAAATCTTCCATAGAGCTGGATGGACACAGATCCAATTCCTGTGCTCGATGGCGGATGGACTACTCATTCGGGTCTTCCTCAATGCTACGCTCTACAGCAGCAATAGCTTCTTCTGTACGCACCGTACAGCGTCTCTGGGGGGATGCGAGTTATCAATAAGAGTAAACGTGTTGCGAAAACGTTCCATGGTTAATCGAATTAACTGCTCTGATGGACGATTTTGTCGACGATAAAATGTGGACGTAGTGCGCGATACGTTTTCCCGCACAGAACCATTATTTTCGAAATAAAATTCCACTAAAATTGCAAGCGTTGTTCAGGCGTGAGTCTATTCATGATGAATTGCCAAACCAAACTGAGAATAAATCACTTGACAGCTGTTAAATCGGTCGCCATCTTGAAAAGTAATGCCAACTTAAAGTTCTATACCTCAATAAAAAACACCCTCTACTACTTTCTAGTTTCTTGAGTGAAAAATAAGGCATGGAATGGCTAAATCGGTCCATGGTTCTTACTAGGACTTGCCAGGAACTTTAGCGTTCATTTTGGGCAACTGTGCCCTACAGCAGAAAGTGGTGCACAGGAGCAGACCACTAGTTACAAATGTAGATTCATTTGCCCAACAACGTAAATAAATGGTGCGTTGTCCAGCATATCCAAATTCATAAATCTTTCCTCACTGCATTCATGCTACTGCTTTCGATTGGATCTCAGATCCAAACCTAGACTCCAGTTTTAAGTTTTTGAAAGTTAGCCGTACACGATTGGATCTCAGATCCAAATTCAGTTTCTAGTCTTAAGTTTTTTTACACAAGAGCCGTTACTGTGCGGTTGCCTGAAGGTTATTCCCGAACGGTACGTAACTACACTTTACACAACTGCTGTTACTGTGTAGCTTGCTCTGTTGCAGTCATGCGCTCACCCCTCCAAACTATCTGTCTTTTATTGAAGTAGCAAGAAGCCTCGTATTTTTGTGCAACTTATTCAAGAGAATTATTTTAAGAATGTTTTATCACCTTCCGGTTTCGATTGGGTCTTATAAATCACGTGATACGTTAATCTCAGCTTCGAATTCAACCTCCAGTCTTAAGTTAGTGAAAGATATTCGTGTACGATACGTGACTACACTTTACACAACCGCTGTTACTGTGTGGCTTGCCTTATTGCAGTTATGGGCTCATCCCTCAAGAATATCGGCCTTCTATTGCAGTAACAAACAGTTTCGTATTGTTTTGCAATACCTTCCGGTTTCGTTTGGATCTTATAAAGGGTGTTTTTTATAGAGGTATAGAACTTTAAGTTGGCATTACTTTTCAAGATGGCGACCGATTTAACAGCTGTCAAGTGATTTATTCTCAGTTTGGTTTGGCAATTCATCATGAATAGACTCACGCCTGAACAACGCTTGCAATTTTAGTGCAAATTTTATTTCGAAAATAATGGTTCTGTGCGGAAAACGAGATTACCGTTGTTCCCGATTTTCATAAGCGAATTTTGTTTAGCGATGAAGCGCACTTCTGGTTGAATGGCTACGTCAACAAAGAAAACTGCCGCATTTGGAGTGAAGGTAATCCTCAAGTGTATGTGGAAACACCGTTACATCGAGAAAAACTGACTGTTTGGTGGGCTTTATGGGCGGGCTGGTGGAATCATTGGTCCGCGTACTTTTTCAAAAACGATGGTGGCCAGAACGTTACAGTCAATGGTGATCACGTATAGAGCCATGATTACTAACTTTTTCATTCCTGAATTGAATAACCATGATGTCCAGGAGATGTGGTTTCAACAAGACGGCGCAACATGTCACACACAGCTCGTGCCACAATAGATTTATTGAAAGACACGTTTGGTGACCGCATAATTTCACGTTTTGGGACCTGTGAATTGGCCTCCAAGATCTTGTGATTTAACACCGCTAGACTACTTTCTGTGGGGCTATGTAAAGTCAGCCATTGGTCTATGCGGTAAAGCCACATACGCTTGACCATTTGGAAGACAACATTCGCCATATTATTGCCGATATACGGCCACAAATGTTGGAAAAAGTCATCGAAAATTGGACGTCCAGATTGGACTACATCCGCCGCGCCAGCCGTGGCGGTCATATGCCAGAAATCATATTTAAAATGTAATGCCACAAGATTCTCTTTCGGATAAATAAAATTCATGTCAATCGAATAATCCATCGTTGTTTTATTGCAACTTAAAGTTCTATACCTCTATAAAAAACACCCTATAGATCACGTGATACAAGCAAACTCACACGCCATTTTCTTTAGGACCTGCATGAAGCTATTGTTATCGATGATGACATACTTACATAGTCTGTATGGAACATTTTTATCGTATACAACAATTGTAACATTTTAATGGGAAATAATGAAGATTTACTTTCAATTTGATTTTGAAAATTTCAAAAATTTTTAAGCAACATGTGCTAAAAAAAATTGCTACCCCATTCTATTCCCCTTAACACTTGTTAGAACTCGTTTGTGTGTTATTTTCATTGAATGTGGTTTTGGGTGTTTGTGTGTTACCCTGTATTATATTTAGCAAAAAATAAATGGTCGCTGACATTTAAATCTAATATAACTCAACACAGTGTCTTGCTTTTCCCTTTTCCCCACAATCCCGTTTTCTTTTTCAACATTTGCCACCATTAGTTAAGTTACAGTTGCTCTCAGTCCCGCTCTTTCTCTGTCTTCGTCTCCCTCCTTAGTCACACTCTTTTTAGCCTGTGGTCTAATAAATAATGCATTGCGCATTTTATTGTATATCAAGTGATGTGTTGTTGCTGTTGTTGTGTGTTATAATAAGCATTTTATTGAATCAGTGTTTGCTTTTGTTCTTGTTGTTGTTGTTTTTGTATTTTATAATGATTCAAAAATCAAATTATTTAAGCAAACACAACAAATAGAAGAAGAAGAAGAAGAAAAAAAAACAAGAAATATGCACATGTGTGTTGCTTGCTCTCTAATATTGTTTACTATACACCATACCACACCACACCTCACTCACCTCAACAATACAATGGTGGCCCATATACCGTTGTGTGTTGAAATGTGTATCGGCGTAATGGTAAATAAATGCATAGAATGTGGCGACGCAGTCAACGCGTTTAATGTCAAGTTTATTGAACTGAATTTTTCTGTTTTTTTTTTATTATTTTTATTTAAATGAAATCAAATTTCAATTGTTTAAACAAAAATTAACGAAAAAAAACCCAAAATAAAATAAAAGAAATATTTTGAAAAATTTTTTTTAATATTTAAATAATATCGTATGATGTCGAGGTTTTTTTTTGGTTAAATTTTACTAAAATTATGAATAGAGACTGTCTGGCGGATCTGCATGTATGCAAATCTTTAATTCAATTATGGTGTTAAATAAAAAAAATAATTCAATTTTAAATTTGCAACCGTTAGCCATAACGGCTTTTTTGTATTGTTAAGGGTCATGTAAAAATTTATAAAAAAAAAATTTTTTTGTGTTTAAAATCGTTTTTAAAACGGGGAAAGGAACTTCTAAAGGTAGTCTAGAGGTAGTTGCTAAAGTTATCCCTTGCGTAGCAAAATTCCCTCATTAATGGATTATTGGAAGAGGAATTGCAGCCTCTTAGGTTAGGTTAGGTTAGGTTAGAGGACGTGTACTTGTCAATTAAGACAAGTACAGTACCCGGAGGTCGAATTGTCTCATTGTACAACGTCCTAGTTTCTCACACCACTTATGTTGTGTGCGTTAATTATATACATGAGTGGTGGGTGGGACCTACAGTTTAAAGTCGACTCCGACCGACAGATTTTTGAAGAACTTTTCATGGCAATTTTATTTACTCTCAAGAGCTTTTGCCAGAAATCTGCTGAGAGGAAGTCTTCGAAGAAATACTTTTTGTATTTTGTCTTGATGTCTGGCCTGGAGCTCGAACCCTGGCTTTACGTCCACACACTACCCACTAGACTACGGCGCGTTTCATTGCAGGCTCTTAATATTAAAACATCTTGTCTGTCCTTCTTTAGTAAAGAATATTGGAACCAAATGATCACCCCTACATCAGAGAATGCCCAGGGTAACTAGAATTGTCTACAGCGGCACCAATCCATCCAATTGCTTCTGCAATAAACAAAGTGACAGGCCCGAAAGCCATGAGCTCTCGTAAAGAAGTCAAATAAAACTCCGATAGGTATGTACAGTGGTGGCTTTGTAATTAGCAACGACTAGGCCACATGTATGTTTGTTAATTTGTTTTACAGTTTTCACTGTGTACCTGGCATCAAAGTCTTTGTTTGGAGGACGTCTTACATACGTTTTTCCATCAGATTGAAACAAATTAAACTTGGATTCGTCACTCCAGAGAACTCTGTTGCAGAAACATCGTTTCTAATTATAAGGCCACCACTGTATATGCTTGTTTTCCCCTGGTTGCGCTTGAAGTTATGCAATCAAGTCCTTAGTCAACGCAATGCAATTGCAATCCTCCAAACAGAGGCGCCACTAAGTCTCTTCCATGCAACATAACCAATTGACAGTGTGTTTGGTCTGAGGACAACATTGCAAGAAGCAATCCTCCTGAATTTCACCAATAAGGAACCAAGCAAAACACTAGGAAAACGCCTAACTCGGATATTTATTTTCAAACGGCCTGTATTGACCTCTCAGGGAGAAACACTTAGAATTTTTACAGGTTTGAAGCTTACAATAATGAAATAAAGGCTTATTCCGAATATTTGGGAGCGTACTGAAGTGTTTAAAGGCTCCTCTGGAGTGCTAGTGCATATGGTCGTACTGGGACTCTGAGCAAACTTCTGGGCCATCGGCTACTGTACTTCCAAATAAAGGCTCCTCTAGAGTGCTAGTGCATATGGTCGTACTGGGACTCTGAGCAAACAAAACTGGGCGATCGGCTACTGTACTTCCAAATAAAGGCTCCTCTAGAGTGCTAGTGCATATGGTCGTACTGGGACTCTGAGCAAACAAAACTGGGCGATCGGCTACTGTACTTCCAAACTTAATTTCGATAACAAGTTGAGATGAAAATTCTGTTACGCACAAATTGGAATCGTAGCAATTCCATCAATGGCTGGAGGATGAATTATGGTGTTCCATATGGTGTTTTCTCAGTCGAGGATACCAGTTCTGATCGCTAAGGTCTTAGAGAAGCATGCTGTTGCTAAGGGTGTGGTGTAAAAGAAGAGGAAACAGTTATAAAGCCCTTAATAACCACCACCGTAGGATCTTTGGCGAGTGATTTTCACATAACATATCCGGGATAACAGGTAGTGAGTCTATCGAACTTATTAGATGAGATGCTACACACTCAACTAGGGATTCGAGTGGTATAGTTTAGACTCTCGTCTCGTATAGCGTAAGACTGTCTCATGACACTATTTGATGCACGTGCTAGTTGCGCTCAATCATGTAAACCAACGAACCCACAGACTGATTAGAATATTGAGTTGCACTACAGGCGACAGACAACGAGCGCGACACTTAAGAGAGGAAATTGTTCGCTCCCACCAAACAGAATGACTGGCTTCTACTGTTGAGGTGTGGCCATATTAGAATTTCACATTTTTGTGAAATAATTTCAAAATTTTAGTCACGTTTTGCTTAAATATTTACAATGAATACGTAGAATAAACGAACGTTGTTGGCTGGTGGCCAAAAATAGAAAAAGTACAATCACCACCTACAATAATACCGTTTATTATGATCAATCAATCAAACTAATCAATCATCCGGACTTATACAATGTTTCTCAGATCTTTAGAGGGGGACAATAACATTGGCAAAGGTTGACAGCTGCTGTCAATATACATCATCATCGCACAGTGGACCTTGAGTCACACCCAATAAATGAAAATTAATCATCTGGCGTAGACAAAAAATTTTTTATGCGAGATTCTAAAAGGTAAAGCAATAACGAGCTTGAAACTTCTCGCATCCGAAGTCAACTGCTAATCCCATGGGAAACCGCAGAAGATGTGAACATCTGGATCGCAGAAATTGGCAAAAACTTTCTCCTCTCTGACCTAGGATGACACACTGGATCTACACTGCGGTGGTCAGACCTATCTTGACCTATGGATGCCTAGTGTGGTGGGAGTCCCTTGAAAACAAAACTAATTCGAAACTAATACAGCGACTGCAGAGATCTGCCTGTATTATCATTAGTGGTGCCTTGCGCACTACACCTACGTCGGCATTGGAGATAATTTTGGGCCTCTTTCCGCTGGACCTTTTCTGTAGGGGAGTGGCTGCTAAAATAAGTAAACGTCTCTGGGCGACTGGACAGTGGCATGAGGGAAGTTGGAGCTGTCGGGAGCAGTGACTACATGACACCGAGGTACGACTTCACGAAGAGATTCAGGACATCGGTTCCGGACAACGGGGCCTGGAAGGGTGGTGTGACCCACCTGTTTAGAGACTCCGTACAAATCTACACCGATGGCTCTAAGCTGAACGGAGCGGTTGGCAGTGGAATTTTTTCGAAATCGGTTGGAATAGCTGCTCAGTCTATAAGACTACCAGACCACTGCAGTGTCTTTCAGGCGGAGATGGTGGCCATACAGGCTGCTGCGAGTATTATTGGGCATGGAAGGGTCCCCAAGCGGAGCGTTACCATACTTTCTGATAGCCAGGCGGCTATCAGGGCTTTGAGTTCTAACGTGATGAACTCCAAGACGGTGTACGGCTGTCGCAGATATCTTGACGAGATAGCGGAACGATATGACATCCATATCGTATGGGTACCGGGACATAGGGATATTCCCGGCAACTGCTGAGCGGATGATTTGGCCAGAAGGGGCACGACCATCGAGCTCACCGCTGAGTTCTCGAATCTGGGCATACCAATGAGGACCTGCAAGCTCATAATTGATAATGCGATCGTCGATTCCGTCAACGACAGGTGGGCGGCCTCGAAAACGGCTAGAACGGCTCGTAAAATCTGGCTAAGGCTGGATGAGGGGCGCACAATGAGTCTACGTAAAGTCCAAAGAGGCGCATTGCATTATGGGTACGCATGCGAGGCGCATTGGACTTGGACATCTTGCTAACGACTTTTGTAGAAGCTGCAGAGATGAGGAAGAAGAGGAGACTGTCCCTCATCTGCTGGGTACATGACCGGCTCTATGCCAAAGGAGAAGGAAGTACTTGGGTACTTACTACATGGATGATCTGGAGGAACTGTCAAGGATTAACATTGGCAGCCTAAATCGCTTCATCAGGAATGGTTTCGAGACTAGGGGACAACGGATGACTGTGGTAGCCTAAGTGTGTCCATCACCAAGAAAAAATTTTCTTGGATGGGCAGCCACCTCTACCTACCTACCTACCTCCCCTCTCTGAGAATGAGAAGTAAAACTAAACGAAAGACTCCCAATCAATCTCTTGCACAAACTTAGAAGCTAACAAGCCGTAGCACTTCATACCAGAAGCCTCTGATATGACCTCTGTGCCTACGAGCACCTGATCACATCTATCAATGACAGCGTAAACTCAATTTGATCCTTTTAACGGAGATTCCACTACGCCGACACATCAAAATACCTGCTTCGCCGGAATATTCTCTTCAACCTGAGCGACATAGCCGAGCTAGACTAGCCACTATATGTTAATGCACTGAACAACGTCTAGGTTGCTGAGAAGCTTATACAGACCGTAGTTGGTTGGCATGCAGAAATCATTACCACCTCTTACTGGACCGAATTTCTTGCGTATAAATTTTCTTTCGTTTACTTCCAAGGCAGTTTATGATTCAAGGACACACACACACACACACCAAGTATCCGCGCCGCCATGCTTTACAAGAATTTGGTGAAAAAAAAAATTGTTTGTGTTGCCGTCTACTTTACACCACATTGTTTAAGAGTTCAATCTCCTCTATGAGAGTCACATAACGGTTGACTTAGAAATTAAACTCACCTCTCGCGTCGCTACAGTGTAAACAGTGTTGAGACAAATTTAAACATAATTTTTGTTAAAAAATGAATTCGTAATCATACATACATACATATGTACATTGTATTTGAAATTTATTTAAATTATCGTGATGATTCAAAAATAATTTAATAATTTTATGCAATCGGGCAGGGTAAGTAAAAAGGGGGTCATTGTCTCGTGCATTATTTTTTTTCCATTTCGTTTCGTTTAATTTGTTGTTTTATTTACTCAATTAGGATGATGTTTATAAAAGCAAAAAAAAAAAAGTTAAATATACGATATAATTTATTACGGTATTATTTATCTCTGCGAGAGAGTATGAGTATGAGTTGCAGTGAGTAACAGCTAGAAATAGAAAGAGAGAGATGAAGAGACTACCTAGTGTATGTAAACAAGTGTCTATTTTCTTGCATATATTGAGAGGATTTTAATATTTTTTCTTCAGTAAACAACATTCAGACACACATACACAGACACCATAGAACAACAAGTATAAAAAAGTTATTAACAGGCAAGACCGACTGAATATGGCACTATTATACGTAACACTATGAACACAAAAGGGCCTACAAATGTTGACTGCATGTGGAAATAATTATTTTACAGGTAGTAAGCCAACAAACGATGATGTTTCTGCTTAATGGCTTAAGCCCGGGTTAGCCAAACGTACATCAAACGCATCATCGTTTTTAGAATACGAAAAGCAATGAGAGCGATTAAGCATTTACATCGCTTAAAGTCGCCGTAGTCTAGTATGTAGTGTGTTGGCTTATTAGATGTAAAGCCAGGGTTCGAGCCCCAGGCCAGACATCAAAACGAAATACAAAAAGTATTTGTGCGTAAAATAATTTTCATCTCAACTTGTTATCGAGTTTAAGTTTGGGAGTACAGTAGCCGATCGCCTAGAAGTTTGCCCAGAATCCCAGCACTAGCACTCCAGAGGAGCCTCTAAACTCTTCAATACGCTCCCAAATATTCGGAATAAGCCTTTATTTCATTATTGCAAGCTTCAAACCTGTAAAAAGTCTAGGCTTTTCTCCCTGAAAGGTCAATACAAGCCGTTTGAAAATAAATATCCGAGTTAGGCGTTTCCCTAGTGTTTTGCTTGGTTCCTTATCGGTGAAACTCGGGAGGATTGCTTCTTGCAATGTTGTCCTGAGACCAAACATACTGTCGATTGGTTATGTTGCATGGAAGAGACTTAGTGGCACCTCTGTTTGGAGGATTGCAATTACATTGCGCTGACTAAGGACTTGGTTGCATAACTTCAAACGCAACCAGGGGAAAACAAGTGTGTTCCCATCGGAGATTTATTTGACGTCCTTGCGAGAGCTCAGTAGATGTTGTTTCAACATGGCTTTTAGGCCTGACACTTTGTTTATTGGAGAAGCAATTGGATGGATTGGTGCCGCTGTAGACAATTCTAGTTACCATGGGCATTCTCTGATGTAGGGGTGATCATTTGGTTCCAATATTCTTTACTAAAGAAGGACAGACAAGATGTTTTAATATTAAGAGCCTGCAATGAAGGCGCCGTAGTCTAGTGGGTAGTGTGTGGACGTAAAGCCAGGGTTCGAGTATTTCTTCGACGACTTCCTCTCAGCAGATTTCTGGCAAAAACTCTGAGAGTAAATAAAATTGCCATGAAAAAGTTTTTCAAAAATCTGTTGTTCGGAGTCGACTTTAAACTGTAGGTCCCAACACTCATGTATAAAATTAACACATACAACTGAAGTGGTGTGTGAGAAACTAGGTCGTATTCCTGACTGAAAGGTTGTAATGACCAATTATGTTTGTATGTATTTACGTTGCTTTTCATATGTTAAAAACGAACGTACATTCCATTACGTTCCGTGGACGTTTGTCTATAGGCATAAGACTACCTACCCACTTAAATTCAAATGCGAAAATCTGTTCCAAAAGCCGTTACGTTCCGTGGACGTTTGTGCGCCTAAACCTACCAACCCACCTAAATGTGGGCGTGTGTGCGCCTAAACCTACCAACCCACCTAAATTCAAATGCGAAAATCTGTTCCAAAAGCCTCAACCATTTATTTGTGTGTAGGAGTGTTACAATTCTCAAACTCAATGGACTGCTGCCACCTGTACGGTATTTAAGTGCAGGTTATACAACAACAACAGCAGCAACTACACAAACACTTGTACAACTCAAAAAGGCACTGACACAAATACGTCAGGGAATACTTTCTAGTTAAAGTAATAACTGCAACACCAACAAGCCACACACATCACGAGAGTAGACGCCATTTATAAAGAAAACCCGAATATTTTGTGTTTGTTCTATTTTTTCGTTTTCATTTCATTCGTTTTAACTTTTATCGCTTCTCTCTTCTCATGCTCTCTTTTTCTCTCTTTTTTTTTGCTTTTTTCTAGTTTTCTTATTGAGTAGTTCTATGTGGGGGAACCCTGACCCCAATATATTTTTTTTATAGAATTATTGTTGCTGTGGTTATTGTTGTTATTGCTTTGCTGTTACCATCACTACTGTGTTGTATGTATACACACAGCCACCAACGACGACGTAGTTATGTCTGAGAGTTTGTTTCTACGAGTGTATTTCGTTTTTAATTTCAATTTCGTTTTCGTTAAAACGTCAACGACATTTTAGCGTCAGCCATACGGTTTTGTTTTGTTTTTTTTTTTTTCTATTTTTATTGAATAGTTTTCACCTATAAATTCTTAAATACTCATTCACTCACTCGCTCGCTTACTATTATCAAATATTTTTAGTTTATCTTTGATTAAATATTTTCCGTAGTAAAGCAAAGAAGAGTAAAAGAGAGGGAAACAATTTTTTTAAGGAATTTCAACACACTATTCTTCGTAAGTTTTACTGACACATGCATACACACGTACATGTATGCCAAGCAACCTGTGCTGTACTGTGCTAACAAGTAGACTCGTTAAGTGATAAGGAATGTTTATGGTGGCTGTGCATGGGTATGTGTATATGTGTGTGTATGATTATTTATAGGTTATCATTACGGTAAATTGAAAGTGACGCTATTTTTTCTGTATAGAAATATTTCGAATATTTTTTTCTTATTGTTGTAGTCAAAAACAAAAACAAAGAAATTCTTTTAGAAATTAATGGAACAAACAAGTAAGAACTGAAGGAAATGTCAAGGTTATAGCGGTTAATCCCATTCAATGGTTTCAAAACCGCCATTTTACAAAAGCAGACAGCTGAAGTGTTATTTATTTAGTGAAAGGTTTGCAATTTACGTTGGATTTTGAATCGTTTAACAACCGAAGAACGTAAAAAACGGATAAAACAGACTGCAAAAGTGGTGAATTTAACCTGGACACTTTTCTTAGCTTTATGCGGTAATTATGGGGTTTATAATAAACCTAAAAAGCAAGGAATTTGCATTTCCATTCAACAATTAAGGCCAACTGATCATTCACAATGTCGCAGATATGCCCACTGGGAACTAAAGCAACAGACGTCCAATGCTGATTGTTCGTACGAAATTTTTTAATTAATACAGCTTATTTCTCACCTGCTGGTTACGTCAACAAGCAAAGCTGTTGAATTTGGGCTCGGATAATCTAATAGTGATTGTAGAAAAGTCATTGCTTTCGGAAAAAGTAAATTATTATGGTCCGGAGGTCTATTTAGGCCGAATTTTCCGGTAATAACCCTGTAAAAAATATTACAGGCGATTCCCAGCTCTTGCAGCGTATGAATACTCAGCTTTTTTTCCTGCAATTCTTGTGGTTTCAACAAGAAGGTGACACCAGTCACACGAGTTTTCAGAAAGAGCATTTCCATGTTTTGGTAACGTCAATTGACAACCAGAATTATGCGATATCACGTTATTATACGCTTTCTTTGTGTATACATAGAAGACAGTATCTGCGCTGTTAATCCCGTTAGTGAAACCTTAAATACCTGCATTAGAACTCAATTGAGGGCATTTTGGTGCCAACAACAAATAGAAAAACACGGCAGTTACGTAGTACCTGCTCGTAGATGTCATTCAGAAAATCATACCTTGTCTGATGTCTGTTTTTTACACCATTAGCATCTCAGCTAATTCAGAGAATGATTGGAGCGAACAAAATTCAAAATCTCCTTGATTATGGAAAATTACGGTGGCGGAATGGGTTTTCTTAGATCTTTTTTTCTAGGGTAGTAAAATAATTTTGAAGTTTTCGAAAAGAAAAACTAATCAAATTGCATTTGAAAGGCTTTTACGGCTGTTCTTCAAAATTCAGAGAGTATTGCAGAGATAGAAACAAATTATTAACGGTGCAGCGTCCGTGCTAAATGGTGCTTTCTTAGTTTTATTTGTGTTTTCCATACGAACAGACGTTTGTCTGAAACCATTCATCTTACGGAAACAGGGCATAAGCAAAGAATATGGATGTAAAGAATACGCATCATGTAGAAGTAAAATTTCTTATGGCAGGTCGTAACATTACGACCCGCACTCACCAAAATCTTTTTTAAAAATCATTTCTTGATGAGAGGGAGGAAGGAAATTCGCTCATCTTTTCTCATGGTGTGTAACCACAACAGTAGGTTAGGATGACGATCAAGCTTAACACACCACTTAATTGTATTAAAATCTTCCTTATTCACCATATTTAACATGTAAAGTGTCACTCTCTTTTACTCTTTCTCTCATGTAAAATCACAAAACACACCTCACTTGGTAGATATGCATATGCATTGCACTCACTATGAAATTTAATTGCTAACAATACTAACAAGAACAATAATAGGAAAAAAATCTCTCGCGCTCTACTTATAGTTCAAACAGGAATTCATTGTTAAATCCCTCTTTATTACCCATAAGAACAAATAATCTCTCATATTATAATTACTCTCATAGTTCCCTACTCTCACTCTACACTTTGTTTCCGAAAAGGAACTCGTGTAAAGAATTTCAAACTCTTACTCTCCCTTGTAAACTCGAGAAACCCAACACACTTTAATTTACATGCAAACATAAGCATTGCAGCACACAGTTTTTACGGTTATATTAATAACAATAAGAAGAAAAAATAATAAAAATAATCCTCTTTTCTTTAATTACACTCACTCATACTTCTTTGATTAGAAAGGCTTAAAATGTCAACCTTAACATACAAAGGCACACATACGCTATTTTACAGTCATCATGGACTGAAGAAAAACTTTCTTTGTTAAGTGCGTGCACGCATAAAAATAAGTTCAAAAGTGTGTACGTGTAACTCCCTCTGTGTCAAACATCACTATTACCATACCATACCATACCACCACACCACATATTTAACGAAACACCCTGACCCACCACAATCTATTTCTTGGTCTACCCCACTACCACAGTTATTTCTTTTTTTTAGTTTTCATTTGTTTTTGTTTTTGCATTCAACATAGTTTTTGTGTCGTGTTTTTTCTCTTCTGCTAAAAAAAAGTCTTTGTTTACTTGTATTGTATGTTGCTGTTGTTGTTTGATTTGTGTTGTTTAACGGTTTTATTGTGGTTTCTTTTTTCATTTTCTGATGATGATGTTGAGATTTGTTTTTGTTTTCGTTTATTTTTTTTTTGTTGTCTATTTTCATAGTTCATTTACTTTTTAGAATTAGAATCGTTCTCTGTTTATAAATATGAATCGTGTGTTTGTTATTGCTGCAAAAAAACATTTTTTTGCGATAACTTAGTTCTACGCACTATTGCGTACGCACAAGAACGATTGTTGTGCGTAATTTTTTTTAGTATTTGCAAAAAAATTCTTGTTTATGGTGTTAATGACACAGAGAGAGACTCTCCCCTTTTCCCACGCTATATATATGGTGAGTTGTAGAGAAAATAACCACGAATTTTTGTTTTTTTATTTTACTTCGGCACGAGCCTGGTAAATATTAGAAGAAGAAAACAAAAATAAATAAAACCAACGTAGACAATTTGTCTGGTGGTTTTAAATAAAAAAAATAAAATAAAAGAACAATTAAAACAGAAACAAAAAGTTTGAAATTTTACTCATGCTCCATACGGTGAAATTAAATTTTTTTTTAATTAAAATTACTAACAAGCAAGCCTTCCAAAAGGTTCTACACTGGGTGATGCAGAGATGATTTAAGGGTGTTGCAGGGTTGCCAATTCAAAAACCTAGCGCTTAGAAGCGTGGATTTTATTTTGTACGTGCAATATTTCATACAGAACGGGGCCATAAATTGCAATTTAATCTCGTAAATGTTAAGTAATGCGATTAAAAGCAGCACTGCACCATTGTTATGGAATTTCATGTTACTTGAAATGCTATTCGGGCTAAATAATAAGTGTGGTGAATAAGGGCGTTAGCTTAAGCTAATGTTGTGATGCTAAAAGCCTTTATACCTGACAAGGGGGCCTGTTTGGTATACTCGTTGAAGGAGGAGGGTATTGTTTGGTAGATAATATCCCTTTGATTATAATATCTTCTCTGTAAAATATTCTTTGTAATTAGGCATGATGCAGCCTCATGTCACAAACACATTGGACGTGCCAAGTGCTGCACAGCAATATATCAATAATAGAATGCATGCGTGTACGTGCCCTGAGTAAACATGCGCCCTTAGGCTACCTATGAACGGATTAGTACTATCAATATCATAACGTGCATGAAATAGAGATTTTAAAAACGGAAAAAAATAACCTGCTGCTTGGCTAAGACGATAATTGCAAAATTGCTGCGCAGCAATTGGCTTTTATAGTTTTTTTTTCTTTATTAAATGACAAATAACAATCATTTTTTTCATAAACAATGCATCGATAACAATAATTTTCCAAAAAAAAATTCTCGATAACAATAATTTTCCATTAAAAATTGATCCGATAACAATTATTATACATAGAAAATAATTCAAACAACAGCAATTTCCACTCAAATTAATTCGATAACCATAATTTTTAATAGAAAATATTCCGATAACAATAATTTGATATAGAAAACAGTTCGATAGCAGTAATTTGCAATTAAAAATGTTCCTATAACAGCAATTTTCAATAGATAATAGTTCGATAACAGCAATTTTTAATAGAAAATGTTCACACGATTGTAATTTGCAATAGAAAGTAGTTGGATAATTACAATTTTCAAAACAAAAGGTTTCGATAACAGCGATTTGCAATAGAAAATAGTTCGATAACTATAATTTTAAATAGAAAATAAATAATTAATATAGAAAACAGTTCGATAGCAGTAATTTGCAATTAAAAATGTTCCAATAACAACAATTTTCAATAGAAAACAGTTCGATAACTATAATTTGTAATAGAAAATGTTCCGATAACAGCAATTTCCAATAGAAAATAGTTCGATAACTATAATTTGTAATAGAAAATGTTCCGATAACAATAATTTGATACAGAAAATAGTTCGATAACAGTAATTTGCAATTAAAAAATGTACCAATAAAGTATCAATAGATAATAGTTCGATAACAGCAATTTTTAATAGAAAATTTTCAAACGATTGTAATTTACAATAGAATATATTTGGATAATTACAATTTTCAAAACAAAAGGTTTCGATGGCAGCGATTTGCAATAAAAAATAGTTCGATAACTATAATTTTTAATAGAAAATATTCCGATAACAATAATTTGATATAGAAAAAAGCTCGATAGCAGTAATTTGCAATTAAAAATGTTCCAATAACAACAATTTCCAATAGAAAATAGTTCGATAACTATAATTTGTAATAGAAAATGTTCCGATAACAATAATTTGATACAGAAAATAGTTCGATAGCAGTAATTTTCCATTGAAAATGTAGCAATAACAACAATTTTCAATAGAAATTAGTCAGAAAACCACAATTGTAATAGAAAATGTTCAAACGATTGTAATTTGCAATAGAAAATAGTTGGATAATTACAATTTTCAAAACAAAACATTTCGATAACAGCAATTTCCAATAGACAATAGTTCGATAAATAAAAATTTTAATAGAAAACGTTACGATAACAGCAATTTGCTATAGAAAATGGTTCGATATATACAATTATTAATAAAAAAATTTGCCGATAACAATATTTTTCCATAAAAAATAGTTCGATAACTACAATTTTTAAAAGAAAATGTTCTGACGACTGCAATTCGCAATAAATGCTGTTGTAGAACAGCATTTTGCTAAATAAAATAGTTCGAAAACTATAAACGCTGGTATAAAATATACCGATATCAACAATTGGCATAGAAAATGGTTCGATAACTACAATTATTAAAAAAAATCTGCTGATAACAATATTTTTCCATAGCAAATAGTTCGATAATTACAATTTTCGACATAAAAGATTCCGATAACAGCAATTTGCAATAGAAAATTTTTCGATAATGAAAAATTTTAGAAGAAAATATTCTGTTATCAGAAATTTCCATAGTAATAGGTCTAAAACTACAATTTTTAATATAAAACCTGCCGATAAAAGTATTTTTCGACAGAAAATAGTTCGATTACTACAATTTTGAATAGAAAATGATCAGACGATTGTAATTTGCAATAGAAAATAGTTCGATAACTATAATTTTTAATAGAAAATGTTCCAATAACAATAATTTGATCTAGAAATTAGCACAAATTAAAAATTTGCCATTAAAAATGTCTTGATAACAGCAATTTCCAATAGAAAATGTTCCGATAGCAGCAATTTCCAATAGAAAGTAGTTCGATAACTACTATTTTTAATAGAAAACCTGCCGATAAAAGTATTTTTCGACAGAAAATAGTTCGATTACTACAATTTTGAATAGAAAATGATCAGACGATTGTAATTTGCATTAGAAAATAGTTGGATACTTACAATTTTCAAAACAAACGGTTTCGATAACAGCAATTTGCAATAGAAAATAGTTCGATAACTATAATTTTTAATAGAAAATGTTCCGATAACAATAATTTGATATAGAAATTAGCACTAATTAAAAATTTGCCATTAAAAATGTCTTGATAACAGCAATTTCTTATAGAAAATGTTCCGATAACAGCAAATTCCAATAGAAAATAGTTCGATAACTACAATTTTTAATAGAAAATGTTCAAACGATTGCAATATGCAATATAAAATAGTTTAATAACCAAAAATTTTGGTAGAAAATGTTCCGATAACAATAATTTGATATAGAAAATAGTTCGATAGCAGTAATTTATCGTTGATAATTTTCCGATAACAGCAATCTTCGATAGAAAATAATAAGATAATTACAGTATTCAATACAAAAGGTTTCGATAACAGCAATTTGCAATAGAAAATAGTTCGATAACTATAATTTTTAATAGAAAATGTTCCAATAACAATAATTTGATCTAGAAATTAGCACAAATTAAAAATTTGCCATTAAAAATGTCTTGATAACAGCAATTTCCAATAGAAAATGTTCCGATAGCAGCAATTTCCAATAGAAAATAGTTCGATAACTACTATTTTAATAGAAAATGTTCAAATTGTGATAATTGGAAAATTCGTGCGCAGCAATTAGTAAACACGTCGAATGCGTTTATAGCTTCAATTATAACGAATGACCTTTTGTCACAGATTTTTTGAATATTTTTTTACGATATCTGCCTAACATTTGAATTTAAATTTCTTTAAATTTAGCCTTGATTCCATATGAAAATAAATGCTTTTTCTCAAAATATAATAATTCTTTTATTTATTTATCACAAGTGTGAAGAAGCCAGTGCTTCATGATTTGATTTGATCACAATTTCAATTTCTTTTTTTCTTTTTATTCATTGAGACGGCATCAGCCAGCATTCACTCGTACGACTTCAATTGCAATCAAAAAATTTATGAAAAAAGAAATGAAAAAGAAAACAATTTTATTTTTCTTTTTCTTTTGTTGTCTACAACAAAAATGTCTGGCAATGAAATTAAAAAAAGAAAGAAAATATAAAAAATAAATGATAACAGAAACAGTAAGAGATAGAGAAGAAGAAAAGAAAACAAAAAAACAAAACAAAATCGTAAAACGTAGAAAACACTTGAATTACAGTGTTTTTTTTTCTGAGTGTATACCTTTATTAAAAAAATGTTAAAAAAAAAAGACGGAAAGAGAGCACTTCTATTTTTAGATAGAAATTATAGGAAATTTTAAAAAGGATTTCCCTACAGACAGATGTTAACAGTCCAACGCTTCATTGCAATGTACACTGTGACGAAAATATCACTTCTGTTCAAGAAATTGTGGCGTATAATACGATTTTGTCGATAACTTAGCGTTTTCAAGAGGATTTGCGCCTCTTTTCCTATAAAATCCAAGCCAAGAAGCGATTAAAAATCCTCCAAACCTTTGACAACTTCGCAGATATGCTCACTGGGATTTTAAAATGGAGGATTTTAAGTTAATTTCTCACTCGCCAACAAACAAAATGCACGGCACGCAAAACGTAAAAGAAACTAAAGGGTGTTTTTTATAGCGGGGTATAGAACTTTAAGTTGGCATTACTTTTCAAGATGGCGACCGATTTAACAGCTGTCAAGTGATTTATTCTCAGTTTTGGTTTGGCAATTCATCATGAATAGACTCACGCCTGAACAACGCTTGCAATTTTAGTGGAATTTTATTTCGAAAATAATGGTTCTGTGCGGAAAACGTATCGCGCACTACGTCCACATTTTATCGTCGACAAAATCGTCCATCAGAGCAGTTAATTCGATTAAACATGAAACGTTTTTGCACCACGTTTACTCTTGATTGATAACTCGCATCCCCCCAGAGACGCTGTACGGTGCGTACAGAAGAAGCTATTGCTGCTGTAGAGCGTTGCATTGAGGAAGATCCGAATGAGTCCATTCGCCATCGAGCACAGGAATTGGATCTGTGTCCATCCAGCTTTATGGAAGATTTTGCGAAAGGATCTTGGTTTGCGTGCGCTTACAAAATCCAACTCGTGCAAGAATTGAAGCCAAACGATCATCAAGTAAGGCGTAGATTCGTCGAATGGGCCCAAAACGAGATTACCGTTGTTCCCGATTTTCATAAGCGAATTTTGTTTAGCGATGAAGCGCACTTCTGGTTGAATGGCTACGTCAACAAACAAAACTGCCGCATTTGGAGTGAAGGTGATCCTCAAGTGTATGTGGAAACACCGTTACATCCAGAAAAACTGACTGTTTGGTGCGCTTTATGGGCGGGCTGGTGGAATCATTGGTCCGCGTACTTTTTCAAAAACGATGATGGCCAGAACGTTACAGTCAATGGTGATCGGCATAGAGGCCATGATTACTAACCTTTTCATTCCTGAATTGAATAACCATGATGTCCAGGAGATGTGGTTTCAACAAGACGGCGCAACATGTCACACACAGCTCGTGCCACAATAGATTTATTGAAAGACACATTTGGTGACCGCCTAATTTCACGTTTTGGTCGTGTGAATTGGCCTCCAAGATCTTGTGATTTAACACCGCTAGACTACTTTCTGTGGGGCTATGTAAAGTCAGTCATTGGTCTATGCGGTAAAGCCACAAACGCTTGACCATTTGGAAGACAACATTCGCCGTATTATTGCCGATATACGGCCACAAATGTTGGAAAAAGTCATCGAAAATTGGACGTCCAGATTGGACTACATCCGCCGCGCCAGCCGTGGCGGTCATATGCCAGAAATCATATTTAAAATGTAATGCCACAAGATTATCTTTCGGATAAATAAAATTCATGTCAATCGAATAATCCATCGTTGTTTTATTGCAACTTAAAGTTCTATGCCTCTATAAAAAACAACACCCTTTATAAGCTGAACGCCTCTGAATTTATTGTATGAGAAGTGTCCAGAAAGAGAAATTTCTTTTCAACTGGTCACCCAGATCTTGCGGTTTGATGTCATTAGAATTTTTTTTGGGTGGAGCACGGGGATAAACACCTAACGTTGGAACATTTGAAAACCAACAGTCATCAAGTTAATGCTGAAATACCTTCTGAAATGAAAATTTGAAACCAGAGGCGGTCATGTCATACAAAATGACAAGTATTATCGAAATCATAGCTTTAGAAGCTATTTAACTTTACTTCTGAAACCTTAAAACAAAAACTTCTGCATTAAATTGATTTTTTGCTATTAATCGATATCTTAAAAAAACGATACGAAAAACGCTTTAAATTTTCTTACAACCTTCAAGAAACATCACATTAAGTAAGTGTAAGTAGAGTTTTTTTATTTGACTGTAAGTCCGTTACACAGAGAATGAATGTTTAATTGGGCAATCGCACACGAGAACAAGTATGCTGGCACAAAATGGCAGCTGCTGGGCAAGAGAGGTGAGGAGAGTGGTTTTTTGCTGGCATAATTTTTCAACCAGCTTCTACAACACAAAACCAAACCATAAACAACACAAAACCAATACACATAAATTTATAAAACAGCAGGTTGAGAAAAAATACTAATACACACAAAGCAGAGTACATGTACACAATTTTATGCCAGATGAAATAGTCTCGTGGGTGACTGAAAGAACAAAAATCGTGCGGCTTAAAAAGTAGTCTCGTGTGTGATAGCACATTGAAAACTGTGCCGAACACACCGAAAGCAAATCTCCGTTATTTTATTATTCTCTCTCATTTATATATGATGAGAGAGAGAGGAGACTGTGTGTACACAATAATAATATGCGGAGTTTAAGGAAAAATGCCTCACCGACCAATACATTTAATGTTGTTTAGGGATTTATTTCTAGGGAATATCCAAAAACTCCTACATTATATGATCACAATGGCAAGAAAAGGAAATTTCACACACGAGACTATTTTTTAAGCCGCACAATTTTTGTTCTTTCAGTCACACACGATACTATTTCATCTGGCATAAAATTGTATACATGTACCATGCTTTGTGTGTATTAGTTTATTTTTTTAATTATTCTAAACCTGTTGTTTTATAAATCTATGTGTATTGGTTTTGTATTGTTTATGTATTGGTTTGTACGGGGTAAAAGCTGGTTGAAAAATTATGCCAGCAAAAAACCACTCTCCTCACGTCTCTTGCCTACAAGATGCCATTTTGTGCCAGCATAATTGTTCTCGTGTAGAGAAGAAGTACTCTCTCTGTTATTGCATTATGTTCGGCGATTTAATGGCTGCGCTCTCAGTTATTTGTGGGAAATTACGTTTTGAGGTGAAATGCTGTTGATTATCATAATCAAATAGATTTTGATTTAAATGTACAAACACTTTGTACACGCATGCATTTTTAATATATAAACAAAGAGCAGCTCTAATCATGAGAATAAATTCAAATAGAAATTCAATTGTTTTGTGTACGATAAGGGTTTCCTTTATTTTTTTAATAATAATTTTCACTTTTAATCATTATTATTATCATTCAAAAATTTTGTTTCTTTTTTAATTAATTTTTTCTTTTATTGTGTTAATAGGTCTCTGACCTGATTTGATAAATAATAAATCGAAATCAAAACCCGAAATGAATAAGAAAAAAAAAAATAAAATAAAACAAAACCACACAAAGCAATAATTTAGAATTGAAATAAAAATAAAAACAACAACAACACAACCTTCAATTGAGAGCTGCAATCAAATGAAATTAAAATTAATGTCTCTTATTACTCTACACATACATAAAAACATATTATTCTACACATGTAAACATATGAGTTTACTTACAATGGTTTTGTATACCACCATGACTTTCGTATTTTTTTTGTTATTCTATTATTTCCACTCTCTCTCTCTCGACCTCTCTCCCTAATTGGGTTAAATTGATCATAAATTTTGTGTTTTTATATGCGGTATGTAATTGCATACACGCACTCACACACACACAGTGAGATAAAAACTCGATTTCAATTGCAATGCTTTTTTGTTTTTGTAATTGTAAGCACCGAAATAAAAAAACGAAGTGTCATACACTAAAATACTTTCAATTATTCATCCCCCCCAAAAAGCACACACTTACATAAAGAACAAAGGCTAATTAATGAGTGTTCGTTTCTTTTTTGGGGAGTAAAAAAAAAGAGTCTGCAAGGGAAAGGAAGTGTGTGAGAGATCCACAAAATTTCTAGAACAAATTTGCTACAACAAAACCTACACTGCAATTAAAAATTACTCATACCCACCACCTGTTCTGTTGTAATGCGAAAAAAATGTCGCCAATTTTAGTGGCAATTAAATCAATTTAATTTGTTTATTTAATGAAAACCACTTATGCCTCTGTTATTGTGTATACAAAATTTATCGATAACAATTTTCTTGCAAAAAAAAATCGATAACAAAAATTTTGGTTTGAAAAATCTATCGAATCTAACAATTTTTATATCAAATAGTTCGCTAACAACAATTTTCTGTATTAAATTGTTCCATAATAATTATTTTCTACATAAAATCCGCTTTTTAACAACAATGTTCAAAAGAAAAAAAATCGATAACAAATATATTTATATCGATCTAACAATTATTTATAGGAAATAATTGCATATAAAGTGGTTTATAACAATTATTTTCTACAAAAAATTTAACGATAACAATAACTTTCTATAAAAATTATACGATAACACAAGTGTTTACTACAAAAACCTTTAGATAAAAGAATTTCTTTATTAAATGACAAATAACAATAATTTTTTCATAGAAAATTTATCGATAACAATAATTTTCTTAAAAAAATTGTCGATAACAATAATTTTCCATTAAAAATTGATCCGATAACAATTATTATGCATAGAAAATATTCCAAAAACAGCAATTTAAACTCAAATTAATTCGATAACCATAATTTTTAATAGAAAATATTCCGATAACAATAATTTGATACAGAAAATAGTTCGATAGCAGTAATTTGCTATTAAAAATGTACCGATAACAGCAATTTTCAATAGATAATAGTTCGATAACAGCAATTTTTAATAGAAAATGTTCAATCGACTGCAATTTGCAATAGAAAATATTTGGATAATTACAATTTTCAAAACAAAAGATTTCGATAACAGCAATTTCCAATAAAAAATAGTTCGATAAATAAAAATTTTAAAGGAAAATGTTACGATAACAGCAATTTGCTATACAAAATGGTACGATATATACAATTTTTAATAAAAAATTTGCCGATAACAATATTTTTCTATAAAATATAGTTCGATAACTATAATTTTTAATATAAAATGTTCTGACGACTGCAATTCACAATAGAAAATATTTCGATAATTATAATTTTAAACGCAAAAGATGTCTATAACAGCATTTTGCTATATAAAATAGTTCGATAACTATAAATTCTCGTAGAAAATATTGGCACAGAAAATGGTTTGATAACAACAATTATTAAAAAAAATCTGCTAATAACAATATTTTTCCATAGAAAATAGTTGGATAATTACAATTTTCGACATAAAAGATTCCGATAACAGCAATTTGCAATAAAAAATTATTAGATAATGAAAAATTTTGGAAGAAAATATTCTGTTATCAGAAATTTGCATAGTAATAGGTCTAAAACTACAATTTTTAATATAAAACCTGCCGATAACAGTATTTTTCGACAGAAAATAGTTCGATAACCACAATTTGTAATAGAAAATTTTCAGACGATTGCAATTTGCAATAGAAAATAGTTAGATACTTACAATTTTCAAAACAAAAGGTTTCGATAACAATAATTTGCAATAGAAAATGTTCCGATAACAATAATTTGATATACAGATTAGCACTAATTAAAAATTTGCCATTAAAAATGTCCTGATAACAGCAATTTCCTAAAGAAAATGTTTCGATAACAGCAAATTCCAATAGAAAATAGTTCGATAACTACAATTTTTAATAGAAAATGTTCAAACGATTGGAAGATGCAATATACAATAGTTCCATAGCCAAAAATTATGGTAGAAAATATTCCGATAACAATAATTTGATATAGAAAATAGGTCGATAGCAGTAATTTATCGTTGATAATTTTCCGATAACAGCAATTTTCGATAGAAAATAATTAGATAATTACAGTTTTCAATACAACAGGTTCCGATAACAGCAATTTGCATTAGAAAATAGTTCGATAACTAAACATTTTTAGTAGAAAATGCACTAATATCACAAATCTGCATAGAAAATGGTTCGATAAATACAATTTTTAATAAAAAAAAACCTGCCGATAACTGTATTTTTCAATTTTGAATAGAAATTATTTCGCTATAGGCCATCAAGGTAAATATTTTAGCCTTTAAGAGGTTTTAAAAGGTGTACTGTATGTACTCGTATGTATGTATATGGGAAACCATGTTTTTTTTTTGTTGTTGTTTTATTATTGATAATAAATATTTATTTCTTCTTTTTTTATTTTCACTTTTTGTTTTGTGTACACATTTTATTGCCTTTGCTTTTTTTTTTCTTTTTTTTGCAATCATTTTTCGTTTGATTGTCTGAAATTAATGCACATTTTTTTTTTTCGCAACCACCCCCTTATACCACTCCCACCAGTTTTTTTGTCGCTTGTCAAAAAAAAAAATGCCAATTTTTTTGTATATGACGGCTGTTTTTTATTTCACTCTCTGTATACAGTAAATACAGAAAAAAAGCGAAATTATCACATGACCTTGAATGCGGTTGCTTCACTTTTTTCTGTTGTTGTTGTTGCTGTTGTTGTTATTTTTTTTTTAATGAAATTCTTTCATTTTTATTTATACACACAATATATTTTCATTACGCTGTTGGTTTGTTTGTTTGTTCGTTTGTTGGTTGATTAAGGATGATAAAGCCAGTATGAGAGTGCAAGTGAGAGAGGGTGGAAGAGAGTGCAGAAAGTTAGTGATATAGAGTAAATAAAATTGAAATGCATAAAGAGGGAAAGTGGGGATTAGAAAGAGGAGAGTAAAAATAAAATAAAATAAAAAGAAATTATAAATGCAAAAACAAGAAGAAGAAGAAGAAAAAATAAAATTAAATCAAACAACAACAACAACAATAAAAGCAAAGATAACATAATACGTGTTTTATTAGTAAAAGAAAATGAAATTATTTAAACAATAAAACATGCATGTACATATGGGTATGGTTTATGTGTGTGTGTGTTTGAGTATTAGTATTAAATCAAATTCAAGTGAAAAGAATGGAAAATAGAGTAATAAGTGCGTTTCATGTATTTCAGATGAGAAATAAAACAACACATACACATGTGCATACACATCTAAACGTCATGTAAGCAGTCAGAGACGTCAGTTTCAATGCAGTAATTGTTTTTTAAATAAGATTTGTTTTAATTAATTTTTTTTACTAAAAAATAGCAACAAATCAAAGCATATTTACTAATAAAATAAAGTTTTGTTTACTAAACCTAAAATTAAAAATAAGAAACCAAAACAAATTAAAAAACAAATAAGAAATTAAGTGCACTCAAACGGTTGTCTATGACTGTACTCGCACACTTGCACTCATATGTATGTACCATGTATCGTAAAATTTTCTCTTTCAAAAGAAACGCACAAGAAGAAAAGAAAGCAGTTGCGAGTATCATCAATATTTTAGAAAAGCAAAGAGAAAGAAGAGAAAGCTTTTCTTTCTCAGAGGTCTGGGTCTGGGTCTAGTTGTGGTTTGTTTATGTTTCAATGCGTGTTAGGTTGAGCAGAGTTGAGTTAATTTCTAAATCTTGTGATGGTTTCTTTGCCAGAAAGAGAAAGAAAGAGACAGTGAGACAGTAAGAGAGTTGTATTATTAAACCGTTAATTATTTTGCGTGTTATGTTTCCATTGAAAAAAAAAACCAGCAAAACAATGCAAGAAATGAAGAAAAACATGTCTTTGCACGATAAACTTTGCAATTGCTTCTCTGTTTTTTTTTGTTTTTTGCTAATAATACTGCTGCTGTTGTTGTTATTGTCGTTGTATATTGCTGTTGTTTTTACTTTTTTTTTCAATTTAAAACAAAGTTAAAGGTCACTGCTTGCATTCAAGGCCAATTATACAACAAAAACAAAATAAAACTCACATAAAAAAACTGTATACACTCTGTTGTATAAAAATATACACACATACATACACACATCTCTTATACAAGCCTTATATTGAGAAAAAAAGAACAGATAATGCTAAAACACAACAAAAATAACAACAAAAACAATAAATAAATAATAAAAAATATTAAAATTTGTTTTGTGCAAATGAGAGAAGAAAAGAAACAAAAAAAAACATGCGTTTTTTTAAAAAAATAATTAAATTTTATTATTTATTTATTATTTCTGTTGTTATTTTTAATTGCTTTTAAATTAATAAAGAAACACACAGAGAGATTTACTTATAAACAGTTCAGGAAAAAACTCTACATACAGCATAAGACCTTAAATTAAGAGAAATACTAATCCAGCAGAAATCTGAAACAATCTTTTAATCAGATTGCATGGGGACGACTTCAATCAGGGACTTACGAACTTTGACAATTGATGAACGATCATCTTGTTAAAGCTACATCTGTCAAAAAAAGTGCACTTAGTAAATAGCGGAAAAAACGCTACCCCCATCCCCCCTTCATGCAAGTAGTGTACGTAGACTTTTTATTAAACTGTATGGTAGCTTTAGTAAATAGCGGAAAAAAACTCTACCCCCACCCCCCTTCATGCAAGTAGTGTACGTAGACTTTTTTCTTAAACTATATGGTAACTTTAGTAAATAGCGGAAAAAAACGCTACCCTCATGCAAGTAGTGTACGTAGACTTTTTCTTAAACTGTATGGTAGCTTTAGTAAATAGGGGAAAAAACTCTACCCCCAGCCCCCTTCCTCTGAAAACTAAGAGAGTATGAGTGCATATAGAAAAATATAACACTTCAGCCTGCAGTGTAATTAGTCTGTGTCTGTTTGCTATGCACAAGAAAATAAACACTCTCTCTGCCACCATCATCTTACCGCCATTAAAAAAGTAAACAAAGAATAATACAGTTACGGTTCTATATAAGAAAGCATAAGAAATTTAAAAAAATTAAAAAGATATAACATAACCAATGAGTGTAAATGTAAGCGCAAAGTAAAATCAATTATCATATGAAAGAGAGAGAAAGAGATTGTTTTACTACTAAACTACCACTTGAGGTGAAAATATCCTACATTTGTATGCAAGCAAACACTGAAATGGTGTGTTTATGAGATGGCACTTCAGTTATATGCTCATTTTAATAATCAATGAGTTAATGTAAGTTAGTGTAATGTAAGATGATAATAAGAAAAACTTTTTCTCTCTCCCTCTCTTTCCTACAGAATGATGTTACAGTAATACATGTAAGAGGCTCTAATCATACATAACATAATTGGCCATTACAACCCTTCAGTCAGGATTACGGTGTAGCTTCTCACACCATTTATGTTGTGTGTGTTCATTTTATACATGAGTGCCAGGGGCCTACAGTTTAACGTCGACTCCGAACGACAGATTTTTGAGAAACTTTTTCATGGCAATTTTATTTACTCTCAGAGTTTTTGCCAGAAATTTGCTGAGAGGAAATCGCCGAAGAAATATTTGTTTTTTCCGTATTTTGTTTTGATGTCTGGCCTGGGGCTCGAACCCTGGCTTTACGTTTAATAAGTCAACACACTTCCTACCAGACTACGGCGATTACGGAGGCTCTAATCATTCATCAAAAATTACAGTCTTTGTTATTGTAGCATTAAAAAAAAAAGAAAAATGACAGAACAGCAAGCAGAGCACACACACAACCTTCTAGTGAGTATTTGAGTGTTCGTACGGGAATCATACTTATTTTGTGCTGCTTCGTGTATATGTCGGGTTATGGAGAGTCGAAATCAACAACCAACATCATACGTGTTGTTAAGTACGAATATGATGAGTACTTTAAACTTTCAAAATGAGAGAGGTTCCATGATAATAAAATACATATGAATGCGTATAAGCATCAGAAATTATGAGTATGATTCGATTCTACTCATCTTTTTGAATACTCATTCATTATCTCTGATACGTACACGTGTGAGTAATAAATAAAAACAGAAAATCAGCAATTAGAAGGGCATAAATTACACGATCGAGTTTCGTCTGCAAACACTACCTGATGGGAGAGAGAGAACTTTTTACTCTATTTCACGAGATGGATGCTTCGCTATCGGATATGGTATGCAGGCAAAATTCCATCGTGTAAAAGGCACTTTAGATTTGGTAATAAAAAGCAAAATAACGGAAAAAATGAAAGACATGATCCAGAAGAACATAAGGCGGCAATTACATTAGCGAAGTTCGCCTTCAAATACAATCCGATGAAAGAGAGAGTGTTTTGCTCTTACACTATCCAGCCAAATATAAAAACTTTTTGTTATTCAGCACAACAAATTTTCATACGAACATCACTAGTGTAATAGCCGCTTAAGAAGAGTTAAATAGGGATACAGTGTTCCGCCAAATAACTTTTTTGTTTTGAAAATGCTTTAAAAAAAAACTACTGAATATTTTCTAAAATTTCTTTTTTTTTTATTTGAAAGTACAATCCTTCCGGTTAATAATGGAAAATAATTTCATTCAAATGGCTGCCTCGGCTGGCCATGCAGTAGCCTACACCAAAAGATGCCGATTTTGGCAAAAAAAATCATCTTTTCAGATGAAGCGCATTTTGATCTTGGCGGGCGGGTATGTAAACAAGCAAAATTGTCGCATTTCGGAAACAGAAAACCCCCACGCATACATTGAAAAGCCGTCGCACCCAAAACGAGCCACTGTTTGGTGCGAATTTTGGTCCAGAGGCATAATTGGGTCATTTTTCTTCGAAAATGAGCAAAGAGTGGCCATTACAGTCAATGGCGATCGTTATCGGGCCATTTTGAACGAATTTTTGTTCACAAAAATTGAAGAGGAGGATATTGGCAACATTTGGTTTCATCAGGACGGCGCTACGTGCCACACAGCCGAAGCTACACTCGATGTTTTGCGCCCTGTTTTTGAAGATCGCATTACCAGCCGCAGAGCTGATGTCGTTTGGCCACCTCGTAGCTGCGATTTGACACCGTTGGACTATTATTTGTGGGGTGCCGTCAAAGATAAGTGTTATGCCGACAAGCCAGAGACAATTGACGCTTTAAGGGACAATATTCGTGAAGCCATTGATGAAATACAGCGGCACACAATCGATAATATGCTTAAAAATTGAACCGATCGTGTAGGCGGCTACTGCATGGCCAGACGAGGCAGCCATTTGAATGAAATTATTTTCCATTATTAAACGGAAGGATTGTACTTTCAAATAAAAAAAAAGAAATTTTAGAAAATATTCAGTAGTTTTTTTTTTTAAAGCATTTTCAAAAAAAAAAAGTTATTTGGCGGATCCAAAATATAAGTTGAAACCAAAACATTTTACAACTAAAATTAGAACAAATGAAGAAGCCGTGTTTAGTCTGGAAACATGAAGAAGGAAAACAAAGATATGACGTGAATAGGAACAAACATAGAGCAAATGAACAAAACAATACTACTTGGACAGATCGCAGATGATAGAAACAAATAGAGAGGTTCTAGAAGTTGTCAGAACATAAACAAGTGAAGTACAGCTAGAGCAAATGGTAGCATAGCTTGTCATTTGTAGTAAAAACTGTAAAACCTATAAACACTGTTGTATTATACCAAAGAGTATGGATATAAAGAATGCGCATCATGTAGAAGTAAAATTTCTTATGGCGGGTCGTAACATTACGACCCGCTCTCACCAAAATAAGACAGAAGGAAAATAAACACAAACAAAGAGCGTAACAATATGTTGCTTTCATCGTACGTATGTACATGTGTATGTATTGTTGTGTTTTTTGATTTAGTTGTCGATCAGACTGCGACAAGAATACATAAGCTGCGGATGCTTTATCATTTTATTTCAGAATAACACTCGAAGAATATTTTGTGTTAAAAATATTGTATGTCATTAACTGGGCGTATTTCATTCTTTTATTTTGTCTCATAGTATAATTTTTTTTAAATGCTTTGGAATGCTCATTTTTTTTTCTTTTAATAAAAAATGGTTTTTTTATTCTTTTTATTTTTTTAAAAAACATGGCCTAATTTTTAAGCCAAAGATGGATAACTTTATGTTCTTTTAATAATAAAATCGATGTTTTATTTTATTTTTTTTATCTAAAATTATTAAGCCAAAGATAGACAGCTTTACAGATGTATGTTGATGAAATGAAAATAAAAATGGAGTATATTACTAACACTTTTCCATGGCTGTAACTAAATAAATTCTCTCAAATTATTTTCTCTCTCTCTCACTCACTAATCCATAACCGTAGGCATGTGTTAACCTAGAGGAAAATTGTTAGTAATAATGTGAAGTCTACTTATTAACCCAATGATATGTGATCGGAAAATATAGAAAAATTGTACTGCACTAAGACACTAAGACACCGTATTTAACTTGGCAAGTATTCTTCCATAAATCGAAATCATTTCTCATTGATATTAGTGAATACTACTGTGTTATTTCTTTGGGCGTATCATTGAAGCCTGAAAAAAAAAACGACATGAACCTTCTTCTTTAAAAAGTGACACGATTTTTACGCTCTTTTTAACGAACGTGTCCTATGTGTGTAAAAAGCCAAATATGTTCTTCCCCTGAGGGACATTGGTGCCGACCAGAAAAATAAATAAAAAAGTGATCAAACAACAAAAGCGCACGATAAGCACAACGCATTGTTACGCACTTGGTTTCTGTATCCTTCCCTTCTATCTTTCCCCCCGCGTCTTCAAATATTTTTGAAAAATATTCCAAAATATGTTAAAATGCACATTCTTTATACTGTATTTTCTTTGGTCAAACTAAACTAATACACACGTTACTGCAGATGCAAGGGAACTATTAAGATAACAATAAATTTCCAGTTTTATAGACTTTCAAAGTTATAAATAGCTTGTGTTTAAAACGAAATCCAATATATTTACATGATTTATTAATAACGATTTAATTTAGCCAGGTAATGGCAATGCGACACAAGATTTATTAGTGAAAAGAGACGACGAAGGTGAGGGTGACTTTAAAAAATACTATAACTGTAATGCATGTAACTGTAACAAATGATAGAAGTCACCGTAGTCTAGTAGGTTGTGTGTTGGCTTATTAGACGGAAGACCAAGGTTCAAACCACACGTCAGACATCAAAACAAAATACAAAAAATATTTCTTAGGCGACTTCCTCTCAGCAGATTTCTGGCAAAAGAGAAAAAAAAAAGCTAGGCCGTAATCCTTACTGAAGGCCAATTATGTATTATATATGTACAGTTGTGTTCAAAATAATAGGAGTGCCCGTCATTTAAAAGTAAAGTTTAAAATTAAGAAAAATAAAAAAGAAAATATCAAATTTTTTTGACTTAAAATTTATTTCCAATTCATTTTCTAATTTTTTAACACTTACTTGTTTAATTAAAACTACGAAAACAAAAAATATTTTGTGTAAATAAAGCTTACTCTCAAAATTAATTGTTCAAAATAATAGGAGTGTTGGCAGACAACCTAATAATTTTTAAACAAATGGCACAAAAGTTTGATATTATCTTGAAATAGTAAAGTTATTTTAGTATTTGGTTGAATAACCATTGTTTCTAATGAATTCAGCACAACTACAAGGCATTGAGTCAATAAGATCCTGGCATCTCTTTAAAGGAATTTGATGCCACGCATCGCGCACTGTGATCCATAGTTTTTCTGCATTTTAAGGTTTTTTTTCTCTGTAACATACTTTTAAACATCTCCCCATCGATGTTCTATGGGATTAAGATCAGGAGACTGACCTGGCCACGCCATAACCTTTACCCCATTATCCCGAAACCATTCATTTGCCAATTTACTGCTGTGTTTCGGGTCATTATATTGTTGGAATATCCATTTTAGAGGCGTGGAATATGGTAACATCAGTTCTCTCACAATGCTGACATAGACGTTCCTATCCATTATGTCTCTAATTGGATGTATTGGGCCTAAACCATTATATGAAAACCTTCCCCATATCATTAGTTTTGCACCACCGTGTTTAACTGTCTTTTGTGTATACTGAGCTTTATATTTGGTAATGGGCGGACATCTAACATACTGTCTAGACCCAATGCCACCAAATAAAACAATTTTGCCTTCGTCAGTCCACAGTATGTTTCTCTATTTTTCTTTCGGCCAATTCATATGTTCTTGGGCAAACTTTAAGCGTGCTGCTACCTGTTATTTTGTCAGCAATGGCACCTTTGGTGGACTTCTTGCGAATAAATTGTTGTCCATCAGACGCCTACGAATAGTAGGGCCACTTACGGCAAGATTCAGATCCTTTTGAATATTATTTGAAGACTTTGAAGGATTTATTTTGCTGTATCGCACAATTCGGCGGTCATCGACAGTTGATGTTTTGCGCTTGCGCCCACGCGTTTCGAGCTTTTTTTATATTTTAATGCATTTGCAATCATTTGATTGGAGCAACTTAAGGTTTCCTCAATTTCTTTAGAAGTTTTGCCTTTTTTTTCGAAGATTTTTAATTAGTTTTCTCTTTTCTTCAGTACAGTGCTTTCTTCGTCCCACTATTACAAAAATTTATGTGAATCACTCTGTAGAAAAAGTTTTAACTACACTTTTCCGTACTTATTTCTCACTTTTTTCTTTAAATTATGTGCTGTTATATTTTTATTTTTAAAAGAACACTCACACTCCTATTTTTTTGATCAACTGAATTCAGGGGCAAACACAGAAATGAATTAATTTCATCGTAAATATTAAAGTGATTACGAGAATTTTTTTTGTATTTTATTTCTTACATATCGTTGTAACTACCATTAAAATATATCATGTTTTGCAAATTGGTAGAATAAAAAATTTTAACTTTGAAAATATTACATGATAGCACTCCTATTATTTTGAACACAGCTGTAAGTAACGAATGATATTTTACTCAAACAAAACAATAACTCGCTCACTTTCATAAAAAGCCAGAAAATCTCGATTACTTTTTCAATATCGAATCGATATCGTGCCTTTAGCAAAATGTTAAGCAATAGCCTCTGAATGTGTTCTATTCTTAGAGCAGTTGCAGCAGAAGAAGAGGAGTCGCAACATCGTTTTATTGAATTAAAAGCCATTGACAAAGTTTACTTTGTCCATTTTACAAAAGAGAGAATTGGCTTGCAGCCTTGTACCATTGTGTAGAGAGCGGTAAGGGCTTAACTAGAATTACCAGATTAGATGAAAAGCAACAATTGATTCAAGCTCTACACGAAAATTGTAAATATTTTGTAAAGAAAACTAAAGAAAAAGACCATTAGTAAGGAAATACTACAACAAGGGAGTTGCAAATTTCTAGGATTTTTCAAATACTGAAAGTTTTTGCCAGGCCTCGAGTAAATCGAATGGTTGTGATAAGCCGCGTTTAACAACTTTAAACTAGGCGAACTCTGTTATACGCAGTTATGCTGCATGGAAATGGCTGGTGATGCCTAATGGATTGATCAACAATGTGAATATAAAAGAAAATTTATTTGGGAAGACAGCGCATAACACATACACACATACACAGTTGATCATTATAACCCTTCAGTCAGGATTAGGACCTAGTTTGTGTGCGTTAATTTACACATGAGTGGCGGGACTTGCAGTTTAAAATCGATTCTGAATGACAGAATGACTTTTCATTGCAGTTTTATTTACTCTCAGAGTTTTTGCCACAAATTTATGAAGTTTCCGTAGAAATACTTTTTCAAATTTTGTTTTGTTTGTTCGGGAGCTCTTAAGCTGGAATTTGAACCACGATTTTACATCTAAAGGCAACACATAACCTACTATATTACGACGCCTTCCTTAGTACTATAAAAAACAAAATTAACGAGTTAAGAACTTCACAAACTGTATTAAACGTTATTTATTTACAGTTTGGCAACTTCTAGAATTTGAATGTTGATTTGTTATTGCAATCTTACTATAGAGTTTTTTTTTAATGTGTATTTGATGTGTTTTTGTTTGTTATTGTTTTCTGGTTTTCTTGTACTCTCTTCATGCTGTGCAAATGTAGCCAAAAGAAAAAATTTCCGTTGTTTAAATTATGCAGCTTTAAAGATGTTTTTTTTCATATAAAAAACCTCTCTCTCTCTCTTTCCCTTCTGCTTTATAAAAAAAGAAAAACTAAATTTGTTGCGTATTTGTACATGCCATGCCATGCCATGCCATTTGCACACAATCATTTGGTTTTGCCTTCAGAGCCTCTAATCTCTTTTGTTGCTGCAGCATAATTTGTTTACCGAAACTATAAAAACACGAGAAAATAATCGAAAAAAAAGCCGAAATCTTTATGTGTAGCTGTCTGTCTGCCTTCTTATTGTCTTTGACTATAAAGTTTTGTTGCTTTTATTTCTGTGTAGGTGTATGTGTGTGTGTTGTGTGTCTTTTTCTTTAAATTTTTGGTGTGTTTTTTTCATTTTACCCAACTCTTTAGCTCTTTACAGTAATTTATTCTCTTGACAATGATTGTAGTCTGTTGGGGTATAGAATATCAAATAACACACACACACACACACATACTTACACAAAATGAAAGAAAAAAACACAAACGAATACATAAACAGAGCACAACTTGTTTGTGCAGTTTTCGGTTTTCGTTTTTTTTTTTGTTGTTTTTTTGTGTTTTTTTTTTTGGTTAATGCTGCCATTAAATGCTGTTTTCAAAACAACTACTACTACAACAATAATAACAACAACAACCAACAAACAGCAGTCATAATAACAAATAACAAAAAAATACAACATGTGCCGGTGTTGACCTTGATCTTGAATTTGAAAAAAAGGCAAACAACAAAAAAATTATGGTATACATACGTACACACAAACAAAAAAAGGAATAAGAAACAAAAATACATATTTTTTTTGGGGATTACAAAAAATTTTGGTTCTCTTTCTTTCTCTTTCGCTCATTGTATTTGTAATGCTAGAGTTGCTCTTTCTGCGTTGTAAGTGAGTGTGTTTACACATGATATTGTTTGTAATATTATTAGAGTTCAAAATACTGTTATTTTCGTGTTGTTACAAATAAAGTTAGATTGGGTGTGTGTGTGTGCGTGTTTTTTTAAAGCAAAGGGTTTTTCTATTATATTCCTTTTTTTTCTTTAGGAAAATCAGCTTTAAAGCTTCGTGTTTAAACACTAACAGCTGCTTTTGTAGAAAAACATATATACACACATATATGTATGTACATTCATACAAAAGCCAAAACAAAAAAATTTTAATTGTTTAAGGGTTAAATATACAGCCGGTGTTTACTTGTCTGCTTTAAATTTTTTGCGTTTTCTTTATAAGCGTGTGTGTGTGTGCTTAAATTGCATTTTGTTCTGATCAAATTTTAAAACTTTGTACCTGGTCATCATCATATACAATATATAGGCCAAATGCCATCATTCTTAACACACACATATACAGGCAAAAAAATCAAACTTGATGTTTCACAGTGTTGTTTGCTTGTTTTGTTTTTTTTTGTTCAACTCTTTTAAAACTGGTTCTCCTCTTTTTTTCTCTCCTTTTTCTATAGAAAACAAACACCAAAAAAAAAAAGAGTTTCAAAAACATGCAAAATTATTACCCAAATTTGTTGTCCTTGAATTTTGCAAGAAAAAAAAAACAATGCATGCAAAACAACAATGTTTAGATTTGTTGTGTGTGTTAAATTGCATTCGTTTTTATCTTCGTTATTTTTTTTTATTTATTTTTGATTTGTTTTTGCCTTTGTCGCCAGTTGCATTGTGTTGTTGTTACTATAATTGGAAGGGCATTATTGCTTGTATTGTTTGCCTCTAAATATTCTAAAAACAACTTTAATAGTCTCCTCTCTTCTCTTTTCTTTTCTTGTTTTTTTTCTTATTATTAACTTGACATATTAATAACTTCCTTCTGTTGAAGTAATTTTAATTCTTATACATACACAAATGCCTTATCCTATACATTAAAAAAAATATGTACAACACACACATATGTATGTACACATACAATAACAGACAAAACTGACTGATGCAATTGACATCGTATTATTTTGGAATTCGATGTTTATCGATGGCATAATCGTCCTACTAAGACTAATGCAATGTTTTTGTAAGACACGCTATTTCACTTGCTTGTCTGTTTGCATGGAAAACACAAACAAAAACACTCAATTACAAAAACATCACATAAGCAAGTTCTGGACAAGAGTATATAAAAAAACTTTCAAGAAAAGACTGCAAGCGTTACAAATGGCGGCGGATAAAGTCGCCATAGTCTAGTAGTGACGCCTGCGTTCAAACCAGAGATCAGTAATGAATCGCTTTTTCGCTACTCATAAGTACTCATGCAATTTTGAATATAAGTGAGTCAACAGTATTGAAATCCAACTACACTGATTCATTCGTACTCAGTACAACATTGATTTACGAGTACAAGTTGCAATGAGTATGAGTACAACGTTGACATCAAACTCATTATCATTCGAAATATGTTTGATTCATACGCCTACTCATCTAGATTCATAAACTTTAGAAAAATACTCGAATAATACTTAAAAATAATTCGAGTGATTCGAATCATCCACATCTAAATTTACAGTCTTAGTTGTTGCTGCATTTACAAAGAAAGAAGAAAGAAAAAGACAAAGACATCAAGCAGAGCAAACACACAACCTTCATGTGAGTATTGTAGTGTTCGTATGCGAATCATACTTATTTTGTGATTCGTGTATACTCCTGAGTCATGGAGAGTCGAAATCAATAACATCATGCGTATTGTTAAAGCCCACTTCACACGGTAATACTTTACGTACGTAAAGTCTAATGAAAAAGTAAAATGAAATTCCATCCGTATTGACAAAAAAGAGAATAAAAGTCGTATGATTTATATTTTTTGCGTTTACATGATCGGTATAAGACAATAACAAAGTAAAATGAAAACTGCTGTTACACTTTTTTTCTATGTGTTTACATAAAAATACATCCCTGATCTAATGCGACTTGCTTGTTTTTTTAATCATTTCAAAAAATGAAGAGAGGCATACGACTGTCAAACTTTTCATCCGTATTTCCTCTCAATGTGTGATGTTTCATTACATAGTATGTTTAGACGATCACATCCGTACTCTTCTACACAAAATTTTGACAGATCATAATACTTGTGGGACCGTGTAAAGTAGGCTTAAGTATGAGTACCATGAGTATTTCAAACTTTGAATATAAGTAGTATGAGTATGACATTAAAACAAGTATGAATGCGTATAAGTAACAGAAATTATAAGTATGATTAGAATCTACTTATATCGTTTTGAATACTCATTGCTGACCTCTGGTTCAAAGCCCAGGCCAGACATATCCCACTAAACGAAATAAAGGGTGTTTTTTATCGAGGTATAGAACTTTAAGTTGGCATTACTTTTCAAGATGGCGACCGATTTAACAGCTGTCAAGTGATTTATTCTCAGTTTGGTTTGGCAATTCATCATGAATAGACTCACGCCTGAACAATGCTTGCAATTTTAGTGCAAATTTTATTTCGAAAATAATGGTTCTGTGCGGAAAACGTATCGCGCACTACGTTCACATTTTATCGTCGACAAAATCGTCCATTAGGGCAGTTAATTCGATTAACCATGGAACGTTTTCGCACCACGTTTACTCTTATTGATAACTCGCATCCCCCCAGAGACGCTGTACGGTGCGTACAGAAGAAGCTATTGCTGCTGTAGAGCATAGCATTGAGGAAGACCCGAATGAGTCCATCCGCCATCGAGCACAGGAATTGGACCGGTGTCCATCCACTTTATGGAAGATTTTGCGGAAAGATCTTGGTTTGTGTGCTTACAACATCCAACTCGTACAAGATTTGAAGTCAAACGATCATCAAGTGAGGCGTAGATTCGTCGAATGGGCCCAAAAAGAGATTACCGTTGTTCCCGATTTTCATAAGCGAATTTTGTTTAGCGATGAAGCGCACTTCTGGTTGAATGGCTACGTCAACAAACAAAACTCCGGCATTTGGAGTGACGGTAATCCTCAAGTGTATGTGGAAACACCGTTACATCCAGAAAAACTGACTGTTTGGTGCGCTTTATGGGCGGGCTGGTGGAATCATTGGTCCGCGTACTTTTTCAAAAACGATGGTGACCAGAACGTTACAGTCAATGGTGATCGGTATAGAGCCATGATTACTAAGTTTTTCATTCCTGAATTGAATAACCATGATGTCCAGGAGATGTGGTTTCAACAAGACGGCGCAACATGTCACATACAGCTCGTGCCACAATAGATTTATTGAAAGACATGTTTGGTGACCTGTAAATTGGCCTCCAAGATCTTGTGATTTAACACCGCCAGACTACTTTCTGTGGGGCTATGTAAAGTCATTGGTCTATGCGGTTCTGACAGTAAATAAAATTCCTATGAAAATTTTTTCAAAAATCTGCCGCTCGGAATCGAATTTAAACTGTAGGTCCCGCTACTCATGTTTGTATAAAATTAACACACACAACTGAAGTGGTGTAAGAAACTAGGTTGTAACCTTGTATGTATGTGGATAATACGAAACCGCAATTGAGTCTCCCTTAAGGCTTATTAAAGCGTATTTTACGTTTAAGTTTACACGTCCATGCCTATAAATTAAAATTTAAAATTAAATTAAAAAATAGCCCAGTCCATAAGGCTGCCAAATCCCACGAATACAGACTGAAGCAAAGATTCTTCAAGATGGCGGGATATTACCGATCTTGCTGACTGCCAGATGGCTCTCAAAGCACTGAATTCCAGGCACTGAACTCCAAGGCATTGTACAGCTGTTGCAGACATACATACATGCATACATAATTGGCCATTACAACCCTTCAGTCAGAATTACGGCCTAGCTTCTCACACCACTCATGTTGTGTGTGATAATTTTATACATGAGTGGGGCGGGACCTACAGTTTAACGTCGACTCCAAACGATAGATTTTTCGAGAAACTTTTCATGGCAATTTTATTTTATTCTCAGAGTTGTTGCCAGAAATCTGCTGAGAGAAAGTCGCCGAAGAGATACTTTTCATATTTCGTTTGGATGGCTGACCTGGGGGTTTGAACCGTGGCCTTACGTTTAATAAGCCAGCACACTACCTACTAGACTAGGACGACTTCTGTCGCAGATATCTCAATGAAATCGGGACACGATATAAAATGTAACGCGTATCATTTAGCTATCAGGACACAGTGAAATTGCGGGTACATATATAACTGTACAGCGGATGAATTGGCCAGATGCGGCACAATCAACAAACTCTCCAATTAATTCTGTACTTTAGGAACCTCTTTGAGCCCGCTGGCTAAGGGTTCCACCAACGTTAGATGGGCAGCTGTAGGCACAGGCAAAAAGGCATAGAAAATCTGATTAAAATTGAACCGAAATCGCGCGAAAATTGTGCTTAAACTTCAAATAACAACGATCAGTGTGGTTGGTTGTTGGACTCATTACTGGGTATTGACTGCATAACAGGCACTCATGCAAGGCGCATTGATCTTAAACACTTGCTAAATGATTTCTGCAGAAGCTGTAAGGGACAAAAAAGAGGAGGAGGGACTATTCTTTATCTCTTGGCTACACGGTCAACTCATGCAAGACGCATTGATCTTAAACACTTGCTAAACGATTTCTGGAGCAGCTGTAGAGATGAGCAAGAGGAGGAGACCTATTGTGTACATGGCCAGGACTATGCCGGAGAAGGAAATGACATCCTGGTATCTACTACATGTACGAACTGGACATGGACATTGGTAGTCGGAGTAGTTTCATCAGAAGCTAAGAATGGTTCCGGAAATAGAAGAAAAGTGCAAACTGTAGTATCGCAATGGGCCTCATGTGGCCTAAGTATGTCCACCCAACATATTTTTGGGTAGACAACCACCTCTACCCATGTACATACCTGAGGCTTATAATGAAACAAAATTTTTATTGCAATCATAGCTACATATTTAATTAAATTTATCTTTGAAACCCCAATATGGATAACCCTATAAGGAATAAAAAATAATTTTGTTTTCATTACTAACAGTTTTACCCAAAAAACCAATAAAAGTAGGCTTACGAATGCTTTCCATATGGGAGGTGGAGATTATAAAACACAGGATGATTCATTTAAATCGTTCGACAGGGTGCTTTAGTGACGCCTGTGTTAAATAATTGAAATTAATTTGATCAGCCTTTCGTATTAAGGCCTGAAGACAGACAATTAAAAAAAAACTGTCTGTTATTTTGGGTTTTTTCGGCAGCTCACAACGAAAATAGTGTTAAAAACACAACAACAATAACACAAAAGGAGTAGCAAGTAGCAGTAGGTAGTAGCACTAGTAAGTAGTTGTAGTAGTAGAACAACAGTGGGTGGAGGAGAGTTAAAGTAAAAAATATTAAATATCAACGAGAGACGACTTTCTTTAGAAATACATACGAAAACAATGCTCGTTAAACGAATGTTGCTTTATTTACAAACGACTGTCTACGTTAGTTGCAGAGTGGGTGAAAGAAAGACAAAGAGAGAGAGCGGGGGGGTTTAGAAATATAAAGTTTCACTGCAAAAAAACAACAAAAACATACGGTTTAATGAAAGTGTTCTTTATACAAAGAGAGGGAAAGAGAAAGAGGGCGACAGTTTGAAGAAAAGAAAAGAGCCTTGCATTGCGTGCGTAATAAAATAAAAAGAAAAATACATACAATGATAATTAGATACTCTTCAATTTATTGTTGTTGGTTATTTACTGTTTTTTTCTCTCTTCTTCTTCTTGTTTTTATACTTTTAGAGGAGGTTTTAATGTCTTCGTCTAGACAGGATGAATGTTACGAATTTAAGGTGAGTTGTTCTTCGGTAACAAAAAAAACACGCACTTACTCACGCACGATTAGTTTAAATTACTCAAAAAAAAAACCACTCGCTTTTGAAAATGTAGATGAGCAAGTAAATTATAAACTAAGGATCAATATTTATTGTTTATAACCACCCCTGTCTTCTCTTTATCATTTGCAACGTTCATCATCTCTGCATTACTGTATGACTTATCGTTTCTAACCTCACTTTTTTTTATTTTTTTCATGCTGCTTTTAAAAACAAAATAAACTACTAAACACTGCAATAAATTAAAATGGCCACTCTCTCTGCCACAATAATAATACCACATGTCCTTTAGCTTTCCTTAACGGCTGTATGCCAACAAAACATTTGTTTTTTTCTTTTCTCGCAATTGTTTTTGAATTTCAAATTAAACGGTGTTTCAAATAAAAACCAATTAAAGAAATATTTTTTAAAAAAAAGACTGGAAAGGAAAGGTGTTTCTATAGAAGACAAAAAAATTCAAGAATAATGGTAAACCAAGACAAAAAAAGAAGAAGAAAAGAAGAAAAAAATTACTGAAGTTTTCTGAAATGTATGACGGCTCTAATGCACCTTTTGTTAGATAATAATTTTATTCCGTTATTTATTGTTTCTTGCTTTACAAGCAGAGGTCATACCGCGGTCGCAGTATTTTGCTTGAAAATAACATGATTTTCTTGGACATGCAGGCTGCAATTAAAAGCGTAACGAAAGTAGTTTCAATGTCTGTTCTAGTCCATGAATGCTGAGGAGATTTTAGAAAATTCAAAGGCAACTCTTTCATGGGTTCCGGGACATAATAAAGGGTGTTTTTTTATAGAGGTATAGAACTTTAAGTTGCAATAAAACAACGATGGATTATTCGATTGACATGAATTTTATTTATCCGAAAGATAATCTTGTGGCATTACATTTTAAATATGATTTCTGGCATATGACCCGCCACGGCTGGCGCGGCGGATGTAGTCCAATCTGGACGTCCAATTTTCGATGACTTTTTCCAACATTTGTGGCCGTGTATCGGCAATAATACGGCGAATGTTGTCTTCCAAATGGTCAAGCGTTTGTGGCTTTACCGCATAGCCCCACAGAAAGTAGTCTAGCGGTGTTAAATCACAAGATCTTGGAGGCCAATTCACAGGTCCAAAACGTGAAATTAGGCGGTCACCAAATGTGTCCTGCAATAAATCTATTGTGGCACGAGCTGTGTGTGACATGTTGCGCCGTATTGTTGAAACCACATCTCCTGGACATCATGGTTATTCAATACAGGAATGAAAAAGTTTGTAATCATGGCTCTACACTGATCACCATTGTGTGTAACGTTCTGGCCACCATCGTTTTTGAAAAAGTACGCGGACCAATGATTCCACCAGCCCGCCCATAAAGCCCACCAAACAGTCAGTTTTTCTGGATGTAACGGTGTTTCCACATACACTTGAGGATTACCTTCACTCCAAATGCGGCAGTTTTGTTTGTTGACGTAGCCATTCAACCAGAAGTGTGCTGCATCGCTAAACAAAATTCGCTTATGAAAACCGGGAACAACGGTAATCTCGTTTTGGGCCCATTCGACGAATCTACGCCTTACTTGATGATCGTTTGGCTTCAAATCTTGCACGAGTTGGATTTTGTAAGCGCACGCATACCAAGATCCTTCCGCAAAATTTTCCATAAAGTGCTCGATGGCGTATGGACTCATTCGGGCCTTCCTCAATGCTACGCTCTACAGCAGCAATAGCTTCTTCTGTACGCACCGTACAGCGTCTCTGGGGATGCGAGTTATCAATCAAGAGTAAACGTGGTGCGAAAACGTTCCATGGTTAATCGAATTAACTGCTCTGCTGAACGATAAAATGTGGACGTAGTGCGCGATACGTTTTCCCGCACAGAACCATTATTTTCGAAATAAAATTGTACTAAAATTGCAAGCGTTGTTCAGGCGTGAGTCTATTCATGATGAATTGCCAAACCAAACTGAGAATAAATCACTTGACAGCTGTTAAATCGGTCGCCATCTTGAAAAGTAATACCAACTTAAAGTTCTATACCTCGATAAAAAACACCCTTTAGTATCGTCAGGAGCTTACAATCTCCGATATCTTGCAGGACATAAGTACTGCGATTGCCTCAGTTAAATTGAAACTAAGCCTCTCAACTTACGGGGAGACTCAAGAGGGTAACATGCAATATTGTAGGATACGTATGGATAAGTAGACGAACTACTCACTTCTGTTCTTGAATCCCATGGCCATTTATTGTACTGTGCTTTTGGTAGGCATACCAAAACACTTGGCATTCCGGTAAATAACTTCGGCAGCAGCTGTGGGTCTGAGGAGGAGCAAGAAACTATCGTTCACCTCTTGTGTCATTAAAAAACGGAGGTCTCACTTCTTTAATATAAAGATTTCCGCAAGAGCAAAATTAATTTTAAACTTGGGTTGATTTCTTCTAGGAAATGTTTCATCTGGGAAATCACAACATGGCTCCGGAGCTACATACGTAACGAGTCGAAAATAAACAGTGAATCCATTCACTTAGGACGCTTAGATAAACGAAACAGACTCTAAAGATTCCAAAAAAGACTGTTTAATTATAAATCAGTCATGAAATAGCAATCATTCCTTGAGAGATAATGCCAATTGGCGTTGAACAAAATAATCTTCCATTTTTATATCAAAAAGACTGGCCACAGAAGGCTGGGTCTAATACTGACAAAAATACGGTCCAATGACATGCTCCCGAGCATATTGTTCACCAGAAAAAGTATTTTTCCTGGATGCAATGGCAATCCAACAATCATTCTTGCTTTTTCCGAGACTCTAGCAGTTGCTCGTTAACGTAACTAGCGATTAAGAAATGAGTTTCAATTTTGTTTGAAAAATAAGCACTGATAACCTGTCTGTCTTTTTTAGGTCTGTTGTTCCGGTTTTCATTGGAGAAGATTTTTATGTGGTGGGTTCCAAGCCCTACGCACAATCCAAATTTAACGTCCAGGGTATTGGACTTCGCTGCACGCATTAGTTAACATATAGCGGGTGCTAGAATGCCATCCAGGAGAGGCCACGAGAAGGCTGCGTGTCAACTTGAATACAGCAAGACAAGGATCGTCCTGGTGGTCGCCACGTTGACCACAGTCAGATACTTTACCTTGTTTGCATGCATTCCATGCAAATGTGATAATGTGATTCTCACATTACGGCCGATAACTATACTTTTGATACAGTCAAGGAATTTATTTATCTTGGCTCCGCCGTTACCACCACAAATGATGTCAGTCTGGAGATCAGGCGCAGGATCACTCTTGCCAACAGGTGCTAGCACTATGGTCTCAATAGGCAATTGAGTAGTAGAGACCTCTCTAGTACGACAAAACTAACACTTTACAAGACTTTCATCCTCCCCACACTTCTTTATGACGCATGAGGCGTGGACCGTATTAAGCACTCATGCAGCAGCCTTGAGAGTGTTCGAGAGAAAAGTCTTACGTAAGATCTTCGGTCCAGTGCGAGTTGGCGATGATTTCCGCATCCGATACAACAGTGAGCTGTATGAGCTCCTCAACGACATGGGCGTTGTACAGCGTATTAACGATGCACATGCAAATCTAAATGCAAAAATACGCCGTAATGGGCAGTAAGATCGGCCCAGTTGCTAAGAGCTCAGAGGAATTGATAAATTCGAATTAAACACTAGACTTTCTGCAACAGAAGCGATATTTTCAACATGGCGTACACAGTGGTGATGCCTCTGCCTGACTACATACACTCGTGGACACGCAATTAAGTCACTTATGCAACACTTTTCATTTTTGTAAAAATTAAAAAGATTTAAGAAAAATGGAAACAAAAACAACTAATATTTATTAATTTCATATGCTTAATAATTAATTAACAACAAAAACTTAAATAGTTCTTCATTATAAAAAATGTTTTGTTATGGAGTTGATATCAGACTTAAAATTTAAGTGGACACACAATTAAGTCATTTGAAAAAAAATATTGAAAATTTAATTTAATTGCTTTATTTTTCAGCCAAACTATTTTGAACCTTTAATATTTTGTGGGATACCCTTTTTGGCGTAGTATTTCAGTACATCTTTGTGGCATTGAGTTGATTAAATTGCGACACTGCTCAGGACTAAGGTTATTCTATTCTGCCTGGATAAGCTGCCAAAGTGCTTTATTGCTGCTAGGTTTTTTGGCCGCAACTGCTCGTTTTACGATCCCCCAAAGATTTTTAATAGGGTTCAGATCGGGACTTTGAGCTGGCCAATCAAGAACCCTTATATTTTCCCCGGCAAACCAAGCTTTAACTACCCGAAATGTATGATCCGGGTCGTTATCATGCTGAAATATCCACGCTGGTGGTAATTCGTCGTCATAATCTTTAGTCAAATTGTTCTGTAGAATGTCTTTATATATTTCCCCAGTCATTTTCACATCGATTCTTACCAGGGGACCAACGCAGGATGAGGTAAAACAACCCCAAACCATTACTGACGAACCTCCAGGCTTTACAGGTTTTTTGATGTACTTTGGGTCTAATTGTGTATTGACAGGACGTCTTACATAGGGTCTGCCATCGTTTCTAAAGATATTAAACTATTCTAGTTTTAATTCTAACGGTACTTCATATCTGTAAAAGTTTAAATCATTGAACAAATAACGTACAGTTATTTTTGCACTGAGAAAAAGATATTGCATGAATAACTTAATTGTATGTCCACAAGTGTATGTAGCGTTGCCAGTTTCTTTACCCCTTTGCACTCCCTTGTCACCCCATTTGCGACATTTCGTATGTTTGGAATAAATCCGTTGTCGCCGCGTTTGCGACGCATTTCTTTATCTCACTCAGCGCTCTTAATTCTTAGGCAACAAAAGTGTTTACGTTTGCGTTCCAAAATGCGTGATCTGCATGTTGTTTTTACAATGGTAAGTGGCTTGGAGTTACTGGTTCCTACTATTGCTTATTAGGTTGGAGTGCAATGGGTTAATTTTCTTTATAATTTTGCAAATTGCTTGCTTAATAGATCGTCTATGACTACCATAAACACGGCGTAAAATGTTCGCACCAGCTTTGGAGTCAGTTTTAATGATTTTTTACGAGTTTTTCGGTTGTTCAATTCAGCCATCTGTATTCGTAAGTGGCAATACTTCACTTAAAATATATTTAACAGTCGATAGCCTTGCCAGAAATACGGATTTGTAACCATTAAATGGTTAATCCCATATAAAACTGCAATGGGACCTTTGACAGGACCAAAGTGTCCTGTTTAATCCGCTCACATTTAGTAGCACATTTGTCTCTATTGATGTTCCTGGCTTTAAATTAAAATAAAATCCCAATTTAGCTTAAGAAGAAGACGTTTTAAATTTGTTTTCTTTGAAATTCTTTGTAAATAATTGTGAAATTAAATGGAGGATTTATTTTTAAAAATCAATTTAAAATTTGCAACCATACAAAAACAATAGAAACACACACACTGCATATAAAACCACAAACAACTAAAAAAAAAAAAATTGAAATAAAAATATATCCTGCGCGTGTACGTATTTAAACACACCCAAAACCTATTAAATCGTCAAATAATAACAACAACAATAATGGAGAAAAATAAATACATTAACAGACTACAGAATCCTAAACTAAAGAAAAAAATAATACATATGTACACAGCAACCCTACAATGTGGGCGAAAGTAGAGTAGAAAACAAAAAAAAGAGAAAGAAAAAATCAAAACAGCAACACAATAACAACAATATTGTAATAGAAATACAGACCATGGATGTCTATAACAAATAAAAATAACACACAAGAAAAACAAACAAACAACAACAACAACAACAAACCTAAAAACGGTTTTAATATATTGTTAGTCAAAGAAGAGTGGGTGAGAGTTGATCCAGACATGAGAAGACGCACAAAAAACAAAAAAAAAATCAGGCTCATCTTCGTTTACAGCAAATAAAGTATGGGAGAGGCAAGGCAAAGAGAATAAGAGAGATAGAGAGAGAACGAGTGTAAATAACTGCACGTAAATATGATATTTTCCTTTTATTACAAAGTAATGCAATAACATTAGACACCAGCTCTCGTAAACAGGCCAAGGAGAGGATTTTAGTTACAATACGACGTATTATTATTATTGCTAATGTTGTTGTTGCTGCTTTCTTTTACAATTAGGTCCACTCACACTTTTTTCTCTCCCTCCCTCATTCGCCGTGTGTAAGCATGCACGAAGAAAAACAATTTTAAGCAAAATATATACGATGAAAAAATAAATATGTATGTAGGTATAGAGAGACACAATGTTGGCAGACAACGATGACGACGACGTCTGTCTGGTGACCTTCAACTTAATTTTTATTTTCGGTTAAGCTTAAATGTAAAGGAGAAAAAAAACTTACACACACAGTGAAACAAAGAGTGGGTGAGGGAAAGTAGGGTATATACGTATGTACACTGTGTTACATATAAAATTGTGTGTATGTACATATAACAAACAACAATGTCTACCAATAACACCCACACATTTAGAAACCTATAGAAAATAAAATAAGATTTATCCTGTATACCAGTAAATACGTATTTCTGCGTATATATATGTAAGTGTATGCGTTGTTGTTTTTATTATCGCTTGGCCCAGACAGAAAATTTCTTTGTTTTGAAAAAGTCGTCCTTGACGAAAAACAATTTTTTTCTTCTCTTTTTCGTAAATAAACGAAAAACTTTTCTATTGTTGCTGTTTTGTGTGTAAATGCCTAAAAAGGTCTTTATCCTATGAGTGATATACATAAACATCCTACCCCGTTATATTTACATTTACCCACAACGTATATATTACACACCCAACTTTTTTTTTTTTTCTTTTTTTACAATATTAAAAAGCTTTCTTATTTTGTTATTGTTTCATATTACTGTTATGGAAAAGCTTATATTTGCTGTTGTATATGCCAAAAGCTTTTATTGTTTATAAGAATATATTCTCCACATTGGCGCCCTCTATTGTTAAATTATTTCATTTTGTTTTTATAAAATAGTGAAGCTTTCTTGAAGTGTGTTTTCAAACGAGACATGAATTTGCGTGTGACTCATATTTATGTTCTGAATATAAGCCTTTTGGTTTCAACATCCTCGATAGTATAGTGGTCAGTATCCCCGCCTGTCACGCGGGAGACCGGGGTTCAATTCCCCGTCGGGGAGATCTAGGATTTTTTTTTTTATTAATTTTTCTTTTAATATTTTTTTCTTTTAATATTTTCTTTTATTTTAATTTAATATGAACTAGTTTTAATCGAGTATACGATACTAAATGTTATATATCGATAACTATTAGAAAATCGATTCTTATTAAGTAGCATTAAAAGTAGCATTCTAAGGGGTTCTGATGTACAAATCAGACATTGGGGCTAATAGCAGAAAAATCAAACAATATATTAACCAGGCGGCATTGTTACCTGAGAAATCGAATAGCTCCTGCCTTAACTTTCCTCTGGACAGTACCAGTAAACTCTATGGTTTTAGGCAAAAACCCTAGTAACTGGGTAATAAAAAGAAAGGCATAATTTGGCATTTAAATACTCTTTTAAAAGAGAGAGAGAGAGGAATACAAACGTATTAAGGCCATACAATGGGTCATTCCGAGGTGAAATATGCGGAGCACATGTGGAATATTCCGAATTGGTTTCGAGCGAAGGTTTAGATCATATGTTCAATTCAACTGGGACAGGACAGGCTAGGACAGTGGACAAAAGACATAACACTACTATCAGTCACGCTGTGCACCGTGCACTTACATCTCCTATGAGTTTAACTCAAGCTTAAAATGGAAAACTGAATGAGGTAGGCAGAAATAGATATCCAGTCACATAGTATTTAGCAGCAATGAGCAGGAAGATCAGTTTGCAGGTGAAGTAGTTTCTAGGCCGTTTAAAGCAGGGTTTGAAAGGGTAGATTTGGCCGAAGAAAAAAAAATAGCATTAGTTGAGAAGCAATTTTCATTCTTATAGGCTAGCATAGAATAAATACCGATTTTTATGGAATAGCATGAATGAGTTAAACAAATATTATAGAATAGCACTAATTAAGAATCAAGTATTATGGCATAACTTAACCCATTAGTGCCCAGTGGCAACTTAAGTTGCCAGCAGAGGTTGCCTTAGTTTTTTTGCTCTGAGAGGAAATTGAGTGTAAAAAACAAAACGGTAACCGTTAGAAAAAAAGTAATTCGGACATTAATGGGTTAATTTAGTAACTGTTACAAACGTATAGTATTCACTGAGAATCGATTCTAATAAAATAGTAAGCATTTTTAAGCTTTTCTTACATAATAGCATGCTTTAAATGCCTCTTATTATAAAATAGCATTGACTGAAAATCGAAACATGTTTGAAACGTATAGTATTAGTTGAGAAACAATTTTAATAAATTAGAAAGTATTTTGAAGCTTTCCTATAGATTTGTAACAGGTTTTCAATCAATAGTATAAGTTAGGAATCAATTCTTATAAAATAGTAAGTATTATGAAGCTTTTCTTACAGAATAGCATAGAGTAAGAGATGATTTTTGAACGAATTGCCAATTCTAATCAAATAGCATGCGTTAAAGACCTCTTATTTTTATAATATGTATGTATATAGCATTGGCTATTTTATATAGCATGGGCTATTTTATATAGCATTAGTTGAAAATCAATTTATGCAGAATAGCATGAATTAGGAATAAAATCTTCTGGAATAGCATGAATTAGTAACAGCTTGTCAACCAATATTACAAGTTGAGAGCCAATTCTTATGGAATAGCAAGGATTTTGAATCATTTTATTATGGAATAGCATAGACTATGTGTTTGTATCGGAAAGAAAAGCTTGGACTTGTACCAATTTATTAAAATATCATGGACTGAAGACATTTATTATAAAATAGTATTCACTGATAAACGATTTACGCAGAATAGCACGAATTAAGAATAAATTCTTCTGAAATAGCATGAATAAGTAGCGGTTTTTAAGGAATATTATTTTCCATAGAAAATCATACAATATCTGGTTGGTTTTTAAAATATAACATGAACTGAGAAACCAATCCTAATTAAATAGCATATATTGGGAATAATTTTCCATAGAATAGCATTAAATAAGAATAGGTTTACATAGAATAGCATACATTAGGTTTCAACCTATTAAATCGGAGCGAATTGAGAAATTCTTGTAGAAAAGTCTAAAAAACAGACTTTTTACGTATAATAGTACGAATTGAGCTCCGGTGCACAAATAAATAGACAAAGATTTTTAACAAATTACGCTCAAAATGCCTTAAAAGAATTGAAAATTTATACCCAAGTGCTTCTAAAAATGTACAAAATTTTGTTTTTAATATAACCCAACAATTTATGAAAACAACAGACTTAATACTCGCGTATTAATACGTAATCAAATAACCTCCTTGAAACCTTCTACAATTTAAAGAAGAAAAAACCACTCACCTGTTTTGCCATTTGGACTAAACGGATCGTAACTGCCCGCTGACATGGGTGAGGCGTAACCATTTGACATATTGGCGCCGTACATGTGATTTTGCGATTGTGAAGATGGACTTAAAGGTGCTGTGCTGGGTACACTGCCGGGACTAGGTGTAGATATCCATTCTTCTCTTCTGGAAATTAAAAAAAAAAAGAAAAACAATTAAAAAATTAAGTTGGAACCTTACAAGCTAAGACCTTCTGAGTTCTTAAGCTAGAAAACCCAATAAACTCTCTACAAGTCTTGTCAAAGAGTGTAACCAAGATTCACTTCATAACAAAGCCTGGCAATAAGTATTTAATGCCTATAATTAAAGGGTGTTTTTTATAGAGGTATAGAACTTTAAGTTGGCATTACTTTTCAAGATGGCGACCGATTTCACAGCTGTCAAGTGATTTATTCTCAGTTTGGTTTGGCAATTCATCATGAATAGACTCACGCCTGAACAACGCTTGCAATTTTAGTGCAATTTTATTTCGAAAATAATGGTTCTGTGCGGAAAACGTATCGCGCACTACGTCCATTTTATCGTCGACAAAATCGTCCATCAGAGCAGTTAATTCGATTAACCATGGAACGTTTTCGCACCACGTTTACTCTTGATTGATAACTCGCATCCCCAGAGACGCTGTACGGTGCGTACAGAAGAAGCTATTGAGGAAGACCCGAATGAGTCCATCCGCCATCGAGCACAGGAATTGGATCTGTGTTCATCCACTTTATGGAAGATTTTGCGGAAGGATCTTGGTTTGCGTGCTTACAAAATCCAACTCGTGCAAGAATTGAAGCCAAACGATCATCAATTGAGGCGTAGATTCGTCGAATGGGCCCAAAACGAGATTACCGTTGTTCCCGATTTTCATAAGCGAATTTTGTTTAGCGATGAAGCGCACTTTTGGTTGAATGGCTACGTCAACAAACAAAAGTGCCGCATTTGGAGTGAAGGTAATCCTCAAGTGTATGTGGAAACACCGTTACATCCAGAAAAACTGACTGTTTGGTGCGCTTTATGGGCTGGTGGAATCATTGGTCCGTACTTTTTCAAAAACGATGGTGGCCAGAACGTTACAGTCAATGGTGATCGGTATAGAGCCATGATTACTAACTTTTTCATTCCTGAATTGAATAACCATGATGTCCCGGAGATGTGGTTTCACACAGCTCGTGCCACAATAGATTTATTGAAAGACACGTTTGGTGACCGCCTAATTTCACGTTTTGGTCGTGTGAATTGGCCTCCAAGATCTTGTGATTTAACACCGCTAGACTACTTTCTGTGGGGCTATGTAAAGTCATTGGTCTATGCGGTAAAGCCACAAACGCTTGACCATTTGGAAGACAACATTCGCCGTATTATTGCCGATATACGGCCAGAAATGTTGGAAAAAGTCATCGAAAATTGGACGTCCAGATTGGACTACATCCGCCGCGCCAGCCGTGGCGGCCATATGCCAGAAATCATCATTTAAAATGTAATGCCACAAGATTATCTTTCGGATAAATAAAATTCATGTCAATCGAATAATCCATCGTTGTTTTATTGCAACTTAAAGTTCTATACCTCTATAAAAAAACACCCTTTACAACGAGGATCAGTGCTAAGATCTGACGTCACGTCTAGGACTGAATCACAGTGTAGGTATTTCGATTATGGTTCCCAACTGTTCTTATTTATGCATGATATTTTCAAAACTTTCAAATATCGGTTCAATAACCAAAATTCTAGAGTTTTTCATTCAAAAATTCACCAGCAGACTGGAAGATGGCAAAAAAAACTAGCAAAATAATCGGGCAATTGGCCACAATACGGTCAGAAAATGGAACCAGCAGTTTTGGAAAGCGGAAATTGTCGTAGATATGTCAAAGAAGTCTTCTAATTCCATGAAATTAACTTGGAATTCGCTACAGGCTTCCCATACTGTTCTTGATTTCTTCAGGATGAAAAACTGAAGGAGTTCAATACTCTTAAAACTGCCTGCTTATCTGTCTTGTGAAAATTATCACCCAGTTCACTTCAAGATCTCCTCACCAGACCAACATTGAGCATGGCAATAAACTTCCGCATGTTCAATATTCGCGATATTTCTGTGAGCACAGTCTGAGTATGTAATGCGCCAAGGTAGGCTTATAATTCTTTTTAGAAATCTCTGCAGGAAACTTGATTCTGAAACTCAACATGCCTGTAAGTGCAAGTCAGCTGTTGTTTGTTTCGGCTCCATACGAAGTTGTTGTAATGTCGCCTAAATGTCGTATATAATGTCAAGACTTTCATAGCTTTCAGGACATTATTTAAATGCCTAGATATAGGCCTCGTTTTTCTTTGTGAAACTACTCCAACTATAGCGGGGAAAATGGCAATATATTGCGCCCAGGGTTCGATGGAACCACGCAGCAGATTGAGCCAAAACCTTTATGTAGAGAGGAAGAGATGCTTGGAGAGTTATAATCAGCGAAATGCAAAATGGGCTTGAGATATTACAAATTGCAACAGAAAGAGATTTAAGTCTTGCATCATAATATTCAGCACCGGCTTGAGGCTAGTAACGGACCTTTTACTCGGAGAACTGTAGACTCAAAAAACACTCGTTCGGGATGACCTCAAGCCTAATGGCTGAATGCTAAGATCAAGAGAATGAATCATAAGTACATATATCTGGAACCTAAGCGACGTTAATGTGTCTGAGAAGGAAACATCTGGGGGCGCATCATGTACAATTGACACCGAACAACATTACGAAATTTGTCAGGGTGACCGGATTCAGGATGTCAGAACAATTTGAAATGCTTTCCCTTGAATCTAAAATACTAAGATTTACTGAAAGCTATCATTACAGCGTAAGGCAATACATGATTTCAATACTTACAATTCTATGCGGGCTCTTTTCGATGGCACAAATACCAGGCTGCTGCCATTTGAAGCTTCACCACCACCGCCACCGCCACTACAGCTATTAACACTGACGCCAGGACCACCATTGCCACCTGTAGATGGACCAGCTGCTATAACAACAGTAGTGCCGGTACTGCCAGTTGCAGAACTATGAGCCGCAGTCGTATTACTACTGCTGCTGCTGCTGCCACTTAAAGCCACCACCTGGTTAATGGCATTCGTTAATGCGGAGGCATTTTTCAAAGCATTATTGACTTTAACGGCTGATGAGGAGGAGGAGGCTGTAGGCAAAGCTAAAGCTGTATTCGAGGAGGCAGGTAGAACAACGTTGGCGGCCAAAGCGCTATTACAGGCGGCTAAATTAATAATATCGTCCTTATGAAGCTGGCTGCTGCTATTCGAGGCTAAAGTGCTAACTGAACTATGATGCTGGTGGTGGTGGTGGTGGCTGTGGCTGTTGTTGTTGTTGGTGTGGGCGGAGGAAATGGAGATGGAGGCGGTGGAGGAGGAGGAGTCATGTTGCAAAGGTTCCGATTTAATGGCAGTCTTTAAAAGCTTTAAATTCTCTTCCACGGAAGTACTGTTTAAGGCATCAACACGAACCAACGACGATGCCGCGGAAGAAGTTGAGGGTTGTATGACCACAGCGTTGCCAGAGTTATTTGCCGTAGCAGTGATTACAATATTATTACTATTGTTCACATGCCGTGTAGATGATGATAATGACGGTGATGATGATGGCTGTGTTTGTATGTGTAGTAAAGATGTATTCGTGGTATTTGTGGTGGTGGCATTCATGACAGTGTGGCCATGCTGTCTGGCTGTTAGAGGTATGGCATTATCATTATCTACAGCTGCTGCTGCTGCTGCCGCTGCTACTGCGGAAGTCGTTAAATTACTTAAGAAAACATGTTCGTTTGGGTTTTGATTAACGATCGCCGTAGTTGAGTTATTAACTGCAGCAGCAGCAGCTGCAGCCGCTATAGTGGCTGCATCCAATTGTTGTTGCAACAATATATGACTGGGTATTATTTGCTGAGTTTGCTGTTGCTGCTGCTGCAAAGTGTGTGCTGTTGTTAACTGCGGCTGCGACTGCTGTTGTTGCTGTTGCATTTGTTCATTTGCCACATTTGGCAATTTTTGTCCTTGAGCATGATTTAGCCGGTACATCATCGGTGATATATTCATTCTCCAATACCCACAAAACGTACAACAACAAAGTTTTCAATAAACATAAACCACAGTTATTTTAATGGCTTTCTTAGAACACCGTTAGACGTTATTACACACTTCTCACAAAGAGACTTCATTAAATAAAAGAGAGCAAATGGGGGGAAAAAAATAAACACGGATTTTTTCTTTTCTTTTTTTTTTTGCTTTCGTTATTCAATTTCTCTCGTTAAAGGCTACATTTTTAGTTTTACGTAGAGTCTATGAATGTGTACGTAAGATGTTGAGAGACAAGAGAGCAAATGGCATAATGGCAACCTTTGCTCTCAGCTGAAAACAAATGCACTTTTTAACCTTGTGTTCTAGTTGTAGTTGTAGTTGTAGTTGCAGTTGTAATGTAGTTGATGGCGTAAATGACCCAATTTTGTGCTTTAAATTTACGTAGAAAATTAACAACAACAAGTTAATAATAACGATGATAAAGCACGATGACAACAACCACAACAATGAAAACACATTTAAAGATGGCATCTAATACAGGAGGCATCCAAAAACGATAAACACACTAAAACGATATAAAAAAATAAAAAGAAAAAAGTGAGTGAACAAGTAATTAGTAAAAGTGTGTTTTCCAACACTATAAAACTACAGTTATAAGAATTCCTTACAACAATTAAATCTCTTTTATGCTCTTGCCAATGGTGGTGGTGAATAACATTACAAAATACAAGGATTTTTTTTATTGTAAACACTGACCCAGTTTTCTTTCAATCTGCATACCAACAACGTGTACGAAAGAGCGAAAGAGAGAGAGAGCCGATATGACAATGTTAAACAAGGGTTGAATGTCAAAGTGTTTACGTGATTCCGTCGTTAGATGGCCGCTTAAAAATTATACAAGTCAAGGATGTTGAGAGAAACAAAACTAAAATATTTGTTGTTGTTTTTTTTCTTGTAATACAATGCACCACTAAACAAAAGCAAAGAATAATAAAGATTCTTAAGCTTGCAATAGTAATTCGTTATTCGGCTGCCATCTGTCACATAGCCTCCGTGGCGCAATTGGCTAGCGCGTTCGGCTGTTAACCGAAAGGTTGGTGGTTCGAGCCCACCCGGGGGCGAATATATTTTATTTGCGTTTTTGTGTTTTTTTATTCGAATTATTTTCGTAAGTTTTATTTTAATATGAAACGAATATTATTTATTAATAAAAATTATAAAATTAAATTATAAATAAATAATAAATATTTTTTATTCGAATTATTTTCTTGTTTAAGTTTTATTTCAATATGAAACAAATAAATGAAATAATATTTTATTTAAAAAAGTAAAGAAAATTAAATTAAAAATAAATGCGCCCCCGGGTGGGCTCGAACCACCAACCTTTCGGTTAACAGCCGAACGCGCTAGCCAATTGCGCCACGGAGGCTATATTTTCCAGCGAAAAAATTCTTATTCTGAATTTAGACTTTCGACCTGATAGGCATATTTTTCTATAATTTTTAATTGTATATCATATCATTACTAATAATTTTGTTTTAAACTCAGTTGCCTTAGTTAAAAAATAATCTCAAACTACTACTGCACTCTCAAAGATTTCCAAAAACAACATTAAAAATTAACTAAACAAACCTAAGTAGTAGATAGGCCGCTTTATCGTAAATCGCTTACATTGTGTTTACAGTTATTTACATTTCTCCCTTCTATTGTTAACAGTTCTTGTGCTCACTGAATAAAATAAACATAAGTATATTTATGTAATGTTAACAAAAGTGTAATAATCCGTTAAATATTCATTCTGAAAAGAAATCAAGAGTGCAGTGTATTGAAGTAAAGCATATGTTTACACTGTAGACATGGCCTCCGTGGCGCAATTGGCTAGCGCGTTCGGCTGTTAACCGAAAGGTTGGTGGTTCGAGCCCACCCGGGGGCGCAATAGTTTTTTTTTTTAAATTTATTTCTCTCAAATTAAACTTGTTTTTTTTTAATTTAAATTTTTTGTTTGTCTTTTTTTATAGAGAAATATAAACATATGCATATGCAACAGAGGTTTAATTTAATTTTGTTGTAATAAAACCCTACTGGCATTACCTTTTTACATTGGTAAATACATGAGATTCTTTTTATTAAGCAATGTAAACAAATACTCTGCTAGTTTGATGTTAAAACTATGCTCGCAATCTGAACATGGCCTCCGTGGCGCAATTGGCTAGCGCGTTCGGCTGTTAACCGAAAGGTTGGTGGTTCGAGCCCACCCGGGGGCGCAATTATTACTTTTTTAGTTTTATTTTTTATTTTCTTATTTTTTGCATTTATTTATTTTTTTATAAAATTGTCTGCTTTGACATGCTAATTTTTTAAAGAGGAAAAACTTTGCCCTGGCTTAGAAAACTTGAAGCGGTCCTGAAGGTACAAAAAAAAATAGCGACTGACCAATTAATTACATTCATGTATATTCACGTAGCGCTTACTCTGGAAGGCAATTCTATTACCCTCAAAGCAAATTCTAAAACTGCATCAGACAAACGCAGATTCTGGATTGCCAGATTTTTGCATTGCTTTTTGCATGTATGCATGCATGAGGGTAAGAAACCAATCATCTCCTCAGTTAAGCGGCATAATTTTTCAGAATGACCATAAAAATTGTGAGGTTAAAAGATTTTTCAGAATGTCATTGGAACACTTAACTATGAATAGTACGAGTCTAGGTTGAACACCAGTACGTCCACAGTTGTATGGATTTGTATTTGGTTGAACACCAGTACATCCAGAGTTCTATGGATTTGTGTTTGGTTGTCATAAGAGGTTTCAATAAGAGATGGCATATGACATACGACACAAGATACCATGAACCTATTGAGAGACGACTTTAATAGGCAATTAATTCCAGCAAACATCCCAGTATCCAGCATTATTGTAGCCATGGGAGACAATAATACAGCTGTCATGGGGTATGTAAACTTTCAAATGCTGGTAAAATTATGTTAATGAAGGATCTCATGAATGGAGGGACACAATTTATAACAAATATTCTTTCTTTTATGGCCCCAAATGAATATTTCATACACTTTTGTAAATTTTCGGTAATTTCTCTTTAATTTACTTCTTTACTCCCAATGCCAAGAAAAAAAAACACTTTCAAACACTGATTTTTATAACATCCATCACGTTTTTTCCGCAAAAATTTTCTCTTCTTGTATCTTCTCTACTACAGCAGCTCTCTTACCTTGCTTTTATAATTTAAATTGTCAACTTAGCAGATTAAATTGTTTAATATAATTATCAATAAATTATTGCAAAAACAAAAGAAAACAAAATCAAATCTTAATTTACTTTTAAACTTCACACAAAATTTGTTGTTTTTTCTTTCTTTCTTGTTGTAAGTTGACTGCATATTTTGCAATTAAATAACCCAACAACATCAAGATAAAAAACAAAGCAAAGCAAAACAAAAAAAAACAGTGTTCGGCAATACTTTAATAGAATACTCGCGGCAATATAGCAATGCTGTACGCTGCTACTGCTACGTCTATTATTACTGTCGCTGCTTCCTTTATTACATTTTTTGTTTCATAGTTTTTGTTGTTGTAATGCTGTGTGTTTGTGGTTTACGATTAGAGAGCGCAGGCGTTATTTTTTGCGGAGAGTTTTTTGAAATGCAAAAATATTACCCCGATGGAAAGAGACTAGGCACACGCACACATACATACATAAAACTGTAATTCCCACATTCAGGAGCCATTGATGGTTGTTTTTATTAAAAATGCATTCTCTTATGACCTACACCACCAAAAGGGAGTACTGGGTGGTATATTGTGTTTAGTGTAATGAGAGCGAGTAGTGGCTATATAAACCACACAACTATTGGTTTACTTAGGGCCTATTTTTGTAAGACGAATGGTTTCACACGTTCGTCTGTTTATATGGAAACACGAATAATATTCAGGTTTTCCATATAAACAAACGAGCGTTTCAAAACCTTTCGTCTTACAGAATCAGCATAATTAATTGGCTTTAAAAGAGTATATTGTTTACATTGATGAAATTAAGAATTGAATACAAACTATGGACTTCAAGGCGAATATAACACGTTTGGTTGGCTACTCTGTACTATAGGGCGCTTCATATATTCGACTTTGATTACATACTACTTTTCTGTTCTGACTTTTTGCATTCTAAAAGGAAGTTGATTTTATTATTTTGCTGAAGCTGTTGTTGTTGTTGTTATTATTTTTTGTTGCTATAGTTGTCATTACTTTGATATTTTGACATTGAGTTGTTAATTAACGTTTTTATTGTTTATGTTTGTCTATTTTCCCCAGTATTTTAATGCCAAACAATAGAATTCTATTGTAACACAGCATGCTGAACATAGAACAACACAAGGGAGGGAAAAAGAGTTTCAAATTATTGCGAAAAACTGCAATTTATGTATGTATGCACACGTAAAACAATTGTATAAACAAACGAACGACCGCACCTCATTAAGAAAAAAAGACATGAATATGCAAGCAAAGCATGCTGTTGTTATTATGTTTACACTTTAATCAATGAACACACACACACACTTGTACTCTTGGATGGGAATAAAAATGTAAATTTATTTACATATGTTTTGAGTTTTCCACTAAATTACGCTCTCGTGTTCCTATTTTTTGATTTTCTCACTTCGTATTACTTTGTTTGCCTCTCTTTTTCTACGATTTAGTAAAAGATTTCTCAATTTGATGTAATTGCTGTAATTTCTTGTGTTTGTTTATTTTGTTGTTTTTTGCTAAACGATTGCTGAGTATAAAACGTTAAAAACGATTTGAAAAACGATGACTCTACTATTCTCACACGATTTACTAAAAACAAGTTTTTTTTAGTAGTTGTCTGTGCTCTAAAAAATGATTTGATTTTCTTGAAATGTGCATAAGCACAAGAGTGAGACCACAACAGCAACAACAACATTATGGTTATTTTTGGTATGCATGTAAAAGATAGGCCAGGCATGTAAGTAGAAAAAAACAACACTAGCTATGCCTTACTACTACTACTGCAACAACAAATATTATAATATTGTATAGAAAAGACAGAAAGAAAGAAAGAAAAATAGCAAAAAAACGAAGAAGACAAGTTGAATGACATAAAACATTAACTGACCTTCAACTTTAAGATTGAACTTATGGTAGAAAATAAATTTTCATACTAAAACAAATACACACAAACACATACTCAAGCATGCTCGTAAAAACAAATAAGTACTCTTGCACTTACTCTCGCTTACATTATTCTCTGTTTTTCTATGATAAAATCAAAAAGAGAGAGAGAGAGAACAACAAATGTATAGAATTTACAAAAACAATTTAAAGTGTTTTCAATTGCATAGAAAACGTTTAATAATTAAAATTTTTAAAGATTTTTTTACTTACATTTGTAATACATGCGGGAGAGAGTGAGAGGAGGAGTGCCAGTAAGAATTACAGAATAAGAGAAAACAAAAATGTCTTTACAACAAAAGTAAACAAAACTAATAATGATGGCCTGGTAATATTTCAACGAAAATGAAAAGAGGGGGCCCTACAAGTCTTGTTCGATTTAAAACCGATTAAAATAGGATTAAAATGGTTTTTAAATTGTTTTCTTATAAAAACAAACCGGATTGAAAATACACCGGGTTTTATAATCCTTAGTAGAAGTAAACATGATAGCTTCAATCTAATTTTGGAACTACGTATAAAAATATAAAACAAATAACATTTAAACGATTAAAAACCGGGTCAATCGATTAAAAACCGAGTTAAGCGATTAAAAATCGGTTAATCGAATCAAAATCAGTTCATCGTTAAAAACCGGGTTAATCGATTAAAAACCGGGTTAAGCGATTAAAAATCGGTTAATCGAATCAAAATCAGTTAATCGTTAAAAACCGGGTTAATCGATTATACCGATTACCGATCGATTACCGGGTTAATCGATTATAAACCGGGATAATCGATTAAAAATCGTTTAATCGATAAAAATATGGGTTAATCGGTCAAAAACCGGGTTAATCGATTAAAAACCGCTTAACCGAATAAAGATAACTATTTGTAAACTAAAGTCTGTGTGGTATACAAACTTTCTTAACTTCTACCAGTCCACTGCTCTAGAATAAGTTATGTCTAGTATAGTATAACTTCCCTAAAATATATAAAATCTGAGGCTTATGGGGCAATGATAAAAAAGTGTTCCATTGTTTCGATGTCTTCAGCACATGCCCTGCATTCGTTTTTATCTACCACACTTATACGGTTCAGGTTTACATACATACATACATACATACATGTCAGCCGGATTGTCTCGTAAGGTCGGTTATTAGTGTACGCAAGTCGCCCTTATTTAGTCTTTAAATATACATGAGTTTTCTAAACACCATCAATCAGACAATTAGGCGACAGAAAAGAAAACTATACTACAAAAACACAATAAAAATAAAAAAACCGATTAATCGAATAAAAATACCCGGTTGTATATGGTATTAGTCTTAAACATAATTGAACTTTTCTTTTATTGAAGGGGGTGTTGTAATATAGGGGAGGCGAAAGGGCAACTGTTTAACGAGAATCTTCTATTTTTCACACAGTATGGTAGTAAAGCGACAAATAGCTTAACCAGATTAGTGCACGCAGCTGCTATAGCCTCCGTGGCGCAATTGGCTAGCGCGTTCGGCTGTTAACCGAAAGGTTGGTGGTTCGAGCCCACCCGGGGGCGCAAATCAATTTTTTTTCTTGTAAAAAAATTATTTTGTTTCAGTTTAAATTTCTATTTTAAAAATATTTTTCCTTTTTTAAATTCAAATATAATTTATATTGAACGCTTTCAGCAACAACACCAAAAAGGTCATTGTTTGCAGAAAGGATTTTTAATAAAATTACTAGCTCTGTATAGTAGATCAGAATATTCACCTCGAGACCACAACAAAAGCCTAAGTGTGGCGGAAGCCAACTTAGATTTCCAATAACAAAACAAAATTAAACACAATCCAGGTATTAAAAAAAATTGCTGTCAATCAAAGTTGTATTTCAATAATTAAAAAAAAGAAAAAAAAACTTTTCTCTCGATCCTGCCAGGAGTCGAACCTGGAATCTTCTGATCCGTAGTCAGACGCGTTATCCATTGCGCCACAGGACCACTTGTTGTTCTCAACTATTTACCGCAACACAACAGCCATATTGGGCTCTTTACATTGAGTGCAATCATACAAGTGTGTGAAGTATTCTCATTTAATTGGGTTTTATAAACGCAGCAACACAACACAACACAACAGATCATCATTTCGTTTCGTATCGTTTTTGTATTATTGTTGTTGTTTGTTTATCGTGTTTGCTGCTTTTGATTTTGTGCATGAAAATTGTGTTTCAAGCAAGCCTCAACCGAAATTGAAATCGTAAAGTGGGTTTTTGGGCCTTTTGTGTGAGAAAACCAAACAATAACAATAAAACAACGATATCAAAAACAAAAACAACTGAAACCAAATGAAAACATATTTTTTTTATTTTATTTATTCAGCTTCAGTTATGATGGATGGATGGATGGATGGCGGTGGGGTATGTATGTTTGTATTGTACATATGGGAACATACTGTGATAATTATGTATGATAGAAAAAGAAACCGGTTTTGAATAATTTTTATGTATGCATGAGTGTGTGTGTGTGTGTGTATGCATAGTTGTTATTATAAAAATATGATAACAAATCCAAATAAAAGAAATACATACTTGTAAATATTTATTGAATTTAATAATAACAACAAAAGCAAACACAAAAACATCAAATATTTTAAAGTTTTCGTGGTAAGGTGATAACGGTCTCTTGCTCTCTCTCTCTCTTTGTGAGGAAAAAAAAAGTGCACAGATGTGTGGAATGTTTTTGTTTTGATACACACAGTGCGTGTGTTTTATTTTCACTTTTTTTTCCTGTGCCGGCATAATAAAATGTCTAAAAAAGTAATGTCAACAAAACATGTTTTCGCATGACAAAACGTTGTTCGCATTAAATAACGCTAAATAGGCCATCATGGTATAGCAATGTTGGCTTTATATGGCAACTTTACCTTTTAAAAGTAAACCTTTTCACACCTTTTTTTTCGAAGAGAAGGTTGGGAATAGACTTCTGCAATAAAATAAAACGATTATCCGATTGTGATTCATAAATTCAAAATCGGTTTTGCATTTAGAAACGCCGATTAATCGTTTACAATAGCTTTAAAAAAACTCTAAGGCCACGTAGAATATCCACCACACCATGGTAATGCCCTGTATTTGGTGGGATCAATAGAGTGTGCTACATAATAAGCTGCTAAAACAGGGCCACACTATCTCGAGAGACCTGTGCAGACAACAATAAATTCGTTTGAATCAAGTATTGTCCGAATATGCAAACAGACACGAGGCCGTAATTTTTTAGTATAACAACGCTGGGTTGCATATTGCGGTGACAGTAAAAAACTAATTGAAAAGCAGTGGATGGAAATTTTGAACTCACCCCGCCTTATAGTCCAGACCTTGCCCCTTCCGACTACAATTTGATTCAATCTCAATGCAGAACGCTCTCACTGGAATACGCTTCACTTTAGAGTATGATATCAAATTTTGGCTCAATTCAGTCTTAACCTCAAAAAATAAGCGAATTTTTAGCAAAAAGGTGGCTAAAAAACAGGGCCTCCAATGGACAATGGACTTTGAATGTCATGTTCTTTCACAACACGTATCTTAATAATGCCTTCCGAATGACAACCTTATTGGAAAATCTTTTTCATGGCAATTTTTGCCAGAAGGCTGCTGAGGATAAGTTGCCGAAAGAATTTTATTTTTCATATTTCGTTTGGTTCGCTATGTTTGAGGTGGGAATTGAACCAGGAGCCAAGAAGGCAATGCACTAACTACCAGACAGACGGCGACGAGTTAATTTGTCTCTTGTCTGTTAATTATACGGCCAATAAGGGCATATATAGGGTGTTTTTTATAGAGGTATAGAACTTTAAGTTGCAATAAAACAACGATGGATTATTCGATTGACATGAATTTTATTTATCCGAAAGATAATCTTGTGGCATTACATTTTAAATATGATTTCTGGCATATGACCGTCACGGCTGGCGCGGCGGATGTAGTTCAATCTGGACGTCCAATTTTTAATGTTTTTTTCCAACATTTGTGGCCGTATATCGGCAATAATACCGCGAATGTTGTCTTCCAAATGGTCAAGCGTTTGTGGCTTTACCGCATAGACCAATGACTTTACATAGCCCCACAGAAAGTAGTCTAGCGGTGTTAAATCACAAGATCTTGGAGGCCAATTCACACGACCAAAACGTGAAATTAGGCGGTCACCAAACGTGTCTTTCAATAAATCTATTGTGGCACGAGCTGTGTGTGACATGTTGCGGCGTCTTGTTGAAACCACATCTCCTGGACATCATGGTTATTCAATTCAGGAATGAAAAATTTAGTAATCATGGCTCTATACGTGATCACCATTGACTGTAACGTTTTGGCCACCATCGTTTTTGAAAAAGTACGCGGACCAATGATTCCACCAGCCCGCCCATAAAGCGCACCAAACAGTCAGTTTTTCTGGATGTAACGGTGTTTCCACATACACTTGAGGATTACCTTCACTCCAAATGCGGCAGTTTTGTTTGTTGACGTAGCCATTCAACCAGAAGTGCGCTTCATCGCTAAACAAAATTCGCTTATGAAAATCGGGAACGACGGTAATCTCGTTTTGGGCCCATTCGACGAATCTACGCCTTACTTGATGATCGTTTGGCTTCAAATCTTGCACGAGTTGGATTTTGTAAGCACGCAAACCAAGATCCTTCCGCAAAATCTTCCATAAAGTGGATGGCCACAGATGCAATTCCTGTGCTCGATGGCGGATGGACTCATTCGGGTCTTCCTCAATGCTACGCTCTACAGCAGCAATAGCTTCTTCTGTACGCACCGTACAGTGTCTCTGGGGGGATGCGAGTTATCAATCAAGAGTAAACGTGGTGCGAAAACGTTCCATGGTTAATCGAATTAACTGCTCTGATGGACGATTTTGTCGACGATAAAATGTGGACGTAGTGCGCGATACGTTTTCCGCACAGAACCATTATTTTCGAAATAAAATTCCACTAAAATTGCAAGCGTTGTTCAGGCGTGAGTCTATTCATGATGAATTGCTAAACCAAACTGAGAATAAATCACTTGACAGCTGTTAAATCGGTCGCCATCTTGAAAAGTAATGCCAACTTAAAGTTCTATACCTCTATAAAAAAACACCCTTTATTTCGTTTGGTTCACTATGCCTGAGCTGGGGATTGAACCAGGAGCCAAGAAGGCAATTCACTACCTACAGGAATACGGCGACACAAAATTCCTTAATCAAGTTCCGTTCAATATGGCATAGAGATACGTGAGGGATGTAAGTCTTCTCGATCCCCGATTGCACAAAAACCAGCCGGAAACAGACAGAGAAGAGAACAATTTTGTTCAAGATTTCTGGCAAGTATTGCGTCTTGAGAGCACATCATTTATGTTCTTCCTCTAACCTTTACAAGCTATCTGCCCATCTTCGTCAGGTACAATTGCTAAACCTGCCCTCATTTAAAATTATGCTGTTAGGTTAGGTTAGGTCGGAATGGTAGCTCTGTTATCACAAAGCTCACTTGATGCCACGGGTGAACGCAGTCCCTGTACTAACCAAGTTCCACCAAAATCATGGAAAAGAAAGAAGTTGGTCAGCGCAAGGGCTGCACAAATTATGCTGTGCTTAGCTTCTCTGAAGCAATGAGTGGCTTAGCGTAGGAAGTAGGGATGCCAAGAGGGATTGATTTTTAAAAATTCCGGGATTCGGGAATATGGGAATTCCGGGATTGATTTTTAAAAATCCCATGATTCGGGAATATGGGAATTCCGGATTGACATCCCAAGTAAGGAGGTACATGGACTGCAATTGTGAGAGAATTGTGCTGAAGGCAGTTGACCTAATCTAATAGCTTCTCCTTAATAGTTATTCCTATAAGCGTGCGTGTGTGAGTGCCTTGCAAAAGTGAATGTCTTTTTGAAGGGCATTAAAAAGGGCTTTCAACACTGGCCATGAATAGTTTAAAAGCAATTGCTCTTGTAGGCAGGCAACACTTTACTTTGTTTTAATTTAAGTTTTAAAATTTTTTATTGTCGTTGTTGTTGTAGTTCTAGTTGTTATTGTTTTAAATCTAAAAGTGATTTGTAAAGGGCGCGCAATAAATTATTTATTTCCGCTTCAAAGTTTATTGACTCTATTACTGCCCCGTTTGCCCCCCCCCCCCCCGCGTTTGCATTCCATTCCACCATATTCGTGAAATGTGATTGTGATTTCATTTCTGTTCATTGTTGTTGTTGCTGTTGGAATAATTAGATTTTTTTTGCTTTGCGTTCTTTGTTCTGTTTTTAATGGAATTGTTTTTGTTATTCATTTAGAAAAAATTGATAATTTACATGGAAAATCAAATCAAATGGAATGCATTGCTGTGAATAAAATTAAAAAAAAAACTATACACCGGGGGAAAATATGAAAGAATTTACGAAGCTTTGTAAGTCACAACTCGGGGATGTACTGTTGCAGTTTGCTAGTGTAAGGTTAAGCTTCTAAACTTGCAATATATCGCCCCCTGACATATTTTTCGCATTCAATAGGGAATATAACCCATGACCTAATGAATCGTATGGCTGGCAGCTCTCTCAATTAGAGAAGATCCGAGTCAGGCATCAAACTGGCAAGAAATAACCTGAGGTTGAAAACGGCTCTTTAGAGAAGCCTCAGGGTAGGCTCACAGTACATTTCTTTATAATGAAGGTTTTCCCGAGTCCAACATATAGATTCTGTGATGATCAGAATGAATCTTTGGACCATATTCTTGGAACCTGTGAGGCATTAATGGCCAGGGTTCGAGCCTCAGGCCAGACATCAAGACAAAAAATATTTCCTCGGCGACTTCCCCTCAGCAGAATTCTGGCAAAAACTCTGAGAGTAAATAAAATTGCCATGAAAAAGTTTTTCAAAAATCTGTCGTTCGAAGCCGACTTTAAAACTGTAGGTCCCACCACTCATGTATAAAATTAACACGCACAACATAAGTGGTGTGAGAAACTAGGTCGTAATCCTGACTGGAGGGTTGTAATGACCAATTAAGTATGTATGTATCAAGGCAATAGGCTTGGAGGTAACATTATAGGGGGAGTATTACAATAGATTGTATAGTTGCAATACTAATGCACCTCTTCACCACAATAACCTCAACTCGATGTCCAACGGTGAGAGCCATATCGTTTAAGTAATACGTGAATAGTTCGTCCAGAGTGCTAAGCTCAAATGCGATGTTCTTGACAGTACGTACGACTGCCTCTGTACGTTCATCGTCTGCTTAACCAGCTTTTAATGTCTTTAACTGCGCCTGACTCTTCTGTCAAACAGTTCGTTGGAATGCCACCTTCTAACTCAATTAAAAATCTCGGTAATTTGGCTTCCAACGGTTGGTCTACAGCCAAAAGACCGCCTCTAATGCCTGACATTCATTTTACGTGTTAGGCTGTTTTATGCTTAACCATGCCGTTTGGGCACATAAACTTTCTGCTGACATAAATCCACGCAGATATTGTCGGAGGCACACCGCATATGTATGTGAGGCAGAAATCCAGTACGACGTAAAATCATGTAAATCACAGGGGTCAAGAGCATGAGACCATTTACCGTTGTGCTAAGTATATCGTCTTTAATGCCACTTTGAAGTCGCCGTAGTCTAGTAGGTAGTGTGTTGGCTTATTAGACGTAAAGCCAGGGTTCGAATCCCAAGCCAGACATCAGGCGCGAATACAAAAAGTATTTCTTAGGCGACTTCCTCTCAGCAGATTTCTGGCAAAAACTCTGAAAGTAAATAAAATTGCCATGAAAAGCATCTCAAAAATCTGTCTTTCGGAGGCGACTTTAAACTGTAGATCCCTAGCACTCATGTATAAAATTAACTTACACAACATAAGTGGTGTGAGAAACTAGAACGTTGCACAATGGGCCAATTCGACCTCCGGGTACTGTACTTGTCTTCATTGACAAGTACACGTCCTCTAACCTAACCTAACCTAATGCCCGACATTCATCTTTACGTGTTCGGATGTTGCAAGCTCGACCATGCAGTTTGTCGGAGGAACACATGGTTGTACCGGATATGTACATATGTATGTGAGGCAGAAATCCAGTACGACATGCAGTCATGTAAGCCACAGGGGTAAAGAGCATGGGCCCTTTTGCGATTGTGCTAAGTCTATCTCGTCTTTGCTGCCACTTTGTAATAGATTGTGTGCACTTCTAAATTCCGTTATTGCAACAGTTCTGCAGCTTACATAACCTAAAAAGTTACTTAAAACAACGGCTTTCCCGAAACATCTTTTTCTGTACTCTCTTCTGGATCGAAAGCCAAAAGAATCCAATGAAGTTTGCAAAGTTGAGATGAAGAATTAAAAAAAAGAACTAAAAAAAATCGCTTCCAAGTGTTTAGATTTTTCTGAGTGTATTCTGAGGGTTATCGGCTGATCTCTTAAATTTGCTGATCGATTTTAAATCTTTTGTTCGTGAGAAAAATCATGATAATCAGTTACGATTTAAAGGTTAGGTTGAGTTTTTAATTGACAGGCGCAATAATATTGTGCTTATTTAACTGTATTCCTACATATATCTGGTTGCCAGTATACAGTCACAGGAAAAAGTCTACATACACCGTTAAATGTAGACTTTTTTCCTTTCTGTTTAAGCAGTCGATTGATATACTGCCTATACAATTTAGACCTAGTAAGAGTGTGTCATTAAAGCACAATATTTTCGCGGTCTAGGGTTTGTTAGCGTGCTATAATAGATAGATAACAAGAGGTTAGGGTATCCCAATAATCATGAGGGAATTGATTTGGTAGGGTGTTAATCAGTTGTTATACGTTATCCGGATAGTAGTTATAGATACCTTGCTTAGGCTAGGTACCCTAGCATTGTTTATGGCCAATAACACACCCCGAAACTCACTGTCGTTATCAGGCGGGCGAAAAGGTATTCTAAAATTAACTTTGTAAGTCACACTTGGACTTACTGTTGCAGTTTGATAGCGTAGGGTTAGGTCAGGTTAGATTAGAGGACGTGTACTTGTCAATTAAGACAAGTACAGTACCCGGAGGTGGAATGGACCCATTGTACAACGGCCTAGTTTCTCACATTCTCACACCACTTATGTTGTGTGTGTTAATTTTTATACATGAGTAGTGGGACCTACAGTTTAAAGTCGACTCCGAACGACAGATTTTTGAGAAACTTTTCATGGCAATTTTATTTACTCTCAGAGCTTTTGCCAGAAATCTGCTGAGAGGAAGTCGCCAAAATAATACTTTTTGTATTTTGTCTTGATGTCTGACCTGGGGCTCGAACCCTGGCTTTACGTCTAATAAGCCAACACACGACCCACTAGACTACGGCGTAGGGTTAAATTGTTGAAGTTTAGAACCGCCCATGTCCACTTCCACAGACTCCCTAGCGCTGACAATGTCAGAGGACCAGTCCTACCTGCTTGGAATTGTAATATGAAATCCCCTATCAAAGATAGAACTCTCAGAGTGCTTACAAAGAACAATTTGCCAAGGTGAGGGCACATTAAGCCGCATTACAACATATGGTTGACCGGTTGCCTGGTCAGTAATTTAAATGGAAGCCCATTAAACAGAACAAATAGGGCTTCTGTAAGGGAGAGCGCTTAGAGAGAACAGTTTGCCATTGTGAGAGCACATTACAACATGTGGTGCTCGTTGCCTGGTCAGTAATTTAAACGGAAGCCCATTAAACAGAGCAAATAGGGCTTCTGTAAGGGTAGAGCTCAAAAGGATCTGTAATCTGTTGCAAAAGGCTTCGTATTGTAAAATTTTATTAAGAAACGTCGTCCTCCAGACGACCCCATTTATTCCAGAAAGTGTAAATTGAAGAGCTTTGCACCTACGCTCATGAACTGTGAATTCAATCGTATCGAATTTGAACATGTTTTTCTCTCTTACATAACCCAACTTAATCCTAATGGAGTCTCCGCTTCAAATTCCCTAAACTTTGCACACATGTTCGCTTGTTAACCCTGCCATAACACCACTATTGGGGCACTCTGACTTTACATTAATAAAAGAAACGAAGAAAGGGAGAGAGGGAGGGAGAGCAAAGATAGTAATTATGATCAGCAAATAATGGCTGTTTAACTGTAAAATCTCTTAGAAAATCTTTACTTTCATTTTTAATCAATCAATTACAGTTACTCAACAAATTATAATCGGAAAAACCAGGAACAAGAGAGAAAAGAAAAACACAAAAACCCATGAAAGAAGAAACCACACACACAACAAAAATTCTCTACAAATTGGAGAATTAATAACGAAATTAAGTAGTAAATAAAACAACAACAACAACAACAACAACAACAACATAAACAGCAAATACACCAACAAACAAGAAACTTTACCCGAACCTACGCCAATAGAGATGATATTGTCGTGCCGTTGTTGAAATAGGAAACGAAATACAGGTGTATGTATGCATGTATGTGTTAAGTAAGTTTGTTTCAATTTACGAGAGTGCGTAAGGTCTTCGGTTGTTTTCAATGTATTTGTATAGGCAAATAAAATAACAACAACAACAAACAGAGTCAATGTCTGCGCATAATTCGGGTCCCTTTTGTAAGGCAACGTCATAGGAAGACCGCAAAGGCTACAATAATAACAATAACACACACATACACAGGACAGATAAAAAAAATATAGAACGACAAGGATCTTAAAAAGTAGAAGAAAAAAATTTACAAGACAAATAGCCGATGACTGAAATCAAGCCATCATAGTAGTTCGTTTGCTTGTCTTCGTCTTGTTGCTCGTTATCGTTTATTGAGGAGGAATTACACTCTCATTGTGGCTTTCATTTGAAATGTTCTTTATTTGTTGTTGTTCTTGTATCATGTAAAAATACTTGTAATTCAAGGGAAATAATGAAAGAGAGAGAGTGAGTGAGGGAGCAAGCGAGAGGGAGTGCAAATGGTAAATAAAATAAAGTAATGTAGGGGAAGAAATATAAAACAACTTTAAGAAGTCTCTGGGCAATTTGTTTGTCTATCTTGCTTGTTATCTCTGTACTTTATGTCTGGGAAATAGGGAGAGAAAACACAAAATATATACATATACACTCACGCGCACAGTGGGTTTGAAGTATTAAAAATAGAAGCTAGCATGACTTAAGGAATAATTCCTTAATAATTCCTTCAAATAATACTGGACATTAAACTAAATTGATATAAAACTGCCCATGTTTAGGACTGACATTTATGTTATCATATATCATATTAAGGCTACTAAACCTAGCTTTTCACGCCACCCATGTTGTTTGTGGTCATTTTATCCATGAGCGGTGAGACCTTCAGTTTTAAAAAAATTTTTCTTGGCATTTTACTTTTACTCTCAGAATTTTTGCCAGAAATCCGCTGAGAGTAAGTAGCCCAAGAAATATTTGTTCACAAACTGGAATTTGAACCAGGTGATCGCTTGTAATAAGCCAACATATCACCTACTAGACTACGGCGACTTCTCATCTACATACGCCTTAACACACTACAACGATTTATGATCACTTCGAGATCTACGAAGTATTCCGCTGCAAGGAATTGCCACTCACTGAGATTTTATAAAAATTTGTTTTTAATCTCCCTTATCAGACCAATTCTACTTTACTCTGCCCCTGTGGACTAAAGAGCTCTCTAGTAAACCTGGGACCCAGACGCTGTTTCAGATTAAATAGAAAATACATATTTGAATTGTTTTGCCACATATGCCTTGACATATACTTGCGATATGAGCTCGGAAGCGATAGGCAACTGATCTTAATTTTCATTGACAAATCATCTTCAGCGACAAGGCTCATATTGCTAGAAGAATGGGTACACGAACAAACAAAATTGTCGAATATGTCCACATGAGCTCCAAAAGTGTTCAATATATTCCCAAACAGCCACTGTTTAAGGGGGATTTTATATTGGCTGTCATCATCGCTCCATATTACTTTGGCAAGGCTATTACTTTCAAGGGCGTCCGCCATAGTTCGATGATTACAAACTTATTTTGGCTTGAATTGTACTTTCTTCGCATCAAAATGTAGTTTCATCAAGACGGCACTACTAGCCACACACCTCATGCCACATTGGCTATTCCGTACAAACGATTTGAGAGCATGACCATCTCAAGTGGATGTGATGTGAACTGGTTTTGGTCCCGTTTGACTTTTTCTTGAAGGGTTTTCTTCTTATTTCTGTGCTAATAAGCCACAAACCACAGCGATACTCAAAGCCAGTATTGCCTATGCCATCGAACAAATTCAGCCTGATTTATGAGTCAGAGTCTTTGAAAATTGAACATTTCGTTTGCAGGCATTAAGTGGTCGTCGTGATCTAGTAGATTGGCTTATAAGACGTGAGGGCACGGTTCAAACCTCAGGTCATACATCTCAAATAAAACGAAATAAAAAAATATTTATTCGGTGACTGCTTCTCAGCAGATTTCTAGCAAAAACTCTGAGAGAAAAATAAAATTGCCATGAAAAGGTTTCTCAAAATCCTGTTATTTGGAGTCCACTTTGAACTGTAGGTCTCGAAGCTCATGTATAAAATTAACATACACAACGTAAGTGGTGTGAGAGGCTAGGTCTTAACCCTGGCTGAAGGGTTGTAATGGTCACTTATGTATGCATTTATGTCCGTGCACCTGCCACATATTGACATCAATAATAGGAAGCGCTTATTGAAAGACCCAATATATTGTACGTATGCTTATTTCAATTCAATTATCACAATTTAGCAACTTTGTAGTGGGATTAGACGTTTCATAACGGCTTGCCAAACGTCACTGAATCGAAAATGTCAACACAGTTTTACATTCCCAGCTGACAGACAGCACAGAGTCTGTTAGTCGGATTGCGATAGGAGATGATGCAGCTAAAAAACACAAGGTTACACAGAAAAACTTTTTGTTAACATTTTATTGAAAAAAAAAAAAAAAAAAAAAAAAAAAAAAAAAAACAAGCTGTTCTGGCTCATTAAAATCAAAGTTGTTACCTACACTCACTCTACAGCCACTGTGCACAGCCCTTCTTGTATTCATGCATAGTTGATGTGTGTAACAAATTTTCTGTGTTTTGTCTCTACACAACAACAACAACAACAATTCTTATCTATTTAAGTAAGACCATCATCATCATCATCGTGTTTTTACACTTTATTTGCTTCTAAAGAATATTTTTTTTCTTTCGATTTTATTTTTCCTTTCGTTTCAGTTTTCATAACTGATTATACTATACTGTTGGCGTCACTAAGTCAAAATCCATATGTACATACATACATATGTAATGGGATAAAGTAATTGAAATTAATAACTCACTCACTCTCTATTTCTATGTCTCTCTCTCTCAAACACAATCTCCCTCATGCATGCATGCAAACACTATAACTAGTAACAATAGAATATATGTTTGCATGTGTATGAGAAATTTTCTTACTGTTCTTGCATTTGTTTTGTTTCCTTGTGCTCTCTTCTTTTCTGTTACTGCATTAAAATGCAACCATTATTGTTGTTTTTTATTGTAAATATTTAAATGAAATGAAAGAAAAACAACAAACGAGTAAAATAACCGAAGTAAACTGCAACAAAATTAACGACTAGAACAATACAGAGAGACAAAAAGAGAGAGAGAGGCGCAATATATTTCATGTGGTGTAGGTTAGGAATACGAACGCAGTGATACAAGCGAAAAGAAAAAAAAAAAATACACACAGTAAAAGAGTAAAAAAAAAAAGAAAAACAACATAACCAGCCCCCTTGAATAACAAAATATTAAAAGGAAAAGAAAAAATATACAAACTTACGACTATACTTTATGTACGCTCCCTACAGTAAAGGATAAAACAAATCACCTCACAATCAAATTAGTTAGGGTTACGTCATCTCCCCTTTGCCTATATGGTGAAAGTAAGGGTCACGTTTAAACACTGATTGTAACAAAATTCCTTAACGATTCTGTAGATTGTCTTTTATTTTAGCTTTCACTGTATATGCATGCATGCATGCCTGCCTGCCTAATAATAAACAGAATAACAACAGCTGCAACAACAACAACAACAACAACAAACACAAATAATAACTTTCTTATTATTTTGCATACATGCACTGTCAAATCGTAGTACTCGGCTCAGCTCGGCTTGTACTACCTTCGTCTATAGCCAGTCTTCTTCTTATCATGTTTCTGTTACATATCTATTTATGTTGTTGTTTTGTTTGCCTTTTTTTGTTCTTCTTTTCGTTTGACAGACAGTTAAATGCAAAAAAAAAAACAAAAACTCAGACTGTCAGTCTGAAAAATAGAAATTAGTAACTGCATGCATACGGGCCTGCATAGTATAAGTATGTAAGTATGTATGTGTGTAGCTGTGAAACTGTGTTTATTCTTGTTCTCACATGACGCATGAAGGAAGTGAAAAGCAGGGAGAGAACATGCAAAAATGCACTTGAGTTCTTGCATGTACTACGCATACTGTTACACACACACACACACACGCTCATACACACATGTTCTTCAAACTATAACTACCACCAGTCAATTACGCTAGAGAAGCTACACACATTTTATTGATGTTATTAGAGTTGCCATAGTATAATTATTTAGAACTCTTTAAAGGGAACTTAGACAAATCGTACGACATGTCAGGTTTTTGTGTAGAAGAGAGAGTTTACGTGTAAACGTCAATTGAATTTGTACCTTCACAACGCTCAAGATTTACAAAGCCGTTGATATACTGATTGAGTGCTGGATCAATAGGCATTCAATGCTTATTTTTCAAAGTAGTGAAGCAGTTTATTTCTCAATTGGTTATAGGGTTACATGGCGGACCCTCCTTTACGGATAAGGTCCCACTTACGGTAGCGTTTAGGTCCATTGTAGTACCATAATTAATATCCAAACCCGTGGATCAATTTAAGGTGCTCCTTTTAAGGACTGATGTGGATCAGTAGAGTTGGCAATATTGAGCAGCGTACCTTTTTGCTAACAATGAAGTTGTGACTTTCTGTATAACGACCGGATAATGCCTGGTCCTGTAAAATGTTGGAGATTATGAGCTCTAGACCCTGCCAACCCTGCCCAGTTCATCAGCAATGCTGTTTCCCATGATATTTCTAAGTTTGATGTGAAATATTCTGATAAAATCCTCGACATTCATAAGCCAGGGCGGATGTTCGTTTGAAATTTAATCGTAGCCTGAGTGGCCGAGTATACCAAAAGATTTTCGTGGAAAATTCCACCATCCAACAAGCATTGCAGTGCTTTTAAAATGGCCATGATCTGCCCCTGGAAAACACTACAGCGCTTAGGCTAGTTTAATACCACAGACCCAACCCATATTAGCTACGAAAACTAACGAAATTTTCGCAAATTCAGTTCGATGAATTTAGAAGTGGTGGTGAAATATCCATGGCACATGGGAAAAGCAACTGTTTGGTGTGTATAATAATCTGGGGAGCTATAATTGCCTTGAAAATTAACTTCAGACATGACCGTTTAATTACAGATATTTTTGATTTGAAATTGAACATTAAAAACTACATGATATGTGGTTTCAACAAGACCTTGCCACGAGCTACAAACACGAACGATTTTGATTTTATTGCAAGAGAAGTTTCCAGAAAGAGTTGATCATGTGATTTACAGTTGTTAGACTTGGCTATGTCTACGCTGATAATCCTTTAACGTTCGAGCATTTGAAAACCTACAATCGTCAAGTTATCGCCGAGATGCCAACCGAAATGTGCGATAAAAGAAATAAAAGGTCCAAGCATTATAATGAAATCGAAAGTTTCACTGAAATCATGTTTTTTTTTAAATTTTTTTTTTGTCTTTATGTGTGATCAAGACTTGTGATCCACTTTTATTACGTTTAATCTGATCGTCAAAATATAAACCTTGTGCTCCATTCACTTTCCCTTTCAAAATTTCATAAGAAATTAATTTCCTTCTTTTTTTTGCCATACTGGCAACACTGTTTAAAAAATATTTGCATGCACTTGCACTTACAATTTCCACGCACAAATTTGCAAATGAAAATCTCAACATAGGGGCGTTTGCATTGGTATTGTGGTGGTTTAAAAACATAAAGGCCTACTAATGACGTCAATTGCCAAAAGGCAGCCCCAAACACATAACACACACATACACAAAAAGTGAGAAAAATCATAGAGTCAATGTGAGAAAAGCAAACAAAAAAAAAAGAGAAAAAGGAACAGGGTAGACAAGCAGACAAGAGATGCTCGCTAGCAAATGTTTGATGTCAAGAGCATAAATGGCATTAAAAACGGGCAAAAGACAAAAACAGAGAAAAAAAACGATAAAAATTACGTTAAGAAATGTAAAAAATGCAATGCACCAACCAACACACCCTCAAAGCACAAGCACGCACATAATTTCTGTGTGTTGTTTGTACTCTTTGAGAGGACAAAAAGAAACCAAAAACTCTCTCTCTCTCTCTCTGTTAGTTGGCCAGAGAATTGAGTAATAAAATAAAAGAGAGAGTGCGAGGCATGTTTTAGAAAAAGAGAAAAAATAATAGAAAAAGGAAAACCAACCCAAATGAAACGAAACGCAATGCAACACAACACAACGCATTGGGTATTTGAAAAATAGAGTTGCGATGTTTTCCCTTTCAACGAAGCAGACGGCGACTGCAGCCATTAACATTTTAACACAATAACAATTGATGAGGCGACAACGACTAGAAGACTTCGTGTTTGTTCTCCCCGCAACCAAGCATACAAATGTATGCGTGTGCTGCTTTCATTAATGCTAGAGTGGCGAGACGACTCTACAATTGCAACAATAAAAACAAGAACGCCTTTGCCTATAAGAGACACGATGATGATGTTGTTACAAATTTACGAGTAAAATTAAATGGCAAAGTGGAGTTGAAAACGAAAACCAAACGAAGCAGTGATAAAATTAAATTGTTGTGGTTATTGTTGTCTACCATAATAATGGTTGGCTTGTCTATTTCCTTTTGTGTTCTATGCTGGCTCACAGTAGTGTTGTTTAGTGCAATGCAGTACAGAGAACACCAATACTATAACACAGCGTATAATGCAGTTGCCAGTTTTGTTTTATTTTTTTGTGCATGTTTTTGTTGTTGATTTATTTATTTTTATTGCATTTGTAATTCTATTTTTATTACTCCACTGACAGTGTTTTATTTGCAGTTTTATATGCATGTGTGTTGTGCTTGTTTTTCTTCTTTTTTTTGTGCATCTTCTTCGCCATTTTCCAAATGCCTTACTTGCCATTTTGCATTGTCAAAGTCAAAGTTTCAAGTGTTTAGAACAGACGGCAGCCAGTGATCAATTGATTTCAAATGTTATTTAAGACGAAAAGGAATAAAATTGTGTTTTCTTTTTTTAAATGTCGTACAGATAAGATACTTCTTTAGAGTTAACCTATAATATACGAATTAACATTTTTTTTACTGATTGAAGAAGTTCACATATTTTAATCAATTCAGCTAGCTGAATAAGTCTAAAATCTGTGTTTTTATTAAATAAATTCAAAAATATTAATATGCCCTCCACATTAAACACATTCAGCCAGCGGAATTGATATTAAATTCAAGATTTGTTTCAAAATTGATTAAAAATAAAGGAAATTATAAGTTTTTAATAAATTCAGCTTGCTGAATTAAAGCAAAATCAGTATATTTTATAAATGCCATCAATACTTTCCCACAGGAGTCATGTTCTTGATATTCAGCTAGCTGAATTGTTGCAAAAGATTAATTCTGTAGTGAAATGTTTTAGTAAACATATAATTAGCAACATACAAATTTCTTCGTCTTGCTGAATTGTCATATAATGGAAGATTTGTTAAATTTTTTTTATAAAACTAACAAAATTCAATAAAATACAAATTCAGCTAGCTGAATAGGCTATAAATTATAATTAAATGCAAGATTGCTTCAAAATTTTTATATAACCTTCATATTAACCATATTCAGCAAGTTGAATTGATGTAAAGTTAAAAATTTAAACATAAAGTCGTTCATAAAATGCATAAATCCATATTTTAAACAAATTCAGCTTGCTGAATTCACCATTCACTAGAATGTTTGTAAAAAATTGTTTAACGAAATAAGGAAATTCAAAATGTTAACTTATTCAGCTAGCTGAATAGGCATTAAAACACATTTATTTGCTGATTTTCTTCAAAATTTGTATATATCATGGTATCATTGTTATTTAATCAAATTTAAACTAATTCAGCTAGCTGAATATGCCTTAAATTATAATTATTTGCTGATTTCCTTCAAAATTTGTATATATCACACATATTAACGATACTCAGCAAGCTGAATGGGTATTTAATCAAATTGAAACTAATTCAGCTAGCTGAATAGGCCTTAAATTATAATTATTTGCTGATTTCCTTCAAAATTTGTATATATCACTCATATTAACGATATTCAGCAAGCTGAATTGGTATTTAATTAAAATGAAACTAATTCAGCGAGTTGAATAGGCTTTAAATTATATTTATTTACTGAGTTGCTTCAAAATTTTTACATATCATTCATGTTAGCGATATTCAGCAAGCTGAATTGGCGTTAAATTCAAATTTTATGTTACATTTGTTAGCAATTATGTAATTAACAATATTTCAGTTTATTCAGCTAGCTGAATTCGTCTTAAATTTAAAGAGTGCAAGTATATAAGCAAAAATATTAACAAAAAAAAAAATCTAAAAAAAAGCAACACGCTTAATGCAAGTACGCCAAGAATGCAGTGTGGCACTTTGCACGCACACATATTTTCATATTTTTTTGCGAAAAAAAAAAAAAACGAAAACGAAACTTCATGTCCATATAACCCACTAACCGGTTCCACTGAAGCAAATCGTCAGCCAAGGCATATGGTTTGTTGTACGTTTGCAATGTCGTTTCTTGTGTTTTCGTTTCAGTTTTCAGTTTTTTCTCTTCGTTTTCGTTTTCATGTTCATGTTCTTGTTGTTTTTGTTTCTTTTTCTTTTATCAAAAGCAAGCCAGTCAGGCTGCATAAATTTACAATCAACCGCCGGCCATACATATTCGGCCAGTTCAAGAGTCGTGCAGTAGTGCAGGAGGCAACGTTGAAAATGGTTTTGTTTTCAATATGATGACTTGACTAGTTTTCGTGTTTGGTCGTCGTTTGGTTGTTTAGTGGGTTGTTGGGCAACTTGCTTGTGGTTGTTGTTGTTGTTTTTGTTTTTTGGTTCACAAGTATATTGTTTTACGATTAAAATCCTTTCAAGGACCCATACCAACTTTAAACTTGATTTTCATTTTTATGGCAACAGGGCATGTGGTGGCATGGCATAGTGGGCAACGCTAAACGTAAATAAAAGAGAATGACTTGAGAAAAGTTTCCCAAAATATCTGAGGCTCTGTAAAAGACTTGATGACTTCAATGAATGAAGAAAACTGCACGTGTAGGTCATCGTTTGCTTGTGGAATTATACGGTGAGCATGCTCACCCAAGAACTCATTGTAGGGGTGGGGGGTAATTTGCGCGTTTCAAAAAAATGCTGATATTGACCGCGAACCCAAAGAGGGTTCCGGGTGGGTGGACAGCCATTAGGCGTGACTCGTAGCCTCAGATGGAACCCCATAACAAACGATCACGAAGTGTAATGCAACATACGTTCGTTTTTAACATATGAAAAGCAGTGCAAATGCTTATCTAAATTAAATTACCGTTCGGCAATGGCTCTCACTCGTTTTCATACCGTAAAAACGTACGTATAAACGTCCGTGAACGTTTGTCTAATTCTACCTTTGCTTTCGTGTGCAGCTTTTGGTCAGTTGGCTGGATTGGGCCTCACTTTTTGCAGGTGAGGAGCCAGAATTGTACTGACTATGAACGAAGTTCTTGTGGCCTCAACTGGATGATATGGATCTAGACGATATGTGGTTTCAGCCAGATGACGTCATTTGCCACAATGCTGATGCAAACATCAATTTATTTTAGCAGCGATTTCTAGAACAAATTATCTTAAAAAATTCTTATAATGGGTGATTTTTTAAGAGCTATAGGAAAATTTCTAATGAAAAACCACATAAAATTCAGAAAAATGCATGAAATCTTTATTTGAATCGATAGTACGTTCCATATAATTTAATGTTTGAAGATTATTTCGCCTCAAATGATCCATCCACTTAGTTCAATTTTGGCATACTCTTTCCAACATTTCGGCCGGTATCTCACGAATAAATGCTTCAATGTTGTCTTCCAATGCGTCAATTGAAGCGGGCTTGTCTGTATAGACATGAGCTTTAACATAGCCCCACAAAAATTGGGCTAAATACGTTAAATCGCACGATCTAGGTGGCCAATTGACCGGCCACGAACGTGAAATAAAATGTTCACCGAACTCGCCTCTCAATAAGTCCATTGTTACGCGTGCTGTGTGGCATGTGGCACCGTCTTGTTGAAACCACATGTCATGCAAGTCTTCATAAAGGGTGTTTTTTTATAGAGGTATAGAACTTTAAGTTGGCATTACTTTTCATGATGGCGACCGATTTAACAGCTGTCAAGTGATTTATTCTCAGTTTGGTTTGGCAATTCATCATGAATAGACTCACGCCTGAACAACGCTTGCAATTTTAGTGCAAATTTTATTTCGAAAATAATGGTTCTGTGCGGAAAACGTATCGCGCACTACGTCCACATTTTATCGTCGACAAAATCGTCCATCAGAGCAGTTAATTCGATTAACCATGGAACGTTTTCGCATCACGTTTACTCTTATTGATAACTCGCATCCCCAGAAGAAGCTATTGCTGCTGTAGAGCGTAGCATTGAGGAAGACCCGAATGAGTCCATCCGCCATCGAGCACAGGAATTGGTTCTGTGTCCATCCACTTTATGGAAGATTTTGCGGAAGGATCTTGGTTTGCGTGCGCTTACAAAATCCAACTCGTGCAAGATTTGAAGCAAAACGATCATCAAGTAAGGCGTAGATTCGTCGAATGGGCCCAAAACGAGATTACCGTTGTTCCCGATTTTCATAAGCGAATTTTGTTTAGCGATGAAGCGCACTTCTGGTTGAATGGCTACGTCAACAAACAAAACTGCCGCATTTGGAGTGAAGGTAATCCTCAAGTGTATGTGGAAACACCGTTACATCCAGAAAAACTGACTGTTTGGTGCGCTTTATGGGCTGGTGGAATCATTGGTCCGCGTACTTTTTCAAAAACGATGGTGGCCAGAACGTTACACACAATGGTGATCGGTATAGAGCCATGATTATTAACTTTTTCATTCCTGAATTGAATAACCATGATGTCCAGGAGATGTGGTTTCAACAAGACGCCGCAACATGTCACACACAGCTCGTGCCACAATAGATTTATTGCAGGACACTTTTGGTGACCGCCTAATTTCACGTTTTGGGACCTGTGAATTGGCCTCAAAGATCTTTTGATTTAACACCGCCAGACTACTTTCTGTGGGGCTATGTAAAGTCATTGGTCTATGCGGTCAAGCCACAAACGCTTGACCATTTGGAAGACAACATTCGCCGTATTATTGCCGATATACGGCCACAAATGTTCACAAATGGAAAAAGTCATCGAAAATTGGACGTCCAGATTGGACTACATCCGCGCCAGCCGTGGCGGTCATATGCCAGAAATCATATTTAAAATGTAATGCCACAAGATTATCTTTTGACCAAACTGAAGATGTTTGACAGTGAAACCAAAACACGAAACGTGTGCGAGCTGTTTAAACCAGTGTTGCCAAAAAGATAATTAAAGCTAAAAAATCACCCGTTATTAGCTGACCAACAAGACCATACGATTTATTTTCTTTGGAGTTTTTAGGAAATCTCGAGTTTATGCTTGGAAACCAAAAACGATTCTAAGGTTCAACACCACATCGTCGAGATTTCGGTGAAAAATCACGAAAAATTTTAAGAAAAAATGCTAGAAAATTGAAGAAACCCTGGCCAAGACTCGCTTGCATTAGAATATGCTCACCATAGCAGAGACAGTTTCAGGCATCCATCGCTTTATCGCAAACCCTACCGAAGGAAAGGAAGAAATTCTATAATCTTCTCTAATCAGGCATGACATGACCACTCTCCACCACCTGATTACAAGATGGATTGACCCAAAAAAAAAAAGAAAGAAATGTCTCAAGGAAGGCCTAATTGATCACTCACTCCATCCGATCCCACCAGCTCAAACCTGTTGCCAGCCACACGCTTCCCATTGTAGAAGAGTTTTCATGGGCAGAAAACTGAAAATTAGTCGCGAAATCCTTTTCTTTTTAGTTTGTTCTGGAAAAAATTCCTTGAAATCTTTACAAATTTCTAACACTTTAAATGAACTGGCAACTCTCGGTGGCACGCTATCTTTCTTCCTCTCCTTTCTTTTGCCAAATGTTTGCGTGTGTCTCTTTCTCTCTTTCGTTTTCGATTTTGTTTGGAATTTAAAACAGAAAAACGAAACATTGTTTTGGTTTTTGTTGGTGGGGTTCATTGGTTGGCAAGTCGGCTGACTATGAACGCACATACGTTCGTACGTACATGCATGCATGCATGTATGACTGACTGGTAGGCTGTCTATTTAAAATAGCAACTAGAATGCTCTTGTTGTTGCCAGTGTTGTTGTATTATTAGCTTATTTTGTGCGATTAAAAAATAAAAAAAAAAACCTTACACGAGAGGTACTCACTCGCATGTATGTTGTGCATGTGTCTTGTTACTGTTGTTGTTGTAGCTGCTGGTTGCATTTGTAGTTGGCATTTTTTAAGTTTTTCCTCTTTTTTCTTTCTACCGTCTGTCTGTCTGTGTGTATTCTAAAAACACAAGAGATTTTTTTTGCAGGTTCACTTTGTTGTTGTTTCAGTCATAGAAACAGACAATGAAAACAAAAGGAAAGAGAAAAAAGAAACAAATAAAATCTGCAAAACTTGACAAATGAAATGTTGAAGAAACATTTTAAAGAAAAAAAAAAAAAAAAAAAAAAAAAAGAACAAAAGAATGCCGTACACAAGTTAAGGGTTAATGACAAAGAAAATGGGTTTCTAAGTACAGCGAGTTTGCTAGTTGGCAACGCTAAACTTTACTTTTTATTTTTTATAAAATAGCAACAACAACATTGTTGCATTCCTTCTATTACTTCGCCTGCCAGCTGCAGTTATTTTTGCATTTTCCCATGTAGGATAGGTCAAGGTGGGAGGCCGTGGCAATTTTATTAAATCAACCATCACTTGAGGACTTACACCAATCAAGTACAATACCATCTGAAGCGGTAACGCTGAGATAAACTGATAAGTCCCGGTTAATAGCTTTTAACAATCAATATCAGGGATTCGCATTGACCTCAGAATAAAATTGAAAACATGCTTGAAAATTCAATGATAACTCCTTTAGGCAATCAATAAAAAAGCAAGGCAAATGACCAATCGAGTCCTTTTCAAACGGTTGTCAATCTCTGCACAAATCAGTTGCAAGTAAGCAAAATCTATTCGCATGCCTACCCGCTGGATAGGGAACCGTGAGAATAAATACCGGGACAGAGATGTCCTTATCATCGAATTAAAGCGCTTTATATCCACTTTAAGTCAGAAGAGCCTGGGAACAAAGCAAGTTTCTTTCTAATGTCAAAGTTTTTCAACGGCCTAACGAAGCCTGTATCTCTGCACATGAGTGAATTGATATTCGTTAGGAGTGTGCCTGCTCTATACGAAATTGCTTACAGAAAACTATTAGGAGAGTTGTAGCAGTCACAGTCGTAGTAGTATAGTATGTTCGCTTATTAGACGAGAGCCTGTTATTCAAATCCCCAGCTCAAATATCTCCAACTACACGAAATATGAAATATGATAAAAAAATGTATGGCATCGACCAAAAAAATGCAAGTCATTACTGAAAAAAATGGAAGTCATCGACTAAAAAGATGTAAGTCTGCGATAAAAAAGGCAAGTCATCTACAAAAAAATGCAAGGCATTCATTAAAAAATGCAAGTCATTCTTTGGAAAAATGCAAGTTATCGCTAAAAAATGGAAGTTATCGATCAAAAAATTGGAAATCATCGACCACAAATGCAAGGCATTCATTAAAAAATGCAAGTCATTCTTTGAAAAAAAAAAAAAAAAAAATGCAAGTTATCGACCAAAAAGTGCAAGTTATCGTTAAAAAATGGAAGTTATCGATCGAAAAATTGCAAATCATCGGCAAAAATGCATGTCATCGATCGAAAAATTGCAAGTCATCCATTAAAAAAAATGCAAGCATCGACTAAAAAATGCAAGGCATCGGCCAAAAATATGCAAGTCATCGGCAAAAATGTGCGAGTTATCGACCAAAAAATGCGAGTCAACGACCAAAAAAATATGCTTCAGTGCTGACTGAGGATTTTAAGCGTTATTAGCCGATACCTACAGTGCTTGCTGGATGTCAGCTTTCTGGAAAATGTTGCATACAATGCTGAAACCCATCACCATTTAAGTATTTCGGCTAGAGTTTCATTATTGCCGATAGCTTTTTATTTTTTGCTTTTTAGCTGGGTTTAGGGCTCTTAAACTTATCGCGAAGGCAAGTGAACAAATAAATGTCTGCCGTGTATACAGTATTGTTCGAAACCTAAGCAACTTTTTCCCACTAAGTAATAATAGACTCATATCTTTTCTCTAAATAAATTTATAGAAAATATTTATTTTATTTACTATTACACAATGTGCCTATAACCTAAAAATAACAACACAAATTAAATTCCATTTCTTTGGAAGTTATAATAAAATAAAAACAAAATTAACTTAAAAATTCGCTGTTCAAAACCTAAGCAACTTTTAATATTTGGTATGATATCCTTTATTTCTTACGACCTCAGCGCATCTTTTGGGCATAGATTCAATAAGATTTGATAGAATAGATGTTGGTATAGCTTCCCACTCTGATTTTAGACAGTTCATCAACTCCTGTTTATTCTTAAAGCGTCGAGTTCCAAGTCTCCGTTTTGAAATGCCGAAGAGGTTCTCTATGGGATTCAAGTCTGGCGATTGAGGTGGCCAATCCAAGACTTGAACCCCATTAGCAGATAAGCAATCGTTGACCAACCTCGGTGAGTGTTTTCGGTCATTGTCACGTTGAAACACCCATCGAAGTGGCATTTCCCACTCAGCATAGTTAACCACGTGAGTGGCTAAAATGACTCTGTAAACAAAACGGTCCATTTTTGTTTGAATTTCTACAAAGGGACCAATACCACTGGCCGAAAAACAAGTCCAAACCATCACATTGCCGTCTCCATGCTTTCCTTTTGGAAGCTTCATGCCATTTAAGAAGCCTATGCTGACTAAGAAGCATTTAAAAAAGAGGTCGATCTGATTGATTGCAACGTAGTCTCTGATTTTCTCAACTTTTTGTTTGTTTTATGTTGGATTTTGCTAGAGTACATATGGATTGGACTATATCCAAATGGAGAACTGTTTTGTTTAGTGATGAATCTAAATTTAACTTACTAAATTTAGATAGAGTTTGCCATGTGAGAAGACCAAAAGGAAAGCGGCTACATACTCGGTACTCAAAAGCCACAACATGGAGACGGCAATGTGATGGTTTGGACTTGTTTTTCGGCCAGTGGTATTGGTCCCTTTGTAGAAATTCAAACAAAAATGGACCGTTTTGTTTACAGAGTCATTTTAGCCACTCACGTGGTTAACTATGCTGAGTGGGAAATGCCACTTCGATGGGTGTTTCAACGTGACAATGACCGAAAACACTCACCGAGGTTGGTCAACGATTGCTTATCTGCTAATGGGGTTCAAGTCTTGGATTGGCCACCTCAATCGCCAGACTTGAATCCCATAGAGAACCTCTTCGGCATTTCAAAACGGAGACTTGGAACTCGACGCTTTAAGAATAAACAGGAGTTGATGAACTGTCTAAAATCAGAGTGGGAAGCTATACCAACATCTATTCTATCAAATCTTATTGAATCTATGCCCAAAAGATGCGCTGAGGTCGTAAGAAATAAAGGATATCATACCAAATATTAAAAGTTGCTTAGGTTTTGAACAGCGAATTTTTAAGTTAATTTTGTTTTTATTTTATTATAACTTCCAAAGAAATGGAATTTAATTTGTGTTGTTATTTTTAGGTTATAGACACATTGTGTAATAGTAAATAAAATAAATATTTTCTATAAATTTATTTAGAGAAAAGATATGAGTCTATTATTACTTAGTGGGAAAAAGTTGCTTAGGTTTCGAACAATACTGTATGCGGCATCAGTCTCTCTAGACCAATAAGTAACTGTGGTATTTACAAAGACGTCAGTAGCTTTGATAGATGAAGTTAGCTTGTTTTTGAAAGCTTTTATTCACTTTTCTGAGCAACGCTGGTTGCTGCAGTTTTTGTATCTCGAATTTCAAGAGACTTATTATTGCAATATTTCATTCACTGCATATTTTATCCACTCTTCATTGGGTGTTACTGACTGTTTGAACAACACTTTGACAAGTTCGAGAATCGTTTTTGGGAAACCAATAAAGGAGCAAGGAATTTCTATACACTTTTGTTTTGAAAATCTTTGGAAATCCATAAATTTGTTTTCAAGCCTTTGGGTTAGGCTAGGTTAGAGGACGTGTACTTGTCAATTAAGGCAAGTACAGTACCCGGAGGTCGAATTGACCCATTGTACAACGTCCTAGTTTCTCACACCACTTATGTTGTGTGTGTTAATTTTATACATGAGTGCCAGGGACCTACAGTTTAAAGTCGACTCCGAACGACAGCTTTTTTTGAGAAACTTTTTCATAGCATAGCCGTCTAATAAGCCAACATACTACCTACTAGACTACGGCGACTTTCAAGCCTTTAAACCTCCAAACTTTTTTTTATTTTTTTTTTTATTTTTATTTGCACTTTAAATTATTATTTCTTCACTAAAAATTTTAAACACAATAAATTAAAAACAAAAACCAAAAAGAAACACTTGCAAAAGCCCTTTAAAATACAAAAAAAAATACAGAAAAAGCAAAAAAAAAAAATAAAGCAAATAACAGCTAAATTGGCAACCTTGATTAGTGTTGCATTGCTTTTGTATTGTTTTGGTTTTTGTTTCACCATTTCATATACAAAATCTTTAATGTTGCCACTGTTAATATTGTAAATGTGTTGTTGTTGCTGTTATTATTATTGTTATTGCAACTTGATTTGAGAGAATATAATGCACTCACACACATTCATACATAAATAAAGAAAAAAAAAACCCAGTTGTGTTGGTTGGTTTGTTGTCTGCCTTTGAGAACCTTGTCTTTGTCTCTTGTTTTGGTTTTTTATTTAAATTTCTTGCTCTTTTTGTCTTCTCTCTTTTTTCTAAATAAAGCCTCTCCCTGTTTTATTTTTATATGGCAAAAACAAAAAAGCCTACAGCATCATAGTGTTATTATTATATCAAACAATGCAGTTATAAAACACTTACTCCCTCTTTCTTTCTCTCACTCTGTTGTATTTAATAGAAAACCAAAGAGAGTTTGAGTGCAATATGGAATAAAAGAGCAGGAGAAAAGACAAAAGGGAGTTTATTGTTTATGACATTGCTAGTGTGATAATGAAGATGACGTTGTTATTAAACTCTCGTCTAAAACCAGGGTACATACAGTTAAGGACAAAAGTTCACATATACCCAATAATTTGAAATTTATTAAAAAAAAGAAAAAATTGAAACAGCAATAAAAATCACAAGGAAACTGAAAATTCATGATAATAAAATTCAAAAATCATTTCATTCTCTAAAAAAGAATAAAAAAAAACGCTTAATTCTGCATACAACTTAGTGTTTATTTCATTCCAAACTCGATTACGTTCGAATTTTCGCTTCAATTTTCCCAAAAACCTATCAAATATGCTTGATCGTAATAAGATTTGGTGACTGGGTCTTCAATGTATCGAGTTTTCACTTGCGATTCACAAAACGAAATCAAACCAGTTCTGAAGGGAACGGTTACAAGCGTTGAAAATTGTATCACGTACAACATTTATGGCTGCCTTCCAAAATGTATCAATACAAAGTTTGTATGCAGTTCTACTACTGTATATAAACTATGCAGATATGCAAAGTAACCGAACAATGCATCAACTATAAATCCGATGCCTGATTGCTTTTTGACTGCGTTAAAAATACACATTGACGACATTTTGAAATAGAATACATTGTAAACATTTTGTACAGCGGCATTATGAAACACGATACTTTGTTTAAACACAAAGCAACTAACATTTTGGAAGGCATGTTCAAACACAAAGCAACTAACATTTTTGAAGGCAGCCTATATGCTAAAGATCATAGACGAGGCAAGGTGACGGTGGTTTGAAACACGGAAAGTGTCAACCCGGATGAACAGACAGCCAAAAAGTTTAAAGACCATAAATTGGAAACACGATGAACTTGCACAATGATTAGGCGTGATCCAATCAACCATTTTCAAGCATTTAAAAGCAACAGAATTCATTCAAAGGCAAAGAAATTAAGTATCACATGAAAATGAAGACGGGAGATTTTGAAAGACATGCCTGAAATGCGATTCAATCGCATTGATTTGCCACTGATCGGCAAAAAATGGCTTCATTACGTCTGCCACAAGCTTAAGATATAATATGTGAAGCAGAGATCGGCAATGAATCGCTTTTACGCTACTCATGAGTACTCATGCAATTTTGAATATGAGTGAGTCAACAGTATTGAAATCCAACCACTCTGATTCATTCGTACTCAGTACAACATTGATTTATAAGTACAAATTGCAATGAGTATGAGTACAACGTTGACATCAAACTCATAACATTTGAAATATGTTTGATTCATAAGCCGCCTACTCATTTAGATTCATAAATTTTGAGAAATACTCGAATAATACTTATAAATGATTCGATTGATTCAAATCATTCACATCTAAATTTACAGTCTTAATTGTTGTTACATTTACAAAGAAAGAAAAAGACAAAGACAGCAAGCAGAGGAAACACGCAACCTTCTAGTGAGTATTGTAGTGTTCGTATGCGAATCATACTTATTTTGTGATTCGTGTATACGATGAGTCGTGGAGAGTCGAAATCAATAACATCATGCGTATTGTTAACTACGAGTACCATCGAGTATTTCCAACTTCGAGTATGAGTAGTATGAGTATGACATTAAAGTAAGTATGAATGCGTATGAGTATCAGAAATTATGAGTATGATTCGAATCTACTCATCTTTTTGAATACTCATCTGCTGATCTCTGATGTGAAGCACGGGCAACGAACAAAATCGGGCAGAACATCCATTGCACTTTGGCGAAATACTCTGTATTTGGTAGGATTACAATCGTGTGATCCATTCAATGCTAACAGCCTAGCCTAATGACACCTCTAGAGACAACAATTAATTCAACTAAAGCGAGCATAGGATTAAAAACGCCCTGACTATGCAACCAGACAAAAGGTTCGTAATTTTCCCTATTATGACTACGCTTGGCCACATATAGGGGTTACGGTTAAAAAGCATTTTATAAAACAGTGGAGGGGGAAGTTTTACCTCACCCTCCAAATAGAACAGCAGACATTGCTCTTTCTTTCTGTTTCGTTTAAAGCAGAATGCTTTCTCACTGTAGCTCACTCTGCACTTTAAAGCACTCATTGTAGCACAAATATTAGCGCGATTAATTCGTCACCTCCAGGGGCGAGTGGTTTTTTGGGATGGAATTCATATGCAAATTACTAAAAGCATGACGAAAAATCTTAGCTTTGGATGAACAATACTTTGCCAGGTTCTTTCAAAGAAGTGTCTTAATAAAGCATTGATATATACAGACATACATACATAATTGGGGATTACAACCCTTCAGTCAGGATTACGGCCAAGCTTCTCACACCACTTATGTTGTGTGTGTTAATTTTATACGTGAGTGGCGGACCTACAGTTTAACGTCGACTCCGAACGACAGATTTTTGAGAAACTTTTTCATGGCAGGTTTATTTGCTCTCGAGAGTTTTTGCCTGAAATCTGCTGAGAGGAAGTTGCCGAAGAAATATTTTTTCGTATTTTGTTTTGATGTCTGACCTGGGATACGAACTTCGGCTTTGCGTCTAATAAGCCAACACACTACCTATTAGACTACGGCGACTTATAAAGCATTGCCAATAAAACTGAACGGTTTTTTGGTCGTAAATAAAGGGTGTTTTTTATAGAGGTATAGAACTTTAAGTTGCAATAAAACAACGATGGATTATTCGATTGACATGAATTTTATTTATCCGAAAGATAATCTTGTGGCATTACATTTTAAATATGATTTCTGGCATATGACCGCCGCGGCTGGCGCGGCGGATGTAGTCCAATCTGGACGTCCAATTTTCGAAGACTTTTTCCAACATTTGTGGCCGTATATCGGCAATAATACGGTGAATGTTGTCTTCCAAATGGTCAAGCGTTTGTGGCTTTACCGCATAGACCAATGACTTTACATAGCCCCACAGAAAGTAGTCTAGCGGTGTTAAATCACAAGATCTTGGAGGCCAATTCACAGGTCCAAAACGTGAAATTAGGCGGTCACCAAACGTGTCTTTCAATAAATCTATTGTGGCACGAGCTGTGTGTGACATGTTGCGTCGTCTTGTTGAAACCACATCTCCTGGACATCATGGTTATTCAATTCAGGAATGAAAAAGTTTGTAATCATGGCTCTATACCGATCACCATTGACTGTAACGTTCTGGAAACTATCGTTTTTGAAAAAGTACGGACCAATGATTCCACTAGCCCATAAAGCGCACCAAACAGTCAGTTTTTCTGGATGTAAAGGTGTTTCCACATACACTTGAGGATAACCTTCACTCCAAATGCGGCAGTTTTGTTTGTTGACGTAGCCATTCAACCAGAAGTGCGCTTCATCGCTAAACAAAATTCGCTTATGAAAATCGGTTTCCGTTTTCCGCACAGAACCATTATTTTCGAAATAAAATTGCACTAAAATTGCAAGCGTTGTTCGGGCGTGAGTCTATTCATGATGAATTGCCAAACCAAACTGAGAATAAATCACTTTACAGCTGTTAAATCGGTCGCCATCTTGAAAAGTAATGCCAACTTAAAGTTCTATACCTCTATAAAAACACCCTTTACATACATGTATACATAAATGGTCATTACAAGCATTCAGTCAGAATTACGATCTAGCTTCTCACACAACCCGTATTGTGTATGTAAATTTTATCCATAAGTGGCGGGAACTACAATTTAAAGTTGACCCCGAACGACAAATTTTTGAGAAACTTTTTCATGGTAATTTTATTTACTCTCAGAGTTTTTGTCAGAAATTGGGTTTCCTCAGTGTCGTTATTCAAAATCATTTTCTATTGCGCCAACACAAGTTTTTCAAGTGCTGCAGTATGTAGACTTTTTCCTTCAACTGTAGGCATTTAAAGTTTTGTGTACGATTTTCTAAATCAAATTCCAAAGAGCAAACCAAACACTTTCAGAGTATGTAGTAAAGAGCATAAGATTTATTTATTTATTTATAAGAGCATAATATCTTAAGAGAGACCGAGAGAGAGAGCGAGAGAGAGAAAACGGGAAAATAAACAAAAAAAAACAACGGAATGAAGAACGAACATCATAATGAAGAGTGTAAATGGAAGACATACCTTAAAATAAAACTTGCAGTCTGTTTTTTTTTTGCTGCTGCTTCTTCTTCTTCCTCTCTTTTTTACTTTGTTAAAATGCTTTTTTGTTGTTGTTGTTGTTATTATTTATAATATTTTTATTTCATTTGTTTTCTTTTTTATTTAATTTTTTTTGTTGTATGTAATAAAAAACACTGTTGTGAATTTGTTGCTGTTGTTGAGATTTTGCAATAAATTTTTTTTATTTGAATGGAAAAAATTAATTTTTTTTCTGAATATTTCAATGGTTTTTTTAGTATAAAATTGCTTAAAATTTTAAAACTTATTGCACATTTTCTTTATACTTTTTCTTTCTTTCTTTCTTTTATTCATTTGCTTTCTACTTCATTTTCTTAACTTTTTTTTAAATGAAATTCTTTTATTTTTATTTGCTTTCCTTTTATTTTTATATCATTTTACTTTTTTTTTTTATTATTTTGTTGTAATAATATTTCACTTCACTCACAGTAGTTGTTGCTGTTGTTGTTGTAAAAAAATTATTTTTATTTTAAACTTTGCATGCACATACATGTTTGCAAATTTTTAACATCACACACACACTACAAACACATATCAAATCTAAATTCATTATGACTCTCTTCTGGTGCCCGATAGCTCTTTTTCATCACTCGCATTGCTGTTTAGAGCTGTTGTTGTTATTATTGTAATAAACCGTATTTTATTTGTAAATTATTTTTCTTCACTGTATTTAACTCACTTCGTTTTTTAATTTTTCCATTTTTATTTTTGTTATTATAATAATTATATTTTAAACCATTTTTATTGTAATTTTTCATTAAAAGAATTCTTATTCTTTTATCACATATATTCATTCATTCTTCTTTTTTTTCTTATGCTTGCTCTTCATAGAGTCTTTTTTCTTTTCATTTCTCATGCTCTTTTAAGTAATAATAGAGGCAACAACAATAAATTTTTATAAACACCCGCATACGTATATTTACCGTACGTAACAACTTCTAATGAGAGACTAATTTCAGGCGTATGTTTAGCTGCTCACTAAATATTGTTTTTGCAAAACACACATACACACCCATATGCACAATGAAAATAAAAGCAGCAAAACAACAAGAATGAAACCAATACACCATGCACACACACTCACACACATTTCAACCCAAGTAAACAAACAAAACAAAAACAAAATCCTCTCTCTCTATATATACGTATTCACAACATATTAATGAAAATGCAAAAACAACGAAAAAATAACTTTAATTCACCACACTTGCCTTTACAATGTAAAAACAAAAGAGATAATATGAGTTAACATTTCTTTGGTTGGTCTGCTATCTCTTTCTTATACAGGTATTTGTCCCATGAAACAGTTTTGTTTGGTTTTTAATGCTTTATTGTGTTTTGTGTTCAGTGTTGCCAAGTAATGAAAAATTTTGTAACCCAACTTCTGAAAAGGAAATCACCAGAGAGGGGAAAAATAATAAAATTTATTCATTTATTCACTCATTCATAGAAATTATTCAAAATTTAATTACGAAATACAGTCGAATGCCGCTCTTTAACGAAAATCCGCTGTAACACTAGCGAATGAACAATTTTTTTCACTGTAGCGAACGAACGAACGTTAATAATACGAAGTAAAGAAAAAATTATTAAACCTTGACAATACTCCAAGTTATTTGCCCTCTAAAAAATTTCTGAAGACCGAAAAATATGGACTCTTTTTCTATTTACCGACTATTATGTGTCCTTATGACACAACCAAATAAATAAACCAGAAAGAATGTCATTCGCATATTTAAAATGTGTTTGAAAAACCATTTTATTTCTTCAAAGACTGAAAACGTAGTCGACTTTCTAATAACCCTAAGCTTAATTATATATGTACATATATGAGGCAGTTTAATATAATTGATCTAGCAAGAAAGAAGAAAGTGAAGATAGAATATCTCCTCAGTTTAACGAAAGTATCTGACATTAATTATATTATTCGTTATACCGTGCATCAGCTGTAATTTAAATTTTAACTTTTTACACCCGCTAAACAACATTTTTAATTTTAATTTTTTTTAGATGCCCGTAATAAAAAGGAATTTACTGGCATAATGGCAACACTACTTGATTTCCACCCATCCCTGTTACGCACCACAATTTATGTATGGTGGTGGGTTTGTGTTAGTCCAATGGCTCTGCTAATGAAGGTAAAAATTACTTATTCTAGACACACACCGCTTAATTTACCACTGAGAGTACAGTGGTCTATGTTAATACAGTATATATTTGGAATAATGGCACTTTGGTGAATTTAAATTTTATTCACAACATCGGACAAATTCACCACACTTTGCAAAAACTCACCACCCTAGGAACTCACCACACTGAACAAATCAACCATACTTCCAAAAAATCCAACGTGTTAGAAACACACCACACCTAAAAAATATAATTTTATAATGGGGATCCATCCCGTCCCACGTCAAATTACAAATTCCAACTACAACAACCAACGCCAACCATACCTCAGCACACAACAACCACCGCCACACAAACCACTCTCTCTCACCCGCACCACAATCTATCATCCATCCACCCCCCGTCTTCTACACACACCCGGCAGAGACACAAAATTTAAGCTACACACACCCACACAACACGCACACCAACACGTACTAGCACGAACGTACACACGCACGCTACAAAAATTCTTCTCGACAATGATGATGGATCTTCAAATGGCCTCAGATTCGGAAGGTTCTGCAAGGATTTTCGCTCTCGAACGGAGGCGCTGAGGGATCTGACTGATCCAGGGTAACGTCAGTCAGACCTCACCAATCCTACTAATCTGATAGCCGCCTCAAAGAGCTCCAATGATGGGAGGTTGAGCAGGCCACTACTTTGATATGCTTTTGGAACGGCCCTGCATCGCAGCAACTGGGTGAAGGGCCAAGGTTGGAGGCCATGCACTTCAAGAAAGACGATCTTCAGGAGTGTTTATTCCACCGACTTTCCACTTATTGAGAGTGATGGAGCCATCCGGGTATCCCTGATCAATTATTGCCCAGATGAGAAGGCTCTCTCTCTTTTATAACCTCACTGAGAAGTTTGCATTGGATACTGGGGTCAGAGAGTCTGGATGCGAGGACGAGCGAGGGGTGGAGGGGGGAGCCTTTGGGTTGGCTATCTTGGGACGTTTGGGAGGCTGAAGGGAGGGGCAGTTTAGTTCGGCAGACTTTTGCCTCTTTGGTGCCGCCTCAGGCGTGACTGGAGAGCCCAAATAATTCGCATAACTGATCTGCGATTTTATATGCCCTGACGCTCGCACTCAAAGTGTTGTTGACACCAAAGATGGGGCCTGGTGTCGGGGGCTTGTGCGGTCGACTTGTGTGCCACTGTCTTTGGGCCAGCCGAAAGGTGCGTGGGCCTATTCGCGGCGGTTCTGGAGATGGATGGATGGCGCCTCGAATAAAAGAGCGGCAGCTAAGGAGGAGGATGTGGCGAAACTAGGTACCAGTTTCGGGAATGGTGTCTTGTGCGGAAAGCGGGGATTTCCTGATATAGAACGAGCTTTGGCCAAAATTGAGGGGCCTTTAGAGGTGGAGGCAGCTACTTTCATAGCAGAAGCTTGCCTGGTAAAGGGTTTGCCAGCGGGGGCTGGATGCTTAACGCTCACCGTTGAGGATTAGCGAGGCTTTGGGTTTCGAGGTACTGAAATTCATGGCAAAAGCGGTGTCCCCACTCAAAGCTGCTACCATTGTTCGCAGTGTATAGTGAATAAGTAAATATTTTGAGTATTTTTCTTGCCTTTAAAAAAGGTACTTTTTAAAAAGGTACTTTTGAAAAAAGTACTTTTAAAAAAGGTACTTTTTAAAAAAGTACTTTAAAAGTAAAAGAACTTTTTTAAAAAGTACTTTTGAAAAAGGTACTTTTTCAAAAAGTACTTTTGAAAAAGGTACTTTAAAAAAAGTACTTTTTAAAAAAGGTACTTTAAAAAAAAGTACTTTAAAAAATACTTTTACTTTTAAAAAAGTACTTCTTTTTGACCCCATTTCGATTAAATTTAACCTCTTAAAGAATCCCCTCTCTATCCTTAAAAGCTATAGCTCTTGTCGCCCCCCTTTAATAAAACTGATTCCCATTAAAAAGTCTTTGTTTGAATTAAACGGGGTAAAATGAATAGAAGATGAGATGACCGACATACAAATTGCAATTAAATTGCATGTAATTTGTCAATCAAAATTAGCAACACTGCCATTGAAAAAGAGGGCAAAAAAGAGGGAGAACAAGTTTGCATTATAAACTCAAAGAGCACAAGTGAGTGCATATCCTTGTAGATATCCTTAAGAAAAGAAAAACCAATAAATCTGGAGGGTACGTACCCTTTAAATTTACTTAAAAAATAAAATGTCAAATTGTCCATAGCATGGCGGCAACATCTTACACTCACTCTCAAGTCACGCTCTCGCTCTCTCTCTCTCTCTCTTACTGCTGCTGTGTCATTCGCATATAAACACACCACCCCAGATGTGTACAACGAACGTCTTGTGTTCTCCTCTTTCTGCGCGTTTTAAATAAGTTTTCTTTGTTAAGATTTATTTGTTGCTATAAATCACAGCCATCAACTGTTAAAAGATTTCAAAAATAGGGTGGCAACCTGTACATTTATTTCTTTTAATAGAAAGAACCCGTCTTGCAAATATCCCTTTAAAGACTTTTCTTTTTACCTTGAATGCACTTTTAAATCCTCTCCGTTACCAATAACTGTTATTGGTTGGTATTGACTTAAGCCACTGATGGCCACCCACTCATTATTATGCCACCTGCAGTGTTTTAAAGTGCTAAAAATTAAGTACTGTTGGTACAGAAATTTACCCCATTTTACTTACTTACTCTTGCTTTTTTGTAAATTAAATATCACGAACGCACAAGGTGGCGTATGATTAACAATATTTTTTATTATTTTCTAAGCATTGATTACTCCTTACATACCAACACATACAACTCTAGTGGCTGTAAGAAGGATTCGGTTAAAATAAAATGTTGAACCGAATACTATAATATTTTAAGAAAAGGTATTTTCTCAAGAGAACATACTTTCTTATGAAAAGGTACTTTTTTAAAAAAAGGAAAGAAAAAGCTACTTTTTCGAGAAAAGGTACATATTATCAAAGGTACTTTTTACAAAAAGTACTTTTATAAAGAAGGTACTTTTAAAAAAGGTACTTTTGTAAAGAAGGCACTTTAATAAAGAAGGTACTTTTAACAAAAGGTACTTTTAACAAAAGGTACTTTTATAAAGAAGGTACTTTTATAAAGAAAGTATTTTTAACAAAAGGTACTTTTATAAAGAAGGTACCTTTTAACAAAAGGTACTTTTATAAAGAAGGTACATTTTACAAAAAGTACTTTTTATAAAGAAGGTACTTTTTACAAAAGTTACTTTTTTAAAGATGGTACTTTTATAAAGAAGGTACTTTTTACAAAAGGTACTTTTATAATGAAGGTACTTCTTACAAAAGGTATTTTTATAAAGGATGTACTTTTTACAAGATGTGTAGGTAGAAGGTACATTTATAAAGAATTTACTTTTATAAAGAAGGTATTTTTTACAAAGAAGGTACTTTTAACTTTTATAAAGAAGGTACTTCTTACAAAAGGTATTTTTATAAAGAAGGTACTTTTGTAAAGAACGTACTTTTTACAAAAGGTACTTTATAAAGAATGCACTTTTTACAAAAGGTACTTTTATAAAGGAGGTTCTTTTTACAAAATGTACTTTTACAAAGAAGGTACTTTTTACAAAAGGTATTTTTGTAAAGGAGTTGTTTTTTACAAAATGTACTTTTATAAAGGAGGTACTTTTATACAGAAGGTACCGCTTGCAAAAGGTACTTTTGTAAAGAAAGAACTTTTATACAGAAGGTACTTTTTGCAGAAGGTAATTTTATAAAGAAGGTGCTTTTATACAGAAGGTACTTTTTGCAAAAAGTACTTTTTAAAGAAGGTGCTTTTATACAGAAGGTACTTTTTGCAAAAGGTACTTTTATAAAGAAGGAATTTTTTGAAAAAGGGTCCTTGTTTAAGAAAAGGTACTTTTATAAAGAATGCATTTTTTAAAAAAGGTACTTTTATAGAGAACGTATTTGTTAAAAAAGGGTACTTGTTTAAGAAAATGTACTTCTTTATGAAAAGGTACTTTTTTATGAAAAAGTACTTATTTAAGAACGGTTCCCTTTAAAAAAACGTTTTTTTAAATGTCCCTTTTTGGGAAAAGTTGTCCTTTTTAAGAAAATTTACTTTTTCATGAGAAGGTACTTTTTACAAAAGCTATTTTTCTACAAAAGGTACATTTTACCGCAAGTCCTTTCTACAAAAGTTACTTTTTATCGAATGGTACTTTTTATCGAACTTTTCTGCAAAAAGTACTTTTTACAAATGGTACTTTTTTTAGAAAAAGAAAAATTATTTCTTAATACATATTCCATTTGAATATTCTTTTACTGGGAATTCGGCTTTTCTCCTTCAGAAGTCGCATCATCAAGTGACTCAACGTTTTTTAGTGTTCAGAAGTGTTGAATTGTAAGCTACGGTTGTCGCCTCGTATGCGAGTGGAATGTGTAATGCGTAAACGGGAGCAAAATAAACGAACAGGAACCCATTGTATGTAATTCAATAAAAGTACGCAGTAATATGAACACATAGATTTAAGTTTTCTTTTACAAACGGCTACACGGTAATATGATGCAAAGAGTTTTAAAGGAATGAAATGATCAAGGGAAACTTTTAAAAAATATTTTTTTTTTGTTTATTTTCAAAGATTTCATTCCTTTCCATTACTGGCATTCAGTTTCCCTTTAAAACAATGGCAGAATGAATGTCTTGTTAAAGTGCAAAGAAGTTGTTGTTGTTGTTGTGGCATACAGGAGAGTAGGGGACTAAATTAGCTTATGTTTCATAATACAAAGAAGGTCGTTTCAATGTCAACTATATTGCATTGCATTGTATACAACATGCAAAGCAGCAGCAGAAAGCAATTCAATGCTGCTGTAACACGCAATTGCACTACCCCTACCACCACTAATACATACGTACCACTGGCGACAACAACTGCTGCAACAAATGTTTCTTCACAAATATTATCGCATTTATTTGTAACGTTTTTTGTTCTTCTTTCTCTCCCTTTTTTATTCTTTCTTAAACTAGCAAATGGAACTTTTTTTCTATAAGTAAAGTAAAGAGCGACTGAGGGAGTAGTGGTAGAGGATAAGAAGTGGGGAAGAGAGAGAGTTGGAAGGTTCTTTAATAATTTGTGTTAATCTGTGGTAAGTATTGCAGAAAGTAGTTTTGTAAAAACTCGTATAAAAAAATACTTTCTTTACAAAAAGTACCTTTTTTTGGCAGACCGTTCACCTGTGGCATCTCAACGGGCTGCTATGCGTGCTCAAGTGAGCTTTTGGTATTTTTTTAACGTCGAGGAGGGGTAAATGTACCTAACCGCACCATAGAGGAAGTCGTCACATCCTCCGTGTGTGGGGCCCTCACCCACTAAATCCCCCCTCGTCTCGTGGACTTGTTGTGCCCACTCCGGAACTACGGTGATATTACTTCGGAGTGGAGTCCCTTTGGCTCTTTGGCCCCTGCGTGTTCATATCCGCGTCCGGATTGCGTGTCGAAAGTTGAAGAGACATCTAAGTGTCTCCACTATTCCTTTCGTCCAGGTCCCTGCTTCGAATTTCGCTTGCCACGTGTGCCAGTTTCATCTATTCCGGCGTGCCTACATGTTCCGCAGCCTCAAGATCCCTCTTCTTCAGTTTTAGAATCCTCTTATTTCCAGAATCCACGTAATTCGCCACTGAGGTCCAATTTTCCCTACTCGCGATCATAACCCCGTCCCAATTATCGACGTCAGTGCAGAGCGATAGCTCTGTTAGCGTACACACTCGAAAACGGTGTGCTCTTCGTAATCAATTATCTCCCCGTCCTCGTAAAGACAGTAAAGGGAGGCGATCTTGCCCATTCTGTGCAGATATTTCCTAAAATATCCGTGACCCGATAGCATCTGTGTAACGTAGTAATTTACCTCTTCAAATTTCCGACTAATCCATGGCCTTAGGTCTGGAATAAGTCTCGCCGTCCATCTTCCTCTATCTTCCTCGTTCCATCGTTGTTGCCATTTTGAAATGGTGTTTTCCCTGAAATGAACGGTTATGTGACTGAGCTTTTGGTATGGAAGCTACCACACTAACCTAACCGAATCTAACCCTTGGAAAAGTACATTTTAACAAGAACTATCTTTTCCAGGAAAGGAACACAAAAAGTACCAGACAAAGTAGCAAAGTGCACTGTTTATAACAAAAAGTACCTTTTATTATAAAAAAAACTTAAAACTAAAAAGTATTCCCTGGTTTTCTTCTAAAAGTGCCCTTTCTTCTAAAAGTACCTTTTCTTTTCCCTCAAAATTACCTTTTCATCTAAAATTACCTTTTTTCTAAAAGTACCTTTTCTTCTAAAAGTACCTTTTCTTCTAAAAGTACCTTTTCTTCTAAAAGTACCTTTTCTTCTAAAAGTACCTTTTCTTCTAAAAGTACCTTTTCTTCTAAAGGTACCTTTTCTTCTAAAAGTACCTTTTCTTCTAAAAGTACCTTTTCTTCTAAAAGTACCTTTTCTTCTAAAAGTACCTTTTCTTCTAAAAGAACATTTTCTTCTAAAAGAACATTTTCTTCTAAAAATTCCTTTTCTTCAAAAGGTACATTTCCTTCTAAAAGTACCTTTTCTTCCAAAAGTACCTTTTCTTCTAAAAGTACCTCTTCTTTTAAAAGTACCTTTTCTTCTAAAAGTACCTTTTCTTCTAAAAGTACCTTTTCTTCTAAAAGTACCTTTTCTTCTAAAGGTACCTTTTCTTCTAAAAGTACCTTTTCTTCTAAAAGTACCTTTTCTTCTAAAAGTACCTTTTCTTCTAAAATTACCTTTTCTTCTAAAAGAACATTTTCTTCTAAAAATTCCTTTTCTTCAAAAGGTACATTTCCTTCTAAAAGTACCTTTTCTTCCAAAAGTACCTTTTCTTCTAAAAGTACCTCTTCTTTTAAAAGTACCTTTTCTTTTAAAAGTACCTTTGCTTCTAAAAGTAAATTTTCTTTTAAAAGTAATTTCTCTTCTAAAATTTGCTTTTCTTTTAAAAGTACCTTTTCTTCCGAAGGTATCTTTTCTTCTAAAAGTACTTTTTCTTCTAAAAGTACATTTTCTTCTAAAAGTACCTTTTCTTCTAAAAGTACATTTTCTTCTAAAAGTACCTTTTCTTCTAAAAGTACCTTTTCTTCTAAAAGTACCTTTTCTTCTAAAAGTACCTTTTCTTCTAAAAGTACCTTTTCGTCTAAAATAGCAGTTTCTTCTAAAAGTACCTTTTCTTTTAAAAGTAACTTTTCTTCTAAAAGTACCTTTTCTTCTAAAAGTATCTTTTCTTCTAAAAGTACCTTTTCTTCTAAAAGTACCTTTTCTTCTAAAAGTGCCTTTTCTTTTAAAAGTACCTTTCCTTCTAAAAGTATCTTTTCTTCTAAAAGTACCTTTTCTTCTAAAAGTACATTTTCTTCTAAAAGTACCTTTTCTTCTAAAAGTTTCTTTTCTTCTAAAAGTACCTTTTCTTCTAAAAGTACCTTTTCTTCTAAAAGTCCTATTTTTTAAAAAAGTACCTCTTCCGCAAAAAGTACCTCTTCCGCAAAAAGTCGCTTTACTTCGAAAAGTAGGTAAAAAAGTACTTTTTCCTTCAAATTTTTTCTAACCTCTGTACTGATTTCCCTGTTACATAAAGTATGTGTGTGTGTTTGTTTTTATTGTCTTCCCAAATTGCAATTTCACGTTGCACTCATAAATTTTGATACTTTTCAATAGAATTTCTTTTTTTTTTATAAATTTTTTAAAGCCAAAAATAATTGAAGAGAAAAAAGTTGGGTTATAAAAAAAATGGGGAGTCGTTCCCTCTAATAGAATTATCCTTTAAGACATACGTACACAAAGCAGTTTTCCAATTCAAAAAATTATTTTTGACAATTGGGGGGAATTTTTTCGATTTTTTTGCTTGCTGTTGCAAGTATTTTTGTATTGTGTTGGGTCAAGGATTTGTTTATCATATCCTTTAATAGCAGCTATGGATGGCAACAATGGATTTTCTTTTTTAAATGTTTTACAACCTTTTTGAGAGGATTAAGTTATTTTTTTGTTTGTTTGCTAAAGAGAAAGATAGGAGAGTCCTGTTAAATGAGTAATTCTGTGTTGATTGTGGTACTCTTTTAGTTTCTTTGTATTTCTAAGAGGGATCCTGTAATAAAACTAAGCAATAAAATGGAGACATAAAATACGTTTTTTTATTTTAAAGTTGTTTTCTTTTATTTTAAATCATACATACCATAAGCAATGAAATTAATTTTCTTACATTTCATTTAAAAATTTCCAACAACCTGCTCTCTTTTATGCCAAAGGTCAGATGAAGTTTAAGAATGAAAACTTTTTCCATTTTCTGTTTTTATATATTTTACAAGGTCATCCACCATCTTATTACAAGTATCCTTGGCAAAAAACTGTCATAAACGTAATTAACTTGGGTTAAACACAAACAACACACACACACCATTTACCCTAAATGGGACATTTGTGTGTGTGTGGGGAGTAAGAGAATTTAATTCACCATTTAGAAATGCATTTTCGCTTAATTTACTTTAAATGTGATGGTGACACGACAGCCATCATTACTCGTAGTTGCTTAATTGAAGGAGACAAACGTTACAGTTATAAAAACAAAAGAGAAAGAAAGTTGGGAGAAGTTGGGAGAGTGTTATAGAAAGTAATGTGAGTGAGTAAATGGTGAGTTAGTTACAGTGTTTTAATTACTTTTTGAATTGGAGATCGTTGTCAATCGTTTTACATTAAGAAAGTCGGAAACTGTTTTAAAAAATATAAGGAAAGCATGTAGAGGGAGAAAAAGAGAGAGAGAGATAGAGATTGTGTGAGAGTTACAGCATGAAGAAAGTGGTGATATTGCTTCTTTTGTTTCAAAGGTTGTTTTAAATGTTTCTAATAAGAAAACTATAAAAAAACTTCTCCCCGTCCTATTGCAATTTTGCTATCGTTTGATTAGTGCCAAACCCAATGACTGTTCATTAAAAACAAATATGTAGTGTTGCCAATTACAATTTCCAAGAACATCTAATTTCACTTTGAATTAATTAAATTCTTATAAAATTTTAAATATTTACTGTATTATACACACAATTTATATTTAAAAAAAATAGTGTTGCCAACTTAAAATTGTTAGCTGAGTAGTAAATTAGCAAAACTTTTTAAATAAATTTTTAATATTTTTTTGTTATTTTTTATAAGAGTTCAAGATTACCAAGTCATTTATAAAGAAGACTGTTTTCAAAATTAGTATTGCCAACTAAAATTGATTTAATAAATATTTTCTCAGAAAATTGAATTTGTATTATGAAAATAAATTCACCAGAATTTATGAAAGAACTAGCTGTACCCAGTGGTGTTGTCGAACCGGAACGCTCCGCAACGTCGTTCCGGTACTTCCTTTTTGAACAGGAAAGCATTCCGGAACTAAAGATGATTTCTGATAACGAGAATTGGCTGACGTTTTGAAAAAAAAAAATTAAAAAGAATTGCTGATTTTTTTTCTAATTTTTGACGAATTTTTATATGTATTTTTATACACAACCGAACCGGAACAAAAACCGGAACGAACCGGCTTGTTTTTCCGAACCGTGAACCGGAGTCCGGAACTCGTTCCGGTAAAAGAAAAGTTAGCACAACACCACTGGCTGTACCATGCGTGTGTTGCTGCGTCACCAACTAAAATACAAATGTCCAATTAATTTTGAATCATTTTATTGATTTTGTTTCCCATTGTCCTAATGATTCAGATGAACAGGCCTGAGTAGTAAGCATTCGATCAGTTTCAAATCTCACTTCTCGTTGTTCAAGTGGTTCCAGCGAACGGGTCTCAGAGGCATATACTCGAAGATTTTCCATTCTCAATGCTCCTCTGATTGTGTGGCTTGTAATGCTCTTTCCTTCCGTGCTTGAGGTGTAGGTCAACCATTTGCTTGTCATTCATTTTGAATAATTTTCAGTGACGCCATTCATCGGAAATTAATCGCACCAACCTTCGTCGACTCATGCGCAACAATTTTGCTAAAGAATGCACAGTTTATGATTTAATTCATTTTTGAGTAATTTTCAGTGGCGCCACCTGCCGGAAATTCGTCATACCAACTTAGAAACCTTCCCCGGCTCATGCATAACAACTTTGCTAAAGATCATAACATGATAAAATGCATAGTTTACGATTCTATAGGGTACATACAAACAAACATTAATTTTTATATATATAGACTATGGGAGGTGACACGCCCACTATAGTCAATCCGTCCATTTTGTTCACATATATACGTCAAAGTCGTCCATACAAAATTTGAGGACTCTAGCTGTTGCAGTTTATGAGATATGCGACATTAAATACTTATTGGGTATGTAGGCGTGGCACCTCGCCTACTTGAAATTTTAAAATAAATTTTAAATAGTTTCTTCCCTGTTAAAATTTCAAGGAAATCGGTCCAGCCTTTTAGCCGTCTATAGACTTCAAGCAAACCCACAAACAAATAAACACAAATTCATTTTTATATATAAAAAGATTCCCTATGTTACGATATAAACTGGAAATATCCATATTAATAATAGTGTTACCAACTTAAAGTTTCTTGGCCACTATATAAAATATTTATGATTTTAAATCTATTTTCACAAATAATTCAGAATTTTTGCCATATTCATTAGAGTTTATAATTAACAAATCACTTATAATACAGACGTGGCATTAGCATTAGCGTTGCCAACTAAAAATATTTAATATAAATATTTATATGCTTTTAGAAAATGAAATTTGCGTTACAGGAATAGCTTCATAAGAATAGTTTTTCTACATCTTGTAAGTGCTTTCAAAAATCGTTTCTATTGAAAATAGTGTTGGCAACTTAAGGTTAAGGTTAAGGCTTAAGTCTATTGTCTTAAGTGAATAATATTTTTGAATTTCTTATAAGAATTCATAATTAACAAGTCATTTATGGGTTACCAACTAATGGTGATATATAACTAGAACTGTTGATAATTTTTAAAATAAATTTATTGTTAAAGTTGAGTTGCCAACTTAAATATACATATTAATCTTATTTTATGTGTTACAAATCTTCGTAACACTTGGAAATTATACGAATTATTTTCATTAGAGAAAAACTTTATTTTTTTTCGCTGTCAGTTAACAGAATCTCATTTTAAAGTATGGACTTGCCAACTTAAAATTATTGTGTTTAAAACATTTTCAATAATTGTGCGATATTATTTGAATTGGTAACGTTAAGTTAACAAGTTTTATTTCATATTTGTAGGAGAATTTTTTAAGGGTTACATATTTTGTTTATTGGAATTAGTGTTGCCAATTTATATTTACTTTTTATTGAGATTTAAAGGTTTTTTAATTATTTATATAATATAGTGAAGAAAAGTAAATTTTTTTCTAATTTAATAAGAAAAACAAGAAATTTGCGAAAAGGTCAAAAGGTTAAGCTTTGGGTTTCTGCCTAAAAAATAGCTGAGGTTAAGGAAATAAAACATCATTTCATAATTATGTTGCAAAGTTTTAAGAAATTGAATTTTATTTTCCTTTTTTACATCATTTAAGGGAGGAGAAGAAACATCACAATTGCTGTTAAAGTTTTAGCGATTTTCACAAATAAATTTACGCTTTTGATTGCAATTATTATCATTCCATTGGCCATCATTTAACAGTTCTATGCAATGTTCATTGCCATAGGCATTGTTGGGTTCACCTTGTCTCCACTTGGTGAAATGCTCAACAGATTCGCCATTACTTATCCATACCCACTGGCCATAATGACCCAAATCACTACCGCCCAGCCAAAAGTATGATGAATAGGATAGGCCTTGAAATTTTTAAACGAATATTGGATTATAATACGTATATGTTAGGCAGCGTATCGTATTTACCATATTGGTCCAAAGTTTTAAACAATTGCTCATTGTCTTCTATGTTGGTAATGCTGGCTAAGATCTGACCATAATAACTACAGAATTCCAGAGCGGTAAACCAATTGACCTCGTCAAAGTGAATGGTATAAGTTTTACCGTTAACATTCACTTGTGCAAAACGCGGCTGGGGTATTATAGAGCCTTCACTGACATTGAAATTGTGGGGCTCGTACTCTTCTGCTGCTTCTTCTATGGCGGAAATTTCCGTAGGTACGGCAGCACCTAAACCCAATAGAGCCCAGATAAAGAGGCTTAATAAGGTATAACTCCACATTTTATTAGATAATGTTTTTAATAAAGAAAAATAGGCCCGTTTTTATAGCATCTAGAGTAGGCAATTAGCCTATTAAGGGGCAAGTAATTAATCATTAGGGCGAGTGACTGATATAAGTTATCTTTTTGACTGTAATTAAGGTTTTTAATGAATTTTTAATTTGTTTTTAATTTCTAACATATTTTGCATTCTATTGGGAGATTTTAAAATCAATGACCTTGAGAAAACCGCATTGCCAACTGAAAACTTTTTTTTGGATTTCCAAAACACTTCTCCAAATATCTTTGGTTGTGAAAAGTTTACTTAGGTTATGTGAATGCAAGACGTTGATAGCGATCAACCTACACTCAGGAAGAGGAGCAGGTTAGATTAGGTTAGGTTAGAGGACGTGTACTGGTCAATTAAGATAAGTACAGTACCCGGAGGTCGAATTGACCCATTGTACAACGTCCTAGTTTCTCACACAACTTATGTTTAAAGTCGACTCTGAACGACAGATTTTTGAGAAACTTTTTCATGGCAATTTTATTTTATTCTCAGAGTTGTTGCCAGAAATCTGCTGAGAGGAAGTCGCCGTAGAAATACTTTTTGTATTTTGTCTTGATATTTGGCGTGGATCGCGAACCCTGGCTTTACATCTAATAAGCCAACACACTACCTACTAGACTACGGCGACTTCAAAGAAGAGCAGCTATTTCCAGAGTTTCTGGTATTTTGGATCTTGTGCATCACTTGCACTGATCAACTTCTGCCCTAGTTCAGTGGAACTCTCGGTCAGTACAAAGACTGCGTTTACCTCTGGAGTCACAACGGGCATGCTCTAGTGAGCTTCTGGCATCAAAGCTACCACTTTAACCTATCTATCTTGTATCTAACTTTCAATGGATTCCGAACTTGCCAAAGCTAAAGGTCATCAGCAGCTGAAAATCGTTTCGATTAATGTCGGAAGTTTATTTGAGGCATGTTCCCTTAACAACAATGATGTTACTAGATTTGTTATTGAAAGGCTTCAATCTATTTCTGTTATTCGCTTTCTAGGCCTATGTCTAAAAGCACTTAGTTATGCTTTACGAGGTAAAAATTAACATTTAAAATCCTGCTTTGGGTACTGCCAGCAGAAGCCTCTGGTATTGTTTATTTAACAATGAATGACGGTAACTAGTTGCCTTATGATTTCCAGCAAGCTTGGCAACTCTGGTTTATTTTGTAAAGCTAAAACAAAGGCAAAACCCTTTATACCGATACTCACAACTTGTGGTTAAGTGTGATGGCAACTCACCTATGCTATCGAAGGGCATGTATTTTTAATAATGGGAACTGGAGATGGAATCCAAGACCCACTTGCGCAAAAGCTGCAATTACCCTTAATGAAGCCCATAAATGCTATGCTATTCCAGAGGAGTATTTACAGGTCTTTGCTTTATAGACCGGAATTTTTATGTTAGCCAGTCGCTTAACCTTAATGTTTGCCGGCACAACGTATTCACAGCGTTATCTCGTGCTCCGCTTTTCATAGGCGGCATTCTGTGTTAGGTTGAAGTCGCCGTAGTCTAGTAGTTAGTGTGTTGGCTTATTAGACGTAAAGCCAGGGTTCGCGATCCAGGCCAGATATCAAGACAAAATACAAAAAGTATTTCTTCGGCGACTTCCTCTCAGTAGATTTCTGGCAAAAACTCTGTGAATAAATAAAAAAATACCATGAAAAGCATCTCAAAAATCTGTCGTTCGGATGCGACTTTAAACTGTAGCTCCCACCACTCATGTGTAAAATTAACACACCCAACATAAGTGGTGTGAGAAAGTAGGACGTTGTACAATGGGTAAATTCGACCTCCGGGTACTGTACTTGTCTTAATTGACAAGTACACGTCCTCTAACCTAACCTAACCTAACCTTCAGTGTTAGATACGCACTTAAAGATGAAGAGGTCATGCTTCAGGCGGTAGCCGACTATTAAAAAACCAATACCTTCGTTTATAATTATCTTACAGCGGGCCGCTATGCGTGCTGAAGTGAGCTTTTTGATATCAGAGCTACCACTTCTGATAAGGCTATGCAGAATGACGTTGAGCAATTCCTGCAGCTCCGTCAAGGTAGGAATGGACCTCTCCGAGCCTTTTGATACCGTGCTAGGTTTCAGGCAAGGCGACCCCTTATCATGCGACCTCTACAACTTCGTCATAGGGAGTGTTCTGCGAAAGGCGGGAGTGCATCGCAGTGGCACTATTTTCCAAAAAAGTGTCCAGTTGCTTGCGTACGCTGACGACATTGACATAATAGAGTGTACGAAGCGAGATGTTACTGCTGCCTTTAGTGCTATTGAACGCGAGTCTACTAAGATGGGTTTGGGGCAGTAAATGAGGGCAAAACAAAGTATATGTTATCGACGAGTAGAGACGTGCGGCGTATTGATTCTCAGACTACTGCCGATAACTATACTTTTAAAACAGTAAAGGAATTTATTTATCTTGGCTCCGCCGTTGCCACCAAAAATGACGTCAGTTTGGAGATCAAGTGCAGAATCACTCTTGCCAACAGGTGCTACTATGGTCTCAATAGGCAATTGAGTAGCAGAGACCTCTCTCGTACGACAAAACTAATACTCTACAAGGCTCTTATCCTCCGCGTGCTTCCTTATGGCGCAGAGGCATGGACTCTATTAAGCACTGATGCAGCAGCCTTGAGAGTGTTCGAGAGAAAAGTACTGCGTAAGATCTTCGGTCAAGTGCGAGTTGGCGATGATTTCCGCATCCGATACAACAGTGAGCTGTATGAGCTCCTCAACGACATGGACGTTGTACAGCGTATTAATATCCAGCGGCTGCGCTGGCTCGGCCATGGAGGAGGATGCTCTGGCGAGACGGGTATTTGATGCGGGGGATCTGCGGAAGTCGGCGAAGAGGACGACCTTGCAAGCGTAGGAAGTACCATTGGTGTGACTAACTGACATAGGCCTGCACGAAGCAGAATCGCCTGGAAGGATGTGTTGCGGCAGGCCGAAATCCGTTAATCGGGTTGTTATGGCCAATTAAGTAAGTAAGTAAGCTACCACTCCGACCTAAACCTTTATAATGTCGCTCTGCTTTCTACTGTAGTTTTTTTTAATCAATTGTCTTGTCGTTTATTTTCCCATATTCAAGGTCCCATCACAGCTTGATCTTATCTAAGTCTAGTCACGCTTTGCTTGTCACCGATGAGTGATCCCTCACTTTGGCTAGCCTAGCCTAGCCATTAAAACCAAATATTTTCAATGCCATTCAAGAAATTATTATCATTTTATTATCATTATATAGTAGTATAGGGGGGAGGGGGCCTACAAAAATATTCAAAATATGATCAGAGGAACATTTTCGCATTCACCCGTTGAACCACAAGGCACTGACACCGGTCGCTCACAGATGAAATAGTGTTGATTGATGCAACTATCCCTTAGCCAATCGAAATTTTGATTCGTGTAAATGCAACGTCTGGCATCATTAGTGCCCGGATTGACAGCCCAACTGGTGTAAGTAAATTTCTGGCCAGTGCCAAGCCAAACGAATTCACGACTCTGTGATAAATCACTGCCCGACAGCCAATATCTATCGGATAAAGCAGCTGAAATTTAAGAGAAATTAAATGAGTTTCAAAGGAAATTTACATTGGAACTTACAGTGTAAATATAAAAAGCTTTTCAGTTGAGTCTGCTCCGTTGATGATTCAATTGAGGCCAAAGTCATGTTCAATTTATTGCATAACTGCACGGCTCTATACCAATTGACTTTGAGGCTATTTTCTATGAAATATTGTTTATCGCCTAGGGTTTCCAGAAAGCCAATGCGCGTCAAAGGCACTTGAGCATTAGCATTGGAGATGAATTTTAAGAAAATTAAAATCCAAATCGGCTGGAAATATTTTAAATTCAAAAACATTTTTAACACGTCCGAAATATACCAGGTTCTAACCAATAAATGTTTGAAAAGCCTGGCTTTTTATATAAGCAAACCAGCGGAAGCTTAATTACCGTTATCTATCTTATCATGCCCAGTCATTTACATTCCCTTGACTTAATGATTAATGACTTCAACTAATTGATGAATTCTCTGGTTTTTAAAACATATAAAAGCAGGCCTATTTACAAAATTAAAAACATTGTCTAACAAAATGTGGAGTTATACGTTATTAAGCCTCTTTATCTGGACTCTATTGGGTTTAGTTTCAACAAAACCTACAGAAATTTCTTCCTTAGAAAATGAGGCAGAAGAATACGAGCCTAACAATTTCAATAATACCGAGGACCAGGACTCTATAATATCGCAGGAGCCTAGCTTCATTCAAGTGAACTCTATTGGTAAAACTTATCGAATATATTTTACCGATGTCAACTGGTTTACAGCCATGGAATTCTGCAGCTATTATGGTCAGAACTTAGCCAGCATTAGCACTCAGAGTGATAAGCTACAAATGATAGCCACTCTAAGGCAGTACGGTAAATATTGACCCTACCGCCCCCACCCCCTTTCCCTCTACAAAATTGAGAATTTCTTTTCTTCCAATAATTTTTAGGTGTCCAATATTCAAGCAATTCCTTTTGGTTGGGCGGCAGCGATTTGGGTCATCATGGCCAATGGGTGTGGCTAACTAATGGCGTTACTGTACAGCATTATGCCAACTGGAGTTCGGGTTCACCAAATGTTAATGACCACTGTATGGCGGTGTTAAGCAATGGCCAATGGATTAATGCAAATTGCAATGAAAAACGTAAATTTGTTTGTGAATCGATTTAAATCGACCCCTCAAGGTCAAATGTTATAAAAAAAAATTTAAAAAAAAAATTATTTCAAATAAATTCCAATTTTTTAAAACTCTGCAACATAATTATGAAATGATGTTTTATTTCCTTAACCTCAGGTTTTTCTAAAAAGATAACCTTTTGACCTTCCCATTGGAGCATCGGTCATACAAGAATACTTGAAGAAACTGATATTGTCGGAAGCATTTTTTTTTTTTTTTTTTTTTTTTTCACGCCGAGGAGGGGTAAATGTACCTAACCGCACCATAGAGGAAGTCGTCACATCCTCCGTGTGTGGGGCCCTCACCCACTAAATCCCCCCCTCGTCTCATGGACTTGTTGTGCCCACTCCGGAACTACGGTGGTATTACTTCGGAGTGGAGTCCCTTTGGCCCTTTGGCCCCTGCATGTTCATATCCGCGTCCGGATTGCGTGTTGAAAGTTGAAGAGACATCTAAGTGTCTCTACTATTCCTTTCTTCCAGATCCTTGCTTCGAATTTCGCTTGACACGTGTGCCAGTTTCATCTATTCCGGCGTGCCCACATGTTCTGCAGCCTCAAGGTCCCTCTTCTTCAGTTTTAGAATCCTCTCCACGTAATTCGCCACTGAGGTCCAATTTTCCCTACTCGCGGTCATAACCCCGACAATGTTACCGGGCGTGATCGTCCCAACTATCGACGTCAGTGCAGAGCTATAGCTCTGCCAGCGTGCATACTCGAAAACGGTGTGCTCTGCGTCATCAATTATCTCCCCTTCCTCGTAAAGACAGTAAGGTGAGGCGGTCTTTCCCATTCTGTGCAGATATTTCCTAAAATATCCGTGACCCGATAACATCTGTGTAACGTAGTAATTTATCTCTCCAAATTTCCGACCAATCCATGGCCTTATGTCTGGAATAAGTCTCGCCGTCCATCATCCTCTGTCTTCTTCGTTCCATCGTTGTTGCCATTTTGAAATGGTGTTTTCCCTGAAATGAGCGGTTATGTGGCTTCCAGCCGATTTCGCCTTATAGATCTCCCTCCGCTCCGCTGCCAGCAGATCCACAGGGATAATACACGCTGTCACCACTACGGCTGGGGCGGATAGCGTACGATATGCCGATGCGATACGCAATGCAGCCGTTCTCTGTACCGCTACCAGTGCGTTTGTCCGCTTCTTAACATTCAGTGTTTGTCGGAAGCATTGACTATATGACACCGCGATATGACTTCTCAATGAATTTTAGGACATCCATTCCGAAAAGGGAGGACTAGAGGGAAGGTGATACCGCACAAATCTACACCGATGGCTCCAAATTGGAAGGAGCCGTTGAAATTGGTATCTATTCGAAATCAATCGGAATATCCAAGTCTATAAGGCTACCAGATCAGGCAGAGGTGTCAGCAATTCAGGCTGCGGTGAATATTATTGTGGACAAAAATGTTCACAGGCGAAAAATCATCATACTTTCCGATAGCCAAGCGACCATCAAAGCATTGGATTCTAGTGTAATAAACTCCAAGACGGACATCTACGACTGTCGCAGATATCTCAATGAGATGGCGAACCGATATGATGTTTGTATCACATGGGTAGCGGGACATAGGGATATTCCCGGCAACTGCAGAGCCGATGATTTGGCCAGAAGGGACACGACCATCGAACTCTCTGATGAATTCTCTACATTGGGGATCCCTTTGGATACATGCAGCGCCTTATAATTGACAATGGACCTTCTCAACAGTAGGTGAGCAGCTTCGGATAAGGGCAGAACGGCGCAAAAGATCTGGCCAAAGCTGGATAAGAGGCGCACGGCGACTCTGCTTAAACTCCAAAAAAGCAGGCATAGCGCTGTTATCGGGGTTATTACGGGGCATTGTATTATAGGAACGCATGCGAGGCGTATTGTTTTTGGACACCTCGCGAACGATGAGGAGGAGGATGATACTATTCTTCACCTACTGTGCACATGCCGGCACTTGGTCAGAGGAGAAAGAGACACCTGGGCACCTACTACCTGGAGGACCTAGATGAACTGTCATGCATGGATATTTGCAGTCTGAGTGGCTTCATCGGAAGCTCAGAGTGGTTCCTTTAATAGGGGAGGATGTAAATCTGTGGTATCACAATGGGCCCTGTGTGCGGCCTAAGTGTGTCCGCTCATGACTACATCGAGGGGACAGCCACTTCTACCCAACCTAGACCTTCCCATATATCTCTTACCGAACAGCAAAATTCCAAAATTGTTTCTACTACACCAACATAAAAATAAACACTATATATTACGCTTATAAGGCTAAGTAAATATAAATTGGCAACACTAATTTCCAATAAACAAAATATGTAACCTTTAAGAAATTCTCTCACAAATATGAAACAAAACTTGTTAACTTAACCTTACTAATTCAAATAATATCGCGCAATTATTGAAAATGTATTAAAGACAATAATTTTAAGTTGGCAAGTCTATACATTAAAATGCAATTCTGTTAACTGACAGCGAAAAAAAAGAAAGTTTTTCTCTAATGAAAACAATTCGAATAATTTCTAAATGTAACGAAGATTTGCAACACATAAAATAAGATTAATATGTATACTTAAGTTGGCAACTCAACTTTAACAACAAATTTCTTTTAAAAACTATCAACAGTTCTAGTTATATATTCCCATTAGTTGGTAACCCATAAATGACTTGTTAATTGTAAATTCTTATAAGAAACTTAGAAATATTCTTCACTTAAGACAATAGACTGAAGTCTTAACCTTAACCTTGAGTTGCCAACACTATTTTCAATAGAAGCGATTTTTGAAAGCACTTAAAAGATGTAGAAAAACTATTCTTATGAAGCGATTCCTATAACACAAATTTTATTTTCTAAAAGCATATACATATTTATATTAAATATTTTTTAAGTTGGCAACGCTAATGCTAATGCCAGTCTGTATTATAAGTGACTTGTTAATTAATAAATTCTAATGAATATGGCAAAAATTCTGAATTATGTGTGAGAATAGATTTAAAATCATAAATATTTCTTATGTTGGCCAAGAAACTTTAAGTTGGTAACACTTTTATTAATATAGATATTTCCAGTATATTCGGAGACATAGGGAATATTTTATAAATTATGGTGAATTTATTTTCATTATACAAATTCAATTTTCTGTGAAAATATTTATTAAATCAGTTTTAATTGGCAACACTAATTTTGAAGCTCGTCCTTTTTATAAATGACTTGGTAATTATGAACTCTTATGAAAAATAACGAAAAATATTAAAAATTTATTACAAAAGTTTTCTAATTTGCTACTCAGCTAGCAACTTTTAAGTTGGCAACACCATTTTTTAATATAAGTTAATAAATTTAAATTTAAAAAGATGTTCTTGGAAATTTTAATTGGCAACACTATTTGTGTTTATGAGTAGGCATTTTTAAAACTAAAGGGTGTTTTTTATAGAGGTATAGAACTTTAAGTTGGCATTACTTTTCAAGATGGAGACCGATTTAACAGCTGTCAAGTGATTTATTCTTAGTTTGGTTTGGCAATTCATCATGAATAGACTCACGCCTGAACAACGCTTGCAATTTTAGTGGAATTTTATTTCGAAAATAATGGTTCTGTGCGGAAAACGTATCGCGCACTACGTCCATTTTATCGTCGACAAAATCGTCCATCAGAGCAGTTAATTCGATTAACCATGGAACGTTTTCGCACCACGTTTACTCTTATTGATAACTCGCATCCCCAGAGACGCTGTACGGTGCGTACAGAAGAAGCTATTGCTGCTGTAGAGCGTAGCATTGAGGAAGACCCGAATGAGTCCATCCGCCATCGAGCACAGGAATTGGATCTGTGTTCATCCACTTTATGGAAGATTTTGCGGAAGGATCTTGGTTTGCGTGCGCTTACAAAATCCAACTCGTGCAAGATTTGAAGCCAAACGATCATCAAGTAAGGCGTAGATTCGCCGAATGGGCCCAAAACGAGATTACCGTTGTTCCCGATTAGCGATGAAGCGCACTTCTGGTTTAATGGCTACGTCAACAAACAAAACTGCCGCATTTGCAGTGAAGACGGCGCAACATGTCACACAGCTCGTGCCACAATAGATTTATTGAAAGACACGTTTGGTGACCGCCTAATTTCACGTTTTGTGGGGCTATGTAAAGTCATTGGTCTATGCGGTAAAGCCACAAACGCTTGACCATTTGGAAGACAACATTCGCCGTATTATTGCCGATATACGGCCACAAATGTTGGAAAAAGTCATCGAAAATTGGACGTCCAGATTGGTCTACATCCGCGCCAGCCGTAGCGGTCATATGCCAGAAATCATATTTAAAATGTAATGCCACAAGATTATCTTTCGGATAAATAAAATTCATGTCAATCGAATAATCCATCGTTGTTTTATTGCAACTTAAAGTTCTATATCTCTATAAAAAAAAACACCCTTTGTTTAATGAAAGGCAAATAAAACAAAACTTTAATGAAAAATTTAAATCTTTAAAGCAACTAACGATTACCGGAGACAGCCCTTATAGAAGCAACTTAACATGCTTAATTACTGTTATAAAGATAACGGTAAAAACTTAAATGCTTATGACACTTATTTTATCTGATCAAGTCACTAACACTTATTGCATGGGCTTAATGATTAATTAATGACTTTAATTGACTTAATTTATGCCTTAAATGGTATAAAAACGGGCCTATTTTGAAGGTTCAAAACATTGTCTAGCAAAATGTGGACCAGTGCTCTATTCACAGTATTTTTCTGGACTCTATTGAGTTTAGTTGCTGCTATACCTCAGGAAGTTTCTTCCATTGAGAATGAAATAGAAGAATATGTTCCAAATAATTCCAATAGCACCGATGGCTCTGTAGTACCGCAACCGCGTTTTGTCCAAGTGAATATTAACTATAAAACGTATACCATTTTCTTTGAAGAGGTCAACTGGTATACCGCCTTGGAACGTTGTGGTAATAATGGCAAGAAATTGGCCAGCATTACCAGTCTGGATGATAGTCTCAAATTGATACAGACTTTGGATACTTTAGGTAAGCCGTTAAAGCCAATAAAACTAATGAAGGGGAATAAAACTATCTTTTCAATTTCCAGGTCAATTGTATTCTACAAATTTCTGGCTGGGCGCTAGTGATTTAGGTCATTACGGCCAGTACGTTTGGGCAAGCAATGGTGAAACAATATCCCGCTTTACCAATTGGCGCGCGGGTGAACCTAATAATTGGTGTGGTCATGAACACTGTTTGGAATTGTTATCGGACGGTCAGTGGAACGATCTGAACTGTGATCACAAACAAAAATTTATTTGTGAAAGCCTTCCGCCTAGAAGCAGCTATGATGTGCCTATTTATGGTTAAATGATGTTGAAAAACTAAGAAAAAAAAAACAATTTTTAAAATAATTTTCAATTAATAAATCCCTGCAAGCTAACCATGGACTGATGTTTTAGTTTCCTAACTGCACCGGTTTTCATGTTTAGGTTAAAACTTAAATCCCCAGGGCAATTAAGTTCGAGGGCAGCAAGGTCGATCATTTGGGTTTTTCTTACTGACACCGAATTGCCGGGAGGCTTAACCATTTTATGTTCCAAATTAAGTTAATCGATAATTTAGTTTGATGATTGGAGGAATATTTGACAGTGTCCCCATATCAAATTAAATTGTATTTGATAGGGGTTTCGACTTCCTGATCCCGAGCAGAAGTGACTGGACCCCTGACACGACCGTTCCACCCGAACTCCTGGATGTCTACACCGACGGCTCCAGACTCGATAACAGGGGTGGGCAGTGGAGTATACTCTGGGAAATTGGCCCTGAACATCTCACTCCGGCTGCCGGACTACGGCAGCGTGTTCCAGGCGGAGGTAATGACCATCCACAGTTGACCCTCGCCTATGGTGTTCCTATCCCTTTCACCCGTATCTCGATCTACTCCGATAACCAGGCTGCGATAAAGTCTCTGTCGAACGTTGCGGATAATTCCAGGATCGTCAGGGAATGTCGCCGCTGTCGCACTCTCCTTTCTGGGCGCTTCGGCGTCACACTTGTCTGGATTCCCGGACACTGCGACATTCCGGGAAACTGCAGGGCCGATGAGCTAACGCACTACTTCCGGAATCTTCCTCAATCAACTTGGGAATGCCACTTACCTCGTTCAAACTGGGCATTGCATATACGATCCTAAGTCTATTTCCGGTGTTTTTTTTTTTTTTTTTTTTTTATTTAATTCTTTATTCATAATAATTGTTTTACAATATGTTGTGCCTCTGCGTCTTGAAGGCATTGTGTTTAGCGTGTCAACAGTATGTTATTTGTTGTCAGTAAGATTAGCTGACTGTGAAGTCTAGTACTGAATTCGCATTCAGGTGCTTCCATTCTCAGATATGTGCTCTAATGATTCAGGCTTCTCATTGCAGTATCAACATAGTAGACTTGATGCGTTCGCTATTCGAAACAAATCTTCTTTAAGTCTACAGTGCTCGATCAACAAGGCTTTTAGTTAGCTGGACTCAAATCCAACTGGCTTAAAAGAAGCCTTCATCACTCTTCCTCTCGCTCGTTTCTTTCGCCGACTTCGAAACTCCTTACTTGGCAGACTTGTCAACCTGCTTATTGTCGTGAATTTCCACATGACCTGACATCCAATGGATTTAGGCAGTCCATTAACATGTCGAGTAGTGCTAGCAGATGGCTGTCTAACTATTAAAACGCATTGCTATGTCTCATCCTTTAATACTTCTTTTTCAAGTTAAATTGCATACAACTCTGAAAGGCGTAGACTTACAACTGGGAGACCTAAGAGGGAAGCGATCTAAGAGTGCCTAGCTTCATATAGCAATTTTGTCCATATACGCGTTAGCTAGTAAATCTAACTCTAACCATTGTTTTCGATGTACTGAACTTAGATTGATTAGAGTCTGTAGGACAGGTTCTCACAGGTTCTCTAAGTTGTATTGTTGCTAAAGCAGAATTAAGTTTTAAAGTAAAAATTCTTATTAAATCTCTATATTCGTAATTTCTTGAATTAACGGCCCATTGTGCAAATGTTGCTCAAACTAAAGGGTGTTTTTTTATAGAGGTATAGAACTTTAAGTTGCAATAAAACAACGACGGATTATTCGATTGACATGAATTTTATTTATCCGAAAGATAATCTTGTGGCATTACATTTTAAATATGATTTCTGGCATATGACCGCCACGGCTGGCGCGGCGGATGTAGTCCAATCTGGACGTCCAATTTTCGATGACTTTTTCCAACTTTTGTGGCCGTATATCGGCAATAATACGGCGAATGTTGTCTTCCAAATGGCTAAGCGTTTGTGGCTTTACCGCATAGACCAATGACTTTACATAGCCCCACAGAAAGTAGTCTAGCGGTGTTAAATCACAAGATCTTGGAGGCCAATTCACAGGTCCAAAACGTGAAATTAGGCGGTCACCAAACGTGTCTTTCAATAAATCTATTGTGGCACGAGCTAAGTGAGACATGTTGCGCCGTCTTGTTGAAACCACATCTCCTGGACATCATGGTTATTCAATTCAGGAATGAAAAAGTTTGTAATCATGGCTCTATACCGATCACCATTTACTGTAACGTTCTGGCCACCATCGTTTTTGAAAAAGTACGGACCAATGATTCCACCAGCCCATAAAGCGCACCAAACAGTCAGTTTTTCTGGATGTAACGGTGTTTCCACATACACTTGAGGATTACCTTCACTCCAAATGCGGCAGTTTTGTGTGTTGACGTAGCCATTCAACCAGAAGTGCGCTTTATCGCTAAACAAAATTCGCTTATGAAAATCGGAAACAACGGTAATCTCGTTTTGGGCCCATTCGACGAATCTACGCCTTACTTGATGATCGTTTGGCTTCAAATCTTGCACGAGTTGGATTTTGTAAGCACGCAAACCAAGATCCTTCCGCAAAATCTTCCATAAGTTGGATGGACACAGATCCAATTCCTGTGCCCGATGGCGGATGGAATCATTCGGGTCTTCCTCAATGCTACGCTCTACAGCAGCAATAGCTTCTTCTGTACGCACCGTACAGCGTCTGTGGGGATGCGAGTTATCAATAAGAGTAAACGTGGTGCGAAAACGTTCCATGGTTAATCGAATTAACTGCTCTGATGGACGATTTTGTCGACGATAAAATGTGGACGTAGTGCGCGATACGTTTTCCGCACAGAACCATTATTTTCGAAATAAAATTGCACTAAAATTGCAAGCGTTGTTCAGGCGTGAGTCTATTCATGATGAATTGCCAAACCAAACTGAGAATAAATCACTTGACAGCTGTTAAATCGGTCGCCATCTTGAAAAGTAATGCCAACTTAAAGTTCTATACCTCTATAAAAAACACCCTTTAGATAGAAATGATACATGCAGTGATCCAAGTTTTCGAGATGTGCAAGAACCCTGAGGAGAAGGTCAAAGGCATTAATGCACTGCATTTGAACAACATATTGAACAACATACTAAACTAGCAGAAATAATTTTACAGTTGGGGGAAACGTCACAGATTATAGATATGGAATCGGAAAAACGGGAAAATTCTTCTTCAGGGTTTTAATTTCTAAACAATGAAATATTTTTCAATTCCTGGCTTTGCTAGTGAAATCTTAACGAGCAGCTGAGGCAGTTGTCTTGTGCTATTGCTGCTGTAGAGCGTAGCATTGAGGAAGACCCGATTGAGTCCATCCGCCATCGAGCACAGGAATTGGATCTGTGTCCATCCACTTTATGGCAGATTTTGCGGAAGGATCTTGGTTTGCGTGCTTACAACATCGAACTCGTGCAAGAATTGAAGCCAAACGATCATCAAGTAAGGCGTAGATTCGTCGAATGGGCCCAAAACGAGATTACCGTTGTTCCCGATTTTCATAAGCGAATTTTGTTTAGCGATGAAGCGCACTTCTGGTTGAATGGCTACGTCATCCTCAAGTGTATGTGGAAACACTGTTACATCCAGAAAAACTGACTGTTTGGTGCGCTTTATGGGCGGGCTGGTGGAATCATTGGTCCGCGTACTTTTGCAAAAACGATGGTGGCCAGAACGTTACAGTCAATGGTGATCGGTATAGAGCCATGATTACAAACTTTTTCATTCCTGAATTGAATAACCATGATGTCCAGGAGATGTGGTTTCAACAAGACGGCGCAACATGTTACACACAGCTCGTGCCACAATAGATTTATTGAAAGACACGTTCGGTGGCCGCCTAATTTCACGTTTTGGTCCTGTGAATTGGCCTCCAAGATCTTGTGATTTAACACCGCTAGACTACTTTCTGTGGGGCTATGTAAAGTCATTGGTCTATGCGGTAAAGCCACAAACGCTTGACCATTTGGAAGACAACATTCGCCGTATTATTGCCGATATACGGCCACAAAAGTTGGAAAAAGTCATCGAAAATTGGACGTCCAGATTGGACTAAATCCGCCGCGCCAGCCGTGGCGGTCATATGCCAGAAATCATATTTAAAATGTAATGCCACAAGATTATCTTTCGGATAAATAAAATTCATGTCAATCGAATAATCCATCGTTGTTTTATTGCAACTTAAAGTTCTATACCTCTATAAAAAAAACACCCTATACTTTTGATTCACTAAACTTTGTGACATTTCACCGCCAGCCACGAAACAATCCGGTTTTTTATACAAAAAGCGAAAGAAGTCTTTTCCTACAGAAGTTTTCCTTGGCACTTGTAATATGAACAGTTTCAAATCCAACATCCATACACACCACTCCGTATTTATTCCCTGCCATAATCTGTCTTTCTAGTTCCAATACAGAGACATTGCATAAGTAGGGAACATCCCCTAGGTGTTGGCCGTAAAACACAATTAAACATAAACCCAAGATTACCTATGCCGGATTTATTAACGATGGCTGTATAGAATTCTGTCTGTTGTTTGTAACCACCTGGTAGAGGCAGTGATGGTGGAAAACTAAGCCAAGGGGGAAGGCCCCTGCATATAATTGTTTTCTTAATGAGTTAAAAAGTATTTATGTTGATCGTTGAGATGATGGAACTGAGTGAAGGTTTAGAATTTATTTTAAATTAACGATCCACTGTGCAGCAATATGTGTGTATTCAAACTATAACTGCATTTTTTTAAGCAATTTTAAATCGTGAATTAATTTCTTACGCTCCTCAAACATGACGCCGTTGGCTTTCGCCACAGTTAATTACATTTATAACGGCTTTCAATGGTTTTTAAGTGAGGAAAAAGACCGTGGAACGGTTATCACTGCGACGAATTAAGTGAAATTTTCAAATTTAATTTTTATGCAACAAATTTTATAAAAGCGGGCGTATTTCCCTAACTTAACAGTGTCATCACTGTCTCTAGCAAAATGTTGACTGCCAATTTATTAAGCCTGTTGATTTGGACTCTAGTGGGCTTATTTACGACAGTAGCTAACGTGAGCGGTTATCGTGTGATACAAATTATGTTATCTAGGCACAAGACACAACTGGTTGTCAGCCGTGGAAGATTGTCGGCTTCACAATCAGTCCTTAGCAAGCGTTAACAATCCAGGCAGATGAGTTGGCAGAAAAGAGTTCCCTTAGAACACTTCTTCAGACAGAGAGAATAAATTCTTCATGACGAAAAAGGGGAGACTGTCGAATCTCTAGGCTTCTTTCGCCCAAGTTACATCATTTTTGATCAGAATAAGTCCCAAAACATGGAAGATAATCTATTGGAATCTTATTAGGTTTTTTGACACTGCATTGAGCCTTAAGGCCAACCGTTATTGTATGGAACAGGAGCACTCCTTCTTTCTACAGAGCTTTTATTAACGTGTGGAAGTGGAAGTCAATTCAGTTGGTTAGTGACTTGATCCTATGCAGAGAACTCTCTCTGTTTGTTGATTAGGCATCCCAGTGACAGTAGAAGTGGTGATAACCTTATCTCCACGTAATTGCAGTTGCCATCAGGAACATTTTAGTCTTCTGTCCTCTGTTTGAGGATCGAGGATTCTGATTCTCTGCAGAAGTTGTGATGCGCAAGACGTAGTTTTCGAAATGTAGGCCTATTGAGGCAGTGAGTTCATTTGTAAATGTTGAAATGCCAGAGTTATAGATCGAAGAGATACAGAAAGCAATCAAGTAAAAGTGCTAGAATTCAAGATACCTCAGCCCGATAATATTAAACCCAGAATATGCAGTCTTAGCTGCAATTTTTTCCCCTCTCACCTTCATCTTTGAGACTTTAATGAAAGCTAAGATTACTACGATGCAAGAACACGCAATCCACTCGTTAATTAAGAGCAGTCAATGGAGCCTTCTTTTTATAATAGAGTGTAATGAGGACCAATTACTGATCCAATGCAATTACATCGTATAACTTTGTCTTGGGACACACCTTAACAGGTCTCATAGCATCCACTCACGCATTAAAGACGGGTATCCTACCTCCTATTGGGAGCATGTGCCCGGCCATTTCCATACTCTTCTTATTCTGTGTGTGAAGAATTTTGTTTGTGTAATAGAATTTCGTTATAATTTTAAGAGGTTGAGAGACTTTACTTCCATTTTACTGTGCATTAATTGCCCTTAATGGGGTGTTACGTTAGAAAAAATTACCCTGATTTGATGCACGATTACCAATAAGTTTTTAAATAAATTAGCCCGGAGGTAAACCACTTAAAAATCGTTCAATCAAACAATCAATCACTGTCAAGCATGACTCTGCATATACAACTTAAGACCCAAGTTAATAACCACTCTAACCATGTATATAAAGCCGGGATAAAATGAAAACTTTTGTTGTTAGACTTCAGTTAAAAGAGCGTCTGTTGGCAAAATGTCTTTAAATTTACGAAATATTATCGTGATTTTAAGTGTTATTACGCTTAAGCTTGTGTGCAATGTTTGTGGCGCTGGCACGGTTATAGGCGATAAGAATTATCAGGTGATAGTAACGGAAAAGCTTAATTGGCATAAGGCTTATCAAGCATGTGCTAAACTAGGCATGTCATTGGCATCGATTGAATCGGAAACTGAAAATAAAAATTTAAAAGATTATTTATATTCACAATGTAAGTGTAAATGCAATCAATATAAGGCATTAAAATTGTTTATAATTATTGTAATGTATAGAAGTGCATTATAATTCCATTATAATGTATAGAAGTATAGTAGTCCTAATTAAAGAAATGTTATATTATTTGCTTTCCTTTTCTAGCCATCTTATCCAATCAATTTTGGTTATCCGGTACTAATTTGGCTGATAGAAGTACATATTCTTGGCAATCAACTGGTAAACCAATGACATTTACCCAATGGGCACCAAATCAACCGGGAACTTTGGCTAATCGATGCACTTACATGAATTTCAATGGTCAATGGGTAACGGACAGTTGTTACGCTAAAAAATATTTCATCTGTACCAAGCCAGTTACGCCCATCTGTGGTGCATCGGGCAGTTGTACATCGAGTTTTCAGTTGGAATTTTAATGGAAATATTGTTTACGATTTGTAATGATAAAGAAAATTTAAATAAAATTTATTGACAGCATTAATCATAGGAAATACTCTTTTTTTTAATCAGCCAATATACATACATGCATATATCGGGTGGGCCCATCTATTGGTTTAAATTTGAACCATCGGCTTTTTTGTTATTCAATCTCATAATTCACTGTATTACCTACACTGAACGTAATGAATCGATTTAAGGTTGAGCAACGTTGGGATTTATTGAAAATTTTGTTTCCAAAGCAAAGACATTTGGTCGGACATTGCGGAAAAAATAGCGTACAATATTAGATCGCAAAGAAGGACCTACAAAGCCGGGTTGTATACGTGCCGTGGGTGGTTCGTGAAACTGATTACATTGGTAATGCGCCAAGACGTGAGCGTGCTAGTGTGCGTGAGAATCTATCAACATCAACTCGTCATCGTTTTCAAGAATTGAACATTTCACGCACTAGTTTACGTCGACGATCTCGATGTGAAACCTTAAATCCGCTTCGTTTTCGCTTCGCAAGATGGGCCAACAAGAAACTGCAGGTTATTCTCGATTTAAATTTAAATACTTCTCAACTCATCAAGAAAACAATTATATGCAGGGGCCTTCCCCCTTGGCTTAGTTTTCCGCCATCACTGTCTCTACCAGGTGGTTATAAACAACAGACAGAATTCTATAAAGCCTTCGTTAATAAATCCGGCATAGGTAATCTTGGCTTTATGTTTAATTGTGTTTTACGGCAAACACCTAGAGGATGTTCCCTACTTATGCAATGTCTCTGTATTGGAACTAGAAAGACAGATTATGGCAGAGAGTAAATAGGGAGTGGTGTGTATGGATGTTAGACTTGAAACTGTTCATAGCACAAGTACCAGGAAAAACTTTTGCAGGAAGAGACTTCTTTCTCTCTTTGTATAAAAAACAGATTGTTTCGTGGCTGGCGGTGAAATGTCACAAAGTTTAGTGAATCAAAAGTATAGGGTGTGTTTTTATAGAGGCATAGAACTTTAAGTTGCAATAAAACAACGATGGATTATTCGATTGACATGAATTTTATTTATCCGAAAGATAATCTTGTGGCATTACATTTTAAATATGATTTCTGGCATATGACCGCCACGGCTGGCGCGGCGGATGTAGTCCAATATGGACGTCCAATTTTCGATGACTTTTTCCAACATTTGTGGCCGTATATCGACAATAATACGGCGAATGTTGTCTTCCAAATGGTCAAGCGTTTGTGGCTTGACCGCATAGACCAATGACTTTACATAGCCCCACAGAAAGTAGTCTAGCGGTGTTAAATCACAAGATCTTGGAGGCCAATTCACAGGTACAAAACGTGAAATTAGGCGGTCACCAAACGTGTCTTTCAATAAATCTATTGTGGCACGAGCTGTGTGTGACATGTTGCGCCGTCTTGTTGAAACCACATCTCCTGGACATCATGGTTATGGTCAATTCAGGAATGAAAAAGTTAGTAATCATGGCTCTATACCGATCACCATTGACTGTAACGTTCTGGCCACCATCGTTTTTGAAAATGATTCCACCAGCCCATAAAGCGCACCAAACAGTCAGTTTTTCTGGATGTAACGGTGTTTCTACATACACTTGAGGATTACCTTCACTCCAAATGCGGCAGTTTTGTTTGTTGACGTAGCCATTCAACCAGAAGTGCGCTTCATCGCTAAACAAAATTCGCTTATGAAAATCGGGAACAACGGTAATCTCGTTTTGGGCCCATTCGACGAATCTACGCCTTACTTGATGATCGTTTGGCTTCAAGTCTTGCACGAGTTGGATTTTGTAAACACGCAAACCAAGATCCTTTCGCAAAATCTTCCATAAAGTGGATGGAGACAGATCCAATTCCTGTGCTCGATGGCGGATGGACTCATTCGGGTCTTCCTCAATGCTACGCTCTACAGCAGCAATAGCTTCTTCTGTACGCACCGTACAGCGTCTCTGGGGATGCGAGTTATCGATAAGAGTAAACGTGGTGCGAAAACGTTCCATGGTTAATCGAATTAACTGCTCTGATGGACGATTTTGTCGACGATAAAATGTGGACGTAGTGCGCGATACGTTTTCCGCACAGAACCATTATTTTCGAAATAAAATTGCACTAAAATTGCAAGCGTTGTTCAGGCGTGAGTCTATTCATGATGAATTGCCAAACCAAACTGAGAATAAATCACTTGACAGCTGTTAAAACGGTCGCCATCTTGAAAAGTAATGCCAACTTAAAGTTCTATACCTCTATAACAAAACACCCTTTAGAACGGAACCATTACAGTCAATGGAGACACCTATTGTACCATAACAACTGATCTTTTGTACCCGCTCTTCATGGTATCGATGTGAACAATGTTTGGTTTCAACAGGATAGTGCAACTTGCCACATATCTCATGCCACAATCTATTTGTTGCGTCAAACGTTTGATGGCCGTTTAATTAGCCGAAATGATGATGTCTAGAAGCTGCGATTTGACACTGTTGGACTATTTTCGGGGGGAGGGGGTGCCTTTAAAGAAAAGTGCCTACAAACCAGAGACAATCGGGTATTTGAAGGCCAGTATTCGTGAGGCCATTGACGAGATACGAAATCACTAAAGAAGTAGTTCTTCATATTTTGTTTTGTTGGAAATGTCTGACCTGGGGTCAGATTATTTCTATCTTCTCAAGGATTGCATAGCTTACTGAAAATAGACACACATGCACACATGCAAGTATTATTATGCCGGATGGAGCATTCAAACTCTTAATATCAAACTAATTATAACAAAAAAAAAACTTTAAATGACCTTTGACCTTTCCAAATGACAACTAAATTAATTATTTTTAAACACTAGTCCAAAGATAATTCCTAACTTTTAAGTGCAAATTAAAGATAAAACCCCATCAATCATTTCAACAATCAATTACTTCATCAATCATGTCATCAATCAATGCCAATAGGCTACCATTAAAGTTTACTTCAATTACTTAATCAATCATGCCATCAATCAATGCCAATAGGCTACCATTAAAGCCTTGTAACTTGGCTTGTATAAAATCCCACGCTTTGAGTGCCTAACTTCAGATCAGTTTACTTCAATTACTTAATCAATCATGCCATCAATCAATGCCAATAAGCTAACATTAATGCCTTGTGACATGGCTTGTATAAAAGCCTACTCTTTGAACGTCTAACTTCAGATCACTTTAGTAGTAGATTTACTTTTAGTAAAATGTTAACGCTTCAGAAATCATTTCTATTGGCATTGGTACTGCTTGCCTTTAGCTGGACTTCTATGGTTAAAGCCCAAAAAGGTATTACGGTGGATCTGAGTGATAAGCGATATTTCATTATAACGTCTCAAACGTACAACTGGTACAAGGCCAATCATGCGTGCTCCAGCAAAGGTATGTCATTGGCCTCCCTGGAAACGGAAACGGAATATAAAACTTTAAAAGATCATCTTTACAACAAGGGTAAGTGCCCGCTTATAAAGAATAGCTATGATGGCATGATATAATCAAGCCTTTATTTAATAGAACTTTTGTCAAATGGTTTCTGGTTATCTGGCAATAATTTGGATGGCACTACCTCATTTTCCTGGTTGTCTACCGGAAATGCCGTCAGTTTTAGTAAATGGGCCACTGGTCAACCTGATATGACAAAGAATTGCGTTAAAACCGATGGTAGTTTCAATTGGATCACAGCAAGTTGTACGGATGACGCTGACAAAGCTTATGTTATATGCTCTAGGCCACTTGTACCGGATTGTGGACTAACTGGAGGCTGTAAAACAGATCCCAGTTTTTTCTATTAACTTCACTGTAACTGAACTGTAACCTGTAAATCATAGGCGAAGCTTTGTAAAATAATAAAAAAAATTAAATTTTTGGAAGAACATTAGAAAAAAAAAATGTTTTTTTTTTAATATGCAGGCTGATAAAGGGGGACGCAGGGGTGCTATTGCATTCAGTAAGTTATTTGGAAGACAATGTTTGTAGGACCTTTCCGGCTATAGCACTTGATATACTTGCAATTTACTTTAAAGTTTAAACGTATGCTTTACAACTTACAAAGCCGTATTCTAGTACAGTTTGTGGCCACTAAATTAAGGACGAAATTTAATTAAAAGGCATTTAAGTTTGAAAATGTTTGGCTAGGAAGATACATTAAAAAAAATGGTTTTCTTTTACACAAATAATATACAAGATATTTAACTGTGTTATAATACAGGCTGGGGCCTCGAAAATGTGGACAAAATTTAATTAAGTAATAATACAGTCCTAAAACAGCTTTAAGTGAAATTTAAGTCCACAATGAACCTTTGTTCATGTTTCCTATTCAAATCATAACATAAAGAGAAAAAATTATAGGGTAAGGCCTCTTAATTGTGGACGATATAAAATGAGATGTTAAAACGTGATAATGGTTTCTCAAACAACTTTTTCCTTAAACCTATAATGAACAAATGTCGAGAGAAACGGGTATTGGAGCGTTACTAGAGCCTACAGGACCTGTCACAATGCTGTTATCTGAATATCGTTCTGAGCTTATTGCCTATGATCTCCACCGGTTATCGTCTTTGATTCATAGCATAATCAAAATAAATGCACTGAGATCCTGCAGACAAGCTTTCAATTTCTTTAGCCATGTCTTGAGGCATCTTATTGCCTTCTCGGTGGAATTAGGCATTGGCCTAGATGCTAGGTACGCCACGGTCATGGTCTTTGGAAGAGAGCAGGAATAGAGTAGAGGCAGAGTTTATACAAGTTCTGATATCACGGTCTTCACAGGCATTTTTGCCAGTATGGAACCCAACGTATTTGTTAACTTAGCTTGAGACCTTGAAGTCGCCGTAGTCTAGTAGGTAGTGTGTTGGCTTATTAGACGTAAAGCCAGGGTTCGAGCCCCAGGCCAGGCATCAAGCCCGAATACAAAAAGTATTTCTTCGGCGATTTCCTCTCAGCAGATTTCTGGCAAAAACTCTGAGAGTAATTTGAAATTGCCATGAAAAGTTTCTCAAAAAAATCTGTCGTTAGGAATCGACTTTAAACTCTAGGTCCCTGGCACTCATGTATAAAATTAACACACACAACATAAGTGGTGTGAGAAACTAGCACGTTGTAAAATGGGTCAATTCGACCTCCGGCTACTGTATTTGTCTTAATTGACAAGTACACGTCCGCTAACCTAACCTAACCTAGCTTGAGGCCTTAATCAGTCGTAAATGTCGTATGTCATATTGAATGTTCCGCCCGGGCGATTTGAGGTCATGGTCATTCTATGTTGTTGTTCTATGATAGGACTCAATACTCAGGTGTTGTATTTGTGCGGTCAGCTCCGCTTGTTCTCCTTCATAAGCATTAACGCTCTTTAGCACTAATTCCGCTGCCTCGGGAGAATACGAGAGAAAAGATTTACGCGAGAATTGTTTCCTAAGACAGTTTTCTCTAAGGCACGAGTAAAGCACAAATGCTGTTAGGCCCGAATTATCCTGCCTTAAGACTTTGACAGCCGAATTTGAACCAAAAATTAACTAAAGGGTCCGCCAAATAACTTTGATTTTTTTGAGAATGCTTTAAAAAAAAACTACTGAATATTTTCTCAAATTTCTTTTTTTATTTGAAAGTACAATCCTTCCGGTTAATAATGGAAAATAATTTCATTCAAATGGCTGCCTCGGCTGGCCATGCAGTAGCCTACACGATCGGTTCAATTTTTAAGCACATTATCGATTGTGTGCAGCTGTATTTCACCAATGGCTTCAAGAATATTGTCCTTTAAAGGGTCAATTGTCTCTGGCTTGTCGGCGTAACACTTATCTTTGACGGCACCCCACAAATAATAGTCCAACGGTGTCAAATCGCAGCTCCGAGGTGGCCAAACGACATCAGCTCTGCGGCTGATAATGCGATCTTCACAAACAGGGCGCAAAACATCGAGTGTAGCTTCGGCTGTGTGGCACGTAGCGCCGTCCTGTTGTAAACAAATGTTGCCAATATCCTCCTCTTCAATTTTTGTGAACAAAAATTCGTTCAACATGGCCCGATAACGATCGCCATTGACTGTAACGGCCACATTTTCGAAGAAAAATGTCCCAATTATGCCTCTGGACCAAAATCCGCACCAAACAGTGACTCGTTTTGGGTGCGTCGGCTTATCAATGTGTTCAAAATGCGTGCGGGTTTTCTGTGCCCCAAATGCGACAATTTTGCTTGTTTACATACCCGCCAAGATCAAAATGAGCTTCATCTGAAAAGATGATTTTTTTTTTTGCCAAAATCGGCATCTTCTGTAAGCCGATCTTAGGCCCACTTGGCGAAGCGAAAACGCATTGGATGGTCAATTGGCTTCAACTCCTGAACCAATTGGACTTTGTATGGCGTCATACCAAGGTCTTTATGCAAAATTCGTCTCAATGATGTCTCCGAAATGTTCAATTGATGTTGATGATGGCGCTTCACGCACACTTTCTGGCCACAGCAGCAATATTCTCGGGTGTACGCACTGTTTTTGGCTTTTCACGCTTTGGCTTAGCGACGAGGATGCCAGTTTCTTTCACTTTTTTAACAAGATAACGAACATACGGACCTGACGGTGCTTCTCTTCTTCCAAAATCCGTACGCAATTGTCGCACACATTCTGCAACATTACCATGATTTTTAAAGTAATGTCGCAATATTTCCCAGCGTTGTTCAAGCGTATACACAACCATATTCGTTCAGCGCAAGGATAAAATGGCGGACCATTTTAAAAGAGCTTCTTCTTCACATTGTTCAGCAAGATCTTCAATCCAATTATCTGTGAGTATAACTATAAGGATGATGAACTTGCCAGGCGGGGCACGACCATCGAGCTCACCGCTGAGTTCTCGAATCTGGGCATACCAATGAGGACCTGCAAGCTCATAATTGATAATGCGATTGTCGATTCCGTCAACGACGGGTGGGCGGCCTCGGACACGGGTAGAACGGCTCGTAAAATCTGGCCAAGGCTGGATGAGCGGCGCACAATGAGTCTACTTAAACTCCAAAGATGCGCGCTCAGTGTAGTTGTCGGTGTCATTACGGGGCATTGCATTCTGGGTACGCATGTGAGGCGCATTGGACTTGGACACCTTGCTAACGACTTCTGTAGAAGCTGCAGAGATGAGGAAGAAGAGGAGACTGTCCCTCACCTGCTGGTTACATGCCCGACTCTATGCCAAAGGAGAAGGAAGTACTTGGGTACTTACTACATGGATGATCTGGAGGAACTGTCAGAGATTGACATTGGCAGCCTAAATCGCTTCATCCGGAGCTCCGAATGGTTTCGAGACTAGGGGACAACGGATGACTGTGGTAGCACAATTTTTTACGTTATTAATTCCATTGGAGTGCAGCCCTTGCGCTGACCAACTTCCCCCTCCTTGGATCGGCGGAGCTTGGTCAGTACAGAGGCTGCGTTCCCCTGTGACATCACAACGTGCCGCTATGCATGCTCAAGTGAGCTTTTTGGTAAATTAAAGCTACCACGCTAACCTAACCTAACCTAACCTAACTCCATTGGAGCCCTAAAAACATATCCTGAAAAGGCCGTCAGTGAATGCTTGAATCGGCAATCTATTTTGAAACGAGTTCCATAACGTGTTATTACGGTTGTGTAATTCCCTTCCCCGCGACTGTATTAATAGTTTTCAGTGGATTTTAACTCATGTAAACAATAAATTACTTTCGATAACAAATGACATTTTCAACGGATTTAAATGCAAATTGCATCTCCGATAACTATAGCCCGGAAGTCATTAATCAATGCCATTAGAATTCTGTTGTATGTATATATAGAGGAGGAGCCCCCTTTAAACTTGATAATTCAAACGAGTCATTACAAAATGTTTTTAATTTTGAACACATTTGTTCTAATATACGTTGTATTTCTAAGCAATTTGCTATTGCCTAGCCTTGCACAGGAGGAGGGCCTTAACATACGGACAGGCAATAAGTTATATTACATTGAACTATCGGAACAGGCGAATTTCATTAAAGCGGCCCATGCCTGTGCCACACTAGGCATGAAATTGGCTAACCTTGACACCGATAGTGATCTGAAACGAATTAAGGCCACCTTACTTTTGAACGGTAATTACGGCGCCTATTTCTTTAAAATACACGCTCAAAAAAAAAATATTTTCTTTGGTTTTTCTTTTTCAGATATTGCCGGTAACTCCTATTGGCTATCGGGCACTACCTATGGAAACACAGCTTTGACGTTTATTGACTTCGTAACAGGCAGCAAAATTAAATTTGTACCTTCTACTCTTACAGTAGCTGCCTCTCAATGTTTATCAACCAAAGCTTCAACTTTTGAATATCAAAATACAGATGCTTGCACTGTTGCGAAGTATTTTATTTGCGAAAAGCCTTTAGTGCCCTCTTGTGGTAAATATGGTCAGTGCCGTTATCGTTATTATTGATTGTAAAATGAATAAATAAATAAAAAAAAAAGAAATTACACTGTGCTACCAAAGAAAACTAATTTTCTTTTTATATTTTAATTGCTTTGGTCTCTAGCCCTAGCATTGATTTGTAATCGCAAGTCTAGGTTTGCATTTTTATTCGATAACAAAACATGTTTTTTCAGTAACAATTTGTTATCGTTGCAATATTTAATATTTTGAGTAAATTTCTTATCGATAAATTATTTTAAATTTGTTTTTGCTTAGATAACACATCTCATAAAATTTTAGTGGACTGATGGAATTCATTTTGCCATTTATAGCACAGAATTTTTCCCCTTTGAATAATTTTTCACTTTCGAAATTTGACTTTCCAAGAAGAAAATAATCGAAGGAACCTATATCTAACCAATAGATAAAGCAAAAGTCACTAAGTGAACTACGTTAATATCTTCATAAAACAGGACTTTTTTTCGCTAAAACCTGGCTTTTTATTTATATTATTCCACCATGTAAACGCTATTGATTAATAGTTATCGACACTGATTGCTTAACATTTTTGGAGGTGGTTTGAGAACGATAACTTTTTCATTAAAAAAATTATAACTCTTTATAAGAAAATAATTTCTTTGTAATAAAAACTCATAACACCGATAACTTTTAATAATAAATGTTTTTCGATAACTAAAAAAAGATCTTGTTTTATGGTTAATAACGATAGTTGATTGTTTTTAATCAAAGACTAAAATTCTGGTAAGAAAACTTATCGTTATAAAAAGCATTATCGATAACTTTTTGTAAGTATTATTTTAACTAAAAAAGGCATTCTATCGATATTTGCAGAAAATTTGTTGAATTTTATATCGATAACTTATTTTAATTTAAAGAGCCATTCTACCGATAACAATTTATTATTTTTAAATGCATTGAATAACATTACATTTATTTGTATTTGCAGAAAATTTGTTGAATTTTATATCGATAACTTATTCATAACATCGATAACTTTTTATAATAATTTTTTTTCGATAACTAAAAAAAATCTTGTTTTATAGTTAATAACGATAGTTGATTGTTTTTAATCAAAGTCTAGAATTCTGGTAAGAAAACTTATCGTTATAAAAAGCCTTATCGATAACTTTTTGTAAGTATTTGCAGAAAATTTGTTAAATTTTATATATCGATGACTTATTTTAATTATTATTTATTCTATCGATATTTGCAGAAAATTTTTTGAATTTTATATCGATAACTTATTTTAATTTAAAGAGGCATTCTATCGATAACAATTTATTATTTTTAAATGCATTGAAAAACATTGCATTTATTTGTATTTGCAGAAAATTTGTTGAATTTTATATCGATAACTTATTCATAACATCGATAACTTTTTATAATAAATTTTTTCGATAACTAAAAAAACCTTGTTTTAGGTTAATAACGATAGTTGATTGTTTTTAATCAAAGTCTAGAATTCTGAATTATCGATAACTTTTTGTAAGTGTTTGCAGAAAATTTTGTTGAATTTTATATATCGATAACTTATTTTAATTCAAATAGGCATTCTATCGATATTTGCAGAAAATTTATTGAATTTTATATCAATAACTTATTTTAATTTAAAAAGGCATTCTATCGATAACAATTTCTTATTTTTAAATGAATTTAAAAACGGAAAAAATATCGCAACTACTTTTATTAAAAGATAAATAATTAAAAACCTTTTATAGATAATATTTTATAAAGAAAAGTGTCGATAACATTTTATATTAAAATTAAAAAAGGTATTTATCGATAACAATTTCTTATTTTTAAATGCATTGAAAAACAAAAAAAAAATATTATCGCAACTACTTTTATTAAAAGATAAATAATTAAAAGCCTTTTATAGATAATATTTTATAAAGAAAAGTATCGATAACATTTTATAAAAAATTGTATCGATAACATTTTATAAAATTTTTTATCGATTACTCTATAAAAGAAAAATGGAAAAATGTATACAAAAAATTATGTAGACAACTTTTAATACAAAACATATCCATTACTTTTTTTAAAAAATTTCTATCTAAACAAAAATAATAATAAAAAAAATATTTTATTGATAACTTTTTATACTAAATCTTTTATAGATAAATTTTTATTAAAAAAAGAAATCGATAGCTTTTTACAAAAGTTTTTATCGATAACTTGATGTAAACAATGTTATCGAGAACTTTTTATAAAAAAATTCATTTAAGCTACTTTTAGTTTAAAAAAAATTTTTAAAAAAATAATCTCTCGATAATTCTGTATAGAAAATTTTTATAAGAAAATATCGATAACTTTTTGGAAAATTTTTTATCGAAAACTTCATAAAATAAAAATGTATAAAGGAGACATATTAATAACTTTTGACATAAAAAATATCGATAACATTTTATACGAAATTTTATGGAGAACTTTTTAACGATAACTTTTTATACAAAAATTTATCATTAAATCCACAAAGGGAAAATGTACAAAGAAATATCTTTTTATACCAAAATTATCGATAACTTTTTATAAAAAATTTTATTGAGAACGTTTCCTAAAAAAATTTATCTGAACTACTTTTAGTTTAAACAAAAATTTATAAAAAAAAATAATCTCTCGATAATTCTGTACAGAAAATTTTATAAGAAAATATCGATAACTTTTTGGAAATTTTTTTTATCGAAAACACCATAAAATATAAATGTATAAAGGAGATATATTAATAACTTTTGATACAAAAAAAATCGATAACATTTTATAAGAAATTTTATTGAGAACTTTTTAACGATAACTTTTTATACAAAAATTTATCATTAAATCCACAGAGAGAAAATGTACAAAGAAATATCTTTTTATACCAAAATTATCGATAACTTGTTATATAAATTTTTATTGAGAACGTTTTCTAAAAAAATTTATCTGAACTACTTTTAGTTTAAACAAAAATTTATAAAAAAAATAATCTCTCGATAATTCTGTATAGAAAATTTTTATAAGAAAATATCGATAACTTTTTGGACAAATTTTTATCGAAAACCCATAAAATAAAAATGTATAAAGGAGATATATTGATAACTTTTGATACAAAAAATATCGATAACATTTTATATGAAATTTTATCGAGAACATTTTAACGATAATCTTTTATACAAAAATTTTTCGTTAAATCCACAAAGGAAATATGTACAAAGAAATATCTTTTTATACCAAAATTATCGATAACTTGTTATATAAAATTTTATTGAGAACGTTTTCTAAAAAAATTTATCTGAACTACTTTTAATTTAAACAAAAAATTATAAAAAAAATAATTTCTCGGTAATTCTGTATAGAAAATATCGATAACTTTTTGAAAAATTTTTTATCAAAAAACCCATAAAATAAAAATGTATAAAGCAGATATGTTAATAACTTTTGATAAAAAAATATCGATAACATTTTATATGAAATTTTATCGAGACCTTTTTAACGATAACTTTTTATACAAAAATTTATCGTTAAATCCACAAAGGAAAAATGTACAAAGAACATATATCAATAACTTTTTATGAAAAATATCGATAACTTGTTATAAAATGTATTATCGAGAATTTTTTAACGATAACTTTTTATAAAATAATTTATCGATAACTTTATAAAAATGATTAAATTAATTCAATAATATACATAAAAAATTTATAAATAAAAATTTTTTCGATAACTTTTTAAAAAAATGTTTTTATCGATAACTTTTTTCAAAAAAAAATGTTTGATAACTATTATAAAAAATAATTAACGATAAGTTTTATAAAGAAAATTCTTGTTTTAAACTGAATTACGTAAGGTAGTATATCGTTAAACATTTTGTCTGTCGGTGCAGTGAACGATGTTTGTTGCAATAGTTTAGGATTTTTGAATGCCATTTCTAAAGAACTTAATGAGTGCTTTTATCACTTAAACTGATTAACTCAATGCTAATTAAAGTAATTTATCATTGTCTTTACTTCTCATTAGAAGGCCACTACTGTAGACTATAAAATGCTGATGGAAAGCAGTTAAAATGATTAGAAGTCTCGCTAACGTAGGGAAAATGTGTTTAAAACTTAAACTCCTAAATGGGCTGTTATACGCTCTAGTCTTTCTTAATGCTGTTTTAATGGCTAAAGCCCAATCGTTAAGCGGCATAAGTGTGGTTCTAGGCCAAAAACATTATTACATTGAGGACAGTAATGTGGCAAATTTCTATCAAGCTGCTCAAATTTGTAAACAATTGGGCATGTCCTTGGCATCGATTGAAAAGGAGACGGAATATAAAAATCTCAAGAGCATTTTATTACAAAATGGTGAGCGAAATATTAAGTGATTGAGAGAGTATTTTGGTTTTCTTTTTCATTTTGTTTTTCATATATTAGATCTTTTGGAGAATACATTTTGGTTATCGGGAACGAAATCTGGCACCGATACGGTTTGGTATTGGCTGGGTACTGGCAAACGTATTACTTATACAAAACCAGATGCGCCTACAGGAGACGAAGTATGTTTATCGACCACAAAAACCGATTTTGAATATACATATGCGGTTAAATGCGATATAGAATCGCTGTATATATGCGAGAAACCTTTAATTCCATCGTGTGGCAAATATGGCCAATGCCGTTATCGTTATATTGCAAATACCAATTGAATTTGTTTTTTGAAAAATGTATAAAAAAATAAATAAATAAACTTTTAACCTGCTTTATGAAATTATATAAAAAAAATATTATTTTGTTTTATTAATTTTTTTTAATTTAGAAAAAAAAAATAATAATTTTTTTAATTTTATTTTTTTAAGTTTATAAAATAATAAAAAAAAATTCTTTCGTGTTTTTAATTTTTTTTTAATTTTAAAAATTTATTTAAAATTTAATTTTCGTTGTTTTTATTTTACAGTTTAGAAAATATGTATGTACGTATCAAAAAAGATATTACAAGTTGTTTTTTATTTTGATTTTAATTAATTTTTTTTTATTAAAACAATACTACTTAAAAATTATTTATAAATTTATTTTATATTTACTTTTTTATTTATTTATTTTATAGTTAATAGTTTTATTTTTACATACTAAGGAATTTATAAAAAATGGGCTTTTTTCTCAACTTACATAAAAATTTAAAAATTAATAACAGACCCTTAATAAATAAAAAAAATTAAAAAAAAATATAAAAATAAAATAAAAATAAAATATTTATTTTACATACTATATAATATAAATAATTATTTTAATATTTATAAAAATAGTGACTATTTTATGGAAATTGTTATTTTCTAATATTTAATTACAATATTTAATGGATTTTTATTGAAAGAAAAAAATGCTTAAATATTTATTAAATGGTAAATGAGTATTTAATTATTTTTTTTTTGTTTATTATTTTTAGTTTTCAATTTTAATAAGAATTTTTTTAATTACAACCCTTGTGTTTTGTTATAATAATATCTACAGATTTTTTATTTTTGTATTTCAATAAAATCTATAGCATAAAATTATTTTGAATATAAAAAAAAATAATTAATTAAAGGCTTAAAAAATTATATCCGAAAAGTCAACACAAAAGTTATGATTATAAAGGCATAAAATGTCAATACTGTGAGGCTTATTAAATTTTAAAAATTGTTACTAATTTTGTTCATTAATAATTTTGTTTTTAAAAATAAAATGTCAAGTATTTGAAACTAGTTTAAATAAATGTTTTTTTATTTTTAATTAATAATTAATTTAAAAAAATTTTAAATTTAATTTTTCATTTAATTCACAAAATTTCATTATTTTTTATTTTATTTAAAATTTTTTTAAAATACAATACAGAAATAACTGTTTTAAAATTTAAATTTATTATTTTTATTTGTATTTTATTAATTTAAATTATTTTTAATTTATTTAAAATACAATTTAATTAATAATAAAAAATAAAAAAATTAAATAAAAAAATATTAAAAAATGATCATTTTAAAACAATTAGTTTTTAAATTCATTTTTTTTAATTAAAAAATGTTTACACATTTTTAAATATTTTTTTAATTAAAAAATGGATTTAAAAATAATGAAAATAAGCTTTATGTTGGGCCAACGTATAAATATTATTTAAATCATTTATTTTTTTTATTTTGTACCACTGTATTTTCATCATATTTTATTACAAAGTGGCCCACTGTTCATATTCTTGTTGCATATCCCGTTGGTAATCATAAATTATATTTTTGCTTATTTCTTCAAATCATATTGTTTTGTTGTTGTTTTAAAAAATTTTAAATATTTCAAATTTATCTTAATGTATTTGTTTTTGTAAGAAATGAACCAATGTAAAGAAAGTACATGAAAACCGACAACAGTGGCCCTTTGGTAAAGAATATATGTATAAATTTCCTCAAATACATAAGTAATGTTATTTTAAGTAGAAAAGAATACTTTTAAAATTAATGAAGCATTGTTAATCTTGAAGTGAAACAAATCGGGCTTTTTTATTTTACACGGTCGCAAATTCTATAGGAACAATTTAATTTTTTTGTAGTGCCTCAAAATATAAGTTTAGCAGCTTATAGATAACAACTTTAAATTACCAAGTTGCTCTATATTGCTGCCGGTAAGGAAAACGCTTCTTATCGTACACTTTAATTTAATTTTTTAAAAATTTTTTAATTATAAAAATAAAAAGAAATATTAAATATTAAAGAAATGTTTAAATTTTTTTTAAATATTTTCATTATTTTATTACAAAATATTTAATTTTTTTTATTTTTTAAATCCATTTTTTATTTAAAAATTTTTTTAATTAATAAATTGAATTCTAATAATTTTTAAATATTTTTTAATTAAAAACAATGAATTTAAAAAAATTTTTAAATATTTTTTTAATTAAAAAAATGAATTTTAAAAATAATTGTTTTAAAATTGATAATTTTTTAAATTTTTTTTATTAAATTTTTTTTATTTATTATTTTTAATTAAAAAAATGAATTTAAAGATTTTAAAATATTTAAATAAATTTCAAATACGAATTTTAAAAATTATAAAATATTTTTTTAATTAAAAATAAAAAATAAAAAAAATTTTATTAAAAAATTATTAAAAAATTATCAGCTTTAAAATATTTACTTTTAAAATTATTCTTTTTAATTAAAAAAAATATTTAAAATTTTCAATCAAAATTTAAATTAATTTTTGTAATTAAAAAAATATTGAAAAATTTTTTAAATTAATTATTCTAATTACAAAAAAATATTAAAAAATTAAACAATTATTTCTTTAATTCATGTTATTGCTATTTTTATTTAATTTAATTTAAAAAAAAATTATTTTTTAATAAAAAAAGATTTTTCATATTTTTTATCAAAATATTTTTAAAAAATGATAAAAAAAATATTTCAATTAAGTTTCAAAAATTATAAAAAATTATATTTCGAAAATATTTAATATTTTATTTTAAAATTGTATATTTTGTTAAAAAATAAAGAAATTTAAGAAATATAAAAAATTATGTTTCGAAAATATTTAATATTTTATTTTAAAATCGTATATTTTGTTAAAAAAATAAAGAAGTTTAAGAAATATAAAAAATTTGTTTCGAATATATTTAATATTTTACTTTAAAATTTTAAATTTTGTTAAAAAATATGTATTGATTTAAAAAATTATTTTTTAATAAAAAAATGATAAAAATTGTATCTTTCTTAGAATTTTTTGTTTAATAAAAATTTTTTTTAAAAAAATGATAAAAAAATTCTATTCATTGAAAAGAAAAATATTAAAAAATATTTAAAAAAATATTTTGAAAACTATTTTAAATTTTGTTAAAAAATGTTGTTTAAGAAATAATTTTTTAAAATTAAAACTTTTTGAATTGCAATATCAGTTACAATATTTAGTCCTACAAGCCCTATTAGTTGTTTATATACAGCATGGCAGCACGGCATGCCATAATACATGCATCATAGTGCCAGTTATCTGTCAGTTTGTCAAGTTGGCTTGATGCCAACATGCTCATGCAATAGCTTTTCTGTCATACACAGTGGACACCTTCATTACTGATTTGTGAAGAATCTTATGCCTCATTTCCATTTAAAACTTTTCTTTTATAATATTTTAAGCCTTTAATTATTCCTTTTTTCACATCAAATAACTGTTATACACTATAGTTTAACTGTTGTACACTATAGTTTAACTGTTATACACTATCGTATAACTGTTATACCTTAATTTTCTTTAACAATTCCTAACTAAAATCTACAAAAAACTTGTTTTTGTAATTCTCACTTTATTCCTGTAGTATTAATAATAAAAAAACGACCTGCATAGTTTATAAATTACACGCTTCCCTAGCTCTCGTTCTCGCTATCTCTTTCATTTTCTCTCTGAACTTAAGCTAAAGAGAATCATAAAGAGAAACTAAGAAATGAAAAAATTATTTGCATTTACGAGTCTTAAACCCTCTCACCGTATTTCACTCTTTATAAAAGACACTATCAGTGCTGGTAATAGGGTCCACCAAACTGATAAGTGGGTGGTGGCGGCTGTTTGTGTGCATACAGATTATGATGGGAAGATGAACGTTTGGGCGGTTGGGGCGCACGATAACTAAAGGAATTCGGATAATCACCATCGTCTTGCGAGGCCACATTATGCGATCGTGAGGGTGAATGTTGACGTTTCATGAAACGTTCTTCGATGTTCGAAGTGGGCCATCGTGTGTGATAGTGTCGTGTCGAGTCTTCGGACGAACGTCGACGCTGGTAGCGTTTAGCAGCAGGTGCAGGCATATGTTGATGCTGGAATGTGGTTATATCCTCACCACTGATAGAGCTATTGTTTAAAGGTGTGCGATATTTTCTTCTCGAGCGCTCATCCAATGAGGAACTGGGTGTTACGCGTTGTTGTGCCATGATTATATCATCTACACAGCCACCTTGGCGTCTTTGTAAATCGGCGCCATAGTTATCGTAGGCAAAACGTTCTCTTTGCAATGATAGCTTGCGCTCCTGTTGTTCTTCCAAACGATGACGCCATTCATGGGCTGAAACTTTTTGATTGTATAGAGCCGCCGGTTGTGGCTGAAACTGTGTTGTGGTTGGGTTGTGTGCAAACAGATCATTATAGGACGACTTACGCCAGCCCTCTTCATAGCGCCTTTGCGTTGTTTCATCTTCCAAAGCTTGTCGACGTTGTGAACGTGAAGAACTGCTTTCGGAGGAGTCTTCACCGGAGGTGCCTATGCCTAAATCCTTTTCGTCTCCATAGGCCTTATAGGGTGCGCCCAAGAAACCTTTGCTTGTAAAGCCGGTTACTCCATTTAAGGCTGTGGCACTGTAGGGCATATAGAAGGCATTAATAAAGTTCTTATCCATTTTGGCCATTTTCAGTTTATTGTCCAGATCATCGATTTCTTCCTCACTGCCGGTGTCGCGTCCCGTCCAGGTTTGCCAGCTCCCAGGGCCGAATAAAGATAGCAAAACCGGCAACAAAAATAGGCCATGCATGGCACCAAAGAAGATCACGAGGAAAACCATTTTGAAAAATACCAAAAATATATAACTTTGGGCCAATAGCAAGGCTACTATGCCCAATATGGTGGAGCTGGAACCCTGTAGTATAGGCAAGCCCAAGGAATGGAAGGCCTCCCTGACACGGGCCTTGGGACTTCTCTTCTTCGATGACATATAAGTATAGCAGATATGGGCTGTAAAGTCCACCGAGAAACCGATGCACATGATCAAATTAATCATGGATATGGAATCCAAATTCACATCCCACAAGGCCATATAGCCGGCCACGCCCATTTCAATGGATATAACCGAAAAGGCCACCCACAAAGAGCATAAAATATTGGGTATGAAGACAAACGATATGATCATCATTATAATGGCGCCTATAATCATGGCCTGCAACGAAGTGGGACGCACCAATTCAAACTGATCGAAGAACACAAAGTAGGGATGGAAGATGGTGGCATTTAAGGGAGAATCCTTGCAAATCTGTCGTAAATCGCGTACCATTTCCTTTTCATGATTCGTATCGGTAATGTTAACAGCCTGTATTAGAAGACGTGAGGCTATAATGCGTGTCTCATTCTCATTAAACTTGACATCCAAAGAGAAAGGATTGCCCGGGAACAGCCAATGCTCCTTAACCGCTTCAATGAACTCCTGTTCCGTGTCCAAAGTCAAGTTCAAATAGTCATTGTTACGCTCTACAAACGAAACAAACGAACGCAACCAAGACTCGGTATACAGCGAAGATGTCACATACGAAGTATTCTCCAAATTGTGCGTCAATTCCTCAATTTGATCCTGCACCAACGGATCCGAATAGTTCAGGTCACCGGTTATTATAACCTGCATGCGATAGGGAAATTCACGATAATAATCATCCTCACGATCGAAAAATTCCACTGAATACGAATCCGAACGTGAGAGTTTACGACGTTCTAGGCCCTCTTTGATTTGTGTAATGCCATAACAAGCGCCCGCCAAATACGTGGCAAATACCACAATAATCAACAGTTTGCACCATTTATTATTGATCACACACGACATTCTGTTGCGGAAAAAGCTCATCAAGATGTGATCCTTATTATCCACGGGATTATCGGGATCCTCGCGATTAATACCGCCCGACATTATGGCACGATAGAATATGTTGCGTTTCTCTACAAAGGAAAAAAAATATAAGGAAATCAATCAAATAAAGCCTTAAAGCCTAGCTAAGCAATAACGTACCTTTAATAGCCACCGATAACGATTGGACCTTGCAGCCAAACAAGGCATGACGGTTTTGCCGTTCCCTATAGCCCGATATTGCCATGCAGGCCGCAAAGAACGTTATGTGCCACAGGAAGGTAAATACCACCGCAAGTACCGAATATTTACAAAATATTTGCACTGATCTGAAGGGACTAATGATGCCAATTGAAAACGATATTAAATCGGTTAGGGAGGTAATGGTAATCGATACCGCTGCTTCGGACATGGTATGACCCATACGTTCAGCCACCGATTGCTTTAATGAAGTCCTTCTCCAGCCCGCCAACATAACAAAAGTATCATCAATGCCAATGCCTAAGAGAAAAAGGGATTTTTTTTCATATAAAAAGTACTTTATTGTGGTTTTTTAATTTTTTTTCTCTAAATTTGTAACAAAAAGTACTTTTTGCAAATAAAAAATACCTTTAGTATTTTTGTAAACCATTTAAAGGTACTTTTATTTTTTAATTAGAAGTACTTTTTTTTAATTTATATCGTAAGAAAGCAACTTTTTGTAAATGGTACTTTAAAAAGTACTTTTTAAAGACACGAAGTTTTATTGTGGTTTTTAATTTTTTCTACAATTTTTAATAAAAAGTACTTTATTGTGTTTTTTTTTAATTTTTTCCCCTAAATTTTTAATAAAAAGTACTTTTTGCAAATAAAAAGTACCTTTAGTACTTTTGTAAACCATTTTAAAGATATTTTTATTTTTTAATTAGAAGTACTTTTTTTAATTTATAAGAAAGCTACTTTTTGTGAATGGTACTTTAAAAAGTACTTAAAGATACGAAGCTTTATTATGGTTTTTAATTTTTTTCTAAAATTTTTAATAAAAAGTACTTTTTGCAAATGCGAAGTAGTACTTTTTAAACCGTTTAATTTTCTTTAGATTTATATAAAAAGTACTTTTTGTAAATGGTACTTTTGGTACTTTTTAATTTTGTACTTAAGTAAAAGGTACTTTTTGTAATTGAGTTTTGTTTTATAAAAAGTGCCTTTTGTTAATAGTAATTTTAGTATATACAATGTGCCTTTAATACTTTTTTAAACCTTTTTAGAAGTACTTTTTGTAAAGGGTACTTTCTTTTATGTAAAAAGCACTCTTTAACAATACACAGCCTTTTTATGGTTTTTAATTTTTTTCTGTATTTTTTAGTAAAAAGTACTTTTTGTAAACACAAAGTACCTTTATTACTTTTTTAACCGTTTTAGAAGTACTTTTTGTAAATGATACTTTTGGTACTTTTTTATTTTTTTACTTAAGTAAAAGATACTTTTTGAAAATGATTATTGTTTTCTAAAAAGTTCCTTTTGTTAATTGTACTTTTGCTAAATATGTACTTTTTAAACCGTTTTAGAAGTACTTTTTGTAAATGGTACTTTTGGTACTTTTTTATTTTTTTTCGTGTAAAAAGCACTCTAACGATACAAAGCCTTATTATGGTTTTTAATTTTTTTTGCTAGTAAAAAGTACATTTTGTAAATACAAAGTACCTTTAGTACTTTTTTAAACCGTTTTAGAGGTACTTTAATTTTGGTACTTTTTAAATTTTTTTTTTTTAACTAAAAGGTACTTTATGTAACATGATAATTGTTTTAGAAAAAGTACCTTTTGTAAATGGTACTTTTTGTTTTGAGGAATAAGGATACTTTTATTTTTTAATTAAAAGTACTTTTTGCAAATAAAAAGTACATTTACATGTACTTACAGGTACTTTTATTTTTAATTAAGGTTTATTTTTATATTTATGTAAAAGGTACTTTTTGTAAATAGTACTTTTGGTACTTTTTTAATTTTTTTCATGTAAAAAGCACTCTTGAACGATACGGTGCCTTTTAATTTTTTCTGTATTTTTATTAAAAAGTACTTTTTTAAATACAAAGTATCTTTAGTACTTTTTTAACCCGTTTAATTTTAGTACTTTTTTTAATTTTTTTTCTTAACTAAAAGGTTCCTTTTGTAAATGATAATTGTTTTAGAAAAAGTACCTTTTGTAAATAGTACTCTTGGTACTTTTTAATTTTTTTTCTTAAGTAAATCATAATTGTTTTAGAAAAAGTACCTTTTGTAAATAGTACTTTTGGTACTTTTTAATTTTTTTCTAAAGTAATTAATAATTGTTTTAGAAAAAGTACCTTTTGTAAATGGTACACTTTCTGTTTTGACAACTTACCGATCATTAGAAAAGGTGCTGCCAAATTGATGCCGATAAACTCAATGCCCATATACATGGCCAAGCCAAAAGCGGCCAAAGTGGCCATAACGGCCGATATGTTGCCCATTAAGCCAAGAAAAGGTTTTGAACGTACTGCATCACCCATCATGCAAGTTATAATGCTAAATAAGGCCATAAGCAAGAAAGTCGAACTAAAATAAGGCACCACAGTTTGGGTATTCTTCTCGAGCTCATGATCCAAGGTACGTGAGGCAAAATAGGCCACCGATATGTGCTTAAAATAACCAGAGTTTTCAGCATTGCCAACGACACGTAAAAATGTTTCCTCCCATTCGGCACCTCTGTGAAAACAATGAACGAGAAAAAATTAGAAGAGATTTTAAAAGAGAATATATAGAGAAAGGACTCACTTGGCATCTTGCCGTTTAGTATCGGCTGTAACGAAATACACCAGTTGGACGGCGGGCACACTTATAATATAATTGTCTGGGGTTAATTTTGTGCCACCAAAGAATACGGGAAAGGCGTGGGCATCCCATGTAACAGGATTAAACATTAAGGGAAATGTAAGGTTAAGTTCGCCCGATTCTATCTGTTTTTGTAAAAAAGAAGAAAAAAACAAAAAAATGATTAGAAAACTTTACAAAAGAAAAAAATTGTATTCTAAAGCCTTTTACATCATCCATTATATAGTCCAGATTGAGTATATCATTCTCGAAACACTCATTTTCCCAACGAGCACAAGTATCCTTATAGGTGAAGGTCTCCCCATCATATGTGACAGTGGCATTCTGTATTATGTTGTCCAATTGCCGCAGTTCTTGGAATATCTCACGACGTATCATGTTCTCATCGCCATCTTTGGGTATCACAATGACACGACCAAAACGACCTGCAAGAGAGGAGAAGAGAGAGAATATCTTTTAAGAGAGTGTAAATTTTTAAAGAGAAAAAGAGTTTTTTTTTCTTAAGAGCACATGAGGCATTTGCAGGTACGTGATCGATAAAAAATCGAAAAAAAATGGTGATTGCCTGCCATATTTAATACGAATTTTTTTTCTTTGTATGTGAGTGTAAGTTTTAAATTATTTTTCGTTTTTGTTTTGAAATGTTTATTGTTTTATTGTTTTTGTTGTGTATTGTTTAGTATTAGTTGCCATTGTTTTCGTTGAATATTATTTATGGCGTTCTATTCAATTAATTGTACAATCTAATGGTCACCCATTATAAAGGCATGAAGAAAAGAAAAAAAACCACAAAAAAATATAAAAAATGGTTTTCTAAAAATGCCAACCAGCCCTCGTTTAACATAAATACGCAAAAGTAACTGTAAAATCTTAAAACAAAAAATATAAAATTTTTAAAAAGAATTTCGAAATTCGAAGTAAAAAGATTTCCATTTGCATATCGATTGTAAGAATAAACGAGGAGCTTAGGGGGCTACAACTTTTATGCTCCAGGTTAAGTTAAATTTGGTGGTGAACTCCCTGCAGAGTACAACCTTCGAACAGCTACTTCATAACTTTGGCAGTTGATAACAGTCAACTAATTGAAGCCATATTTGTGAAATTAGTTCACATTTATTCAGTCTGATTTTGCCAAATCACCTCTGAGGACCACAGATAACGAAATTTGTTCGCTGAAAGGCCTTTGGAGCAGTTGGCAACTCTAATTAATCATCGCAAACTCATCTTCATTGATAGGAAGTACTTCTGGATGAATTGATTTGTAAACAAATAAAATTCCTAATTTGCTTGCCTGAATGTTCACATGACATCCAAGAGCGGTCAATGCATACCGAAAAAGTCAATAGTTCGGTTGGATTTTGGGCTGGCGGCCCAAATTCTGTCCATATTGCTATGAGAACGACAGTGCTTTTAACCTGAATTTGATGATCTGGACACCAACGACACGTGGTTTAAGTAGTAAAATATTTTTTTTTTATCGAAATTCAATGTTTCGAAAATTAGTTAAGACTTAAAATTTATACTAGAGGTACACATTTTGTAATTTTTTCTACCGAAATTCTATGTTCGAATTTTCGAAATTAATTTCGAATCCATGAGCATGAAGAAAAATGAGTAAAGACTTGAAATTTAACTAAAGATATACGTTTTGTTATTTTTTGTACTGAAATTCAATGTTCGAATTTTCGAAATTAATTTCGAATCCCTGGCTATACCGAAAAAATTAGTAAATTAGTTTAGCAAGCTTGAAATTTTTATTTAAAGTATACATTTTGTAATTTTTCGTATTGAAATCCTATGTTCGAATTTTCGAAATTAATTTCGAATCCTTGAAAATACTGAATAATAAGTAATTTAGCTTAGCAGGCTTGAAATTTTCGTTTAAAGTATACATTTTGTAATTTTTTCTAACGAAATTCTTTGTTCGAATTTTCGAAATTAATTTCAAATCCATGAACATACTGAATAATAAGTAAATTACATTAGCTTGAAATTTTCATTGGAGGTACACATTTTGCAAATTTTTCTACCGAAATTCTATGTTCGAATTTTCGAAATTGATTTCGAATCCCTGGCTATAACGAAAAAATTAATAAATTAGTTTAGTAGGCTTGAAATTTTCATTAAAAGTATGCATTTTGTAATTTTTTCTACTGAAATTCTATGTTCGAATTTTCGATATTGATTTCGAATCCATGAACATACTGAATAATAAGTAAATTAGTTTAGCAGGCTTGAAATTTTCATTTAAAGTATACATTTTGTAATTTTTTCTAACGAAATTCTATGTTCGAATTTTCGAAATTAATTTCGAATCCATGAACATCATGAATAATAAGAAAATTGGATTAGCAAGCTTGAAATTTTTATTGAAGGTATACATTTTTCACTTTTTTCTATTAAAATTCTATGTTCGAATTTTCGAAATTAATTTCGAATTCCTAGCTGTACCGAAAAAATGAGTATATTAGATTGGAAGACTTGAAATTTATATTAGAGATATACATTTTGTATTTTTTCTTATTGAAATTCTATGTTCGAATTATCGAAATTAATTTCGAATACCTGGCTATACCGAAAAATGAGTAAATTAGATTAGCAGACTTGAAATTTATATTACAGATATACATTTTGTAATTTTTCCTACAGAAATTCTATGTTCGAATTTTCGTAATTAATTTCGAATCCATGAACACACCGAACAATAAGTAAATTGGATAAGGAAGCTTGAAATTTTCATTTAAAGTATACATTTTGTAATTTTTCCTATTGAAATTCTATGTTCGAATTTTCGAAATTAATTTCGAATCCTTAAACATAGTGATTAATAAGTAAATTAGATAAGCAGGCTTGAAATTTTTATTTAAAGTATACATTTTGTATTTTTTTCTATTGAAATTCTATGTTCGAATTCGAAGTTAACTTCGAGTCCATGGCTATAACGAAAAAATTAGTAAATTGGTTTAGACGACTTGAAATTTATATTTGAGGTAACGTTTTGTAATTTTTCCTATTGAAATTCTATGTTCGAATTTTCGAAATTAATTTCGAATCCATCAACATACTGAATAATAAGTAAATTAGTTTGGCAGGCTTGAAATATTCGTTTAAAGTATATATTTTGTAATTTTTCTTATTAAAATTCTATGTTCGAATTTTCGAAATTAATTTCGAATCCATAGTTTACCGAAAAAATTAGTAAATTAGTTTAGACGACTTGAAATTTATATTAGAGGTATATATTTTGTAAAATTTCCTATTGAAATTCTAAGTTCGAATTTTCGAAATTAATTTCGAAGTTCTATTTATAATCGAAAATTGGAAAATTCGGCAAGGAGAGTTAATATTTATGTAAAAGGCGAATATTTTGTTACTTTCAAGTTGAGATTTCAATGTTCGAATTTTCGAACTTAATTTCGAAGTTATGGATATGCCTTCAAAAGCTGTATTTTTCTTTGGGATGCTAAAATATGGAAGAATTTTTTAATTTTGTAGGCTTTTTGTTAAAAAATTTCCATGTTCGAAATTTCGAACATTGATTAAAAGCAGAATTTCGATTAAATTTAAACAATTTGTTAAGGAAACTTCTGAAATCTTTATGGAATTAGAAAAATGAACAAGAATTAGAAGGCCGGTTGGTGGTGGTGGTGATGGCTTTTAATTTATGATTCATTTGATTCATTTCATAAATAAATTGTAAACAATTGAAAGAAAACGTGATTTTCTGTTTTTGTTTCTTTTTTAATTCATATTCAAATTAAGGAAAAATGAAATCTAAAACAACAATAACAACAACAACAAACAAATCTATTTGCGACAAAATAAAAAATTTAAAATGGGTGTGGGAATTAAGCGAAAAGAGAAAATATTTTCTAAGAACTTAATAAGACTTGACATTTTCATTGTGTGCACATGTTTGAAAGAAACAAACAAAAAAAAGTGGAAGAAAATAGAAAAAAATAGGCCTTCTGGATATACAGGCTACACCAAAAAGCAAAGGCATAAGGGGTGGTGCACCACATGTAAAGAGAGAGAGAGAGAGAGAGATTATGGTGATTATTTTAAATTGGTTCATCATCCTCACATGTAAAGATTTTTCTTTAGATCGCCTCTTTAGAAAGCAAGAAGAAAAGAAGAAGAAGAAAAGAAATCTTCGTCGTTGACGTCGTCGTGAATGACGTATGATGATACACTCTGGGGACTATTCCAGACGTTTCTCTAGAAATGATACGCTACATTCGAACACAAGTACATATTTGCCATACGATAATGATCATTAACATGAGCATTATTGAATCGGTTTATCGGTTTAAGTGGTGGTTGGATTGGCATGGCATGCTATGCCATGGCATGGTTTATAGAGATTTTTAGCTTTGGATTTAAATTGAATTAAAGCGCGCTCTTATTTAAACAATGAAAAATAATTTACAAAAAAAAGAAATCCTCAAAAAAATAAATAAAAAATAAAGAAAAGTAAACGAAACGAAAGAATAAAAGACGGCGTAGTATAAAGTATGATAATGTAACAGAAATATTGAAAAATTTTACAAAAAAAAAAAGAAAGAAGAAGAAAATTTTTATTAAAGAAAATTACGAAATTGAAAAATAAATTTAAATTTAAAAAACCAAAACAACCACAACAATTTTTATTGCATGAATACTTTGTAGACATATGTATGACACATAATTTCAATTAAGGATTCAAACTTTTTGAACTCACCTGGCCTTGTTATGCGACCCACATTGAAACGATGCGTATAATTGACTTTAAAATACTGCTCAACAATGGCTCTCTCAGCCTTGCCCTCACCATTAATGGGTGAAAATAAATATTCAGGATCAATTTGATATTTTAACTGTTGATAACTGTAAATGAAAAATTTGAAAAGAAAAAAAATTAATTTTTTAATATTTTTAAGCACAATTAGGCCTAATGGCCAATTACAAATATTTTAATATTTTCTTTAAAAGGTTTATTTCTAAGCTTTCGAACTTAATTTCGAATTTTCGGTTATAGGCCAACAACTGAAAATTATGTTAGTTGCCTTAAAATTAAGTTTCAAATTAAAAAAAATTTATTTTTACGTTTAAAATTCTATGTTCGAATTTTCGAAATTAATTTCGAATTTTTGATTACATTACAAATGGTTTACAAATGTTAAGAAAGTCTTTTAAGAGACTTGATCTCCATTAAACATAAATATTTTATAATTTTTCCTTCTAAAATTGTATGTTCGAATTTTCGAAATTAATTTCGATTCTTCGATAAGTCAGAAATTGCTAGAATTCCTCTAAGAGGCTTAAATTATATAAATATTTATATTTTTTTGTATTTTTATACAGGAATTCTTATGTTCGAATTTTCGAAATTAACTTCGATTTCCAAATTAAGTCTCCAATTTGTTGAATTTCACATAAGAAACTTAAAACTTAAATTAATTATAAAGGTTTTGTAATTTTTGCATGCAAAATTCTATGTTCGAATTTTCGAAATTTTTTTCGAATATTTGATTACTTTACAAATGGTTTACAAATGATAAGAAAGTCTTTTAAGAGACTTGATATCCATTAAACATAAATATTTTGTAATTTTTCCTTCTAAATGTCTATGTTCGAATTTTCGAAATTAATTTCGATTCTTCGATAAGTCAGAAATTGCTAGAATTCCTCTAAGAGGCTTAAATTATATAAATATTTATATTTTTTTGTATTTTTATACAGGAATTCTTATGTTCGAATTTTCGAAATTAACTTCGATTTCCAAATTAAGTCTCCAATTTGTTGAATTTCACATAAGAAACTTAAAACTTAAATTAATTATAAAGGTTTTGTAATTTTTGCATGCAAAATTCTATGTTCGAATTTTCGAATTTAATTTCGAATTTTTGATTACTTTACAAATGTCTTACAAATGTTAAGAAAGACTTTTAAGAGACTTATGCTTCATTCAACATAAATATTTTGTAATTTGTCCTTCCAAAATTCTATGTTTGAATTTTCGAAATTAATTTCGAATCTTCGATAACGTTAGAAATTGTTAGAATTCCTTTTAGAGACTTAAATTACAAAAATATTTATATTTCTTTGCATTTTTATATGCGAATCCATATGTTCGAATTTTCGAAATTAACTGTGATTTCCAAATTAAGTCTCCAATTTGTTGAATTTCACTTAAGAAACTTAAAACTTAAATTAATTATAAAGATTTGTATTTTTTGCATGCAAAATTCTATGTTCGAAGTTTCGAAATTAATTTCGAATTTGTAATGATTTACAAATGTTAAGAAGGTCTTTAAAGAGGCTTAAGTTTCATTGAACATTAATATATTGTAATTTTTCCTTTTAAAATTCTATGTTCGAATTTTCGAAATTAATTTCGAATCTTCGACGAAGTCAGAAATTGCTAGAATTCCTCTAATAGACTTAAATTAGAAAAATATTTATATATTTTTGTATTTTTATACACGAATTCTTATGTTCGAATTTTCGAAATTATTTTGGATATACAAATTAAGTCCCAAATATGTTGAATTTCACTTATGAAACTTAAAATATAAATTAATTACAAAGATTTTGTAATTTTTGCATAAAAAATTCTATGTTCGAATTTTCGAAATTAATTTCGAATTTGTTATTGTGGCTTAAATGATGCAAAACTTGTTTAAGAGACTTAAAATCTCTATTAAACATAAACATTTTCATATTATTTCCTTTTGAAAATCCATATTTGAATTTTCGAAATTAATTTCGAATTTTCCAAAAAGTTAGAAATTGTTTTAATTCCTTTAGTAGACTTAAAATATAAAAATATTTATATTTCTTTGTATTTTTATGCCCAAAATATTATGTTCGAATTTTCGAAATTGGCTTCAGTTTCTGAATTATGGTTTAAATATGAGGAATTTCACTTAAGAAACTTTATTTTTAAATTAAATTTTGTAAATTTCTCTTTTAAAGATCCTTTGTTCGAAAATTCGATATTAATTTCGTATCTTTTTTTTCTAATATTAAAGATATACGTACCCCGTCATACATAGTAGGGTTAAAAGTATTGGCACTATAACAAAATATCCTGGATGTTTGGCTATAAATACACCCAAATGGTAGAAGGTTTTGTTTAAAGTTTTATCCACACAAGATATGCCACAAGTCATCTGGAAATAAATTTAAAAAAAAATAAAAAAAAAGTTAATAAATTATTTAATAAAAATTTATAAATTTATAATAATAGAATATGCCTTAGAGCCATCATTGGTCCTAGGTTTTCCAGATTTTATGGAGGAATATTTCAAATAAGATTTTTTTGAGATACTGAAACTATAGTCTTCAACGTTTTGTGGCATTCCTGGCCATATGCTTTGAATCAATAGCATGGATTCGAAGATTACAAATTAAATTTTAAAGAAATTATTCACTTTTTATTGTTGTTGTTTATTTATTTAAATAATAACACACTTTTATTATTCGTACCTTAATTACCAGAATTATGAACTTTTCATTTCAACTCTCTAATTATTACTGACTACTGACTGCAGATTCACAGCTGACTAGTTCTATTTTTATTGTTTTGTTGAATGTCTGCCAACTTCGAGATCTTTCTATGTAGTATTGTTCTGGTATTTGTATCTTTGCTTTGTTTCTTTGTTGCGTAATGTGTATTTGTTTTTGTAATACCTTGTTTGTTGTTCTATTCTAACGCGTAACAATGTGTTAACGACATGATGAAGACCAATATATACATGTAAACAAAGCTCTATGAAACGAGAAACAACTACCAAAGGAGCTTACAGTCGCACAATTACGAAGTCAGTAAGTTCAGCTAACTGGGCTAATCACTCATCGAAGTCATATCAAATGACAGTTACGGGGAATAATGTGTTGATATGGGAGAAGAAGACATAGGCTGCCTTCCAAAATGTTAGTTGCTTTGTGTTTGAACAAAGTATCGTGTTTCATAATGCCGCTGTACAAAACATATACAATGTATTCTATTTTAAAACGTCGTCAATGTGTATTTTTAACGCAGTCAAAAAGCAATCGGGCATCGGATTTATAGTTGATGCATCGTTTGGTTACTTTGCATATCCACATAGTTTATATACAGTAGTAGAACTGCATACAAACTTTGTATTGATACATTTTGGAAGGCAGCCATAGCTGCTATGTACCCCACTTAGACTGTGGCAACAGGGATCTGTGCAGGATTCCCATTTCAAAAAAAATTCCTACTTATTGCTACGATTACAGAACATTATTCGTCGATTTGAAATGGAAATTTATTGTCGCTGTAGTCTAGCAAATAATCGGTTGGCTAACTAGACGAGAAATGAATTCAAACCTTAGCTCAGACATCTCAAATAAATGAAATTTAACGGCAAGATTTCTTTCGGCAACCTCTTCTCAGCAGTCTGCTGTCGTAAATATTTGCCATGAAAAAATTTCTTAAATCCATCGTTCGGAGACGACCTTTAAATTAAAAGGCCTGCCACTCATGTATAAAATTAACACACTTAACTTGAGGAGTGTGACAAGCAAGGTTGTAATCCTGGCTAAAGCTAACACAGCCCTGCAAATTTGAACTTTTTTTGTGTAAATAAGATGGCCCCAGGTGTTTCCGAAGGCATTTTGAGCGCTGAACACGAATCTGGTTTCAAAAACTTTACATCAGGTTTTCGAGAATATGGGGGTTGAAACCCCTAAAATAGCTTTTTTTGGCCATTTTTGAAACATTGTAGAGCTAAACACTGACGTGCTAGAAACATCGCTATTGTCAGAAATTGACAATTGATCTTTGCTCTTTAAAATGAGCCCAAAGCCAACCCTTAAAGTATTGGGTGGGTTTATGTCAAGGGGTGCAAGAGAAAAATAAACACATTACGGGGGTCCTTAAAATTTAATCAGTTTTACTTGAAAATTGTTACACATGGGTTTTTGGGGTCGCTGATTACAGATCTTCATACGAATTTAGAAAATTCAAAATGGCGGATCCAATATGGCGGTCGAGGTTTATAAAAATTAATCAGATTTACTTGACCGCCATATTGGATCCGCAATTTTGAATTTTTTAAATTCGAATGAAGATCTGTAATCAGTGATGGAAAGTTTTTGAAACCAGATTCGTGTTCAGTGCGCAAAATGCCTTCGGAAACACCTGGAGCCATCTTATTTGCTGTGTAATTAAGTAATGGAAGTTTCTTGAAGCACTAGCTGCAGTCCGAGCAAACAGTATATGCTCTAGATGGAAGTGCAGGCACTCGATTTTCTAGGATTGTTGCCTCTAAGGCAATCTGCTCCGATAATTTGACTGCAGGTTACTGCCTGCCTGGCATTACTGTTATTTACACCGCTCCACATAGCTAACGCTTACATTGCTTTCTACAAATCTCACTGGGTTCTTGACAGAACTATCCAGATCATTTTTATTTCGATAATAAACGCAAATGAAATATTTTATTTTAGAATTTGTGGTCTTGTACCATCAATGTGACCTCATGGTTACATGGATAGTCTCATCATATATCCTAGCATACGAGTATGGCAACAGAGATTGCTTACTTAATTGCCGTAAACTCGTAAGTAATGTGTTGTCTTACTAAGCGTAAGATCGTGAATTCAAACCTTAGCTTTGATATTTCAAACAAAATGAAATATGAAAACAATATTTCTTTAGGCGACTTCCCCCATACATACATAATTGGACATTATAACCCCTCAGGCAGGATTATGACCTATCTTCTCACACCACTCATGTTGTGTAAGATAATTTTATGCATTGGTGGCGGGACCTACAGTTTAAAGTCGACTCCGAACGACAGTTTTTTGAGAAACTTTTCATGGCAATTTTTTATTTATTCACAGAGTTTTTGCCAGAAATCTGCCGAGAGGCCGATGCAGTATTTTTGCAATATTTTTTCATACCTGGTATTTGAACGAGATCAGCAATGAATCGCTTTTTCGCTACTCATCAGCACTCATGCAATTTTGAGTATGAATGAGTCAACAGTATTGAAATCCAACTACTCTGATTCATTCGTACTCAGTACAACATTGATTTATAAGTACAAGTTGCAATGAGTATGAGTACAACGTTGAGATCAAACTAATCAAACTAATCATTCAGATTCTTAAATTTAGAAAAAATACTGAAATAATACTTATAAATGATTCGAGTGATTCGAATCATTCATCAGAATTTACAGTCTTAGTTGTTGTTGCATTTACAATGGAAGAATAAAGACACATAAACAAAAAAGACAAAGACAATGAGCGGAGCAAACACGCAACCTTCTTGTGAGTATTGCAGTGTTCTTATGCGAATCATACTTATTTTGTGCTGCTTCGTGTAAATGTTGAGTAAAGGAGAGTCGAAATCAACAACATCATGCGTATTGTTATGTATGAGTACGATGAGTACTTCAAACTTTGAGTATGAGTAGTATGAGTATGACATTAAAATAAGTATGAATGCGTATAAGTATCAGAAATTATAAGTATGATTCGAATCGTTTTTAATACTCGTTGCTGACCTCTGGTGGCCAACACACTACCTACTAGACTACGGACACTTCCCCACATAGCGTTCTATATTTTTCAAAAATTCTGAGAGTAAATAAAATTGCCATGAAGAGCTTCTAGAATCTGTTATTAGGCGTCAAATTTTAAATTGTAGGTTCTGCTGCTCATGCATAAAAATATTCACTTACAACATGGCTGCTGAAAGAAGCTAGGATGTAATCCTGACTTTAGTCAATCAAGTAAGTAGGATTGCTTATGATTAAAGTTTTTATTGGCATCATAACGACGGCCTACACATTCTAAACATCTTTAAACTGTAGCTCCTGCTACTCATGTATACAAATTTAGAGACTCTATATGGGTGCTGTACGAAGCTAGGTTCGTTCTAGTCAATCAAGTGAATACGATTGCTTATGATTAAGGTTTTTTATTGGCGTTATAACGACGGGTTATACATTCCAAAATTGCCATTAAAAGTTGCTCAAAAATCTGTTGTTCGGAGTCGAGGTTTAAACTGTAGGTCCTGCTACTCATGTGTAAAAATTTAGACACTCTATAAGGGTGCTGTAAGAAGCTAGGTTGTACAGTAATCCTTCGATTTACGTCGTCTCGATTAACGTTGTTTCGATTTACGTCGTCAAACTTTTTGTTCCCTCTAATTTCAATTTGCGTCGTCATTCGAATTTCGTCGCCTTTTTTGGAACCAACTGCGCTATAAATCGAGGGATTACTTGAACTTTTTTAAGTTCCTTGTTAAAAACAAACTATTTTGTCGTATGGAGCAATATGAAATTCGATTTACATCGTTTCGATTTACGGCGCCTTTTTTTAGAATCAACTGCGACGTAAATCGAGGGATTACTGTAATCCTGACTTTAGTCAATCAAGTAAATACGATTGCTTATGATTAAAGTTTTTATTGGCGTCATAACGACGGGTTATGCATTCTAAAATTGCCATTAAAAGTTGCTCTAAAATCTGTTGCTCGGAGTCGAGGTTTAAACTGTAGGTTCTGCTACGCATGTATAAAAATTATCACTTACAACATGGGTGCTGTAAGAAGCTAGGTTGCAATCCTGACTTTAGTCAATCAAGTGAGTACCAGAGATCAGCAATGAATCGCTTTTTCGCTACTCATCAGCACTCATGCAATTTTGAGTATGAGTGATTCAACAGTATTGAAATCCAACTACTCTGATTCATTCGTACGCAGTACAACATTGATTTATAAGTACAAGTTGCAATGAGTATGAGTACAACGTTGACATCAAACTCATAACATTCGAAATATGTTTGATTCATATGCCTACCCATTTAGATTCATAAACTTTAGAAAAATACTCAAATAATGCTTATAAATGATTCGAGTGATGCGAATCATTCACATCTAAATTTACAGTCTTAGTTGTTGTTGCATTTACAAAGAAAGACACATAAACAAAAAAGACAAAGACAGCAAGCAGAGCAAACACACAACCTTCTTGTGAGTATTGTAGTGTTCGTATGCGAATCATACTTATTTTGTGGTTCGTGTTTACGATGAGTCATGGAGAGTCGAAATCAATAACATCATGCGTATTGTTAAGTATGAGTACCATGAGTATTTCAAACTTTGAATATGAGTAGTATGAGTATGACATTAAAATAAGTATGAATGCGTATAAGTATCAGAAATTATAAGTATGATTCGAATCTCATCTCATCGTTTTGAATACTCATTGTTGACCTCTGTCACACATATACAACAAGTATCAATATAGTGTGCGATTTAGGGGAATCCCAATACTACAGCGTAATATCAAAGAAAATAAAATAATAAAGAATGTGCATTTTAACATATTTTGGAATATTTTTCAAAAATATTTCATGACGCGTGGGGAAAGATAGAAGGGAATGATACAGAAACCAAGAGCGTAACAATGCGTTGTTCTCATCGTGCGTTTTTGTTGTTTGACCACTTTTTTGTTTATTTTTCTGGTGTTAAAAACAGACGTCGGCACCAATGTCCCCCAGGGGAAGAACATCTTCGGCTTTTTACACACATAGGACACGAACATCAAGAATGTTCGTTAAAAAGAGCGTAAAAATCTTGTCAGCTTTTAAAGAAGAAGGTTCATGTCGCTTTTTTCAGACTTCAATGATACACCCAAAGAAATATCACAGTATCGATTTTTGGAAGAATACTTGCCAAGTTAAATACGGTGTCTTTAGGGATTTAGCGCAGTACAATTTTTCTATATTTTCCGATCATATATACATATCATTGGGTTAATAAGTAGACTTGACATTATTACTAACGATTTTCCTCTAGGTTAACACATGCCTATGGTTATGGATTAGTGAGTGAGAGAGAGAAAATAAGTTGAGAGAATTTATTTATTTACAGCCATGGAAAAGTGTTAGTAATATACGCTGTTTTTATTTTTATTTTCATTTCATCAACTTTACATATGTAAAGCTATCGATCTTTGGCTTAATAATTTTAGATAAATAAAAATAAAATAAAAAAAGAACATAAAGCTATCCATATTTGGCTTAAAAATTAGGCCATGTTTTTTAGATAAATAAAAATAAAAAGAATAAAAAACCATTTTTTATTAAAAGAAAAAAAAACATAAACGTGTTTCTTTGCTACTTATGACAGAAAATTTTATATAAAAATATAAATATTTCGTGTTATTGCTGAATTTATTGAAATTTTGAATTTTTCGAAAAAACTGGTTTTGTTAGAAAACAATTTTAATGAAAATTTTTTCGCATCTCAAAAAACTTGGAAAAAAAGGGAAAACTTGGCAAATGGCAACGCTGGGTATGACATTAAAATAAGTATGAATGCGTATAAGTATCAGAAATTATTAGTATGATTCGAATCTACTCATCGTTTTGAATACTCATTGCTGACCTCTGGTGAGTACGCTTGCTTATGAATAAATTTTTTTATATTGGCGTCATAACGACGGCCTACATATTCTAAACATCTTTTTTTAATTAGACAAGTTTACATACAGTCTTCTTAATTATTTTTATTTCTAGTTTTATGCAGAATACTTGTGGTTAAAATTAAAAAAAAAATTAAAAAAAAACATTGATTGCAAGCCAACTACTTGTTTTGTTAGCCTCGACCCAACTAATTTACAATGAAAAATAAAAACAAAAACAACAAGAAAAAATTATTAGAAATATTTTATTGAAATTAATAAATGTTAATAAACAATTATAAACAACAACAAATAAAAACCAAATATTTATTTTTTTATTTTTCAATTTAATGTCAAACCACTAAATGACCACCAAACCATTAAAACAAAACATAACGCGGCAAGACAAGACAAGACAAAACAATTATTTCGGATTTTTTTTATGGTCAATTGAGCATATTGCCAAATTTTGTAAGCTGGTAAGTAATAGGAAATGTTAATAAAATTATTAACAATTTAATACAATTAAATGAAATGATTTGATTTGATTTCTTAAGTCTTTGTTTGTTTTTGTTTTGTTTTCTTCAAACAGATTTGTGTTATTGAAACCACATTTTGGGAACAGAAAGCGAGTGGCGGTTACGGTCTCTCGAATTTATTTCAAAGGTTATGAATTTACAAAAGAGATGAAGAAGAAAACATTGTAATTATTTTCCCAAATTTATTGGATTACAGAATTCAAAGACAATTTCTTGAAGGCCTTCTTCATATTTCACGGCATAATTTTTTTCAATATGCTTCCGTGCACTACCCAACAACGTAACTTACAGTAATCCCTCGATTTACGTCGCAGTTGGTTCCAAAAAAAAAAAACGAAACGACGTAAATCGAATTACATATTGCTCATACGACAAAATAGTATGTTTTTAACAAGGAACTTAAAAAAGTTACAGTAATCCCTCGATTTACGTCGCAGCTGGTTCCAAAAAAAAAAAAAAAAAAAACGAAACGACGTAAATCGAATTTCATATTGCTTATACGACAAAATAGTATGTTTTTAACAAGGAACTTAAAAAAGTGTACAGTACAGTAATCCCTCGATTTATGTCGCAGCTGGTTCCAAAAAAAGGCAACCTGAATCGAAAGACGACGCAAATTGAAATTAGAGGGAACAAAAGGTTTGACGACATAAATCGAAACAACGTTAATCGAGGCAACGTAAATCGAAGGATTACTGTACTTGCCTACTTTTACAGCAAGACCCCGCTTAACGCTGATCCGCTTAACGCTATTTCAGTATTACGCTGTAGTATTGGGATTCCCCTAAATCGCACACTGTATTGATACTTGTTGTATATGCGTGCCAGAGGTCAGCAATGAGTATTCAAAGCGATAAGTAGATTCGAATCGGTTGTAATCAATCGAAGACCCTATTTTCTTTATTAACTCATACATACATAATCGATCATTACAACCCTTCAGTCAGGATTACAACCTAGCTTTTCACACCATTTATGTTGGGTGTATTAATTTTATACATTAGTGCCAGGGACCTACTGTTTAATCTGCATTCCGAAAGACAAATTTTTGAGAAACTTTTTCATGGCAATTTTTATTTTACTCTCAAAGTCTTTGCCGGAAATCTGCTGTGAGTCAGTTGCCGACTTACTGCTCTGCCTCCGCTATGCCGTTCGAATGGAGGAGGATTCTCCGGCGAGACGGGTATTTGATGTGGAGATTTGCGGAAGTCGGCGAAGAGAACGCCCTTGTTTGCGTTGGAAGGACCAAATCGAGGAAGCCTTGTCATCGATTGGCGTGACCAATTGGTGTGGGCACGCAAGAAGCAGAGACAGCTGGAATGATGTGTTAAGGCAGGCCAAAATCCGTTAATCGGGTTGTAAATGGCCAATTAAGGAAGTTAGTAAGTAGATGGGAAGATTCATTCATTCATTGCTTACGCCAATCGTTGGTTTCTAATCTTTTATTCAAATTGAGATCCTACTACATACCCAAAGGTGTACGATAGAGAACACGCGAACATAGAAGGAATATACCTTGGCTGCCTTTCTGCTCACAGAGGGCACTTTCTATAACCGGAACTTATAAGATTACGGTGTACAGAATACAAAGGTGAACTGGATCGCTATTGCTTTTGGGAAAAGAACAACTACTAGGCGCTAGAGAGCTTTGAGAAATCCTTTCATAAAGGGGGCACCTTTAATAACATAAATTGGGCGAAAATGCAGTTGCACTTAAAAGCTTGGGCGTACAGAATTTTAAAGCGGACTGAATCGCAAATACTCTGCAATATAACAACTACTTGACGCCAGACAACTTTGAGAAATCCTTGCATTGAGGGGACACCTTCAATAACGTAAAGAGGACGACAAAGCAGTCGTATTGAAGAGCTTGAGCGTACAGAATTCTAAAGCCCACTGAATCGCAAATATTTTGCGACACTAGAGTTTGATGCTTTGGGAAGTCGCTTCACATTGACAGAGATATCTGCTGGGGTTTACATCGAATTCACTTAGTTTAACGTGGCTAACGGAAATAATACGACTGCATTAACGTCACATAGAGGAAGTTAACTAATTTTTATCACATTGGGAGCATAACAACCACAAATGGGGGATCGACTGAGGATATACAAGATAATCAACTCCAGAAATATCGCCAGTTATTTAGTCTTTGCCTTTCAATATTTTAGCCTGAGCATAATACCCAACCTCTGCAAGCAATACTCTAACGTAGAGCAGTTCAACGGCCCTTACGTACGTAACGTAATTGATCATTACAACCCTTCAGCCAGGATTACGACCTAGTTTCTCACACTACTTATGTTGTGTGTATTAATCTCTATACATGAGTGGCGGGACCTACAGTTTAAAGTCGACTTCGAACGACAGATTTTTGAGAAACTTTTTCATGGCAATTTTATTTACTCTCAGAGTTTTTGCCAGAAATCTGCTGAGAGAAAGTCGCCGAAGAAATACTTTTTGTATTTTATTTTGATGCCTGGCCTGGGGCTCGACCCCAGGCTTTTCCATCTAATAAGCCAACACACTACCTACTAGACTACGGCGACTTCATCTCTTGATAGAGTCTAGAAATTCTAGGAGTATGAATTGGAATCGCTGTAATAGCCTGGTTAAAAGGGGTTTGGCGCCACTTAATGGCAATAGGATTAAAAGCTCAAGTTTACCAGTTTCGTTGTGAGGATATTATTATTGTCGTGAAAAGGTGCCATAATACTACAACCTTTCGATCAATTATACTGCCCTTAATCTTTATAAAATATTCCCATGGTTCCTTCAACCACATTACCCTGACAATCAAACAAGATACTGTTCGGTGTTAATAAGTACAATTGCGTACCCAGCAATTGATATGCAAAATATTACCTCTTCTTGGATGCATTAATGCCTTAAAGATTCCAAGAATGTGTTCATCAGCACAGAATCTGCATGTTGGCAAACTCTAGTCTCAACAAGTGTTCTTGAAGTCTATAACATCCTGTCAAGAGACCAATTTCCAACCTCAGATTTTTCAGATCTCAATTACTTTGCAGAAACAAAACAACTACCAGACGCTAGAGGGCTTAATGCATTGAGAAATCCCTTAATAGAGGACAACTTTAATAACGAAAAATTGGGCGCTATAGTAGGCACACTGAAGAGCTTAAGCGTACAGAATTCTAAGGTGAACTAGATTGCAATTGCTTTGCTAAAGTATAACTACTCGACGTTAGAGAGCTTGGTGCTTTGAGAAGTCCCGCCAGATGTTTAGTCGCTATGGATTCACTTGGTATTCGGTCTTCTTAACTTAGTGTATGAAACTTGTAAAATTCATTCTGCAGGAACCTTTGCCTTTCAATATTTGGGCCTGAGTACAAAACCCAACCTCTACAACCAATACTCTATCGTAGAGCAGTTCAACAGCCCTTATCGAATGAAATATGCAGGCATATATGGCTCTGAATTGATTAATAACCTTTAAAAGGAAATCAAAAATTATTAACAAAATTATAATCGACTAGAATCTCCACGAGAATAGACGAAAAAGCCATTTTGCTCACATATAGGATGACAGTAACGTGTTTTTCCATACAAATTACTCAATAATCGTTATAGAGTGCGTACGTCAAACAGATTCTGCCGCTTTCCTTACCCTGCCCATTGAGTACAAAGAATCTGCGAATGATGTTGCCATACTGTGAGAAAATTTGATGCAATTTGTAAACAAAATCACGACAAATAGGATGACAATAACGTGTTTTTCCATACAAATTACTCAATAATCGTTATAGAGTGCGTACGTCAAACAGATTCTGCCGCTTTCCTTACCCTGCCCATTGTGTACAAAGAATCTCGGAATGATGTTGCCATACTTTCATAATTTTTTTTTGCGATTTGTAAACAAAAACACTACATGTCTGACTAAAATGTAATTTTTATGGCTTGTGCCTGAATGTAAACAACGGTATGACAATATTTGAGGTTATGGCCGGCAATTTAATTAAGGGGGTGCATATTTTCTTAGTGTTTTGTACGATTAAAGTATTTTTTATGTAATTTTTTATTTTGTATGACTAAATGCTGTTGATTTTTATTTATTTTGCTTTTTAAAACTATTGAATATCGTTGAAATATTTTTAAAATTTCTCAAAAGAATCTCAACACTTTCATTTCTTTTTTTTTTTGATTTACAGATTTTCCCAACAAACTTTACGTATGTCTATGTATTTGAAAAAATCTATTTTTAACAAAAATAAGTTAAAAACAAACTTAAGTTTTATTGTGTTACAGTGACTCATTTAAATAATTGTTTGAAATGCCTTACAGCACACTCTCAGTGTAGCTCAGTGTGCAGTTAGTTTTGTGTATTTCTATAGAAAATTAAAAAAAAAAAAAAACAAAAATCGTTGAAAAACCGTGTTCATGAAGGTGGCACGCACTAATAAATGTTGGTTGATCGTCAAGGTGATGTCAAATTATGTTAAAATTTCAATCAGGTACTATTTCTTGGCTTTACAACTTATGGGATCAATGACGTTGTTAGTTTTGATTATTTTTTTATTGTTTTTTGTTTAAATATTATAGAAAATGAAATTTATTTATTAATTGCTGTTGTTTTTGTCTTCGAATTCATAAAAAGTTTTAATCAATGAGTTACGTTACGTAAAAGGGGAATTTACAGTTTGATTAAATGGATTTAAAATAAACACAATAAAAAAATAAAACTAATTACTACAGCTGTAAAGTGTCTTAAAATTTAAATATTTTCCGAAAATCGTTTTGCAAAAATTTATAAATTAAAAATGCCCTGTAAATATAGGGTCCGCCAAATAACTTTTTTTAAAAAAACTGCTGAATATTTTCTCAAATTTCTTTTTTTATTTGAAAACACAATCCTTCCGGTTAATAATGGAAAATAATTTCATTCAAATGGCTGCCTCGGCTGGCCATGCAGTAGCCTACACGATCGGTTCAATTTGTAAGCACATTATCGATTGTGTGCAGCTGTATTTCACCAATGGCTTCACGAATATTGTCCTTTAAAGCGTCAATTGTCTCTGGCTAGTCGGCGTAACACTTATCTTCGAAGGCACCCCACAAATAATAGTCCAACGGTGTCGAATCGCAGCTCCGAGGTGACCAAACGACATCAGCTTTTCCAACACACTACCTACTAGACTACGGCGACTTCATTACACAACTTCCTCTCAGCAGATTTTTGAGTAAATAAAATTGCCATGAAAAACTGTCGTTCGGAGTCAACTTTAAACTGTAGGTCCCACCACTCATGTATACAAAATTAACGCACACAACATAAGTGGTGTGAGAGACTAGGACGTTGTACAATGGGTCAATTCGACCTCCGGGTACTGTACTTGCCTTAATTGACAAGTACACGACTTCTAACCTAACCTAACCTATTGTTTATGCAAAGGGTGTAAACAGAGGAATAACAAAGCAAAGCAATTGTTGTTGTTTACATCAAGTTGTGAACAGTGGCACACAGATTTGTGGGAATAATAAAGAATTGTAATTAAAACTAAACACAAATTTATTTTTATTTTTTTTGTAATCAACGAGCTCATATTTTAAACGTTTTCGAAAGGTAAACACTTAACAGTGTTTATAGCAGCACTACGTGGTGATGCACAAAGCTTTCCTACCATACATCCCAACCTGTGCTTTACATTAAGAACAAATCTCTGTCTTGCTTCTAATCTGAGGCATCAAATGCCGTCTATTGCCATGTCTTGTTTACATTTTTTGTTTCTTTAGAATTCTCTTCTGGCATTTTAAGAAAGACGGACACTCTGCACTGACTTCAGTTGGCACCCAATTTTGAACAAGAAATTCCAATCACTTTCTATCACGATTCTTGTATTTTTTTTTGCTTTTTTTCTGTTATATTCTTTGGTTCTGTTTTCTTTTCTTTTTCTTTTTATTCTGCAACGTTTTTTTATTACAAACTATTGCTTGGCTAAATGAGAACGAGAACGTTAACAATTTTTTTTATTGAATATTGGCTGGAACCAAAAAGTTAAAACAACAAGAAATTTTTTTTAAATATTGTTGTTGTTGTAGTTGTTAACTTCTTTTTTATTTTATTGTCTTAAACCATAAATAGAAAAAAATTGGGTCATTAAGCAAGAAAACCGATTCAAAAATTTTTTTAGAAAATATGCGTCACACACTATTAAATATTGGAGACGTAAACTACAACAACAACAACTATTACACCGGAATAAATAAATATTTTTTCAACCAAAAATAAAAATTAAATCAAAAACAAACAAAATTTATGCATAAAAATAATACAGAAAATAAAATCAATTAAAATTTCTTAAGAGAAATGAAAAGAAGCTTAAAAAAGTAATGAAAAGAAACGAAAAGAAAAAGAAAAAAAATTTGTTTTATTAGAAAAATGGGTGAAATTTGTTTTAATCAAAAAAAAAAAAAAAAACAAACCAGGCTTAAGAATAAATCCCATTAAGCCTCGCCTAACACAACAAAAATTTCAAACAAAAAACAAATGTTTTGCAAGAGATAAACAGCAACACCAACAGCAACAACAAAAAACAAAACAAAACAAAAAAAGAAGAATTTCGTTTTCACTCTCTTTTTTCTTCTTTTTTTTGTTATAAAAAGAAAGGCAATAAAACAAAAACAATAACAACACCAACAACAACGAAAACTAATAAGAAAGTTACAGGCAGTTTAAGGTGGATTATATGATGCCCCTACAATACGCAAAATATTATTTTCTATGGTATAAGGAATGTAAGACTCCAGTGTAAGGAGAAGGGGTTAGGGAGTGTAAGCAGGAGAAAAAAAATTCTGTTGCCATTAATCTGCACCACATTAAATCAACTTACTCGTACAAAGAACCCACATGGTAGCCTTTAAGCAATTTTAATGTCTGTTATCCCATGTGGAAGGCTGTAAACTATTATCGATAGTCAGATAAGGCGATTTGCCTTTCATACATACATATATACATACATACATACATAAATACATACATACATACATACATACATACATAATTGATAATTACAACCCCTCAGTCAGGATTGCGACCTAGCTTCTCACACCACTTATGTTGAGTGCGTTAATTTTTATACATGAGTGCCAGGGACCTACAGTTTAAAGTCGACTCTGAACGACAAATTTTTTAGAAACTTTTTCATGGCAGTTTTTTATTTACTCACAGAGTTTTTGCCAGAAATCTTCTGAGAGGAAGTCACCGAAGAAATATTTCTCATATTTTCGTTTTGATATCTGATCTGGGGTTTTCATACACTCAGCCATAAAAGTATACATACGGTTAACAAATTTCAGAAATTTTTTAACCAATCCGTTTTCGTTGAAAATATTTATAATTGTCTGACATCTTCCTTCGATTTTAAGACGGTCTTTTGCATTGGTTCAGAAATTTGTGAAATTTGTAAATCGGATGCATACCTTTGTGGGCCTGTGCAGGGCCACAATTCAGTTCAATTTCTGAAATTTTTTAACCGTATGTATACTTTAGTAACTGTGTGTACATACTAGACTACGGCGACTTCGAATTGCCTTAGCCAAGTAAAACATTTTACAGCAATTGAAGCTTCTGACAAAAGGTGCAGGAAAGTTAAGGCATTACAAGGTGATTATGATCATCCTAATCGACCTACAGTCACCATAGTCTAGTAGATAGTGTGTTCGCCTATTAGCTGCAAGATCGTGGTTAAAATCTTAGGTCAGATATCTAAAATAAAACGAAATCTGTATAAAATATTTCTTTTGGCTACTTGGTCTCCACAGACTTCTGGCAAAAATTCTGAGAGTAAATAAAAAAATTTGCCATGAAAAGCTATCACAAAAATCTGCCGTTCGGAATCGATTTTAAACTGTAGACCCTGCCACTCATGGATATGAATTAACACACTCAACATGGTTAGTGTAAAAAGCGAGGTTGTAATCGTTACTAATAATCGTTTAAATGTACGAAAATGTGATCGAAAACTCCCTCAAAAGAATCGAATTCAATCCAGAGGCGTTCATTTAAGTGACACTGTATTTCATACAGACAACAAAAGAAAAGCCAGAAGTCGCCCTAGTCTAGTAGATAGTGTCTTGGCTCATTAGACGTCGGGCCATGGTTGAAAACCCACGTCTGATATTTTCGCAGCAGCTTGCGAATGAACCACAAACTACGGCGTTTCTCAAAGCCAATATAAACCAAAACATCAGCCAAATTCAAGCTGATTTATGTGTCAGAGTCATGGAAAATTGAATATTTCAGATGCTCAGAGTAACCGTGTACAACATTTACATGACGTCATATCCCCCATATAATGGCATCAGTAGGTAACGTGTTGGCTTGTTAGACGTGAGGCAACGGTTCAAACCCAACAACACTTCGGCAACTTCTTCTGTCAGCAGATTTCTGGCAAAAACTCGGAGAGTAAATAAAATTTCCATGAAGAGTTTCTGAAAAATTTTGTTGTTCGGAGTCGACTTGAAACTGTAGGTCACGCCATTCATGTATAAAATTAACATACACAATATAGGTGGTGGGAGGAGCGAGATTGTAATCGTTACTTATAAGCCAACACTCTATCCGTTAGATCACGGCGGATTTTTACTGCTTAAAATGTGTGGAAAAGTTTTTGAAAACTGCTTCAAAAGTATCCGACTGCAACAATTAATCCAGAGGCTTTCATTTAAGTGACACTATATTTCGTACAGATTGACACGGTTTAAGCATTATAATGAATTAAAAATTTCATCGAAATCATAGCTCTCAGGGTGTTTTACTTAAGTTTTCTTTTGCAACCAAAAAAGAAAACAATTCTGGGCAGACATTTTTAATAACTTACAGCGTTTCAAATATTATTTAATTTTTATTGTTTTTTAATATTAACAAAGTATTCTTCTTTTATTTTCAATAAATCAATCAAAATAAATATATCGATTAAATTGCTTTCATTAAATATTTGCTAAATGTGAACAACAATTAACTGCACAATGCACACTAAGTATGTGTAAAGAAAGAAAGCCTTTTACTTTAGAAAACAATAACAAAATTACCCACACAAGCACTTAACATTAACTCACCACACCACACCACATTTTCACACATTAACTAACGGTTGCATACTCTTTCTCTTTTAAAAAATTTACTCTTTCACTTGTTTACTACATTTACAAAGCATTGACGCCATTCAATAATAAGAAGCAGCAGAAAAGAAATGGGAAAACAATAACAAAAAAAAAAAAACAAATGTAAACAAAAACACGAAAGACTTAAGACACAAACTTGGAAAGTGAAGGTTTCTTATTTGAAGAAAAAAATTTTCGTGCAACAAATGCTGGAGTTTCTTTGAGTTTTTTTAATAATTTTTTATTATTTTTTTATTTAAATAATGATTTTATTTAAATTCTTAAGAATGTCTATAAGTATGGGGCTTTATTAAGCGTTTACAAAGGCAAAAATATTTTTTTTTTGGTAAATTTATTAGAAAACAAAACCAAATTTTTTTTTTTTTGCTGTGAATGTCATTTCGTGTGGTTGCCCACGGTTGCCGTGGCTTGAATTTTTAAAATCATTCCATGGTTTGGTTATAGTCTTTAGTTTGTTTTTCTATTTTTTGTTTGTTTATCAAAAAATAAAAGAGGGCCAAAATGTCTGCTTAACTTAAGCGCTCTCCTTGCCTTAAATGTTGTACAAGGTTAGTGATCTCTGGCAAACTGAAAAAAAATTGCTTAAAAGCAGGGTTAAATAACGTTTAAATATGGTAGTTAAAGTGTTTAGAGTGGGTGACAGTATTATTAGGAATTAATTGCTGATATTATTACTTAAAGAAACATTTTAATTTATTTATAATTCATCTACAATATTATTCGCTTAACAGACATTTTGCTGGAATTAAATGTTTTAATTATGAAAAGAAGAAAAAAATTTGTTTTATTGTATAATATGATCTTAAAATGTTGCAAATAATTTGTTAACTTCTTTACATAGTAAATCTATTCAAAAATCTATTTTTTTTTTTAATTTATTCTGCAGAATATTTTTCAATTTTTTTCTCTCTCTCGTAACCGTTTATTTGTGAAACAAAGAAAGTGAAACTTTTGATTTAATATTCTTGTCCAAAATTAGCATTTTAAGCAAAATCTTAACAAGAATTTTATGGCACACATTAATATTCATGAACTTTTTTTTTTTTTTTTTTTTTTTTTGTTGAGCCATAAAGATTTAGACACGAGAGAATTATTGAAAGACTTCTTGTATTCATTCATTCAATAGCTACACAACCCTCTTGATTTTCAGACCATCAACACCCATTAGATGGTCCCTACTTATGCAGTGCAAATGCTAGCTTTTGGGAGATCAAAAAAGACCAGCAGAAGGGTTTAAGAATCCAAACATTCGCTGTTAAATCCTCAGGCAATATGTGAAGTACCATACACACATATTGGGTCATTACAACCCTTCAGTTAGGTTTACAACCTAGCTTCTCACATCACTTATATTGTGTGTGTTAATTTTTATACATGAGTGGCGGCGGGACCTACAGTTTAAAGTCGACTCCGAACGACAGATTTTTTGAGAAACTTTTCATGGCAATTTCATTTAATAGCAGAATATTGGCCAGACATCTGCTGAGAAAAGATGTCGCCGAAGAGTTGTTGGAGATGCCTCTTGTCTAACAAGCCACTGATGCCATTATATGGGGGATGTGACGTCATGTAAATGTTGCACACGGTTACAGAGGTCAGCAATGAGTATTCAAAACGATGAGTAGATTATTCGAATCATACTTATAATTTCTGATACTTATACGCATTCATACTTATTTTAATGTCATACTTATACTACTCATATTGAAAGTTTGAAATACTCATGGTACTCATACTTAACAATACGCATGATGTTATTGATTTCGACTCTCCATGACTCATCGTATACACGAATCAGAAAATAAGTACGATTCGCACACGAACACTACAATACTCACATGAAGGTTGTGTGTTTGCTACGCTTGCTGTCTTTGTCTTTTTTGTTTATGTGTCTTTCTTCTTCCATTGTAAATGCAACAACAACTGAGAGTGGAAATTCTGATGAATGATTCGAATCACTCGAATCATTTTTTATAAGTATTATTCGAGTATTTTTCTAGTTATGAATCTAAATGAGTAGGCGTATAAATCAAACATATTTCGAATGTTATGAGTTCGATGTCACCGTTGTACTCATACTCATTGCAATTTGTACTCGTAAATCAATGTTGTTGTGAGTACGAATGAATCAGAGTAGTTGGATTTCAATGCTGTTGACTCACTCATGCTCAAAATTTCATCAGTACTTATGAGTAGCGAAAAAGCGATTCATTGCTGATCTCTGCACGGTTACTATGGGTAGAGAGTATCTGAAATGTTAAATTTTCCATGACTCTGACACATAAATTAACTTGATTTTGGCTGATGTTATGGTTTATATTGGCTTTGAGAAACGCCGTAGTTTGTGGTTCATTCGCAAACTCCTGCGACTTAGGAAAAACCCACAAGAAAAAGTCGAACAAGATTAAAACACATGATCTCGGTTAACAGTTCATTTCACTTGCCTGTGAGATGACTATGATCTTAAATCACTCGTGCAGAAGAATATTTTATGTGGCATATGTGCTTGGCATTCAATTGAGGACAAAAAAAATTGGTAATCATCGGCTTAAAGTGATCATCATTGTTAATGATGGCCTGGTCGAATAATTATGAAACGATAGGACCGCCCACCTAAAATCTTATCTTACCAAACAGAGATCTTTATGGGATGCATTGGACGCTCTTAGATCTTACGCCCCTAATTCTATAGTTTTGTTAATTTACATACCCATTCCTCTAGAAATGGATGTCATTGCTGAAGATGACTTTTCGATGAAAACTAGGCTCAGTTTCCGCTCAGAAGCCCATTCTGTGGACGTCATCACTGAAGATGATTTTTCAATGAAAATTAAAACCACCAAAGACCGAACACATGTTGTTGCCCACGGTAATTTAGCAAAACCAAACTGAATAAATTACAACTAGGCTGCCTTCCAAAATGTATCAATACAAAGTCTGTATGCAGTTCTACTACGGTATACAAACTATGTAGATATGCAGAGTAACCAAACAATGCATCAACTATAAATCCGATGCCTGATTGCTTTTTGACTGCGTTAAAAATACACAGTGACGACGTTTTGAAATAGAATACATTGTATATGTTTTGTATAGCGACATTATGAAACACTATACTTTGTTCAAACACAAAGCAACTAACATTTTGGAAGGCAGCCCTAATTTGACAGGAGATACTTCAACAAGATGACCGTTATCAACTGTCAAAGTTCGGAAGTTCCTGTTTTAAAACACTTGTTGCCTTTGTGTGATAAAATTTTGAAGGTAAAGGAGACCCAAATATTTTTCTGTTCATTAGAAAATCGAAGTGCTGTTCCATTTTGTCTAGGAATGAAGTTTACGATGTAATTAAGACTTTTAATCTGGCTTGACAAGCCTTTTCGTAAACGAAAGTGAAACTCTGATGATGCTGACTCAAGGAAAAATTAAGCAACTCTATGGACAAGTTTTCTGTGTTTTGGGGCAAAACGAAGTATATGTTAGCGACAAGTAAAGACCTGCGGCGTATTGATTCTCAGATTACGGCCTATAACTATACTTTTGATACAGTCAAGGAATTCATCTATCTCGGCTCCGCCGTTACCACCAAAAATGATGTCAGTCTGGAGATCAAGCGCAGGATCACTCGTGCCAGCAGGTGCTACTATGGTCTCAATAGGCAATTGAGTAGCAGAGACCTCTCCTGTAGGACAAAACTATTACTCTACATGACGCTCATCCTACCCGTGGTTTTTTATGGCGCTGAGGGATGGACCCTATTAAGTACAGATGCAGCGGCCTTCGAGAGAAAAATACTACGCAAGATCTTCGGTCCAGTGCGAGTTGGCGATGATTTCCGTATCCGATCCAACAGTGAGCTGTATGAGCTCCTCAACGACATGGACGTTGTCCAGCGTATTAACATCCAGCGGTTGCGCTGGCTCGGCCATGTCGTTCGAATGGAGGAGGATGCTCCAGCGAGACGGGTATTTGATGCGGGAATCTGTGGAAGTCGGCGAAGAGGACGATCCGTTGGAAGGACCAAATCGAGGAAGCCCTGTCATCGTTTGGTGTGACCAACTGGCGTAGGGGCGCAAGAAGCAGAGGCGCCTGGAAGGATGTGTTGCGGCAGGCCGAAATCCGTTAATCGGGTTGTTATGGTCAATTAAATAAGTAAGTAAGGACAAGTTACGTGTAAGAAGCTAAGTCATAATTCTGACTGTGATCCAGTTATGATATCCAATTATGTATATATGTATGTATGTATGTATGTATGCATGTGTGTATGTGAAATACCATTGAAATTTCTTATTAATTTTCGAAACCCTACTGATGCCATTATATGGGGCATATGACGTCATGTAAATGTTATACGCGTTTACTCTGGATGGAGAGCATTTGATAAGCAACTCGATAGAATACTTGGATGTGAAATGCCTTATTTTATAACAAATGTTCCGTAAGGTTGCTGACACCCTGATAGACAACTTTTATGGCAGTTTTGAAAGGCCGTTGAAAACATTTACTTGCTCAAAAATATTTTTTATTTAAATTTTAATTAAAAACAAAATTTTGGTTTATTGTTGTTGTTTTATTTGTTTATAATTATTTTACTTTTCTAAAAAAAAAATAATAGGTTAACCATTATAAAAAGACGTTCAAACTTTAAACCCTATTTAAGGTTTTCAACGTAATTTTCCGTAAAAAAAAATTTTTTTAAATTTATTTTAATTTTTTTTTTAATTTTTTAAAAATTTTTTTTTTTAATTTTTCGTTCATGACCAAATAGTTTATTTGCTTTGTGCGTGAATGCATGTAGGTATGTAGGTATGTTTTCATATATAAAGTGTAGCTAATTGTAGGAAAAAACAAAAAAAAAAATAAACATTATAATTGAGTTTTGGTGTTACGTTTTCATGAATTACGTACATACGTACGTAAATGCGTTGCTTGCTATGAAAGTGCCTTAGACAAGTACACGAACTTAAGGTACTTTTAGTTCAGTTAAGTATTATTTAATAGAGATTTTTTAAACTATTTTTTTATGTTTTTTTTTTGAGTTCAGGGAGATGACAAACAAAAAAAATTTTTAAATTTTTCTGAAGTTTTTTTTCGTTTTTTTTTTCAAAAAAAATTTTTTTTTGTATTTTTAAGTATCTATTATGTTTTGTTGTTATTGTCATTTAAATCTGCCTAGTTTTGTTATTATATTTTCTCTCTCTTAAGTTGCAAAAGTTTAGATTACAATATCGTTTCAAAAAAATAAAAAAAAAACAATTTTTGATGGGGTCACTTAAAATCCCTCATCAAAAATAATGTCATCATCCATCAAAACCATTCATCATAGCATTTGAAATACTTGCTCATTCATTCACTCATTCAAATTTGCTGATTTTTACTCATAATTTTATCGTTTATAGTTACCCATTAATGGCATTTTAAGTTATTGTTATCGATAATTTGCATACTTTTTCTTAATTTTTTGTTTTTTTTTTTTGTTTTCGTAATTCTTCTTTGTTTTCCTTTTCCATTGTTAAAAAAAACAAAAACTGTCAGGAATTGCAACAAATTTTCTGTGAATTTCACTAAATCTGACTCACTTACAAACAAATTATTCATAACAATTTTATTCATACAATAACAACAACAACAACATCATAAAAATATTATCATTTTTGACTTCTTAACTTTCCAAATAATTATGAAAAATTACAAAAACAACAATAAACAAAACTTCGCATGTGAATAAACCCATTTTCTTAATAAATTTCATTTCAAAAAAAAAACTTTGACTCTTAACTGTTAAAAATAAAATACAAAACAGACTTCTACAAGTACCGTTACATACTTAAAAAATCAAAATTACGGTATAAATAGTAAAACAGTTATAAGCCAGTCTTACTTACTTACTTAATTGGTTATTACAACACTTTAGCTAGGTTTACAGCCTAGCTTATCTCACCACTTATGTATCGGATCCGCCGTCTAACGTATTTTTTTTCAACTAGTGCTTATTTCGTGAATGATAACACTTAGCTCATGTCTGATTTGACAGATAATTAGTTTTATTCTTCCGCTGAACGAATATGGTTGCGTATACGCTTGAACAACGCTGGGGGGAAATATTGCGACATTACTTTGAAAATCCTGGTAATGTTGCAGAATGTGTGCGAAAATTGCGTCCGGATTTTGGAAGAAGAGAAGCACCGTCAGCTCCGTATGTTCTCGTTATCTTGTGAAAAAAGTGAAAGAAACTGGCATCCTCATCGATAAACCAAAGCGTGAAAAACAGTGCGTACACCCGATAATATTGCTGCTGTGGCAGAAAGTGTGCGTGATGCGCCATCAACATCAATACACCGTCGTTCTCAACAATTGAACATTTCGGAAACATCATTGAGACGAATTTTGCATAAAGACCTTGGTATGATGCCATAAAAAGTCCAATTGGTTCAGGAGTTGAAGCCAATTGACCATCCAATGCGTTTTCGCTTCGCTAAGTGGGCCTGCGATCGACTTACAGAAGATGCCGATTTTGGCAAAAAAATCATCTTTTCAGATGAAGCTCATTTTGATCTAGGCGGGCATGTAAACAAGCAAAATTGTCGCATTTGGGGCACAGAAAACCCGCACGCATACATTGAAAAGCCGACGCACCCAAAACGAGTCACTGTTTGGTGCGGATTTTGGTCCAGAGGCATAATTGGGCCATTTTTCTTCGAAAATGAGCAAGGAGTGGCTGTTACAGTCAATGGCGATCGTTATCGGGCCATGTTGAACGAATTTTTGTTCACAAAAAAAGAAAGAGGAGAATATTGGCAACATTTGGTTTCAACAGGACGGCGCTACGTGCCACACAGCCGAAGCTACACTCGATGTTTTGTGCCCTGTTTTTGAAGATCGCATTATCAGCCGCAGAGCTGATGTCGTTTGGCCATCTCGGAGCTGCGATTTGACACGGTTGGACTATTATTTGTGGTGTTGCCGTCAAAGATAAGTGTTACGCCGACAAGCCAGAGACAATTGACGCTTTAAAGGACAATATTCGTGGAGTCATTGGTGAAATACAGCTGCACACAATCGATAATGTGCTTAAAAATTGCACCGTTCGTGTAGGCTACTGCATGGCCAAGGCAGTCATTTGAATGAAATTATTTTCCATTATTAACCGGAAGGATTGTACTTTCAAATAAAAAAAAAAAGAAATTTGAGAAAATATTCAGTAGTTTTTTTTTTAAGCATTCTCAAAAAAATAAAAGTTATTTGGCGGACCCTTTATGTTGAGAGTGTTAATTCTCTAGCCATGAGTGGCCAGACCTTTAAACTATAGTTTAAACTTTAAAGTCTACATTAAATGGTAGATTTTGTTTTTACTCCCAGAACTTTTACAGGAAGATTGCTAAGATTTTTTTCATAAAATTTTTTTTTGTACGAAATATATGAGCTAAGTTTTGTTAGGATCAGTGGTGTTGTGCTAATTTTTTTTACCGTAACGCGTTCCGGAATCTGGTTCACGGTTCGGAAAAACAAGCCGGTTCGTTCCGGTTTTTGTACCGGTTCGGGTTCGGTTCAAACCTTTGTTTATAAAAATACATATAAAAATTCGTCAAAAATTGGAAAAAAAATCGGCAATTCTTTAAAATTTTTTTTTTTCAAAACGTCAGCCAATTCTCGTTATCAGAAATCATCTTTAGTTCCGGAACGCAGCAATAGGCTTTCAATCTTAATTTTTTTAAACAAAATTATACGAATTATACGAACAAAAATACGAATTCTGCCGCTCAGAGTCGACTTTAAACTGTAGGTCCCGCCACTCATTTATAAAATTAACACACACAATATGACTGGTGTGAGTAGCTAGGCCGTAATCCTGACTGAAGAGTTGTAATGGCCAATTATGTATGTATGTATGTTTGTATGAATAATTAAATTAAAAATGTTTACAAAATTGTTTAAAAATCAATCAATCATAATATTTTTTGGCTTGTTTTTAGGTTTTAAAATTTTAATTTATTTTTTAATTTAAAAAAAAATATTTTTGTTTGTTTAAATTTACCATAAAATACATTCTAATTTATGTTTAGGCTTTACAAAGATATTGGAAAATTAAAAAAAAATTAAAAGCCGGAAAAAAATATTTTTGTTACAAAATAATCAAAAAAAATTTTTTAAAAATTAAAAAAAAATATTTCGAAATTAAAGAATTAAATTTTTAAATTAAAAAAATTGTAATTTTTTTCCAATTACAATGAATCAATCAATCATAATATTTATTCGCTTGTTTTTTAGTTTTAAAATTTTAATTTATTTTTTAATTTAAAAAAAATATTTTTTTTTTAAATTTACCATAAAATGGATTCTAATTTTTAGGCTTTACAAAGAATTGGAAAAATTTTAAAAAAAATTTAAAAGCCAAAAAAATTTTTTTTGTGAACAAAATCCAAATAAAATATTTTTGTTAAAAATTTTTTTTTTAAATTTAAAAAAAAATTAATTAAAAAATGTTAATATATTTTTTAAATAAAAAAAATATTTTTTTTGTTTAAATATACCATAAAATACATTTTAATTTATGTTTAGGCTTTACAAAGATGTTGAACAATTAAAAAAAATTTTTGTTCAAAAAAATTAAACACAAATTTTTTAAAAATTAAAAAAATAAATTAAATTAAATATTTAAATTTAAAAATAAAAAATTAAATTTAAAATTAAAAATTTAAATTTAATTTTTTTTAGTTTTTAAAATTAAAATTTTTTTTATTTAAAAAAATAATTTCTAATAAATCTAATAAATTTATCATAAAATACATTCTAATTTATGTTTAGGTTTAGGCTTTACAAAGACGTTGAAAAATTAAAAAAAATTTTGTTACATAAAAATCCAAAAATAAACTAAAAAATAAAAAAAAAATTTTTTATTAAATTAAAAAAATTTTTATATTTTTTTTTCAATACCCAATTGCATGATTTATCGATTTTTGTTAACGATTTGCACCTGAAATATATATTTTTTGTTTATTTAATTTTTTGTTATTTTTTATTTATTTTCGATTTTTTTTTTGTATGTATTTTTCTGTTGATGCCATAGTCTTCATTCACTCTCATTATCATTTATAATCGTTAACCGGTGTACGTTTGTCATAATTGTGTTCATTAGCCATGAATTTGTTACGAAATTGTTGTTTTTTTTATTTAATTTAATTCTCTGTCCGTCTTTTCTTTTCTTTCTTATTTTTTTAATTTTTTTTTTTTATTTTTTCCATTTAATTTAACGTAATTTTCAACATCATTAATAGCAATAACAACAACAACAATAACTTTTTTTGGACATTCATTTTTCGTTTCTTTTTTCATCTTTCATAAAGAAATAGAAACAAAAAAAACAGAAAAAAAATCCAAAGAAAAAATGTCGCAAAGTGCCACTAAAGTTCATTATCAAAGAAGTAAAGTTGAATGAAAACAAATTTTTTTTTTCAAAAATTTTTTCAACATTTTTTTTAATTGTTTTTTCACAATGAACAGAAATAAAAAAACAAGAAAAATTGAAAAATACTTATAACGATAGCAGAGACAACTTTTATTAAAGAAAAAAGACATTAAAGCTGGGTATCTCAAAAAACCAGTAAAATTTTCATTTCATTTCTTAAGCATTTTGCAAGCCTCCATTGAATTCAAATACGCACAATTAAGCGAGAATTCCGCAGAGATCGAAAAAATTAATATTCGCAGATGTAAAGTTCGGGACGCTAATAAGCATAGTGTGTTGGCTTATTAGACGTAAAGCCAGGGTTCGAGCTCCATGCCAGACATCAAGACAAAAATACAAAAAGTATTTCTTCGGCGACTTCCTCTCTCAGCAGATTTCTGCCAAATACTCTGAGGGTAAATAAAATTGTCATGAAAAGTTTTTCAAAAATCTGTCGTTCGGAGTCGACTTTAAACTGTAGGCCCCGCCACTCATGTATAAAATTAACGCACACACAACATAAGTGATGTGAGAAACTAGGTCGTAATCCTGACTGAAGAGTTGTAATGACCAATTATGTATGTAAAGTTCTTGACGCATTAAAAAAAGGAAGCTTTGCTTCCTTAATTTCTGTCTGATCATCAAAGATGCCCAATGAAGGGACACATCGTACTTTCTGTTGATCTATTATGGCCGTTTTAATGGAACTGCTTGCTTCAACATAGTTTTTGATGACCAAAAAGACCATGGGGGCTACTTAAGGGACCCGTAAACGAAATAAATTCGAATTTATTTCGCTATCAAAATCAATTGCTTGACCCGGTGATAGAAGCTTATAATGCACAATTCCCCTTCAATCCCACCAGGCACATGTCATTACCTCTTCTTGGTGTCTATCCCGCTTTTTATTTTTATTTTCAACCAACACTCAAGGAATTTTCCCTATTCATCCATGGATGAATTGGATGCATTACGATGGATGTAGGAAAATAGACCATGGGGCACAGAAAAGAGCGAGTTGTGTTTATGAAAATGATTCTGCCGATGACATGGGTTATGTTGGATGTGAGAACCGCTGTGGTTTGTGACCTACATACATACATATTTGGTCATTACAACCCTTCAGTCAGGATTACGGCCTAGTTTCTCACACCACTTATGTTGTGTGTGTTAATTTTTATACATGAGTACTGGGACCTACAGTTTGAAGTCGGCACTGAGCGACAGATTTATGAGAAATTTTTCATGGCAATTTTTATTTTCTCTCAGAGTTTTTGAAATCTGCTGAGAGGAAGTCGCCGCGGAAATATGTTTTCTTATTTCGTTTTTGTTGGAGATGTCTGACCTGGGGTTTGAACCGAGGCCTTACGTCTAATAAGCCAACACACTATCTACTAGACTACGGTTTTTGGCTTATTCGCTCACATATTTACGGCTTAAGAAAAGCCCACAACAAAAATTTGAGGCATGATCTTGTTTGGCTAGTTGACCATGTCCTCAAATTGCTATGTGGCACGTGACGCCATCCTGTTGAAACAACTCCAATTCATGGTAAAAAAGTTGATAATCATCGACCTGTAGTCCTCAATGTGTGATAGTGATAGTCTTGCCAACGTTGTTTTTAAAGAAATGTGGACATATGACGTCACCAGCCCAAAAGCCACACTAAACAATAACTTTTTCGAGAATCCCGCTGTGGTTTGTGTCTTATTCGCACATATATTTGAGGGTTAAGAAAAACACACAAGCAAAAAAATTTGATGCATGATCTCGGTGATTAATTAACATCACCATGTCCTCAAATTCCTCGATGTTGACAGTAATAGTCTCGCCAACGTTGTTTTTAAAGAAATGTGGACATATGACGTCAACTCACTCCTGAGGAGACTTGAATCCTCTGGTAATAACGGCATAGCCTATACTGACGATATAGCCATTGCTGCATCGGGAATATGACCGCAGACGCTCTCGGATAAGCTGAACTTGGCGTTGTCGATTGTACTGGACTAGTGCGGGGTTTTTGGATTATCCGGTAATCCCACCAAGACAGATACAATTCTTTTCACCAGGAGATACAAGGTCCTGAACTTCACTCTCCCTAGTATAAATGGGACTGGGCTCACGCTGAGTCTCGGCCTGGGCCTGATCCTCGATCCCAAACTCAACTGGAGGGCCAATCTGGCTGCTAGGGCGCGGAAGGCGGACAGTGTGCATACTGCTGCAACAGGTCAATTGGATCCAGGTGGGGTCTCGGCCTAACCTAACGACAACAACACTGTGTGCTCGTTAGGAATTTGTGTAGAACGTCTGTGTGTCATTTATCAAGCCGATGTCAGGCTTGATGCGTTATATTGTAATTGTGATTAAACGTTGATGGAAGACTTCATCACCAATTACTTGTATAGACTAGGTAAACAGGACCCACTAACATTATAAAGGTTTGCATGCTCGTAGAGCAAAAGCTTGCCTCAGGCTTGATATTAAATTACAACGTAGTGCGTAGTGCGCAGAGCATTAGAAAATAAGAAAACAAATCTTAATAACACCAGATTTTTTATCTTCAAATTTGATAATAATTTAAACGAACAAGAAACTCTCTCTTGAGTGTTAATTGCTTAAATCTCCAGGCACATGTAAATGCTGCAGCTTCTTCTATACAATTCTGTAAAAATTTAAAAATTATTTTCTGATAAAATTGTTGTTGTTAACGACGTTTTTTTTTTGTTTTCAAAATATTGTTGCAACATGATTGACATCGATGTCATGAGTTATTATACGAGTTTGCATGCAAAAATTTTTGTTGAATTTTTTTTCTTTTTTTTTTTAATTTAGTGGATGACTTTTATTATTTCGTTTCATTTTGTTTTTCAATTTTGAAAGCCTAGTTTAGTGTTAAACGATTTTTAAAATGCGGTATTACAAAATAATTTAAATGTTTAAACGTCATTTCTATGAATATTTGGATGGCATTAGTTTGTTTTTTGCACTCAACATAGTTTAAGAGACAACGACGCATGTATACATATATGTTTTAAAACGTATTTATTTTTTGCAGTCAAAAAAATTAAAAAAAAATTGTTTAACATTTACGTCCTTGACCCTCTTCATGCATATTTGTTTTTCGACCGATTATAGCAAGCCCGCTAAGCAAACACAGCCAAAAAAGCAGCAGCAGAGGCAGAAGCAGCGGGTTTAGCGCATACTCAACTGTTACATCCGTATCACAGAGACCGAGAAAATTAAAGAAATTATAATCAAATCGTCGTAAACCTCATCGTAAACCTCATCGTAAGCCTAAGCAGGCAAGCGAACATTCATAAGCATGTAGTAACAGATCATCACTGATGTTTAAACTGTATGAGTAAGTAATACACCACCGAGCCATACTGCATACATATGTATGTATGTGTGTACATATGCATGGCCGAAAAAAGCATTGCTGAAACTGTAAAAATAATCAAAACTTGTATAAGCAACAGCAACAGCAACACCAACACCAACACTACCAACCGGCCATAACTTGTATGTCTGTTTTTGGGTAAACTTTAAAAAACTTTCACTTTTTAGTTTCAAGAAAAAAAATATTCATTCCGCTCCCTACTCTTTTCTACATATTTTTCTTCTTCTTTCGTATTTCATTTTTATTTTTCATTTTTCTTTTCTTTTTATTCTTCTTTTCACTCTTCTTCTTCCTCTATTGATTGTAAAAAATTAAGTTTTCATATCTTAAAACTTAATTAAGAAATTGAAAGAAAGAAAAAAAATTATTTATGAACCTGCTATCAAATTGCCGAAACTAGTCTAATAAATACGTTAATATTTTCATTATAATTATTATTATTATTATACAATTAATTTATTTATTAATAACACGATTAAACTTAAAAAATATTTTTTCACAACAATGTGTTAAACAAGCAGTTACCGTAAGTGTTGTTAACACTTCCTTAAATACCCCGCAAAAAAAAAATTTAACACAACAATTATCCGCCAATTGTAGAAATGCGGGGAAAAAATTGTAAGGCCTGCTTACTCTAACAAAATTGTTGAATTTGAAACGATCAAATGAATCCCGAAATAATCATTATTTGGCGTGATTTTTGACCTATTAGCCTCATCGCACCTTAGTTCTTTGAAAACTACTTTGATCAGGCCATCCCAACGTCAACGACCAGCACTATAGGCCTGTATTGGTTGACCTAGGCTACACATGGTTTCAACGTACCACACACAGTCCATGCCACATTGGATATTCTGCACGAATAATTTAAAGGCATTGTAATCTAACATGGAGCTGATATAAACTGGCCCTTAAGATCGGAAAAAAAATTCCCCAAACAAAATTGTCGAATTTCAGACCCCAAAAAAGTCATTAGTTGCGGATTTTAGGCTGATAACGGCATCGCTCCACATTTCTTTCAGAACTATCTTGATCAAGCCGTCTCAGTCAACAACGAGCACTAAAGGCCTGTATTGGTTGATCTAAACACAAACCACAAGTGATTTCAACACATAGCCCCTGCCCTACTAGACATTCTGCACGAGCGATTTGAAGGCATTGTTATCTCATGTGGAGGCATGGTTATCTCATGCACATGCCTTCAAATCGCTCGTGCAGAATACCAATATGGCATGGGAGGTGGTGTAAACTGCTCAAGGGCCATGAGCAATCATGCGATTTGTCTCCATTAGACTTTCCTTAGAAGGTTTTTTTAAATTGCATTTGTATTTACCACAGTCATGGAAAAATTTGATATTTCGGATACATTCCACCCAGAGAAGAAGTGTGTATGTTAATTTGTAGTCGCCGCAGTCTAGTAGTTAGAGTGTTGGCTTATTAGACGTAAAGCCCAGGTTAGTATCCCAGGTCAGACATCTAAACGAAATATGAAGAAAAAAATATTTCTTCGACGATTTCCTCTCAGCAGATTTCTGGCAAAAACTCTGTTAGCAAATAAAAATTGCCATGAAAAGTTTTCCAAAAATTTGTCTTTCGGAATCGATTTTAAACTGTATGTCCTGCCACTCGTGGAAAGAATTAACACACACAACATGGGTGGTAGGAGAAGCTAGGTTGTAATCCTGCCTAAGGGTCTTGTAATGACTAAATTAAGTAAGTAGCCTTAATAGCTATTGATAGATTACCAAAGCGTCATTTGAACTCTACCAATAGCTTGTATTAGCTAGTCTCAAATCTTTAGTTGCTGCTACAAAAATATGTTGGCTTTTGAATCTCTCTTTTAAACTCAGTATGATGTGCTCTTGATAATAACTTTTAATAAAGCAATCTTGGTAAAAACGATTGTTTTTTTATAGTTTTTAATGTTTATAGTTTAAATGTTAACATAAACCGTTATCTTGATAGTTATTTTTAATCAAAATCAATAAAAAAAGGTAATAAATCTAAAGACAAGGTTAAACAATTTAAATAAATTTATCAAATGCGGAGAATCGTTTGAAGAAACATTAGAAAAAAATTAAAACACACCCAGAGCTGTTCGTTTTACTGCAAACGCTGTTGTATTAGGGGAGTAGGGGAGACCCTACTATATGCGCCAACTATAGGGGTATAAGGCTTCTCCCTATCGCATATAAGGTTCTTACAAGCGTATTGTGTGAGCGACTGAAGCCACTCGTCAAAACACTGTTTGGACCTTATCAGTGCGGCTTCAGACCTGGCAAGTCCACCATCGACCAGATCTTCACACTACGCCAAATCCTGGAAAAGACCCACGAAAAACAAGTTGACACACACCATCTTTTTGTCGACTATAAGGCTGTCTTCGATAGCCCCATAAGGGATCGTGTTTTTGCCGCAATGTCTGAGCTCGGTATACCTGCGAAGCTGATAAGGCTATGCAGAATGACGTTGAGCAATACCTGCCGCTCCGTCAAGGTAGGAATGGACCTCTCCGAATCTTTTGATACCGTGCGAGGTTTCAGGCAAGGCGACCCCTTATCATGCGACCTCTTCAACTTCATCGTGGAGAGTGTTCTGCGAAAGGCGGGAGTGCATCGCAGTGGCACTATTTTCCTAAAAAGTGTCCAGTTGCTTGCCTACGCTGACGACATTGACATCATAGGGCGTACCAAGCGAGATGTTACTGCTGCCTTTAGTGCTATTGAACGCGAGTCTACTAAGATGGGTTTGGCAGTAAATGAGGGCAAAACAAAGTATATGTTATCGACGAGTAGAGACGGGCGGCGTATTGGATCTCAGCTAATGGCCATTAACTATACTTTCGATATAATAAAGGAATTTATTTATCTTGGCTCCGCCGTTACCACCAAAAATGATGTCAGTTTGGAGATCAAACGCAGGATCAATCTTGCCAACAGATGCTCTATGGTCTCAATAGGAAATTGAGAAGCAGAGACCTCTCTCGTAAGACAAAACTAACACTCTACAAGACACTCATCCTCCCCGCACATGCATGGCGCACAGGCATGGACCCTATTAAGCACTGATGCAGCAGCCTTGAGAGTATTCGAGAGAAAAGTCTTACGTAAGATCTTCCGTTCAGTGATTTCCTTATCCGATCCAATAGTGAGCTGTATGAACTCCTCAACGACATGGACGTTATGCAGCGTATTAAGATCCAGCGGCTGCGTTGGCTCGGCCATGTCGTTCGAATGAAGGAGGAAACGAATATTTTATGCGCGGATTTGTAGTCGTCGTAGTCCAGTGGGTAGTGTGTTGGCTTATTAGACTTTAAAGCCAGGGTTCGAGCCCCGGGCCAGACATCAATACAAAAAGTATTTCTTCGGCGACTTCCTCTCAGCAGATTTCTGGCAAAAACTCTGATAGTAAATAAAAAATTGCCATGAAAAGTTTCTCAAAAATTTGTCGTTCGGAGTCGACATTAAACTGTATGTTCCGCCACTCATGTATAAAAATGAACACACACAACAGAAGTGGTGTGAGAAACCCTGACTGAAGGGTTGTAATGACCAATTATGTATGTATTTGCGGAAGTCGGCGAAGTGGACGAACTTGTTTGGGTTGGAAGGACCAAATCGGGCAAGCCCTGTCATCGATTGGTGTGACCAACTGGCGTAGGCGCGCAACAAGCAGAGGCGCCTGGAAGGATGTGTTGTGGCAGGCCGAAATCCGTTAATCGGGTTGTTAAGGGCCAATTAAGTAAATTAAGTAAGAATAGGAAATTGATTGCGTTAGGTTAGGTTAGGTTAGGTTAGAGGACGTGTATTTGTCAATTAAGACAAGTACAGTACCCGGAGATCGAATTGACCCATTGTACAACGTCCTAGTTTCTCACACCCCTTATGATGTGGTGGGACCTACAGTTTAAAGTCGACCCCGAACGACAGATTTTTGAGAAACTTTTCATGGCAATTTTATTTACTCTCAGAGTTTTTGCCAGAAATCTGCTGAGTGACAGTTGCCGAAGTAATACTTTTTGTATTCGGGATGATGTCTGGCTTGGGGCTCGAACACTGGCTTTGCGTCTAATAAGCCAACACACTACCTACTAGAATACGGCGACTTCGAAATTGTGTTAGGAATTTCTAAATGTTCTCGAGAATGTTTCTGCCGTCATATCTCCATAAGGGCTATGTTTATACTGATTTGTCAAAACAATCTAAAGAAATGACAACTAATTTGACAGATGTAGTGACAACAAGATGCCTGTCAAAGTTTGGAAGTTCCTGTTAAAAGGCCTGGCTTTTGATGCCGTTATTAAGTATACTTTCTGTAGACAAACAAGTAACCAAAACTGTATATTTGTGTTGTTACTAATCCGACTCGGCAATTAGACCTTCAGCTTATAAAAAGACAAGGCCATTATGGTAAAAAATTACTAGGGGTTGCCAGAATTGCAAGAAAATTGGTGTAAAAATAATTGTTTTTTAAACAAACCTATTGTCCATTACAATCTATTGTGTTGTAAAAATTCTTGTAAAATTATTAAAATAAACGGCTTTGTAGTGGCTCTGAAGTTACAAAGTTTAAAAGTTCAAATTGAACAAAGGCAGCAACAACGAGTGAGTGTTAATGTATAACACGAATGAATGAATATGTTGTGATTGTTTAATAATGTTTTATTATGTGGCATTTTGTTTTGTGAATAATTATGAATAAAAACTGGCAAAAAAAACAAAATAAAATAAAATAAAAATGACAGAAGAAAAAAAAATTGGTTTTATACTTTGCCCGGGCTGGCCCGGCCCAGTGTATTACATAAGAATTCAGCTTTTTTTGTTTCGAATTGACAAGAAGAAGTTGGTCGGTTGCAATACATTTTTCTGTGTAGTCCGGTTTTATTTCTGCTGCTTCATACATTCATTCATTCAAACATTCATTCATTGCTTACAATAAAAAAGTACAGCTAAGACGGACTGTAAGTCGATTTGACTCGATTCGACTCGACTCGATTAAAATGAAACATTTTGAAAAAATCATGCAAATAATCTAACGAAACACACAACACCACACCACACCACACCATACACTACAAATAAATTATTGTCTTGGCTTAATAATGAAAGAGATGTGGTAACAAATTATTTTTTTATTATTGTTGTTGTTGTTATTTTTGTTATTTTAATAGTTTTCAAATGAAATATTAATTAAAATAAATAAAAAAAAAATTAAAAAAAAATATTTTTTTTCTTTTCAAAATCAACAACTAGTGTGTTACCTACCTACCATACCGGCACCATAATCATACTCATATTACGGAGAGTAATTAAATGCCTAACTCTCCAGCATTTGATTGTTTTTCTGAAATACATATGTACATATGTACATAAGCAACTGCACTAGTTAATCTGTCATAATGACTGCCTGAAACATAAAAACTTATTAAAAATGCAACATGAATTAACAACAAATTCATTCACATGAATTTGCAATTAAAAACAAAAAGAAAGCGAGAAAAAAAACTTGAAACAACAATTGAAAACAAATAATTTTTTCTGGTTTTTTTTGAAACCTAAATTGGTTTAAATCATTTGTTATATAATTGAGCACACAACCATCACAGATAAAAATTCAGTTACAAAGTTGTTTAACCGATTTAATAGGAATAAGCAAAAAATATGTTAAAATTTAACAATAAAATTTTATAAAATAAAAACAAATTTAACAAAAATTCAGACAAAAAAAGAAAATAAAAGCGTTCTGACGTTCCTCCCTTACTTACTTAACTACTTAATTGGCCCTTAACAACTCTATTAACGGATTTCGGCTTGCCGTAACAGATTCTACCAGGCGCCTCTGCTTCTTGCAGGCCTATGTCAGTTGGTCATACCAATCAATGACAGGGCTTAATTGATTTGGTCCTTCCTCAAATACATGTATACATAATTGGTCATTACAACCCTTCAGTCAGGATTACGACCTAGTATTCTCACACCACTTATGTTGTGTGCGTTAATTTTTTATACATGAGTAGTGGGACCTACACTTTAAAGTCGACTCCGAACGAGAGATTTTTGAGAGACTTTTTCATGACAATTTGTATTTACTCTCAGAGTTTTTGCCAGAAATCTGCTGAGAGGAAGTCGCCGAAGGAATACTTTTTTTGTATTTTTGGCTTTTCGTCTAATAAGCCAACACACTACCTACTAGACTACGGCGACTTCAGCAGATTCCCGCACCAAATACCCATCTCGCTGGAGCTTCCTCCCCTATTCGAACGACATGGCTGAGCCAGCGCAGCCGCTGGATATTAATACGCTGCACAACATCTATAACGTTGAGGAGCTCATACAGCTCACTGTTCGGATCGGATACGGAAATCATCGTCAACTCCCACTGGATCGAAGATCTTACGTAGGACTTTTCTCTCGAATACTCGTCAAGGCTGCTGCATCAGTGCTTAATAGGGTCCATGCCTTTGCGCCATAATTCCTATTCCTATTGCCCACATTAATTTGATAGCATTCAACAGCACGTGCAATTAAATAGAAATTGTTTTATCAAAATGGATATTCTATTCCGGCAACGTAAAACACGCATCTCCCATTTTACAATCGCCACAGTTGTCGTACTGAGAGGACTACAATTCGCAATATGGTAGATAAATTTGAGTCCACCAGTTCCGTAAATGATCGACCAACACCCGTACTTCTGCTGAAAGCATTGCCGATAACATATAGGAGTATCCAAGGCAATCGTTTTCCTATGGCGCACGTTAACTCGACCTTTCGCAGAACACAACTTGGCAAATTTTGCAACATGACTTGGGCCTGAACCCATATAAAATTCAACTGACCTGGGAACTGAAACTAAACAATCATGGACAATGATGTGTGTTCGGTTAATGGTCTCTAGAGTAATTGGCAATTGATCCTAATTTTCATCGAAAAATCAACTCCATTTCTGGATGAGTGAATATGTGAACAAATTAACGAGCCAATATACATGAGACCCAAGAGCGTACAATGTAAACCGGGTGGAAGTGTCTTCAGTCCATATTTCTTTAGCAACGATGTTGGTCAGCCCATTACTGTTAACAACAAGCACTAACTATAGGTCGTTAATTACCAACTTTTTTTCGCCTGAATTGAATGATCTGGACACCAACGACAAGTGGTTTTAACAGAGCGATGCTACGTGCCAGATATTGAATATTCTACACAAACGATTCGAAGCCGTAGTCGTCTACGTGCAGGCAATATGAACTAAGCACTAAATCGTGTGATTTGACCTCTTGTGGGACTTACATACATAAGTCGAATAAGCCATAAACCACAGCGACTCTTAAAGTCAAAGTAACTTATGGTCAATTAATATCTGATTTACGCGCCAGAGTCATGGAAAATTGAGTATAAGAAGGACCATCGACAGAGTAGTAATGCCAACAGTATCGTATATATCACCAGAATGATCCAGATGCCTCGAGACAAAGCAGACAAGATGGCAGTTAGCATAGTTAAACAACAGGTTAACACTTTAAGGGTATGCTGGACACACCGACCAGAAAACGCCGCCAACGTTTTGGCGATGATAATTTCAAGTCATATATTAACTAAAGAGACGAGAATGAGAATCTCGAAAGTATTACGTGAAGAAAAATCCCCAACCCAGTGAGAGGGAATTACCTACATAATGGGTCATTAAGACCCTTTTGTTAGGGTTAAAACCTAGCTCGCGCACGATCCATCTTGTGTGTGCTAATTTTATTCACGAGTAGCGAGACCGAATGACAGATTTTGGTAATTTTATTTTTTCTCAGAATTATTGCCTGAAGACGACTGAGAGAAAGTCGCTGAAGAAATATTTTCTCAGATTTCGTTTTATTTGATCTGAGATTTGAACCACGAACTGAGTTTTATAAGCCTACCCACTACCAACTAGACTAAGGCATTTTCTATCTTCGATAAGATGGCAAAAACCTTGGAGAGAAAGTCGGAATGGCCTCAGGCTTATTCCAATAATTTCCATACGCATGAGAAGACGCGGTGGTGAGGTAAACTAGTCGAAGATACTGAGCAGATTATGACCCAGCTTTGAAGCTGATAAGCTGCGATGAAAAGCAATTTTAAGAGAAGTATTCATGGTGGATGTTTAAAATTGAGAAAAACTAAGAGAGGCTGCCTTCCAAAATATATCAATACAAAGTTTGTATGCATTTCTACTACTGTATATAAACAATGCAGATATGCAAAGTAACCAAACGATGCATCAACTATAAATCCGATGCCTGATTGCTTTTAGACTGCGTTAAAAATACACATTGACGACATTTTGAAATAGAATACATTGTAAATATTTTGTATAGCGGCTTTATGAAATACTATACTTTGTTCAAACACAAAGCAACTAACATTTTGGAAGGCAGCCAGAATGTATTCAGTTGCTATAGGCTATGTTACGACATAATACCTTGAGTGGCAGTGTTGTAGGCGTTGATGTAGCCGTAGTAGGCGGTGATTTTACCCGATGCACTTGTTATCTGGGGGCCTATGTTTTGTGTTTGTTATTTGGGGCCTATTTAGTAACGAAAAACACACTTGTTTGCTGGGACCTATGTTTTGTTTTTCCTATTAGGAGGCTATTTAACTTAGAAATAAAGAAAAAATTTATTGGACAGGGAATGAAAATATTTCTCACACAAAAAATACTTCAGTGCAACTGCAATTACACGTGTTTTTATTACTAGAGGCCTATTTACTTGAAGAAAAAAAGGTTTCAAGCACAGTGGAATTGCCACTAACAGTGTAACCAATCAACTGAAACTTCACGAGTTTTTATTACAAGAGGCCTATTTACCTAACAAAAAAGGTTTCAAGCACAATGGAATTGCCACTAACAGTGTAACCAATCAATTTATTTGACAACAACTGATTGGCCACGCTATTCCTTTCTACAGAACTCTTTTTTTTAGATACAGTATGTGACATAAAAACTGCAACAGATGGCTACTATAGCGCACAGCAATTGTAATGATTTTGAAAATCATTTGAAAAAAAGAAAAAAAAAAAAAACAATATGGGAGCATAAAAATGAAAATGAGCAGGTAAAGCAGGTAAATAAATAGTAAAAGATGAAAAGGAAATGGGGGAAACCTAAATACATATAAGATACATACATACAGGTAATGAAGATTGTAAAACAGGTGTAACGAAAAAAAATTTCCAATGATTGTAAAACAGCATGATATTAGAAAAATAAAGAAAGAAAACAAATAGAAATAAGAAAAGAAAGAAGAAAAAATTGAAAGAAGAAAGTGAGTAATAAAAAACTTACCTTGAGGCCTGTGTTGATGGCTGGTTTGAAGTGAAGAAAAAAACAATTTTTAATCCAATATTTATAGGCTTATCGGCGACGAAATAACGAAGTTTTCGAACGTTAACAAGCAAATTATTTTTCTTTTTTCTTTGCTTTAAAGTATAAATAATTAATTTCTTTTATTTTTAAAAACTCATAGTAATTTTTGTTTTTATAATTATTTTTTTTTTTTTTATATATTTTATGTCGTGTTTTCTTTTTTTTTAAATATTTCTTTTCACTTTCAAATTTAAACGTATTTCTTTGAATATTTTTTTTTAACTTTTTGCCATCAGTTAAGCGTCGTTTTATGTTTTTTTTTATTTCGTGGTTCCACTTAATTAATCGTAAACCGTACGCTGCGGCGTACCAATAGCAACTGATTGTGTGTAAATTTTTTTAACTCTCCCAAAATGCTAGTTGGGGAGAAACTTACTAAAAAACAACAAACAAAAAATTTTAAAACAACAAATATTAGAGAAGAAAAAAAATATTTTTTTGAAATTGTTTGAAAGCCCGATTTCGTATAAGCGCCGAGGTTTATTTTCATTATAATTTTTTTTTATGTTTTATAATGTTAAATAAATTTTTTATTTATTACTGGTTATGTTTTTTGAAAACAAATAAAAATAAATATTTCAAAATATAAATTTAAGCATTATGATTTTAAATAAAATTTAAAACAACACGTTTTTATGTTGAAACCAATAGTACTGGCTATTTTTGCAATTGTAAAGAAATTTAAAATTAAATTTTAAAATATTTTTATTATTGGGAAAAACCATAAACCTGTCTTTATAATTAAAAAAATTAACTAAAAATAAATTTAAATTAAAACAAATAAAATATTTAAAAACAAATTTTTTTTGGAAAACAAATAAAAAATAAATAAAACTTTTTTAAAATAAAAAAAATTTTAAGAAAAATACTTCAACAAACAATATGCCTGGTTCTCTAATATTTTTTACTTTCTTCATTATAAAAAATTCAAATTTAATTTAAATTAAAACCAAAAAAAATATTTAAAAAAAAATTTTTTGGAAAACAAATCAAAAAAAAATTTAAATTAAAAATTTTTAAAGAAAAAATTTTTAAAAATAATAGGCCTGGCTCTCTAATATTTTTTACTTTCTTTATTATAAAAAATTTAATTTAAATTAAATTTTAAAATATTATATTAAACGCCTTTTATTTATTTTTTATATAAATTAATTGTTATTTTATTATATTTCCATTGAAATAATGCTTAAAAATTTAATTTTGTATTGAATTTATTTTTTAAAACTTTATTTAAACTATTATTTGTTTTTTTTTATTTATATATCAATTAGTTTTTATTATTTATATATCAATGGCTTAATATAAAAAAGGCCTAACTTAATTTTTTTCAAAATAAGTTTTTTTGTTTATTCTGGTAGACAAATGTCAGATGCACAAAAAAAATAAAAATTTTTAAATGAGAGATTAAATGTGTTGCTGTTTCTTATTAAAAATTGTATTAAATTTTTTGTTGTATCTAAAATTTTACGAATTTTATTCAGTTTTTTCCTTCTCCTGTAAAGTAACCAAAAATCGAGTTAGGCCTTTTTTTTTTTATTAAGCCATCGATATGTTAATTATTTTTTAACCAAAAAAGATTAAAAAAATTCAATTTAAAATTTTTTTTAAATTTATTGTTTTGAATATACATATTTTTAAAATTTTTTTAATTAAAAAATATTTTCAATTAAAAATTTATTTTTAAATTTATTATTTTCAATACATTTTTAAATTTTTTATAATAAAAAAAATAAATTTAATTTATGTATTTATTCTTAAATCTTTGTTTAATTGTTTTTAAATCGTTTTTTATTAAAAAATAAATTCAAATTAAAATTTATTTTCAAATTTATTGTCTTGAATTTATTTTTAAATCTTTTTTAATTAAAAAATAAATTCAATTTAAAATTTATTTTTAAATTTATTATTTTGAATACATTTTTAAATCTTTTATAATTAAAAAATAAATTTAACTTATTTATTTTAACACTTTATTTAAAAGACTATCTGTTCTTATTTTTCTTTAATTTCTTTTTAAATCGTTTTTTATTAAAAAATAAATTTTTAAATCTTTTTAATTAAAAATAAATTCAATTTATTTATTTTTAAATCTTTATTTAAAATATTATTTGTCTTATTCTTCTTTAATTTATTTTTAAATCTTTTTTAATTAAAAAATATATTCAATAAAAATTTTTTTAAATTTATTGTTTTAAATATATTTTTAAATCTTTTTTAATTATAGAAGAAATTCAATTTAGTTATTTTTAAATCTTTATTTAAACTACTATTTGTTCTTATTCTTCTTGAATTTATTAAAATAAATTCAATTCAAATTTTTTTTAAATTTATTGTTTTAAATTAATTTTTAAAACTTTTTTAATCAAAAAATCGGATTTATTTATTTTTAAATGTTGATTTAGACTATTATTTGTTCTTATTCTTCGTTAACTTATTTTTAAATCGTTTTTTATTAAAAATAAATTCAATTTCAAATTTATTTTAATATTATTGTTTTGCGTATATTTTTAAATCTTTTTTAATTAAAAACTAAATTCAATTTCAAATTGATTTCTAAACATTATTTTAATAAAAAAAATTAAATTAATTAATTTATATTAAATATAAATATAAATATAATATAAATTAATTTATATAAATTAATTTATATTAATAAAACAATAAGCCTGTGTTTTCCCATAAAAAATAAAAAAATATAAAAATTTGTTAAAAAATATTTTAAAAATAAAAGAAAATTAATTTAAATTTATATATTAAAAAAATTATTAAAAATTAGATTTTAAAACATTATTTGAAATGCTTTTTATTTAAAAATCAATAGCCCTAGACATTTTAAATCATAAAAAAATTAATAAATTTTCTTTTTAAATATTATTTCTCACAATAAAGCTAAGTTCACTTAAAAAACAATTAAAACCTTTGATTTTTCGATTCGATTTTAATATTTTAATATTTTATTTTTCTTCTATTTTTTCCAATTTTCTTTTACAAACAAAAATATTTTTCATTTATATTTCCACACACACACTGTACTTGTATAAGAAAAACCACTTGCGTGCCTTTATTATTAACTTGTTATAGAAAGAAACACAATGAAAAATCTGCTGCTACTGCATACTGTCAGTTGTTTTCAACTTTTAAGGAAAATTGTTTGATTTTCTTTAGAGCAGCGTCTAGAAAGTGGGTTTCATTTTTCTATCATTCGATTTACTAGTAAATTTTATTTAAAAAAAAACTCTTTTTAACCTTATTTTTCAAAATTTTGTTTTCTTTGTTTCCACACACACACACTCTTTATTTAATTATTCTTTTAAAATTAAATTTTTTTATTCGTTATTTTTTTAACTAAAACGGTTTTTATTAATTTTTTTCTCATCAATTTTACTAAAATTTCTTAAAATTTAAATTCAATTTAACCGTTACTTCTTTACTACTCGTGTCTTTACAGTTTGGCGTTCACGTTTTCAATAAACGATCGTATTGCATTCAATGTTTAAATTGCATCCGTACGTTCACTTATTTAAGTAAGCCACTGTTAAACTCGCTCTCTCTCTCCATCTCTCTCTTAGATCGCCATACTAAAACACTTTTAGTGAACATTCTCTTTGTTTTGGTTTTAAAAACAGTGTTGCCGTGATCGTATTAGTAAAAATTTTACTTGTTTGACTGCAAACGTAAAAAAATATTTGAAGGCGAAGTAAAACTAACAATCTAAGAAAGCTTTATGATTCTCTACGCCTAAAAAACCTATTTTTGTGATCACTTGGCTAAATTATGGACAAATTTTCACTTACTTAAGCCATGAAGTCGCCGTGGCCTAGTAGGTAGTGTGTTGACTTATTAGACGAAAAGCCAGGATTCGAGCCCCAGGCCAGCCATTAAAAAAAAATACAAAAAGTATTTCTTCAGCAGATTTCCTCTCAGCAGATTTCTGGCAAAAACTCTGTGAGTAAATAAAATTGCCATGAAAAGTTTCTCAAAAATCTGTCGTTCGGAGTCGACTTTAAACTGTAGGGCCCGCCACTCATGTATAAATATTAACGCACACAACATAGGTGGTGTGAGAAACTAGGTCGTAATCCTGACTGAAGGGTTGTAATGACCAATTATGTATGTGTGTAAGCCATGCTTTGCGGTATCGAGCGGGAAAGAGCCATGAAAATCCAGTTCCCGGCGTAGCCCGGCAGTGGGCGATCAATGGGCCTAATGAACCACGCAAATCCTTGGTAGCTACATTGTAGGTCATATTAACGTAGAAAAGGATTTAATCTTCATAAAGCCCTTGGAGGAAGCAGCTCCACTCAAATACCAAATACATTCCGAAAAAGTGAGTGTTTCGTGTATAGTTTCACTTGGCTATCCATATTCCTTTGAGAACGACATTAGCTAGGCCGTCACATCAACAGCGAACAGTATAGTTCGAAGATTATCAACATATTTTTACCTTAATTGCATAACCTGGACACAAACGACCTGTGGTTTTAATGGAACGGATCTACGTGTCATAAAACTCATGTAAAATTGGATATTTTTCAAGGGCTTGGTAATCTTACATGAAAGCCAATATCGGTTGTAAAAGATTTGCCAACAAAAAAAGCTAGAGTCTGACGTTGATACCAAGCTGAAGTTGTAGTCTTAGCTTTATATACATACATAATTGGTCATTACAACCCTTCAGTCAGGATTACGACCTAGTTTCTCACACCGCCTATGTTGCGTATGTTAAATTTTATACATGAGTGGCGGGACCTACAGTTTAAAATCCACTCCGAAGGACATATTTTTGAGAAATTTTTTTTCAGAGTTTTTGCCAGAAATCTGCTGAGAGGAAGTAGCCGAAGAAATACTTTTTGTATTTTGTTTTGATGTCTGACCTGGGGCTCGAACCCTGGCTTTACGTCTAATAAGCCAACACACTACCTACTAGACTACGGCGACTTCTTGCTTTAGTGTTTGTTAAACCTGTAAAGCAATATTCTTTTAACGCAACAATGGCAACACTTTTCTTATTTACATTTTCATCTGCGCTCTCATTGTGTTTTAAGCCGCTCTTTTTCTCATAATTTTTTACCCACGCACACATACTCTCTTTCGTTATACTCACATCAAATCATAGAGAGCAGCCACAGTGAATTGTTGTTTTCATTTCTCATTGATTTTACAGGTGGCACCGTCAGTCTCTTACATCCATCATCCATCCATCCATCCATCCATTCATACTTCTTTGATCATGAAAATGTTTTTCGAATTTGTTTCCAAAATTTTCTTCAAGAATTCATTGAATTTCTAAGAAAATTTACGAAAAACAAAGAAAATTCAAGAAAGAAAGAAAGTAGAAAAGATTGCAACAACGGAAAAGTGTGAAAAGCATGTGTGAAAATGTTATTGAAATCGGTAAACACTTGCAGTGAAACCCATGAATTGGATTTCGTGTTAAAATTGTGAAAAGCAAACGAATTTTCCAAGAAAATTCCAAAATTGTGTAAAACTAGCGGAAGAAAGTAAAGCAAGAGAGAGAAAGAGAGTGAGAAAGGGATAGAGGGAGAGAGAGAGAATATAAATATTGTTGAGATAAGAGCGTAAAAAAGTTAAAAACAAGCACACGATAGTACTCCTGCACACAAACAGTAATGCAAAGTAGCGCTTTTTGTTAGTTGTGATAGGTTAGAGGACGTGTACAGTACAGTACCCGAAGGCCGAATTGACCCATTGTACAACGTCCTAGTTTCTCACTTATGTTGTGAGTGTTAATTTTTATCCATAAGTGGCGGGACCTACAGTTTAAAGTCGAATCCGAACGACAGATTTTCGAGAAACTTTTTCATGGCAATTTATATTTACTTTCAGAGTTTTTGCCAGAAATCTGCTGAGGGGAAGTCGCCGAAGAAAATACTTTCTTGATGTCTGGCCTAGGGCTCGAATCCTGGCTTTACGTCTAATAAGCCAACACACTACCTACTAGACTAAGGCGACTTCTTACCGTGATAATCACAAATAATGTTTAAATAATGATTGCGTGAAATGTAAGGTAAGCCATTGGAGGTATAAACCTCTGTTCTATACCACTTAAGGCATCAGACTTAGTTCAAGTGCCAGAGTAAAAAATTGAAGTCTTTTCTTGACTCTAATCTAAGCCGGGAATCAATCTAACAGAGCGAGCTCGTTAAGCACATTTCGCTGCCTACTACTGTGTTGGGGCAATAAGAACAAGATTGGGACTTAGTCCTATTGGAACTTAATCTTACTTAAGGAGTTGTCTTAAGTAGGTAGTGTGTTGGCTTATTAGACGTAAGGCCACGGTTCAAGCCCCAGGTCAGACATCAAAACGAAATATGAAAAAACATTTCTTTGGCGACTTTCTCTCAGCAGATTTCTGGCAAAAAACTCTGAGAATAAATAAAAAATCTGCCATGAAAAGTTTCTCAAAAATCTGTCGTTCGGAGTCGATTTTAAACTATAGGTCCCGCCATGTATAAAATTAACACACACAACATGAGTAATGTGAGAAGCTAGGCCGTAATCCTGACTGAAGGGTTGTAATGGCCATTTATGTATGTATGTAAGGAGTTATCTTTTGGTCCCCCATAAAAAATTGCAATGCAAAGCTTCTTGATAAAGTGAGGAGATCTTTTGCGAGACAGATTAAGAATGCTTTGTGTACTACCCCGATAAAGACCTTCTCTGTTTTGCTTAATCGGTTTCCATCTAAATTACTGGTCAGACAACATGCGTCACTTGCCACTTATTAGCCCGTCTGAAAGAAAATGTTTGAATCTACTCTTGATGGGAGATTTCAGTCAAGTATTCCAAACAGGTCTTTCTAATACGATCAACTCCGGTTATTATCTGGAAATCCACATGGACGGTTGGAAAATTGATCGTAAGATGGGCTGTGGAAGGGCTTAACTTGCTTTTGTATTTTTTGGCTAAGGTAATGACCATTAATACGCTAATTTTGATCCATATCTGTTCTCTCTTACTGCCACACAGCCGTGAGATGTTAGCCTTCTAAACCGGTTGGCAAACTCTCACGACAGTTTTGTTTCAGTCTAGTACGAGTTCCTAGTCACAGGGATATTTCGGGAAATTGTGTAGTTATTGAGCTTACTAGATGAGGCTAACTTCCATAGAATAACAATCCACATATCAATGAAGGAATACCACTTATCTCTGTTGGAATATCGGCCACTGACAAATTCTGGGCTAAGAAGAATAGAAAGCACACCAATCAACTAGTTTAAAAAGATCATAGGTTCGCCTCTATTACTGTTATTGAATCTTTTCCCACGAGTCACTGCGTAAAGTGTAGGCATGCTGAGAGCCTTTACTAACCTGCAAGTCGATTTGCCCCAAGTCGCTTTCCGCCTAAACCCAAAGCCCTTCTCAATAGTGTAATGGAATTATCGTTAATAAAAATCGAATTGATCAGTAAATTTATTTAACTTTCGGACTGGTTTTCCGATTGAGTTTGAGGGAGTCATGCTTAAAATGTGAAGCCCTAATGCTGTTTGTCAAGACCGGCTAATAAGAACATGTCTGTGCTGGGGCATTGCCTAGTGTGATACCACAACGGGCCACTAAGGTTAGATTTGATTAACCGAAGCTGGCATACCCTTCTATCCTAGCATAAGACAAGGTGTTACAAATCGAGCACAAGTACATAATGACACCATCAGGAATATATTCGGAACATAGAAGAATTTTAATAAATTAGACTGTGTACCATAACCACCTTCCGTTAAAATCAATATTTTGATATCCATCTGAGCTCATATGTATTCGTAAAAAGCCTTTACCGTGTAAAAATGGTTTCTAACTGGCTGATCTTATTAGAGTGCTATCGTGGCCAGTGTACACTTTCCGCTTTTCACTTTCTTTTACTCACTGCCTCTCTCTCTCTTTGCATGACCGTATATCGTTTGGTAATTCCGATAAAATTCAATCACTTATTGGAACCTCTTTAAAGGTTTTTAAAAGATTTCCTTACCACCAGTGTTCAACAAAATATGCGTGAAATTATAGTTTTGTGCCACCACTAACACCCGGGAGTACGTGCCACAAAGTATAGTTTATAATGCCGTGAATGAAATGCCATAACATGTACAATATTGCAGATACTGCCGATACTGGTGTGATTTTATTTATTTAAGCAGAGGTTTTTAAACAAAATTGTAATGAAAATTTATTATTAAGCACTAGCACATGCTAATTTAGGAAAGTGAGGTTAATTTTTACCTCTCACTATATCTCTCTCTCTTTCTCTCGCTCTATCGTTTGTTAGCATTGCGGGTAAGTGATTGATTTTAGGATTCAGGCTTTAAAATTGCTTCTTTACAATCTACTCTACTAAGAGCCATTATTACAACTTGCCGTTAACTAAAGGGAGGATTTTAAAGGGGAGATAAATTGTTTTTCAGTATTATAAGTGGACAATAAAGTAGAAAGAAGTAAGTGTTAAGTTAAAGGGAGGATCATCCTACCTTTAACTTTTAAAGTTCGCTTTATGTTTGAACTTGCCATATTATATATTATTTGCAATATGGCAACTTCAAATATAAACAAAATGATTAATTGCAACAAAAAAAAAAAGAAGCTCGTCGTTGCCACTGCGCCTTAAAAAAAACTTGTTTAACCCTGGACGGTTACTCTTCATTTTTCTACATTAAGGTTACTCTTCGTTGAATCGACGAGCACTTTAACCCTAATTGGTTACTGTTCGTCGAATCGACGAAGCTCATTTACTCTTTATCATATAATTCTTTTATGTTTGATCAAATTTCGCGCTTTTTATCAACAATGTTGATTGATAACGAATGCTAGTAGTGAGCAAATGTATCCTGGACACCCATTTTTTTTAATCATTTTTGTACGGTAAGGTTACTCTTCGTTGAATCGACGAACAAAAAATTTTTTTTTCGTCTACTGACTGCAAGCTTTCATTATCAACTAACGTTGTTGAAAAAAGACCGAAATTTGATCAAATATAAAAGATTTATATGATAAAGAGTAAATAAGCTTCGTCGATTCTACGAACAGTAACCGTCCAGGGTTAATTGAGCAGTATTATCGACATTGCTCTGGCACTGCCACATTTTTGAAAAAGTTAACTTTATATTATCTGTAGGTTGTAATAACGAAAAGAAGTTAAAGGTGACTTTAAAGTTCACTTTAGCTAAAGTTACCTTTGACTTTAAAGTTTACTTTAGATAAAGTTAACTTTAACTAAACCCAACTTTAACGGAAAGTTGTAATAATGTTTCTAATGGTGTTTTCTTTTCTACAAAGAAAATGTTACCCTCTTACAAGGTGCATTAAAAAATTGCCAACCAACCCTGTAATAATGTAAGTTTTTATTTGAGAAGAACATCACACAAATATTAAAAAAAGGGTATGCCCTGTATTTACCACTTATTAAGAAAATGAATGAGGACATGTGTTGCTAGATCGGTAATTTTTGGCTTCATTTTTTGAGCGCTTTTTTTATAACAAAAAAATTGTTAACACTGTTCTAATACTGAATGCAATTTTTTTATATTGCTGACCATGTAGCTTTAATAAAATGTAATGTTTCCTTAAGTTTACTCCACAAAACAATGAAAAAATTAACTTCAAAATTGGATAAGGCAGTGGTGTTGTGCTAATTTTTTTTACCGGAACGCGTACATATAATTATATAGACAGGGCCGATCCTGGGTAGGCGGCCGCTCTGTGCGGTCTCATGTCCCAAATTTAACGACGGGGGTGATTTTCCATGATAATCCTGGCGGCGGCGTTTTTTTAGGTCTCATGTCCCAAATTTGACGACCGGGAGGAGAGAAATTTTCCCCCAATATACCCTCTCTTCATTTTTGTATGGAAAAAATAAGTGATTGTCTTGGTAGCAACAATTAATTTTAAATGCGGCCGAAAGGGTTAAAAAAATGGTTTTACATACTCAAATTCTTAAGTAGTAATTAGTTCGGGTTCGGGTTCACGTATTTGTTTCGGTACGGGTCGAGTTCCGGTACAGCAGAAAAAAACGTTCCGGACTCCGGTTCACGGTTCGGAAAAAGAAGCCGGCTCGTTCCGGTATTTGTTCCGTTCAAACCCGGTTCGGTTCAAACCCTTGCTTATAAAAATACACATAAAATTTCGTCAAAAATTATAAAAAAAAATCAGCAATTCTTTTTAATTTTTTTTTTCAAAACGTCAGCCAATTCTCGTTATCAGAAATCATCTTTAGTTCCGGAATGCGTTGCTGTCCAAAAAGGAAGTATCGGAACGACGTTCCGGAGCGTTCCGGCTCGACAACACCACTGGGATAAGGATACCAGGCGACTTTTTTTAAATTTCTTTTGGTAGTCCTATAAATAAACAAAAGTCATCTACTTTACAGGGTATTATCAGCACTCTCGATTTATACACGGTATAAAATACAATGCCCTCCACCATTGGCAAGTGCGAATTATTTAGAATAAAACATACCCACCCTTTTAGAGGGCGAAACATTTTTAAGAAACAAACACAAAATTGCATTTTTTAAAATAAAATGCACATTTTTTTGGTAGAAAATAAAACACCATAAGTGTGATAAACAAGTTTGTTACAAAGAACTCTCTTGATCTGTCTAAAAAAGAGAGTCTTTAAAAATAGAGAGTCTGCAGAAGAAGAGAGGTAAATAAAGAGTGTATTTTCATTTCTTTTTATAAGTACTCGTGAGGAAACAATATGTGCCAGTAAGAATTTAATAGAGAGAGAAAGAGAGAGAGGCTGTAATAATTATTTAAGATGCAGAGAAGTTATAATAATCAACAACAAAATATCATGTGTAACCATAACAATACATAAAGAGTGAGTGATGGAGAGAGAGAGAGAGAGAAAGTAATAGTGATGGTGTAATCATAACAATACATGAAGAGAGAGTGATGCAGATAGAGAGAGAGAGATTGAGAGTGATAGTTCAAGAAACACTTTTGTATAGAAAACTGGTTTACCATAAGAAAAGAGCAAAAGAAATTTCCTCTATTGAGTGAGGGATTCTTCCAGAAAATATGAAAGCAAACCAATACACTTAGACTCATACATACATATGTATGTATGTATGTAGTTAAACAGGCCCATAAATAAAAAATTTAACCGCTATCACAAACGAAATCTCATTTGGAATTATAATCACAATAATAATAAAAGTAATGATGATCATCATGATGATGATGCTGATGATGATGATGGTAATTGTGTGAAATGAAAATGAAATTATCACAACTTCTGCTCATCATATCTCATTAAATTAAATCAAATTTACTCAACTATTTTAATAATATTTTGTCTACATTTTTGTTACGTTTTACAAGTTAATCTTTCACACACACACACACACTTGTATGCGGATACATTTTAACTAATGCTATGCTACCTCTTGTGCTCTCTCTCTCTCGCTCTCTCTCTCTCTCTCTCTTTCATTCTCACTAAGTTTAAATTATTATCACAGCATTTGGCGTTTTAGCGCTGTATACATCTCTCTCTCTCTGTCTCTTTCTCTCAGAAAAACCAAAAACCAAAAAAAATTGAAAAAAAAAACACGAATAATTGTTTGATGAAATTTATATTCAAATGAATTTTATTGAAATTTCCGCTAAACAGCAATAAACGAATAAAAAAAATCGAAAAAAAGAGAAAAATATCACGAATAATAAAAACCACACTTTAATCGTCACATATCGTATCGTATCGCATCGTATCGTACATATCGTTGTCGTTGGTACGAGTGCTTTAGGCATTTTATTTTTTATGGATTGCACATCTATACTTAGCTTAAGTGTACGAGGTATGTTCACGTGTGTGTGTGTATGTGTAAGTGTTAAATTAAATGCATGTAAATAATCACAGTTCAATTACACTGAGAAAAATTTTAACGGCTTTATGCGACATACTTGTCAGTGTTAAGTGCCTATCACATGGCAAGCACGCCACACATACGTGCAAGGAGAGACAGTAAATGTCGACGACGCACTATGTGGCATTTTGCCGGAAAACCTGGCCAAAATTAATAGAAGTGTTTTATGAGTCAATGGCTGGAATTTTTTCATAGTGTTAGTGATAATTAGGCCCAAGGATGAACCCAACTGATTTTCGGTTCAAATCGGTTCGTGATTTCGCCTAGCCCCCATATAAATTCCCCTCGAAATTGCACTTATTTACACATAATTATGGTAATTATGCAACAATCCTGATAAAATTTAGCATGGATTAGTTCTGTATACTAAGAAATCATGGTGTAATGTTTGGTGAAAATCGCATCACATTTGACCCTAGTCCCCATATAAAGCCCCCTTTAGAAATTCACGTTTGCGCTTATAAATGGCTTAAAAACATCGGTATCGTGATGAAATTCGGTATGAACGTGTATTTTGTAAATCTAAATCATATTACTAAATTTTGTTATGGTCGGTCCATAATTGCCCCTATGTGCAAATTAGGGCCCCTTAAGAAAATAAGTTTAGCAATTATAATTGGCTTAAAAATGTTATTACCGCGATGAAATTCGACATGAACATGTTTAAGATGAATGTGAATCATTTATAATCACATTTTGTTATGATCGGATCATAAGTGCCCCTAGGTACCACATACGGGTCCTTAGGAAAATCTAACATACATCTCGTATTGTTATAATAGTCGATATACATATGTAATTAAGTTTTTAAAGTTCTATGATAAATATTAATATTTATTTTACATTATTTAATACTTAACTTAAAAATACTTAAAAATTGAAACCAACTACAATCGTTAAAATCGTTATCATTTTCATCATCAATGTCAGGAAGGAGTAGTTTAATAATATCTGAATTCCTTCCTTTGTGTACTGCAGCTTATAAAAGGGTCACTGTTTAAAAGTAACCTATTCAGGACATCTCGATTGGTATCGCTTCTACTGAATTTCCCCGCATAATTCGTACGCCATATGGCTTTATTACACTGCGTCTAATTTTTTAATTTTTCAAAAAAAAAAGTAAAATTTTCAAAAAATCCGCAAAAATAATTGCGCAAATTTGCGCAAGCTTTTCTTTTTGTTCCTGAATGTAGAGAGTTCATATTTTCTTGTGGTATATAACATTAAACTACTAAAAACTACTTTCACCTTTAAAATCCCTATCTCTTTTTTAGGTAGGGTAAAAAAATGTGCAATTTTTATTATTTTTAAAATTTGAACGAATAATTTTAACATTAATATATGTGATATATATATGAAAAAAAAAACAGAAAGTAGCAGTTGCTCATACCTTTCAAATAAAAAAGAAATCAATATAAAACCTCTATTCGTTTAGCCACAAAAAAATATAAAACCTATTAAAATTTCAAAAAAACACCAAAAACGCATTTAATTTTCTTCACTTTCCTGACTTTGACATCGTCTCAAATCTATAAATCTCAACTGAAAGTCGGTGAAAATTCACTACATAATGCAGAATTTTGTTGTCTATCGAACTGCATACTCAGTTTCTTAAATTTCTTTAAATTCATTTTTGCCTTTTTAGCCAGCTTTTCAGGGTAAATGCCACATAGTGCGACGCCAGAAAGCTAACCATACAACACTGGGCAAGAGAAATGCAACACTGCAACAAGTGGTAGAATGGATGGCGAAACTTCTCCCAGATATTACCCGCTGGATTGAGAGGAAATTTAATCAGGTTAATTACTATTTAACACAGCTGTTATCCGGACACGGTTATTTTTGCAAATACATAATTGGTCATTACAACCCTTCAATCAGGATTACGACCTATTTTCTCAAACCACTTATGTTGTCTGTATTAATTTTATCATGAGTGGTGAGACCTACAGTTTCTAAAGTCGACTCCAAACGACAGATTTTTGAGAAACTTTTCATGGCAATTTTTTTATTTACTCTCAGAGTTTTTGCCAGAAATCTGCTGAGAGGAAGTCGCCTAAGAAAATACTTTTTGTATTTTGTTTTAATGTCTGGCCTGGGGCTCGAACGCTGGCTTTACGTCTGATAAGCCAACACACTACCTACTAGACTACGGCGACTTTCAGCTTCCATTGTAAGAATCTCATAGCAGTAATGGCGGGACCCTAGCCTCTCGGTACACATGCCCGAATGCCTTAGAAGTGGTCACGCCACAGTATTTTTGCAAATATCTATTTAAACTCGGGAAGATGACACGACCAAATTGCATCTAAGATCGATGACGCGGAACACACTTTCTTGCATTGTGAGAGATGGAGTTTAGAAAGAACGAATCTTGAGGCCAAAGTCGGCGTTTGTTCTGTCGAAAACTTCTGCGATATACTTCTTAACAGGGAAGAAAATTGGAACAGCTTAGTCACTTACACTGAAGCCTTGCTGAAATCAAAGAAACTTGACTTGGATGAGAGAATTAGAATGGATGTTTAAACAGCTACTCAGATTTTATTGCGCAATCCGGATGCGGATGGGGATATAAAGGGCCGAATGGCCCCGGAGGGACTCCACTTCGAAGTAATACTACAGTAGTTCTTGAGTGGGCACAAAGAGTCCAAAAGAGGAGGGGCAGATTTAGTTGGTGATGGTCCCACACACGGAGGATAGTGACGACTTCCCCTATGGTGCGGTTAGGTACATTTACTCTTCCTCAGCATAAGAAAAGCACGCCACTCACAGATAAAATTAACATTCACAGCATGGGCGTGCATTTTATAACGGAATGATACATGCGAAGACGAGCCAATAGCATGAGGCTGGCTTCGAATATGGCGTACCTAGACGTGGGAGAGTAAACAATGGTCCTTAATAGGATGTCGTTTTGGGGCCTTCCCGAAGTAATGCAGATAGCCGTCCCGGGAAGGGAGTATCCCCAGAAGAGGAGGAGGGATTGTTTTAGTGGAAGCCCCACTCGACGCAGCTGACGACAGTCACTGTAAGTGCGAAGGTATTTTGAACCCTACCTCACACGCCAAAAAAAAAATGGGCGTTGTGAGAAACTAGACTTTAAATCCTGACTAAATGTCATTGTAATGACTAATAACGCAAGTAAATGAGAAAGATGTAAAGAAATAATCGCTTGATGAGGCCTTAGAAGCTCCTAAAAAAATAGGTTCGTGATAGTTCGTTATCTTATTACTGCCATAGCCTTCATCTTTCAGGAACCCAACCAAATATTTTAGTTTTATGGCTTCCTAACGTGCCGAGAAGATCTATTCACTCAAACCCTATTTTAGAGCTGCCAGACTATTCGCTTGATTGTCTAGAATGTTCACGAATCCAGCCCAATGTAACAGTATTAGAGATCCCTAATGCATCAAAAAGTTCTCGGCATTCATACGCCATTTTTGGGGTGATTAGCTTTCGGTCTCCTATAGGGAAAATGCTTTATGCATTCATGAAGGTCGTCACCATACATGGTATGTCGGACTCTCCCACTGGGTATACCGATTAAAAACCCGCCTTGTCTCCTCACCGAGGTATCACTCCACCTCGGAACCACGGTTGTAATACTTCGAGATGGACCCCTTTTAGGCACATGTGTCAGTTCCATCATTGTCAGCCTGCGTCTAGGTTCCGCTCTCCTCTTATTCTACTGCGTCTAGATCATATTTTTTCCTTCGCAGGACATAGTGCACAAATTGTTTTACTGCGTTCCAGTTTTCTCTGCTGTTTGTCATTTTCAGCACGACGTTTGTAGCACTAATAATGCCGATTTCAGCCTCGAGACCCTGACGTCTTTCGACACAGCGACTGCAGCCGAAGAAAGTGTGTGCGGCATCGTCTAACATTTCCTCCTCGTAGATGCAGAATGGCAAGCGACATTTCCCCATGCGATGCAGGTACTCTCTGAAATATTCATGAGTGGTTAGCATCTGGGTTATATAGTAGTCTACTTCCCCGTTTTTTCTGTTTTTCCACACTTGCAACTCGGGAATCAGTTTATATGTCCACCTTCCATGCTGTTCATTTTCCCAGCGAGATTGCCATTTTAGGAAGACTTCGTGCTGTATCATTTCTATGCTCTGCGACTGAGTTGTGCTCTGTCTAGCGTTGAAAATCATCTGGCGCTCAATTGCTTGAAGGTCTATGGGAACCATTCTAGCTATTATTAAGGCAGCTTGTGTTGATACCGTGCGATACGAGGATGTGACCCGTAAAGCTGCTATTCTCTGCGCAGATAGTAGTTTTTTTTTAGCTCTGGTTCGAGTTTTCAAAGTAGAAGCCCAGATTTCAGAGCCATATTTCCAGCCTCCATGAGTAACTTCCTTCTACTTGGGAGTGGTCCTCCAGTATTTGCCATCAATCTACTCAGCTGTATTGTTATTCTAGCTGCTTTCGCTGTTGCATACTCTATCTGCTCTGAGTACGTCAGTTTCAAGTCCAGTCTAATCCCAAGGTATTTAATCGATCTCTTCGTAGGGATAACCAAGTCGCCTATATTTATTTCGATCTCGGCGGGAATATGTCGTCTTGTTAGTAACAGCAGCTCCGTTTTATGTATGGCCATCTGCAGGCCGTGAGAATCCAGCCAGTTTTTAGTGCGCATCATGACTTCACGTAGTCTGCGTTGAACTACTTCTGTGTTTCTACCTCTAATGACTGCCGCAATGTCGTCTGCGTATCCGACTAGGAAAGTATCCTCCGGCATTTCGATTATTATTAGGCTCTGCTAGGCTGATAATGGATAAGAAGCGATTATTTTAATTCCTTGAATTGCATGGCCAGCCATCGCATTATTAAGGCTCTGCTAGCCTGATAATGGATAAGAATTGCATATCCAGGCACCGCATTATTGTAATTCCCATTGGCCACTAGCATACTAGAAGCTATGTTGATTGAATCACCATTCCCTGCAGAAGATGTGAATATGCGAGGGAGGGAGAAAACTATAGTTTCATATTTAAGCGCGTTATTCCTAGTCATTGGTGTAATTTAGTTGTTGTGGTTGTTTTTGTTTGTTGAAAATGAAAAAAAAGAAACAATTTTAAATCGTTTGCAATTGCTAAGTAGACCGACCGTATTTGTTAATCAATGTTCAGTTCAATTCACTTGTTTGCTGTTGTTGTCGTTGTTGTTGTGATTTTGCTTTATTTCTTTAAATCTTTTTTTTTTTCTTTTCTGAATTTTATTTTCATTTAAGTTTTCTTAAAAAAAAAGCAGCAACAACAACGACAACAACAAACAAATTAAACTTAAAGTATCGAACAGTTGTTATACAAACTAGAGAGCTTGAGAGAGAGTCTTTAATGTTTAAAAAATTAATTTTTATTTTTTGTTTTTTTTTATTGTTTTTGTTTTTATTATTATTGTTGTTGTTGTAAAATTTATGGCAATTTATTAACGTTGTAATAAACTATACTTTGTTGCACGTACAGCCGTTTATTAGTGGTGGCACAAAACCATAATTTCACGCATATTTTGTTGAACGATGGTGATGAGGAAATATTTTAAAAACGTTTGAAGACGTGCGAATAGGTTATTAAACTTTCGGAATTTCCAAAAGGGATTGGATTCTATACAGCAGAGGCAAACTTCTATACTTAAGACCAGCTGTGTTCAGACCCTCATTGCCTGATCTAAAGTAGACATGACCTTTTTATATTGACTTTCAATTCCTGTACAAATCACAGGGTCATTAGTCCCGAACTATTTGGGCTTCAACTGGTAGCACACTGGCGTGCGAAGCCTGACCGGAGGCTTAATGCTGGTAGCACGGGTGTCGGTAGCCCCAGAGACTCGTCTCTGCCCGACAACAACGAGGCCCCCTTGTGGGAGCAACGTGATGGCTGTGGTTTATACCCATATCAAGGGGAGAGCGCAAGCTGGGTGTAGTGTTACACTCTTAACCACTTTCACAAAGGAATTTAGATAGTCCCCGACCCCTAACCAAGAGGGAAGTCATGTCCAAATGCATGGCATCGAATTGGTACTCACTTATGATAATGCAATCAATGATATGCTTCTGCATGTCATGTGGTTGCATCATTGTGCTTAGGGGCGCTGTTAGACGCATTATTTCCACCCGTGCTTAGAGTACAGTGGGGTGTGCCATCGTGGCTATACTCACGTTAAGTCGTAGACTAATGTACAAATCAAAGGCTACACTACGAATTGATCTTCTAACTCTCCAAGCCTGCATGAATCCAAACAAAAAAAAAACTGCAAACATGTTGACTGGTTGCAGCAGCCTATTCTTTTAAAGTTAGGTTAGGTTAGGTTAGCGTGGTAGCTTTAATTTGCTAAAAAGCTCACTTGAACACGCATAGTGACCCGTTGTGATGCCACAGGTGAACGCAGTCTCTGTACTGACCAAGTTCCTCCGATCTAAGGAGGGGGAAGTTGGTCAGCGCAATGGCTGCACATTCTTTTAAAGTAGTTTTGGAACATTTTTTTTCAGGCAATACCTCGGAGATAACTTGGCAGCTGTTGGTTTTCAAATGCTCCATCATTTGGGGCTTGTTTTCCACGTGGCCCCGACAAAAAGCCTTTAACAGCTTGAAATTGCATGGCCTAGGCAGGCAATTCACGTTGCCAAAACGTGAAATTACTTTTTCTAGAAACTTCTTCGGCAATAAAGCCAAAATCGATCATGTCGGGAGACTTGTTGCACCGTGTTACTTAAACCATAATGCTTATCAAACAGTTACTATTTCCAGATGAATGGGGGTTGTTTTCCCATCAATCATTTTTGTGTTCCCCGAGTCCTTTATGACGCAATTTTGCTTATTGACCGAGTGAAAAATAAGCTTCATTGGTGAAAAATTCTGTACCGCTTCCAATCTCTTCAAATTTCTTCACAAAATTGCCAATTCCTTGCGCAATTGGTCGCATATGATGATCGTACTCATAATCATAATCATATTCGTAAATGGCATATGTATTCTTCATGCTGATGTCATACATCTCCTGTGATGAGTACGTGAGTTTGAAGTTGTCTGGTCCAGACAGCAATTTTTGGTGTTTATTTTGCAAACATGGCCATGAACATGTTCAAAATATGTTCCATTTAGCCGGTAAACAAATAATTCCATTCGATACGTGCTGCGATATAATGGAACTGATACCAAAAATAATATTTGCGTTCACAATTTTCGTTTTAAGATGCTTTTTTATGATCACGAATTTATGCTGAACGAAAATTTATGTTTCAAAATCACGTAATTTTTTTTAATCACTTTTTTCTTTGTTTTTTTAATAGAAATTATGACTTCTTAAATGGAACTGCTTTGGGGAAAAAAAGTGAATAATTTTATCGATCACAACAAGCAATTCAAGTTGCACATTTAAAACCGCACTAAGCAAATTTAAAGTGCGGCCTTGAGCGGTGTAGAAACGACCTAAAAAAATATTCCACTCACAATGCATTGACAACAAAGTTATAGTCTGACAATGAAGGAAGGTACTCTTCTCTACAAGTTCATTAAAAAAGGCCTCTTTTAATCAGTGAAGTGATCCAAAGCATAATGGAAAGAATAATGTTCAGAACATAGACACTTTCCATTCAATCTTAAATCGAACGATCTCTCAAATCATAGATCGCTTTCTTAATCCATTTAAACTTTAAATAGAATCCAGAAAAAGACCAGATAGATCAGAAAAGACCATAGAACAACTACAAAATATGATGCCTCGCATCTAGGTTAGGATTTCCATTTGGTTAAAAGTCATTTAGGTTCCCCATATAACTGAAGCTGTATTTAAGGATACATTCGTTATTTGCGTACATTCCTTCAGACTTTTGCGTTACATTGAAGTCGCCGTAGTCTAGTAGGTAGTGTTTTGGCTTATTAGACGAAAAGCCAGGGTTCGAGCCCCAGGCCAGACATTAAAACAAAACACAAAAAGTATTTCATCGTCGTCTTCCTCTCAGCAGATTTCTGACAAAAACTCTGAGAGTAAATAAAAAATTGCCATGAAAAGTTTCTCAAAAATCTGTCGTTCGGAGTCGACTTTAAACTGTATGTCCCGCCACTCATGTATAAAATTAACACACACACAACATAAGTGGTGTGGGAAACTAGGTCGTAATCCTGACTGAAGGGGTTGTAATGACCAATTACGTACGTACGTAAATTAGAGAACAAAACAAAATATGATGCCTTGCTTTTAGGTTAGGATTTCCACTTGGTTAGAAGACATTTCACTGCCATATAACTGAAGCTGGTATTCAAGAGTACATCCGGAATTTGCGTACATTCCTTTAGACTTATACGTTAAGTTAGGTTATGTTCCACAGGATACTCACCAATCACCTTTCTAATCTACATCCATATCCAGATTGTTACATTGAAAAGCACCCAGTGCTCCTGACAAATCCTGTCAAGTTTAACAATCACAAACTGACAAATCCCTTCAAATTTTTTGGTAAGCCACTTTGCCGAGAACTACCTACATCGAGATTATTTTCTCTAATGTTCCAGTGAGCAGAAAGTGTTGGGGCGCTGCTGCTTACTTCTCACCGAAACAGTTGAAACCACCTACGCCATGGAACGGATATGTTAAAGTGTACTTGTAAGTGTAAGATTCCGTAGAGCGAAGAAGTCACACAGAAGAGGATATCCAGTAACTATTATAAGTCAGTTGAGATTCTACCTTTTCCAACTATGTTCGAACTTCCTCAACACCCAGGCACCTACCAAGTACTACAATGCAACTAAGGTAGGTAGTTAAAGGTGGCTGCCCAGTCAAGAATTTTTCCAAGAATTTTTCTCACTTAGGCCGCATTGGGCCCATTGCCCTACCACAGTTATCCGCTATCCCCTAGTCTTGAAACCACTTGGATCTCCTGATGAAGCGATTTAGGCTGCCAATGTCAGTCCCTGACAATTCCTCCAGATCATCCATGTAGTAAGTACCCAAGTACTTCCTTCTCCTTGGGCAACGCAACTAAAGGCGGATGTATGTGCCCTTGTACTAATCTACCCTAATACCAATACTCTACAAGACGCTCATTCTATCCGCGCTACTTTATAGCGCAGAGGCTTAGACCCTATTAAGCACTGATACAGCAGCCTTGAGAGTATTCGAGAGAAAAGTACTACGTAAGATCTTCGGTCCAGTGCGAATTGGCGATGATTTCCTTATCCAATCCAACAGTGAGCTGTATGAGCTTCTCAACGACATGGACGCTGTGAAGCGTATTAACAAGCAGCAGCTGTGCTGTCTCGGCCATGTCATTCGAATCTGCGAAAGTCGGCGTAGTCTAGTAGGTAGTGTGTTGGCTTATTAGACGAAAAGCCAGGGTTCGAGCCCCAGGCCAGACATCAAGACAAAATACAACAAGTATTTCTTCGGCGACTTCCTCTCAACAGATTTCTGGCAAAAACTCTGAGAGTAAATAAAATTGCCATGAAAGATTTCTCAACAATCTGTCGTTCGGAGTCGACTTTAAACTGTAGGTCCCACCACTCATGATAAAATTAACACACACAACATCAGTGGTGTGAGAAACTAGGTCGTAATCCTGACTGAAGGGTTGTAATGACCAATTACGTATGTATTTGCGGAAGTCGGCGAAGAGGACGACCTTATTTACGTTGGAAAGACCAAATCGAGGAAGCCCTGTCATCGATTGGTATGACCAACTGGCGTAGGCGCGCAAGAAGCAAAGGCGCCTGAAAGGATATGTTGCGGCAGGCCAAAATCCCTTAATCGGGTTGTTAAAGACCAATTAAGTAAGTAAGTATGTGCCCTTGCACAAAAGGTATACAAAGAGATAAGCCCTTACTAGCCAACATTTCCTTGGGATGTCCAAATTACTTTAAAGCCACATCAGTTTACCAAAATGCCAGGCAAGCTTTACTAGTAAGCGAATGCAGCAAAGAACATATTTCGATTGCCTTCAATTGAGGTAACAGTTTACAGCCGTAAACGAACATGTAATATGCCGAACAGCCTGGTATTCGTCCTCATAAAGAGAACTTCCAGAAAGAGCCATGCTTTCAGAAATTCACCCAAACAGTGATTGTTTCAATGTGTCTTTCAAGTATATCCTCTACTTGCATTGGAATTCTAATTGCCACGTTGTCTGTCTAATTACACCAAACACAACCACATTTTCTACGAAATTATGTCATGCTTTACTTACACATTTGCAGTCGGCTTAGTTTGGCTTGACATTGACATCATTGGCACGTGCACGTTGCCAACCTGCTCTATACGCGCGTACAACAAACTCACGGATCAGTATTTAAACGGTATTTAAACGTTAATTAGGTCATGTGGAGTTGAATTTTATTGATGCAAAAAATAACAACAACAACAACAAGAGCAAAAATAAAAAGCACAACGAGATAAAAAAAGTAAAAAAGAAATAATTTTTGCAAATAAGAAATACGTTACGCTAATGAATGACGTAAAAATTATTCCGTTGTACGTTTACAGACGACACATTTAAATTATCACTGGGGCTTTTAACTCGGAAACATATGATAAATGAGCTCTGAATGAATGCAAGATGAAGATGTTGATGTTGATGTTGATGATAATCATTGTGATGGATAAGCTTAAGTTTAATTAAGCACTTGAATTATAAATCATTTTAGGAAAATATTTTTCTACGAAAGGCAAACAGAAGAAATTTAATTAAGATTTGAATCAAGACTTAAACTAATTAAGGTGGGTAAAGGCAACTGAGATGTTTGGGTAGAGGTATGAGAACCCCTTGTAAATTATGAATTTAGAAAATTAAAAAACTCTTGATTATTATTTAAAATATTGTTACGAAAATAAAGAATCTAGATACTGGTATTTTGCTTCTATAGGGTCCGCCAAATAACTTTTTTTTTTGAAAATGCTTTAAAAAAACTACTGAATATTTTCTCAAATTTCTTTTTTTATTTGAAAGTACAATCCTTCCGGTTAATAATGGAAAATAATTTCATTCAAATGGCTGCCTCGGCTGGCCATGCAGTAGCCTACACGATCGGTCCAATTTTTAAGCACATTATCGATTGTGTGCAGCTGTATTTCACCAATGGCTTCACGAATATTGTCCTTTAAAGCGTCAATTGTCTGTGGCTTGTCGGCGTAACACTTATCTTTGACGGCACCCCACAAATAATAGTCCAACGGTGTCAAATCGCAGCTCCGAGGTGGCCACACGACATCAGCTCTGCGGCTGATAATGGGCGCAAAACATCGAGTGTAGCTTCGGCTGTGTGCCACGTAGCGCCGTCCTGTTGAAACCAAATGTTGCCAATATCCTCCTCTTAAATTTTTGTGAACAAAAATTCGTTCAACATGGCCCGATAACGATCGGCATTGACTGTAACGGCCACTCCTTGCTCATTTTCGAAGAAAAATGACCCAATTATACCTCTGGACCAAAATCCGCATCAAACAGTGACTCGTTTTGGGTGCGTCGGCTTTTTAATGTATGCGTGCGGGTTTTCTGTGCCCCAAATGCGACAATTTTGCTTGCTTACATAACCGCCAAGATCAAAATGAGCTTCATCTGAAACAAGATGATTTTTTTTTTGCCAAAATCGGCATCTTCTGTAAGTCGATCGCAGGCTCACTTAGCGAAGCGAAAACGCATTGGATGGTCAATTGGCTTCAACTCCTGAACCAATTGGACTTTGTATGGCATCATACCAAGGTCTTTATGCAAAATTCGTCTTAATGATGTCTCCGAAATGTTCATTTGTTGAGAACGATGGTGAATTGATGTTGATGGCGCATCACGCTCACTTTCTGCCACAGTAGCAATATTCTCGGGTATACGCACTGTTTTTGGCTTTTCACGCTTTGGTTTAGCGATGAGGTTGCCGGTTTCTTTCACTTTTTTCACAAGATAACGAACATACGTAGCTGACGGTGCTTCTCTTCTTCCAAAATCCGTACGCAATTTTCGCACACATTTCGCAACATTACCATGGTTTTCAAAGTAATGTCGCAATATTTCCCAGCGTTGTTCAAGCGTATACACAACCATATTCGTTCAGCGCGAAGGATAAAACTAATTATCTGTCAAATCAGACATGAGCTAAGTGTTACCATTCACGAAATAAGCACTAGTTGAAAAAAAGCGTTAGATGGCGGACCCATACATCAGAACATTAAAATGGTAAACAAATAAACAAAAATACAACAACAATCACCAGCACTGTAGCATAACATAATGGTAAGCAAGTAAAACAAAAATACAACAACAAACACTAGAAGAATAAATGTAAACAAAATACACAAACAACAATAATGAAACAACGATGTTTAGGTTAGGTTAGGTTAGTGTGGTAGCTTTCATACCAAAAGCTCACTTGAGCACGCATAGCGGCCCGTTGTGACGCCACAGGTGAACGCAATCTTTGTACTGACCAAGTTCCTCCGAACGAAGGAGGAAGAAGTTGGTCAGCGCAAGTGGTGTACATTCTTAAAGCACGATTACCCCACGCTGGAAAACCAGCCAGAAAGCCTGATAAATGAGGCTATATCCTTGACATCAATGGACGACAACGATGTTAACATTTATAGAGATTTCGAGAAAATATGAACTTTCGCCTACAAGAACATTCATCAAACTGTTTACTTTGTCATATAAAAGGCAAGGCAAAGCAGGCGACTGAGTTAGTGAAGCTCAGTCAGTCGTGTAAGAAGACGCAGTGCGTTTGAAAAGAGTAATAGTGGTTTGAAGATCTCTGTTCCAAAGATCTTACGAATAATTGCCTAGTTATTGTTATTGTTTATGCAAAGGATGTAAACAGAGGAATAACAAAGAAGAGTAATTGTTGTTGTGTACATCAAGTTGTGAACAGTGGCCTACAGAATTATGCGAATAATAATTTTAATTAAAACTAAATACAAATTTATTTTTATTTTATTTGTAATCTACGCGCTCATATTTTAAACGTTTTTAAAAGGTAAAAAACGTAACAATATTATAGGAAGGGTGTTCATGCATAGGCTCACAAGCAAAACATTGGCTAGGAGTAGCTTACAGCTTTCCTTTGAGGATCTTAAAATTCATTCCATGTTTATTTCTCTGATTCTCTCCATATTTGTTTTGTTAAATCGTGATGTACGTTTCCTAGGCCCATTTTTATGGTCTATTGGATCCCAACTTAAAGAACATCTATGCTGCCAGCTTAAGCGATCTCATGTGGAACTAATAACAATCCCAAGTTAAGTGGACATAATTTTACTGACTTCTTAAGGAATTATCCTTTGATACGGCTCTTAAGCGAGGGGTACATATCCCGTTATAGTTATATTTTCTTACATGAAAGAAGAATGACATCACCGCAGACGAGATTCCTTAGGCCTTTTCTATCTCTTATGCCTTAGAAGAGGGTCGATTATTCTTGCCCACCGGTAGCTTATACTAAGCACCTTCATGTATGTCTCTTATATGACTTAAGGCCTGTCTCAAGAATATATCACTGGCTTACTGAGAGGAAAAGCAACAGAATTCCTAGACGCTGTAATTACTGGGCTGATTCGAAAATATTTCTCTGTGTAATCGTTTAAGATTGATTAGAAGGTATTTAAGGCAGGAGTTCTAAAAGCAAGCATGCGAAGTATACGTGTGGCTGGACTAGAAATACAAAATTTAAGGACCTCATAATGACTTATAGCTCCTCCAAGGGAACTTAGATTTCAAATAATCCCACAGGAAAAGATCTATTGGATCATCCAACAGAATAGGAAAACTTAGGCCAAATGTGGCTCCCTGTAACTGCACAGTTTCTCAATTCACCTAACTCTCGAACCATTCTCAGCATTTGATGAACCCATTTAGATTCCCTACATCCATCATTGACAGATCAGATCACTGTAGCTGCCATAGAAGTCATTGCTCATATTACTTACATACATACATACATACATAATTGGTCATTACAACCCTTCAGTCAGGATTACGACCTAGTTTCTCACACCACTTATGTTGTGTGTGTTAATTTTATACATGACTGGCGGGACCTACAGTTTAAAGTCGACTCCGAACGACAGATTGTTGAGAAAAAGTTTTTCATGGCAATTTTATTTACTCTTAGAGTTTTTGCCAGAGAGAAGAAATACTTTTTGTATTTTGTTTCGATGTCTGGCCTGGGGCTCGAACCCTGGCTTTACGTCTAATAAGCCAACACACTACCTACTAGACTACTGCGACTTTTTACTCATATTGCCAAGACTAATGCGTATCGCATTAGTCCGCATTAGTGGAATGCAATGTCCTGTAAAAACTCCGCCAACTATTCTACTATGGGTTCCTTTGGAATTTGAGTAGACTTTTAAAGCAATATTGGCCAAATGTCTGAAGCCTCCCATGCCGCATTAACAATTCTGTTTGCAGATCCTCAATTGACTACCCAATGTAGAGGAGTCACTCGAAAGTTCAAAGTTTTATCGTATTTGGCGAATTCATTTGCTCTGCAGTTTTCCGTAATGCCCATCTGCCATCTTGTCGAGAGCCTCGTGGAAGTTTTAGACTTTCCTGGAGGCCATTATCTTAGAACCGAGTACGTTGATATTATATAATAATAATATATAATATAGCAAGTCGCCGTAGTCTAGTAGGTAGCGTGTTGGCTTATTAAACGAAAAGCCAGGGTTCGAGCCCCAGGCCAGACATCAAGACAAAATACAAAAAATACATGTGGCTGGACTATAGAGATCAAATTTAAGGATCTTATAGTGAGCCATAGGGCCTCCAAGAGAGCTCAGATTTCAAATAATCCCACAGGAAAAATCATCCAACAGAATAGGCAAACTTAGACCAAATGTGGCTCACTGTAACGGCACAGTTTCTCAATTCACCTAACGCTCGAACCATTCTCAGCTTTTGATGAACCCAGATCACTGTACCTGCCATAGAAGTCATTACTCATATTATCAAGACTAATAAGTATCGCATTAGTGCCCAGAATGCAAAGTCCTGTAAAAACTCCGCCAACTATGCTACTATGGGTTCCTTTAGAACTTGAGTAGACTTTTAGAGCAATCAGCCACTCAATGCGCATTAAAAATTTGTTGATTCTCAATGGGTTTGCCAATGTAGAAAAATAACCCAACAGTTCGAAAGGTTTTATAGCATTTGGCAAATTCATTCGCTCTGCAGTTTTCTGGAATATCGCTCTACCATCTTGCTAAAGAGCCTCGCGAAAGTTTTAGACTTTCCTGGAGGTCATTATCTTAGAACCGAGTACTTTGATAACTCCCCGCCTGGTTATCTTTGCAAGGGTATCGAGTTATTTCTGCTGATTCCGAATAAATACCTCCAGCCACAGTCACAGTCCTTCACCCACAATCATTGTGGTTTTGTGTGGAGTCATTCAGGAGATGCGATGATACTCCATTTTCCAATTCATCTCTAGGCGGAATAGGTCGACAGACAAGGACGACTATCTGTTCTAATTCATGTTCATAAACCTCTGGTAAGTGAAATGATTGTCCGCAATAGAACTCCTTACATCGAGGTGTTATCTTATTAACCTCATAATGACTTTTAGGAACCTATTTAGGAACCTTCTTCGACCTCTACCAGTATCATATTAAAACACTATGATTTGCATGCAAATGAGGAAGGGTTAACAGCTCTAAGGTGTTGGATGTCGAAAATCAAATAAAATTTTATTTAAAAATCATATTTCGTTGTGAAATTACGCGAAATTCCGCAAGAAATTAAGTAGAAGAAGAAGAAGGGGAGAAAAAAACAGAAGAAGAAAAAGAAAAAGAAATATTTGCCATCATTAAACTTGTGTAATACGAGACCATCAGCCAATCCATCCAACCAACCAACCAACCATTCATCCCGAATAAACCAAAACAGAGAAACAAAAATTGTTGTTGTTGTCAACTATTTGTTGCTGTTGCTGTTGTTTTTTCTTTCTTTCTTTTAATATATTGTGTTAATAGTAATGCGTTTATAGTTTGTGTTGCTATTGTTGTTATTGCTGTTGTGATTATTTTTGTTTACAAGCTATTCGGTTAAACGAAATTTATTTCGCTTTTTTTTTTTTGCAGCATCATAACCGCTATGAAACCGGTAACCTGCATATTTGGTCGGTTTTTTGTTGCTGTTGGTGTTGCTGCTGCTGCTGCGTGTTAACGACTGACTGGAAATATTATGAAAGAGACTTTTACAGCAACAATACGAAAGCAACAACAACAACTACAGCAACAATTCATAACAGACAACAAAAATGTTGGGTCACACACTAAGACTGTCTGTCTACAGAAAGAAAAGAAAAAAATCATAAAATTCACCTGAGCCCCAAAGCGGTCAAGTACAAGAAGATTTTCTGTTGTTTTCATGTTTTTTTCCTCGAGTGAAAGTGATCTTTCCATGGTATTTTAACGGAAAGTTGTTTTCAAAGAATCAGCAGCAGCAGCAACAGAAAATCAATAGGAATTGTGAATCAAAAAGTTGGCAACGCATTTTTATTTGAAACTGTTATCGTAATCTTACAGATCTGGATTTTAGGTTTGTTTTTAAGTTGAACTTCAAACACCCAGAGGTGGGGTTTTACGAACATTTGTTGAATTTAATGATTTTAAAATAGAATGTATTAAAAGTAGGGTGTCCCTTATCAATACTCTTTGTACGATTAATCGCTAAATTATTCAATTTCATAGGTTAAGTTAGGTTAGGTTAGAGGACGTGTTAATCAAGACAACTACAGCACCCGGAGGTCGGATTGACCCATTGTACAACGTTCTAAAGGAGGGTAGGATAATATAGGGGATAGGATTAAAGGAGGGTATATGGGAAAGGGGGGGAGTGGGAAGCGGAGGAATCACACAGACCGACTACACCGATGAAGTCCTAGCACCTATCAACCAGCCTAAGCCACTAATGAATCTGTGGAGAGCCTTGATGGCTCTCGACACTGAATTCAAGCTCCCAAAGAATGCCCTGCCAAGGGTCCTCAATCTCAATCTACCAAGGGCTGGGCAGTTACAGAGGAGGTGTTCGATAGTTTCCTCATCGCAACACGCCCTGCAATAGTCCGGCTGGGATCTGTTTCAGATCCCCGTCAGCGACCTAATCTCCTAGTGCCCCGTGATAAAACAGACACACAACCTTAAGCTGGCCTTATCCAAGCCCAGCAACCAATCTGTTCTCTTACTGTCTACAGTAGGCCATAGACACCTAGAAACAAAACAACCCGATTCGTTTCCCCAACGCCTCTGCTCTTTCTCCATGACCCATCCATTGATGAGGCCATAGAGGTGGCAGACTGGGGGGTCAGGACCAACTATCAAATCGCCCCCTGAAAGCGAACCTAGCCTAGTGAGGGCATAAGTAAAGTTAAATAATATACTCTTGGAGCTATAAATTCAATGAAGTTTTTACTTCATTGTAATGCTGTACGAAATACAATGTCGTTTAAGTGACCGCCTCTGAGTAGACTGCGACAGGCGATTATTTTGTGATAGTTTTCTATCATTTCTTCACACATCGTATGTCACGAATTCCATTTCAATTGAGTATCTTCAATATCGCTGGAAGTCGCCGTAGTCTAGTAGGTAGTGTGTTGGGTTGTTAGACGTAAAGCCACGGTTCAAACCCCAAGTCAGACATCAAAACAAAATACAAAAAGTATTTCTTCGGCGTCTTCCTCTCAGCAGATTTCTGGCAAAAACTCTGAGAGTCAAATAAAATTGCCATGAAAAGTTTCTCAAAAAATCTGTCGTTCGGAGTCGACTTTAAACTGTAGGTCCCGCCACTCATGTATAAAATTAACACACGCAGCATGAGTGGTGAAGCTAGGGCGTAATCCTGACTAATTGCCAATTATGTATGTATGTATGTATCTTCCATATTCCATGGCTTTCTGAATTTAATCTTCCCATTAAATGCCTTTCTAGCTTTAATAAACTGTCCTCAAATTAGTAATTCAAAGGTCATATAAGTTATGCGTGATAACCCCGATATCTTCTATTGTTATCAGCAATCTGGTACACATTGCTGTGAAAAACTAAGGTTCTCCCAGTATTTTACCTATGTTTGAGGGATTTGCATAGGGTTTGGCTTCTTCCATTCGTTATTGTAAATAAGATTCGATTAAAATTAAAGACCTTAACCTATTGTTACATGCTTTGTTTATTCGACTAACAGAACAAATAAAGTCATTGGACACCCTAATATCAAGTTTAAGCTTTCAATTATTTTTTTCCAATTAAACGTGGAGAATTTCCGGTTGTTTGATTACTCCATTAACAAAAATATTTAAAATTCCCTGACCTTACCACGAGTAAACCAAAAAGCAAAAACTCTTTTATGCCATGAATCAAGATAGTTAAACCGTGTTCAATTAAACAGGGTGTTTAGTTTACTGCATGAATGCCACGAAATTGCACAGCATAAGGGTTATCGCAATCGATAGCGAAAATTTAACTGCAGACCTTAAGTTTTTGCAAAAATGATTCCGAAAACAGCGACTTTTTCGGAATGCTTTGGACACTTTTGAATCTCATGTGGATTGGCATCGTCCCGAAGTCCCCAATTTTGTTTGTTCACGTACCCATTCATCCAGAAAAGGGCCTCATTACTGAAAGTGATTTTTCAATGAAAATAAGGGTCAGTCGGCAATCGTTTCAGACAACATAAGTGGTGTGAGAAACTAGGTCCATAATCCTGACTGAAGGGTTGTAATGACCAATTATGTATGTATGTATAGGTTAGGTTAGGTCCGAGTGGTAGTTCTGATTTCACAAAGCTCACTTGAGCACGCATAACGGCCCATTGTGAAGCCACGGGTGAACGTAGTCCCTGTACTGACCAAGTTCCACCAAAATCAGGGAATCAAAAGCACGACTACCCCATACTGGAAAACCAGCGAGAAAGATAGTCGATAGCAGGGAAATAGTCGATGTTCACGGGGTCCACTGGATCAGCCTCCAGAATAGTGGAGTGACCAGAAGGTACAATGTGCCAACGAGACAGGGCATTAAGTCTAGTCGCAGCAAACTTAGCCGCCTGCTTAGCGAGAAGCACAGTAGGAAGCCAGTTGAGTATTGCGAACAAGGCTTTCGTGGGGGTGGTGCGAATCGCAGACCTTCTGTATGTATAAGAAGATTTGATTTTTTCCTTTACAGGAATTAAAAGGGGCCGAGACAGTGATTAGGAGATTGCCCTGGCAAAAGTTCAAACAAAAGTCGTCTTTAAATACGGCTTAGGATACCATATGGGCTGAGCTTGTTTTGTACTTCCTTGTTGATGCCACTGTATGGCTACTCTTTATAAATGTATTAGAAACGGAGCTTGGAATAGGAGCAGGAGTTTTTGGCCCCAGTGTGAACTAATCCGTTACCATTGGGGAACATGCAGGTATCTTCGTAAAGGAATACAAGCTTGCGAGGAGAGGAGAGGAATTTTCAAGACGCTAATGGTGCCAGAACCCTTCTGTGGAGCTATGCTCAACGAAATGGAAAGTAAAAAGAATTAAAAACTCTGGTCAAACCAAGTGGGCTTGAGGCAATCAAAACTTTTGTTGAGAAACTACAACAAAAGGCAATCTGAGTTAGGCATCAGACTATCCTTGAGGTTAGTAAACGACCTTTTGACCTGGCACTGTAGACTCAAAGTATACTTATTTGGAAGGGGGTTGTCTCGAGCCCAACATGTTTGGTTATGTGACACATTCTTGAAACCTGTGGGGCATTAATGTATCCCAGGCAGAAATACTTGATGCATATCAAGTACTAGGCAAGGCATTATCATTGTTGACAGCGATCAGCATCCCGATATATATCAGGGCAAAGGGACTTTAAGAAGCCATAATGCTGATACCGTAAAAAGCACCGTATAGTGTGTTCGGTGGTAAAAAGTCTGAGAGGAGCTTAGGTTAGGTTAGGTTTGAGGACGTGTACCTGTCAGTCAAGACAAGTACAGTACCCGGAGGTCGGATTGACCCATTGTACAACGTCAAAGGAGGAGCTTAATAGATCGTAAAGCATTTCTTCACAGCAGTATTAATGCCAAGTACATCTTGATAGAAACGTGTAAGGATTAAATTAAAAAATCTGTGTATTAAGATAAGTGTGCATTTAATTTTCTTTGCAACTGTATATTCATTGTATTACGTTGTAAGTAATTTCCTATTCTGAATAGTTGCATTGAGATACCGCGTCTCATTTAAATGTTTTTACTGCCGATGATGATGATAATGATGACATGTCACAGCACTTTTACTATTCTTCCTCTCTGTTAGGCAGCTATGCAGCTATGTTTTGTTTTTTTTTTTTTTTTCTTTAATAATTAAAGAAAAAATACAAATAATTTTCTATTTCAGTTCAAAGACACACACTCAGTCACTTACATTCTTTAGGAATTTCTTGTAGTTTTTGTCTGACAAAAAAAAAAAACAACAACTAATCAACGGTTTTAATGACTGTGAACTTCCTAAAACAACAATAAAGACAATCTGCGATCATATTAATAGCTAATGGAAATAAAGGGTAAGCCATTTATGGTATTAATTTTAAAGAGAAGCTAATTAGCTGAATAAGAACAAAGAAAACATTGGTAATATGACTGAAGATAGGCTTCATACCTTTTACACTTACACACAGAATGTTATTACGAAGTAAGAAACCCCCTCTAATTTGTGTTCACTTTGAACAGACTTTGCTTCAGACTTTAGGCAATACGAAGGTGAATAGTTCGAGTGATAGAGGGTATGCTTGCTAAGCTCCAGAGTTAATAAAGGGCGTTTTTTATAGAGGTATAGGACTTTAAGTTGGCATTACTTTTCAAGATGGCGACCGATTTAACAGCTGTCAAGTGATTTATTCTCAGTTTGGTTTGGCAATTCATCATGAATAGACTCACGCCTGAACAACGCTTGCAAATAGTGCAATTTTATTTCGAAAATAATGGTTCTGTGCGGAAAACGTATCGCGCACTACGTCCATTTTATCGTCGACAAAATCGTCCATCAGAGCAGTTAATTCGATTAACCATGGAACGTTTTCGCACCACGTTTACTCTTATTGATAACTCGCATCCCCAGAGACGCTGTACGGTGCGTACAGAAGAAGCTATTGCTGCTGTAGAGCGTAGCATTGAGGAAGACCCGAATGAGTCCATGCGCCATCGAGCACAGGAATTGGATCTGTGTCCATCCACTTTATGGAAGATTTTGCGAAAGGATCTTGGTTTGCGTGTTTACAAAATCCAACTCGTGCAAGACTTGAAGCCAAACGATCATCAAGTAAGGCGTAGATTCGTCGAATGGGCCCAAAACGAGATTACCGTTGTTTCCGATTTTCACGTTACGTCAATGGTGATCGGTTTAGTGCCATGATTACAAACTTTTTCATTCCTGAATTGAATAACCATGATGTCCAGGAGATGTGGTTCCAACAAGACGGCGCAACATGTCACACAGCTCGTGCCACAATAGATTTATTGAAAGACACGTTTGGTGACCGCCTAATTTCACGTCATGGACCTGTGAATTGGCCTCCAAGATCTTGTGATTTAACACCGCTAGACTACTTTCTGTGGGGCTATGTAAAGTCATTGGTCTATGCGGTAAAGCCACAAACGTTTGACCATTTGGAAGACAACATTCACCGTATTATTGCTGATATACGGCCACAAATGTTGGAAAAAGTCATCGAAAATTGGACGTCCAGATTGGACTACATCCGCGCTAGCCGTGGCGGTCATATGCCAGAAATCATCATTTAAAATGTAATGCCACAAGATTATCTTTCGGATAAATAAAATTCATGTCAATCGAATAATCCATCGTTGTTTTATTGCAACTTAAAGTTCTATACCTCTATAAAAAAAACACCCTTTATAAAAATTAACACACACAACATAAGTGGTGTGAGAAACTAGGACGTTGTACAATGGGTCAATTCGACCTCCAGGTGCTGTACTTGGCTTAATTGACAAGTACACGTCCTTTAACCTAACCTAACCTAATGACCAATTATGTATGTATGTACATATGCATAATCTCTCAAATTAAGCTACATTAGGTGGTGAATCCTTTCTTTATTCTTTATAGAACCGCACAAGAATATGTCTGTTTGACAGTTGAGACTGCGCTTATGTCAAAATGTCAAGAAGACAATTGCGGCAAACACGTTTCAATTGTTTTTATGAGATTTTTATTTTCATTTTTATTTAATTTTTTTTTAAATGCTTGTGTTATAGAAATAAAAAAATACCAGAAGTTATTATCAGCCGCAATCATAATAAAGGAAATAATAAAAATTATAAAAAAATTATAAAAAAATTATAAAAAAATAGTAAGTATTTCTCTTGACGCCTGTAATTTGCACATGTGGTGTGTGAGACTTAAAATTAAAAAATTTAAAAAAAAAATTTTAAAAAATTGCCACAGATTTCATATAAAAAGAAATTGACAGACGAATAGCTATGGCGGTTAAGTTATTATTAATTTTGTTTGTTATCTTAGCAACCATTTCATAAAAAACACCCATTGTGAGTTCAACTCAAGTGCTTCTATTCTGTTTTTTCAATAATTGCTTAAAAAAATCAAAGACTTGAGCTTTAAAAAATTGTTTTTGAATTGATTTCTTATGATTCAGTAACATAAACGGTATGCTATGTGAATCATATTTAATAGTTTACTTAACTCCCGGGTAGTGTTGCCTTTATACTGCATTTATTTTCAGTTTGGCAACTTCTAGAACTAATTATTTGATTTGTTATTGTTATTCCTTTACATTTTTATGTTCAAATTCACGCACATTGCTTACTTAATTTATCATTACAAACCTTTAGGCAGGATTAGGTTAGGTTAGGTTAGGTTAGCGTGGTAGCTTTAATTTGCCAAAAAGCTCACTTGAGCACGCATAGCGGCCCGTTGTGATGCCACAGGTGAACGCAGCCTCTGCACTGACCAAGTTCCTCCGATCCAAGGAGCGCAAGGGCTGCACATTTTCCAAAAAGCACGACTACCCCACGCTGGAAAACCAGCCAGAAAGTTTGATAAACGAGGCAATGTCCTTGATATCAATGGACGATAGCTTCGTCAAGCTGACAAGGGTCGGAGAGCCTAATAACCTATATCTGCATCCCGCAAGGGATGGGCATTGGCAGAGGAAGTGGATGGCAGTCTCCTCCTCCTCGGCGGATCTGCATCCACGGCAGAAGTCGTTAAATGGGTGTCGCATTCTTTCCGCGTGTCTACCCATAACACAGTGGCCTGTAAGCATGGCCACTGTGATCGAGATGATATTACGGCCAAGTCCAAGTAGCTGGTTGGTACGCCTCCTATCCTTTGTGAGCCAAGTGAGCCTAGCGATGGAGCAGGACTCCTCATTGATCCAGGACCGGTTGGCGTCCCGGGAGAATTTCCGCGCAATAGCCAGTTTGAACGAGGATTACAACCTAGTTTGTGTTAATTTTTTCCATAACTGGCGTGACCTACAGTTTAAAATCAACTCTGAATGGCAGATGTTTAGGAAACACACAGAGTTTTTGCCTAAAGATTGCTGAGAACCATGAACTACAGTTTAAAGCCGACTCTGAACAGCAGATTTTTGAGAAACTCACAGAGTTTTAGCCTGAAGATTGCTGAGAAGAATTCGCCGAAAAAATATTTCTTTTTTTTTGTATTTCGTTTTGTTCGAAATGTCTGAGCTGAGGTTTGATCGACGGGCTCGCCTCTAATAAGCCAACATACCACCTACTAGACCACGGCGACTTTCATCTTCCACTTTAAGAATCTTTTAGCAGTAATGACGGGACACTAGTCTCTGGACAAACTCAGACCAAATGGTGCTCACTGAAAGGGCACAGTTTTTCAATTCTCCTAAGACTTGACCCACACTTGTCGCATGAGTACCCAGAATGTCCTATAACAACTCCGTCAACTATGCTAAGTGTGTTCCTTTGGAATTTGACTAGACTTTCATTGTAATCATGGCCAAATGTCTGAAAACCCAACCATGCCGCATTAACAATTTGTTGATTCTCAATGGGTTTCCAAATGTAGAAAAGCTACCCAACAGTTCGAAGGTTTTATCGCATCTGGCGAATTCATTTGCTCTGCAGTTTTCTGGAATGCGAAAGTTTTAGTCTTTCCTGGAGGTCGTTATGTTAGAACCGACTACGTTGACAACTCCCTGGTTATCTTTGCAAGGATATTGAGTTATTTTTGCCGACTCAGAATAGATGTCTCCACCCACAGTCATAATCCTCTATCCTATCCACTATTTCTAGGTACATATGGCGGAATACCTTAGAAATGGTCACGCCACAGTTCAAAGTCGACTCCAAACGACGAAGTTTTGAAAAACTCATACAGTTTTAGCCTGAAGATTGCTAAGAAAACTCGTCGACACACCGCCACCTACTAGACTACGCTGACTTCCAGCTTCCATTTTATGAATCTCTTCACAGTATAAATGGGACTCTGGCCTCTAAGTAAACACGCTAGAATATTTTGAATGATTTCTGCAGCAGCTGTAATGACAAGGAAGAAGAAACGTTCTCTTCTCTGTCAAAATTCGCGGCTTCGAAGCGTAAGCCTTCTTGGTCTTTGAATTCTTATGTACAGAACGTGTCTACCTCAAGATCGCCGTAGTCTAGTAGGTAGTGTGTTGGCTTATTAGACGTGAAGCCACGGTTCAAACTACAGGTCAGTTATAAAGGGTCCGCCAAATAACTTTTTTTTTAAATGCTTAAAAAAAACTACTGAATATTTCTCAAATTTCTTTTTTTTATTTGAAAGTACAATCCTTCCGGTTAAAAATGGAAAATAATTTCATTCAAATGGCTGCTTCGGCTAGCCATGTAGTAGCCTACACGATCAGTCCAATTTTTAAGCACATTGTCGATTGTGTGCAGCTGTATTTCACCAATGGCTTCACGAATATTGTCCTTTAAAGCGTCAATTTTCTCTGGCTTGTCGGCGTAACACTTATCTTTGACGGCACCCCACAAATAATAGTCCAACGGTGTCAAATCGCAGCTCCGAGGTGGCCAAACGACATCAGCTCTGCGGTTGATAATGCGATCTTCAAAAACAGGGCGCAAAACATCGAGTGTAGCTTCGGCTGTGTGGCACGTAGTAGCGCCGTCCTGTTGAAACCAAATGTTGCCAATATCCTCCTCTTCAATTTTTGTGAACAAAAATTCGTTCAACATGGCCCGATAACGATCGGCATTGACTGTAACGGCCACTCTTTGCTCATTTTCGAAGAAAACATGGCCCAATTATGCCTCTGGACCAAAATCCGCACCAAACAGTGACTCGTTTTGGGTGCGTCGGCTTTTCAATGTATGCGCGCGGGTTTTCTGTGCCCCAAATGCGACAATTTTGTTTGTTTACATACCCGCCAAGATCAAAATGAGCTTCATCTGGAAAGATGATTTTTTTTGCCAAAATCGGTATCTTCTGGTGTAGGCTACTGCATGGCCAGCCGATGCAGCCATTTGAATGATTTTTTTCCATTACTAACCGGAAGGATTGTTCTTTCAAATAAAAAAAGAAATTTGAGAAAATATTCAGTAGTTTTTTTTAAAGCATTTAAAAAAAACTTTTTTGGCGCCTGGCTCTCAGCAGATTTCTGGCAAAAACTCAGAGAATCAAAAAAAATTGCCATGAAAAGTTTCTCAAAACTCTGTCTTTCAAAGTCGACTTTAAAACACACACAACATAAGTGGTGTGAGAAGCTAGGTCGTAATCCTGACTACAGGGTTGTAATGGTCAGTTATGTATGCATCACTACTGCAAAGCGATTTAAAAAAAATCGCTTCTTCATGAAACTCTCGGAAGGGCTGCGAGATGCCAATCTAGTGCTGTTTGGTAATGTCGGTGTTACAACAGAACCTTAGGCTTTCTTGAGACGGCTGCCAATTTAATGTAACTTCTTAACCTAGATGCTAAAGATGCACTACACAAAGAGCTCAAGGATTAGGCCAAGGAATGCTTAACAGCAGAGCTGTAAGGATTAGAAAAAGCATTGGAGAATATTTCTTACATCTGAGGGCCACTACCTTGAAGAATGAAGTTCTTAAGAAAAATATTGAAAAGCATTTTCTATTAAGTACTGACGGTTTTTATCGATTGTAACAGAGCTTACACAGAGCTTCTATCCTCAAGCTGTCTTTATCAGGCTTTGTTATAAAATTTTAGCAAAAGGCTTGACCAGTCTTATCTTCCCAAATATTTTTTGAAAACTCCTCTACTTCCTCTATATTATAGGGCCCTTCACACATTCGTATAGTGCCTTTCAAAAGTAACACTCCCGTGTTTATGCTTTTGAGTTTTAATTTTAAAGCCTCCACCATTACTTACAATGTTTGCCCAGAAGTTTTATTTCTTTTAACACTGACTCTAACTGACTTTGAGATTCTTTTGCAAAAAAACAAAAAAAAAAGATTTTAAATGCGGGTTTTATTTGGCTGGCGGTTGTTGTTGTACTGAATATGTTTGTGGATTTGTTTTTATGAAGTACTTTTTGATGTTGTTATTATTGTTGTTGTTGTTGTTGTTCAAAATTTATGATTTGTTCCTTAATTCTTAAGTGCTCAAGTACATGATGTGGTTGGTGGTGATTGTATTTGTCTGTCCGCTATGAATGAATGGCAATTTGATTGTCAGTCAGTCAGTCAGTCAGTCACATACACTTGCACACTCAATTGCTCATTTTATTTCATTTTAAATGTAATTGTGGTGTTTAACAATTTAATTTTTGTTTTTATTATTGCTAGTGTTGGTGTTGTTGTTGTTGTCAAATATAAATTGTTTTTAAAAAGAAAAAAACCAAAAAATTTTTGGAAATTTTTAAAGTTATTGGAATATCCAACAAATACTAGAGAATGATAATGTGAAATGAATAAAATTGTTGTTGTTGTTAGAGTGATTTACACTTAAAAATAGAGAGACAACCCACAGCATTTGCTGCAATCTTGGTCCAAGAAACAAGACTTAATTTCTGAGCTAAGTGCGAGGGTGGTTCCGAAATTAGCCGACTTCCTACTCCTACTCTAATATTAAGGCTGATATAATGACTATAAAAACTGCCACTGTGTTATCAGTATCAGAGTATATCCAATAGAAGTGTACGCATATTTGCTTACAATATGGTGGTCATTAAATCCCTAGAGAGCGTGTGCACGATCTCTAAAATTTTTCGAGAATACCGGGTTTCTCTCGAGTATATGACGAGAAATTCGCTGACTACCCATTAAGGGTAACAATAAAGCTGAAACACTTGCATTTACAATCTCAACGTCCACTCTACATGGTAGAAGCCTAAGTGTTTCCTTCGCCTACCACATAACACTTGATGTACACTTAAGACGTAAAGAAAAGTATTTTCCTCTTCCTCATTTAGTCAGTTCTTCCACAAGTCATTTTTTATACGGTCAAGTTTCTTCTGAGAATCCAGAAAGCAATTTCTAGTAATGATTCTGATAATCACGCCTAGCGTTTTCCTTTGTAGTTTTGGTCCTATTTGCTGCACTATCTCTGCCTGTATTCGATGATACCCACGTAGAGACTATGGAACCGAAGATTGCAGAATCAATTCTGAGTTTGCAGGTTTTTTAAAGTTTAATGGTTGAACCTTATCTGCCCAGTTCATTCTGATATCCATGTTACGTGGAAATTCTAAAGCTTCGTAAAAGATTCTAGAGGTCGCCTGGTAATATCTCTGGTCGTACTTCATCGCACCTTGAGTGGCCAACGCTTCTGCCTAAAAATTGCTGCAATGATTCGGTAGTCTTATCTATTAAATTATACATGCCAACTTCAAGAAGATGCATTCACCCGCAACTTGTATGGACTTGTATGGAGTAATACAGGAGATGCATCACAGCATTTATCCATTCCCCTTTGTTCGCAATGCATGTTCCGAATTTTCTCGATAAGTCATTGTGTGCATATAATCTATATTCCTGAAGATTTCTAATTCCCTGAGGATTCTTGGGTGACCAAGATTCGATAGACACTTACTTCTATTAGCTGCTGACGTAGCGTAGAGGTGCATCGGTAAATAGGGTAAAATTACCGACAACCACAACATCCGGGTCGTATGTATAGCCTTCTAAGAGACGAATCTGTCCTAAACGAATGGGTCAAGGACAGATAGCGGGATTGGAGCAATTCAATTCCAGAGTAAAATATTCGGAATCCATGGGAAAACTAGCAGTCTACGCCATTGAGAGATGTTGCCAATTCAACTTGAGCAGAAAGTACAAAAGACGAGACATATCAATACTATCTGGCAGTCAGGTCGCCATCAGAGCAATCGACACATATGACGCCGATCCTAGAATAATATGGGATTGTCTGGGTAATTTGAAACAGCTAGGCAGAGAAAATAGAGTCAACTTATATTGGTTCTCAGATCATGTGGTAATTCGTGACAATTTGCAAGCTGAAAGGCTTGAGAATAGGGGAACTTCAACTCCAATAATGGGGCCGAAACCTTTCTGTGGAGTGAGAAGAGATTTTTAGAAGAGTATACTCTTCTTAATCGCCATAGTCTAGTAGATTGTGCGTTGGCTTATTAGACGTAAAGCCAGGGTTCGAGCCCCAGGCCAGACATCAAGACAAAATACAAAAAGTATTTCTTCGGCGACTTCCTCTCAGCAGATTTCTGGCAAAAACTCTGAGAGTAAATAAAATTGCCATGAAAAGTTTCTCAAAAAATCTGTCGTTCGGAGTCGACTTTAAACTGTAGGTCCCACCACTCATGTAAAAATTAACACACACAACATAAGTGGTGTGAGAGACTAGGACGTTGTACAATGGGTCAATTCGATCTCCGGGTACTGTACTTGTCTTAATTGACAAGTACACGTCCTCTAACCTGACCTAACCTATACTCAGCTAATGGGAAGAAAAAGGACAGAAACTTTCCTCAAAACAAATGGGTTTGAGGAAATGGAAACTTTTGTTGGGCGCTTACAATAGAAGGGGAATTGAATCACGCATCTGACCATCAAGGAATAATCCAAGGTTAATAGCCAGCCTTATGACAGCGCAGTTTTTTTTCTGAAGCCTTCTGATGTAGAGACATTATTTCTGGAGTTATGGAGAAATTATTGAAATTGAAACAAAGAAAATATCCGTACTCACATACACTTCCGTGATTTATAGGGGAATTCCCCCACCCCCATTAACAAGGAAGAACTATTTATGGCAATACTATGATAATAGGAGATGGTTGCACCCTTTATTCGTTAATAATGCTAATTAAACGACAAATAAAACAACAAATAAATAAACAAACAGATAAACAAATAAATTTAAATAAAATCATGCCGGTTAAGTAGATTTAAAGGAAAAAAAAACGCTAAGGAATCTTCTTTAAAGATGTTCAACAAGAAATGAAAAAAAAAAACAAAGCGTTTCTGATATGCAATTTATAGGACGTGACTGATTGCTTTCGTACGTTGAAAAAGTAAACAGGGTTTCATAAACACGCATCAACACTTAAAAGGGTGTGCATTGGATGTCATCAAGTGTGATACAAGACATGAAAATTGTGAAAGAGGGTGTGAGATGAGAGAAGAAAAGAAAAATTTAAACAAAGAAAGCAAACCGATTAAATTCGGATCGTGTGACCTTGACAAATTAGTCCATGAGATGACAAATCAGTGACCCTATTCTATTTCCCATCTAACGAAGGAGACCACAAAACTGTAGTGCTAACATAAATCCCTTCTTGGCAATTATTTCATATTTTTTTTTTAGTTTTTATTTACTTTTTAATAAAACATTTAAAATGCTGTTAGAAAAAACCGTTATAATGCCTACCAATAATTCAATTTCAAATTCAAATTCCTTTTTAAAATCTAACGGCTCTCACATGGAAAAATTTCTCTCAATAATATCCACACTTTCCACACGTTTGTTTACATTGAACATCACGCCACCCGCAAGAACAAAAACAAAATATTAACCAAACGAAAGCTGCGCATCTGGCATCTCTGCCATCAGCATGTGTATTACAAAAACAAAAAAACATATTCATTGAATCAGCTGTGCGTAAGTGGAAAAGTTTTTTTTTTAATAGGCAACGAAGACGACGGACGGTTATTATTTCACCAGCGTAGTTTCTATGCAGATTTTTTGGCCAAAAAGCTGAAAATCTTCAAACAACGATGAACAATAAACGCTAGAAATACTCATCTCTCACGCTTACATTCTCCAAAAAAAATACATTGTGAACGTAAAAAATAAAACAAATTTTCTTCCGTTTTTTTTATTTGAATTCCTCTAACAAATGGATTCATCGGATTTTGTACTGGGTGGCTTAGCCTCTGTGGGTGCCACACTTTTCACCAATCCCATCGAGGTAAGTTAGTGAAAGGAGTTTCAATATTTCTATACTCTATGGATTTTTGATTTTGCTTCGTTACAAGGTCGTTAAAACCCGCATACAATTACAAGGTGAATTAGCTGCCCGTGGTACTTATGTTGAGCCTTATAAAGGCATTTTAAATGCCTTCATTACTGTGGCCAAAAATGATGGCATTGTCGGTTTGCAAAAAGGCTTAACACCTGCCTTATATTTCCAATTCATAATAAATTCATTTCGGTAAGTGTTTTCATTCATAAAAATTGTGATTTCTTTTATAATTTGAAAGAAAATTTTTCTTGTTTTTCTTTGTATGCGGCAGTTTAAGCATTTATAAAATGGCTTTAAACAAGGGTTGGATGCACAAGAAGAACGGTGAGGTATCGTTTGCCAAGGGTTTGTTTTGGGGTGCAGCTGGTGGAGCCATTGGTTCCTATTTTTCTAGTCCATTTTTTATGGTAAGTGAAGATTGTTTTTGTTAATTTTTTTATTTCCGGCAAGGCTGTGTAAGAAAAAACATGAAAAAGTATTGTAAGGAAGTCAAGCCTTGTAGTCAATCTCATACAGATGGTTCTAAATGGATGTAGGGAATGTATTTTATATTCACCGAAACTGGCATTACGTGATTTTATTTCATAAAATGTTTGAAAGGGTTGTCCGCCCTGTGAGAATGGGATGTGAAACTCATTTTTTAACGACTAATAACAGAAGCCATGCTGTAGTGTTGACTAAAGCGTTAAATTGGCCAATAACTTAAGTATGAAAACAACCACTCTTTCAAAACAATTTAGAAGCCTTGTTGCCATAGCCAAAATTAGACTCTTTGTGTTGATCCTGTGCAGATCCAAAACGCTAAGGTGATTGGAAACATTCAAATCTACAAATCTAAAGCAATTGACCATAATGACTAAAATCTCGAGAGCAGATAAACGTACTTTGGCTTTCCAACAAGATCTGGCAGGATTTTGACAGACAATTTATAGACCCTTGTTGTAATATTCACAATTGCAGTGGTGGTTGAAGTAGGCTTCCTAAACGAAGGTTCCAAAGTTAAAATCTCAACTTTGACATCCTGAAAAAGGGAAATATGATTAAAAGTACCTCTCGCAGCTAACTCCTCAAGCAGTCTTCCCGACAAAAAAGTCTGTAAGTGAACTAATTATCATTAAAAAGCACCTCAAGTCTGCCATTAAACTGTATATTCTGCCACTCATGCATAAAATTTAGGCTTGTGTGCCTTAATCATCATGGTTGATACGTAAAACCAGGGCGTGATCCTGGCTAGACAGTTGTATGGTCACGAATAATATCCAAGGACGATATTTTAATGTCATTGGTGCAGATTAAAATAATTATTTAGTGTCCTCCAAGCTAAAATTGCATTCAAACTAGAGCTGTGTGATTACTTTTTTATCATAGAAAGGTTTGGTGGCTTCGTAAACGGCATTCAACCACTTAGGCCCAACATAGAGAGATAAGCGAGATATTCACACATTTTTCTGTGGCAAAGCAATATTTTAGGCAATCAAATTGCACTTAAGATAGCAAGCGACAGTTATAATCTTCTAATATGGCAACATTGATTAACTTGTACGAGTTACTTGGGTCTTCTGCATAACTGTGACTGCGAACGCTTTATAGAAAATGCCTACCGTGTAAGGGATCCAGTTCCGATCACCTTGTGGGTGTTTATTGGCCATTCTGCAAGGGGTTAATTGTCAAGTTTATAATACAAGAGAGGAGAACTATTAGATGACTAGGGATTCCCTTCATAAGAATCCTGTTCCAAAAACTCCTGAATTGGCACCATTAATCGTCTTGTGGGTATTATTTTTGTTCTTCTAGGGCCTAAACAGGCTGTATTTTCTGTTTAATGGTTCAATATAATTGAGGAAATAATGTTGAAGAAGACTACAACTAGAATCTACAAGTCAGACTAACTGTGAAGCTAATATTGTAAATACTAGGTCCAATCCTTTACGACCTAGTTTCTCACACCACTCATGTTGTGTGTGTTAATTTTATACATGAGTGGTGGGACCTACAGTTTAAAGTCGACTCCGAACGACAGATTTTTGAGAAACTTTTCATGGCAATTTTATTTTTACTCTTAGAATTTTTGCCAGAAATCTGCTGAGAGGAAGGCGCCGAAGAAATACTTTTTTGTATTTTGTTTTTTGATGTTTGGCCTGGGGCTCGAACCCTGGCTTTACGTCTAATAAGCCAACACACTACCTACTAGACTACGGCGACTTCCTAGGTCGTAATCCTGACTGAAGGGTTGTAATAACCAATTATGTATGTATGTATGTAGGTCCAATCCTTTGCTTAGTGATTCAGTACAACTGAGGAGGTTATGTTAAAGGAGTTTAGAACTAGTTTCTACATGGTAGCTGGAATTGTCAAGATAAAAACAAGAAACGATTTTTTATGACAGCATTATTCTCCGGGATCTAAGAGTATAACATCAGGAAGATACACTATTAGCTGCCTTAACAGATATGTCTTGTTTTAAGATTAGAAGGCTGGACTTTATTAAACGGTGACATAAGCTTGGCCTCTATTATTTATAATTGATAATATTTATTTCGCCTAATCGTAGTTATCTATCTAATCACTATACAAAGCATCAGCTGTGGTTTAAACCCAAATCGCGAGAAGAGCACAAGCTCGGTGTGGCGTTGCACTCTCAACCACTGGAGAAGCAGAGTTTAGATAGTCTCCCACCCCTAACCAAGAGGGAAGTCTTGTCCAAATGCAAGGCTTCGAATTGGTACTCACGTATGGTAATGTATTAATGCATTGTGCAGGGTTGCATCATTGTGCGTGGGGGCGCTGGTAGACGCATTGTTTCCACCCGTGCTTAGAGCACCGTGGGGTCAGCCATCGCGGCGATACTTACGTAAAACCCTGTCCATCCGTTAGAGCACTTAAAAACTATTGTATAGTTTTAGATAACATTTTATGTGGCGATAATTTAGTTTCTTGCATCCTTTCTACTGCCATAAATTATCTAATTTTCAAAAGTATAAAGAAATTCTGGAAAAATATAAAACTTTTATGAAACTAAACACCTTGCATGCTGATATCTACGCGGGCATAGTTAGTGTTTAATTGTTTATAATCTTTTAACATTTTAAAACAATTTATAAAAATTCGCAAATTCATCCATCCAGCCATCATGTTGTTAGTTTATTATATACAGAGACAGAGCAGTTAATTAGTTTCTGTTTACAACTTATGCAAACGTAAACCCCTTTACCATCATGTATACGAGTACTTATCTCTTCCTAATTACTCAAGATAATAGGCAAACGACAATACAATACACTCTGTCTGCCAAAAACATTTTGTACGTACATATTTGTTTTTATAGATAAGGTTAGTTTGTTTTTTATTTGATTTGATTATAATTTTTATAAGTTTTCTTTCTTTTTTTGAGTTAAAATATTTTGCTAAAAGAGATATTTCCTAAGAGCTTAGATAATCACTAAGGGCCGTTTTTTGAATGCAAGTTTAAACTCGAGATTAAGTTAATCTCCAGTTAAACTCCGTTTTCAGTTTTTGAATTCACTTAATCTCGAGTTTAAACTTACGGTTAAGTAGTTAATCTCGAGTTTAAACCAGCAACGTTGGTGGTTTAAACTCGAGATTAACTATGACAAGTAGTTGACAAATTTTTTTTTTAAAAAAAGCTTTTAAGTGAGGGGAGGCCGAATAAGACAAATATTTAAGTGACTATGAACTATATAAAACACAAATTGACAATAGGCAGTCTTAATTTATTTATTATTTTAAGAAAATAATTTTTTTACATAAAGATCAATAGTATTCAGCTTTTGTTTGTTTGTTTTTGTTATATACAAAAGCTAATTGTTGTGAAATAATTTGCAAAAAGTAGTAAAAACAACAATATAAACGAAGAAAATGTTGCCATTTTTGCTTATAAGTACGGCAGCTCTACAAAGTTAATCTCCAGTTAAATTCGCATTGAAAAAATGAAAACTGAGTTAACTGGAGATTAACTTTAACTGGAGATTAACTTAATCTCGAGTTTAAACTTGCATTCAAAAAACGGCCCTAAATCAAGTAATTTGTCTGTAAACATATTTTGCTTAGAATGATTAGAATATGTCTAGTCATAGACTAACTCACTCGATTGTTTTAAGTGTTTTATTAATTTGGAAATTTTATTTCCTTTTTTTTGGATGATAATGATGGGAAAACTTTCACTTAAGCACCACTTAAGCATAGATTGTGTTATCTTAATCAGCTAAAAACAAATGTTTCTTTTTTTCACTTACTTGGCTATAATATTTTAATGGCTAGCCTGGTATATTTGATAATTGGAACATAGACATTTGATTTCATTAAATAATTTCGATAATGTTAATCCAGATTTATCTGAAAAAGTGCGGTTATGTATGAATTTATTTAAAAGTTGGCTGACAAAATGCAATTGTTTTTTGTATTAGGAGCTTGAGAATTTAAAATGATAAAGCAAAACAGTAACATGAATGAATGAATTCTACCAATCTGGTCAATAATTTCATGGCATTTAGTTTTTAAATATGATTACCGGCATATTTCCATTGGATCTAAGAGTTATTAGGCCCATCAATCAATCAATACTAGTTTTTCCAATACATCTGTCCTCTGTGGTGGTTTGTATATGGACTTCCAATGCCTAAAAAGTTGCTGGTTTACCGGCATAAACCAATGTCAACATAGCCCCATAAACAGTAATCCAGAGACGATATAAAGGGTCCGCCAAATAACTTTTTTTTTGAAAATGCTTTTAAAAAAAACTACTGAATATTTTCTCAAATTTCTTTTTTTATTTGAAAGTACAATCCTTCTGGTTAATAATGGAAAATAACTTCATTCAAACGGCTGCCCTGCAGTAGCCTACACGATCGGTCCAATTTTTAAGCACATTATCGATTGTGTGCTGTATTTCACAAATGGCTTCACAAATATTGTCCTTTAAAGCGTCAATTGTTTCTGGCTTGTCGGCGTAACACTTATCTTTGACGGCACCCCACAAATAATAGTCCAACGGTGTCAAATCGCAGCTCCGAGGTGGTCAAACGACATCAGCTCTGCGGCTGATAATACGATCTTCAAAAACAAGGCGCAAAACATCGAGTGTAGCTTCGGCTGTGTGGCACGTAGCGCCGTCCTGTTGAAACCAAATGTTGCCAATATCCTCCTCAGTACCTCCGGGTACTGTACTTGTCTTTATTGACAAGTACACGTCCTCTAACCTAACCTAACCTAACCTAACATTCACTTTTGAACTTCAGGGAATTTCTGTTTATACATTTTACAAAAGAATTAAAATTATTTTGAACACCCCCTTTAATTTCTCGTTTCTTATCATTTTCTCGTTCAACTTCCAGATCAAAACCCAACTGCAATCTCAAGCCGCTAAACAAATCGCTGTCGGTCACCAACATCAGCACACCGGCATGATGGATGCCTTCAAACAAATCTACACTAAACGCGGTATCATTGGCCTCTGGCGTGGCTCAATGGCGGCTATACCACGAGCTGCCATTGGTTCGGGTGCACAAATTGCCACTTTTGGTAAAACGAAATTTCTGCTCAAAGACTATGATCTGGTTACACAGCCAACGCTGAATTCATTCTGTTCTGGTCTTATTGCGGGCTCCATAATGTCGGTGGCAATAACACCGCCCGACGTTATATCGACGCGTCTCTACAATCAGGGCTGGGATGAACGTGGTCGTTATAATGGTTGGCTGGATTGTTTTTTGAAAATTTTACGTTCTGAAGGTATTTACGGTTTGTACAAAGGATTCTGGGCCAACTATTTACGAATAGCACCGCATTCAACATTAGTTTTGCTATTTTTCGATGAACTATTAATAATGCGTGATAAGTATCGAGAACAGGATGAGATTTTAGAAATAGTAACCACCGTAGAATAAAATTCTATAAGAGTGTGGTGTGTGCAATTTTATTTTATTATTTTTTTTTAGTTAAAATTTATTTTTATTTTTAATTTCTTGTTTTGTTTCTGACTTTGGCTTTAAGCACAGGCCATGTAGCCTAGCCAGTTTTATTAGATCGATAAACCGCCCACGTTGTATAAGTACAAGTACAAAAAAGTTTTTTTTTTCGAAGATTTAAAGAAAAAAAAATTGTTTTTTAATGTAATTTAAGCTGCTTTCATTATAATGATGTTCCTTTTGTTATGTATTTTTTCTTTTTTTATTTAATTTTTGTTAATTTATTTTGCTTTCAAACTTCGTTTTTTAAATATTGTACAACAAGTGCCTTTTTTTAACAAACAAAACTAATCTTAAAAAACCAAAAATACAAATTAGTCTGTACGTGTAAGTAAAAAAAAAACTTCCTGTAGTTAGAAACACTTTTTGAAAATGTGATCCTCCTCTCTAACTAACAATTGATTAAGAAAATGATGATATTCCCATTCCCTTAAATAAAATTAAAAATTTTAAAAACTCATTAAAATTTAAAACACAATTCGTTTCTCTTTTTAAAGTTGTTTTCTTAAGAGCTTGTGAGATATTGTTGGTTAGGTTAGGTTAGGTCGGAGTAGTAGCTCTGTTATCACAAAGCTCACTTGAGCACGCATAGCGGCCCGTTGTGATGCCACGGGTGAACGCAGTCCCTGTACTAACCAAGTTCCATCAAAATCAGGGAAAAGAAAGAAGTTGGTCAGCGCAAGGGCTGCACAACAAAAGCACGACTACCCCGCACTGGAAAACCAGCCAGAAAGTTTGATGAGCGAAACTATATCCTTGATGTCAATAGATGATAGCTCCGTTAGGCTAACAAGGAATGGGATGGGGAGCCAAATAACCTATATCTAAACCTAGCAAGAGACGGGCACTGGCAAAGAAAGTGAACAACAGTCTCCTCTTCCTCAGTGGACCTGCATCCACGGTAGAAGTCGTTGAAAGGAAGCCTAATTTTTTCCGCGTGTCTACCCATGACGCAATGACCTGTAAGCACGGCCACTGTAGTCGAGATGGCATCACGACCAAGCCCAAGTAATCGGTTGGTACGCCTTCTATCCATCTTGGGCCAGGTGAGTCTAGCGGTGGAGCAGGACTCCTCATTGACCCAGGATAGGTATTGTAGTATTGTTGGTATATTGTTACGTTTTCACATTTTAAAAACATTTGAAGTATGAGCTCGTAGATTGCATATACAAATAAAAATAAATTGATGTTTAGTTTTAATTAAAATTCTTGATTATTCGCACAATTCTGTGTGCCACTGTTCACAACTTGAACAACAACAATTGCTTCTTTACTTTCTTTTGCGTAAACAATAATAATTGTTCGATAGATTTTTATAACGGAGATCTTCAAACCACGATTATTCTCTTCACAAGCAACGCGTCTGCGCACAAGACTGACTGAATTTTTACTGACCCCTTCGCCTGCTTCGTCTTGCCTTTTATATGCTGACGTAAATAGTTTGATGAATGATCTTGAAGTCGAATGTTCGTGGCTTCGCCTACTCGAGATCTCCATAAATGTAAACATCGTTGTTTCATTGTTCTTTGTGTATTTTATTTACATTGCTTGTTTTTGCATTTTTGTTTACTCGTTTATCTCCTTTTTTATTATGGAGTTGTTGGTATATTTTTGTTTACTTCCCTACCAGAACATGACTAGTCATTTGATCGGCAAGTGTGACGTATAAACTTGTCACAAGTTCCCATCAACTTATTAAGGGCAATGTGAAAAACTTGACGTAAACATTCCTGTACATGTGAGTTTGCTTCTCTTTCTAACATATGAATTCTTTCGACTGTAAAACATATATCTAACCTGCTCACACTTTCGCTTTTTTAAGTCACAAATGACTAGTCGACTAGTTACAGTTGACTAGTCATAGTTGACTAGTTACAGTTGACTAGTCATAGTTGACTAGACACAGTTGACTAGACACAGTTGACTAGTCATAGTTGACTAGACACAGTTGACTAGACACAGTTGACTAGTCATAGTTGACTAGTCACAGTTGACTAGTCACAGTTGACTAGTCACAGTTGACTAGTCGAACTTAATGCATATACCAGTCAAAGTTGACACATCATACCCCCTTGCAAAAGAAAAATGTTTATCCCCTTTTTTATATTTTTGTTTACTTGTTTATCATGTAAACAAGTTCATTGTTTTTGTTTTTGAAGCTTTTGTTTATCATTTTAATGTTAAACGATGTAACACCATTTCCATTTTCGTAACAGTATGAAAATATTTCTTATTACAATCTGGTTAATAAGTTCATGGCATTTCTTCTTTAAGTATTATTTGTGGCATATGCCTCCTGTGGCTACGTGCTATATGCTGCATCCTATTAGTCTGTTCACATCGCGTTAATGGTGGTAGGAATATTGGCTTCCAATGCCTGAGGGATAAACCAAGCACCTAGGATGGCCCCTTAAAAAGTAAGCCACAGAAGTTAAATTTTCGCGACTAAGAGTGCCATTGAACAATACCACTTCAGTAGACAAAATTGATTAGCAGATTAATTTTCGGCAACAAAAATCCAATCAGTTTGGCTCGATAGCACTTGCCAGTCACCCTAACGACTGTCCCTTGTTGATTTCGAAACAAATAAGAACCGAGGATACTGCCAGCGAGCAAACCCGATAATTGTAATGGAGGTAGTTGGCCGTACTTAGATTTTGTTACGCTTAGTTCCTTGTCTTGTTGAAAACGATAACAATAACTGCACGAATTGCTTGGCCACTAGGTCTATTAGGTTGATCATAAAAGCAGCAGGGCAGCATTTTATATTGCCGATAATAATTTTCTACCTATAAACGTTAAGGATGATGTCAACTGTGCCATCGTGCGATCGTGTCCGACTGGGTAAGTGCCTCACACTATCGGAAATCCCAAGAAGGTGTTTATTTAGTACTCTATAGCTGTCCATGGCATGTCCGGGATCGCCTATTAACAATCGTACGTCGTGAAATGAATAACCATTTTGAATGTCCAGATTAAAGCGATAAAACTTCTGCAATTTAGTTGAGAAGACAGATGGACATGCCACCAAATATTGTTTGGTCATCAATACATTATAATGCTTGACATACAACATCTTGGCCTCCTCGCATAAGTGATTTAAGCTTGTAATTTTGACACGGACATCGGCCTTAAGGCAGCTATTGCTTACTGAAACTCTATACTCTGTTCCATATAACTTAGTAAGTGATTTAGCGAAGCGTTATTGGCCTTAACACAACGATCAGAGAACTTTAGCAAGTCTATCGGCATGCCTTCCAATAACATGTGTGACCCTGCGGTTTAAGAACAGAAGACAATCAGCATTCTAACAATATTGTACGTACACTCTTGCTGCCATCGAAGTTGAGCCTCCCTGTAAAATTACATCAGAAAACCTAGTGTAACTGAGTCAATTGGAATGCCTATGCCCTGTTACATGTTAAAAATAGTGAGTTTTGTACCGCCATGGCCAGTTCATCAGCAATTCTACTACCTACGATATCTTTGATACGAAATTTCTTTGAGAAATATTTGGCATTCATGGCCGAGAATAGATGATATTCGTGAGGGGTTAATTGCACTCAGGCTGTCCAAGTATTTTAGGAAATTTTCAGGGAACCTCCTACAAACCAACAAGCATAGGGCGGCTTCCAAAATGGCTCAGCTTTCTGCTTTAATAGGAGATCAGAGTGGAGCCAATATAGCAAATAATGCCTTAGATGGAGTGGACCAGTGGGTACTGGTTATCAGGACATCAGGTTAATCGCACTCGGGCTGTCCGAGTATTTTAAGAAATTTTCAGGGAACCTCCTACAAACCAATAAGCATTGTGGAGCTTTCAAAATGGCTTAGCTTTCTGCTTTAATAGGAGATCAGAGTGGAGCCACTATAGCAAATAATGCCTTAGATGGAGTGGAGCAGAGGGCACTGGTGATCAGAACATCTGACTATCATTGGTAAATTCTACTCTTAAAGTTATTAGTTTGCAGACACATCTTCTTTTTCTTCTTTCTTTAATTGTGCATTAACAACCCGATTCACGGATTTCGGTCTTTCTTAATACATCCTTCCAAGCGCCTCTGCTTCTTGCGCGCCTACGCCAGTTGGTCACAGCAATCGATGATAGGGCTTCCTCGATCTGGTCTTTTCTCTTTGCCGACTTCCGCAAACCTCCGCATAAAACACTCGTCTCCTCCTCCATTCGAACAACATGACTGAGCCAGCACAGCCGCTGGATGTTAACACGCTGCACAGCGTCCATGTCCGTGAGAAGCTCATACAGTCCATTATTGGATCGGATGCGGAAATCGTCGCCAACTCGCACTGGACCGAAGATCTTGCGCAGTACTTTTCTCTCGAATACCCTCAAGGCTGCTGCATCAGTACTTAATAGTGTCCATGCCTCTGCGCCATAAAGAAGCACGGGCAGGATGAGTGTCTTGTAGAGTGTTACTTTTGTCGCACGAGACAGGTCTCTGCTACTCAATTGCCTATTGAGACCATAGTAGCTCCTGTTGGCAAGAGTGATGCTGCGCTTGATCTCCAGGCTGACATCATTTTGGGTAGTAAAGGCGGATGTGTGCAGACACATCAGTAAACAAAAATTTATACATTACGGTCCTAGGTTAGAGGACGTGTACTTGTCAATTAAGACAAGTACAGTACCCGGAGGTCGAACTGACCCATTGTACAACGTCTTAGTCTCTCACACTACTTATGTTGTGTGTGTTAATTTTATACATGAGTGGTGGGACCTACAGTTTAAAGTCGACTCCGAACGACAGATTATTGAGAAACTTTTTCATGGTAATTTTATTTATTCTCAGAATTTTTGTCAGAAATCTGCTGAGAGGTATTGTTTTTTGTATTTTGTCTTTGATGTCTGGCCTGGGGTTCGAACACTGGCTTTACGCTTAATAAGCCAACACACTACCCACTAGACTACGGCGACTTCTTAGAGCGTAAAAATTTTCGTTATTTATTCCACAATGAGTCACAATTTTTTTTATTTTTGTTTTTGTTTACAATCATAATTTCTTTTATTCGCAATATTTTATTTCTTTTTGTTTTTTTATTAATTTTTGTCATGACTCTTAAAAAGAAAAACTCAATTTTAATACGAGATATACATAGATCTGTAACTGTATGTACATATGTACGTTGTATGTATAAAAAAAGAGTTGTTGGCATAAAAACTCGATTTTCTTAATTTCATTTAAACAAGACTTAAAACACAAGATAACAATTAATTTAAAATTTAGTTAGAATAGTTATTTAAACTTACAAGCTTAAAATACAAATTTTTTGCTGTTTTTTCAATTTTAATTTTTCATTTATTACTAGAGTTTTTAAAATTAAAATTAAAAATAATGTTGTTAGAAAAAAATAGAAATAAAAATCAATTAGTATTACAAAAGAAAATATAAAGTTTTTTGTCTTTTAGTTTTTTATTTTTGTTTTCTTAATTTAAAAAATAAATTTTAACGTCTTTTTTTCTTGTTTTTTTTTTTAATTAATTGAGCAAAAAAATTTTTTTCTTAAATTTAAAGGACAAAAGATCCTTGAGAAAATAAAAAGAGTTACAATTTTTAATTATTAATTGGAAAAAAATTGTCGAAAATAATTAAATACTGTTATTTCTTAAAACATAAATTATAAATTATTAAAGAAATATTTTTTGTTTTTGTTTAAATTTTTTATTACTTAAGTTATTAAGCTTTTAAAACAATGGCACTATAATACAACATCGTATAAAAATAGGTTTTCATTTCTTTTTTAATTATTTTCTTAATACACAATATATTTGAAAAGGAATTCTCAGAAAAATATATTTTAATTCTCTTCTACGATCATTTCGGGGAAGGGTTTATTGAAAGAAATACAATTGAAACTCGATTATCAGGCACTCGGAACACTTTTTCTTGCATTTTTATTTTGAAGTTTGTTTTTATATGGTATCTACCACATACTACATACATATATCGTTGGTCTCATGTAGAAAGGCCCTAACTCACACTTTTTTCCAAATTGATTTTTTTGTGATTCCAATGCATTTAACACAAATACACATTGGAATCACAGAAAAAACCAAATTTCGAAAAAAGTGTGAGTTAGGGCCTTTCTACATGAGACCAAAGACGATATGTAAGTGAATGAATTGAATGTCGGATTCGAAACGGATACTCGCTTGTAAATTCTGAGAAGACTTGCATATTTCTTACTGTTCTATACGAAAAATATTCTCCAAATAAGGCAACGAATTGTATACACGATCTTGTTTTAGATGGAACTAGAATTTATACTGGATAGCAAGCCTCCCGTCTAGGTTACGTCTGTATCAGGCTCTAGTTATACATACAGTGTTGGAAAGCATAATAGAAACGATTACTAGTTCATCATTAAAATATTGTATACTTTTTCGTTATAAATTTTTATAGTTGGAAATTACTGTCAAATTCTTTCTAATGTAACGGGATTTTATTATTTGCTTTCTTTATTGCTTTCTTCTCTTTTAATTTATTAGTTTTCAGGAAAAAGTAAGAAAATACGTAATTTAGCTGGAAAAATTAATAGAAACGTTTTTCGAAAACCGTGTTTAAATTTAAAATAAACTTTTTACATGAAATATTTAGAAGTGGTAAAAATGGAATTTTTGAACATTTGCAAAATTTTCGTGTCGAGTGTGTGTTTTAAATCCTTTAAAAAATGGGTCGAGGTGTTCATACCAATAGTGCTGAAAGAAATGTTATCATTAAGTTAAAATCTGATGGCTTATCACTTGGAAAAATAGCCCACATAATGAAGTGTTCTAAACATAAAGTATTTAAGTGATTCACTATATAAAAAATATCGAAACTAAAGGAAGAAAGAGGAAAACCTCCACGCGTTTTGATCAAATTTTAGTACGTCATTCCAAAAAAATTCTTTTGAGTCATCTAATGGGCTTAAAAATATACTAGATGCTCCAGTAACACGCAGTACTATGAGAAACAGGCTCGAAGTCCAAGGTCAGTACCTCTTTTAAGTAAAACAGAAAGATACAAAAAAGGTTACAATTTGCCAGATAACACCAAAGTCGTAAAAATTGGAACAAAGTGCTCCGTCAGACGGAAAATGTTTTGTACGTTGCCCTGCCAATAAAGAGTTTGATCCAAAATGCACAACACGGACCGTCAAACAGGGTGGCGGGTCCCTAATGATATGAGGATGTTTTTCAACGTTTTTTAATGCGTTTCTATTATTTTTTCCAACACTGTACTTTTTGATCTGTTGTTTTAGGTGCAATTGGAATTGATAATGGATAGCAAGCCTCTCGTCTAGGTTACGTCTGCATCCGACTTTTGTCTTAGATGCAATTGAAATTGATATTGGATAGGAAGCCTTTTGTCTAGGTTTAGATGCAATTGGAATTGACAATGGATAGGAAGCCTCCCAACTAGGTTAAGTCTGTATCAGTCTCTAGTTATACATACTTTTTGATCTCTAGTTTTAGATAATAAGTGGAATTGATATTGGATAACAAGCCTCCCATCTAGGTTACGTCTGTATCAGGCTTTGGTTGTATATACTTTTTGATCTATTGCGAATGCCAATTGCACTGTTGCGTTGCCAGCTGACTATCAAAAAATTTGCAGTTGCCGAAAAACCACATTTTTTTAAAGTAAATTTTTAAAATTTTGTTTATCAGTTGCCATCTTAGCATTAATTCCGGTATCACAATGGGCCTAAATGCTGGCTTCTTTTTTAGAGGCGGTCCACCACCTAACCTAACCTAACCTTGTATCTGTCATATCAGTTTATTTTAACTCAACTTGAGTTCGGTTGCCATAAACAATCGTTACTTTAGATATTTTTGAGTAAATAAAAGCAGATGGTATGGAAAAGAGATTCATTTATACTAGGCCGTACGGCTATAAACTTATTTAATACATCCGAAAGGAAAACAATACGTTTCTAAAACTCTTCATATTAGAGCTCACAACAACGTCTACAAAACAGAGATTTCATTCTAAAATCCGGAAGATTAGCACTCCTTAAGCATACAGTCGGTCTAATGGGTTAGGCCAATCGGAATTAAGACAAAAACCAAGTAATAGGTTTCAGCCGCAGCTACCATTGTATTTGCCGTAGAAAAATTCTGCAAAAACTTTTGTACTCAAATAGTAAACATGGATTTATTAAATGCTTGAAGTAAGGTTTTGAAAAAGGCTGTAATTGAAAAGGTTTGGTATACGTAAACCAAAAAACTAGAAGGCTTTTAATCACAGAAACATTTCTTTGGGGTGTTCATAGAAAAAGCACCGTAAGCCATGAGCAGCAGTCAAGAACTAGAACAATAGTGGAGGATGTTTCTATCACTGAACCGAACAGTCTATAAGGGAGGATCAACAGTGAATATTCCAAATATAACATGTGCTACCTTAACGTTTTTATCAAGAGATTCCGCTATAGAATCCGTTACATTACTGGAACCAGTTGAAACGAAATGAAGACAAAATTTTCATTCAAACAGAAGAAAAGAAATAAAAGGCCATGATTGCCTCACAGGAAATAAAGAGGAAGTTCAGAAAAATTATTCAATTTATAGGTTAAGGAGTCACTTGACTTGTTTAATCTGTGAAGAGTGGCATTAAGGCAGGTTGTAAGAGGTTAGGAGTAAGGTTAGGTTAGGTTAGAGGACGTGTACTTGTCAATTAAAACAATTACAGTACCCGGAGGTCGAATTGACGTATTGTACAACGTCCTAGTTTCTCACACCACTTATGTTGTGTGTGTTAATTTTTTATACATGAGTGGTGGGACCTACAGTTTAAATTTGCCTCCGAACGACAGATTTTTTTAAGAAACTTTTTTCGTGGCAATTTTATTTACTCTCAGAGTTTTTGCTTGAAATCTGCTGAAAGGAAGTCGCCGAAGAAATACTTTTTGTATTTTGTCTTGATGTCTGGCCTGGGGCTTGAACCCTGGCTTTATGTCTAATAAGCCAACACACTACCTACTAGACTACGGCGATTTTCTTTTAAAGGATTAAAGTTTGATGATATAATTTATGGCTTAAAAATATGAATTTGAGTTCTCTTACCGAAATGAAATGCATTAAGCTTTGACAATACGATCTGGTGGTAGATTTTTGGCAATTTAACAAAGTGATTAAGGCAGCAACTTTTTCTGGAGACGATCATGTCTTAAGACCCTTAAGATCCCTGCATTAAGTACAGCTTTAATGCAGACAGTAAAGGAGTCTCATGCCAACCGTATAATCCAAGTTTCAATTGTATTTCTTTTGTAGTTATTGTATAATTTAGGACACAATTAATTGTAATATTGTATGATTTATTGCTAAATGATGCATTCTCAGGCACTTGAAACTTTTGAAATGTTTCTTTTGTTTTTCTTTCTCACGCTATATATAATACAAGTATAATACAAGTTTTTCTTCTAGAGTTTTGCAACTTTTTTCCTTAAAAAGTTTTGAGCAATTTATGTTTCGGGGAAAACGTTTTATAATCTTCAGCAGCTCGTTAAATCATTCGTTTTCTAAATTAAGGGAAAGAGGGGGTAGAGATTCATTTTTTTATGTCTTAAAATTAAGGAGGGAATGATGATTAAAAATATTAACTTTTCAACTTAATATCGGGTATAAAATTGGGATCTTGAGGTTGCATTTCGTTTTGTTCGTTCATTTTCCGTTGATGTTGCACCTCTAATGGAATGCTGTGGTGTCGTGTTCGTTGTCGTACTTAAATTATTTGAATTTTGTAATGATTTTAGTTCATTGGTAGTGGCGCTGGTGGAGGTATTGGTTTTCTGGCTATTTAATGAGGAGGCATTGGCAATAGTGATGGCGGGGGATGATTTTAATGATTTCTTCTGATCAGTCAATTTGGCATTTAAACGATGAATTTTTTCAGGACTTAAAATTGTTAGGCGGGTAGTATTCGAAGTGGATGATGCAAGTGGTGGTTTTGTGGGTGAAGTTGTAACGTTGCGTGTACGTGAAGCTGAAATAAATTTAAGAAAAAGTTCCAATAAGATCTACACAAAAATAGATAATTCACCATAAACTCAAACTAACTCCTAACCTTACTTTTCACAATTCAAATGTAAATTCAGAATTCAATTCAAATTTATTTCCTTCTACTTACTTGTTGTTCCAATGAGATCTACACAAAAATAGATAATTCACCATAACCTCAAACTAACTTCTAACCTAACTTTTCAAAATTCAATTAAAATTTATTTCTTTCTACTCACTTGTTGGTATTTCCTGTTTAACCACCCGTTTAGCTTCACTCGATTTGGTGGGTGATAATGTGCGGCGACTAAATGATTTCGTTTCGTTATCGTTTCGTGTGGGTGAACTAAAATTTAATGTCTTTCGTAGGCCCAATAAATTGCTACTGACTTTTAATTTACTGCTTACACTGCTACTACTACCACTGCTGGTCATATTTTCCTTTTTTGCAGGCAACTGTTCTGCTATACTTTCCGCAGGTTGGACTTCCAAAGAGGTTATGTAACTCTTAAAGGTTCTTTCTTTCGGTAATTTTGCTCTTTTCGGTGGACTTAATTCTTTTTTATCCAATTTACTACTACTACTATTGCTGCTGAACGTTGTTAAACTACCGATTTTATCTAAATTCTCTAAAGAATCTGAGTGTGGCTTATAGCTTTCCATGGTTATTGTCTGTGACGGTTTGCGGCCAAAGACTGGCGTTTGATTGACACGATAGGTTTTCTTAACATCTTCCTTATCCGTGGCTGAGGTATTTCCATTTGTAGATTTGAGCGTACCAAACATTTTGTACGTATCGGGCGGTGCATTATACACATCGTCGCTATTTTGTACTTTGAAAAATGAACGCATGGAGTTCTGTGAATTATTGAAATTTTTACGATTGGCCTCGTCTATGCTATCGAACTTTGTTTTACATAAATTCAGTCTTGTGCGTATATCTTCAAGGGCACTTTTGTACGATTTTTCGGCAAGATTACGTTGAACGTGATGCAAAGAATCTATGGCTTGTGTGTCTTCTTCCTGTGTTATGCTTATAATCGGGGGGTTCGATTGTTGGGCAATTAATGGCATTGTATGTCTAGCGGTAGTTATTGCTTTGGCCTTAAAACCATCTACATGGTCATCAGTTTCTTGTATGGTTTTCAAGGTCGAATCCTTAATTTCAGCTGCTACTACTTGTGGTGCTACATCATTTGTTGTTGTTGTTATTGTGGTGTCTTCCATATTATTCACTTCGTGATAGTTAAGGCTGGTATCACAACTCGAATCAAAATCGGATAAATTGTTCAGATCTCTGACATTGTTTATATTCAGTATGCCTGTACGGCTTATGTCCAAAACGAAACCTCTATCCACTTTACGGCGTACACCACGATTTGATTCCAGCTGTAGACTATCCTTTACTGCCTGCAAAACCTGGTCAGTGTGCTCTTCTTCATTGTGCTGACTGGCATGTTGTGCCTGCAAAGTTCTTTGCCGACGCCTGGCACGCATGCTATTGTGTATTCTTTCGCCGGAAGGTGAAAAATCTTTACCCAAATGTGGTGACTTGGGTATGCCATCTGGTAATAAATATGTTTCCATTGCTTTTTCCTCTGTCTGGTCAGAGTTCGTTTTCGTTACATTATTCTCTGTTTCCATGTTCGTAATATCGGTTAGCATTAGGGAATGATTCGAATTGCCTACTTCATCTAGATTGTCACGACTTAGATTAGATTTGGGTGTTAAGACATCAACCGGTGTTGAACTTATACTGCCGCCCTGATAGTTTTCAATGTCGTAGAGTAATTCCTGAGGTACTGGTTGATTGGAAGCAATATGCGTTTGTAAACTATCTAACCAAACTTCCAAAATTTCAAAGGAAGGCCTGAAAAGGAAAGAGAAAAAACAATAATTAAGGAAAGATTTTCCAGACTCCTCAAACAGGGATTCATTGTGTGGCAGTAAATCCCCTTTTTTTAATGTGTGTGAAGATCGAATTTCGAATTTGAAAATCCAAGGCGCAATCCATAAATTTTAGCAGCGCCACATTTGGCATTAACAGAGCAAAATTTGCTCTTAACAGAACAGAATCACTGTCAGCTGTTTAACAGTATCCATGTGAACAAGCCCACTTGTTTAGAAGCTAATTTTAGGACAAATACTAGTTCTATGAGTACCATATCATACTCAAAGGAAGGTTCCTAGGCCTCTTAATAAAATCAGCAAAAAAGTTTTGTTTTGGCTTCGAAACCATCAACTTTTTTGATTGAAAATTTTCTAGAAGATCAGTGACCATTTTGGAGCATATAAGAAATAGTTGTTGTTGTTGTAACAGTTCGGCTGTTTCCTCCGGAAGCTTTTCCCTGTATATAAGATAAAGATGGATTAGTAATTTTAGTTTATATGTTCTGTTGGTTGTGTGCCGTGTAATTCGGTGGGGATGGGATGGATTGGAGATGAGATTGTTGTTGTTGGTTGTATGTGTGTGTTGTCAACGTCATGTGGTAGGTAGACCGAGGAAGGCAACTGTTGTCGTAGGGTTCAGTCATAGGTCTACTGGTCGTAGGGCTGTCGTTTTCGCTGGACAGCTAAAAATGTGCACCGTATCGTGTGGTGTCTGGTTGCACAATGGGCAGCTATCCTGGGTTCCCGGGATGATCCTAGCCCTGAAGTTATCCAGGAAGTTCGACCATCCTGATCTGAGCTGGGCCAGAATAGTCCTCGTGACTCTTGCAAGCTGCCTTTCCGAATCGGCTATGGGTGGTTGGTGCCGATTAATGACCCTATTATGGCTGAGCTCGTCTCTGGCCGTCGCGACGATGGTATTATGAAGGGCATTTTGTGCCTCCCTGACGGACAGTGTGTCAGTTACTGAGGGCATGAGGTGGATGATGTCCGAGTTGTAGATAGTGAGGTCTTGTCTTATGCGGCGAGGAGGGGGATCATTCAAAACTATGTGGTGGTTTGGATGGGAAGGTTGGTAGCAGGCTATGCGGAATTGTTTAGTTAGCGTCTCGTTGTGTCTCCTAACCGTCAGCATCTTCGTCTCATCATGGAGGTGGTCTATGCTAGTCATCCTCACGCATCCGGTGGCTATTCGCAGGGCGTTGTTCTGTGACGTCTGTAGTGCCCTCCACTGTATGTCAATCAGGAATGATGTCCAGATTGGAGCCGCATAGTTAAGGAGAGACCGTCCGATGGCCTTATAGGTGGAGTGGATGGTTTCCTTGTCCATTCCCCATGTGGTGCCTGCCAGTGCCCTTAGGACCGTGTTTCTTTTCTTCACGTCGCATGTGCGGCGAAGTGAAGTAAGTTGTCGAAGGTGACCCCGAGGATCTTTGGGTACCTAACTGTGGGAATGATGTTTCCTTCCACTGCGACGTTTAACGTTCTTCTTATTTCCTTCATCCATGTCGTGAAGAGGGCCACGGTTGATTTTGGTGCAGATATTCGTAGTTTTCTTTCACGAAAGAATCACACCAAGGACGAGAGTTAGGTCGTTATGTTGGAGCTGACTTCGTCGATGTTCACGCCCGAGGCAAAGACCGTACAGTCGTCCGCGTAAGAAACCAAGGAGATGTTCGGAGGCGGTGTTGGGAGAGAAGTGAGGTAGATGTTAAACAGGATAGGCGACAGGACTCCCCCCTGTGGAACACCCATCTTTATCCTCCTGTGAGAGGATTTTTGTCCCCTAAGCTCAACGTATGCCTGCCTACCTCCAAGGTAATTGGAGGTCCAACGTTTCAGGTCGTTGGGCAAGGTTAAGAAATAGTAGACCATACAGACTATATGCAAATGGTAGTCCAGAGGGTTCTCTTTCGAACCGTGGTAGTGGAATAGCTGAAATAATTCCGTCCTCCATCCCCATCAACCATCCTTTGTTCACAAATAATAATGATTATAATGAGAATAAAATAATAGAATACTATTGCCACTGTTAAACAGTTAACAGTGCTCTGTTAATAGCAAAGTTCAAGCTATTAGAGACAAGAAGTGGCGCTGCTAAAAGTAAGGTTATGGGTCTTTGGTTTTTAAATTCAATTTTATCTTCACACACAATTGTTTTTGAACTTACCTTCTATCCGGGTTTAAATCACAGCATAAAAAAGCGATTTTATAAAATGCTTCTGGACATTGATAACAAAACTTTTCACGAAAAACTTTTTGATTCAAGCCAAAATCATGGGTACGAGGTAGAAAGTCAGGATCAGCTTGTACGCGTCCAATAATCTGTTAAAAAAAATAAGTTTCTTTAAAAACATATCTTTTAAGTCATACAGTTACACTTACCTCACACAGCACAATGCCAAATGAAAAGATATCAACCTTTTCATCATATATAAAGCCTTTCATCATTTCGGGGGCCATCCAATAGGGATTGCCCACTACCGTATAACGTTGACGACGTTGCCGACTTTTACTGCGACCCAAAGTGCCATTATTATTAGTGGCATCGGTTTGCGAGTCATTGCGGCCACCTTCTTGTGAATTTGAACGTTCCGTTGAACTCCATTTTTCACTGTAGCGCGTGCTCAACGAAGTATTTATAATACGGGCCAAACCAAAATCAGCTACAATAATGGTTTTATCCTCCTTAACCAAACAATTCAAAGAATTTAAATCACGATGAATAATATTTTTCGAATGCAGATAGGCCATGCCACAGGCAATATCCTTGGCAAAGGATACACGTTCGGGCCAAGTTAAAGGTAAACCGGAATCGTGTAAAAGTTCTTTCAAAGAACCTCCGGCCACATATTCGGTAACCAAATGCAAACGTTTCTCTTTATACAAAACGCCAATGAATTTCAAAACGTTTTTATGATTTAAAGACTTTAAAACGGCCACTTCTTTAAGGAAATTAAGTTGGGCAGTCTCCTCAATACGATGCAATTCCTTCAAGACCATTACCTCCTTGGTAATGCGATGTGTTACCTTAAATACTTGGCCAAAGAAACCCTTGCCCAAGAGTTCACCGATCACCAGATCAGAGGGACGAAAAACTCTTTGAGGTTTTTGCTCAACGCGAAATGATGTGGTGCGTGTTAAATCGTACATACAATCGTCGGTTTGGGCGGTATGCTGGTCACCCATTAATTTCGACATGCTGGAACAACGGCCTTTATCTCGAAAAGATTTTGTGACGTTGGATTGTTTATCATTATTATTCAGGTTGTTATTGTTGTTTATACAACCAGCCGCTTGGGCGGCAATCATATTGAGATTTTTACATTTCCTTAGCTGGCGGGTTTTAGTGCCGCTTATATAGCCTTCATCTTTACGTTTATAAAGACGTTCCTTATCCTGTTTGGTTAGACGAGTGGGTGAGGTATCCTTTGCTGTTAGTATATGGCCAGAGGTAGTAGTGGTGGTTGTGGTAGTGCAACTGCCATTGCTATCATAATTGCGGCCAAACACTTCAACACTGGAAGCTGAAGTGGCCAAAGGTAATGAGACTTCGCTGATTACCTTCTTTATATCCACATGACTACAACTACGACACACTTGAATGGGATCATGCTCTACGGTAAGCTGCAAGATTTCCGTGCTTCGTATCATTTTATCAATTTGTTCTATGGAATTATCGCTAATCGGTGTACCATTAACCTCCAAGATGCGATCGCCAACATGGAGATTTGTAAGATTAACATCAATTCTAAGGAAAATTAAAAAAAAGAAGAAGAATTACAATACAAATACAAACATATACGATAATAAAAGCCATTAGAAGCATTAGTAAAGTACAGTAACAATAACAATAACAATAACAATCACAATGACCATGACCATGACCTTGACCATGATGATGATGATAATGATGATGATGATAATAGTGTTTTGCTGAAAAGTTAAAGTTAAGAGAGTTATTTTTTTTTAAATACAAATTATTACCTATAGGGTCCACAACACTGTTCGATTATTGAGGTTATTAGTGAGAAAACATATTTGCCAACACGTCCATATATTCTACAAATGAATCTGTATAGTGGAGCGCCGACAAAAGACATACAATGGAAGTGTATAGCGAGTGTTGCACCACCAAGAATGATTATTTTAAAGCGTTTAAAGAACAATGAATGAATGCGTTAGTAAGTCGAGGATGATAGAATATAAAAAAACAAATGAAACAGAAAAATAATGTTTATTAGTAATGCAGTCTAAAAGAATTATTTTTCTTTTTTTTATTTATTAAGAATACATATATAAAAATATATTGTGGCAATGCGTGTATGTGATTTTGTCATTTTTATTATAAATACCTTGATATTGTTTTTATTTTTACAATAACAATAATAATTATATTAACAATATGTATTGATTTCGTCAAAGACCTATTGTTAGTCAAACTGATAAGGAAAAGTTGAATGTTCAAATAATATTAACTGATGACCACAAAGGTAAACTATTTTTAAACGAGTTAAAAAAATGGAAAGGAAAATCCAGTCCATAATTTAGTTATAAAAATAAGTAGACATTGTAGTTACAAAAAAAAAAGAAGCAATCGTTAGTAAATATTTATAAATAAAAAAAAAAATAAGTGTAAGTGTAAGATTTGAATGATCTGTCATGTACTGACGTTCAGTGCTATGTTGGAGAACAAAAGACATCTTGTCGCCTATTAAATAGAAGATTTGAATGATCTGTCATGTACTGCATATTAGAGGCGTCATTAGAAGCTTCGAAACAATGGTTCTGGAACAAAGGGAAATGTTACGTTAGGTTAGGTTAGAGGACGTGTAGTTGTCAATTAAGACAGGTACAGTACCCGGAGGTCGAATTGACCCATTGTACAACGTCCTAGTTTCTCACACCACTTATGTTGTGAGTGTGTTAATTTTATACATGAGTGGTGGACATACAGTTTAAAGTCAACTCCGAACGATAGATTTTTTGAGGAACATTTTTCATGGCAATTTTATTTACCCATAGAGTTTTTGCCAGAAATCTGCTGAGAGGAAGTCGCCGAAGAAAATACTTTTTATATTTTGTATTGATGTCTGGCCTGGGGTTCGAACCCTGGCTTTACGTCTAATAAGCCAACATATTACCTACTAGACTACGGCGACTATTGGACGCTGAAAAATTCTGGTCTGCAAAAGAATCTTCATTGTCAGACTAATACGGCTTAAATTGAATAGAAATAATATCGAGTTGAAATATTTTCTGAAGATTTTTTTGAGAAGACTTTATAAGCTATCGATTACAATCTGGACGATGATGACAATTATATAAATAAAATTAATATTAAATTGTGGTAAAATTTATTTTTAAAAGAGAAGGAATACGAGGCTCTTTCTTTGGGAATTTTTCTTTCTTTGGAAATAATCCACAACTAAGTTGAAATATCATAGATTAGGTTAGATTAGAGGACGTGTACTTGTCAATTAAGACAAGTACAGTACCTGGAGGTCGAATTGGCCCATTATTCAACGTCCTAGTTTCTCACACCACTTATATTGTGTGTGTTAATTTTATACCTGAGTGGCGAGGCCTACAGTTTAAAGTCGACTCCGAACGACAGATTTTTGAGAAACTTTTTCATGGCAATTTTATTTACCTACTAGACTACGGCGACTACAAGTTGAAATATCATAATAATGTTAAATTGATTCAAAACTTTACATAGAATTTGTGATATCAACTTTTTATTTATATTCCAAATGAGTGTGAAATTTAATTTTGAATTACTTGGGGACATATTTTAACTTAATTTTCTTACTTACTTTGATGTTGATTTAGCAAATGAATGTATTGGGTTTCTCAAATCTATCTCTGGCTATAACAATATTGTGTAGCTAGTAAAAGTTAATAACTGTTTTAAATTAAAACTGACCATAATTATTTAAGGAGTTGAAGTTTATCAATACTTGACAATAAAGTTATAGAGCTTACGTCTCTTATTTTTCATGGTCTTTGGGAAATTTTCTTGCATAATAAATAAAATTCTTTAAATACTATTAAATATTTACAAGAGAGTCTTTTATTTATCACCCATATTTTAATATTTTCACTATAAAAATGTGTTATTCACAAAACCACATTTAGATACAGCCGAGGTTAAGTACGTTTTTGTTTTCTTTCTTTTACATTAAGACTCCGTTTACAATTTTATTTATTTTTTTGTTTACTCTTTAACTTTGTTTATACGCTACAGTTTTATTGATTTCAGTTTTACCAATTATACACCGGCGCTCGATTATAATTTTTATTGCGAAACTAAATAAAACCTTAAAAAAACTGACATTTTTTCAACTTCTTTTTCCTTGTTATTCACTGTTAATGCCTTTAAAAAATGATTTTTTTTTTTTGTTTTCATAATTTTGATTTAAATTCCAAACCAAGAAAATAAAAACAAAAAACAAATGCAAATTATCTTATCATTGAATACAACAAAAAATAAAATAAAAACAAAAAAGAAATAAATTCCTTTCACTTGACTGGCACATATTTGCAGCGCCAGAAGAAATAAAAAAAAAACAAAAAAAAATTTATAAAAAGTGTGTGTACTTATTGCATATATTTACGGTCGTTCTTACGACGTAAGAACAAAAGATGTCATAAATAAGGTTAAGAGATAAAATGCTAAAAGAGCAAACATTAGGATATTATTGGCTCTGTAGCCAATAAACAGAGTCTTTAAAGTTTTAGTTTCTATTTAAATAATGTTTTATGCCTTCTGACAGTTATTTCTGGTGGCATATATCAGTTGCAAGCATATCAGTCGGATAAATTGGGATATTAAAAGATTAAGTGATCTTTAAATCGCCGTATTTTAGTAGGCAGTATGTTGGCTTATTAGACGTAAAGCCAGGTTTCAAACCCCAGGCCAGACATCAAAACAAAATACAAAAAGTATTTCTTCGGCGACTTCCTCTCAGCAGATTTCTGACAAAAACTCTGAGAGTAAATAAAATTGTCATGAAAAGTTTCACAAAAATCTGTCGTTCGGAGTCGACTTTAAACTAGGTCCCGCCACTTATGGATAAAATTAACACACACAACATATGTAAGTGATGTGAGAAACTAGGTCGTAATCCTGACTGAAGAGTTGTAATGACCAATTATGTAAGTGATCTAAGTAAAAGAGAACTTAAAAGCAAAATTGATACGTCTTATACGTCTTAATTTTATAATTTATAATTTTATACGTCTTAAATTAACTAAAATTGATACAAAATTAGTAGCTGCTTGGACGAGAGAGAGACGATAACAATATATAGCACTTGGAGGCTGCAATTTCGGCTCCAAGGAGTCGTAGATAAACACGATTAGGAGTACAGCTCTTTGAACATATTGTTACGATTATACCTTTTAAAAACGTTTAAAATATGAGCTCGTAGAGCGCAAATAAAATAAAAATAAATTTGTATTTAGTTTTAATTGAAATTCTTGATTATTCGCACAATTCTGTGTGCCACTGTTCACAACTTGATGTAAACGACAACAATTGCTTTGTTTGTTATTCCTCTGTTTACACCCTTGGCATAAACAATAACAATTACTAGGCAATTATTCGTAAGATCTTTTTAATGGAGATCTTCAAATCACGATTACTCTCTTCAAACACACCGCGTCTTTACACAAGACTGAATGAACTTCACTCATTCAGTCGCCTGCTTTGCCTTGCCTTTTATATGGTGGGGTAAACAGTTTGATGAATGTTCTTGAAGGCGAATGTTTATGACTTCGCCTTCTCGAAATCTCTATAAATGTAAACATCGTTGTTTACGTTTATTATTGTAGTGTTGTTGGTATATTTTTGTTTACTTGTTTACCTTTTTATGCTGGTGGTTGTTGTTACATTAATCAGTACGATAATTTGTAAACAGGTTTGTTTACTTGCATTGTTTTGTTTTTGTAGCTTTTGTTTATAATTTTAATGTCAAACAAAACACCAGCATCTTGAATTATAATATTTATAACAATATCAAATGCACTGTAAACATGATCTTGGAGGAGTCTAATCTTTATAAAGCTGTCTCAACTGGCTTAAAAAGCGCTGAGTATATCCTAATTTCTAATGGTGAACCTAACCTAATTTACGGTTCGTTTGAGTTGTTCTTATTGTTGTAACAGCATTGCTGTACTCGGAAGTGTTTCTTTTGGGATTATTACAGTTCAATGCATTATTGGCCGTATGCTAAACATGATTGGGAGTACACCTCTTTCAACATATCAAATGCACTGTCAACATACTCTGGGATGAGTTTATCTGATTCCATACCAGGTAAAGGGTCCGCCAAATAACTTTTTTTTTTGAAAATGCTTTTAAAAAAAAACTACTGAATATTTTCTCAAATTTCTTTTTTTATTTGAAAGTACAATCCTTCCGGTTAATAATGGAAAATAATTTCATTCAATTGGCTGCCTCGGCTGGCCCTTTATAATCGTTTTAAAGCTATCTCAACTGGCTTAAAAAGCGCTATGAGTAAATCATAATTTCTAATGGTGAACCTAACCTAATTTACGGTTAGTTTGAGTTGTTTTTATTGTTGTAACAACATTGCTGTACTCGGAAGTGTCTCTTTTGGGATTATTATAGGTTAGGTTAGGTTAGAGGCATTATTGGTCGTATGCTGAACCGCTCAAAATCAATTCTAACTATATTTGTGGCAATAAAAGAGGAAATTTTACAAATTGTTGTGTGACTGTGAAGGAAGCAAGTGAAGAACTTGGAATATAACGTATAAGTTAGTTTAAAAGTACTGGGTACTCTAAATTAACAAACCTTCAGCGGAGTAGTAGTTTTAGCGCAATATTTTGCTTCTGGGCAATCGAAACAGTGGTAATAAGGCTGTGGGACAAAACGATATGAGTTTTTTCAACGATTTTTTCAATAATTTTGCTTCTGATTCTGCTTTTTCTGTATAATCAAATGTTTTCTACAACTTTTAGGGCTTTCGAATAGCCGCCAGGCCAAATTATATTTGAAAATGATAACAAATACTCGACCTTTCATCGATTTTTTCAATAATCATGCTTCTGATTCTGCTTTTTCTGTAAATCTAATGATTTCTATAACTTCTAGGGCTTTCGAATACCAGCTAGGCCGAACTATATTTGAAAATGATAACAAAAACTCTACCTTTCAGTTCAAATAATCAAGTACAAGAATATCTGTATAACATGGAGAAAGAAACAGAAACTTTAATCGATCTAGACATTGAATACCGACAATGCAATCCAAATACTCAGCAAAGGAGTGATTTATCACAGTTTCATATGCTCTATATAAAAATATCTTTATGATGAAGGTAAGGCAACAGAGATTTCATATTTATCTAGGGAGAGGAATATATCGTGATGTTGAAAATATTAATGTGGCTACTGGGTTGATGAAATTGTTGGCTTATAGTATTATTGTTTATTAATATAATGGTTTTAAGTATTTACAACAAGGTTAATAGATCTTCAAATACTTAAATAAAAGGGTAAAGGTTAGATAATAAATCTTAACCATGAGTTTAAAATTTCTATGGAATGTTAAATAAAAATGGGAGAATTAAAGATATGGAAAACTACTAAATTGTTTAAGTTTTGAAATGATTCTCTTGCTTTATGCAACTATTCTGTGCAAAAACAAAACGATAATGAAAAGTGAAATTTAGTAAAAGCCAATTGAAAAACTAGAATGAAATTATTAAATGAAAATTTCAATACCAATATATTAATATTGTTTGCAAAGAAAAAAAAACTAATAATTTACAAACATACGAGCATAATTCGTTTCTATTAGTGGGTGCTGAGAAGTATGTAAGTAGATAAAGGGAGTATGTGCTTGAGGTATGGCAATATTATTTCACCAAACACTTACTCAGATATACGTATAGCTGGACATAAATCACTTGAACTTGAACCCGTCAAAAGACCTTTGCCGCTCATGTAATCTAAATGTGAAGACGATGAAGAGGCAGCATTATTGTATAGATAAGCATTCCAGTTGTCGCCACTCAAATGATGACCGGCCGCATTGCTGCGTTGCACACCATCTATATTGTCCACTGATAATCTTAAACTGGTGGTCATATCTTTGGGTATTTCCACCAAACGTATAGAATGCAAAGGTTTTCCCATGCCATCGAGAGATGAGGCCTCTGTTTTAAGCATCTGTCTATAGCAGTTATCACAATACAGTTTGGAACGTTCCAACAAGGCAAAGGCCTCACCATAACCAATAAATGAAGAACATTGTGTACAACAAAAACATTCGGGATGAAATTTATGATCACCAGCCACCATAACAGGTCCCGATATAACATCACTACACTGTTGGCAGGCCTCACCGAAACGCTGATAATAGTCATCACGGCAAAACAATAGGCCATCCTTTTCGAAATACCAATTGTGCAGATGATGATCACACACCGAACAGCAAAAGCAATCGGCATGCCATTCCTGGCCCAAAGCCTTTACATAGTCTTCTTCGTTTGAGGTAAGCAGCTCATTTAAACAGCCGGCACAGGTAGTCGTTAAACGGGGTAAACTTTGAGAATTCGTATTACCGCCGGTGGTGGAGGAGGAGGAATTTTGTAGATGAGATTTCGTACGATTACAGGACGACATTTTCAATTGTGTTGTCCTTCAAAGGAATGTAAAATTATTTTCAACTATAATAAGAAATAAAATGGTTACAGACAACTTTAAATAGGAGAGCAAAACACAAAACACGAGCGAAAACCAAGAGTAATAGAGCGTAAGCATTGAAAAAGAGAAATATAAACAAAAACATTAAGTATCAATTACTATTGTAATTACAAAAAGAAAAACAAAAAAACAACAACTAAACAGCACTATAATTAAAACAAAAGCAAAAAAGTCTGGTTTTTGGCCAATGATTCATCCAAACATATATCAATCACTTAAACTAACACATACACACAAGTAAGCTCATTCATTTTACAAAAAACAACAAAAAAAAACACCAATTGTTTACAAACACACAAACCTTTGTATACAGAAATCAATGTTATTAAACAAACGGCAATAAAAAACAAAACAACAACAACACAATTACATTTAACACATACAAGATGGTGATTAAAACCGAGCATTTACATAAAATTTTGTACTCAACTTTATAGTTTTAATTAATTAAAACATTAATAAACTTTAACATTTACCTTTTTTTATTTATTATTACTAAATAAACAAATTAAAACAAAGCGTACACATATGCATAAACACAACTAAACGCACACATATGCATAAACAAAATAAACACACAAATTTTATGGAAATTGCCTTGAATTAAAAAACTGATGTTGCAACCCACGCATGTTTTGTTTCTAAGAATTTCTGTACAGAATTTCTATTAATTTCACTACTTTTTATATAAAATTCAAACATAAATTGTATAAATTTCTCTTTACTCAAGTCTATTTAACGAAATTATAAACACTTGTTTTTTATTTCAACTCTTTTTACTACATTTTTTTAAGAAAATTACAAAATTTTCTGTCGTTCGTCTACAATTAAGGAATGTCGTTTACGTAGTTGCCATCTTAAAACTCGTCTAAGAAAATATGAAACCTTTAGGTATTGCCAACTAACTTTTAAAAACACAATGTAAACAAATCGTATTGTTGGATGTGTGTGTGTAAACAAAATAATTGTCAAAAACAGCTGCTGTAAGCAAAAAAATACAAGAAAGAAGAAGAATTCAAAATATTTACTTGTTAAAGCCTGCTTTATCATCCCAGCTATATATACAAAACAATTTTCATTATAATTGTTGGTTTCTTATTTTTTGTTTGTTAATATTTTCAACACAGTATCTATATATTGTGGGAAAATCTTTAAATGAGTGCCTTGTTTCGCAGTTTAAATAGTGGTTTTTCCACTAAACGTGAAAATGCCATTAAGGACGCCATCTTAGAGGCTTTACAGGAGAATGTCAAAGAAATTGAATATGAAGTAAATGAAAATCGTAAAGGTATGTAAGAGTTACACACCCTTTCTAAATGATAACAAATTATTATTGTTCACTTTGTTCTGCAGAATGTTTGGAATTGTGTGAAAGCACCAGTTCTTTAACCACTACTTTGGAAGCGATTTTTCTGCATGGCCTTAAGGATTCATTTCTCTGGCAGACCTTGAATATTATAGCAGGCGATGTGGAGAGACGTCCGGAACCCAGTTTTTGGTCTCCCGTAATGGTGTTTATGCATAAAGAAGTTATAGAGCAGGTAAGCTCAACATGTGAACAGAAGAAACTTAGTAGATCTACCGTGGTATTGCTGAGGATGAGGAATTGATCTGTTTTTATATAAGAAACTGACTACAAAGAATTGTTATAATTATGAACGGTCGTTATCTTCTTTTGCTTCTTCAAAGCGTTCTTCATCTAATCCTTTTGCATGCCTGTTGGTACATGGGACATAAGATTGGTGGTTGAATTGGCCAATGTCACCTTAATCACATACGGCTGAATAAAGAAAACGTTGAAATAAATAAATCCTTTAAATTGCAATCTCTTCTTTCATTTACAGATCATTTCTCTCAGTCAAATCACTTCGGAAATTGGACAATGCCGTGCCTGGATACGTTTATCGCTCAACGATTGCTTACTATCTTCATATCTCAATAATATGAGTAAAAACTCTTCCTCACTTAATCCGTATTACAAAAAATATGCTCTAATGAAAGATAGCAAACGTTTGGAAATGGCAGCCAAGCTATTGAATAGCATTGAGGCAGTGGTACAATTTAAGTTGCCCTTTAACTCGAGTTTGCTTAATCAATGGCCGGATTATGCACTGCAATTGTCAGGACTTTGGACACCAACTTTAAAAGCCTGTCCCATAGCAAGTGGTTTGGATATTGCCGGTTCTTTGGCAGAAGAAACTATGGCCATACCATTGCCACAGCCAGTGCAAACTAATGAATTATTTTCAGAGTCTATATCGAATAGTCCATTTCGTCGTGGTGGCAATTTTCCAGTGGAAGACTTAAATTCACGCATAAATATTGATTTATTTCTACAAAAGGTCGATGAAATGGAAGAGGATGATACTCTAGATCTACAGGCCATAAATGTTAAATCAAATGACCATGAAAACTTCACGCAAACGGAAGATGCAGATGATATCGACAAAGAAAATACTAACATGGAGACCAATTTAAGTGGTGGCAATTCTTTAAGTAATTTAATGCAAAAATCTTGGTCTTCTGAGCTTAGTAATGCTGCGGATAGAACAAGCTTGGATGATAGAGAGAGGCCCGGACAATTTCAACGCTCGCTAAGTTTAAGCAGTACAGCCAGTTCTTTGCGTTCCCCTATGGGCGATAGATGTAGTTACAATACGTTACTGCGTAAACATGAACGTCAAAGAGAAATCGATTGGACTGAAGTGTGGGAAAAGTTTTTACAGCAAAATACAACCGCCACGGGCTCGCAAACCACTTTGCAACCGGATGAAATGGAAGGAGATAATGAAAATTTAGAAACTGAATCCAATGCCAGTAAATCGGATTTTGAATTGATAACAGGCAGTGCCATAGAGAAATTTGATATTACTGAACTGCAAGAAATGGTCGAGGATTTATGTAAGTTGGCCAGAGAGCCAGGGCTAGATGCACAAGGATTTCTATGCAAAACATGTCAACATCCTTTGGGTATAGGTTATTCGAATTTTAGGTAAAGTTTTGGGATTGGATTAAAGGTGTAGTAAAAAGGAAACCATTTCGGGACACAGTAAGAAGAATATCTTACAGGTGAAATATGTATTGAAGGCTTAAAATTCCATTACGCTTGTCTTGTAACAACTTTTGACTTATGTTTTCGCCTAAACGACGAATAGCCCTTAAATATGATGATTTTTTCTTGGCTGCTCTTCAATTTGAACTCCTACTGAGACAAGTAATTAGAAAACCATCGAAAAACTGTCTTTCTAAGATTGCTAAAGCCTTGTATAAGAAGCCTTAATGGATTTCCTTTTTACTACACCTTGCAATAAGTATAAGCAGTTAAGAATATTAACGGAAATCCCTTTTTTAGAGTGTGTTCCTTTAGCGGCAATTATTATTGTGATAACTGTATGGATGTAGAACCCGTGCTAATACCCGCAAAAATTATTTTCAATTGGGACTTTCGTAAATATCCGGTATCGAAAAAAGCCGCCTCTTTTCTAGCAGAATTTCGTACACAACCATTTATAGACTTACAGGTAAGGACACTGTAACGTTACATAAGTTTTAAATTAACTTTTAAAGTGGTTTTCTCAACAGATGCTCAATCCCGATATCTACCATGCCTCTGAGGCCATGGCTGAATTGCAAGCTTTGCGCATACGGCTCAACTTTATACGCGCTTATCTTTGCACTTGTTCACCCAAAAGTTTCGAAGAGTTGCAACGTTTATTCTTTGGCAAAGAATATTTATACGAGCATATACATCAGTATTCCATAGGAGATTTGGCCATGATACAGCGCGGCACATTGTATCAACAGTTGCATAAAGCCTTTAAAATGGGCGAAGCTCATATTTTAAAGTGTCCCTTATGCAGTTACAAGGGTTTTATATGTGAAATCTGCAATAGCTCACGTATATTATATCCATTTCATTTGGAAACAACTTACAGGGTTTGTTTAACAATAAAAACCAAAGCTTATCCTTTTTTGCAACTTTAAATAAATCTTTTCCTTTTTTATAGTGTTCACCTTGCGGTGCCGTCTTTCATGCCGAGTGTCTAAATGAAAAACAACCCTGTCCCAAGTGTGAACGTCGACGTAAACGTGTCTGCACCATTACGCCTGAAGTGGAGGAAAACAAAGCAGAGATTATTGAAGACTAAACATGTTGAACAGTTTATGTGTTAAGGTATAATACTTAGGCTATTTATATATTATTATATATTATCTAGTATGTATGTTATATATGAATCTATGTATGTTTATTAATGAGCTTTTAAATCTATATACTAATTATAGAGCGTCCAGTAGAAATAGATTTTTGTATGCCGATAAAAAATAAGCAAGTAATTGGTTTAAAATATTGACGGAAAGAACAAAACAAAATATTGCAATAAAAATATTCACTTATGCTCAAACGTACATATGCTTAAGCAGTTATTATAACAGAATTCTGAATACTGAGGAGTTATGAACCGTTTTTTTTGGATGAGTATAATTCAAGAACCGTCTGTCGTAGACAGCAAGGAAAACTACACGGGTAAGCATTTTAAAGTTTTTAATTTTTATAAAATTAAGACAATATATTGGGTGGCACTAATCTGGAGATAATATTTTTGATATTTTATGAAAAGTTTTTAAATGCTCTTGTGATACATATTCTGTTACTTCTCGGCCAATATTCCGAAACTATTCTGTACCAATCAAATTCGCCGTAGTCTAGTAGGTAGCTTATTAGACGTAAAGCCAGGGTTCAAAATCCAGGCCAGACATCAAAACAAAATACAAAAAATATTTCTTCGGCGACTTCCTCTCAGCAGATTTCTGGCAAAGACTCTGAGAGTAAATAAAAAATTGCCATGAAAAGTTTCTCAAAAAAATCTGTCATTCGGAGTCGGCTTTAAACTATAGGTCCCGCCACTCATGTATAAAATTAACACACACAACATAAGTGGTGTGAGCAACTAGGTCGTAATCCTGACTGAAGGGTTGTAATGACCAATTATGTATGTATGTACGTATGTATTCTGTTCCAATCAGGTTCTTTGTGATCGTTTCTTACGATTATAGTATCTCATAACAAATAGTAGCCTTTTTTCCACTAAATACAGAGTATTACCTTGAAGTCTTTAATTGAAGCCATTGGGTTGATCCATCTGATTATTATTGTCGTGTACAGCTGCTATATTACCATTAACCAAACGATCTATTGCAATGCTTTCAATCTCTAAAGAGTTTCCCTATAATAACTCCATCAATCCTGTTACTTTAACAAACTTTAGGCTGATGGTGGATGTAATAACTTCCTAACAAGTATGTGTTCTGATGATTTATTCTCTTCTGGGTCACAAGGGGGTAAGGGGAGAAAAGCAGATGCGTTCGGGGAATGGATCGGGTTGTTATGTTTCTAGATGCCGATGTCCTGCTATAGGTTAGGTTAGGTTAGAGGACGTGTACTTGTCAATTAAGACAAATACAGTACCCGGGGGTCGAATAGACCCCTTATACAACGTCCTAGTTTCTCACACCAGTTATGTTGTGTGTGTTAATTTGTATACATGAGTGGTGGGACCTACAGTTTAAAGTCTACTCCGAACGACAGATTTTTTGAGAAACTTTTTCATGGCAATTTTATTTACTCTGAGAGTTTTTGCCAGAAATCTGTTGAGAGGAAGTCGCCGAAGAAATACTTATTTGTATTTTGTCTTGATGTCTGGCCTGGGGCTCGAACCCTGGCTTTACGTCTAAGAAGCCAACACACTACCTACTAGACTACGGCGACTTCATGGTCTGCTATAGACAGTGTAAGAACAGATTGGCTGTTAATGGATGGCTTGGATGAGGCCTGTTTAAGGTTATTTATTGGATTTATTGCGGGTCACTGCGAGATTAGATCGCTGACAAGGATCTGGTACAGATCCCAGCCGGACTATTGCAGGGTATGTTGCGATGAGAAGGAGTTAGAGACTATCGAACACCTCCTCTGTAACTGACCAGCCCTTAGTAGGTTGAGGTTCAAGACCTTTGGCAGGGGCTTCTTTGAGGATTTGAATTCTGTGTCGAAAGCCGACATCAAGGCTCTCCATAGATTTATTATTAGTTTGAGGTGGTTAAGAAGTGCTACTGCTTCAATAGTGTAGTCGTGCTCTCTTGTGTGTTTGTTAGTCTGTGTTATTCTACCGCTTCCTTATTCTCCCTTTTCCCCGCCTTTTTCCCTATCTTGCCTATTATCATCTCTTCTTTAGGACGTTTGTACAATGGGTCAACTAGACCTCTGGGCACTGTACTTGTTTCAATTGGAAAGTACACGTCCTCTAACCTAAACATAAAGCTTCCCATCACAGTATCTACCCATTAAAATGGTTTCTTTCATGAGTCGATGCAAAAATGGATTATTTTTCTAGCATTCAAGCAGATTTCGAATTTGTAATCCAATTTTTTACTTTTTGACAAATTATTGCTTTAGTAACTCCCAATAGTTTCGCAAATATTTCTTTAGTTTATCAAACACTTTCATGGAGTAATGCCTCCAACACATCATCTTAGAATTCTTTTGTCTGCCTTTATCCTCGCAACAAAATTATTACTTTTGAACCAAATGTTGAAACGATGAAACTTCGATGTGATGTAACGAACTGTACAACTATTTCGTTTAGTAATTTAAACAATTTCTTCAGTAACATACTCTTGTATGGGTCAACCAATAAAACAAGTTAATAGTCGTTTACCTGCTACCATAGGGCTACACCCCTACTTCAGTCCATATAATCTCAGCAAATTTTTGTGAATCGAAAAGTTATGAAATTGTTGAACCTTGCCAACTTAATAAAGGAAGTTAAGGCTCTATGTAATCGGTATTACTTTGCTTCTCTAATAATGAGACCAATATTGTCCGTGTTGTAAATGAAAAGCGTTGGAATGCATACAAATCTTGTTTGATTGTTCCAATATAGCTACCGTTACTCAGACTGCCCTGAGGTTGATGAAAGGATTACAATGATCAACCTGTTTTTCTGCACTTTTCTTTCCCTCTCACTATACCGTTTCCTTCCCCTTTGCTAGGGCGAACACAATGGGCCCCAAGACTTCGGGAGGCTTTTCTATTTGCCACTATGGTTATATTTTATCAAACCTACCTACCTACAGTGGCGTTCCCCAAATATTTTTTGCGTCTTGTTAGAGTTAAATTTAGGTTGAGTAGGTTCACTATAGCTATGCTTAGATGGCCTTTATATAGAGCTCATGCATCAATTTTTGTACTCAACCTAAACTTCCACGAGAAAGGGAGGAAACAAACACAAATATTATGGCTTGTTTTCCATGTAATTAGCAAAGGGCCTCAACAAATTGAGTGCTAAAGCCTTCACAACGACGGTACGAGGAAGATAGAGGAAGATGGACCGCGAGACTTATCCCGGACATAAGGCCTTGGATCGGTCGGAAATTTGGAGAGATAAACTACTACGTTACACAGATGCTATCGGGTCACGAATATTTTAGGAAATATCTGCACAGAATGGGCAAGGCCGCCTCCCCTTACTGTCTGTACGAGGAAGGGGAGGTAATTGATGACGCAGAGCACACTGTTTTCCAGTGTGCACGCTGGCAGAGCTATCGCTCTGTACTGACGTCAATAGTCGGAACGATCACAGCCGCTAATATTGACGGGGTTATGACTGCAAGTAATGAAAATTGGACCTCGGTAGTGAATTACGTAGAGCGCATTCTGAGACGGAAGAAGAGAGATCTTGAAGCTGCAGAACGAGTAAGCATGTCGGCATAGGTGATACTGTCACACGTACCGGGCGTAACCGAGACGATGGTCTAGACGAAAGGAATAGTGGAGACGCTTAGATGACCCCTCAACTTTCGATTCGCAATCCGGACGCGGATATGAACATGAAGGCGCCAAAGGGCCAAAAGGACTCCACTCCGAAGTAATACCACCGTAGTTCCGGAGTGGGCACACACAAGTCCACAGGAGACGAGGGGGGGATTTAGTGGGTGAGGGCCCCACACACGGGGATGTGACGACTTCATCTATGGTGCGGTTTGGTACATTTACCCCTCCTCGGCAAAAACAAAAAGCCTTCACTTTGGTAAAACATTTCTCAATTGCAGCTTTTTCTGATGTTATTTAACTTTTTCAGGTATGAGTTAGACGTCGCCTTCTATAGCTTCCCAGTGAAGGGTGTTTAAACGCCTAGTACTTGGTCGAGAAATTTGTTGAAATCTTCTATCTAGAGATTGTAGCCTCTTAGTTTTATAAATTCGATTACAAATGATGCTAACCTGATGTGCTTGAGTTTGTAGTCATCCCCTTTAATCACTTCACTACGTCATCTTGATTGTCTACTTTGAAGGAAACAAAATTGGCAAAGAAGAATACAAATATTGTCTTTGGTAGTTTTTTTATAAAACTTCCGTATTTACCGCGTTTGTTGTCAGTATCTAAGACCTTAAGTTGTTTACGTTTCAGTAGGACTCCCCCATTTTCAAAACATTCATATGCTACATGCATGTCTAATGAAACTTTTTTCTAGGAATTTTTAAATATTTTTTTTTATAATTAAAACCTTATGTTATCGACCAATTAAGGCCGAAAATCTTTGCATATCTATTTTATCAAAGCCTATACAACTTTCACGAAACCCATGGCCCTAAGTGAGTGAGCGTATGACGCTAATTACAAGAAAAGGATAGTTTTATAAGCTCATAATAATAATAATATAACAACTGATAATAGAAAAAGTATGAAAAAAGTAGAAAAACATAAAAAGAAAGAAAGAAAACAAAATATATTCAATTGATAAAAATGATAAGCTACCGTGTGCTGGCTTGGCTGCCTACCATTCTTTGTGGCTGAATTGTATTAAAAGTTGACCAAAATCAATTTGAGTGTAATTAGTAATACGGCAGTTGTTCTGGGAATTGGTTAACGAAAATTAGACGGTAAACGGGAGCTTTGAAACGTTATTATAATAAAAAAAAATAAAATAAAAAATAAAACGTTATCAGTTAATTGATATGTACGGGCATAGACGAAAATTTTTATAAAAAAAAAAATAAATAAATATCGGGGAGGAGTTATCAAAATATAAATAAAAAAGAAATAAACAAACTTATCAAAAGAAAGTGTTAAAAATTCGAAATTTTGCAAATAAAACAAACAAATAATGTTTGTTTTATAATTTTATAAACAATAGCCTTAAAAAGAAACTTTAATTTAAGAAAATAAAAAAAATATTAAAACAATAATCCGTTTTGAAAGCAAACTAATTTTAAAAACTAAATAAAATTGAATATAAAAATAATATAAAATATTATCAATAATTCAAATGTGTGTTTATAAAAGACGTTATAAAGAAATCGGGGTGGAGTTAAGAATTATAATTTAAAAAATCAAAAACTTATCAAAACTTTAAAGCACTAAAAAGTTATAAATTTAAAACGACAAAATAAAACAAAAAATATGTATTAAAAAAAAACTAATAAAAATTCTGGAAATTTCTACGATTTTCTGCAACATTTTAAATGGTTTATGAAAATAAAAATGAATTTATTTAAATAAATAAATTAAATTTATATAAAAAAATAAATATTTTTTTAAAATTGGAAGAGAGTTGAAAACAAATTTTTGAAAAATTAATAAAATTCTAATAAAAAATATAAACTTGACTTAAAACAAGTTCTTACAAATGAGAAAACAAACCATTTAACAATTTTAAATTTAATTTTACTAATATTTTACAAATTTAATAACAATTTAAAACGATAAATTACAAGCGACAAAATAAAACAAAAACTATTTATTAAAAAATTTATAAACAATTCTGGAAAATTCTACGGATTTCTACGATTAAAAAGTAATTTATTGAAATAAATAAATTAAATTTAAATAAATATTTTTAAGACTGGAAGAGAGTTGAAAGGAATTTTTAAAAATTAATAAAATTCTAATAAAGCTTATAAAACAAACTTGGGAATAAATTTAAAATAAACTTAAATTAAAATAAGTTCGTATAAATAAGAAAACAAACCATTTAAAAATTTAAGAGTTAATTTTACTAATATTTTACGATTTTAATAACAATTTAAACAAAACAAAAAATATTTCTTAAAAAACTTATAAACAATTCTGGAAATTTCTACGGATTTCTGCAAGATCTAAACATTTTAAAAATAAAAATTAATTTATTGAAATAAATAAATTAAAATAATAAAAAAAAAAATTATTTTTAAAATTGGAAGAGAATTGAAAACCAATTTTTGAAAAATTGATAAAATTATAATAAAAAATAAAAAAATAAACAACTTAAAATAAGTTCAAAAAACAAACCAATCAAAAAATTTTAATTTAATTTTACTACAATTTTAAATAAAAAGAGAAAAAACAATTTTCTAAATAACAATTTTTGAAATAAATAAATAAAAGAAAGTATAATTTAAAAAATAAAATTATTTAGTTAATAATTTTCTATAAAAAAACTATTGCCACATTTAAAAACTTTTGAATAAAAACTAATTGATTTAAATAGAAATAAAATATTAAAAAAGACTAATATTATTTTTATTAAAAAACATGAAACAATATATAAAAAAATTACTGCTAATTTTAACTTGGTTTTTTAAGTAAAAATAAATCAAAAATATTTTTTTCTTATTTAGTTCATATTAGTGAATGTTTTACACGACATTTAAATTATATTTTAATTGATAAAAATTAGCGATCTTACCTGTTCTAATCATTAATAAAAAGAAAACCAAAACTAGCAAAATAAATATTTAAAAAAAATTAATTAAAAATATTAAGAAAAAGGTTTTTACTAAAAAGTATTTAAAGATTTAAATTACCATTTATAGACTAAATAATATTTAAAAAAAGACCTTAAGACATTAGATAAATCAAAATAAATAAATAAATAATATTTTTAATAAAAAACCAAACCCAAATCGAATTTTTCAACAAACTTATATCGAGAAAGTAAAGTTTATAACAAATTAAATAAATATTCTTTCAACTAAAATAAATCAACATCTTTAAACAAATACAAAGAATTTATTTTTTAATTGCAAACAAGTTTATTGAAATAAAAACGACATTAAAACATTGGACAAATCAAAATAAAACTCTAATTTTTATATATGAATTTTAAATATATGACTTACCAATAATTTTTAAATAAAAAAAGAAATTTAAAAATTATATAAAGTTTTAAAAAACGTAATCGGCTACAAATACAATTAATTCTTTCAACAAAAATAAATCAAGTTCTTTAAACAAATACAAACATTTATTTTTTAATTGAAAATAAATTTATTGAAATAAAACCAACCTCAAAACATTAGACAAATCAAAATAAAATTCAAATTTAAAAAGAAATAAATTTAAAATTTATAACTTATCAATAATTTGTAAATAAAAAAAAATAAACAATTTATAAAGGCTTAAAAAACATATAATCGGCTACAAATACATGTCTAAATTAAAAAATCTTTAAATTAAAAAAGGATAATAATTTAAACTTTACAAAATATGTCATAAAAAATAATTTTAAAATTAAATAAAAACCAAAATTTAAAATTGAAAACATATTTACTAAATAAATAATTATTGTTCTAATACTTCTTTTAATAAAGAAAAAAAGAATAAGGATAACGATTCAAACTTAAAAAAATAGATCTTAAAAAATAATTTTAAAATTAAATAAAAACCAAGATATAAAATTGAAAACATATTTACTAAATAAATAATTATTTTTCTAATACTTCTTTTAACAAAAAAAAACTTCAAATAATAAAAAAAGATTTAAAATTAAAAACATGTTTCCTAAATAAGTAATTAAAACGCAAAGATATAAAACATATTAAAATAATAAATAATATCAAAATAAATAAAATATAAATTATATAAATAAATATAAATAAATTTAAAAAAAATTAAGTAATAAATCTCAATAACTAACACTTAAAATTAAATTTATATTATATATTTATAAAGAAGAAAATTAAAAACGAATTTAATGAAATAAAAAATATATTTTTTAGCAGTTATACAACTTATGAATTAAATTTAAACATAAATTTCAAAATAAATAAATTTTAATCAAAAAAATTAAGTAATAAATATAAAATTTAATGAAATAAAAAATAAATTAAAAATATAAAAAAATATATATTTTAACATTTATACGAATTATAAATTAAATTCAAAACATTTAATAATATCAAAATAAATAAATTATAGTATAATAAAAAAATAAGAAATATGCAAATTTAATGAATTACAAAATAAGTAAAAAAAATATGAATTAAATTAAAAAAAATTTAACACAAATTTCAAAATAAATAAATCATAATAAAAAAATTAAGTAATAAATCTCAACAATTAACACTTAAAAATAAATTTATATTATATATAACGAAAACAAAATTAAAAATAAAAATTTAATGAAATAAAAAATATATTTTTTAACATTTATACGAATTATAAAATAAATTTATAAAAAAGTAAACATAAATTTCAAAATAAATAAATTATAATAGAAAAAATTAAGTAATAAATATAAAATTTAATGAAATAAAAAATAAAAAAATATATTTTTTAACATTTATATGAATTATGAATTACATTTCAAAAATTTAAACATAAATTTCAAAATAAATAAATTATAATAAAAAAATAAGTAATAAATATACAAATTTAATTAATTAAAAACTAAGTAAAATAAATATATTTTTTAACATTTATACGAATTATGAATTAAATTTAAAAAATTCAAACAAATTTTGAATTAAATAAATTATAATAAAAAAAATTAGGTAGTAAATCTCAATAATTAACAATTAATTTAAAATTTACATTATATACATAAAAAAGAAAATTAAAAACAAATTAAATGAAATAAAAAATAATTAGAAAATATATTTTTTAATATTTATGCGAATAATGAATTAAATTAAAAAACAATTTAAACATAAATTTCAAAATTACAAATTATAAAATATAAGTAATAAATATAAATTAATTTTAAAAAATTACTAATATCAAAATAAATAAATTATAATAAAAAAAATAAGTAATAAATATACAAATTTAATGAATTACAAAATTATGAATTAAATTAAAAAAAAACCATAAATTTCAAAATAAATAAATTATGATCAAAAAAATTTAAGTAATAAATCTCAATAATAAACACATAAAATTAAATTTACATTATATACATAAAAAAAAATAAAATTAAAAACAAATTTAATGAAATAAAAAATAAGTAAAAAATATATGTTTTAACATTTATGCGAATTATGAATTAAATTTAAAAAATTTAAACATAAATTTCAAAATAAATAATTAATAATAAAAAATTAAGTAATAAACATAAAATTTAATTAAATAAAAATAAAATAAAAAAAATATATATAAATATAAATTAATTTTAAAAAATTACTAATATCAAAATAAATAAATTATAATAAAAAAAATAAGTAATAAATATACAAATTTAATGAAATAAAAAATAAATTTAAGAATAAATAAAAAATATATGTTTTAAACATTTATACGAATTATAAATTAAATTTAAAAAATTTAATAATATCAAAATAAATAAATTATAGTATAATAAAAAAGTAATAAATATACAAATTTAATGAATTACAAAATAAGTAAAAAAATATATTTTTTAACATTTATACGAATTATGAATTAAAAATAAAAAAATTTAAACATAAATTTCAAAATAAATAAATTATTATAATAAAAAAAATTAAGTAATAAATCTCAATAATTAACGCTTAAAATTAAATTTATATTATACATATATACAAAAAAAGAAAATTAAAAACAAATTAAATGAAATAAAAAATAATTAAAAAATATATTTTTTAACATTTATGCGAATTATGAATTAAATTTAAAACAATTTAAACATAAATTTCAAAACTACAAATTATAAAAAAATAAGTAATAAATATAAAATTTAATGAAATAAAAAATAAATTAAAAAATAAATGAAGAAATATATTTTTTAACATTTATACGAATTATGAATTAAATATAAAAAATTTAATAATATCAAAATAAATAAATTATAATAAAAAAATTAGAAATAAATATACAAATTTAATGAATTAAAAAATAAGTAAAAAAATATATTCTTTAACATTTATACGAATTATAAATCAAATTTAAAAACTTTAAACATAAATTTCAAAATAAATAAATTATAATAAAAAAAATTAAGTAATAAATCTCAATAATTAACACTTAAAATTAAATTTATATTATATATAACGAAAACAAAATTAAAATTAAATTTAATGAAATAAAAAATATATTTTTTAGCATATATACGAATTATGAAATAAATTTAAAAAATTTAAACATAAATTTCTTAATTAGGTTTGGCTATTAAAGTAAAAATAAAATAATTTTCATATTAAAAATTAATTAAAATTAAGTTTGGCAAAATTTACAATTAAAAAAATAAATTTGAAGTAAACTTATAAAGAGTATAAATGTTAAAAAAATTTACAATTTAAACCAAAAATTTCTGAAAACAAAAGATAAGACAAAAAAAGGAAATTTTTCCTAACATTCTAAAGAAAGAAATCTTGATTAGAAAAGAATCAGAAACTATTTTTTTTAATGATATTCCAAAGATATTTAAATACAAAAACAAGAACTAAAACGAAATCATGTTTAATTTATTAAAAATAAATCTTATAAATTTAATACTGTGTCTGCATATGGCTGAATTAAATGCCAATATGATAAGCCGCAATAATACCTCAGATAATAACTTTCAAAGTAATAACAACAACAACTATAATATTAGTTTAATAAACTATGATAACCACATTGAAATAAAAAATGATTTAAATGAATACAATTTATATACGCAAAGCTCCTTAGAGGAGACTATAGGAGCTGCAAGCTATGACATCGTATCCACCACACCCTATGCCCAACCGGTGTTTACTTGGGACACGGAGGGAAAGCTATTGGAGAACTCATTGGTTAAGCTGAAAGAGGAGAACCAGCAGAATAGCTGTATAATGGATACAATTAAAACAATTTTAATATGGTGGTGCTATAATAATGGCTCCTTAAAGGAAAGCAACACAAGTGTTTGGCCTTTAAGTCAACAATTGGATTTATCCTTTCGTAATATAACCTCAGATGATGAGTTACAGACTGTAAGCGGTTTAACCCGAGAAACAAATACGGAAATCTTGGCATTTTCCGCTGCCTATAATAATTTAACAGCAGCGCCCTATGAAACTTTGGACTTAATGTCTGTTAGCTTGAAGTATTTGTCATTACAGGGTAATCCCTTTGTGGATCTGACACAAAATATTGTCGATCATACGCTGAGTTGTAATCTGGATATTGAAGGTGCCTACAATTTTCAAACTCAAAACAACAATTCAAGAATATTTCCCAAAAGCCAGGAGGGCATTGCCTGGGCCACATTTCCGGTAATGCCGGAACTAATTGAACTGGACATAAGCAATTGTAATATTGAGTTCATAACCAAAAATGCTTTCCGTAATCTAAGTTCTTTGAAAAGCCTATACATGGGCTCTAATAAAATGCTAACCATACCCTCGGATGTGTTTCTACATTTGTCGCAACTGCAAATATTGGATTTATCCTTTACCAATGTCTATGACTCCTTTATGGACCGGCTGATAACCTCACCTACCTTGGAGTCAGTATTAAAGCTAATCTATGGCGTGTCAGTGCAACAAAATGTTTTCAGATATTTGCCTAGTCTCGTCTATTTGGATCTTTCCCATACGAAATTGACGCGCAGCAGTGCTGTGGCCTTTACGTTCTTAGGTCCCGCTCTCAAGTACATGAGTTTATGCTACACTTCGTTTCCGGTATTTGGCAATGGCATGTTTAAGAACACATCTTTAGTGGGCTTGGATATCTCAGGCAATAATTTGGCCGCCTTTAGCATAACCGAAGATGTTTTTGAGAGCATGCCCGGTACCTTAATGTATCTTTATTTTGAGCGGGCCAATCTCAAAGACTTGGCATGGCTTAAGCATTTAACAAACTTACGTTTTCTGGCCTTGGCCGGCAATAACATCAACACCTTAAGCTCAGAACATTTCAAAAACCTTAAACAGTTACAGGCTTTGGATTTATCATCTAATCAGGTGGGCAACTGGTACAGTCAAGTCTTCAAACACAATGATAATCTGCGCATTTTAAGCCTACGCGACAACAATATTAATATTATCACCTCGGAAATGTTAAAGGACTTTAGTCCATTGGTGTATCTAAGCCTGGGTGATAATAATTTCATCTGTGACTGTCTTTTAAGGGACCTGGTGGATATAGCTGCTGTTAATAATCAAAAAGCCATTTGTAAAGGCTCATTGTGGGCCAACTTAAAAGAGATCTTCCACTTAAATATCAGCCATGTTAGCCAGATTTTAGAAAGCTCTCGTTTGTATGTGAATACCAGCCTACATACTTTGGACATACCCTCCGTAATGTGGTCGCAGAATATTAAAAAACTGCGTCGAACTTTTAAACATCTAAGCAAAGCCTATGGCATAAAAGCCAAACCAAAGTTTCGTTTTATTTTGAATGCTTTGCGTAGTTTCGATACAAGCATTGCCTGCACGAATTCCTCCTCTAACGATGACTTTGATGATCGTTTTAATGGCACCCAGTTCAAGCTACAATTGCTAGACTATGAAGAAGAGCGTTATTGGTGTTACAATGAGACCGTACGGCAAAATCTTATACGGCTTAACTGTCAACGTACTTCAATGGTGCAGGATATAGCGCAGGAACTGGATAATCTCACCACTTACGTATGGGCAACCGTCGGCGGTCTTACTACTCTGGTTGTCTTGGGCATACTCATCTACTGGAAACGTTGGCATATCTATTACTACTACTCCTCCCTAAAATCCGCCGCTCTTTTGTCCGCTGTATCCCAGGATCATGTCAACAATCTCAATAGCCTCTATGCCGACAATCCCAATATGATTTACGATATTTTCATCAGCTATTGCCAAAGTGATCGTGACTGGATAGTAAATGAATTGATGCCCAATGCCGAGGAAGCCGGTGATATTTCCATATGCCTACACGAACGTGACTTTCAAGTTGGTGTCACCATTTTGGACAACATTGTTTCGTGCATGGAACGTTCACGTGCCTTAATGCTGATAATATCTTCGAATTTCCTTTTGAGTCACTGGTGCCAGTTCGAAATGCATATGGCCCAACATCGTGTATTCGATCTTAAGCGTGATCATTTAATTTTGGTCTTACTGGAGGATATACCACGCTCTAAGCGGCCGAAAAACTTACAATATCTCATGGAAATCAAAACGTATATTAAATGGCCCGGCGGTAAGGGCAAAAAGAATATACATCCAGAGGAGCGTAAATTATTTTGGAAACGTTTAAAACGTACCCTTAAGAATATTGGTGTAAATCCTGCAGAATCTAGAGCTTAAGTTTTCCATGACTTAGCAAAATAAAATTATTTCTTAAGTAAATGTACCTGATTTATGTTAAACATATTTTCTAAATTTGTATATGATACGATAGTTTGTAAATCTAAGTTAGTAAAACATAATATTTTATATTTAACAAAAGGAGAATGTTTTTTACTTGTTAATTACTTACTTAATTGGGCGTTAACAATCCGATCAACGGATTTCGGCCTGCCTTAACACATCCTTCCAGGCGCCTCTGCTTCTTGCGCGCCTACGCCAGTTGGTCACACCAAGCGATGACAGGGCTTCCTCGATTAGGTCCTTCCAACACAAACAAGGTCGTCCTCTTCGCCGACTTCCGCAGATCCCCGCCTCAAATTATCGTCTCGCCGGAGACGAACGACTGGGCCGAGCCAGCGCAGCCGGGGAATGTTTTTTATTATTTCAAATTGGCGTACCGCTTCTCCGGTTGAGAGCATGTCACTTTCACAGAGCATTTTCACTTTTCATGATTAGCTTTTGGAGTATCGCACGTCTCCAGATGTTTCTTTGAGCGAACATGATTTCTTGAGCTCCTAGGTTTTTCTACGCTTGTGTAATCCTTGTCATACTATTGGCTTTCCTTCTGATTTTATAAGCAATTCACCTTCATTTTCTACATTTAATTTGCTTCAGTATGGATTCGTTTTTGGTTATGTTTCACTATTTCACGGCTGCTTATCCAGACGGCTTCTATCTTAATTGCAACAAGTTCCAATGTAGCCATACTAACGCATGTTACGCAGTTTGTCTCCAATATATTATTCACCACTTCATCGCTTAGCCGTTGAAACCTTGGGAATGTTATCTGCAAAGCCGACAATAACAAAACCTAACAGGTGCTTGCATATTAGCTTCTTAAATAATTTACCCATTGTGACAAGTAGTTAGAAATGACGGCGCGACAGTAGTTCGCCTGACCTTTGGCCAGGTTTCAGTATCATACAAGCATTATGTTCTCTGAGCATTGCAATGCTACTTTGCTTCTTAATTTCCTCGATTTAGTTCGACGAAAAACTTGGCCTAACGACTTTCAACAACTCTTTGGTTGGTCAACTTTACAGTCAGTCAACTGCAGCAGCTGGAAATCTGATGTACAATGACAATATTTATTATTTGGCCCAAAACCAAGCGGAGAAGGCACCGAATACAAAAATCTGTTAAATTAGCATAAGGGTAGCGGGAAAGACACCTTATGAGCTTTCAAACAGAAGTTAGCGAAACACAAATCAAATAGGGCATAATTAGTCACACTATTTACTGTTAATTGAATTGCCTTGAAATTCCAATTATTTTTAGAACACTTGTTTCCGTGCATTTCTACAAAAATTAATAATCCCTTCTATATAATCAAATCAAAAATATAATCCATAATCACAACGCCATCGTTTGCACTTTTTTTTTGCAAAAGTGCGATAGGAATAATAAATTTTGATTATAGATTAGATTTTATTTAATCAAAAATAATAACACTTGAAATTTAATAAAGGAAAAGTAGGAAGAAAAGTGTTCTTAATTCAATAAACTTTGCAGTTTAAAAATTTAATGCAACTTTTGTTCCTATAATTTATGGCTCACTTAAGATTTCCTAAGTCAATAGACGATTTTTTTTTATACAAAAGGCTATAAAAAGGTACGTTCATGGTTAGAAGAACGTCTGAATACATTCAATTAATAAAAACGAAATAATTATTATTATTTATATGTGCGTATATATTTTTTTTAATTTATTTTAAAACATTTCAAATATTTAACAAATTGAAAAATTCATTGTTGTTGTTGTTTACAATACAACTCTGTTTACTGTTATCTTTTTACCATATGTTTCCTTTTTCCACCACCATAATACATATTATGTGTTGCCAACTTTTAGAAAGTATTGTTAATCGCTAAATTGACTGCAAAGTATTTTTAGATTATTTTAAATGTAAAGGGTGTCTCAATAAGACTGTACTTTATGGATTTAATGTCATTGTTTTGTCCAAACGAAAATTTGGCTGCTGTTCGTTCGGATTATTTAAAATGGAGCGCTTTAAGGAAGAACATCGCGTTATAATTATGAAAACTTATCATAATGCGTAAACTTCAAGAAATTTTCTTAAAATATAATTAAGATAATAATTAAGCTTGCTGCTGCAAGCGAGAGATCCATCAAAAAACATCAGTTCAGCACTAAGCAGCCCATGTTGACAAATGACCTTCATCTTCATAGGCTCTAAATTCAGCTGGCCCATGAGCTCAAACCACACACCATGGAAAGCAGCAGCAATTCAATACACATCAATGCCAATTTATCGAAAAAAGTTGTGTTCCACGAAGAAGCGAATTTCCACTTGAATGCCTTAGTGAATACACAAAGTTGTAAAATTTTGGACTCAGAAAATCCTTATGCAATCCATCAACGGATTTTGATCAAGCGGCATGTTTGAGCCTCATTGTTTTGAAAATAAGGCCGTAATTACTGGCATTCATTACAGAAACATGATACCGGAGTTCTTGTAGCCTGGAGAACATGTGGTTTCAGCAAAATGGCATCACCTTTCAACCCGCGAATACAGCAATCGTTTATTGCAGCAACGATTTCTGAAACCAATCAGCTCTAAAAATTCTCATGTCAATTAACCACCAAGATTATGCGATTTATCTTCGAGTATCGTTTTCTTTTAAGTTTTATGATATCTCGGGTTTATATGAATAAGCCACAAACAATTCCAGAACCCAAATCCGATATCCTATGCGTCAATCGGTGGAAAACAGAAATTTCTATGAAAAGCGTAATGACGTGTCATTAGAGCCGTGGCGGCCATTTAATGAATATTTTATAATATATATACCTAATCGGAACATGTCCTCTTTACAACCCAATAAGAAATCCATAAGCGCCTCGTAAAATACGTATGTATTTTATTTTGAAGTGAAAAAGTGCATTCTTACTAAAGCACCCTTTATTTTTTATTGTCTTTTCTTTTTTATTTCACTTTATTTACATTTTTGTTTAAATATCTATAAATACTACAAATATGCTCTTAATTTTAATTTATTTACGATTAACTTTTTATATAGTATTGATTACATACAATATTTTTATTTATAAACTTTTAATAATAAAAACGCCACCTTTTTGCTTTGAAAACCGCTACAAATTAAACGATAATTAAAAATGGTTGGCAATGCCAATTCAATGGACTTTAGTACTTGCAGCGATCGTCTATTATTCTTTTTTTCCTATTCAGTCAGTTGGATTAATTAAGCAGAAAGGTAGTTTTTTTATTAATTTCAATAAAAAGTCTTTTTATAAACTAATAAATCTTTGGAGATTATAATTAATTAATTTCTACAATTGCAGTTTGCTTAGTTGTGCCAATTTAGGATTTTGCTTTAAGTGTAACTAATAACAGCAACAACAATATGTTCAGCACCAATAGCGCTCGTACCTTATTACGTTCTAATATCGTGAGTTAAAGAAAATTGTGTGTTTTTTAACAGCATGTGTATAGATTATTAATTAATTTATTTATTTACAACAATATGCCACAAAACAATATAGCTTCACCGCTGTAAGAGCACTTTGGTGGTGGCCGAACATAATAATGAGGTTTTGAATCCTGTTACTTTGAATACAATTGCTGCTGCTAAAAAGATCGGTGGTGACGTCACAGTCTTGGTAGCAGGCACTAAATGCGGACCCGTAAGTTTGCATAATCATACGATTTATTTGTTGTTTGTGTAAATGGTTTATTTTCTTTCGTAGGCTTCGGAAGCTGTTGCCAAAGTAGAGGGTGTCTCCAAAGTGTTGGTAGCTGAAAATGAAGCCTTTAAAGGTTTCACTGCTGAATCCTTGACTCCCTTGGTATTGGCTACACAAAATCAATTCAAGTTCACACACATTTTGGCTGGTGCTACTGCATTTGGCAAGAATGTTTTGCCGCGTGTGGCTGCCAAATTGGATGTCTCACCCATTTCGGAAATCATTGATATCAAGAGTGAGGATACCTTTGTGCGTACCATTTATGCCGGTAATGCTATTTTGACGTTGAAATCCAAGGATCCCGTTAAGGTAATTACTGTGCGTGGCACTAATTTTGCTCCCGCTGCTGCTACTGGCGGCAGCGGTGCTGTAGAACAGGCACCAGCTGGTGATTATGCCCAAAATCTTACCGAATTCGTTAGCCAAGAATTGACCAAATCCGATCGCCCTGAATTGACCAGTGCCAAGGTTATTATCTCTGGTGGTCGTGGCTTAAAGTCTGGCGACAACTTTAAAATGTTATACGATTTGGCTGATAAATTTGGTGCCGCTGTAGGTGCTTCTCGTGCTGCTGTTGATGCCGGTTATGTACCCAATGACTTGCAAATCGGCCAGACCGGTAAAATTGTTGCCCCCGATCTATATGTAGCCGTTGGTATTTCTGGTGCCATTCAACATTTGGCTGGCATGAAGGACTCCAAAACTATTGTAGCCATTAACAAGGACCCTGAGGCTCCCATCTTCCAAGTGGCCGATATTGGTTTAGTGGCTGACTTATTCAAGGCTGTGCCCGAATTGACTGGCAAATTGTAAATTTTCTAACCTTATCCCTCCCTTCTGTGCCTGTTCAATTATAAGCATTAAAGTGTAATCAAGTGAAATTTGTAAATTATCATCGTTTTTAAGAATTCACTCCTTGTGTTTTGTATAAGGAGGAGTATAATCGGTAAACCAAACAAACTCTAGTGCATTTATTAACGAATTATATTAGTTAAATATTAAGTATAACAAATGTTTACAATTTCTTTTCTTTTTTACATTCTTTTTTCTATTTTATATCTGCTTTATACAGTGTAAAGAAGTGTGAATATATTTTTCTAACGAAATTTTCCAAATCAGTTTATGCGTTTGTCTACGTTTGATCATCTTATTCAATTATAATGTTTTTTTCTTTTCGTTGTTATTGTTTTCTATTAATTCTTATCATTTAATTTACTTTGTTGATTAGTTACGCAAGCCTCTTAAACGTTTTGTTAAAGATTTTGTAGGCAAAGTTGCCAAGAGTTTGGAGATCTTCTCTTCGTAATAACTTTGTTACGTCACGCGCTGCTCTGTTCTCCTCTAGGGCATTTTATGCGCCTGTGATCCTTGTGTATTGTTTTCTAAGGATGCATGGGCGAGTTCGTTTGTTGGTTTTTGTAACTGCTCACTTACTAAGTCATTTACGCTTAAGAATCTCATTTTTAAGAGAGTGTGACGCGTAATCAGTGGTCATTGGAAATATATCTACTTCACGTCATCATGTCGCGCGCTTCTCTGGACTCCTCTAGGTCGTTTTATGCGCCTGTAATCCTTATGTTCGCATTGTAAAAAAGCATGATCGAGTTTATTTGTTGGTTTTTGTAGCGGCTCACCTACTAAGTGATTTGTGTTTAAGAATTTCATTTCAATGGCCAGTGACGCGCAATAAGTGACCATTTGGTGATAGGTGAGGTTTTGAATCCTTGAAACACGGGTCTATTATATTAGTTTTACTGTACAGGTTCAAGTTCAAGATTTTTCACATTCGGTTTAGTGCAGCACACGATATGCGTGACTCTCGAATTCTCTTATCCTAAGGTCTTTAGTTGGTAACACAGCCCTGCATGGGTTTTGCAAATAAGATTGCTCCAGGTGTTTCCGAAGGCATTTTGTGCATAAACCCACTACTACTTTAAGGGTGCATGCAAACAATTTGGCTTTTCAATTGTCAATTTCTGACAATAGCGATGGTTCTAGCACGTCAATGTTTAGATCTACAATGTTTCAAAAATGGCCAAAAACGCTATTTTTAGGGGTTTCAACCCCCTTTTTCTCGAAAACCTGACGATGGAAAGTTTATGAAACCAGATTCGTGTTCAGCGCGCAGAATGCCTTCCAAAACACCTGGAGCCATCTTATTTGCACAAAAAAGTCAAAATTTGCAGGGCTGTGTAATTAATTGGTGTTTATCCGCAAAACCTTCGCTGTTTATGAAATCCTCGTTGGTGACATTGCGAAACGTTTGCCTAGAAAATTATATGAAAAAGGCACAGTTTTCGTTGTGATGTTTCGCGTTTAGCTGGTCAAAACTGCTTTTTAAGGATTCGCTAACTAGGTCTCGTAAAACTATTCTATAAAAATATTTTATAAAGTTGTTTGCTTCTCAAACAATCTGGCAATATCTTTACTTAAATTTAAAAAAAATTGCGGCATACCTTAAGGCTGTAGAAAAAATTTCGCGGTAAACGTTAGGAAATTTAAAAGGAAAAAAACGTTTTCAATGGTAGTGTACTAAACAATAACGTGAATAAAATGTAAAGCTGGCCAAATTTTAATCCCAAACGGATCTAAATAGTCAACCAAAGCATTTGATACACTTCGTCCAGCACGGAAGTCCTCTGCACTATTCAAAAATACCTGGATTTTTCTTTAGCTTAACACTATAAGCAGCGATGGAATGGATGCTCACAAAACAGTGTTCAAATCTAAATAGGTCGTTGCGGTCGATAGGCTGGTAGTGCAGCTGATGTATCTAACTTCGAAATTGACGAGAACACACAAAGTTGTTCATGGAAAGTGGCAAGACTGTTCCACACACGGCACTGTCAATTGAGCCTTGAAATCATTGAAGCTTACGAGAAGTGAAAATTGTGAAATAATTTCGTTTTGGCTCATTGTTCCTAATTGAAACCACAGGACATGAGTGATGAAGTCACTCAACCTAACCGAAACTATGTAGTATGCCTTGAAATCCACATGTTATCCAAAAGATGGTAAAGTGTATAACTAAAGCTGGCTGATACCAAAAAGATGCTTCAATAATTAAATATTCAAAAACTTGCAAGAGTAGATGGGTAAGTTGAAGAGGCGGAACTCAATCATAGGGATCAAAGTCTCATACCTATAAGCATACTATACACCTAACCTATCAAGTTGACTTTGCAGTGCACTTACTAAATGGTGTTACCAACCATACATCCTGGAGCCAACCATACAGTTTACGAGTTTTATGTCTGGTATAGAATTTTCTATAAAATATTGGGATCTTAAGGTTACGAAAACTATGCATTGTTCTAACAAGTATTCCATAGTAGCAGTCTTTATTCAGTCTTAGGTTAGGTTAGGTTAGAGGACGAGTACTTGTCAATTAAGACAAGCACAGTACCCGGAGGTCGAATTGACCCATTGTACAACGTCCTAGTTTCTCACACCACTTATGCTGTGTGTGTTAACTTTATACATGAGTGGTGGGTCCTACAGTTTAAAGTCGACTACGAACGACAGATTTTTGAGAAACTTTTTCATGGCAATTTTATTTACTCTCAGAGTTTTTGCCAGAAATCTGCTGAGAGGAAGTCGCCGAAGAAAATACTTCTTGTATTTTGTCTTGATGTCTGGCTTGCGCCTCGAACCCTGGCTTTACGTCTGAGAAGCCAACACACTACCTACTAGACTACGGCGACTTCTAAAGTCTTAAAATACTCATGGTTTCCTCTGAACGGAATCGCTTCAGAATATCTTTGCAATTCTTCTCGTTGTGTCCTTGACATAACGCTTCCCCTTACTTTTTTCAACTTGGTCTTCAATGCAGTTAAAGGTATTAGGTTATCCAAGTAACGCCCTCTTACATTCTAGTAAAGCCATTTATTCCATATCCCTGGATGATATTATCCTAAACGTCATTTGACTGTCAGTGAAGATATTTAAATTTTTTTAATTCAAGTATCACTTGCCCAGGTCATACATTCCCTGATTGTATGTATCGTAGCTTAAAAAACCGTATTATGGTCCGGTAGCATAGTTTGGTTTCTTGTTCTTCTATATAGAGATTCAGTTCCCATTCCATCTCCATGTTTAGAATGCTTTCGTTTAGCAACAAGTTCCCATTAGCATTTAAACCATGGATTCATTTCACTAAGAAGGAAAGAAAGCCGGTAACTTATTGAGTTATACAGTCAATATTTAATTCAATCGTTAATTTGTTTTGTTTGTTCTTATATATCTCCGTTTAGGTTCCCTAAGATCAATAATCTCATAATCTTTGTATTATAGACGTATTAATTAAATTTAAGCAACAGTTTCTTTTAATAATTAAAATAAATAGAAAATTACCATTTGGTTCCAGTAGGTACCAGTTGAATTTGACAGCATATTTCAAAACTAACCAAATAATCAATTCGTTTTTTAGTTTTAGTTTCATAAAGAATTTAAAACTTGTTTTCTATTGTTTTTTGTTATTTTTTTCAATTCAACACACACTTATGGTGTTAAAACTGTGTGGAAATTTTTTCTCAAAATATTTAAAATAAAAAAATCCAAAAATAAATTAAATACTATACATACATACAATGTTTCAAAGCGTACAAAACAAAAAAAAAAATATTGAAAAAAAAAATTATACTTCCCGCTAAAAATCATGTCTGGCGGTAGTAAATCAAAATTAAAGCCTTTACAATAAACTACCAGTAGATACGTAGTCATAAAGATAATATCACCGTTAATAAAGATAAAAAAGGAGATAATCATTGCACAGCATTTTTTCTAAATTTTTTTTCCGTTACAATAAACCGTTAAATAACTTGCTGATAACTTTACATGTATTTGTTTTGTTTTGTTTTTGTTTACATTTGTTTTGTTTTTTCTCTTCCTTTACATTAAGTTACAGTTACCTAATCAATTGTGACGGGAAAACGACAGATATTTTGTATACAAAACAAAATGTACGTAAAAATGTTTGAAAAACATTAAAATTTTTACTCATATTGTTTACATACATACATACATAATTGGCCATTACAACTCTTCAGTCAGGAATACGGCATAGCTTCTCACACCACTCATGTGGTGTGTGTTAATTTTATACGTGAGTGGCGGGACCTACAGTTTAACGTCGACTACGAACGACAGATTTTTGAGAAACTTTTTCATGGCAATTTTATTTACTCTGAGTTTTTTTTTGCCAGACATCTGCTGAGAGGAAATCGCCGAAGAAATATTTTTTTCATATTTCGTTTTGATGCCTGACCTGGGATATAAACCGGCTTTACGTCTAATAAGACAACACACTACCTATTAGACTACGGCGACTGCTTACGGCTTACAAACCGTTAAAATTGAAACGATGTTTGATTGGATGACAGTGATCTTGTACACATGATCAGAAGATCGAAATCGCAATACGGCGAAAAAATAATGACCGGTATAACCAGCGATTGCCTATGAGGTGGGGTTAGTTTCACCAGTTTTATGGAGCTTGGATAAACATCCACACATGTGGATATAATTGATCATTACAACCCTTCAGTCAGGATTACGACCTAGCTTCTCATACCACTTATCTTGTGTGTGTTAGTTTTATATAGGAGTGGCGGGACCTACAGTTGAAAGTAAACTCTGAATGACATATTTAGAGTATCTTTTCATGACAATTTTATTTACTCTCGTAGTTTTTGCCAGAAATCTGCTGTGTGGAAGTCATCGAAGAAATATTTTTTTCAAATTTTGTTTTGTTCAAGATGTTTGACCTCTCGTCTCATGAGCCAACACACCACCTGCTAGACTATGGTGACTTCATAAAATCATGATAAAATTTCCTGAGGCCAGCAGCATGCAGACGATATACATCGTCCTGATGGCAAGAGACAAATTTGAAGAACCTCTTTTCATACTTTTCATAATCTTTCTTTTATTAGACCAACGAACTTTGGTCCAAAGTGTTGTCTAGCGAAGTTGAATTTTTGGTCATGTTTTGCTAGCTAGGAGAGGTAAGGTTTCTTCAGCAAGACTACCTTGAAAATGTAGACGAGATGATTCAGCTCAAAAACCAGAATGTGTAATCCCCATAGCCCTCTTCAGAATCAACCCTTACCACTGTCCTTTAGACAGTCCATATCATGGAAAAAACATGCATAAAAGCGTCTTGTATATAAGCCCCCGGTAAGTGAATTCTTTAGTAACGCAGAAACAGTTTAATTTGTTACGTTTTCATAGCTTTTTCTTTTTTTTCCTTTACATTTTCATTACAATTAATTTTAAAAGAGTTTAAGAAGACAGTGCCCCTATTATTTCTTCCGACAGTGTAAGTGATTCACTTATAAACTCACTAATTACGTGAACAATGCTCATCCCTGCTAAACGATTTAAATACTTTTATTGACTTGTGTATGTGTATATGTATGAGAAAGAGAGAGAGAGAGAGAGTGAATGAATAAGAGTGTATTTGTTTTAGGAAGCTCTATTTAAAATTGAATAAATTTTTGAATGAGTAGCCTCGTTTAGTAATTGATTAAATAAATACAATACAAACCAGAAAAAAAAATAAATAACGGGACTATTAAACTTTAATGACACAGTAACAGTAGCCTGTCTCAAAACAAAACACAAACACAAAAAACAAAACACAGATGTTTCCGTAAAAAAAAATCATGTAAATGTATGAGTGTGTTTATCCTTCTTCTTCTTCATTTTTAATGTCCACCATACATGTTACTGATAAGAGACGACGTTGACTTGTTTTGTCTTGTGATGACTAGTTTTTTTTTAAATTTTCGTCTTTATTTTTCTTTTCTTCTAATCAATCTAACCATAAATCAAAGAGTCCGCAGAAGAAAAAACCGCAAACAAAGTATTTACAAATACATAAGTATGTATGGCTTTACATACGTACATACTATGCACGATTAGATTTAATTGTGAATTTTAATTACAAAGAGAGCCAGTCTTCCTTATTTGTTTGTTTTTGTTTTATGTGTCGTATAATTGTTTTTGTTTATGGTCGCTCTTTAAACAGCTCTAGAGGAGGGTGCGTTTACTGTTATTTATTATTTAATGTTTGTTTGTTAGTGTTGCTCAATAATAAATCTCCTCGTGTTCGATATTGTAAGTCATTGTTTTTGTTTTCTGTCATATACAATAATTTTATAATTTTATTTCACTTGTTTTTGCTTGGTTTTTTTTCTTTCATTTTTGCACATGTTAATTGAAAGTAAATTTTATAAACATTTTTTCGTTGTTATTCCTATAATTATTGTTTTTTTTAAACGTTTTTTTTAGGTGTTTCAAATTGAGGAAATTTTTAATAAAAATCGGTTTAAGTAGTGCTTGTGCCACTTTGTATTTTTGCTAAAATCGAGCCACTATAAATTACGTCAAAACAAATACATACATACATACATATGTATGTGTGGATTATGTGCTTGTAATGAATAATTGAGCTTAAAGGTATTACCAATAAACCTATAAAATGTTTGCTGCGAACTCTAGTCGATATTGTGCTACCCTTACTTACTTACTTAATTGGCCATTAACAACCCGTTTAACGGATTTCGACCTGCCGCAACACATCCTTCCAGGCGCCTCTGCTTCTTGCGCGTCTACGCCAGGGCTTCCTCGATTTGGTCCTTCCAACGGATACAAGGTCGTCCTCTTCGCCGACTTCCGCAGATTCCCGCATCAAATATCCGTCTCGCCGGAGCATCCTCCTCCATTCGAACGACATGGCCGAGCCAGCGCAGCCGCTGGATGTTAAAACGCTGCACAACGTCCATGTCGTTGAGAAGCTCATACAGCTCACTGTTGGATCAGATGCGGAAATCATCGCCAACTCGCACTGGAACGAAGATCTTGCGTAGTACTTTTCTCTCGAATACTCTCAAGGCTGCTGCATCAGTGCTTAATAGGGTCCATGCCTCTGCGCCATAAAGAAGCACGGGTAGGATGAGTGTCTTGTAGAGCGTTAGTTTTGTCGTACGAGAGAGGTCTCTGCTACTCAATTGCCTATTGAGACCATAGTAGCACCTGTTGGCAAGAGTGATCCTGCGCTTGATCTCCAGACTGACATCATTTTTGGTGGTAACGGCGGAGCCAAGATAAATAAATTCCTTGACTGTATCAAAAGTATTGTTATCGGCCATAATCTGAGAATCACTACGCCGCACGTCTCTACTTGTCGATAGAATATACTTTGTTTTGCCCTCATTTACTGCCAGACCCATCTTCGTAGACTCCCGTTCAATAGCACTAAAGGCAGCAGTAACATCTCGCTTCGTACGCCCTATGATGTCAATGTCGTCAGAGTACGCAAGTAACTGGACACTTTTTTGGAAAATAGTGCCACTGCGATGCACTCCCGCCTTTCGCAGAACACTCTCCATGACGAAGTTGAAGAGGTCGCATGATAAGGGGTAGCCTTGTCTGAAACCTCGCACGGTATCAAAAGATTCGGAGAATTGTGTTACACTATGAATTTGAATAAGCAAGCGTTAGTGATTTAAAGCATGAAAGAGTTGCTTTTTGTTTAAAATGTCATCAAAATAATAAAAACTGTCAAACATTTTCAAGAAACCATTTGAAGTTAACTCTTTAAAGCTGGATAGGTTAGGTTAGGTTAGCTGGTTGCTTGCCGTTCAAAGATAAGTTCACTCGGTGGCCTATTGTGTCCCCCAGTGGGAGATAAACTCCCTTGTCACGACTACTAGTCGCCGTAGTCTAGTAGGTCGTGTGTTGGCTTGTTAGACGTAAAGCCAGGATTCGAGCCCCAGGCCAGACATCAAGATAAAATACAAAAAAAGTATTTCTTAGGCGACTTCCTCTCAGCAGATTTCTGGCAAAAACTCTGAGAGTAAATAAAATTGCCATGAAAAAAGTTTCTCAAAAATCTGTCGTTTGGAGTCGACTTTAAACTGTAGGTCCCACCATTCATGTATAAAAATTAACACACACAACATACGTGGTGTGAGAAACTAAAACGTTGTGCAATGGGTCAATTCAACCTCCGAGTACTGTACTTGCCTTAATTGACAAGTGCACGTCCTCTAACCTAACCTAACCTAGCGGTTTTATCAACCCCAAAATCCGGATAAAACCAGCCACCAAATTACCAAATCTGCAAGCGTTCTATCACCCAAAAACCGAAAACGTCTGTTCGGAAGTGTAGGGCACTCACTGCAAAAGTGTTGCACGGATTCCATTTCCTATACATCATGTCAGCATATGCAGTAATCACGGTGGGGCAGACCGTTAGAATTTCTGTTAGAATACAAACCGTTCGCTTGTCGAACTGTGATAGTAATATGTGATATGTCACACTTGTTTCTACATTGTGGCAGGTCAACAAAAACCCCAAAAAGTTTGTATAAAAAGCATGTATAAAGTATAAATTTCCTTGCATTGATTTATTAAATCGAGCTCTTAAAGATAAGCGTTTGTTCCTCAGTGCCAATTGCCCAGCATTTTTCTACTGTCTGTTGCATTAACTTGGAAAACTTTTAAGGTTTCGGTAAACATTTCATTTTACACACTTATTGCTTTGTAAATATGTCTGGCTGTGTTTTGTTCTTATTGAATATATAGAAAATAAGATAATTTAACCTATGACCTTTGACCTCTTTAAGTAAATAGGAATGTTAATAGAATCCTAACAGAGGAATAAGCATCATTTGCTTTAAAATTTAATTTACCTGTTCAGTACCTTCCCTTTGTTCTCTTGCCGCAATTTATACCTGTTCTAGAAGAAAGAATTCTTTTAAAAGTGAGGTTAAAAACATAATAATATTTTAATCTTTTAGTGTGCATTATAAAGGCCGTGTATTTATGTTTACTGGGTATCTGGGAATCTTTAGAGGAAAACAAATAATTCCATTTACAATTGATTGATAACAAAACCGCGATATCAATCGTTCATAAGTAAAGTAGGGTATAAAGAAAACGAAAAATAAAAGAAAATAATAAAAAAAATTAAAATACAAAAGCAAAAATATAATCCAAAACCAAAACCAAAACAAAAACAAAAAATCAAAATCGAAAACCCAACTGTTTTAGTTGTATGACGATCTGAAAAATCTTTTAAATGATGCAGTAACTTTTCAAACTTCTATATGAACGGTTGGCTCAAACGGTTGACTAAACGGGCTTAATAAATAACGAAAAATAATTTAAAAAAAAAAGAAAAAGAAAGTTAAACGTTTAAAAGAAAATTCATTTCAAAAATTAAGTAATAAAAGTTGTAAAACCATCTAGGAGAAGAAAAAAACAAAAAAAAATGAATAAAAAAATACGCGTTTGTGTTATAGGCGCTGGCACAGCCGGTTTGTCAGCTGTAAAAAATTCTTTAGACCATCATTTGGAAGTGGTTTGCTATGAAAGAAACGAAAATGTCGGTGGCACTTGGATATATGAAAACACCGATATTACAATACAAACCGATGAGGAGGTACACAGCAGTATGTATCAGGGCCTAAGAACAAATTTACCCAAAGAGGTTATGGGTTTTCCTGATTTTCCCTATCCGGATAAATTTCATTTGTCCTTTGTTACCTCCGAAGAAGTTTTGGAATATTTAAACATGTATGCTGATCATTTTAAACTAAGAAATCACATTCAATTCGAACATGAAGTGTTACGTGTTAAGCCTCGTCTTAATAGGGATTGGGAGGCAAGTACATGTGTTTTGTTGTGTAGATGATGCAATTTTATTTGCAGTTTTCTTAAAGTTAAAAAAAATTTGTTTTTTCTCTATGAATTGTGCAGGTACATGTCTTAAATCACAAAACTGGCCAATTGAATGTAGAAATCTTTGATAGGATTTTTGTTTGCAATGGCCATTACACAAAACCCCAGTACCCATGTATTGCCGGCATGGAAGAGTACCAGGGCCTACAAATGCACAGTCATCTTTATCGTTCAGCGGAAATGTTTAGGGGTAAGTGGAATTTAGTTCAATTGAATAAAATTCTAATAATAAAATAAAATAATTTTCAAATAAAAAATTTTTTTTTTAAATTAATTTAAAATAAAAAAAAATTTAGATCATAAAAATTTTTTACATAAAAGAAATTTTTACATAATAAAAAATAAAAATTTTTTTAAAATATTTATTTTTTTATTTTTAAATTAAAAATTAACATATATAAAAAAAATTAATAATTATTTTTATTTACATAAAATTTTTTTTATAATTTGAAACATCTAAAAAACGTTTAAAAAAACAATAATTATAGGAATAACAGCAAAATAATGTTTAATGTTTCAATTAACATGTGCAAAAATGAAAAAAAACAAGCAAAAACAAGTGAAAGAAAATTATAAAACGATTGTATATACATTTTACATTAATAATGATTTTTATTTACATAAAAATTTTTTTTTACATAATAAAAATAAAATAAAATAATAAAAAAAAAATTTACACAATAAAAAATTGTTTACATAATAAAAAAATAATAAAAAAAATTTTACAATATTATTTTACATAATACAATACATATTTTTTTACATAATTATTTACATAATAAAAAATTTTTTACGCAATAAAATTATTATTATTTTTGAATTAAAAAATAACAGAAAAATGATTGCATATTTAAATGTTTTGAATTTTTATTATTTAGTTATTTATTTTTAATATTTTATTTATGTATTTAATTTATAATATACATATATCATATTTTATAATATATTTAAACTTTTAATTAAAAAATTAATATTAAATAATAAAAATAAGAAAAAATAAAATCATTAAATTTTTATATTTTATATTTAATAAAAGGAAATTGAAGAATGAAATTAAAATAAAATATAAAAAGTATTAATTTTAACATTACATTTACATTAATAGTAATGTAAAGCAAAAAATTATTTTAAAATTATATTTTTTAATTTTATTACTTATTTTTTATTTTATTTTAATATTTGAAATAATAAAAATTAAAAAAATTAAAGTTATTAATTTTTTATATTTTTTTTGTTTTAACACAAAGAAATTGAAGAATGCAATTAAAATAAAATAAAATATTAATGTAAACATTACATTTACATTAATAATAATGTAAAGCTAAAACAATTATTTAATTTTTTTTACTTTTATTACTTATTTTTTATTTTGTTTTAATATTTGAAAAAACAGATATTAAAAAAAATTAAAGTCATTAATTTTTTATATAAGAAGAAATTGAAGAATGAAATTAAAATAAAATATGAAAATTATTAATTTAAATATTACATTTACATTAATGGTTATATAAAGATAAAAAATTATTTAATTTTATTTTTATTTCTTATTTTTTATTTTATTTTAATATTTGATAAAAAATTAGTCATTAAATTTTTATAATTTATTTTTAATACGAAGAAATTAAAGAATGAAATTAAAATAAAATATAAAAAATATTAATTTAAATATTACATTTACATTAATGGTTATATAAAGCCAAAAAATTATTTAATTTTTTTAATTTTTATTATTTATTAAAAATAATTTTTATTATTTGAGCCGCTCAGTGCATATAAATTAAAATATATATTGTAGAACACATAAAAACATATATAGCTCTCATCTAATGGTATATAAAATTAATAAGAAAGATTAGCCAAAAAAATAATGCCAGTAATGTTATAAATTTCATGTGACTGGTGGAGTTAATCGATTTGGCAACTGAAAAAAGTAAACAAATTAAATTTATTAAGTTTTTTATTACAGAAAAAGTTAGTTATTATACATTTTTATTACAAATTTTCCATAAAAGTGAGTGTTTACAGTGATGTTATAATATATTATTTGTGATTAATTTGTCAGCAGTATAATTAATGTCTTCTTCATCAGATGTATGTTAGGACTCATCATTTTGATTTGTTCTTAAAGTAACTATGATTACCAGGAGGAATGAATTTGAGCAGATCCATCAGGTCTCTACTTTTTTCCCTTGTCACAGTTCTGCGTTTAGGATATAATAAAGGCTAATCTACATTTTTTTGTTAAATTAAAAATCTTCATTATAGTTATATTTGAATTGTATGAGATGAGGTTTTGACCTTCCTAACTATATGCAGCTTATTTTAAGCCAATTAACCTGTATGTAACGGTTGCTTTTCTTAAGGTTAAATGGTGTTTTCTTTTTGCACCAAGAGCCTTTTTGATTATATTGTAGCAATCATCTGGGGAATAAATGTTTTGAATTTTTTTTGCATGTGACTCAATAATGGCAAAATCTGAGTTACCAAAAATTCCATTTCAATTGACTCAGCACTTATTTCCGTACTTTGACAAGTTTCAATAAACTTAAGACAGTTTTTTTGATAACTGTTATCATTCAATAGTTGCTAGTGGTCATTTGAATTGCGTTATTTAAACGATTTACTTAAGAGTATGGAGTTAATCAAAATGTCTTCTGAAATAAATTACTTATTGTTCAATGGCCCAAAAATTTTGTCGTTTAATGGTATTAATCTTTACTATTCAGGAAAGTTATAATAAATATAAAAAGTTATGACTATCCCAAGTGCTTTGACACTTAAATTTAAGATTTTTCAAAAAGTGGAGTTAATCACTTTGTGCACTGAACGGCTCATTTATTAAAAATAAGTAATAAATATAAAAAAAAATTTAAGTTAATAAATTTTTATATTTTATTTTTAATACAAAGAAATTGAAGAATAGAATTAAAATAAAATATAAAAAATATTATTTTATTTATTAACAATAATGTAAAGCAAAAAAAAATTTTTTTTAATATTTTTTATTTTTATTATTTCTTTTTTATTTTGTTTTAATAATTACACTAAAAACACTATATCTTTTTTATAAAATAAATAATAAAATTTTAATTTTATTAGATTAATTTTAAAAATTAAAAAGTAATTGAAAATGATTAAAAATTTTAATTTTCTTTTTTAAAATATTAAAATTTAATTTTTGTAATTGTCGTTTTTTATTTCTTTTTATTAAAAATAATATAAACAATACAAAAATTTAAAAAAAGAGCCAAAATATGATTTTAAAAACATACAAAATTTATTTTTTTTAAATATTAAAATTTATTTTTTTTTAATTTTCTTTTTTAATTTAATTTTGAACATAATTTTTTTGACTTAGTATCACTGACTTTGAAATAAAAAATAATCAAACGATTGTTTTCAAATCGAATCATAGAATTGTTACGAATTAATTTTTTAATCAACAGTAATATAAAGCTAAAAATGTATTTTAAAATTAAGTTTTTTTCATTTAATTTTATTATTAATTTATTGTTTTTGTGTTAATGTTTTAAAAATTAAAAAGTAATTTAAAATAACTTAAAAAATTATTTTTTTTTTAAATACTAAAATTTAATTTTTGTAAATTGATAAAATGATTTTAAAAACATTTTTTAATTTTTATAATTAATTTTTTTTATTTATGTAGTTAAAAAAAATAAAAAAAAATATTTAAAAAAATGTTTTTTAAAGAATAATTAATGTTTTAACATTTATTTTTATTAATTTAATTTTTTTAATTAATTTTGAATATAATTTTTTTCTTTTCCTTAGTATCACTGACTTTGAAATAAAAAATAATCAATCAAAGGATTGTTTTTAAATCGAATCATAGAATTGTAACAATTTTAGATTGTAAATATTTTTGTTGTTTTCAATAATAGTTTATGTTTTCTTTTGTTGTTTATAAATTTATTACTTTGTTTTTAATGGTTTTTGACGTCACCATAAAGAGGCTTCTAAGAAATATGTATGCTAAGTCAAGATGATAACGTAAAGGCTAGCAACAGACCAGCGTAGTTTGTAAAAATGATTTAAGAAATCCAAGAGGCATATTAAAATCAAAGTTTTTTTAAGAATTAAATAGAAAAAGAACACACCCCTTTTTGTTAAACTGTTTGAAAACAATAGATTTTTAAAACATTTACTTGTAATTTCAAGTCTAACTTAAGCAGCATAGCAACTAATCTATGGAGTAAATGCTAGCTATCGTTTTGAAAGCTAAGCTCAAAAGTCATCAAACGTATTAATTATCAAATTATTGATGTCGTCACCTTGTCTAACACAGAATCGTTTATTTTTTAAATAAAATTTATTTCACTTGCCCTCAATTATAAGCAATTGTTGCTAATTCCTTCCGCACCATATTTTGACAAAACATATCAGCCTTAGCCTATCTATCTGTTCATATGGCTATAAAGGAAAATTTTTTGGCTTTTTATTAGAGGCCATAAAATCATAATTTTTTTTATGCTAAATTTACTCGCAAACTGACGCTTCTTAGACTGTGAGTAAATCAATGGGCTTAAGTCCATGCTCATTAAATGATAAGCAACGTAATACGCTAATTTGTCTAGCGTGCTTTTTTATTGAAAACAATTGTCTATGATAAGAAGGAATATGAAAAACGTATGTTTTAAAAGTAAATACCGCTTACGATTCGGCAGTCAGGTATTTTGTTTTTTCTGTTAAAATGATTAGCAATCAGAAATAGGAAATAAATTTTTTCTAAGTTCCATAAATTGCGATAAGCAAAGTCAAAATTTTAGATATGCCTGAACGTTTTATTCAATTATTAATATGTGGATTAGAAATTATTTTAAAATATCAACTATTAAGTGCATTACCAATCTTAATTACTAAACAGCTTGAGATTAAACTCTTAAGTGCTTTTTTTTTGGAATTTCGAAAATATACCAGTATGTCCCTCTACGTTATTTTTTAACTTAAAATGTATTCCAATACGATTAAAAATACTCCTGGAACAACAATTTAATTGGTTTTTAGAATTTCGAAATTAAGTTCGAATTTTCGAAAATATACCAGAATATCCCTCTACGTTATTTTTAAATTAAAATGTATTCCCATACGATTAAAAATACTCCTGGAACAACAATTTTATTGGTTTTTAGAATTTCGAAATTAAGTTCGAATTTTCGAACATATAACAAAATATCCCTCTACGTTATTTATAAATTAAAATATATTCCCATACGATTAAAAATGCTCCTGGAACAACAATTTAATTAGTTTTTAGAATTTGGAAATTAAGTTCGAATTTTCGAAAATATACCAGAATATCCCTCTACGTTATTTTTAAATTAAAATGTATTCCCATACTATTAAAAATAGTCCTGGAACAACAATTTAATTGGTTTTTAGAATTTCGAAATTAAGTTCGAATTTTCGAACATATAACAAAATATCCCTCTACGTTATTTATAAACTAAAATGTATTCCCATACGATTAAAAATACTTCTGGAACAATTTAATTGGTTTTTAGAATTTCGAAATTAAGTTCGAATTTTGGAAAATGTACCAGAACAGCTCTTTAAGTGTATTTGAATTGAAATATATTCCCATACGATTAAAAATACTCCTGGAACAACAATTTAATTGGTTTTTTGGAATTTCGAAGTTAAGTTCGAAGCTTCAAAAATATACCGGAATAGCTCTCTAGGTTTTTTTAAATTAAAATGTATTCCCATACGATTAAAAATACTCCTAGAACAACAATTTAATTGGTTTTTAGAATTTCGAAATTAAGTTCGAATTTTCGAATATATACCAGAACAGCTCTTTAAGTGTATTTGAATTGAAATATATTCCAATAAGATTAAAAATACTTCTGGAACAACAATTTAATTGGTTTTTAGAATTTCTAAGTTAAGTTCGAAGCTTCGAAAATATACTGGAATAGCTCTCTAGGTTCTTTAAATTAAATTGCATTCCAATACGATTAAAAATACTCCTGGAACAACAATTTAATTGGTTTTTAGAATTTCGAAAATAAGTTCGAATTTTCGAAAATATAACAGAATATCCTCTACGTTATTTTTAAATTAAAATGCATTCCCATACGATTAAAAATACTCCTGGAACAACAATTTAATTGGCTTTTAGAATTTCGAAGTTAAGTTCGAAGGTTCGAAAATGTACCGGAACAGGTCTCTAGGTTTTTTCAAGTTAAAATGTATTCCCATACGATTAAAAATACTGTTGGAACAACAATTTAATTGGCTTTTAGAATTTCGAAGTTAATTTCGAAGTTTCGAAAATATACCGGAATAGCGCTCTAGATTTTTTTAAATTAAAATGTATTCCAATACGATTCAAAAAGTCGTGGAACAACACATTTACGTGGTTTTTTAGAATTTCGAAATTAATTTAAATTTTTCGAACATACCACAAAATTGCTCTTAATGTTTTTTTAACTGAAATTTATTCCAATAAGATTAAAAATCTTAAAGAAACAACACATTTAATTGGGTATTAAAATCTCGAAATTAAGTTCAAATTTTCGAACATACCCATCAGCTACCTTAAAAAGTGTAGCATACTTGGGTCCTAGAAGGTCACGTTGTAATACCGACAGTACCTATTCAGCGAACTAAAGCTCCTGGCTGGTATTTTTAAAACAATTCCGAGAGTTTTAGGAAGCTGTATCCCAGTTACCTTAGACTAGACATACATATTTAACATAATTGGTCATTGCAACCCTTGAGTCAGGATTACGACCTAGTTTTCTCACACCACTTATATTGTGTGTGTTAATTTTATACATGAGTGGCGGGACCTACAGTTTAAAGTCGACTCCGAACGACAGATTTTTGGGAAACTTTTCGTGGCAATTTTTATTTACTCTCAGAGTTTTTGCCAGAAATCTGCTGAGAAGAAGTCGCCGAAGAAATACTTTTTGTATTTTGTTTTGATGTCTGGCCTAGGGCTCGAACCCTGGCTTTACGTCTAATAAACCAACACACTACCTACTAGACTACGGCGACTTTAGTAACAAATAAAAAAAAATGGTAAACAAGTAAACAAAAATACAACAACAAACACTACAAGAATAAATGTAAACAAAATACTCAAACAACAATAATGAAACAACTATGTTTACATTAATGTAATTTATAGAGATCTCGAGAAGGTGTAGACACGAACAAGAACATTCATCAGACTGTCTACTTTGCCATATAAAAGGCAAGGCAAAGCAGGCGACAGAGTTAGTGAAGTTCAGTTAATCTTGTGTGAAGACGCGGTGTGTTTGGGAAGAGTAATTGTGGTTTGAAGATCTCCGTTATAAAGATCTGCCGAATAATTGTCCAGTAATTGTTATTGTTTATGATAAGGGTATAAACAGAGAAATAACAACGAAAAGCAATTGTTGTTGTTTACATCAGGTTGTGAACAGTGACACACAGAATTGTAATATTAATTATTAGACCTAAAGCCAGGGTTCGAGCCCCAGGCCAGAGATCAAAACAAAATACAAAAAAAGTATTTCTACGGCGACTTCCTCTCAGCAGATTTCTGGCAAAAAAAACTGAGAGTAAATAAAAAATTGCTATGAAAAGTTTCTTAAAATCTGTCGTTCGGAGTCGATTTTAAACTGTAAACTCATGTATAAAATTAACACACACAACATAAGTGGTGTGAGAAACTAGGTCGTAATCCTGACTGAAGGGTTGTAATGACCAATTATGTATGTCTGTTTGTAAACAAGTTCATTGTTTTGTTTTTGTAGTTTTTGATTATAATATAAAAAAGTTATTGCTACCTTGTACACTCCTTTTAGATCCTCAAGCCTACAACCTAATGAATAAATTAATTCTGATCTGTATTTCACAGCTCGACCTTTAGATATTTCAATAATTTATTCCGATTTCCATACAAATGTAGCATTTAAACATAAAACGACAATAAAAAAATCTGATTAAAATATTAATTTTTATGTCCATAACCCCCCAGTGGACTGCTATGCATTATAATGACGCGGGGCACAATGTAAAATACGATGTGTTGTAATACTCTGATGCCACACCATCATCTCGTATTGATTTCAATGTTTTATACAGACATTGCTAACTAGACAAACATACTGACAGACATATGTATGTATGTAATACGATTACATATAATAATAAGTGTCCGGAATAAATTATCAACGTTCGTTTGTAATACTTTGTATGGAAAAATAAAAAAAAAAATTATTTTGCAAAGACAAATGAATGCAAATTTATTTTATTATTGTGCAATATGTTGTTGTAGTTGTAGTTGTTGTTGTAATTACATTTTATTGTCATCAATTTAATAAAAATACAAAAAAATAAAAAAAATTCTCCTTTCTTTTCCAGATGAAACGGTACTTATTATTGGCGCCGGTCCTAGTGGCATGGATTTAACCCAACATATTGCTAAAACCGCCAAAACAGTCTTTCTCAGCCATCATTTGCCCGTTGCACCGCCAACAGATTTTATGGGTCCCGTTGTACAAAAGCCAGATCTCAAGTGTTTTACACGAACCGGTGCCGTTTTTACCGATGGCACTGAAGAGGATTTCGATGCTGTTATCTATTGTACCGGCTATCAATACTCATTCCCCTTCCTAAGCTGTGATTGTGGCATTTTTGTACAGAATAATCATGTACAGCCGCTGTACAAGCATTGTATTAATATTGAATACCCTACAATGGCGATTATTGGTGTGCCATTCTTAGTGTTGCCTACACAATGTTTCGACTTGCAGATACGTTTTGCCTTGAAATTCTTTAGCAATGAATTGGAGTTTCCCCGCAAAGAAGAAATGATGAATGAACTGAAACGTGATTTAGAGGAACGTGAAGCGGATGGTATGAAGCCGTATGAGGCACATAAACTGGGACCGAAACAGGTGAGAAATAATTTCCATTTTCCATTTAAGTGTTGACAACATTTCGGTAAAGATTTCATTCAACTTTTAAAATGCTAAATCTGGTGTATCTAAACGATCCACACTGTACTCTTTCAAACCTATACAGTTACTCACACTCAAATGTTTATAAGTTAAAATAAAAATTCCGATTTACTGTTTAGAATATAAAAAGGAAACTAAAAAAAATTCAATTAATTCAACAAAATTACTCTTAAATTAGCCACTTCATGATTCATTTACTTAAAACTAAGTACACACTCAAAGTTGGACAATACAAATATCATATTTATATTTTAGTTGATAAACAATTTTAATACTTGGTTGACTTGCCCTTGTTTGTAATCACAGCTTCTAAACGCCTTGGAATACTTTCAACCAATTTTTTGCAAAATTCGGGTTCAATACTGTACCACTCTTCTGTTACGACCTCCTTTAATGTGGTAATACTTTTGGGCTTCCTTTTGGCTACTCTTTTCTTTAACTCTGCCCATAAATGCTCTATTACGTTCAAATCTGGAGACTGGGGAGGAGTCTCCATCACTTTTGGGCAATTATAAATGAGCCAATTCCGTGGAGCCCAAGACTTGTGCTTGGGGTCATTGTCCTGGTAGAATACGAAGTCGTCTTTTATGCCAAGACTTGCTGCACTTTCTAACACGTTTTCTGTAAGAATGTCAATGTAATACTTCGAATCCATAATTCCGTTCACAAAATGTATTTTACCTACACCAGCCGCCGACATACAGCCCCATATGATAAGAGAACCACCACCGTATTTGACTGTTTTTTTAATAGCCTTGTCTTGAAATTCAGCACGAGGTTTGCGTCAAGGGAATCTTTTACCATCTGGTCCAAAGAGGGTAATTTTTGCTTCATCGGTAAAAAGAACCTACACAAATGAATTTAAAATCGTAAAATTTTATAATTTTTTATATATATTTTAATAATTCCTATTACCTTGGACCAGAATATCGTATCATTATTTACGTGCTTTTTAGCGAAAGCGTACCTCAAGTCCTGATTCTTTTTCGATATTAAAGGCTTTCGCCGACACGATCTTCCGTGGAAGTTATGACTTCTAAAGACTCGGCGGACTGTTTCAGCACTCTAGAGATAAGCGATCCAGTGATTTTTGAAGAACGTTGTTCTCAGTGAACATGATTTGTTAATCACTGTTCTTTAAAACAGTGATTGTGATCACAGTATTCCAAAAGAAAACAATAATGACAATAACGTATTTTATTAAGTCGTAAGAAAGAGACAACTAGATACATACTACGAAAAGACTACTAAACAAAATCAAAGTGGTGTCACCAATGTTATTATTTTTAATGTAAATATTTTTTGACAATTAAGTTTCACAGAAAGTTTATGTATAAAAGACAAAAGTAAATAATCAGCATCATCTAATACTAATTCTGCCTCGCTCAAAATAGAATGAAATAAATTTGAGTATGTAACAATTTTGAAAGAACAACATTATTAGTAACTGTTATTTGGCAATTTCAATCACTGTAGTTACCAGTGAATTATCAATCACCGTGATTAAATCACAGTTTTGAAAATATCGCTCATCTCTACAGCACTCACATCTACATTTTTTATTTCTTTTAATTGCTTTTTTATGTCAACTGCTGATGAAAGTGGATCGTTTTCGATTTGTCTTAAACAAAATCGTTTGTCACGGATGGATAATTTGCACCTGTTCGCATAATTTATTTTCTTATTTTCAACACTATTAGTAGCTTTAAAGTGTTTAATAATATTAAACACTGTACTTTTGCTTCTACTAACAATTTTCGCGATTTCTCTAATAGATTTGTTGTTTTTGTAGTTGGTTATTATAATTTGTCTTTCTTCTACTGTAGTTTGGCAATTTGGTGACATTTTAAAGAAATTAATATGTTATCACAATAAAATATCATAAACGAATGATTTTAAGATGTAATTACTGATTTCGATTAGCAAATATAACGGTAATTACAGAAAATGAACATGTCCCATTTTGAATGTGAGCATTGTGTTGCCAGTAAATAAAAATGTAAAAAAAATCCTATTCACCCTGCAAAAATCCCTGAGCTGCCAGTTTTAGGAAAGTATTATATTAATTAAATAAAACAGAACAAAGTTATATAGTTTTTTTCATATCCACATAAAATAATGAAGATAAAATGTGAAATCTTAGGAATTTATTGAAGTGTCCCATTTTTAGTGCGAGTAGCTGTAATTGCGCTGCTGGCTTGGTTCCCTTAATTCATGAATTTAAAAAAAAAAATTTTTTCTTTCCCTTTTTTTCCAGTTCGACTACTACAAAGATCTGAGCGATATTGCTGGCCTTACGAATATTAAGCCTGTGGTTGCGAAAATAATGAGGGATTGCAGTAAAAAATATATTTACGAACTGGAAACGTATCGTACTTATCAGTTTCAGATTCTGGATGATGAAACTTTTGTTAAAATAAGCGCCGAGTGATGTTAAAAGATTATTTATTTTCTTTTTATTATTATTATTATTATTATTTTTTTACATAAAACAACAAAAACAATTAAATATTTTATAATTTAAATAAATTTAATATAATAAATGATTAAGTAAATAAATAAAGTGTATAAGGGTATAAGTTTTTTTAAATAAAAAAAAACAAGAACAAAAAATGTAAATAAACAAATAAAAACTGTCACTAAAACCTTTGTAAATAGTATATAAGCTTACTTTACTCCATTTTGTATTTTATTAATTTTAGGTTAGGTCGGAGTGGTAGCTCTGATATCACAAAGCACACTTGAGCACGCATAGTGGCCCGTTGTGATGCCACGGGTGAACGTAGTCCCTGTACTGACCTAGTTCCACCAAAATCAGGGAAGAGGAAGAAGTTGGTTAGCGCAAGAGCTGCACATCGAAATCACGACTACCCTACACTGGAAAACCAGCCAGAAAGTTTGATGAACGAAGCTATATCCTTGATATCAATAGATGATAGCTCCGTCAAGCTGACAAGAAATGCAGAGCCAAATAACCTAGCAAGAGACGGGCACTGACAAAGAAAGTGGTTAACAGTCTCCTCTTCCTCAGCGGATCTGCATCCACGACAGAAGTCGTTAAATGGGAGCCTCATTCTCTCCGCGTGTCTACCCATAACGCAATGACCTGTAAACACGGCCACTGTGGTTGAGATGACGTTACGACCAAGACCAAATAATTGGTTGGTGCGCCTTCTATCTATCAAGGGCCATGTGAGTCTAGCGGTGGAGCAGGACTCCTGATTGATCCAGGATAGGTTGGCGTCCCGAAATAATTTCCGCGCAATGTCCAACTGGACCGAGGCAAGTGCCATACCCAATTCAATTGAAGAGGATTCCGAAAGGAGCGCACCAGCTCTGGCGAACTCGTCGGCCCTACAGTTTCCCGGAATGTTACTGTGCCCGGGGACCCACACCAGTGAGACACTGGTGAAGCGCCCAGAAAGAAGGTCGAGACAGCGGCGACATTCCCTAACGATCCTAGAGTTATTCACCAAACCCGATAGAGATCTTATCGCGGCCTGACTATCAGAAAAGACCGAGACGCGAGTGAAAGGAGCACCGTTGATGAAGATCCATTGAGCTGCCCGGTATATTGCCGTCACCTCCGCCTGAAACACGCTGCAGTAGTCCGGCAGACGGAGAGAAATGTTCAGGTCTAGTTTCCCAGAGTAGACACCACTTCCAACCCCATTATCGAGTTTAGAGCCGTCGGTATATATGTATATCCAGGACTTCCGGGGGACAACCGTATTAGGATTCCAGTCGTCCCTACTCAGAAAGTGGAAACCCCTATCGAGACAATATTCAGTAGGGAGACAGTCGATGTTCACGGGCGCCACTGGATCAACTCCAGAATAGTGGAGTGACCAGAAGGTACAATGTGCCAACGAGGCAAGGCATTAAATCTAGTCGCAGCAAACTTAGCCGCCTGCTTAGCGAGAAGCCAGTTGACCATTGCGAACAAGGCTTTCATGGGGGTGGTGCGCAGAGCGCCAGTTATATAAATGGCCGCAGACCTTCTGTCAAGAAGTCTGACGTTGTGACGTCTGTCCAGATCAGTCCACCAGAAAGCAACACCGTATAAGAGGTTGGGTTCGATAACCGTAGAATATATCCAACGCATGGTCCTAAATTTACTTTGGAAATGGTGTAGAAAAAAATCGATTAAAAAATCATTTTTACTTTACTTACTCAGTTACAGAGCTTTCTCTTCAGCCAGCCAGCCATTCAAGCAATTCCGTCTGTGGATACAGGCTATATTTTTATAATTCTGGATCAGTATTCTGCTTTCCTTCGCTAACTTGTCCACCGTTGACAGTGGTGTATAGAGAATTAAAAGGGAAAACTAATGGTCCCTTCTCCCATGGAATCTTATTGGATAGTGACAGGTGAACAAGTCAATTAAAATACAATTGCTTGTACGTATAACATAGTTCTTATAATTTCTAATAGATTTGTGAATGCCAAGTCGATTCCGTCAACGACAGGTGGGCGGCCTCGGACACGGGTAGAACGACTCGTAAGATCTGGCCAAGGCTGGATAAGGGGCGCACAATGAGTCTACTTAAACTCCAAAGAGGTGCGCTCAGTGTAGTTGTCTGTGTCATTACGGGGCATTGCATTATGGGTTCGCATGCGAGGCGCATTGGTCTTGGACACCTTGCTAACGACTTCTGCAGAAGCTGCAGAGATGCAAAAGAAGGGGAGACTGTCCCTTATCTGCTGGGTACATGCCCGGCTCTTTGCCAAAGGAGAAGGAAATACTTGGGTACTTACTACATGGATGATCTGGAGGAACTGTCAAGGATTGAAATTGGCATACTGAATCGCTTCATCAGGAGCTCCGAATGTTTTCGAGACTAGGAGATAACGGATGACTGTGGTAGCACAATGGGCCCAATACGACCTAAGTGAGTCCATCCAAAAATTTTTCTTCGATGGGCAGCCACCTCTACCTACCTACCTACCTACCTTTGGCATACATTCCAAAGGGTTAGTGGTCCATGGAAATCGCTATTATGTCATGCGTTTGAAAAATAGAAATGAATCAGTGAGTCAGCCAGTTAGAGAATCTTTAGGATGTTGCTTTAAATTCTGTGGAACTTGTGGTACATCTGGGCAACAAGTAATTTTGATGCCTTAATAGTGCAATACCAACTTTACTTAGACTTTTATAGGAGATCTATAGCATGTTTAGAGCAACTCATCAACTCTAGCAAGGTTACAGGGATTTGTGTAGCGTATTCGCCCAACAATAAATATTCTAAAAGTCCATTTTTACGGTAAAATATTCCGTAATTACTTTACTGTTAATAATAATTTTGACAGAAACTCGGTTGCGAGTGTAATGGTTACTTACTTTACTTACTTAATTGGCCATAACAACCCGTTTAACGGATTTCGGCCTGCCGCAACACATCCTTCCAGGCGCCTCTGCTTCTTGCGCGCCTACGCCAATCGATGACAGGGCTTCCTCGATTTGGTCCTTCAAACGGATACAAGGTCGTCCTCTTCGCCGACTTCTGCAGATTTCCACATCAAATACCCGTCTCGCCGGAGCATCCTCCTCCATTCGAACGACATGGCCGAGCCAGCGCAGCCGCTGGATATTAATACGCTGCATAACGTCTATGTCGTTGAGAAGCTCATACAGCTCACTGTTGGATCAGATGCGGAAATCATCGCCAACTCGCACTGGAACGAAGATCTTGCGTAGTACTTTTCTCTCGAACACTCTCAAGGCCGCTGCATCTGTAGTTAATAGGGTCCATGCCTCTGCGCCATAAAGAAGCACGGGTAGGATGAGTGTCTTGTAGAGTGTTAGTTTTGTCGTACGAGAGAGGTCTCTGCTACTCAATTGCCTATTGAGACCATAGTAGCACCTGTTGGCAAGAGTGATCCTGCGCTTGATCTCCAGACTGACATCATTTTTGGTGGTAACGGCGGAGCCAATATTAATAAATTCCTGGACTGTATTAAAAGTATAGTTATCGGCCGTAATCTGAGAATCAATACGCCGCACGTCTCTACTTGTCAATAACATATACTTTGTTTTGCCCTCATTTACTGGCAGACTCATCTTAGTAGACTCGCGTTCAATAGCACTAAAGGCAGCAGTAACATCTCGCTTGGTACGCCCTGTCAATGATGTCAATGTCGTCAGCGTACGCAAGCAACTGGACACTTTTTTGAAGAATAGCGCCATTGCGTTGCACTCCCGCCTTTCGCAGAACATTCTCCATGACGAAGTTGAAGAGGTCGCAAGATAAGGGGTCGCCTTGTCTGAAACGTCGCACGGTATCAAAAGGTTCGGAGAGGTCCATTCCTAGCCTTGACGAAGCTGCATGAATAGCTCAACGTCATTCTGCATAGCCTTATCAGCTTCGCAGGTATACCGAGCTCAGACATTGCGGCAAAAACACGATCCCTTATGGGGCTATCGAAGGCAGCCTTATAGTCGACAAAAAGATGGTGTGTGTCGACTTGTTGTTCGTGGGTCTTTTCCAGGATTTGGCGTAGTGTGAAGATCTGGTCAATGGTGGACTTGCGAGGTCTGAAGCCGCACTGATAAGGTCCAATCAGTGTTTTGACGAGTGGCTTCAGTCGTTCACACAATACGTTTGTAAGAACCTTATTGCGAGTGTAATGGTTAGTTGAAGTTAAAGATGGAATTGTTTTGGATGGTCTATGGAGACATTGAAGTACAGAATCCTCAATTAGGAGGCTGTGGCTTTCGGTGAACGAGAAAAGCTTCCAATATATGGAGTTAATGAAGAAAGAAGGGCTTATATGGCTGTACATGAAAGGTTAGTACGACAATATTAAGTATGTTACTTGCCTATAGGCACCCAAGGTATAAAACTGCGATTTACGGCGAAGCAAATCTTTCCTTTGGAATCTATTAATTGCTGGAGACCTTAAGTCCTGATTAATATCAAATAGTAGCAATTTTAAATACATGATTGTATCTTGATAAGGTTGTGGAATGTGTTTTTTTTTTTATTCAAAATTATAAAGTTATTCTCTTTTTATGGTTGTTGTTGTTGGTTTTTATTTGCTTTTAATCCTAAAGGTAGGCCAAACAAATGTACTTTGTATTACCAAAAATATGTTGAAACAGATTGACAAAAAATGTGCCTAAAAAGATGCTTGAAGAGCACGGAATATGATTTTAACCCAGCGATAGTTGGTTACCCATCCGGGATCCATTTTATCCATCCGTGTATAGCCATAGTGGCATATACAAAAATATCCTGAGGTCATGCATGGGACCCATTGTGTTTGTCCTAGAAATAGAAAAGAAACGGCATACAGGGACTCAAAGAAAAGCAGAGGAATAACCAAAGCAATAATGAATTTACAGCCCTGTCCCACAATCAGTCCAATCCCATTGTAAACCTCAGAAAAGGCTAAATTTCAGCTTCCATGATGGAGTTTAAAACTTAATTAGATATACAATCTTCTCAGAAAAAGTCTACATCGTCTTCAAATCCCCCATATCACCACATATCATGCAAAAATCGGGATGAGATATGTTGTCGATCCCCGTCACCGTCTTGACATTTCAATGTCCCTTAAGTAGGTAGGTAGGTAGGTAGAAGTGGCTGTCCCCTCGATGGAGTCATGAGCGGACACACTTAGGCCGCACCCAGGGCCCATTGTGATACCACAGTTCCTCATTTCCCCTATTCCAGGAACCATTGAAGCGATTTAGGCTGCCAATATCCATGCATGACAGTTCATCTAGGTCCTCCATGTAGTAGGCACCCAGGTGCCTCTTTCTCCTCTGACCAAGTGCCGGACATGTGCCCAATAGGTGAATAATAGTCCCATCTTCCTCTTCATCTCCACAGCTTCCGCAGAAATCATTTGCAAGGTGTTTAAGACCAATACGCCTCGCATGCGCTCCTATAATGCAATGCCCCGTAATAACCCTAATAACAGTGCTGAGCCTACTTCTTTGGAGTTTAAGCAGAGTCGCCGTGCGCCTCCTATCTAGCTTCGGCCCACATTCTGTTGACGAGATCTACGGTTGCATTGTCAATTATAAGTTTGCAGGTCCCCAAAGGGATCCCCAACGTAGAGAATTCATCAGAGAGTTCGATGGACGTGCCGCTTCTGGCCAGTTCATCCGCTTTGCAGTTGCCAGGAATATCATTATGTCCCGGTGCCCATGTGATACAAGCATCATATCGGTTCGCCACCTCATTGAGATATCTGCGACAGTTGTACACCGTCTTGGAGTTTATTACACTGGAACCCAATGCCTTGATAGCCGCTTGGCTATCGGAAAGTATGATGATTTTCCGTCCGTGAACATTTTTGTCCACAATAATTTTCACCGATGCATCAGTTATCTCTTTTCCGGAACCCAATAGCAACTTAGCCGATGCGATTTATAGTCTCTTATGATTTTCTGATGGTCAGAAACCATTAACGACTTACTTCAGCTTGACAGCCTAGGAAAATCATGAAAGAACCCACATTACAAGAAACAAGCGCAGTCACTGCCTTAGGAATAAAATAACTCCTTCAAAAAAAGCTGCAGCTGCCATCCAATTTATAATGAAACTCCAATTCGAGTTTCCGACTAGATTCCTTTAGCAAAGATAAATGTTTCTAGCAATATTGAAATGGTACAACAAGGTTTATCTGGAACAAGATTCCTTAATGCAGAAATAAATATAACAACGGTCAGCCAAATGCTTGGAGATTTCCATACATAAACTCCCCTTCTTTATCAGCCGGAGAAGACATTCAGAATGTCACGAGTGACCCTATTTCCTTGAGCGCTTTTTCAATCAGCCGATAAGAAGGAAGTAAAATACGAATATGAAAAGGAATTGCCGATAATAGTTTATTTTTATTTCCAGCCTTAACAAAATAAAAAAGAATATGAAAGTGATGGAGATAATAAATATTGTTGTCACAATTTTTTTTATTTGATTTTAAAATAGCAAATCATGCGCTGGCGGCTTAAGGACAGCAGACATTCTACTCGAGTCAGATAAAAATAAAAAAACACTCCCCCCTTTCCTAAAGCATTGCGCTGACCCAAATTTACTGCTTATCAGTGGTGGAAAGCAAATAAAAAAAGTAAAAAGACGGAATATGTTATTTTTTTTTTTTGTTGGAAATTAGAAATTACAATTTATTTCATTCTCTTGTTGTTGTTGTTATTCTTATTGTTGTTGGTGTGTGTGTGTTTAAACGTCACTTGCTGATCTTAATGCAATTAAAAATAAAATACAAAATTATTATAAAATTTCTCGCTTAAAACAAAAATGCCACAATTGATTACAAAAAAAAATTATTTTTTTTCTATCTTTCTTTCTGATGGAAGATGGTTAAGGGGGTATAGATAGAGTGGTTGATTGTTGGGCATTATAATAGAAATTTACATTATTTTTATACAAATAATAAGTAAAAAAAAACAATTATTTTAACAATTTCTTAAAAACAAAAAGAAAAAAGAGAAGAAAGAAAAAAAAGAGATAAAGAGAAAATATGTTTATGTGAAACAAAACAAAAAACACAAACGAAAAACAACTAAAAAATTACCAAACGTAAGCCACACACAACAGGTTGAAACACTGCCACATTTTCAGCATCACAAATGCAACAGCATACAAGGGCTGTGTGTTTTTAACGTTTGTAAAATATCCTCTTCTTTTTTTGTTTTTCTTTAAATATTGTGCTTTAAAACAAAAATATTATTCAACAATTTTCTCAAAACTCTTTTTGGACTTTCTTGCTTTTTCTTTTTCTTTTCAACTTTTTTGTTTTTAACATTTGACAAGAAATTTGTTTGCTTTTTTCTTCTTTCTTTCAATTACTGTTGGTTGTTTTGTTATTGTTTTTTTTTTTCAGAGAATTGTAAAGAATTTCTAATTATATTTGAGTTTCGTGTGTGTGTGTGTTTGTTTGGGGTTATTGGATTTTACAATTTTTTTGTAGGATTTTTTAATTTCTTTTTTCTTAAATTTTCAGTTACTTCTTTTCTCTCTTCTCTACAAATTTGTTTTTTGTTTTTGTTTTGTTTGTTTTTGTTTTGTTTATAATTTGCTACTACAATTTGTTGTGATTTTATTTATACATAATACAATACATATACATTTAATTAGTTATTATTATAAATTTGTTTTTGTTTTTCTCTTTTTTTTTTATTTAGCATAACTATACATAACAAAGATAACTTTTTTGTTTGTTTGTTTCTTTCTTTCTTTCTTCTTCGTCTTTTTGAATAATGTAAGAGAGAGAGAGTGGTTGTAGTAAAAAGGGGTGGTGGTAAGTAAAGATTCCTTTTTTTCTCTTTTCTTTTAAACAAACAACATGAAAAAAATTTAACTGAATTTAAAAAGTATATAAAAAAAAACAGTGAAATTTCTTTTAAAGTTATACAAAGAGTAGGGAAGGTAATAATAAAAATTGTTTGAATATGTATTGAATATAGTATATATATATATAATAATAATATGTATATAAATACCATAATATTTGTTTTTTTGTTTGTTTGTTTTATAGCTTATCACAAATGAAAAATAATCATACTTTTGTTTTTGTTTTCTTTTTAAATTATTATGTAGTTTTAATATATTATTCTTAGAATTGAACAATAATTAAACATTAATATATTTATATATGTATATATATATTATTATTTATTATAATTATTATTATATAGGACTTATTTTGTAGTATGTATATATGATTTTAAGGTTGGTTTTGTATGCTTTTTTTTAAATGGTTTTAAAAATAATAATAAAAATTATTAATCATAATAATTTAACACTTTTAAGTATTTTTATAAATGAAAAAAAAATTTAAAAGAAATGAAAAAAGAGAAAAGAAAACAAATTTTTTTTTAATTCAAAGCCCCAAAAAACCTTTAGTTTTTTTTATTTAAATCTCCTTTAATACTTAAAACCTTTTGAAAACATATTTAACTGTTGTTGTTGTTAAACTGTTAAGATAAGTGTGTGTGTGTGTGTGTCGCGTTTAGAGTAAAAAAAGCTGATTTAATTAAAAACCAATGGTTTTAAGGCCTAAATTTAATAAAATTTGTTACTTTTTTCTTTAATTTTTTTAATGTTTTTTTTTTAATTTATAAAAATCCTTACATGGAAAAAATTTCAAGTTTTTAAAGATGGCGCTTTTTTTAATAAAGACTATGCTTTTGTTGTTGTTGTTTTAGTCTTTTCGAAATTTTTTTCGTTTTCTTTTTATTAAAACTTCCTTTATTGGCTTTGATGTTATAATTTCGGTTTGTTTGTCTTTGTTTTTTTTTTTGGTTTATCTCTTTGTCGTTTTAAATTAAATTTACTTTAATTTAGTTTTGTTTTGTAAGTATAATATTATTATTGTATATGGTGGTTTTTCTCACTAAATTTCTTTGTTTAAATTTTAATTATTTTTCCTTTAACATTAAATTTTTCTTTTTCTCTTTTATTATTATATTATAATGAAATGGGTATGTTGTTGTTGTTGTTGTTTTAATTTAAATTACATTTTAATATTATAAATATTTATATATAATAATATTGTTGTTGTTGTGTGTATGTTTGTTTTTTTTTTATTTTTTTCAACAAAACAAAACCAAGAAAAATAATCTTCAAATTTAAAGGAGGAGGAAAAAAAAGAAATAATTTTTTAGTTTTAATTTTATTCTCTATATACTTTTTGTAAAATAATAATAATAACGACTCTATATAATAGTAATGACAAAAAAAACGAAAACGTTAACATAAAGTGTGTGTGGTGTTGTTGTGTGTAAAATACACAAAAAAAAAGGGGAAACAAAAAATGGGGGAAAAAATAATATTAAAAATAAAATTTTAAAAATAAAATTTTCTTTGTTTTTGTTTCAAACAATACAAAAAAAACACCAAAAACAAATTTAAAACAAAAACATTAACAGTCAGAGAGTGGCTGCTTATAAAATCAACTTTTGCACATCATCAGAAGGGAAGCTAAAATTACGTTTTGACGGCTTTAGCCCACAATGAGAAAATAAAATTGAGAAAAAAAAACGGCAATTGGCCTAAACAATCTATTCTATATATACAAATTGTTAAGGTTTTATTAAAGTTTTTTTCTTTTATTTACTCAAACGTAACTTAGTATCTCTCCCCACAGTTATAAAACTTTATAATAGATTGAGTGTGTGTGTGTGTGTTTGAGTGTGTGTGAAATGTTATTAAAATATAACACAGTAAATAGGTGGTTGGTATTTTATTTCAAGACACTGTTTCCACACACAAAAATGTGTCTTCATTTCTTTTCTTTTTATGTTTTTAACAAAACAAAGAAAACATTAGGCTTACTTTTTTTTGGTTATAATTGTTGATGATAATTTTGTTTTTGTTTTGTTTTTTTTTTTTTTCTAAACAACATTATTGCCAGCCACTCATGCTCCTGATGATGATGATGATAAAATAGTTGTAAGTAGTGGGTGTTGTTGTTGTTGTTGTTGATTTTACTTTTAAAGTTGCTGCTGCTGCTGCTGTTAATGCTTTTATAATTTTATAATAATAAAGGATGTTATTCTTCTTATAGTTGATGATGTTTTTTGTTTTATAAATGTAACGACGACGTTTAATTTATTTTGTGTACAAGTAGATGGCAACAATGAGACCGTACAGACCCAAGACTTCAGCGAAAATGAGAATCAAAATCATACCGACGAACAGGCGAGGCTGTTGGGCAGTACCTCTGACACCGGCATCACCAACAATACCGATCGCAAAGCCGGCCGCTAAACCAGAGAAACCTACAGACAAACCAGCACCCAAATGAATGAAACCCCTATAATTAAAAACAGAAATATTAATATTTTTTTTTTTACTTTAAAACAGGCAAAAAAAACAAAAACAAAAACTTACTTGTATAAGCTGTAAGCTGATGGCACATCCAAAGCACCAGCAATAAGGACAGCCACGACCAAACCGTAAATGGCAATAATACCAGCCATGACAACGGGAATGATGGATTTCATGATCAATTCTGGTCTCATCACTGACATAGCAGCGATACCAGTACCTGATTTAGCTGTACCATAGGCGGCTCCCAAAGCTATAATAAACGAAAGAATACAAAAAGAAAAATTAATAACACGTAAAACAAAAAAAAAACAAAAAAAAAAAGTCCAGAGGATGTAGTCGTAAAAAAAAAGAAAATATTGTTGTTAAATACCTGCCTTACTTATTCCGTTCAAATAATGTCAACGAAGAATAGTTACACAAAATAGAATTGCTAAGGTCACAGTAATATACCGTGAGGCAGGCCCCGAACCATATGGTCTTTCTTAGTACGAAGTAAAAGAGGGTCAAACTCAGCATTTATTGAGTTGATAATGCTAGTTGTGGCAGCATATTTTATACAGTTTACAAATGGTAAGTTACTCGTAATAATCAACTACTATTCTTCTTAATTTATTTTTTATTTATTTAAACGTTCTTATAACCTTTGGCGGTTATTGATTAATTATATTATTTTATAAGTCTCCATCGAAAGTATAAAGTCCTTAAAAATTTAGTTTCTATTCAGGTATTTAGCACCTACCTATCTACTACTAACTATCTTGGTGAAAAAGAGTACAAAAAAAATCACAATTGGTACCGAGAAACGAGTCCAAAGCGTTTGCTTGTCTTAGGAACTGTTTTGGGGCTGTAATTTGCTGTATGTAGCACAATCTCCGAAAGAGTTGCCCGTTGAATCGCGCAGTTAATTTTAGGGCGCAATATAACCTCAAACGATAGCGACGGATAAAGTTCTAAAACCTTAGCGTGCCCAAAGGAGCTGCTTAGACCAATAGATTACCGTTTTTAGTCTCATTGTCGCAGAGTTACCTGTTGCATTGTTGAGACAGTTATAGGGAACCGAGGAATAAGATTCTAAAACTTAAGCATGCTAAAGGAGCTGCTTAGGAAAGTAATTTCCCTTTTCTCAGAGTAACACGTTGAATTGTTCAGACAGTTATATGGGGAACCATGTAACTAAAATTGGCATCAAGAAATATTTGTCAAAAAACTTAGGAATACAGGCGTAAAACCTTAGCTTGCCTAAGAGGCTGCTGCTTAAGCCAAAAGAAGCTGAGTGGGAAACCAAATAAATATGGCTTAAAGTGCATTCATGGATACCATTTACAGGCCACTAGAAGTCGCCGTAGTCTAGTAGGTAGTGTGTTGGCTTATTAGAAGCAAAAGCCTGGGTTTGAGCCCCAGGCCAGGCATCAAAGATAAAATACAAAAAGTATTTTTTCGGCGACTTCCTCTCAGTAGATTTCTGGCAAAAACTCTGAGAGTAAATAAAAATTGCCATGAAAAGTTTCTCAATAAATAAAAATCTGTCGTTCGGAGTCGACTTTAAACTGTAGGTCCCACCAATCATGTATAAAATTAACACACACAACATAAGTGGTGTGAGAAACTAGGACATTGTACAATGGGTCAATTCGACCTCCGGGTACTGTACTTGTCTTAATTGACAAGTACACGTCCTCTAACCTAACCTAACCTAACCTACAGGCCACTACTTATAATAATCACAAATTGTCTTTTCACATCCTCTTGGATATTGCAGTTGAATTGGCCTTAATATAATAATATTGAAGATGATTTTACAGCAACTTAAACTTCTGGAAGGAAGATTTGCACATAAAGCCAACATAAGGATTTATTCAAATAAAATAGAAATTAAAACCGGCATTAAAAAACAAATTAAGTCAATTTAAAAGGTTGCCATACTTTTTGCTTACAGCATAATCTCATGGCTGTTTGGTTGGCTGAACAAGTGAAATTGCATGCTTAAATGTGTGTGTACGAATAAAACTGGCCTAATTTTAAAATGGGGGTTATCGTATGCTTTTAATATCATAGTGTAGTTATAACCAAATTATTTAACATTTTTTTGTTAAACAATTAAAAAAAAACAGAAAAATGGCTAATTGTTGTCGACTTCAAAAATTCCAAGTCATGTGATTGATATTTTAGAGAGTGCCTGACAAAAGAAAAAACCAACGAAAGCTTTGTATTGTTTTTTCATTGAGAAAGAGCTTTTTTTATACTCAGATTGAGTTTCATATGCATACACACACACACATTTATACGCGTATATATTGTGTACATGCATAGTATAATACAATAACAAAATTGATAACGTTATTTTTGTATTATTAACAACGATATATCAAGGAAACCAAATCTAAATGAAATTTTACACTTAAAAACAAAATGGAAAAAAATTTAAGCAAGAGCACGTATTTATAAGAAATTTTAAGACAATAAAATGGAAAGTAGTGGAGAGAGAGAGAGAGAGGACAGTTAAGGAAAGTCAAATGAACATTTTAGTGTTGCCATTAAAAACTAGTAAAAGAAAGAGTAAAATTATCAGTTTGAAACACATGACTTGGGAATAAAAAAAATTATGAAAAATTGCAATTATTCTAAAGATAAGAAATATTATTAACAAACTAAAAAAAATAGAGAAATAAAAGTGAAGTGAAATTAAAAAAAACCAAACCAAACCAAGTTCTAGAATATTTTAGAATGAAATAGATAGGGAGAGCAAAAAACCTCACGGAAAAACCAGTTTTAATTGCATTGCTTGTGTGCTGTTTGATTTTTTTTTGCTTTAGATGAGAGAGCGAAGCCAAGAATAGGTAGTTTGTTGTATAATTAAATATTTTTTTTGTTGTTGGCTGATTTCAACAAGTATATAATTTTAGTTACTAAAGTAAATTAATAATAATAAAAAATAAACACAAATTGAAGAGTGTAAGAGAAAGATAAAAAGGGAGAGAGAGAATAAAAAGGCTAATGAATAAATTAAACACAAGTTATCATCATCATCATCACATGACTTATTTTTAATGTTTAATCAGAAATTATGACGTTACTTTTAAAACAAGGCAATACTAATAATAATAACGTTAATAACGTTACTTTCTATGATTTTGTAATTAATAGCAAAATACAAAAATAAATTTATTAAGGGAGCAGGTTTAAAAGAGAAATGAAGAGAGCAACAGCGAGAAAAAAACTCTATTTTCAAGGGAAATACACTTGTCATGTAAAATAATATAATGGCCTTGCCAGACGTTTTACAACACTTTAGTACGTATATAATAAAAAAAGAAGAAAAAAATGTATAGTAATTGCTATAAATAAACATAGAATAAAGAAAAAATAATTTTACTCTAATTAATATTGATGTGTCTCAAAGTGCCAACATAAAAGTAAGAAGCAAGAAATTTTACAAGAAACACAATCATAAAGAATATAAAAAAAGAGCATTCACTCACTACACCCCATCATACATACATAAATCATCATCAGCAATATAAATTGAATCAATATTTGTTATAAAAAAAGAAACACACGAACACAACAATAAAAAACACGTAAGAAAATCAAAGATTCAAAAACACTTGTCATGTATACGAGACGACGGCAGCCTTGCCAGATGAAGCAAGTAATTAGTTATGCATGTAAGGGGAAAAACAAAAGGTATGTTGTTTTACAATTAAAAAAAAGAAAGAAAGAAAGCAATATAATCAACTGAATCAATTTAAATACATTACAAAAACAGGTGTTTTTATTTTAAAACAGAAATACACAGAAAACACAATCACTAGAATCAAATATTTCAGATTACAATATAAAACAATTAGAAATTAATACTTATTTCAAACCCTAATAAATTAAAAATAGTGTAGAAGTTAATTAATTTTGTTTTTCGTTCAATATTAAGCAAAAGTTATAAACAAAATCTTTAAACCTTTATTGCAAATACATTTTAATTTGCATTTCCTTTAACTCTCATAGTAAAATTCCAATGAAATCATTGAATAAATAATAATTTACATTTGTAATAAACAAATGTAAGGAAATAAATAATACAATAGTATTATATCATAGGTTCTTAACTTTAGCAAATATTTTCCCAATAATTTTAATATTGGTTTTAATATAGAAACATAAAATTCGAAGAGAATGTGAAGCTATTTCAAACTTTTAATGACCCCACAGCATTTAAAATTTTTTGCATTGAATTCATAAGAATATTTTATCGTCATCAGGATGCTGGTTGGTTGTTGTTGCTTTTATCTCAATTTCTTGGCTGACCTTTTTTCTGAACATAAATATAAAAAAAGTATACAAGCAGCATGGTTCTGTCACAATTGTTAACAGATACATATGTATACATTGTGTATATACAAACATACATCTTTAAACTACTATATAGAGTATGACTTTAACTAAAAAAGAAAAGTAAGAAAAAAGAAAAAGAGTTTGCGCACTTTCATAACTTTTTAAATATAATTTTAAAGGTTTTTAAAAATAAAATAGCACAAGCGGAGAGACCCGATAAATATGTTCATAAAAACAGCTTAAGTTTTATTTTTATTATTTAAGGCTTAAATTTCAACGCCCCTTTGAAATAAAATAAAATACAAACCAACGAATTGCACACTGTAAAGTAATGAACAAAAGAGAGCTGAAAAAAAATGAAACATGACTCAATATGTGTCATGTTATTCCCCTTTCAAGTTGCAAAACAAGTAAGCAGCAGCAGTCAATAACATTTAAAACGACATAAAAAAATTATGGATAAAAAAAATTTCATTTAAAAAAACCGTCATTTTTGGTTTAATAATTTGAAATTTAATTTCAAATTTAAAAATCATTTTGCATTGCATTGTATTAATATTTGTTATTTTAAAGCATGTGACTTATTTACATACATATATGTATGTATGTAGACATTGTAATTATAATAAACTCATATGACTTGACTTTATTATAAAACAAAAAATCTTGCTTGGAATTCTTTGCTTAATAATGCTTTTGTATTATTTTCTTTTGTAATCTCTCCAGCTAATTTATCATATTATATTTTTATCTTATCATTTAATTTTTTTTTACTATATACTGTTAAGAAAACATGTGATAAGGGCAGGCAGGTGTTTATGTGTAAAGGCATGTGATTTTTAAAGTTTGCTTGTATCACCACTCCAACTCACATGCATGCATTTTTAATTTAAAGTACTTAGGGCTAGTACTTCTTCATGTTAAACAAACATTTAAAAAGTGTATGGCAACTCCATTAATCTAAGCCAAGTCTTGTGACTTGTCAAATATGTAGAAGCAGACACAAAAAAAAACATTTGAAGGTTGACTTAACCTATAAATAAAAACTTATAACACACTCTCTTCGAAGTTAAAAGAAAGAGAATCATATTAACGAATCAAACGAGAGATGAAAAATTTGCATAAGAAACTTGCTTTTTTGTAATAACAGAGATGTTAAATGTTATTTTTATTACAAATAACAGATTTTTTTATTGTTGTTGTTTGCTTGCTGCTTACAAAAATTTTACGCAAACGTTTCAAATTATACGCTCTCTTTATTGTTCATTTCAGTTATCAGTATGTATGTGTGTTGCCGTTATGCTTGGAAAGAAACCAACAATGGTTTGATTTTCTATTATAAAGCTAGGTTGTTGTTGTTTCTTGTTTTTTTTTGCGATATTAAAGGAATTCCATATAAAATGTAATATTGTGAGCATTGTGTGCTCAAATGTAAAAGGAAAATTTTCCTTAATTTTAAGGGAAGTAATTTCTCATAGGCAACACTGTTTGTTATTGTAATGTAGTAGGATGAAACGTAAACTATGCGTGTCTATTGTCTTATATTTTTTTCTTGTTTTCTTTAAACATTTTTTTCTTGATTTCTTTTATGCTTTACTTTCGGTGCTCTCTCTGTTTTTTACACTGTCTCTCTAATTTTAATGCTCTTTTTATTGAATCTTTACTTTAGTGGCTGTATCTGCCAAAATATTCGATTTTTCCCCCAACCTTTTTCGAAACCAAAATTTTTTCGCATTTTTTTTACTGTTCACTTCTACTAACCCACAATATTTTCTTGATTTTATGTCCGTCCATGTCACTTAAGTAAAGGAAAATTCTTTGTTAAATTGATTTGATTACTCACCACTGAAGATGATAGCTGAGGCGGCTCCCATAACACCGAAGAAGGGTCCGTAGATTGGGTTATCCGAGGAAGTTGTTGACATTTTGAATGTGTGTGTGTTTTAAAGTGGGGTTCTACAAAAGAAAAGTTGATTTTTAAGCTCCAAGTTTTCTTGTGTAATTCGTATATTATTTTTGTAAATTTTCTTTCAAATTATTTTTTTTATTTCTTTTTGTCTTCGTTTTTATATTTTCTTTCTATATATTTGCACTCAACAAAAACAATTGCGCCTTTACAATGAGGAGGTGTTCTTTTTTTCGATGAGTATTCTCTTTGACGGTTGCTAAACGACTGTTTTTTTTATTAATCTGTCTAAACTGAGCAAAAATGAAAACGATTACAAATGGAAATGTGACGTTGTCATTCATTCACTGTTTTCTTTGCTTTGACTTTCTTAAATTTAAGTGTGTGTGTGCGTGTGTGCGTATGAATTTGTGTGAATTCGTTCAAATTAAAATGAAGGCTGATAAAATTCAAAGTTGGAAAACTGTATTAATAATATTACAACGACAATTAATTAACTTTTAATAGCTTTTTCAATATTAATTGATAGAAACTGAAATTACTTTCGTTGTTTGCAATTACTTTTCTTCAGCTCACACACAAATGCACACATATGTCAAACCAAACCATGTGGCAACACTTAATATTTTATTCGTTAAGTGCCAGAGAACACGAATAAATGAGTATGAAAAGAGAAGTTATTAAAATCTCTTTGAGAGAAAACAACCTAAGAGTATAAAAAGAGTTTTGGAAACAATTTTTTTCGTTTTCATTTTGTTAAAGTTTTCTTGTTTTTTTGTTTGTTTGCAAATTATCAATTTTGCAAGTAAAATCTTTAAATCCGGGTCATGTGATCTATAAAACACAGATTTCTAACCCATTATTTGTGATTTTTAATAATATTTAAGCAAGTATTTTGCAATTCTCTCAGTATTTGCACCTCCTCTTACTACTCCTTTTCGTTCTTATAAGAATTTTTCTTGAGTTTTTTTTTGCTTTTCTAAAGGTGGTGGTGAATAAATGTCGTGGCACAAATTTCCTTTTCTTATGTATTTTTTTTTTTCTTTCGTTTAATAAACACACTTTTTTCTTTGTTTATGTATGCATTTTTAATTTTATAGTGTTTACATTTCTCTATTTTAAAACACTCACTTGACTAAAAAAGAAATTGATTGGTTTTTTTATTAAAATTTTTTCTAGTGTCAAACACTTGTAAGCTTTTGGCCTTTTTCGGTTGCTGTTTTGGTAACTGCTTAGGAGTTTGCGAAGCACGCTTAGTTGGTTGGTCGCTGACTGGTATTCCACTCACTTTTAGCTGGCGAACGTCAATTCTTGTCGTTCATTTTTTATATACTTGCCGTCTTGTTTGCACACTCTCTTTGTTTTCTATATTTCTTTCATTTACTCATCTAACATTTACCATTGCTTTATTATAACACTTTCTCACTCTTTATCGTTTTCTCATAGTCATATGACTTATTTAGAAGTTGTTATTTTAGAAGCTTTATTCTGATTGGCTTACATTTCTGGTAATCTTCCATAGAAAAACCAATAACAATATGTAACTGAAGGTGGTTGCAAGTGGTTATAAGGCTATTGTAACCGAAAGACGTTAGCAAAGACTAAAACCTTTTATACATGAACACAATAGAGTTTTATCATTCATTTTTCTTACAGAGTTGCATTTAGTTTCATTTTCGTTTTGCAAACGCGTTGAAGCAGTGTTGCAAAATTGAAATTTTGAAATAGTAGTGAAAGAGTACGTTTTTGCATTAAATGGTACTTTTATAAAAATATATTTATTTATTTATACTTAATACTGTATAGAATGGAATAGAAAAACTAACTTAACTTATATTTCAACAAAGAATTTCCAACTTGCAACGATTTTGGAGATAAAACATAAAAGAAAGAAATTGTTCAAAAATTCATTTACAAAATAATTTAAATTTAATTGGTTTTTGTATTTTTCTAATTTTTTAGAATTTTAAATAGAAAATGACACAATGGCAATAATGTTAATGGTAACCAGACATATCAGTGAATGCCTCCACTAACAGACGTGAAAAATACGTATTCCAGACATGCACAGTCCATATCACGATATACAGTACAGTGATTTATGTTAATACAGTACCATTTCGAATAATGGCACTTTGGTGAGTTTCGATTTTATTCAACACACCAGATAAATTCAGCATATTTTGTAAGAACTCACCACACTAGAAACTCACAACACTTCGATTTTACTCACCACACCGGATAAATTCACCACATTTTGTAAAATCTCACCACAACTACAAAATTCACCACACTTCAAAAAATTAAAAAGAATTAAATTTTTTTGCTTTTCCGCATTCTTTCTCTCTTCACCAAACCAGCAACGGAGCAAAAAAGACCATCAGATCAGCATCTATCCATACACAACAACAACATCCACACAAACATACGCCCATTATGTTTTTGCTTTCGTTTTGTCTGAACCGGGCCTCTTTTGGGCGAGCGAACTAACACTACTTACTTTTACCTTCCTTTTTACCTTTCACCACACACATTACGCCGCTATATGCTTTTGTTTTCGTTTTGTGTGACCTAGGGTTGAACCGTGGCTTTTGGGCGTCTTATAAGCTACTAACTATCTATTAGACAGACAGACCACATAGTACATTAAGCAAACGGGGCTTAATTTTTACATAATATACCCAGAAACGGAAAAAGAATGTGCGAATTATTTATTAAAATATATATTTATTTTTTTTTAAACGAACAAAAACGAATTTGATTAAAAAAGTACTGAAAGCTTGGCGGGGGGAAAATATAAAAGTACTGAAACACTGAACACAATAGAATTTTATCATCCATTTTCTTACAGAGTTGTATTTACAGGAAACTGTGTTGATTTTCATTTTCGTTCTGCAAACGCGTTGAAGTGCGAAAAATATTGAAAATTATTTTTAATAAATAAAATAATGACAGTTTTAATATAAAGATAATCAAAAGTTAATAAATTAAGCTAAAATTAATTAATAGAAGTGCTTGGTTTTAATAAAGAAGTAAAGGTTCATTCGATTTCTTAAGATAAAGAGAAAATTTATTTTTTGATGGTTGTGTTTAATATATTTAAGGTGCTTGTTGCGCTTATTTTAAAGTTAAAATTATAAAATTGTTATATTTTAAATAATTCAAAGTTTTAATTTAAATATTTTTAATGTTTGTTTTTAAAAAGTGTGTGTTTTTTAAAAAAATATGTGTAAAATAAAATGGCTGTTAACCACTTTCTGCCAAATACAGGCTGGCTTGTAAGAGACAGTTACAATGGAGAGGAGGAGGTCAGTACATATACGTTTTTCAAAAATACATGTTAACGACGGAATAATTACTTTTTTTATTAATTACAATACAAATTAATGTATTATTAAACAATTGTCAATTATATATCCTATTACCCTGTATAAAGCAACAGGTTTCAGTGCATCTGGTACGATTCCTACCCTTGGCCATCATCCTTAGAGACTAGCGCACTACCCACTAGATTTCCAAGGCATCCAGAGTATAGTAATTTAAAAATAATACTTTTTAAAATAAAATTTAAACTCACCTTATAATTTCTTTGTTGGAACAATTTCGTTACCTAAACTAAAAAGTCAGGATTGTTAGCTCCATACTTTTTAGGGATTACATACATTCCAGTCAGCTGGATAGATCAATATTTCATGTTGAAGGTCTGTTAGTAACCTTTAAAAACGTGAAATTGTGCACATATGTTGAATTTTGTTACAACCGGGTTAATTTTTAACCTAAGTACTCTTAAAGCCTATATAATTGTGTTAAATCTGGTAATCTTTTTACTGACTACATATTTTCCGAGTCCATATTTAGGCCGCGTTTGAAAATTTAAAAGAAAAAGAAACAGAAGGCAACTCCAAGCCAGAGGCACTGATGTTGTGATATTTTATGAGAACCCTGACCTGAAGTTTCATCATAATGTGAATGACAACTGCAGTGTTATTCGTGCGAAAGTCCTTGTTTGCGGAAGGCACTTGAGATCATAGCCGGCTTCTTATCTGATTTCCGTAGACTGTGAAGCGTCTAGTCGCCGTAGTCTAGTAGGTAGTGTGTTGGCTTCTTAGACGTAAAAGCCAGGGTTCGAGCCCCAGGCCAGACATCAAAATAAAATACAAAAAGTATTTCTTCGGCGACTTCCTCTCAGCAGATTTCTGGCAAAAACTCTGAGAGTTTCTCAAAAAATCTGTCGTTCGGAGTCGGCTTTAAACTGTAGGTCCCACCACTCATGTATAAAATTAACACACAACATAAGTGGTGTGAGAAACTAGGTCGTAATCCTGACTGGAGGGTTGTAATGACCAGTTATGTATGTTTGTGAAGCGTCAAACGATTTTGTGCAAGCCATGAGTGGTTTGAGGCCTTTGAGATCTTTGTAATCATCTTACTGTATCAAATTAGTTTCTGTTTGGTTTTGTGGTATACCAATGTTCCTGACTGATGTAATTCATAGATTGGGATCTCGTTCCGTTTGTAAAGCTACTAATTGTTCTGCGATCATGATATAGTGTGTCGATCGGATTCGATTTCATGACTGAAATTAACGCACACAACAAGGATGTTGTAGGAAGCTAGGCTGTAATCCTGAGTAAAGTGTTGTAGCTACCAAGTAATACAAAGGACATAGTTGCAACAGTTTTGCCGTTACTGTCGTAAGTTCCTTCGTTTGGAAAATCTCTCGGGTTGTACAGTTGAAACTGTATGGTTTGGCAATATTCAGAAGAGTGACTCTTGGGTCATTACGAAATGAAAATACAATTGCTGCGAGAACGCCTCAGCAATTCCACTTGTAGTTGCCGGGCGTTTGGTAGAAGAAGGTTGACTGCCATGGAGAGAGAATTCTTTGAAATTTTAAACTGCCTGTAGGGACCTGATATTCAAGCTCTTCTTTGAATTTCTAAAAAACATGATTACATCCTCACGTAGCTGACTATTCTGTTTACTTCACTCTCTCCGCCCTCCTTTTTTCCCATGATGACCCTGGTATTTTGTATTCCCTATTATGTCCTCAAACCTACCTACCTAGCTAAGCCTTCTAACCCATTCGCTGCCAAGGACGAGTATACTCGTCTTGACAGTACGGGATACCCTGTGAAAGACGAGTATACTCGTCCTACTTTAAATATATTATAACATGCAGGCTTTTGAATTAGCAATTTTTTTTTCTAAGTGTTGCCTCGAGTCCTGTCTTCCTACTGCCAACGACGAGTATGCTCGTCTTTGGTTTTCTGCTTGTAAATGATTATATATAATATATGTGCTCTTACCAAGAAATAACAGGGTTTTGGTAAACAATAACACTCAAAATATAAATGGCAATGGGAATGACTTCATATAATTTAGGCTTGGCAGCGAATGGGAATGGTTCTTGATCAATAAATTTAATTTGAGCCAAAAAGAAAATATGTACACTTTAATTGTCATGCCATTGGGATGGTTATGATCGCTTTACAATTGAATCTAGACGCCGCAGTAGAGGTAATCTTTTGCATATAAAATATAATTTAGATGAATTTTATTAAATATTCATGTTTGCAAACACTTAAAGCCTAAAATTTATTGAAATATACACGGAATTTATTTGGTTTACAGTTATTTTAAAACGAAAGAAGCATAAAATATAAATTAATCGAATGGAATAAACTAGAATTTAAAAATTAACAACGCTCTCTTCAGCATCTCTCCAAAGCTTTGGTCAACAAAGCATTCATATTCGTCAATAAAGTGCGAGGATCTTCAGACAAACCGGCGCCCACCATTGCATTAACAAACAATTGTTGAACTAGCAAGTCAGCCAATGGAGCGTCACTTGCACGTAAAGTGTTTAATTTTTTAATAATTTCATGTCTAAAATGTATCAAAAATAAGATTAAATAACTTTTAATTTTAAAACGCAATTGGTATATAAAAACTTGCCTTGGATTAATTTCCAATTGAGGTTGTAAAAGAGCGTAGCGATTCTCTTCTGGTATCTGATGACTTTGGGTTTTAATAAAATGCCGAGCAGCGGCCATTTCTTCAACTGTTACTACACAAGGATGAGAATCTAGTCTTGAGGTAACTCTTACGTTGGCTACTTTGCCGGTTAGTTTCTCCTTAATCCAGGGTAACAATTCATTGATCTCGGATTTCAATAAACTGCCCTCACCAAAATCAGTGGTTTCTTCGCCACTAGTGCCTTGACGCATTTCTTTTTCAACCGATACTAGATTTTTGCTCTTGAACATGCCTAACTGCATAAGGACCAGCTCGTCATAGGGTTCATAGCAGAACAACACTTCAACATCACGTTTTTTCAAGTTCTCATAATAAGGAGATGATTCGGCCAGCGTGCGATTAGGTGCGGCCAGGTAATAAATATCTTTTTGTTCGCCTACATTTGTGCAATAAGTTTCCAAAGAGATGCGTTTTCCCTCGCCAGACTTGGATGATTCGAAGCGTAACAGTTTGGCTATGTTCTCTTTCTCCGCATGATCATTTGAGGTGACAATGCCCTCCTTAAGGAATAGACCATAATCCTTATAGAAGGCTTCATATTCAACTGGCTGCTTGTTGGCCTTGTCCAATAAGAAACGTAATATACGACTGGTTAAAACGTTGGATAATTTTCTAAAAGAATCCAATAAAACCAATCAATATCTGGGGAGCTGTATTTAAAGCTTTAGTTTTCACTCACTTGATTAAAGCGCTATTCTGTAAAAGTTCTCGACTTAAATTCAATGGTATATCCTCAGAGTCAACAACACCTTTAACAAATCTCAACCATTTGGGTACTAAATTCGCTGTTTTCGATTGTATAAGAACTTTACGTGTGTACAATGCGACACCAACATCACCATCTCGCGTCATATCGAAAAGACCAGGTTTGCCTTCCGGGAAATATAGTAATGCACGTATGCTTAAAGGTACATCAGTCTGGAAAGAAACAAGAAAAACGTGAAATAAGTTTTCCATAATTTCCAAACTTTGTTTGCATTGTTTACCTTGTAATGCAAAACAAATCTCGGTGTATCAAAGCTGTTTGAAATGAAACGATAGAACTCATCGTGTTGTTCTTTGTTAACATCTTTGGGTTCCATTAACCACAAGGGCTGAATATCGTTGGCGCGCTGACCATTCAAATAAATCGGCGAACCGACAAAATTGCTGTATTTCTTTATGACCGAACGTATGCGATCCTCATCAGCGTACTCACGGCATTCGGGCTTAAGGTGTATAACAATTTTTGTGCCATGGGCAACACCCTCAGCTTCCTGAATTTCATAGGAGCCAGAACCGTCCGTAGACCAGCACAAACCGGGAGAATTAACATGGGAGGAGCGTGTATATACCTCTACCTTGTCGGCTACCATAAAGGCTGAATAGAAACCCACACCAAATTGGCCAATAATGTTGGATGAATTCTCAGCAGCAGTGCCCTTCTCTCTGATTTGTTCTAGAAATTTCTTCGAACCACTGCGTGCAATTGTGCCCAAATTATTAACCAACTCTTCGCGTGTCATGCCTATGCCAGTATCTTGTATAATCAACTGCATGCCTTGTTTATCGGTTGATATTTGAATTTCCAAAGGACGATCGGTAGCCTCATAATTTTTTTCATTTTCGCCGGCTGTATGTATGGTATAGCGGAACTTTTCCAAAGCATCACTGGCATTTGAAATCAATTCTCGTACGAAAACCTCATTTTCCGAATACAAAGAACGTGCCACAATGTCCAAAAGCATTCTAGTTTCTGCTTGAAATTCATGTTTATCCGGTGTACCCACAGGTTTTTCGGTTTGTCTTACAAAATGGGCACTAGTTTCTGCACTAGTTTCGGCACTTAAATGACGTACAAAGTTTACACCTACGAAATTGAATTTTATTGAAATTCTTGTCTCTTTAAGTTGATTTTATTCTCATAAACTTACTATTCCAATTCCTTTTACATCTCAGGATACTGATGCTGCGTGCCAAGGGTCGGGTTGCATAACGTTGTAAACCAATTGCAGGCGGTAGTATTTTCAAGAGACGTGTAGTAAATGACATTTTGTCCTAAATTTCTTTTAAATTTTTTTATCAATTTTATTCAGTAAAAAAAGTTTAATTTCGAAATGGAAAATTTTAAAATTCAATTGCACGCACGTTGATGTAGATTTTTTTTGAAATATTTTCTTTTTCTGTCTTTTGGTACCAATTGTCAGAATTCTTCTTTGCCATACTCGCAGCCATTCACTGGGTAATGATTACATTCCATGGAAAAGAAGGTAAACAAACGAAGAGAGTGTTTTGCGGCTCTAGAATTAAAAAAAAAATTTAAATTGAAATTGAAATCTTAATATAGTTTCCTAATAAAAGATAAAAATTATATCAAATGGGTATCAAAAGGTGTGACGTGGTTAGAAGATTCCCTTTAAATATCAACTGTGCATCTCTTTTTCGACAATTGCTTGCCATTTTGAAAATAGAAAACAAAGTTCCAATTGGAAAACCATTGGTACATCTGTTTTCAGCACAATAATTATTTGGTAAATAATAGCAACTCGAAAACCGAAAATTCAGATGAATTGCTATCAATTTTATTTTCTTATTGGCCAAAACTGGGCCAAAGCAAGGGGATCAGCTAGGCACATACCCTTCAGCCAGAGTAATTTCATTTCAAAAATCAGAAGATCCTGAATATTGGCTGCCGATACACTGTTTAAACCATGGAGAGTATTGTAATTGTTTTAAAAGTTAAGTGTTCGTAATTAGGAAGTGAAAGGACGTGAAACAGATTCAAGTGCAGAGTTCAACAAAACAGGTTCACCACTTTGACGTTTGCAATCAGCATAGATAAGCTTATGAATTTTTACTCATACAAAACTTGGAATAATCAGCCTGATGTACGGGAGTAAAAAACCATGCTCTACGAGTTAGGGCAGTGGTAACTTATATGAATAGGAGCAAAAATAAAAGCAATAACGTATGTCAGAGATCGCTTCTGAAACCAGGATAAAGAGAAAAAAATCCACTGAGGAGCGCTAATTTTCTCTTGATTTAAATGCTACACGATTTGATTTTCTAGTATTTAGCATTTGTTACTCTATTCCTGACAAAAATCCAATTGATTTTGTAGCTAAAGCTTAAACTGGCATAGTTTTTGTCTGCATAGATGTATATAACTGAGAGGGACGTGGTGTGAGGGCCACCCTCCCCCTTTAAGAGATACCTATAAATCGGCTAATTCGATGGTTTATAACTAAGTATGGACATATATAACATGTATGTCTGTTAGTTTTTGTTTTGGAGTGAGTACAACAACTACAACTTCGTCAGCGCTACCCATGATTCGGACCTCTTATTGTTATTCTTTGTATGCCTCACCTAAATAACGTACCGACTTCGATTAAATTTTAAACTAGGTAGATGTGGGTACCGTAGAACACATATAGTTTACGTTTGTCTTTTTAAGAAGTATTTATTTCTTCCTATTCCCCACTATCAAACCAATTTTGATTAATTTTGTTGGCGTCTTTGATTATTATTACATTTACCATTCACAATATTGTCCTTTTTTCTCACAAAAGGACTTACAGTGGATTTTAAAATCTGAAATCTCAGAAAATTTCAAAATCTAATATGAAAAGTCGCTCTGTTAGGATTCTGGCGATTGGGTTAGTTAAAGGGACGTACAATGCTTTAAAAACAATTTACTTTGTCCGCCCACTCAGTCCTGTTTTCCCACAAAAGGACTTACAGTGGATTTTAAAATCTGAAATCTCAGAAAATTTCAAAATCTGATATGAAAACACGCTCTGTTACAATGCTTCAAAAACAATTTACTTTGTCCGCCCTCTCAGTCCTGTTTTCCCACAAAAGGACATAGAGTGGATTTTAAAATCTGAAATCTCAGAAAATTTCAAAACCTGATATGAAAACACGCTCTGTTAAGGATTCTGGCGATTGGGTTAGTTAAAGGGACGTACAATGCTTCAAAAACAATTTACTTTGTCCGCCCACTCAGTCTTGTTTTCCCACAAAAGGACTTACAGTGGATTTTAAAATCTCAGAAAATTTCAAAATCTAGTGTGAAAACGCCCGCTGTTAAGGATTCTGGCGATTGATTTAGTTAAAGGGACGTACAATGCTTTAAAAACAACTTTCACTGTCCGCCCATGTTGTCCTGTTTTCCCGCAAAAGGACATAGAGTGGATTTTAAAATCTGAAATCTCAGAAAATTTCAAAATCTAGTATGAAAACGCCCGCTGTTAAGGATTCTGGCGATTGATTTAGTTAAAGGGACGTACAATGCTTTAAAAACAACTTTCACTGTCCGCCAATGTTGTCCTGTATTCCCACAATATTAATTTATTTATCGGATTACAATAGCTTTCCGAAATGTGTGATTATCTATTTATTGTAGTTCTTATTATGCAATATTTTGTAACTGTAACTATAGCACTTATTTTTATCAATTTTTGCTTTTTTTTCTTACTTTACCCGGGAATTTAATTAATTTTTCCTGTTTTTCTCTCCCAGTCTTAAATTAATTATTTAACAGAGTTCCTGTTAATAACATAACAGAGCTCTGTTAGTTCTGTTAATAACATAACAGAGTTCTGTTAGCTAACATGAGAGTTGTCTTCTAAATAATCTAATAAATTTCCTGTCAAAATTTTGCACTCGTTCCCATCCAGCCTGGGCCATAGTACCCAGAACATTTTGCAATCTCCTCTATTCTGTCATGGATAGTCCACTTTCCCTTTAGTAAACAATTCATTTATAGCCTTGATTTTATATTTCTGCATTAATTTGTTTACAATTACATCTTTCAGCTTTTCAAATCGGGCTCACAATAACAAATAAATAAGTGTAGGTCGATTCATCGGTTCATTGTTTTTAATATTTAAATTAAAACGTTAAATATTATCAGAAACACTGTCATAATCTGGCCTGACTGCACATACATACATACATACATACATACATAATTGTTCATTACAACCATTCAGTCAGGATTGCGACCTAGTTTCTCACACCACTTATGTTGTCTGTGTTAATTTTATACATGAGTGGCGGGACCTTCGGTTTAAAGTCGACTCCGAACGACAGATTTTTTGAGAAACTTTTTCATGGCAATTTTATTTACTCACAGAGTTTTTGCCAGAAATCTGCTGAGAGGAAGTCGCCGAAGAAATACTTTTTGTATTTTATTTTGATGTCTGGCCTGGGCCTCGAAACCTAGCTTAACGCCTAATAAGCCAACACACTACCTACTAGACTACGGCGACTTTCGAGCCTGGGTCATAGTACATAGTCATTTCATGGATAGACCACTTTTTCTTTTCGTAAACAATTCATTTATAGCCTTGATTTTTTTATTTCTGTATCAGATGTCAGCAATGAGTATTCAAAGTTTGAATACTTTGAATTTCAAACCGATGAGTAGATTCGAATCATACTTATAATTTGTGATACTTATACGCATTCATACTTATTTTAATGTCATACTCATACTACTCATATTCAAAGTTTGAAATACTCATGGTAGTCATACTTAACAATACGCAAGATGTTATTGATTTCGACTCTCCATGACTCATCGTATACACGAATCACAAAATAAGTATGATTCGCGTACGAACACTACAATACTCACAAGAAGGTTGCGTGTTTGCTTTGCTTGCTGTCTTTGTCTTTTTTGTTTATGTGCTGAGAGTGTAAATTCTGATTAATGATTCGAAACACTGGAATCATTTAAGCCCACTTCACACTGTTATACTTTACGTACGTAAAGTTTAATGAAAAAGTAAAATGAAATTCCATCCGTATGACAAAAAAGAGAATAAAAGTCGTATGATTTATATTTTTTGCGTTTACATGATCGGTATAAGACAATAACAAAGTAAAATGAAAACATCTGTTACACTTTTTTTCTATGTGTTTACATAAAAATACATCCCTGATCTAATGCGACTTGCTTGTTTTTTTTGAATCATTTCAAAAAATGAAGAGACCCATACGACTGTCAAATTTTTCATCCGTATTTCCTCTCAATGTCTGATGGTTTCATTACATAGTACGTTTAGACGATCACATCCGTACTCTTCTACACAAAATTTTGACAGATCATATTACTTGTGGGACCGTGTAAAGTAAGCTTTATAAGTATTATTCGAGTATTTTTCTAAATTTATGAATCTCAATGAGTAGGCGTATGGATCAAACATAGTTCGAATGTTATGAGTTTGATGTCAACGTTATACTCATACTCATTGCAATTTGTACTTATAAATCAATGTTGTACTGAGTACGAATGAATCAGAGTAGTTGGACTTCAATACTGTTGACTCACTCTCAAACTCAACTCAAAATTTCATAAGTACTTATGGGTAGCGAAAAAGCGATTCATTGCTAATCTCTAGCTTTTCAAATAGGATTTAATAACAAATAAATAAGTGTAGGTCATATCGTTTTAAATTGAAATATTAAATGGTATCAGACACTGTCTTAATCTGACCTGACTTCAAGAAATATTGAATTCAGTGACATGTTTCTAGAGTGCCATTAACAAAATGTTTGCAAAAACAACCTATAGGAATATGGACTAACACACGTAACATAGTCATTACATTATAAAGGGTCCGCCAAATAACTTTTTTTTTTTGAAAATGGTTAAAAAAAACTACTGAATATTTTCTCAAATTTCTTCTTTTATTTGAAAATACAATCCTTGTGGTTAATAATGGAAAATAATTTCATTCAAATGGCTGACTCGGCTGGCCATGCAGTAGCCTACACCAGAAGATGCCGATTTTGGCAAAAAAAAATCATCTTTTCAGATGAAGCTCATTTTGATCTTGGCGGGTATGTAAACAAGCAAAATTGTCGCATTTGGGGCACAGAAAACCTGCACGCATACATTGAAAAGCCGACGCAACCAAAACGAGTCACTGTTTGGTGCGGATTTTGGTCCAGAGGCATAATTGGGCCATTTTTCTTCGAAAATGAGCAAGGAGTGGCCGTTACAGTCAATGGTGATCGTTATCGGGCCATGTTGAACGAATTTTTGTTCACAAAAATTGAAGAGGAGGATATTGGCAACATTTGGTTTCAACAGGCCGGCGCTACGTGCCACACAGCCGAAGCTACACTCGATGTTTTCCGCCCTGTTTTTGAAGATCGCATTATCAGCCGCAGAGCTGATGTCGTTTGGCCACCTCGGAGCTGCGATTTGACACCGTTGGACTATTATTTGTGGGGTGCCGTCAAAGATAGGTGTTACGCCTACAAGCCAGAGACAATTGACGCGTTAAAGGACAATATTCGTGAAGCTATTGGTGAAATACAGCTGCACACAATCGATAATGTGCTTAAAAATTGGACCGATCGTGTAGGCTACTGCATGGCCAGCCGAGGCAGCCATATGAATGAAATTATTTTCCATTATTAACCGGAAGGATTGTACTTTCAAATAAAAAAAAAAATTTGAGAAAATATTCAGTAGTTTTTTTTAAAGCATTTAAAAAAAAAGTTATTTGGCGGACCCTTTAGATGAGATCAGGTAGTGTCACCTTTCATAAAAATATATGAGGTTCCCACTTAGACCAATACAGGGATCAATTATGTTACTACATTCCAATAAACTAAAAGACGATGATGTGGACAGTTAGGAAAGGTACTCTAGCCTCTCAGTCTTACTTACATACCTTATTCTAATCGTTAATTTAATTTAATTAACCGATACTACGGTATAAGGGTTTACGACTTTTGCTCCAAGAGAAATACGAAACTGATTCAGCATTGTGTAAAGCGCTCTGGTTTGTTTCGTCCTCAAGGTAATGGCAATAAGGATGACACACTATTTGGGATCTTGCTGCAACTTCTAAGGCAGGATATATGACAGAGTCTACGTCTTCATTTTTTACCCCTGGCCCAGGCAAACAATTTATATAAACCTCCTGGTTTAGAATCAGAGATAAGTCCCAGGTATTTGATCATAGAAGAGAAACTTGATGCAGTTTCAGAAGAGGAGAAACTTAAGTCAATTATCTTCAATCTATAAGAATTAATTCTCGGAAACTTATACTTTTTACCATAAGCTTAGTATTTTGTGGCGATCGTTAACGGGCCATGTTGAACGAACTTTTGTTCACAAAAATTGAAGAGGAGGATATTGGCAACATTTGGTTTCAACAGGACGGCGCTACTACGTGCCACACAGCCGAAGCTACACTCGATGTTTTGCGGCCTGTTTTTGAAGATAGCATTATCAGCCGCAGAGCTGATGTCGTTTGGCAACCTCGGAGCTGCGATTTGACACCGTTGGACTATTATTTGTGGGGTGCCGTCAAAGATAAGTGTTACGCCGATAAGCCAGAGGCGACAATTGACGCTTTAAAGGACAATATTCGTGAAGCCATTGGTGAAATACAGCTGCACACAATCGATAATGTGCTTAAAAATTGGACCGATCGTGTAGGCTACTGCATGGCCAGCCGAGGCAGCCATTTGAATGAAATTATTTTCCATTATTAACCGGAAGGATTGTACTTTCAAATAAAAAGGAATTTGAGAAAATATTCAGTAGTTTTTTTTTTTTTTTAAAGCATTTTCAAAAAATAAAAGTTATTTGGCGGACCCTTTATTATTGCAATGTTCTTGGAAAATATTTTCAATAAAGATTTCTTATTTTACGCCATGTATGTTGTGGCTACAATTTATTCGCAAATATTTGCTTTTATAATTTAACCAACTTTTGGTGACAGTGGAGTATATTTAATTGTAACCCGTTGACTTAGATTCTGTTTGATTTCTATTAGAGATCACGTTCGTATGTTGAAGTAATAAAACAGATTAGAAAACAATTACAATCATTTAATAATAATTAATTATTTAATAATTATTAATTATTTAATAATAATTAATTATTTACTAATTATTATTCTTTTTTCCCACTAACAAAGTTCTTTTTTTTCCCTCTAAATAAATAAATATGTGTGTAGCAGCGCTCTTGTATGTAACGTAAGTACTTTCGAACTGACTATTGACGTTAGAAAAAAAAAAGAAACGACAAATCCAACGTTCAATGATCACTATAAAGTGTTCAGTTCTTGTATTAAGTGTTAGTTTGTGTTTTTATAAAAACATATGATTGAATTAAAAAAAGAAAAAAAGTTGTTATAAATTTTATTATTAAATTTAAGTATTAAACCATATGATCTAACACATGACGATGGGGAAATGATGACCGTGTTTATTTCCCTCTTTTATTTCGATTTACTTGCTGTTTCTGTTGCCAAGATAAGATTAGAGAGTTCCCAATACACAATGTGTTAACAATAATTAAGTGTTGACGATAAAGAAATACAAATAATAACGTTGTCTAATCTAATTGTGTTGTTATCTGTCGAGTTTTGGGGCATACACGTAGTCGTATTCATACATCAAATTTCAAATTTCAATTGCTAATTATAAATATAAATACAACAAAAAGATATTTCAGACATTCATTCGTCTATACTATGTATGTTTGTATGTGGTATTACCAAAATGTGTTTGATAAACACACGCACACACATTAGCTATCAGGTTTAACCAGTATTATTGGCCATAATCAGTTTAGATTGATTAAGAAAAATGCACGTGATTTTGTATTTTTTCTTCTTCCAATTTGTTTGTGGAAAAATGTTTTTCGCATATCGTTGTTTAATACGAAAATAAATAACATGAGACCGACCGCGACATCATATGGTTAATTATTGATAGAAAATAGTTTAAAATTTATTTTTTTTTCGCCTTTTTAAATAATGGATGGATAATGTTTTTTAAGAGCTATAGGAACATTTTTCAACAAAAACCAACATAAAATTCATACATTCATACAGTTAATCACAGAATATTATTGAGAAAGCTACAGACCCTCTTTCATTTTTCTAATTCAGCTTGCAGCCTTATACGTTCCTATCTCATTAACAGATCACAACGAGTTTACCTAAACGGCAACATCTCGACTTCGGTACACGTTGGAAGAGGTATTCCTCAGGGATCAATTTGAGGGCCACTTTTGTTCTGTATATACATTGACGACCTACCTGATGTTTTGGATAATTGTAGCGTACATATGTACGCTGATGACGTTCAGCTCTATAGGAGCGCTTGTATTGATAATATCCGACTATGTGTAGATACGATTAACGATGATTTACGGAAAATTGACAACTGGGCTAGTGCTAATGGACTTTGTATTAATCCCTCTAAATCGAAATGTTTATTGCTCTCCAGGTCTAAGAGAGCGTTTGATGTGCCGAATATTATTATCAGGGGGGAATAAAATTGATTTTGTTGAATCGGCATCTAATCTGGGTGTTATCTTTAATGGTCGGCTAACGTGGTCTAGCCACATTAATGTCATCGTTGGTAAAGTTTACGGTATGCTTAGGAACTTATGGACTGTTATAGATTCGACTCCTTTTGCTATACGCCTGCAACTGGCAAAAACGTTTTTGATTCCTGTTCTTTTATATGGAACGGAAATTTTCGCAAACTGTGATGCGGATGATAGGCGGAAACTCAACTTGGCTTATAATAACATAGCCAGATATGTATTTATTAAGGGACGTCGGGACCATATATCACAATTTTCTTACCAGATATGTGGTATTCATTTTGATAATCTATTGAATATTAAGTGCCTAATTCTCCTCCATAAGATTATTACTTTGGAACAGCCAGTATACTTATTTAGCAGGATTAGATTTGCTAGATCCAACCGCGGTAGGAAAATTATCCAATTAAGACATAGGACTCTTTTGTCGAAACGACAGTTCTTTATACACACCATCAGTCTGTGGAATACACTACCTAATTATATTCAGAACATAGGAAATGCAACTAAGTTCCAAAAGGAGCTATACATTCTGTTTAAGTAGTTTGTAATATATTTTGATTGTTTTATACATTTTTACTCTTCATTTTTATTAGTGATTAATTATTTTCATTTTTCTAATTTATTATTTAAGTTTCATTGTATCTCATTATATGAATATATTTCTTTGTTTGTATTTTTCTTTATATTTGTATCTTTCCTAATTTAATTTTTTACATATATGTACTCATTTTCTTATCCTAATTTTTTTGTATCGATTGCTATTTCCTGAGGTTAAATCATGTTCTTATTCTTATTCATTTTTATTTATACTGTACTTCAAACAATTCATTACTCATATAATGAGCATTTTGTTATTACTTTTTCCTATTTGATGTACTCCCATAGCACTTTCATTTATAAGATTATTATCTTGTTGTGCTATGATTAATAAATAAGATAAATAAATAAATAAATAAATAAAATTTATGAAATGTTTATTTGAATCGATAGCACGGTCCATATAATTTAATGTTTGAAGATTATTTCATGCAAATGTTGACAGCGACTGCGCCTCAACTGGTCCAACCGCTTAGTCCAATTTTGGCATACACTTTCCAACATTTCGGCCGATATCTCACGAATAAATGCTTCAATGTTGTCTTCTAATGCATCAATTGAAGCAGGCTTGTCTGCACAGACATGACCTTGAACATAGCCCCACAAAAAATAGTCTAAAGGTGTTAAATCGCACGATCTAGGCAGCCAATTGACCGGTCCCGAACGTGAAATAAAATGTTCACCGAACTCGTCTCTCAATTAGTCCATTGTAACGCGTGCTGTATGGCATATGGCACCGTCTTGTTGAAACCACATGTCATGCAAGTCAAGCTCTTGCATTTTGGGCAAAAAAAAACTTGGATATCATCTCACGGTAGCGCTCACCATTCACAGCTACGTTACGATTCGCAGCATCTTTGAAGAAGCACGGTTCAATGATGCCACCAGCCCATAAACCGCACCAAACTGTGACTTTTTCTGGATGAATTGGTAGCTTTTGCAATGCTTCTGGCTGATCTTCACTACAAAATCAACAATTCTGCTTATTTACGTATCCATTGAGCCAAAAATGAGCTTCGTCGCCGAACACAATTTTTCGATAAAGAATTGGATCTTTGGCCAACTTTCCAAGAGCCCATTCACTAAAAATTCTGCTTTGCGGTAGGTCGTTCGGCTTCAATTCTTGCACCAGCTGTATTTTGAAAGGCTTCACACCTAAATCCTTCCGCAAAATTTTCAACGTTGTTGAGTAACAACAGAGGCCCAATTGCTGCGAACGGCGACTAATCGATAATTGATGATCATCATTAACACTGGCCCCGATACATCTACGATGTTTTCTTGAGTTCGCACTCTACGTAAGCGTGTTGGTGGGTGGTTCAATGTCCAACAATGTAAATTTGGTGCGAAATTTAGTCACAATAGCCCGAATAGCCGCTTCAGTGGGTCGATTAAACTGACCATAAAATGGAAGAAGCGCGCGATGAACTTTCTTAACAGAGCACGCATTTTGATAATAAAATTCAATGATTTGCAAGCGTTGTCCGTTTGTAAGACGATTAAGACGATTCAAGATGTTTGACAGTGAAACAAAACACGAAACGTTCGTGAGCTGTTTAAACCAGTGTTGCCAAAAAGATAATAGCTAAAAAATCACCCGTTACATATGTAACGCATGTTGTATGTTGTATGTAATGCATGTTGTGGAATAGCCTGCTACTTTTATTCCATTTTGCAATGAATGTAATTGAAAATTGTTTTTTTTTTCCTTCCATTACCCCCCTTGGAAGGCTATTGCTTTTACAAACCATTTTCTCCATGTGACACGGTTTGCCTGTTATATCCTCGCGCCTTTTATGAGTCGGAAGGTATAGCTAATTCGAAAGTCTGCGTGATGATTGCCCTCTACAACCACTTACGGCTGCCGTGATGAATCTCTCAACGATGCGACAGAATATGTGTGAAATTAGTTACGAATGTTTTATTCAAAAAAGTGCTCTACTTAACTCGGCAAAAATCGATTAAAATTTTAAAAGGACCTGTGGGCTGGAGAGCCATGGTGTCAAGGATTCCAAAACAGGTTTCCTTACGATCGGGCATTAATTGAAACCGGAGATATAGGCAACGAAGCTAATTGTTTTCTTCAAATGAACAAAAACAAAAACTATTCTGCATAAATGTGGCTCAATCAGATAAAAAATGGATTTGTAGGGGAAATGGACCTTGTGGGCTGGATAGCCATTGTAACAAGGATTCCAAAACAGGTTTCCTTACGATCGGGCGTTAATTGGGACCGGAGATATAGGCAACGAAGCTAACTTTTTGTTGAATTGGCAAAAAAAGAAGTGCTCTATATAAATCGGTCATAATCGGATAAAAAATGGACTTGTGAGGGAAGTGGACCCAGTGGTTATGGTATTAAGAGTGCCAAAACAGTTTTCCTTAGTATCGAGCTTTACTTGGGACCGAAGATATGGGCGACGAAGCTAACATTTTTTATATAAGCCAAAATAGGATAAAAAATTAAATTGTGGGGATATGAACTTAAAAATTCTAATAATTCTCATTGAGTTAATATGCATATATATATGTATGTATATGAAGATCCAACAAAAATTCGAATTTTTCGCAAGTTGTATTTCTTTGGTAGATTACTTGCATTTTTGGGTCGCTGACTTGTATTTTTTTTTGGACTGCCATTTTTGGGTCGATGACTTGCATTTTAGCTCCATGACTTGCAATTTTTGGTCGATGACATGCATTTTTGTTCCATGATTTGCATTTTTTGGTCGATGACATGTACTTTTTGTTTGATGACTGGCATTTTTTGAGTCCATGACTTGGATTTTTTGTCGATAACTTGCATTGTTTTTGGTCTATGACTTGCATGTTTTTGGTCGCTGACTTGCATGTTTTTGACTGGCATGTTTTTGGTCGATAACTAGCATTTTTTAGGTTGATGACTTGTAGTTTTTTGGTCAATGGTTTCCATTTCTTTTTGGTCTATGACTTGCATTTTTTCGGGTGATGACCTGCATTTCTTGGGTCGATAACTTGCTTTCTTTAGGTTGACGACTTGCATTTTTTGGTCGATCACTTCTTTGGTCTATAAATTTCGTGTTTTTGGTCAACGACCAAAATAGTGTCTGGTGAACCTCAATTAGTATAGAATAGTGCCCAAAAAAAAAATAATTTGCCAGCTTGACAGGGAATGTAGTTGCATTCTGGCGACAAGTACGAATTGTTTTCTGGCAAAAAAAATATTGGTGGAGAATAATTAAACATAAAAAGAGGACCTTTAAAAGGGTAGAGCGCAGAGTAATTTCACCTAGTGTCTGAGAATCCTTAGGTGGCTTAGAAGAGTGCCGAGAGAAAAGAATCTCCCAGCTTCATGGGGTATTTAGTTGAATTGCGGCGACAAGTGCGGTCTGTTGTCAAGAAGCCAGTAATCTTGAGGGAAGATAATTAATAATACAAAGAGAGCCTTTAAAAGGATAGAGCGCAGAGTAATTTCATCTAGTGTCTGAGGATCCCTAGGTGGCTTAGAAGAGTGCCCAGAGAAAAGAATTTCCCAGCTTGAAGGGGCATTTAGTTGAATTCCAGCGACAAGTGCGGTCTGTTGTCAGGGTGTTGAAGTCTATAGACGGCTAAACGGCTGGACCGATTTTCTTGAAATTTTAACAGTACCTTCCTGTTTGTCTGGAAGGAACAATAGGCAACTTTTTATTTTAAAATTTCAAGTAGGTGCCACGCCCACATACCCAATAAGTATTTAATGTCGCATATCTCACAAACAGCAACAACCTTAAATTTTGTAGGGACGACTTTGGCGTATATATGAACAAAATGGGCGGATTGGCTATAGGAGGCGTGGTACCTCCCATCCGACAGGTGGCGCCACTGAAAATTACTTAAAATCAATTAAATCGTAAACTGTGCATTTGATCATGTTATGATCTTTAGCAAAGTTATTGCATACGAGCCGACGAAGGTTTTTAAGTTAGTATGACCAATTTCCGACAGGTGGCGCCACTGAAAATTACTCAAAATGAATTAATTGAATTCATCAGGACAACGGGAAACAAAATCAATAAAATGATTCAAAAATAATTGGACATTTGTTTTAGTTGGTGGCGCAGCAACACGCGCAGGGTACAGCTAGTATTAAATAAAACACGATTAAATTTACAATAAATTTACAAATTGACCATGATAATAATGATCGTGTTTATTTTGTTATTTAATAAATTTATAAATGAATATGGATATTATTTCCTTTTATAGTTGTTATAAATTATTATTGATTTATTTTAGGGATTTTTTTTTAATTTTTTTCTTTTTTTTTTTTAATTAGTTTACTACATACACATATTTGACTTTATAAAGGTTTTTCTTAATTAATTTAATATAATTTGTTTTTTTTATTTTTTTTTATATTTTTTTTTTTTATTATTAATAATTATTTTGTTTTATTTAAATACATTTAGGTCTAAAAAAATTAATACAATTTCTACAATATTTTTTTTTTTAATTTTTATTTTTTATTTTTTGTTTTTTGTTTTCTTTTTTTTTTGTTTTTTTTTTTTTTAATAGAAATATTGGCTTTTTTTATTCATACAGAGAGAGTGGTTGTTTGGTTTTCTATTTAATAATTGTTTGTTTGTTTGTTTGTATATCTTATTGTTATTAATACATATGTATATATTTTATATTTAATAAATTATTTTATATACCTTGTTTTATTATTTAGTTTTTTATGGTAAATTCTAGTAAAATTGTGTTTTTTTTTTGTTTTTCCTTTTAATTATATTCCCAAGTTTGTTTTGTTTGTAACTGTTTTTTATTTATTTTATTTTAATTTCCTTAAGTTTTTTTTAAATTAATTTTTTTGTTTTTTTTTTAATTTTCTCTCTTGTCTTGTCTTGTTTATTTTTTTTTGTGTGTGTATTATTTAAAGTTAATTTTTTCAAAATTTGAGGTAGTTTTTTAGATTTATTTTTCTTAATTATTTTAAATTTTCTTTTATTTTGTATTGATTTTTCATTTTCTTTTTTCTACATAAACTTGGTTTATATAGCAACTGTTTCTGTTTTAATATGCTTCATTTGTTTAATTTTTTTTTAATTTTATTTTTAATCATTATTTGTTATACAATTTTACAATTTGTGCATTTCAAATGTTTAATAAAATATTGATTTTCTTTTTTTTTTAATAAAATTTTTACTTTCAATTTGGAAGTGTTTACTTTATAGTCTCAAGATCAGAAATTCATTTTTCTTCTAAAAAAATATTTTTTGGAAAGAATTTTTTTGTTAAATACAGATTTGCTGTCTAGGGATGCAGCACAGCTTGTATAGAAATCTGAAAAAATCATTGCAAAGCATGGTAAATGCAGTCTAATGGCTCGATATGCATAGCAACTAAACCACAGTTTTAATAACAGTGGTCAAAAATGAATCCGGAACAACAAATTCTTAATTATCAGCTGGCAATGCTGCAACAACTGTTCATAATAGGCTCATAGGATTAGTGTTTTGTTCCCTGCTTCTTTTTCTACGCATCTGGAGGTCTAACATATGTATGGTCGCGCTGTCAACCAGTAAAGTAATCACTGTATTTTCTATTGGAATTATTATTTGAAAATCTCAACTTTCCGAATTTTTTCCTCTGAAGATTTCTGTGAATATGGCATGCCTGGCTATCAGAAGAAATCTGAGAAGTTTAGAGTACTTTTTTTTACGGGAATCTTCCATCTTTATTACCTTAGTGTTGTGAAAACGTAACTAATCAGAGCATAAATTGTTTTACTACCGATTTTCTACTGCAGCAACAGGCAACTCTTGTGAAAATCACTTTGAGCTCGGTAAACTGCAGCTCCACAGTTTCTGCTTATAACTATTTTATGGGGCTTTGCATTATCCATCCAAAGAGATTACTGATATGCAGAGTCACATCTTCCGAATTCTCTCGGAAAGCGGGGTGTGGTGTATATGCATATTGCAGTGTCTTCCAATCAGGATAAACCTTATGGCATTCAAAAAAGTTGATCAATAGCAGTAGTGAGAATATTTCATAAATACCATAAGCTAATGCCAATTTTTTTTTTGAAATAGCGGGTAATCATACATACATAATTGGTCATTACAACCCTTCAGTCAGGATTACAATCTAGTTTCTCACACCACTGATGTTGTGTGTGTTAATTTTATACATGAGTGGTGGGACCTACAGTCTAAAGTCGACTCCGAACGACAGATTTTTGAGTAACGTTTTCATTGCAATTTTGTATTTACTCTCAGAGTTTTTGCCAGAAATCTGCTGAAAGGAAGTCGCCGAAGAAATACTTTTTGTATTTTGTTTTGATGTCTGGCCTGGTGCTCGAACCATGGCTTTACGTCTAATAAGCCAACACACTATCTACTAGACCACGGCGACTGTGGTAATGCAACAACTGTTCATAATAGTCTCATAAGATTGAAGTTTTTTCCCTGCTTCTTTTTCTACGCATTTGGAGGTCTAACATATGTATGGTCGCACTGTCTATCAAAGTACTCATTGTATTTTCTATTGAATTTATTATTTGAAAATCTTAACTTTCCGAATTTTTTCCTCTGAAGTTTTCTGTGAATATGGTATGCCTGGCTATCAGTAGAATCCTGAGAAATTTACAGTACTTTTTTTTACGGGACTCTTCCTTCTTTATTACCTTAGTGCTGTGAATACGCAACTAATCAGGGCATAAATTGTTTTACTACCGATTTTCTCCTGCTGCAACAGGCAACTCTTGTGAAAATCACATTAAGCTCGGTAAACTTCAGCTCCATAGGCATGCTAAAATCACAGCATGGTACGGTTTCTACTTGGAAATTTTTGATGAGACTTTGAACCCATCATCCCAATTAGAGATTACTGATATGCAAAGTCAGATCTTCCGCCGAACTTGCTGGAAAAGTGGAGTGTGATGTATATGCATACTGCAGTGTCTTCCAAATCAAAATCATGGCAATTACAAGTTGATCACATACATACATACATACATAATTGGCCGTTATAACCCTTCAATCGGCCTAGCTTCTCACACCACTCATTTGCGTGTGTTAATTTTGTACATGAGTGGTGGGACCTACAGTTTAAAGTCGACTCCGAAAGACAGATTTTTTGAGAAACTTTTTATGGCAATTTTATTTACTTTCAGAGTTTATGCCAGAAATCTGCTGAGAGGGGAAGCACCGAAGAAATACTTTTTGTATTTTGTCTTTGATGTATGGCCTGGGGCTCGAACCCTGGCTTTACGTCTAATAAGCCAACACACTACCTACTAGACTACGGCGTCTCGGCTTACAAGTTGATCAGTCGCAGGAATATTTCATAAATGCCGTCAATTTTTTTCTTTCGAGAAATAGCGAGTTATTCTTAGGTTTCCTTTATTTGGGCTCTTGGGCATAGGGAGATACCCAGAAACTGTCTTGCGGACGCATTGTCCAGAAAGGGTACTGCACTGGAGAATCACATATGTGATCTTAATATAAGGGTGCCCTAAACCATGATTAGTCAGGAAAAAAGAAATGAGGTCCTCTGCTTAATGGCGTACATTGTTACCTTATCTTTGGATTCTAAATACAATACAATGAGTATAATAATTGCCTATTGGCCTAAATGCAAACCCCACTTGATTTACTATACGTGGGATGATAACACCTAATCTGATCTAACCTAGAAGATTGAAGCGTTTTTCCTTGTTCTAAAAAAATAAATTTTGTATAGTTCAACAAGATAGGTATTGTTTAGGGGGCAAATCTATTTCTGTCGAGCTAAATAGCTTCAGATTTAGAAACAAAAAATTTTCATTATAAGCTAAATCTGGCTAATTCGGGAATTCTTTTTGCCATAATTTTTTAGCTCAAAGAACATTACTTTCGGCACTCTCAAGCCATATTGCCGTGCCTTGTGTTAAAGCAAGTAAATTGAAATTTAAAAGTTAAGGATTTATAGTTTATTCGCTACGTTAATGGTGGAAGGAGAAGATCGATCCGCACCGTCTGAGGAATAATACTGGATGCTCTCTTTACTCTTGGTAAGAGAAGTGGAACGGTATGGACATTTGTAATGGTCATCTTATAAGGATAGACAAGCTGAAGCGATAGTAACCAAAGCGTAAAATCGTCTTCAATCCGTAGTAATTAGTTGTAGTGCTTTCTATAAAAGTATGTACGTTAAATTAAGAGATTGAGTGACTTATTTTACCAAAAGCTATAAAATATTTCAGACAGTTTTTGTTGATGATCTCTTTAAAACCCTATACAATGTCTGTCTTTCCACTCTTTTTCAGCTTTTACTTCCGGTGGCTGTTTCTAAGGCAATCTGTTTTTTCGTCACGTGTAAGCTGGATGCTCTCTCTTTTTAAGTTTTCCTCTAGGTTCTATTCTAAATTGATACAAATTAATTAATTTAAAGAAATTAATTGAACAGATTCTGGTAATAATTAAAGATTTGTGAATATTTTTGTGCAGCACATTGAGGCAAAATCTTCAGATATATTTTTCAATGGAATTTTCAAATTAAAATTTAAAAATTTGCACAAAAGATGTGCACAACGACAATATGTATATTATTTAAGCTACAGTAGGACCTTGATTATCCGTGATTCGATTATCCGGCAACATCAATTATCCGGGATGGAAAACGAAAATTTTTGCATCGACTTAATTTTATTTTTGGTTCGACTTAATTTTTCTGCATCGTTTAACCGTGATTACCTCTATTATCCGTGATTATAAGGAAAATTTTTTTCTATTATTTTGGAAAAACAAGTGAAAAAGGGGAATTCCCTCTTTAGTATACCATGAATCGGAAGCATACAGTAAACCTGTTTAGTTTAATTTAGAAATTTGAGAAGTGCGGTTTTTTTTATATTTTTGTTGAATTATTTAGTTGTACATATTCATTTATTAATTAATAAAAATATCTATTAAAAAACTAGCCAAAATTGGTACTCAATTAACCGGGAAAATTGATTATCCGGAATGCTTCCGGTCCCGACCATCACGGATAATCAAGGTCCTACTGTATAATATATATTCTATAATACATATGTACATACATAATATAATCCATATATAAACAATCGATTTAATTAATTTTGTATTATTTTTTTCTTGCAGCAAGCAACAATTAAGTTAAATTGTGACAAAAGAATCTAAAAATTAACTTCAAACCTTAAAAGGTGAAATACTTTTTCAATGGTAAGTTATTTATAAACTTTTTTTTTATTTATAAACTTCTTATTTATTTGCATTGTTTTGAACGAAAATATTCAAATTATTTTATATTACACCCAATATAGGATCATACAATAGATTAATCACTTGTTTTAGTACAAAAAAAAATTGATTATTGAGACTAAAACGAAGCAACGAAATAATAAGAAGACGTGGGACAGTCGTATGTTTCTTAAGGAAAAGAAATACCCGTCACTATAATTTAAAATATGTTTTTTGACCTGAAACTCTACGTGAAGTTGAGCGCTGCTTTTCTGTATTATCTAATTCGGCAACCATTATAAACCCTAGTTACAATCCACACTCAGAGGATAGCTCCTATTCATGCAATGCATTGTGTTGGTTGTACGAAAGTAAAGGATCCGCCAAATAACTTTTTCTTTTTGAAAATGCTTTAAAAAAAAACTACTGAATATTTTCTCAAATTTCTTTTTTTATTTGAAAGTATAATCCTTCCGGTTAATAATGGAAAATAATTTCATTCAAATGGCTGCCTCGGCTGGCCATGCAGTAGCCTACACCAGAAGATGCCGATTTTGGCAAAAAAAAAATCATCTTTTCAGATGAAGCTCATTTTGGTCTTGGCGGGTATGTAAACAAGCAAAATTGTCGCATTTGGGGCACAGAAAACCTGCACGCATACATTGAAAAGCCGACGCAACCAAAACGAGTCACTGTTTGGTGCGGATTTTGGTCCAAAGGCATAATTGGGCCATTTTTCTTCGAAAATGAGCAAGGAGTGGCCGTTATAGTCAATGGCGATCGTTATCGGGCCGTGTTGCACGAATTTTTGTTCACAAAAATTGAAGAGGAGGATATTGGCAACATTTGGTTTCAACAGGACGGCGCTACTACGTGCCACACAGCCGAAGCTACACTCGATGTTTTGCGGCCTGTTTTTGAAGATCGCCGCAGAGCTGATGTCGTTTGGCTACCTCGGAGCTGCGATTTGACACCGTTGGACTATTATTTGTGGGGTTGCCGTCAAAGATAAGTGTTACGCCGACAAGCCAGAGACAATTGACGCTTTAAAGGACAATATTCGTGAAGCCTTTGGTGAAATACAGCTGCAAACAATCGATATTGTGCTTAAAAATTGGACCGATCGTGTAGGCTACTGCATGGCCAGCCGAGGCAGCCATTTGAATGAAATTATTTTCCATTATTAACCGGAAGGATTGTACTTTCAAATAAAAAAAGAAATTTGAGAAAATATTCAGTAGCTTTTTTTTTAAGCATTTTCAAACAAAAAAGTTATTTGGCGGACCCTTTAGAATATGTTCGATGGGACAGAGGTAGTAGTGTTTGTGAACAATTAATTTTAATCAACTGCCAACAGCAAAATAAGATGCCCCACAGAGTTACACTCTGTCTAAAGCTTGGAAATATCTAAACCTACAACCTTACTCTCATCAAATTATTGGATAGACTGGTTTCGTAGAGTAGATTGTTTAATACTAAGGTTAGGTTAGGTTAGAGGACGTGTACTTGTCAATTAAGACAAGTACAGTACCGGGAGGTCGAATTGACCCATCGGACAACGTCCTATTTTCTCACACCACCTATGTTGTGTGTGTTAATTTTTTATGCATGAGTGGTGGGACTTACAGTTTAAAGTCAACTTCAAAAGACTGATTTTTGAGAAACTTTTTCATGACAGGTTTATTTACTCACAGAGTTTTTGCCAGAAATCTGCTGAGAGGAAGTCGCCGAAGAAATATTTTTTTCATATTTCGTTCAGTGAGAAATGTCTGACCTTGTGGCCTTACGGTTAGACTACGGCAACTTCATTAAGTCTTACTCTTTACTTTTTCAAGAGCTGCCTCTGACTGATTTTCCTTGCTGTTATCCTCTCTGGGGGGGGTCAAACTGCTCCTAAATCCATTACTTTTAGCGGCAATGAATTCTATTAAATTTTTTCAATTTAAAAAAAACCATCAGAAGAACTTTTCATTATAAAATGTCTGGTCTGGGGCTCGAACCCTGACTTTACGTCTAATAAGCAAACACACTACCTATTAGACCCGGCGACTTCTTGTTTGATACTAAAGTTGTTGATTAATTTAAATTCTTCATAACATTGAGGAAAAAAATTGCTCTTGGGCTATAGGGAGTGAACTTCATCATTAAATCCTTGTTATTGTAAACTAAGTTTTAAGGATTTAAAGCTGAAGTTCATTCATTCTTTTGCTAAAATAGATGTTCAAAACCTTGAGACCAATTAAACATTTAAGTTTTTGTTGTTGTTATTCTTTTGAAATCATTCTTATAAATTCATTTAAAATAAAATCTAAAGTCCTTGTGACTTTAAATTATTTTAAAAATTTCTCTTCTTTCTTTTGCAACAATTGTTTACATACATACATATGTATACAAAATTATTTCACATATTTTCTTATGCTCTTGCGCTCAATATTATTTAAAATATTTGCTTTTAATTTAATTTCTTGCTTTTACAATACAATTTAATTTAATTTATTTTTATTTTATATTATTTTAAATATGTATACTTTTTATTTATTTTCCAGTTTTATTTGTTTATAAAAAGTACAAAAATTTTGTTTTTCTTTTCTTTAATTTTTTTTCGCTTTTAATATTGCTAATTTGTTGTTGTTGTTGTTGTTTTTATTCTTCTTATTTTGTATGATTTTTTTATATGTTGTTGTTGTTATATTTATAAATCCAAAAAACTAAATATGTTCTCGTACATATACGATAACCGATCGTATATGATTTTAGAAGAAATTGCTTTTCATATTGATTGTTGTAATAAAGTTCTAATTACACTTGTGTTACACTGTACATGTACACTGTTCAACGGTGTTTATTTCAAATATGGATTAAAGAACAATAAGATGCTATAACTTAAGCGGGTCTAATCAGAGAAGGCAAACTAAGGCTGCCTTCCAAAATGTATCAATACAAAGTTTGTATGCAGTTATACTACTGTAAACTATGTAGATATGCAAAGTAACCAAACAATGCATCAACTATAAATCCGATGCCTGATTGCTTTTTGACTGCGTTAAAAATACGCATTGACGACGTTTTGAAATAGAATACATTGTAAACATTTTGTACAGCGGCTTTATGAAACACTATACATCGTTCAAACACAAAGCAACTAACATTTTGGAAAGCAAACTAAATGTGGAACATCAATATAGAGCCACTCGGGCGTCAACTAATATTTATTGTTGTAAGAGAGCGATAGACCCTAACTAGCTTATCAACATTAAAAATGTCACGCGACAAAATCGAATCTTAGATTGTCCCGTGCACTACCTGGTTACTTCAGTACTATTCTGACTGAATTAAGGCTATAAGGATGCCGTTGTATGAATCACGGTATCAGAGTATATCAATTGGATATTGAACAACATTAAAGCAAACGTTAGATCCCTAAAGAGTATGTACCATACACCACACTTAAGATTGTCCAAGAATGCCGATTGTTTCTAAAGGTGAAAGCGAGATATTCGATGTTTATCATCACAGCTAATTTAATGACGAGGAAAAAGAGAAACGCACAGCACATACATAACATAATTACGACCTAGCTTCACCTACCACTTATATTGTGTGTGTGTTAATTTTAGACATGAGTGGCGGGGCCAACAGTTTAAAGTCGACTCCGAACGACAGATTTTAGAGAAACTTTTTCCTCATCTGCTGAGGGGAAGTCGCCAAAGAAATACTTTTTGTATTTTATTTTGATGTCTGGCCTGGGGCTCGAACCCTGGCTTTTCGTCTAATAAGCCAACACACTGCCTAGAAGACCACGGCGACTTCGAGAAACCCACAGCACATTGCTTGGAAGCCTAAGAGAAAAATTCTTGGCCAACCCGAATTTATTGACAGAACACGTCTAGACAACTTCGCAATTTTATAAAATTTTCAGAAAGGCTGAGAAATGTCAACCTCATCTTATAGTGATTTCCAAGATGCCTTCAATGTCCCTATGTAGACGAAAACATATCGGTTGGAAACGGAATACGTTATTGACTTGGATCATGTAACAGTCTTGATGTTGTTCTAAAAGATCTGAACCACCGCCTATAGGTTCATTGTGTTGGTTAATGAAGTCCTACATACACTGCAACTAAAGTGATGAAAGAGCAGTGCGGGTGCTAGTAACATGGTATAGCAATGTTGTGGATTAAAGTGATTATGATGAGAATTCGGTGAACTCAATAATATCGGGGAACTCTGCAAAGGTTTCATTCTTCTATGTCAAAAAAAGGCCCACTGGAAGACCACGGCGACTTCAAGAACCCCACTGCACATTGCTCGTCATTGTTAGACGCTTGGGAGCCCAAAGAAAATAATTCTTGGCCACCCAGAATTTATTGACAGAACACGTCTAGACAACTTCGCAATTTTATAAAATTTTCGGAAGGGCTGAGAGAAGTCAAACTCATCTTATAGTGATTTCCACGATGCTTTCAATGTCCCTATGTAGACGAAAACATATCGGTTGGAAACGGAATACGTTATTGACTTGGATCAGTAACAGTCTTGATGTTGTTCTAAAAGTTCTGAACCACTGTCTACTCGTATAGGTTCATTGTGTTGGTTAATGAAGTCCTACAAACACTGCAACTAAAGTGATGAAAGAGCAGCGCGGTATAGCAATGGTGTGGATTATTGTGATTATAATGAGAATTCGGTGAACTCAATAATATCGGGGAACTCTGCAAAGGTTCCATTCTTCTATATCAAAAAACACGCACTGGCGTTGAGGACAATGAGGTTGCTAATATACTTCTAAAAAGGGGGCAACAAATTGTCTACTTATGTACCTCGGATGTGCTATGTATGTCTTCTGCGATCGCAGAGTGTTCTTCTGGATTGTCCGCCATTCTCAATGTCTATCTATGCATAGTGGTTTCAGTAATTACCGTTCATTGCCTAATCGACACTCATACGAGATGAATGAGTCTTTCGTATAATGACCTCTACATCGATGCATTGCCTACTTCCTCACTATATTCCTGGGAGTTACTGTTGATTGACTAGATCTAACATCCTTTGTTAATTAAGAGCAGGAAAAGTTTTTGTTTACCTTCTCTACTATAATCTTGCGTTGAATAGTAGAATGTAAAGATTTCTGAGGACCACTGTTGATAGACTGGCTGATTAAACCACTATTGAAAATGGATCTGGTGTGCAAACTATAAGTTGTTTAATCGAGACTCGAATTGGTCATCAGAGATTCAGAATTTTCTCTTTGCTACCCATTTCAGAAATATGTATATTCAGAAATATGACGACTGAAAAATTGAAAGAATTGAATTGCTGACCAGAGAGTCGATATATAAAAACATATTCCTAGAACAGTGCTTCAACTAGGTTTGAAATATATACTTGGAAATTAATGTAGAAATAATACATGAGTGTTTTCGAAATTTACGTGATTAATTTCATTTTCAAAATAAAGGGCGTGATATAGAAGGCGTGGCACTTTCTATATAAAAATATACAATTTATTACAACTGTGTCCAAGAAAGTACAAAACCCTGTCCATATTTCTTTTGTGTTAGAAACTATTGGTCAAGTTAGTAGACAAATCTTAAATTGTATGTAAAAAAATTTAAAAAAAAACATGCAAATTAGTTTTGTAATCCAGTTGCAATTTTTTTTTTATAAAATAAGAGTATACAGATTGTAAATTAATCAAATTGAAATCAATTAACAGGCTATTATGAATTTTTGTTTAAGTAAATACGGCGTTATTAAAAGTTTAAATAAACATCAATTAGCGATTGATTAACGCTTTTGAGGTAGGAAATATTTGGAAACTTTATTTTTCGTTTCAACCTCTTCAGTTTTTAACTTAAACACTTGCTAGAAACGATTCATATTCACTCTCTTACAAGCCCTGGACTTGTTGCTTAGACAGTTTTTTTCTTATATGCTTGAAGAAATTCATTTTTTTTGCTTTCTTTTTCGATTTTTGTTTGACCTCCCCTCCCTGGTCCATAGAATAAACTTTTTCTAAATATCAAAAAGCATCGGATAATTTCGCATATTTTCGATTACATGAATACACTGTATTGTATTTGAAGCTTATTTAACACTTATTTAACACTTTTTTGGTCAAATCTGAGACTTGTATTGCGTAAGTGTATTGTAGGCATATCTGCCTTCTTTTTATTTAACATCTATCATCATCATCATCCAGAAAATTAGGACATGAGTGAGTCAATCACCCTAATGGATCTTAGAACCTCCCTGACCTAGATAACGTAAATGATAACTGCATATAATCCCATGGGCTTTTGCAAGAAATGACCAATCATTCTGTACGACAAACCCCTTAAAGACATCGAGGTTTTATACACTTCGGCTGTGCCATTTTGAAAATCGGATATTTCCCGTAAGGGGAGGATAATTAGCATAAATATTGAAAATCAACAAAGTATGGTATTCGAGTATGCTCAAGTGTGCTTTGGTAATCAAGGCTATCACTTCGACCTAACCCAACTCCATCCGTGACAAATCACTTAGAGATTTAGGGACTTCCATTTGGAAAAGCATGCCTACGCTGCATAGAATTTCTTTCTACTTTTTAACGCCTTTAAGAAAGAGAGCATCACACTAAAAAATGCTCCACGATTCAATGTTATGTCAAGCATACATACATACATAATTGGTCATTACAACCCTTCAGTCAGGATTACGACCTAGTTTCTCACACCACTTATGTTGTGTGTATTAATTTTATATATGAGTGGTGGGACCTACAGTTTTTAAAGTCGACACCGAACGACAGATTTTTGAGAAACTTTTTCATGGCAATTTTTATTTACTCAGAGTTTTTGCCAGAAATCTGCCGAGAGGAAGTCGCCGAAGAAATATTTTTTGTATTTTATTTTGATGTATGGCCTGGGGCTCGAACCCTGGCTTTACGTCTAATAAGCCAACGCACTACCTATTAGACTACGGCGAGTTTTCATTATCCATTATTCTTAAGTTGTTTTCTAATTATTTATTGGAATTTTAGCATTAAATATGTCCTTAACCCTTTCCCTGTCCCTATACAAAAAAAATTTATGTCGTACGTTCAAAATTTTTCTTTTTTTTAAACGGTTTTTATGTACTGCTTTTCATTTCCTTATTTCGCCTTCTTTATTTCCATAAAACTTCTAAAGTAGAAGAGTGAGGCATGTGAGGGCTTGCAAACTTCGAAAAAGAATACCGTTTGTGAATAACAACATGTGGTGCACAAGCGTATGAAACCAACTTGCTGTGCATCATACATATGTAATGTACAGGACAGGGAAAGGGTTTAACATGTGTATCAATCATTGCACCAAAAGACATCAAATCAATCAATCAAAACACTAAACTAAACATCTAATCTAACGTAGCCTAATGCATAGACGTTATTGTGTATGACTCGCTTCTTATTTACTTATAATTTCACTCTAAGGAATTTAGCTCTGGGTAAAAAGAATTTAAATTTAAATTAGAATTTCAGAAAGTTTTGTTTCACAGTGTACATTTTTTAAAAATATTTAATTTTATGATTTTGTTTTTTTTACGTTTTTCGAGCTATACACAAATAATTTAATAGATTTTTAATTAAACTGATTTAATTTTTTTGTTTGTATAGGTACTTACAACTATTTCTACTACACAGTTATAATTGTATATTGTTTATAGTATATATATATATATATATATATTCATCATCATTATTATTTAATTATTTAAAGTATTTTAAATATTGTGTTGTGTTTTTCAACTTATAAATTCTGTCAAAATTATTTTTTTATTTTTTTTTTAATTTTTATTTAAGAATTATTCAGTCATAGCTTGATTATTGGGTTTTCTGTTTAATTTTGTTTTAAATATTTTAAATGTTGTTTTTAATATATAGTATTTTTTTTTTAATTGTTTGGCAGTGTTTTTTTTATTTATTAATAATTTATTTTTAAATTTATTTTTTTGTTGATTTTTCTTTTGCAAATATATATGTATGTATGTACCTTTTAATGGTTTTTTGTATGTACCTTGTTTGTATTTTCTTACACTTTACAAAAGTAGTCGAAAATTGTTTCCCTTATTAGTGTAAGAGACGCTTGGTTTAAAGATACGGTTTTAAAAAATTTTAAGTTTTTTTTATTTTTTATTTTTTTTTTTAGTGGAAAAGGCACAAAACTTAAAATAAAAATAAAACAGCAACATAAATTTAAAATTTGTTTTGTTTTTCTTTTATTTTCAAATTAATTTATTTTTAATTTTAATTAATTATACCATAAAGTTTTGTTTTTTTTTTGTTTTGGGTTTTGTGTATATAAAAAAGTATTAAATTATTTTATTTTAACTAATTAAAAATAAAGTATTTATAAAAAAAATATTCCATAATAATAATAAAAAAAAATAATTTCTTTTTTTTTGTGTTTTTTTTTTTTTTAATAACTTTTTGACTAAATTTGTCTTGTCAGCAAACTAGCAGTGTTGAAAAAAGCTTTACTTTTTTTTAGATATATGTATGTATTGTTTTTATTTTTTACTTAATTATGTATATTTATTACCAATTAAGGTTTAAAAAAAGGGATAAGCAATAGAACTTAATTTAAAAATTATTTTATAGAAACGCAATTGTTCGTTTTCTTTAATTTATTTGCATTGTATTGGCTGGCTGGATTTTGTTTATTTACAATGAGTTTTCTTTATTTTATTTATATTTTTTAAATTATAAAACTTATTTCATTTAACAATATATAGACAAATTTCATTGATTTTGTAAGAAATAAATGAAATTTATTTACTTTACAATAAACATAATAATAAGCCTTGTTTTTATATACAAAATTAATTATTATTCATTTTAATATTGTTTATATAAATTACAACTATTTTATATAATATATTTAAATTAAAAGTTTTTCTATACATTTTCTCTATAATTTAGAGATCAATTAATTTTATTTAAAAAAACAGACTCACAAGTTCAAGAATTTAATAATCATTTCAAAGATTTTAAATGACATGACACACTTTTAAAATATTTTGCAAATATTATTAAACAGAGAAAAATAAATCATTTTCATGTGTTTATATGACATGACAAAATTTTAAAGTTTTTAATTTATTTATAAAGAAAAAAAAACTATTTTAAAGTTTTCAAATAAATTATTTTTTTAAATAATTAAAAAAAAACTAAAATCTAATCGAGAATCTTAAAAAATTTACAAACAAAATTTTTCCTTTAAAGATTTAATATGACATGACTATTTGTTTTAAAAATTTTTGTATATAAAAATCAAATAAAAATAAAAAAAAATTAACAAAATAGAATTGAATCAGAAATTAATTAATTGCGTGTATAGTGATGTTTATTTTTTAATATAAGATTTAATATTACATCAAGTAGTAAACAATGCACTGAACCCAATGAAATAAAAAGATTTTAGTAAGGCCTTGTGATCCTTACAGAGAAAACTATACATAAAAAAGCAAATGCTAAGAAAATCTAGTCTCTTTCCTAGGCATATTATTGCAATAGAAATTAGGAAAGACAGCGATTTTTAAAGCAAATTAAATAATTAATTGGAATCCAAAGAAAATATTTCAGTTGGCCTGAAAATTATTGCAACAATATTTGAAGATATGTTTTATAGTCTACTAAGTGCCCCTATCAAAGGTTTTATTGTTCATCAAAGGTTTCATTGTTTCTTTTTAAACTCTTTAACAACATTCTTCAACAATTGACCATAGTCTTTCGTGACAACAACTACAACCTAAAGATTTCGTTCTAGCGACTACCGTATCATGTAATTTATTGTATTATTGGCTATGTTTGTTTGTCATTTTCTATTTTGTTATAATTTCAGGGCAGTATTTTCGATATTTGTCCCGTCCGGAGTGTCGTCGACTATACCCAGAGGATGATTTCATTCATTCTAATGCGCACTGTATTTTATAATTTGTTATACCAATGTTTTGAGTTTGTCATAGTGTTCGGGACAGTATTTTTGACATCTGGAATGTCCGGGATCTCAACTATCATGAGGATTTTGTTTTATAACTTGTTTACCACGGCTTGAGTTTGTCATAGCGTTCGGAACAGTATTTTTGACATTTGGAATGCCAGGGATCTCAACTATCATGAGGATTTTATTTTATAACTTTTTATACCAAGGTTTTGAATTTGTCATAGCGTTCTGGACAGTATTTTTGACATTTGAAGTCAGGATCTCCACTATCATGAGGATTTTGTTTTATAACTTGATATACCACACTTTTGAGTTTGTCGTAGCGTTCGGAACAGTCAGGCTGCCTTCCAAAATGTTAGTTGCTTTACATTTGAACAAAGTATCGTATTTCATAATGCCGCTGTACAAAATATATACAATGTATTCTATTTCAAAATGTCGTCAATGTGTATTTTTAACGCAATCAGGCATCGGATTTACATATAGTTGATGCATTTTTTGGTTATTTTGCATATCTACATAGTTTGTATACAGTAGTAGAAATGCATACAAATTTTGTATTGAGACAGTTTGGAAGGCAGCCTATTTTTGACATTTGAAAAGTCAGGGATCTCCGCTATCATGAGGATTTTATTTTATAACTTGTTATACCACGGTTTTGAGTTTGTCATAGCGTTCGGAACAGTATTTTTGACATTTGGAAAGTCAGGGATCTCAACTATCATGAGGATTTTGTTGCTATAGTGAACACAGTTGATTGTTGCATAATTAGCTCTTCGTTTGCAATACTTCACAGCTTTAAATATGCCATAGTGTTAGGCACAGTCCTGGACTCCTGGAAGTACTCACTCTTAATAAGCACTTTATTTTGTAATTTGTTTTGTATAAATTGTCTGTTCATTGATCATCCTTCATAGTTTCGAATTTGTTATAGTGTTTAGAGGGCCAGCATTTTCGACATTTGTTCATAAAAACTTTCAATTTCTGTGCAATATTGTTCGACAGCGTTTGAATTTCGTCTCCGTTTGTCATGATAGAATTTTTAAATTATTTATTTTTAAATTATTTATAGTTTTTATACAGTTTTTTAGGTCATAACTTATGTTCTTAGGCAACATTTGAACACGCTTTGTTCTAAAATAGAAATTTTAATTTTTTTTATTTAAAGTATAAGAACTTCGTATTTCTAATTTATTTATAAATCATTTTTAAACAGTTTTTTAGGTCATAACTTAATTGGAAAAGTTTAAAAAAAGAGTTCTTAGGCAACATTTGAACACGCTTTGTTCTAAAATAGAAATTTTAATTTGTTTTTCTTATTTAAAGTATAAGAATTTAGAATTTTTCCTTATATTTAGTTTCTAAAAATGTTTGTAAATTAAATTAATTTCCTTTAAGTTTCTTTTTTAACACAATTAAATTTATTATAATTCTACATTCAAATATTGTTGAATTTTGTTTATATTCTCAGTTTATTTATAAAACAAATAAATGAAAATCGTATTTTTTTTAAGAAATTTTATAAAAAATAAGGTTTTTTTTAAGAATATATACGAATTAAACTAAAAATTAAATTATTATAGACAGATTTTTAAATTAACATATTAAACAAGTCTTATTTTGGGGGAGGGAAGGAAGAACTTAAATTGTTCCATTATGTTTTCTAAATTAAATAAACTAGAAAATTAAATTAAATTAAATTCTTTTGTTTAAAATTATAAATTTAGGAAAACAAAATTTGTTCTTAATTTTTTTGTATAATAAATATCGACTATAAACATAAGTTTAAATTTTTATTTTTTAATGACAAAAACAAAAGTATTTACAATTCTTATAATAAAATTTATATGGAATAATAAAAATGAATAAAATTTTAAAGAAACAAAACAGAATTATCATGATAAAAAAAATTAAATAAAACAAAAAAAAAACTATTCAAAAAGAAACAAATAATAATTTTAAAAAAATAATTGGCAATCTAAGACTTGATGAATTATTGAAAATAATTTGAAATTAAATTTTAATAAGAATTAAAAAAAAAATTAATAAATTTGGGCAATCTAAGAGTTATTATTTTATTGTTTGTTTGAACACGATTTTTCTTTTGACGAATTATTGACCATAATTTTAAATTAATTAATAATAAAAAAATTATTTAATTTTAATGAAGTAAAAATTTTATGAAAATGGTAACAACAGCATTTTGATCTTCTTTATTAATAATTACTTATGCTCTCAAAAAAGTTATTTTTTATTGAAAGAAAAAAAAAATAATAATAAAAAATTATTGGCAATCTATCTAAGACTTGATGAATTATTGAAAATAATTTGAAATTAATTAATAATTAAAAAAAAATTAAATAAAACAAAAAAAATAATAATTTTAATAAATTATGGGAAATCTAAGAGTTTTTATTTTATTGTTTGTTTGAACACGATTTTTCTTTTGACGAATTATTGACCATAATTTGAAATTAATTAATAATAAAAAAATTATTTAATTTTAATGGAGAAAAAATTTTATGAAAATGGTAACAGTATTTCGATCTATTTTATTAATAATCACTTATGCTCTTATAAAAGTTATTTTTAATTGAAAGAAAAAAAAAAATAATAATAAAAAAAATTGACAATCTTGATGAATTATTGAAAATAATTTGAAATTAATTAATAATTAAAAAAAAATTAAATAAAACAAAAAAAAAAATAATTTCAATAAATTATGGGCAATCTAAGAGTTATTATTTTATTGTTTGTTTGAACACGATTTTTCTTTTGACGAATTATTGACCATAATTTGAAATTAATTAATAAAAAATTATTTAATTTTAATGGAGAAAAAATTTTATGAAAATGGTAACAGTATTTCGATCTTCTTTCACTTATGCTCTCAAAAAGTTATTTTTTATTAAAAGAAAAAAAAAAAATAATAATAAAAAAAAATTGACAATCTTGATGAATTATTGAAAATAATTTGAAATTAATTAATAATAAAAAAAATTATTTAATTTTAATGAAGTAAAAATTTTATGAAAATGGTAACAAGCATTTCGATCTTTTTTTTTTATTAATAATTACTTATGCTTTCAAAAAAGTTATTTTTTTTATTGATAAATAAAATAAAATATTTGGCAAAAATGAATAACATTTTCTTAAAAAAAAAATAATATAAAACAATTGCTTAATGAGAAAAAAATTGTAATAATAAATATATTTTAAACAAGAAAAAAAATTAAAAAGAAAAACAAAAATTTTTAATGAAAAATATATGAAAATAATTTGAAAAAATAAAAATTTGTACTTGAACTAAACACATCTTAATTTATATACAGTAGGACCTTGATTATCCGTGATTCGATTCGGGATGGAAAAAGAAAATTTTTTGCATCGACTTGATTTTATTTTGGATCGACTTAAATTTTTCTGCATCGTTTAACCGTGATTACCTCTATTATCCGTGATTATAACCGATTTTTTTTCTATTATTTTGAACAAAGAAGCGAATAAGGGGAATTCCCTCTTTAGTATACGATTAGTCAGAACCTGTTTAGTTTAATTTAGAAATTTGAGAAGTGCGGTTTTTTTATATTTTTGTAGTATATAAAATCGTTGAATTTATTTAGTTGTACATATTCATTTATTAATTACTAAAAATATCTATTAAAAAACTAGCCAAAATTGGTACTCAATTAACCGGGAAAATCGATTATCCGGAATGCTTCCGGTCCCGACCATCACGCATAATCAAGGTCCTACTGTATTATGATAGTTTTCCTTTTCTTTCTATTAAACTTTTTCTTTTGGCTCCTTTGTTCAAACAGAATTTTAATGAAATTCAATTAAATTTCTATGAAATTAATTAAATTCCTTTCATTTTTTCTCTTGACAAGAGTTTGAAACATTTTTCAAAACGGTTAGCCTAAACTAAAGCTCAGAAGGTTAATTACGGAACTTGTAAAACGAAATTAATTCGCATAAAAAATCTGATTGAATTTATTAGATTAGTCCTCTGTAGAGATGATTGTCAGATATTACAACATTGTTTTTTTTAATCTTTTTTTATATAAATTATTAAATTAAGTCGTCTTTATGGTATCATCATCTATCATTTCTTCTCTTGACAAGGGTTTATCTCTTTGAAAGAAACATTTTTTGAAAACGATTAACCTAAACTAAAGCTCAGGAGCTTAATTACGGAACTTGTAAAACGAAATTAATTCGCATAAAAATCTGATTGAATTTATTAGATTAGTCCTCTGTAGTTGTCAGATTTGTTACAACATTGTTAGACCTCAGATGAGGACATTTATCATAAGCTTTACTATGTCAACTCAATGTTCAGAAGATTATAGAAAAAAATTATTAGGAAAACTTGAAGAGACGATTGCATCATATAAACAGGCGAACGTGTGAAACTATTTTTCTTACAGAAACAGCTTATAAGAGTTTTAAGAATAAAAATTAGAAAAAGAAATTTTGTTTGGAATAAAAAAAAAAAAAAATTTCAAAATATTTTAACACGTTGACTGCCGACTACGAGATAACTCGTAAATTACGTTCCCTTCTAGGGAGGGAGCCAACTACGAGTTATCTCGTGCTCACTAACCCTGCCATTTTTATGTAGCTACGAATAAAATCGTAGTGCTAGTATCGATAGATAAATGGTTTGTGGGTAAAGAACAAAAAGTCAATAATAGCTTGCGTGGCCAGTTTTCTGAAAATTGCCGCGGCAGTTAACGTGTTAAAACAAAACCATCTTGTGTACATCATCATGTCATATAAATCATAAATTGTTGTTAAAAGTTTGAAGTTAAGTATTTAAATATAAAAACACTTGAAATTATTAAATTGAATTTTTTTTGAGTTAAAAAAAATAAATTCAAAATATTTTAAAACAAAACCATCTTGTGTACATCATCATGTCATATAAATCAATTGTTGTTAAATGTTTAAAGTTAATTATTTAATATAAAAACACTCGAAATTATTAAAATAAATAAATTTTTTTGATTTAAAAAATTAAATTTTGTAACAATTTTTAAAACAAAACTTGTACATGTCATTTGAAATCAATTGTTAAAAGCTTGAGGGATATTATTAATTATATAAACAATTAAGAAAAATGAAAAAGAATCTTTTTAATAACTTAATAATAATAATAAATTTTGTATTCATTTTTTAAAGGGTTTTCAAAGCATAAAGCAGCAGTAGTTTTTTTTTTCAACAATGAATTGTCTAAAATGCAATTCATTTGTATTATTTTTATATTTATATTTATATTTATTTTAGATTTAATTTATGCCAAGGATAAGGTTGTTTATTATACATATATAGGGATGGTGATTGATTGAGGTTTTGCTTATGTTTATAAAATTATTTAACTTTACGCTACTACACACAAATTTTTAAAAACTAATGATTATCGCAAAATGTTTTTTTTTTATTTATTTTTTTCCTTTTAATTTTTACGCTTTTTTTTGTTGTGTTTTTTTTTGTTAATTACGTTAAATTTAAGAGCTAAGTAATGTTTTATAATATAAGACCTTTTTTTTTTTGTTTATTTTTTCTTTACGTTACGTTACGTTACGTTACGTCTTTAGCAAATTAATAGCTTTTACGTTTAAATTATTAAATTAAGTCATCTTTATGGTAATTAAATTTTTATTTAATATGGCAGTGATATTGCCTATTGATTTACTCATGTTTCCTTTGCTTCCTTTTCTGTGTTCAATAATTTTGTTTTATTTGCAATTAAATATCATCATCATATCACCTGGCTGGCTGGCTGGCTACTACCTTTATCTTGTATATTCTCTGTATATATATAAACATACATAAACTAAATTATTTATAGATTGAACAGAAATAGCCTGTCATTGTTGCTCATTTATTGTTGTCTTTTAAAAATAAAAGCCATGTAAAAAAAATTCTTATTTCTTTAAATTTCTGCAACTAAAACAATTTAGTTTTTAATATTTAAGAAAAAAATTCCTTACAATTTTCTTTATAAAAAAAAAAAAATAAAAACAATTCGAAAAATATTTACAAATAGAAAAAAAAATAGTACTTATGATTTACGCTTAAACAATAAAACTAAACTAAACTAAACTAAATTTAAATGTAAAAAAAAAATAAATTTATAACTACAATGCATTAAGAGTGGAGGTGGAGGTGGGGTATGGTAAAAAGGGGGCTAAATGTGTAAATGTGTGTTGTTTTGTTTTATTTTATTACAGGAAATACTTTTAAATTTGTTTACTTTACAGCACCACATTGTTGTTTGTATTTGTTTGATTTCATTTCATTTCTTTTCTTTTGTTTTGTTTTATTTTCTTTAACGCGTTACGATTAAACGATTTTGTTGCTTTCTAGGATGTTTTTTACGTTGTTGCATTTGTATATTCGTTATGGTTAAGACATTTTGATAACTTGATATTGTTTCTGCTGTTGTTGTTGTTGTTGCATCCTCTTCATCATCCTCTTCGTCATCTTCATTATCTTCATTATCATCACTATCACCGTTATTTTTTCCTTCTTGTTCTTCCTCTTGATTAGCCACTTCTATTTCATTTGTCGTTTCATTGCAATTGTTGAGTTGCATTTGTTGTTGTTGCCGACTCAAGGCATAATCATTTTCAAATATTGTCGGTGAATATGGCAGTTTATAGGCGGTCATTAGTAGACTTTCAATTTTATTCTTTTCAGCCGGTCTCATTTGTCTAATATTTACAGTTTTCAAAAATGGTTCCGTTGTTTCCGGTAGCCACTCATCGGAGATTCTAAAAAAAAAAAAAAAAAAAAAAAAAAAAAAAAAATGAGAAATTAGAAACGATACAGTATGAGTGAGACATTATTATTGACATTATCTGCCACTGTTCTAGGTTAGTTTAGGTTATGTTTCAGGTCGTGTAGTTGTCATTGAGCCAAGCACAAAAGCTAAAGGTCAAAATGATCCATTGTAAATACATCCTAGAGGACAGAGAGAGAGAGAGAGGATAGTGAAGGAGCTAGGGAAACTGGAAAAGGAGAAGAGGTAGCAAAGGACCACAAATACACAAGAGAGTGCGACTACAACCTTGAAGCCGTAGCACTCCCCAACCAGATCAACCTGTTTATGAATCTAAATGGTCCGCCAAATAAAATTTTTTTTTTTGAAAATGCTTTAAAAAAAATTTACTGAATATTTTCTCAAATTTCTTTTTTTTATTTGAAAGTACAATCCTTCCGGTTAATAATGGAAAATAATTTCATTCAAATGGCTGCCTCGGCTGGCCATGCAGTAGCCTACACGATCGGTCCAACTTTTAGGCACATTATCGATTGTGGGCAGCTGTATTTCACCAATGACTCCACGAATATTGTCCTTTAAAGCATCACTTGTCTCTGGCTTGTCGGCGTAACACTTATCTTTGACGGCACCCCACAAATAATAGTCCAACGGTGTCAAATCGCAGCTCCGGGGTGGCCAAACGACATCAGCTCTGCGGCTGATAATGAGATCTTCAGAAACAGGGCGCAAAACATCGAGTGTAGCTTCGGCTGTGTGGCACGTAGTAGCGCCGTGCTATTGAAACCAAATGTTGCCAATATCCTCCTCTTCAATTTTTGTGTACAAAAATTCGTTCAACATGGCCCGATAACGATCGCCATTCACTGTAACGGCCACTCCTTGCTCAATTTCGAAGAAAAATGGCCCAATTATGTCTCTGAACCAAAATCTGCACCAAACAGTGACTCGTTTTGGGTGTGTCGGCTTTTCAATGTATGCGTGCGGGTTTTCTGTGCCCCAAATGCGACAATTTTGCTTGTTTACATACCCGCCAAGATCAAAATGAGCTTCATTTGAAAAGATGATTTTTTTTTTTGCCAAAATCGGCATCTTCTGTAAGTCGATCGCAGGCCCACTTAGCGAAGCGAAAACGCATTGGATGGTCAATATATACAACCATATTCGTTCAGCGGAAGGATAAAACTAATTATCTGTCCATCTGACCATTCACGAAATAAGCACTAGTTTAAAAAAAAACGTTAGATGGCGGACCCGGTATGGAGAGCCTTAATGTCGGCTCTCGACAAAGACACCAAACTTTCGAAAAAGCCCCTGCCCAGGGTGTCCTCTTTCTTAACCTACCAAGAGCTGTACAAACACGCAAGAGAGAGCGACTACAACATGAAGCCGTAGCACTTCTTAACCAGATCAACCATATTTATGGATGTATGGAGAACCTTAATGTCAGCTCTCGACAAAGAGTCCAAACTTTCGAAAAAGCTCCTGCCCAGGGTACTCAACCTCAATCTACAAAGGGCTGGACAAACACACAAGAGAGAGCGACTACAACCTTGAAACCCTAGCACTTCTCAACCAGCTCAACCTATTTATGAATCTATGGAGAGTCTTAATGTCGGCTCTCGACAAGGAGTCCAAACTTTCGAAAAAGCCTGTGCCCAAAGGTACTCAACCTCAATCTACACAGGGCTGCACAGTTGCAGAGGAGGCGTTCGACTCCTGCTTGTAGAAAAATACCCTGCAATAGTCAGGCTGGCATCTGTTTCATATCCTTTTTCAGCGATCTAATTTCGTAGTTCCCTGTAAAGAAACCAATAACTAAACTCCGACTGGCCTTTGATAAGACCAGAAGCAAACCTGTGGTTATAGCAGGCTATAGACACCTAGATACATAACATCCTGATGCATTCCTCCAACGCCTCTGCTTTTCTCCCCTTGATCCATCCTGTGACGAGGCCGTAGAGGTGGCAGATTGGAGGATCAAGACCAACTATCAAATCGTCCTGTTCTAAATTGTGTAGAATAATGGTACAGTTCGTATGCTGATATAGTGCCCCTTGATTGATATTAGAAGAGGCATACGTTACAATTTTAAATTGATTCGCATATGACTAAGCTAAGCTAAAGGGTCCGCCAAAAAACTTTTTTTTTTTTTGAAAATGCTTTAAAAAAAACTACTGAATATTTTCTCAAATTTCTTTTTTTGTTTGAAAGTACAATCCTTCCGGTTAATAATGGAAAATAATTAAAATAAACCAGAAGATGCCGATTTTGGCAAAAAAATCATCTTTTCAGATGAAGCTCATTTTGATTTTGGCGGGTATGTAAACAAGCAAAATTGTCGCATTTGGGGCACAGAAAACCCGCACGCATACATTGAAAAGCCGACGCACCAAAAACGAGTCACTGTTTGGTGCGGATTTTGGTCCAGAGGCATAATTGGGCCATTTTTCTTCGAAAATGAGCAAGGAGTGGCCGTTACAGTCAATGGCGATCGTTATCGGGCCATGTTGAACGAATTTTTGTTCACAAAAATTGAAGAGGAGGATATTGGCAACATTTGGTTTCAATAGGACGGCGCTACTACTAACTGCTACACAGCCGAAGCTACACTCGATGTTTTGCGCCCTGTTTTTGAAGATCTCATTATCAGCCGCAGAGCTGATGTCGTTTGGCCACCTCGCAACTGCGATTCGACACCGTTGGACTATTATTTGTGGGGTGCCGTCAAAGATAAGTGTTACGCCGACAAGCCAGTGACAATTGACGCTTTAAAGGACAATATTCGTGAAGCCATTTGTGAAATACAGCTGCACACAATCGATAATGTGCTTAAAAATTGGACCGATCGTGTAGGCTGCTGCATGGCCAGCCGAGGCAGCCATTTGAATGAAATTATTTTCCATTATTAAGCGGATGGATTGTACTTTCAAATAAAAAAAGAAATTTGAGAAAATATTCAGTAGTTTTTCTTTTAAAGCATTTTCAAAAAAAAAAAAAAAGTTATTTGGCGGACCCTTTATAATGATTGGCTTTGTCCTACACTGAGAAATATTTCGGAACGGATTTAATTTTGTTCTCATTAGTGATCTGCTAACTTACATTATTGACAATTGGATGACGTCAATGGATGTATTTCTTGGATCCCTTTGGGGTATCAAAGGAATTTATTTGTTATTAATTAGTCCCTAACCCTCCACAAATACATAGGAAAGCAATATTAATTTTTAAAAGAAAAGGCGATAATAGGAAACAAAGAACGAAAGAGAGAGAGAGAGAGAAAACAAAGAAAAATGTTTGCAACTTACATTTCTTTGGGTGACCATTGTACAAAGCATTCCGTAATGCCGGCAATAGTTTTACGCTTCATTATACATTGACCCTGGAATGTAATTGAATTACAGCCGTTCGTTAAAGTTGAAATTTGACGTAAACGATGCTGCAGGCCCTCCATAATACCAGCATCAAAGAAGTCAAACATGCGGGCTAAGAAGAAAAGAAATACGAAAATTAAACGAAAATAAAATAAAAAACGGAAAACAAAACAAAACTAACCGGAAAAGGGTTGACGTCTATAGCGTAACTTTTTGCCATTTTTACGCAATTGTTTGGGTACCGGCGGATCAGAGGTGCGTTTATTGGTGCTTTCCTTGTTTTCAGTGGCTGTAAAATGATTGTTTACATGCTTTTGTAATGCCAACTAAAAGGAATGAAAGAAAATTAATTAAAAAAAATTTTCATTTTGTTTAACAACAAGGAAAAAAAACCGAAACTTACTTGAGAACCAAATCGTAAACCGCAACCTTCTACGATGCATTTGAATTGCTTAGAGCCGCCATGCGATAGAACATGACGTTCTAGCCACCGGCGTGAGCAAGACTCTTTCTGATACACTTTACAGCCCACCCATAGGCAAGAGAAGGGCCCTACTTGTGTATTGACATGCTGATGCTGCATGTGATCGAGTAATTTGGAATTGCTGTCATGTTTCTTATTGCATTTGTGCCAATAGCAGACACCATCCAATCTTTTATTGCCTTTGCCGCCATTGGCAGGGAAACGTATTGTTTTCGGTTGTGATAGAATGGGTGAAATGGCACACTTGTTTGCTCCCTTAGTGAAATTCTCTTCAGCCAATTGGGTATCGATGGTAGTGGTGCTGGTGGTGGAAAACAATTCAAAGGATTTCAATGACGAGGAAGATTGCGAACAAGAGGTAGTAGTGATTTGACTTATACTAGACTCCTCTGGTTGGGGCGGTGCTAGAGATGACGATGACGATGATGATGATGATGAAGATAATGATTCCGTTGAATTGTTGCTATCATTTTGAGACTCATCATTACTTTGCGAGTCTTGTATCATGGGTGTGGCCGGTGGTGTTTGTGTTGTATCCGATTGAGAAGATGCCGAAGAAGAATTGATTATTTCCGATTCGGTGGCATCAGATGTTGAAGAGTTATCTCCGGTAGATGATTTCGATGAAGAATCCATACTTTCGGTATTGCTAAGGCTGCCGCCAATACCTGATTCGGGCGTGGTTACATCTCTCATTTGTTTGTCATTTTCCTGAGTAGCAGAACAGGAGGCCTTATCCTCACCACCCATGCTTTGTTTAGTTTCTTCATTTTCCGGCAGTGAAACACTTATGCTAGACTCGGAGGAATCTGATGAAATGCACGTTGATGTTACCATTTCACTAAGCATATCACGTGAAGAGGCGCCCGTAGCACAAGAGTTTGAAGAGGAATTCGAATCACTTAGGGAATTTGAATTTGAACAAGGATTAGGTGTTCCAACGGACTGTTGGCAACTATTATTTAAGGGCGATAATATCGAGCATTGCGGTGAATTGGCTTCGCAACTGGTTATAGAAGCGGGAGTAGATGCTTCCAGCGAGAGATCGGCAGCTGATGATATTGAATTGGAATTCGTACTAAACGAAGACGATGACGAAGAGCATTCACTGTTGTTTAACAACATATTATTTGGTTGTGGTGACAGGGATTTCTCCGTTTCTTCTTCCTCCTCTTCGTGCATGGCTACTATTGGATTAATTAGATCCAGTTCCTGTTTGATTTTTAAATTTCCAGGTATTTGACCCGAAAAGCTTATGGGATTCTCAGCTTTAACTACATCTCTTTCCTTTAAGCCGGCTGTCACCATTGAAATGCATTCATCCATGGGCTCATCTTTAATTTTACTTAAGTTTTCTAAGGATTTTGTTACACCCATAGGAGAAGAGCAGGAGCTTAGTAGAGTTTTAAAGTTGCTGTTATTACTCTGACCGCTGAAAGTGGTAGTGGTGGTGGCGGTGCTCGGTAAATTAAACGCATTGCTGCTACTGCAAATGGAGGAGAAGTTGGAGATGTTGGTATTGGTGTTAGCAGTTGTAGCTACTGCCACGTGTGCTGCTGTTATAAGAGAAGTTGTTGGTGTGATGCTAATCGCTCCATTGGAATTCTTAACTAAATCGAATAGATCCGTAGTTGTGGTGGTAGTAGAGGTGGTGGTGCTGGGTTTGAAAGCACCACTAATACTGCTACTACCATTAGCTTTGGTTTTGCTGATTAACGTTGGTGTTGATAGTGATGATGACGGTGACGATGACGATAATGACGGTGACGATGACGATGACGTTGTATTTGTAGTTAAAGTTGAGCTTACATACGTTGGTGGCCCGGTTGCATTCGTTTGTTTGCTATTCGCTATAAGGTTAGCGGGCTTGATATTGATTTGGGAAGTTTGGCTCTGGGAAGTTGTTGCCAATTTCGGTGCTATATTTACCAATTGATTGGTTTTCGGTGTTGATATTATCGGACTTATGGTTACACTATTGCTTGCACCTAAAGGCTGTGTAGCCTTTGGTTGCACTGCTGTCGTAGAGGTGCTAGAAATACTAACCAAAGCTGGCGTGGGCATTATATTGGAGGTAGCCTTTGTTAGATGATTTGCCGCTCTGATACCCTTAACCGATGCCGCCGTGGTAAGCGAAACCGGTTGCTGTTGCACGGGTGCTATTGTGGGCACCAGTGGTGGAGGGGTTGTAGGCGTGGCTATTATCTTACCCGACACTGTGGTTATTTTACCGCCATGAGTTTTATTCACCGACGATTTCCCGCTTAAACTTTGCTGTTGCTGCTGTTGTTGTTTACGTTTTTGGTATGGTTTGTTGTTGGTGATTTGATTGGCAGTAGCCTTGCTGCAGATGCTGACCAGTTGATTTGTGGCTGTATTTACTGCTGCATTGGTGCTGTTGTTATTCGTTTTATGCAGCCTATTCGATATGGTGACCAAGGGTGGCGGTTGGGAGCTTAAGGTAGAATAATTATTGCTATTGCTGCTGTTGTTGTTATTGCTATTGCTGGTTACGATATTCGTATTGGCTTTGACAATAGCCAATTTGGCAGTGTTGTTTGTTGCAGTTGTTGTCGTCGTTGCTGTTGTACCAGCAGCTGCTGCTGCTGCTGCAGCCACCATTATTGGCGTACCCGCTTGTGCTTGACCGCTGGCGGCCTGTAAAGTATTCGAGATTGTGGCCATATTGGCATTGTTGTGCGTTAATTGTTGTTGTTGCTGTTGTTGTGCCGTAGTGGTTAAAGCCACCGTGGCCAGCGGTGGTGGCTGTGAGCTATTGATGAACTGTTGTTGAGCCAAAGCCAGTTGTTGCAGTTGCTGCTGATGTTGCAAATCATGCTGTTGATCGCCTGCTGTTTGCTGTGGCTGAGGCGGGGGAGCAAAAATGGAACTGAGAGCTGGTAGGGGGGCCTGTTGTATGGGTTGCAAAGCTGGCAAAGCAATGGTTTTTTGCTGTTGCTGTTGCTGCTGCTGCTGTTGTTGCTGATGATTATTGACAGCAAAAGCAGCTGCCGCTTGAGCTAGCATGGCCGGTAAAGAGGCTGCATTTAGCAGTAGACCTGCTGGTGTTGCCATAAATACAGGTTGCTGTTGTATATTGGCCGCTGCTCCTAATCTTTGCAATTGTTGCAATTGTGCCTGTTGTTGTTGCTGTTGTTGATTAGCCGCTATGGCAGCTGCTATTTGTTGTTGGAATATTTCCTGAAAACTAGTGGCTGATGCTGCTGCGGCCAGATTGTTCAGATTGGCCTTTTGTTGTTGCTGCTGTTGCTGTTGCAATTGCTGTAGTTGTTGTTGTTGCTGTTGTTGTTTGATTAGTATTTCCTGCAAGTCAGCGGCACTTAAGAGATTGAAAGGATTATTGGGATTACCGGCTGCGCCCAAAGCCGAAGTGGCTGTTGTGGTGGTGGCTGTGGTAAATTGTTGCAATTTGAACACGGTGCCGTTTAAAAAGTATTGGGCTGCTGCAGCTTGGGCCGCTTGCTGGGTCGAATGTGAGGCATTGTTATTGGCCGCATTATTAGCAGTTTGTTGGCTATTGCTCTGGGCCTTTTGAGCCATATTGGCAGCTGCTGCCAGATTATTTAACTGCATTATATTGGCACCATTGGCCGCTAATAGCTGTGGCAATTGGACTAGATTGGGTAACTGCACGGCCGGCAGTTGAAAGAGTGTGGCAGCTGCTGGTGGAGCTGTTACGGTATTCGCTTGTGTCGTGGCTACCGCTGCAGTATTTGTACTTGTATTGTGGCCGATTTTACTGGCTGCTGCTATAGCTTGTTTTGCATTCAATGCTGGCGCCTGTGATGTTTGTTGGGCCTGGGCCGTGGGTAAACGTATGGCTGTTAGTAGCACGGCAGGAGCTGCGGTGGCATTGTTTGCAGCAGCAGCTGTTGCTTGTGTTAGATTTGTGGTGGCTTGTGTGGCCGCTGTAGACGCATTATTACCTAATAAACCCATTGACTGTTTGCTAGTGTTTCCATTGTCTTGCTTGCTAGCCAACAGTTGTTGTTGTTGTTGCTGCATTTGTTGTTTCATTTCAGGAGTGCGTGGAGCTATTGCAACATGCTTTTTCACCGGCGATTTCCCCGTATTCGAGGAAGACGAATGATGATGATGATTATAAGACTGATGATGATGATGACTGTTGTTTGAAGGTGTTTTTCGTAAATTCGGTGCCACCTGGGCGATTTTGGTAGGTTTGGGTCGTTCGATTTTCTTCAAAGCTGGCATTGGCACTGGTTGTATGGTTGTTAAGTTGTTCGTGGGCTTTGGATTGGCTGGCAAAAATGTCGTAGAAGTTGTGGTGGTCGCAGGGGCTGAACTTACATTTATAAGAGTATTTGCTGTGGTACTAATACTCGATGTTGAAGTGTTTGCAATGGCAGGGGCGGAGGAGGATGGAGCATTGGTTACAGTAACAAAATTATTATTATTGTTGTTGTTTGTAGTGGCCGACAAACTCTTGGCCATTTGATTGATTTGATTATTTGTGTTAGTATTACTAGCGGCGGCCGTCTTATTGTTCTCCTTCAGTTGGGCCAAAATGTTAAAATACTTATTGAGCGAGGCAGTAGTGGCCGGAGCACTCATAGTTAAAGCATTTGTGGTTATCGCATTGTTAATGCTACATGCAGACGATGATGTTGCCGAGCTGGCGATCACTTGATTTTGCGATGATTTATTATTGGCCGCTTGGATTTGTGCTTTCATTTGCGATTTAAAATATCCCGTAATTTTCGTTTGTGACTCTTCTAAAGCGGCTGCTTTCAGTCTTTTAGCACCGGCATGTGTATGATGAACTGAGTTATCCTGTGTTGCGGCAGACGTTACACGAGACTTTTTGGTTGCTGTAGGCGTTTGGCCTATATCTCCGGCAATGTAGGGAGCTATTGTACGTTTCTTGGCTTGTGTTGTATGTGTGGCGGATGAAATGGTAGTGGTGGTGGTGGAGGCGGCGGCGGGTATTGTTGCAACAGACACAGACGTGGAAGAGGTAACTGTGGCGGCAGTTCCTGTTGATGACGCTGATGAGGATGCAGTTGTTGTACTCCATGGCCATTGTAAAGTGGGTAAATTTGAACATCGTAATGAGGCAGTGTTATTATTACTATTACTATTGTTATTATTGTTGTTGCAATTTTTTGTAGTTTGTATTGTTGTAAGAGATGGATTAAGATGTTGCTGCTGCTGCTGCTGCTGTTGTTTAGATTTACCAGACGCACCGCCATTAAGATTACTATTGGTGGGCGTTATAGTCAAAGAAGCTGGCAGGTTATTTGTTCTTACACACAATGACGAGGTTGATGACGATGACGATGTTGATGATGATGTTGCTGCTGCTGCTACAGCTGTAACTGTAGTTGAAGCTGTATTTGTCGATGTAGTGTGGATGGTGGTGTTGTTGTTATTATGTATTGTTGTTCCCGTTGTTTTGCTGATGCTACTGCCAGCACCCTTATTTCCCACGAGAATTGTTTGGGGTGACATGTTGGTAATGTTGCTAATGGTGGTGGTGCTGGTGCTGGTGTTGATGGCAGTAGTTGTTGTTGTTGTTGTAGTATTACAATTATTGCTACTTAAAGTTGATTGCTGCTGTTGTTTTTGTATTTGCTGTTGTTCCTCATTTACAGGCAAATGAGGCGGACTGCAGGGTGAACCAGGCTCAGAAGCATCTTCACAAGAAGCTGTACTGGAATCGGTGCAACTTAAAGATGTTGCAACACCACTGTAATTATTAACAATGGAAACAATGGAAAAGAGAAAAAAAACAATTAATTAGTAAGGCTTGCTAATGGGTGGCTAAACCAAAAAAAGTAAAATTTAAGAAGAAAAACATTTTTAAACAAAGATTCGATCGATTCCTCCATCCTCCTTACGAGTGGCGTTTAGAAATTTTGTGTGTCTCTGTATCTATTATTTAACATTTAGGCCCTTCCAATCGCTTTAAACTTCATTACCACCACTGCTAATCGATGTTATCGTTAAGGTTATTGTCAAAAACTTCATTTAAATTAATATTTTTATTTAAATTTTATCATTATAAACACTAAAGAACTTATTCGATATTATTATTATCGTTTTGCTTATTTCTAATGGCTTGTTTTGTACTGTAATTTATTATTATTGTATTGTATTGTATTGTATTTTCTTTTCTATTTTCGATTTTCGATTTCATTTTATTCTCTAATTTTACACATTTTATCATACATACTGCTTTAGTAGTTTCTTTCTTTCCGCCTCTTTTTTCTATACAAGCGCAAACAACAAAACAACATGAAACAAATGTGAGCAGCTGTTTGCAGCTGTCAAATACAGCATGTATTCAAACACATACACACACACACATACATATGCTTTTATACATTTAATATATACATATACAAACATACAAGTTTTGTATACAAAATTTATTTTGTTTTGTTTCTTGTTTTTCTGTTTGGCGTACACACGACGAATACGTACGTACGTACATTTACCATAAGAAATCAAAATACAACTCTGTGATCACTTGTGTTCTTTCGTTTTCATCCTAAAGGTATGCTAAAGAAAATTAAAAAGGGTGGCATGTGAAACTTTTAATAGAGTGGCGGTTGTATTTGGAAGGAGGGACTTTTTAAATTGTTAAAAAAATAAAAAGTATTTAAAAAGGTCAAATTGGCAATTGTTTCAATTTTCGTTATGTTTTTATAGTGAAATTTCCTTATGGCAGCCATATACAACCTAAAACCTTTAAAAAGTGTTCGCTTAAATATTTTTTTCGGTTGAATTTTTATATGTTCAAAGCCGGATTGAAGAGTTTTTACGAATTTACAAAGTTTTCTTGTTCAAAATTTCGATTTCGTTTTTCCCCTTGTATGAGCTGGATGGCAACAGTTGTGTTTCTCAAGCGGAAGGCACTGAAGGCAATTTGTTCCATAAAAACTTTTGGAACCGAATCGTGTAATCCATGCCACAGAAATATCCTTGGGAATGAGAAGGTTGATGTCTTTGCTAGATATCGACGCCTCCGTTCTATAACATTCTAAGTCGAAAAAGTGCGTTTTGGAGTTATGAGCTCTCAAAGTTTTAACGCTACATACGACTACAGTGGTGGCCTTATAATTAGAAACGGTGTTTCTGGAACAGAGTTCTCTGGAGTGACAAATCTAAGTTTTATTTGTCCCAATCTGATGGAAAAACGTATGTAAGACGTCCTCCAAACAAAGCCTTTGATCCCAGGTACACAGTGAAAACTGTAAAACAATTAACAAACACACATGTTGCTAAGTCCTTTCTAATTATAAAGCCACCACTGTAAAATGTGTATGTGTATCCCAAGTAGATTTTTCCCTATAACTTCGGAACGGATCGGCGCATCTTAACCAAATTTTGACAGTATTTAAGTTAGAGAACGTAGAATTTAAAAATGCAAGAACACTTAGAACGTTATAGAATGGAGACGTCGATATGTGGCTATGAATTTTTGTTGTCGATAGACTGTGAGAAAATAGGCTTACTTGCTGGTCTCAGCAAACCCATCGTGAGACAGTTAAGAGTGTTCCTTATGAACCCTTGTAGGGCCAGGTCTCTGGCGAAGATCTGAAATAACTTTCAAATTGATTTCTGAGAAGGAAATGGAGACTACTAGACTGGATTACCAATTCTTGATAGAATTAATTTCAGGTTTTAATTCTTTTGTTGGCAGCTTGTATTCTCATGTATTCATCGTATTCTCATCTGTCACTAAAATAAAGTAAAATTACGCAGGATGAGGAACCATAACAGAGAGTTTAATCCATAAAAGTAGAATTTCTGCACAGGATTCTCAACTCCGTCCTTTTATGGGCTAATCAGTTACAGAGAAGGTGTTCGATAGTCTCCAAGACTTCCTTATTGCAACATACCCTGCAATAGACCTGCTGGGATTTATTTCAGATCCTTGTTCGTGATCTAAGCTCGTAAGACTCTGTATGATACACAACACGATTTTCTTTCACAACGTCACTGCTGTTTCTCTTCTGACCCAGTTTGGAAGATTAAATCGTTCTCAGAATCTAACCTAACAAGAGCATCGACCTTCTCGCTGCCGGATATAACGCAATATGTCCCAGAACCCAATGGAGATAGATTCGATCTGATCCAAACGTTCTTGTAGACTCCTAACAATCACCAACCAATCGCGATTTACACCAGAGACCGACGCAATGGCCCTTAGGGTCATGTTAAGCTGTGCAAGACTAAGAAAACAATTGTAAAAATATAGGTGAGCAGTTTGTAGGACCAGTTGCTTGCGTACGCTGACGACATTGACGTCATAGAGCGTACCAAGCGAGATGTTACTGCTGCCTTTAGTGCTATGGAACGGGAGTCTGCTAAGATGGGTCTGGCAGTAAATGAGGGCAAAACAAAGTATATGTTATTGACAAGTAGAGACGTGCGGCGTATTGATTCTCAGATTACGGCCGATGACTATACTTTTAATACAGTCAAGGAATTCATCTATCTTGGCTCCGCCGTTACCACCTAAAATGATGTGACTCTGGAGATCAACCGCAGGATTACTCTTGCCAATAGGTGCTACTATGGTCTCAATAGGCAATTGAGTAGCAGAGACCTCTCTCGTACAACAAAACTAACACTCTACAAGACCCTTATCCTACCCGTGCTTCTTTATGGCGCAGAGGTGTGGACCCTATTAAGAACAGATGCAGCGGCCTTGAGAGTGTTCGAGAAAAAAGTACTGCGCAAGATCTTCGGTCCAGTGCGAGTTGGCGACGATTTCCGTATGCGATACAACAGTGAGCTGTATGAGCTCCGCAACGACATAGACGTTATGCAGCGTATTAATATCCAGCGGCTGCGCTGGCTCGGCCATGTCGTTCGAATGGAGGAGGATGCTCCGGCGAGACGGGTATTTGATGCGGCAATCAGCGGAAGTCGGCGAAGAGGACGACCTTGTTTGCACTGAATGGACCAAATCGAGGAAGCCCTGTCATCGATTGGTGTTAGCAACTGGCATAGGCGCGCACGAAGCAGAGGCGCCTGGAAGAATGTGTTGCGGCAGGTCGAAATCCGTTAATCGGGTTGTTATGGCCAATTAAGTAAGAAAGTAAGTAGGTTTGTGAGACTCTGCATATTACACAAGGTATTGGATGATCTATAATTATATGGACCAGGATGTTTAAATTCACACATTTCGGAGATTAACGTTCTTTCTATAGCCTTCCAGCATGACGGTAAACAATGGGCACTTTGTGCAGCTTTTAAAAGGTCAAAGACCAAGTGACGCAACGTAAAAGACTCGTTTATTTTGAAAACAAGCTTGGGGGTGGAATACTGTTTTGATAGGAGGTTTCGACTTCCTGATCCCGAGCAGAAGTGACTGGACACCTGGCACGACCGTTCCACCTGAACTCCTGGATGTCTACACCGACGGCTCCAGACTCAATAACGGGGTGGGCAGTGGAGTATACTCTGGGAAATTGGACCTGAACATCTCACTTCGGCTGCCGGACTACTGCAGCGTGTTCCAGGCGGAGGTAATGGCCATCTGCCGGGCCGCACAGTGGATCCTCGCCTATGGTGTTCCTGTCCCTTTCACCCGTATCTCGATCTACTCCGATAGCCAGGCTGCAATAAAGTGTCTGTCGAACGTTACGAATAATTCCAGGCTCGTCAGAGAATGTCGCCGCTGCCTCAATCTCCTGTCTGGGCGCCTCGGCGTCACACTTGTCTGGGTTCCCGGACACTGCGATATTCCGGGAAACTGCAGGGCCGACGAGCTGGCCAGGGCTGGCGCACTACTTCCGGAATCTTCCTCAATCAACGTGGGAATGCCACTTACCTCGTTCAAATTGGCTATTGCGCGGAAATTCTTCCGGGATGCCAACCGTTTCTGGGTCAATGAGGAGTCCTGCTCCATCGCTAGGCTTACTTGGCCCACAATGGATAGGAGGCCTACCAACCAGCTACTTGGACTTGGCCGTAATATCATCTCGATCACAGTGGCCATGCTTACAGGCCGCTGTGTTATGGGTAGACACGCGGAAAGAATGGGACTCACATTTAACGACTTCTGCCGTGGATGCAGATCCGCCGAGGAGGAGGTGACTGTCATCCACTTCCTCTGCCAATACCCATCCCTTGCGGGATGCTGATATAGGTTATTTGGCTCTCCGACCCTTGTCAGCTTGACAGAGCTATCGTCCGTTGATATCAAGGACATAGCCTCGTTCATCAAACATTCTGGCTGGTTTTCCAGCGTGGGGTAGTCGTGCTTTTTGGAAAATGTGCAGCCCTTGCGCTGACCAACTTCCCCCTCCTTGGATCGGAAGAACTTGGTCAGTGGAGAGGCTGCGTTCACCTGTGGCATCACAACGGGCCGCTATGCGTGCTCAAGTGAGCTTTTCTTTTTTTTGGTAAATTAAAGCTACCACGCTAACCTAACCTAACCTATCCTTGGGGTTCAAAGTTAAAACTGATAACTTTAACTGGCATGGAACTATCGAAGAGAATAAACGGCTCACACATTATACTGATAAAGGATGATGACCATTACGATTTTCCCAAAAATTGGAGGTAAATGAAGTCGCCGTTGGCTTATTAGACGAGAGCGAAATATGGAAAAATATTTCTTTGATGATCTGCTCTCAGCAGTTTTCGGGCAAAAACTCGGAGAGTAAATAAATAAAAAAAAAAAAAAAAAAAAAAAAAAAAAAAAAAAAAAAAAAACTAGGACGTTGTACAATGGGTCAATTCGACCTCCGGGTACTGTACTTGTCTTAATTTACACGTCCGCTAACCTAACCTAACCTTTTCAAAAAAATCATGTCGTTCGGACTCGACATTAAAACTGTAGGTTCCGCTACTCATGCATAAAATTAACACATACAACATGGGTGGTGTGAGAAACTAGGACGTTGTACTCATGATTAAAGGGCTGTAATGGCCAATTAAGTAAGTTAAGTAAGAATGTAAATGAGACGTAAAGAAAAAAACCAAGAAGCAGTGTGTGACAAAAGTGAAAACAAAAACAATAATTTTGGAAAGTCATAGTGATTGTGGTGGTGGTGGTGGTGGTCCACATGATTAAACGGGCATTGAAAGTTTTAAAAAAAATCACAGCAAACGACCACATGTGGTGTGGTGGGTTTCTGCTTCATTTTCTTTGACGCTTCCAACACTTGTCCCCTTAACGGTACATGATTTTCTGTGTTTTTATTTTTCAAATTTAAATTTTAATTCTTTAAAATAAAAAACGAAAAAGAAAGAGAAGAAAACAATATTTAGGATTTTCATTCGATTTATGTTGCATTTTATGAGGCCATAAATTTATTGAAATTCTCATCGAAGACAACGGTCGCTCGGTGTGGTGCAAGAGTGCCTCGTTAAGCTTTAATTTATTGAAAAAATATTTTCGATTCTTTTTATGGATGGGCCTTCTTACAAAATTTCCAATAAAAAACTTTAATTTCAAATAGAAAACGAACTGTTTTTTATGGTTTTAAATAATAAAAAAAAAATATTCAGTTGGATTTAATTTTTATAACGTGAAATATTAAATAAAAAAAAAAACAGAAGAAGAAGAAGAAATCAAATGAGTCTGTGAAATGTTTTTCAATAATAAAGTTTTATTATTAATCTGATTAAGTTTTAGTTGCGTTTTTTGTTTGGAAAGTTTAATGGATTATCAATCGCTTTTTTGAATGTCTCCATAAAACGGGTGATTTTTTAGTATATAAAAATGATTCGTGACAGGTTTGCCAATTCACCCATAAATGGTTAGGCCATGAAATTAACGAACTAAGTCTGATAGGCTCTGGAATACGTACAGTCAAAACCCGGTATAACAAATACTCACTTTAACGAATTCGGGATATAACGTATGAGCAAATTTCTTACATTGACTACCTTATATAATGAATGTTTTATAATTTTCAAGCTCAGTATTACGAATTATTGTATACAAACACACAGTGCTTTTTAAAAAGTGGTCATAAAAATTTGCCAATGAAGGCTTTGCTGATACTGGACAATGCTCCAAGTCATCCTCCTGCTGAGGAACTCGTAAAAATAAAGAAGATGAGAAAATTTGGGCAATGTACATGCCACCAAACGTGACTCCTCTTATCCAGCCAATGGACCAAAACGCCATTCGCTTACTCAAATTACACTACAGAAATAGCCTCCTTTCAAAAGTAGTGGCATCTGAAACAGGTGACATCATAAATTTTTTAAAAAGTCTTTCTCTTTATGATGCGTCCTGTATGATTGGTCTCGCCTGGAACAATGTTAAGGAGGACGCATTATCTAAATGTTGGAAAAAAAATTCTGTTTTTGGAAAATTTTGTGTTTGATGATAAGGACGAGATCTCCCTTTCTGGACCTTTTCAAGGGGATGAAGTACAGTGTATAAGACGTGGAGTCAGACTACTAAGTACAATTTTTCCAAGTGTAAGCAAATTTAAGCCTTGCCTTAATATTTTGCAACAATGGAGACTTGAATGATCTTACTTTGGATGGAGATGACGAAAATGAAGATAATATTGAAATTGTTGACCAATTTTCTAATAATGAAACGAAAATAAAGAATACTGAAGTAATAAAATATTTTGCTAAATGTATACAATGGGGTTCCCAAAATAATATTAATATTTTAAAACAATTAGTACTTCGAGAAATAAAGGAAGAAGCTCTTCAAATAAGTCTTCAAGTTACTTGAAAACTATAAATGATTCTATATGATCTATAAATGATTTTTTTCCACCAACTTAAATAATTTTTAACATTTTTACTCACTTATTGATTATCAAGCGTTATTTTATATATTTTTAATAAAATGAGTTGAATGTACGTATCTCTTTTTAATAAAATTTTGATAAAAAAAATCTTTGCGATATAACAAATTTTTCACTATAACGAAAGGGCCTGACAATATATCGTTCGTTATACCGAGCTTTGACTGTATTTAGTCTTCTAGTTTTGCGCATCGTCTAAATGACAAGTGCAGTGTTTCCCGGGCAAAGACCATGGCAATTTTGAAAGCCGCGCAATATTTGTTACGTAATAATGAGTCCCTAACGGCCTGCATCTCGATGTCCATCCTCATCTATCGGGTCCGCCATCTAACGTTTTTTTTCAACTAGTGCTTATTTCGTGAATGGTAACACTTAGCTCATGTCTGATTTGACAGATAATTAGTTTTATCCTCCGCGCTGAACGAACATGGTTGTGTATACGCTTCAACAACGCTGGGAAATATTGCGACATTACTTTGAAAATCATGGTAATGTTGCAGAATGTGTGCGAAAATTGCCTGCGGATTTTGGAAGAAGAGAAGCACCGTCAGCTCCGTATGTTCTCGTTATCTTGTGAAAAAAGTGAAAGAAACTGGCATCCTCATCGATAAAGCAAAGCGTGAAAAGCCAAAAAACAGTGCGTACACCCGAGAATATTGCTGCTGTGTGGCAGAAAGTGTGCGTGACGCACCATCAACATCAATTCACCGTCGTTCTCAACAATTGAACATTTCGGAGACATCATTGAGACGAATTTTGCATAAAGACCGTGGTATGATGCCATACAAAGTCCAATTGGTTCAGGAGTTGAAGCCAATTGACCATCTAATGCGTTTTCGTTTCGCTAAGTGGGCCTAAGATCGACTTACAGAAAATGCCGATTTTGGCAAAAAAAAAATCATCTTTTCAAATGAAGCTCATTTTGATCTAGGCGGCGGATATGTAAACAAGCAAAATTGTCGCATTTGGGCCACAGAAAACCCGCACGCATACATTAAAAAGCCGACGCACCCAAAACGAGTCACTGTTTGGTGCGGATTTTGGTCCAGAGGCATAATTGGGCCATTTTTCTTCGAAAATGAGCAAGGAATGGCCGTTACAGTCAATGGCGATCGTTAACGGGCCATGTTGAACGAATTTTTGTTCACAAAAATTGAAGCGCAGGATATTGGCAACATTTGATTTCAACAGGACGGCGCTACGTGCCACACAGCCGAAGCTACACTCGATGTTTTGCGCCCTGTTTTTGAAGATCGCATTATCAACCGCCGCAGAACCGATGTCGTTTGGCCACCTCGGAGCTGCGATTTGACACCGTTGGACTATTATTTGTGGGGTTGCCGTCAAAGATAAGTGTTACGCCGACAAGCCAGAGACAATTGACGCTTTAAAGAACAATATTCGTGAAGCCATTTGTGAAATACAGCTGCACACAATCGATAATGTGCTTAAAAATTGGACCGATCGTGTAGGCTACTGCATGACCAGCCGAGGAGGCAGCCATTTGAATGAAATTATTTTCCATTATTAAGCGGATGGATTGTACTTTCAAATAAAGAAAGAAATTTTAGAAAATATTCAGTAGTTTTTTTTAAAGCATTTAAAAAAAACGTTATTTGGCGGACCCTACTCAAAGCAGGGAGAATACTTGCAAAATTGTTAAACTCTGCAGCAATGATATGGAAAAGAAGAAATTTCGATTGTTTCCTTCTCTTTTCCATGGCCATTTATCGCACTATTGCGGTTCTAAAAGGTCAACGTCTTATTGGCAGGCATGCAGACATACTTGGGCTTTCTCTCAAATGACTTTTGAAAGTGTTGTGGAGGAGGAAGAAACTATTTTTCACCACTTATGTCTGTTCCTAGCTCTGACCATGGCGAAGTGGAAGTTTTATCGTCTTTGACCGAGTTCTCCCAAATAAGGATTGGCTCCGACATGGTTTCCCACTATAAGAGACGTTTGATCCCCGGTTTCGATATTGATTTGTGGTATCACAACAGGCTTGACTTGACATCTGGTGAAAGTGGGACTTTTCCCTACAAGGAGGAGGATGAGCCACCTAGCGTAACGTAATCTGGCGAAAGTGGGACTTTTTCCTGCAAGGAGTGTGAGGGAGCCACCTAACGTAACGTAATCTGGCGAAAGTGGGACTTTTTCCTGCAAGGAGGAGGGTGAGCCATCTAGCAGAAGTATGAACAGCACAAACAAGGCTAGTATAACAGCCTATAATGCTCCCTCAAAAGATGCATTATTTGGTACGGTTTTGTGGGCTAATGGCACCATTAGAGAATACTTCTACTCAACATTACAGTTAATAGTGTCGGCCAAAATGGATTTTGGAATTGGATTGTGGTGGCATGTGGTTTCAATGAGATACTGCTGCCCACAAGCTATTCTTCAGGAGGATACCATAAACCTCTGGTTAAGGTGGGCAAGGACCTGCGAGAGGTTTCGTCATGAAGAGTATTCTACGCTAGGCGGGAGTTTATTGCAGTGGCACTATTATTTTTTTTACAAAAGTGTTCAATGGCTAGAAATCGCCATAGTCTACTAGGTACTATGCGTGAGGTTTTACGTGGGTACCTATCCGTCTGGACCTAATCCCACGGTGCTCTTCGCACAGGGTGCAAAATAATGCGTCTACCAACGCCCCCACATACCGCAAACACTGGCTGCAACCCTGTATGTGGGTAGCAATTTGAAGTCATGTTGTGTTGGACATGACTTCCCTCTTGTTTAGGGGTCGGAGACCATCTAAACTCCGTCAATGCGTTAAGAATGTAACGCCACACCGTACTGACACACTTCCCGCGATTTGGGTCTAAACCACGGCCAACACGTCTCTCGCACAAGGGGGCCTCACCAATTGCCGGGCAGGGACAAGACCCTGGGGCTGCCGGCACCCGTGGCACCAGATTAAGACCTCTGGTCAGGCTTCGCAGCCAAGTAAATCAGACTGCTGCCACTTGAACCCCAACTAGTTCCTGACTGGTAGCAGCAGGTACTGTACTGTATTGGTTTGTTAGATAAGACTCCATGATTCAAATACCAACTCATACATCTTGCTCAGAATGAAATTTAAAAAAATATTTGTTGCGCCGTCTTCCTCTCAGTAGTCTTGGTAAAAACTCTGAGAGAAAAATAAAACTTCCATGAAAAGTTGCGGTGTCGTCCGGTGTCGCCGTTAAACCGTAGCGACGACCTACTTAAAATTAATACACCCAACATGGGTGATGTGAAAAGCTAGGTTGTAGTCTTAACTAAAGAGTTGTAATGTTCAATTAAGTTAAGTAAGATTGTCGCGCATATACAGCTATGGACATATAAATGGCACACATTTTAATTAAGAAAAAACTTTATGTTTTGTCAACTAGAGATTTTATAAAATGCTACAATTATCTCTTAAGATTGTTGCTCTAAGAATTTTTGTTTCAGCAGCACTCAAATATTCCGTTATATTCTGCTTATTATTTACCGTTATTATTTTTGCGTAAACAAAGCTGATTTTGAGTGGACATTTAAATTTATTTGAAATAGTTATTACACGCGTAGATATCATTCAGATCACTTGATAATTTGTTAAAGTGTTAAAAAAATTAAAAAAAAAAACAAGAATAAAGAAAAATTTTTTCAAAATGGGATCAGGCAATCATACAACAACCGAGGAGAGGCGGATCATATGGAAAATGCATGAAAATGGGGAAAAAGTATCGGAAATTGCTAAAGGGCTGCAAGTTTCAAGAAAAAAAAAGTTTACAATGATATTAAATCATGTGTAGAGAATCCCGATGTATTGATTAAGGGCAACAGTCGGAAGCCAATACCTCGAAAAACAAACTTGCGTACAGATGCAGCAATGGTAAGAATGGCAAAAATTGATCCATTCAAGTCTTCACGGCAGATAGCGTCCGTCTGATATTAATGAATCTTTTGGCTTGGAAATATCTAGCAGGCTTGTCAGAAGAAGATTAAACGAGGCTAATTTGTTTGGGCACATTTCCAGGAAAAAACCATTGCTCTCGAAAAAAAAAATGTTTCAAAACGTTTAGCCTTCGCCAGAACCCATAAGGACAATCCTATTAATTTTTTGGAAAAACGTGTTATGGAGTGATGAGACAAAAATTAGAATATAATTGGATCAGATGGCAGAACCTTTGTTCGTCGTCCTAGTGCCAAGAATATAATCCTCGGTTCACGCAGAAGACGGTAAAACACGGCGGTGGTAGCATGATGGTTTGGGGTGCATTTTCTTGGCATGGCGTAGGTCCACTTGTAAAAATCAATGGAAAAATGGACAAGTTTCAATATTTGGATATTCTAAAAAACCCTATGGAACCATTCGCTTTCGATTCTATGCCAATTAAGTGGAAATTCATGCAAGATAATGACCCCAAACACTCGTCAAACGTAGTAAAAAATTGGTTTTGTTCGGAACAGATTCCCGTTTTGGATTGGCCAGCCCAGAGCCCTGACCTAAATCCTATTGAAAACCTGTGGTATGAAGTCAAGGTTATAAAAATATGGACGATTTATGGTCAGCCGTTCAGGAAGCTTGTGGTATGCCATACCCAAAACAAAATGCCAAAAACTTGTGGAAAGTATGGGTCGTAGATGCGAAGCTGTCATCCAAAACAAAGGCTACAGAACAAAATATTAATGGTAGGGCATTTGTACATACCAAAAAATCAACAAATGCAATATTAAAAAGAGTTTTTAAGTTTGTGCCATTTATGTGTCCAGTTCAATCCAGTGTTGTTTTTTTTTATATAAATTATGTATATTTTTTGTTAATTAATGAATTTCAACTTAAGTTTATATCATTCTTAAATACAAATAATAAACCTTTGGATAAATCCAAAAATTAGTTTTTGATTAATAGTATTCGCGATACTTTAGCCTAAGAAAAAACTTATTCAAATGTGTGCCATGTATATGTCCATAGCTGTAGGCTACAGAGAAACCCTAAAGCGAAAATGGGACTGTGTTTGATGAGGATTATTGCTTGGGAGGTGTCATTCCCGTTAGTTCAGAACGCTGTGGTCATATAATAACTGACTTTTTTGACTTGGAATTGAAGATTATGAAGTGAGCGATATAATAATGCCCAATTTTAGTTTTTTTGCTTGCGGAATTTCCACAAATAGAAATTTCATATTTTAACAACCTGAATTTGTTACCAAGATTATCTGATTTATAGTCGCCGTAATCTAGTAGGTAATGCGTTGGCTTATTAGACGTAAGTCCGCGTTTCAAACCCCATAAAAATATATAAAAAAAAATATTTCAGTGACTGCCTCTCAGCAGATTTCTAGCAAAAAAAAAAACTCTGAGAGTAAATAAAAATTGCCATGAAAAAGTTTCTCAAAAATCGGAGTTCGGAGTCGACTTTAAACTGTAGGACCCTGACACTCATGTATAAAATTAACACACACAATATAAGTGGTAGGAGAAGCTAGGCCGTAATCCTGACTGAAGGGTTTTAATGACCAATTACGTACATACGATATAAGGTATCAAACGATGTCACGACCCACATAATAATGCCCAATTTTAGCTTTTTTTTGCTTGCGAATGATAATTTGTTACCAAGATTATCTGATTTGACACCGTTAGACTTTTGTTTGGTAGGACTACAGCTAAGTAGGAGCATTTGAAAATCAGCATTCATCAAGTCATCGCCGAGACTCCGCACGAAATGTGAGAAATATGGTTTCAACTGCCACTTCGTGAATTGGCGAAGTTAGTTAGAAGGCATCAAACGCAAACGGATAATCCTGTAGCGTTTAAAAACCAAAATTCAAGACAATTTACAAGCGGCTGACTTACCGCTCGAAATGTCCCCAAAAGTAGTAGAAAACTGATCCTAAAAGACGGACTCTGCTATCAATCCGAAGGCAGTCTTCAATTTGCAAAATGTTTGTATTTTTATTTTTATTTCGTCCCCCCCTCTTTTAATTTTCATTTAAAATCAAATCATTTCAATATTTTGTTTTTCTCAACAATCACACGACAAATTCACACACATTTCTTCCGCTTTACGATAAATAAATTCCTGCTCTTTTTGAGGACAAAAACAGCAATCAGAGAGAAAAAAATAAAATAAAAATCTACCACTCACTACAATGTGCGTGCAGTAGCAGTAGGAGCAGCAGCAGGCAGCCAGCTAAGACTGATACTACTGCGACTGCAGCACTTTTAAATTAAAGTTAACTTTTTTGTTTTGTGTGTTTGTGCTTACCATTATGAAAAAAAAACAACACATATGACAAGAAAGAAACGTTGAACTTTTGTTTTGTTGTTATCCTGTTTTAGAAATAAATATATTTGGCTCGTTTAATAGCTATAGAGAGCGCGCTATTGTTGTTGGTGTAGTGGTAAAAGCCGACGGCAAAAATAATAAAAATATTCCCATAAACAAATGGTACTACTACTACAACGACGACAACGAAAGACGAAGCAAGTATAATAAAACGTGAGAATTTTTTCGTTTTTGTTTGTTTTATTTCTCAAAAGGTAATACTCCTTTAGATTAGTTGTAGTAGTAGTAGTTGTTGTTGTTGCTGTTGTTGTTGCTGTTTTTGTTTTTTATATAATAGAACCGAACTTAAAAAGTAAGTTCTCACCGAAGTAATATTACGAGTTTGTTCTTGTTTTTTTTTTTGTTTTTGTTTTTCTCAAATGCAATACATTTTTTTCTTCTTTATTTTTGTTTGTTTTCTTGTAAGTTTAGAGAGTAAGAGGTGAGTTTATGTAGTAGGAGAGCATCCTTTACATTTCTTTTTTTTTGGTAAGTTTTCTTTTTCATTTGAGAGATACAGCGTTGGAGAGAGAGAGTGGAGTTTATGTGGGAGAAAATCCTTTTTATTTGTTACGGTTTTTGTTTTTTATTAAAATATTGTGTACACCACTTGAGGTTGTTTTATTATTTTTTTGTTTTTGTAATTTAATAGCGGGATATTTTGTTTTGTTTTTGGTTGTTTGATTTGGTTTCTATGTTTTGTTTTTGTTTTTTTGGATAACTAAACAAACATCGTTGCTTTTTTTGGTTGGTTTTATAAAAAGTAAATTTTTTTTGTTTTTTTTTTTCGGTGTTTTTTGGTTGCTTATTTTTTTGGTTTTAGTTTTATCTTAAACTTTCTTTATAAAAATGATTATTATTTAATGAAATGTAAAGGCGACAAAAAAAGGACCACTTTTATCATATTCTCTCATGTTATTCTTCTCTTCAAACAAACTTTACACATAGAGAGCACTGTTTTTTTGTTTTTTTTTTTTGTTTTGGTTGATATTGTATTTGTTAGGTAAGTGAAAAGCTCTCTTAATTTTAATAGAAAAAGAGCATAAACGTCTATAGAGATGGTTTTTAAGAGATCAAAAAAATAGAGGAAGTACTAAAAACAAATAAAAAAACTGACATTCACACACACACTCACGTACACACTGTCACAATGGCTCGTAATAAACGGTTTTTTACACGTTAAACACATAAAAAAAAACAAGAAACAGGAAGACTCGTTTTATTTTATAACAGGATTTATATATCCTAGTATAGATTTTTTCAGCTTCTTTAAATTCCTCCAAAAAGAGAGGGAGGGCAAGAGAAATTTAATAGAATTTCTTTAAACTGTGTTTTTCTTTGCTTATTTTTTTGTTAATAAAATATTTTAATTTTTGTATTTTTAATTTATTTTTCTTTTATATTTTCTTTCTGTTGTTGTAATATATATTAGCTTTACATTATGAAAATTCTCTTCTTTTTTTTATTTATTAATAATTTTTTTTGTTTAAACTTTTATGTATAAAATATGTTTTTATTTTTATTTTCCTTGATTATATTTTATTTGTTAATTTAAAAAGTATAAGTATTTATTTTAATTTTAATACCACCATCATATAGGTATATAAAATTGTATGTATAGAATGAATATTATTTAAAACATAAGAAGTTGAGCAGAATGAAAAAAAAAATAATCATAAACACACACACACATAGAGAACACAACAGATACCGTAATCTCTCTCTTGCTTGAATAATAAACAACGTTTTTCCCGTATCCAGCGTCCGTACAGTATAAGGGAAAATTTTCGACTGGCTTTTTTCGGGCTCTGCATGTTCAAAAAACACCACAGTCGCACAGTCAAATATTGGAAATGCAACATAAAAACAAAATCAACAAAAGCAATAACAACAACAACAAGAACAACAGCATAAAAGGCCTACAGCACACACTATAATAACACACAGGAAAACACACACAAAAAAAAAGAAGAAAATGAAGAAGAACCATACACACAGAACATGCAAAAACAAAAACAAACACAAAAAAAATAAAAGAAAAGAAAAAAAATCCCTGCTTTCTAAGGCCAGAAAAGAGCACCGCTTTAAATAAAGTGCGTGAGTTTAGAATACACACACACACACACACACAAATACATTCATCACAACAACAAACATTAGCAACATCACGGTTATAACAAGAAAAAAATACCTTAAAAGTCTACAAAACATCCACACATCGGGTCACATCGGGAAACACAATATGATTTCCCTGTATTTCTTGCTTTTTGTTTTGTTTGGTTTTGTTTTGTTTTGGATATTTTCCCTACCATCATCTCACACATATGTTGTTATGTTTACACTTCTCGTTCATACATACATAACTACATACATAACTATATTTGTGTGTGTGTGTGTACATATTAGAGGCTTAGTATATTATATCTACTCATTATTATTATTGCTTTTAGTAGCTGTAGTAGTAGTAGTAGTGGTGTAGTAGTAGTTGTGTTTACAAATAAATGTTTGTGTATGACTGTGGCTGGCTGACTGGATGTGGATGTGTATGCTTGTATGCTTGTATGCTTGTGTCTGTGTGGTGCTAATGCCTCTTTTATGTTCTAAAATGCACCAGACACTCCATATCACACTCATTTACTCGCGCTCACATGTGTTTTGTTATTGTTGTTGTTGTTGGTGTTGTTGGTTTTTTCTCTTTTTTTTTCAAACTATAATAAACAAAATACAAAAGAAGGAGAAGAAAGAAAACTAAAATAAAAATAAAAATCTTCTATACAAAATTGTTTATACAGTGTGGCTTGAAAATATAGCACAATTTAAAAAAATCTTCCGTTCAAAATCAACAAACCGAAGAGAGCAGCTTGCTCTCTTCCATGTCACTATACATTGTGTGTTCAAAGTCTGTATTTCATGCATCTTATTCGGTTGGTGAGCCCGCATTCGTTCATTGCCGCGAGCAAAAATAGAAATCAACTTAAATGCTTAGCAGCAGCAGTAGTAAAATAATAATTTCCTTCTACTGCATGCATATTACGTATGTATATTCTGTTTTTGATAGATTGCCGCGCAGCATTTGTTGCCTCTTATGTGTTTATAGCTTTAGAATCAAGCTGTTTATACCTATAAAGGGTGTTTTTTTATAGAGGGGTATAGAACTTTAAGTTGCAATAAAACAACGATGGATTGATTATTCGATTGACATGAATTTTATTTATCCGAAAGATAATCTTGTGGCATTACATTTTAAATAAGATTTCTGGCATATGACCGCCACGGCTGGCGCGGATCTGGACGTCCAATTTTCGGTGACTTTTTCCAACATTTGTGGCCGTGTATCGGCAATAATACGGCGAATGTTGTCTTCCAAATGGTCAAGCGTTTGTGGCTTTACCGCATAGACGAATGACTTTACATAGCCCCACAGAAAGTAGTCTAGCGGTGTTAAATCACAAGATCTTGGAGGCCAAAACGTGAAATTAGGCGGTCACCAAACGTGTCTTTCAATAAATCTATTGTGGCACGAGCTGTGTGACATGTTGCGCCGTCTTGTTGAAACCACATCTCCTGGACATCATGGTTATGGTCAATTCAGGAATGAAAAAAGTTTGTAATCATGGCTCTATACCGATCACCATTGACTGTAACGTTCTGGCCACCATCGTTTTTGAAAAAGTACGGACCAATGACTTCCACCAGCCCATAAAGCGCACCAAACAGTCAGTTTTTCTGGATGTAACGGTGTTTCCACATACACTTGAGGATTGATTACCTTCACGCCAAATGCGGCAGTTTTATTCGCTTATGAAAATCGGGAACAACGGTAATCTCGTTTTGGGCCCATTCGACGAATCTCCACGCCTTACTTGATGATCGTTTGGCTTCAATTGTTGCACGAGTTGGATTTTGTAAGCACGCAAATCAAGATCCTTCCGTAAAATCTTCCATAAAGTGGATGGACCGAGATCCAATTCCTGTGCTCGATGGCGGATGGACTGCTCATTCGGGTCTTCCTCAATGCTACGCTCTACAGCAGCAATAGCTTCTTCTGTACGCACCGTACAGCGTCTCTGGGGATGCGAGTTATCAATCAAGAGTAAACGTGGTGCGAAAACGTTCCATGGTTAATCGAATTAACTGCTCTGATGGACGATTTTGTCGACGATAAAATGGACGTAGTGTAGTGCGCGATACGTTTTCCCGCACACAACCATTATTTTCGAAATAAAATTGCACTAAAATTGCAAGCGTTGTTCACGGCGTGAGTCTATTCATGATGAATTGCCAAACCAAACTGAGAATAAATCACTTGACAGCTGTTAAATCTGTCGTCATCTTGAAAAGTAATGCCAACTTAAAGTTCTATACCTCTATAAAAAATACCCTTTACTCTCTTCTTCTTCTTTGATAAATTGCCGCGCAGCATTTCATAAGAATCACGCTGCTCACATTCGTACTCTCGCCTTTTATAGTTTGCCGCGTAGCATTTTTTGCTTCTTATGTGTTTATAGCGTTAGAATTACGCTGCTCACACTCGTACTCTCTTCATCTTCTTTGATAGACTGCCGCGCAGCATTTGTTGCCTCTTATGTGTTTATAGCATTAGAATAATGCTGCTCATACTCGTACTCCCTACTTTTCTGGATTAGAAAGAGTGTGTGTGTGATAATATTTTACTCTTGACTGTCACATAAGAAATTACAAAAAACGGCAACAACAACAACAACAAGAACCCACATGTAAAAATAAACTCTCTTTTGGAAAAAATAAAAGTAAAAAAATCAACAACAACAACAACAACAACAACAACATTAAATGTGTTAGAAGTGGAAAAAAAGAATTCTTTTTATAGTAAAATTGTTGTTATTATTATTGTTGTTAGTGTTGTTGTTGTCGCTTTCTTGCATTATAAAATAAAAATGTTCCCTTATCAAGAGTTGTACATATTGTATGCATGAATGTTAACACACATCCATATAAATATGTTTGTGTGAGTGTATGTAGCTGCATGTGGAGTAAGTCGTCGTGTGTACAACGGTCGATCGGTTTATACAACGTTTTGCTCTACCTATCGTGTAGCTATGTTTGTTTGTACGTTTGTTTGTGTATTTAATGTTATGTTGCAGGCTGGATGGCTGGCTGGCTGGCTGACTGGCCTTTTTTATATGTGCATACGTATGTACATATGTATGTGGACACACAGTATTTGTTTGGTTGATAAATTTTCTATGCTTCGTTCTTTTTTTCACGTTTTTTTTATTTTTTGTTTTTGTTCTTTGTGTGTGTATTTCTTTTATTTTTATTTTTATTTTCATTTCATTTTTACTTTCCTCTATAAACACTAACACACACACACAAATGCACTCATACAAAAAGATGTTTCAATGGGCTCATCATCCCTCGAAGAGAGTATGAGAAAGAGAGCAACAAAGAGAGAGAGAAACTTAAATTTCTTTCTATATGGGGAATTTTTTATTAAACATGCCAGTGATGTTTGATAATAATATGATACTGTTGATGTGTGTGTGTGTTGGTGTGTTAGAGCTCTTCATCTATTTAAAAATCAAATGCTTGTTTAATATGAGCAGCAGCAGTAGTAGTTGCAAGCGGCAGCAGCAGCAGCAAAAGCAAAAATAATATTTACGGTTCATTTAAAATTTCCCTGTATTTTATGTTTGCTTTTGCTTTTGCTTTTACTATTTACATTGAAAAAGTTTTTGTATGTACGGATGTATATGTATCTGTGTGTTTAAATGTTTTTATTTGTTTATTTTCTTGTTTTGCTTTTGTTTTGCTTTTCCTTTCTTTCTTCTTTTCTCTGCTTTAATAATGTCGATGTTGTTGTTGTTGTAGTGTTTGTTGTTAGAAAATTTAACGTAGAGCAAGAATATGTTTCAGTCACGTATACAATATACAGAAACAACAACAACAACAACATTAAGCCAAAGTATTAAAATTTTTGTTTTTTTTTTCTTTTTTAAATTTTTTTATTAAAGAAACAAAACAAAAAACCTAAACTAAAGAATGAAAAAGATTTGAAAAGACAAGTTATTTATGGTTTAATACCATAATTTAATAAAAAACAAGTTTTTTATACATACATGTATGTAAACATACATACATACATACATACATATGTATATAAATGTAGTATTATTACAATAATTTTTAACAATAAAATTACAAAACATTTGCCAAAACTTATGTATGTTAACAACATTGAAAATTTCCTTGTTGTTTACATTGAATATTTTAAACAAAACCGTTATATTTTTATTTCATTATTAAGAACGAAGAAAAAATGTTTGCTCTGTTCTCTCTCTCTTTTCTTAACTCATCTCATCTCTTGTTGTTTTTGCTACACCCTCCCCCCATCCTTTAAAATGTTTTTACACTTGATTAGTTAGCATACATGCAGGCACACACACACACTCGCACACAAACCAACAATTATGCTGTCTTACTACTAAACACTCATTTTTCTTCTTCTGCTTCTTCAGACTCTTCCACAAACTCATTTAGAATTCTTAACATTTGCTGGAGTATAACTTTTTTTTTCAATATACAACAACAACAATAACAATAACAACGGCTATAACAATATTACATACACAATGCAAACGTGCATAGAATTTGTATTTTTTTCTTCTCAAAATAAAAATTTTTTATTTTCCATTAATGTTGTCGTTGTTGCTGCTGTTACTGTTTGTATTTTTTTTGTTATTGTAATTAGTAAACATAACAGCAGCACAGGTGGAGTAAATTCTACTTTTCATTCTCCTTCTTTTGCTCTTTCGCTCTCACACGACCAACAGTAACAGTCTTTTGCTATCAATACTTAGAGGGATGCCAACTATAAAATTAATACAGCGCTAGAATACGCGGAAAAGCGCGTAATTGGGAAAATGTTTTTCTTTTTATTATAAATCATAAGGGGCATTCCTCTACCTCATTCCGCTAACCATTTCTTAAATGTAACAACCATCCCCCCAATATAAAGAATAGAAAGTCCTGCGGTTAAGGCTTTTAAAGCCGTTTTATCCTTCAAAAATTTACTTAATTTATCCACCCGGTAAACATGTTGTTAAAATTAGCATCTACGAATGCAATAGCATAGAAGCTAAGTTATTGTCAAAATTAGGTCTACACAGCATCAACATTCACTGTACGCGGCCAGTTAATACAGGTTCATGGATACTCTAAAGGACTGAAGTGACTGAAGACACAATTTCTGTAATATACGGGAAGATGACGATCGATATGGCAGATCCATAGTCGCCGTAGTGCCGTAGTTTAAATGGTGTGAGAAACTAGGTCGTAAGCCTGACTGAAGGGTTGTAATGACCGATTATGTATGTATGTATAGTCGCCTTAGTTTAGTAAAAAGTGTGTTGACTTATTGGATGCAACGACCGGGTTCAAACTCCAGCTCAAACATTTTAAATAAAAAGAATTAAAAAAAAAATTGGTTCGGTGACTTCATCTCAGCAGTCTTCTGGCAATAATTTTGCTATAAAAAGCTGACGTAGGCCCTGCCACTCATGTTTAAAATTAACGTACACAACATGACGGGTGGTCGCCGTAGTCGAGTAGGTAGTGTGTTGGCTTATTAGACGTGAGGCATCGGTTGAAATCCCAGGTCAGACATTGAAATGAAAATATGAAAAAATATTTCTTCGGCGACCTTCCTCTCAGCAAATTTCTGGCAAAAACTCTGTGAGTAAATAAAATTGCCATGAAAAAGCTTCTCAAAAATCTGTCGTTCGGAGCCGACGTTAAACTGTAGATCTCGCCACTCACGTTTAAAATTAACGCACACAACATGAGTGGTGTGAGAAGCTAGGCCGTAATCCTAGGCCTTCGGTGACTTCCTCTCAGCAGTCTTCTGACAAAAATTTTGCTATGAAAAGTTGACGTAGGCCCTGCCACTCATGTTTAAAGTTAACGTACACAACATGGAGGTGGTGTGGAAACTAGGTTGTTGTCCTGACTAAAGGGGTCGCAATGACCATTTAAGTTTAGTAGGTAACCATAGCTTTAGGTGTGCTTGTTTCATTTAATTTTACTTTTGAAACTGAAAAATCAAGAACGATATCGTCCACATAGAGTTCAGCGACATGAGCACAGGAGTATATTTAAAAGTTAAACAAAGCTACTCAGGACAAAATGGCGTTCCAAGTTGGACTGGAATGTCGCTGATACGAACTAACTTACTTAATTGGCCATTAACAACCCAATTAACGGATTTTGGCCTGCCGCAACACATCCTTCCAGGCGCCTCTGCTTCTTCCGCGCCTACGCCAGTTGGTCACACCAATCGATGACAGGGCTTCCTCGATTTGGTCCTTCCAACGGATGCAAGGTCGTCCACTTCGCCGACTTCCCAGATCCCCGCATCAAATACCCGCCTCGCCGGAGCATCCTCCTCCATTCGAACGATATGGCCGAGCCGGTGCAATCTCTGGATATTAATACGCTGCACAACGTCTATATCGTTGAGGAGCTCATGCAGCTCACTGTTGGATCGGATACGGAAATCATAGCCAACTCGCACTGTACCAAAGATCTTACGTAGGACTTTTCTCTCGAAAACTCTCAAGGCCGCTGTATCAGTGCTTAATAGGGTCCATGCCTCTGCGCCATAAAGAAGCTGGGGGTAGGTGAGCATCTTCTAGAGTATTAGTTTTGTCGTACGAGAGAGGTCTCTGCTACTCAATTGCCTATTGAGACTATAGTAGCAGCTGTTGGCAAGAGTGATCCTGCGCTTGATCTCCAGACTGACATCATTTTTGGTGGTAACGGCGGAGCCAAGATAGATGAATTCCTGGACTGTATTAAAAGTATAGTTATCGGCCGTAATCTGAGAATCAATACGCCGCACGTCTCTACTTGTCGATAAAATATACTTTGTTTTGCCCTCATTTACTGCCAGACCCATCTTAGCAGACTGCCGTTCCATAGCACTAAAGGCAGCAGTAACATCTCGCTTGGTACGCCCTGTCAATGATGTCAATGTCGTCAGTGTACGCAAGCAACTGGACACTTTTTATACTTGATTAACCTACCTAACGTTTCATTAAAATCATAGCTTTTTATGTATGATTTTTGAACTGTTTGATAGCTACTTTTTAACGGTTTCCAATTGTTAGTTTCTTAATCTCAAAGATGTGATATGTTTCCTGTTGATGACAACACGTATTTAACTTTACCAACAATGATGACGAGACCTATGTGCGCTATAACGCTACTGTAAAATGAAAGCATATTAACTCACTGAATTGTAAGTCGCCGTAGTCTAGTAGGTAGTGTGTTGGCTTATTAGACATAAAGCCAGGGTTCGAGCCCCAGGCCAGGCATCAAGACAAAATACAAAAAAAGTATTTCTTCGGCGACTTTCTCTCAGCAGATTTCTGGCAAAAACTCTGCGAGTAAATAAAAATTGCCATGAAAAAGTTTCTCAAAAATCTGTCGTTCGGAGTCGACTTTAAACTGTAGGCCCCGCCACTCATGTATAAAATTAACACACGCAACATGAGTGGTGTGAGAAACTAGGACGTTGTACAATGGGTCAATTCGACCTCCGGGTACTGTACTTGTCTTAATTGACAAGTACACGTCACCTAACCTAACCTAACCTAACGCACTGAATTACTTAAGTCAACAATTTTAAAAAATACAGCGTTAAAAAACGCTTCAAAAAACCGCTAAAATGACAAAAGGCGGCTCGTTAATGTTTGTTTACTTATATGCACGCAAACGATGGATGGGTACATTCGTATTTGCGAGTATGGGTATGGGTATGTGTGTGTATGAATGTTTAAACACTCTTTTTAGACATTTTCCTTAACAGAAAAGAAATGAAAAGAAAAAAAATCCCCACAGTTATTTAATTTACGATTAACATAAATGCTTAAGTTATATGTACAATCGCTCTCTCTTTCTCTCCTTCTCTTGCTTCTTTTTTTTCTGCATGTCGTACATGGTGTGGTGGTGTTGATGCTTTTGTTTTTGTTATTGTTTTGTGCTTTACAATAAATGTAATAAAAATTATTAAATAATACACACTCTGTGATATTATTATTAAAAGAAAAAAAAAATAAAACAAAAAAGGGTGTACAAATGAAATGTACACAAACACACGTTAATAATAATAAAAAAAAGAAAAAAGGAAAAACAAACGCAGAACCTATTAAAAGATTCTTCACCTTTTTCTGTTATCTACACAAATCAATCAAGTTTAACAGCTTTTAACTATTAAATGCATTAAGAAGGAGAGAGAGAGAGGGAGATAGAACACTTAGCATACGTTTTAAAATAACAACAACAAAACATAGATAATGAGGAAGTGAAATGTGTTTATTTCATAGTTTACCATTTCATAGCACAGTTGTGCAAAGAGAACTCACACGCATTCTTGTGTTTTTTCATTTAGTTGTCGATCAGACTGCGACAAGAACACATGTGCGGCGGATGCTTTATCATTTTATTTCAGCATAACACTCAAAAAATATTTTATGTTAAAAATGTTCTATGTTATTAGCTAGGCGTATTTCATTTTTTTATTTTGTCGCATAATATATTTTTTTTAAATGCTTTGGAATGTTCGCTTTTTTATTTTAATAAAAAGTAGGGTTTTTATTCTTTTTATTTTTATTATTCTAAAAAACATTGTCTAATTTTTAAGCCAAAGATGGATAGCTTTGTGTTCTTTTAATAAAAAATGGATTTTTTATTTTATTTTTATTTATCTAAAATTATTAAGCCAAAGTTATATAGCTTTGCATATGTATGCTGATGAAATGAAAATAAAAATAGCGTATATTACTAACAATTTTCTATGGCTGTAAATAAATAAATTCTCTCAACTTATTTTCTCTCTCTTACTCACTAACACATTACCAAAAATTTTTTGACGAACCCTGGTTTATTTACATTTCTATACACACTGAATATAACAACAAGAACAAGAACAAGACAAAAGAAATGTAGAAGTAGAAGCAAAAGTAACAGCATTAGTAGTGTGTGTGTGTGTTACAAAATACTTGTAATAGTTTAAGCATAACAAAGAAAATTCTTTGATTTTGATTGAAGAAAGAAAAAAAAACAAAAACTGGGTTATAATTAATTGATTAAATTTTGATTTTTGTTAATGTTTAATTATTGATAGAGAATATATCGGGTCCGCCATCTAACGTTTTTATTTTTTCAACTAGTGCTTATTTCGTGAATGGTAACACTTAGTTCATGTCTGATTTGACAGATAATTGGTTTTATCCTTCGCGCTGAACGAATATGGTTGTCTACATGCTTAAACAATGCTGGGAAATAATGCGACATTACTTTGAAAATCATGGTAATGTTACAGAATGTGTGCGAAAATTGCGTACGGATTTTGAAAGAAAAGAAGCACCGTCAGCTCCGTATGTTCTCGTTATCTTGTGAAAAAAGGTGAAAGAAACTGGCATCCTCATCGATAAAGCAAAGCGTGAAAAGCCAAAAACAGTGCGTACACCCGAGAATATTGCTGCTGTGTGGCAGAAAGTGTGCTGCGTGAAGCGCCATCAACATCAATTCACCGTCGTTCTCAACAATTGAACATTTCGGAGACATAATTGAGACGAATTTTGCATAAAGACCTTGGCATGATGCCATACAAAGTCCAATTGGTTCAGGAGTTGAAGCCAATTGACTATCCAATGCGTTTTCGTTTCGCTAAGTGGGCCTAAGATGGACTTACAGAAGAATGCCGATTTTGGCAAAAAAAAAATCTTTTCAGATGAAGCTCATTTTGATCTTGGCGGCGGGTAGGTAAACAAGCAAAATTGTCGCATTTGGGCCACAGAAAACCCGCACGCATACATTGAAAAGCCAACGCACCCAAAACGAGTCACTGTTTGGTGCTGATTTTGGTCCAGAGGCATAATTGGGCCATTTTTCTTCGAAAATGAACAAAGAGTGGCCATTACAGTCAATGGCGATCGTTATCGGACCATGTTGAACGAATTTTTGTTCACAAAAATTGAAGAGGAGGATATTGGCAACATTTGGTTTCAACAGGACGGCGCTACTACGTGCCACACAGCCAAAGCTACACTCGATGTTTTGCGCCCTGTTTTTGAAGATCGCATTATCAGCCGCAGAGCTGATGTCGTTTGGCAACCTCGGAGCTGCGATTTGTCACCGTTGGACTATTATTTGTGGGGTGCCGTCAAAGATAAGTGTTACGCCGACAAGCCAGAGACAATTGACGCTTTAAAGGACAATATTCGTGAAGCCATTGCTGAAATACAGCTGCAAACAATCGATATTGTGCTTAAAAATTGCACCGTTGGTGTAGGCTACTGCATGGCCAGCCGAGGCAGCCATTTGAATGAAATTATTTTCCATTATTAACCGAAAGGATTGTACTTTCAAATAAAAAAAAAGAAATTTGAGAAAATATTCAGTAGCTTTTTATTTTTTAAGCATTTTCAAAAAAAAAAAAGTTATTTGGCGGACCGTTTATAATACTTATTTGTACAATAACAGAGAGAAAGAGAGAGAGTGAAGAGTATTTTTTGTTGTGTATGTGAAAAAGTAAAATACCCCGGTTTTCTGATATTTTAAAGAAATTTCTTGACCGCGTGATGAAAGAGCGAGAGAGTGAAGGACTGGGGTAATGAATCATACATACATAATTGGTCATTATAACCCTCTAGTCAGGATTACGACCTAGTTTCTCACACCACTTATGTTGTGTGTGTTAATTTTATACATGAGTGCCAGGGACCAACAGTTTAAAGTCGACTCCGAATGACAGATTTTTTGAGAAACTTTTTCATGGCAATTTTTATTTACACTCAGATTGAATTCTCGATGGATAGGTCTTCTTACATGGTAAGATGTAAGAATTTAATCCAAAATATAATTTAAAGACGGTAAAACAGGGTGGTGGTAGCATCATGGTATGAGTGTCATTCTCTTATTATGATGTGGGTCCTCTATATCGTATCCAGAATGTAATGAAATCGGCTGATTACACCGAAATTTTGAAAAATTAAATGCTGCCGTATGCCCAAGAAAATATGCCACTCAAATGCGTCTTCCAGCAGGATAATGACCCAAAGCATACGGCAAAGTACACAAAGAAGTGGTTCCAGGACAAAAAATGTTTTAGAATGGCCAGCACAGTCCCCTGATTTGAACCCAATAGAAAATTTGTGGAAAGATGTTAAAAGGGCAATCAGGGGAAAGTGTCCAACAAACCGCTGCATGTTTGTCAAAATTTGGTCGACTCAATGCCTAGAAGCTGTGCTGTGCTGTTCTGGATAACAAAGGATCCAGTCCTTATTGTCCTTATTTTTTTTCACACCTTAAACTACATACATTCATACAAAATCACAAAAAAATCAAAATATATTATAGGAATAGCAAAAATTTTGTTTTTAATCTTTTTTCTACCGTTTAAGAAAAAATAAGTCGTTTAAACAAGAAAGAATTTTCGAGTTTTTATTCGGTTTTAAATATAATGTAAGTTTGGATGGGCACTGTCCTTATTATTTTTCACATCACTGTACGTTCTATCGACGTTTGACTAAGCGGGGCTTTTATACGTTTTGTTACGTTCCGAATCAGTTGTTCTTGTCTTGTATGTGAAGAACACGAATAAGTCGTTAGTTTTTCTGTTGCGTGACGCCGTATGTGTCTTAAATAAAAATAAATAAACACTCTAGTAGCTGGTGTGCGGGCTTCCTTAGACGCTAGCCCACGGTTCCAACCCCGCATGTCAGACATTTCCATCAAAAGGAAATATTAAAAAATAATTCTTCGGCAACCTTCTTCTGGCAAAAACTCGAAGAGTAAATAAAAATTTCCATGAAAAGTTTCTCAAAAATCTGTCGTTCAAAGGCGACTTTAAACAGTAGGTCCCCTTCACTTATGGATAAAATTAACACACCCTGGGTCATAGTCCTGATTGGAGAGTTGTAATGACCAATTATGTATGTACATACAGTGGTGGCCACGAATTTAAGACACGACATTTTACTTATACGTACATTTGTGATAATTTTTACATCTTATCAATAATATTTTAGGTCAATGATATTTTTCTTAAGATTTTAGTAATATTATGAAGAAAATTTAAAAATATTTTGCTACCTATATTTGGTTAAGAATTTTTATTTACATATTATAAAGATCAAAACAAAATGCTAGTCGGGATTTGATATTTTTTGACACAAGTGGTTTACGTTGTGCAATACACCCACGCAAGTTGTTCTCATTTAGACATCTTCTTATTGCCGTAGACGAAATATCGATACCAGAATCCAATACAATTTTATTTTTTATTTTACTTGAGCTCGTGAAAATCTAGGGTGTAGTTTTTCGGGCTCTAGGTTGCTGTTTGACATTTTTGGTGGTACCATACTGCTTGATGTGTTCCAGCGCGTTGTAAATCTTGCATCTTGAACATTTAAGTAGCTTGGATATCTCCATTATTATTTTTCTATCAAATTTTAGTTGTTGGATCAAATTTCGCTCGGCATCGGTATTCCAGGTACCTCTGACCATTTATAATTAAATATTTATATATATTCCAACATAAAATAAAATAAAACATTCGTTGCTCAACGTTTAGCTTCAAAAAGCACCAAAAAATCATTTAAAAACCAGATATTTCTGAAATGTCTTAAATTCGTGGCCAATTTCAAATAAACGTTTTTACAATAATATGATCAAAAAGCAACAAAATGTAAAAAGAAACAAAATAAAATAATGGTACTTTTTCTTAATATTACAGAGTATATAGAAGAATAAAGAATATCAATTTTGATATTACAGGATTGTAAATATTATCAAAACTAAGTCAGTCATATGTCGTGTCTTAAATTCGTGGCCACCACTGTACATAAATATTTTTTCAAATGAACTTTTAGCTCAAACATTTTTTTAGAATTTTTAATGGATCTTGATTATTTATCGGAAAATGTGTCAATTTCATGTTTGTGCGAAGAAGTTGGCCAATGTTTGCGCAAAGACGAATAATATTTGCAAAAAACGCAGATATTAGCCGACTTCTGGTAGTCGTCCAAACATAGATTGACACATTTTGAGATAAACAATCAAGATCCATCAAAACTTTTGTAAAAAATATAACACAACTGTTATACTATTTAAATTATAACTACGGTAATTTTTGTCCGATTTGATCAAACGAAGTGTCAATCTCTTCACAAGATAATGCACTTTCAGAATGTCATCACTTATTTTATATTTTTCAATTAAATTTTGCAATTAAGAATGGCCAAACTTGAAAAAATAAGAAAAAATTTATATTTTCCAAGTTTACCCCATTTCAAACTCAAAACATATAAGTTTGAACAAAATGTTTATGTATGCCGTTTGAAAGGCTAATCTCTCCTCTTTCTAAAAAACTTCGGATTTATTTGGGCAATCAATAATTTTGTGTGGAAAGATCAATAAAACCGTTTTTGTCAAATAAAACAAATTTGGAGGGTTCGAGAAAAATAAAAAAAAGTATTTTTGAGTTCTACTCAACTTAGTGACTATGTAGTTACTCGGATATATTTTCACTGTCGCACCGTGTTATTGATAGATAATGTTATATACGATAACAGAGAGAAAGAGAGAGACAGAGAGAGAGAAGGGAAAAGTTTTCTAACATTATTAATGGAAAGAGTATTTCTTGTTGTGAATGTGAAAAAGTAAAATCACCCGGTTTTCTGATATTTGAAAAAGTTCTTGATTCCGTGATGAGAGAGAGAGAGAGAGAGTGAAGACTAGGGTAATAATACCGTTAAACTTGGGTGAGCATTATGCTATAAACCCATAAGAGACATCAAATGCTGCGCATCAATCTATTGAAAATCGAATATAGCCGGCTTTGTAGTGTAAAAAAAGGTGCAGAATCGTTGCAGAAAAGGAAATTAAAGGAGCATTCACAATCTTATCAGAGAATGGCAGCAAAGGGGGAAATGCATTACAACGATAGATGGAGATATGCTCCTGTATTCTCTCTAGCAAAATGAGGTATTACAAGGCCGTACGGTGACATGGATTATTAATTCACACACAGAACCTGTACGATCATGGCTGTTTCCAATAATATCTGCTTCAATTTAAGCCAACGGATAGTTCTATGTAGCCGCCGTAGTCTAGTAGGTAGTGTGTTGGCTTATTAGACGTAAAGCCCGGGTTCGTATACCAGGTCAGACATCAAAACAAAATATGAAAAAAAATATTTCTTCGGCGACTTCCCCTCTCAGCAGATTTCTGGCAAAAACTCTGAGAGTAAAATAAACCTGCCATGAAAAAGTTTCTCAAAAAAAAAATCCGTCGTTCGGAGTCGACGTTAAACTGTAGGTCCCGCCGCTCACGTATAAAATTAACGCACACAACATGAGTGCTGTGAGAAGCTAGGCCGTAATCCTGACTGAAGGGTTGTAATGGCCAATTATGTATGTATGTACAGTTCAGTAGTACGTAGTGTGTTGGCTTAGTCGCTAAGTTTGTGGTTTAACAACCGAGGAACAAAATAATGAAAAAACTATTTCTTTCGGCGTCTATTGGAGAAAAAGTTTCTCAGTTTGGAGTAGGTTTCGCCGATCATGGATAAAATTAACACCCTCAATAACATGGGTGGCATGAGAAGCTAGGTTGTTGTCCTTACTAAAGGGTTGCAATAGCCAATTAAGTAAGGAAAGGGCTTCAACAAGCCTGTATTATTTCTTCCCAAGCAGTCGAACGTGTTTACTTCCAAGCATAACGAGGCAATTATGGTCACAGTCACTAAGCAAGGAATTGTCAACGTTAAAAAGAAATTTCAAGAGACTGGAGGCGACATTACAGACGTGGTTTAGGCTGGTGCATCGTTGCAAGGTACGTGGTGCCGCAAAACTATGGCTTCTTCTCTCACAAAAATTATTCAAATGTGGTTACTTTCAAGCATAACGAGGCAATTATGGTCATAATCAATCTACTAAGCAAGGAATTGCCAACGTTATAAAGAAATATCAAGAGACTGGGAACATTACAGACGTGCTTTAGGTTGGTGCATCGTTGCAAGGTACGCATTGGCGCGTAACTATGGCTGCTATTAAAAAAAAGTGTGGCGTTAATACGAATTTTACCGATTCCAAGGCTCAGTATGGCCTATTTTGCATTTGGATTTGCATCTCCACCCATGGTAGGTGGGTAGGTAGGTAGAGGTGGCTGCCCATCAAAGAAAACTTTTTGGATGGACTCACTTAGGCCGCATTGGGCCCATTGTGCTACCACAGTCATCCGTTATCCCCTAGTCTCGAAACCACTCGGAGCTCCTGATGAAGCGATTCAGGCTGCCAATGTCAATCCTTGCCAGTTCCGCCAGATCATCCATGTAGTAAGTACCCAAGTACTTCCTTCTCCTTTGGCAAAGAGCCGGGCATGTACCCAGCAGATGAGGGACAGTCTCCTCTTCTTCCTCATCTCTGGAGCTTCTGCAGAAGTCGTTAGTAAGGTGTCCAAGGCAATGCCCCGTAATGACACCGACAACTACTTTGTGCACGCCTCTTTGGAGTTTACTAAGTAGACTCATTGTGCGCCCCTCATCCAGCTTTGGCCAGATTTTACGAGCCGTTCTACCCGTGTCCGAGGCCGCCCACCGGTCGTTGATGGAATCGACGATCGCATTATCAATTATGAGCAGTTGCAGGTCCTCATAGGTATGCCCAGATTCGAGAACTCATTGGAGAGTGCGATGGTCGTGCCCCGCCTGGCAAGTTCGTTAGCTCTACAGTTACCCGGAATACTACTGTGCCCCGGTCCTCATACGATATGGATATCATATCGTTCCGCTATCTCGTCGAGATATCTGCGACAGCTGTACACCGTCTTGGAGCCTTGATAGCCGCCTGGCTATCAGAAAGTATGGTGACGCTCCGCTTGGAGACCATTCCGTCCCCAATAATACTCGCTGCAGCCTGTATGGCCACCACCTCCGCCTGAAAGACACTGCAGTGGTCGGGCAGTCTTATAGACTGAGCAGCTATTCCAACCGATTCCGAAAAAATTCCACTAACAACAGCTCCGTTCAGCTTAGAACTGTCGGTGTAGATTTGTACGGAGTCTCTTAACAGGTGGGTCAGGTCACACCACCCTTCCAGGCCCCGTTGTCCGGAACCGATGTCCTGAATCTCCTCGTGAAGTTTGTACCGCGGTGTCATTTGAGTCACTGCTCCCGACAGCTCCAACTTCCCTCCACCCATAGCAAGGCCAACTCTTGCAATAATTAAAGCCGGCTAGCCATTCCTAACACCGTAGATAGAATGACTAGAGATTATCAGTCACTGTAGACTCAAGGAACCCATGTTCAGCATATAAACCTCTTCAAATCCTTCTCACGGGCTTTTTCTAATCGAATTATTCTGTTCACCCTTTGGATTGCAGTTTTCCTTGTGCTTTTAAATCCCTTGTGTGGTTGGATTTCAATTTCTTTAGTTGGCCACTCACTGTCTACGTACGTGTACATACTAAGACAATGCATTTCTAGTGATGGTATCGTCGGTCTCCTAGTGTTTAATCTGGTTCTGAGATTAATTTATGCATTCCCGGCATTGTATTGATAATTACTCTACGCGTTCTATGAATACCAATGCGTAAGTGAATGACATTTCAAGTGATAAGATGGCATGGCTATGGCATTGCGTGTGAAAACTGTGGTGCTGTAGTGATGGGAAGTGTAAGGCAACAGAGAACAAAAAAACCTAAGGATGGTCAGCTTATTTCTACGAAATGAATTTAAATTTCTAAACGTTCAACCATCAATTAACCTGGAAATTATTGAGAAAAAATATTAAAAAAAAAACAACAACAACAATAATACAACACAAGAGGCTTTCTTTGTCTCTCATTTCTCAAGTGATAAATTTAAGCCGAACGATCTCTGACAAAAACGAAGCGAAATTTTGTATTTGTAAGGCAGAGGCTGTGTGTCGTTTCCTTTACTTACAACAAATCCTTTGGCTGCAACAATAAACCACGCCGGTTGTCAGTGTCATTAAGTTCCATAATTAACGGCCCAAGGATGACTGGATGGAAAGATATTTCCAAAACGAATTGTGTTTTGTGTTCTGTCGCAATGTGTTGTGTTCTGTTGTGTTGCTTCAAATAATTTCAAAATTCCATAGAAACTCGCTGACACTAACCAAGTGAAAGAAATAGCGGGTCTGTCTTCAAAACATACATACGTTACTACACCACAGCCAGAAGAAATCAACAACAAAAACAAAAAAAGGAAAATAAAACTGTGCTGGCTGGCTGGCATACATATGTTGTTGTAACTCTGCATGGAATTCTCCTTGTGTTCGTTCATACGTTCGTTCATTCGGTTCGTTCGTTGGAATTTTTATTTCGTTTCATAAAAGAACACAATAAATGGTTGGGTTTTTATGTTTAAAATGCCAAAAAAAAAATGTTTTTATGGAGGTGGTCGTGGTAGGAAACGAAGGAAATGAAATGAAATGAAAAAGAAAAGAGGATTACAAAGAAATAACAACAACAGCAGCTAAAATCTTAATGTGTTAAGGTGAGTCATTTTCCCGAAAAATATTTCAATTGAAAAGCCAGTATTTGATGCTGATCGATTTGAAAGAAATGCTTAATGAAACGTCTAAAAAAACAACAACAACAACAAGAAAAAGAAACAAATGAAAACAATTAATCATGTTTGAGGAGGTTATTGCCTTGCCACAGAGTTTTTTAGGTATCAATCAAATTGAAAGACCTCGCAAGAAATTACATGTTCCTTGAAACACGCAGAAGATACCTGCATATGACTGATCGATCCTCTAATAATAAAAAAAATTCTTTAGAATCCTAAATTCAAGACTCCATTTTGATGACGTATGATAAGAACACGTTGCTTTAACACACACACACACAAGATCCCAATATAAGCGAAATATATCTTGGCTTAAAACGATGCAGCCATAGGCGGAAGTAGCCATGATCGTACACTAATAATGCCCACATATTTGTGCTTTGCAAAGTTGCAAAAAAGCCCCGAAGTTTTTCTAAAAGTTGATGACATTTTCGCGTTGCCAATTTTTGTTTTTTTTTTTGTTTGTCATGCTTGTGTTACTTTCTATTAAAGTTTTGTTTGTATTTCTATTCAATGATTCTCTTCAAATTACGGCCAAATTTTACTTCCACTCTCCCACGTTTGATGACATTTTCGCGTTGGCAATTTTTTTTGAGGTTATCATGCTTGTGCTCTTCTATACTAAAATTTTGTTTACACTTCTATTAAAGATTCTCTTCAAATTATTGTCTAAGTTTACTTCCACCCTCCCACATTTTGATATTTTCGCGTTGCTAATTTTTTCAAATGTTATTATGCTTGTGTTACTCTTTATTAAAGTTTTGTTTGTATTTCTGTTTAAAGATTCATTTCAAATTATTGCCTAATTTTACTTCTCTCCCACGTTTGATGACATTTTCGCGTTGCCAATTTTTTTGAGGTTATCATGCTTGTGCTCTTTTTATACTAAAGTTTTATTTACACTTTTATTAAAGATTCTCTTCAAATTATTGCCTAAGTTTACTTCCACTCTCCCACGTTTGATGACATTTTCGCGTTACCAATTTTTTTTGTTTGTCATGCTTGTATTACTTTGTATTAAAGTTTTGTTTACACTTCTATTAAAGATTCTCTTCAAATTATTGCCTAAGTCTACTTCCACTCTCCCACTTTTGATGATATTTTAGCGTTGCCAATTTTTTTGAGGTTCTCATGCTTGTACTCTTTTTTATATTAAAGTTTTGTTTACACTTCTATTAAAGATTCTTGAAATTATTGCCTAAGTCTACTTCCACTATCCCACGTTTGATGACATTTTCGCTTTGCCAATTTTTTTGAGGTTGTCATACTTGTATTACTGTGTATTAAAGTTTTGTTTACACTTCTATTTGAAGATTCTCTTCAAATTATTACCTAATTTTACTTGCACTCTCCCACGTTTGATCACATTGTCGCGTTGCCAATTTTTTTGAGGTTATCATACTTCTGTTACTTTGTATTAAAGTTTTGTTTGTATTTCCATTTAAAGATTCTCTTCAAATTATTGCCTAATTTTTCTTCCATTCTCCCACGTTTGATGACATTTTCACGTTGCCAATTTTTTTTGTGGTTGTCATGCTTGTGTTACTTTGTATTAAAGTTTTGTTTGTATTTCCATTTAAAGATTCTCTTCAAATTGCGGCCTAATTTTTCTTCCACTCTCCCAAGTTTGATGACATTTTCGCGTTGCCAATTTTTATTGCGTTTGTTTTGCTTGTGTTCCTTTGTATTAAAGTTTTGTTTATATTTCTATTTAAAGATTCTCTTCAAATTATTGCCTAATTTTTCTTTCACTCTCCCACATTCAGCTACTATTTGAAAAAGATCTCGTACTTACTCCCTTTCTCCCCCTTTCTCTCTTCTAAACGTAATGCTCAATTACAATTACTGGCTGCTTCACATATAAGAATTTTTACGCTTAAATGGCGCAACAATATATTAAATTTCTAACAACTGTTGTTACTGCTTGAAACCACCTTCACCTCCTCCTCCTACTCACCACTCACCACTTTCTCATACTCTTTAACACATCTTAGATTTGTCTCTTTGTCTTCTCTTTATGGTATGGTATGGTATGGATTACTTGTTAAACAATCCTTAGACTAGTTTCTATAAAAACATTTTACCCTTATAGAAGTCACACACACACATACACATGTGTGTGGAGCTATTGTCATCTTCATATAAATGTATCAACAAACACAAACACATGCATGCATGACATACATGTATGAACATACACTCGGGTGTCTCTATATCTAATGAAATTCATCACGTCACTGCTATCGATTAATTTTTCCTGCTACACAACATGCTGTGATGCTCGTTTCTTTTTGTTTTTGTTTTTGTTCGTTTCATTTCGTTTCGTTTAAAAAGCAAACAAACACAAACGAAAATTATAACAAAGTGCTAAAGCCAGAGGTGTATACAAGCGAGTTGTATATGTACATATGATGTGTGTGGGTTACAGCATGACATGGCATGTTATCCCTTTCTCTCTTTCTCTCTATTCCTGTATTGTTGTTTTTATTACAAAATTAAATTCTCTACGAATTTTAAAATTCTATTGGCTTCATTTAAATCACATTCACATTTACAATCCAATCAATTGAAAACAAATCATTCTGCTGCTGTGATCCTTCTTTTCTTAGAATAGAATTTGTTGTTTTTGTAATGCTTCTTCATATCACTGTTTATGCCAGTCAATCATTAAGGTTTTCAATGTCAGTTGTTTATTGTTTAATAAACACTAAACACACACACACACTTACATACATACATACAAAGGGACAATGGGGTACAATTCTCTAACGGGAATTTGATATTCATTTAAATGCTGGCAACTCCATTAATTGTTTTCTTTTTTCTCTTTCTTCCTTCTGCTCTTGATTGCTGGTGTTAATTGCTGTTTGTCGTTGCCTTATTCAAAGTATTTTTTCTATAAGCAAAGCGTAGTAGCGTGAAAAAGAGAGAAAGTGATAGAGATAGAGAGAGAGGATAAATATATAAGAATGTATACTAATAACTGTTACAGTGTGTGTTTTTAGATATTATCTCCTCCTCCGGTTACTGTTCGTTTTAATTATCATGAACAGCTGTTTTCAAAAATAAAAAGGCAGGAGAGTCCTTAAGAAGAAATTTAGAAAATTAAAGGAATTCATATTAAAAAATTTAATGAAAATGTGTGTGTTTGCGCACCGTAGTCTAGTAAATAGTGTGTTGGCTTATTAGACATGAGGCCATGGGTCCAAATCCTAGGTCAGACATCCCAACCAAAGGAAATATGAAAAAATATTTCTTCGGAAACTGCCTCTCAGCAGATTTCTGGCAAAAACTCCAGGAGTAATTAGAAATTGCTATGAAAAGTTTCTCAAAAAAGAATCTGTCGTTCGGAGGCAACTTTAAATTGTAGGACCCACCCCTCATGTATAAAATTAACACACACAACATGAGTGGTGTAAGAAACTAGGCCGTAATCTTGACTGAAGGGTTGTAATGGCCAATTATGTATGTGTGGAGGCATTACAGACGTGGTTTAGACTGGTGCATCGTTGCAAGGGGCGAGCTGCCGCAAAACTATGGCTGCTATTTAAAAAAAAAATGTGGCGCTAATACGAAACAAAAGTGATGGAAGTCGCCGTAGCCTAGTAGGTAGTGTGTTGGCTTATTAGACGTAAAGACAGGGTTCGAACCCCATGCCAGACATCAAAACAAAATACAAAAAACGTAATTCTTCGGCGACTTCCTCTCAGCAGATTTCTCGCAAAAACTCTGAGAGTAAATAAAATTGCCATGAAAAAGTTTATCAAAAATCTGTCTTTCGGAGTCGACTTTAAACTGTAGGTCCCGCCACTCATGTATAAAATGTAACCCATACAACATTAGTGGTGTGAGAAACTAGGTCATAATCCTGACTGATGGGTTATAATCAGACATCGGCTCAAAGAAAACATGATAAAAATGTGAGTGTGTTTGTGAGAGGCATGTGTTAACCTAGAGGAAAAGTGTTAGTAATATTTTCAAGTCTGCTTATTAACCCAATAATACGTATATGTGAGCGGAAAATATAGAACAATTGTGCGCTAAATCCCTAAAGACACCGTATTTAACTTGGAAAGTATTCTTCCAAAAATCGAAATCATTTCTCAATTGAATCATTAGTGAATCCTACTGTAATATGTCTTTGGGTGTATGATTGAAGTCTGAAAAGCGACATGAACCTTCTTTTACGCTCTTTTTAACGAACATTTTTGATGTTCATGTCCTATGTGTGTAAAAAGCCGAAGATGTTTTTCCCCTGGGGGACATTGGTGCCGACGTCTGGTTGTAATGGCTAATTATATAGGTACATGTGTGCGTGCTATTAGAAAATATCCGTTATTGATCAGTTTATTTTAGAAAAAATTGATTATTTTTAATTTTTTCGAAATAATTTTATTTTTTAAAATACAATGCAACTGTAAAAAAACAAATTGGCAACACTTATTATAAAATATTCTATTAATTTTTATTTCTTAAAAGACCACACATATTGCAAAATTTCATAGATAATTAAACTCATAACCTTACAAATTTTAATTGCATATAAAAAATGTAATGAATTTACATTTAAATTTGTATATGGCGGCAGGCAACGCTATTTAACATAAAAAAACATACACAAACATCACGGTTAAACCTTTAATTACATGTAAAGAATAGTTATGAGCAAAAAAAAAAACACATACACACACGTACATATGCTAGGCACACAGAAAATATTCATCATTCGTACACATTGGCATTTCACAGCATCATAACAAATTTACAAACTTACTTATATAGTCAGGCATTTATACAGCGAGTAAAAGAGAGAGAGAGACATAAACAAATATTGAAATTGTCTCAAGTCAATACGTGACTAAATTATTAAACTTGTTGCTGTTATACAAACTATACTTAATACTCATTATTTTTCTTCTTCTTCTATTTTCCCATGTTATTGTTGTTGTTTTTTTTTTCTTTACTATTAATTCTCTGTGCTCTAGTAACATAACTGTGTACCTCTAACACTCAGATTATTTCTTATCATTGTTGCTGGGTTTAAGAGATTTTCTGTTTCAGTTTCTTAATTGCTTCAGGCAACACTTAATAATAACACAACACAACAACACAATACAACACAACACAACAGTAAAATGCCTAGAGAAGTGGCATGAGTAAAAGAGAGTTGTATACAAGAAGAAGAATAAGCAAATTTCCCTTTTACTTAACTAAAGCCGCCTATGCCTATGCAAACATTAAAACAATACAAATGTGTGTGTATATGTGTGTTTGAAATGAATGTTGATAAGCAAAAACAAATTCAATGTTTGTTTTAAAAAAAGGAGATTAATAGCCAACGGTATTGTAAGTATCCATACAAAACAAAAATATTTTTCCCTACTCTTGGCAGTGGTCCTTTTTCTTAATATTTTTTAAAATGTTTACATTGTTGTTGTTATTTATAATACATATTCAAAAGCAAATTTTCAATAACAATTGATTTCTACATATGTTTACATTTCATTTATGATTTCCTTGTAAGAAAAAGAGGGACAGAGAGACAGGGAGTCAGAGAGCGTGAATTAGACATGTTGAGATTGGTTTCTAACAGCATAAATAGCTTCAATGTAAGAAAGCATCGTGAATGCTACAATTTTGGTAATCCTTGGATAGTAGAGATGAAAATCAATCGTTTAACAAAGGTTATAGAAGGTCATAATCAGACGTCGACACAAAGAGAACATGATAAAAATGTGAGTACATTTGTGAGAGGCATGTGTTAACCCAGAGGAAAATTGTTAGTAATATTTTCAAGTCTACTTATTAACCCAATAATACGTATGTATATGTGAGCGAAAAATATAGAAAAATTATACAGCGCTAAATCCCTAAAGACACCGTATTTAACTTTGCAAGTATTCTTCAAAAAATCGAAATCATTTCTCATTGAATCATTAGTGAATCCTACTGTAATATTTCTTTGGGTGTATTATTGAAGTCTGAAACAAGCGACATGAACCTTCTTCTTTAGAAGCTGGCAAGCAACTGAATGCATTTTTACGCTCTTTTTAACGAACATTGTTGATGTTCGTGTCCTATGTGTGTAAAAAGCCGAAGATATTCTTCCCCTGAGGGACATTGGTGCCGACGTCTAGTCATAATAAATTAAATTTCCTTCAAATTGCACCGAATGTTAGGCTAGCCTCATATTTAGCTATACCACCGTCTGCTAGCTTTAGCTAACTTCGTTCATGATCTTGTTTGCATATTTTTGTCGTACGAAATACACTTTTGATTGCTTGTCATACATAAAGCCCCTATATGTATATCTATGTTATCAAGGATTCCAAAAACGGGTGTCCTTACGATTACGCGTTACTTGGAACCGGGATACAAGTGCCGAAGCTTATTGTTTTCTTCAAATGTCAAAAAAAGTGGGGCTAAATTGGATAAAATATGGTCTTGTGGAGGAAATGAACCTAGCGAGCTGGATAGCTATGGTAGCAAGCATTCAAAAACAGTTTTCTTTACCGTTGGGAGTAGAGAAGCTATAGAACATGAGCAACAGAAAGTTGTCTATATAAAGCGGGCAAAATTTGTCACATTGCAGTCTTTTTATCGATGACTTGCATTTTTTGGTGGATGGCTTATATTCCTTGTGTGCAGCCCTTGCTCTGACCAACTTCTTCGCTAGTTTGATCGAACTCGGTCAGTACAGGACTGCATTTACCTGTGTCTTCACAACAGGCTACCAATTCGGCTTACTGACCTTCCATTTATTGTGTCGATGACTTGCATTTTTTTCGTCGATGATTTGCATTTTTTTGGACGACGACTTGCATTTCTTTGGATGATGAATTGGATTTTATAGGCGATGAATTCCTTTAATTTTTTGGACGATGACTTGCATTTTTTGGACGATGATTTGATTTTTTTTTTGGTCGCTGACTCGCATTTATTTGGTCGATGACTTGCATTTTTTGGATACATACATATATAATTGGTCATTACAACCCTTCAGTCAGGATTACGACCTAATTTCTCATACCACTAATCTTGTGTGTGTTAATTTTATACATGAGTGGTGGGACCTACAGTTTGAAGTCGGCACTGAGCGACAGATTTTTTGAGAAACTTTTTCATGGCAATTTTTATTTACTCTCAGAGTTTTTGCCAGAAATCTGCTGAGAGGAAGTCGCCGAAGAAAAACTTTTTTTGTATTTTATTTTGATGTCTGGCCTGGGGCTCGAACCCTTGCTTTTCGGCTAATAAGCCAACACACTACCTACTAGACTACGGCGATTTTTATCGATAACTTGCAATTTTTTGTGGATGGCTTCCATTTCTTGTGTCGATGACTTGTATTTTTTTTTTGCTCGATGATTTGCCTTTTTTTTGGACGATGACTTGCATTTTTAAAACAATGACTTTCACTTTTTTGACGAAGACTTGCATTTTTTTGTCGAAGACTTGCATTTTTTTTGTCGATGATTTGCACTTTTTTGAACGACGACTTGCATTTCTTTGGATGATAAATTGAATTTTATAGGCGATGAATTACTTTAATTTTTTTTGGACGATGGCTTGCATTTTTTTGGTCGATGACTTGCATTTCTTTAGATGATGAATTGGATTTTATAGACGATAAATTCTTTTAACTTTTTGGTTGATGACTTGCATTTTTTTGGTCGATGACTTGCCTTGCATTTTTGCTCAATGACTTGCATTTTTTTGGTCGATGACTTGCATTTTTTAATGTGAAATCACTGGTAACACTAGTTGAAAACTTCACCCCTTAAAATGTAACACAGTTTTTTCTTTATTTGTTTTCTACTCCAATTCAATGCCTTATTGGGATAATTTAACTTTTATTAAGCATCTGTGTATGTGTGGTAGGCCTTACAATTATGTAGACGTGCAGAACCGTAATGATATTACAAAACACGACATATTTTGTTTTGTTTTTTGCCTATTGTTGTCATTGAAACTGTATTGATACACGAATGCTGTTGAAAACGCGACACGTGGTCGGTTGCTGTTTAATAAACAACAAAAAAATCAAAACTAAACCTAAATAATATTAAAAATCTAAATACAAAGAGTGCGAGAGAGATAGAGAGAGAAAGAGATAGCAAAACAAAAGAGTAACAGATTTTAATGGAACAATAGAAGCAGCAACATTTTTAAATCATTAAAGCTTGCCTCTCACCCTAAAATTTCGTTGTTTTTGTGACACGCGTTATGGTATAAGCCATGCATATACGCATATAAGAATTATAAAAATTGTAAAAACAACAACAATAATAATAATAATAACTTTAGCTTTTCGGGAAAAATTTGATACAAGAGATATACGAGCGAGCGAAAAAAAACGAAAACAAGTGAAACATATACACAACCATATTAACTCTCATTTTTTTGTTTCTTCTCCTTTTCCTCTTGATAATATAACTGCATTAATCTTTAGAGAATTCATAATAATAACAGCAACAACAACAACAAAATACAATTCATTAGTAACACAGTAAGTGGTAGAATTTAAAAAAAGTTTTTTTTTTTTTTGTGTTCCTTTTTTCACATTGTTGTTGTTCGTTCTGTGTTAAGGAGAAGGCGAACAAAAAAAACGAAAAAAAAACGCATTAACATAATAATTTATAAACAGACCCACACATACACAGCCAGACATACCACAATGTGTTACAACAGCTCTGCTAAGAGAAAATAAAAAACCTCATCTCAATATCAACCTTTCCTCTGTATCTCTCATGTTCACACTGTGCTACTCTTTTTCTGTGTGTGTGTCTATGTTAAAAGACCTTTAGCCAAGTGTGTATTAAAAATATAAAAAACAAAACAAAGCCTGGCAAATAACTGAATAACAATAACAAAACACTTGTGCGTAAGGCTTACCATCATTTTCTATATTTGTAGTGTTGCTGTGTCTTGTTTTGTATTAAATCCTTAAAAAAGGTAAGGAAAACTGCACGTTTTTGTTTAGGTTTTTAAAAAATCAGGGAATTTTTAGATTTTTTTTTGTGAAAAAAAAAGAAAAAGGATTTCAAATATTTAAATACCACCAATTTTTTGTTGTTTTTTATTAAGACAGCAAATATTTAAAATATTTTTATTATTTTTAAATTCCTTTTTTTTCTTTTTCTAAATTTAAAGTAAATTTAATTAACGTTTTATGAATTAATTCAAAAAAAAAGGGAAAAGAAATGTTAACAGATGGTTCCTTGGCGGTTTATTATATTGCCAAACAACTAGGCTTTCTAAACTGCAAAAAAAAGAAAAACCGGGGAAGTTATGCTCACTCAAAAATATGCAAGAAAAGGAACACACTTGATGAGAAATAAGTAATTTGGAAATATAGAATTCCCCGGATATAAGCACTTTTAAAAAATGCTTGCACAACAGTGCTTTTAAGCGGGGAATTCTTATATTGAAGTCTCGCACTTGGGAGTAAATAGCCACGTGTCATTGAAACTGATAGAACTCTATTTGTGTCATTGCCAGCAATGTCTTCGTATTCTATGGAATACCGGCTAGTGGGAGAGAGATTTTATTAACACATTGACTGCCGACCACGAGATAACTCGTAGATTGCGTTCCCTTCTAGGGCGCCAAACAACGAGTTATCTCGTACTCACTAATGTGAAAAAATTAAATTGTCGTTTTTTGTTTTGTGAACGTTTTGTGAACGACTGAAGCCACTCGTCAAAACACTGATTGGACCTTATCAGTGCGGTTTCAGACCTGGCAGGAGTCCACCATCGACCAGATCTTCACACTACGCCAAATCCTGGAAAAGACCCACGAGAAACAAGTCGACACACACCATCTTTTTATCGACTATAAGGCTGCCTTCGATATCCCCATAAGGGATCGTGTTTTTGCCGCAATGTCTGAGCTCGGTATACCTGCGAAGCTGATAAGGCTATGCAGAATGACGTTGAGCAATTCCTGTAGCTCCGTCAAGGTAGGAATGGACCTCTCCGAGCCTTTTGATACCGTGCGAGGTTTCAGACAAGGCGACCCCTTACCATGCGACCTCTTCAACTTCGTCATGGAGAGTGTCCTGCGAAAGGCAGGAGTGCATCGCAGTGGCACTATTTTCCAAAAAAGTGTCCAGTTGCTTGCATACGCTGACGACATTGACATCATAGGGCGTACGAAGCGAGATGTTACTGCTGACTTTAGTCCTATTGAACGGGAGTCTACCAAGATGGGTTTGGCAGTAAATGAGGTCAAAACAAAGTATATGTTATCGACGAGTCGAGATGCGCGGCGTATTAATTCTCAGATTGCGGCCGATAACTATACTTTTGATACGGTCAAGGAATTCATCTATCTTGGCTCCGCCGTTACCACCAGAAATGATGTCAGTCTGGAGATCAAGCACAGGATCACTCTTGCCAACAGGTGCTACTATTGGACATCAAGCACAGGATCACTCTTGCCAACAGGTGCTACTATGGTCTCAATAGGCAATTGAGTAGCAGAGACCTCTCTCGTACGACAAAACTAACACTCTACAAGACACTCATCCTACCCGTGCTTCTTTATGGCGCAGAGGCATGGACCCTATTAAGTACAGATGCAGCGGCCTTGAGAGTGTTCGAGAGAAAAGTACTACGCAAGATCTTCGGTCCCGTGCGAGTTGGCGATGATTTCCGTATCCGATACAACAGTGAGCTGTATGAGCTCCTCAACGACATTGACGTTGTACAGCGTATTAGCATCCAGGGGCTGAGATGGCTCGGCCATGTCGTTCGAATGGAGGATTATGCTCCAGCGAGACGGATATTTGATGCGGATATCTGCGGAAATCTGCGGAAGTCGGCGAAGAGGACGACCTTGCATCCGTTGGAAGGACCAAATCGAGGAAGCCCTGTCATCGATTGGTGTGACCAACTGGCGTAGGCGCGCACGAAGCAGAGGCGCCTGGAAGGATGTGTTGCGGCAGGCCGAAATCCGATAAACGGGTTGTTAAGGGCCAATTAAGTAAGTAAGTAGTAGTAGTTTTTGGCAAGTTTTTTGAAAATTGCCGCGGCAGTCAACGTGTTAAAAAAGAAAAACATTTCATTCCGAAATAAAAAACTTTGAATTTTAACGTTAATTCAAGCAGTTAAAGCATCTTGAAACAATTTTAAGGCCTTTCCAAAGAGGGTATTTCCAAATCTTACGTAATTTGTCATTACCACCCATCCTTTAGTCAGGATTGCAACCTAGCTTCTCGCAGCACCCAGGTTTTGTGTGTTAATTTTATCCAGGAGTGACGAAAGGAGGAACCTACAGTTTAACACCGACTCTGAACGACAGATTCCACGGTGGTTTTATTTTGCTGTCGAGAGTTTTTAACCAGAATGCTGCTGAGAGGAAGGCGCCGCCGAAAGAAATATTTTTTTTCTTGTTTCGCTTTCAGGCTCTCATCTAGTAAGCCCATACACAACCTACTAGACGGAACACGGAAGCTTCATAACCAAATCTGAATGCTTTATTAAAAAAAACGTATAAAATATGCCCTATTAAGGGGGAAGGAGTAATCTAAGTCTAAGTACCTCTCGACAATGTAACTATTGCAGCTACGGTCAGCTGACGTCGATAGTTGGGACGATCACGGCCGGTAACATTGTCGGGATTATGATCGCAAGTAGAGAAAATTGGACCTCAGTGGCGAATTACGTGGAGAGCATTCTAAGACTGAAGAAGAGGGATCTGGAGGCTGCGCAACATATGGGCACGCCGGAATAGATGAAACTGGCACACGTGTCAAGCGAAATTCGAAGCAGGGACCTGGACGAAAGGAATAGTGGAGACACATAGATGTCTCTTCAACTTTCGACACGCAATCCGGACGCGGATATCAACATGCAGGGGCCAAAGGGCCAAAGGGACTCCACTCCGAAGTAATACCACCGTAGTTCCGGGGTGGGCACAACAAGTCCACGAGACGAGGGGGGGATTTAGGGGGTGAGGGCCCCACACACGGAGGATAGTGACGACTTTTCCCCTATGGTGCGGTTAGGTACATTTACTCCTCCTCGGCGTGAAAAAAAAGCAGCTACGGTCATGGTTAATCTGAATATCCCTATTGACAGGACGATATCTGAAGAACTCGTTTTCGATCATGGTTGTATAAGGAAAATACTGGATTGATATTCCCAGAGAACGTCATGCAAGTACTCACTAACTGAATCCAGATTCCCTTTTTTGCAGCAGCTGCCAACCGAACCTAACCTAGATATTGAATGTCAAAGACTTTTGCTATATTTTCTCGGCTTGGCTGCAAAAAATTCCAGAAAAAAGGCAAGAATTTGCGGTATTTTGCACTCCTTTGAACTTTTCTGAGTATCATGTCCTTGTCCGGCGGTATATCAAAGATAACCATAAACGGTAGGACAATTCTAAATGAAATTGAAGCCTCCTGCAGGCTTAGGTTAGGCTAGGTCGGAGTGGTAGCTCTGATATCACTTGAGCACGCATAGCGGCCCGTTGTGATGCCACGATTGAACGCAGTCCCTGTACTAATCAAGTTCAACCAAAAATCAGGTAAAGGGAAAAAGTTGGTGAGCGCAAGGGCTGCATAACAAAAGCACGACTATCCCGCACTAGAAAACCAGCCAGAAAGTTTGATGAACGAAGCTATATCCTTGCTATCAATAGATGATAGCTTCGTTAAGCTAACAAGGAATGGGGAGCCACTCTACACCTAGCAAGAGACGGGCACTGGCAAAGAAAGTGAACAACAGTCTCCTCTTCCTCAGCGGATCTGCATCCACGCAGAAGTCGTTAAATGGGAGCCTGATTCTCTCCGCGTGTCTACCCATAACGCAATGACCTGTAAACACGGCCACTGTAGTCGAGATGACATCACGACCAAGTAATCGGTTGGTACGCCTTCTATCCATCTTGGGCCAGGTGAGTCTAGCGGTGGAGCAGGACTCCTCATTGACCCAGGATAGGCTGGCGTCCCGAAAGAACCTCCGCGCAATGGTTAACTTGACCGAGGCAAGTGGCATTCCCAATTCAACAGAAGAGGATTCCGGAAGGAGCGCACCAGCTCTGGCGAGCTCGTCGGCCCTACCGTTTGCCGGAATCTTACTGTGCCCGGGGACCCACACCAGTGAGACACTGGTGAAGCGCCCCGAGAGAAGGTCGAAACAGCGGCGACATTCCCTAACGATCCTAGAGTTAATCACGAAACCCGATAGAGATCTTATCGCGGCCTGACTATCAGAAAAGATCGAGACGCGAGTGAAAGGAGCATCGTTGACGAGGATCCATTGAGCGGCCCGGTAAATTGCCATCACCACCGCCTGAAACACACTGCAGTAGTCCGGCAGACAGAGAGAAATATTTAGGTCCAGTTTCCCAGAGTAGACACCGCTTCCAACCCCATTATCGAGTTTAGAGCCGTCGGTCGTGCAGGCTTACATTGTATCTGATACTAGTTTTTCTCTAGCAAACTGTCAAACTGAAATGATGTAAATACACACGTAAGGCTATACTTCCCCCTTTTGCTTTACACACAAACAAAGAAAAAAGGCCGTGTAATCAAACAGTTGTGTAGTTGCACAAATTGGATTAACCCTCTAAGCCGTACAATAAAAAGAGGATTTCAAATCCAATTTTTTTTTGTTCTTCTTCTTCGTTAAGCATAACAAACAGAGGACGAATGCAAAAAGGGGGCGAAAAAATTATTATATGAACGCCTACGAACATGTGTTGAAATCTCCCACGATCTGAACAAAAAAAAAAACAAAAACAATGCATTCGGCCAGCCATTAATACACAGCGACAGTTATATTCCTTATCGTAGTTATACACAGATTTCTAATGTCTCCCATTCCTCTCTCTCTCTCTCTCTGTCTCTCTGTATTCTCTCCCTGGGTTACAAAAAAAAGTAGTGAAACGAAGTGCATTTGACTGGCAAATATAAAAACGGGGTTAAATTGTTAAAATACTGTTTCCACTGCTGCTGCTTCGTTTTTCTCTGCTTGTTGTAGTAAATTGTGACAAAGAGAAAAAAAGAAAAGCTAAACTCCTGTCGTTCCTGTCTATCAAAGTCAAAAAGTGGGTCTTTCTATGACTTTGAAAAGGTTGGCTTGGCAGGGATGGTAATAACAGTGGTGGCAATACGTTTTTTTTTTGTTTTTTTTTTTGAACTATCACACTGCACTCTCATATGTTGAAAAGTGTATTTATGAGCCATAAAGTGGGTTTATTGTACGAAGAAGTTTTAATACCAATTTTTTTTTTCCAACCCACCACCAAACTTAATAAGACCACTTCACTTCACTTTGTTTTACTCAGTGCCTTAACGTTGCCCGTTTCAATGAGGGGGGGTGTAAGAGAAATTATTCGGCGATAAACTGCATTTCCTTGTTTTAATGGCTGCGCTAACATGCAATTAGGAAATGATTTTCAGGCTACTTTTTCTTTTAAAAGTACATAAGTGACCTTGATTAAGGAAAACATTTTTCTTTTTTCCTCATAAGTTTTAAAATGTGTTTTAAAAGTATTCTTTCGGTCTCAAGTAACATAACTTATCTGCTTTATAATATCGGGTTTCTGTTAAGGCTGTTCCATTGTTAAATATCTTTCATCTGAAATGTCAAACAAAGAACGCATAAAAATAGTTTAAAATTGACTACTAGGGCTGATCCATGTGACGTAGCCTCTTTTCGAGTACTACCAGGTTATTATAGTCGTCATAATCAACTCACTAAATAAGAAATTGCTGCTGAGATTATGAAGAAATTTAAAGAGTTTGGCAGCTTTGCAGTTGTGGCCAGGTCTAGGCATTATCACAATGCGGGTACTGCTGAAAATATCATTTCTATTGGAGAAATTTTTTGAAGTAGCCGTAGTCTAGTAGGTAGTGTGTTGGCTTATTAGACGTAGAGCCAGGGTTCAAAGCCAGGCAATTTTACCACAATTTAAAATTAATTTTATATATTTATAGTCGCCGTAGTGTGTTGGCTTATTAGACGTAAAGCCAGGGTTCGAGCCCCAGGCCAGACATCAAAATAAAATACAAAAAAAGTATTTTCTTAGGCGACTTCCTCTCAGCAGATTTCTGGCAAAAAATCTGAGAGTAAATAAAGATTTCCATGAAAAGTTTCTCAAAAATCTGTCGTTCGGAGTCGACTTTAAAAACTAGGTAGGTCCCACCACTCATGTATAAATTTAACACACACAACATAAGTGGTGTGAGAAACTAGGACGTTGTATACAATGGGTCAATAAGACCTCCGGGTACTGTACTTGTCTTAATTGACAAGTATACGTCCTCTAACCTAACCTTGAAGAAATTAACGTGGATAAGTCGAATATTGTCGATTCCATGACGTGCTCTACATTTGATCCTACCTTACGGCAAATTATTTGCATCGCCATCCACATAAAGGCTGCCTTCCAAAATGTTAGTTGCAATGTGTTTGGACAATGTACAGTGTTTCATAAAGCCGCTGTACAAAATGTTTACAATGTATTCTATTTCAAAACGTTGTCAATTGTGTATTTTTAACGCAGTCAAAAAGCAATCAGGCTTCGGATTTATAGTTGACGCATTGTTTGGTTACTTTGCATATGTACATAGTTTGTATACAGTAGTAGAACTGTATACAAACTTTGTATTGATACATTTTGGAAGGCAGCCAAAGTCATCACTCATGCAACAATTAAAAGCGACTGAGCCGCTCCTAACGTCTTAGCTACATCAACAAGCAAAATTGCCGCTTATAGGGCAGAAGTAGTAGAGGAAACACCATTACATTGGGAAAAAGTCTCAGTTTATTAAGCATTATGGTCTGGAATTGTCATTTTCGTCTTTAATGTACGAAAAGTTTACTGACTTAAGAATTTAACATTTTGGGCAATGGCAATAAGCCATCAGGATTATATGTTTTGACGCCATTAAACTTCTTTTTCGTGGAACTACCGCAAAAACCGCGTGCGTCTGAATAATTTGCCAACGTTGGAGCATTTGAAAACCAACATTCATCAAATTATTGCCGAGATACCGCACGAAATGTGAGAGAAAATGGTTACAAACTGCCTTTAAAAGATCGAAGGTGGTGGCGATTCCAGTAAGACAACACGATCAATACAGCATGACCAATTTCAGCTTTATTGGATGAGAGAAAATGGTTATAAAATGTCTCTAAAGGACTGGATGCGGACGAAATGATAGGCGGTTTTAATATGTAGACATGGATCAACACAGCATGACCGATTTTAGCTTTATTGGATCAGAAGTTTCCAGTTTTATATTTTGGCATTGGCAATTGGCCGCCATAATTTTACTATTTGAAGTCGTTTGGTTTGGTTTTTTATGTTAAATTATGGTTATAGTCGCCGTAGTCTTATTAGATGTAAAAGCCAGTGTTCGAGTCCTAGGACAGACATCAAAACAAAATACAAAAAAAGTATTTCTTCGGCGACTTCTGGCAAAAACTCTGACAGTAAATAAAATTTCTATGAAAAGTTTCTTAAAAAATCTGTCGTTCGGGATCGACTTTAAACTGTAGGTCCCGCCACTCATGTATAAAAATTAACACACACAACATAAGTGGTGTGAGAAACTAGGTCGTAATCCTGACTGGAGGGTTGTAATGACCAATTATGTATGTACAGTGGTGGCCTTATAATTAGAAACGATGTTTCTAAAACAGAGTTCTCTGGAGTGACGAATCTAAGCTTAATTTGTCCCAATCTGATGGAAAATCGTATGTATGACGTCCGCCAAACAAAGCCTTTGGTCCCAGGTACACAGTGAAAACTGTAAAACAAATTAACAAAGATACATGTTGCTAAGTCGTTTCTAATTATAAGGCCACCACTGTATATGGATAACCTAACCCATGTGTCTACACTGATAATCCCCTGACTTTATAGCATTTTAAATCCAAAATTCGTAAAACTATCTCAGCCTAAACAAATCTGATCATTAAAAATGCATTGCATTTCGTCTAATGCGGCAAATTACAAGGTACCAAGGCATTTTTATGAAGTAAAATGTTCATTGAAATCATAGCTTCATGTTCAATTTTACTTTTGAAATCGAAACACGAAGAACCCTTTACAATTACCTCTTTAAGTACATTTCTTTTAATGTAAAGCATGATTTTTAATGCCTTTTTTCTAGTACTTTTGTTTTAACACAACACTACAGCAACACTTTACCGAATGCACATGCAAATTGTAAACAAACATTAGAATCCACAACAACTAAAAAGAGAGCGAAAGTTGTTGTTATAAAATATTTCGTTTTCTTTTTCCCCCGAATACATAAATTCACTTGTTTAAGTGGGAGTAGCGGTGTAACGGTGTTAATTTTTTTTCGATTTTCGTTTTCGTTTTTTTTTTGGCTACCATTATGAAGAGGTGCTAATTTGTAGTCGCCACAGTTAAAATCATCTAAACATACAAATGCATGAGTATGAGTGCGTGTGTGTAGTATGTTTGCATTGGTTTATTTTCTACAATACTATACCATATGGTGGGTTTGTTTATATTTTTTTCGTTTAAAAAAATAACAACAACAACCAAATGATAACATTTTACGTATAATACGGTTTAATATGGTATGTAGTGAGAGAAAAATATGTATGAACTTGTATACATACGTACAATTATGCTTGACTCTCTGTATACATTGTATGCATGTGCATATGGATGTATTTGCAGCAAGTAAGGGTTTTTTCTCTTTTTTTATATATGTATGTGTGTGTGTGTGTCTGTTGGTTAGTTGGCTGTTTATGGAAAACGTATTTAAATTGAATTAATCATGCTAAATGCGAACTGCTATAATACATGGAAGCAAATTTGAGAAAACTCTCTGTATGCAAAATGAGTTTGTATATGTATGTATGTTTGTATGTAACACATGTATGACTAAACATTTTAGTTAGAAGTCAAGCGTATATTCATGATGTGTATGTATGTATATGACTGCTTATAATGCATATAAATGCATTAATACAATATTTATGCACTCTTACATTTACTCATACATATTTACATACACATCTACTGTGTTTGGCTGTGGGTAAGTGTAGTGTATATGCCCTGCTAGTGTTTATAGGTGTGTGTATGTGTATGTGCGTTTGTGATATAAATTTGTGTTCACAAATGGAATTCTAAATTAAATCATTGCAAAATTTTTTGTTTAAAGGGTTGCCAACATGTTTAAAATAAAATCCATAATTGTTAGCCAATAAGGCGATAAAAAAAAATGAAATTTTTAAAAAGTTTAAACCAATTTATTGCCATGATTTCCGTGAAATTTTTATTTTATTAAAATGCCAGAACACCTTGTCAATGCAATACATACACACATACATATATATTGTTACGTTTTTACCTTTTTAAAAACGTTTGGAATATGAGTTCGTTGATTGCAAACAAAGTAAAAACAAATATGTGTTTAGTATCAATTTTACTCTTTATTGTTCACACTACTTTTGTGTGCTACCGTATACAACTTGTCCTATGTTAAAATAATCTGCTTCATTCGTTATTCTTCTCTGCTTACAATCTTTTTGTAAGCAATACCACTTGCACGTTAGATCTTTATAGCGGAGATCTTCAAACCGCAACGCGTCTTAACTAACACAAGACTGACTGAATTATTACTGACTGTTGCCTGCTTTGTCTTGCCCTTTTATAGTCCGACACAAACAGTCTGACGAACGTTCTTGAAGTAGAAGGTTCGTGTTCTCGCGTTCTCGAGAGCTCCATCGCGACCACATTGTTGTTTATGCATTCTGCACACTTGTCTATACCTTTTTCTCTTATGCTAGTTGTTGTTGGTTTACTTGGAACATGTTCGATGTATTTGGGCCGTGTGTATTGTGTACACACTGCCTCTTGCCTCTTCGCTTTCGTTGCGTTTTCGTTATCTATCTCTTTAATATTCATGGTCTTTGTTTTTGTAACTTTTGCTTATTGTTTTCATGTGAAATGATATTATGTCGTTTCCATTTGCGTAGCAATATGAAATATATATTCACTGAATGCTGCTGGATTGTTTAAAGCACTCGATAATCCTTCTCAGGCATTTTTCAAGCTTTTTTTCAAGCATTATCTCGACGATAACTTCACAAATGATGGTTTTGAAACACACCTCCAACGTTAGGAGATTACTCGCATAGCCATGATCTGAGATTTATTCTTACAAAAAAAAAAAAAAATAATGATCTTCGAGACCAGTTGGCGCAGCCAAAACTTGAAGTTAATCTCACTAGACAGTTTTCTTACAAAAAAGCCCAAAACCGACCGATGTTGTGCAGCTCGTGGCACCTTTTGATGGAAACCACATACCGTCCTGTGCAGTCGATTTTTTAAAGGCAGTTTTTAATCACTTTTTCTCACATTTCGTGCGATATCGAGGCAATAACTTAACAAATATTGGTTTTCAAAAGCTTCAACGATAGGGTATTAACCACACATAGACACGAATTTTGAAGTTGATGCACAAAAATCTCTAATAGCAGAAAAGTTCATGATTTTGGTGACCAATTGATGTCGCCAAAATGTAAAACAATTCTTTCTGGGAAAATCTCAAGCAATAAACAGTAAAATAAATCAAGTTTTAAGAGACGTGGCAGCGTATTGTTCAAACCGCATGGCGTCCAGTTAGTTAAGAAGACGTGTACTTGTCAATTAAGACAAGTACAGTACCCGGAGGCCGAATTGGCCCATTGTATATATGCCGTCCAGTTAATATAATCGTCAATTGTAGATAAAAAAAACGATTATCATACGGACAAAGCGCTCTGAATTGATGGTAATGGTTCCAAGGACATCTCCCGACTATCAAGTGCATCAATTCGTTATTTTTTTTTGAATCCAATAAGTTTTCCACCACTACTTCTACCCCATAGGCGTTCATTTGGTATGTTGCCGTAACATAATCCCTAGAGATCGCAAAAAATTGTCTTGTGGCTCCAGTACCTAATCGGTACAAGCCGACTTTAATTGTTCGAGAGAGTTGGACCTTTGAAGGTGCAAATCTAAACGCAAAATACATACATACGTCATAATGAAAGCTAAGATAGGATCGACAAATTCGATACTTTAACCAAAAAAGCGATCTTTTGCGTACGTGAGCTTATTACGATGATAGACTAGCCTGACCACAGCCTGTAGCTCTTCCTTACATAACATAATTGGTCATAACAACCCTTTAGTCAGGATTACGACCTAGTTTCTCACACCACTTATGTTGTGTGTGTTAATTTTTATACATGAGTGGCGGGACCTACAATTTAAAGTCGACTCCGAACGACAGATTTTTTTGAGAAACTTTTTCATGGCAATTTTTATTTGCACTCAGAGTTTTTGCCAGAAATCTGCTGAGAGGAAGTCATCGAAGAAATACTTTTTTTTTTTTTTTTTTTTTTTTTTTTTTTTGAAGTGATCTGAGAGAAACTCCAGTAATTAATTAAATTTCACTATCTCATCTATTAAAATATTTCATATTTCGTTCAGTTGGAGATGCCTCACCTTGGGTTTGAACCGAGGCCTCATGTCTAATAAGCTAACACACTACCTACTAGACCACGGCGACTTCTTATGCTTCTGTAGCGCTTCCAAAATCTTCAAATTTCTTTGAAATTTCAACAATTCCTTGCTTAGTAGGTCGATTATAATGGCCATAATGACCCCGTTATGATGGAATAGTGGCCACGTATGCATCACCACGTTTGTTTTGCAAGTTTTAAATAACGGGTGATTTTTTAGCTTTAATTATCTTTTTGGCAACACTGGTTTAAACAGCTCACGCACGTTTCGTGTTTTGTTTCACCGGCAAACATCTTCAGTTTGGCCTATAATTTAACCATGAATCGTCTTAATCGTCTTACAAACGAACAACGCTTGCAAATCATTGAATTTTATTATCAGAATGTGTGGCTCTGTTAAGAAAGTTTATCGCGCGCTTCTTCCATTTTATGGTCAGTTTAATGGACCCACTGAGGCAGCTATTCGGGCTATTGTGACGATTTTGGAGTGATGGTCAGCCAGAAGCATTGCAAAAGCTACCAATGCATCCAGAAAAAGTCACAGTTTGGTGCGGTTTATGGGCCGGTGGCATCATTGGACCGTACTTCTTCAAAAATGCTGCGAATCGCGTAACGTAACTGTGAATGGTGAGCGCTACCGTGAGATGATATCCAAGTTTTTTTTTTGCCCAAAATGCAAGAGCTTGACTTGCATGGCATGTGGTTTCAACAAGACGGTGCCATATGCCACACAGCACGCGTTACAATGGACTTATTCAGGGGCGAGTTCGCTGAACATTTTATTTCACGTTCGGGACCGGTCAATTGGCCGTCTAGATCGTGCGATTTAACGTCTTTAGTGTATTTTTTGTGGGGCGCTATGTTCAAGCTCATGTCTATACAGACAAGCCTGCTTCAATTGATGCATTAGAAGACAACATTGAAGCATTTATTCGTGAGATAACGGCCAAAATGTTGGAAAGACCATTTGAGACGCAGTCGCGGTCAACATTTGCATGAAATAATCTTCAAACATTAAATTATATCGACCGTACTATCGATTCAAATAAAGATTTCGTGCAATTTTCTGAATTTTATGTGTTTTTTTTTTTTTGAAAAATGTTCCTATAGCTCTTAAAAAATCACCCTTTACTTTAACACTTCACTAAATGAATGTATGGCACTTTAATTGAAAGAGACAGAGCCTTGCCAGACCAGAGGCTGTTTTGACAACCTAAACACAGTCCTTTTAAGTAAGAAAAGCCTTTTTGCATAACGATAAGAGTTGTTCCACTTAAAAAAAGATGGAATTTAATGCTAGAATATGAAAACATTTCCATTTGATCTCACAATTACGGTTTGAATAAAAATTTCGTTCATAATTGAACTTGAACTGACTAACCTGTAAAAAAGGAAACGAAAATTTGTTTAATTTTGTATTAAAATTAAAAGGGAAGAACAAATTATTAATAATTTTTGGTTTAATTTTTTTATTAATCAGTATTAAATTATCTATTCAATCACATCATGTTAATGATTTAAAAAACTATTATTTTCCTTACACTTTTAGACTTAAACCAAAGAAAATAAAGTATAAAGAATGTGCATTTTAACATATTTTGGAATATTTTTCAAAAATATTTCATAACGCGGGGGGAAAGATAGAAGGGAAGGATACAGAAACCAAGAGCGTAACAATGCGTTGTTCTCATCGTGCGTTTTTGTTGTTTGACCACTTTTTTATTTATTTTTCTGGTGTCGTCGGCACCAATGTCCCTCAGGGGAAGAACATCTTCAGCTTTTTACACACATAGGACACGAACATCAAGAATGTTCGTTAAAAAGAGCGAAAAAATCTTGTCAGTTTTTAAAGAAGAAGGTTCATGTCGCTTTTTTCAGACTTCAATGATACACCCAAAGAAATATCACAGTAGTATTCACTAATGACTCAATGAGAAATGATTTCGATTTTTGGAAGAATACTTGCCAAGTTAAATACGGTGTCTTTAGGAATTTAATGCAGTACAATTTTTCTATATTTTCCGCTCACATATACGTATTATTGGGTTAATAAGTAGACTTGAAATTATTACTAACAATTTTCCTCTAGGTTAACACATGCCCATGGTTATGGATTAGTGAGTGAGAGAGAGAGAAAATAAGTTGAGAGAATTTTATTTATTTACAGCCATATAAAAGTGTTAGTAATATACTCTATTTTTATTTTCATTTCATCAACATACATATGTAAAGCGCTGTCTATCTTTGGCTTAATAATTTTGGATAAATAAAAATAAAATAAAAACCTCGATTTTATTATTAAAAGAACATAAAGCTATCCATCGTTGGCTTAAAAATTAGGCCATGTTTTTTAGATAAATAAAAATAAAAAGAATAAAAAACCATTTTTTATTAAAAGAAAAAAAAAACGAGCATTCCAAAGCATTTAAAAAAAATTATACTATGCAACAAAATAAAATACGCCCAGCTAATGACAGAACATTTCTAACACAAAATATTCTTCAAGTGTTATTCTGAAATAAAATGATAAAGCATCCGCAGCACATGTATTCTTGTCGCAGTCTGATCGACAACTAAATCAAAAAACACAAGAATACATACACATGTACATACATACGTACGATGAGAGCAACACATTGTTACGCTCTTTGTTTGTGTTCATTTTCCTTCTGTCTTCCTTCCCCCTCATCAAGAAATGATTTTTAAAAATATTTTGGTGAGAGCGTGTCGTAATGTTACGACCCGCCATAAGAAATTTTACTTCTACATGTCTGCGTATTCTTTATATCCATATTCTTTTCTTAAACCCTTTAAATTTTTCATTTTCAAATTGATTTTTATTTTGATTTTTCTAATGGAAAGAGGGTTCACTATCCTTCCCCTTTTTTTGTTGTTTCAAATAGAATTGATTTGAAAAACAAAAACACGTTTTAAAAGGCTCTTTTACTTCTTTTTCTATACCTTCCCTAACCCTCTGTTATTTTTTTTTATCAAGTTTCTGATTTAAATTCATTAAAATTTGTTCGATATGTTGTTGTTATTGTCATTACTAAATTCCCTAAAGGGCAGTTTCTTTTCCCTACACACAGAGAGACAGAGAGAGAGAGAACCGTTATCATATTGTAAATCATTTTTCATTTTAAATTTAAAACCCCGAAAACATACAAATTTAGTGTCAATATCACAATCATCATCACAATCATCATCATCAACGAGCCAACAATGGCTATCCAAAGCCAGTTCAAAGCCTTTCAAAAGAAACAACAACAACAACAACAACAACAAAACGATTCCTTTTCCAAAGGGGTTGCTTAATCCCATCATTACAAGTTTCAATGCCTAACGCAGTGAAACAACAATGCAAACAGCACACTACCAAACAACAAATAAATCGTATAACTGACCCGACGGGTATTTTATGTGTGTATTTATGTGTATAAAAGCCGACGACCAAGCCATCCATATCAAATAAAATTAGTTTAATGGGGAAAATCCTTCATCATCGGCAACATCATCACTTTTATCATAATACATACATTCACATTGTGTCTATGTATGGTACATATATGGTGTTATTGTTGTTGTTGTTGTTGTTATCAAATAACCCATAATAATTTTGTATTCTATTTTTCACTCTCTCGCTCTCTATCTCTCTACAATTGTTATTTACCATGGGTTATTTTTGTGTATCCCTATCAACGCAATAAGTGATGGTGTGATAACGGTTGTGTTTAAATTGTATGTGTGTTTAGCCTCAGAGTCATCACTCAACTTTAATTAAAACGATTGATTAGAAATTTGTGCGTGTGTTAAACAATTTTAAATTGCTCAGCTTTCCTTTAACCTGTTGGATACCCTACTGCCAATGCCTCCTAAACCCATAAAAAGCACTAAATGCTGCGCTGCAATTTCGCAATTGTAATTTAGCCAAGCAGCAAGAGCTTTAAAAATATTTTTTATGAAACACACTTGAACTGGGACACGGAAGAAGGTGGAATATTCCCAACCCGAAAAAAAAAAAAAAAAAAAAATTCCACCTTCTTCCGTGTCCCAGTTCAAATGTGTTGAATATTCCCTGCCCGAGTGCAGCCCTTGCGCAGACCAACTTCTTCCTTTTCCCTGATTTTGCTGGAACTTGGTTAGTACAGGGACTGCGTTCACCCGTGGCATCACAACGGGCCGCTATGGGTACTGAAGTGAGCTTTGTGATAACAGAGCTATCACTCCGACCAAACCTTCCCTGCACGACTGATTCACTTTGACCATATAGTCCCATACAGTTTTCGACTCAAAGTCGTAGAAGCTCAGTGCTCCGTTAGGGGTTTAATGGTTATATTGGTTGCATTGCGTCCCACTTGAACTGGGACACAGATGAAGGTGTCCTTATTTTTGCCGTCCAGCTTATTCAACCAGACAATCCCATATTGTTCTCGACTCAAAGTCGTAGAAGCTCAGTTCTCGGGTAGGGGTTTAATGGTTACGTTGCGTCCCACTTTAACAGAGCACGTGTCCCTATTTTCCCTGCCCGACTGATTCACTTTGACCAGGCAGCCCCATATTGTTCTCGACTCTTAAAGTCGTAGGTGCTCTGTGCTCTGGTAGGGGTTTAATGGTTACATTGAGTGCATTGCGCCCCACTTCAACACTGCGCGGAAGGTATCCATATTTTACCTGCGCAGCTGATTCAGCTTGACCGGACAATACCATACTGTTCTCGATTCAAAGTAGTAGAAGCGGAGAGCTGTGGTAGGGGTTTAATGGTTACATTGGGTGCATAGCGTACCATTTCAAGAGGGCGCAGGAGAAGGTGTCCCCATTTTCTTTGCCCAGCTGATTTAGCTTGACCAGACAGTTCCGTACTGTTCTCGATTCAGAGTCGTGGAAGCTCAGAGCTCGGTTAGGGATTTAATGGTCAGATAATATTGTTCTGTCCTCAGTACTTCCTGCCCAAATTGAGTTAAGCACATCTTTCCATAGTGAATACCCTTCCCTGTGGGATACATTGTCCTGCAATGACTTGCAACAACAACAATGCTTAGGGCGTTGCTTTGGAGTTGAAGCAAACATTTCGTGTGCCCTTTATGTAGTAGCTTTAGCTAGATTCGATGCGTGAAGTCGCCGTAGTCTAGTAGGTAGAGTGTTGTCGTATTAGGCGTAAAGCCCGGGTACGTATCCCAGGTCAGACATCAAAACGAAATATGAAAAATATTTCTTCGGCGACTTCCCCTCAGCAGATGTCTGGCAAAAAAACTCAGAGTAAATAAAATTGCCATGAAAAGTTTCTCAAAAATCTGTCGTTCGGAGTCGACTTTAAACTGTAGGTCCCACCACTCATGTATATAAATTAACACACACAACATAAGTGGTGTGAGAAACTAGGACGTTGTACAATGGGTCAATTCGACCTCCGGGTACTGTACTTGTCTTAATTGACAAGTACACGTCCTCTAACCTAACCTAACCTAGATTTTCTGCGTTATTTTGCCTACATTTGAAGCTGCCTATGCGGAGTTCAAGGCATCTCACATCATATCATCAAACCTAAGCTTGCAGCATCTCATTGTTCCTAAGTACGTTAGTGGTGCCCTTGCCAGATCAATTCTTTTGCTCTGTGGAAGTCCAGAACACCACCTTGTGATTTGTTATCCATTTAAGTGGTGTACTGTCCCTTATAAGACACGTAAAACAAAGAAGTGATTGTGAAAAAGCCATAACGGAGAGGAAAAAGTGATTGTTTATCAAGCATTGGACCATAGGTTTTTAAAATTGACGTTAAATGAACCATCACCGTCCATTTAAAGCACTATATCTGCCTGATAACTCACTTTTCTGGGCCTGCAATATGAAATTATGAATTAAACGGTGATCCGAATCTGGATTTTATTGCCGAAACTACCACTATAACCTTTGAATGACATTGAATTCTCTTGCAAATAAAGCAGCCACCAGTGTTACCAACTGAAATGTTTCAATCAATGTACGACAGCTTACTGCCACCGTTTGAGAATGACAATCAAAAAAACAAATTGTTTCTCTCAATATTTTTACTGTCAAAGAGATTTTTCCATTTGCTGCCAACATTTCCTTGCAAGTTTTTGTCTTATTTTTCCTTTCATTTTTCCTTCCATTTTTCCTTATAATACTTAATAAATTATTTAATTTTACACGAAATGTCTGTGACATTAACAATTGATTGAAAGATTAAAATTACATTTAAAGAGGAGAGAGAGACGGGGAGAGAGAAAGACAGTGATTTTACGCTTCACTTACCTTAAATATTTTTATTTTCTTTTCTTCTATTTTTTTGGTTGTTCGTATTATTTTATTTTGATTGAAATGTAACCACCACTAAACAATCATTTTACTGTTATTGATACATGAGGAGAAAATACTCTCCCACCACTCTTATGCTGCCACCACACTAGCTCGCTCTCCCACCACATCAAACACTTCTTGTTGTTAAATTGCTGTCTGTATGAGAGTGCTAAAGTAAGTGATTAAGTAGTGGAGCTACATACATGTTTTGAAAGTGTGTGCTGGTGTGAGTACTTTTTTTTCAAACATATTCTCTACCCCAAGTATTTTAAGGTGTGTGTGTTTGACTCTATAAAATATTGATGTCGCATAAAATGTCCCAAAGAAATATTCTAACAATTGTGTTGTGCCAAACTGTTTCTTCCTTTTTTTTCTTTTTTTTAACTTTTATTTACTTTTAACACAGAGAGCAAAGAGCTTAAATCACAAAGAGTGAGAAAGAGAGAGAGAGAGAGAAAAAGGCCACTATTTAAGTTAAAACAGAATTTAAAAGAAATTGAAAAGAAATTAAAGTTGAGTTTGAAGGAAGAGCCAATAGTGTCAACGCCAAATACTTTGGCCATGTATGGTCCTTCGAATCGTATTTTTTGACGCTGGGGTCAAAGAAGACAGTCAATTTGGTTCACAGTTATAGTTGTGATAGAGAAGTCGCCGTATTTTGCATTCGTATATACGTTTTCTTCGAATCGATTAACTAGTTTTCCTGATTTTGTTTTTATATACTGTAGTCGCCGTAGTCTAGTAGGTAGTGTGTTGGCTTATTAAACGAAAAGCCAGGGTCATCAAGACAAAATACAAGAAGTATTTCTTCGGCGACTTCCTCTCGCAGCAGATTTCTGGCAAAAACTCCGAGTAAATAAAATTGCCATGAAAAGTTTCTCAAAAAATCTGTCGATCGGAATCGACTTTAAATTGTAGGTCCCGCCACTCATGTATAAAATTAACACACTCAACATAAGTGGTGTGAGAAACTAGGTCGAAATCCTGACTAAAGGGTTGTAATGACCAATTATGTATGTATGGTCCTTCGAATCGTATTTTTTTGACGCTGGAGTCTGTTTACAGTCAATTTAGTTCACAGTTATAGTTGTGATAAGGGAGGAGACTCTAATTTCCTTGGAGACGAAAGCAAAAATGACCTTTTAGCGGAACTTCCAAACTATGACAGTAGATAGCAACCCTTTTGGTTGAAGCCACAACTGTCAAATTTGTTGTCTGCTTTGCCAAGCCCCACCATGGACATGTGTAGCCCTTAACAACACGTGCAAATAATAAAATTTCATTCTGGGGAATGGAATTTCTGTGCGGGCAACGTATTGCATCCATTTTATGATCGCCATAATCGTCCTACCGAGAGGACTATTTGCAATGTGGTGGATAAATTCGCATCTACATACATACGTACATAATTGGCCATTACAACCCTTCAGTCAGGATTATGGCCTAGCTTCTCACACCACTCATGTTGTGTGCGTTAATTTTATATGTGAGTGGCGGGACCTACAGTTTAACGTCGGCTCCGAACGACAGAAAGTTTTTCATGGCAATTTTATTTACTCTCAGAGTTTTTGCCAGAAATCTGTTGAGAGGAAGTCGACGAAGAAATATTTTTTGTATTTTGTTTTCATGTCTGACCTGGGATATGTACCCGGGCTTTACGCCTAATAAGCCAACACACTACCTACTAGACTACGGCGACTTTTTAAGATCTAAAGAAAACATTGTCGCTGTCTTTGAGTTACTGAATTTTTAGTGTTAAGTTGGATCTGCACTCGTACAAAATTCCATTGACGTGTGTTTGCCGAACAGGCTTAGGAGCAGTTGGAAACTGAACCTTATTTTCATCGTAAAATCATCATCAGCGTTGAAGCCCTTTTCTGGATGAAAGGGGTACGTGAAGAAACAAAATTGTCGAATTTAAGACGATAGAAATCCACCTGAGATCTAACAGCATGCAACGCATCACGAAAATGTCACTGTTTATCGTGAATTTTGGGCTGGCGGTGTCGTTGGTGCATATATCTTTGAGAACCACGTTGTCCAGGCTATCATAATCAACGACGAGTACTATAGATCGCCGACTATCAGCTTCCTTTGGTCTGAATTGCATAATCTGGACACCAACAGCATGTGGTTCCAAGAGAAGGACGCTAAGTGTCACACTGAAATGCCGCATTGGATATTCTGCAAGAGCGATTTGGGGGCAAGGTCATCTCACTGGAAGTGATTTGAACTAGCCACCGATATCGTGCGATTTAAAGTCGTGAGACTTTTTCTTATGGGAGTTTCGTAAATCACACGTGCTCCTTAATGTCAACATAACTCATGGCATCGGTTAAATGAAGCCTAATTTAGACGCTATAATCATGGAAAATTTGTCATTTTGGATAAGCTCTACACAGAGAAGCCGTGGCAAACATTCTTGGTTATCTGAGGCTCTTTATTTATATTGAAAACCTACGGCTTCCATTATATAGGGTGTTTTTTATAGAGGTATAGAACTTTAAGTTGGCATTACTTTTCAAGATGGCGACCGATTTAAAAGCTGTCAAGTGATTTATTCTCAGTTTGGTTTGGCAATTCATCATGAATAGACTCACGCCGTGAACAACGCTTGCAATTTTAGTGAAATTTTATTTCGAAAATAATGGTTCTGTGCGGGAAAACGTATCGCGCACTACGTCCACATTTTATCGTCGACAAAATCGTCCATCAGAGCAGTTAATTCGATTAACCATGGAACGTTTTCGCACCACGTTTACTCTTGATTGATAACTCGCATCCCCAGAGACGCTGTACGGTGCGTACGGAAGAAGCTATTGCTGCTGTAGAGCGTAGCATTGAGAGGAAGACCCGAATGAGTAGTCCATCCGCCATCGAGCACAGGAATTGGATCTGTGTCCATCCAGCTTTATGGAAGATTTTGCGGAAGGATCTTGATTTGCGTGCTTAGAAAAGTCCAACTCGTGCAAGATTCGAAGCCAAACGATCATCAAGTAAGGCGTAGATTCGTCGAATGGGCCCAAAACGAGATTACCGTTGTTCCCGATTTTCATAAGCGAATTTTGTTTAGCGATGAAGCGCACTTCTGGTTGAATGGCTACGTCAACAAACAAAACTGCCGCATTTGGAGTGAAGGTGGTAATCCTCAAGTGTATGTGGAAACACCGTTACATCCAGAAAAACTTGACTGTTTGGTGGTCATTGGTCCGTACTTTTTCAAAAACGATGGTGGCCAGAACGTTACAGTCAATGGTGATCGGTGCTAGAGCCATGATTACAAACTTTTTCATTCCTGAATTGACCATAACCATGATGTCCAGGAGATGTGGTTTCAACAAGACGGCGCAACATGTCACACACAGCTCGTGCCACAATAGATTTATTGAAAGACACGTTTGGTGACCGCCTAATTTCACGTTTTGGACCTGTGAATTGGCCTCCAAGATCTTGTGATTTAACACCGCCAGACACTACTTTCTGTGGGGCTATGTAAAGTCATTGGTCTATGCGGTAAAGCCGCCACAAACGCTTGACCATTTGGAAGACAACATTCGCCGTATTATTGCCGATATACGGCGGCCACAAATGTTGGGAAAAGTCATCGAAAATTGGACGTCCAGATTGGACTACATCCGCCGCGCCAGCCGTGGCGGTCATATGCCAGAAATCATATTTAAAATGTAATGCCACACGATTATCTTTCGGATATAAATAAAATTCATGTCAATCGAATAATCCATCGTTATTTTATTGCAACTTAAAGTTCTATACCCCTCTATAAAAAAAACACCCTTTAGAATGACCTAAATACACATCTGCTTTAATAAGGCCTTTATAGCAAGCACTTTGGTTAACTTAGTAGACAGTCAGGGTAAACGTTGAGCTTCTTAACTATCGAAGGCTCTTCAGTTGCTTAAGTTAAGTCAAGGTTTCCATTGTAGGACATCCAAAAAAAACCTGCCGCTTTTAAACTTCTCTAAGTAAACATTTTTTTGCCAGCCATCACAAGAAAGTGTTCGGCTAACTATGGCAGTAAATTCGTTACAGAGAATTCTATCTTTCGATGCCAAGGATATTTTGTCTTTTTGTTTAAAAATACAAAAAGTTTTTCTCTTTAAGAGTTAAGTTATACGTGCTTACTTGCTTTAATATTTCATTATACAGTATGGTTTATAGACTTTAAGCCGTTATCAATAGTTACCGTTATTATCTCATTATGGCAAGTCATATGAGTGTGCATAAACCTAAAAACTATTCAAGTGTAAAATGGATAATTATAACACACACAGCAGCACATGCTGGATACATAGGACATAATCAATGAACAGTAAATACAGTACCATGGCATAATAATAAGCACAGGACAACACCAATGTTTGAGGAACGAAAGGAGAAAGGGATTGTTTTTCATTCTTTTTGTTTATTTTTTGCAACCAAAACAAGCGTTTTTTCCTTTCGAAAATATTTTAATTTTCCTTGAAAAATGGTTTAAAATCAAAGAAAAACATAAAAAATTAGTTCTTAAAACGTTTACCAACACTGTATGAAATACCGTTAGGTTTGTCTGGCAGGAATTTGTTTTTTTTCTAAGCAATGTTAGCAACTTTAACTTCAAACAAGATTATTTAAACGTTTTATGCACGTAAATAGCAAAAATGCTAAATTAGCATTACTAAAGGTCTTTAGACTGTGGCTGTTTATTAATGTGACAGATTTCTTCTGTTTATACAAACCATGGCAACAACAACACAACACAATAACTGGACTTATCAAAGCAATTCAATTTAATTATGTTCACAAATACAGGCACATACACACACATACACTACACACATGTGTTTGAAGAGATAGCCGGCCTTAAGGCTAAATATTAAGGGAGTGCGTGTTTCTCCCTTTTACAGCTTCACTTCACTTACACAATTCAAGCACAAATTAAAGTCATCGTCGTCTCTGGCAAGCATCCCTAGGGGGCGAATTACTTGTACATAAAGTAGGCAGCAGCAGTAAAAACTAATTTATACTCTTAGAATTTATTAAAAAAAGAAAAAAAAACAAACAAAAAATAAAACTTATTAAAGCCATACACAATACAAAAGAAAAAAGCTGCTGCTGCTGCTGCTGCTGTTGCTATTCTCTGATACATTACAGAGTAATGAAATAAAAAGAAGAGATAAACACAACACAACACACACATACACACTCATACACTTTCTCTGTGGGAGAGTAGTTCAATTACAGTTTAATTTTAAATGCACGTGGTCTGTTGTGCTTTATTTTGTTTCTTTTTATAGATATTAACGGAGATCACTACATATTCTCCCAGCAGCCATGTTTTACTCTCTATTTAATTTTGGTGGTCTCCATATGAGATTTGTTTGCCATGTTTTTGTTGTTTTTTGTAAGATTTTGTAAGATTTTGTTTGTTTTTGTTATTTTTTTCTTCTTCTAAGCTTACAACAAATTTATTTAAATTGTTTTACGCTCTTTAACGGTGTATGCTGTCTCTATGGTAATTAAATCTAGTTGCCTATCACTTGTTCTCTCTCTCTCTCTCTCTCTCTCTCTGTCTCTTTGTGTTTGGAAATCGGAGATTAATTTTTATTTTTTTTATTTATTTTAAGATTTTGTTTGTATTTGAATGCAAATATTCTTTAAAAAAGAAGCAAAACCAACAACAAATAAACCTAAGGTTAACAGTAAAAGTAACTGTTTTAAGGCATCATCATCATAAATCCTTGAACACAAATGTTACAAATTAAAAAAAAAAGAAAAGAAAAAAGAAGCACTTCAGTACCACATACAGCAAGTGATGTGAAGATGACAATCTAAATGCACTGCAACAAAACGGTAAACGATAAGGGGAAAAATACTTTTAGACATGAGGGTAAAAACATGAAATAGGACAAATAAGCAGGATTTCTTTGTAAAGATTGTAGAAAACCCTTTAAAATAGTAATTTTCAATGAGGTTTTCTGAATTATTTTCGGTTCCAAAAGCGGTCGTATCGGGTAGTGACCGAATAGTAGCGAAATAGATTGTTGTTTTCCAAGCAGGAAGAAAAAAGTGTATGGACAAAATGGGTTCGCAATACTTAAAAAGTTATACTCCAGGTTGTAATAGAAAGTAAATTTCGAAAAGGACTTGAAGTTTAAAACCGGAATACATCGTTCTATAATAGAAACCATGGCTTATCTTGGGCAATTAAAGAGCCTTTGCATGCAAAATCTATTGATGCCATTATGTGTGACACCAAATATTCTCTAAGCCTTCTTTAGGTGGAGCGCATCCGAAATATTCAATTTTTCACAGCTCTGATACATAAATCAGGCTGAATTTGATAGATGACGTAGGTTATGGTGGCTTTAATGACCGCTTATTCGCTTATGCACCTTCAGGTTAACCGTTTGAGTGCGAATCATCGCTATAGCGACGAATAGCTAATGCGCCAAAATCGCTGCTCGTCGATTAAGCGACGATTGGGTCAGTCAGAATTTGGCGTACAGTCAGTGAGGACTGCTGCGACTGTTATGAATAAAAAAAAAATTTTTTTTTTTTATTTCTCCCAGCAACTTTCAATTAATTTACCCCAAACCCATAGCACACAAACGGTTAAGAAAAGCTTACAAGAAAAAGGCCTAACTAGGTCAAATTTCATGCCCTTAAATCGCTCATGCACAATATCCAATTGGACTTGAGCTGTGTTGCACTTAGCAGAGTCTTGTTTGAAGCACATGATGTTAGTGTCCAGATCATACAATTCAGGCCAAAAGAAATGGATAATCAACGATCTATAGTGGTCAACGTTGTTTCCAAAGAAATATGGACCCAAAATCCACACGAAACAGTGACTATGGATTGGTATCGTCCAAAACTCGATTATTATTATTTTTTTTTGTTCACGTATCCATTCGTCCAGAAATGGGTCCTATTGATGAAGGTAATATTTCGACGAAAATTAGGCTCAGTTTTCAATTGCTTCAGAGCCCATTCAGCGAGCACAAGTCGCCGTCACAAGTCATTTAGCCTTAGGCATTGAGTTTGTTGAATTTTCTACTGATGCAAACCCAAGTTATAACCCAAAATTCGCCAAGTTGTAGTTTGCAAAAGGCCGAGTTCTTGTCAAAAACGACTGCCACGAATTCTTCTGCACACTATCACGGACAGCGGTAATGTTTTCGGCCGGAATTGGTTTTCGTCACTGTAAAAATGTTACTGGATCGTTTATTAAACCAATGGACTAGAATTTATTCGATTATTCTTCTCGCTAGAACGTTTACGGCGATCGTAGAATGAGCGAAGAATGTTGTCCGAGCAGAACACATTAAAAAAAGAAAACAATTTGAACGTCCATAGTGATTTGACAAAACAAAGTGAATAAATGGCAACTAATTTGACAGATGAAGTCACCGTAGTCTAGTAGGTAGTGTGTTGACTTACTAGATGTGAGGCCACAGTTCAAATCCCAGTTCAGACTTAAAAAGTCTTTATAAATACCAAAACAATGTCTTGAAAATGCCTTAAAAATTAACTATTTTAGCTTAGCAAAGGGTATTGGTTTAAATTTTTATTAAATTCTTAAAAAAATATTCAAAAAATAACAAAAAAAAATTCTCTTAAAAATACTTTAAAAATCAATCCTTAGCAAAACAACAATAATTTTCAAATACCCTAGAAATTTAGCGCTTTTTTCTTTCCTTAGGGGAGGCAACATTCTTCATTCATTGCTTCTAATTTGCATGGAATAATAAAAATGACTTGATATAAATGGCCAGTGGCCACCCTTTTAATTATTATGCGTGTGTGCAATGGATATTGTTGTTGTTGTTGTAAATAAATTCCTGTTCTCAAAGAGAGTAACTTATGTAGCACGTAGTGTGTAAGCGATGTTATTGCATTAAAGCTAAACTCGACTAAAAAATAAAAGAAAAGAAACATGTTTGGTTCTGCTTGTGCTTGTGTTTATTTTGTTGGTTCTCAGAACACAGAAAGAAAACTTGTATTGTTGGCTTTACGCCAGTGTTGTAGTTGTAGTTGTTGATTTTACTTTTTTTCTTTGTTTCTTTCCTAGTCATCAATATAAGGCACAAGGCCGCTTGACCAGTTTTTGTTTTCATTTAAAATTTGTGTATGCGAGTGTGTGTGCATGAGGTGTTATTGCTTTGGCTATTGTTTTTGTTTTTGTGCCATCATCATCGTCATCGTCAGCAATACACTGATGATGAGAAAGAAGAGTCTTTTCACTTCTGTTGCTTAAGAGAAAGGGGTGCCAAACAAAAAGAAAAAAATGAAAATAACACAACCGAGTAGAGTAACCCCATTTGAATACACCAGGGGTACGTTCGTACGTACGTACATAGGCTCATACAACTTGTTGTTGCTTTGCATTTTCAAAACAAAAACTGGTTTTTTGGTATGATGCGTGCCAAAAACAGTGTGACGCGTGTTGCACAGTAAAAGAAAAAAAAATAAATCCAATAAAGGGGGAGAGAACAAAACACTTTTTCTTTGGCTTTTGTTTTTGATAAAGCAACAACAACTACAGTAACAGCATTCATATGAATACTTAAAATATGTTGTGGAATAAAAAAAAAAAACCTGATCTCTTAAAAATTTTTTATTGAGTAGGGTTGTAACAAAAAACAAGAACAAAAACATAAAGGCAAGAGTAAAGGGTAGTAGTGGCAGTGCTAGTGGTAGTGGAAGAACAACATTTTGTATTCCCATATGATAACATCTGTGTTACTCGTTTAGCGTTGTTGTTGTTGTTATTATTATCATCATCCTTATCTTGTTTTTAATATTCATTACATGCATACTTTTTTTCTTCTTCTTCTTTTTAATCAGTGAGAGTTAAAAATTTATTTGTGAATTCCTTTTTTTTTGACTCTCCCTGTGTTTTAATTTTCCATTAAATTTGTCATTTGAGTACGTGGTGCGGTGCTCGTGTACTGTAAGTGTATTAGTGGCTAAACTATAGTATTTTATAACAGTTTAGGTTACGTTAAATGATTATTAGTAGTAGTATGAATACATATATAGAAAGGAGAGAGAAAACAGAAAAGGCAGAGAGAGTAAGAAGCAATAAAAAAGTGTAAAATAGCGGAATCATAGAAACCAGAGCTTGGAAGAAAATCGGATAATCGATTAACCGGTTCAAAAAGAAGGTTTAGCGGTTAGAAAAAAAAACGATTAAGCGAATATAAAAATAGAATCGATTCGAAAAATACCTATTAGAGAAAACGGTTAAAGGAATGTAAAAAACCGGTTAATGCGAAGAATAAAAAATCGGTTGGACCAGATGAATGATTATAAACAACAGGTTCTTAGGCACGATTAAAAACTCGGTTAAACGAATCGGAAACAAACAGTTTTCTACCCAGTCATTAGGCGTTTTTGTGGTACACCATGTGTGGTGCAAGATCTAAGTCTGTATACCCGTGTATTTTTAAGATACGAAAAGAAGATGAAGAAAAAAAAAGAAGGAACCGGTTTTCGCCGTAGTCTAGTAGGTAGTGTGTTGGCTTATTAGACGTAAAGCCAGGGTTCGAGCCCCAGGCCAAGACATCAAGACAAAATATAAAAAGTATTTCTTCGGCGACTTCCTCTCAGCAGAATTCTGGCAAAAACTCTGTGAGTAAATGCATGAAAACGTTTCTCAAAAATATGTCGTTCGGAGTCGACTTTAAACTGTAGATCCCACCCTTCATGTATAAAAGTAACACACACAACATAAGTGGTATGTGGAAACTAGGTCGTAATCCTGACTGAAGGGTTGTAATGACCAATTATGCAACCGGGTTTTTTAACTAAAAGGAAAAACCGGTTGAATGAATATAAAAATCGTTTTACAGGAATATTTAAAATAATCGGTTAATTGAATCAGGAAACCGGTTAACCGAATAAAACGAAATGAATGGAAAAACCGGTTTATGGAAATGATTCAAACACGTGTTAAGTGTAAAATATTAAAGATGATTAAAGGAATATAAAAAACGGATAACCAGTTCAAAACCACCAGTTAAACGGATAGAAATGTTGCCGGTTAAACGAATAAAAACCGGTTTTTTGTAATGATCAATAAAATCAATTTGAAAAACCACTTGAAAGAATATAAAAAACTATCAAAAAAATCGCTTGAACGAATGTAAAAAAACCGGTTTTTGGGATCTATTAAAAACCGGATAACCGATAAAAAAAACTTAGGTTTTCTGTTTTATTTTAAAATATTTTCACAACTTGGTTTTTCTCGAGCGAACATCGGTTTAAAAAACCCCGTTTGGAAACCCGAATTATTTTAAATCGTTTCTATACTGTCTTTTCACTTGATTTAATTATTTTCAAGTAAATTTTGTTTAATCGCCGATTATAGTGTGCTTAGGATGGATAAAAAGCACCCAGGAAAAGAAATTCAAATGAAATTAAATCTTTAATAAAATTTTATTCCCCTTCTAATGCTACATAAATAAGTTAGCAGTAGAGGGCAAGCAAAAGAGGGTAGGAATTGAGTTGCAAAGTTAACAACATTGTTTTCTCTTCCTTTTTTTGTTATTTTCTTTTATATTTATTTAGTGTTTGAATAGCTGCACATACACTCACACACACATAGAGCCACAGAGAAAAATACGGAAGCCAAAACAGTTTTTTTTTGTTTTCGTATTATTTTTCTCATTTATTTTTATGCTTACAACAATACTACGAACCGTGTTTATATGAATGAGAATATAGCACCAACAACAACAACAACAACAAAAAGAAATTGTTATTGGGTATACATACTACATTGTGGCAGAGCAGCATTATTATCGTGAATAAAACCGACCTACCTAACGAGAGAAACGAACCTATTATTACACACTCACACTTGTAAGGATGATACGATACGATACAATGCGATACGATGTTACGAACTAAAGACCAAGCAAACGACCCTGCGTTTGTTCAATTCACTTCAATTCAGTTCAGTTCGGTTCGGCTTGTTTTGTTTTCTGTTGTTTTTGTTTTTTCTCTTGTGCATGTAGCATACGACCGGCTGTTTTATAATCATCATCCTTTTAAATGGGGTCGCACACGACTCTCTCAAATAACATCAGGAGGATATTAAACTTATGGCAGCCACACAACATTGTGCTCGCTATGTTACACACTTACATACAAACATTCATACAACAGAGGCTTACAATGGAGTGTTTTTTTGTTTTTTTTCTTTTTGAAATGCATTAGTTTGTTATATTGTTTGCGCTCCTTTGTATGCAAGAGAGAGAGAGAGAGAAGAGTATGTTTGACCATTTTGCCCCTTTTTTGTGGTGCCTAAATAAGTATGTATGTAATTTTAGTATACCAAAGCACGTATGTACGGAAGTGTGTGTGTGTGTATTTTTGCGGGTCGTTTTTACAAAACGAGTGCAAAAATGTCAAGTTCAGTTCAATAACATTAAATGAGAGGTAAAGGCAAAAGCAAAAGCAAAAAAGCAAACACCGTTTTTTATTATACACACCTAAACACTTATTAGAATAGTACGTCCATGTGTGTATGCATGGGTTTTAAGAGGAATAACTTTATAACACAAAAATGTCTCATGAAAATCAACAATAAACCGTTATAATCAAATAAAATATAAAAAAAAATTCTCATGAAAGTGTAAATATATATGAACAGCTACAATAACAATAACAAACAAAAAAAGGAAAGGAATTCATAACTAAATTCCGTTATTTGTTTAACAATCACAATGACTATTAATAACTAAACATAACCCTACTAAACATAGGATACCTACACCACTACAAAACGAGAGAGTTAGAGAAAGAGAGACCAAAAAAGAGAAAGAAACATTTTAAATGGTAAACTAACCTAAGCGTATGTAAATGTTGGTGTAGAAATGCTTAGGCAGAGTGAGTGGTGTAGTAGACTTGTATACAAAAGCTCAATGCTATTAAATCATAAATTATAACTGTTCATAGTATAATAATTATGGCGCTTTTTTTTATAACTGTAACTATTTCAGTCGTTACTCTCTTATTTTAATCACTTAATTAAAGTGTTTTAACGTAGAAGGGTGGTATTTGTAGCGTTTTTTTATGTGGAGGGTTTCGTGTTTTAAATTCATGTGCAGAAATGGTAATTAACAATTAAATGTTTATTAAATCTGAAAAGAACATTTTAATTAAGGCAGTTTAGTTAGGATAAGGTTTATCGTAATAAGTCAATTAATTAAATTCAATTAATAAAAAATCCTTTTGCTAAGGCCAATAATAGAATTTTAATTCCTTGCAATCAGCTTTAACCAAACTAAACTGAACAGGGACTAGGATTTCAATAACAAAGGCAAAGACGTATTATTTTCAATGTAGTGACTGGTTATGGCACGAAATTAGCGTTCAATTTCATTTTTAGGTTAAGGTTTACGTCTGTCTTACTTATGATTAGGATAAGCTTCGCTTATAAACGATTATTAAGCTGTGACCCAGAAGATTTTTACAACGCTACAGTCCAATCTACATTTCCATGCACGATTAGTGCGTAAAAGTGAAGCCTATTGGTAATTATCCACCTTTCTCTTGTCGTCATTTTGCAATTTCATTGAAAATCAAATAAAAATTTTCTGTTTTCTACATCTCTAGATGGATATAGATAGGTTCAATGGGTATTTGTGTTTATGTTCTCTAGATTCCGACAAGGCAGTCATTGAATTGCATTATGATTGATTGATTAAAGTCGCCGTAGTCTAGTAGATAGTGTGTTGGCTTATTAGACATAAGGCCACGGTTTAAACCCCAGTTCAGATACGAAATACAAAAAAATATTTCTTCGGTGACTTCCTCTCACAATGGATTTCTGGCAAAAACTCTGAGAGTAACTAAATTTGCCTTGAAAAGTTTCTAAAAAAAATCTGTCAATCGGAATTGACTTTAAACTGTAGGTTCCACGCCACTCATTTATAAAAATTAACGAACACAACATAAGTGGTGTGAGAAACTAGGCAGTAATCCTGACTGAAGGTTTCTAATGGCCAATTATGTATGTAACAAATTTTCTATAGAGAAAAGTTATCGATAACAAATTTTCTATAGAGAAAATATATCGATAACAAATTTTCTGTAGAGGAAAGATATCGATAACAAATTTTCTGTAGAGAAAAGTTATCGATAACATAGTTTATATAGAAAAGAAGTTAAAAAAAGTATCATTTATAAAATTAATACACACAACATAAGTGGTGTGAGAAACTAGGAACTAGGACGTTGTACAATGGGTCAATTCGACCTCCGGGTACGGTGCTTGTCTTAATTGACAAGTACACGTCCTCTAACATAACCTAACCTTCAAACTCATTTGGCTTGAGAATTGTCTCTGTATCTCTCTCTCTTTAACTTTTTTCTCGCTAAGTATACCCTTTCAAACTCGTTTTTCTCCACACCATGGAAAGATTCTGGTGGAGAAGGATTTCAGCCTCTCTCTTTATCTTTTTTCTCGCTAAGTATACCCTTTCAAATTCATCTTTCCCCCCATATCCTGTAGGTGTTGTTGAAACACCCCTCATTCTTCTATGATTTATTATTCAGCAGAAGTTTACCCTATTTTTCCACTTTCAAGTTGATTATGTTTGGCCAGACAGTACCATAACTTTTTTTGAGTGAACGTTGAATGATCGGATGGCAGCCTAACGTGTCAAATAAGCAGACATCGGCTCAAAGAGAACATGATAAAAATGTGAGTGCATTTGTGAGAGGCATGTGTTAGCCCAGAGGAAAATTGTTAGTAATATTTTCAAGTCTACTTATTAACCCAATAATACGTATATGTGAGCGGAAAATATAGAAAAATTGTACTGCGCTAAATCCCTAAAGACACCGTATTTAAGTTGGCAAGTATTCTTCCAAAGCATGGAAGTCATTTCTCAATTGAATCATTAGTGAATCCTACTGTGATATTTCTTTGGGTGTATAATTGAAGTCTGAAAAAAAACGACATGAACCTTCTACTTTAGAAGCTGACAAGCAACTGAAAGCATTTTTACACTCTTTTTAACGAACATTGTTGATGTATTCGTGTCCTATGTGTGTAAAATGCCGAAGATGGTCTTCCCCTGAGGGACATTGGTGCCGACGTCCGCATATAAGCCGTCCTCAGTATTTCTTGCGTAAATGAATTTGAGTTTAATCTCTCGATGGCAGAGTCTTGCCTACCATGGCTGGGATTTTTATTACAGAGAACGGTGGAACTGGTTCTCTTTGCCTAAATAGTAGAAAACAAAAATCAAATTTGTAATCCTGACTAAAGGGTTGTAAAGACCACTTAAATAAATAAGTATGGACCTACTAAAACTGGTCGATAGCATGCCATACAGTTCAAGAATATTTTTGCTAAAGAACGAGAATCTTTTTTAAATTTCATACAAAAAAATTAAGCGGAATTTGTTATTCCTTTTGAAAATAATTCTTTTTTTTTGTTTTTATTGTATACACACACACCATTCTCTACTTGCCACCCTTTATTTGGGTACAATATTTGATTATTTGTTTACATTGTTATATCCATTCTCTCTTTTTCTCTTTCTCTCTCTCTTGCTCTTTTTCTCTTATTAAGTCACTCTTAAAGTGTTTCAATATTTGAAGAATTATGCAAAAATTAATCTTAAATATTATGATTTGCAATAATAATTCCATACCCTGACTTTAAATGTATTTTTGCCTTTAAAAAAAATGTTCGTTGAACATATACAGGAAGTATTACAAAATAGGGAAATACAATGAAGAAAACAAAAACAATAGAGAAAGTGATACAGAGAGAGAGAGAGAGAGAGAGAGAGAGAGAACAAATGCGCAGGTGCTTGTTTTTAGGAATTTCAAGAATTAAACAAAATGCTCTCAAATTACTTTATAATGCCAAAGACTTGTCGTATTGTTTGCTTGTATGGAAAAATACTGGGAAATTTTTCATATAATTGCAGCATGTAATACAAATCCGTGTGTGTGTGTATATGTGTCTTGTATTGTTTTCTATAAATATCTACAATAACAATAAAGATTGAGCGCTCCCAATATCTCTCTCACACTCTCTTTTTTCTCTTTAGCTGTGCTGTATTTATCTCTACACAAATAGTAAAACCAAGTTACAAGGCAGGGTACATTATTATAAGAGAGAGTATTATTGTGTTGTGTTAGTGTGAGCGTAAATAAACGAATGTTTGCTATTAAACTTCCCACCAGGGTGTGTTCCCGTTCGGTGTATTAATTTCTCCCCCTTTATGTTGTTGTTGTTTTTGTTCGTTTTTAAGATGTAAGGAAAGCAAAACTCTTCTTTTGATTTGTTTTTTCGTTTTTCGTTTTCGTTTCTCTTGTTTGTCTATGGATGTATGGGTTTGTTTATGTAAGTATTACAGCCAGTATAAGCTGTAAAAGCATGGTTGAGTATTTACTTAACAGCATAGTGGGCATCAGAGAGAGAGAGAGAGAGCGAGAGTAAACGTATAAACCGTTTCACATGTAGTGGGAAATTTTTCTTCGAGTTTATTTACATTTGTATACCGTAAAAATATATATGTATGTTTAAACGTGTGTGTATACAGCAAGTAAACAAAATAGAAAAAAACGCCGTATTTTAAAGAAAAACCTTTTTAAAAAAAAGTAAAGTCTTGTTTTAAAAACTCTTTTTTTTCTTTCTTTTTTTCTATTTTTTCATTATTTTTTTAAGTTGCTTTTCTTTCTTTCTTTTCTTTTTAGCGGAAAACACTATTGCGCGCGCAATATTTTCCTTATTTTTCTATACTTTTTCGTGCACCAAAAAAAAAAAAAAAAAACCACTTGAAAAACAACACAAGAAGAAAAAAATTAAATTTTTAAAGTGTTTTTCAAAAGGAAGTTTTTTTTTTGGGTAAAATGAAGAGCTACCTACCCACACACACCATTGGCAACACTTTTTTTCTAATGCCGTTAATAACGCTATGAGGACGGAAAGAGAGAGAGAGAGAGAGAGAGAGAGAGAAAGCAATTCAATTAATGCATGTAAGTGAACACAATTAAAGCTTTTTTTATTTGAAGAATAAATTGAAGACCTTTTTTTATTTTAAAAGTAAATTTAAATAAAAACACACACATAAAGCTACAAATTCAATGAAACTTTTATTTCTTCATTACAAATGCTTGGATTTTGAAGTGATCGACCTCTGGATTGCCGTGCTGCAGTCGATCTTGCTTTTTCACACATTTCATGCGGTATCTTTAGGCGATAATTTGACGAATATAAGTTCTCAAAAAGGCTTATTAGACGTAAAGCCAGGGTTTGAGCCCCAGGCCAGACATCAAGACAAAATACCTACAAAAAGTATTTCTTCGGCGACTTCCTCTCAGCAGATTTCTGGCAAAAACTCTTGAGAGTAAATAAAAAATGCCATGAAAATGTTTCTCAAAAATCTGTCGTTCGGAGTCGACGTTAAACTGTAGATCCCCCCACTCATGTATAAAATGAACACACACAACATAAGTGGTGTGAGAAACTAGCTCGTAATCCTGACTGAAAGGTTATAATGACCAATTATGTCTGTAAGTTCTCAAATGCTACAATGTTAGCTAATTATCCTGGTTTTTGTATTTATAAAGGGTGTTTTTTTTATAGAGGGGTATAGAACTTTAAGTTGCAATAAAACAACGATGGATTGATTATTCGATTGACATGAATTTTATTTATCCGAAAGATAATCTTGTGGCATTACATTTTAAATGATGATTTCTGGCAGCATATGACCGCCACGGCTAGCGCGGATGTAGTCCAATCTGGACGTCCAATAATTCGATGACTTTTTCCAACATTTGTGGCCGCCGTATATCGGCAATAATACGGCGAATGTTGTCTTCCAAATGGTCAAGCGTTTGTGGCTTTACCGCATAGACCAAGAAGGACTTTACATAGCCCCACAGAAAGTAGTGTCTAGCGGTGTTAAATCACAAGATCTTGGAGGCCAATTCACAGGTCCAAAACGTGAAATTATGCGGTCACCAAACGTGTCTTTCAATAAATCTATTGTGGCACGAGCTGTGTGTGACATGTTGCGCCGTCTTGTTGAAACCACATCTCCTGGACACCATGGTTATGGTCAATTCAGGAATGAAAAAGTTTGTAATCATGGCTCTATCACCGATCACCATTGACTGTAACGTTCTGGCCGATGGCGGATGGACTACTCATTCGGGTCTTCCTCAATGCTACGCTCTACAGCAGCAATAGCTTCTTCTGTACGCACCGTACAGCGTCTCTGGGGATGCGAGTTATCAATCAAGAGTAAACGTGGTGCGAAAACGTTCCATGGTTAATCGAATTAACTGCTCTGATGGACGATTTGGTCGACGATAAAATGTGGACGTAGTGCGCGATACGTTTTCCGCACAGAATCATTATTTTCGAAATAAAATTCCACTAAAATTGCAAGCGTTGTTCAGGCGTGAGTCTATTCATGATGAATTGCCAAACCAAACTGAGAATAAATCACTTGACAGCTGTTAAATCGGTCGCCATCTAGAAAAGTAATGCCAACTTAAAGCTCTATACCTCTATAAAAAAATACCCTTTATAACCACTGAAAGATAGTGTAATAATATCAAATCGCATAATCTTGATGGCAAATAAACAGACTCCGGCACAAAGAGAACACGATAAAAATGTGAGTGTATTTATAAGAGGCATGTCTTAACCCCGAAAAAATTTTTTAGTAATATTTTCAAGTGTACTTATTAACCCAATATGTACAGCTGTGTTCAAAATAATAGGAGTGCTACCATGTAATATTTTCATTTACGATGAAATTGATTCATTTCTATGTTTGCCCTTGAATTCAGTTGAACAAAAAAATAGGAGTGTGAGTGTTCTTTTAAAAATGAAAATATAACAGCACATAATTGAAAGAAAAAAGTGAACAAGAAGTACGAAAAAATGCAGTTAAAACTTTTTCTACAGTGATTCACATAAATTTTTGTAATAGTGGGACGAGAAAAGCACTGTACTGAACTGAAAAGAGAAAACTAATTAAAAATCTTCGAAAAACAGGCAAAACTTCTAAAGAAATTGAGGAAATCTTAAGTTACTCCGATCAAATGATCACAAAAACATTAAAATATAAAAAAAAGCTCGAAACGCGTGGGCTCAAGGCCAAAACATCTACTGTCGATGACCGCCGAATTGTGCGATACAGCAAAATAAATCCTTCAGCGTCTTCAAATAAAATTCAAAAGGATCTGAAGCTTGCCGTAAGTGTCCCTACTATTCGTAGGCGTCTGATGGACAACAATTTATTCGCAAAAAGTTCACAAAAGGTGCCATTGTTGACATACAAAACAGGCAGCAGGACGCTTAAAGTTTGCCCAAGAACATATCAAATATCCGAAAGAAAAATGGAGAAGCTTATTGTGGACCGACGAAAGCAAAATTGTTTTATTTGGTGGCATTGGGTCTAGACAGTATGTTAGATGTCCGCCCAACACCAAATATAAAGCTCAGTATACACAAAAGACAGTTAAACATGGTGGTGCAAAACTAATGATATCGGGAAGCTTTTCATATAATGGTTTAGGCCCAATACATCGAATTAGAGACATAATGGATAGGAACGTCTATGTCAGCATTTTGAGAGAAGTGATGTTACCATATTCCATGCCTCTAAAATGGATATTCCAACAAGACAATGACCCGAAACACACCAGTAAATTAGCAAATGAGTGGTTTCCGGTTAATGGGCTGAAGGTTATGGCGTGGCCAGCTTAGTCTCCTGACCTTAATCCCATAGAACATCTATGGGGAGATGTTAAAAAATATGTTGCCGAGCGAAAACCGTCAAATGCAATTGAATTGTGGTCTGTAGTGCAAGATGGGTGGAATAAAATTCCATTAAAACAATGTCAGGATTTAGTTGACTCCATGCCTCGTAGGTGTGCTGCTGTAAGAAAAAGTAAAGGCTATTCTACCAAATACTAATCGTATATTTTTTTTAAACTTCCTGTTACTTGTTGAAAGCTTGATTTAATTAATGAATAACTTAAATAATTTAGTATTGAATCAACATTACATTGCACCAAAAAATTGAATTAAACCATGTTTTTTATTTGTTCAAAATGAAGCTTTTGTTTTTCAATGGGCTCACTCCTATTTTTATGAACACAACTGTATGTATATGTGAGCGAAAAATATAGAAAAATTGTACTGCGCTAAATCCCTAGGTTAGGTTAGGTTAGGTTAGGTTAGGTTAGAGGACATGTACTTGTCAATTAAAACAAGTACAGTACCCGGACGTCGAATTGACCCACTGTACAACGTCCTAGTTTCTCACACCACTTATGTTGTGTGTGTGTTAATTTTATACATGAGTGGTGGGACCTACAGTTTAAAGTCGACTCCGAACGACAGATTTTTATTTATTGAGAAACTTTTCATGGCAATTTCTATTTACTCTCAGAGTTTTTGCCAGAAATCTGCTGAGAGGAAGTCGCCGAAGAAATACTTTTTTTGTATTTTGTCTTTGATGCCTGGCCTGGGGCTCGAACCCAGGCTTTTGCGTCTAAGAAGCCAACACACTACCTACTAGACTACGGCGACTTGCTAATGGTAAGAGGAAATGTGGCCGAAAATCTATCGTGAAATTCTGACATTTGTTTAACTTTTTTTTTTAACTCGAGCAGGATCTGAAAATACCTCCCATACCTTGATATGGGCAGTAATTAAAAGTAAATGTTGAACTCTTACGCATTTAAGACTTTGCAAAGTAAACTTTCCATATGTAAAACACATTCTTAATGCACATTTTTCTGCAATGTTTTCTTTTTTAATTCGAATCTTTTTAAATATCAAATCAATATGTCTGTCAAATGTTAAATATTTTGACATTTTGCCGCTTATTTTGAGTTTCCTTTAAAGCAACTCAAGGACTTACTACCTTTTTAAAGAAAGCGGGGTTCTAGGTAAAGTAGCTCTCTGTAGCAAACAGTTTCCATTACTACCTATAGCGTATAAATTCTGAAAATTTTTCACGGTTTTTATTTGAAAACATTTGGTTTTCAACATTTCTTTTTCTGGAACAATTTAATTACGTTTTTCAAATGAAAAAAAATTCTTTTAAAAACAAAATTTACAAGCCAAAGGTAAGGTAAACAACTCCCTTGCCTGACTGCCTGCCTGCACATATGTACGTACTTTGTTTAGAAATTCAAATCGAAATACAACACAAAACACATACACTTCTTAATTTACCCATGGCACTCTCTCTCTCTCATCATATGCACTTAAATTATGAGTGCATCATAAGCATGTTGTGTTGTGTTGTGCTGTGTTGTGTTTATGAATTGTTGGGTATTTTTTCAAAACCAATAAAAACAAAAAAATATGAAAGAAGAAGAAAAAGAAGAAAAACAGTTGAAGAGAGTGGTAGTGTAGTACAAGAATCAGGTTATTTAAGGAATACCTGCTGTTTGATTGTTATTAAATTTCTTGTTTTATTGTAACACAATTTGTGTCTTGTCTTGTTGTTGCTCTGTTGTCCAACCAATAAAAAGAAAAAAAGAAGAAACTTGCTTTTGAACCAGAAATAGAAGAAGAAATAAAACAGCTGTTTTTGTCTTTTACTTGAATGTTATTATTTTGAAATGTATTTGTTTTTGTTTTTGTTTTTGTTCTTTTAGTAATATAACAGGCATGCATATATGCATGCCTGTGTATGCCATGCATGCAATACATAGGTAAGTGTTTATGTGCCTCAAAACCAGTTCATTGGAATTTTTTCTCTCTGTCTTCTTGTGTATGTGTGTGTTTTGTTTTTGTTTTTCTTACACTTCTTTTCAAAAAAAAAAAAAAGACAGAAAAAAATCATGAATTTTTAATGGGATTTCGTTGTAAAATGTCTTATTAAATGCATTTGAAAGTAATTCTTGTTGTTGTTATTGTTATTGTTTGTTCTTGCTTTCACACAAGCACAAACAAAACGGTATTATATGATCACTTGCCATCCATCCATCCATACATTTATGCACAATGTTAGAAAGCGAGAAAGAGAGAGAGAGAGAGACAAAGCAAATAAGCTACACAAAGGAAGAAATGATCTTTGTTTGGCATTGTAAAAGAATGAAATCATTTGGGAAAATTTCCCAAAGAGCTTAAAAGAATTTTCGGAATTCATTTATGCATGTCCTCTCGAACAAACGGTCTTAAATTTTGTACGATTTTTGGAAATTTAAAAGAAAAGGGGATTTTAAATGTTAAGGATTTTATAATTCAACAAAAGAGCTACAACTAATCCCTTAAATAGCAATGCAAAAGGAATCTTTGCCTGCTGGTCGGTCTACTACTACTGCCGCTAAGAAGCGCTCAATTAAACAAAAAATTCTCTTGATTTTCTCTTTGTTATTTTGACATTTTGGAAAATCTCTTAATGATCTCTCTAAACAACGTGTGTATTATGATTACAATTCCTTTGAAGTTTCTTTTTTTTGGTTCTTTTTCCTTATTTCATTGCTTGTTTTCATCGTTTCATTAATAAGATTTTTTTCTAGCTAAGCAAACTATTGTTCTACTCTAGCAGGTTCTGTAATAATAGAGTTGCCATTGGTCTTTGTCTAGAAACAATGTTTTCTGGGAAAGCATGTTAGTAGTGTTTTTATATTGGATGAAATAGTAAAGAATTTTAATTTCTCCTAAGAGTACGAGTCTTTACCTGTCATATGGTTCTTCATTCGTGAAAAAAATACCACTTAAAGGAGCTTTTGGCTTGAAAGTGTGTGCCGACTGGCAATATTATTTTTGTTATTTGTTTTACACGCATACATAATTGGTCATTACAACCCTTCAGTCAGGATTACGGCCTAGTTTCTCAAACCACTTATGTTGTGTGTGTTAATTTTATACATGAGTGGCGGGCCCTAAAGTTTAAAGTCGACTCCGAACGACAATTTTTTTGAGAAACTTTTCATGGCAATTTTTATTTACTCTCAGAGTTTTTGCCAGAAATCTGCTGAGAGGAAGTTATGAACTGGGGTTTGAACCGTGGCCTTTCGCCTTATAAGCCAACACACTACCAAATAGACTAAGGCGTGTACATACGTACTATCCATTTAGTGGTTTCGAGTTAACTGGTCTTGCATGGTTGCCAGCTATTAAATATCGTTTATCGGAATGGTCTGAAGTGTATGGATAGCGATCGTTTAACAATCGAAGAATGTGGAAAAACTGAAACTGTTATGCCAACACACCACCTACTAGACTACGGCGACTTCATTGAGTCTTACATACGAGTATATATAATTGATGATTACCACCTTTCAGTCAGGATTAAGACTTCTCTTCGGATTATGGCTTCTCACGCCACTTATGTTGTGTGTGTTAATTTTTTATACATGAGTGGCGGGACCTACAGTTTAAAGTCGACTTTTGAGAAGCTTTTCATGGCAATTATTATTTACGCTCAGAGTTTTTGCCAGAAATCTGCTGAGAGGAAGTCGCGGAGGAAATACTTTTTGTATTTTGTTTTAATGTCTGGCCTGGGGCTCGAACCCTGGCTTTTACGTCTAATAAGCCAACACAGTACCTACTAGGCTACGGCGACTTAAAAAAAAACATTTATTTTGCAGTCAAAATGGTTTCCTATAGAGCCTGTGGGTGAGTCCCGTGCTCGATATTTCATTTGGGATATCTTAAGGGGGAAAACCTATGCCCTGAGTGAGATCTTAACCTTCAAGGAGAGTTTGCCATCTAACCGAACATAACCTAAACAAATTCAAGCATAGTTTAAAGCGAGAATGCTTTAAATAAAACGTTTAAAAAATGTTGGTCAAAGTAAAGTTTGCATGTGTAAGCATTACAACACTACCGTGTACATTCTCTTGTGTAATTTAAAGAGCAGGTAAATAAAAAAAATATCCCTTTAAGCAGTTAAACAACCTTTAATTAAAGAAGAAGCATTTATTATTGCATTACAGGAAGGAGAGAGAAAAAAGTACACACGCACAAAAAACAGATGATTGACAAAAACACCAAGAAAACTGAAACACTAACTGAAAGAGAGAGAGAGAGAGAGCGAGAGAGAAAAAGAAAAAAAAATACAATGAATTTAATCACACCAAAAATAGCCGGCATACACAAACACGAAAACCTCATAAACATTACCACGACGGAGGAGACAGATGATTGAAATCCATCAATAAATAATTATTCTTTAAAAAAAACCACCTTAAGCAAGGCACACACACATGCATATATTAAATATGCTGTTTAACCATTTAAGCAGCAGTTATAAAAAACAAAAACAAAAAAGGTAGGAAATGATGTTTAACAGCCTCAAGTAAAAAAATTCTTTTTCTGTTTTTTTTTTGTTTTGTTTTGTTCTCACAACAAGAACAACAACAACAAACAAAGGACAAGAAGAAAAAGCCAACCATCATTAAGAAATTGCAATTACGGAGAAAACCAGCTGTCAACCAGACAATAATCATATTACAAAAACAACAACAATAACGGCAACAACAATAACAACTACAAACTATACGAGCATAAGTAATTCAGTTTATTCAAGCAAGAAGTATGTATGAGAACAAAACGAAGGAAGGATGGGAGCCTTTTTTTCTGCATAGGCAAGGTGCAGCATTAATACGTGAAAAGAAATAAAAAAAAATATTTCTTCCAAAATAATTTATTATTCCCCGTATTTCTGTAATGCAAACGCTTTCAGATGAACGTTCCAATTCTGTTTGTGTGTTTTCCAAGCAAATAAACGTTTGGTACGTTTGAATTCATTTGTCTTCACAAACAAAGGCCGCCTTAATCTCTTGATATAATTTTGTGTGTGTGTGTTTGTGTAACATAAGTACTCTTTAATCTTGATAACACTTACAATACCGTAATAAAAAATAAAAAGAATTCCCTTTTTTTGATAACACTAAGCAATGCCACAAACAAAAAACAAAACAAAACAAGAAAATAATCCAGTTTAACAGAACCAATGCATTAGACTGAGAAAGAGAGCGACAGAAAGCGAACGAGAGCGATTACAACAGTAATTTAAAATAAAACTACACTGTGTGTGTGTATCAAAGCAATTGGTGTCGTTGGTCTCCATCTAGAGATCTCCAGTACAATGTTTTTTTTTTAATTTTTCTTCTTTGTTCCTGTAAACAAGCACACAGCAAGATACAGCTGTACATGTATTCTAACCTTAAATAGATGGCTGCCTTTAAAATACATTACCTTTGGTAATGTTAATGACATCAGGCAACCCTATAGCTCAGTTGAAAGTTTTACTTTCGTAGGAAGACATTATTCAAATCACGCATTATGCTTTGGAAAGTTATTTCTGTTTAAAAATATTTTTTCTTTATATAATTTGCTTTTCTTTCATAGAAAACCTCAGAATGCATTGCAAGGCATTGAAAAAAGATTTGTAAAGTTTAACAAGGCAATGCTGTAACCAGAAAAATAGCAAGGAATTGATTGTGCTGTGTTATCGAACTGATAAATTTGTTGCTCAACAGAAATCACACTCAGTTCCAGAAATTTGTAAGAATACAGTGGTGGCCTTATAATTAGAAACGATGTTTCTGAAACAGAATTCTCTGGAGTGACGAATCTAAGCTTAATTTGTCCCAATCTGATGGAAAAACGTATGTAAGACGTCCTCCAAACAAAGCCATTGATCCCAGGTACAACGTGAAAGCTGTAAAACAAATTAACAAACATACATGTTGCTAAGTCGTTTCTAATTACATATAAGGTCACCACTGTAAGTGGATAAATTTGACAAAGACCGGCTTAAAAGGAAAGTGAACTTTGCTACGGATGCATTGCATTTATCATTTATCACCCACAATTGGCCATTGCAACCCATACATACATAATTGGTCATTACAATCCTCCAGTCAGGATTACAACCTAGCTTCGCCCACCATGTTCTGTGTATTAATTTTATACATGGGCGGTGGGATCTACAGTTTAAAGTCGACTCCGAACGACAGATTTTTGAGAAACTTTTCATGGCAATTTTTCTTGCCCTCATAGGTTTTGCCAGAAATCCACAGAGAGGAAATCACAGAAGAAATATTTTTTTTTCATATTTTCGTTTTGGTCTGGCCTGTGGTTTGAACCGTGGCCTATGACCATAACCAAGGAACAAGTTCATGAATAAAGTGATTATATTCCGTAGTCCAGTAGGTAGTGTGTTGGCTTATTACACGTATGGTCACGGTTCAAACCCCAGGTCAGACACATAGAGGGAAAACTGCCGAATAAAATCAAGAAGATTTTCTCTACGAAACGTTTTTGGAGTGAGGAGTATTACAGCAGAAAGAAACGAAGATTTTTTCGTAGAGATTTCTTATTATTTTTATGTAATAAATCTTTTTAATTTTTTTTGCAAGACGTAAAACACATACATTTAAGAAGAAAACTTGTTATTTACCATTTTTTTTTTACTCAAATTCCGTCAGTTTTCCCACAAAAAGTACAATCCATAGAGAAAAACTTATTGATTCTATTGTGTTTTCTTCTAAATTGTAAAAAATTTCTTCGGCGACTGTCTCAGCAGATTTCTGGCAAATACTCTTGAGGATAAATAAAACTGCCATGAAAAGATTCTCAAAAAATCTGTCGTTCAGAGTCGACTTTAAACTGTAGCCCCCGCCACTCAGGCATAAAATTGACACACACACCATAAATCGTGTAAGAAACTAGGCCGTAATCCTGACTGAAGGGCTGGCCAATTATGTATGTACATATGTATTTCTGAAAAGTTATCATGATGACAAAAATAGGCTACAAAGGATTTTTTGGGGGTGTATGCCTATGAGAAACACAAATTTTATTGTTTGTTTTCGTTTTCATAAAAAAAAAAACGTTTTTTTCTAGCTATGCAAATCATTGGTCAACTTTAGTTGGTTCTGAAATGATAGGGTTGCCATCGGTTGTTACTTATAAACAATGCTCTGCTCTGTGAAAGTGTGTTTGTATTGTTGTTGTATTGGGTGAAATAGTAAAGAATTTTAATCCTTCTTAAGAGGATGAGGTTTAAACTTCTTGTGAAGTTCATTGTTGATATTATCCTCTGGGCAATGGTTTAAGAGGAGTCTGTTTTTGCAACCTCAAAAAGTACTAGGCTTAGAGATATTTTTTAAACCACTTTATGCCACTCAATTTAAACGTAAATCTGACCACTCTTTACGACTGTGTTGATCAATATTTCCTAACTTTCTCAGAAGCTTTTTATTAAACAACTAAGGGGAATCAAAGAAGAAGAGAAGTTGGAGTAGAAGAGAGTGTGGGAGACTAAAGACTTGCACGGAGAGACAGTAAATGTCGACGATGCCAGAAAGCGAATCACACAACACTGGCAAGAGAAGTGGACCACTAAAACTAAAGTAGTAGATTGACGGCAAAACTTCTCCCAGATATTACCCGCTGGATTGAGGGGAACTTTGGTCAGGTTATTTACTATTTAACACAGTTGTTATCCGGACACGGTTATTTTTGTAAATATCTGTTCAAAATGGGGAGATGACACGACCAAATTGCATCTAGGATGATGCATCGATTGATGGTGCGGAACATATTTTCTTTTATTGTGAGAGATTGAGTTTAGAAAGAAGGAATCTTGAGGCCAAAGTCGGCGTCTGTACTGTCGATAACTATTGCGATGTACTTCTGAGCAGCGAAGAAAATTGGAATAGCATGGCCAGTTACACTGAGGCCTTGCTAAAATCTAAGAAATTTGACTTGGATGAGAGAATTAGAATGGATGTTTAAACACCTTCTCAGAATTTGTTGCGCAATCCGGACGCGTATATGAATATAAAGAGGCCAAATGGCCAGACGGACTCGACTTCGAAGTAATACCACGGTAGTTTCGGAGTGGGCACAAAGGGTCCAAAAAAGGAGGGGGTGATTTAGTGGGTCAGGACCCCACACACGGGGGATAGTGACGACTTCCCCTATGGTGCGGTTAAGTACATTTACTCCTCCTCAGAGGAAAGAAAAAAAAAAATCTGATCACACGAGTTACAGCACACTTCCCCATTTAAGGAAAGTATGAAGAAACCACCAGCATCCTATATCTCGAAATACTGGGATTTATTGCATGACAGAGTTATCCTAGAACAGGTTAAAGTACATGCCAGTTATCTGCTGCAGAAAATTGTAATTAAAAATAAAACTGATACAAAAGGCAACGTAAAACAAATGAAGAAAATTGCATGAAAAGATGGAGAGGCTTTGTGAACTAAGAGATTAAGAAGGAATAACGATAGGCTCGGCATTCCATTGTAAAGGGTGTTTTTTTTATAGAGGTATAGAACTTTAAGTTGGCATTACTTTTCAAGATGGCGACCGATTTAACAGCTGTCAAGTGATTTATTCTCAGTTTGGTTTGGCAATTCATCATGAATAGACTCACGCCGTGAACAACGCTTGCAATTTTAGTGCAATTTTATTTCGAAAATAATGGTTCTGTGCGGAAAACGTATCACGCACTACGTCCACATTTTATCGTCGACAAAATCGTCCATCAGAGCAGTTAATTCGATTAACCATGGAACGTTTTCGCACCACGTTTACTCTTGATTGATAACTCGCATCCCCAGAGACGCTGTACGGTGCGTACAGAAGAAGCTATTGCTGCTGTAGAGCGTAGCATTGAGGAAGACAAGTATGAGTAGTCCATCCGCCATCGGCCAGAACGTTACAGTCAATGGTGATCGGTGATAGAGCCATGATTACAAACTTTTTCATTCCTGAATTGACCATAACCATGATGTCCAGGAGATGTGGTTTCAACAAGACGGCGCAACATGTCACACACAGCTCGTGCCACAATAGATTTATTGAAAGACACGTTTGGTGACCTCCTAATTTCACGTTTTGGACCTGTGAATTGGCCTCCAAGATCTTGTGATTTAACATCGTTAGACTGCGTTCTGTGGGGCTATGTAAAGTCATTGGTCTATGCGGTAAAGCCGCCACAAACGCTTGACCATTTGGAAGACAACATTCGCCGTATTATTGTCGATATACGGCCACAAATGTTGGAAAAAGTCATCGAAAATTGGACGTCCAGATTGGACTACATCCGCGCTAGCCGTGGCGGTCATATGCTGCCAGAAATCATCATTTAAAATGTAATGCCACACGATTATCTTTTCGGATAAATAAAATTCATGTCAATCGAATAATCCATCGTTGTTTTATTGCAACTTAAAGTTCTATACCTCTATAAAAAAACACCCTTTATAAGCACCTCTTAGAGAAATAAAAAACTAGTTTACAGGACTAGCTATTTATTACTTACGGAGTTCTTTAATATTTTCATGTTTTGCTTTCGAATTTAAACAAAAGTTTAAAATTTTTCTCGTTTTTTTAGTATTTTTATTATTACAACGAATGTTTCTTTAACCAAATTATTTAATTTGGCTTTTAAAGGAAGCTCCAACTATTTTATTTCTATTTTGGTTGCGTTACATAATTTATAAACTCGGTTGTCTACTACTACTACCACCCACTGCCACTGCCACTACCATGTGGTATTTGTGTACCTTCTCTCTCCCTCTCTTACTCTGTGGAAAATATTTCTAAAATGTTTACATTTTATTTTACCGTTCCTGGAAGTAACGGTAAATGGCGATGATGTTGATGATAATAATAATGGCAGGGGTTGTTTGAGAGAATTGCCGGCGTTGAGAAAATTATTTTTTGTGGTGTCGACTAGACAGCACAAAACCAACTGCAAATTGGCAATTAACAAAACATTACCCCACTAAAAAAAAATATAAACAAACACACACCTACACCTACATAGAGTTACGCGTGAGCGTATAAAGAGAATAACACTCACCCACTCACTCACACACCCACAATTACTAATAAAATAGGCAGAGAGAGTGAGAGCAGACTCTACTCGTAGATACCGTTTGGAAAGTGAGAAACAAAGTTTTTATAAACCGGAACTCTGATAGAAAACTAAGCAGTTTGTTTAATTAGTTCAACTTTAAAGGAAAATTTTATATTTTTTTGTTGTTTAAAAGTAAGAAACAAATAAAAATTATTGATAACGGTGAACTTTACTTATTTAATTGGTCCTTACAACCCTTTAGTCAGCACTTCAACCAGTACTTCAGCTTCTCACACCACCCATGTTGTGATTGTCCAATTTTATCCAAGAATAGCGGGACCTACAGTTTAAAATCGACTTCAAATGCCAGATTTTTTATAAAATTTTCGTGGCAATTTTATTTCACTCTCTCCCATGGGAACTGCTGAGAGGAAGTCGCCGATTGAAATATTTTTTCTTACTTTGTTTTGTTCTTCCCTTGTTTGGAGGAACTTGATTAGTGCAGAGACTGCATTCATCTGTGGCGTCACAGCGGGCCGATATGCGTGCTCAAGTGAGCTTTTGGTATCAAAATTACCACTCCAACCTGCCTACGGTCTCCCGCCTTATAGTCGACTATGGCGACTGAAACATTGTTCACCTGATCCATCACATCAACCCGAAAAAAGTGCTCTAAGGAAAGCTACATTCCTTGCCAGCTGATCTACAAACTTCTTTTGTCCAGCTTGCTACAATGTCGTGGTAGCCAACACATTACCCCTCCACACCTTCCCAAGAGCTTTGTAGCGCCCTCCGTACAAACAGAACTGCAGATTACAGCTTAAGTAGAATAAAACAGTCGCCCTAAGGCTCACACACATACATAATTGGCCATTACAACCCCTTCAGTCAGGATTACGGCCTAGCTTCTCACACCACTTATGTTGTGTGTGTGTTAATTTTATACTTGAGTGGCGGGCCCTAAAGTTTAAAGTCGACCCTGAACGAAAGATTTTTTTCAGAAACTTTTCAAGGCAATTTTATTTACTCTTCGAGTTTTTGCCAGAAAACTGCTGAGAGGAAGTCGTCGAGGAAATATTTTTTTTCAGATTTCGTTTTGATGTCTGACCTGGGGTTTGAACCCGGGCTTTACGTCTAATAAGCCAACACACTACCTACTAGACCACGGCGTTTTTTTTTTACCTCGGTTTATTCAGGATGTTTCAACTGGGGTTTGAACCACGGTCTCTCGTCTTATAAGCCAATACACTACCTACTAAACGAACTGCGACTTCAACATTGTTCATCTGATCTACATACATACATAATTGGTCATTACAACCATTCAGTTAGGATTACGACCTAGTTTCTCACACCACTTATATTGTGCGTGTTAATTTTATACATGAGTGGCGGGATCTTCATCTGATCTATCAACCCGAAAAAAAATGCCCTAAGTAAAGTTCCATTCCTAGCAACCTTCTTATTTACAACCTTCTCTTGCCCAGTTTGCTGCAATTCCTCGGTACCTAATACAGAACCCTTCCACGCCTTCCCAAGAGCCTTGTAGCGCCCTCCCTGCATACAGAACTGCAGGCTACAGCTTAAGTAGAATAAAACTGTCGCCCTAAGGCTTACATATTGTATTAATAGCGTTAATTTAATATCAGACAGAGTTGCCATGAGGTTTGTTAATGACATTTATCACCAGACATGTTATGACATATGCTACGCTCTCTTCTACTACTTTAAGAAGAAATCCTAATCCAATCACGTTTACAATTCTGTGACAAGCATTCAATTTTTCTTTTTTGTTTTTAATTTCTAAAGGACTTCTGACTTCTCTTATTTCCTCTCTCCACCACCACCACACACACTCATTGAAAGTGTAACGAATGCTTACATTTTGTGACACACGTTTAAACTTCAATTCCAACTTTAATATTAATTTTCGATACGATTTGATGAGCGCCCCCTTTAAACGCCATTCATTACAAACAATTGTATAAGTTTTTAATAGACATGACAAGCACAAAAGTAACTGTTAAATGAAGAAGAGGAAGGGAGAGCGAGAGTTCACCCTTCTTAATAAAATATGAGAGAGATAATTTCCCCTTTCCCTTTTTATTCATTTTCTTTTGTTTTGTTTTTTTTTTTTTTGGTTTGAAAAGAATTCCCTGATGGGATTTTTACAAGTTTTCCTCCCCCTTTTCTTGTGCTATTGTCTCTTGCGTTTTTTGCGTTTCCAAAATGTGTCAGCCGAGCGGAAATATTTGTTGACGTTTGGCTGTGCGATGACGATGACGATGCCATCAAATAATGTTACGACGTTTATATTTCTTTTGAAATGAAATGAAATATTTTGTTTTTTTTTTTTGTTTTGATTTGTTACCAAAATGTCAAATATTAACTGGGGGAGATACATTTGAACAATTTGTCAATCAATACAGAACACACACACTCTAGGGGAGGAGAAGGGAACAAATAATAGTAATGGCAACCAAAAGAAACGCTATCAGGAGAAGATGCTGAGCGATAAGGCACATGGTAGAAGAAGGTAAAATATGGCAACTATTCAGCGTCACAGTTTATTTTGCTCTCGGTAGCATATGGGGCTTGTAGTATTCAGAAATGCAGGAAAAAGTCATTGCATTTAGAAAAGTGGCTGTTTGTTGAGCATTATAGCGTGGAGGACCGTACTTTTTCAATAATGACAGTGGAGAAATGATCCCCGAAGTCGCCGTAGTCTAGTAGATAGTGTGTCAACTTATTAAGTGGCTGTTTAGCAAGCGCTATGGCGTGAAGCTATCGTTGGGCCTTACTTTTCCAATAATGACCGCGAAAAAATGATCCTCGAAGTCTAGTAGATAGTGTGTTGGCTTATTAGACGAGAGTGGTTTAAAGCCAAGCTCAGACATCGCGAACAAAATTATGAAAGTATGTTTCCGGTATTCTAGCAAAAACTCTCAGAGTAAATAAAACTACCAAGAAAAGTTTATCAAAACAGTTGTTTGGAGTCGACATTAAGCTGTAGGTTCCGCAGCTCATGGATGGAATTAAGAAACGGATCATGATTTGGTGTGAGAAACTAGATCGTAATCGAGACTAAAGGATTGTAAAGACGAATTAAGCAAGTAAATTATGGCAAACAAACTGATTTCAGTAAGGCATTTGACAAAGTAAAACATAACTTACTCGTTCATAAGCTTAATCAAATTGGTTTTAGTTCATCTCTATTGAATATTGGATTAAATCGTATTTAGTAAATAGAAAACAGTGCGTTAAATTCAGGAATACGCAATCTAACTTTATTGCATTGCAGGTCAGGCCGGCCTATACATCCCTGTAATACTATGTTCAGATATGCACTTTTATTGAGTCAATATTCGGTTTATTGAGTACAATATTTTAAGTGTTCAGGCACAATAATATACGCAGTTCGGCTGCTTATTTAATATTCATTTGACAGCTGGTAAACAAAACAGCTGGTTGTTTCAAACAACATTGTTTTTATTTTGTTTTTGTTTTGTTTTTTTTTTTTGTCGTTGTTCTTACTCAATATTATAACAATTTTCGTATTTATTGCGCAATAATTAGTTGCAACTTTATATGAAATATGGCGTTTATTGCGATTTACGCAATAAAGGTGCATATCTGAACACCGTATAAGCGGATAAAGTGGAATTGTTTTGCATTTTCAATAATTGTGCCCTTATCTGAAGGCATTGGCGTACCACAGGGTACTCATCTTGGGCCGCTCCTATTTACTCTTTTTTATAAATGATCTCCCTTCTGTTATTCAAAAATTCAAACACATTAATGTATGCAGACGATGTTAAAATGTTTTTATCATTTAATAACATTGAAGACCAAGTACTTTTACAAGAGGATATTAACTACTTAACCTCTTGGTGTAGTACTAATTTAATGGAGCTGAATGTTAAAAAATGTAGATCATCTAGATCATCTCCAACCAATGGATTTTATACAATGAATGGTGAACTTGAACTAGTTAATTCCTTTAACGATTTAGGGATACTTTTCGATTGTAAATTGGACTTCAAAAATCATATTACATCAACTGTTAGCAAAGCTACATGTACTCTGGGATTTATCAAACGATGGGCTAAAGAGTTTTCTGACCCTTATGTTACCAAACAATTGTTTACCACACTGGTTCGCGTCCAATTCTTGAATATGGATTTGTAATATGGGACTCTCAATACGCTGCACACTATGACAAAATCGAATCACTTCAAAAACAGTTCTTATTATTTTGTCTTCATGGTTTAGGGAATGGATGGGATCCTAATGAAAGGTTACCATCTTATGAAAAACGCCCAGAACTCATTAAATTACCAACTTTAAAAAGCCGTCGTAAAATGCTAAATGCTGTCTTTCTCCTGAAGCCGATTAATGGTGTGTGTTATCAACTCTCAATTTCTTCTAGAAAAACTTTCCATAAAAGTACCTGTTCGTCCGACTAGATACCATAATTTCTTAAATATAAAATATTACACAACTAACTATGAGAACTTCGATCCATTTCGTACAATCTGTAATGATTTTAATAATCTTTACCTTCATATAGATTTTAATATAAGTTTGGAATCCATTAAAAAAGATATAATTTTACAATTAAACTCATTTAATTAATATTTCAATGTTGCCTCTCTTTGAACTTATTTTTTGTATTGAAATCATAATAATAATAATTCTGTATTGAAATATAAAATGTAATAGTCTGTAAGGATTTTTCATAGACTTGTAATAAATAAACACATTCAAGGTTAGAAGTGCTGCGCAGCAATTATACAATCAAAGCGGCAGCTACAAAGTACAAGTAAAACAAATAAAAACTGAAGAGTTGTTTAATTTTAAAATGTTTTTTTGCATTCTTAAAAGTTATATTTAATGCAACGCGTTATTTAAAACCTTTACTGGAAGCATTTTATTGTATTGGCAGCACTAACTTGTGCTTTGTCTCCAGCAAAAATAGAAATTAGCTTAAATGCAATACAGCAGTATCGACGATTGTTGGCGCATTGCCTTTTAAAATAATCATTTCCATATGCACGCATTTATTCTATATTTTTTAGGTTGCTGCGCAGCACTTAACGCATCCAATGTATTTATAGCCTTTAATTGCAAAATAGCGGCATATTTGCTTACAAAACTCCTTATTTACTCATCATATTTATTGTTTTAATTGTTATTGCTAAGCTCGCTCTCCCCCTACTCTTTAAAGGTCATTCCGTTCATTTAAAATAGAAATTCCAACGAAATTTATGAGCTTTAATAACACAAGTCACACACAGAAACTCTGTGTTTAGAGGAAGAGAAAGAGAGAGCAATAAATGCAAGAAAAAAAATTCTCCAGACATTTGTAACAACAACAACTACAACAAATAGTTAAAACGATGACAAAAAAAAATCACAACAAAACAAGAAACAGAAACGCACAATTACTTAGAAAGCCATAAAATTTAAGGTTATTTTAAAAGGGAGAGAGGGAGAGCGAAAGAGTGAGTGAAAGAGTGTGTGAATGAGTATGAATTGAAAGCAGCAAAAGGCAAGAGGACTTAGCAAGAGAGTTTAAAAATTTCACACTTCTTCGCATGCATGAGGCAAATGCATGAGAATTTCAAAGAGAAAGCTAATGTAGGCAGATTTCAGGAGTTAAAAAAACGTGATGTGTGTGTGTGTGGGTGTGTTTTTTCGTATCTCGTTTTTGTTCGTCATATCTAAGCTGGGCTTTGAACCAAGGGCTCGTGTCTCACTCTGTCAAATTTACTAGAATTTTACTGTTGTTTTCTAGATTACGGCGTCTTTCCATGTAATATTGTCTCGCTCTGGCAGCTTCTAGAGATTTACCGATGTTTTCTAGATTAAGTGGTCTTTCCATATAATTTTGTTTTTGTAATTTGGTTTGTTTTTTGCCTATGTTCTCTTATTTAAGATTCCTTTTAAAGGGTGTTTTTTTTTATAGAGGTATAGAACTTTAAGTTGGCTTTACTTTTCAAGATGGCGACCGATTTAACAGCTGTCAAGTGATTTATTCTCAGTTTGGTTTGGCAATTCATCATGAATAGACTCACGCCGTGAACAACGCTTGCAATTTTAGTGAAATTTTATTTCGAAAATAATGGTTCCATGCGGAAAACGTATCGCGCACTACGTCCACATTTTATCGTCGACAAAATCGGCCATCAGAGCAGTTAATTCGATTAACCATGGAACTTTTTCGCACCACGTTTACTCTTGATTGATAACTCGCATCCACAGAGACGCTGTACGGTGCGTACAGAAGAAACTATTGCTTCTGTAGAGCGTAGCATTGAGGAAGACCTGAATGAGTAGTCCATCCGCCATCGAGCACAGGAATTGGATCTCGGTCCATCCAGCTTTATGGAAGATTTTGCGGAAGGATCTTGGTTTGCGTGCTTACAACATCCAACTCGTGCAAGATTTGAAGCCAAACGATCATCAAGTAAGGCGTAGAGATTCGTCGAATGGGCCCAAAACGAGATTACCGTTGTTCCCGATTTTCATAAGCGAATGTTGTTTAGCGATGAAGCGCACTTCTGGTTGAATGGCTACGTCAACAAACAAACAAAACTCCGGCATTTGGAGTGAAGGTAATCCTCAAGTGTATGTGGAAACACCGTTACATCCAGAAAAACTGACTGTTTGGTGCGCTTTATGGGCTGGTGGAATCATTGGTCCGCGTACTTTTCCAAAAAACGATGGTGGCCAGAACGTTACAGTCAATGGTGATCGGTATAGAGCCATGATTACAAACTTTTTTCATTCCTGAATTGAATAATCATGATGTCCAGGAGATGTGGTTTCAACAAGACGGCGCAACATGTCACACAGCTCGTGCCACAATAGATTTATTGAAAGACACGTTTGGTGACCGCCTAATTTCACGTTTTGGACCTGTGAATTGGCCTCCAAGATCTTGTGATTTAACACCGCCAGACACTACTTTCTGTGGGGCTATGTAAAGTCATTGGTCTATGCGGTAAAGCCACAAACGCTTGACCATTTTGGAAGACAACATTCGCCGTATTATTGCCGCGATATACGGCCACAAATGTTGGAAAATGTCATCGAAAATTGGACGTCCAGATTGGACTACATCCGCCACGCCAGCCGTGGCGGTCATATGCCAGAAATCATCATTTAAAATGTAATGCCACAAGATTATCTTTCGGATAAATAAAACGCATGTCAATCGAATAATCCATCGTTGTTTTATTGCAACTTAAAGTTCTATACCTCTATAAAAAAAACACCCTTTATTTAAATACAAAATTTTCTATTCACAAGAGAACTTTTAAAACACACCTCGTATACTACCATAAGCTAAGGAGTATGCGTTGGAGCGGAGCATAGAGAAAGTAAAGAAAGAAAGAAAAAAATTGAAAAAGAAAAGTTTCCTGCAGGATTTTTGATTTGTTTTTTTTGTTTTTCAATATTTGCTTTCGCTTTTGGGTCCATGTCCCGTTTTTTTTTATCAAATGTTTTGCACACTTTTAACCTTTTGGCCTTTCAACGTAACGTCGTATCCCTTTTTTTTCTATACGTAAACACAATTCTCACTCATTGTTGTCGTACGTACGTACACAACATGTCTAATGTACGTTTCATGTTCTTTACGATATCTCCTGGTAGTTGTTGTTGTTGTCATTGGCAGTTCAAACAAACAAACAGGATGTTTAACAAACAACTCCAACTCCAACAACAACAACAACAACGACAACAGGAACACAAGAACAAGACGACAACGAAAATGAAAAATGTTGGAAGAGATTTTTTTTATTTTGTGTGTGTTTTCAATTCCTTGCACTCCACTCCCCATACTTGTTCCTTGTCAGACTAACAACTACCGTTTGCTGTGCCACTCTAACGTTGAAAGGAGCCTGTATGTACATATGTATGTACATGTGCTCTCAACAAGCACAATCGATTACTTTTGCAATATTCATGTGAAAATTGAAAACTGATGTTCGATTTTGTTTCTTGACAAACAAAAATATTCTCGTCTCACCCTGCAACTCCAGAGCAAACAAATTCATTCCACGTTTTGACAAATTTCTCAGTGTCTTGTGGTAAAAATGTAATGAATTTTGTGTTTGTGGTACAAAATACTACAGGAACTCAACATATTACATTTTTCCTTGGAATATAACAACAGTTGTAAAGGATTTCTTCATGTGTTTGATTGTTTTCATGGAGTATAATTGTTTGCTTGCTTACTACCTTGCCGTCCATACAAATTCTCCACCAATTGTAGTTTCAAATCAAAGAATTCTTCAATAATTTACGTTTTAGCTCAATGCGGTCATCAATTCTGTCAACAGCAGATTACCGGCTTTGGACTCAGGCAGAATGGTGCAGAAAATCTGACCGCATGGAAGGCGTATGACAAATTTGCTTAAATTTCAAAGGAGCACACTCAGTATGATTTGTAGACGACTTGGACACGTAGCAAACGATTTTTGCAGAAGCTGCAGTGATGAGGACCATGAGGAGACTGTTCTTCATCTACTGGGTGTATTCCCCGGACTATGGCGGAGGAGAAAAAGACACCTTGGCAGTCATTACGCGGTATTACATTATGCTACGTCGTATCCAAGGTCTTGGTCACGTTGCAAATTATTTTTTCAGAAGCTGCAGTGATGAGGACTATGAGGAGAATATTCTTCATCTACTAGGTGTACGTCTTGTACTATGTCGGAGGAGAAAACGACACCTTGGCCGTCATTACGCGGTATTACATTATGCTACTTTGCATGTGAGGTTTTGGATACTTTGCAAATGATTTTTCTAGAAGCTGCAGTGATGAGGAACATGAGGAGACTATTCTTCATTTACTAGGTGTACGTCTTGTACTATGTTGGAGAAGAAAATGACACCTTAATGGTCATTACGCGGTATTACATTATGCTACGTTGTATGCGAGGTTTTGGACACGTAGCAAATAATTTTTCTAGAAGCTACAGTGATGAGGAACATGAGGAGACTATTCTTCATTTACTGGGTGTATGTCTTGCATTGTTTTGGAAAAGAAAAAGGCACCTTGGCGGTCATTACGTGGTATTACATTATGCTACGTCATATGCAAGTTCTTGGACACGTAGTAAATGATTTTTACAGAAGCTGCTGTGATAAGGAACATGAGGAGACTATTCTTCATCTACTGGGTCTATGCCCCGGACTATGGCGGAGGAGAAAAAGACACCTTGGCAGTCATTATGCGGTATTACGTTATGCTACTTTGCATGCGAGGTATTGTACACGTTGCAGATGACTTTTGCAGTAGCTGCAGTGATGAGGAACATGAGGAAACAGTTCTTCATTTACTAGGTGTACGTCTTGTACTATGTTGGAGAAGAAAAAGGCACCTTGACGGTTATTACGCGGCATTACATTATGCTACGTTGCATGCGAGGTTTTGGATACGTAGCAAATGATTTCTTCAGAAGCTGCAGTGATGAGAAACATGAGGGCACTGTTCTTCATTTACTGGGAGTATGCTCTGCACTATGTCGGAGGAGAAAATGACGCCTTGATGGTCAGTACGCTGCTATACATTATGCTACGCCATATGCAAGGCCTTGGACACGTTGCAAATGATTTTTCTAGAAGCTGCAGTGATGAGGAACATGAGGAGACTATTATTCATCTACTAGGTGCATGTCTTGCATTGTTTTGGAGAAGAAAAAGGCAACTTGGCGGCCAGTACGTGCCATTACATTACGGTACATTGTATGCAAGATCTTTGCCAGATTGCAAGTGATTTTTCCAGAAGCTGCAGTGATGACGACCATGCGTTCTTCATCGACTGGTTGTACGTCTTGTACTATTTTGGAGAAGAAAATAACACCTTGATGGTCATTACTCGGTATTACGTTATGCTACGTTGCATGCGAGGTTTTGGATACGTAGCAAATGATTTTTGCAGTAGCTGCAGTTATGAGGAACATGAGGAGACTGTTCTTCATCTACCGGGTGTACGTCTTGTACTATGTTGGAGAAGAAAATGACACCTTGATGGCCATTACTCGGTATTACATTATGCTAAGTTGTATGCGAGGTTTTGGATACGTAGCAAATGATTTTTCCAGAAGCTGCAGTGGTGAGGAACATGAGATTATTCTTCATTTACTGGGTGCATGTCTTGCATTGTTTTGGAAAAGAACAAGGCATCTTGGATACGTAGCAAATGATTTTTGCAGTAGCTGCAGTGATGAGGAACATGCGGCGACTGTTCTTTATTTACTGGATGTATGCCCTGCACTATGTCGGAGGAGAAAAATTGAGTGGCAGTCATTACGTGGTATTACGATATGCTACGTTGCGTGCGAGGTTTTGGATACGTAGCAAATGATTTTTCCAGAAGCTGCAGTGATGAGGAACATGAGGAGACTGTTCGTCATCTACTGAGTGTATGTCCTGCACTATGTCGGAGGAGAAAAGTACATCTTGATGATCATTACGCAACATTACATTATGCTACGTCATATGCAAGGCTTTGGACACGTTGCAAATTATTTTTCTAGAAACTGCAGTGATGAGGAACATGAGGAGACTATTATTCATCTACTGGGTGTATGCCCTGCACTATGTCGGAGGAGAAAATGACGCTTTGATGGTCAGTACGCTGCTATACATTATGCTACGCCATATGCAAGGCCTTGGCCACGTTGCAAATGATTTTTCTAGAAGCTGCAGTGATGAGGAACATGAGGAGACTATTATTCATCTACTGGGTGCATGTCTTGCATTGTTTTGGAAAAAAAGAAGGCATCTTGGCAGTCATTATTCGGTATTACGTTATGCTACGTTGCATGCGAGATTTTGGATACGTAGCAAATGATTTTTTCAGAAGCTGCAGTGATGAGGACCATTCGGAGACTGTTCTTCATCTACTGGGTGTATGCCCCACACTATGTCGGAGGAGAAAAAGGGGTCCTTGGCAGTCATTACGCGGCATTACATTATGCTACGTCATATGCAAGGCCTTGGACACCTTACAAATAATTTTTGCAGAAGCTGCAGTGGTAAGGAACAGGAGGACACTGTTCTTCATCTACTGGGAGTATGCTCTGCACTGTCGGAGGAGAAAATTACGCCTTGATGGTCAGTAGGCGGCCTTACATTATGCTACGCCATATGCAAGGTCTTGAACACGTTGTAAATTATTTTTCTAGAAGCTGCAGTGTTGAGGAACATGAGGAGACTATTATTCATCTACTGGGTGCATGCCTTGCATTGTTTTGGAAAAGAAAATAATACCTTGATGGTCATTAGTCGGTATTACATTATGCTACATTGTATGTAAGGTTTTGGATACGTAGCAAATGATTTTTCCAGAAGCTGCAGTGATGCGGAACATCAGGACACTGTTCTTCATCTACTGGGTGTATGCCCCGTACTATGGCGGCGGAACCTTGGCGATCACTATGCTGCAGTCATGAGGAACATGAGGAGACTGTTCTTTATCAAGATCTACTGGCTTGCACTAGTATGTCGGAGGAGAAAAAGTCACCTTGGCACCCATTTATTTAGATTATCTGGAAGAACTGTCACGCACTGACGACTGAAAGTCTGACTTGCTTTATCACAAGCTCCTAGTGGTCCCGGAACTAGGGAAAATGGAATACTGTGGTATCACAAAGAATTCTACGTGGATTAAGTGTAAGCAACCAACTTCCTAGGGTGAGAAGTAGGAAAAGGGATGCAAATAAACCACAAAAATAGATTTTCTTTGAGGTAAACTGCGTATTTGTTTTATTCATTATAACAGGGGGTACGAGTTCCTTACTTTCTTTATTCTTTTCTTTGTTTATTCTCTCTTTCTCTTCTTTTGCCTAAAAGTGGTCATTTTTATTATTTATTACCATTTAAATAAAAACATTTTCTCGCCTGTTTTTTCCTTTCAACACAATAAAACAAATTATAGAGGTTTTACGGAAATATTAATAAGAAAAGAGAAAATAAATACGTTGTTTTTCATCATTTTCAAGTCCTTTATTTACATTAAGGCTTTAACAATTTGAATTCCTTTTTTATTCTTTGGTTTTAGAAAAGTTTTCGTTTGTAAATATTTTTGTCCACTTTATTTACGTTTTTCTTTTTTTTTAGTCGGGGTGCGGTTATAAATTCCGTTTTAGTGTTGACATTTATTTTGATTTATGGCAACACTTACAATAAAACACTCATGCACACTCATGCACACTCACACACTTACTTTCTCAATGGGGGGAACATACAATACACAAAAAGAGAGAGATGAGAAGCAGCAAAACAAATGGTCCATTACAGGAAAACCCAAACAAAAACACACCAAAATTCACAAAAACTTAATCCTACATGTACGCATTTAAATTATAAGCATACGGACATACATACATACCCACATACAGAGATATTGTACTAACATTCTCCCACTTATCCCTAGTAGAACAATAAATGCGTAGCATAGAACTTTACATACAACTGTAAGCACATCTAGCAAACTACTGTTAAACTCTTCCTCTTACTCTCAATTTCTTTTCGCTCCAACTCACTCTCTCTCTCTCTCTGTGTGTGTGTGCGTGTGTTCGTTGTGTAATTTTAATAATTTGTTGATAAATTTATGAAAATTTTCAAATAATTTTAAATCTCCTCCTGATGACCAACTAATCAGTTAAAAACGTTTTAAGTTTTTACCACAAAACTGATGCGGGTCGAATTCAACGACACACACACAGACAGACTGGGTAATAATAATATAGAGACACTCAACTATTTTTATTATTGTTCCATTTAAAGAGAGGGAGAAAGAGCAGATAATTCTCCCTCTCAATCAGAAAAAACGAACGCATTTAAATAATTGTGTGTGTGCCTTAAAGGCATTAGAGAACCCAGACAGACAGTAGCATAATAGTTAGAGAGACAGACAGACAACAAGTGTTTGGTGTAGAAAATTCAATAGCACTATGGGTACAGACGAAGAAAAAGAAAACTGTGATACTTTGTCGTTATCGGAAATATGGTTGCATGTTGGTAATAAATTTTCCATAATTTTTTATAAAAAAAAAATATTGTGTTATCGATAAAAATCTTATACACCAAGAATTTATTGACACAAGAAAATATTGTCACTGATAACCCTTTTCATTTTACAAAACATACTTTAAGATTTAAATTTATCGATAATAAATATTCAATAAAAATATGTATATTATTTCGATAACAATTTTTTTTATAAAACAAAATTAGTAATACAAATTCTTCTGTATTAGAAAATGTTATCGACAAGAAATTTTTCTTGAATAGTAAATGGTAATGTAAGTTATCGATAACAGATTTTTAATATGATAAAATTTTATCGAGCGAATAGTAATTAGAAAAAAATTAAGATAAAAGGCAATGAAAACATCCTGTAACAAGGTTTTTATTACATAAAATGTTATCGAAAACAAATGTATCGATAGCATAGTTTATCTATGAAACAATTAAATCGATAACAGATTTTTTTGTTTAAAAAAAGTGAATTGTTTTAGTAATACAAATATTTTTTATAAAGATATTGATAAAAAGAAACTAGACATAATAGTACGTTATCGATAACACATTTTCTTCAATAATACATTGTCGATAACTTGTTAAAAAAAACTTTACCCATGACATTTTTTCATAAAAGCAATTTAAAAAAAAAACTAAGATTTAAATTTATCGATAATAAATATTCTATAAAAATATGTACATTATTTCGATAACAATTTTTTTTATAAAACAAAATAAGCGATAAAAAAATTTTCTATATTAGAAAATGTTATCGACAAGAAATTTATCTTGAATAATAAGTGGTAATATAAGTTATCGATAACAGATCTTTCATGTTAGAAAATCTAATCGGGGCAATATTAATTAGGTAAAAAGGAACCATAAAATATAATAAAAATACTCTGTAACTGAGTTTTTACTACATAAAATATAATGTTATCGAATACGAATGTTGTTATTGGGAAAAATATTATCGATAGCAAAGTTTTTGTATGGAACAATTAAATCGGTAACAGATTTTTTTGTTTAAAAGGTGAAATGTTTTAGCAATAAAAATTTTTTTTCAAGAAATTTGATTTGATAGTATGTTATCGTTATCGACCTGTTTTTTTTTTGCTAATATTTACAAAAATTGAACATAAGATTTGGTGCAACATTTTCTTAAAGAAAACATTTTCGATAATTTATTTTCTTAAAAAAAAAAACTTTATCGATAACATATTTTCTTTAAGGCAACTTTTTTAAGAAAACATTATTGGTGACAAACATTTTCGATAACTTTTCGATGTTCTTAAAAGAAAATTTATCGATAACATATTTTCTTTAAGGCAACTTTTTTAAGAAAACATTATTCGTGACAAAGATTTTCACTAACTTATGTCCTTAAAAGAAACTTTATCGACAACTTGGTTTCTTATGCAAAACATAATCGATTACAATATTTATTAAAGAAAACCTTTGCAACAACACCTTTTGGTCATCAAGACACGGTCGTTAACATGTTTATTTAAAGAAAACATTACAGGTAAGAAATTTTCTTAAGCGCGACTTTATAAAATAAAATATTTCTTAAAAGAAACATGGTCGATAACAAGTTTTCTTAAATAAAACATTAATTGAAGAGAATTTTATCAATAACAATGTTTCTTTAAGAAAACATAATCGATAACAGTCTTTGTTTAAAAAAAAACCTTGTCAGTAACAAGTTTTCTTAAAGACAAAAACTTTTCCGATAGCAAACTTAACTTAAAAAATTTTTGTTAGTAAAAAATTTTCCGGGATTTCTATGTTGTTTGTTATTGTCATCGATATAATACGATATATCGATATAAAAAATTAAAGTCATGTAAAGTATTTGGGGCCCCATTGTGCATAAAGCCACAAATTTGTTAAGTCTACTGGGTATTTAGTAATCGTAAACAGTTATAGTGATTGTTATGAGAACTAGTTTGTGGATAGAGAAGAGCAGAGAAGAGAATTAAGGCAAGGATAGAGGAGCATAGAGCACATAATATTAGAAAACCGCAGAGAGAAACTATAACTTAAATATTGTATTCATAAATAAATTGTGTTTACAGTTGTGTATGCGTGTGTATGTGTGTGTGTGTATGAAAGTTTATGTATACAATTTGAGTGTTTTGACTAAAATTATAGGTTTAGAAGAGTATATTTATGGAGTGTATACCTTCTGTGTGTGTGTGTGTGTGTGTGATTGAATTCATTACTTTTATTTAAAGACCAGCCAGTCAGCCAGCCAGTTATCGTATGACAAACTCTCTTATTCATTCCATTCCATTTTATTTTGTTTGTTTTTTGTTCGTTATTGTTGTTGGTGATATTTTACCACGAAAACCATTTACAGGAAAAACAGTAACAGCAGCAACAACAACAATAACAATGTTTTATTGCAATGAATTGTTTTTGTTTTAATTTTCGTTTTTTTTTTGCTATAAAACCGCACAATTTATGTACGTTCAAATGTAAATGTGTGTGTAAGTATTATTGGAAGTGTGTGTGCAAACATGTGTTCATTTAATATTTATGAAATGAACAGAAAGAAAGGAAAAGAAAAAAAATTATGAATTTTTTTTTTTGTTTTGGGTTCTTTAAACATTATTTAAGAAAAACTTGTTGTTATAGTTGTTGTTGTTGGTTTTAAATGATTAATAATTTTTCATTTTGGCTTCGAAATTAAACATCTTGTGTGTCGGAGATGGCCGTAGCTGCTTCACAGCCAGCAATACAACACAACACACACAGGACTCTTCTGGGTGTAAATTAAAAGCCATAAAATTAATTGTATTCCTTTTATTGTTGTTTTTGTTTCTGTTCTTTTTTTTGCTTTTGCTTGTCGTCTTCTCGTATTCCTTGTATTTTTTGTTTATGGCCGACATAAATTAAGACTTTTAACGCTTTTTATTGCTTGACAAATTACAAGGGTTTTCTCTTTTCGTTTCTTTTTTTGTTTTTGATTTTTGTTTGTTATTTTTTTAATGTAATGAAGAGAATTTAAAGCAATAACTTTACAGTTTTTCCATATAAACAAAACAAAACAAAATTTAATATAAGCAATTTGGTTATCGATGACATTCACATATAAGAATTTTTTAATTAATTAATTAATTTTAATTATCGGTAGCTTTTAAACTATTGAAAACTTTTAAAGAAAACAGAAAATTTTATTTATTTATACGTATGTATATCATATTTTATAGAAAGAAGTTATCGGGTCCATTTTTTAAAAGAAAAAGTTCTCGATAAAAAATTTTCTGTACAAAAAAGTTATCGATAACAAATCTGTCTGTTAATGTTCGATAAAAAAAATTATATATAGTTATCGATAAAAAGTTTTTAGCAGTAAAAAGTTATCGTTAAAAAATTTTCTGTAGAAGAAAGTTAACGATAAAAACTTTTCTATAGAAAAAGAAAAAAAAAAGTTTTTTCGATAACTTTTCTATAGAAAAATTTTCTAAAGAAAAAATTATCGATACTAAATTTTCTATGGAAAAAAGTTATCAATACTAAATTTTCTATAGGAAAAATTATCGATACACAATTTTTTACAGAAAAAAGTTATCGATACTAAATTTTCTTTAGAAAAAAGTTATCGATAACAAATTTTCTATGAAAACTAGTTATTGATAACAAATTTTCTATGAAAACTAGTTATTGATAACAAATTTTCTATAGAAAACTAGTTATTGATAACAAATTTTCTATAGAAAAATAAGTTTCCTATAGAGAAAAGTTATCGATAAAAATTTTCTATAGAACAAAGTTGTCGATAAAAATTTTCTATAGAAAAAAGTTATCGATAACAATTTTTTTTATAGAAACTAGTTATCGATAACAAATTTTTTATAGAAACAAGTTATCGACAACAAATTTTCCATAGAAAAAAGTTATCGATAACAAATTTTCTATAGAAAAAATTATTGATACTAAATTTTCTATAGAAAAGTTACCAATACCAAATTTGCGATAGAAGAATATTATCGATGCTAAATTTTCTATAGAAAAAAGTTATCGATACTAAATTTTCTATGGAGAAAAGTTATCGATACTAAATTTTCTATGGAGAAAAGTCATCGATAATAAATTTTCTATAGAAACAAGTTATCGATAACAAATTTGCTATAGAAACAAGTTATTGATAACAAATTTTCTATAGAAAAAGTCTTCTATACAGAAAAGCTATCGATAATAAATTTTCTACAAAAAAGTCATCGATAACAATTCTGTCTGTTTATGTTCGATAAAATATTTCTATAGAGGAAAGTAATCGATAACAAATTTTCTATAAAAATTAGAAAATTTTCTATAGAGAAAAGTTATCGATAACAAATTTTCAATAGAGAAAAGTTATCGATAACAAATTTTCTATAGAGAAAAATTATCGATAACAAACTTTCTATAGCAAATATTTATCGATACAAAGTTGTTGATAATAACTTTTCTATAAAAAAAAACTTGTCGATAACAAATCTGTCTGTTGATCGATACTAAATTTTCAATAGAAAAAAGTTATCGATAAAAAATTTCTACAGTAAAATGTTATTGATACTAAATTTCCTTTAGAAAAAAATTATCGATTACAAAGTTATATAATAAAAAAAAGTATCGATAACAGTTCAAAAAATTTAATAAACAATAAAGTTTCAATATAAGGATATTATTACCGTAATAAAAACATAATTATGTTAAAATTTACTTAAGGATAGATGATAAACGATAATAGCCTTTAAATGGCAAAAATATGTATATCGATAATTTTTTTCTTTTTTTTAAATTACGTGATTACATATTTGAATACGAAAATATTATAAATTTTAAAATTTCTTCATTTTTGTGCTATTTATCGATAACAACCATTTTTTTAACCATTTTTCCTCTTGAATAAGTATGTAAATTACTTGCGTTTTCATTATTTTAATTAATTTCAAGTAATTTGGGTCCAAAATTTTTGGAAAGTCCCTTTGGTTTGGGTAACAGGAGGAGGAGGGATAGTATTTTATGATTTCTAAACAGCTTTTCTTGTTGTTGTTGTTGGTTTTAAGCAGAAAGTAAAGGGTTTTTCTAAAATGACTAAAGTTTTCCGTATGAATAAACTAACGAGACATATTAAAACTAGAAGTTTTTTTTTGTCCATTCGCTCCCTTTTTTGGGGGGGGGCGCTTCTTATATTTGAAAACTACGCTGTTTTTTAAGGACTTTTAAACACAGACACACATATACACACGTACACTCACATGTAGTATGCACACAAGTGTTGAAAGGACTCTTGAAACTTTTTTAATTTTAGTTTTGTTGAATAGAAAAACACACAGAGTGGGAGAAGGAGAGTATGAGAGGAATAGAGGCAAAAAACAATATGAAAACTAAAGCGATTTAAATTTAAAATCTTTACTTCATATTTCTAAATAAAGCACACAGAAAAAAAATAGTTTGAAAAAGTTAAACAATCCCGAAAAAAGGGCATCATTGAGGAACAAAAAAATAAGTGCCGTCTCTGCTACTCAAACCACGAATTGCTTTTGTTCTCTTCAGCAAATAGAGTTCAACTGTAATAAAATTGAGAAACTGGTTTTGTTGCGGATTTTGTGTTCCTTTATTTGTTTATAGTTTTTTTTGTTTTATTTTATTTTCAAAGTATGAATCACCTGGTTGTTGTTCTTCTTTAAGGTCTCATATAATGCAGTGAAAAGAAAAGAAGAAAAAAACCTTTTTTGTGGTTAAAACACTTGTAACAAAAACAACTGCAAACAACAACAATAAAATATATGCATGAGAAAACTTAAGACGAAGAATCCTGCAACAACACACACACACACACACAGAGAGACAAGTCAGTCATTCAACCAACTAAGAACTCAGCTCAGACAGACAAATAACCAAAGCAAACCAAACATTTATTACTTTGTAGCTAAAGTGTAGCAAAAAACAACAACAAGAGACATGGAGTGAAGAAGGAGAGTAAAAATAAAGATGTGCAGCAGTAGTAGTAGTTTTCCTGTTTACCAACAACTACAGCATGAAGCAAGAGACAAGCACAAGCACTGGCACTTTGTCTAAAGAGTTTATAAAGAAAAGATGTTGGTGGAGGAGCCAACAAAGCAAAGCAAAGAAGCATAAGTAAATATAAGAATCCAGTTTTAAAAAAGCAATAAAAAACCAAAACAAAACTATATACAGAGAGAGAGAGTATAAGAAGAAGGAAAACAATATTATACTCGTAATAAACACACACACATGTACGCACATATTGCCGTACGTGAGTGTATTACGACATGCATGCATATAATCAGTCATAACACAAGAAAACAAAACAAAATTTAATGCTCTCACCTAAATGCCAAATGTAAACAGACACATACTCGCTCTCTCCCTCTCTCTCTCTCTCTCTCCATTATATGGTACACTGAAGCACATGGCATGGCTGGATAACCTATTACGAAAAAATATTGCATGCTGAGCAGTTTTTTTTTTTTTTTTTTTTTTTTTTTTTTTTTTTTCTTTTCAAAACATTGCCTAGTTAAGGTTTCCATTGAAAGAGGAAATCTTTAGACTTTTCAAAGGAATTTTACAGTCAAAGAGAAAAGTCTAAATACTCTGGAATTTTTACCAATTTGGAAAAGATGTCATACAGTTGTTTAAGGCATTAAAATCAAAAATATTTGAAGGACAATATCAAATATAAAGAAAATATAACCCAGAAATTATTGGAAACATACAAAAACAAAGTTTCTATAGAAAAAAGGTATCGATAACAAATTTTCTATAGAAACTAGTTATCGATAACAAATTTTCTATAGAAACTAGTTATCGATAACAAATTTTCTATAGAAACTAGTTATCGATAACAATTTTTCTATAGAAACTAGTTATCGATAACAAATTTTCTATAGAAACTAGTTATCGATAACAAATTTTCTATAGAAACTAGTTATCGATAACAAATTTTCTATAGAAAAAAGTTATCGATAACAAATTTTTTATAGAAACTAGTTATTGATAACAAATTTTCTATAGAAACTAGTTATTGATAACAAATTTTCTATAGAAACTAGTTATCGATAACAAATTTTCTATAGAAACTAGTTATCGATAACAAATTTTCTATAGAGACTAGTTATCGATAACAAATTTTCTATAGAGACTAGTTATCGATAACAAAATTTCTATAGAAACTAGTTATCGAAAACAAATTTTCTATAGCAACTAGTTATCGATAACAAATTTTCTATAGAAACTAGTTATCGATAACAAATTTTCTATCTGTATGTAAGAATTTGAATAACACTGACGACTAATGGAGTCATTAAACAAAAAAAGGAAATTTTTGTTAATTTTTTAAAGAAATTTTACAAGAAATTTTAAACTTTTACTGCAAACAGTGTTGCATAAAAGGGGATTCCATTTAAAATTATTTTTTTAATGTTTAAAGGAATTGTCTCAAGAATTTGGAAATTTTTATTTACAATGCGGCCCTTATTTTGTACGAACAATTGCTATTTTGAATGGTTGTTCGTTGGTTCGCTGAAGATCAAAAAGTTATGTTTTTCATATAAAACCGACGTAGAATACGATGTTACAATAACAATTCATAAGTAAATTTCATTGAAAAAGTGTGAAGAAAAGGACCAACCGTTGACACAACTTGTTGTACAACTAATTGCAACGTGTAGGAGCCGCATTTTATCGTTTAGTAATGATTGAATTGTTTCAATACACATGTCCTAACATAACGGTTTTAACTGTAAACTGTATGAAGATTGCATCAACATATACGTTAAACGTACGAAAATAGTTGCGAAAGTTTTTAGAATTCTTTGTAAACAAATACTATACTCTTGCCAATCGCAATGTGTAGGAGCCGTATCACGGTGTTGCCTAATGGGATTTCATTAAAAATGTATTTATTTAAGCTTTTAAAGAAATTTTCTTAAGAGTTTGTCAGTTTTAATTAAATTAACGAAACAAAATTAATTAACACACAAAAATTTGATACTATTTTGTAAGGAACTAAGGTACAGCTTAAAATTTGCTTGCTTTGCTATAAAATTTCAAGTAATTCTTTGAATTTTATCAAGGCAAACTTACCAAGATTTGTAATTAAGCCAAAAAGTGTAACCAAATAAAATATATTGTTTCTCAGAAAGTTAAAAAAATTACCTGAAAACAGAAAAACAATAGAAAAAAGCAATTAGTAAACTTTTTTTAAAATATAAAGAAAAATATTTAAAATATAATTGATCATTACAGCCCTTTAGTCAGGATTACGACCTAGTTTCTCACACCACTTACGGTGTGTGTGTTAATTTTAGCCATAAGTGGCGGGACCTACAGTTTAAAGTCGACTGTGAACGACAGATTTTTGAGAAACATTTTCATGGTAATTTTTTATTTACTCTCCGAGTTTTTGACAGAAATCTGCTGAGAGGAAGTCGCCGCCACACTACCTTCCAGACTACAGAGACTGGTGTGGGGGGTATACCGTACAAAATTATGCTCATAATTCAGAAAACCTAGGAAGAGACTAAGTTTAGACTACTAGGAGTGGAAGGCAGCTGACCACCATTCACAATGCTGTGAATATGTTGATCTAGAGCTGCTCATTCGCACAAAATTGTCTCCTATCATCCTTTAGTTAGGGCTACAACCTCTCTTCTCACTGCACCCATGTAGTGTATGTTAAATTTATCCATGAGTTTGAGTAATTACAGTTTAACATCGATTTGAAAAAGGTTTCATGGCGATTTTATGAACTCTGAGTTTTTTTTTTAAAGAAAAGATTGCTGAGAGGAAGAATATTTCGTAATATTTTGTTTTGTTTAAGATATCTGTGAGCTATGGCTTAAACCATGAATTCGCGTTTAATAACCCAACCTACTAGACTACAAAGACTTCGCCTTGATAAAGGGGCCACGCATATATCACTCGAGATATACTCGAATAAGGAATCAACAAAATGTGTGAAGAAACATGCAAATCGTATGATATGTTAAGACATATACTATGGAGAAATCATATCTTAAAATTGCCTAGATACTGTTTATTATCACGAATATGCCATTATTAATTATGAAATTAAAATTAATTAATTTTAAATTTAAAAAATCTTTCTTTAAACACTTTTTACACGAACTTCTAATTTAATTGCACTGCAGCAACCCTTATTGCTTGAATGCTAAACAGCAAGACCCATCCCTGTATGAATAAGGACACACATGCACATGGGTTTTTTCTCTTCTCTTGTGTGCTCTTGGCTTAAAAAGCTATTCTATACAGTAAGTATTGTAAAAACAACAACAATTGCATTAAGAAACCAAAACCAAAGAAAATAAAAGTTTTACTGTCACTCTCTCTCTCTCTCTCTCTCTCTCTCTCTCTCTCTCTCTTATTGTGTTTTTTTGCTGGATGTTGTTTGTTTTTTAAGTAGTTTTTTTTCTATTGTTGTTGTTGCTGTTTAGTTGAATTAAAAGATGTTGAGGTTTTTTATTTTTACTTTTTTTGTTTTGTCTTGATGCCATAATAATAAAAACAAAACAAAAAAAAGAAGAAGAAGAAGAAATACAGGTTAAGTTACTGCTGGGCTAAAGGTGCTGTTTACACCTTGTATGTATGTATGTAAGTGTGTGTTTGTATGCAGGGAGGCATGTATGGCATTTTGTTTTGTTTCTTTCAAACTGTCTGCTGGCTTGATTCTATTAAAGATTGTATGAGTATGCAAGTGTGTGCGTGTATTTTTTTTATTTACTGTGTGTATACAAGTATTTAAGAGGCCAAAAAAAGGAGGTTATCCTTATAAGAATGTGTAGGTATACATATGTATGTATATGTATGTATGTATGTTTTATGTGATGTTAAGAAGAGTGTGTCATAGAATCTTTTAGAATTTTGCTTCTTGGTTTATATTTACTTTATCTCGTACAATTTTGACATGGTATTAAAACACACACACACTCACAGAGGCAAATAAACATACCTTACATACTTATTAAGCTTAGAGAGTTTTGTAGAGGCTTTTTATGATACCCTACATCAGTAGGCATATTAAAATTTCCCTTTTTTCTTTATTTTGTCCTCTTTTTAAAATTTTTTTATTTCATTTTTCCTTTCCCCATAAACGTTTAATAAGAATTAAATTTAAATTTTGTAAAAAACATTATAAAATTCCGTTAATTATCACCCAACTCAAGTTACACATGTATGTACATACATTTTTAAAGTTCAAGGTGACATTAATAACAACAGTTTTATGGTTGCCTTCTTACAAGCAAAGGATAAACACTGAAATACAAAATATCCTCTTACTCAACACATTTCTTAAAAACACGAAGAACAAAAACAACAACAAGAACAATAACAACCGTTACAAATCAATTTTTTGTTTGATTTACAATGAAATCAAATCAAATTTCATTTAATTGTGTTGTTGCCCCCTCTCTTATTAATTTCATGCACCCTTCGTTGTACGTACTGCCTTCGTAAAATAAATCACATACAATGGCATTAAATTAAAAGAGACACACACAGCGAGAGAGAGTGAGCTACAGCAAGAGAACAATAACCTCCTAATTCTAAAGCCAATTGTTTTCTCAAATAACAGTTACAATTCCAATTACTTCGAAAGGAAGAAAAAGTCCATATAGACCATACCATTGAAGACTGTGTAAAGGGAAATTTTCTCTACCATCCCGTTATCCGCAACCAAAGTGGTGTGATAAAAATCTCAAATTCTTAAAATTTTATTAGATTTTGTTAAAAAGGAAATTTAATATCATGAGAATTTAAGGCAGATCCCATAAAGAAAAGAAGAAAAATAAAAAGAAGCAAACAATTGTATTGCATCTGTGTTGCTGTTGTTGTTACTAAACATTTTTGTGGTTTATAAGTTATTGTTGCTACTTTTCTCTGTGTTTCATATTGTTTTGTTTTTTTGTAATAGACGCGTGTTAATATTTAGAGACAATGTGCAGAGTAGTCCATGGTTTTTATCTCAATTAGACACACATACACACCACCCAGCCATGCACATAGAGGCATAAAAGAAGGAAATTTATTTGCAGTGTGTTGTAAAACAGCTTAAGAGAATAAAAGTGTGTGTTGGAAAGTGTTTTAATATCATGCAAGTAAAATGGGTGTTAAATGATAAACCTAAGTTTAGAAAAGTACTTTTAAAGTTGCTTTTATTATTTCGAGACAAATAAAGTGTGTAGAAAGTACTAAATGGTGTAGTTAAAGAGTTTGTTTTATTTTTTAAAGTATTTAAGGTAATTAAAAAATTACTAAATCACTAAAAAAATACTTTTTAAAGTACTAAACTTAAAGTAAAAACTTTTTGAAGAAAAGTATTTAAAAAAGTACATTTTCAAAAAAGTATTTATAAAAGTACATTTTTAAAAAAGTACTTTCTCAACAAAATATTGTTAAATTCTTTTTCAAAAATGACTTTCTAACATGATTATTTTAAAAAGTACTTTTTTAATTGCTATTTTAAAAAGATACTTTTTAAAAAACATTTGGAAACAAAAAAAAAATATTTAGAAAGCATCTTTTTAAAACGGCAATTAAAAAGTACTTTTTAGAAAATCATGTAAAAGTACTTTTTGGAAAAGAATTTAAAAAAATAATTTAACAAAGTACTTTTTCAAAAAGGATTTAAAAAGTACTTTTTTCAAGACTTTTTAAGAAAGTACTTTTTTCTAAAATATGTACTTTTAAAAGTAAAATTAAAATTCTTCTATTCGAATATAATTTGAAGCTTCTTTTTGTTTTTTTTTATATTAAAATGCGTAAAAAGTACTAAAAGCTACAGAGTAGAAGAGATTTAATATCTTTTAAAGCATAAAAATTAAAAAAAGGTACTAAATGGTCAGTACTTTTTTGAAGAAGTAAAATTAAATCAAAAATTGCCTTTCATTTTTAAAGTACTATTTTAGAAAGTGCTTTTCTATATTTTTGTGTCCTTATACACTAAAAAGTGCTAAATAATGTAATTGAAGAAGTTTTAGTTTTTTAAGCACTGAAGCATTATTTAGTACCTTTCGAAAAAAAAAGTACTTTTTAAAATGTTCCTTTTTAACATTTTTTAAAGTAAGCTTGAAAATCTACATTTCCCGAAAGGTACTTTTTCGAGAGGTACTTTTTAAAGTACCTTTTTAGTAACTTTTGTGTAATTTTAAATATGTAGTGCAATTGGTTTAATAAGGAAACAAAGTTTTTATATAAAAAAAAACTCTTTAATTCTGGTACTTTTTTAGTACTTTTTTAAAAATAGTACTTTTGAATAAATTTTGTCACAAATTGAATATATTATATATTAAATATAATTTTCTAGTTACATTTCTAGTTTTTGGTTAATATGTCTTCAAAATTAACTTTCTACCCTGTTGGTACTTTTTTGGTATCTTTTCAAAACTCTTTTTTTAAACAAAAATTTGGTTATTATAATTTTTTTTTCAAGAATATTGCTATACTTAAAGTATTTAAAGAAAAGTTTTTTATCCAAAGAAAGTTCCTGTTTTATAAAAAAAAGTACTTTTTAAGTACACTTTCGAAAAGTAATTTTTTAAGTACCTTCTTTAACAAAAATAAGAAAAAAGGTTTTTGCCATTAAGCGAGCATTTTGCATGTAAAACAATCAAAATCCGTATCATTTTGTTCTTTAGAATTTCTTTTTTAGAGAAAGAAAAGAGGGGCGCCCACCACACACAACGGAAGCAATACTTTAAAAACGAGGGTAATTGTTAATCGAACATGTCATTTTGTAAATTTTCTTTTTCTATGCTTTGGAAAATACAAACAAAACAAAAAAAAATCCATAGAAATTAATGGTTCTCAGCTTGTCTGACGATTTTCTGAGTTTGACATCCTTTTTCTACCCCTTTTCTAACCTCACAACAAAAAGGGTACTTTATGACATTCTTACAATATATGGGTGATGGTGTTGGTGGTGGTGGTTGTACACACAATTAACTTTTCTTTCCTTAACACTTTTTTACGCTCACTTTTTGCTTTAATTTCCTGTCATTTTATTTATTGTTTAAATTTCATTTTCTTTTTTGTTTTCCCTTTAAGGTTTAGTGTAGAAGAAAGGGAGAAAGGGGATAAAAAGAGTAAAGAAAAAACCAAAAAAAAATATAGCTGACTTGGCAAGAAAAAGTGTAAGAAACAGCAGATATTGACTGAGAAGCAAAGTTTTAAGCAATATTTTAGAGAACATCATCTATAAAAAAGTACTTTTTAGGAAAAGTTACAGAAAAAGTACATATTGTGTAATTTTATATATGTAGTGCAATTGCTTTAATAAGGAAATGAACATTTTTATATAAAAAAAACTTTTTTATTTTTGGTACTTTTTTAGTACTTTTATAAAAATAGTACTTTTGAATAAAATTTGTCTTAAATTGCATATATTATATATTAAAATGGAATTTTCTAGTTATAATTCTAGTTTTTGGTTAATATATCTTCAAAATGACTTTTTTCCCATTTGGTACTTTTTTGGTACCTTTTCAACACTCTTTTTTTTTAAACAAATATTTGGTTATTATAATTTTTTTTCCATGTCATGAAACATATTTTAGTAAAAGGTACCTTTTCTATTCTGGTACTTTTTGTTTGCTATTTTCTTAAAAATGGTTTTAGAATAACTTGAACTATAGTAGATTTTAGAATAGAATTTTTTATTTACATTTATTGGTTTTTCATTAATTTACGTACGCATTTCAGAAATGATTTTCCCTCTAGTGGTACTTAAAATATAGTATTACGTGAATACTACGTGGTAATGATTTTTTCACTGTTAGTACTTTTTTGGTACCTTTTTAAAACTATTTTTTTTAAACAAAAATCATAACAATGATTTTTTTACATGTCATGAAACATATTTTAGCAAAAGGTACCTTTTTCATTCTGGTACTTTTTGTTTGCTGTTTTCTTAGAAATGCTTTTAGAATATCTTGAACTATAGCGGATTTTAGAATAGAATTTTTTATTTATTGGTTTTTCATTAATATATGGACACATTTGAGAAATGATTTTCCCTCTAGTGGTACTTAAAATATAGTATTACGTGAATACTACGTGGTAATGATTTTTTCCCTGTTAGTACTTTTTTGGTACCTTTTCAAAACTCTTGTTTTAAACAAAAATTTGGTTGTTATGAATTTTGTCATGAGGCATATTTTAGTAAAAAGTACCTTTACCCATTCTGGTACTTTTTGTTTACTATTTTATTAGAAAAAGTTTTATAATAACTTGAACCTGTAGCAGATTTTAGAATATAATTTTTTAGTTACATTTATTAGTTTTTCATTAACATATGCATTTCAGAAATGATTTTCCCTCTAGTGGTACTTTTTTAAATTATTTTTGTTTGGTACTTTTTTTTACTAGTTTTTTACTAGTATTTTTCATTAAATTTTCTGATGTCTTAGGCAATAGTTGCGGTTTAAATGGAATTTTCTAATTAAAAACGTACTATTAAGTGAATATTCCATGGTAATGATTTTTTCCCGTTGGTACTTTTTTGGTACATTTTTCTAAAAATTTCTTTTTGTTTAAAATTTTCATTGTTTTATTAAATTTTTTATTGGTTTTTACGAATGGTACTTTTTTTCGCTGGTACTTTGTTGGTACTTTTTTTTTAAAGTACTAATTAATGTTAAAATCTCATAAAATTAACTCCATGAAATTATTTTGTAGTCAATTATTTTTTTTTTGCCTTAAATTCTGTCATAAAATTCTTTTCTCTTAATGATACAAAAAATACATTGAAGACACAAAGGGTTTTGTATGGGGGATATCCCTTTTAGGAAACGTGTTTTTAAATGTCATCATTAAGCGTTTGTTTTTCCTTTGAATGAAATGAAAATTTATGCAAAATTGTGACCATTTTTTTGTTTTCTTTTTTTTTGTAAATTTTCTAAACCATTGACTTTTATTTGATTTCCATTGAATCTCCCACCACTTTTCAAAAAGAGTAGAAATGTACGGCTAGACCAGCACTGCTACAAAATTATTTTCAAAAAAGAAAAAAAGCATCATTTGAATTTAAATATTCGTTTTTAAAAAAGGGAATAACCAGTCCAGAGAACAGAAAGCGAACGAAGCTGTTGTATTTGATAAGAATACGAAACAGAATTTTTTGTTTGTTTAGTTGTTGTTGTTGTTGTTGTCATGTTACTGTAATCCATTAATAACCCATCAACCATAACATCATCTTCATCGTCGTCGTCATCATTGATGTCTCGCGGTGCCTTTACTAGTTTTAGCACAGGCTTTAGCTATCCTGCTGATAATGCCCTTGCACAACATAAACACACATACACGCATACACCCTCACATAACCGATTGAGCCACACAAGTACAAGAACCCTTTCTTGTTGTGTCGTCGTGTTTTTTTATTACGAAAAAATTTATGGCATTCAATTGCGCTTTCGGGTTTTTTTTCTCTCTCGCAATTACATACTTTGGAGAGTATATACGAGGAAACAAATACAATTTGTGTTGCGTTACAGAGAGTACGTGTGTGTTTGGCTGTGTGTGGTTTGTTATGGCGTGTGTCACGTAAACGTATTATACCATCAATCGTCAACACAACCAATCTGCCAATTTAAGGCTTTAACAAACACACGCACAGGCACACAACGAAACCAAACCAAACCCTTGTCGTCTTCTAAGACTTTTATAACAAACATACAACGTATTTGAAATCATTTCAAGAGTTGAAGAGCGATACCGTGAGAGAGAGTGGGAGAGAGAGTTTGGTTTTCCAATATGTACGTTTTCATAGTTTGCCGTGTACAAAGAGACCAAAGCGCCTCACACTTCAAAGGGTACTGAGGTGTAAAATTACAAGACAATATTGCTGAATGCAAAAAAAAAAAATAAGAACAGTGTTGCCATGAGGTTATTATAAGAAAACAAGCAATTGTAAGGAAATACAACACACAGAATATTTGTCTAAGTACCTCTTGCTAATACAGTTGGCACTGGCTTATAAAAGTTTATTTCAGGAAAGGTATATACGTCCCCAGAAAGAAAAAAGGTACTAACAGAAAAAAGTACCATTTACGATAAACGACTATATGTAAAGGGTGTTTTTTATAGAGGTATAGAACTTTAAGTTACAATAAAACAACGATGGATTGATTATTCGATTGACATGAATTTTATTTATCCGAAAGATAATCTTGTGGCATTACATTTTAAATGATGATTTCTGGCATATGACCGCCACGGCTGGTGCGGATGTAGTCCAATCTGGACGTCCAATTTTCGATGACATTTTCCCAACATTTGTGGCCGTATATCGGCAATAATACGGCGAATGTTGTCTTCCAAAATGGTCAAGCGTTTGTGGCTTTACCGCATAGACCAATGACTTTACATAGCCCCACAGAAAGTAGTCTAGCGGTGTTAAATCACAAGATCTTGGAGGCCAATTCACAGGTCAAAAACGTGAAATTAGGCGGTCACCAAACGTGTTTTTCAATAAATCTATTGTGGCACGAGCTGTGTGTGACATGTTGCGCGGTCTTGTTGAAACCACATCTCCTGGACATCATGGTTATTCAATTCAGGAATGAAAAATTTAGTAATCATTGCTTCTTCTGTACGCACCGTACAGCGTCTCTGGGGATGCGAGTTATCAATCAAGAGTAACCGTGGTGCGAAAACGTTCCATGGTTAATCGAATTAACTGCTCTGATGGACGATTTTGTCGACGATAAAATGGACGTAGTGCGCGATACGTTTTTCGCACAGAACCATTATTTTCGAAATAAAATTGCCCTATATTTGCAAGCGTTGTTCAGACGTGAGTCTATTCATGATGAATTGCCAAACCAAACTGAGAATAAATCCCTTGACAGCTGTTAAATCGGTCGCCATCTTGAAAAGTAATGCCAACTTAAAGTTATATACCTCTATAAAAAAACACCCTATACTTTATAGAATTTTGGAAGGGTCACTTTGGTTCAAAATCCAGCTCAGACATCTCGAACAAAACGAATTACGTAAAGAAATATTTCTTTAGGGTGCTTCTTCCTCAGCAGTCTTCTGCCAAAAACTCTCGAGAGTAAATAAATAAAAAGTACTATGAAAATTCGGCACGCGGCACTGAGTCGACGTTAAACTGTAGTTGCCGCGACTCAAGGATAAAATTAACACACAACATGAGTGGTGTGCCAAACTAGGTTGTAATGCTGACTAAAGGGTTGTAGTAAACCATTAAGTAAGTCAGTAAGATCATGGTCGAGAACGGTTACCGTAATTTTAGAGCGCTTAGAGCTCTGCAATTGAGGATTATGGACTGGACAGCATGTAATTTCAAACAAAATGATTCCTCTAACCACACAACTCTACCGATTTCTGCTTTATAGCTTAAGTGGCTTTCAAAAAGGGGTAAATTTATGTTTTGGAACTTCAATCGACCATCAAGATCAAGCGATTTTAAGACGTAAGGCTTTTTTTTGTTGGGACGCATAATCTGCAAACGTTGAGGCATTTGAAAACCCTATATTCGTCAAGTTATGGCCGCCATACTGACCCTTATATGCGAAAAAGTGGTCGAAAGACAGCTTAAAAGGATTAACTGCTGCTAATAATTCAAATGCAATTATTTCAGTGACATTCTCTTTCGTATACAGTGGCGGGGTCATCACGGCAAGATCCAAACATTATAATAAAATATTTTATTAGTTGGCAACACTAACCAGCAAGACTTCATATCTCTTCTCACCAGCGTTGCCATTTGTCAAGTTTTCCTTTTTTTTCCAAGTTTTTTGAGATGCGAAAAAGTTTTCATTAAAATTGTTTTCTAACAAACCAAGTTTTTTCTAAAAATTCAAAATTTCAATAAATTCAACAATAACACGAAATATTTACATTTTTATATAAAATATTGTCTATTTTATTCATCCTGGGCATAAGTAGCAAAGAAACACCAATAGAGGATACCGTTCTCCGGTGTTTCCTTTAAAAATATTGATACTTTTGTAGAAAACAAGTTTTTTTTTGTAAAAAAAAAAAGTTTTTTTCCCAGAAATAAAAAGTTTTTAAAAAAAAAAATACTGGCAACACTGCTTCTCACTGTCGTTTTCTGTTGCCCTGTCTTTCTAGTTGTGATTTTTTATTCTCCTTACAACAAACATTGTACATGCACACAAATACCCACACACATACATTCACATTCACATTTACGAGAGCTTTAAGCGAAGAAGACATCATCGTAATGTCGTTTGGTTGACAATAAAATGATAGGGATTGCATGACAAGAATATGAAACCGTTACAATTTTGTTTTTCTTGTTGTTTTTCTATTATGATAAGAGAGATAGAAAGAGAGAGGGTTTGAAATAAATGAGAAAAAGAAAGAAAAGAAGAGAATTGCTTTCTTTTTTCTTTAAAGAAAATATTAAAGTGGATTTTCTGTTCCGTTGGCAGAAGAAAAAAAAAAGAAAAAAAATGTCAGAAAAAGGACGTTAAATTGCAATTAAAAAACATAAGTGTTTGAAGGAATAAAATTGCTTTTTTCGTTCTTTAATTACATTAATAAACTGTAATTAAAAATAATTTTTATTAAATAAATTCCACGCTTTGATTAATGTTTTCTGGGTTAGAAAAGAATTGCTGTTCGATTGCGAGATCGGGGAGGACGTACCACAGCTTATTTTTCTTTCTCAAATTGATATTTATTATGAGCTCGCTGTCGTTACGAAACACTGTTTAATAGGGAGACATTTCCATCGAATAGATACTCTCTACCGTGAGTTTTGCAGAAATTACGACTCGAATGAGGAGTAACAGACCCTCTGCCACTTAATGAGTCACTGCTTAGCAGTGTTGCAAAACTGAAATTTTGAAATGGTACTGAACAATAGCTGAAAAAGTACTTTTTTACATCAAATGGTACTTTTGTAAAAGATACATACATACATAATTGGTCATTACAACCCTTCAATCAGGATTATGACCTAGGTTAGGTTGGGTTAGAGGACGTGTACTTGCCAATTAAGACAAGTACAGTACCCGGAGGTCGAATTGACCCATTGTGCAACGTCCTAGTTTCTCACACCACTTATGTTGTGTGTGTTAATTTTATACATGAGTGGTGGGAACGACAGATTTTTGAAAAACTTTTTCATGGCAATTTTTATTTACTCTCGGAGTTTTTGCCAGTAAGTGGAACAGGAAAATTAACGACTTATTCGTGTCCCTTACATACATGACACGAACAGCTGATTCGGAATGAAACAAAATGTAAAAGCCCCTTTGAGTCAAACGTCGAAGGAACGTAATGTAACATACGTACGTTCGTTTTAAGCATATGAAGAGCAATGCAAATGCTTACCGAAATTACATTACGGTTCGGCAAGCGTTTTCATTGCTTTTCGTATTCTAAAAACGAACGTACATACGTACCGTGGACGTTTGGATAACCGGGGCTAAAGCCTAATTCTACCTTAAGCATTGCGTTGCTAATGCATTAATAGTTGCATTAATAGTACTAAAAGCGTCGAGGGGGCACTGCAGTATTTTTGAAATGAAAAAGTACTGAAAAAAGTACTAAAGTACTGAATTTTTCAACACTGCTGCTTAGCATATGCGCTATTCTGCACTTCTATACTGGGAATCCACTCTTGATATTCCATACAACACTGTATGAATTCATTAGATGAGGCATTGTTTGGTACATACATATGTAAGCGATCTAGGTGCCTTTGAATAGAGAACCCTTGCTTGTCGACCTAATATGCTGGCCTAAGCGAAAATATTACCTGTTTTTTCAAAAGGAGTGTTGGAGTGCAAAAGCTATTATTATTGCTCTTGGCATAAAGATCTGCTGTAATATTGCGACCATACGATCCATGGTACTTCCCTTAATCTATGGAGGCTGGTATCCCTAGTAATATCTTCTCCAAGCATATTGTCCTGACAAGCTACAGAATGCTTCTCGGCCTAAACAAAAACTAGCACTTTATAAACATCCAGGGATGTATTATTGCCCCATAATTTCCAAGAATGTGTCCTGAAGATTCATTCTTACCACCACAGAATCTTTATATTGGCTTCCAAACGATTTCCATTCTGAGCGAATGTATTTGAAGTCTACAGAGGCGGTTATTGCTAAATAGTTTGATATAAGACCTGGAAAATCTCCTGCTATTATAATTTCCCATAAAAGTTTTGATGGCCTCAAAGCCCTTCAATTATTTAGAGAGCCTTAGCCTCTCTTTACAAAAGCCTTGTTCGCAATGCTCAACTGGCTCCCTTCTGAGCTCCTCGCTAAGCAGGTGGCTAAGTTCACGGCGACGAGACTCAATGCCCTGTCTCGTTGGCGTGTTATCGCTTCTGGTCATTCCTCTATTTTGGGGATCGATCCCGTGGCCCCATTTGATATTGATTATCTTCCTGTGGAATACTGTTTTGATAGGGGGTTTCGACTTCCTGATACCGAGCGGAAGTGACTGGACGCCTGGCACGACCGTTCCATCTGAACTCCTGGATGTCTACACCGACGGCTCCAGACTCGATAACGGGGTGGGCAGTGGAGTATACTCTGGGAAATTGAACCTGAACATCTCACTCCGGCTGCCGGACTACTGCAGCGTGTTCCAGGCGGAGGTAATGGCCATCTGCCGGACCGCACGGTGGATCCTTGCCTATGGTGTTCCTGTTCCTATCACCCGTATCTCGATCTACTCTGAAAGCCAGGCTGCGATAAAGTCTCTGTCGAACGTTGCGGATAATTCCAGGATCGTCAGATCCTTTCTGGGCGCCTCGGCGTCACACTTGTCTGGGTTCCCGGATACTGCGACATTCCGGGAAACTGCAGGGCCGACGAGTTGGCCAGGGCTCCCGGATACTGCGACATTCCGGGAAACTGCAGGGCCGACGAGTTGGCCAGGGCGGGCGCACTACTTCCGGAATCTTCCTCAATGCCACTTACCTCGTTCAAACTGGCTATTGCGCGGAAATTCTCCCGGGATGCCAACCGGTCCTGGGTCAATGAGGAGTCCTGCTCCATCGCTAGGCTCACTTGGCCCACAATGGATACGAGGCATACCAACCAGCTACTTGGACTTGGCCGTAATATCATCTCGATCACAGTGACCATGCTTATAGGCCACTGTGTTATGGGTAGACACGCGAAAAGAATGCGACTCCCATTTAATGACTTCTGCCGTGGATGCAGACCCGCCGAGGAGGAGCAGAATGTCATCCGCTTCCTCTGCCAATGCCCATTCCTTGCGGGATGCAGATATAGGTTATTTGGCTCTCCGACCCTTGTCAGCTTGACGGAGCTATCGTCCATTGATATCAAGGACATAGCCTCGCTTAGCAAACATTCTGGCTGGTTTTCCAGCGTTGGGTAGTCGTGCTTTTTGGAAAATGTGCAGCCCTCCCCCTCCTTGGATCGGAGGAACTTGGTCAGTGCAGAGGCTGCGTCCACCTGTGGCATCACAACGGGCCGCTATGCCTGCTCAAGTGAGCTTTTTGGTAAATTAAAGCTACCACGCTAAACTAACCTAGCCTCTCCTTATCTTCCCTTTCTTCGATTATACCCTTCTGAACATACATACCACAAAAGTGTTCTGGCCTTTGAGCGGATAGTGGCATGAATTAACGCAAGACTAGGGATACAACAGCTTAACTGCACAATCTTCCCCTCCAGAGAGATGGTTTACTTTGCATATTTTTCAATTACAAAGCGCACATTTGACTTTACAATGTCTTTGTTATTCTAATCGATTTTATTTTTTCTTTTTTATTACGACAATAAATTAAACTCTCCCGTACTCACTCTTTCTCTCTCTCCCTCTCTCTCTCTCTATTTTTAAAAATAAATTCCTTTATTTTATTAAAAAAAAATTCTTTTACTCAAGAAATTTATATTAAAAGGCTCTTTTACACTTACTCTCCCCTAAAATCGTTAAATTCTTGAGCACAACAACAAAGTCAAAGACATTCTCTAACAGCTTAACAACAACAAAAACCATTAAACAGCTTTTGCTTTTAATACTTTGAAAAGAAAGAGAGAGAGAGAATTCCCATTACATGTTATGAGACGATGGCGTTCAAAAATAATTTTTTACTTGACTTTTAATTATGATGCTTAAAACAATAACAACAAAGTGAAAAAGAAACGAAAAAAAAGGAAAAAATACTTTCTTTTCAAACAGGCCTGCGTTACTTTGTTTCTGTTTTAAGAAAAGAAAAGAAAAATAAAAAACAAAATTAACTTAACGCTAGAAAACGAATATCAACGAAAGATTAACGGGAATATAAAAAAAGAATATAAAAATTCATTATGGTAATGAATGGTAAAGTACAACAACAAGAGCACAACAACATCGGTACAATAATTATAAGGAAAAATAATGAAACAAAAAATATTTAACACAACGAGTAAATACGAGGAGCTACATGTACGTATAGCAAGCAGTTCAGCTCTTTAAAAACGAATTGTATACAGAACAAATAGTGAATACGTACACATACATACATGCGTATGCATAAAGAGTAGTTAATGTCACCAAAAACAAATTGCATCAGGATCAAACAGCAAATACGAACAGCGAACTTGTATAGACGAGGAGCAGTTAAACTCTCCAAAAACGAATTGCAAAGACATCAAATAATTCATGTTGTTTACATTGTCCCATACAAGAGAGTACAGAGTTGTCGTGAAAATCAAAGTAAGCCGACTAGGTAATTAGGGAGAGTCAGGAAGAATATTAAAACTCTCTCCAAGAAGCAAATGAGCTGAGTGTAGATTAAGTAGTAGGGTGTTGTGTTTACGTGCATATTCATTCAAATGCATGCACAAGTTATTGTAGAAGAATGTTGTGAAGAAAACAACAATTGAACGTGTAAACAACGTGAGAATTTTAAAGCTTTCAGTGTTTAAGAGGCACAGAGACTGCTTGTTTGTTCTCTTTATTGTGCCTAAACTGAAGCAATTTAGTGGTACGCTAAATAAGGTACAGAGATTGGCTTGCTTGGGCGCCGCAGGCTGCTGGTCTCCTGGTCTTCTTGCCTCTAAAACCATTATGCTTCTTCATCCGAAACGTGGCTGCTAGAACTGATATGTTTAGACCACGTACGGTGAACCACGCTTCAATACTACATGAAGTAGAATCGAATTACTCAGGTTTTTAATGAAACTACATGGTGCAGGACACTGTTTTCGGACAAACATACGCGACTCACACTCCCACACGGAGAGAATGGGTTACTGAAGCTGTCATCGGTGACGGTGGTATAAAGATTTTCACCGATGGCTCAAAAATAAAATTCGGAACGGAATTCTATTGCGATAAACTGCTGGCTCTGATTCGCTCAGATTATCTACAGCTACAGATTACCTAACCAGGTCAAAGCGTTTTTGAGGGAGAGATTTATGCAAGACGCAATCATGGTTGAAACCAGAACAGAAAACCTACCTCCTTCGAACCACACATATGAGGACAGTAAAACAAGCATCAAGTTGCATGGACTCTGTACACCGCAAACGTTGACACAACACCTGGCTCTACTGGGTTTCGGGTCACCGTGGCATAGAGGGGAACGAAAAAGCGAACAAACTGACACGAAAGGGATCGGAGATGTCTAAGGAGGAGTCTTAAAAGGCTATGTATGTGCCTCTACAGGATTACCTTTCCAAATTGGAAAAAGCAGCATGGGATTCAACAAACTGTGGGTGATCCAACAGACCTGGTTGCGGAATTTCGAAACTGCTGTGTTCAGCAGTTAGTCGCCGTGGTCTAGTAGGTAGTGTGTCGACTTATTAGACCTAAGGCCACAGTTAAAACCCCGGGTCAGACATCAAAACAAAATACAAAAAATATTTCTTCGGCGACTTCCTCTCAGCAGATTTCTGGCCAAAAACTCTGAAAGTAAATTAAAATTGTCATGAAAAAGTTTCTCAAAAATCTGTCGGTCGGAGTCGACTTTAAACTGTAGGTCCCACCACTCATGTTTTCAAATTAACGCACACAACATAAGTGGTGTGAGAAACTAGGTCGTAATCCTGACTGAAGGGCTGTAATGATCAATTATGTATGTAGGTGGGCGGCCCAACATACATGGTTGCCAAATTTCGAAACTGTTGCGTCCAGCAGTGAACAGAAGGAACAACCAGGGAACTACTTGGGGTCGACAAGAGTACATTTCACACTCTAACAGGAATTCTAATGGGGCACTGCGCGCTATTGGCAATTTCGCTGACAAACTCGGTCTGCCTCACCAGGATTACTGCAGCAGCTGCCAAGATGTAGAGGAAATGGAATCGTTTAGGCGAGTGCTGTGCACTCATGTGACGTTTTTGAGTGACAGAACGTTCGAAGATCTGGGCATTGTGGCACACGTGCCACTAAGGGACCGGGATGATTTCATCCAAAGCTCGAGGTGGTTTAAACGCGTTACTAAAGGATCACGAGAAGGGGGCTTACCTTACACTGGGTAACAACACAATGGGCCATATGGCTCCCGAGTATAGTTGCCTGTGCATGTCAAGCTACCCGCTAACCTAGCCTAAAACAATCTAACGCTTTAACCCTTTGCGACCGTATTAATTTTATATATGCGTGACATACTGGTCGGAATTAATCGGTAATAAAGCTTTGGTGGCTGAGAGCAGACATACGACTGGAATGGTAAAAAAGCATTGGTGGCTGAGGGCAGACATACGGTCGCAAAGGGTTAATGGTCTCATAAGAGAAAGCAAAGGTACAGCAATCATATTTTTGTTTCCATTTTAAATACAAGAGGCTACATATACTATGAAAGCGCTAAAAAGAGTAAGTAAGTAGAATAGAGTGGAGAGAACAGTGAGAGTGTAGGCAACCATATTATTAGTTGTTTACATTTTAAGTTTAACGTTTACATTTCTCCTAACGGTAAAACCAAAGCAAAATAAAATTTCAAATAAAACATCAGCAGCCATGTTTTTTGTTTGTTTACATTTCCATTTCAAGGTGGCAAATAATGCATATTAACGGCGGTTTACATTTCTCCCCCAAAGAGAGCACAAAAGCAGAGCAGCGCAGCAGCCATGCATACATATGTATATTATTTGTTTACATTTTAAGTACTCTTACTATGGCTATGTAGAGAAATTTCCTGCAGAGCTGCATTATTAAGGTAAGAATTTTAAAGACCTTTTTTTTTAATAAAAAAAACCTTTTAAAGAAAATATTTTTTTGTTTTGTTTTCTTATTTATTTTTAATAAAATAAACACTGCCCGCATTAGCATTTTAAACACAGACAATCTGCGTTTTTTTATTTTTTATTTAAAAGCCTTATTTTAGCGCCATTTAAACATATTTTCAACAAAGAAAAAATAAATTTAAATTTTAAATACTTATGCACACACATACATTGTACACGGCGCTTATAAATATTTCATTTTTCTTAAAGCAACAACAATAAAAAAATCGTGAAAAAACGGTCTTGTTAAGGTACGCTTGAAAAAAGGAAAAAAAAGAAAGAAAAACTCAGGGTAAACATTGTAAAAAAAGTAGCAAAAAAAAACACATACAATTTGTCTTTACAATCAATAAAAACATATGGGTGTTTCCACTTACAAAAGAAAAAATATTTTTCAATTTTTTTTAAGAAAAAAATTCAATTTTTATCTTTTTTTACAATGAATTAATGGATAAATTTTTGCTTTAATTTTTTTATTTTTAACTTGGAATTTAAATTAAATTTTTGGGTCTTTCCACTTACAAAAAAATTTATTTTTTTTTTTAAGAAAAAAACTTTATTTTTTACCTATTTTTACAACAAATTAATGGATAAATTGTAGCTTTAATTTTTTTATTTTTAAATTGGAATTTAAATTAAAACATATGGGTCTTTCCACTTACAAAAAAAAATATTTTTCAATTTTTTGCGTCAAAAAAACCAACGAATTAATGAAATTTTTTTATTTTTAAATTTAAAATTTCCTTTGTGGAATAACCCATATACCTTTTTTCCTTTGAAATGTAATTCAATGTCTCTTTTTTTCCCTCTCCTTTTTGTCGCGTTTTTTGTCAAACTAAATAAAGTAGCTGAACGAACAAATGACTGGGAAAAATGACTTTAAATCCCTGTCATTGCTGTCAACGTTTAACATAATTTTTACAACGCTTGCCAACTTCTTTATCACTCTTCTTGTCAAGTGATTTCTTGTTTTTTTTTTGGAGGTAAACGCATGAAGAAAGCAAAACTGTCAGGAAAAGGTACTTTTTTTCTGTTTGTGCTGATGATAAACGTGAAAAGTTAAAGGAAACAAAAAATCAAAAAAACGAAAGGAAAGGAAGTGAAAATGTTTTAAAAAAAATTTGGATTTAAAACATAGCTCTTCCTCTCCTTATAAAGGAAAAAATAAAAAAGAATATATTTTACTGTTATTTAAAAGCAAATTTAAAAATTAAACATTTTGATTAAATATTAAAGAACAATGGCAACACTCTATAAACTCTAAGTGTTGCATAAAGTTTACGTTATTAACGGTATTGGCAGACGATCCCATACTATTGGAAAATAGAAAAAAAAATAAAAAAAATGGTGGACTATTCTCCTCTCTCTTCCTATACAAACTTGTAATAACCAGACTGCTTGCAACCTTGGGGCAACTCAACTGTGGAACATTTTCCTATGCAGATAACGTAGATCTTACAATATTGGTTAGTTTTAAGAACGCTATTCTAGAAGTTGCCGTAGTCTAGCAAGTTAACTATTGAGACGACCTCGGTTCAAACCGCAGGTCTCCAAATAAACGAAATTTGAAAAAATATTTCTTCGACGACTTCAAGGCTTCAACAAGGCTCCCATTTAACCATTTCTGCCGTGGATGCAGATTCGCTGAGTAAGAGGAAACTGTTATCCACTTTCTTTGTCAATGCCCATCTCTTGCGAGGTGCAGATATAGGTTATTTGGCTCCCCATTTCTTGTTAGCTTGACGGAGCTATCATCTATTGATAGCAAGGATATACTAGCTTCGTTCATCAAACTTTCTGGCTGGTTTTCCAATGTAGGGTAGTTGTGCTTTTGATGTGCAGCCCTTGCGCTGACCAACTTCCTTCTCTTCCCTGATTTTGTTGGAACTTGGTCAGTACAGAGACTGCGTATACTCGTGGCATCACAACGGGCCGCTATGCGTGCTCAAGTGAGCTTGGTGATATCAGAGCTACCACTCCGACCTAAACCTATCCTTTCAACAGATTTCTGGCAAAAACTTTGCTTTGTCGGAGAGTAACTAAACCTGCCATGAAAAAGTTTCTTAAAAATCTGATGTTCGGAGGCGACGTTAAACTGTAGGTCTCGCCACTCATGTATAAAATTAACACACACACAACATAAGTCGTGTGTGAAGCTAGGTCATAATCCTGACTAAAGCGTTGTATTGGCCGATTATGTATGTATGTGTCTATGTATTCTAGACAGAAAACAACTTGCTTGAAGTAAAGTAATCGCGGCTGGGATGTTATTCCCAGTTGATATTTTTTACCAGACGGTAGCAGTCTCCACCTTTTCGCCAATTGAGATTGTATAAGGCGAATATTAGGGCTCAGAAATGAGTCTTAGTTCTTGCAGATTATATTGTATAAGAAACGATTCTGGAAGCCGAAACCCTGATCATGATTGGAAAACGCTCCAATTGATCGCCGTGCTTGTAAACAAGTTTTGGGCAGAAAATGAAGTTTCCTGGGGTTTGGTGGTATAATGAAAATCAATTCCCCGGTCAATAAACTTCAACTTGATAACACAATTTACGAATACTCTGTGTGTGCAGCCTCTGTGCTGACCAACTTGCTTCTCTTGCCTGATTTTGGTGGAACTTGGTCAGTACAGAGACTGCGTTCACTCGTGGCATCACAACGGGCCGATATGCGTGCTCAAGTGAGCTCTTTGTTATCAGAGCTACCATTTCGACCTAACCTAATACTCTGTGTATAGTCTGCGTAAAGTCTCTTCCCTTTTCGTTGGACCTCTTACTGCAAGCCATAAGCGATTTATACAAGTCAATAACTATGAACACTTAGGCAATGTCACGGATTGAACTATCAGACACATGTAGGGGCAGCAATGATTATTAACATGGCAATATCTCTCGAAGAGAAATTCACATACTTTCTGATTGGCAGGCTAATAAAACGACCGCTAGAAGGCTAGTCTATGGTTCTCTCGAGACCCTCAACGAGATAGTTGAGCAAATAAAAATATTCTCCACGTGGATCAACACTATAATGTCACATTCGGACGTACAGGACGTTAATTCCTCGAGAACGATTGCCTTAAAATCTGTACGAAAGCTGCGAAGACTTTGATTGGAGCCTAAATAGGGAACTCACACTTGTACTCTTGTTCAGAATAGGGATAGTTTCCCCATGCTGGGCAGTTTACAATGATATGCAGTAAGACCCCGCTTAACGCGGTGGATACGTTCCAATAACTTGCAGCGTTAAACGAAACAGTGTTCGTACTGTGATCGCGGCGTCGGAAAATACAGTTGGAATCTTCATTCTGGACAGACTAACAAAAGAGCGTTGAAAAAGGTACATAGTATACACAGTCGCTATATACTGCACCGCTTTTGGTTGCTGCACGGACGTTTCGTTTGCACACATATACATATCAATACAGTGTGCGACTTAGGGGAATCCCAATACTACCGCGTAATACTGAAACTGCGTTAAGCGGAGCAATGTTAAGCAGAGTCTTACTGTACTTGGGGAAAGAGAAAGTCGAAGACCAGCCATTTCTAGGTTATTTTGATGGAAGAAAATTTAAGTCACGCATCCGACTATCTAGAACGATCTTGACTAACCATTGAGGACTCCAAAACCAAGTGTGCAGAATATGAAACGCTTTAAGTCCAATATGTGGACTCTAAGATTATGGAACGGGTGTGAAACATTAATGCATTCCCGGAACGTTATGAGATGCTGGACTGGGGACAAGAAACTTCCTAAAGTTTGTCAGGGCATTGGATTTGAAAGGAAACATTATTAGGGTACTCTATATAGATTGAGAGCAGTACGCTAGTCGCCGTAATCTAGTAGATAGTGTGTTGGCTTACTAGAGGTGAGGCTACGGTTTAAACTCCAGTTCAGAGGTCACCAACTAAACAAAATATGAAAAAAAATATTTCTTCGGCGTCTTCTCAGCAGATTTCTGGAATAAACCTCGGAGTACATGAAGTCGCCGTAGTCTAGTAGGTAGTGCGTTTATTAGACGTAAAGCCAGGGTTCGAGCCTCAGGGCCAGACATCAAGACAAAATACAAAAAGTATTTCTTCGGCGACTTCCTCTCAACAGATTTCTGGCAAAAACTCTTAGAGAAAAGTTTCTCAACAATCTGTCGTTCGGAGTCGACTTTAAAATGTAGGTCCCACCACTCATGTATAAAATTTAACACACACAACATGATTGGTGTGAGAAGCTAGGTCGTAATCCTGGCTAAAGGTTGTAATGACCAATTATGTATGTATGTACAGTACTCATCCAGAATAAGCGGAAACTCCTCTTCATTTCTTAGGTACGAGAAGGAAGCAGGTAATATCAGTGAGCATTGGTCGTCAAGGTTACACATCAGGAGTCTAAATGATTACTTCAACGGCTTCATATGGTTCCAGTGTCAAATGATATGGAAGACTGTGATATTACAATGGATTTGAAAAATATTTGAGAACCTCTGTAGCGCTTTACTTAGTTGACTAGGCTGCCTACTCCTGTATAATACAACGCAGTTAGTTTAATGTTTTTCAATATTTTTTAAACAAATTTATTGCGTTTCTTTATTATTTTTCTGTGTTTCTGAGTGTGTGTGTTTTTGTGTGGATGCTGTACACTGAGGTGGTGTTAGTAGGTTTGGATATTTTGTTGGCTGTTTAGCGGGTGTGTTCATTCATCTGTCATAAATTTTTAAATTTTTCAACCACAACAGTTCTTTGGTGCACAGCAACACGTCGCGTTCTGTGTGCCGGAAATAATGGCCATAAAAAAAAATTATTGTGTTATTGCTGTTGTTGCTATTGCTGTTGCTGTTACTATTGCAATAAAGAATATGAGAGGCCTTTGCATTGAAGGGTATGATGAGTGTGCTACTCGGGTGTGTGTGTGTATGTGAATAAATGCATTTATTTTAGAAACCATCCGAGGGGCTCTCTCTGTGTGTGTATGTAGTATTATCGTCTTTTTAAAGATTATGAAAAACGATTTGACTGACTAATGATGACGATGACTACAACGATGAGGATGACTACGTCGTCGTCTGCCTTCAATATTGAGTGTCATGGTGTATGATTTTGTTTGTTCGTAAGAGTAACACAGAAAGATAGGTGGGGAGAGAGAGAGGAGTTCACAACAACTCGGTTAAGAAATTATTCATGCGTGTCAGAGAAGAAAAAAAATGCAGTATTTTAGTGTTGCTGTTTCTGTTGCTGTGCTGCATTCTGTTTTTTTTGTTTTTTTTTTGTTTTTGTTGTTTTCAATTTTATTTTAATTGAAGCTTTCAAAGAAGGAAAAACAAGTTTTAGCACGCGCACTGTTGATTTTGCAACAACATAACAACATGTTGAATGAATGAGTGAATGAATGTTGGTTGATCGTGCGATATTTTGTACTTCGTTTTTTTTTTCTTCTTCTTCTTCACAACGTTGCCAATGTAATTGACATGTTGTTGTTGAATTATTGCTACTGTTTGTAATTTTTAAAATGAGAAACAAAAAAAATCTCAAACAAGACACACAAGAAAACACCTATAAAAACAGGCGGCATGAAATTAAGAGAAGAAAAAAAAAGAATTAAGTAATGGAGAAGGCGGGCAAGGGGGACTAAATCTTAAACGATAATAATTTTTCCCAGGAAGTAGTTAAAGGAACGTACGTACGATACAACAGTTTTTTTGTTGCAAAAACAATGTTGAAAACATAAAAAAAGTGAAATAAAGGACAAAAATCTTGACATCGATTCAAATGTCTTGACATCGATTCAATATCTTGACATCGATTCAATATCTTGACATCGATTCAATGTCTTGAACCCATAACTCCAAGAAAACCTAGAATTCGTATGACTGCAATCAATATAGAGAAGTCCAAAGATATTTAAATGATTGGTTGAACTCGACTTTGCTGTAAAGAAGTGAAATTAAGGAACACAATACTCCTGTCAAAACACTCTATGGCGGTCGTTGACTGACAAGGTTATGCGGATGACATATGTAGTCTCGATGGGTAAATGAAAATTTGATGAGACTTTCTGCAACATCATTCAAAGAGGTCTTGAGCTTATAAGACGCAAATGCATGCCCCCAGTAGTACAATTTACGGGAAGAAGAAACATCCTAAAAGGAAAAATATTCGACTCTTGGGTGAAACAATATCACGGAAAATGTAAGTAAAATATCTGAGGATATCACTGGAGAGTATATTGCCATGGATAGCTCATATAGAGAGCAGCTCAGGAAAGGCCAGACATGATAATATGCAGAAAGCTTGCAGAGAAATCCTGTGGATAGAGGGTCATTGGCTTAGAAGGTAAAACAGATTCAAAAATAGCTCAAATGGAGTTTGGACAAGAGATACAGAGCCCAGCGTATGTGTTGGTATAACAGGGGCAATGAAAACTGCTCTTATAGTGGCACTGGAGGCTCCGGCCGCTGTATATATTAATGAAGATGAGAACTTTGAAGTCTTGAATTAGGTTGATGGGATCCAAGTCTAACATAATATTTATTAAGGGAATTTTCGGGATCTAAGGAACCGACAAATACCTTCTTAACTGCCTCCTGGACAAAACCAGCAAATTCTATGATTTTCGAAAGTGTTTCGCAACGAGTCTTTGTGTAAAATGAATGGATTAACTTGCGGGCTGCATATTGTCTTAAAAGAGGGACTATTTTGTGGTATACATATGGATCCCGGACGGATCTTGAAACAGCAGCAGAAGTTTTTTTGGTCGTATAATGAATTTTTTCGTGCCCATGAGAAAACTTGCGGGTATCTTCCAAGCAGAAGTCTATGCCAACGAAAAATGTGTTCAGTTCAGCTTGGTTAGAAGTCAAAAACAAAAAGGACAGAGCATAGCAATATTATCTGAAAGTCAGGCCATCATTCGAGCACTTGGCTTTTATGAGGTTAAATAGGCTGCCTTCCAAAATGTTAGTTGCTTTGAAAAAAAGTATCGTGTTTTATAATGCCGCTGTACAAAATATATACAATGTATTCTATTTCAAAACATCGTCAATGTGTATTTTTAACGTAGTCAAAAAGCAATCTGGCATCGGATTTATAGTTGATGCATTGTTTGGTTACTTTGCATATCTACATAGTTTGTATACAGTAGTAGAACTGCATACAAACTTTGTATTGATACATTTTGGAAGGCAGCCTAGGCAGTTAGTTAGACAGAATAACGGTGCCTTCTGCTAGATCCCAAATCATGTGGGAATATATTTTACTTAATAAAAATTTCCCTTAAGCCTATAGCAGTTATCAAAAATATTAATTTAAGGCCAGAAAAAAGCCTTTTTAAGCTAAGAAAACCTCGAGAATTATTTTCTTTTTTTTTAACTTAAACTTGATTAATTTCCTGTCTATTTATTTATTTTAAACAATAATTAACCTTTAAATAAATAAAAACTAATTGTTTAATATTAAATAGCAATCAATCAGAAACCACGATAACATTGAAAATACAACAGCGTTGCCAATTGTATGCAATAAACTTAAATATCTAAAGCTTTACGGCTTAGAATATTTGAAAAAAATATTTAATTTGCAGTAAAATAGATAGGGAAAGAAAGAGAAGAGAAGAAATGGAAAAATTGTTTTTTTTAATTCAATTTTCAATTCAACAATTGGCAACAATTTTATTGATTTAATTAAATAATTTAGTATGCTTCTCTTCTGCTTTTTTTTTTCATTTTCACACAAAATTTCCTTTAAAACACAAACTGATACGAGAACTTACGTTCCTTTCGTTGTTTCGATACATTTTTATTTACAGAAATTGCAAAATCCCAGCTGTGCAGCTACCCCATATGTAAACACACAATACTCACCTAGAAAGAAAGAAAGAGAGAGAAAACAAAATTAAACATGCATTCCTTAAAACGGTGAATTTTTTTTTGGTGTAAAAAGCAAAATAAAAATGAAGTGTAAATTGCTGTGAATATTTAAGAAAATTAAACTCGTTTTTCAACCAAAAAAAAAACGGTGTTGCCAACTACATTGTTATTAAAAACATACTTTTTAAGCAAGTGCGTGTTACACGCATCATTGCTAATGTCAATTGCATACACTTAAAACACATACACACGCACATGCAGTTTATTTTTTTTTTTCGTTATATTCCTATTCGGTTAAGTTAAACATACTTGCTCTCACGCATATTAAAAACGAAAATAATAAAAACTATAACAACAACAACAACATCCATATGTAACATTAACACTGACTGCACATATACAGCAGAATAAACATGGTTTATGGTTGTTAAACAATTTTGTTCAACTAAAAACACATACACACATAGATCATACAACACTATACCCACTACCGCAATCATAATCATAGTCATCGTGTGTTGTTGTTCTTTTTTTTTAACAGCTTTGTAGCCGACATCATTATCAACGATACGAACGAAAAACATGCACATTTTTTTTCGTTTTGTTTACTTTTACTATGCGATGGTGCGGACATGTATTAGTTGTTGTTATCTTAAACACAATTTAAATTAGACAAGATTCAACAAAAAAAACTGTAAATCATAAAAATACAGAGAGAGAGAGAGAGAGGGGGAGCATTAAAAATATTAAGAAATAATAAAATATGTGGCGATATAGAGAATGAATCCCTAAATATAGTTGAGGTGCAATTTATGGAAAGAATTTATACGTATCACTTGTTGTTTAGCCGCTGGATTTAATAACAACAAGATGATTAAAATGAGAGAGAATCTATAGTTGCCCGAACTCATACATAAAATTTGTGTTTTTTTGTGACTTAAGAGAGGTTGGGGTTGGAGCAGATGTGTGGTGTTAATTTTTTACAAGTACAACAGTTGAAATAGAGAGAGAGAGAGAGAGAGAGAGAGAGTAACAAATAACACACAGTGTAAATTATAAAGGCATGCACATAAACAAATACAGTCATTATAGCAATGTAAACAATACGAATACGGGTATTCAATTACTGGTACAAGGAAAATGTGCTGCCTTCCAAAATGTATCAATACAAAGTTTGTATGCAGTTCTACTACTGTATATAAACTATGTAGATATGCAAAGTAACCAAACAATGCATCAACTATAAATTCGATGCCTGATTACTTTTTGACTGTGTTAAAAAAACACATTGACGACGTTTTGAAATCGAATACATTGTATATATTTTGTACAGCGGCATTATGAAACACGATACTTTGTTCAAACACAAAGCAACTAACATTTTGGAAGGCAGCCATGATAACATTTTCTAATCAAAGGACTATAAATTGGCAATTTTTGCAGCGATTTCTTTCAAAAATGCTTGCAGGAATAGTGCTTATAAGCAGGGAGTTTTTATATCGAAGTCGCGCACCTGAAAGCAAATTGTCGTGTATCATTTCGTGCTGATAGAATGCTATTTGTCTCATTGAAAGCAATGCCTTCACATTCGATGAAATGCCGGTTAGTCAGAGAGGGCTTTGATCATCTTCTACAGTTCGATTTGATGAACAAAGTTGGAATTTGCTGAGCCCTCGTGTCACTTTGGGATCACAGACAAGAAGTTGCTGACGGACATGGATCGGCAGTAGACTTTACAGACAAAATCTAAAAGTCCTCTTATAGCATTTACTAGGCAGAGAATCAGGTTGTTGACTCGTCCTATTCCTGTGCCAGTTCAGATAATTAGAAGAAGAACTTTACAAATTACGAAAAGGCGTACATAGCAGAGGTCAGCAATGAGTATTCAAAACGATGAGTAGACTCGAATCATACTTATAATTTCTGATACTTATACGCATTCACATTTATTTTAATGTCATACTCATACTACTCATACTCAAAGTTTGAAATACTCATGGTACTCGTACTTAACAATACGCACGATGTTATTGATTTGGACTCTCCACGACTCATCGCATACACGAATCACAAAATAAGTATGATTCGCGTACGAACACTACAATACTCACATGAAGATTGTGTGTTTGCTCTCCTTACTGTCTTTGTCTTTTTTGTTTATGTGTCTTTCTTCTCTCTTTGTAAATGCAACAACAACTAAGAGTGTAAATTTTGATGAATGATTCGAATCACTCGAATCATTTATAAGTATTATTCGAGTATTTTTCTAAATTTATGAATCTGAATGAGTAGGCGTGTGAATCAAACATATTTCGAATGTTATGAGTTTGATGTCATCGTTGTACTCATACTCATTGCAACTTATACTTATAAATCAATGGTGTAGTGAATACGAATGAATCAGAGTAGTTGGATTTCAATACTGTTGACTCACTCATACTCAAAATTGCATGAGTGCTGATGAGTGGCGAAAAAGCGATTCTTTGCTGATCTCTGGTACATAGTAATGTATTAGCTTATTAGACGTAAAGCCACGGTTCGAGCCCCAGGCCAGACATCAAAACAAAATACAAAAAGTATTTCTTCGACGACTTTCCGTCAGCAGATTTCTGGCAAAAACTCTGAGTAAATAAAAATTTGCCATGAAAAGTTTCTCAAAAATCTGTCGTTTGGAGTCGACGTTAAACTGTAGGTCCCCCGCCACTCATCTATAAAATTAGCGCCCACAACATAAGTGGTGTGAGAAGCTAGGCCGTAATCCTGACTGATGGGTTGTAATGGCCCATTATGTATGTAAATATGTATGAAGATAGGTTGATTGTAAGATTTCTATTAGAAATCAATAAGATTGCGTTGTCTTAGTCGATTATGTCTTCTGGATGGGATAGATTTCAGTCTCTGTCTCAAGGAGATTGCATTGCATTGTACTGTAACCATTTTTATAAATCTACCGCATGGCGTTAAGGGTGAATATTGGCTTCCAATGGCTCAAGAAATCCAGAAACGTAAAATTGCACGAACGAGGGATGTAAAGAAGAGGATCAATTTTGGAAAGAAAGTCTTTACAAAGTGGGAAAGTTTTTTAAAATAAATTTAAAATATGAGGTAAAATTTTTCGCGTTTATAGGTAGGGAATGCTTAAAAGCACGATCCATACAAATATAAGTACATTTTATAGCAAAAAATCAAGATTTTCTAAGTTTCAGTGCTACTAAGCGGGGAATTATTATATTCGGGGAATACTGTATTAATTTATTAAAGGACAAATAATATCAAATCCCCTTTATTATACTGTTTCTCTCTAATTTGGACTAAGGACTTTACATTTTTTCTGCCATTAATTTTTGTGTTCCTCATACGACTCCCCATTTTTAGTTAAAGTAATGATTTTATAAAAAAAAGTAACCGATATATTGCAGATAACCGTCATAACAAGCCTATCGAATCATTCTTCACCATTTAATTCGGGTTATTTAAGGCAGTGGTAAGAAAATTATTTTTAAAAAGTTTTTTTTCTTGGTTTCTTCTTGGATTTCCTTACATTCTTATACAATATTTTTATCAAAGGAAAATTAAAATTTTTGTAAATGATTACCGGTTATTTTTATTTTTTTTTTTTCAACAAAAATTTTTTTTTAGAAAAAAATTGTTTTTTTCCTTTCCCATGATATTAATCAGAAATTTATTTCTAACAAGCCTGACTGGCGTACAATTTGCACGCTCTATTTGTGTTTACCGGAGCCTGCCGAGCGACGCATTTTTATTACACATGCTCGCGTTAAGTGAACCGTTAAATATTCGATTGAACAGTCGGTGGGAACGCAATTTTTACAGATTTTTCTTGCGAAATTCTAAGAAAACAAAAAAAAACGAAACAAATATTCATATGCCAAGCCAACAAGTTATTGATTTCGCATAGAGTGTGTAAGGCGGGTGTGTGTGTGTTGTTATCCACTAAACACATGTTCGTTTGGCAAAACCTCGAAAAAAATGGTTTTAAATTTCATGGAGACAGTCAGCCAGCCAGCCATGTAAACCACGAGATTTTGTAACAACCACCTGCCATGGTTGCAAAAGGAAGGATTTTACAAGAATTTATTAACAGGCGGTCTAATCGGAAATAAACAATTGGGGAGGGGGAGGTGGGGGGTCACCTTAACAATCATTCACGAGTTCTAAGAAAGGAAGTACATGTTGCGACTGATTGTACATGTTGCGACTGATTGTACATGTGCGACTTAATAGTTGTATACAAACAATTCTTATGCTGAATGGCTCGGTGGTCATCGGTAGGTTGAAAAACAAAAAATTTTAATTTTCATTTACAACCGACACCCAATACGATGCTACAATAACAATTTCTAAGCAAATTTGATTGAAAAAGTGTGAAGAGAGTGAAGAAAAGGACCAACCGTTGCTTCAACTTGTTCGCCATCTTACGTTTTTTTTGCAACTAGTGCTTATTTCGTGAATGGTAACACTTAGCTCATGTCTGATTTGACAGATAATTAGTTTTATCCTTCCGCTGAACGAATATGGTTGTCTACACGCTTAAACAACGCTGGGAAATATTGCGACATTACTTTGAAAATGATGGTAATGATGCGGAATGTGTGCGAAAATTGCGTACGGATTTTGGAAGAAGAGAAGCACCGTCAGCTCCGTATGTTCGTTATCTTGTGAAAAAAAGTGAAAGAAACTGGCATCCTCATCGATAAACCAAAGCGTGAAAAGCCAAAAACAGTGCGTACACGCGAGAATATTGCTGCTGTGGCCGGAAGTGTGCGTGACGCTCCACCAACATCAATTCACCGTCGTTCTCAACAATTGAACATTTCGGAGACATCATTGAGACGAATTTTGCGTAAAGACCTTAGCATGATGCCATAGAAAGTCCAATTGGTTCAGGAGTTGAAGCCAATTGGCCATCCAATGCGTTTTCGCTTCGCTAAGTGGGCCTAAGATCAACTTACAGAAGATGCCGATTTTGGCAAAAAAAAAAATCATCTTTTCAGATGAAGCTCATTTTTATCTTGGCGGCGGGTATGTAAACAAGCAAAATTGTCGCATTTGAGGCACAGAAAACCCGCACGCATACATTGAAAAGCCGAAGCACAAAAAACGAGTCACTGTTTGGTGCAGATTTTGGTCCAGAGGCATAATTGGGCCATTTTTCTTCGAAAATGAGCAAGGAGTGGCCGTTACAGTCAATGGCGATTGTTATCGGGCCATGTTGAACGAATTTTTGTTCATAAAAATTGAAGAGGAGGATATTGGCAACATTTGGTTTCAACAGAACGGCACTACGTGCCAAACAGCCGAAGCTACACTCGATGTTTTGCGCCCTGTTTTTGAAGATCGCATTATCAGCCGCAGAGCTGCGATTTGTCACCGTTGGACTATTATTTGTGGGGTGCCGTCAAAGATAAATGTTACGCCGACAAGCCAGAGACAATTGACGCTTTAAGGGACAATATTCGTGAAGCCATTGGTGAAATACAGCTGCACACAATCGATAATGTGCTTAAAAATTGGACCGATCGTGTAGGCTACTGCATGGCTATCCATGGCAGCCATTTGAATGAAATTATTTTCCATTATTAACCGGAAGAATTGTACTTTCAAATGAAAAAAATAAATTTTTTAAAGCATTTTCAGAAAAAAAAAGTTATTTGGCGGACCCTTTATTTTCTTTTTCACAATGTGTAGGAGCCGCATTATATCGTTTAGTAATGATTGAATTGCTTCAATAAACATGTCCTAACTTAACGGTTTTAACTGTAAACTGTATGAAGATTACATCAACATGTTCGTTTCGTTAAACGTACGAAAATAGTTGCCTAAGTTTTTAGAATTCTTTGTAAACAAATACTACGCTCTTGTACACAGAGTCTTTACTTCCTCTCTACTCTCTTTTCTTTTTTTTTTTTGCTTTGCTTTTAATTTTATGCGGGTGTAATTTTACAATTAAAACCTCATCATCATCATCATCATAATGGCCATCAATATTGATTGTTATTGCCTTCATCATCGTTGCTAGTACTCGTTAGTCGTTCTTGCATTTCATTTTTCTAGCTTCACAGTGTGTGTATGAACATACCAATGTGAGAAATACTCAGCTACTACAACAACAACACCAATAATAATAAATAAATAATAAATGTAAACATTTTATGGATTTATTCACTCATCCATTTACTCATTTACTCAACAATTGTGTTGTATTGTGTGGTGCGTTGTGGTGTTCTATTGATTCAATGGACCAGCAGTAATATAAACATTTCCATATGAATAGTTTAAGGAGGGAGGGGGGGACGATATGGGTGTTTGTGTGTGTGTGTTTGGTAGTAAACCAAAAAAGGAGAATAAAAAGAAATATGCCTTGTCATCTTAATCTCTTGTTTATATACGCTCTTGTATTATCATACCCAACCAAGCAAACACTACTAGACTCTCTCTCTCTCTCTGTCACTCACTCTCACTGCCTGACCCCGTTATTCTCTTGCAACTTAATTCCAACCAAGAAAAGCAAAGCAACCCTTATTTTTTCTTTTTCTTTCTTGTTTTTTTTTTCGTTAAATTTAATGACATTTCAAGCATCGGCAACAACTTTATTCTCTCATCATTGTTGTTGTCATTCTACTTCCCTGTGTTAAGAGAAAAAAAAACAGTAAATTTATAAGGGACCATCACAGATCACAGCACGGCATACAGAGGAATTTGTGGCATTTCATGCTGACACTACTAGTCTGCTACTAGTCGCCGTAGTCTATTAGGCAATGTGTTGGCTTATTAGACATGAGGCCACGGTTTAAATCCCTAAACGACGTATGGTAAACTATTTCTACGGCAATTTCCTCTCAGCAGATTTCTGACAAAATCTAGGAGAGTAAATTACCATCAAAAGTTTTTTAAAAATCTGTCGTTCGAAGTCGACGTTAAACTGTAGGTCCCGCCACTCATGTATGAAACATAAATAGTGTGAGAAGCTTTGTCGTAAGTCTGACTAAAGGGTTTTAATGACCAAAAATTATGTACATATGTATTGCTGACACAAATACTTTAAATTCAACACACGAATATTCTTTCGCCTCTTAATGAGGAGTAGGCTTTAACAACGTATACGTCATACGTCCGTTGTAAGATTATATAACCGTGCCATAGGTTAGGTTAGCGGATAGCTTGCCCTCCACAAGAAAGTTCGCTCTCTGGCCCATATATAACCCATTGTGTTATCCGTTAATGGTGGGTTTGAACCACCATCTTGAGCTGCTGATGAAACCAGCCAGTTTCTTTAGTGCTACGTTCGCCATCATGCCTGCCTAGATTTTCAAACGTTCTGTCGCAACCAAAAAACGATGGCACTTCCGTTTTAAACAATTAAAGGAGGGTATTTGATCACCAGAACAAGTGTTAACCTTCATTTGGACAATCTTACGAACGAATCAATGTTTTATACGATTCACAAGTGAACTCTATTTTATTCTTAGTATACCAAGCTCTACACCAGCCTTTGTACAAATAAACAATTTCGGATTGGTACACTTCCCATCGTTCCAACGGCCATTCTTTATCTTCCTCAAACAACGATCCTCTGGAGTCATGTATTTTGCTTTGTCTTTTTGCCAATCGCGAAAATAGTCACCGAATTCACCGCCATTGACTAACCAAGCACATCTCTGCTTACGGCCAATGTCAATAGACTCTAGAAAAAATGGATTTCTGGGTAGAATTTCTGCAAAAATTTACAAAAAAAAATAACAGAAAACAGATGGGAGGAGCAGTTTATTTTTCACTTCATTTGATTTTGTTAAGTAATTACGCTCAGTAACGGTTCCATACGATAAGAGATTCTCATTCTCTACACAGGTAATGCCAGCTAAGAACTCCTGTTTATGACATTCGAGTTCCTTAAAGTCAATGGTATACTCTTGACCATCAATTTGCACAGTAGTTGTACGTATTGTAGCATATTGAAGCATCTCCTGCCTTACTTTCGTCCTGTGCCACAGCTATCGAAGTAATTAAAGTTAGTAGCGTAATAGCCAGTAACAAGCTTAGCAAAGTGAAATTTAACATTTTCCCAAAGACAGTGATGGTGTGTTCAGAAAATGCAGCCGCTTTTATGGAATTTTTTATCGTTACGGTACGGTAAAATGTAATTAAATGATTAAATTTCCAATCTCCGTTACAGACATGCCATGCCCTGCTATTATGAAATCCGTTCGAAATGTAATTAACTGTGGTAAATTGCAAACGACATTATTAAACGTCAATTCACCATTAAAAAATTCTTTACAATAAATTTTGTTCTACGGTATCGCGTAGCGAATTGGAAAATGAATTTCAATTCCCGCATTTCCACAGATTGCACAACAAGTGTCATTACGAAGCAAAATAGCTATGGCACACCAGGATTTCAGGCTTCTCGGAACTGCATGTGCCGCAGTTTCGCTTTTTGACGGTACCACCGAGTGCAAATTATGCTTCATATCTGAAGAGAATTTTTTTTTGAAGAAGTCTGCACTGAAAGTCTATTGCGTTCGCACCCAAACAGATGATCCAGGGTGTTGTGAATGATTTCAACAAGACGTTTCTACCATTCCACGCATTACGTTCCAATTCTGTTTGCTAACAAATTAAACCGTTTGAGGGCTATGGGTTTGGGGTAAATTAATTGAAAATTGCTATGAGAAATTGAGCAAAAATATGTATTTTTTATTCATAATAGTCGCAGCAGTCCTCACTAACTGAACGCCAAACTCTGACTGATGCAATCGACGAACTGCGGTTTTGACACATTACCTATTCGTCGCTATATCGACAATTCGCACTCAAACGTTTTTGAAATCCTTTTGGCACAGTAATTCCTAACAAAGATGTACGTATGCATCACCCTACAATTTTACCGAGACTTTCATAAGCTGTGACTACCCCTACTAACACTGTCTCAATGGCCACTTGAATTTTTTGAATATGAAATTCATAACAAGCGACTCGTACAAGTACCCTCTCATCACACAAAGTCTCTTTTTTCTTTTCATTTTAAATCTTTTCGACAAGCATTTTGTTGTTGTTGTTGTTGTCGTTGCCGTTGTCGTCCTTGTCGAGATCGTATTTTTTAAGCATAACCACACAACACACACACAGCAGCTAGCACTCATCGTTTACATTGCCATTCAAATCAATTCAATCATTCGTTCGTTTATTATGCGAATGCGATGGGAATGATGGGTGTACGTACTCTCACCATTAGGGGGAGCAAAAGAAAAAAGAAACAATTCTCATTTAACAATTTAAAAATGAGAACTTTAATAACAACAACAACAATCACATTGTAAACGAACCATCATCATTGTTGATCTTGAAACGAATGCTAAATTTGTTACTTATTAAACATTATACAAGTAATCAGCATAGCCATGCTGCTGCTGCACAACCACTAATTTCACTCCAACTCTAACCTGTACTAAGCTCTGCTCTCTCTCTCTGTCTCCACCGTTATAATGGAAATGTATGACAGGGTATGTGTGTGTGTGTTTGTATAAAACGAAACCAATCACCCCTGTTGGAGAAAAAAGCTTGTATAAATTGGTTAGAATTTTGATTTTTGTATGCCGTTGGGGGGGGGAGAGGGGAAAGAAAGAAAATTTGTGGTGAGTAAGTGAATGTGTGTTAAATAAGAATTATGGAGACTTGTTAAATATTACAGTTACTTAAGTACTGTTTAATTATGTGTGCAAAACATTTTACATTTCAATCGCTTCTATACTATACACTCTCTTTACACCCTCCCTTATGTATGCTTAACCTCACACTCTATTTCTTGATTTGTTTTTTTTTTTTTTTGTGTGTTAAAAAATTTTTAATTGACACACTTAATGTGTCAACGAAATGGAAATAAAATGTATTTTTTTTCTTCTTCTTGTTTAAATACAAGTTATTTGTTTGGCATTGTTGTTAAGAGGCCTGAGAAATAAGGGTGTTAGTAGGCAGTTAAAGAGAGTGAGTGAGAGAGAACAATTTAAAGTTTTTAATCTTTGTTTAAATACTTCCTTAAATGCTTAAACAATTTGCAAGCAAAACTTTTAAATACTTAAAGTTAAACACTCATTCTCACATGTAAGTGAAGTTAGCTAGGAAAGTCTTATTCTTTCTTTTACATTGAATGTTATTTTAACAGAAACTGTTAAGTTAACATAGTTGAAAAATTTTGCAAAGTGAAGAAAGAAAATCTTAAATAATCACGAAAATAGAAAATAAATTGGAGAAAAAATGAAAATGTTAACCTAACCAGTCTCTGTTAAAATAACATTCACTGTAAAAGAAAAAAGAATACAGCTTTCCTAGCTAACTTCACATATGTACATCATTCCCAAACACTCTCTCTCTTACTCTGTATATAATGGGTCCGCCATCTAACGTTTTTTTTTCAACTAGTGCTTATTTCGTGAATGGTAACACTTAGCTCATGTCTGATTTGACAGATAATTAGTTTTATCCTTCCGCTGAACGAATATGGTTGTGTATACGCTTGAAAAACGCTGGGAAATATGGCGACATTACTTTGAAAATCATGGTAATGTTGCAGAATGTGTGCGAAAATTGCGTACGGATTTTGGAAGAAGAGAAGCACCGTCAGCTCCATATGTTCGTTATCTTGTGAAAAAAGTGAAAGAAACTGGCATCCTCATCATAATTGGGCCATTTTTCTTCGAAAATAAGCAAGGAGTGGCCGTTACAGTCAATGGCGATCGTTATCGGGCCATGTTAAACGAATTTTTGTTCGCAAAAATTGAAGAGGAGGATATTGGCCACTACGTGCCACACAGCCGAAGCTACACTCGATGTTTTGTGCCCTGTTTTTGAAGATCGCATTATCAGCCGCAGAGCCGTTGGACTATTATTTGTGGGGTTGCCGTCAAAGATAAGTGTTACGCCGACAAGCCAGAGACAATTGACGCTTTAAAGGACAATATTCGTGAAGCCATTGGTGAAATACAGCTGCACACCAGCGATAATGTGCTTAAAAATTGGACCGATCGTGTAGGCTACTGCATGGCCAGCCTAGGCAGCCATTTGAATGAAATTATTTTCCATTATTAACCGGAAGGATTGTACTTTCAAATAAAAAAAGAAATTTGAGAAAATATTCAGTAGAAAAAAAATGTTATTGGCGGACCCTTTAGAATTGAAAACAAATTTATTGTTGCTTTTGCCCTTGGAATGTTACAAATTTTAAGCAATTTCCTTACAAAAAAAAAAAAAAAAAAAAAAAAAGAGTAAACTAATGCCGTTAAGGGAATAAAAGAAAAACAACAACGTTACATTCATTTAAGCACGAGTAATTATAGTTTCATGAGTAAATATCATCATCCACCATGGCCATACCAACTGTAGGGGGGGAGGGGGAGGGAATGTGTGCATTAGTACCAGTATATTTTCATTAATTATAACCATTAAACCGCTACTTAAAAATCACCTCTTGTGGTGTAATTACCACAGAATCAGAGAGTACGGTAGAGAGAAAGAGAGAGAGTGAGTGTGGACGAATGTAGTTTTGTCGATTCGTGTGAATTTCTAATTCTCATTATGTGTGTGTGTGTGTTGTGTTTAGCTGTCGGGCTTTTATAAGGACGAGGCATTATTCCTATAGAAAGTTTATGTGAGAGGGAGAACGTATGTATGTAGTTTGGTTGATTCATGTGAACATTTAATTCACAGTGTTTTTTGGAAGTGTAGGCCCCCACCAATACTATTCAATGGAAAGTTTGTGCATAAAAATAACTGGTGCTAAGGAAATTTTGGATTAAAATAATGCTATTCCTACGGGAATCTAAGGGAAAATATGAAGATTCGGTAGGACAGTTGCAGGCCTGTTACGAAAACTGAAGAAAAGCAAAATAGTTTCAGATTTGATGGAAAAATCTCAATATTTCTATGAAAAAATACAGAAAAATACAAAGATTCGGTGGGTCCATCTTAATATTCTAAAGTAAAGTTTCACATTTTGTGAAAGAATCTCAATACCTTTATGAAAAAACACGGAAAAATACAAAGATTCGGTGGGTCCATCTCAATATTCTATCATGGAATCTGAAAAATCTATAGGAAGGCATTAAAATTCAATAGAAAACAGTAACAAAACATATCTAAAACCTAAAGAAAGAATAAAATTCATTAAGATGGTCTCAGTGCTAAAGAAAAACAAATAATTTTTAGATTCCCAAGTTTAAATACTCCTATGGAACCTACAGAAATACATTAGAACATAATAAGGTTCGGTAGGACGGTTTTAGTACTCCTAGGGCACTAGCAATATGTTTATGGAAAATATATGTACAAAAATATTAAAATTTCATATCAAAGTCACAATATCTTTACAGATTCTAAAGGAAAAATTCAGGAAAATATTTAGATTCAGTACAACAGTCACGATATCCACATAGACCATGAAGACAGCTTTGGTAAATGTTTAGATTCGGTAGGACAGTCTCAAAACACCCATGGAACATAAGAACATAAAGTCAAACACAAGAGAAATATAAAGATTCAGTACGACAGTCACGACATATCCACACATACCCTAAATAAAAAAGCTCGGGAAAATAATAAGATTCGGTGGGACACTATCAGTACACATATGGAACCTGGAATCTAAAGATTCAGTACAACAGTCACAACATATCCACATAGACCTTAAATAAAAAGCTCGGGAAAATAATAAGATTCGGTGGGACACTATTAGTACACCTATGGAACCTGGAATCTAAAGATTCAGTACAACAGTCACGACATATCCACACAGACCCTAAATAAAAAAACTCGGGAAAATAATAAGATTCGGTGGGACACTATTAGTACACCTATGGAACCTGAAATCTAAAGATTCAGTGCAACAGCGACAACATCTCTACAGATCCTAAAGAAAAGCTCAGGAAAATATTTAGATTCGTTAGGACAGTATGCGTAAACCTATGGAACCTGCAGAAAATGCAAGAAACAATTTAGATTCGGTAGGACAGCATGAATAAACTGCTGGAATCTAAAGAAAAAAATACAAAAAATTAAACATCATACAGACAGCGGCAAAATATCTCCGTGAAACGTAAATAAAAACACAAGAAAATTTTAAGTTTCGGTGGGACAATTTTATTTTGCCTGCCCAAGCTAAAGAAGAATAAAACAACAGCCTTGTAGGTGGTTTTTTTTCCATTTCTAGGACAGTATCCGTAAACCTATGGAACCTGAAGAAAAATGGCTAGAAACAGTTCAGATTCGGTAGGACAGTATGAATAAACTGCTGGAATCTAAAGAAAAAAATACAAAAAATTAAACATCATACAGACAGCAAATTATCTCCGTGAAACGTAAATAAAAACACAAGAAAATTTTAAGTTTCGGTGGGACACTTTTATTTTACCTGCGCAAGCTAAAGAAGAATACACAAAAAGCAGCATTGTAGGTGGTATTTATTTTTCCATTTCTACAGTTATTAGGGCAGTATCCGTAAACCTATGGAACCTGAAGAAAAATGGCTAGAAACAATTCAGATTCGGTAGGACAGTATGAATAAACTGCTGGAAGCTAAAGAAAAAATACAAACAATTAAACATCATACAGACAGCGGCAAAATATCTCCATGAAACGTAAATAAAAACACAAGAAAATTTCAAGTTTCGGTGGGACACTTTTATTTTACGTACGCAAGCTAAAGAAGAATAAAACAACAGCCTTGTAGGTGGTATTTTTTCTCATTTCTACAGTTATTATGGCAGTATCCGTAAACCTATGGAACCTGAAGAAAAATGGCTAGAAACAATTCAGATTCGGTAGGACAGTATGAATAAACTGTTGGAATCTAAAGGAAAAATACAAAAAATTAAACATCATACAGACAGCCGCAAAATATCTTCGTGAAACGTAAATAAAAACACAAGAAAATGTTAAGTTTCGGTGGGACACTTTTATTTTACGTGCGCAAGCTAAAGAAGAATAAAACAACAGCCTTGTAGGTGGTATTTTTTCCATTTCTAGGACAGTATCCGTAAACCTATGGAACCTGAAGAAAAATGGCTAGAAACAATTCAGATTCGGTAGGACAGTATGAATAAACTGCTGGAATCTAAAGAAAAAATACAAAAAATTAAACATCATACAGACAGCGGCAAAATATCTTCGTGAAACGTAAATAAAAACACAAGAAAATGTTAAGTTTCGGTGGGACACTTTTATTTTACGTGCGCAAGCTAAAGAAGAATAAAACAACAGCCTTGTAGGTGGTATTTATTTTTCTATTTCTACATGAGGAAAATATTTTTCATAAGAATATTCAAACGTGATCGCTTGTGTTACACACCCTGTAGTAACGGCGCTGGCAATACAATATAATGCCATTAAGGCAACTACAACAACAGCAATATTTGCATTGCTGAATTGGATTCCTAAGCCGTTATAGCCATTTTTTTTTTTGGCCAAAGTTATTAAACAATAACATGGCCAATGTGATGATATTTTAGCAAATAACAACAAGAATAAAAAAAATTATTTTTTTTGCAGGTTCGTTAGCTTTTAATTCAATTTAAATATGAATAACAGATAATGATCATAATCATCATCACAATTCTAATGATCATTAGCAAAAGAGAAGAATTAGTAGCTGCTGTGTCATGCTTATTTTTGGTCAACAACGCTTTTAATAGAAGGCAAAACAATTTATCATACGAGCATTATGCAGGCCATTATAGCAGACACTGGACCAAAGGAGAAAGTGAAGCACAAGGGAGCACGAGTTTCTGCCGACAGCACACACAAAAAAATACGAAAAAAACCACAGGCTGTTTGGTGTTCTTGCATGTACAATACATGACTATGTGGTTGCAACATTAATTTATGCAAATACACACACTCTCCCAAAAAAAAATTGCAACAATAGCAACAGTAACAACAATATTCAGGCTCCAACAGTAGTGGCATTAACAAACAATGTGTGGGCAAGGTTCTATATGAGAGGTAGTTGGGCCGAACGTTTTCGTTTTTTATTATTGTCGACTTTGTTAATACACAGCTGCGTGACTTATGTCTGCTTTACTCTGAGTTATACTACTACTGGTGGCTGTAGTACACACACATTCACGCATAGAAAACACACCGAACACCGAACAAGTTCTTTTCCAAGCGAACGTACGCATAATGGCAATATAAACGGACACACGAACAAAAACAAAAAAAACAACAACAAAAGTCTCCACAATAAGAAAAATTATGAACAAAACACGAGTATAACAGCAAAAAAACCAGGGAACAGTTAACGACACACTGTTTTGTATGAGTGAGTGACAAAACCAGCAAAAAAAAAAGAAACACAAAAAATAAATGCAAACGAATGAAGGCCTGATAGCCAGCCAGACGAGAACCGAACCAACCATACAACGGACATCGTGTCTGGACGTGCTGTGAATGCATGCATGCGTGTGTCGCAATAAAAGTATTTGAATTTGTGCGTGTGTGTGTGTGTGTGCAAGAAAACATATTTATTCTACAATATTTGAGTCAGGATCTGTTCCGATTTTATGGGTCTTGTGGTATATTTACAATAAAAACAACAACAACAGCAGCAACAAAAATACGAACAATAAAAAAAGAAAACATCGTCAACAATATGGTTTTAATGAGTTGTCCCGTAAAAACATTGCATGACGACTTATTTTGTGTTTTTGCTGGTGTTGTTGTTTGGTTGTTGTTGCATTCGTTGTATAGGTCAGAGTAAAATTAAACGGAAAAACAAAACCAATAGAAAACAACAGTGCGAATGCATAGTAAACGTATACATTACTTTGGAAGAAAACTTATTTGCACACGTTGGTAAGAGTGTCAATCCTTTTTAGAAAAATATTCGGTAGGCCAGTTGTGCAGTAGTAAGTAGGAAACCTAAAGAGGTGGGTGTACTGAAGTGCATTACAAATCGGGAGGCCATGATTAGGTTCGTACAACTGAAGAAAATCTTCTGACAATATTCGGATTCGGTTGGACAAACGGCCGTAACAACGGCTCAATATGTGTGTGCTCAAGTGAACTACAACTTCAACCTGGACAAACAGCTTCTGTGATATGTGTAAAGTTGGCAACGAAAGTTATATTCTCAAACTCTCCGAAATGTTCAGATTTGGTACAGCAATTTCGATACCCTTATGGCATCATATTCGGTGGGACCAAAAAAATAAATCTAAAGAACAATTTGAGTTTTAAATTTAGAAGGATACTCTCAATTCTTCTGTGGAGTCTACAAAAAAAAAAAAAAAAAAAAAAAACGATTAAGATTCGGTGATACAGTTACAGTCTTCGCATAAGCATTCTTTATTCTTTCTTCACTTAAAAAATTAAGATTCAGTAGGAAAAAGCTTATGAAACCAAGAGGAAGCCATAGAAAATTCATAAGATTCGGTAGGACATTATAAGAAAACATTCAGGTTCAGAGTAGTGTTCCATTGAAAGATAAAGAAAAATACATTACAGCTTTCAGATTCGGTAGGTCAGTCTCAGAACATCAACGTGCTTATGGCAACGGCTGTCACGCAAATTCTCAGTGGAAACCAAAATATTTAGATTTGGTAGAGCAATCTCGATACCCTTATGGCACCATATTCGGTGGGACCAAAAAAATAAATCAAAAGAAGAACAATTTGAGTTTAAATTTCGAAGGATACTCTCAATTCTTCTATGGAATCTACAAAAAAAAAAAATACAAAAAAACGATTAAGATTCGGTGGTACAGTTTCAATCCACGCATAAGGAACCTAAATAAACTACACTTAAAAAATTCAGTTTCTTTAAAAGAAAACTTTTGAAACCAAAAGAAAACCATTGAAAATGGATAAAATTCGGTAGGACATTACAAGAAAACATGCCGAAAGTAAATACAGTAAAGCTTTCAGATTCGGTAGGTCAGTCTCAGAACTTCAACGTGCGCATGGCAACGGCCGTCACGCGAATTCTCAGTGGAGTGTGGAGAAGCCATAGAAAATTCATAAGATTCGGTAGGACATTACAAGAAAACACAACAAGTTCAGTGCAGTGTTCCATTGAAATGTAAAGAAATAAACAGTAAAGCTTACAGATTCGGTAGGTCAGTCTCAGAACTTCAACGTGAGCATGGCAACGGCCGTCATGCGAATTCTCAGTGGAGTGTCCAGAACCAGAAGGAGTGCGTATCAGTGAGGCAGTCACCTAGCATGAACTGCACTTAAAAAATTCCCCTCCAAAGTTGAGAGGTTTTCTCCAGTCTTAGTTCATAACAGGGACGCCAACCTAGCCGTTGCAAGAGACAAACTAACGTGCAGTAAATGCTCAACATTAGCTCTGGAACTTGAATCATATTGTTACGTTTTTATCTTTTTAAAAACGTTTAAACGTTGAGTTCGTTAATTGCAAACAAGGTAAAAACAAACATGTGTGTTTAATTTCAGTCAAACTCTCTTTATTCTTTACACTACTTTTGTGTGCCACTGTATACAACTTAACGATACAACAATAATAATCTGTTTTATTCACTTTACCTAGTTTACACACGACTTCTTTTATTCACACGCAACTTCACACAAGGCTGACTGAATTCTTACTGACTGCTGCCTGCTTTGTATTGCCCTTTTATAGTCCAACATAACCAGTCTAACGAACATTCTTAAAGTGGAATGCTCGTGATCTCGCCTTCTCGAGAGCTCTATTGCTAATACATTATTGTTTGTGTACTTTGCTTATGTTAACTATCCCTTTTTGGTACCAGCACGTTGTTGTTGGTACCAGGCGCAACCAGGTTCGTCGTACACGTTCATTGTATTGTTAGTGGTAGTGTGTATTTGTATCGTGTGGCTTTTGTTTATCGTTTTTGTTGTTAAACGATATTAGGTCGTTTCGATTTGCGTAACAATATTGATGATACCCTTCTTTTAATGTGTCCGATCACAAGATCAGGTTGTTGGTTCCGAAACTGTGTGGCTAATCACGCAGTGAAAGTAGAAGACAGAGAGAAAAGAGAGAGTCGTCCCCTACAATGTTAGCATTGGTCTACATACATACATACATAATTGGTCATTACAACCCTTCAGTCAAGATTACGACCTAGTTTCTCACACCACTCAAGTTGTGTGTGTTCATTTTATAGATGAGTGGCGGGACCTACAGTTTAAAGTCGACTCCGAACGACAGATTTTTGGGGAAACTTTTCATGGCAATTTTATTTACTCTCAGAGTTTTTGCCAGAAATCTGCTGAGAGGAAGTCGCCGAGGAAATATTTTTTTTTATGTTGTTTTGATGTCTGGCCTGGGGCTCGAACCCTGGCATTTCGTCTAATAAGCCAACACACTACCTACTAGACCACGGCGACTACAAGTGACCAAATATGTCAGCAAGGATCTTTTGAAACTTCTCTGCCATATTGTTCGGCCTAGTGCCTAGTGAAAAAAGGCTTACAAATGAACCCAAAGAACCAAGTGTGAACAAAATTTGTTGAGGAATTACAATGTCTTCGAAATATTCCTGCACAGTCACGTCCGTGTGTTTCTTGAACTGAAAAGTCACCACTCACTGTAAATCGTTTTTCTTCCTGTTACTCACCCGGCGGGCCTTTTTTGTGGAGGGAGGTCAGAGTAAAACCTTAAAGTTCATTGCATTTGCATGAGTTTTTTAGTTTTAAAATGCAATTGAGTGCGTTTGCTGCTGTTGAAATGCATGAATGCAGAGTTTAAATGTGCTGTCTCATCCCCTGCCCCTCGCACCTTGCCCTCGCACCTTGAATTATAAGTTGGTGTGGTGTTGCCCCCGTTCAAAATAATTTGTGGCCACGTCGTAAAAGTAATTTTTAGTTACGTCGAGTTTTACAAACTTAGCGTGACACCTTTTCATTGCAAGTGATTGGAGGCAAGTGAGTGAGTGAGTGAGTGTATGAGTGCAACGGAAGTGACACATTTGTTAAGTGGCCACTGCTCCTCTCCTCACCCTGTGTTACACTAAAAAAGTGTCAGAGAAATTATTGGCTGGCTGGCTGGTGTGGTTTAACATGTTAAAACTTATGTTAGGTTATGAACGGCCGCCTTAGTAAAGTTGGTGTAGCCAAGTGTGCGGCGAAAATCTAAAGAATGCCATGAAAATTTTTGAATTTTAATTAGTCAGCCCCGCCAGAGTGGCAGTGACAGAATGACGGTCAGCCAATCAATTGTTTATCAAGGGTTACTGGAGTTCGTTTAGTGTTGTATGTCAGTAAGTAAGTGGGGAAGTAAAATGGTGTCGTAAATTCCTTGCCATTCTGGATTTCATTTACAAAACGGGAATGACCTTCAAACATTGGTAACTGGAAGTGGAAGGGAAATGGTGTCACTAAGGCACATGGTGGAGAAGCAATATTACACAGGCAAAGCAATTAACAAGAGAAGTAGGGCGAATGCATACGATACCCTACATCAACAGTGCGTTTAATTATGCTGGAAATGAAACAAATGTGAGTCGAATAGAGTTTGGCCAAGTAATTGCAGTTGCCTCATCCAGAAGTCACATCTCGTAAGTACGTAAGATTACCGTTTAGGACCAGATTTTATGTGGCGCAGTTCATTTCAGCCGCTTATTACTAGAATGAGGGCCGAGTAATTGTCTATTTACACTACCTTGACAAAACAGATGTTTTTGAAACCCATTATATGCCATATAAGCATAGCTGCCAGATAAATGAGGCACCAAATCGTCAAATATTAGAGAAAAAATCGTCAAAATCGTCAAAGGCGTTTATTAAAATCGTCAGAAAAAAATAAATTAAAAGTTTTTAAAAACCGAAATTATTTCTATTGTAGTAAAACATATAAAGTCAATATATGTACATCAGAGATCAGCAATGAAACGTTTTTTCGCTGCTCATAAACACTCATTAAAGTTTGAATATCAATGAGTCAACAATATTGAAATTTAACTATGTACTCTGATTCACATTCGTACTCACTACAACGTTGATTTATAAGTACAGGTTGCAATGGAGTATGCGTACAACGTTGACATCAAACTCACAACATTCGAAATATGTTTGATTCATACGCCTACTCATTCAGATTCATAAGCTTTAGAAAAATACTCAAATACTTATAAATGATTCGAGTGATTCGAATCATTCATCAAAATTTACACTCTTAGTTGTTGTTGCATTTACAAAGAGAGAAGAAAGACACATAAACAAAAAAGACAAAGACAGTAAGGAGAGCAAACACACAATCTTCATGTGAGTATTGTAGTGTTCGTACGCGAATCATACTTATTTTGTGATTCGTGTATACGATGAGTCGTGGAGTGTCGAAGTCAATAACATCATGCGTATTGTTAAGTACGAGTACCATGAGTATTTCAAACTTTGAATATGAGTAGTATAAGTATGACATTAAAATAAGTATGAATGCGTATAAGTATCAGAAATTATGAGTATGATTCGAATCTACTCATCGTTTTGAATACTCATTGCTGACTTTTGATGTGCATATCTAAGTTAAAAAAAAAAACATTTAAAAAAAAATTATTTAGAAATTAAAAGCTAGCGTCCCTCATCTTCATTTATTAATTATCAGGAAAAATTTGTTTAAGGATTAAACAATCTGTCCCAGTGTTGTTTATTGACACATAAGCGCAGCAATAATATTGCATCATCTTAATCTATGGGTGGTGTAACTATTAAGGAGTCAGAAGCTCTTGACATTCTGAGCATGAAAATTCATTTCCTTCTTAAGATCTTATGATCTTACTATTTACACCTTATGTATAGGTTGGTGCGTCAACGTATATTTTGAGGTTTCTCTATCGTGTACAGGAGATGCCGTAGTGTAGCACCTTAATGACGGTAGTGTATCCAACTTCATTGCATCATTGGAGCATCGTTACAATGTGCTTTGTGTTTCACTGTTGCATCGCTTCGACAAAAGGATTTTGCTCGAACGAATTAAGGGGACTTTTCTCGAAAAACATGTATTCCTACGTAACGCTCATCTTTGTCGGCCACCACTTCCGTATATGGTCGATTGGCAGTGGATCGCACATTGCCTTACAGAAAAAAATACGTTTTTTACTCGGACTATTTGTATGTGGAACTCAATTCCTGCAGAGGCCTTTCCTGTTACTTATGGGGATCAATATATACAAGCCTAGTGTCCATAAACACTGTTCTCTCTTTCCTTCTTCACATAACACATTTTCATAGTTCTAAACACAATGCCATCGATCCCCTGAGTGTTGGTCGTACGAAACAAAATAACGGCGCTTGCCTTTGTTCTTCCGATTGTAATATTAGAAGCTATACTGGAATTTTTAAAATTATCTGCAACAACAAGTGATAAATTATTCTCAACTACGAGGTTATTTAGGGGTTGTAATGTTTTGGCTTTTAAGGGATTAAAATTATCACATTTTTTATTTCCAAAAATCGTCAAAATAAGGACAAAAATCGTCAAATCGTCAATATGGTATTTCTAGAGCTCAATATCGTCAAAATGACGATAAATCGTCAAATCTGGCAGCTATGCATATAAGGTCCACGTAGTCGAGTATTTAGTGTGTTGACTTATTTGACAAGAGCCTGTGGTTCAAACCCCAACTCAGACATCTCGTACAAATCGTCTACTCTTTCTCTCTACAGTCTTCTGGCAAAAACTCTGGGATTAAAAACAAAATTGCACTGAAAAGTTTCTCAAAACTAGCGCTCGGTGCCGACGTGAGACTGGTAAGTGCCGCCACTCATGGAAAGAGGTTAACGCACTTGCGACTTTGGGTGCTGTGCGAAATTAGGTTTGAATCCTTACTAAATAACTGTAAAGTTTGCATTGCATAGCCTTCCCCATTTGTCTTTTTCTTAATTTCAATATCAAGACTTCCAATTTTGTCAAGGGGGGACGACCCCTCTCCCAAATACTGCTTGCTAGTCATTCATGGCATTTATTACATGATTATCAGGTTAGGTTAGGTTATGTTGACACCTTGCTAATGACTTCTACTTCGAAACTGCAGAGATGAGGAGGAAGAGGAGACTTTCCCTCATCTGCTGGGTACATGCCCGGCTCTTTGCCAAAGGCTGTCGCGAATATCTCGACGAGATAGCGGATACGATATGACATCCTAGCGGAGCGTCACCATACTTTCTGATAGCCAGGCGGCTATCAAGGCTCTGAGTTCTAATGTGATGAACTCCAGGACGGTGTACGGCTGTCGCAGATATCTCGACGAGATAGCGGATACGATATGACATCCATATCGTATGGGTACCGGGGGTACAGTGGTATTCCGGGTAACTGTAGAGCTGATGAACTTGCCAGACGTTCGAACTCACCGCTGAGTTCTCGAATCTGGGCATACCTATGAGAGGACCTGCAAGCTCATAATTTGTAATGCGATCGTCGATTCCGTCAACGACAGGAGGGGGCGGCCTGGGACAAGGGTAGAACGGCTTTTAAAATATGGCCAAGGCTGGATGAGGGGCGCACAATGAGTCTACTTAGTAAACTCCAAAGAGGCGCGCTCAGTGTAGTTGTCGAAGTCATTACGGGGCATTGCATTATGGGTACGCATGCAAGGCTTATTGGTCTTGGACATCTTGCTAACGACTTCTGCAGAAGCTGTAGATATGAGGAAGAAGAGGAGACTGTCCCTCATCTGCTGGGTACATGCCCGGCTCTTTGCCAAAGGCTGTCGCGGATATCTCGACGAGATAGCGGAACGATATGACATCCATATCGTATGGGTACCGGGGGCACAGTGGTATTCCGGGTAACTGTAGAGCTGATGAACTTGCCAGGCGGGGCACGACCTTCGAACTCACCGCTGAGTTCTCGAATCTGGGCATACCTATGAGGACCTGCAAGCTCACAATTGATAATGCGATCGTCGATTCCGTCAACGACAGGTGGGCGGCCTGGGACACGGGTAAAATCTGGCCAAGGCTGGTTGAGGGGCGCACAATGAGTCTACTTAGTAAACTCCAAAGAGGCGCGCTCAAAGTAGTTGTCGGTGTCATTACGGGGCATTGCATTATGGGTACGCATGCCAGGCTTATTGGTCTTGGACACCTTGCTAACGACTTCTGCTGAAGCTGCAGAGATGAGGAGGAAGAGGAGACTGTCCCTCATCTGCTGGGTACATGCCCGGCTCTTTGCCAAAGGAGAAGGAAGTACTTGGGTACTTACTACACATGGATGATCTGGCGGAACTGTCAGGGATTGACATTGGCAGCCTGAATCGCTTTATCAGGAGCTCCGAGTGGTTTCAAGACTAGGGGATAACGGATGATTGTGGTAGCACAATGGGCCCAATGTGGCCTAAGTGAGTCCATCCAAAAATTTTTTTCTTGGATGGCCAGCCACCTCTACCTACCTACCTAGGTTATGTTGGCTAGTAGGACGGAACAGAAACAGTGTGTTCAAAAACTTGTAGAAGCATTTGTCGAGTGTCAGTGGTTGTATGAGGCTGTGGCAACTACAAAATTTTTCCTTTTTGGCTTTTGAAGGCACTTAAATGTTAAAAAAAAATTTTTTTGTATTTTTCTTAACAATTTAACAGCCTGGCTCTGGTTCAAGCAAATTATTCAAGAATTTTTTTTTTTTTTTTTTTTTTTTTTTTTTTTTGTTGCTTTAACTTGTTTAACATGCAGCATTTGCTGCTGCTACTGCTGTCTTATTGGCAAGCCAACATAATTTTTTGTTTTTGTTTTCGTAATGCAGCTGCAAATTTTTATTGAAAATTCTAAAAAAAAAAATTTCTAGTTTTTAGTGGCATGTGGCAAGAAATTCAAAAATAAAACTATTGTTGCAAAGGCATTATTTACGTTGCAGTTGTTTAGCATACGATTCGATTTTTAAAATTTAAATTCACTTCTATTGTGGGCCACAGACAATAACCAAAAATAGAAGAAAAAAAACAGAAAAAAAATTTAAAGCCTGTTGCAAGCTTTATAACCTAAAAAACAACAGCAGCAACAACACATTAAAAAAAACACAAAATCTTGATGACTTTTTACACGGCTTGAGTGTTGCAAGCAAAAAAAAAATAAAGAAGAGACCTTGACATGAATTTTAATGTTTTTTCTGACTCTCCCTGTCTCTCTCTCTTTCTCTCACACAACATACAAAAATGGAGTCGTGTTTCTAACGGCAGCAGCAGCAGCATCAGCAGAAAAAAATTATTGGCCATTGTGATGACAATTTTATCATCGGAAATCTGGCAACAAAAATCTTTGCAAAAAAAAAAAACATTTTAAAACGCAGAAATGTTTTATAAAGTATGTGTGGGAAAATGTTCTTTTGAAAAACATTTAATTTTCTTTAATTTTATTTACAAAAATCCTAAAAAAAATTCTTAAATTTCAATTGAAATAATAATGAAAACGGCACGGTACTCACACACTCTCCTCCTTTCTCTCCTTTCACTCTTGTCTCTACTGCTTAAATATAACACATGCTTATATAGGCTCCCCATTCGCACTTCTATTAAAATACAACACATCTGTACACACACACACACACCTTTCCTTAAATTAAAAACCCTTTGTAATAAACACACACACATACACACACACCTTCACTTAAATTGAAAACCCTTTGTAATAAACACACACACACATACACGGAGAGAAAAAAATAAAAATCACAATAAAAAATGCATACTCCATTACAACAACAACAACAAGAGCTAATAATAATAATAAGGATGAGCAACAACATACAGAGCGAGGGTGAGAGTTAGAGGAGAGAAATTAAGGAAAAAAAAAAAACATCAACACATCGACAGAAGAAAAAACGAAAAAAAAATGTTGTTCGCAGTTAAACAAGACACGAACACAGTAAGTCGCACTCTTACTCTCATCAAACAAACTCCTGTACCCACAAACATTTTTTTAAAAGGGTTGCCGTAAAACATTTTAGATCATAATGCTGTAAACAGATTTGTTGGTGCCCCCATAATGCCTATGGAAAATAGAATACATGCGTGCATATGGAAATGATTGTGTTAAAAGCACCGCGTATACCAGCGTCGATAATGCTGCAAAAAATCTGATTGTCTGACACCAGTTTCGTTTTGATTAGTTTCAACATTATGCAGGCCTCAGCAGAAAACTCGATTGGATTTATAATCAAAAGTCCTCACATTACAATCAAAACATGGCACTAAAACATGGATCCTTAAGCCAATGCCAACAGTTATACATGTAAAGATCGCTTAAGAGCTCTCAGTTTACCATAATAACTATGAGTTTAATCGATAAGCAAACAATCTCTCGTAAGATAGTTTTATATTTGCCTTAAGCTATATCTCGAGAGCTCTTAATCCGTGCAAACCAATGAAATAACTGTCAAAATCTTATAGGGAGGCTTTTAAATTCAATATTTGTTTCGTTCCAGGTTACGTTTCTAGTTTCTTCTTGGAGAGTAAATAAAAATTGCCATGAAAAGTTTGTCAAAAATCTGTCGTTCGGAGTCGACTTTAAACTGTAGGTCCCGCCACTCATGTATAAAATTAACACACACAACATAACTGGTGTGATAAGCTAGGCCGTAATCCTGACTGAAGGGTTGTAATGGCCAATTATGTATGTATGTCTGAAATGTTTTACTTTCTGGCATATTTTACTGACATTTGGAACACATGTTATTCTAGTTTTTTGATGTCCTTGCTTTCAAAAGTTTTCACCGCCGTTCCTTGTACATGATTTTTCAGTTCCTATACGATTGTAATTCCAGTTTTCGTCTTTTAAAATTTTTTTATTTGCGATTACCCAATTCCTGTCGTGTGGTATTCCATTTGTTGCTTCCTAAGATTCAACTTCTTTGTCCCTGTCGCAAATTATTTCAGTTCTTGCTTCCTAGTACATGATTTTCAAGTTATTTTTTCGAGTTTTTACTTACTTCTAGCACTTTTTTGGGATGTATTACCTTTGCCTTCATGTTTTTGCCTTCAGAACACATGTAATTCTAGTTGTTGGGGTTCCTAACTTTTAAAAGTTTTTACCATCGTTCCTTGTACATGATTTTTCAGTTTTTATACGATTGTAATTCCAGTTTTCGTCTTTTAAAATTTTTTCTTCTGATTTTCCAATTCCTGCCGTGTGGTATTCCATTTGTTGCTTCCTAGTAAGCGATTTCCTAGTCCCTGTCGCATATTATTTCAGTTCTTGCTTCCAAGTACATGATTTTCTAGTTATTTTTGCGATTTTCTGCTTCTCTTTGATGTTTCTGTCTTTCAAAGACTTTTAACTTGCTGTTCCCAGCGATATTATTTTACACTTTCTGTCACGGGTTCTATCAATGTTTGCTTTTTTTCTAGTTCCTTTCACAAGCTATTTCTGTCCGTTCTTTAAGGTTTTCATATTCCAGAGGCCTTTTAATTTGCTTCCCTCTGTGTGTGGGTACCAATTGTTCATTTTGTTTGAAAAGGACATTCCTCTTGCAAAGTTCCCTATACACGCCAATAAATTGTAATGTTGGTAACCCTTATTTACTTCCATGCTCTTTAAATTTCTTAGACGACTTTAAAAAAAACACTCACTTCCTTACACACTCCCGTACGCACACACAGTCACCATTCAAACACTTGGTGTGTTATTTCGTTATTAGAAGAGAAAGAAGGAGAGAGCGGGAGAGAAGCCATACAATTTTACAAAAGAAGAAGAAAAAAAAAACACACAACCTGTCTGTTTTTATTATTACTTCTGGTCCTTTTGCCTTTGTACTACGCTCCACTCACTCTTTCCCTCTCTCTCTCTCATATGTATCTCATGCTCTTTGTTTACAAAATGGATTTGTTTCTAAAGCTTACATTTCTTCTTTATGGCGTTGTTATCTTCTTCCTTTTTGGTTGTTTTTTTTTTTGGTATTTGCTCTCCTATTTTGTTTGTTTTTTTCTATTTGTTTTGTTTTGCTTTATACAAGTGTTGGTATTTTTTTCCTTTTATTCGTGTGTATGTGCGCGGGCGAGTGGATTTTTTCCTATTGATGCGATTGCTGTAGTTGTTGTTGTTGTTGTTGTTTTATACAACACAGTGGCATTAAAAAGAAAAATGATTTTAAAGAGCCACAGTGAGAGAGAGAGAGAGAGTGAAATCCCATGAATAAAAATCCTTTAACAGGCAAGTAAAACGATTTAAAGCTGAGCTACACATGCACTCTCTTAAAAGCAACACATTGACACACTTTCATAGGCTAACGACTGTTCACAATGATCGTGTATTGCTTTAACAGCGTAGAGAAGATTCTATGATTCAAACGATTTCAGACGAACGTTTTTTCGTATGTAATTTCACCATTTGCTTTTGAAATCTTTTGTCTTTCTAAAAACAGGGTATTAACTGTTAATTGTTGTTAAAAATTTCAGTAAATTTAATAATGTGTTGAAGACCTGTAGGGCATAAGGAAAAACGAATTTTTCAATTCATTTTTTAAAGCTTTAAGGCCATAAAAACCTAGGGCGTACGTGGAGAGAAAAACCGTGTTTGCATTTCATTTTTATGGAGGTTTTCTTGCCGTGGCCTTTCCTCCAAATTCTTATCCCTCTCTCGCTCTCTCTCTCTCTCTCTCGCCCTTGCCTTTAGCGGTGTTTGTTCGTCTGGCAAAAAAACACACGGCACATCCTTTAGTTTTTAAAAAGGATAATGAATGGCATGGCAGAAGAGAAGTACATACAACGATGCTATGTTGGTTGGTTGGTTAGTTAGTTTGGCTAAAGTCAGCGTTTTTTTCTTTCTTTCTCAGTTGCTACACGGTTTTTCTATATCCTGTCCTTCTTTATCAGTTGTTGCTGTCGCTATTGTTGTTTTAGTTGTAAGCGCTCTACACGAGAGAGAGAGAGAGGGAAAGAGAGAGAGAGAGTAAATTTTCTCAAAAGATAAGCAATCCAATTCCATTTACAGTTTAAGTCTTAGGCGGCTGACTCTACGGCAATACGAACTAAAATGGGAGATTTTTTTGGGGTCTTTTTTGTTTTTGCTTCCCGTTACTTTTTCTAGAGGTAAGGCAGTTAAAGAGAGGGCGGGGGAGAACACAAAGAGAGAGGGAAAGATTTTGTAAGGAAAACAGAAACAATTTCTTACGTTTAAAGCCTTAGAAAAGGAAATCTTTTTTATTTTAAGAAGGAAGAAGGTATGCTGAGAGGGAGAGAGAGAGAGACAGAAAGCGAGCAAAAGGTGATGTTTTTCTGTTTTTTTCTTTTCTAGCCTTCGAAAAGAAATCTTTTTTAAAGGAAGAAAAATAATAAAAAAAAATGCTGAAAAAGAGAAAGAGCGAGCAGGAGGCGATGTTTTTTGTTTTTTTTCGTTTTTGGTGTCCAAGTTAAAATAGATTCTTGAGTTGTGATAACAGGCCCCCGATTGTTTCTTTTTTTGTTATCTTCTCCACCTTTTTGTTCAATTTTTTAGTTTTTTTTTCGAAAAGTCCCAAGAAGAAGCGAGAGATGGGAAACGGGAAAGAAAAAACCTGCAAATGTTTGTGATAAAAATTCATTCCAATTATGAAAAGGAATTTAATTACAACAACAATAACAAGCAAATGCAATTTTTTTAGATGAAAAAGGGATTGGAAAAATTAAGCCAGCTTAAGACCATGAATCCGCTAAGGTCTAGTGGGTATTAAGTTGGCTTAGGTAGACTTGAACGAAAACAGAATACCACTACGGAAGGTGACTTCTTCTTCTCAGCAGAGTTTTGGTAAATATTCACGAGAGAACTTTGCCATGTAAAGTTTCTCAGAAATATGTTGCTCGCAGTCAGTTTTAAACTGCTGCTGCCCCGCCATTCATGTACAAAAATTATCATACAAAACAAGGGGGGGGGGTGGCAGAAGCTAGGTGTTGTCCTTACTGAAGGGTTATAATGACTAATTAAGTAAGTAAGTTAGTAAGTAGGATCATGGAAAAACTATTACCGGAATTTTAAAGCGCTTACAGCTCTGCAATTGACAATTATGAACTGGACAGCATGTTATTTCAACAAAATGATCCCACAAAAAAATCTATCATTCGGAGTCGACTTTAAACTTGTAAGTCCCACCACTCATGCATAAAATTAACACACACAATATAAGTGGTGTGAGAAACTAGGTCGTAATCCTGACTGAAGGGTTGTAATGACCAATTATGTTATGATTCCACAAGCTGTGTGAATACCAGTTAAAAAAATAACATGATGCCCAAAATGGGTCCATAGCGTATGCTTGCCAATGCAAATGAAGATAAATACGATTTATTAAGGACTCCCTAGTGCCTTGCGCAACAACACCTACGTCGGCACTGGAGATAATTTTGGGCCTCTTTCCGCTTGACCTTTTCTGTAGGGGAGTGGCTGCTAAAAAAAGTAAACGTCTCTGGGAAGTTGGAGCTGTCGGGAGCAGTGACTACATGACATCGCGGTACGACTTCACGAGGAGATTCAGGACATCGGTTCCGGACAACGGGGCCTGGAAGGGTGGTGTGACCCACCTGTTTAGATATTCCGTACAAATCTACACCGATGGCTCTAAGCTGAACGGAGCGGTTGGCAGTGGAATTTTTTCGGAATCGGTTGGCATAGCTCAGTCTATAAGACTGCCAGAGACCACTGCAGTGTCTTTCAGACGGAGGTGGTGGCCATACATGCTGCGGCGAGTATTATTGGGGACGGAAGGGTCTCCAAGCGGAGCGTCACCATACTTTCTGATAGCCAGGCGGCTATCAAGGCTCTGAGTTCTAATGTGATGAACTCCAAGACGGTGTACGGCTGTCACAGATATCTCAACGAGATAGCGGAACGATATGATATCCATATCATATGGGTACGGGGGCACAGTGGTATTCCGGGTAACTGCAGAGCTAATGAACTTGCCAGGCGGGGCACGACCATCGAACTCTCCGATGAGTTCTCGAAACTGGGCATACCTATGAGGACCTGCAAGCTCATAATTGATAATGCGATCGTCGATTCCGTCAACGATAGGTGGGCGGCCTAGGACACGGGTAGAACGGCTCGTAAAATCTGGTCAAGGCTGAATGAGGGGCGCACAATGAGTCTACTTAGTAAACTCCAAAGAGGCGCGCTCAAAGTAGTTGTCGGTGTCATTACGGGACATTGCATTATGGGTACGCATGCGAGGCGCATTGGTCTTGGACACCTTGCTAACGACTTCTGCAGAAACTGCAGAGATGAGGAGGAAGAGGAGACTGTCTCTCATCTTCTGGGTACATGCCCGCCTCTTTTCCCAAAGGAGAAGGAAGTACTTGGGTACTTACTACATGGATGATCTGGAGGTACTGTCAGGGATTGACATTGGCAGCCTGAATCGCTTCATCAGGAGCTCCGAATGGTTTCGAGACTAGGGGATAACGGATGACTGTGGTAGCACAATGGGCCCAATGTGGCCTAAGTGTGTCCATCCAAAAAAAATTTTCTTGGATGGGCAGCCACCTCTACCTACCTACCTACCTAAGGACTCCCTTGGGCAACTTTGGTGTTAGTTTCTATCCTAATATGGCCAAAAAGTGTACAATCTGACTACACTGTCTCCTATTATCCAAACATTCAGTTCCTTTATAATCGAAATAGCTTCTAAACGATAAATTTTAGTACCCTGAGTGAATAGACGAGATATTCCAGCATTATTCATGGCTTCTATACCATGTAAATGCTCCATAACAACAGGTAATATGCTTTAGACACCCCAGATTCCTTAGCCTCCTAGACAAAATTCAAATCTCTAGCTTTAGAGATGGCAAATTGACCTCTCTAGAGATCACAACATGCAGATCAAATTAATTTTTTTTTAATTTTATTTTCTGTGTAGTCCAGTGTAATTAACCAAGAATTTGAGTGTTTTTTTCTTGTCCGTCTGTCTGTTTTTTGTTTTTTGTGTTCGTTAAATAATTTAGTTTGGTTTTGAAATTGTTTTTAATGGGTTGGTTGGTGGGTTGGTAATAAAACCTTGACTTAATGATAATGCAGTTGCTTTGAACAGCCATTCTACAAATAGTTTTTCAGTTAAATTGTTAAAGTTTCTGTTTTTTTTTACTGCTGCAGCTCTACTAACGACGTCTCTAAATGTCTGACTATCTGACTGATTGTCTATTGGTCCGTCTATCTGTTCTGTGCTTTAATATTTCTTTTAATAACAAAATTTAACAATAAATTAGCAAAAAACAGCACAGAACAGCAACAAAAATAAGGTAAAAACAACAATAACAACAACAGCAAATAATATTTGCAACCCATAACGAACACACAAAAAATGAAACGAAAAAAAACGAAACGAAAAAAAGTGATTGCCCGTGTATAGAGAGGAGACTCTTAATGGCAACAAAACAAAACGAAACGAAAACAAAACCAAAAAAAAAACAAAACACACAGAAACCTTGAAGTCTTTCGATCACAGTTAAAAACATAAAAAAACAGCAACAGCAACAGCAACAATAACATCGACGAATACAAGCAAAAAAAACTGTTAAAATAATGCATTGTTAGCAACAGCAATAATAATAATAACAACAACAACAAAACATTGTCTAATAGATAGGAGATTAAAATCTTTTCAAAAGAATTTTTTTTCCAACGAAAACCCACAAAAACTTCGCCGCCTCTCTACTTAAAGTTGCAATAATTCATACCAAAACAACAACAAAAAGTGGACGGGTCAAGACCGAGTTTATTAGAACCCGCGACCAGCTCACACAATATTTTACAGATTGACATATAAAGCCAGAAGCATTTGTCCTACACTGTATGCACCATTCATGTATACAATTAACGCACATGCAACATAAGTGGTGTGAGAAACTAGGTTGTAATCCTGACTGAAGGGTTGTAATGACCAATTATGTATGTATGTATGTATCAATTAACGGAGTTACGCTGTGGTAATTTACAGCTAAACTTATTATAGTATGGTTAAATTATCGATAACAAATTAAAGAAAAAATGTTTTCGATAACAAATTTTATAAAAAAATATTTATCAATAAAAATATCGCGATAATTTATATAAATTACTATAAAAAATATTTATCGATAACACGTAGAAAAAAATATAAAAAATATTTATCGATAAAAATATATATTATCTATAATTTATATAAATTATTAATAAAAATATCGTTATCGAGTTATAGAAAAGACAAATTGTTATAAAAATGTGTATATATCGATAAAAAGAGTGTGTATATCAACAATAACTATGTACATTAAAATGATATTAAAAACCATTTATCGATAACAAATTTCCGATAATAATATTATTACAAAAAATATATATCGCTAAAAATAATATATGTATCAACAAGAACGATATCAAATTATATTAAAAATCATATAACAAATTTGCATAATATTTTTTATCGCTAATAAATTCTTGCGTAAAATATTTATCGATAACAAATTAAAGAAAAATTTTTTTTCGTTAACAAACTATTATTAAAAAATTATCGATAAAAATATTATATGTAATATATTATCGGCTTAGCTACTCACAACACTCATGTGTGTGTTAATTTTTTGGCGTGAGAAGCTGGGCTGTAATCCTAACTGAAGGGTTGTAATGGCCAATTATGTATGTATGTAATATATTATCGATAATTTATATAAATTAATGTAAAAATATTTCTCGATAACAAGTTATAGAAAAAAATTTCGATAACAATATTAATATAAAAAATATTTATCGGTAAACATAAGATATGTATTAATAATAAATGGTATCAAATTATATTAAAAATCATTTATCGATAACAAATTTGTATAATTTTTTTCGCTAATAAATTCTTGCGGAAAATATTTATCGATAACAAATTCTTGTAAGAATTTTTAGCGATAACAAGTTATTATAAAAAGTATTTATCGATAAAAATATTACATATAATATATGTATTATCGGTAATTTACATAAATTACTATAAAAAATATTTATCGATAACAAGTTATAGAAAAAATTTCCGATAACAATACAAAAAAACATATATTGATAAAAAATTATATTAAAAATCATTTATCGATAACAAATTGGTATCATATCATAAAAAATTTCGTTAACTATATTATTATAAAAAATATTTCTCGATAAACATAGGATATGTATGTATGTATTAACAATAATGGTATCAAATTATATTAAAAATCATTTATCGATAACAATGTGTTGTAAGAAATTTTAGCGATAACAAATTATTATAAAAATTTTTTATATTAATTTATAATATTAATATTAATATTTTATTATAAAAAGTTTTTATCGATAAATATGTATTATCGATAATTTATATAAATTACTATGAAAAATATTTATCGATAACAAGTGACAGAAAAAATAAATTATTAAAATATTTATCGATAAAAATGGTATATGTATCAACACTAGCGATAAAAAATTTGTATGAAAATTTTTTCAATATTAAATTCTTGCAGAAAATATTTATCGATAATAAATTCTTGTAAACAAATTTTATCGATAACAAGTTATTACATATTGGAAACAATGGAAAATTATTTTTCATAGGAAAAAAATGTAATCGATAACATAAAATTATTTTACATTAAATTAAAAAGAACTAAAAAAGTTATCGATAACAAACTACTATAGAAAATATTATCGATATCGATAAATATAAATATCGATAACAAACTATTATAGAAATTATTATCGATATTTATATTTATCGATAACAAACTATTATAGAAAATATTATCGATATTTATATTCATCGATAACAAACTATTACAGAAAATATTATTGATATTGATATTTATCGATAACAAACTATGTATAACCGGAAGAAATTTTTTTTTAATGTGAAGCTAGTTATCATGAAACTTGAATATCTCCCAGGGCATAAAGTTCGGATTTTAGTGCTTAATTTAGAACACCATCTTGATTGTTTCAGTTTCTTGTTGCCAATATTTTAAAAATTTAAATTCTTTCACATGTGGTAGCAATTCTCTCTGATTATGTACTTAAAAAACATTTTTTTTAAATTTAATTTTTTTTTTTAATTTCTGTTTCTGTTTTTTTTTCAGAGTGATTAATCAGGTTTTATTGTTGCCATAAGAGAGGTCAAAGTGGTTCTATTGTGCGCCATTCGTCTGTCTGTCAGTCGGTCTGTATAAATTTTGCATCATATGCACGAGATTTTGGCGTTATTTACAAAAAAAAAGGCGAATAAAAAAGGCGAAAGAAACTTGAAATGTTTTGTTAATTTGAAGCACAGCAGATTGAAAAAATATTAAATTTTTTTACGTTTCATAATTAATGCATTATAAAATAAACAACAACAACAATATCAAATAAAATTTAAAAAACACACAAAACACAATCAAACAATAGCATCGTCATGTTCAGACATACAATGTTATGCGATAATGACTGGCACTTTAAGGCTGTTGTTGCTGCTGCTGCTGGTGAGCAAATGAAATGAATTTTCAATTTCTGTTTTAAAATCTATTTTTACAATGACGATCATTATGATCATCATGATGATGATGATGATGATGTTTATGATTTATTAGGGGGGACATAGTCAGGGCTTGAGCCTATGTAAATAAAGGGTGTTTTTTTTATAGAGGGGTATAGAACTTTAAGTTGCAATAAAACAACGATGGATGGATTATTCGATTGACATGAATTTTATTTATCCGAAAGATAATCTTGTTGGCATTACATTTTAAATGATGATTTCTGGCATATGACCGCCACGGCTGGCGCTGCGGATGTACTCCAATCTGGACGTCCAATTTTCGATGACATTTTCCAACATTTGTGGCCGTATATCGCGGCAATAATGCGGCGAATGTTGTCTTCCAAATGGTCAAGCGTTTGTGGCGGCTTTACCGCATAGACCAATGACTTTACATAGCCCCACAGAAAGTAGTGTCTAGCGGTGTTAAATCACTTGGATCGTGGAGGCCAAAACGTGAAATTAGGCGGTCACCAAACGTGTCTTTCAATAAATCTATTGTGGCACGAGCTGTGTGACATGTTGCGCCGTCTTGTTGAAACCACATCTCCTGTGGACATCATGGTTATGGTCAATTCAGGAATGAAAAAGTTAGTAATCATGGCTCTAGCACCGATCACCATTGACTGTAACGTTCTGGCCACCATCGTTTTTGAAAAAGTACGCGGACCAATGACTTCCACCAGCCCATAAAGCGCACCAAACAGTCAGTTTTTCTGGATGTAACGTTGTTTCCACATACACTTGAGGATTGCATTCACTCCAAATGCGGCCAGTTTTGTTTGTTGACGTAGCCATTCAACCAGAAGTGCGCTTCATCGCTAAACAAAATTCGCTTATGAAAATCGGGAACAACGGTAATCTTGTTTTTGGGCCCATTCGACGAATCTACGCCTTACTTGATGATCGTTTGGCTTCAAATCTTGCACGAGTTGGATTTTTTAAAAGCACGCAAACCAAGATCCTTCCGCAAAATCTTCCATAAAGCTGGATGGACACGGATCCAATTCCTGTGCTCGATGGCGGATGGACTACTCATTCGGGTCTTCCTCAATGTTACGCTCGCTCTACAGCAGCAATAGCTTCTTCTGTACGCACCGTACAGCGTCTCTAGGGATGCGAGTTATCAATGAAGAGTAAACGTGGTGCGAAAACGTTCCATGGTTAATCGAATTAACTACTCTGATGGACGATTTTGTCGACGATAAAATGTGGACGTAGTGTAGTGCGCGATACGTTTTCCCGCACAGAATCATTATTTTCGAAATAAAATTCCACTAAAATTGCAAGCGTTGTTCACGGCGTGAGTCTATTCATGATGAATTGCCAAACCAAACTGAGAATAAATCACTTGACAGCTGTTAAATCGGTCGCCATCTTGAAAAGTAATGCCAACTTAAAGTTCTATACCTCTATAAAAAAACACCCTTTAGTTACAATGGCAAGCGATTATGATACTTCTTAGTCTAAGCAAACGTAGTCAGATTGGAAATGATCCCACCATTCCATCGAAAATTATAAATTCCAAGATATTGTTTTGTGACGTCTTGAGGACAGCCTTAAGCGGTCTCTGAAGTTGTAGAGTACATTGTGATCGATGCAAAACTACATCCAGATTAATAGGTTCAATGATTTCCTAGATATCAGGGTAATGTCTCCCTATAAGTCATGTTAAATGTCATACTAGATGACATGGTGGGCGTGATGTTAGTTGACTTTCTGGATGATAGGTTAGATGACGTAATATATTGTTACGTTTTTACTTTTTTAAAAACGTTTAAATATGAGTTCGTTAATTGCAAACAAAGTAAAAACAATTGTGTGTTTAATTTCAGTTAAACTCTCTTTATTCTTTACGTTACTTTTGTGTGCCACCGTATACAACTTAACGATACAACAATAATAATCTGTTTTATTCACTTTTCGAGTTCACACACGACTTCTTTTGTTCACACGCAACTTCACACAAGGCTGACTGAATTCTTACTGACTGCTGCCTGCTTTGTATTGCCCTTTTATAGTCCGACCCGACCAGTCTAACGAACATTCTTAAAGTGGAAGGTTCGTCGTGATCTCGCCTTCTCGAGAGCTCTATTGACAATACATTGTTGTTTGTGCACTTTGCGTATGTTGTCTATTCCTTTTTGTCACAAACACGTTGTTGTTGGTACCAGGCGCAACCAGGTTCGTCGTACATATGTGTGTGTGTGCAGCTTTGGATAATCAACACGTTCATTGTATTGTTTGTGTTAGTGTGGCTTTGTTTATAGTTTTTGTTGTTAAACGATATTAGGTCGTTCCGATTTGCGTAACAATATATTAGGCGGGTCAGTTGACATCTTGTTCGTCGGCTTAGTTGACATTCTGGATGTAAAATCAGTTGACATCCTTGATGTTAGGTTAGTTGACATAATAGATGCCAGGTTAGTTGACATCCTTGATGTTATATTAGTTCACAGGATGTCAGGTTGGTTGACATCTTAGATGTCTGGCCAGTAGGCATCCTATATGTCACGTTAGTTGACATCCTGGTTGTAAGATTAGTTGACATCCAGTATGTGAAATCACTTGAGATCCTAGAAGCTCATCTAGTCGCCTGTCTAAATGATAGTTTAACTGCCATGCGAAAAGACATTTAGGAAGCTTCCCAAACCGACTTTTGGAATTACATTTGGCACCCTAAATATCAGGTTGAATGACAGTCTAATTGGCAGGTTAAACTACAAACTGGATGAGTGATTTATCAATATTCCCTACCCCATCTAAACATCTATTCTAAGTAGACATACATAGTTGATGGGCTTCATATAATCTTCGATTGTCAACTTCTAGAACTCAGAAGATGAGTGTTAAATTCCTAAACACAGGAGGCTATTTATTTCAGTTCATTTGAGGCATTAATCTTGACATTTTCCCATTCAATGTTTCACTTGTTTTGCATTGAATTGCATTGAATTTATGAGCACCGTGTGTATGTGTATGTGTGTGTGATTATTTTATGAATTGTTGTTTTTTTTTGTTGTTGCTGTGCATCATTAATCATCAGCAAAATCATTAAAAACGTTAATGACTTCGAGTTTTTGAATTTCAACGAAGCAACGAAGTAGTAAAGAGAAATACATACGTTTTAACAACACGAACACCAACAAGAAACAAAAATACAACGCCATTAAAAATTATGTTTACCCAAGTAATTTGGTCAATAATGGATAATGAATCACACATCACAATACACACAGAACTACTATAAATACAGCAACAACAGCAGCAACAACAACAACAATTCTTTACTGATTTTTATTTGATTTCAGTTTGTAATGCCATGCCATGCAATACCGAGCCCCATACCATACCATTCCGTTTCCATTTCATTTCATTTTTTTATTTCGTTTTTCTCCGTTCATAAATTGCATTTTATTAAGGAATTTTTTTTTTGTTTTGTTTATTGTTGCCATTGGTGGTGGTGTTGTTGTTGTTGTTCTTCTTGTATTACAACATTGCGAAACACAATAATAAACCGAAAAGCATTTCTTAAAGACGTTGTTGTTTTTTTTCAATCAATCATTCAGCAAAATGTGAAAAGAAGCCACACAAAGCAGAAGAGAGTAAAGGGGAAGAGAGCCATCACCTTGCACGGCAGCAATTGATGAATTGTGAGCCTCAAACACACAAACACACACATGAATAGGCAGGCTGGCAGGCAGGCAGGCGGTCGGCAAATGATGGACTTTTATTTGATTTGATTTTTTATGGGGGAATTTTATTTTTATTTTTGAATTTTATTGATCCCACTCACTCACTCACTATACGGAAAACAAAGTACGGGCTTAACAATCCTTATGTGTATTCAGTTGTAACCTGTATGTGAAATATGAAGGGAACGAAGTGAAGTACTGAAATACTTACAGTGTGTCCCGGTAATGCTGTGTAGTTAATGTAAATGAAATTAATAAAGTCATCGATATTAGCACCCGGGATGTTGGGTTATTTCATATTCTGGTTGTCAGGTTAGTTGCTATCTTAGATGGCAGTTTAGCTTACATCCTGGAGGTAAGGTTAGGAATTCAAGCCAACTTGAAATCCAGAATGTCAGGTTAGTTGACATCGTGAATTTTATGGAAATAAATATCCTGTTGACATCCTGGATGTCTTTTCGGTTGGCATCCTAGATCCCTGCTCAGTTAACATCCTGGATGTCTGCTCATTTGATATCCTGGATGTCTGCTCATTTGATATCCTGGATGTCTGCTCAGTTGACATCCTGGATGTTTGCTCATTCGACCTCCTGGATGTCTGCGCATTGGACATCCTGGATGTCTGCTCAGTTAACATCCTGGATGTCTGCTCATTTGATATCCTGGATGTCTGCTCAGTTGACATCCTGGATGTCTACTCAGCTCGTATCCTGGATGTCCGCTTAGTTGGCATGCCGGATGTCTGCTCAGTTGACATCCTGGATGTCTGCTCATTTGACATCCTGGATGTCTGTTCAGTTTACATAAATATCCTGTATGTTAGGCCAGTTGACATCCTGGATGTGATATAAGTTGGCATCCTGGCCTAACCCAACAGCGTCCTGGATGTAAAGTTATTTTACATCTGGGATGTCAGGCTAGTTGACATCCCGAACATTAGGACAGTTGACATCCCGGATGTTAGGTTTTCCTGCATCTGAGATGTGAGGCTAGTTGTCATCCTGGATGTCAGGTTGGTTGATATCCCGGATGTCTAGTTAGTTGATATCCTGGATGTCGGGTTAATTGATATCGTGGATGCCAGGTTAGTTGATATCGTGGATGTCAGATTAGTTGATATCCCGGATGTCGAGTTAGTTGATCTCGTGGATGCCAGGTTAGTTGATATCCTGGATGTCTGGTTAGTCGATATCCCGGATGTCGAGTTAGTTGATATCCTGGATGTCAGGTTAGTTGATATTCTGGATGTTGGAACAGTTGACATCCTGGATTTTACCGCAGTTGTCATCCTTGATGTCGGGTTAGTTGTCATCCTGAATGTTAGGTTACTTGCCATCATGGATGTCAGGTTAGTCGATATCCCGGATGTCTAGTTAGTTGATTCTCTGGATGGCAGGTTAGTTGATATCCTGGATGTTAGAACAGTTGACGTCCTGGATGTTAGGACAGTTGACTTCCTGGATTTTACTACAATTGTCACCCTGGATGTCTGGTTAGTTGTCATCCTGAATGTCAGGTTACTTGCCATCATGGATTTTAGCACAGTTGTCATCCTGGATGTCAGGTTAATTGATATCCTGGAGGTTCGGACAGTTGACATCTTGGATTTATAGAAGTTAAGCTAATTAACATCTAGAAGGTTAGAGCTTGAAATCGTAATTATGGAGGCCGTAGACATTCTGGATGTCTGGCTGGCAAATTGACATTCCGGCTTTTGGGCAAGTTACATTCAGAATGTCAGCTTAGTTTATATACTGGCTTCGGGTTGTTTTGTTTGTAGGAGTCTATGGCCTGCTGTAGACACTAAGAGAACAGGTTGGTTGCTGGGCTTGGATAAGGCCAGCTTAAGGTTGTTTGTCGGTTTTATAACGGGGCACTGCGAGATTAGGTCGCTGAAGGGGTACTGGAACAGATCCCAGCCGGACTATTGCAGGGCGTGTTGCGATGAGGAGGAGTAGGAGACTATCGAACACCTTCTCTGTAACTGCCCAGCCTTTGGGTAGATTGAGATTGAGGACCCTTGGCAGGGCTTTCTTTGGGAGCTTGAATTCAGTGTCGAGAGCCGACATCAAAGCTCTCCACAGATTCATTAGTGGCTTAGGCTGGTTGATAGGTGCTAGGACTTCATCGGTGTAGTCGCACTCTCCCACCCTTTTGTTGTATCTGGTCTGTGTGTGATTCCTCCGCTTCCCACTCTCCCATTTCCCATGCACCCTCCTTTCATCCTAACCCCTATACTATCCTTCCCTCCTTTAGGACGTTGCGCAATGGGTCAATCAAGCCTCCGGGTACTGTACTTGTCTTGACTGACAGGTACACGTCCTCTAACCTAACCTAACCTAACCTTATATACTGGCTTACATGATAGGCTTGATATCAGATGACTTCACATTCCAGACACTAACTCAGATGACATTGTAGATGAGTTAAGTTAATAAACGGGATGTCAGTCAAGTTCACATCCCAGACATACAGCTTCAGATGACATTTGATATAAGATAAGTTAATATTCTGAGTATAAGTTGATTTGACATTACAAATATGAGTTCAGACAACGTTAAGATAATTACCTCGGTTACCATATTGCTTATCAGCTGAATAGATAACACGAATGTGACTCGAATGTATGTCTTGACGTACCAAATGTGAGTTAAGTTAACATCCTGGATATCGGCTGCGCTATACATAACATACATAATTGGTCATTACAACCCTTCAGTCGGAAGATTACGTCCTAGTTTCTCACACCACTTATGTTGCATGTGTTAATTTTATACATGAGTGCCAGGGACCTACAGTTTTAAAGTCGACTCCGAACGACAGATTTTTGTGAAACTTTTTCATGACAATTTTATTTACTCTCAGAGCAGTTTGCCAGAAATCTGCTGAGAGGAAGTCGCCGAAGAAATATTTTCTTTTTTTATTTTTGTTTTGATGACTGGCCTGGGGCTCGAACCCTGGCTTTACGTCTAACAAGCCAACACACTACTTACTAGACTACGGCGACTTCTCGGCTGCGCTATAACATTCTGAAATTCAATAAAGTTGGCACACTGGATGTCAAAAGTCTCGCTTCGTTATACATTTCGATTGCATAATGCGCATAAAATCCTTTAAAGACATTTTTTCGATGCAAACCATCCTGTTCCCAAGGGAAAAATTACATGGTAAAGGGTGTTTTTCTTTATAGAGGGGCATAGAACTTTAAGTTGCAATAAAACAACGATGGATTGATTATTCGATTGACATGAATTTTATTTATCCGAAAGATAATCTTGTGGCATTACATTTTAAATGATGATTTCTGGCATATGACCGCCACGGCTGGCGCGGCCAATTTTCGATGACTTTTTCCAAAATTTGTGGCCGTATAATACGGCGAATGTTGTCTTCCAAATGGTCAAGCGTTTGTGGCGGCTTTACCGCATAGACCAATGAATTTACATAGCCCCACAGAAAGTAGTCTGGCGGTGTTAAATCACAAGATCTTGGAGGCCAATTCACAGGTCCAAAACGTGTCTTTCAATAAATCTATTGTGGCGCGAGAGCTGTGTGACATGTTGCGCCGTCTTGTTGAAACCACATCTCCTGGACATCATGGTTATGGTCAATTCAGGAATGAAAAAGTTAGTAATCATGGCTCTATACCGATCACCATTGACTGTAACGTTCTGGCCACCATCGTTTTTGAAAAAGTACGCGGACCAATGATTCCACCAGCCCATAAAGCCCACCAAACAGTCAGTTTTTCTGGATGTAACGGCGTCTCCACATACACTTGAGGATTGATTACCTTCAGTCCAAATGCGGCAGTTTTGTTTGTTGAGCGTAGCGCCATTCAACCAGAAGTGCGCTTCATCGCTAAACAAAATTCGCTTGAATGAAAATCGGGAACAACGGTAATCTCGTTTTGGGCCCATTCGACGAATCTACGCCTTACTTGATGATCGTTTGGCTTCAAATCTTTCACGAGTTGGATTTTATAGACACGCAAACCAAGATCCTTCCGCAAAATCTTCCATAAAGTGGATGGACCGAGATCCAATTCCTGTGCTCGATGGCGGATGGACTACTCATTCGGGTCTTCCTCAATGCTACGCTCTACAGCAGCAATAGCTTCTTCTTCTGTACGCACCGTACAGCGTCTCTGGGGATGCGAGTTATCAATCAAGAGTAAACGTGGTGCGAAAGCGTTCCATGGTTAATCGAATTAACTGCTCTGATGGACGATTTTGTCGACGATAAAATGTGGACGTAGTGCGCGATACGTTTTCCGCACAGAAACATTATTTTCGAAATAAAATTGAACTATTTGTGCAAGCGTTGTTCACGGCGTGAGTCTATTCATGATGAATTGCCAAACCAAACTGAGAATAAATTCACTTGACAGCTGTTAAATCGGTCGCCATCTTGAAAAGTAATGCCAACTTAAAGTTCTATACCTCTATAAAAAAAACACCCTTTATTATGGACATAAAAGCCTTTAAAGACATTTTTTCTATGCAAACTATTCTGCTCCCAAGGCGAAAATTACATTAAAAAAGAGTATCCCTGCATTTGGAATTCTCTAACCTTAAATTTTCGGAAAAAAATAAAATAAAAGAAGAAGAGTATAATGAAAGAAAAAGAAAAATTCTTAACAAAACCATATGAAATGAGGCCGAAAATTATTTGGACTGTCGACCTGAGTGAGAAGAAAAGAACAGAGAGGGATGGGTTGGGTTGGTTGGCTGCCCTGTTTGTTTAGTTTATGGTTTTGGGTTGGCAAGACTACCTGAAATACCCTGAAAATTACTACAAACACCAGCCAACACAGGTACAATCAGTTTCTTGGTATTTTCTTTTTTGTATTCTTTCTTCTTTCTTTCTCGCTTTCTAGTTTTATTTACTCCCCACACATAGTCAGAATACAATGTGGATTCTTAACAATTCTTTGCATTTGCGTTGCCAACGCCATGGTGATACGAGGCGAGGGAAAGGAGTCCGTGGAGTTGGTAACACAAGCAAAAAAAGAAAATCTTATCAGCGCTAAGAGGTAAATAATGGCAAGTGATTACCGGCGTTTCAATTTCTTTTTTTTTTCTTCTTCTAGGAAACCAACATAAAATTCTTTAAATAAGACTGAAAGCAAAATAGGGGAGGAAGGGGAATGTCTCCCTTTGCTAGCAATGAAGGTAAAGCGATGAGTAGAAAATACTTGCAAGAGGAGGGGAATTTTCTATCAAGTGGTTGCCAAAATTCAAAAGAATTTTTGAACCTCAAGGCAAAAATCAGTTAAGTGAACATTACATATGTATGCCCGTCGAGTGGACTTCCCGAACAGTCATATGAGTTAACATTCATGATGCCTATTGAATTGATATTCTGTTTGTCACTTGACGTACTGGAAGTCTGTTGAGTTCATAACCTAGATTAATTTTACCGACCTCCTGTATGTCAGTTAAGTTGATCTCCTAGATGTCAGTGGAGTTTACATTCGGAATGGCAAATGAATTGGTTTTCCCACTGTTATCCACATGAATATCAGTTAAGTTGATATACTGTATGCCTGAGTAGACTGCCCAGATGCCAATTGCATTCATACACTGGATTTCATTTGGGATTCGGAAATACATCATCGATGTCAGTTAGGGCGACACCAGGGTAACTAGTGGGGATGAAATCCTTGACGACATATTCCACCTCTAGGTTCAGTTTTTTTTTCAACGATCGGCTCAGTAGACATCCTGGATGTCCGCTCAGTAGACATCCGGGATGTCCGCTTAGTTGACATCCTGAATGTCTGCGTAGTTAGCATCCTGGATGTCTGCTCAGTTAGCATTCTGGATGTCTGCTCAGTTGTTATCCAGTGAACATAGTGGATATCCGCTCGGTTGACATCCTGGATGTCCACTCAGTTGACATCCTGGATGTCCGCTCAGTTGGTATCCTGGATGTCCGCTTAGTTGGCATCCTGGATGTCCGCTTAGTTGGCATCCTGGAGGTCCGCTTAGTTGGCATCCTGGATGTCCGCTTAGTTGGCATCCTGGAGGTCCGCTTAGTTGGCATCCTGGATGTCCGCTTAGTTGGCATCCTGGAGGTCCGCTCAGTCGACATCCTGGATGTCCGCTTAGTTGGCATCCTGGATGTCCGCTTAGTTGGCATCCTGGATGTCCGCTTAGTTGGCATCCTGGAGGTCCGCTCAGTCGACATCCTGGATGTCCGCTTAGTTGGCATCCTGGATGTCCGCTTAGTTGGCATCCTGGATGTCCGCTTAGTTGGCATCCTGGACGTCTGCTCAGTTTACACAGTGGAGGAACACTCAGTTGTCATCCTGGAGGTATGCCCAGTTGATATCCTGGATGTCTGCTCAGTTGACATAGTGGATGTCTGCTTAGTTGGCATCCTAGATGTGTGCTTAGTTGGCATCCTAGATGGGTGCTCAGTTGACATCCTAGTTAAATGACCGATCAGTTGGCATCCTTAGGTCACTCATCGATGTCATCCTGGATGTCTGCTTAGTTGGCATCCTGGATGTCTGCTTAGTTGGCATCCTGGATGTCTGCTTAGTTGGCGTCCTGGATGTCTGCTTAGTTGGCATCCTGAATGTCTGCTTAGTTGGCATCCTGGATGTCTGCTTAGTTGGCATCCTGGATGTCTGCTTAGTTGGCATCCTGGATGTCTGCTTAGTTGGCATCCTGGATGTCGGCTCAGTCTACATCCTGGATGTCCGCTTAGTTGGCATCCTGGAGGTCCGCTTAGTTGGCATCCTGGATGTCCGCTTAGTTGGCATCCTGGAGGTCCGCTCAGTCGACATCCTGGATGTCCGCTTAGTTGGCATCCTGGATGTCCGCTTAGTTGGCATCCTGGATATCCGCTTAGTTGGCATCCTGGAGGTCCGCTCAGTCGACATCCTGGATGTCCGCTTAGTTGGCATCCTGGATGTCCGCTTAGTTGGCATCCTGGATGTCCGCTTAGTTGGCATCCTGGACGTCTGCTCAGTTTACACAGTGGAGGAACACTCAGTTGTCATCCTGGAGGTATGCCCAGTTGATATCCTGGATGTCTGCTCAGTTGACATAGTGGATGTCTGCTTAGTTGGCATCCTAGATGTGTGCTTAGTTGGCATCCTAGATGGGTGCTCAGTTGACATCCTAGTTAAATGACCGATCAGTTGGCATCCTTAGGTCACTCATCGATGTCATCCTGGATGTCTGCTTAGTTGGCATCCTGGAGGTCCGCTCAGTCGACATCCTGGATGTCCGCTTAGTTGGCATCCTGGATGTCCGCTTAGTTGGCATCCTGGATCTCCGCTTAGTTGGCATCCTGGATGTCTGCTTAGTTGGCATCCTGGATGTCTGCTTAGTTGGCATCCTGGATGTCTGCTTAGTTGGCATCCTGGATGTCTGCTTAGTTGGCGTCCTGGATGTCTGCTTAGTTGGCATCCTGAATGTCTGCTTAGTTGGCATCCTGGATGTCTGCTTAGTTGGCATCCTGGATGTCTGCTTAGTTGGCGTCCTGGATGTCTGCTTAGTTGGCATCCTGAATGTCTGCTTAGTTGGCATCCTGGATGTCTGCTTAGTTGGCATCCTGAATGTCTGCTTAGTTGGCATCCTGGATGTCTGCTTAGTTGGCATCCTGGATGTCTGCTTAGTTGGCATCCTGGATGTCTGCTTAGTTGGCATCCTGGATGTCTGCTTAGTTGGCATCCTGGATGTCTGCTTAGTTGGCATCCTGGATGTCGGCTCAGTCTACATCGTGGATGTCCACTTAGTTGATGTCCTGGATGTCCGCTCATTTGCATTCTGGATGTCCGCTTAGTTGGCATCCTGGATGTCTGCTTAGTTGGCATCCTGGATGTCCGCTTAGTTGGCATCCTGGAGGTCCGCTTAGTTGGCATCCTGGATGTCCGCTTAGTTGGCATCCTGGAGGTCCGCTCAGTCGACATCCTGGATGTCCGCTTAGTTGGCATCCTGGATGTCCGCTTAGTTGGCATCCTGGATGTCCGCTTAGTTGGCATCCTGGAGGTCCGCTCAGTCGACATCCTGGATGTCCGCTTAGTTGGCATCCTGGATGTCCGCTTAGTTGGCATCCTGGATGTCCGCTTAGTTGGCATCCTGGACGTCTGCTCAGTTTACACAGTGGAGGAACACTCAGTTGTCATCCTGGAGGTATGCCCAGTTGATATCCTGGATGTCTGCTCAGTTGACATAGTGGATGTCTGCTTAGTTGGCATCCTAGATGTGTGCTTAGTTGGCATCCTAGATGGGTGCTCAGTTGACATCCTAGTTAAATGACCGATCAGTTGGCATCCTTAGGTCACTCATCGATGTCATCCTGGATGTCTGCTTAGTTGGCATCCTGGAGGTCCGCTCAGTCGACATCCTGGATGTCCGCTTAGTTGGCATCCTGGATGTCCGCTTAGTTGGCATCCTGGATGTCTGCTTAGTTGGCGTCCTGGATATCTGCTTAGTTGGCATCCTGGATGTCTGCTTAGTTGGCATCCTGGATGTCTGCTTAGTTGGCATCCTGGATGTCGGCTCAGTCTACATCGTGGATGTCCACTTAGTTGATGTCCTGGATGTCCGCTCATTTGCATTCTGGATGTCCGCTTAGTTGGCATCCTGGATGTCTGCTCAGTCGACATCCTGGATGTCCGCTTAGTTGGCATCCTGGATGTCCGCTTAGTTGGCATCCTGGAGGTCCGCTCAGTCGACATCCTGGATGTCCGCTTAGTTGGCATCCTGGATGTCCGCTTAGTTGGCATCCTGGATGTCTGCTTAGTTGGCATCCTGGATGTCTGCTTAGTTGGCGTCCTGGATGTCTGCTTAGTTGGCATCCTGAATGTCTGCTTAGTTGGCATCCTGGATGTCTGCTTAGTTGGCATCCTGGATGTCTGCTTAGTTGGCATCCTGGATGTCTGCTTAGTTGGCATCCTGGATGTCGGCTCAGTCTACATCGTGGATGTCCACTTAGTTGATGTCCTGGATGTCCGCTCATTTGCATTCTGGATGTCCGCTTAGTTGGCATCCTGGATGTCTGCTCAGTCGACATCCTGGATGTCCGCTTAGTTGGCATCCTGGATGTCCGCTTAGTTGGCATCCTGGAGGTCCGCTCAGTCGACATCCTGGATGTCCGCTTAGTTGGCATCCTGGATGTCCGCTTAGTTGGCATCCTGGATGTCTGCTTAGTTGGCATCCTGGATGTCTGCTTAGTTGGCGTCCTGGATGTCTGCTTAGTTGGCATCCTGAATGTCTGCTTAGTTGGCATCCTGGATGTCTGCTTAGTTGGCATCCTGGATGTCTGCTTTGTTGGCATCCTGGATGTCTGCTTAGTTGGCATCCTGGATGTCGGCTCAGTCTACATCGTGGATGTCCACTTAGTTGATGTCCTGGATGTCCGCTCATTTGCATTCTGGATGTCCGCTTAGTTGGCATCCTGGATGTCTGCTCAGTCGACATCCTGGATGTCCGCTTAGTTGGCATCCTGGATGTCCGCTTAGTTGGCATCCTGGAGGTCCGCTCAGTCGACATCCTGGATGTCCGCTTAGTTGGCATCCTAGATGTGTGCTTAGTTGGCATCCTAGTTAAATGACCGATCAGTTGGCATCCTTAGGTCACTCATCGATGTCATCCTGGATGTCTGCTTAGTTGGCATCCTGGATGTCTGCTTAGTTGGCATCCTGGATGTCTGCTTAGTTGGCATCCTGGATGTCTGCTTAGTTGGCATCCTGGATGTCTGCTTAGTTGGCATCCTGGATGTCTGCTTAGTTGGCATCCTGGATGTCTGCTTAGTTGGCATCCTGGATGTCGGCTCAGTCTACATCCTGGATGTCCACTTAGTTGATGTCCTGGATGTCCGCTCATTTGACATTCTGGATGTCCGCTTAGTTGGCATCCTGGATGTCTGCTCAGTTTACACAGCGGAGGAACACTCAGTTGTCATCCTGGAGGTATGCCCAGTTGATATCCTGAATGTCTGCTCAGTTGACATAGTGGATGTCTGCTTAGTTGGCATCCTAGATGTGTGCTTAGTTGACATCGCAGTCTCGACCTTCTCTCGGGGCGCTTCACCAGTGTCTCTCTTGTGTGGGTCCCCGCGCACAGTGAAATTCCGGGAAACTGTAGGGCCGACGAGCTCGCCAGAGTCGGAATCCTCTTCTGTTGAATTGGGTATGCCACTTGCCTCGGTCAAGTTGACCATTGTGCGGAGGCGCTTTCGGGACGCCAACCTATCCTGGGTCAATGAGGAGTCCTGCTCTACCGCTAGACTCACCTGGCCCATGATGGATAGAAGGCGTACCAACCGATTACTTGGTCTTGGTCGTGATGTCATCTCGACTACAGTGGCCGTGCTTACAGGTCATTGCATTATGGGTAGACACGCGGAGAGAATGAGGCTCCCATTTAACGACTTCTGCCGTGAATGCAGATCCGCTGAGAAAGAGGAGACTGTCGTTCACTTTCTTTGTCAGTGCCCGTCTCTTGCTAGGTGTAGATATAGGCGGCTATTTGGCTCTCCATTTCTTGTCAGCTTGACGGAGCTATCATCTATTGATATCAAGGATATACTAGCTTCGTTCATCAAACTTTCTGACTGGTTTTCCAATGTAGGGTAGTCGTGCTTTTGTTGTGCAGCCCTTGCGCTGACCAACTTCTTCCTCTTCCCTGATTTTGGTGGAACTTGGTTAGTACAGGGACTGCGTTCACCAGTGGCATCACAACGGGCCGCTATGCGAGCTCAAGTGAGCTTTGTGATAACAGAGCTACCACTCCGACCTAACCTAACCTGACTTAGGTCACTCATCGATCAGATACCAAGTCATAAACATAAACTGTTTAATTAAGTTCACTTCATTCGTTCTACTTTTAAGTAAAAAAAAGAACTAAGCAAACCTTATCACCCAACCCTCGCCCTCAAAACCAAACAAACATAATATTTAAAACCACAAAAGATTACCGTAATGCAATAAAAAAAAAAAATAAAAGAAAACAATCACATTTACCCACGTTAAATATTTACGAAACAAATAATTTTTCTTTTTTAAATAAATATTTATAACAACAACAACAACAACAGCAACAACAATAAATATTTTAATAACAATAATACTTTACAAAAAAAATTATCAACAATTTCCTTTCAATATTTCTTTCTCTGATTATATCAAACAAAACAGCAACGGCAACAACAATAAAAACAATACAAGTGTTACCACCCATAACGTGCGATTGACATGCTTTTGAACTGACAATGTGTCAACACCTTTACTTTCACATACACACACCATCGCAACAGCACAATAACACAATATAACACTGCAATTGAGATTATCATAAATGATATGCAAAGAGAGCATAAAAGGGACACTGAAATAAGCCGGCAAAGAAAACGAGTACGATAGAGAGAGAGAGATTGAGGGAGATAGTAAGTGAGTAAAAGAAAATGTATGTCAAAGACATAAACTTGTATTTGGTTTGATTTGGTTTGGGTTGCATATGGGTGTTGTATTGTTTTGAGTAACGTTTTTTGTTCTTTTTTTTAACTGTAAAAACGAACACAGTGAAAATTTAATTTTTATTTACCAACTAAAGACGACAAAAGCGAATGTTATTTAAACTAAAAACAAACAAACAAACAAAACTGATGATTAATAAAGAAATTTTTGTTGTTTTTTTATTTAAAAAAAAATATTCCCGTGTGTATGTGTGTGTGTGTAAAAAGAGTACGACCGATAACATTGTAAAACTATTTCAACCTTAAATGACACCACTTGCAGAGCAGCTAGAAAAGAGTGAGAAAGAGATAGAGAGGGAGAGCATTAGTCATATATGAAGACCATGAAGCCATCCATGCTTGAGATAATTAGCAGAAGCCAGTACAGTGTGTGACAAAAAGAAAGTGTTGCCAAGAAGGAAAGGAGAATAATTTATGATTTAAGCGGGAGCTAATTGTAAAGATTCAGGATATCCTCGATGTCAATTGGAAATCAACCAAAAAAAGTATGCAGGATTGGATAATCAAAACAGAATTTGCTTGCGAGCTGTTGTAACATTTTATTACCAAATATTCTGTACCGAAACCAGGCTGAACTTTTAGAAAATTACTCCTACATCTAGGATCTCAACTCAACTGACATACAGGACGGCATCTAAACTTATGTGCAGAATGTCAACTGACATTTAGGAAGTCAACACAGCTGGCATTCAGGATGTCCACTAGGCTAGCATGCAGGATTTGACCACAATTGATATTTCGTAGAGGCATGGACCCTGTTAAGTACAGATACAGCGGCCTTGAGAGTGTTCGAGAGAAAAGTACTACGAAAGATGTTCGGTCCAGTGCGTGTTGGTGATGATTTCCATATCTGATACAACAGTGAGCTGTATGAGCTCCTCAACGACATAGACGTTGTGCAGCGTGTATTAATATCTACCGGTTGCGCTGGCTCGGTCATGTCGTTCGAATGGAGGGGGATGCTCCGGCAAGACGGGTATTTGATGCGGGAATCTGCGGAAGTCGGAAAAGAGGACGACCTTGCATCCGTTGGAAGCACCAAATCGAATAAGCGATGTCATCGATTGGTGTGACCAACTAGAGTAGGCGCACACGAAGCAGAGGCGCCTGGAAAGATGTGTTGCGGCAGGCCGAAATCCGTGAAACGGGTTGTTATGGCCAATTAAGTAAGTAAGTAAGATATTTCGTATGTCAACTCAGCAGACAATACTCATTTAGAACATGAAGCCTTCTTCTTTTAGCTCAATCTGATAATACGGTATCCAGACTTTCGCCTAGGCAAACATATTCCTGACGGAGATCATGACCATATTGAAAATTGGGCACTGCATTTTTTATAAAAATCTTCCGAAGTGACGTATGTTGGCTTATTTAGCGAGAGCCTATGATGCAAACCCCAACTCCCTCAACAGTCTTGTAATGCTGATTAAGGGATTATAATGACCGATTAAGTAAGATTGTCTTCCTTACTGGAATGGCAAAGCCATTCAACATACAATTTCGGTTCTCACAGTAGATCTGAGGAGACGGAGATTGTCTCTCAACTCACATTTAAGGGTTCGGCTCTTGCCATTAAAACATGGGAAATTCTTAACTTCTCATTTAGAAGTCGCCGTAGTCTAGTAGGTAGTGTGTTGGCTTATTAGACGTAAAGCCAGGATTCGAGCCCCAGGCCAGACATCAAGACAAAATACAAAAAAAGTATTTCTTCGGCGACTTCCTCTCAGCAGATTTCTGGCAAACTGCTCTGAGAGTAAATAAAACCTGCCATGAAAAAGTTTCTCAAAACTTTAAACTGTAGGTCCCACACACACAACATAAGTGGTGTGAGAAACTAGGACGTTGTACAATCGGTCAATTCGACCTCCGAGTACTGTACTTCTCTTAATTGACAAGTACATGTCCCCTAACCTAACCTAACCTAACTACTCATTTACTGTCGTCTTTGACCACAGATTACAGCAATAGCGAGATTTATTTTGGATTAGGCTTCTTTATTAAGGGGGATTGCTGTTAAAGATTATTCTGTGGTAGTACAATTGGCCTAATCTTAGGCATCCAGAACGCTCCGTCACCTAACTTATCCTGATATCCGGGATGTTAACTACGCTGGCATGCAGAATATCAATTTAGAAACTTTACAGGCTTTAGATATTAAAACAGAACTGTGAACTGTATTACGAGCCCTGAGTGAAAATTCCGAATTAGTTTACACATCTTGTAGTCAAAGTCTTTGGTGGCGAACTCTCGACATTCTGTAGCTAGCAGTACTTGGCATTGTAAAGGGTGTTTTTTTTATAGAGGGGTATAGAACTTTAAGTTGCAATAAAACAACGATGGATTGATTATTCGATTGACATGAATTTTATTTATCCGAAAGATAATCTTGTGGCATTACATTTTAAATGATGATTTCTGGCATATGACCGCCATGGCTGGCGCGGCGGATGTAGTCCAATCTGGACGTCCAATAATTCGATGACTTTTTCCAACATTTGTGGCCGTATATCGCGGCAATAATACGGCGAATGTTGTCTTCCAAATGGTCAAGCGTTTGTGGCTTTACCGCATAGACCCAAGGACTTTACATAGCCCCACAGAAAGTAGTCTGGCGGTGTTAAATCACAAGATCTTGGAGGCCAAAACGTGAAATTAGGCGGTCACCAAACGTGTCTTTCAATAAATCTATTGTGGCACGAGCTGTGTGTGACATGTTGCACCGTCTTATTGAAACCACATCTCCTGGACATCATGGTTATGGTCAATTCAGGAATGAAAACAGTTTGTAATCATGGCTCCTAACCGATCACCATTGACTGTAACGTTCTGGCCACCATTGTTTTTGAAAAAGTACGGACCAATGATTCCACCAGCCCATAAAGCGCACCAAACAGTTAGTTTTTCTGGATGTAACGGTGTTTCCACATACACTTGAGGGTTACCTTCACGCCAAATGCGGCCAGTTTTGTTTGTTGACGTAGCCATTCAACCAGAAGTGCGCTTCATCGCTAAACAAAATTCGCTTAAATGAAAATCGGGAACAACGGTAATCTCGTTTTGGGCCCATTCGACGAACTACTACGCCTTACTTGATGATCGTTTGGCTTCAAATCTTGCACGCGTTGGATTTTGTAAGCACGCAAACCAAGATCCTTCCGCAAAATCTTCCATAAAGCTGGATGGACACAGATCCAATTCCTGTGCTCGATGGCGGATGGACTACTCATTCGGGTCTTCCTCAATGCTACGCTCGCTCTACAGCAGCAATAGCTTCTTCTGTACGCACCGTACAGCGTCTCTGGGGATGCGAGTTATCAATCAAGAGTAAACGTGGTGCGAAAACGTTCCATGATTAATCGAATTAACTGCTCTGATGGACGATTTTGTCGACGATTAAATGGACGTAGTGCGCACAGAACCATTATTTTCGAAATAAAATTCCACTAAAATTGCAAGCGTTGTTCAGGCGTGAGTCTATACATGATGAATTGCCAAAACCAAACTGAGAATAAATCACTTGACAGCTGTTAAATCGGTCGCCATCTTGAAAAGTAATGCCAACTTAAAGTTCTATACCCTCTATAAAAAAAAACACCCTTTATTATTGGTAGCGCTAAATCGAAACTGTTGTACTGAAACGGATTCAAATATTTTTCAGAATTCTGCAGGCAAACCAGCATAAAATAAAAACAATTTCAAAAACTTCGCACGCTTTAGTTTGCATTAAGAGGAAGAAACATTAAAGCGACCATGGGATTACGCAAGGATTTGTGATGATCTGCTGCCCGAATGTAGTTGTCATAAGAAATACGAACACAATTCACTTTGGAAAGCATTTTTGCCATTTGAATTTGAACATTTAAAGTAGGAAACTTTAAGAAAATCCTTGATTTTCTTTAATAAACCACCAAGACCACCACTGCCTAAATGCCAAAGTATTTCCACAGATAACCGGTGCAACATTCTTTACAAACCCAACTATTCTGAAGGAACGTTAAGCAGGCAAAAACACATTTGTACTGCACTTGCCAACGACACAATGCCAACGACAACGGACGAACGACCAACGGAAAGTTAAACAAAGCACGAGCACACACAGAAGAAGGAAGAGTGAAACAAGAAAACACAAAAGAATCAAATAAAAATCAACAACAACAACAACGAAGAATATAAAACAAACAAGACATAGAGTTTACGATGAAAATGGACGGAGCAAGTGTATGCATTCGGAAAGACAAGCAAAACTACGTAAAGACAACAACACAGAGAGAGAGAGACAAGTAATCAGGCAAACAAACATTAAAACTGATATACTGAGTGACCAGAAGTGCATGTACATATGTGTGTGTTTGTATGCCATCGTTTTTAACAAAAAAAAAATTTTTAAGTCATGTCTCTGTGTCCAGTCTTCCAATTCTTATGGTTTTTTTTTCATTTTCAATTTCAATTGCGTTAAACAGTTTCATCCAGTTGCCTGCCTTGGCAAATTGGCCTGGCCTGGCCTCTTATTAAATACAGAGAATGTATAGCGAATGTACGACGATCTTCGTTTTTGTTTTTTTCGTTTTTTTTTTTACTCAACATTCGTGCTTAGCATACCCACTTTATTTGTAATTTCCTTAAAACCTTCTCCCTCTTTCTCTCTCTCTCTCCCTCTCTGTATAATTCTGCCTATCTATGCCAGATACCTGCTCGCTCGAGCACTTTAAGGGGTATGAGAATTTCTCTACAACAACAGGTCAATGACAAGCCACCACAAGTGATTGTGTATGTGTTTCAGTGCATATGCACAAGAACACAACATCATTGCTTGTACGTTTGTTGTTATATTTCAATGTACTTTCGTTTGTATAGGCCTTATGCTCTTTTCTCTCTCTCCATGACTGCCTATCAGTGGTATTTTATTTTAAATGATTTTGTTGTCTCTTAATGTAGTTGTTGTTGTTGTAATGTAGTTGTCGTTATTGTTGGCTGATTACCACAACAAGAGAAACAGCACAACGGGGGCTACCCAAAAAGTAACAAAAAAAAAAAACGAAAAAAAACAGGAAGAATAAAAAAACTGTTTTTAAGAACTCGTGCCAGTTCATAATCGTTATCATCGTCAATCATTTTGACGTCGTCGTTTTCAATGCAACATGTGTGTAAGAAATTAAACCTTAAACGTTAAGTGAGGGTTTTTTTATTTTGGGAAATTTGTTTCAGAAATAAGTTGTTTTGCCAAGTCAGGTTGCTTAGGCAGGTTGCTTATCAGGTTACAGTTCCGCTGAACAGCATGATTTATGGCACTATTTAACGTTGGAGGCAAAACTTGAGGGTCTACCGGATAGAGATACCACTGTTAAATATATTCTGGATAATTGGACTTTACAAATAGGCTCTCCGGTTATGCACATAACAAAACATTCCCATAGAAATGTTATACGCCCAGAACAAGAACGTTTTGTCTACGAACACACCAAAAATCACAGTCGGTTACAAGAACAGCAAGAGGATCATTTGTAGGTAGTGTGTTGGCATATAAGAACTGAGCTTAAACCAGGGGCGGGCTCACCCACTTCTTCTCTCAGCACTCTTGTGGCAAAAACTGTTAGTATAAATAAAATATGTTGTGTGGTTATGCATGTAATCGTAGAACCAAAGTGAACCTTAACAACCGTTTAAGGGTTAAAAGAAATATCAAAATTATCCAGTGTGCTGGTATTTCAAGTATTTGTCTACACAAATATTTAAGCCTACCAAGGCATAATGCACAATGCGATGTGATATGATAAGATGCCATGCAACAATCCCCCCCCTCACTGCACTTCTTCTTCCCATGCTTTATGCCAGGCAGGCAGGCAGTGCAACACTGTTCATAATTCCCAGTCGGTTGCCTGTGCTCCTGCTGTTGTTGCTGTGGCTGCTGATTCTGATGTAATTTTTAATAGAAATTCTTATGCTTGTTCTTCCTCAAGTTGTATTCAACATGTTTGCTGGCACGAGTGTGTGGATGTGTGTGCATGTTACGGTGTAGGACCCCTACTTTGCTTAAAAGCTTATATGATGTGGTTGCGGTTCTGTTGCTTAAGAGAGGGTCTTTGTAACAGCAAGTGAAAGAGTGAGTGAGTGTGTGTAAGTGCCAGTATGCCGTGAGTGTGTTGTAACAGTATGAAGCTCTTGGTTATGGTGTTGTCGATGAGTAAAGCAATGATGTTGATAGCGTTGTTGTTGTTGTTGTCGACATCGAAGATGTTGATGTTGATGATGATGACGAAGCTCTGGTTTTAAAGACGCTGGCCAACGCATTGAATTTTTAATAAATTGTAAAAGAGGAAAAGAGGGGAAGACACACAATCAAAAGGCAGGGGGAATAATAAGCAAGTGATTGTAAAAGATACACATGTTTTGATAACATTGTGATGCACATAGTACACCATCATCAACACATTCATTTTGTACTTGTTGGTTCATTCTGGTTGTTGGTTCATTCATTGGTGTTTTTTTCTTGCTTTCTTGAACAAATCGTTTGTCCGTCTGCTTGTCAGATTTTTTTTGTTCCTGTATTGGCTTTTGGGATTTCTCAGAAAGCAATGAAACGTTTTTCAATTCAATTTGTGATTAATTTCTGCCATGAAGTCTAAAAGAAATGAAAGAAGAAGAAAAAAAAATAATGACAACGACGACGTACAGAAAAATTTAAATGGGGAGGCCATGCTTTTTATGTACGAGTATGTATGCCACCACTTGCAACGAGAGAAGTGTGGCAAAAAGGTAAAGAAAAAAAAAAAACAGAAAACGAGATCAACTGGGGTGTGAAGACCTAAATGTTTTGTAATTGAGTTAAATTATCTTAACTTTGTGTGAGGGTATGGGGGGCCGATCTCCCTGCCTTAAATATTAAAAAAAAAATATGGAAAATTTAATACAAAATAAGGCGAGACTTATGTAAATTACATAGTCTGAATGGAGTTTTGAAGTGTAAACCACATATTAGCCATGAGTATTCAAAAAGATGAGTAGTATTGAATCGTATTCATAATTTCTGATACTTATACCAAAGAATATGGATGTAAAGAATATGCATTATGTAGGAGTAAAATTTCTTATGGCGGGTTGTAACATTACGATCCGCTCTCACCAAAATCTTTTTTAAAAATCATTTCTGATGAGGGGGGAGGAAGGCAGAAGGAAAATGAACACAAAGATCGTAACAATGTGTTGCTCTCATCGTACGTACGTATGTACATGTGTATGTATTCTTGTGTTTTTTGATTTAGTTGTCGATCAGACTGCGACAAGAATACATGTGCTGCGGATGCTTTATCATTTTATTTCAGAATAACACTCGAAGAATATTTTGTGTTAAAAATGTTGTCATTAGCTGGGCGTATTTCATTCTTTTATTTTGTCCCATATTATAATTTGTTTTAAATGCTTTGGAATGCTCGCTTTTTTTTCTTTTAATAAAAAATGGTTTTTTATTCTTTTTATTTTTATTTATCTAAAAAATATGGCCTAATTTTTAAGCCAAAGATGGATAGCTTCATGTTCTTTTAATAATAAAATGGTTTTTTATTCTTTATTTTTATTTATCCAAAATTATTAAGCCAAAGATAGACAGTTTTACATATGTATGTTGATGAAATGAAAATAAAAATAGAGTATATTACTAACACTTTTCTATGGCTGTAAATAAATAAATTCTCTCAACTTATTTTCTCTCTCTCTCTCACTCACTCAATCCATAACCATAGGCATGTGTTAACCTAGAGGAAAATTGTTAGTAATAATTTCAATTCTACTTATTAACCCAATGATATGTGCATATATGTGAGCGGAAAATATAGAAAAATTGTACTGCACTAAGACACTAAAGACACCGTATTTAACTTGGCAAGTATTCTTCCAAAACATGGAAATCATTTCTCAATTGAGTCATTAGTGAATCCTACTGTAATATTTCTTTGGGTGTATAATTGAAGTCTGAAAAAAGCGACATGAACCTTCTTCTTTAAAAACGGACAAGATTTTTACGCTCTTTTTAACGAACATTCTTGATGTTTGTGTCCTATGTTCTTCCTCTGCGGGACATTGGTGCCGACGTCTGTTTTTAACACCAGAAAAATAAATTAAAAAAAGTGGTCAAACAACAAAAACGCACGATGAGAACAACGCATTGTTACGCTCTTGGTTTCTGTATCCTTCCCTTCTATCTTCCCCCCCCCCCCCCCCGCGTCATGAAATATTTTTGAAAAGTATTCCAAAATATGTTAAAATGCACACATTCTTTATACTTTATTTTCTTTGCTAATACACATTCATACTTATTTTAATATCATGGAACCTCTCTCTACTCATATTCAAAGTTTGAAGTTCGCATCATATTCATACTTAACAACACGTATGATGTTGGGTGTTAATTTCGACTCTCCATAACTCAACATATACACGAAGCAGCACAAAATAAGTATGATTCGCGTACGAACACTAAAACACTTACTAGAAGGTTGTGTGTTTGCTCTGCTTGCTGCTCTGTCGTTTTTGCTTGTGTCTTTTTTCTTTTTTCCACAGCCACGTATCGTGCTTTAAGAGGAGATTAGAGGTTTACATAATCGTCCAACTACGCAAGCAATTGGCAAAATTGTGAAGAAATTTGAAGAGACTGGAGTCGTTACAAATATTGAAAGGCCCGTGCATCTTCGTTTCGCTCGTTTCGCTGAAAAAACGTCGCTATTGTAAGTGAAAGTGTTGCCGAAGACCCGACTGTGTCGATTCCTTGTCGTTCTCAGGAATTATGGCGTATTTCGCAGTTAGATCTACACCTACATCCATATAAAGTCCAGCTCACGCAACAACTGAAGCCAGCTGACCATTCACAACGCCGTAGATACGTGGAATGGGTGCTTGAACAGCAGGCGGTGGACGGCAATTTATCGAACAAAATTTTCTTCAGCGATGAAGCACATTTCACACTCGGTGGGTGTGTTAATAAACAAAATTGTCGCATTTGGGGTTCTGAGAATCCTCAAGTAATTGAAGAGGTGGCCATTACATCCAGAAAAAGTCACTGTTTGGTGCGCTCTTTGATCCGAAGGTGTGATTGGACACCTTACTTCTTCGAAAACAACGATGGAACGACTGTCACCGTCAATTTGGAGCATTATGGTCATATGATAACCGACTTTTTTTGCCCGCCATTGAAGAATACGACTGGGAGAATATGTGGTTTCAACAAGACGGTGCCACATGCCACACAACTCGAGCGAATATGGCTTTATTGCAAGAGACATTTCCTTGCCGCGTAATTTCTCGTTGTGGCGATATCAAGTGGCCACCAAGATCATGCAATTTGTCACCATTAGACTTTTTTGTGTGGGGCTACGCGAAAGACCGTGTTTATGCAGATAAACCTTCAACTCATGAGCACTTAAAAGCCAACATTCGTCAAGTTATGGCTGAGATACCGCCCAATATGTGTCAAAAAGTGGTCGAAAATTACCTCCAAAGAATCAATGCGCTTGCAACACTTTGCGTGGAGGTCATTTAAATGCTTGTAGTGTTTCACACATAATGTCAACGCGTTCAAACTTTACAATAAAAAAATGGATAACCCGGTATTTCGAAAGGTATGACTTTGATGTCAACGTTGTACGCATACTCAGTTGCAACCTGTAGTTATAAAACAACTTTGTAGTGAGTACGAATGAATCAGAATACATAGTTAAAGTTCAATATTGTTGACTCACTTATAAAGGGTGTTTTTTTCATAGAGGTATAGAACTTTAAGTTGGCATTACTTTTCAAGATGGCGACCGATTTAACAGCTGTCAAGTGATTTATTCTCAGTTTGGTTTGGCAATTCATCATGAATAGACTCACGCCTGAACAACACTTGCAATTTTATTTCGAAAATAATGGTTCTGTGCGGAAAACGTATCGCGCACTACGTCCACTTTTATCGTCGACAAAATCGTCCATCAGAGCAGTTAATTCGATTAACCATGGAACGTTTTAGCACCACGTTTACTCTTGATTGATAACTCGCATCCCCCCAGAGACGCTCTACGGTGCGTACAGAAGAAGCTATTGCTGCTGTAGAGCGTAGCATTGAGGAAGACCCGAATGAGTAGTCCATCCGCCATCGAGCACAGGAATTGGATCTGAGTCCATCCACTTTATGGAAGATTTTGCGGAAGGATCTTGGTTTGCGTGCCTACAAAATCAAACTCGTGTATGAATTGAAGCCAAACGATCATCAAGTAAGGCGTGGAGATTCGTCGAATGGGCCCAAAACGAGATTGCCGTTGTTCCCGATTTTCATTCAAGCGAATTTTGTTTAGCGATGAAGCGCACTTCTGGTTGAATGGCGCTACGTCAACAAACGAAACTGGCGCATTTGGTGTGAAGGTAATCCTCAAGTGTATGTGGAAACACCGTTACAACCAGAAAAACTGACTGTTTGGTGCGCTTTATGGGCTGGTGGAAGTCATTGGTCCGCGTACTTTTTCAAAAACAATGGTGGCCAGAACGTTACAGTCAATGGTGATCGGTGCTAGAGCCATGATTACAAACTTTTTTCATTCCTGAATTGACCATAACCATGATGTCCAGGAGATGTGGTTTCAACAAGACGGCGCAACATGTCACACACAGCTCGTGCCACAATAGATTTATTGGAAGACACGTTTGGTGAACGCCTAATTTCACGTTTTGGACCTGTGAATTGGCCTCCAAGATCGAAGTGATTTAACACCGCCAGACTACTTTCTGTGGGGCTATGTAAAGTCAGTCATTGGTCTATGCGGTAAAGCCACAAACGCTTGACCATTTGGAAGACAACATTCGCCGTATTATTGCCGCGATATACGGCCACAAATGTTGGAAAAAGTCATCGAATTATTGGACATCCAGATTGGACTACATCCGCCGCGCCAGCCGTGGCGGTCATATGCCAGAAATCATCATTTAAAATGTAATGCCACAAGATTATCTTTCGGATAAATATCAATTCATGTCAATCGAATAATCAATCCATCGTTGTTTTATTGCAACTTAAAGTTCTATACCCCTCTATAAAAAAAACACCCTTTATTAGAAATTTCATGAGTGCTTATGAGTAGCGAAAAAACGATTCATTACTAACCTCAGGAGTAAACAGAGGAATTTTTCTCAAAGATCTCAAAATCAGCATTTATTCTGTACTTTGTACCCGCACAAAAACCTCTCAATTTGAATTAATAGAAGTGTTCCTTAACCCTTTGACGGACACTGACGTCTATAGACGTCATAACGAGGGTTTCTGGGGGGACATGACGTGTATACACGTCATGAATTTTCATATCTTGCCAAATAACGGCAAGTGTCCCAAGGGTAAGCATCCTAAAATTTTGGTGTCCGTCAAAGGGTTAAGCAAGTCCCCCCCAAAGGAGATAAACGGGAATTAAAACCCTTAAAAAACTGATCTATAAAAAAGCCTTATGAGTATAGTAATGACACTTTTTGACGAAATTTTTTGATTTCAATTACCTTCAATTGTTTTATCACGCTCAGAGAACATGACAGAATGTATTAAGCTCACTTACCTGAAAAGAAAAGAGAGAAAGAAAAAGTTAGGTTAGGGAATATGTATACATGGGTGATTACTTAGAATTAAAAAATAAATTTGAAACTCTACAGGAGGAGGGGGGGAGGTCCTAACTCTAAAATTTAAGATGCCAGAACTAAAATTATTAGATTTCATCATGAAATCATAGGGCACAATAGTTAGACCTAGCCACCTAGCGTATGCTGTATGAGAGCTTATGATTTTCTAGTTCCAGCAAAGTGTTCTTCTAAGAAGTCGCCGTAGTCTAGTAGGTAGTGTGTTGGCTTATTAGACGCAAAAGCCTGGGTTCGAGCCCCAGGCTAGGCATCAAAGACAAAAATACAAAAAAAAAGTATTTCTTCGGCGACTTCCTTTCAGCAGATTTCTGGCAAAAACTCGGAGAGTAAATAGAAATTGCCATGAAAAAGTTTCTCAAAAATCTGTCTTTCGGAGTCGACTTTAAAACTGTAGGTCCCACCACTCTTGTATAAAAATTAACACACACACAACATATGTAAGTGGTGTGAGAAACTAGGACGTTGTACAATGGGTCAATTCCACCTCCGGGTACTGTACTTTTCCTCATTGACAAGTACACGTCCTCTAACCTAACCTAACCTAGTGTTCTTTTAGGTTTTATGGAACTTCCAATATGCCGAGTCTTCTGGAATACCTTCTAGCACAAGATTTTCGTATTCCTTTCATAAGAAGGTTGTAAGATCCCAGTGCTTATCACATGTTCTTCCCGGTTTTAACAAGTTTCTGACTACCGTAGTCTTCTGACATACCCCCTAGCACAAGATTTTCAAATTTCTTTCACATTCTGTACAAATGCTCATGAGTTTGCAGTGCTTACCACGTCTTCTTACAGTTTTTGTAAGTTTCTGACTTCCAGAGCCTTCAGGCATTTCCCCTAGCACAAGTTTCTCCAATTCCCTTCACATTCTGATACAAATGCTCATGAGTTTCCAGTTTTATCACATGTTCGTCCAGTTTTTGTGAGTTTCAGACTCCCATAGTCTTCTGACATACCTTCTAGCACAAGATACTCCAAGTTTCCAGTTTTTTTTTCACATGTTCTTCCCTTTTTAAAGAATTTCATCCTTCCAGAGCCTTCTAACATAGCTTCTAGCCCAAGGCTTTCAAATTTCTTTAACATTCTGTTCTGATGCTCATGAGTTCCCAGTTCTTATCACGTGTTCTTCCAGTTCTAACGAGCTTCCGATTTCCAGAGCCTTCTGACATACCTTCCAGCACAAGATTTTCCTCTTTCTGTGCCGGAATTATTCCAGTTCTTTGGAGTTTCTTCCTTCGACACGATTTAGTTGCGTTTTCTATCGCGAAATTTGTCACTTCCTTTCATGCTCTATAAAAATACTCTTGATTTTCCAACTCTATTCACGAATTCCTAAACATTTTGCATTTTTATATCCTCCTATGTCTTCAGATATTCATTTCGTGAGGTTCTCAGTTTGTGAGCTTTTAGACATGCCTTCTGAAATGTGATTTTCTAGTCCATGTTACACGTTATTCCAGTACTTTTGAGTTTCTCATCTCGGGATGATTGAAATATGCTTTGTAGTACAAGGCTTTCCAGTTTCTTTCACATTCTGTACATTGATGCTCGTGAGTTTCCACTTCTGGTCATAGTTTTTGTGGGTTTATGTCTTCCTAGAGCCCCTAAACATACCTTCTAGCCCGAAATATTCCTGTTCGGATGTTATTAAAACTCTTTTCAGTAGCTTAACACAAGATTTTTTAGTTTCTGTTGCGGGCCTACTCCTGTCCTTTCAAGTTTATTACATCGAGACGATTTGATTGGCCTTCCCAACATGAGCCTGTGCTAATATCCGAGATTCTCGAGATTCTCACTTCCAAACCTTGTAGCTGGTAACATCTAGCACAAGATTTTTCAGTTCCTATCACTTGCTACTCCAGTTCTCCAGTGAGTTGCGTACTCCGAGAGACTTTGGATGGACTTCCAAGCACAACTCACATATTTTCATATACTTTACGAGTTTCTGTGTGTCCAAGGTTCTAGAAACGGTTCTTGTGCGTGGATTTCCACTTCCCGTTACGTGTTAGTCGCCAGTTATTTTAGGTCTCTCAGTCCTAGAGGCGTGGGATGCGTATGTTTCGAAATGCATTGAGTTTCCCCATCTGTTCCCTTATTTTTGAAAATTTTTCGCGAGGAGCTCTTACTTCCTAAGGTTTTAAACATGACTTCTAACGCATGACTCTGGAAACGTCTTCTGGAGCGTGATTTTCCACTTCCTGTTATGTGTTCTTTCCCCAGTTATTTTAGTACTCTTACTCCTAGAGGCGTGGGATGCGTATGTTTCGAAATGCATTGAATTTACGGATCTGTTCCCATATTTTTTGCAAATTTTTCGCGAGGAGCTCTTACTTCCTAAGGTTTTAAACATGACTTCGAACACATGACTCTGGAAACATCGTCTGGCACATGATTTTCCATGTCCTGTTACGTGTTATTTCTCCAGTTCTTTCAGGTCTCTCAGTCCTGAAGGCGTAGGACGCATATGCTTCGAAATGCATTGAGTTTTCCGATCTGTTCACATATTTTTTGCAAATTTTTCGGATTGAACTCTCACTTCCGAACATTTTAAACATGACTACTAACGCATGACTCTGGAAACGTCTTCGGGTACATGATTTTCCATCTCCTGTTACGTGTTATTTCCCCAGTTCTTTCAGATCTCTCAGTCTTGAAGGCGTAGGACGCGTATGCTTCGAAATATATTGAGTTTCCCGATCTGTTCACATATTTTTTTTTGCAAATTTTACGAGTGGAGCTCTTACATCCTAAAGTTTTAAACATGTCTACTAACGCATGACTCTGAAAACGTCTTCTCAGTACCTGTTATTCCCCAGTTATTTTAGGAGACTTCGCTTCCCAAGTTTTTAAACATGTCTTCTCATGCGCAACCTTCCAAGTTCTGGCATCTGTTGTTCTAATACTTTCGGATTTCTCACTTTTGAAGGGGTTTTGTTGCGTTTCCCTCTCTTATTGTGCTCAAACGTCTTTGCCGTGCTGTGCCAGTTATATAGGGGATACTTCCTCCTAAGTGACTTTAGGTATGTTTTCCTGCACGAGTTTCTTTTCCTGCTCACGATTTCCTAATCTCCCCAAAGCCAATGCCATTAAATTTACTAAAAGTTTTCCAGCAAAACTCTTTAAATGTTTCCAGTCCAGTCTCCTCCTCTTTGGCTTTAAGACTCCACAGAAACCAAAAAAAAACGAAATTTATTGGCCCCTCAAGGCATTTTTCAATTTACTGGCTTTGATTTTCGCTACTTCAAGGCAAGGCAGATTAAAAAAAACTTTTTTTTTTTTGCGGAGTTCCTTAACGAATTCATTGTCAAAATTTTGCATTCTCCCCCCCGCCGCCGGAAAGGAAAGAAGAAAAAAACAGAACAGAAAAGCAAAACGGGAAACGGAAAAAAAATGAAGTGAAATCCAGGAGAAGAATGAATAGCGTTTTCATTTCCTTCATCAATGTGAAGTACCGTTATTTGCACTCAAGTGAATACATCACCTCACCACCCATTTGGACGGCCCGCTCCCCCCCCCCCTTCCCGTCTACAAAGGAATTCCTTACAGAACAAGAACAATCACGGGGGGAAAAAAATTAAACGGAAATTGATTTCTTTTATCAACGATTGTGGCGGCGGCGGCATGGGTTGAAAGAAAAATATTCCTTGGCTCCTTGCCTAGCTAGTCTCTATAATCAAAGAACAGGACATTGATTGGTTTTTTACCAGCCGGGAAGGGGGCAAGAAGGAAGTCAAAGCCATTATCTCACACAAAAGCCCACAAGAAAAAACGAAGAAAATAACGAAAAAAATAATGAAACAACAGGAAACAGTGTTGGAAAACGGCGTTTATAATTATAACGGTTGTTCGCTTGTGTATGGAATGATGAATGCCATGGCCGTGACACCAAAGAAATGCCAGAAGAAAACATATTTAAATTTGAAATTCTTTAATACAACAACAACAGCAACAACAAAGTAACAAAATAAGAAGAAGAAGAAGAAGAAGTAGAAGCAGAAGAATGTGAAAATTGTTAAAGAAATTCCAACAGGTTAGTGTATGTGTATGTGCCTGCCTGCCTAACTGCCTGCCAGTGTGTGCTTAAAGCCATAATTTAAATGAAAACGGAAATCATTCATTAGCGTGTCTCTGTTACAAAAAAAAAAAAAAAAAAACAATGGCAAGCCTGTACAAAGTATAGTTTACATGCATGCACGCACTCTCAGGCACACATTCTGGCTGATATGCACGCACTCACTCACTCACTCACTCACTTATTAAAGGGTAGACCATTGGCAGGTGGTGGTGGTCATTTCGAAACGCGGCCACTTAAAATTCCAGAAAAGTTTGCCTTGACACCACTTACTTACGTACTTAATTGGCCATAACAACCCGTTTATCGGATTTCGGCCGGCCGCAATACATTCTTCCAGGCGCCTCTGCTTCGTGCGCGCCTACGCCAGTTGGTCACACCAATCGATGACAGGGCTTCCTCGATTTGGTCCTTCCAACGCAAACAAGGTCGTCCTCTATTCCGACTTCCGCAGATTTCCGCATCAAATACCCGTCTCGCCGAAGCATCTTCCTCCATTCGAACGACATGGCCGAACCAGCGCAACCGGTCAATGTCGTTGAGGAGCTCATACAGCTCACTGTTGTATCGGATACGGAAATCATCACCAACTCGCACTGGACCGAAGATCTTGCGCAGGACTTTTCTCTCGAACACTCTCAAGGCCGCTGCATCTGTACTTAATAGGGTCCATGCCTCTGCGCCATAAAGAAGCACGGGTAGGATGAGTGTCTTGTAGAGTGTTAGTTTTGTCGCACGAGAGAGGTCTCTGCTACTCAATTGCCTATTGAGACCATAGTAGCACCTGTTGGCAAGAGTGATCCTGCGCTTGATCTCCAGACTGACATCATTTGTGGTGGTAACGGCGGAGCCAAGATAAATAAATTCCTTGGCTGTATCAAAAGCATAGAACGTATCGGCCGCAATCTGAGAATTAATACGCCGCGCATCTCTACTCATCGGTAACATATACTTTGTTTTGCCCTCATTTACTTCCGGACCTATCTTACTAGACTCCCGTTCAATAGCACTAAAGGCAGCAGTAACATCTCGCTTGGTACGCCCTATGATGTCAATGTCGTCAGCGTACGCAAGCAACTGGACACTTTTTTGAAGAATAGTGCCACTGCGATGCACTCCTGCCTTTCGCAGAACACTCTCCATGACGAAGTTGAAGAGGTCGCATGATAAGGGATCGCCTTGTCTGAAACCTCGCACGGTATCAAAAGGCTTGCCTTGACAGCAAAAGTAAGAAAATGTTCCAAAGCTTCGTGAAACTGTAGGAAAGTGAGACTCACTGCCTGATGCTCAACTCTCGAAAGTGTGACTCTAAACTTTAGGATGCCGCGCAGATCGATCTCCAGGAGGAGATTAATTGAGACTTTAGCAGGTCAATTAATAATTCCATGAATTTCATTTAATTACCCAGAAGTACTCTTAGAGTTTGGCTCTACAAGTCACCGAAAACACCCACACTCACGTCGTTTGCACGTGTCACTTCCTGCATATCCCTCCTCTATTTAATACGCAGAATTCTAATCACCCTCAGGGTTTTACAACACTAGAGCACATTAGAGATACGAGTCTAGCTTCTGGAAGGCTCCCATGCAGCAGTAGCAACATATTTCGGACGAATAGGTTAGGTTAGGTTGGAGAACGTGTGCTTGTCAATTAAGACAAGCACAGTACCCGAAGGTCGAATTGACCCATTGTACTACGTCCTAGTTTCTCGCACCACTCACGTTGCGTGTGTTAATTTCTATACATGAGTGGCGGGACCTACAGTTTAAAGTCGACTCCGAACGACAGATTTTTGAGAAACTTTTTCATGAGTGGAAGTCGCCGAAAAAATACTTTTTTTTTTGTATTTTGTCTTGATGTCTGGCCTGGGGCTCGAACCCTGGCTTTACGTCTAATAAGCCAACACACTACCTACTAGACTACGGTGACTTCATAGGTCTGTTAATAATCCCATGAATTTCATTTAATTACCCAGAAGAACTCTTAGATTACAGCTCTACAAGTCACCGAAAACACCCACTCTCACGGCGATTGTACGCATCACTTTCTGCATACCCCGCCTCTATTTAATATGCAGAATTCTGATCACCCTCAGGGTTTTACAATACTAGAGCACATTAGAGATATGAGTCTACTTTTTGGAAGGCTCCCATGCAGCAGCAGCTACATACTTCGGACGAATAACCCTCTCGTGACAGCGAAACTGTACAGCACTTTGCAAGTCACGACTGCGCTACTAACCATACATTGCCGTCATCGTTTGCGAAAACCCAAATGAATAGATAAATGAGTGCCGTGTATATGCGGCATCAGCCTTTGTGGATTTCTCTATCCATAGTCCTAGAGTCCTAGAAAATGCACCTCATCTTGGAGTTTTAGTTCCAAACCGTGCAGTTTCAGTGGCAGAACAGGCAGGGGCGCTTTGTAGTTTCTAGCGAGGAGTAACTACCACCTTACATACATAATTGGTCATTACAACCCTTTCAGTCAGGATTACGACCTAGTTTCTCACACCACTTATGTTATGTGTGCGTTAGTTTTATACATGAGTGGCGGGGGACCTACAGTTTAGAGTCGACTCCGAACGACAGACTTTTGAGAAACTTTTTCATGGCAATTTCTATTTACTCTCCGAGTTTTTGCCAGAAATCTGCTGAGAGGAAGTCGCCGAAAAATACTTTTTTTTTGTATTTTGTCTTTGATTTCTGGCCTGGGGCTCGAACCCTGGTTTTGCGACTAATAAGCCAACACACTAGCTACTAGACTACGGCGACTTCAAACACCGTGACACCGAAACTGTACAGCACTTTGCAAGTCACGACCAAGCGACTGACCACACATTTTCGTCATCGTTTGCGAAAACCCAAATGAGTAGATAAATGACTACCGTGTATATGCGGCATTAGCCTTTGTAGATTTCTGTATCCATAGTCCTCTAGAGACCCGGAAAATGCGATTCATCTTGAGGTTTCAGTTCCACCCGTGCAGTTTCATTGGCTGAACAGGCTGCAGCGCTTTGTAGTTTATAGTGAAGAATAACTACCACCTTACTTTCTCCCGAATTCCCACCAAAATCGTTGACTTTCTTCAGAGTTGCTGCTTTAACTTTAACAAATTACTCTTACTCCCGGAGGCTGCAATTTGTTTCCCGACAAGTTTTCTTACCTACTAGCACAAGATTTTCTAGTTATAAAGGGTCCTCCAAATAACTTTTTAATGCTTTAAAAAAAAAAAACTACTGAATATTTTCTCAAATTTCTTTTTTTATTTGAAAGTACAATCCCCTTCCGGTTAATAACGGAAAATAATTTCATTCAAATGGCTGCCTCGGCTGGCCATGCAGTAGCCTACACCAGAAGATGAGGATTTTGGCAAAAAAATCATCTTTTCAGATGAAGCTCATTTTGAACTTGGGCGGCTATGTAAACAAGCAAAATTGTCGCATTTGGGGCACAGAAAACCCGCACGCATACATTGAAAAGCCGACGTACCCAATACGAGTCACTGTTTGGTGGGGATTTTGGTCCGGAGGCATAATTGGGCCATTTTTCTTCGAAGATGAGCAAGGAGTGGCTGTTACAGTCAATGCCGATTGTTATCGGGACATGTTGAACGAATTTTTGTTCACAAAAATTGAAGAGGAGGATATTGGCAACATTTGGTTTCAACAGGACGGCGCTACGTGCCACACAGCCGAAGATACACTCGATGTTTTGTGCACTGTTTCTGAAGATCGCATTATCAGCCGCAGAGAGCTGATGTCGTTTGGCCACCTCGGAGCTGTGATTTGACACCGTTGGACTATTATTTGTGGAGTGCCGTCAAAGATAAGTGTTACGCCGACAAGCCAGAAACAATTGACGCTTTAAGGGACAATATTCGCGAAGCCATTGGCGAAATACGGCTGCACACAATCGATAATGTGCTTAATAATTGTACCGATCGTGTAGGCTACTACATGGCCAGCCGAGGCAGCCATTTGAATGAAATTATTTTCTATTATTAACCGGAAGGATTGTACTTTCAACTAAAAAAAGAAATTTGCGAAAATATTCAGTAGTTTTTTCTTTTAAAGCATTTTCAAAAAAAAGTTATTTGGCGGACCCTTTAGTTGCGTACTAAGGAGCTTTCGAGCTTCTTTGTTTCAGAAACTTTCAATATTTTCAAGCACACGGGATTTTAGTGTCTAATCACGTGTTTTCTTCGTTGTTTTAAGCTTTCTTCTACTTTTCAGGGTTTCTTGTCTGGCAGCCATTGATCAAATGCTTCTTTGTACATGACTACCATTCCTGTAGTGTTTTCCTGCAGGTCTTTCCGGTTGTTTGGAAAGTTCAGTACTGAAATTCGCCATTCTCGAACGTGCGAAATGAGTTATTCGGGTGTTACGAAATGATTATGTCGATTGATTTGGGAAATTCACGCTCAAAGTTAAGCGAATATCCAAGAATAGTACTAGGAACTTGGCTAGATTTGAGAATCTAGGAATTGTCTGAAGTTTGTCAAGTTCTGGAATGGAAATTCAAGAGGTTTTCAAACAAGATGACTCATGTATTCGGAATTTTCTGAAGTTCACCAGCTTCTGGAATGGATATTCAAGAGTTTTTCAATAAAGATGACTTAGGTAACTTCTGGAATGGATATTCAAGAGTTTTTCAATCAAGATAACTCAGGTATTCGGAATTGTCTGAGGTTTTTCAAGTTCTGGAATGGAAATTCGGAATTTTGTGAAGTTTTTCAACTTCTGGAATGGATATTCAAGAGTAATTCAATGAAGCTAACTGAGATATTCGCTCTCAAATACCAAATACAGTGATAATAACGCAACAGGAACATGACTCGATTTGAGAACCTTGGAATTTCCTGAAGTTTGTCAACTTCTGGAACGGAAACTTCATAAAGAACTCGCTTAAGAAACCAACAAATAAATTGAAGAGAAACTCCAAGAGTTTCACACTTGCAAAGTAACCACAATTGATGTTCGAGAACAAAAATGCCTTCCAATTGCTTTTAATGCCAACTGTAGACCCCTTAAAATACCACCCTTTAGTACATGTTGAAACTTCTTTCTCTATTTTGAAATTCTTTACATGTCTCCGGTTATATCTACGGCCACTGCCTATGGCCACCATCATCAGCACCCATCACATGTATTTTGTCCAAGCAAATGTTGTGGAAAAAACAAGAAAAAAAAAACTTAATGCGCCCATGAGTTTCAAAAAAGGCTTTTTGCGCTTTCTTTTCTTCTCCTCTCTCGCTCTCTCCCTGTTTACTTTGGTAATGTTTTTCTAGATGGGCAACATCAATGAATGCAGGGCTAATTACAAAGTTTGAAAAAAAAAAAACACAAACACAACCAGCAATGACCATGTAGTAACGCCTTAAAGTAGCCAACTCCGTCTGCCCGTCCGTCCGTCAGTGCGTCCGTCTGTCTGTCTGTCTCTGTGTGTAAGACTGGCATTTTAAAGTATCTTTGGATGACCAAAAAAACGAAAAAAAGTGTTTTAAACTCTTTCAAGTAAATAGGTTAGGGTTTGCCACCTTAAAGGAGGGCAAAGCGAAGGGGAAAATGGTCCCCCTCAACTCTAGAAATGTTAAAGCGACCAGTTCGGTTCTGATCACATGTTCTCACACATTTTTCACGAGTTTCTCACTTCCCGACCGGTTAGTTATGCCATCTAGCACAAGATTTTTCAGTTTCTTTCGCTTTCTGTACATTGCTGCTCGTGAGTTTCCAGTTCTGGTCATAGTTTTTGTGGGTTTATGACTTCCAGAGTCTCTAAGCATAACTTCTAGCACAAGATTTTCCAATTCCCTTTACATTCTGCACTGATGCTCATGAGTTTCCAGTTCTTATCACATATTCTTCCAGTTCTAACGAGTTTCCGATTTCCAGAGTCTTCTAACATACCTTCTAGGCGAAGACATTCAAATTTCTTTCACATTCTGCACAGCTGCTCATGAGTTTCCAGTTCTTATCACGTGTTCTTCCAGTTCTAATGAGTTTCCGATTTCCAGGGCCTTCTAACACACAACTTCCAGCACAAGATTTTCCTCTTTCTGTGCCGGAATTATTCCCGTTCTTTGGAGTTTCTCACTTTGGGACAATTTACTTGAGTTTTCTATCAAGAAATTTGTCACTTCCTTTCATGTTCTATAAAAAATACTCTTAATTTTCCAATTCTATTCACAAGTTCCTAAAAATTTTGCATTTTTATATCCTCCTATGTCTTCAGATATTCATTTCGTAAGGTTTTCAGTTCGTGAGTTTTAGCCATGCTTTCTGAAATGTGATTTTCTAGTCCATGTTACACGTTATTCCAGAACTTTTGAGTTTTTCATCCCGGGATGATTGAAATATGCTTTGTAGTACAAGATTTTCCAGTTACTTTCACATTCCGTACATTGGTGCTCGTGAGTTTAAAATTCTGGTCTTAGTTTTTGTGGGTTTATGACTTCCAGAGTTTCTAAACATACCTTCCAGTCTGAGATTTTCCTGTTCGGGTGTTATTCAAACTCTTTTCCGTAGTTTAACACAAGATTTTTTAGTTTCTGTTCCGTGCTTACTCCCGCATTTCCTTCAAGTTTCTAACTTCGAGACAATCTGATTGGCCTTCCCATCATGATTTTGTACTAATGCCCGAGATTCTCGAGATTCTCACTTCTCAACCTTGTAGCTGTACCAAATAGCACAAGATTTTTCAAATCCTATCACTTGCTACTCCAGTTCTCTAGTGAGTTGCGTACTCCGAGAGACTTTGGATGGACTTCCAAGCACAACTCACATATTTTTGCTTACTTAACGAGTTCTCTGTGTCCAAGGTTCTCGAAATGTCTTCTGGTACGTGATTTTACATTCCTTGTTACATGTTACTTCCCCAGTTCTTTAAGGTCTCTCAGGCCTGAAGACGTAGGACGCATATGCTTCGAAATTCATTGAGTTTCCCGATCTGTTCACATATTTTTTGCAAATTTTTCGAGCGGAGCTCTCACCTCCGAAGGTTTTTAACATGACTTCTAACGCATGACTCTGGAAACGTCGTCTGGTACATGATTTTCCATTTCCTGTTACGTGTTATTGCCCCAGTTATTTTAGGTCTCTCAGTCCTGAAGGCGTAGGACGCATATGCTTCGAAATTCATTGAGTTTCCCGATCTGTTCACATATTTTTTGCAAATTTTTCATGTCGAGCTTCCACTTCCCAAGGTTTTAAACAAGACTTCTAACGCATGACTCTGGAAACGTCTTCAGAAGCGTGATTTTCCATTTCCTGTTACGTGTTAGTCCCCAGTTATTTTAGGGCTCTTACTCCTGGAGGCGTAGGACGCATATGCTTCGAAATGCATTGAGTTTTCCGATCTGTTCACACGTTTTTTACAAATTTTTCGAGTGGAGCTCTTACTTCCCAAGGCTTCACGGATGACTTGTAACGTATGACTCTAGGTTCTGCCGCGTGGTGTTCTAATACTGTCGAGTTTTTCAGCCATTTCAACAAGGTCCTCTCAGCAGTTCTCTGGTAAAAACGCTGCGTTCAGAGTCGACTTTAACTGTTCGATCGCTAAGCGATTCTGGTGAGAACATTCGAAAACTGCGCAACATATTTTTACACTGAAACTCGTAGCGGAAATGCGCTGCATCGCGATTTTATTAACAAATGAACGCAGCGCTTTTGCGCCGCGTAGCAGTCAAACGGTTAAACTGTTAAACACACACGCAACATGCTTAATGAGAGAAGCTAGGTGGTAACCCTGACCGAAGGGGATGTAAATGACTAAAGGGTTGTTAAGATTCCCAAGACAATTGCTTAAAAATCCCAGTTTCTATTCCCCCCACAACTAATAACTCATTGTGCGCGAAACCCCTGCTTCTCATAGGGGAAAACGTCGTGCAGAAATAATGTTTTACGAGCCTTGCCTTGCATTGCCTTGTCTATTGTGGTCGTTTTGTGATGTGCTGTTACAAGTAATGCTCACATCCCATAACACATGACCAGAGTCGCCGCCGCCGCCGCCATCCATCACTACACATCTACACACAATCCATGGCTAAATATTGCCTACGGTGGCAGCATTAAAATAGAGAAGGAAGAAGAAAACGAAAAAAAGCTGCAAACAGCAGCAATAGAAACGAAAGCAGGCAGGCAGGCAAGCAAAACATAGTAAAATAGATGAATGTACCCCAAGGGTGCAATACCAACAAAAACAAAAACACAAACAAAGCTGACGATCATACAAAACATATATCTTGCTCGTCTCACAGGCTAACAAAGTTATTTACGAGTGCACACAACGCCATCGTCATCATCAACATCTCTTACTTATGTTATGTAAACCGAATGGTATGAAATGGTATGGAATGGAATGGCAAGATGGATGGATTTGGATACGGAATATGCTTGAATGCATGATGATGGTCTACCATACCATACCATACCATATACAGCAGCGAACGCAGCATAATGATGAGATAACGGGCGGGTGGTTGGTGTGTGTGAAAACAGCAGTACACACAGAACAAAATGTGTAACTAAGAGACAACATAACAGAACAGAACACAACCATGAAACATTTACACGACGTTACACGCTTGCCGCTCTCACTGCTGCTGCTGCTGCTGCTAGTGGTGGTGATGGTGATGAGGAGTAGTTCATGTCATTAGAGCCTTAATAAATTGGCTTAATTTGTTGTTTGTTTGCCAAGTTTTCTTCTTTTTTTATTGGCCAGAGTCAGCGTAAATGTGGAACAAGAAGTAAGGGGGGGTCGTATTTGGCAGTGGAATTTGCGAAAATTTATTTGAAAAATTTCCACACAACAAATTAAAATGTTCCGGGGAAAAACAGAATGTTTTTTTTCTTTAAAATTTAAATTGTTCTCTCCTAGTAGGGGGGAAGGGAGGAGAGAAGTTAAACCTTCTCTCTTGTCAAACCGTAATCCAATAGGAAAAGAATTGTATGTGCAAACGTTTGATTTTGTTTTTTCACGCCGAGGAGGGGTAAATGTACCTAACCGCACAATAGAGGAAGTCGTCACATCCTCCGTGTGTGGAGCCCTCACCCACTAAATCCCCCCCTCGTCTCATGGACTTGTTGTGCCCACTCCGGAACTACGGTGGTATTACTTCGGAGTGGAGTCCTTTTGGCTCTTTGGCCCCTGCATATTCATATCCGCGTCCGGATTGCGTGTTGAAAGTTGAAGAGACATCTAAGTGTCTCCACTATTCCTTTCCTCCAGATCCTTGCTTCGAATTTCGCTTGACACGTGTGCCAGTTTCATCTATTCCGGCGTGCCCACATGTTCTGCAGCCTCAAGATCCCTCTTCTTCAGTTTTAGAATCCTCTCCACGTAATTCGCCACTGAGGTCCAATTTTCCCTACTCGCGGTCATAACCCCGACAATGTTACCGGGCGTGATCGTCCCAACTATCGACGTCAGTGCAGAGCAATAGCTCTGCCAGCGTGCACACTCGAAAACGGTGTGCTCTGCGTCATCAATTATCTCCCCTTCCTCGTAAAGACAGTAAGGTGAGGCGGTCTTTCCCATTCTGTGCAGATATTTCCTAAAATATCCGTGACCCGTTTTTTTAAACTCGTGAACTCCTCAATAACGTAAATTGGACGAATACGCAATAAGTGGAGGAATAATTCTATACTGAGAAGTATTTCCAAAGTCCTCCTGATCCAGTTCTTTTAATTTTCTCAAACGTGAAGCGAAATAATAATCGTTTGGAACATTGTGACTCAAAATAACAGGAACAAATCGCAAAAGCCGAGTGAAAAATCGCGTGCTAGGAAACAAGAACTGGAACTACTAATGACAGCAACTAGAAATCGTTAAATGGAAAGGAACTTAGGCGTTTGAAAGTCCGAATCTGGAAGACCGCTCACTGGCAACTTAAAAGCCTTGGAAACAGAAACATCAAAGAACTGGAATAACTCGCAAAACTGGAACTGGAAAATCTCTCTGCTAGGAAGCAAGAACTTGAATAACTCGCGACAGTAACTGGAAATCGTGAAATGGGAAGGAACTTAAGCCTTTGAAAGTCAGAATCTTCATAGAACTGCAATAACATGTGACAGGAGCTGGAAGTTTGCTCACTGGAAAGCAACTTAAACGCCTTGGAAGACAGAAACTTCAAAGAACTGAAATAACTTGCAAAAGACAGTAGAAAATCGCGTGCTAGGTTACAGTAACTGGAAAATCTAACCATAAAAAGCAAGAGAAAATCTACGGAAAGGTGGAAAATGCTTTGAAAGGTAGAAACCTTCAAAGGACAGCAACAACTCGTGACAGAAGTGGGAAATCCGGGCACCAGGCAGCAGGAACAGCAACAACTCGTGACAGAAGTGGGAAATCCGGGCACCAGGAAGCAAGAACAGCAACAACTCGTCACAGAAGTGGGAAATCCAGGCAGCAGTAAGCAAGAACAGCAACAACTCGTGACAGAAGTGGGAAATCTGTGCACCAGGAAGCAAGAACAGCAAATACGCGTGACAGAAGTGGGAAATCTGTGCACCAGGAAGCAAGAATAGCAACAACTCGTGACAGAAGTGGGAAATCTGTGCACCAGGAAGCAAGAACAGCAAATACGCGTGACAGAAGTGGGAAATCCAGGCAGCAGTAAGCAAGAACAGCAACAACTCGTGACAGAAGTGGGAAATCTGTGCACCCTGAAGCAAGAACAGCAACATCTCGTGACAGAAGTGGGAAATCTGTGCACCAGGAGGCAAGAACACCAACAACTGGTGACAGAAGTGGGAAATCTGTGCACCCTGAAGCAAGCACAGCAACAACTCGTGACAGAAGTAGGAAATCCGGGCACCAGGAAGCAAGAACTGCAACAACTCGTGACAGAAGTGGGAAATCCGGGCACCAGGAAGCAAGAACAGCAACAACTCGTGACAGAAGTGGCAAATCCAGGCACCAGGAAGCAAGAACAGCAACAACTCGCGACAGAAGTGGGAAATCTGTGCACCAGGAAGCAAGAACAACAGCAACTCATGACAGAAGCTGGAAATCCGGGCACCAGGAAGCAGGCACAGCAATAACTCGTGACAGAAGTGGGAAATCCGGGCACCAGGAAGCAAGAAGAGGAACAACTCGTGACAGAAGTGGGAAATCCGGGCAGCAGGAAGCAAGAAGAGCAAAAACTCATGACAGAAGTGGGAAATCTGTGCACCAGGAAGCAAGAACAAGAACAACTCAGAACAGGAACTGAAAGACTTTGCCTTTAAAAGATAGAAGCGTCCAGGAACTGCAATAACTTTTGACAGGGAGCTGGAAAATCGATCCATGGGGAGTAAGTGAAAGGCCTTTGAAAGCCGGAATTGTCAAAGAACTGCAATAACTAGCAAAAATAACTAGAAAATCTTGTACTATGAAGCAAGAACTGGAATAACTCGTGAAAGGGACTAAAAAATCGCGAACTAGGAAGCAAGAACTGGAATAACTCTCGAAGGGGACAAAAAAATCGAGAACTAGAAAGCAAGAAATGGAAAAACCGCCAATCGGAAGTAGAAAATCGCGCACTAGGAAGCAAGAAATGTAATACCTCGCGTAAGGAAGTGGTAAATCGAGTACTAGGGTACAACAAAGGTAATAACTCGCTACAGAAACTGGAAAATCACATGTAAAAAGCCTCTGTAAGACGGAAAACTGCAATTACCCATGAGAGGAACTGACAAATCGTGTACTAGGAAGTACGATTTGAAAGAAAGCTTTGAAAGCTTAAGTCACTGAAAAACTGGAATAATATGCGACAGAAACTTGAATAAAACGTGGTAGAAAGTATTCCTAAAGTCTGCAAAGGTAATACGTGCCAAGAAAAAAGCTAGAAAATCGACGAGATGAGAAGCAAGAACTTGACTTTATTCCCTAAGAGAATATTGACGGTTTCCAAGAGAATGTTGCGACAAGAGTTCAGCTTGGCAGAAGAAACTAGAAACGGAACTTAAAACGATTTAACAGCTGTCAAGTGATTTATTCTCAGTTTGGTTTGGCAATTCATCATGAATAGACTCATGCCGTGAACAACGCTTGCAATTTTAGTGAAATTTTATTTCGAAAATAATGGTTCTGTGCGGAAAACGTATCGCGCACTACGTCCACATTTTATCGTCGACAAAATCGTCCATCAGAGCAGTTAATTCGATTTTAACCGCGGAACATTTTCGCACCACGTTTACTCTTGATTGATAACTCGCATCCCCCCAGAGACGCTGTACGGTGCGTACAGAAGAAGCTATTGCTGCTGTAGAGCGTAACATTGAGGAAGACCCGAATGAGTAGTCCATCCGCCATCGAGGACAGGAATTGGATCTCGGTCCATCCACTTTATGGAAGATTTTGCGAAAGGATCTTGGTTTGCGTGCTTACATAATCCAACTCGTGCAAGATTTGAAGCCAAACGATCATCAAGTAAGGCGTAGATTCGTCGAATGGGGCCCAAAACGAGATTACCGTTGTTCCCGATTTTCATAAGTGCACTTCTAATTGAATGGCTACGTCAACAAACAAACAAAACTGGCCGCATTTGGAGTGAAGGTAATCAATCCTCAAGTGTATGTGGAAACACCGTTACATCCAGAAAAACTGACTGTTTGGTGCGCTTTATGGGCTGGTGGAAGTCATTGGTCCGCGTACTTTTTCAAAAACGATGGTGGCCAGAACGTTACAGTCAATGGTGATCGGTGATAGAGCCATGATTACAAACTTTTTTCATTCCTGAATTGACCATAACCATGATGTCCACAGGAGATGTGGTTTCAACAAGACGGCGCAACATGTCACACACAGCTCGTGCCACAATAGATTTATTGAAAGACACGTTTGGTGACCGCCTAATTTCACGTTTTGGAACTGTGAATTGGCCTCCAAGATCCAAGTGATTTAACTCTAAACGCTAGACACTACTTTCTGTGGGGCTATGTAAAGTCATTGGTCTATGCGGTAAAGCCGCCACAAACGCTTGACCATTTGGAAGACAACATTCGCCGTATTATTGCCGCGTTATACGGCCACAAATGTTGGAAAAAGTCATCGAAAATTGGACGTCCAGATTGGACTACATCCGCCGCGCCAGCCGTGGCGGTCATATGGCAGAAATCATCATTTAAAATGTAATGCCACAAGATTATCTTTCGGATAAATAAAATTCATGTCAATCGAATAATCAATCGTTGTTTTATTGCAACTTAAAGTTCTATACCCCTCTATAAAAAAAACACCCTTTACCATGAGTTACAGTTTAAAGTCGACTCCGAACGACAGATTTTTTTTGAGAAACTTTTCATAGAAATTTTTATTTACTCTCAGATTTTTTGCCAGAAATTTGCTGAGAGGAAATCGCCGAAGAAATACTTTTTGTATTTTTGTTTTGATGTCTGGCCTGGGGCTCGAACCCTGGCTTTAAGTCTAATAAGGCAACACACTACCTACTAGAATACGGCATATACTCCATATGCTTGTGAATTATTTTCTTCGTTAACAGTAAAATTTTGACAAAAAAAACTCCCCCTGAAGAAAATATTTTCAATTGGACCTCCTCTATGCTTTGCGGGAAAGCAGGTCAATGACCATTAAAAAAAAAACAAAAAAATAAAAGCGACAACGGCAACAATAAATTGAGGCTCCCGCTACTTTTTCTTTATTTTTAGAACTTTACAAATGTGATTGTCATTGTAATTTGTTCCCTCTTTCTTTCTTTCATTTTTTATTGCTTTTTCTGTTGTTGTTGTTGTAAATAAAAAAGAAGAAAAAAATTTCATTTAACAAGTCATTAAAAAATGTTGACAGTTTGTATTGGAAAGATTTATTAAATTGTCAATAAAACGAAGTGGGGCGACCAGCAGACCACGTCATGTCACGTCTGTATGCAGTATGCAGTTATGTTGCTTAAAGGGGGAAAGATTCTATAAACAAAATGCATGTAAAGAAATAAATAAAAACATAACAAAAAACGGCAATAAAACACTTGTTTAAACAAAAAATAAATAAAAATAAAACATTTATAACTCTAAAGACAGGTACATACATATATATTTATAAAATAAATTTATTTAAAAAAAAAAAAAAACATCTTTAAAAACGGAAACAAATTTATTTATTGATTAACGTTATTAAATAATCATTTAAATTAAATTTAAATATATGTACACATATAAACGCTTCAACGCCTACTCGATTAACGCCTTCATTGTATTTAACGTATGCATACATATGCTAAGATAAACAAAGCCCAACACCAACCACACTCTACTATTAGATGTGCTCTGTCCTAATCTCTTAAATGCTCTTTTGTTTAGAATTTAAAAAAAAAGAAAAACACACAATAACAACTAATGATTTACATATTATGTATCGTTAATGTTATTGTTGTTGTTATTTTTATTGCTATGCCATGATATGTATTCTCACTTTCAATATGAAACAAAAGAAAACAAAACAAAAAACAAAACAACAAAGTTACGTAGACAGGTTTCTGCAAAACTATAAATCGACAAGAAAAGAAACGAATGTAAACAACTCGTATGGAGGAAGCAAAAACAAATTCACAATAATATCAGAAAAATATAATACACAAACACACACATACACATACACATTCCCACACAAAGTGTTAATGAACTGTTTTCAATAATAATCACGAAAGAAAAAAACGACAGCAATTCATACAAATAAAAGGGAATAAAAATATGAGAGTAACAAGGATTTTCTATATATTGCATCTTGCACACATACACATATGTTTAGAGAGAGACACGAAGTGTTTCCTTTTTAAAAGCAACAACAAACAATAGTATGAGCATTATCATTCTAATGCAGCCGAGTATGTTTAGCGACCAGAGACACGAAGTGTTTCCTTTTTAAAAGCAACAACAACAATAGTAGGAGCATTATCATTCTAATGTAGCCGAGTATGTTTTATTTACCACAGGCAAAATGTAATAACGAGAGCAGAGTCATTTAAGAATCACTCTCTTAGTAAATCATTGGCAGGCAAATTAAACTGTTTTTCTTTTTTGTCGTTTAGTTCAAACACAATTAAAACTTCAAGCCGACAATGAATAAACGTTAAGCAAGCAAATTAAACTGTTTTTTTTTTGTCGTTTATGGGCAAACACAATTAAAACTTCAAGCAGCCAATAAATTTGCGCAAGAGATTTAAAAAAAATCGTTTTAAAATGAAAAATATCGTGTCTTCCAATACAGCTTCCAAACTTTGACAGTTGCTGTCATTTAGTCAGCCTATTTTATCAATTCACCATGGACGTGTCTAGCACTCAACAGTAGGTGCTAATAATAAAAGTATAGGTGTTCTGTTTGGCCAAGAAACCGTGCGCCCTCACCCTCCGACCAACTATTCTCAATGTGGTTGATAAATGCGACACCACTGTATCAGTAAACGAAAGACAAACATCTGTAGATCGAAGAAACACAAAATCTGTGAAAAACATGGCGCTGTCCGTAAAGGAAAATTCGAGACAACCGATTGCTCACAAGAACTCGGCTTTTGGCAGAATATAACTCGACGAATTAAGCGTTGTGCCTTGGGCCTGCATCCGTATTAAATTCAACTGAATCAGGAACAGAAGGTAGTTAAGACGAGTATCCATTGAATGGGCTTTGGAGCAGATAACGATTGAGCCCAATTATCCCTGAAAAATCATCATCTTCAGCAATCAGACAGAATGGCTGGGTGACGAAACCAATTCGCATGACATCCAATACCATCTAATTCAACCCGAAAAAGTCAATGTTTGGTATGGGTTTTAGGCTGGCGTTGTCATCGATCCATATTTCGTTGAGAAGGACGTTGATCAAACAAGATTATCAACTTCTTTTAGCTTGAATTGAATAAACAAGTCACTAACGACATATGGTTTCAACAGAACGGCGTTTTGTGGCACAAAGCTTCAAACCACATTCGGTATTCTCCACTAACGATTTGAGGTTATGATTATCACACAAGGAGGTGATGTGAATTATAGACAGAGATTGTGCAATTTAATTCCGTTAGACTTTTTCTTTTGGAGTTTACTTACGATCAGAATGGATATGTATGGGAATAAACAAACCACAGTGGTCCAAAGCCAAAGTCTGATGAGAACATTCCGTTTATATTTACAAATTATTGAAAATTTTCATTAAATTCCTTGAATTTCATAAAATTTAACACAATAATGAACTAAAATTTCATTAAAATTAAGGAAAACTTCTGCAACTTTAAAGTTTTGTCGCTTCTTTTCTTCCTTATTGAGTGCTCTCTCTCTCTCTTTCCCTCTCTAACTTACTGTCTTTTCTTAATAACTGTTTAGTCAATATGGGTGGCATGGATTATAGCACAAATCAATAACCTTCACAATGATATTGTGGTGTCTGGAGAGTAGAGCAAACAAAAAAAACCACTAAAAATGTGAAACAGTGGAGTAAGAATACGAAGCAAACACCTACACAGACTACACTTGCAGAGAGAGATGCTAGAGCTCCTACATATGTACCAAACACTAATACCCTGCTCACCACTTCAAAAAAAACCGTATTGCTTAAAAATCTCGTGAACAAAAAAAAACGTAAACAAACAAGCAATAGCAACAACAACAACAATATGAAATGGAAAACACAAAAGCAGGCAAGAGTCCTACAATAATAAGAAGAAAAAAAACCAAAACGAACAGGGATACAAATGAAGGAGAGAGTACCGAGTATAAACTAGTGTTACTGTGAATAGAACAAAACAACATATAAAAATTATGCAAATTTTGTGTAAATAAGTCAGTGAAAAAAATTTTAAATTTATTTGCTTTTGTTGTTGTTGTTTATAGCAAAAAGAAAAAAACAGTGAATACAAAAGCAAACAACAAAAAACCACCAACAATGATTTAATAATTCTTGTGTATTGTGTTCGAGAGATAAACGAAATAAAAAAAAATAAAACGAAGCATTATTACCATGAAATGAATTGATGCCATCGTTTATTATAGAAAAAAAGAAGAGCTCACAGAGAAGGAGAGCGAGAGACAAGAGATGAGATGGTGTAGGTAGGCAAGTAGGTACTCGTTCGGTTATGGTGATTTTGCTAGCGATGGCATGGCTAAACAAAACTTGTATTGGGGTAGTCTCTTTGGCTTCGTTTTACTTTTGCTTTTGCTTTTATTTTGTAGTGTGAAAACCAACAACAACAACAACAGCAACAACAAAAATAAAACAAAATTAAAAAGAAATAAAAAGGCAAATTAACATATTTTTAATAACAAAACAAACACAGCGATAACAATAGATAAACAAATATGAATGGGTGGTAATCAAGAATATATGCAAATATTTTTAAGTTTATTTTAGCGCCTCAGTGTTTGAGGTTAGAATTGAATGTGACCTTAAAATTAACGGGAATGTCGTTGAAGAAACAAGAACATACAATTTCATACAGGATTGAGGCAAACAAAACTAATATTCCCCGCTTAATTACAAAAAAATGAACTTTTTCTCACTGCATGAAGGAACAGCATCATTGCAATGTATCGAATTTATCGACATCATGGAGTACTTTGTATTTGGGTTCATTGTATTGCCTCTTATGTCGTATTTTGCATTTGGAGTCGTACAAATAATGGTGGTGTTACAGGCTTCAGAGGTATCTAATTTAGCATAAGGTGTGAGGCATAATGTCTTCCTCAAATCTGTCAACATTGATGCCAACTTTGTGTCTGCATTACCGCAGATTTCTGTGCGGTTTTGTAGCCGTATAAAAAACTACAAGGATCAGGAATTTTTTGTGAGAGAAAGACAACTTTCGAAATTAAAAAGGAGATGGCCTTACTAGGAGGATCAAATTCAATGAATGGTGGAATCTATCATCTCCGAATGGAACATTTGCCTTCATATGAAGGAAATCTCCGGATTATTCCGTAAGAAGTTGCGTGTTATTTCAAGAGTACTCTGCTTGCCGTTCGTGTAAGACAAACAGGATCATAAAATTTCTAAACAAACGCTAGCAATCTATTTCGATACAAATTACAAATATTATGTTATCGATAAAAAAATTTATCGACATTATGTTATCGATAAGTATTCTTTGGAAACTTTGGACAGGACCGTAAAATTTCGAAACAAAGATTACCACTCTATTCAAATAATTTTCTATGGAAATTTTATGTTATCGATAAAGAAATTTTATAGACATTATGTTATCGATAAATAACACTTTGGACACGGCCGTGAAATTTCTAAACAAAGCCTACCAATCTATTTCGATCATTTTCTATGGAAATTTTATGTTATCGATAAATATTCTTTGGAAACTATATTTGGTTATCGATAAATATTCTTTAGAAACTATATTTGGTTAACGATAAATTTTCTTTAGAAACTTTATGTTATCGATAAGTATTCTTTGGAAACTATATTTGGTTGATTGATAAATATTCTCTAGAGATCTTATGTTATCGATAAATATTCTTTGGAAGCATTATTTGGTTATCGATAAATTTCTTCTAGAATCTTTGTGTAATCGATTCGATAAATATTCTTTGGAAACTTTATTGGGTTATCGATAAAAACATTTCTAGAAACTATCGATAACATAGATAAATATTTTTCGGCAACTTTATTTCTTTATCGATAAATTTTCTATATTAATTTTATCGATTAATTTCCTATAGAAATATTATGTTATCGATAAATATTGTATATAAACTTTATGTTATCGATAAATTTCGCATATAAATTTTATGTTATCGATACATTTCTATCGTTCCGGATCTCACGCAGGTAGAAAATAGGTATTGAAATAGGCTATTGAACCCAAGTGGGACTGACTCCTAGTACAAGATTAAGGTGGATGAGTGTTGGGAATCTCTTCTAATACCGCTTCATTTCCCAGCAACTGTCATACCTTAGTTAACCTATGAACCAATTCGTGTAGTATGGCATGTGGTGGTTGTTCGTTTGGTTGTAAGATTTTTAACTGAATTTGTTGTAATCCAATACCGGTGGTTAAAAGCACGTTTTTTTTCATCTTCTTCTCTTGCTTCCACTTCTTTTATTATGACTGGGGATTCTTATTCAGAAGAGGAAGAAAAAACAAACGAAGCCGCCGCTTTCATTTAAATCAACTGAAAATTACACTCTCGTTGTTGTAGAAACACAAAACCACAATAAAAACTATCATCATAGAGAAAAAAAGAAAATTGGATAGATAAACAAGAACAACAACAAAAACGAAAAGAAAGAAAAAAAAAACAAAGAAAAGGAAGAAAAAAAAGATTAGTAAACTATGGCTACCCAAAGATAATAACAGGGTATGCTACACTATACGATACGATACGATACGAGGGGTCTCTTAAATATTAGATTGTGTTGTTGTTGCTGTTGTCGTTATTGTATGTGGCAGTGGCAATATATAAAAAAGAAGGGCGAGACGTAACAAAAGTCAGGAACAAATTAAATGGAATTGAAAAACGAAAACAAAAAATACAAAAAAAACGAAAAAAACAGGGGTCTCTCTCCACCAAAACAGACATGTACACTCTTGTTCTCGTAGTTTGTGATAAAAGAACACACACACACGCACACACACACACGCATACATTTATTATGTAGTCGCCATGGCCATCCATCCATCTGTAGGTCGGTATGTATGTATGTCCCACTAACCAAACAACTGTATGCCTGTGTCTGTTACTCTTATTACCCCCGAGAGCTGGCATGTGAATGTGTCTTTAGCCACATGAAACGAAACGAAACCAAACGATACGAAGCGGTGATACGTTACATTACGTTGCGATACGATACGATACGATAGCAATTGACGAACACAATTCTGTCTGTCTAACCAAAGACCAAACGACCATCCATCCGTCCGTCCTTGTGCACGTAGAAAATAAATGTTCACACATAGCAGCAGAAATGAAAGAAGAATTTTAAAAGAATTCAATCGGTTGCTGTGAGAATAATTTTCAGAAGAAAAAAAAAACGTTACATTATCGATAAGTTACATTAGGTTATCGATAGATAAACATTAGGTTATCGATAGATAGACATTAGGTTATCGATAGATAAACATTAGGTTATCGATAAATTTTTTATAAAAACATTGGTGATATCGATATATTTTTTTATAGAAACTTTGGTGCTATCGATAAATTTTTTATAGAAACTTTGGTGTTATCGCTAAGTTTTCTATATAAACTTTGGTATTATCGCTAAGTTTTCTATAGAAACCTTATGTTAGCCATAAATTTTTTATAGAAACTTTGTTATCGCTAAATTTCCCATAAACACTTTATGTTATCGATAAATTTTCTATAGAAACATTATGCTGTCGACAATTTGTCTATAGAAACTTTGGTGTTATCGAAAATTTTTTATTGAAACTTTATGTTATCGATAAATTTTCTATAGAAACTTTGTTGTTATCGATAAGTTTTCTATAGAAACTTTGTTGTTATCGATAAGTTTTCTATAGAAACTTTATGTTATCGATAAATTTTCTATAGAACTTTGTTATCGAGAAATTTTCTATAGAAGCCTTATGTTATCGAGAAATTTTCTATAGAAGTTTTAGTCTTATCGATAAGTTTTCTATAGAAACTTTGGTCTTATCGATAAGTTTTCTATAGAAACTTTGGTGTTATCAATAATTTTTTATAGAAACTTTGATGTTATCGATAAATTTTCTTTATAAATTTTATGTTATCGGTAAATTTCCCATAGAAACTTTGGTGTTATCGATCAGTTTTCTATAGAATCTTGGTGTTATCGATAAATTTTCTTCAGAAATTTCATGTTATCGGTAAATTTCCTATGGAAACTTTGGTGTTATCGATAAATTTCCTATTGAAACTTTGATGTTATCGATAATTTTTTCTACAAAAACTATGAATGAATGATTCACATTCAAAATCTCAAGACAATATCAACATTTAACTTCTCTATTAGGCCTAAAGCATTACAATTAAAGTCCGGAAGAGACCAGAAATTTATACAAGAATACTGCACATCTTAACGGTAATTTTTACAATCTTTTCCGCCCCATAAACTTGAAAAATGAACAAAAAAAATGAAGCTTGTAAAACTTATATTTCATGGACAGGTTAGGCTTTAAAATTAATTTCATTTACCGTTAATTAATTTTCTACATTTTTTTCTTCCTTCCTTCCTCTGTCACTCTATCTATCTTTCATGCAGAGGGGTTTACTTTAAATGAGCAGCATTAGCAATAGCAGCAGCAGCAATGGTTTTACAACCTGCTGCAGGCAGTAAGTAACTGCCTCTCTACTCTGTTCCTTCGCATGCTTGGTTCGTCTTCATTGATTTCTCTCACGACGTTTTAAGACGAAGAAAAAAATGTAAATGAGGAATTTTTTTTTCTTTCTTGTTCTCCTTCTGCTTCTTGTGCTTCTATATTAATCTTTTACTGTTACTGTTAATTTTGTAACAACATCAGGAAGTGAATTTTAAATGATTTTGTTTCTCTCTCTCTCTCTCACCCTCTCGCTTACGCTTCCACACCATCTACATGGCTGTGTAACACTCTCAGGCTGTAATCGTTTCTAGTCTTCAAATGGTTTGTTACCAACACATCGTTGTATGTTACAAAATTGTTAGAAGACTAAGACAAATATGAGAGTGCTGCTGCAGTGTGGAGTGGAGAGTGCAGTTAGGTGTGGTGTGGTAAGTTGATTAAGTGTTGTTGTTGCTGTTAGTTTTGTTTTGGGGGAAAAAAGCCATTAAAAAAGAAAAAATACAGAAAACAACAACGTAGAGAATAAAAATTGTGTTGGAAATAATCTTTAACTATCTAACGACGAAGACAACGAAGACGACGACGACGACTACGATGATATGTTTTAATGTTTTTGTAACAGGTTTCCGTGTTGTTGTTGTTGTTGTTTTCGTATATCTTGTCTTGTGTTAAAGATTTTTTCTTCTTTATTTTACTTGACTTGTTATCATTTTGAACTCTTAAACTCACCTCATCCCTACCACCCCTCTACTGTGAAAAACACCACGTATTTCACAGCATTATTAGAAGCACAATAACAACCGCCAGCGTTATAAGCAACACATACCAGAGTAAACAAGTCAAACAGGGGGGAAGGAAGAAAACAAGCCAGTGGTGTAAAAGAATGTTTCATTTTAAATGCGGAAAATTCTAAATATTACGTCTTTTGTGGCCTTCGAAGACAGCAATGGGTTCAAGGACAACTTTCCTTCCAACGTTTTAAGGAAAGTCAAATAAAAGTGCCATGTGATGTAATTAAAATGGAATCAGGCATCCGTCTTTCACAATCACTGACTCTTAGTGCGTCAAGGTAGCAAATCCTGATCTTCCAGAGTCAAGATTGCCAATTTTTTTCAAATGGTGGTGGCAAATAGTCGTTCAAATGTTTCCCTACAATGGACGTTGACCATTTCCATCTCATCTGCCGTTTTTAGAAACATCGGATGATGCTAAGAGCTGGTGAAAGTACAGAGAAGGTCCCTTCTTTTGTCCTTCTTATTATTTCCTTCATGCTCCTCGTATATGGCAACCATAGATTGCATACGATTCCCAAGGTCCATTGCCAGTATTGCATAAAATTCAACAGTAACATGACATTCCTATTAAAATCTCAATGTTTAGTCGACAGTTTCTTGAAGTTCGTCCAAAATCACGATTCACGATCAGCTGTTTCTGGTGATTCTTATTGGAATTTTATTGTTTCTTGGGCAGCTCGGCTTTTGTTCGGTAGTTTTTTGAGCTTCTGCTCAGAAATACAAGACTGGTTTAATGATTTCTTGGGATTCTTATTCAAATAAATCTCGGCGACTTCTGACTGGATTTTTGAGGTTTTTCTTATATCCGAAACACCAATTTAACGAATTCTTGTTCGAAACTCGAATTGTGATCTACAAATTCGGGGAAGTTTTGTTCTCGTAATCTCGTTGGACCATTATTTTTCGATTGTTTTTTGGAATTCAATTAATTAACATCTTTATGCAATAAAAAGATGAGAATCACAAGGGCAACATATAAGCAACAGCAGCAGCAGCAGCAATAATAAAATTAGTAGTAGAAATAGTAGTAAAAGCAGCAGCCAGCAGTCATGGTTGTAAAATTATTACAAGAACTTATGCATTGAATTTCAATATTTTTAATCATAAATTAACCACAAAATTATGCAGGGCCAGCCCCACCATATACATACGTTCATTTGTTCTTCATGGTGATTAATTTTACGACTTTTTCAACGAAAGTTGATGTGGTTGCCGAGGGGAGTGAAGAAGAGGTGGTGGGCGGCTAACAAACAAAAACCCATAAATTTATGCCAAAATAGAAAAAAAAATAGGAGGGAATTTTTCTAATAATTTCTTGTTTTTTGTATTTCCTTTATAATTTATGTTTTGGTTTCTAAACATTTCAAGCACGAAACAGAGAAAGAAACTTAAAATGCAACAGGTTACACGGTACAAAAGTGAAGAAACTTTGAAAAAAAAGAAGAGAAAAAAACCACAAAACTAGTGTTTAAAATTGTAATCACCAACAATGGCAACACATGCACATTCATGTGGACATATGTACATGCACACAACATACAGGTTAGAATTTTTGTTAAGGCATTAGCTTAACAACAACAACTTGTAGGCATGTAGACTGCATGTACACGTTTTAATAGTTATGCGGAGTAGTAAAGAAAAAAATATTTACTGCTATAAATACAGGGTGTTTGCCTTTTTCTATTTTGTTACGCATTCTTGAATTTATAAAAGAAACGTTTTTTTTGGAGAAGCTATGCAGGCACAATATACTTAAACAACAACACACACTTTTTTCAGTTTCTAATCGAAAACAACAATAAATACGTTATAAAAATCGTGTGAGAGAGAGAGAGCAAGACAGGGGGAGACATAAAAGCAGTCACTGGGCACACAAAAATTTCTATAAATTCCATCATTGCAATGCATAAAAGCCAAATTTCAAAGAAGACACATTAAAACAACAACGACAAAATACGAAGAATAAGTTCTCACACATAAGAATATCTACTTAGTGTTGTTGTTGTTGTTTTTTAGATGTTAGACATAAAGCATGAATGCGTTTTACTTCGTAAAATATTTCCGGCTTGTTTTAATTGCCTAAAAAACATGCACAAACTCGTACGCACACACACGCCATGTTAATGAAGCCACTAAAAATTAAATGCAAACACCCAGAGAGTAAAAAAAGGAAAAGAGCGAAAAACTCTGGCCAGGCACAATATAAACGAACCAAACCAATAACCCAACAAACTGTAAATAAAAAAACCACTTGCACATGCAAGTATTACGGAGAGAGTGATGTGCACTCTTTATTATAGTAACCAAGCAAATGCTAAAAGAACAGAAACTAGACAACAGTTACAATAACTTCGTAGGCTCCTCTTTCTCCATGATCTCTATTAAAAAAAAAACAACATACATAATCTAGCAACAACCAACAACCACAAATAGTACTCGTAACAATAATAAAAACTGTCGTGCATAAATTACAAAACCATTTCACTCATACATACACACATACTCGTATGTATGTACGCATACATAGTTATGTGATGTTTACAGCCCATAATCATACACTTGTGTGAGCATAAAAATTTAAAAATTTCTAATAAAAAATTTGTTTTTTTTTTTTTGTTATTATAGTTGTTATAGGAGTTGTTGCTTAAAAAATAAACAAAAAGAAAGCATGCATGAATGTATCGTGTCTTTTAACAGGGATTTCCGAACTTCAACAATTGATAACGGCCATCTTGTTGAAGACTTTTTCTTGTTGAATTTTCTTAAGCCACAGCTGCTTGCAAATAAACTACAAATCACAGCCAGTCCTTAAAGCCAATATAACCCATCGATCAAATTCAGCCTAATTTAGGGGCCAGAGATTGGACATTTCGTATGCACTTTACATAGAGAAGTCGTAACGAACATTTCAACGACATTATATTCCACACGTAATGCCATCAAAAGGTTTTCTAAACGAATACAAAATATCAGTCTTACACGTTTTCACTACATCAGCTTAAAGACAGGAAACGCTTATTAAAAGACCCGATTAGTATGCATGTTAATATCTATACATACGTACATACATGTTCATAAATTTGGTGTGTGCAATTAAAAAAATGAAAATACAATGTCTACGGCGTTATGCACTGGAAGAAATTTAAAATGCACAGTTTCAATTGAGAAATAATAGAAGGAAAGAGAGAGAGAGAGTGAGAGAATTTAATAGTAACACTGTAATAACTGTGTAGCAACACATAAATAATTGTAGCTGTCGTAAGCTAAAGAAAAAAGAGAGTGAGAGAAAAGTGAAAGAGGATTCAATTGCAACTCGGCAATACAATTGTTTTTGTTTAACCGTAAAGTAGAGATTTAAAGCAAGTATTGTAGCAGTGTTCTCTGCCTATTGTATACGAAAGGAATGCATTTTGATACGAATATTGTTGTTGTTATTGTTGTTTAAAAAAGTTAAAAAGAGTATATCTCCTACCATACGATATAAATAAAAAGAAAGGTTTCTAAGGATTTGCGCGAATGTGTTTGTAATTGAGAGAGAATTAAATAGCAACACTCGGGATTGCAATTGTTGTGGTGGGAATTTAAAAACGAAGCAATAAGAAACAAGTGTTGTAAAGTGATATTATATTATTCACTACTACTATGCACTGAAAGAAATTGTATATGGTAGACAGGGATGCTAGTAGAATTAACATCTCTTGTGTGAGTGGAGATGCCAGGTGCAACCAATTCCGGAGTACAACAAGCAACTAGAGTTGCAGATTTAGAAAGACGTATGTACATATATCGCATTAAACACTGAAAATCAAATATTTTTTTGCATTTCGTGTCCTTAACTAACGAATTGGAAGTAGCGCCTAAATTTTTCTAGCACTCATCATCGTCAGTGCTGCCAAATTATTGCTTAAAACGTAGTAGCATTTAAAAATAGAAATTCTCTTTAGAAATTAAAAAAAAACGTGAACAAAATTTATTCCATTTCCGTTTTCATTACAATTTAACAAGAAATTGTTAAAACCCGGACACAGGTTGACTAGTCAGCCAGCCAGTGGTAATTTGTTTCAGTTTTTACAACCAAATTTTGGTTTCTCGTTGTTTTTTTCTTAACAAGAACTTGTCAAAAGATGGTCATTAAGTAGAACAGACAGAATACTTGTTTAAAACGACACAGTCAGTCAGGTACTTAAAAATTGGGAGAAAAACATTTAGTTTTTCAAGTTTTATTCGTAAAAGAAAAAAAATTTGAGGAATTATGAGTACAAAAAAACTAAGTTTTTAATATTTAAGGTACTTGGGAACAGCGATACGCGTCTACAATGGCCAGGTCTTTAAAATAATATTTTTCCAACATATGCAGCTGGTGGCAGAAGATCTAAATGAAGTATCTTTCAATATTTGCCAACTTCTTGCGGGTTTAAAACATTTTTCCTTTGCAAAAAAGGACCAAAATAGTACTTTCAAATAAAACACAAAAAGAGCCCTTCATACACACCTTAAAAAGTACCATTCAATCTAAGGAAACTTTAAAATGAATGCTGAAATGATCTAAATGAAGTATCTTCCAACATTTGCCGACTTCTTTGCGGGTTTAAAACATTTTTCCTTTGCAAAAAAGTACCAAAATAGTACTTTTAAGTATAGTACTAAAAAATCCCTTCACATACACCTTAAAAAGTACCTTTCAATCTCAGGAAACTGTAAAATGAATGCTTTCAAAGGAATAACAAACAAGGTACAAAAAAATGTCCTTTTAAATAAAGTACTTTTTAATATTTAACAAGTTTTAGTGATTTTTAAGACATTTTCAATGTAAAATGAATTATTTTAAAAAAGTACCAAGAAGGTACTAAAATATCCCTTTTAAATAAAGTACCTTAAAAAGTACTTATCAACCTTAAGCACGTTTTTGTTTTCTATTTTACAAGAAAACTTAAGTTCAAAGAAGGTACTAAAAAATCCCTTTTAAATAAAGTACCTTAAAAAGTACTTTTCAACCTTAAGCACGTTTTTGTTTTCTATTTTAAATGAAAACTTAAGTACAAAGAAGGTACTAAAAAATCCCTTTTAAATAAAGTACCTTAAAAAGTACTTTTCAACCTTAAGCAAGTTTTTGTTTTCTATTTTAAATGAAAACTTAAGTACCAAGAAGGTACTAAAAAATCCCTTTTAAATAAAGTACCTTAAAAAGTACTTTTCAACCTTAAGCAAGTTTTTGTTTTCTATTTTAAATGAAAACTTAAGTACCAAGAAGGTACTAAAAAAATCCCCTTTCAATAAAGTACCTTAAAAAGTACTTTTCAACCTTAAGCACGTTTTTGTTTTCTATTTTAAATGAAAACTTAAGTACAAAGAAGGTACTAAAAATCCCTTTTAAATAAAGTACCTTAAAAAGTACTTTTCAACCTTAAGCAAGTTTTTGTTTTCTATTTTAAATGAAAACTTAAAATACCAGTTTTTGCAAGCTTTGAAGAAGTACTTTTTAAAAGTACCTGGATTGTTTAGCCAATGGCTGGCTGTTGATTATATTTCCCCAGGTTTGAAGCTCAAACTAAATGGATCTTTTTATACCTTCAAGTTGTAAAAACCATTCCCTCTTAGAATACCCTCTGAAACCGTAAATTTGTTATTGCGACGCAATAGCTTTCGATTATAGGCATACGTTCCCTTTTTAAATAAGTTTTCAAGAAGACTGTAACCTTTTTTTTCTGAGCAACAGAACAACAACAACCAGAGTTCACTTACATACAGAATTTTAATAAATCTTCAACGTACAACAACAAAACCAACAACAACAGTGGAGTCGTCATCATAGTAAGCTTAAGCGACGTGTTTAAGATCCCAAAGAAAGATTCTTCGTTTGTTTTTATGATGACAACAACAAAACCAACAACAAACACAACCAAAGATTATAAGTAAGTGGCCTTAAAAACCCAAAACAAAAGAGAGAGAAAAAAACACCATCAGAGCCACACATTTAAACACACACACACAAAAAAAAACGGGAATAAAATGTCTGCTTGAGACAGCTTTTATGTTTCTTTTCATTGCTTCAGTTTTATAGCCACTGGAATCACCTTAAACAACAACAACCATAAAAACAACGATAACAGCAACAAGAACAACAACAACAAAACAAAGACAAAATTTCCAGACAGGCATTAGCATGAGAAACAAACAGCGAGTTTAAGACTCCTTTAGTTTGCTTCCCCGGTTGACTACCTTTTGTCATCGTAGCTTTTTTTATTTTTTATTTTGCAAACTTCTTTTGATTGGGGAGGGGAGGACATTATGCAATCACAGTAAAACAGCAGAGAAAACAATTCAAACCGTACGGCAAACTAAATCACAGAAGCTCTGAAGGAATTTTAAACTTCTTTAGTCAAGTCACCGTTTTAATAGACAAAAAAACGGCGTAAAATCCAAGGTACTTTTTTAAAGTGTAATGATGTGGTTGGTACCTTTTGGAAGCCATCCATTTGAATACAAAAAAGGGCTTAAAACCTTAAAAACAAAATTTTTAGGTTGAAAGGTACTTTTTACAGTATTTTATTTAAAGTTTGTTTGGTACTTCTTTTTAAATACTTTTTTGTGAAAAAGGAATCTTTTTCGGAAAGGTACTTTTTTTATGGAGAAAAGTAATTAAAAATCTATTTTTAAGGGTTGCCCTTTTGGACAAAAAGGATTCTTTGGCGGCGGCTATTTTTCTTCCAAAAAAAAACCTTTATTCAAAGAAATCCTTTGGAAATGAGTACTTTTACAGAAAAAATATCTTTGTTTTGGAAAAAAAAGTACCATTATTTGCAAAAAGTACTTTTTAAAAAGGGAAAGCAAGTTTTTTGTTCGGAAAAAAGTATGTTTTTGGAAAATTGTATTTTTTCGGAAAAAGAGAAAGATGGAAAAAAGTACTTTTTTCAGAAAAAAAATAAAAAAGTACCATTTTCAGCAAAAAGTAAAAAAGTACTTTTTTCAAAAATAGGTTAAAAAAAGTACTTTTTTAAAAAATAGGTAAAAAAAAGTACTTTTTTCAAAAAAAAAAAAGTACTTTTTTCAAAAAAAAAAAAAAAAAGTACTTTTTTCAAAAAAAAAAGGAAAAAAAGTACTTTTAAAAAAAGTAAAAAAGTACTTTAAAAAAAAAGGAAAAAAGTACTTTTTTTCAGAAAAAAGTAAAAAAAAGTAAGAATAAAAAGGTTAGGTTAGGTTAGAGGACGTGTACTTGTCAATTAAGACAAGTACAGTACCCGGAGGTCGAATTGACCCATTGTACAACGTCCTAGTTTCTCACACCACTTATGTTGTGTGTGTTAATTTCTATACATGAGTGGTGGGACCTACAGTTTTAAAGTCGACTCCGAACGACAGATTTTTTGAGAAACTTTTTCATGACAGAGTTTTTGCCAGAAATCTGCTGAGAGAGGAAGTCGCCGAAGAAATACTTTTTGTATTTTATTTTGATGCCTGGCCTGGGGCTCGAACCCAGGCTTTTGCGTCTAATAAGCCAACACACTACCTACTAGACTACGGCGACTTCAAAAAATACCTTTGTTTTGGAAAAAAGTACCATTATTTGCAAAAAGTACTTTTTAAGAAAGGGAAAGTAAGTTTTTTGTTGGGAAAAAGTATGTTTTTGGAAAAAAATTTTTTAGAAAAAAAAATAAAAAAGTACCATTTTCAGGAAAAAGTACATAAAAGTAATTTTTTCAGAAAAAAGTAAGAACAGTAAAAAAGTATATTTAAAAAAAAAAATATATTAAAAATGTACTTTTTTTTCTCAAAAAAGAAAGTAAAAAAGGTACTGTTGTTCAAAAATAATGTAAAAAAGTACTTTTTTTCAAAGAAGAAAAATGTAAAAAAGTACTTTTTTCAGAAAAAAGCAAAAACAGTAAAAAAGTAAATTTTTCAAAAAAAAATATATTAAAAAAGTACTTTTTTTTTTTCAAAAGAGAAAGTAAAAAAAGTACTTTTGTTAAAAAAAGAAAGCAAAAAAAGTACTTTTTTCAAAGAAAATTACTTTTTTCAGAAAAAAGCAAGGATAAAAAAATAAAGAAGAATTTTCTTTGATTTTCCATTTTTTTTTGGGGAAAAGCGTCCCCTTAGAAAAAAAGGGGATTTTTTGGAAGAACATAGTTTTCTAAAAATGATTGATTATTTGCTAAAAGTACTTTTTAAAAAAGGGAAAGAAATGTGTTTTTTTTTTTTTAAAAATTTTTTCGAAAAAGCTAAAAGAAAAACTGCTTTTATCCGAAAAAAGTACTTTTTCAGGGAAAGGTAAATTTTCTTTGAAAATCTCCTTTTTGGGAAAAAGTGTCCTTCTTTTAGAAAAAAAACGGGATTTTCATTGGAAAAGTGTACTTTTCTAGAAAAAATACTTTTCCTGGGGGCCAAACGTTCGTTTTCTTTGAAAAAGGCGGCTCTCTGTGAAAGAAACTTTCTTGGAAAAAGGTACCTTTTTTTCGAAAAAATATTTTTTCAGCGGGAAAAGGTACCTCTTTTCGGAAAAATGTACCTTTTTTTCGAAAACATAATTTTTCTGGGAAAAGGTACTTTTTTTCAGAAAAATTTACTTTTTACAAACAACAAAAAAGTACTTCTTTGATAAAATTGTATTTCTTTAGAACAAAAAGTACCGGGAGAATTCTATACATAAGACTAGTCAATCCATGCCATTATTATGTTGACCCCCATATGACATTGAAGTTTTTATGCATAAAAGCTGATTAAAATGTTAAAAATGAAGGACACAAGGACAGGGTGAATGAAAGAAACAAAAAAAAAAGACAGACGTCTGGATGATGTCTTAGAAACAGTTGAAGCATAAGGTTTCTTGCCTTCTATAATTCTCTCTCTGTCTGACACTAGTCCTTTAGTCAGACACACAGCACAAGTAGGCCACAAAAATTAAGACAACAAGCAACACAAATTTTAAAACATTTGACTTCTTCATCATTATGATTACCATCAGCATCATTTTGACTTCATTATCAAGAACACATCACACTGTGAGATGTAGTTTACCTGCTTGCCTGCCGGCCTGCCTGCAGTTGTAGCTGCCGTAAAGGCTTAAAAAATTCTGTTTAACATGACATTGGAAAAGTTCAAAAACTTCTCAAGTGTTTCGGATTCATTTCGTGTTTTTTTCTTGTCGTTTTTTCTTTTTTCTCTCTTTGAAAAGGGTTTAGTTAGGCAATTGATAATAAAGAGAACGAGCAGAGAAGAGAGAAGAGTACTACGTAGTATGTTATAAGCAAGAGAGGCTGGATGGCTGGCTGGCTGGCTGGCTGCCTCCTGATGATTCTTGGAATTTCACACAAAATTTTTAATATGTTTCCAGAAGAAGAAGCACCAAAACACAAATAATTAAAATGAACTTCATTATCTTTTATTAATATGATGATAATGATGTTAGACGACATACTGTTATTAATTATTAAAATATAACAAGTTCCAAGGCTCAAAGTGTGAGTCTGCCTGTGTGTGAGAGAGAGAGTTTATGTGCCCATTTAAAGCAATGAAAAGTGAAACTGTGTTCTCTCTGTTGCGAGCTATACATGCCTTGCTTTACAATTGTGGCAAAAAATATAAGGAAGGACGCTTAAATATACAAAGAAATGAATTAACAGGTCAAACTTATCGAAAAATTAAAATTAAAAGCGAGAAATTAAAGAAAAGTAAAGGAAAGTGTACTAGAAATAATACTTTTCATGAAATATTTCTTTTCGCAGCATTTGTAATGTAAAACAGAATACGTCTGCAATTGCAAGCAGAAACGTTTGCAATAAATAGATGGCGCACGGACTACATATAGTTTGTGAAGAGAACAATTGAGACAAATTAAAAAAAACGCTTTGACGACTGCTTTTGCTAACGATTTTTTATGTCATTTGGTATGGAAAAAATCTTCAAGTTTGTGCAAACTGTTTGATCAAACATGAACATAAAATTTAAAATAAAAATTTTATTTATTTCTATCATCCTTCGTTTTCGTTTTTAATTAATATTGTTCAACTAAGTTGTATCAAAATGTTTGAGCTAAAGACTATAGGCGGTTTGTCAAACAGCATAAAGTAGCATAAAGTGAGTTTCAAAATGGTTGTATAGGTATTGCTTTTATAAAAAAAAATATGCCTGCAGCTTTTTGAAGAGTTTGATCAAACCATTTGTGCAAACTGCTTGATCAAACATGAACATAAAATTTAAAAAGTAAATTTTATTTGTTTCTATCATCCTTCGATTTCGTTTTTATTGTTATTTTTTATCAAAAGTTTTATCAAACGGTTTGAGCTAAAGACAACAGGCGGTTTGTCAAACGGCAAATAAAATACAATTTTTTTGTAAAATAGAGTGACTTTAAAAATGGTTGTGTAGGTATTGCTTTTATATAAAAAGAATAGCTTTCACGTTTGATCAAACAGTTTGTGCAAACTGTTTGATCAAACATGAACATAAAATTTAAAATATAAATTTTGTTTATTTCTACCATCTTTCGTTTTCGTTTTTATTATTAATTTTTATTAAAAGTTTTATCAAACTGTTTGAGTTAAAAGACGTCAAGGCGGTTTGTCAAACGGAAATCAATTTAAAATGTTTTTAGCATAGAATAACTTTCGAAATGGTTGTATAGGTATTGCTTTTACAAATAAAAAGATGATTGTAGGTTTTTGAAGGGTTTGATCAAACCATTTGCACAAACTGTTTGATCAAACATGATCATGAATTGTAAAATTTAAATTCTATTTGTTTCTACCGTCTCTTATTGTTGTTGTTGTTGTTGTTGTTTTAATATGTTTGGATTTGTTTTATACGGAATGATGAAAAATGAATTCACGTTTGTCAAGTAAAAAAGACTCATGTAAACCGTGCTAGTAGAAGCCGAGAAATTTTATCGTTTCATATGACGATTCTTTCTTTTGTTGTGATTGTTGTTGTTGTTGCATATACCCATGATGTTTCAGTTTATTTTTTCATTTCGTTTGAATCGTTTTGATGTTGTTGTTGGTTTTGGTAAACTCCACCCTTTATGAGGGCCCGGCAAACATTTCATTTCATGCTACAAAGCCGGTAAAAGTCAGAATTTGTGTTTTCTTTTTGTCTATCTTTGAGACTCCACCTACAAAAGTCTATTATCACTACTACTACTACTACTACTGCTGCTGCTGGTGTGCATTTTGCGTGTGTGCTTAAAATGCACGCATACATATACACGTATGTATTTAGTAACGCATGCATATACACAAGTGAAGTTTCATGAAAATTTATGTTTTGCCGTCGGCTTTGTTTCAATGGCTGTGATGTGTACTCTCTCTCTCTCTCTCTCTTCTTTAGGTTTTATTTAAACCTTAAAAGGCTTACGGTAAAAGTAATAAAAAAAGGGTTTTCGATACAGGATTTTAATCCAGCCAGTCAAATGTCAATATGGGGCACACTTCTTGTTTAAGCGATTAGAAGATGAAATTTCATCTAAGAACAGAAAACACGAGCCGCTTAACAATTGTTTTCCATACAAGTTGGCGGCTAAAAAGCTCCACCGAAAGGGCGTTATTGTAATAAATTCAATTTTATTTTGTTGGATTTTTTTTTCTTGCGCTTTGAAAGCGCTTATTTGGCAAAAGTTAGTGCAAAACGAAATATCAATTTGATAAGACGGTTTGCACAAATAGTTCGACAAGTCATCGTGTAATATAAATCAAACATTTTGTTATGGGCGAATTATTAAACGAATTTAAATAAAAAAGTTCAAATTTTTAAAGATAATGTTTGTGCAAATTGTTTGCACAAACTGTTTGGGCAAATTATCAAAACCATCACAATATTTTGCAAAGTTATTTGTAAATTATTAAAACTATTAGAAAAAAATTGAAAACGTTCAAATATTAAAATTAAATTGTTTGTGCAAGTGTTTTGCACAAAATGTTTGTCAAACCCAGTATCAAAATTAATTGCACAAACAGTTTGACAAAGCCATCACATCAAATAAATCAAACATTTTGTTATGGACGAATTATTAAACGAATTTAAATAAGAAAAGTTCAAATTTTTAAAGATAATGTTTGTGCAAATTGTTTGCACAAACTGTTTGTGCAAATTATCAAAAACATCACAATATTTTGCTAAGTTATTGGTAAATTATTAAAACTATCAAAATTAGAAAACTTTAAAATTTTTAAATGAAAATATTTGTGCAAGTATTTTGCACAAACTGTTTGTCAAACCCAATATCAAAATTAATTGCACAAACAGTTTGACAAAGTCATCACATCAAATAAATCAAACATTTTGTTATGGACGAATTATTAAACGAATTTAAATAAGAAAAGTTCAAATTTATAAAGATGATGTTTGGGCAAATTGTTTGCACAAACCAGTTGAGCAAGCCAAATTATCCAAACCATCAAAATATGGTAAATAATATAAATTATTGGCAAATTATTAAAATTAGAAAACATTAAAATGAAAATGTTTGTGCAAATGTTTTGCACAAACTGTTTGTCAAACCCAGTATTAAAATTAATATAAAATTTTTTGATAAAGCTGTAAACAAATTATTTAAATTATTTTATTTTAATAGAAAAGATCGCTTATAGAAATATTTGTGCAAATGTTTTGCACAAACTGTTTGTCAAATCCAGCATCAAATGAGATATAAAATGTTTGAAAAACTATAAAGAAATTATTTATGCTATTAGAATAAAAGAAATCTTTTGTAGAAATGTTTAGTCAAACGATTTGTGCAAATAATTTGATCAAATTTTTGTATAAACTCTATTGTTATATACCTTAATACATTCAAAAAAAAACTTCTTAAAATGTTAAAAGAAGAACAAATTAACACTCATATGCCATCAAAACATTTACTCAAACTTTGGTGTAATAAATATCAAACGATTGTTAAAAACTTTTAAGAAAAAACATATTTTTCTTTCAATTTTTTTGCCTTAACTTTTTGGTTTCTTATTTATTTTCTTTTTTTTTATTATTATTATTAGCGAACGGACCCATTATTTTCCTCTTACGACTTGTTGATTAGTTGTGGTAAATTAAAATGATTAATTCCCAGCATTTGTGTGCATGATTATAAAATAATTACAACACAACGCCCGTCTATAATTATTTTATACAAAAAAAAAAAAAAAAAAAAACAAACAAACAAAAATTCTCAATAAAAATAACCACAAAAACCCTTTTGAAAAAAAAATGAAAATAAAACGGAAATTATTACTCAAGTAATGCAATATTTAGTGACGTGACTGTTGTATTTACAAATACAGCCACGCCAGGCAAATGATTAACATAAACAAACCCAGAAATGACTCACAAGAGAAAGGCATCAAAATGTTGAAGAGAAAGCCTTTGTACAATAACAGAACAGAACAGAATAGAATTGATGCTCAAATTTGGAGGAATAAACAACAACACCACCACACACATATGTACTTACTCATACTTTATAGGCAAACAGTTGCAGTTGTTGTTGTTGTTGTTTTATCTCCTTACTGTAATCAAATAGTGTGAGTGCATATGCCATAAAAAAAAAATTATGATGCTCAAACAAGAACACTACTACACACATACTCACACATACTTTGTAGGCAAACAGTTGCAGTTGTTGTTGTTGTTTTTTATCTCCTTACTGTAAACAAATAGTGTGAGTGCATATGCCATAAAAAAAGAAAATGTAGTGTGTGAATCTAAAGCCCTGGTTAACCAAACGTCCACGGATTATAACGGAACGTACGTACGTTTTTAGATAATGAAGAAGAGCAATGAAAATGCATACGGAAATTACATTACGGTTCGGTAATCGCTCTCATTGCTTCTCATTGTGTATTCTAAAAACGAGCATACGTTGCCGTGGACATTTGGCTAAACGGGGCTTTGCACTGCACATTATTTATGTAATCCTTACAAGACCTTCTAGGCGTTAATTTTGCTTAGAGAACGGTAACAATTGTTTGGCTATACTCCCGGATTCTTAAGATTTGGCAATTCAGAGAATGATGGTTTCCTCGTAGTCTAGCAGGTAGTGTATTGGCTTATTAGACATGAGGCCTCGATTCAAACCCCAGGTCAGACATACATACATAATTGGTCATTACAACCCTTCAGTCAGGATTACGACCTAGTTTCTCACACCACTTATGTTGTGTGTGTTAATTTTATACATGAGTGGTGGGACCTACAGTTTAAAGTCGTATCCGAACGACAGATTTTTGAGAAACTTTTCATGGCAATTTTTATTTACTCTCAGAGCTTTTGCCAGAAATCTGCTGAGAGGAAGTCCCCACAGAAATACTTTTTTGTAGTTCGTTTTGATGTCTTTCCTGGGGTTTGAACCCTGGCTTTACGTCTACTAAACGAACACACTCCTACTAGACTACGGCGACTTCTTTAGATTTGGTAATTCAGACAGTGATGCTTTCGACTAGAAAAAGTCGCCGTAGTCTAGCAGGTAGTGTGTTGGCTTATTAGATATGAGGTCTCGGTTCAATCCCCAGGTCGGTCAGATATCTCCAGCAAAGCGAAATATAAAAAATATTTCTTCCGCGACATCCTGGCAAAAACTCTGAGAGTAAAAAAGTAAAATTGCCATGAAAACTTTCTCCAAAAAAAAAATCTGTCGTTCGGAATCGACTTTAGACGGTAAATTACCGCACACAACATATGTGAGTGGTGTGAGACGCTATGTAGGTCAAAATCCTGACTGAAGAGTTGTAATGTGTACGTAGTGTACGTTCGTTTTTAGCATAAGAAAAAAGCAATGCAACTGCTTAAGCCCACTTCACACGGTAATACTTTACGTACGTAAAGTCTAATGAAAAAGTAAAATGAAATTCCATCCGTGTGACAAAAAAGAGAATAAAAGTCGTATGATTTATATTTTTTGCGTTTACATGATCGGTATAAGACAATAACAAAGTAAAATGAAAACATCTCTGTTACCATTTTTTTCTATGTGTTTACATAAAAATACATCCCTGATCTAATGCGACTTGCTTGTTTTTTGAATCATTTCAAAAAATGAAGAGAGCCATACGACTGTCAAACTTTTCATCCGTATTTGCTCTCAATGTGTGATGGTTTCATTACAGAGTACGTTTAGACGATCACATTCGTACTCTTCTACACAAAATTTTGACAGATCATATTACTTGTGTGGGACCGTGTAAAGTAGGCTTTCCGATATTCCACATTACGGTTGGTTGGGTAATCGTCCTGCCTTGCTGCCTTTCACATGCTGGAAACAAACGTATACGTTTCATGAACGTTCGTACGTTACGACTTATCAACTTGAACTTATCAAAAGAAGCAGAGAACATATAAGTTTTGATATTCTTCAAACCTACGACGGCCTAGAGATATGAGTATATTTCCTACCAACACAATCGCAAAAAAGTGAGTTTGATCCGTTCATTTAATGTGCGGCCGGGCAGCTTTATGACGCATGGCGACACATCATATTCAGATGTCGGCACAAAGAGAACATGATAAAAACGTGAGTATATTTGTGAGAGGCATGTGTTAACCCAGAGGAAAATTGTTAATAATATTATCAAGTCTACTTATTAACCCAATAATATGTGTATGTGATCGGAAAATATAGAAAAATTGTACTGCGTTAAATCCCTAAAGACACCGTATTTAACTTGGCAAGTATTCTTCCAAAAATCGAAATCATTTCTCAATTGAATCATTAGTGAATACTACTGTGATATTTCTTTGGGTGTATCATTGAAGTCTGAAAAAAAGCGACATGAACCTTCTTCCTTAAAAACTGACAAGATTTTTACGCTCTTTTTAACGAACATTCTTGATGTTCGTGTCCTATGTGTGTAAAAAGCCGAAGATGTTCTTCCCCTGAGGGATATTGGTGCCGACGTCTGATCATATTTAACTCTGATCAAATTTGCATATTTGTTGGTAACATATACATATTTGGCTTAGTACAGCAACACATCAAAATTTTGCCTTCACAACTAAAGGGTGTTTTTTTATAGAGGTATAGAACTTTAAGTTGGCATTACTTTTCAAGATGGCGACCGATTTAACAGCTGTCCAGTGATTTATTCTCAGTTTGGTTTGGCAATTCATCATGAATAGACTCACGCCGTGAACAACGCTTGCAATTTTAGTGGAATTTTATTTCGAAAATAATGGTTGTGTGCGGGAAAACGTATCGCGCACTACGTCCATTTTATTGTCGACAAAATCGTCCATCAGAGCAGTTAATACGATTAACCATGGAAAGTTTTCGCACCATGTTTACTCTTGATTGATAACTCGCATCCCCCCAGAGACGCTGTACGGTGCGTACAGAAGAAGCTATTGCTGCTGTAGAGCGTAGCATTGAGTAAGACCCGAATGAGTAGTCCATCCGCCATCGAGCACAGGAATTGGATCTGTGTCCATCCAGCTTTATGGAAGATTTTGCGGAAGGATCTTGGTTTGCGTCCTTACAAAATCCAACTCGTGCCAGATTTGATGCCAAACGATCATCAAGTAAGGCGTAGATTCGTCGAATGGGGCCCAAAACGAGATTACCGTTGTTCCCGATTTTCATAAGCGAATTTTGTTTAGCGATGAAGCGCACTTCTGGTTGAATGGCGCTACGTCAACAAACAAAACTGCCGCATTTGGAGTGAAGGTAATCGTCAAGTGTATGTGGAAACACCAGATTACATCCAGAAAAACTGACTGTTTGGTGCGCTTTATGGGCGGGCTGGTGGAAGTCATTGGTTCGTACTTTTTCAAAAACGATGGTGCGCCAGAACGTTACAGTCAATGGTGATCGGTGATAGAGCCATGATTACTAACTTTTTCATTCCTGACTTGACCATAACCATGATGTCCACAGGAGATGTGGTTTCAACAAGACGGCGCAACATGTCACACACAGCTCGTGCCACAATAGATTTATTGAAAGACACGTTTGGTGACCGCCTAATTTCACGTTTTGGACCTGTGAATTGGCCTCCAAGATCCAAGTGATTTAACACCGCCAGACTACTTTCTGTGGGGCTATGTAAAGTCATTGGGGCTATGCGGTAAAGCCGCCACAAACGCTTGACCATTTGGAAGACAACATTCGCTGTATTATTGCCGCGATATACGGCCACAAATGTTGGAAAAAGTCATCGAAAATTGGACGTCCAGATTAGACTACATCCGCCGCGCCAGCCGTGGCGGTCATATGCCAGAAATCATCATTTAAAATGTAATGCCACACGATTATCTTTCGGATAAATAAAATTCATGTCAATCGAATAATCCATCGTTGTTTTATTGCAACTTAAAGTTCTCTACCCCTCTATAAAAAAAACACCCTTTATATTGTATAATTGTTGTAAAGAAGTAGAAAACATTTCGAGATCTGCAGGCCTTAGGAATTAAAATCAAAAGTGTGCTCAAGTTCTTCAAGTCGACCTCGGCCTAGTTATAAGAGTATTTTTTCTACCAATACAATCACAATAAAGTGACTTTGATCCGTTAATTTAATGTGTGTCCGGACAGCTTTTAGACTCAAACAAATGGTTGCCGTAGAAAGTCGTTATACTCACTCTCACTCTCTCTCTCTCTCTCCACTCTCTCTTGTTTAAATTTGATAAAAATCCCTGGGAATTTATATAATAACTGTAGTCCTCTCTCTAGTGGTAATTAGTGGTGAAATCTTCTTCTTTTTTTTTTCGTTAAAGAAACTAAAAATACCACAGAGTTTTTGAAAGGCAACTCAAGATCAATTAACATGATAGAAATAATAAATATGTGTGTACACAATAATAAACAAAACAACACATTACCGGTCATATTATAATAACGACAACAACATGAAAAAAAATTCCCCGGGGGAGTTTAAAGAACTTCCTTTTTTCTTCCAACGCTCGAATTTCTTTCACCCCTGGTGGTTGCATGTCGAAAAGACATTTAAAAAAAAGACATTTAAATGTGCGCGAGAGAAAAAAAACAACCAAAGAGAAGGAGAGAGAGAGAGAGAGAGGGGCGAAAGCGAGTGTGCATATTGATGTTTAACGTAACTACTCGGGTTATCTTGATAAATATTTAACGAAATTACAATGTAAGCGACTTGGCGTCATGAATGAGAAATTTTCGCACCATTTCAAGTCATTTTTTTTTTTTGTTTTTTTTCGTTTTTTTTATCATAATTTTTATTTGTTTTAAAAAGGGAAACAAAATTTTAAATAAAAAATAGGAAGAAATATATTAAAATGAAGGGAAATATGGTAATTTAAAATTGTATTACTGTGTTTAGAATGTTTATGTCAAATTGAAGTTAAATGGCCTTTACCGAGAAAAAAGGGGGTGTAACTGTAAGAAGGGTTACTTTAATGATAAATGTTTTCTTAGAAGGAAATGTCATTTTAAAGACTTCATAGGGTTTTAAATCAGAAAATATGTAATTTTACAAGGACTTTCGTTAGACATTTTCTATCTTGAAATGGAAATAAAACAAAATATGTGTGAGATGTCATTAAAATTCGTTTGAAAGACCCTTTAATGCCGTATTCGTATTGAAAAACCAAAGACGCAAACCAACATTTTTAGTAGCGCCACATTTAGTGCTTGTCAAGACTTAGCTGGGTGAAGTGCAGCCCAAATATCCAATTTCAAGCACATAAATCGGACTAAATTTGACCGTTGCCATAGGTTACGTTGGCTTTGAGGATAACAATGGGTTGAGGCTCTTTCGAATACACCTTTAACCTTAGAAAAACCCTCCAGAAAAAAATCTAAATGGATCTTATGATACGATCTGGGTGGGCAGAGTTCACATCACATATACAGTGGTGGCCTTATAATTAGAAACGATGTTTCTGGAACAGAGTTCTCTGGAGTGACGAATCTAAGTTTAATTTGTCACAATCTGATGGGAAAAAAACGTATGTAAGACGTCCTACAAACAAAGCCTTTGATCCCAGGTACACAGTGAAAACTGTAAAAGAAATTAACAAACATACATGTCGTTTCTAATTATAAGGCCACCACTGTACGTTCGTGCAGAATATCCAACGTGGCATAAGGCTGCATGGCACATTGTGCCGTCTTCTTGAAACCGCTTATAATGCTTTCCTTTGCCATTATTGGCCTGGCCAACGTCGTTCTTAAAGAAATATAAGCGACCAATGGCAATGCCAGCCAAAAATTCCCACTAAACAGTAAGTTTTTCGGTATGCATTGGACGCCACACTCTTGGAAATCATGGGAATTCGTACCCCCATTCATCAAAGGCTTTAATTGCTGACGACAAGTATATTTCAACAAAGAATGTGGATATAAAGAATGCGCATCATGCAGAAGTAAAATTTCTTATGGCGGGTCGTAACATTACGACCCGCTCTCACCAAAATATTTTTAAAAATCATTTCCTGATGAGGTCGGAGGAAGACAGAAGGAAAATGAACACAAACAAAGAGCGTAACAATGTGTTGCTCTCATCGTACGTATGTATGTACATGTGTATGTATTCTTGTGTTTTTTGATTTAGTTGTCGATCAGACTGCGACAAGAATACATGTGCTGCGGATGCTTTATCATTTTATTTCAGAATAACACTCGAAGAATATTTTGTGTTAAAAATGTTCCATGGCATTAGCTCGGCGTATTTCATTTTCTTATTTTGTCTCATAGTATAATTTTTTTCAAAATCCTTTGGAATGCTCGTTTCTTTTTCTTTTAATAAAAAATGGTTTTTTTTTATTCTTTTTATTTTTATTTATGTAAAAAACATGGCCTAATTTTTAAGCCAAAGATGGATAGCTTTATGTTCTTTTAATAATAAAATCGAGGTTTTTATTTTATTTTTATTTATCTAAAATTATTAAGCCAAAGCGCTTTACATATGTATGTTGATGAAATGAAAATAGAAATAAAAATAGCGTATATTACTAACACTTTTCTATGGCTGTAAATGAATAAATTCTCTCAACTTATTTTCTCTCTCTCTCTCACTCACTAATCCATAACCATAGGCATGTGTTAACATAGAGGAAAATTGTTAGTAATAATTTCAAGTCTACTTATTAACCCAATGATATGTGCATATATGTGAGCGGAAAATATAGAAAAATTTTACTGCGTTAAGTCCCTAAAGACATCGTATTTAACTTGGCAAGTATTCTTCCAAAACATGGAAATCATTTCTCAATTGAATCATTAGTGAATACTACTGTGATAGTTCTTTGGGTGTATAATTGCAGTCTGAAAAAAAGCGACATGAACCTTCTTCTTTAAAAACTGACAAGATTTTTACGCTCTTTTTAACGAACATTCTTGATGTTCGTGTCCTATGTGTGTAAAAAGCCGAAGATGTTCTTCCCCTGAGGGACATTGGTGCCGACGTCTGTTTTTAACACCAGAAAAATAAATAAAAAAGTGGTCAAACAACAAAAACGCACGATAAGAACAACGCATTGTTACGCTCTTGGTTTCTGTATCCTCCTTCCCTTCTATCTTTCCCCCCGCGTCATGAAATATTTTTGAAAAATATTCCAAAATATGTTAAAATGCACACATTCTTTATACTTTATTTTCTTTGATTTCAATGAAATAAACGGTCAGCCAATTTCAGTACAGAGGCTAATCAACGAACACACTTCGTTTTGTTGTTTATGTTCGTTTACCTTCAGCTCTTGCAAGTTACCAACCGCCTATTCAACAAGATGGCCGTTATCAACTGTCAAAGTTCAATAATTCCTACGGGCGTTTTTATGAAATCTTAAAATGAAACCAGAAACACGTCTACACACGCACAGTACACAACCGACAATGAAATAAAACATGCCTGGTTTCATAAAAACACGTTGCATCAAACTAAGCTGACAAAGAGCAGGATCTCTAATTAAAATTTGTTTTTTTTTTGGTGTAAAAATACGAACACAACAGCAACACTGTTTGAGAAATAAAAAAAACGAACGGTATTGATTAGAGTAGAGTTTTTATTTTAAAGTGTATGTGTGAGTGTGTTTGTACCCAGGAAAGTAATAAAGGAGAGAGAGAGTGTATGTTCCAGTTTTGTGTGCCATGTAAAGAGTGTTGCTAATCAATCAAAAAAATAACTTGAAAAAACACTCCATTTAAATATGATTGAATGAATTAGAGTGGGCGTTGTAAAATTGTTAACTGAAAGCAACAGAAGTTGTTAATCAAATAAAATATATTTTAATACGGGTGATATTTTTTTCTTCCAACTTAATTAATTATTACAGCTTTTACTGTGTGTGTGTGTGTGTGTGAGTGTGTGTGTAAGCGATAACTACTCGCTGCGGCTTAAATAGACAATTAAAATGTCTAAACAAATTGATTTATTAACTTAAAATGAAATTAAATACACAACTTAACAACAACACTACAGGTTAACTAAATAGCACACCATAAAATCCAAATCCAAATAAAATAAAATAAAATGTTGAAAAACTTGATTTCATTTTTTATTGTTGTTACTGTATTAACGGCACGACTTGATTATTATTTTTTTTCTTTATAATCCGTAACCATTTAATATATTCTTTACATCAGAGTGTGATTTGTTTTATGAAATAATTCCCACAACAGTTTCTAATAAATTATTTTCAGTTTTAATTAATTTAATTTGTTTTCTTTTTTCCCCACATTAAAAGGAGGTATTTTGTCATCAGTTTTTTCTTTTTTTTTATAAAATTATAAAATAATCTGGTCTTTAAATACTTTATTATATGAACTGATGAATTTAAATGCTTTACTTTAAATAGTTTTAACGTGTTGTTAATCAAAAAAGCATTAATTACAGTTGGAAATGCATTTTTACCTATGTAAAGTTAAGTGAATCGGAATTTTAAAAGTAACGAAACAAGAAATTTAATGTAATTTCACTATAAGCCAGTCCTTGAAATATTTTTAAAGGTTTTCTACTTAAACAGCCAATAGTAATGTGGTGTTCTGTAAGCAAAGGTACCTTTTTTAAGGTACCCTTTTACTATAGAAATAATTTCTAATTTTAAAAGTCCTTTGTTTAGTTGAAAAAGTACTTTTTAATGGCAATTTTTTTTCATGAAAAATACTTTTAGGTGGTACTTTTTACAGTTTTTAGTTTCAAAAGTTCTTTGTTTAGTAGAAAAAGTACTTTTTGAGGCAATTTTTTCCATAAAAGGTACTTTTTTGTGATACTTTTTACTATTTTTAGTTTCAAAAGTTTTTTTGTTTAGTTGAAAAGGTACTTTTTGAGGCAATTTTTTTCCATAAAAAGAATTTTTAGTTTTGTAAAAACGAAAAAGTACTTTTTGTGGTACTTTTTACAATTATTAGTTACAAAAGTTTTTTGGTTAGAGGAAAATTTATCAATTTGATGTACTTTTTACAATTTTTACATTCAAAAGTTCTTCATTGAATTGAAAAAGTACTTTTTTGTGGCAATTTTTTCAATAAAAATATTTTTTAGTTTTGTTTAGATAAAAAACTACTTTTTTGTGGTACTTTTAGAAAATTTAGTTTGAAAAGTTCTTTGTTTAGTGGAAAAAGGGTCCTTTTTGCGATACTTTTTGCTATAAAAAGAATTTATAATTTTGTTCAAATAAAAAAGTACTTTTTTGTGGTACTTTTTACAATTTTCAGTTGCAAAAGTTCTTTGTTTAGAGGAAAAATGTATATTTTTTGATGTAATTTTTGATATAAAAAGAATTTATAATTTTGTTTAGATGAAAAAAAGTACTTTTTTTGGTACTTTTTAGAAAATTTAGTTTCAAAAGTTCTTTGTTTAGTGGAAAAAGGGTCCTTTTTGCTATAAAAAGTATTAATAACCTTGTTTAGATAATAAAAAGGACTTTTTTGTGGTACTTTTTTACAATTTTCAGTTGCAAAAGTTTTTTATTTAGAGGAAAAATGTACCATTTTTGGCGTACTTTTTTCTATAAAAAGAACTTATAAGTTTGTTTATACAAAAAGTACTTCTTTGTGATACTTTTAGAAAATTTAGTTCGAAAAGTTCTATGTTCAGTGGAAAAGGGTACCGTTTTGCAATACTTTTGGCTATAAAAAGAATTTATAAGTTTCTTTATATAAAAAGTACTTTTTTGTGGTATTTTTAACAATTTTTACATTCAAAAGTTCTTCGTTGAATTGAAAAAAGTACTTTTTTGTGGTACTTTTTAGAGAATTTAGTTTCAAAAGTTCTTTGATTAGTGGAAAAAGGGTCCTTTTTACTATAAAAAGTATTAATAACCTTGTTTAGATAAAAAAAAGTACTTTTAGTGGTACTTTTTAGAAAATTTAGTTTCAAAAGTTCTTTGTTTAGAGGAAAAATTTACCATTTTTGACGTAATTTTTGCTATAAAAAGAAACTATAGGTTTGTTAATATAAAAAAGTACTTTTTTGTGGTACTTTTTACAAATTTTTCATTCAAAAGTTCTTCGTTTAATTGCAAAAAGTACTTTTTTGTACTAATTTTTCAAAAAAAATTTTTTTAGTTTTGTTTAGATAAAAAAGTACTTTTTTGTAGTACTTTCTAGAAGATTTAGTTTCAAAAGTTCTTTCTTTATTGGAAAAATTTGCCTTTTTTGAGGTACTTTTTGCTATAAAAAGAATTTATAAATTTGTTTACATATAAAAGTACTTTTTTGTGGTACTTTTATGTGGCAATTTTTTCAATAAAAATATTTTTTAGTTTTGTTTATATAAAAAAAGTACTTTTTTGTAGTACTTTCTGGAAGATTTAGTTTCAAAAGTTCTTTCTTTATTGGAAAAATGAATTTATAATTTTGTTTAAAACAAAAAGTACTCTTTTGTGGTACTTTTGAATAATTGAAAAAAGTACTCTTTTGTGGCAATTTTTTTTTCATAAAAAGATTTTTAGTTTTGTTTTTATATTAAAAAGTGCTTTGTTGTGGTACTTTTTACAATTTTTAGTTTCATAAGTTCTTTGTTTAATTAAAAAAAGTACTTTTCTTTAGTATTTTTTCTTGCAAAACGAATTTTTAGTTTTGTTTAGATAAAAAAGTACTTTTTTATTGTACCTTTTAGAATGTTTAGTTGCAAAAATTCTTTATTGTGATTGCTTTGAGAATTTGTAATTTCAAAAGTCCTTTATTTAGTTGAAAAAGTATCTTTTTGTAGTACTTTTTGTTTTAGAAATTCTTTTTGTTTTAAAAATTCTTTACTTAGATGAAAATGTACCTTTTAAGGGTACCTTTTTCCATATAACAAAATTTTTAGATTCAAAAGTATGTGTTGTTTTGTTGAAAAAAGTACTTTTTTCTGGTACTTTTTTGCATTAATACAATTTTAAGTACCAAAGGAAAGAATAAACCTTAGTTTGAGAAAAAGTATTGATGACCGGAACTGTGAAAGCTTGGTTGGGCCTATCATTTGTTACAATATTTGAAGTGCTCGGTAAGGACAAGCAAAACTCTCTGAGCATCTGTTTTGTTAGATAAGAAACCTCAAGTTTTACAGTGTTGGAATAAAGAATTTATTTTGCTTGAAAAGGGCAAAGTATTAACGATCAAATCGGCACCACGTTTAGTTTAATAATGCTGGTTTCAAATGTAGAAAAAAGTGTTGAAGTTTCAATCAAATCTGCAAACGAAAATTGCTTAAAAAAATTTTGTGTGAATGTTTTGTACACCACTGTACGTTTTTTTTTTCCTCCTAATTACTCAATTACGTGCTTGAGAATTTAGGCATTCAAGCATTACAATCAACACAGCAAAAAAAATTTCATGGAAAATTGCAATAAAAAAACGCGAAAATAAATAAAATTTTCTTGTTGCTTTTCCTATATTTTTTTTCAATTTGATTGTGATTTCCTTTATAATTATTTACAATAAGATTTTCAATTACAATTTCAAATACAATTTTAATACGCTTTAACTCTCAACTGTCAAAACTACAAATCAAAAAAAGATAATGTTTTGCACGTGGTTTATGTTATACGGAGACGGAGTGTTGTGTATTACACAGAAACCCTGAATATTTCAAACTACTACTGAACGCCATATGCCTTCCAGTTTGCCCACGTTCACTGTTATAGGAAAAAAAATAAAAACAAACAAACAAAACCAGAGATTTTTCCAAAGCAAGATTGATGGCAGAGTTTATTTTATTGTTTTTGTTGCTCAAATGTTTTTCAACTTCTGATACTCGTTTTTCTCTACAATAAATAATGGAAACAAACACACGCACATATACATCGTAACGAATACCAACAACAACAAAAAAGTAAAAATGAAAAGCACAGAGAAACCATAATCAATGAAAAACTCGCGTGCTCCATTGAACCAATGCCATACACAATAATAGTAAAACAACAACAACAATAATACAAAAATATAAAAAAGAAAAAAGATAATATTTCTTATACGATATGCCAAACATACACACACACATTCACATGCACACAAGCAATACAAAATAAAAACATTGAAAGAAAAAGAAACAAAACAAAAAACGAAAAACAAAAAAAACCGAAAAAACATTAAGGAAAAGTAAAAATGCACGCCTTCTCTGGTTGCTATTAAAACCAACACTTCATTTGTATACTCTACTCTACCACACACCCCCCCCCCTTGGACACTGCTTTCAAAATAAACATCGTCAATCTATGAAGCATAAAACGAAAATCTCTAACGAAACTCTCTATACATTTATGGTTTTATTGTAAAATACCCAGGGCAAGTTCTTTAACTTCTCACCACCATCCATATGTATGTATGTATTCCCTTGCTCCCCACACTCATAATAGTATTGAATGCACGATGATGGCGAGTCGTCGTTTATTATTTATTTGATTTTGTTGTTGTTGTTGGTGTGTCATAATAATACTCTTGGCCATACTGGGTAGCAAAACACATGTGTTTGTCGATGTATATATGTTGTATGAGATTTCAATGTTCGATTTTGTTTTTTTTTTTTTTGGTGAGTTTGGTATTGTATTCAATCGGCATTGTATACGAACAATACAAAAGAAAAGTAATAAGAAGGAGGGAGAGAGTGAAGAGGTATTAAGAGAGTTAAGAAGTAAGAACATAAATACACTCAGAAAATTGTGTAGGTGCACTAAGGGTGTAATTGTGGTCGTCATAATCATTGATCCACTTTGCACTTCCCTTCTGTTAATAAAAGTGATGCAGATAATCCGAATTCAGCAATTGAAACTATCTTACGGACTCAATTCAACATATTTGTTTTGGATAAAGGATACCCAACTGACGTAATAACGCTGTAGATATGTTCATTGCATGCAAAAGCGACAGACTTTCTTTCGCAGCTGATTTTTCAAACAAAATTTTCTACAGGCATGAAAGCTCATTTTTTATGCAATAAACACAATAAACGCAGCGCAGCAAACACAGCAATCTCTCAAAAACAGAATACAGGGATTATGTAAAGGGTGTTTTTTATAGAGGTATAGAACTTTAAGTTGGCATTACTTTTCAAGATGGCGACCGATTTAACAGCTGTCAAGTGATTTATTCTCAGTTTGGTTTGGCAATTCATCATGAATAGACTCACGCCTGAACAACGCTTGCAATTTTAGTGGAATTTTATTTCGAAAATAATGGTTTTGTGCGGAAAACGTATCGCGCACTACGTCCATTTTATCGCCGACAAAATCGTCCATCAGAGCAGTTAATTCGATTAACCATGGAACGTTTTCGCACCACGTTTACTCTTGATTGATAACTCGCATCCACCAGAGACGCTGTACGGTGCGTACAGAAGAAGCTATTGCTGCTGTAGAGCGTAGCATTGAGGAAGACCCGAATGAGTAGTCCATCCGCCATCGAGCACAATAATTGGATCTGTGTCCATCCACTTTATGGAAGATTTTGCGGAATGATCTTGGTTTGCGTGCTTACAACATCCAACTTGTGCAAGATTTGAAGCCAAACGATCATCAAGTAAGGCGTAGATTCGTCGAATGGGTCCAAAACGAGATTACCGTTGTTCCCGATTTTCATAAGCGAATTTTTTTTTAGCGATGAAGCGCACTTCTGGTTGAATGGCTACGTCAACAAACAAAACTGCCGCATTTGGAGTGAAGGTAATCGTCAAGTGTATGTGAAAACACCGTTACATCCAGAAAAACTGACTGTTTGGTGCGCTTTATGGGCCGGTGGAAGTCATTGGTCCGCGTACTTTTTCAAAAAACGATGGTGGCCAGAACGTTACATTCAATGGTGATCGGTGTAGAGCCATGATTACAAACTTTTTCATTCCTGAATTGAATGAACCATGATGTCCAGGAGATGTGGTTTCAACAAGACGGCGCAACATGTCACACACAGCTCGTGCCACAATAGATTTATTGAAAGACACGTTTTGGACCTGTGAATTGGCCTCCAAGATCTTGTGATTTAACACCGCTAGACTACTTTCTGTGGGGCTATGTAAAGTCTCATTGGTCTATGCGGTAAAGCCGCCACAAACGCTTGACCAAACGCTTGGAAGACAACATTCGCCGTATTATTGCCGATATACGGCCACAAATGTTGGAAAAAGTCATCGAAAATTGGACGTCCAGATTGGACAACATCCGCCGCGCCAGCCGTGGGCGGTCATATGCCAGAAATCATCATTTAAAATGTAATGCCACACGATTATCTTTCGGATAAATAAAATTCATGTCAATCGAATAATCAATCCATCGTTGTTTAATTGCAACTTAAAGTTCTATACCCCTCTATAAAAAAAAACACCCTTTATATGTAGTTAAAACCCAGTATTTGAAAAGTAGTCGCCGAAATACTCAACAAAATATTCAAAAAAGCACTGGAAAACTACACGCTAAAAGGATCGTCTGCTAAAACTAATCCCTAGGCTGTCATTTAAATGATATTTTATGTCGTAATTTATTTTGCTTGGCTTAGGCAACAATTGTAAAATTGTTGCGCAGCACATGGTGTTTTCAATGTGTTTGAAATTCTTTCAAGTACCATCTTTTCTCTACGAGTGTAGAGGAGCAGTAACCAATGCTGTATTATTCATTGTAATGTAAACATTGATAATGTAAACAGTAATGTAAGAGAGTGAGTGAGAGAGAGCCGAACGAAACGTGTATGTGTATGTGTATGTAAGCATGCATGCTTGATTACGATTGCCCATATGATTTTATAACAAGTTGTCAATGCTGGATTTTTTTTCTTTTTTTTTTTCTTAAAATGTTATCATCATTGTTGGTGGTGGTGGTGGTGGTGTTATTGTTGTTGTTGTTATTGCCAAAACAAATACTCAATAAATGATACGATATTTTTCTTTGTTTTGTTTTTTTTTTTCTGTTGTTCTCTTTCTTGTGTTAGCCAGTAGAGTAGTAAGTATGACCATTAAATAATTTCTGGTATTCATGTTGTTGTTGTTGTTGTTGTTTTTTATATGATATTATTTATTTGCATGTGTGTGTGTGTGTAAAATAGAGTATAAAAATAGAAAAAATTAAATCAGAAGATATTGTGTAACACTATTCTTAATAGTGCTATACACAGGCACATGTATGTATGTATGTATGTACATAAATGTATGCTTTCATACAAGAGAATTTATTATAATAATAATAATGAGTGTTAGGTATACAATACAATATAAAAATATGAAGAGAACAAGCGAGAGAGTCGTGTAATATATTGGTGTGATATGGAGAGAAGCAAATAATAAAGTACACAATAATGATTGCATGTGTTTTTTTTTTTTTTTTTTTTTTTTGTCTTGAGCCGGAGGTGGGAATCTTCGAAAGACACTTTTGTTCCAACAAAAGAGTGCACGATTCACCATCACTGGTGCCTACGTACTAAACCCACCCCCTACACACTTCAACCACTCTCCCTCCGCGGGACTGCCGTAAGGTATTACTTCGCGGAGAGCTGGTTAGCTTGAAAGCTTAATCACTTAATTCAAATTTCGCCTCCGTTCCTCCAGTCTTCGGAGTACTATCAAAACTTCAGCCATTCTCTGGCTATATTGACTCCATAGAATCCTACGATTCAACAGCTCTTCCATTAGCCGGTTTGGTTCTAAACTCGTTTCCCCGGGCCATCTAAATCTGGGACAGCATATTAGAATATGCTCCGCATCTTCCTCCTCATCTACACAGTTTGGGCATATAGGGGAAGTGTCATGACCAAATCTGTGCAGGTACTTCCTGAAGCACCCATGACCAGTTAGGAACTGAGTCACGTAGTAGTTCAGCTCGCAATGTTTGTTATTCATCCAAAGGGTTACATCAGGGATAAGGCGAAATGTCCATCTTCCCTTTAAACTGCTTTCCCATCGTGACTGCCACTTTTGCATGGAAGTCCTTCGTTCCTCCGCTTTTATAGCTGCTATTCGTCCCGGGTGCTCGAGACGGCGAAGGTATATCCTCCTCATCTCATCCGCCAATATATCTATTGGTATTGTCTTTGCCAACACCAATACCGCTTCATCAGACACTGTCCTGAAGCCGCTTATCCGTCTAATCGCGCTTAGACGATACACCGAGGACAGTATCCTCCTTGTCGTTCCCACGGAGAGTGCCTCCGACCATATTGGGCAAGCATACAGCATTATCGACGTTATTACCGCCGAAATTATCCTCCTTTTGAATGGACCTGGTCCTCCAATATTTGGCATCATCCTCGCCAGTGCTCCCTGTGTTACAGATGCTTTTTCGCCGATGTATTTCACGTGCTCCTTAAAGTTCAACCTGTCGTCGATAATCACTCCCAGGTATTTTATCGCCCTCTTCGATTCGATCCTTGTGCCTCCAACGGTCACTTCCATCTTCTCCACTATCTTCCGGCCGCTTATCAAGACGGCCTCTGTTTTATGCGCAGCAAGTTTCAAACCTGCTTCATCCAGCCATGCTCCAACCTTTCGAATCGCTGTGTTCGTTTTCTCCTCTATTTCCCTTACCGTCTTAGCTACCGAGACTATGGCTATGTCATCTGCAAAGCCCACAATTGTAGTCCCGTTCGGCAATCGCAATCGAAGTACTCCATCGTACATAATGTTCCATAGTAGTGGCCCAAGTACAGAGCCCTGCGGGACACCCGCCGTCACTACGTATTCCTGCTCTCCTTCATCCGTTAGGTATATTACCTTCCTGTCCTGAAAGTAATCGTTCAGTATCTCCATTAAGTATGGCGGCGTAGCCATGTTAAAGAGGGCTCTCATAATCCGCCCCCAATTCGCTGAGTTGAACGCGTTTCTAACGTCAAGTGTGACAACCGCGCAGTATTCCTTGGTGCCAAATCTCCACCTTTCGCCGTCTATTGCATCTCTTGCAATGTCGACCACTCTTCTTATCGCGTCAATAGTGGATCGTCCTTTCCTAAATCCGTATTGCAGGTCCGAGAGAGCTCCTCCTGCCTCGGCACACGTCAGTAGTCGATTGTATATAATCCTCTCCAATATTTTTCCCATCGTGTCAAGTAGACAGATGGGCCGATACGACGATGGTTCCCCTGGTGGTTTGCCAGGTTTTGGAATGAGAACCAATTTCTGCTTCTTCCATCTACGTGGAAAAACACCCTCGACGAAGCACTTGTGGAACACCTTGGCGAACATATCCGGTCTGAGCCGGATAGCCACCTTAAGTGCCCTATTTGGGATTCCGTCTGGCCCCGGTGTCTTCCTATCTCCTATTCCAGTGCATGCTGCGAGTACCTCTTCTCCTGTTACCTCGGGTATGGTATGAATGGCCTCCGGCTCCCTACTTATAAAAGTGTAGGGCTGGCCCCGTGGGAATAATGTACCAATGATCTCCCGTAGCAAAACTGGACAACCTAGTTTAGGCTGTTCTCGAGCACCGATTCTCTTGCAGACGACTCTGTACGCCGTCCCAAAAGGATTGATGTCAGCTTCCTGGCATATCCGCTGAAAGGATAGTTTCTTGCTCCTTTTAATGGCTCTTCTAAGTTGATGCCTTAGATCCTCATAGGAAGCCCGTTCGGCTTCCCATGTCGGTCTTCCTCTCGTACGCTGGGCCCGTCTTCTCGCCCCAAAGCATGCCGACCGCAGTCTTCGAATTTCGTCATTCCACCAGTAACAGGGGGAACGTCCCCTACACACAGTTCTCCTAGGCATAGCAGCATCACATGCAGTGTTGAGCATTTGGTATACGCCACTCACTAATTCTTCGACCGTGCTGCCAGTCGTATGAAAAGACGACAACATCAATCTATACGTCTCCTCGTCAAAGCGGGAGTCCTTCCATTTCGGTCCCGTAAACTTCGGCAATCCGTTTCCTCTCGTGTTGCGCCCAGTAACCGTCATCACGATTGCCTGATGGTCACTATTCGTGAAGTCCTCAGTTAGCCTCCACGCGGTCCGCGAAACAAGGCCATCGCTCACAAACGACAAATCTATTATTGAGCTCGATCCAGCTCTCCTAAATGTGCTTTCTCTTCCGTCATTCATCAGCGCCACAGGAAGGGAAGCGAACGTTTCCAAGAGGCAGCGACCCCTGGTGTTAGTATATCTACTACCCCATTCGGTCGCCCAAGCGTTGAAATCTCCTCCTATAATAACGGGGGTGTTCAAGCGCACGTGTGACGCCAGCCTCTCCAGCATATGTTGGAAGTCATCCATTGACCACCTCGGGGGAGCGTAACAGCTGTAGACGAAAACTCCCTTTATCCTGGCCATAACGAAACCAATGTCCCGCGCATAGGTTTGCTGGAAGGGTAATGAACCACAAATCCATATAGCCGCAGTACTAGATCCGTCCGTGATCCAAGTACTATGATTGCATGTGTAAGTTTATTAAAATGTACATATATGTGCAGGCGTATGTATATTCATATTACACATATTGATAATATAAAAGAAACAAAAGCTGAAAGAGAGTGAGAGAGAGGGGGGATCGAATGTGTGTGTGCTTGTAATATATGTATGAAAATACTATCGTATAATAAAGTGTTTCTACAACCCTCTTTTAAGAGCTCGATGGAGAAAGAGAACAGTAAGGAATGTGTTGATTTGTTTGCATGTGTACGTGTGTGTGTATTATGTATATTCGTTACTAATATTTTGCAATCGCCCACATGATAATTTATTGCATATATTTTCAAATATTTTCAATAATGTAATCACAGTTATTATAACTTATTCTCCTGTCGTAACAGTGCTGGTGATAGGAAAATGTACACTTAATAGAATTAAGCAAAATTAAAGCATTTTAAAGCCTGAAAGCTATCAAAATAAATAAAAAAATTGTAATTAAATTTAAAAATTTAAAAAAATTAACTAAACTTTTATGAATACTGCAAATACATATGTACATCTATCGAAAGCCTACCAGGGGCTTTGTACACCCTAAAATTCAGTTAACAATGTGTGAGTTTTTAATCGTTTGCTTTCTGAAAATTAAAAAAACCAAGATATTTTCCTAAAGTTAATGAAATATTTATTTGAAGCAATAAAGGCATGCCTTTCATTTGCTTTTCATTGATTATTTCATGTAACTGTAGAGAGGTCCCATTTATGAGCTCCAATTTTTTCCAGCATTTCTTCAGGTATATTGCCAGTAAGTCCAGAATTAAACTGCCTTATCATAATATACGACAGATTTCACATGTCGCCGCGAAAGATAGTCTAAAACGTTGAAAGCGCATAATCGCGTGGTAATGGACTGATTGAAATACAGTGTGTTGCTTTCAAGTTCTGGAATGGACGGCGACTTCTCTGTATACACTAGAAATACTCGTATTTCCTCAAAAGATACATACATAATTGGACATTACAACCCTTCAGTCAGGATTACGACCTAGCTTTTCACGCACAAAAGATACCCGAAGGATATTGACGGTTAATGGACTGCTCCAAATATGGTGTTGTTTTCAAGGTATGGCCTACCTCTTTACATGAGAAACTTCACGTAATCTCGCCAAAGATATTCTAGCGGTGTGAAATCGCATTATTTTGGCGGCTAATGCAGGAAACTTCGACTTTCAATAAGTCTTTGATTATATGAGTCGTGTAGCACCATCTTGCAGAAACTCCATATCAACCAAGTCCGCTTTTGAATCAGTACGAAATAATGATGTCGCTAGTCCACAAACTGTACCAAACAGTGCATTTTTCAGGATGTATTCTTCTCGGGTTGCTCTTCACATCAAATTCGTTATTGCCATAGCCACTAAGACAAAAGTAAGCTTAATAGTGTGAATTTTGTTAATAAAATTCAAGGATTTGTAAGCGTTTGGTTTCTCACAATGGGGCTAAATGCTGGTCAAAGTGGGACCTCTTCTTTCGAAGGGGTCCGCCACCTAACCTATTGGTTCATTTGTTAATCAATTTATGGTGACACAATGGCAAATTTTACTTAGCATTTCTGGCAGTTTCACTTGCCTCGAATCTTTCCTTTTTATACTAAAGAAACAAATACCAATAAAGAACTGCCCATTAAGAACACTATTAAACACAAAAATTAGTAAAATTCAACGTATATAAATCAACGGATACCATCCCTATATATAGAAAAATTTGTTTAATTCGTAAAATTCATAGATACGGTAATTATTCATATAGAAAACACTGTATTCGATCAATTTTGTAGTTTAAACTCTCAGAATAGTTTTAAATAACGGTTACACATAATAGTTACTCTCGAAAGTATTTGCAATGAATCACATCCAAGTACTCTAACACACACAAAACAGTCCAACTTTTTTCCTTTTATTGCCATCGTCATGCAATTTCAATTCTCTTCATCATACAATTCTCAATTCTCCAATCCTTCAAAGAGTGTTAGTGCGTGCGTGTGTGTTTTCTCTTTATTTCGCCACTCGTAATATTTCGTATTTATTGCCCGAAAAATAATTTTAATTGCATTTCACTGTGACTATGACTGTGCCATTAACCTTAAGCTAATTTTTTCTCTTTCACACGTACATAGATTCACGCACACATACACATTCGTATGTTATAAGGGTACACATTTATTTACAAATGAAAACAGTGTGTAGTGATGAGGAGAGAACGAAAAAGAGAAGGTTTTCGTCGTTTTTATATAGCAGCAGCAGCAGCCTTATGATAATTAAGCGTACGTATAATGCAACACCACCACATCAAAGCAAATCAAACTTGTGTACTTATACCGTTGGTATTGTTGCTGTTGTTGTTCTTCTTCTTCTTCTTATTTATTATTATTATTATGATTATATGGCGCTCTAATTGTATTTAATACAGTCTTTGTATGTCTCTTCTTCAAGCGAATTTGTTGTTGTTGTTGTTATCGTTTGCTTATTATTGTTTACGTTCTCATTTAAATGAAAGCAAAGCAAGCAAGCCAGCAGGCAAAGCAAGCATGAAACAGACAGACAGGGGGTTTTGGAGGTAAGATGTTTATATTTTTCTTATTGGAGTTCTAAAAATGCCGTAATGTTTTGTTTGTTATTGTTATTGTTTTTGTTTTTTTTTTTATTAGTATTGTTGGGAAAGGTTATTGGATTTTATTTATATTTTTGTATACTTTTGATGCCGTTAGTAGAGAAGAGAATAATGAGAGAATCTCTCTTTCTTTCACTAAAGTAAAGTGAATGTGTTTTTGAAAGTATGCTTCTATGTATGTACGTACGTATGTATGTGTGTGTCTGTGTTCAAGTATTAATCACATATGATGACGTTTTAAAAGAATATTCCCAAAATAAAAAAACAGTTTGAAACAAACATGGTAGACTATTTAATACACTGCACTTAAAATATAAACGGACAAGTTTGCAAATGGAAATAAAATCAAAAAAGAATAAAAAAAATATAAAAAATAAATAAATATGAAAAATAAATGTAAAAATAATAACGAAATAAAATAAAAAAATTTATTTGTTAAAAGGCAAAAATGAAGCAAAGAAAAATTATTAAAAAAAATGTAAAAAAAATAAAAATGAAATAAAATACTATACAAAAGTAAATTAAATGGAGCCACAAAAAATCTAATTTAATTAGACTGTCATTTGCCAGTAGACAGTAATTTTAAGATTCTAGGTTGAATGCATTAAACAACTGCATTAAACAACCTAGTATACCGTTGCAGGATGATGTAGGGTTCTAGAAACAGTTCAATGGCCTTAGACAGTCTAATACATGTACACGTACACGCGTACGTGCATGCATTCGTCGCTATACACTGACGAAAAATTAAAAATATACACACGCTCTGCCGCCTGCTTTTGATGGAAATGTTTTTTTGGGGGGAAATGTTAAGAAAGAAGGTTTTTTTTGTTTATTTTTATTTCATTTCAATTACCGATGTGATGACAATGTATTTAACAAATTTAGGTTAAAAGGCGTATTTTATTTTGCTTTTCGGAAAGATTTTATTGTGATTCATTTCAACTACAACGTATTTTAAAAAGCTATGGGAAGAAAGTGCTGGTCGTATACAGTATAGTGAGTGTTTATATTGTGTTTATCTACGATTTACTGAACAACTGTTTATAGCAGACTGTTCCAAGTCGTTAAAATCCAAGTTTCTATAGAAAATAAAAAAATTTCTTACAAGTTGTTAATAATGTATTTAAATCAGGCTGTCTCTGGTTTAATATCTTCAAAGCCTTCAATGGAAATACCATAAAAACGACCAAGACATGTAATATTGTGTATCTGATAGGATTGAAAAGGTATTTTTTATTACGAGCTCCTTCAAACTGATTAAACATTTGATTCTGATCTCTACTGTTTCCACAATTAACAATAATAAAACAAAAAATTCAATTAAAATGGCCAGAACTGATCAACCGATAATTCGTTGTGTTCCCCACTATGACACCGCCAGACCAAACATGGCCCTGATAGGCTAGCAGAAACTCAAAGAGCTTGGTTGGAAAGATTATCATATGTTTTGATCTCTGCAGACCTTACTTAAAGCATGCATACCATAATTGGTCATTACAACCCTTTAGTCAGGATTACGGCCTAGCTTCTCACACCTCTTATGTCGTGTGTGTTAATTTAATACGTGAGTGGTGGAATTTACAGTTTTTCCCTTAAAAAATCGAGAAGTTCTACACTGGATTAATAAAAAAATGGCTTTGTTTACCTTAAAAATGGCAAAATACTGTCGTTTAAAATGCCATGTATTTCGTTCAATAAAATTCCTTTCAATTATAAGAAAAAACGTGCTTCATTTGTAATTTATTTTGCAAGCGAACTTTTTCAAATACCCATAGTAAGTATACTTTGTCGTGTCAGTGTAAATGTTTACTTTACTTTAATACAACACTGCAAAGGAACAACCGCTAGTTTTAGGCTCAAGTAGAAAATCAATTGTTCAATATAAACAAGCAATGAAAAGATTGAGAGAGAGAGAGCAAGATGTTGCAGAACTAACATCCTTGCTGACAGCGAATTTGTGGTTGACCGCAAGGCGTTATTTCTTAAATAAAATTTTATTAGAAAATATTAAATTTTGATGCTGTAACGCCTAAGCAAGCTATTCTGTTCATAGCATGGCAAAGAGAAAAGAAAGCAAACACAAGTCATCTTACTATACGAGTGTAATCACGAGTGTTTAATAGAGAGCACACAGCACAAACAATTATTAATAGACTCGTGTAATACCGAAATAAATAAGCAAGCATACGTACATAGTTGTTGCTGTTCTTTTCACAATTACTCAAGTATTGTGTTGTTATTTTAAAAATAAATTGAGGAAGTATTTTTTCATTTAAATTTGTTTCGTTTTCTTATTGCATACAACAACAACAACAACAGCAATAGCAACAATGGCCATTAATAATATTGTATGTTCCAAATGTGTATATACGAATACATAGTGTGTGTATGCGTGTGCTTAATAAAGGAACGGCAGCAACAATGCTGCTACACATTTGTAGTCATGACATGCATATGCATGTCATTGTTTTGTTGTCGTTGTTGTTGTTTATTTTCTTAATTTATTTCTTTTTCTAGAGAGTGCGGCCGCAGTGACGTTAGCGTAGCCGTTAGAGGCAGCATTCAAATGTTAATTGTTAGTGAACGCCTACACATTTGGATAAAAAGTTTTGCATGTATGTACGTACGTATGGACGTACGTACGCTACTAGTGTCGCTTCAATGTCTACGATATTTGCCAAATTGGCTGTGTCATTCATACTAAAACAACAATAATAATATTACACATACACACATGTTGTTTCTATACGAGTACATTTTATTTGTTTACAAGAGGTTCACATGTACATATGAATGTATATATGTATGTGAGTGCATTTGCATTTGAATTGAGCATTGCTCCCATTTTTTTCTTTCTTTCTTTACATTTGTTTTGTTTTGTTTGATTATAAATAACAGTATGAGTAAGGGAAAGAGCAATAGAATCAAAACAAAAGAATTTTAGCTTAACAACACAGCACAGTCACATACACATTGTGTGTGTGTGCTTTGAAGGATTTTGCCGTATGTTAGTGTTGCCATGTTTTAGAATAGCAAGTAATCGTTAAAAGTAGTAGGTATTGTAATAAAATTTTGATAATTTGAATCGTATTATTTAGTAAAACAGAGGGTTTTAATCATTTTTATTGTGATAAAAATGTTTTCTTGTTTAGACATGGGTCTACAGTGATTTAATCTATGGATTGCAAATATTTAAAGAAACTAAAAAAAGTGGTTATCGGGTACTGACACCCAATTTAAGCGTTTGGTTTCAAATATTTTACAAATCTTAAAAGAAATATTCGTTTAAATCAAGTCAATACGTATAAGGCATGTGCGAAAAACCGGTTATCGAGTACTCGCTATGAAAATTTCTGTTAAAAACTAATTACGTATGTATGTATTGAGACTATATATTTTGAAAAGCTCTCAAAGCATGCACCTAAATCACTATCGAACTCCATAAGCGGCTGAAAGCGAACCGATTACCGGGTACTCGCTAAGTTAATAACCCTTAAAACCCGTTTAAATTGCAAATATTCTGCATATTTTTAAAGAATTAAAACTAAATCAATCCTAAAGTGGAATATCATAAAACCGATTACCGGGTACTCGCTATAAAAATTTCTGTTTACAACTATGTATGTATGTCTTGAGACTTAACAGATTTCGGAGATCTCTCAAATCATGCATCTAAGCAGAGACTATAAGGGCCTGAAGGAGAACCGATTACCGGGTACTCGCTAAGTTAGTAACCCTTAAACCCCGTTTAAATTGCAAATATTCTAAATATTCTGCATATTTTTAAAGAATCAAAAGTAAATCAAGCTTAAAGTGGAATATCATAAAACCGGTTATCGGGTACTCGCTACGTTGATAACCATTAAACCCCGTTTAAATTGCAAATATTCTAAATATTCTGTATATTTTTAAAGAATTAAAACAAAATCAAGCCTAAAAAAGAATATCATAAAACCGGTTACCGGGTACTCGCTAAGTTAATAACCCTTCTAACGCCGTTTAAATTGCAAACATTCTAAATATTCTGTATATTTTTAAAGAATTAAAACAAAATCAAGCCTAAAGAAGAATATCATAAAACCGGTTACCGGGTACTCGCTACGTTAATAACCCTTAAACCCCGTTTAAATTGCAAATATTCTAAATATTCTGCATATTTTTAAAGAATCAAAAGTAAATCAAGCCTAAAGTGGAATATCATAAAACCGGTTATCGGGTACTCGCTACGTTGATAACCATTAAACCCCGTTTAAATTGCAAATATTCTAAATATTCTGCACATTTTTAAAGAATCAAAAGTAAATCAAGCCTAAAATGGAATATCATAAAACCGGTTACCGGGTACTCGCTACGTTAATAACCCTTCTAACGCCGTTTAAATTGCAAATATTCTAAATATTCTGCATATTTTTAAAGAATCAAAACTAAATCAATCCTAAAGTGGAATATCATAAAACCGGTTACCGGGTACTCGCTAAGATAATAACCCTTCTAACGCCGCTTAAATTGCAAATATTCTAAATATTCTGGACATTTTTAAAGAATCAAAAGTATATCAAGCCTAAAGTGGAATATCATAAAACCGGTTACCGGGTACTTGCTATATAAATTGCTGCTAAAAACAAATTAAATGTGCTTAAGATATCAAATATTTCCTAAAATCTTTAACAGAATATGTGAAATACAGAAATCAAGTTCTTAGCGACGTAAAGAAAAACCGATTACCAGTTACTCACTAAGTTAAATACTAATGAAAACGAATTTTTTTTTTTATTTCAAGTATTACGTAAGTATTACGCTTTCCAAGGCGTAGTTTAAAATAAAGTTTACAAGACCATGAAGAAAAGACTCGGTTACGGGATACTTGCAGTTGAAAAATACAAACGGTTAACGAATAATCGTTTGAAAAAAACTATTTTTTTTATGATTTAAAATTTAAATAAAATTTTTACCTGTCAGAAGATTCAGATGAATCGTAACGATCGGTGCAACGTTTCTTTTTATGATGCTGATGATGGGCAGTTACTGCGCCACAGCTAGACGATGATGACGATGATAATGATGACGATGAACAGGATGATGTGAATGTGGACGTCGATGTTAATAAGTTTCCTAATCCTGCGTTTGCAGACGTTAAAAATGCAGTCTTTTTAGTTCCACGAGTTTGTTGTTGAGATCTTTTCAAATTTGTCGGCAAATTGTTAAAATCCCTGCTGGCAGACGATTTCAAAGCAAATAAATTTGCCACACGTTTAGCAGAAGAAGCACTGGCAGCTGTGACACCACCAACACCACCACCACCACCACTACCACCAGCAACAGCTGCTGGTACAGAGGGTGGATAAAATTCGGGCTTAACTACGGCACCCGAAGAAGATGGCGATTGAATGATGGAGGAGGAGGAAGAGTTCGTTTTTGTCTCCTCAACTATATTCTTTGGTTTCGGCTGGTCATCTGCTGCTGCGGCTGCTATTTCGGCTATTGATTCGCCTTTCAAATCCTTACATTTGACCGTATTGTGGTGTTGATTGGCTTTTATCGCCTGTGCTGTGGAAATTTTATTCACACTGTTGTGGTCTTTGCTATTCTTCAATTGATCGAATAGCGATAGTTTTTCTGTTTTCGTATTCGAATCCGTTTTTGTGGAGCTCATGGTAAATTTATATTCGTTTTTTTTTTGAGTTTTGTGAGGGCGGCAGATGGCGGCGGAGGTTGAACTTGATTTATTTTTTTTTTTTTTATTTAAAATTTTTGTTTACAAATACATTTTCAAAGATTCTTTTTAACAAAATTTTCCTTTTTTTTTGAGCACTTCTTTTTATAAAAAATTTCTTTAATTTTTTCAACTCTTTTTTACATTTTTATTCCAATTTTAAATATTTTTTTTTGATTTTTTAATTTATTTTTGCAAGTAATTCAAAAAATATATTTTTTCACAATAATTCCACCATTTTTAATGTATTTTTTAGTATTTTAAAACAAAATTTCTGCACAAATTTTTATCATTTGAATTCCAATCTGCAAATAAAAGAAGAAAAAACATGTTTTTTAAAATAAAATTCATAAAAATTCTTTGCAAAAAAAAGCAAACAAAAATAAATGGCTATCGAGTACTCGTTTGTAAAAGTCATTAAAACTGACTGCATTGCTATTGCATAGAAGACAATATAAGGTAGCCTAAAAACTATTTAGAAATGTTTCTAACAGTTTCAAATGCTCATTAAAACAATTTTGCTAATAAGATAAACACCAATTATCGATTACCGATTACTTTTTATTTTAAAATGCTTTAAAAGCATTATTTTAACAAAATTTATATTTTACTTTTAATATAGCGGTTTAGTATTAAGAAAAAAAACATTTAAAATCATAGTAATAATTGCAACTCCACAAAATGGTTACCGGGTACTCGCTATTTGATGAATTAATCTTACAATACATTGATTAACATCTTTTTTTTGGAATCTTAAAACTAAAAATTAAATTAATCAGATTAACAAAGGAAAACGAAAACTGGTTACCGAGTACTCATTATTCAAATTGCTTTTAAAACAAACAAAAAAATCATGTAAATAAAGGGTGTTGTTTATAGAGGTATAGAACTTTAAGTTGTAATAAAACAACGATGGATTATTCGATTGACATGAATTTTATTGATCCGAAAGATAATCTTGTGGCATTACATTTGAAATGATGATTTCTGGCAGCATATGACCGCCACGGCTGGCGCGGCGGATGTAGTCCAATCTGGACTCCAACATTTGTGTCCGTATATCGCGGCAATAATACGGCGAATGTTGTCTTCCAAATGGTCAAGCGTTTGTGGCGGCTTTACCGCATAGACCAATGACTTTACATAGCCCCACAGAAAGTAGTCTGGCGGTGTTAAATCACAAGATCTTGGAGGCCAATTCACAGGTACAAAACGTGAAATTAGGCGGTCACCAAACGTGTCTTTCAATAAATCTATTGTGGCACGAGCTGTGTGTGACATGTTGCGCCGTCTTGTTGAAACCACATCTCCTGGACATCATGGTTATGGTCAATTCAGGAATGAAAAAGTTAGTAATCATGGCTCTATACCGATCACCATTGACTGTAACGTTCTGGCCACCATCGTTTTTGAAAAAGTACGCGGACCAATGACTTCCACCAGCCCATAAAGCGCACCAAACAGTCAGTTTTTCTGGATGTAACGGTGTTTCCACATACACTTGAGGATTACCTTCACTCCAAATGCGGCAGTTTTGTTTGTTGACGTAGCCATTCCACCAGAAGTGCGCTTCATCGCTAAACAAAATTCGCTTATGAACATCGGGAACAACGGTAATCTCGTTTTGGGCCTATTCGACGAATCTACGCCTTACTTGATGATCGTTTGGCTTCAAATCTTGCACTTCAAATCGAGCACGCAAACCAAGATCCTGCCGCAAAATCTTCCATAAAGTGGATGGACACAGATCCAATTCCTGTGCTCGATGGCGGATGGACTCATTCGGGTCTTCCCTAAATGCTACGCTCTACAGCAGCAATAGCTTCTTCTGTACGCACCGTACAGCGTCTCTGGGGATGCGAGTTATCAATCAAGAGTAAACGTGGTGCGAAAACGTTCCATGGTTAATCGAATTAACTGTTCTGATGGACGATTTTGTCGACGATAAAATGTGGACGTAGTGCGCGATACGTTTTCCGCACAGAACCATTATTTTCGAAATAAAATTCCACTAAAATTGCAAGCGTTGTTCACGGCGTGAGTCTATTCATGATGAATTGCCAAACCAAACTGAGAATAAATCACTTGACAGCTGTTAAATCGGTCGCCATCTTGAAAAGTAATGCCAACTTAAAGTTCTATACCTCTATAAAAAAAACACCCTTTACAACTAAACAAAAAAAACCGGTTACCGAGTACTTTTATTGTGTATATTTTCACATAAAAATCTGACTATCAGAGAAGATACAAATGTTAGCAGTGGGTAATCCGTTATATTGAATCAAGTAAAGTGATTTGTGGTCATTGTTTCGACTTGAAATGGTCTTACAGTAGCTACAGCCTTCATTGTTTCCCAGTTTATAATTGTAAACTACCACCCAATTTCTGGAGATGACCATGTCAGCGGACAAATTCTTTCCTATCGAAAGCGAGATTAGATTTAGACGAACTATAGCCAATTATACTCAAATTCTACGTATTCTTTGATAGAATAGAGAAGGAATAAGAATTATTCCAAGAAGGAATAATGGTGGGAACCTGTGATAGGCCATTAGGCACAGAATAGACGCAGAATAAGCCATGTGAAGTGCCCATTATGATATCACAGTCTTTCAATTCTCCCAACACTACAACCATTCGCAGCTCTCTTGAAGACGTCTTTAGTCTCCCAAAGTCCATACGTGGCAAATCAGTGACATCATGTTCATAGCAGAACATCATACGACATAATGTCAGTCGTATCAAAGAATATGAATATAAAGAATACGCGTCATGTAGAAGTAAAATTTCTTATGGCGGGTCGTAACATTACGACCCGTTCTCACCAAAAAATATTTTTAAAAATCATTTCTTGATGAGAAGGAGGAAGACAGAAGGAAAATGAACACAAAACAAAGAGCGTAACAATGTGTTGCTCTCGTCGTACGTATGTACATGTGTATGTATTCTTGTGTTTTTTGATTTAGTTGTCGATCAGACTGCGACAAGAATACATGTGCTGTGGATGCTTTATCATTTTATTTCAGAATAACACTCGAAAAATATTTTGTGTTAAAAATTTTCGATGTCATTAGCTGGGCGTATTTCATTCTTTTATTTTGTCCCCCATAGTATATTTTTTTTAAATGCTTTGGAATGCTCGTTTTTTTTTTCTTTTAATAAAAAAATGGTTTTTTTATTCTTTTTATTTTTATTTATCTAAAAAAACATGGCCTAATTTTTAAGCCAAAGATGGATGGATAGCTTTATGTTCTTTTAATAATAAAATCGATTTTTTATTTTATTTTTATTTATCCAAAATTATTAAGCCAAAGATAGACAGCGCTTTACATATGTATGTTGATGAAATGAAAATAAAAATTGCGTATATTACTAACACTTTTCTATGGCTGTAAATAAATAAATTCTCTCAACTTAGTTTCTCTCTCTCTCTCACTCACTCAATCCATAACCATAGGCATGTGTTAACCTAGAGGAAAATTGTTAGTAATAATTTCAAGTCTACTTATTAACCCAATGATACGTATGTATATGTGATCGGAAAATATAGAAAAAATTGTACTGCGTTAAATCCCTAAAAACAACGTATTTAACTTGGCAAGTATTCTTCCAAAACATGGAAATCATTTCTCAATTGAATCATTAGTGAATACTACTGTGATATTTCTTTGGGTGTATAATTGAAATCAGAAAAAAACGACATGAACCTTTTTCTTTAAAAACTGACAAGATTTTTACGCTCTTTTTAACGAACATTCTTGATGTTCGTGTCCTATGTGCGTGTAAAAAGCCGAAGATGTTCTTCCCCTGAGGGACATTGGTGCCGACGTCCAGAAAAATAATTAAAAAAAAGTGGTCAAACAACAAAAACGCACGATGAGAACAACGCATTGTTACGCTCTTGGATTGTGTATCCTTCCCTTCTATCTTTCCCCCCGCGTCATGAAATATTTTTGAAAAATATTCCAAAATATGTTAAAATGCACACATTCTTTATACTTTATTTTCTTTGGTCGTATGTACCGAAGCATTAAGCAACAGTGTTGCCATATTTCTCGTCTCTGCAGTTTCTACAGCTTTTCCGTAAGGTAAAATGCGTCTGACATGAATAATGGAGTAATGACTCCACCCACAGTGCTAAACACGGTAGACTTTCCTTGCCTGCCAATAAAGCAAAAAACCTGCAGAATTTTCACAGCGGTTTTACAAATTCCAACGTCAGTAAACGCAAACAAGTGATAATGGACAGGATATTCACATAGGTTTCGTAAATTTCACGGTGAGCAGACGCAAACAGTCCCCAAACAATAGGGGGCAACCTGAAAATAAAACAAATTTATCCCCAGAGCCGACGTACTTAGGGTCACACAAGCAATAATGTTCGTATCCATAGTTGCCCTGCCATCTGTAAGTCAGCATAGATTTGAGTACGACAAGTTAAGAAGTTAGACGACATGCTAGAACTTAGCAGATCACCTTACTTTACAAAATAGCTTTACATGGCAATTTTTTTATGGGACAGTCCTCCAGAATACTACTCCACAAAGATTATGTTTGAAAGCCATTGAACAGGTTCCATGAAAAAGCGCTCTGCTTCTGCAAAGCTATTGAAACGCTCAAATATGCATTTTTAACTTACTTTTGGTACGTGTTTTTTTACAAAATTCTTTCGTGTGCACTCCTTAAATTCTATTTTAAAATCATTTTTTTTTTAATGAATTTAATTTTTACAATTTCTTTTGGCGTGTGTTTTTTCTTCTTTTTTAATAAAATTTTGTTTATTCAAGCAAGTTTTGTTTTTGTTTTTAGTTTTTTTTTATTTTTATTGTTGTTAAATGCAATATTAAAAATATAATCACAATAAAAACAATCAAATTGTGCTTTGGGTCGGTCATTCAATGCAATTTTTTGCGTGTAAAAACGCTCGGTCGATCATACACACACACGAACAAAATGTAATGGCAACGTCAGCTTTTATTTCCGGCGACAAAAAGAAAAAAAAAATAAAAAAATAAAGTTCGTAAAAAGATTTACAAAAACAATTTCAATTACGAATATTAAAATACACTCGTTTGGTGTACGTAGTATAAGCCGAGTGAGGAGTGAGTGTTTGTTTCGTTATGTTTGCATTATTTTAACTTTAAGTGTGGAGTTCTTGTATTCTCGCCCCTCTGAAGGAACCACTACTCTCTTCATTGTTACATTTCATATGGTGTGTTTGAAAAGCTTATGTTTTTTGTATAGAAATTATGCGTTTTTTTTTACTCCACATAGTACTTCATTTTCTTCTTCTTCTTCTATTTTTTCTCAGTGTTGGCTACAATGGCATACACACACGTACATACATACATACTGTATTTAAAGTGAGTGTGTTTCATATTTCGTAACCTGTTTCAAATGCATGAGATTTTTATGGTATTGTATACAGAACAAGAACAACAATAACAACAGCAGCGAGAATAATAATAAAACCAAAACTGTTGCGGGCTTGTCTCTGTTTTTTTTTTTGTTTGTTTTTGTTCTGTTCACTGTTGGCAAATGTGTGTGTGTGTGTGTGGGTCTGTATTTTGTAGTTTTATTTGATGCTGCTGATGATTGCATTGGAGTTTATTTTTTTGTTTAATGACTTGACATCAGTTAGTAGTCGTCCGTGTACGCTACTACATCATCTTGGAAGGAGGAGTATTGTGCGGAATTAATTACAAATAATTTTCTAATTTGTAGTAACTTCTAGCTCTGCTTCATTTTATAGCAAGCCGTCTGGCTTTAGAACTTTGCAAACTGCTGGCTTACGCAGCACGTTTCATATTTGTCCACCTCGTTATCGTTTAATTATGATGGCTCTCTATAAGGTGCTTAGACACTGTGATCGCAGTAAAATCGGGAACCGAAAGCCAGACAATGGCAGGGGAAAATGAATTGCGAACATCGAACATTAATACACAACAAGCTGTAAAGATCGCAGCAATCCTTATAACGATTAAGTGGCTGCTTAGTAACAGAATAATCGCTGAGGAAATACTAAGCCACTGGGCCATAAATTTATACATAAATGGAGGTGACATTGCTCCAGGAATTGTTAGTTTTTCAAAACTCTCCACCATATGAATCCCAGGGCATAGGAAAGAACATTTTCGGAGACTTGCAATACAGTCTGACTGACTGACCGCAATGGGAACCAAACTGATCCCTTCATTAGGCTCAAACAATCAGTTTAAAACACCCTTTCGCACGACTGCTTCAAAAGTAGAGACTCGTGAAATGTACTTGGATGTGTCATAGAAACGTATTTCCTGGAAAACGTTAACGGAAGAACCGTTTCCGTCAATTCAGAGCACTGTAACCGTAAGATAACCAACCATTTTTGATCTGTAATTAAAGATTATGAACTGAACAGTGAGACAAGCCACACAACGCAATAAATTTGGGCTTTGTTGCATTAGAAGGCTCTAGAAAAAGTAATTTAACATTTTGATGACGTCAATTTGTAACCAGAATCATACGATTTGAGGCTGTTAGAGGTTATTCTGCATAATTCTGCAACGTTGATGCATTTGAAAACCAAGGTTCATGAAGTTATCGCTGAAATATCTTCCAAGCTGTGTGAAATGTTACTAAAAACTACCCAGAAAAATCGATTACTGCAATTAAACCAGAAGAGATGATTTAAAATTGATAATCCAGTCCTCGATCGGCGTAAAAATAATAGAAGAGAAATTTGTTTAACGAAAATTACGGTACCCATGAGAAGTGCATTTGATCGTAAATCACTTTCTTTTTTAAACCGTTACAGCAACAACAAGAACAACAACAACAATGCTATAGGAAACCTTAACCAAAAATTAGTCATTTAAAGAATTTTTAAATGCACATTTTAAAAGTAATAAAAACCACAATTTCTGTTTTTTTTCTGTTGTTGTAAATATAATAACCCTCACCACTAAAAAAAATAAACAAATAAAAACAAAAACAAAAGTTATTAAAAAATAAAAAAAAACTTACTTTAAGGAAAACAAAATTATTTTTTTTAATTCAAACATTCAGTCGTGTTCTTTCTTTATTTATTTTTGCTACAACAATATCAAGCAATAAATTCTTTGTTATTTATTAATAAATAAATTAATTCAATTCTTTAATTTCTTTGTTTATTTGTTTTGGTTGTCATTACACTTTGTTTCTATTTTTGAAACAAAAAAAAACAAAAAAAACGAAAACAAAAATCCAAAAAAAAACACGTTTCAGTACCACAAAAAAAAATGAATCGAAAATCACACACGTTCACGTTTTTAACCCACTGTGCAAAAGTTCATGCATGCGTATGTGTTTAAAGAAAAAGCCAACGAGCGAGTGCATAAGTTAACGACACGAATGCTTAACAAATACTAAAAAAAAGAAAAAGAAAAAGAACAAACTTTGAAATTTTTTTGCATTTTGTTTGGTGGCGCTCGGCAAACTGCAACAACAACAATAATTATTACGAGAAGTTGTTCGTTTCTTTCTTATGTTCTCCCCAAAACAATTCTCTCGCCACCAGTAACAACATTATTATGATAATGTTGTGGCTTTTTGTTTTTGTATGAGAATGAAAAGAAAAATCAAAACAAACAAATCAAGTCTTGCCTCGTCTCCAGCATTCTCTTTTTTTTGGTCGGTGTTCACAAATACCAATGAATTCACAAGTTCGTTGAATTTGTTGGGAAATGTGCACGAACATAAGTCAGACTAGGGAGTTACTAACTAATATGGTAATGGGTTATCCATTGAGTAATCTCTTTCACTTGAAAAGAAATTTACAAAGAATGCGTCAAAATAGTTAAAACTCACTACAAAAATGTTGATTCATAGGACATGCCCACTTTTCTTTCATTATGGAAAGATTATGGTCATTATGATCGATTACCAAGATCATAAATAAATACTAGAGTGGCTGGAAGTGTTACAGCTATTGTCAGGCCTATGCATCATCCCAATATATGCGTATAGTACGTATAAAAATGGATTTCCCAGCAGATTTTTTCAGCGGCAAGATAAGGCCATTTACCACTGGGTGCCTCTGGTGGTTTTTGGAAAGGCTACGTCCAGGAGCATGTCTACGCGAATAATTTTCAATTGTTGAAACATTTAAAACTTGACAACCGTTAACTTAACGCTGAGATATCGTCTGAAATGTGAAAGAAAAAATCTATTTAAATATCTTTGTTGAAGTCGCCGTAATCTCGTAGGTAGTGTGTTGGCTTATTAGACGTAAAGCCAGGGTTCAAATCCCAGGCCAGACATAAAAAAAAATACAAAAAGTATTTCTTCGGCAATTTCCTTTCAGCAGATTTCTGGCAAAAACTCTGAGAGTAAGTAGAATTGCTATGAAAAGTTTCTCAAAAATCTGTTGTTCGGAGTCGACCCGCCACTCATGTATAAAATTAACACCCACCACATAAGTGGTGTGAGAAACTAGGTCGCAATCCTGTTTTTTTTAATGTTTTGTTAGAAAACAATTTTAATGAAAACTTTTTCGCATCTCAAAAAAAAGGGAAAACTTGGCAAATGGCAATCCTGATGTCAAAGTACTTTGTTCATACAGTTCATAATTCATGCGATGATGCGTATATTAACTGACAGCGCTGACAAGCGTAGCTTCATTTGCTTGCATTAGACCTGTTCAGCGTGGTTTTCATTTGCCCAAAGTCTTGTAATAATGTTGTAAGGCACTCTTTAATGGAGTCGTATGGAGTCGAAGACACCACTCTCGCACATAATTTTTATGGTTTATGGGAATATATACTAGTTTTGGAACCCATTTCCTATATGCTTGTAAAAACTTGTGCCACCATAAACTATTGCTTCTGGTAAACAGTTAAAATCATGATTAAAAAGTAAGGTTAGACGATATTTTATTGGTTTAAATACCGAAAACTTTTTCATTTTATCTTTACCTTTCAATTTTTCAAATTACTTCAGCTATTAATTTGTATTCGTTTAGTGTACACAGTAACCATCTCTGGATATTGTCGTACGGGTTTGTTCTTCGTATGTTTACATTTTGTTTTTCTTGTTTTGGCTGCGAGTATATAACGTATATCGTCTCATGTATGTTGTGTTATTATGTTCTCTTGAAAGAGATTAAATGGTTTGGAGCATTTGTAATAGAGTACGGAGGGGGGGATCATCATATTGGTTAGCACATGTTTGTTTGCTTATTATGAGAGAAAGAGCATACGAACGAACGATTCTTTATGAGAACAAGTAGACGACACGAAAAAGAAGTCGTGCCTTAAAAACGAGTATTTTATTGTGGTGGCTTTATTTTGTTTTGTAAAAAAAAAAAACAACAACAAAGAATACTCTCGCATTGTTGATTGCATTTGTTTTCTTTTTTTCTTTTTTCTTCTTTTTTTATTGTAATGTTGTTTAAACAACAATAAAAACAAAAACACTTACACAAATACCCTGTGTGAAACACCAATAGAGTGGGTATGAGAAAAAAAATTTGATTCCCCAATGCAATGCAAATGCAAAGGCAAAGACAACAAAAAAAAAACTACTTAAAATGCAAACAGTAACAATAACAAGAATGCAAAGAAAATAAATAAAACAGTAGTAAGAGGAATAACAACAACAAAACATGCATAGAACTTGTAAAGTTTTGCAGGTTCCCAGCATTAGACCAGTCAGTCGCTGTATGTAGTCCGCAAGTACGTACGTAAATATGCTCGGACAATATAAAGAGTGAATGACTGAGCGTACAATGTTAAACGTTAGAACCGAACATGTTAGTTTTTCCTTTTTTTTCGTTCGTTTCGTTGCCATAAAGGAAAGTAAGTTCGTGTTTTACTTTTAATGTCGTCGTTGTTTTTGTATTTTTTTGTCTATTTTCCTAACAAGTCAGTCATGCACTAGCATTGCAATTGCAATGTTGTGTGTTGTGTTGTTTTTTTTTTCCTTTTTATGGGAAGTTTTGCATTCTTATGCATGAATATTTATAAGGAAAATACCGTTGTACAACGAACAGCCATCTTTTTTTATTATTAATATTACGGGAATAATTTAATATGACAGAATAGAAAGAGAGAAAGAAAAAAAGAAAAAAAGTATTGCCATTAAGACAGGAAATTAATTTCCTTTCATATATCGTCGCGTTTATCGCAGGCAAAATAGCTCAACTAGTGGTTGTAAACACTTCTGTTTATGAGTGTGGACTCATAAATGGTCATTTAAAAACTCATTTTTTTTTTCTTTCTTCACTTAATTATCGCTAGAGTGCTTCTTTTTGTTTGGTCTGGAATAGATTTGTGGCTGGCTGGCTGACTTCCTTTGGTTTGTTTTTTGTTCGTTTCTTTTTTTTCTTCCAGATGGAGTTTAAATGGACTTTGAATTGAAAACAAATACACACACGTACTCGCATCAAAAGTTAATACATAATTAGGAAGTATGGTCCGAATTTAATGTGTGTGAAGCCCTCCAGTGTTTCTCTTGGTTAGGTTAGGTTAGAGGACGTGTACTTGTCAATTAAGACAAGTACAGTACCCGGAGGTCGAATTGACCCATTGTACAACGTCCTAGTTTCTCACACCACTTATGTTGTGTGTGTTAATTTTATACATGAGTGGTGGGACCTACAGCTAAAAGTCGACTCCGAACGACAGATTTTTGAGAAACCTTTTTCATGGCAATTTTATTTTACTCTCAGATTTTTTTGCCAGAAAACCGCTCAGAGGAAGTTGCCGAAGAAATACTTTTTGTATTTTGTCTTGATGTCTGGCCTGGGGCTCGAACCCTGGATTTACGTCTAATAAGTTAACACACTACCTCTAGATATGGCGCATTGGAAATATCCATGACTGACGCATAAATCAGTCTGAATTTTTGTATGATGGCATTTATGTGGCTTTAAGGACCGCTGTGGACCTCCGACATAAGAAAATTCCACCAGGAAAATGCTAACAGGTTTAGCATAGGCATGAACCGTGTGACACGTAGCAAAATCCTGTTAAAAGCTCATATGTTCAACGTCCATGATCGACCGTTGACAGTGATGGCCAGGCCAACATCTTTCTCAAATAAATTTGAAGTAACGACGCCGTCAGACAAAAATCCACATCAACGGACTTGAATCACACATGGATTGATGTCGTCTTAAACACGACGATTTTGTTTGTTCACGTACCCCCATACGACCATTTCAGAAAATGATTTTTCTATGAATATTGGAGTCAGTTGCCAACTGCCTCAGAGCTCATCATTCTGCGAATACACGTCGCCATGTATGGTAATTCACCTTCAATCCATCAACTAATTTGGCATATGAAGCTTCAGCAGGATGCCTACTATCAACTGTCTAAGTTCGAAAGTCACCGTTGGAAGACCCAATAGTTGTATAACATTTTACATGGCATACGTATGCCTACTCCTCTATTTTAGCAGATTATGCCTTCTATTCCCCTCTTTCAATAATAGCTTCTCCATAGTGATCTAAAGTAATCCCTTCTGGCTCTTGGATAAGTGGGAATCTATGTATGTATGTATGTAAATGGTGTTTTTTATAGAGGTATAGAACTTTAAGTTGGCATTACTTTTCAAGATGGCGACCGATTTAACAGCTGTCAAGTGATTTATTCTCAGTTTGGTTTGGCAATTCATCATGAATAGACTCACGCCTGAACAACGCTTGCGATTTTAGTGGAATTTTATTTCGAAAATAATGGTTCTGTGCGGAAAACGTATCGCGCACGCACTACGTCCACATTTTATCGTCGACAAAAGCGTCCATCAGAGCAGTTAATTCGATTAACCATGGAACGTTTTCGCACCACGTTTACTCTTATATAATACTCTTATATAAACACCGTTACATGCAGAAAAACTGACTGTTTGGTGCGCTTTATGGGCTGGTGGAATCATTGGTCCGCGTACTTTTTCAAAAACGATGGTGGCCAGAACGTTACAGTCAATGGTGATCGGTATAGAGCCATGATTACAAACTTTTTCATTCCTGAATTGACCATAACCATGATGTCCAGGAGATGTGGTTTCAACAAGACGGCGCAACATGTCACACAGCTCGTGCCACAATAGATTTATTGAAAGACACGTTTTGGACCTGTGAATTGGCCTCCAAGATCTTGTGATTTAACACCGCTAGACTACGTTCTGTGGGGCTATGTAAAGTCATTGGTCTATGCGGTAAAGCCGCCACAAACGCTTGACCATTTGGAAGACAACATTCGCCGTATTATTGCCGATATACGGCCAAAAGTGTTGGAAAAAGTCATCGAAAATTGGACGTCCAGGTTGGACTACATCCGCGCCAGCCGTGGCGGTCATATGCCAGAAATCATCATTTAAAATGTAATGCCACACGATTATCTTTCGGATAAATAAAATTCATGTCAATCGAATAATCCATCGTTGTTTTATTGCAACTTAAAGTTCTATACCCCTCTATAAAAAAAACACCCTTTATAAAGGAATGTACAAAAAATTCGCTTCAGGCCAGATCTGTAAGCCTAAGTCCTCTGGATAAAAACTTGATATCTCGGAGATCTGATTCAGTTGGCAGAGGTATTTACATTAACTTCGAGTCCCTGTCACAGGAGCTAATTGCTCTAATCCTGTCGCATGCTTGGAAGATATTTTCACTTGGGTTATAAATTTCATCACTTGGAGGCTGTACTCCCCCTCCTGTCCTCCTGTTTGCCTTGACCCCATTTACTGTATACCACATAATCGTCACTTTTTAAACTGAGTTTATAACCTCTAAACTGCTTCTACTGTAGGCCTCAACAAAATCCAAGCATTGCATACAAAATCCATTGTGAATCACGACATGGCCAACATGACAAACGTAGAAGCACTCTTATTGCACACGTGCACATGTAAAATTAAGCCAACCGAGAGAGTTTGTGAACTACGATTGACTATAGACCTCCAGCTGTCCACTTTATAAAAATTTTCCAAGAACCCTAACAGCGGCAAATACATAGTTTTCCATTCACAATTAAAACTAACGGTATTTTTACAATGGAAATCCATGAATTTAATTTAATTTGCGTAATGCTTGTAAAACTAACGGCTTTTAATCGATAATAAAAAAAATCATAAAAAATGATTTTTTAAACGATTCTGTCACTAAACAAATGTTTTTGACAAGTGAAACGGCCGCTTATCATTAAAACCCACTTCAATTTAAATTATTACCACCCGACCACTCCTTATAAAAAGACTCTGACAGTCAGTATTTAGTGACTGAGCAATTGACGACTTGTTGTTTGTAAATCAAAAAAGAAACAAAAAAGATTAAAACATTAAAAGAAAAACAATAAAAAAAAACAACAACGACAACAATTATAAATTGCCACCAAAAAAAAATACCAGTTATTTTTCTGTGCCCTCTCATTCTACCTCTCTCTCAGTCACTCGTTTTTGTAGCACAAAATTTTCCCACTTGCAAAAAAAAGAAAAAAACAAAAGAACGAATTCAAGCGGCATTAAATTTATGGGTCATTTAGTCAAGTCAATTTGAAATCAAAAAATCATTCACTCTCAAATCACACCCTTCTTTCTCTCTGTGACACCTACACAGCCACACACCCATTCGCGCAGAACCAACTCGTTTTTGCATTCGTTTGTTTGTTTTGATTTTGTTGCTGTTTTTTTTGTTATTCGTTTAAAATATATGTCTGCCTGCCTGCTTGCCATATGATGAACACGACAACAGCAGAAAAAAAAATAAAAAAAATAATCATGTAACTGGTCAACACGTGCTTTTATTACAACATTATTATGACAAGTTGTTGGGTTATATTGTAAAATATACCCACATGCACAACACAACAATCAATACATGATACATGCACATACATACGCACCCCATGTATTTTATTTTATTTATTTATAGTGTGTTGGTTGGTATTACGTTAAAAAGTTTTATCGTGTACTTGTATGATTTAATAATAAACTTGATTCCAGTTGATAGCAGAGCCGAGCCGCGCCGAGCGTAGTGACTACTACACATATCAAGTTTTGTTTTGCTTTTGTTTTTGTATTATTTTCCTTAATGTTTGTTGGTTTTGTTATTCATTCTTTAATAACGAGTTCTAAAGTATGTATTCATACACATTAAACCCAACAGCAGACTCTAAAACACATAGAGTGTGGTGGGATACAGAGAGAGACAAAGAGGGAGAGTAAGAGAAATAATGTAGTTTTTTAGCTTCAGTTAAAACATGCATTTTGTAAACACAAACATGCATGCACACACAGAAGAGACAAGAGTATACTAACTACCGCTACAAACACCAAGTACATTACAAAAATAGCAATAAAAATACTAGGGACTACAACGAAGTTGTTGACGATGACGACGAGAATTACTTGAGAGAATATCAAACAATCATGCATGCCTGCATTGTATTTAAAGTACGCGACGTTACCTTTTGTCGTCTTGCTACGAGTATTTACCCGAGTATTCTTGTATTCCCTTGTACTCTTCTATCAATGCATTGCAAAGCACTGTGTTTAAAAAAAAACAAGAGGAAAACAAATGCAATAATAACAAAAACAACAACAATAATAATAATAATTTCAACAGCAAGAGAGCAATGACTTGAAGAAGAATTTTGTTATTTATTTTGTTTTGATTTTTTTATTTTATTTTTTTAATTTGTCTCGTTCGCTCTCTTTTTCTCTCTCTCACACAAATCGTTGTATTTGTAAAAAAAAACAAAACAAAACAAACCGGAGATATATTATCACACATAAATTGTTTCGCGCATGCAATAACTGAAAAACAAAGTTGCCAGATTTAAAAAAACAAAAAACTTTCTTGGATAAAGTGCCTCATATAAATTAAAATATAACCGTACTGTCTGTGCGTTTACTGGAGTCCACTGATAGCTGTGCAGCCATAATTCGGGAATTATGTTTTGAAACCGTATCCATAAAGTTGGTAAAAACAGTTAAAATCACTACAGAAGTGGTTATACAAATGCTATCGCTTTTAAAGCAGCATTACGAAGTGATTATGGTTGCAAAAATCAACCTTCTGTGCAGGGAATTGAGCAGATTGTAAAGAAATTCGATGAGAAAGAAAGCCAATGTGAGCACCAATGAATGTTAGAGAAAGTGTGGTGAAAAATCCGAATTTGTCTATTACACAGCGGTCTTAGCGGCTCATTATGGTGTATTTTGGAATTTGATTTTGCATCTCCCATCCGTATAAAGTTCCTGTCAAACAGCAATTAAAGTCAATTCGCAATTCCTTAAAAATATGTATGTTGGCTGGGTGGATGGATAGAGCAACAGATTTTTAATGCAGTTTTTTTTTAAACATCTTTAGCCTCCTTCCCCCTCTGTGGGTATGTTAACAAGCAAAATTGATGCGTATGCCGTTTAGAGAACTGAGAAATGATTGTGGAAATACTTTGCAGCTCATTATGGTATTGAAGTGTGCTCCTAGATTGTATTTTTTCGAAAATGCCTTGGTAAGAACCGTTACCGTTATGTCAGTCAATTGATTTTCACTGTGTCACAGATCACACAATACCACCAATTTTTCCACAAAGAAAAAACATGCGATTAGAAGCCGTTAGACTTTTGTATACGACCACAGAGCATAACTACGCGTATTTTGGCGATATCAGTTCACTATCAAAATCGTGCTATTAGAAGCTGCTGGAATTTTGTATAGGGCTACGTCAAAGAACAAGTCTATGCGCATAAAATCCTAACCTCAAGCTATCGCCAAAATGCCAACCGAAATGTGCGAGAACCTTGTCGAAAACTACTACATATTGGCCAGTTATTGCAAGCAATCCAGATGAGACCGTTTAAATAACGGCTAGAGACCAAGCATTTTAATGAAATACAAATTGCATAGCGTTATGCGTATGTTTTATTTAACATTATTTTTTAAATTGAAAAATTTATAACTTTCTATCATCACAAGCTTTCCAAAGGAATTTATTTACTGTGGCATCCCTCATTGAATTGTATTTAATGCTAAAAACACATAAGAGTCACCAAATGCTGCCTCAAAATCTATCAAAAATAGAACACATACGTGTATAGTTAAATAATAAAGGCAGCGCGCCAACAAGCTCCAGTTGCTGAGCTTAATTTTCAAATTTTATTAAAGTTCAAAGCCTGTGCCCTAAAAATGTATTCCCACATACATGTTTTATTATGAAATCCGGCATCTCTAATCCTAGTTGAATTGCATTTTACTCTCCAACTACCTATTTGTTATTTACTCTCTCTTCTTTTCTCACTCTCTCTAGCTCGTATAGCTGTTTTCAAATTCACCTCCATCACTGACTGAGTTGCATACACAATAATTGTTTTTTCTTATGTTTTAATTTTTCTTTTCCTATGTAAAGCTTTTTTTCTATGTACGAACCGGTGTTGGAAAAAAATAAAAACAAGGAAAACAAAAACAAAAATTCTTGTTTTACTACATTTCTATTTATTTTCTTATGATCTTTTTGGTTTTTTGTTTGATTTTGTTACACTAACAACAGCAGCAGCAGCTTATTTTTTTTATTTTGATTTGCTTTAAAGTTTTTATCCTGTGTTCGCGTTCGTGTCTGTGTTTGTTTTCTTTGCTTTACTACTCCCCCCCTTAGGTACTCTATGATGTGTAGTGTAGTGTTGTATTCTTTTCTATTTAGTGGCTCTCCCAAAAGAGTAGTTTTTTTTTTGTTGTGTTTTTGCATTAAGAAGGAAATACACATACAGTGCACAGGCAGAGGTACTTTATAATAAACACGCAAATGTGTGTGTATACTATACTATTGACTGAAATTATAGAAATGAAACACAAATTCTCATGGTGTTATGTTTTGCTTTTTTATAAATTGTTTATTTTTTTGCTTTCCTTCATATAACAGCATTGTTATTGTTGCTATATGTATGCGTTTTGTTTTTCCTTTTTGTTATTATTGCTGTTGTTGTTTTTGTAATTGACTCTCTCATGCAGGTTTTTATACCTTAAGGCAAGTTAAAGAGTGAAAAAAAGCGCTCAAACATATAAAGAACAGTTTTAAATTAGCGGTTAACAACGAAGTTAAGTAGAGAGCTACACTGGTTTTTTTACAAAAAAAAAAATATTTTTTCTTGTATGAAATAAAATGGTTTCCTATTAAAATTTTTCAAAGAATAATTCAAATTTTTTTATTGAAATTACCTGTTAGTAAGCAAATGATTTTAAATATCCTTTCAACATTTAATCCTGTTTCTTTGATGTTGTTGTAGGTATAAAGAAATACAAAATAATTCTTTAAGAATTTCTTAATAGCTGTTGTTGTTAAAATCACATTAAAAAACTTATAATTTTTAGACACTAAAACTCTTTATTTAAACACTTAAAAGCACTGCATTTATTTACCACAAGCCAATAAACATTCTGGTTTTCTTTCACTTTTTCTTATACATTTTCTTCTTTCTACACTTTTGGTTTTTTTTCTTCTTTTTCTTTCTTTGCTTTATTACTTCTCTCTAGTTTTACTTGATTAAGATAAATTTTCTTTAAAGAAAATTCAATTTTCTTTCATTAAAAATGCTTGTTAATTAAACACTTTTCTTTTTGTTTGTTTTCTTTCTTAACACTTTACAAAATACTCATTTAGAATAGAAGAACTGAATCAAGTGTTTGTTTCATAAAACAACAAAACAAAACAAGTGTGTTTGATATCCAATAACTGTTTTTCTTCTTTTTTTTGCCAAAAAAAATCTGACACAAACAAAAGCGAACACCGAAGCTCTGTACAACAGAACAGACGACAACGTACTAAACTTTTCAATTTATGTTGGGGCTAAGCAACAGCCAAGCAAGCAAGCAAACGAACAAACAACAACTAATACTACTTACTAACTGCACTATTCTGTTTGTTTTTGTTTTGCATTGTTTTGTTGTTTTTTCTTCTTAGTTATGTTATACAAAAGCCAGCCATTAACCAAATTGCATTACTCAAAAAATTCGGTTTTACAATAACAACAATAAAGTTCTTATAGAAATTGCTATGGTAGTTAATTAAACAAAATATGTATGCAAAGGCCGAACACACCACACAGAGAGAGAGAACGAGAGAAGTAAATGAAAGCTTTTTATGTTGCCCATATTTCTTTTATATGTAAATAAAGAGAGCGATAACATTATGCTGCTTGCCATACAAATATTTGTTGTAAAGAGAACCAAATTCTTGTACATATTATTATCCCCACTTTTCTGTTTGTTTTTTTTTTTTTTTTATAATGAATATGATGAGAGTTTTCATATAGCGAGCAGTGTTGCCGTTTTTGATTATTTGTAACCAAAACAGGTTATTTATTTGTTCAATGTGTAGATTTGTGCTTCAAAATTTGTTTACTTCCTGGCAATACTGGTGGATTGGAAAAATTCGTTTGTTTGTTCAAAAACCAAACGTTCGTTTTACGTGTCCGATTTGTATAATTCAAAATTAAGCCCCATTGTCGCTTGGAAGAATTTATGGTATGTGTGTGTGTGTGTTGTGTTTGTGAGTCCTCTTTGTGATTGAATTTGTGTAAGTATTATGTATGGATGGTCAGAGTCTGGCTGATGGCGTTTGTTTGTTTGTGCGTCGTCGTGTAAGTGAGAGAACACGGGATTTGTTGTTTGATTGTGTGTGGGTGGTAGGTTAGTTGCATCGTTTGTGTGTTGTTGGTTGGATTTGACGGACGGACTCCAAAATGAATTGTTTTTTAATGTGGTGTGTTTCTAACATGGTGAATTTTTAGGAAGTGTGAATTTCCAAAGTTGTGAGTTTTTGCAAAGTGCGGTGAATTTGTCCGGTGTGGTTTGTTTTTGTAAAGTGCGTTAAATAAATTTGAAATTCAACAAAGTGCCGTTATTCCAATATGTATTACCATAGATCACTGTACTATCGGTGGTGAATTAAGCGGTTTGTGTCTTTTTATATGTAATATTCTGAAGGTACATAAAATAAAAGTAATGCATTTCAAAATGGGTGAAAGTCTACACTAAGTTGAGAGTAAACTAAAGACAGGGCTGCTCAAGTACTAATATTAATGAAAATAACAGGGTATACCAATTGATTATTTTATTCCAGGACAGTAAATTAATTTCTTTTGTAGGATACATTGATAACGTAGTGGGAGAGGCTTCAGTCGCTTACAAAGGTTCTTATATAGAGAGGAAGAAGGCTTATTTATACTCCTGTAATATTAATGAAATTAACAGGGTATACCAATTGATTATTTTATTCCACGACAGTAAATTAATTTCATTTGTAGGATACACTGAGAACGTTGTGGGAGAGGCTACAGTCGCTTACAGAGGTGCTTATATAGAGAGGAAGAAGGCTTATTTATACTCTTTTAGTTGAGGCTTATCATGGTGGAATTGTTTATTTAGGACAGTTGGGCATACTCCCTACCACCCTCTTCTAACCACTTAGCCGACTGCAATACAATTACAGCTATGGACATATAAATGGCGCACATTTGAATAAGTTTTTTTTTAGGCTAAAGTATGGCGAATACTATTAATCAAAAACAAATTTTTGGATTTATCCAAAGGTTTATTATTTGTATTTAAGAATGATATAAACTTAAGTTGAAATTCATTAATTAACAAAAAATATACATAATTTATAAAAAATAACTCTGGATTGAGCTGGACACATAAATGGCACAAACTTAAAAAGTCCTTTTAATATTGGATTTGTTGATTTTTTGGTATGTACAAATGCCCTACCATTAATATTTTGTGCTGTAGCCTTTGTTTTGGATGACACAAGTTTTTGGCATTTTGTTTTGGGTATGGCATACCAAGCTTCCTGAACGGCTGATCATAAATCGTCCATATTTTTATAATTTTTTTTTGGCCATTTCAACCTTGACTTCATACCACAGGTTTTCAATAGGATTTAAGTCAGGGCTCTGGGCTGGCCAATCCAAAACGGGAATCTTTTCCGAACAAAACCAATTTTTTACTACGTTTGACGAGTGTTTGGGGTCATTATCTTGCATGAATTGGCATAGAATCGAAAGCGAATGGTTCCATATGGTTTTTTAGAATATCCAAATATTGAAACTTGTCCATTTTTCCATTGATTTTTACAAGTGGACCTACGCCATGCCAAGAAAATGCACCCCAAACCACAATGCTACCACCGCCGTGTTTTACCGTCTTCTGCGTGAACCGAGGATTATATTCTTGGCATCTAGGACGACGAACAAAGGTTCTGCCATCTGGTCCAATTCAATTAATTTTTGTCTCATCACTCCATAACACGTTTTTCCAAAAATTAATAGGATTGTCCTTATGGGTTCTGGCGAAGGCTAAACGTTTTGAAACATTTTTTTTTTTGAGAGCAATAGTTTTTTCCTGGAAATGCGCCCAAACAAATTTGCCTCGTTTAATCTTCTTCTGACAAGCCTGCTCGATATTTCCAAGCCAAAAGATTCATTAATATCAGACACTATCTGCCGTGAAGACTTGAATGGATCAATTTTTGCCAGCAAGTTGCAAGTTTGTTTTTCGAGGTCTTGGCTGCCGACTTTTGCCCTTAATCAATACATCGGGATTCTCTACACATGATTTGATGGCATTGTAAACTTTTTTTTTTCTTGAAACTTGCAGTTCTTTAGCAATTTCCGATACTTTTTTTCCCATTTTCATGCATTTTCTATATGATCCGGCTCTCCTCGGTTGTTGTATGATTGCCTGATCCCATTTTGAAAAAATTTTTCTTTATACTTGTTTTTTTTTTTAATTTTTTTAACACTTTAACAAAGTATCAAGTGATTTGAATGAAATCTACGCGTGTAATAACTATTTCAAATAAATTGTGCCATTTAAATGTCCACTTAAAATCAGCTTTGTTTACGCAAAAATAATAACGGTAAATAATAAGCAGAATATAACGGAATATTTGAGTGCTGCTGAAACAAAAATTCTTAGAGCAACAATCTTAAGAGATAATTGTAGCATTTTATAAAGTTCTAGTTGACAAAACATAAAGTTTTTTTTCTTAATTAAAATGTGTGCCATTTATATGTCCATAGCTGTATATGGAGTGTACGGATAAGCTCTGCATTTGATGTTTTCTTGTTGACATCACTGAGGACCATGCCCCGCTATCTCTTCAATATTTCTGCTGCTTTCACATGACCTATCTCGCGTATTTGAGTCTGAAATATTGAAAATCTCGGTAAAATTAAATCAAAATTTATTTTAAATTTTTTTGAATACTTTTTTCTTTTTAATTTTACAAATTTGTGGAAAACAAAACAAAAGACATTATTTCCAATGGAAACTTAACAAGCGTTATATTGGCCGGAGGCTACGATACAAGCCTTTAAGGTCTAAAATCTAGATTTGCTATCCCTCTTTACTTTATAATGTTTTGTCTTTTTCTTTTTTAAATAAATTAATAGAAATAAAAATAACAATTAAATTATGGAACACAATTATTTAAATTTTCTATTTTTTTATAAAACTAAGCTAAGCTATTATTGCTTGCCACGCCCCCTTCCCCTTTTCTTTTTAAATATACATGCTGTGTTTGGCTAAACTATTTACAATTAAAAATTACAAATAATTACAATAACAATAATAATAATAATAATAAAAATAAATACAATTTTTAACTAAAAAAAAAATAATAAAACTTCATATGCTTTAAGTCCAAACAGAAGTGGGTATAAGACCTTCTTTGCTGGTACCGGGCGGTGTAAGAACTTCTTTATTGAGGAAATCTAAAGGTAAATCGACTAAATAACCCTGTAGGAGATAAAAATTAATTACTTTGCAGCAAAAATATTTAATAAAGCTGTTTACCTGAATATTTAAAATGCGTTTTGTTGCTAAATCTGGATCAGTTTTCGTTAGAGGCGGACTCTCCTCCTGATACTTGCGAAAATGGGCAAACGTTTTCACATTATCATTGGGTATGCAACGGAAAACCTCATCATATATGGTGGTATTGCGTGTGGATATACGTTTCCAAAGGCCATTCCAAAATTGATCCGTTACCGGATCCGTTACATCGATGGGCATACGTTCAGCATCGGGTTCCAACAGACCCAGATGTTCTTTAAACAGAAACTTTCTTAAACGTCCCGCAAACACACCGCTCGGAAATTTTTTGCCATTCATGCGGCCATCCTCGAATTCATTGTCGGTTATTAAAGCGGCAATTTCCGAGTCCCTTTTGCCAATCATCGAGCGATCATTAATGTTCGCCGAACCGCAGATAACCACACGATCATCGGCTATTAAGAGTTTGGAATGTACGTAAATTAGTTCGGTTATCGGAACATTGTTTAAATAGGAGTGAGTGCGTAAAGCATGGAAGGATATATAATCGCCTGGATTTTTAATGCCCACCTCCTTTAGGCGTGTCAAAATGGCCGAGCGGCCTCTGAAAATAAAAAAGAAAAATTCATTTCTTCTTATAAATTCTATGCAATGCCCTAATTACCTGGATATTGAAGCATAATTCCAGTGTGTCAAAGCTCTAACTGCAGTGCCGCTATTGCCGCCCACATCGCCTTCAAAGCCGGGCAGCAAAGGCATGACCACATACACCCTAAAGGTTTTGCATTCTCTATAGAAAAAAAAAACACGGAAATACATGGTTAATGCAACCATTTTTTAATTGTTTACAAGTCCCCCCCCCCCCCCCCCGTTATCCTTACCTATGAGCCCTTACAATCCTTTTGAATAAAGCCTCACCAATTTGATTACGCACCTGGCCTAGACTGCCCATATTGCACAGCTGCATGGTAATGAAAAACTGATTCTCTATGTAAAGATAGTGTTGAGCCTTGGTTATGGTTTGTATATAGGCCTCGTGTATGCTTTGTTCGACTAGATCCTGTTCTATGAAGCCACAGCTCCAAGAGGAAACACTGCGCAACAGTTGACAGGAGACTCTTTGTGTGCGTTTCAGATCAATATTCGGATTTAATTTGATCTGTTGATAACTCTTTGGCATTAAATAGGGCATGTTAAGGTTTTCACGGTTCTTTTCCAATTTCATGGCATTCCAACGTTGTATAAAATGGCGGGCCACATCACGGGCAGCTGCCGCCAACACACATACGCCCACATCATGCCAAGGCATGCGTGGTGTGGTTGTGCGATCAATCATATCCGCAAAAGGATTGTCCAGATTCATCCAGTCTTTCATAATGAAATTGGAATAATCCTTGCCAAACCAATACTTGGCCTGGCCGTAATAGTCTTCCAGAACTTGGGTCTGAAAGGGTGTAGGATCCTCAAAGCCTGCCCCCTTGCGGCCTTCCTCCATTTCAGCAATACTGAAAACCAATTGTTTGGCATCCTTATTTAAATCGGCAGTTTTTTCAACCTCCAGCATGGTTAAATGACTGACCAGATCTTTGCCTTTCTTTACGACACTGTCCTTAAGGTTTTGCAGCATATTCTTGCGCTCCATTTCCGGGGTATTCATTTTGTAGCCTTCAAAATTATTAATCTCCTCCAGAGCAGTAGTAAGCGTTGGTATTTTCAGTTTGTCGCCTGCGATTAAAGAGGGCAGTTCTTTCGATTCCTGGCTTACAATGACAATATCGGGAGGTTTGCTTTGCTTTAAATCCTGTTCACTTTTCTGCAATTCCGTATTAACATTGCGTGAAGATTTGCGGGAACCAAAGGCCGAATCTACATCCTCGCGATTAAAGAAACCGCCTACACGTCTGGTACTGCCAGAGGCAGAGGAATTGGAGATGCTGCCCAAATCGGTTAGGCGATGTCTGTAATCATCCCAGCGGCCATAGCATAAATCCACGCCTCCCAGAAAAGCATAGGTTTGGTCCACCACCACAACTTTCTCATGATGAGCCCAAAAGAACACGCCCACCTTGGCATGATCCGGATGGCGCATAACCTTAAAAGCAAAGAAAAAACTTAACAAACAAAACTTAACGATTCATAATCGTATGTATATAAGCACCTTAATATTCTCATGCAGATTAACGAGCCTTTGCTTGCTGTAATAGCTATTAATGCCCAGAGCCATTTCCACTTCCTTGAACAGCAAAACAAATACCCGGACACCTTCGGTGGCTTTCCTTAACAGAATCTTATCCAAACGCCAGTAATCCCCATCTATGGCCGGGCGTTTCATGTAGATCTCCGGACTTAGCCACCAGTCGGCAATGTAGATTTCCTCGGTGGCCGCTTCCAAAGCATCGGCCACTGCTGACATATAGGCGGAGCCATCAACAAACCATTGTGCCTGTATATCGGAACGTTCGGGTGCATAGGAGTTGTGTGGATTGGGCAGGGTAAAATCTCTAGCGGTGGTATTGGCCGTTTGTTTCAGATAATCGTTCCATTCTTTACATTTCCGTCGTGTCCAGCATTTTAGGACTATGTGCCGATTGTTGGTTAATATCTGAAGGCCCTTACGCATACCGATCTGATAGATGCCCGCCGAGACATCAAAACCGGTATCAAATAATATCACAGCTCTTATACTCCCATCCGAGGGTCGTATGTAACCGAAACAGGTTTCTTTGACGAAAAACCAACGATTACGCCAGGAACCGCACAGCACATCCGAACAGAAGTAATTGCAGCGCACACAGCATTTCTGTTGGAAACAACCGAAGAAATTACAGCCTGCCTGACCGGGTCGCGTTGAACCGGTACGTTTGAGTATAGCACCCTCTTTGCCCTTAATGCCCAGGCCATCGACAAACGATACATTGGAGACCTCAACGAAGTTGAGCTGAAATCAGAGAGGAGAAAAGAAATTAAATTAATGCGTGGGTGATTGCTTTAAAGATCGTGATCTTATTTCTAGCTAAGGAATGTGTCCTAGACTCTGCAATTATTGCCACGTTTCTTCAAGGGAAAGACGACAAAATCAATGACCAACCATGAGAGAGAAACTGTGGAGGAGATGCACTTGATGCATCACCTTTTACACAAGAAAGAAAGAAAAACTAAGGGGACATCCCCTTCAAAGACAAAATGATCTGTACCTAGCCTTCCTGTGGAATCTCTAGCTTCGACAGGTTAAACTTACCGTCTCCTGATGATTCCGATAGAGACTGATATTCAAAAACTAAGGGGACATCCCCTTCAATGACAAAATGATCTGTACCTAGCCTTGCTTGTGGAATCTATAGCTTCAACAGGTTAAACTTACCGTCTCCTGATGATTCCGATAGAGACTGATATTCAAAAACTAAGGGGACTAAGACTGATATTCAAAAACTAAGGGGACATCCCCTTCAAAGACAAAATGATCTGCATCTAGCACTCCTGTGGAATCTCTAGCTTCAAAAGGTTAAACTTACCGTCTCCTGATGATTACGATAGAGGCTGATATTCAAAAGATTATACAAATAGTCCTCCAACTGTTGTATACGTTCCGGTATGGCCTCTACGGTAACTAACGATTCCGGTCTTTGCGGAAAGCGTGGCAATTTACGTTTTTTTCTTTTCTTACGCGTACTACTATAGCCCGTATCATTGGATGTGGAATTTTGATTACCACTACTACTGTGCATGGCTTGCAAGGCCAGCGAAGAAGTGCGTTGAACCATTTTCGCATGACCATTGGGTGTGGAGGTTTTAAAACTGATCGATTTCTGTAAAGCCTTAAGACGCGTCTCATCATCCATTTGTATGGCGGCATTCTTAATAGTTGCTCGCTTCTCTTTGTGACTGCGTATGGGAAAGGGTATGTTAAGCGATGTACGAAAAATGGTCAACTGCTGGTGCAGACTATTGAAGTGTTTATAGCGGCGTTTAATGGTCCATGTAAAGGGCCCGTGGGTAAGTTCAATGGTGTATCTGAAAAGGAAAATAAAAGAAAAGAAGACAGATTATAAGATTATGTCGGGAAAATTAAAAGAAAAAGAAAAAAAATCACTTACAAATTCGGATTGAGTAAATGGGTGGTAACACTACGTTCCGTATCTATAAAACGCACTTGAATCTCTATGCCCGGCATAAAGACTTTACGTTGGAATGAGGTGAACTTAATACTGGGGCCATAAAGGCGTGTAAACGGTATTACCGATAAGCTTCGTAGTTCTACGTCGTCCTCATCAAAGTCATCCTCATCGGTATTACGTTCCACCAATACCGGCTTATCGCCCACTGTGGATAGTATTGTTATGGAGTCGGGTAGCTTAAGACCCTCATCATATTCTGATTCTGTCAAAGAAAAATGAAAGTCAGGCAGGCAACCAGAATGTGTCAGTTCACCAGTGTGATTATCGCAACACTGCTGCTGCTGCTTATCTCTTGAGGCAGTTTCAGGCACCTGCAGTGTAATTTCATCCATCGTCTCGTTTTTATCCGCTGTGTCTGTGCCATCAAACTGGCCGTACATAAATCGAAAATCTAATTCATCGTATTGATAGCCTTGATTTGTTAAGCCTTCGTTACGTTCACGAGTATCATGATCTAAATGTAAATAAAGAGAGTGTGAGCGAGAGCAAGTGTGAGAAAAGAAAATTATAAAAACAACAACAACAACAACAACATTAAGCATTAAGCATTAAGAATATTAAAATGTAAGCCACCACAATTATTGCAAAATAACTGTTGTACTCAGGGTTAATCTAAGAAAACAAAAATAAAAAAAAAAAACAAGCAAAACTAGTTAAACTAACTGAAATTACACTGTTGCCCTCGGCAATTGTTTTGCATTCAATTAAAAGTATTGTGGAAACATTCAAAGTTTTATTAAAACTCGTTTTTTATTGTATTTGGAAATGGTGTAAAATTACCTTAGGTCAATAGTAATCATGAGAAATTAAAAACAAATTCTTGATAATTTATTATTAAATTACTTTACATGACGTTCGAAAAAAAAAACGATTTAATTGGTCTCTAGCGAACAGCGTATTTTATTTTGAAATTTTATGGAAATTACAATGAATGTCTGACAGTTTATGGCATTCCGTTTAAACCGTATATAAATCAGGCTAAATTGGAAAATTAAGAACTTGTGGTGGAAATGGATCGAGTGAGCTGGATAGTCATGGTCATCAATCAAAAAATGCAAGTTATCGATCAAAAAATTTAAGTACATACATACATAGTTGGTCATTACAACCCTTCAGTCAGGATTACGACCTAGTTTCTCACACCACTTATGTTGTGTGTGTTAATTTTATACATGAGTGGCGGGACCTACAGTTTGAAGTCAACTCCGAACGACAGATTTTAGAGAAACTTTTCATGGCAATTTTTCTTCTTACTCTCAGAGTTTTTGCCAGAAATCTGCTGAGAGGAAGTCGCCGAAGAAATACTTTTTGTATTTTATTTTGATATCTGGCTTGGGGCTCGAACCCTAGCTTTTCCTCTAATAAGCCAACACACTACCTACTAGACCACGGCGACTTCTAAAAAATGCAAGTTATCGACCAAAAAATTCAAGTTATCGAACAAAAAATGCAAGTCATCACCCAAAAACTGCAAGCATCAACCAAAAAATACAAGTAATCAACTAAAAATGCTAGTTCTCGACCAAAACATGCAAGTCGTAGAAAAAAAAATGTAAGTCAGCCAAACAAAAAAGATGCAAGCCGTTGAACCAAAAAACTGCAAGTCATTAACCAAAAACAGGCAAGTTATCGACAAAAAATGCAAGTCATACATCAAAAAATACAAGTCATAGACCAAAAAAAATGCAAGTCATCAACATAAGAAATGGAAGCCATCCACAAAAAGTTGATCCAAAAAACTGCAAGTCATCAACCAAAAACATGCAAGTCATCGACCAAAAAACTGCAAGTCATACATCAAAAAATACAAGTCATGTACCAAAAAAATGCAAGTCATCGTCGCCAGAAATGGAAGCCATCCACAAAAAGTGCAAGTCATCGACAAAAAGACTGCAATGCAACAATTTTGACCGATTTATACAGAGAACCCTTTGTTGCTTATTTGAAGAAAAAAATTAGCTTCGTCGCCTATATCTCCGGTTCCAAGTAACGCCCGACCATTAGGAAACCTGTCTTGGTCATGATATCAAATGACTATCTAGCCCACTAGTTTCGTCGGTTAGATCTCTTGCCCAAAGGGCTAGCCGACTGTAAAGAAATCTGCTTTGGAATCCTTAATCCAGTAGCTATTCCACTAGGTTCGAAACCAACACCTTTTTAAAATGGACAATTAGTTTCGTGACCTATATCTCCGGTTCCAAGTAACGACCGACCATAAGGAAACCTGTTTTGGTCATGGTATCGAATGACTATCTAGCCCACTAGTTCTATTTCTCACACAAGCCCATTTTTACATCCAATTTAGGTCATTTGTAGAAAACAATTAGTTTTGTCGGTTAGATCTCTTGCCTAAAGGGTTAGCCGGTCGTAAAGAAATCTGTTTTGGAATCCTTGACCCAACAGCTAGCCCACTAGGTTCGAAACCAGCACCGTTGCCTATATCTCCGGTCCCAAGTAACGCCCGACCGTAAGGAAACCTGTTTTGGAATCCTTGATACCATGACTATCTAGCCCACTAGTTCTATTTCCCACACAAGCCCATTTTTACATCCAATTTAGCTCATTTGTAGAGAACAATTAGTTTTGTCGGTTAGGTCTCTTGCCCAAAGGGTTAGCCAACCGTAAAGAAATCTGCTTTGGAATTCACTAGGTTCGAAACCCTTATCTTTATAAATTAAACACAGCATGTAATTCCTTAAAAAGTTGGTTTTAATTGAAATGAAATCATCATATCCATGGCTATGGTTATCACTTTTTACAAAAGTAAACTTAATTGCACTGGGACAACGGCAAATATTTACATATGTTCGTCCAACTGAGTGAAAAGCAAAACAATTTCATAGAAATTCTGTAAACAATTCACAAAAAAAAAACGTTCCCTTGAACCCAAAATATATCAAATAAGGAGGGTCACATTTAATTTTGGGGTTAAACACGGTTAAACGAATTAAAAAATAAAAGAAAATAAAAACAAAAACAAACAAAAATTAAAAATCAAAATAATACTCCACTACAACACTACTCTAGTTAGAGAATAAAAAAAATAACCTTCAAACACAGCACAGCACAACACTACAAAAAAAAAACAACATAAACTGTGTATGGTTTTTGAAGAAACAGGTGGAGAAGGGGTAAAAGGCCAAAGACATAAAAAAGAAGAAGAAAAAATACGAAAATAAAACTATGGCCGGCAAAATAAACATAAAAATCAAACGACGCAAGACTATGTATAAATGGGCGCGAAATGGACACACATACGCATGCAAACACACAAATAGAGCAGCAGTAAACAAATTTTACAACCACCAGTGCTTTTGTTGTAGTGGTGCACTTGAACTTGTAGTTCATGATCATAATGTTGGGTTGTAAATTTTAAGAATGAACGAAAGCACCAAAGAGCTTACAATTGATATGACAAGACATGACATGACATGACAATACACGCGAATAAATTTTTGTATGGGTTGTCGAGTGTGTTTATTTTTATTACAGTCAAGCAAGCAGCAGCATAAATAAATTCAACAGTTTGTAGATAAAATAACAATTAAATTTGATAATTTTTCTTTATTTCTTTTGAAATTTTACTGCGTTATTTGATTTATTTTTGTTTTTTTTTCTATGATAAGATCACACAAAGTTTATTTATTTCATTTATTTATATTACAACTTTTTTTTTGCTTTGTTGTTTGTGGTGTAAGGCACATGATTTAAAAAAAATGACTCCATGCTTTTGATAATTTTTGTTTATCTTGATTATTTGTTCTAAATAACGCTTAGAAAATTACAGAGAAGATAAAAAATTTAGCAATGATCTAACCATGATTACATACATACATAATTGGCCACTGCAGACCTTCAGTCTGGATTACGGCCTAGCTTCTCACACCACTTATATTGTGTGCGTTAATTTTTACACATGAGTGGCGCGACCTACAGTTTAAAGTCGACTCCGTACGACAGATTTTTGAGAAACTTTTCATGGCAATTTTATTTGACTCTCAGAGTTTTTGCCAGAAATCTGCTTAGAGGCAGTCAACGAAGAAATATTTTTTCATATTTTCGTTTTGATATCTGACCTGGGATTTGAACCCTGGCCTTAAGTCTAATAAGCCGACACACTATCCTACTAGACTAGGGCAACGTGCATCTAACCATGATTGTCCACATAAAATTGTAATAGTATGTTTCAAGTCAATATGTAACATATTCCGACTAGAATATGTATTAGAACTCGTAAGAATCCACCATTTTTCTCTTCCGGGTATGGCTTGGGGTCGCCCTGGCCTAGGCCGGTAACGTGAACAAGCCCGTGATTCAACTTCATCTCTGAAAGTGAATAAAATTGTCATGAAAAGTTTTTCACAATCTATCGTCTGCGGTCGACAACTCTGGTATAAAATTAACACACACAACATGGGTGCTGTGTAAAGTCGGGTTGTAATCCTGACTAAAGTACTGAAAAACACGTAACTCGTTTCCCTACAGTTTAAAACAGCCCTAGACTTTGTGCTTCTAGACGATACTGTCCTCATTACCATTTGGCGGTCAATAAAAATATTAAATTTGCAGTCAGAAATTGCCTGTCTTCATAAAGTACTCACGTAGGAATCCCTATTAGATGAAGAGAGGTGGCCACAGCATCAATAGCCTTCAAAATACCGAACATATTCGCCTGAAGAACGCTGCAGTTGTCCTCCAATCTACAATGAAGCTTCAGTACAAGATCCTTATAATAGACCTCAGCTCTTGACTTTGTGTTTCTAGACGCAACTGTCTTTATTACCAATTGGCTGTCAATAAAAATATTAAATTTGCAGTGGCCTAGCTCACATATTGATAGCTCACAGAGGTAAGAATTCCTCTATTAAATGAAGCGAAATGGCCACAATATCAAGAGCTTTCAAAATAGTGAATATCTTTGCCTGAAGAACGCTGCAGTTGTCTTCCTCAACCCTAGACTTTGTGTTTCTGGACGCTACTGTCTTTATTACCATTTGGCTGTCAATCTACAATTAAGTTTCAGTACAAGATCTTTACTAAAGACCTCAGCCCTTGGCTGTCATTAAAAATATTAAATTTGCTGTGGCCCAGCTCACAAATTGGCTGTTATCGAAAATCACGCACGTCATAATCCCCAATAGACGAAGCGAGGTGGCCACAATGTCAAGAGCCTTCAAAATAGCGAATATCTTCGCCTGAAGAACGCTACACTAGTCTTCCAATCTACAATGAAGCTCCTACTGGACACAAAATCCTTACAGTAGACCCCATCACTAGCGCTTAACGTTCTGTAAGGCCCTATCTAGAATGAAATCGACCACCCTGATATAAAAACGGCCTTGGGAAATATATAGTTGGTGTTTTTGCCGATATTAATTTCCATTTGAATTTAGTTTTGCAGTGGCACAGCTCATATACATATATATACACATATGGCCAAAAAAATAGGTGTGAACTACATAGCAAACTATATCCGTATATATTTTCGGTTTTATTTATACGTCATAGTTTAGTAAATTATTTTTATTAAATTAATTCATTCTACGTTCTTAAAAGTTAAAAGGAAGGGAAAATAAGAGTAAATTATGTTTAAAATAAAGTGAATTCAAAAAAAAACAGCTTTTGATGTGGACAAAAAATAGGTGTATACAAAACAATTTAAAATTTAAAGAAAAATTTGTACTTAAAAATTGTTTTTCACTAATAAAAACTAAATGATATCATTAATACTCCGTATAATTGCCATTGTTTTTGAGGACAGCTTCCATTTTTCGAGGCATAGGCGAAATTAAATTACGACCAGTCTCTATCCCAATATTGTACCAAACATGTTGAACGTTTTCTCATAATTGGTCTTTATTACAACAAGGAAGCTTGGAAACTCTTCTTTTTAACTCTTCCCAAAGGTTTTCTATCGGGTTCAGGTCGGGGGACTGACTAGGCCATTCAATAACGTCTATCTTCCTTTGACGAAACCATACACTTACTAACTTTGATGAGTGTTTTGGATCGTTATCTTGTTGAAACTTCCACATCAGAGGCATATTTTCCTCGGCAAAGGGTAGCATGAGATTCTCTAGCAAATTTCTGTACACAAATCTGTCCATTGTTTGCTCTATTCGCTGAATTGGACCTACTCCATACCGGGAAAAGCAACCCCATACCATGATATTGCCTCCTCCATGCTTGATGGTCTTTTTTGTGTACCTACTGTCGAATTCTTTACCTTTTGGCCGACGAACATTTCTTTCTGCGTCGTTTCCAAATAAATTGATTTTGGTCTCGTCGCTCCAAAGGATGTTTCGCTACTTGTTTCTCTCCCCTTGCTCCGCACCAATCTTTGTGAGCCAAGGCACAAATTTTCCTCTTCTTTAAATTCTTTGTTCGAAACAGAGGGACTTTGCGAGCTATCCTACCTTGTAGGCCTGCCTTCTGCAATCGTCTTCGCACAGTTCGTGATGACACTGTATTTCCAACGTCTCCAGTAATCGCCTTAGATGACTTAAAAGGGTCCCGTTTGGACATTGTGACTATGCGTTTGTCTGTTTTTAATGAAGTTTTTCTATGTCTACCTCGTGTTTCAACGTTATTTTTTTCTTTTAAAGCGTTGGTTACAAAATTCTCAGACCGATTTAAAGCATCTGCAATGAATTTGTAGGTTTTACCTTGCTCGCGAAGTTTAAGAACGAGGAGTCTTTCTTCATTACTGCAATGGTGCCCATGACCCACCTTAAAAATTATTTACATATGTCTGATAGAATGTTTAATTTATTTTCAATTAATATTATTTCACTTACTTTCTTCCTTTTTTTAATTTTTTTTTTCAATAAATCAAATTTTAACTAAATTACAAATCACACACCTATTATTCTGTCCAAGTAAAATTCGCCCTTAAAGGAAAAATGCCACACTATTTATCTGAGACAAGCTTACTTTTAGTGAAATTCCCATTTTTTTGCTTTCTGCAACAATAATACCAGACTATTTATTTTGTAATTTTAGCATGGTTGTAATTTTGTGCATTTTTTAATAAGTTGAAAGAAAAAAAATTTTTTACACCTATTTTTTTGGCCATATGTGTATATAAGTATATACATACTTCGTGGAACATCGTATTATGATTTTCCAGAACTTGAATTATGTGTATGAGTTATGGCTTCATTCCCTCATAGTTTGGAGTACAATATTAAAAATAAAATAATGCGCCACATTCACCCAACCACCCTGTAGTGTGGCCTTATTTCATATAAAATGTTATGTCTTTAAATTTTATCTTTAATTTCATAGTAAATTCCCTTTTTTTCTACAGAAAGGCGTTTATACGTACATAGTATTCCAATGTTATCGATAACATTTAACATTTAATTATTTGTTAAAGTATTTCTTTTATTATTGCTTTTGCTTTTCCTAGTAATTTATTTCGAATAAATCAAAATCATTTGCCATATTTAGCAAGTTTGGGTTCATTGATTATGTAGTAATGGCGGCAAACAGTGTTAGCCGATAGTGACTAAACACTTCTTGGCTGATGTCAAAGTCACTTGTATTACATTAATGATATATTTTGTACTACACACAGTAGTATATTAAATACTCGAATATTTTTTTTTTTTTTTGTAGCATTTTAATAGTTAATACGTATAAAAAAGTGATTTATCATTGTTAATAATTTAGGAAAAAAAAACCAGAAAAAATAAACTGATTAACTAAATGACAACATGTGTATAACAAAGCAAGCAACAAGATTACTTACATACATATCAATATTTCACTAAAACATACAAAAAATTTATACAATACAACGTTAATTAATCACTTCTTTATCTTCCGCAAAAGAGGAAATCCCTTTAATTGCTAATATGGCAACACTTTAATCCCATTGACTGTATTTTAATTTAAAAAGGCATTGCCAGCCATAGCCGCAAAACAAAACAAAGGAGCTGCTATAATAAGCAACAACAACTAAGTGCATATTTCATACGCATACGCAACCGTTATGTTATTTTTAGCAAAACTCCCACTCATTTCAGTTCTCTTTAAAAATAAAAACAACAACATACCAGCTACAACCACAACTACAACAATAAAAAAAATAAAAAAGTGTCATTGCCATTGCTTATACTCCAAGCACTGTTTGTTGTATGCAAATAAAGAAACCAAAAACGAGTTCACCAATACTAAAGCAAATACATGCATATGCAGACATGAATATTTTTTTACAATTAGGTTGAGTTTGCAAACAGTGTTGCCGTTTTCGTTATTTTTATATAGCTAAAGAGATAAGTACTTTTATTAAATTTTAAGTACTTATTTTAAAAGTAGAATAATAATTACCCATCCTCCTACATTTTATACCCATCGGAATGCTTTATTTTCTTGTAAAAAAAAACTACACAAAAATTTAAACCAATCTAAGGGTTTCTAAACCATTGCAACATTTTCCATGCAGAGGCATAAGCCCATTAATCAAGATTACAACCTAGTTTCTCATAGCACCCATGTTGTTTGTGTTAATTTAATGATAATTTTATTTACGCTCAAAGGAAGTCGCTGAAAGAAGTTTTTCGTATAATTCGTTTTTTCTGAGCTAAGGTTTAAACCACGGGCTTTTTTTTTCTAATAAGCCAACATACTACATATTAGACAACATGTGAAATGTATTCGTCTTGGTTATCTGGTCAATGAGTTCTGCAAAAGAGGGGGAGGAGACGGTTCTTCACCTATTGGTTACATTGCCAGCATTATGGCTCAAAAGAAGGAAGCGACTGAACTTTTACCATGCAGAGGAATTCACTACTCTATCAGAGACGGAGCCTTCATTAAGAGTCTCGAATGGTTCTGAAATTAAGGGAGTGTGTCACAGGCTACATTGGCTTACATGTGTCTACCCATTTAAGTTTTACAGTCACTTCTTTCAATGTACCTCTAGGAAATCGTAACAATTTTTGTTGATGATTTTCGAAGTCGCCGTGGTCTGGTAGGTAGTGTGTTGGCTTATTGGACGTGAGGCCTCGGTTCAAACTCCAGGTCAGGCATTTCCAACTGAACGAAATATGAAAAAATATTTATTTCGACGATTTCCTCTCAGCAATCGCCGTAGTTTACCAAGGTAGTGTATTGGCTTATAAGACTTGAGGCCACGGTTCAAACGCCAGGTCAGATATCTCCAACAAAAACGAAATATAAAGAAATAGTTGTTCGGCGACTGCCTCTCTGCAGATTTCTGGGAAACACTGAGAGTAAATAAAATTGCCATGAAAAAATTCTCAAAAATCTGGCGTTCGGAGTCGACTTTAAACTGTACGTCCCGCCACTCATGTATAAAAATTAACACACACAACATAAATGGTGTAGGAACTAAGTCGTAATCCTGACTAAAGGGTTGTAATGACCAATTATGTGATGACTTTCGAAGGATTTATTCTTTCAATTTATCTTCATTTGTATTTTTTCGGGGCATTGTTGCTGTTTGCATTCATGCTAAAATCATCATTCCTCGTTTGTTGAAATCGATGGAACATAGTCAAAATAAGCAATAGATGTGCTTCAGATAAACTCTTTCACATTTTCAAAAAAGTAGAGTAAACTTTCCCGCAATTGATGGTAGTTTTGTAGCAACACTTAAAATTTTCAAAGAAAGAGGAAAAAAATGGTCAATTTGCTTACTTTTTTGGAACCATTTATTTACACACAATGTTTTAATAAATGGCAACACTTTTTATATGATTTTGCAGTAGTATTAGTTGCTGTCAACATCTCGAATGCATATTTATAATGCTCACCAATGCTGTTATGTTATGTTTCATTACTATTGCATATTGCTCTTCGCCCACTCTCGCGCTCTCAGCTGTATATGCTCGATCTCTCCCTCTCTTGCTCTGCTTCATAATAATAATAACAATAAAAAAAACCCAGCCAACCAACCAAATATGTTTTGTTATTGGATTTAATTCATGGCTTTTGATTTTGAAGTGTTTTTTTTTAGAAATATTTCGTCTATGATTCATTAATAGATTATATTAACAGGTTGTAATTAAATAATAAATAAAAAAGTAGACGAAATTAAATAGAAATTCTTTCTAAAACTAAATAAACAAAAGAAGAAGAACAGGAAAAGATAATTGAAAGCAATTATAACAGAAAGGGGCAGTAATTAAACGAGAAATTGTTAATCAAAACAACGGTAAAAGAAAATTATGGAATATTTCATACACAGTATGCATGTAAGCAGTGTTACAGTGTGTGCCAAAAAAAGACGTACATTCAATAGCAATAGTGCAATAGCGTTTCCAAAATCACTTCTTAATTCTCTGAGACCCTCATATGCGGCTATTTTGCTTGTTGACGTAATTATCGAGTAAGAAGCAAGCTTCATTGCTGAAGAAAATTTTATTCAAAAAATCACAATTGAAAGCGTCTGTTGTTTTGGCACCCAATCAGCATATCTACATACATACATACAAAAAATCCTTCAGTCAGTATTACGACCTAGCTTCTCACACCACTTATGTTGTGTGTGTTAATTTTATTCATGAGTGGTGGGACCTACAGTTTAAAGTCGACTCCAAACGACATATTTTTGAGAAACTTTTCATGGCAACTTTTCTTCTTACCCTCAGAGTTTTTGCCAGAAATCTGCTGAGATGAAGCCGCCGAAGAAATATTTTCATATGTATTTTCGTTTTGATGTCTGACCTGGGGTTTGAACCGTGGCCTCATGTCTACTTAGTCAACACACTACCTATTAGACTACGGCGACTTCAGCATATCTACGGAGATATAAATTTCCACTCGACTTTAATATTTACTCGCGTTGAGCATTATATACCTGATAAGGAAAACCGATTAAAACTTCCCCGCCAAGCCCATTTGTGATTCTGACGGATAATCAGAGATAGTGGTCTCTCGCTGTCGTAATAACGGAAAAATCAACATTGAAAGTCTATTGCCTGCTACACGACTAAATCCAAATCCAAAATAAGCCTTAATTAGCCGTAAGATAGGCCCAATTGCTGAAAATATCGTGAAATCAACAAATTTGGATCGTAAGCTATCTCTAATGAAACCCAACACATGTAAAGGGTGTTTTTTATAGAGGTATAGAACTTTAAGTTGCAATAAAACAACGTTGGATTATTCGATTGACATGAATTTTATTTATCCGAAAGATAATCTTGTGGCATTACATTTTAAATGATGATTTCTGCCATATGACCACCACGGCTGGCGCGGATGTAGTCCAATCTGGACGTCCAATAATTCGATGACTTTTTCCAACATTTGTGGCCGTATATCGGCAATAATACGGCGAATGTTGTCTTCCAAATGGTCAAGCGTTTGTGGCTATACCGCATAGACCAATGACTTTACATAGCCCCACAGAAAGTAGGCTAGCAGTGTTAAATCACAAGATCTTGGAGGCCAAAACGTGAAATTAGGCGGTCACCAAACGTGTCTTTCAATAAATCTATTGTGGCACGAGCTGTGTGTGACATGTTGCGCCGTCTTGTTGAAACCACATCTCCTGGACATCATGGTTATGGTCAATTCAGGAATGAAAAAAGTTAGTAATCATGGCTCTATACCGATCACCATTGACTGTAACGTTCTGGCCACCATCGTTTTTGAAAAAGTACGCGGACCAATGATTCCACCAGCCCATAAAGCACACCAAACTGTCAGTTTTTCTGGATGTAACGGTGTTTCCACATACACTTGAGGATTACCTCTTCACTCCAAATGCGGCAGTTTTGTTTGTTGACGTAACGCCATTCAACCAGAAGTGCGCTTCATCGCTAAACAAAATTCGCTTATGAAAATCGGGAACAACGGTAATCTCGTTTTGGGCCCATTCGATGAATCTACGCCTTACTTGATGATCGTTTGGCTTCAATTGTTGCACGAGTTGGATTTTGTAAGCACGCAAACCAAGATCCTACCGCAAAATCCTCCATAAAGTGGATGGACACAGATCCAATTATTGTGCTCGATGGCGGATGGACTACTCATTCGGATCTTCCTCAATGCTACGCTCTACAGCAGCAATAGCTTCTTCTGTACGCACCGTACAGCGTCTCTGGGGATGCGAGTTATCAATAAGAGTAAACGTGGTGCGAAAACGTTCCATGGTTAATCGAATTAACTGGTCTGATGGACGATTTTGTCGACGATAAAATGGACGTAGTGCGCGATACGTTTTCCGCACAGAACCATTATTTTCGAAATAAAATTGCACTAAAATTGCAAGCGTTGTTCACGGCGTGAGTCTATTCATGATGAATTGCCAAACCAAACTGAGAATAAATCACTTGACAGCTGTTAAATCGGTCGCCATCTTGAAAAGTAATGCCAACTGAAAGTTCTATACCTCTATAAAAAACACCCTTTATTATGTACTAAAATAAAATTAGCCATGAAAAAAGTTTCTTAAAAATCAGTTTTTTGCCACTCCTGGATAAAATTAATACCCACAACATAGATGGTGAGAGAAGCTAGGTTGTCATCATCACTAACGGGTTTTCCACTGTATGTGGACTTCATTCAATTAATTCGATTGTTGGGCTTATCTTGTCGATAATTTTTGACATTTTAATGCCTTGCGACTGTCTACAGTATTGTTAAGATTACTTTTGTCTATTTTCTTGATAAGAATTATATTTAAAAAAGAATATGGTTTCTGTTTAAAAAATATAAAATATTGATTAATTTAAAATATATGTATGTACACACGCCCAAACAAGATAAAAATTTATCGATAGCAATTTCATTGTTTAACTAATGTATTGTATTTTATATTGCATTCTATTTGACTAGACTTTGTTTTTCTGAAACATAATTTTATCTTATCAAATTTCCTTCTATCTGGGTTTCAGCAACAAAACAAAGAACTTTCCTTAGGGCAATAAATTTTAGAAAAAATATTCCAAGATTGTCAATAAGTTTCTTGATAAATTTGGAAAAGTGAACCATAAAAATAATAATGTATTCGTGTGAAACGTTTCATTACAAACCCTATAGTCAGTATTAGAAACTAGATTCTAACATATCAAAGAGTGGTGGGACCTACAGTTTAAAGTCGGCTCCAAATGCTAGAATTTTTTTCTGCTAAAAGACGACTGAGAGGAGAAAGTCGCCGAAAGCAATAATTTTTTTACATTTCGTTTTGTTCGAGATATCTGAAGTGAGGTTAGAACAACGGTCTCTAGTCTAAAAAGCTAACACACTGTTTACTAAACCACGGCGACTTCAGAACTCTTTTTAATAATAAATTTTAAGCTTTAACACCACTTAGAACTTTCTTCTTTAGCTTTTAAGCAACTTGAGCTACAGTTTATTAAAGCTATTCCAACACCAATGACCTTTGATGTGGATTTGCTCATCTCTTGTTTGTTTCTCTTTTGATAAAACAGTTGCCAGTCTGCCTAAACATATTTAAAGTGTAAGTATTTGACATTTTTGTTGACCTTCCTTACATAAAGTTTTTAATTAAAACTTATTTTGTTTATTTATTTACGTTAACCTTGAAATTTATACTTTCTTATCTAAAATAACTTCAATTCTAGGCCACATTGTTTGTCACTCACGGTATACAGTTGAATATGACACCGTTTTTAACGGCGCTTATCATATGATTTGTTTTGTTGTTTTAGTTAAGGTGCATAAATTCATAATTGAAGGGTGTATGTGTGTTAGTTAGTGTGTTTATTGAGTGGGAGAGTAAAAATAAAAAATTGGGAGTTAAACGAAGAGTATTTATTTGTTATTAAAGGATGTTAACGAGATAATGATGAGAGAGCGAAAGGGAGAGAGGAAGACTCAAATTTCTTTAAAGTGAAGAAAAATTGCAGAAAAATATTGCTGCTTCGGAAGACGCATAAATATTTAAGAGTGTATGAGTAAATATGTGTGTAAGGCTATATGAGAGTGAGAGTAATGCTATAAACACGTAAGAGTTTCCAAATGCTGCGCCGCAATTTATGAAAAATAGAATCCATATGTGTACGTATATGGAATTAATTATTTTAAAGGCAGTGCGGTAGCCAACAAGCGCCAATACGTCTGCTGCTTATTTAAACTAATTTCTAATTTTATTTGAGCCAATGAACGCATTAAAGCTATCAATACAAAAATATGCACAACTATCGGGTCCACCATCTAACGTTTTTTTTTTTTTCAACTAGTGCTTATTTCGTGAATGGTAACACTTAGCTCATGTCTGATTTGACAGATAATTAGTTTTCTCCTTCCGCTGAACGAATATGGTTGTGTATACGCTTGAACAACGCTGGGAAATATTGCGACATTACTTTGAAAATCATGGTAATGTTGCAGAATGTGTGCGAAAATTGCGCGTACGGATTTTGGAAGAAGAGAAGCACCCGTCAGCTCCGTATGTTCGTTATCTTGTGAAAAGAGTGAAAGAAACTGGCATCCTCATCGCTAAACCAAAGCGTGAAAAGCCAAAAACAGTGCGTACACGCGAGAATATTCGGAGACATCATTGAGACGAATTTTGCCTAAAGTCCTTGGTATGACGCCATACAAAGTCCTATTGGTTCAGGAGTTGAAGCCAATTGACCATCCAATGCGTTTTCGCTTCGCTAAGTGGGCCTGCGATCGACTTACAGAAGATGCCGATTTTGGCAAAAAAAAAATCATCTTTTTTCAGATGAAGCTCATTTTGATCTTGGCGGCGGGTATGGAAACAAGCAAAATTGTCGCATTTGGGGCACAAAAAACCCGCACGCATACATTGAAAAGCCGACGCACCCAAAACGAGTCACTGTTTGGTGCGGATTTTGGTTCAGAGGCATAATTTGGCCATTTTTCTTCGAAAATGAGCAAGGAGTGGCCGTTACAGTCAACGGCGATCGTTATCGGGCCATGTTGGACGAATTTTTGTTCACAAAAATTTAAGAGGAGTATATTGGCAACATTTGGTTTCAACAGGACGGCGCTACGTGCCACACAGCCGAAGCTACACTCGATGTTTTGTGCCCTGTTTTTGAAGATCGCATTATCAGCCGCAGCAGAGCTGATGTCGTTTGGCCACCTCGGAGCTGCGATTTGACACCGTTGGACTATTATTTGTAGGGTGCCCGACAAAGATAAGTGTTACGCCGACAAGCCAGAGACAATTGACGCTTTAAAGGACAATATTCGTGAAGCCATTGGTGAAATACAGCTGCCTACAATAGATAATGTGCTTAAAAATTGGACCGATCGTGTAGGCTACTGCATGACCAGCCCAGGCAGCCATTTGAATGAAATTATTTTCCATTATTAACCGGAAGGTTTGTACTTTCAAATAAAAAAAGAAATTTAAGAAAATATTCAGTAGTTTTTTTTTATAAGCATTTTCAAAAAAAAAAAAAGTTATTTGGCGGACTCTTTATATCCCCATGTACAACAAACACACTTAACAGATCAAGTGCGTTGCAGTAATTTTACATTTGATGTCTTAGACCAGTAGTACGCGCTTCAATTATTTCAAAAGCAGCAGCATACAACACAAAAAACGTTTTATTAGCCGCATTTAATAAAGAATTAATGAACCGCGTTCATTTTTTATTTATTCTACTTATACTTTGGCTCTGCCGCCTTTAAAATAACTAAAGCGCATGCTGCTTGAAGACTCTTATGTGTTTCTGAAACAAGAGTTTTAACACAATTTAACCGTTAACAAAGGAAATTAATAAAGTAATGAATGGTGAGAGAGAGCAAGCGAGAGAGAGGTAGAAGAAGAAACGAACACAAATTAAAGAATTTTGTGACAAGCATTCCTACAAAGAGTTCTAATTTTAAAATTATTGCTAAAAACAAATATTAGTTTTTGCAAATTTAATTATTTATTGTGTTTAAAAGAACCTGTTCCACATATATATAAAGAAACAATAAATAAAAAACCTGATAAACAGATTAACAGAGAAAAGAAAGAAAAAAAGGCAGATAACACTGGTTATGTTTTACGTTGATTTAGAATTTTCTTCCTAACAAAATAACAAAAACAAATACAAGTAAAAAAAAAAACAGAAAAATTTACCCAAATTGTAAATGAGTTGTGAGATACTGCGTCGATGACGCGGTAAGTCACGCAGGCAGCAACCATCTTCGTCATCATCATTATTTTTATTGTTATTTTTGTTGTCATTCGGCATTATTTGTGATTATTTTTATTTTTTCTTTAACGGAATATTTAATTTATTTTTAAATTTTTTTTGGTTTAAAGCTTAAAGAAAAATTAAATTTTTTAATATTTTGCTTTTGGCCGAAAACATTGAAGAGAATTTCACTTTTAATATAAAGGGTGTTTTTTTTATAGAGGTATAGAACTTTAAGTTGGCATTACTTTTCAAGATGGCGACCGATTTAACAGCTGTCAAGTGATTTATTCTCAGTTTGGTTTGGCAATTCATCATGAATAGACTCACGCCGTGAACAACGCTTGCAAAGAGTGCAAATTTATTTCGAAAATAATGGTTCTGTGCGGAAAACGTATCGCGCACTACGTCCATTTTATCGTCGACAAAATCGTCCATCAGAGCAGTTAATTCGATTAACCATGGAACGTTTTCGCACCACGTTTGCTCTTATTGATAACTGGCATCCCCAGAGACGCTGTACGGTGCGTACAGAAGAAGCTATTGCTGCTGTAGAGCGTAGCATTGAGGAAGACCCGAATGAGTAGTCCATCCGCCATCGAGCACAGGAATTGGATCTGTGTCCATCCACTTTATGGAAGATTTTGCTTACAAAATCCAACTCGTGCAAGATTTGAAGCCAAACGATCATCAAGTAAGGCGTAGATTCGTCGAATGGGCCCAAAACGAGATTACCGTTGTTCCCGATTTTCATAAGCGAATTTTGTTTAGCGATGAAGCGCACTTCTGGTTGAATGGCGCTACGTCAACAAACAAAACTGCCGCATTTGGAGTGAAGGTAATCCTCAAGTGTATGTGGAAACACCGTTACATCCAAAAAAACTGACAGTTTGGTGCGCTTTATGGGCTGGTGGAATCATTGGTCCGTACTTTTTCAAAAACGATGGTGGCCAGAACGTTACAGTCAATGGTGATCGGTATAGAGCCATGATTACTAACTTTTTCATTCCTGAATTGACCATAACCATGATGTCCAGGAGATGTGGTTTCAACAAGACGGCGCAACATGTCACACAGCTCGTGCCACAATAGATTTATTGAAAGACACGTTTGGTGGCCGCCTAATTTCACGTTTTGGACCTGTGAATTGGCCTCCAAGATCTTGTGATTTAACACCGCTAGACTACTTTCTGTGGGGCTATGTAAAGTCATTGATCTATGCGGTAAAGCCACAAACGCTTGACCATTTGGAAGACAACATTCGCCGTATTATTGCCGCGATATACGGCCACAAATGTTGGAAAAAGTCATCGAAAATTGGACGTCCAGATTGGACTACATTCGCGCCAGCCGTGGCGGTCATATGCCAGAAATCATCATTTAAAATGTAATGCCACAAGATTATCTTTCGGATAAATAAAATTCATGTCAATCGAATAATCAATCCATCGTTGTATTATTGCAACTTAAAGTTCTATACCTCTATAAAAAAACACCCTTTATTTTTTAAAAAATTTCAAAGAAATTTTTTGTTAATTATTACAAAAACATTTTTATTTATTTATTGTTATTTATTTAATTATTTTTATTTATTTTTAATCGATGAAAATTAGAAATTTTTTATTAGATTTTATTATAAAATTTAAAATGTATTAATTTTTTATTATGAATATTTTTAATTGTTTGATTTTTAATTCATTCATATTTGTTTCTTCTTTAAAATTTTAACAGAGGCAATGCCAATCTTTACTAAAGGGGCTCTGGAAGCTCCTTTGTCTGTACATGATAGTCAGTGTTGCCAGTAATTTTTTTTAAAAAACTTTATTTCTGGGAAAAAACTTTTTTTTACAAAAAAAAACTTGTTTTCTACAAAAGTATCAACATTTTTAAAGGAAACACCGGAGAACGGTGTCCTCTATTGGTGTTTCTTTGTTACTTATGCCCGGGACGAATAAAATACACAATATTTTATATAAAAATGTAAATATTTCGTGCTATTGTTGAATTTATTGAAATTTTGAATTTTTCGAAAAAAACTTATTTTCTTAGAAAACAATTTTAATGAAAACTTTTTCGCATCTCAAAAAACTTGGAAAAAGAGGGAAAACTTGGCAAATGGCAACGCTGATGATGATGATGACCAAAGTGTCGGAGCCTAAGGTTAGATTGATGGACGAAAAATCTAACTTGAAAGTTAAGGGATTTCAGAATCTAAGGAGTCGATTTGCTGTCACCTTTATGGAACCAGTAGGCTCTAGAAATTTTGAAAATGCTTTGCAACGGGAATTAGTATCAAAAATTAATGGAATAATGCATCCTCTTTTAAAAAGGGACTATTTTGTGGTATACAGATGGGTCAAAAACGAATCTTGGTACACAAGTTTTAGTCCCAGAATGAAATATTTCGACGTCACGGAAAATCTTCATCGAAAGATGTACTTAATTCAACTTGGATAGGTGGTACAGAAGACAGAACACGGCAGCACTATGGCTGACTTTCAAAATGTATCAATACAAAGTTTGTATACAGTTCTACTACGGTATATAAACTATGTAGATATGCAAAGTAACCAAACAATGCATCAACTATAAAACCAGGTCGCTGTTCGGCTGGCCAATCCAAAACGGGAATCTGTTCCGAGCAAAACCAATTTTTTACTACGTTTGACGAGTGTTTGGGGTCACTATCTTGCATGAATTTCCACTTAATTGGCATAGAATCGAAAGCGAATGGTTCCATATGGTTTTTTAGAATATCCAAATATTGAAACTTGTCCATTTTTCCATTGATTTTTACAAGTGGACCTACGCCATGCGAAGAAAATGCACCCCCAAACCATAATTCTACCACCGCCGTGTTTTACCGTCTTCTGCGTGAACCGACGATTATATTCTTGGCATCATTTTTTTTTTTTTGAGAGCAATGGTTTTTTCCTGGAAATGCGCCCAAACAAATTTGCCTCGTTTAATCTTCTTCTGACAAGCCTGCTTCATATTTCCAAGCCAAAAGATTCATTAATATCAGACGCTATCTGCCGTGAAGACTTGAATGGATAAATTTTTGCCATTCTTACCATTGCTGCATCTGTACGCAAGTTTGTTTTTCGAGGTCTTGGCTTCCGACTTTTGCCCTTAATCAATACATCGGGATTCTCTACACATGATTTGATGGCATTGTAAACTTTTTTTCTTGAAACTTGCAGTTCTTTAGCAATTTCCGATACTTTTTTCCCATTTTCATGCATTTTCCATATGATCCACCTATCCTCGGTTGTTGTATGATTTCCTGATCCCATTTTGCAAAAAAATTTCTTTATACTTGTTGTTTTTAATTTTTTTTTAACACTTTAACAAAGTATCAAGTGATTTGAATGAAATCTACGAGTGTAATAACTATTTCAAATAAATTGTGCCATTTACATGTCCACTTAAAATCAGCTTTGTGTACGCAAAAATAATAACGGTAAATAATAAGCAGAATATTACGGAATAATTGAGTGCTGCTGAAACAAAAATTCTTAGAGCAACAATCTTAAGAGATAATTGTAGCATTTTATAAACTTCTAATTGACAAAACATAAAGTTTTTTTTCTTAATTAAAATGTGTGCCATTTATACGTCCATAGCTGTATATACGAGCGGAGTAACTTGGCCATATGCTCGATGTAGTGTCACAGACCAGAGTCTCTGGTGAGAATCGAACCCACAACCCTCATGCTAATATATTATATTATATTATTTCACATCATTGCTTTTGTTTTAATTATTTAATATATTTTTTAACGACTACTATTTAATTTAATTTTCGTTAATTTGTTTTTTATTTATTCAATTTTTAATTTTATTCAAGGTATTTTAAATGTATTTATGGTTTGTTTATTATTGTTTTTTATACTTTTTTAATATTATTTTGTAATTAAACTAAATTTATATATTATTTAATATTCTTTGTTTATTTCTATTTGAATTTATATTGTTTATTTTATGTTTATTTATTGTAGAAATTTTAATTCATAATACAATTGCATTTTTATTATTTTTTTAAAATTTTTTTTTATTATTATTTAATGTTAATTATATTATAATATATTTATAGATTTATTATTTAAAGCATTTTAAATGTATTTTATGGTTTGTTTATTTTTATGAATTTATTGTTTTTTTTTTAATTTTTTTAATATTATTTTGTAATTAAACTAAATTTATATATTATTTAATATTCTTTGTTTATATCTATTTGAATTTATATTGTTTATTTTATGTTTATTTATTGTAGAAATTTTAATTCATAATACAATTGAATTTTTATTATTTTCTTTAACAATTTTTTTATTATTTAATGTTAATTATATTATAATATATTTATAGATTTTTATTTAAAGCATTTTAATGTATTTTATGGTTTTTTTATTTGTATGAATTTATTGTTTTTTTAAATTTTTTAATATTATTTTGTAATTAAACTAAATTTATATATTATTTAATATTCTTTGTTTATTTCTATTTGAATTTATATTGTTTATTTTATGTTTATTTATTGTAGAAATTTTAATTCATAATACAATTGCATTTTTATTATTTTTTTTAAATTTTTTTTTATTATTATTTAATGTTAATTATATTATAATATATTTATAGATTTATTATTTAAAGTATTTTAATGTATTTTATGTTTTTTTTATTTATATGAATTTATTGTTTTTTTTTAAATTTTTTTAATATTATTTTGTAATTAAACTAAATTTATTTATTTAATATTCTTTGTTTATTTCTATTTGAATTTATATTGTTTATTTTATGATTATTTATTGTAGAAATTTTAATTCATAATATTATTTTTATAGTATTTATAGTATGTAGTATTTTTTTTTTAATTTTTTTTTTATTATTATTTAATGTTAATTATATTATAATATATTTATAGGTTTTTTATTTAAAGTATTTTAATGTATTTTATGGTTTGTTTATTTATATTACTATTTTTTTATACATTTTTTAATATTATTTTTATTAATATTATTTAATTAAATTCATTCATTTAATATTGTTTATAATTTAATTTTTTTTACCAATTTTATGTGATTTATTCTAGAAATTTTATTTCATGACACAATTTAATTTTGTATTGTTTTTTGTTTACTATACATAGCGAATTTTATTGTTTTTATTTTATTCAAACAATTTTTTTTAATTATTATTTTTTGTTTATTTATGTAAACTATTTTTTTTTCAATTTTTTATTGGTATTATTTTTTAACTGCGTTTATGTTTTTTATTTATTAATTTATTTAATACTATTTAATAATAATACGTTTTTTTATTACAATTTAGTTTGTTTTACATTCTTTGTTGATTTTATACAGTTTTTTCTCATATTAATATGAAAAAATTATTTTTTAATGAATAAATAAATATATTTTTCTAAATATAATTATTTTTTTATACAAAATAATAAACCTTTATTTCTATTTTTAATTCACACACACTTCTTCCACTTTTATTTTCATCTTGGTTTATCATAACATTTATTTATTTTTTTCTCTTTTAACAAAAGCAGTCACAGGCAGTTGAACAATTTTAAAAAGTGAACCTTTTTTCAGTTTTTATTAAAATGAAGAAACAAACGTCACAGAAATGTTGACGTTCTACATTTTGTGGTTATTTATTGCTTTCATGCCAACCTTCTTTTAAAATACAATATTTGTTTTATTTGTTGTTATTGTTTTCTTTCTTTCATTCGCAACAGCAATAACAACAACAATTGCAGAAAACTCTTTTCTTTTTATTTTTCAAACGCAGCATGTGAAGTTAACGTTCTTCACACACACACCCAAACACTCGAACAAACGAAATAAAAAAACATGGTTTCTGCACGATCCACCAAGCCGAACCAACCGAAAAAAAACCAAAAAACCCGATGATAAGAAAGTTTTGCCACTTGGCCAACAAAAAAAAAAAAAAACAACGCGAAAACAAAGCTAAACAAACCAACAACCGAGCGTATAACAACACAAGCAGCAAACCGCTCACGAAGAACTACTGTCTACATTTTGTTAATAATATTAACTAAACATACAGAGCCAACAAACAAAAGAAAAAATACGTTACTCTTTTTTAACAACAAAACAAAATGTGGTTAAAAAAAGAGTCAAAAAACTCTGTAGATTGCTGTAAACACATTGGACGCGTCAAGTGCTGCATAGCAACCTATCATCATATGTATTTTAAAGGCAACACGTAAATAAACGCACTTACGCTAATTTTTTTTTGCTTGCGGCAATGAACGGATTAGTGCAGTCAATACAATAAGATGAAATAGAGGCTTTAAAACGCTTTAAACGCTAAAAACGCGTAGAATAACGGTTAAAACACAAAAAAACATTTTAGTGACACCAATTGATAATGAATTAATGAGTTGCGTTCGCTTTGATGCTGCCGCTTTGAAATATTTGAAGCGCTTGCTTCTTGCCTAACAGACCAACTGTAAAATTGCTGCGCAGCACTTGGTATGTTAAGTGCATTTATAGCCCATTGGAAAATAGTTGTGCATCTTTTTGTATTGAGAGCTCTAATGGATACATTGCCTCAAAATTAGACGTACATAACATACATAATTGGTCATTACAACCCTTCAGTCAGGATTACGACCTAGCTTCTCACACCATTTATGATGTGTGAGTTAATTTTATACATGACCGGCAGGACCTACAGTTTAAAGTCGACTCCGAACGACAGATTTTTTGAGAAACTTTTCATGGCAATTTTATTTTACCCTCAGAGTTTTTGCCAGAAATCTGCTGAGAGGAAGTCGACGAAGAAATACTTTTTGTATTTTGTCTTGATGTCTGGCCTGGGGCTCGAACCCTGGCTTTACGTCTAATAAGCCAACTACCTACAAGACTACGGCGACTAATAAATGCGCAGCAGCAGCATCGACACTTGGCTTTAAAATAATCATTTCCATGTACACGCATGTATTTTCTTTTTTGTGCTTGTTGGGCTACACTTGACGCGTTAAATGTATTTTCAGCATTGTTAATGCTCTTTCTAGCTCTCTTGCTCTCTCTCTTTTTTTTGTTAACGGTTTCACTAATCAAAGCAATGAGAGTAAAAAGATAACTCCACATACCACCTTAATTACTTTGATTGTTATTTCTTTCTTTCGTTTTTTCGTGAGCAGTAATGAGAGTAAAAAAAAATTTGTGTTTACCCAACAACAAAAAACAAAACAAAAATAAAGTGTAGAGGGAAAAAAACAAAACAAAACGCACACGTAAATATCACATTAGAAAACGGAAGTGTGCCAAAAAAGAAAATGTATTACAAACACGTCACAAAGAGAGTGTGAGTTGAAGTAAACTAAACAGTATTTTTTTTTACTTTTCAGAGAACTCTTCACAACAATAATGAAGGGTACATGTAGGTTATACAAGACAAACTGGTTTTTAAAGGCTTTATTGACATGGACTGAATACTGGGTGGTATTCTCATTATTCCTGAACACATTCATTATGCTGGGGATAAATAAATAAATGTGGATGCAAATCTGTTAATACCGTTAATTATTCCACAGAAAACGTGCACCACACAAACTCATATACTCACATTACAAAGCACTCTTCACAATATAGCCAACAAAAGCCAACGAAATATGCCGCCGAATGCTTCTCAATGCACTCACGCATACATACAACATACTCATACGACTACGTGCACGTACACACGAGTATGTACGTTCTATGCACAGCATTATTAGTATTTGTAATTGAATATTGGCACATAATAATTGAATATAACGGTATTAATATTAATCATAAGCAATAATAATAACTGGCCACTGTGTTGTACACCATTTCCATAAAGTTTTAAGTAAATATTGGATCTTCGTTTAGAAATTGTAGGTTAATGACTTTAAAATTGAATAACTCTGGTAATATTATTTGCATTGGGCATTACTATAGCTCGTTTGAAAGATGAGATTCTGGACTTCCCTTTGTTAGAAGCCATTATTGAATTAAATTCTTCTCTGAAAAGTTATTTGCATTTAAAAATACATACATTAAAATTTGTTTGAAATTTATTTTTTTTTTTTTGCTTTTCTATCACAGAAACGGTATGAAGGCGTTGGAGGCTTTTGAAAAAAGGTGTGGAATTTACGAAGACGATTAGAAAAATGCTTTGATCAACCAACCGATGAAATCATGGAAAAAGTCATAGCTAGGATGGTCACCAAGAAAGTTAATACTGTGTGTTTGATTTCGTAGAAGGGAATTGTTCATAATAAACTTCTTTAATCCCAGATCAAACAACAGATTCTGACTTCTGCTGGCGACAATTGACGAAGTTGAAGCAAGCAATTTAATTAAAATGTTCGGAATTGATCAGCAGAAAAGGTGTTTTTGTGTTTCATCATAACATCAGCACATCGTTAATGACCCAGCAGAAACTCACCAAGCTTGGATGAAAAATTTTAATTGGTTTTACACTTCCAACCATATATACATAGTGTCCAACACAAGCAAGTCGACTGACGATTTATAAGACATGTAGATATGTTGACTGGGTACTAGAGCAGCCGGCTTTCAATACTGATTTTTGAAAAAAAAAAATTTATTAGCAATGAAACTCACTTCTAGCTTGATAGTCATGTTAACAAGTAAAAATTTTCGCATAAGGGCACATATGGAACCAAGCAATAATTGTGAAAAAGCTGTTGCATCTAGAAAAACTCATTGTTTGGTAAGCATTATGACCTAAGGCCAGTTTTTTCACTTCAGAGCTCTATGGCCATATTATAATCGAACTTTTTGAGCTGCAATTGAAGATTATTAAGCAGACGGTAGGAGTTTCCAACAAAACAGTGCCACAAGCCACTTACAACTTACAAAAACACAATTTATTTTGACTTTATTGCTTGGAAAGTTTCTAGGAGGAATATTTATACGTTTTGACGTAGTCAATTGGTAACCAGAGTCATGTGATTTTACGCTCTTAGACATTTTTCGTGCTGCTACATCAAATACCATGTCCACATGCGTAATTCCCTAATATTGGAGTATTTGAAAACTATTATTTGTCAGGTTTTCACTGAGTTACTGCTCGAAATGTGCGAAAAATGGATCGTAAACTATCTCCAAAGGATAGACTTGCTATAAACCAAGCCAGAGGTCATTAACTGCTTCAGTATTTATTTATTATATTTTTTGTTCCTGTATATTAAAGAATATTAACTGAACTACAGGTTTAGTGATACAAAATTTCATGCAAATTGTTTGCAAATGTTACGTTATTAACACGTGATTTAAATTTATCTACATAGACATTAACGTTACACACCCTGTAATAAAAATATAAACAAACAAACAAAAAGAAAAACACCAACAATAACAATAAAAAAAAACAAATAAAAATTAGACAGACAAACAAATGTCGATCGTTATCACTTGAAGAAAAAGCAGAACAATTTGTGTAGTACGTGTACGTACGTTTGTTGTTGCAGAGCAGAACTCATCATCATCATAATAATTTGTAATATCGTGTCCATATCGTTGTAGAGTTTAATTGTCTTTCTCTCTCTCTCTCTCTGCCTCTCTTAAAAATAAAGAAAATTTAACGTGTTTATTAACATTGCCTGGAAACAAACAAAACCGTGTGTAATCTCAGTTCTAAATTTAATTGTCAACTATTACACGTAATAGTGTTTATTATCAATTAAAACATGGCACACTACCACATACATACCATCACAAAAAACCAGTTGATTTAAAAGCACAACGAGAATGAGATTGAGAAAACGGTAGTGAGAGTAACAATTCAGCTGTAATAACTGTGTAGAAAACGAGAGCGTTACAATTGAGAATAGAAAAAGATGGAGGAGCGTAATACTGTTATTAGAATTCAGTTGTAGTAACACAACGAGAATATTCACTGGAATTCTAATTAGAGAAAACCAAAGGAATTTTATAATAAAGGGTGTTTTTTTTATAGAGGTATAGAATTTTAAGTTGGCATTACTTTTCAAGATGGCGACCGATTTAACAGCCTGCAAGTGATTTATTCTCAGTTTGGTTTGGCAATTCATCATGAATAGACTCACGCCTGAACAACGCTTGCAATTTTAGTGCAATTTATCGTATCGCGCACTACGTCCATTTTATCGTCGACAAAATCGTCCATCAGAGCAGTTAATTCGATTAACCATGGAACGTTTTTGCACCACGTTTACTCTTATTGATAACTCGCATCCCCAGAGACGCTGTACGGTGCGTACAGAAGAAGCTATTGCTGTCGTAGAGCGTAGCATTGAGGAAGACCCGAATGAGTCCATCCGCCATCGAGCACAGGAATTGGTTCTGTGTCCATCCACTTTATGGAAGATTTTGCGCAAGGATCTTGGTTTGCGTGCTTACAAAATCCAACTCGTGCAAGAATTGAAGCCAAACGATCATCAAGTAAGGCGTAGATTCGTCGAATGGGCCCAAAACGAGTCTACCGTTGTTGCCGATTTTCATAAGCGAATTTTGTTTAGCGATGAAGCGCACTTCTGGTTGAATGGCGCTACGTCAACAAACAAAACTGCCGCATTTGGAGTGAAGGTAATCCTCAAGTGTATGTGGAAACACCGTTACATCCAGAAAAACTGACTGTTTGGTGCGCTTTATGGGCTGGTAGAATCATTGGTCCGTACTTTTTCAAAAACGATCGGTATAGAGCCATGATTACAAACTTTTTCATTCCTGAATTGACCATAACCATGATGTCCAGGAGATGTGGTTTCAACAAGACGGCGCAACATGTCACACACAGCTCGTGCCACAATAGATTTATTGAAAGACACGTTTGGTGACCGCCTAATTTCACGTTTTGGACCTGTGAATTGGCCTCCAAGATCCAAGTGATTTAACACCGCTAGACTACTTTCTGTGGGGCGGTAAAGCCACAAACGCTTGACCATTTGGAAGACAACATTCGCCGTATTATTGCCGCGATATACGGCCACAAATGTTGGAAAAAGTCATCGAAAATTGGACGTCCAGATTGGACTACATCCGCGCCAGCCGTGGCGGTCATATGCCAGAAATCATCATTTAAAATGTAATGCCACAAGATTATCTTTCGGATAAATAAAATTCATGTCAATCGAATAATCCATCGTTGTTTTATTGCAACTTAAAGTTCTATACCTCTATGAAAAACACCCTTTAGAATGAATCGCATATTTCTTACACATTTTTTGTCATTGCATTGATTGCTTGCATTAATTAATGCTACAAACACATATGAGGCAGCATTTGGTGCGCGTCAATTTTGCAATTGTTGATTTAACCAAGCACCATGCGCTTTAATTATTTTATAGGCTACAGCGTCAAAGTATAAGTAAAACAAATGAAAAATGAACACAGTACATTAATTCTTAAGCAATTGGTGCCACTAAAATGTTTTTTTATTTGCCTTTTTAATGGTTATATTGTATAGAACGCGTTTTTAAAATCTCTATTTCATGCATCAAATTGTAGTGGCAGCACTAATCCGTTCAATGCCACATGCAAACATAACAATGCGGCTGAACGCTTTAAAAATAAATAATTCTATGATTGCTTCATATCTGGCGATATAAAATGGATTCATTATGACAAACTCCAAACGTAATAAATCACGTGAGAAATGCTGGTAACATGAGCAACACCTACGGCCAAGCAGAACATCCATTACGCCAAGGTAATGATGCTCTGTATTTGATGGGATCACAAGCGTATGATGCTTTATGAGCTGCTAAAACCGGACCAAACTATCATGGGAAGCCTGTACAGACAACAATTAAGTCGTTTAAAGTGGGCATTGGCCGAAAAACTCTTTGAATATGCAACCACATATCGACGCCTCCGTTCTATAACATTCTAAGTCGAAAAAGTGTGTTTTGAGTTATAAGCTCTCAAAGTTTTCACGCGACATACGACCATATGTGTATTCTAAGGAGATTTTTCCCTATAACTTCGGAACGGATCGGCGCATCTTAACCAAATTTTGACAGTATTTAAGTTAGAGAACGTAGAATTTAAAAATGCAAGAACATTAAAAAGAACTAAGTGTACTTAGAACGTTATAGAATGGAGACGTCGATATGAAGCCATCATATTCCATCCTGGCAACGCTTGGCCACCTATTGCAGGGCAGGGCAAAAACTATTTGGAAAGCAGTGGAAGGTTTTCTATAGTCAGTATTAATTTTATAACTTAGATTTGCAATTAAAAAAACCCGAAGAGATCTTAAATAGATCATCTTTATCAACAATAATCTTAAAATCTCAGTACTTACTTGCTTTAAAAATAGAAGACAGTGTTGAGTTGTAGTAGTTGTTGTAAATTTTTAATTATTTTTTTAATTTTAATTATTTTTTCTAGAACGTAATATTCGTTTTTGTCGTACTTCACTTTAGATTTCCATTCTTCAAAGTTTTACAATTATTTTGAACACTTTTAATGAGATTTGTTAAGATTTTTTTGTTGGAGATTTTTTCCACTATTTCTACTTTTTGTTGTTGTTGTTATTTTTATGTTTAATTTATCATGTAATGTTGTGAGATACTGTCTGTTTTTTTTGTGGCCTCTCGCTAAAAGTTCATCCATTCGTATGACATTCAGAAAATCTTGTGAATCATTCTACTGAATGGAGGAGAGGAAACTATTTACTCGCTTTGCAGCCACAGGCTGTTTTAATTTAAGCTTCTCGGAATTACAATGAAGGCGATAGAACGACAAAACCTCAAAAATGTGATTTAATATTCGGATTTCTTTATTAAGGTCAACACTCCGAGGATGGTCCCTATTCATGCCGTTGCATTATGGTGGAATTAGGAAAATAACCTATTTTACCTAGCAGAGACGAGAGAAAGGGTGTTTTTTTATAGGGGTATAGAACTTTAAGTTGCAATAAAACAACGATGGATTATTCGATTGACATGAATTTTATTTATCCGAAAGATAGATAATCTTGTGGCATTACATTTTAAATATGATTTCTGGCATATGACCGCCACGGCTGGCGCGGATGTAGTCCAATCTGAACATGCAATTTTCGATGATTTTTTCCAACATTTGTGGCCGTATATCGGCAATAATACGGCGAATATTGTCTTCCAAATGGTCAAGCGTTTGTGGCTTTACCGCATAGACCAATGACTTTACATAGCCCCACAGAAAGTAGTCTAGCGATGTTAAATCACAAGATCTTGGAGGCCAATTCACAGGTTCAAAACGTGAAATTAGGCGGTCACCAAACGTGTCTTTCAATAAACCTATTGTGGCACGAGCTGTGTGACATGTTGCGCCGTCTTGTTGAAACCACATCTCCTGGACATCATGGTTATGGTCAATTCAGGAATGAAAAAGTTAGTAATCATGGCTCTATACCGATCACCATTGACTGTAACGTTCTGGCCACCATCGTTTTTGAAAAAGTACGCGGACCAATGACCCATAAAGCGCACCAAACAGTCCGTTTTTCTGGATGTAACGGTGTTTCCACATACACTTGAGGATTACCTTCACTCCAAATGCGGCAGTGTTGTTTGTTGACGTAGCGCCATTCAACCAGAAGTGCGCTTCATCGCTAAACAAAATTCGCTTATGAAAATCGGGAACAACGGTAATCTCGTTTTGGGCCCATTCGACGAATCTACGCCTTACTTGATGATCGTTTGGCTTCAAATCTTGCACGAGTTGGATTTTGTAAGCACGCAAACCAAGATCCTTCAGCAAAATCTTCCATAAAGTGGATGGACACAGTTCCAATTCCTGTGCTCGATGGCGGATGGACTACTCATTCGGGTCTTCCTCAATGCTACGCTCTACTGCAGCAATAGCTTCTTCTGTACGCACCGTACAGCGTCTCTGGGGATGCGAGTTGTCAATCAAGAGTAAACGTGGTGCGAAAACGTTCCATGGTTAATCGAATTAACTGCTCTGATGGACGATTTTGTCGACGATAAAATGTGGACGTAGTGCGCGATACGTTTTCCGCACAGGACCATTATTTTCGAAATAAAATTGCACTATTTGCAAGCGTTGTTCAGGCGTGAGTCTATTCATGATGAATTGCCAAACCAAACTGAGAATAAATCACTTGACAGCTGTTAAATCGGTCGCCATCTTGAAAAGTAATGCCAACTTAAAGTTCTATACCTCTATAAAAAACACCCTTTATTATAAGGGGCTGGAAAGACTTCTGCAGGAAGAGAAAGAGAGGGAGAGAGAGAGAGCGCTTCTCTTGCGGATAGCGAGATTGAAGAACGAATTCTGTTTGTAGCTGATGAATTTGCGGGAGCAGGCACACGCCTACTGAATACCAAGCCACATATGAAAAGCAGCCATTAGTCTGTTTCTATTCGGAAAATATATTTTTTAGCCGCTTATAAATCTTGGACTGAGGAAGAACCATTTAAATCGGATCATAAGGAAGTCGCTTTAGCCTAATTTGAAAAAAAAGAGCCTGTGGTTCAAAGCCCAACTCAGACAACTTGTACAAAACGACTTACTCTCCTAGCAGTCTTCTGACAAAAACTCTGAGAATAAATCAAATTGCCTTGAAAAGTTTCCCAAAAAATCTGTCGTTCGGGGTCAACGAAAATTGTTGGATCCGCCACTCATGGATAAAATTGAAACACTCGACATGGGTGGTGTAAAAAGCTAGGTTATAATCATGGCCAAATGTCGAATGACCACTACAGGAAGGACATCTCTTTGACTGTGCTATTCTAATGGATAGGCACACGGAAAGACTTCGCTAATCTGCAAATGATTTCCAGGGATATGTACTTTAGTGCCAGTAAGTGATTTGTACTTATTTGACCCATACTTTCTCAATAGTCTAGTTAAGCTTTTATTACTACGTAACGATAATTAACTTTCAGCCTGGTTTTCTGTTTGATTCCTTGATCGTCAAGTTGTAAAGCGCATTCCTGATGCTGATTGTAGAGACTGGTTTATCGAGGCGTGTCAGTTAAGCACGTGTGCTTAATTTTAATAGAGCTCTAACTCCCTTTCAAGCGATCCTATTAAAATCTTTCAAAGCTTTAACGCTTTAACTCTGTTTTAGGTGTTGTCTCTAACAAAACAAAACATAACCGCAATACCTACATACAACACAATGTAATCTTTCGTTATTGCCAACATAGCCAATACACTTGTAAACATTTTGTGTATGGGTTTGTGTATATGTGTGGGTAAGTGAATGTAGTATATTCAACATTAGATATAAAGAAAAAATTACACACACACATACACACATAATTTAATATAATTCATATGAAGAAATAAATAAATATGAATTTTTATTAATAAATAAATGTTTAGGCAGAACTACAACAACCAACAACGACAACAACAGTAGCAAAAAAAAAACAGCTGCTCATATATGAGAACTGGACGGCCATCACATGTTATAAATAAATTGGAGATATCGTTGAGATTATTATGAGCGAGAAAGAGAGAGAGCGACACTGAATCTTATCAATTGATTAAAATTAAAAATAATTTCGTGTGAGTCGTGATCTGTTAAAAACTGCTTAAATTAGCAATTAAATGTTGGCATATATTTTAAAACTTTTCTTATTTTTATGCTTTTATTGAAAAACTTTTAACATTTTGTGGTATTAAAACCTGTTTTTATTCACAAGACATTCACCAACAAACACACAACTTTACAAGCGGCAGCCATGATGGCTCTTTGGAAATTGGCCACAAATTGGAGGGGAATTTTCTTAGGAAATTACTTACACTTCTTGAAATTTCTTATATTTTTTTTCATTAACAATACTTTTTCACTGTTTTTATTATAATATTTGTATTCCTTTAATTATTTTTAATAATAATTTTAACCGCACTTTATTACACTTTAAAACGCCTTGTCCGATCATACGTTTGAAAAGTAATACTAATAAAAGAAACATGAAGAAGCATGCATGTAAAAAGAAACTTGTTGTAGTTGGTCTTTAATTGTTTTTCTTTTGTTTGGTCTTTATTATTATTTTAAACTCTCTCTCTGTCTCTCATTCGATCTCTCCCACTCTCTCAATTTTATTTTGCTTCAAATCTTTGTTTTTTTTTGTAGCCATTAGCTTAACTTGATGAATATTTGTAAACAAAACAAAACAAAAAACCAGCATAAAAATAACAACAATGTCTGCTGGATTAGATTCAAAATAAAGCTTAAAAGCTTTTTGAGTTTATGTCAGTGTTGAAAAATTCAGTACTTTGGTACTTTTTTCAGTACTTTTTCATTTCAAAAATACCGCAGTACCCCCTCGGCGTTTTCAGTACTTTTTTATTATTACATATTTTATGTCTTGCGCTTTTCAACTATTAATGCATTAGCAACATGTTCAACGCAATGCTAAAGGTAGAATCAGCCTTTAGCCCCGGTTTGTCCAACGTTCACGGAACATACCTTCGTTTTTAGAATACGAAACGCAATTAAAACGCTTGCAGAACCGTATTGTTATATCGGTAAGCATTTACATTGCTCTTCATATGCTAAAAACGAATGTTCCATCGACGTTTGACTAAACGGGGCTTTTACGTTTTGTTACGTTCCGAATCAGATGTTTTTGTCTTCTATGTGAGGAGCACGAATAAGTCGTTAGTTTTTCTGTTTCGTGTCGTATGTGTATTAAATGTAAATAAATAAGCAGTCTAGTAGGTAGTGTGCTGGTTTACTAGACATGAACCCACGGTGAATCATCTATTAGAGACTTAATGCGATACATTCATTCTTTCACTCTGAGAGTGAATAAAATCAGTCATTCATAATCGACGTTAAATTGTTAAGCTATTCTTGCATAAACTTTATAATTCTGATTAAAAGTTTGTAATGATTAGACATCTCGGCGACTTCCTCTCAAAAGTCTTCGTGAAAAAACCCTGAGAGTAAATAAGAAGGAAAGAAGAAGGAAAATTTCTCAAAAAAATCTGTCGTTTGAAGTCAACTTTAAACTGTAGTTTCCACCACTTATGGATAAAAATTGACGCACACAACGTGGGTGGTATGAGAAGCTTGGTCGTAATACAGGCTAAAGAAGCACGTTCAACGTCTTCGTTGAAGGCATTATTATACACTGCGTTCTGTATAAGCAAGGGAGCGCGCAAAGGCCAATCCTCATCGATTCAAATACAGCAGTATACAAACAACTAACACACAACATAAGTGGTGGTAGAAGCTAGGGCGTAATCCTAACTGAAAGGTTGTAATGACCTATTATGTATGTATGTATGTAGAACCAATCTATTTGTCATGAGTTTCACACTTTTCAATTTTAAGAAATACAAAAGTTAAGTGGCTTACTCCACAGAAAACTTTTGATATTCCATATAGGATAACATCAACAAGGATTTTCATCAGAAGATCTAGCAGCGCCAATAAGTAAATTCACTACAGTCTAGTGTGTTGGCTTATTAGACGTTTCCAACAAAACGAAAATATTTCTTCGGCGTCTTCCTCTCAGCGGATTTCTGGCAAAAACTCTGAGGGTAACTAAAATTGCCATGAAAAGTTTCTCAAAAATCCTTCGTTCGGAGTCGACCTTAAACAGTAGGTTCCGAACTTAATATATAAAATTAACACACACAAAATAAGTGGCGTGAGAAGTTAGGACATAATCTTGATTAAAGAGTTATAATTATAATTATTTTTTACAAAAGTACCATTTGATGCAAAAAAGTACTCTTTCAGTTATAGTTCAGTACCATTTCAAAATTCCAATTTTGCAACACTGGTTTATGTATTGAACAGTGTTGCTAAATTGAAATTTTGAAATAGTACTGAACTATAACTGAAAGAGTACCTTTTTACATCAAATGGTAGTTTTATAAAAATATATTTATTTATTATAGTTACGTACGGAATGGAATAGAAAAACTAACTACATGTTTCTCGTATACAAAACAAAAACAGTTGATTCGAAACGTATAAAACATAAAAGAAAGAAATTGTTCAAAAATTCATTTACAAAATAATTCAAATTTAATTATTTGTTTGTATGCAGTTTTCTAATTTTTAATTTTTTAGAATTTTAAATAGAATGACACAATGGCAACATTGTTTAAATGCAGTAAAACCAGACATATCGATGAATGCCTTCACAAACAGATGTGAAAATTACTGATTCTAGACCCGCACCGTCCAAATCACGATATGCAGTACATGGATTTATGTTAACACAGTACCCATTTCGAATAACAGCACTTTGGTGAATTTCGATTTTATTCACCACACCGGATAAATTCATCACATTTTGTAGAAACTTACCACACTATAAAAATTCACCACACTTCAAAAAAAATGAATTTTTTTTTTGCAGCAAGAAAAAACAAAACCGATTTTTCGCCTTGTCCGGTCGAAATTAAACAAACGGGCTTCAATTTTTACTTAAAAGGAAAAAGAATGTGCGAATTAAGTGTTAATATGTATATTAACACTAGATTTACGGACCGAGCCAATTAGACTCATTAAAAATTGTATCGCTATATATATAGAAAACTTTAATATTACTCATACGTTGGTTTTTAGTTAAGTAATGAAATATATGAAAACGTTCATTCCTTTTCCCACACCCCTTCATTTCGCATTATCTGTCTGTCTCTTATTTTTGTACTGAAAATTTCTTTGCAACATGTATATGAATGAAACTAGACACTTTTGTTGTCTAAGTCGTGTTTCACAAACATCACATGATTCAATATTAGCGGCAGAGTAAGTAGTAATGTAACATCTAAATGATCAACATGTTGCTTAAACATGTTGCATAGTATCAACGTTTTTGCTTAAAAATATCAAATGTCCTCCTGTTCTTTTCCAGAGGCTTAGGTTATTTATTAGAATATCTCTCTCTTTCTTCCACCACTCCCTTTTTAAATCCAAAACGAATAACTGAAGAAAGATATGTATTTTTGTTTCCATGTTTGTTGAAATATATATATTACTCACTAATGTCAAAGTTGTTGTTGTTTAAAATAACAACAAATATAACGCCTTCGCAAGTATTTAATAAAGCTTTCAGTTTTTCCTTTTCTTTTTTTAAATCATGTTTTGTATATATAGAGACAGAAAAAAAGAGTGAAGTAAGAAAAGCTTTATCCGTTACAGTGCTGCAGTTGAGGTTATGTTGCAAATACTATATGAAGTGCGGCTTAAATTTTTATAGCATTGCCAACGTTTTAAATATTTATTGTGTTTTGTAAAAATAACAAATTCACGTTATTTTTTTTTAATTATATTTTGTTTTTATATTAAAAATTTTAAAAATATTATTTGCCTCATTAAGCAATCTTAAGCACCTACTAGAAAACCATTTAAACATTAAAATAACAATTCATTTAGGGCTTCACTTAGATTAAATTCAACTTAAAGGTTCTAAAAGTTAGGTTAGGTAAAGAAAGTTCTAAAGGGTGTTTTTTATAGAGGTATAGAACTTTAAGTTGGCATTACTTTTCAAGATGGCGACCGATTTAACAGCTGTCAAGTGATTTATTCTCAGTTTGGTTTGGCAATTCATCATGAATATACTCACGCCTGAACAACGCTTGCAAAGAGTGCATTTTTATTTCGAAAATAATGGTTCTGTGCGGAAAACGTATCGCGCACTACGTCCATTTAGCGATGAAGCGCACTTCTGGTTGAATGGCTACGTCAACAAACAAAACTGCCGCATTTGGAGTGAAGGTAATCCTCAAGTGTATGTGGAAACACTGTTACATCCAGAAAAACTGACTGTTTGCTGCGCTTTATAGGCTGGTGGAATCATTGGTCCGTACTTTTTCAAAAACGATGGTGGCCAGAACGTTACAGTCAATGGTGATCGGTATTAGAGCCATGATTACTAACTTTTTCATTCCTGAATTGACCATAACCATGATGTCCAGGAGATGTGGTTTCAACAAGACGGCGCAACATGTCACACAGCTCGTGCCACAATAGATTTATTGAAAGACACGTTTGGTGACCGCCTAATTTCACGTTTTGGACCTGTGAATTGGCCTCCAAGATCTTGTGATTTAACACCTCTAGACTACTTTCTGTGGGGCTATGTAAAGTCATTGGTCTATGCGGTAAAGCCACAAACGCTTGACCATTTGGAAGACAACATTCCCCGTATTATTGCCGATATACGGCCACAAATGTTGGAAAAAGTCATTGGACTACGTCATATGCCAGAAATCATATTTAAAATGTAATGCCACAAGATTATCTTTCGGATAAATAAAATTCATGTCAATCGAATAATCCATCGTTGTTTTATTGCAACTTAAAGTTCTATACCTCTATAAAAAACACCCTTTATTAATATGCCAACTTTTAATTTTCTTTTAATCGCAGTATATAATATATAACGTAAACTAAAGCACTCACTATTCCTAACGTTAATTACAGACTGATCGATGAATTGAAAATTAATAATAAAATTTACTTAAAAGAAAGCACAGACGTGGTTTGATTTACACGTCTTATCTTTTAGTACTTTTAGCATAGCATAGCTTAAAAATCAAAGAAAATAAACAAAAATATATCAACAATTATAATAAAAAAAAAATAGGCGCGTTCAGCAAACAAATTAAAAGACAAACAAATTTTTGGAAAAGCCGACGACCATGATAAGTGATAAGATAGTTTTTTTTTTAAGATAAGAAAATATCATGTTATGTGCTATGGCATACGAATACGTTTTTAAATCAGCTTAAATAAGTGAACTTAACAGTGCAGACAATAGAATTAGTCACTGCGATAAATCTCCCTGTGATCATAATGAGGACTTAATTTTATCTGAAACGTACGGCCTGCACTATACCAACCCAGGAGGACTATGTCCACAGAAGATTTGTTGCGCAAAGTCTATTGTATTAACTTTACAATCAGAAGTCGCCGTAGTCTAGTAGGTAGTGTGTTGGCTTATTAGACGCAAAAGCTTGGGTTTGAGCCACAGGCCAGACATCAAAGACAAAATACAAAAAGTATTTTTTCGGCGACTTCCTCTCAGCAGATTTCTGGCAAAAACTCTGAGAGCAAATAAAAATTGCCATGAAAAGTTTCTCAATAAATAAAAATCTGTCGTTCGGAGTCGACTTTAAACTGTAGGTCCCACCACTCATGTATAAAATTACCGCACACAACATAAGTGGTGTGAGAAACTAGGACGTTGTACAATGGGTCAATTCGACCTCAGGGTACTGTACTTGTCCTAATTAACAAGTACACGTCCTCTAACCTAACCTAACCTAACTTTACATTCAAGGTAGGTAAGCTGTCCACCTAAGGAACTTGGTGTAAACACACTTAGGCCATGTGAGGCACACTGTGAGGCCACAGTTATCTATTTTCCCCTGGTCTCAGTATTATTCTGACTTGGGCTGCTAATGTCCATTACTTTCAGTTCGTTTCATTCATCAATATAAGGGACACTAATGTGCTGGACATACTTACTTACTTAATTGGCCATAACAACGCGATTAACGGATTTCGGCCTGCCGCAACTCATCCTTCCAGGCGCCTCTGCTTCTTGCGCGCCTACGCCAGTTGGTCACACCAATCGATGACAGGGCTTTCTCGATTTGGTCCTTCCAACGGATACAAGGTCGTCCTCTTCGCCGACTTCCGCAGATCCCCGCATCAAATACCCGTCTCGCTGGAGCATCCTCCTCCATTCGAACGACATGGCCGAGCCAGCGCAGCCGCTAGATATTAATACGCTGTACAACGTCCATGTCGTTGAGGAGCTCATACAGCTCACTATTGTATCGGATGCGGAAATCATCGCCAGCTCGTACTGGACCGAAGATCTTACGCAGTATTTTTCTCTCGAACACTCTCAAGGCTGCTGCATCAGTACTTAATAGGGTCCATGCCTCTGCGCCATAAAGAAGCACAGGTAGGATGAGTGTCTTGTAGTGTTAGTTTTGTCGTATGAGAGAGGTCTCTGCTACTCAATTGCTGGACATGCGCCCAATAGATTAAAAACAGTTTTTTACTTACTTAAGAAACTTTAAAATTTCTTTAAAAAAAATTCCTTTTTCCTCTAAAAAAAAAAAACATTTTTATTACAATTTTTTTTTATTATTATTTTTTAATTGCATTTATTTTTATTTTTGTCTTTAAACACTATTAGTAACTCAAAATTTAAAACAACAAATTAATTAAATTAAAAAAAGAAGATTATTACAAGGAAAATTTATAAAAATTTTGAAAGTGATTTCGAAAAGTATGTACTTACGACGTACATGCGTATTTGATTGATTAAATCTGGCGGTTATTATTATTCTGATTTTAATTTATAAAACGTTTGTTTATTACAAATATATCGTATAATTGTAAACGTAGTATAGTATAACGTAATTGTATATCGTAATTAGCCTTAAGGTTGGTTTTCAAATATTTTCAGAATTTCATTTTTTTAGATTTTAATTTTTGTTTTTTTACACTTTTGTTTGTATATAATCTATATACATATATATTTTTGTATATAATATATATAATAATCAAATAAATATGTTTATATAAAATAATTTTGTTTTTTTTTTTTCTTGTAGTTGTTTTGATAATTCTTTTTAAAACCCGGCTTCTTTATGTTGTTATTCATTTTTTTCTTTTAACAAATAATTAATTAATTAATAAAAAAGAAAACTTAAAAAAAAGTTAATAATAATAAACAATATATATTTTTCTTTAAATAATATTTAAATAACTATAAATATATTTTCTTTTTTCTTTTTTAAATTTTATACACTATTTATAAACATTATTTTTATTTGTATTTTTTTTAATGTAACACAAATAGACAACTTAATAAAATCTGAAAATAAAAAAATAAAAAATAAAATATTTTTTTTTAAATAATATTTAATTTTTTTTTTAAGAAAATTATTTTTTATTTTTGTGAAAATATTTTTGTATCCATCTCCGTGTATTTTTTTTTTCTTTCTCTTTTTTAATACAAAAATACTAATAAGCGTTTTTTTTTTAATATTTTTAAACTGTTTTCTATTTTTAATTCTTTAAATCTTTGCCTTAAAAGCTTTTTTATATGCTTTTTTTTAATTTTTTTTAAATTAAGAAATTGCTTTTAAATTCATGGTTAGGTTTGCAAGGGCTTAGGGTACTATATTGCTATGAATTTTCTTACGTAATAAATAAATTTTTAGATATTCCCCTCCATATTTTAAAATTGCAAAATAAATTAAACAAAAACCGCTTCTAGACCAGAGATCAGCAATGAAAAGTCGAATCATACTCATAATTTCTAACACTTATACGCCTTCATGCTTATTTTAATATCATGGCACCTCTACGCATATCCAAAGTTTGAAGTTCACATCATATTCATACTTAACAACACGTATGATATTGGTTGTTGAATTCGACTCTCCATAACTCAACATATACACGAAGCATCACAAAATAAGTATGATTTGCGTACGAACACTAAAATACCTACTAGAAGGTTATATGTTTGCTCTGTCTTTTTGCTTATGTGTCTTTTTTATAAAGTTTTGAATCTAAATGGCTCTAATCACACGAGAACAATACACTCAACTCAACATATACACGAAGCATCACAAAATAAGTATGATTCGCTTACGAACATTAAAATATCTACTAGAAGGTTGTATGTTTGCTGCTCTGCTTGCTTATGTGTCTTTTTTCTAAAGTTTTGAATCTAAATGGCTTTAATCACACGAGAGCAATACACTCCAGTCAACATATACACGAAGCATCACAAAATAAGTATGATTCGCGTACGAGCACTAAAATACTCACTAGAAGGTTGTGTGTTTTCTCTGCTTGCTGCTCTGTCGTTTTTGCTTATGTGTCTTTTTTTCTAAAGTTATGAATATAAATGGCTCTAATCACACGAGAACAATACACTCCAGTCAACATATGCAAGAGGATCACAAAATAAGTATGTTTCGTGTACGAGCACTAAAATACTCACTAGAAGGTTGTGTGTTTGCCCTGTTTGCTGCTCTGGCTTTTTTTCCTTGTTTTTTTTCTAAAGTTATGAATCTAAATGGCTCTAATCACACGAGAACAATTATGCTGGCGTAAAATGATAAGTTTGTAGGCAAGAGAGGTGAAGAAAATGATTTTTTGGTGGTTTTTTGGTTTCAACCAGCTACAACCCCGCATTACCAGCACAAGAACAATCACACGAGAACAATTGTGCTGGCAAGAGAGGTGAAGAGAATGGTTTTTTGGTGGCGTAAAGTTTCAATCAGCTACCACCCCGCATTACCAGCACAAGAACAATTGTGTTGGTAAGAGAGGTAAAGAGAATGGTTTTTTTTGGTGGCGTAAAGTTTCAACCAGCTACAACCCCGCATTACCAGCATAAAACTAATACATGTACATTTTTAAAAAACCAACCAAATACCAAATGAATGCAAAAACTCTAATACACACAAAGCTGTGTATACGTATACATTTCATGCCAAAGAACAAAAATTGTGCGACTAAAAATTGTTCTCGTGTGATTAGAGCCAATGAGTAGGCTGCTTATGAATCAAACATATTTCGAATGGTATGAGTTTGATGTCAACGTTGTACGCATACTCATTGCAACCTGTAGGCTGCCTTCCAAAATGTTTGTTGCTTTGTGTTTGAACAAAGTATCGTGTTTCAAAATGCCGCTGTACAAAATATATACAATGTATTCCATTTCAAAACGTCGTCAATGTGTATTTTCAACGCAGTCAAAAAGCAATCAGTCATCGGATTTGTAGTTGATGCATTGTTTCGTTACTTTGCATATCTACATAGTTTATATACAGTAGTGGAATTGCATACAAACTTTGTATTGATACATTTTGGAAGGCAGCCATATTCATCCCGTATGATTTGAAAAGAACAAAAATTGTGCAACTAAAAATTGTTCTCGTGTGATTAGAGCCAATGAGTAGGCTGCTTATGAATCAAACATATTTCGAATGGCATGAGTTTGATGTCAACGTTGTACGCATACTCATTGCAACCTGTGCTTATAGTTTAACGTTGTAGTGAGTATGAAATGAATCAGAGTGTCGTTAAATTTCAATATTGTTGACTCACTCATACTCAAAATTTCATGAGTGCTTATGAGTAGCGAAAAAACGATTCATTGCTGATCTCTGTTCTGCACCGTTCACCTAAACCGTCTATAAGTCATGGCTAAGCAATGTTATTTGGGCTTCTTCAGTTACTTATCCAAGGCATTTTCCACCGGCCAAAGGAACTAGTGGCACATATGCTTGCAGCATAAACACCGGAGTACGGTAGGCATACATTTCATTGTTTATGCAATAGGCTCTCCGCTTACATTATTTTAAAGGAGAGGGGGCTTCAACTGGTGGCAGTAAAACTCATTGCAGTTAAAACCTGCAATGCTATAGGAAGTCATAGTACACATTCAGGACCGTCAACACAGTTCCTTATAATTTTTTTTGACAGGAGCTTTAATTTACAAAATTTCAACCGCGAGACTTTTGATCTCATGGTCCAGAGATCCCCGATATGGCACTTAATATGATATATTAAGAGTTCCTTATAATATTTTCGATAGCAGCTTTAGTTCAAAAATTTAAATCACGAAACTTCTGATCTCATGATCCGGAAGGCCCCTATAGGGTTACTAAAGTGTATGTCAGTAGAATAGTAGTGTTTTAACACTAGATTTTCGTATAGGCTACCTAAGCACTGCAGTGTTTTTATTTGGATCTGGTGGCCTTATTGAAATTGACGCACTGTTTATTTGTTACTGGGATTTTTCCTTAAAACCTCGGACAGCCAGTTACTCCGTTCTCATTCATCACAGTCGTGTATTTCTCAGGGAAATTTCAAATCATTCAAAGATGACTTTTATATGGGTTCCAGAACAGAGGGAAATTATTGGAAATTACATTGTTTGTGAAGTGGCCAGGGCTGGTACAGAGCTCATACTCTCCAGCTCAGATTGTCTTTATTAAGCTGGATATTCTCAACCTAGTTGGCAGTACGGGCACAGACCACTGCCGAAAACTTTACTATTTTGTTCTGTTACAACGGTGAATATGAGAAGGACGGGCTGACTGTATTTTATCTTATGTGCCAGTGTCCGGTTCTTGCCATGAAGAGCCTCACGTTCTTCATTTTTTATTTTCATTTGTTTTTGACTGAATTCTACAAAATAGAGTAGGGATGGCGTTCTATATGGAATATTTGATACACGGGTTTCATATTAAATTGTGCTACAACAATGAGACTAACCTCCTCCTAAAAAATCATTAAAGAAAATACCCTTAAAACCTAACATGGATTGGCTTAATTTGTAATTTTTTTTTTTGTATTTCCTTTACCTTAAGCTTCGCTTAAATCACAACGTTCATCGTCTAGCATAAGACTCTCGTCTAAATTTTCAGCATCGCTGGCATTAAGATTTGGATGCGGTGAACTGGCACTCTCACCCGAACCACAATTGGTGGCATAAACATGCGGTCGCTGTTGATTCGAATCGTCCGTATCGGGATCACGTATGGAGTTAAAAGCATTTATGGCATTGGCATTCGGCGATGAGGTGTCATCGTTGGGCGGATAAACATGGCGATGATAACTGCCGCCGGTCATAACATTGCCGTCACCTTCGAATTCAGCATCGCGAACACTGCCAAAGGCGGGTGTATGTGAGGAGCTTTTGCGCATACTAGTGGGTGGCGACCATACGGTTTGATAGAGTGGCGAGGCAAACACATACATGTGATTGAGATATTCCATATCATATGAGGGCTGATACGAATCCGACTCTAAGGGATTATAGTACTGGGATGTGGAAGGCTGATGCATGGGTGTCTGACGACAGCTATAGGGGCCCGAAGTGCCGCCACCGCCCGAATACAGTGGTGTATCGTAGGTTTGTGATCTAGAGGAAGAGATGACTGGATAGGAGGATTGTAGACCTGTGGGCCGGGGTGGCATCGTGGCATAGATGCCACGATAAGCTTCAAATGGTGTCTGCGGATAATACGCATCCGACCAGCGTACATGATTTGGTGTATAGTCGCCTTTGGCATAAAGCTAGAAGAGAGAAAATGTGATTTATAAGCTTCTTTCTTTCCGGGAAGCAAACTTTAACTTAAAACTTTACCTGTATGGGACGACTAAAGCCTTTGCTTAAGTGCTTGGGTATGCCTAAAGTATAGCTATGACTAAAGCCCACTTCGGAACTTAAGAGATATTCATGGAATTTATTTGGATAGAATTCGATATTGTTGTAGTTATTGTAAATGTCCTCCTAAAAGAAGAAGACGAAAAAAGAGTTTAGAAAGCTTTTTTCCAAGGCTCTGTTTAGGAAACTTACCGTTAAATTCTTCTTTTTCTGATAGCTGGCCCAATTTTGGGCCTCCAATATCAATTTGCCACCCGGTCTTAATTGATTAAACATGCGTTTAAAGGCCAATTTAAGGCCATTATCACCAAAATTCAAATGAATCCACTTGGTTATGGACAAACATAAAATCAAGTCATATTGTTGCGTATCATTCGCCAACAGGGCTTCATCTTTTAACACGTAATTCGTTTGGCGAAAGAAAACATTCGAGGGAAAATCATTTTTCCCTGAACACGTTTGCAGTTTGTAACTGGTGGATGCTAAGGAGTGGGGTGTAGAGGCGGCTGCATTGGCTTTTTGGCTGTTTGTGGAATTGGCTGGATGTCCGGGTGTACTACGTGTGGTGGTTGAAGTGGAAGCCGGTGATTGAGATTCCATATTTTGTGGACTAGAAAAGGCTGCTTTGTTAATATGGGAGGTGGTGGTGGTGGTGGCATTACTGCTGCCAAGCTGTTGCATTGTGGCGCCGGAGGAGCTGGAGGTTATGCCGCCATAGGTTAAAGGAAATGATATGGGAAAGAAATCGGAGGCATGTACATTTGTATTGGACTCCTGTTGCAAATACAAATGATGATGATGATGATGATGACGGTGGTGGTGATGATGATGATGCAGCAGATGATAGTGCAGCAAATGATGCTGGAAGTGATGCCAATTATTGGAGTTGTGTTGCTGTTGGTGATGCTGATGCTGATGAAGATTATGTTGGTCTTTTTGTTGTGCACTTTGCTGTAAATGTTGCTGGTGAGGTTTTTTCTTTTTACGTCTCCGGCGTGCCTTTTTGGTTTTGATATCATTGCCTGGTTTAGATTCTATTGCTTCGTTTGTATCGCCTGGCGGCTCCTTACTTTCTTTTTTCAATACCTCTTCTGGTATGCGCACATACATGGATAAATTCCGTCTTGCTCTTGCTATCAACTCCTTATCAATGTCTATGCCCAGTATGGATTTTGGAGCCAGTTTGCGTGCCACCGATATGGTCATATGACCCACATTGCAGCCTATATCCAGGATATCTTTGTTCTTAAACAATTCCGGATATTGTAGAAACACTTGCAGGCGTATATCCATGAACTCGTTCAAGTGTCTTAGGCCCGCATAGCGATCATAGTTGCCATAACGATATTTTTTACCATCGGCAGGGAATTTAGGTCGTCGCATAGTACTCGTACTCTTGTTGGCATTAAGTAATTCGCTTTTGACTTTTTCCGCCAAGATTAAAGCGTTTTTGTTATCTACGCCGGCACCGCCTACGCCGCCGCCACCGCCGGCGTTTTCTAAATCACATTCGGCGGTGGTATTTATGGAAGTGGCCGCCGAGTTTGTACTGAGCGGACTGCTTACTATTAAGCCCGCCACTGCTGTATCGTTAAAGGGATCCCCTTTATTTAATTCCGGCGTATCGTCGCGTGGTATTTCTGGCGAAAAGTTAAAAACAAAAAAAAATTAAAATTGCTATTCAAAGCCAAGGAGGAAAAGCTGTCTTACCCTCTACTAAACTTTTGCTGACTTCCTCCAAAGGACTGAGATCCGTTACAGTGGATTCACTTTGTGAAATCGATCTTCTTTGTGATTTTCTCGCTCCCGAGGCTGTAGTGCGTGGCGGACGTTTCCAAGCGCCTGGCTGTGGCACTACAGGACTCACAATCTTGTCCATAGAATCCATGCGAAAGTATTTCTGAAAGAAAACAAAGCCCACACACCCAAAATTAAATCCTAAAAATTTTTGAAATTTTCTTTCACCAACTTACCTTGCCTTTTTGCGAATTACAGCTCTCACTGACTTTACGCTTGCGACCCGAACCACCCAAGGTATTATTAGCAGGCATTACTGCACCTCCCGTTAAAGCTGTTGGCTCTAGGCTGTTATTTGCAGCCGCACAGGCTGTAGAGGTGGTGGTGTTTGTCAAATCTAAACGTAAATCCCGGCAGGCACGTTGTCTAGTTGCCTTTGAATTAAGGGCAGCATTGTCTTTTGCCAACAAATTTTGATTTTCCAAGCTTAATTGCTGTAGAACCTTGGGAGATTTAGGCTGTTCTTCAATTTGTATGGGAAGCTCTACCTCTCGGGCAGTGTCAGTAATTGCAGCGTTTAGCTGGGGATTTAAAGCTGCTGTTCGTGCGTTTAAATTTGTAATGGCAGTAGTATTCAAGGTTTCACTTGTTGGTTTAAGCTTATCCTGCTTACGCTGCTTTTCCAAATGCTGCAAAGGCGTATTCATTTCATTGAAATCTTCCTCTTCATTTTCATTTTCACTATCCGCTCTTGAATTCAAGCCCAATTGAGAGTCTTGCGTTAACGAGGAGCCACTATCCAAGCCGGCAGCTGATTTTTCATCCTGGGAATCTATGGTGGTGGAATTACTGCAGGTGGAATTAAAAGAATCGTAACGACGGCGTTTGGGTTTACGATTCTTGCGATGCCGATGTTTGTGCATTTTCGAGGGTCCCCCTTGTCTAAGGCCCAAAATCAAAGTAGACGACAAACCTAAGCTCCGTTTCATGGGTGAGGTCAATTGCTTTTCATATTCCATGGAATCCACAGGATCCAATAAATGCAAGGGGTCATGGATATTGGGCGGTATAATCACCTCCACTTTGGGTGGTGTGGTAATGGGCGATTGACGCGGTGTGGTGGCCGGTGTGTTGTTAGTGGAAGAGGCATTAGAGGCCTCATTTTGCAAAGAGCTTAGATTTAAAGGATCTGAGATATTGCCGCCCAGTAAAAATTTCGTGGGCGGTATAAAATTGCCCTTACGTGGCCGTTTATCGGGCAAAAAGAACTTGGAACGTAAACAGCATATGTGCAGAGCGGCTGAACTAACTGTTGACACGGTAGAATTATTCGAAGAATTGTTATCCTTGGTGTGGTGAGGCGGACAGCCATTAATGTGACAGCAGGTAAGATTCGAAGCTGAAACAGGTGCATTATTATTGGCGTTATTAGCTAAAGCTCCAACACCTAAAGTATTAAGAGCCGAAACAGCACATAAAATATGATGATGATGATGATTAGCCACGCCAACTAGATTGGCTAAACCGGCTGCAACACCGCCCACGCTGACACCACCAACGCCGCCGCCAGCAGCATTTGAACGATGTGCTGGTAAGGCTTTCTTATGCAACTGTTGTGTCTGTTTGCCATGGCCATGGCCATAACCTAGTTTTTCAGCGGCCATGGCAGCCAAACAAGGGTTGGGGTAATTACCTTGACCTGTTGTTGCGTCCCCAATGCCATGATAATGATTGTGGTGATGATGGCCATGTGCATGATGGCTGTTGTGATGACTGTAATGATTGTGGTGTGGCTGCTGCTGCTGCTGCTGTTGGTGATGATAATGTCCCCCGCCGCCACCTGATGTTTGATTTTTAAGATTTTGTATGTTTTCCAAATCGGCCTTTTTGATTTCTTCATTGTCTGCCGATGTTGCTGTGCCTGCTACCTCTCCCGTTACCACTATTGAGGAAGAACTGTCGTTAAGCATAACAACACCACCACCTCCAGCATTGTTGCTATTGGTGGTGGTGGTGGTGTTGGTATTGGTGGTGCCCATAGCATTGTTGGCATTTTGTTTGGCTGTTCTATTATGCTGACGTTTATTTCCGAATTTTTGCTTTTTATTGTGATTGCTGTTGTTATTGTTGTTGCTGCTGTTTAGACTAGAATTCGCGTTGGTAGTTGGTGTTGTTACTGCTGCTGCTTGTGCTTGTGCAGTGTTTAAGGAAGCACTCTTCTTGTGTTTGACAAATTGTTGTGGTGCACGAAATTGATGTTGCTGTTGTTGTAGTTGCTGCTGTTGGGATTTTAATTTATTTGTAGCTGTAGGCGTTTGTATTGCTGATGATCCAGCTGCGTTGACTACTACCGCCGCTGTTGTTGTCTTGTTTGTCGCTTTATTTGTCGCTGTTGCTAGTGTGGCTCCAGTAGGAGTAGCTGTTACTGACGACGACGTGTTGTTGTCAACAACAATGTTGGCAATTTGATTTTCTATTTTTAACGATTTCTTTTTATTGCTCGTCTCGATTAAAATCGTACCAGTGCCGGTAGTAGTTTTATTTTGACAATCGCCAGGATTATCAAATGTTTTCATGGTTTCCATTGTATATGTTGTTGTTGTTGTTGTTGTTGTTTTTTCTTATTCTTCTTTGTTATTGGGTTCTTTAAATATTTTGAGGTTAAGAACCTTTTTTAGCACATAGTTCTGTTTTTTTTGGTTAGGTTTTCAGTAAATGATGGTAAAACTACTGAAAATAGAAAAAAGGATTCAATTTTAAAAACGTCTCACAAGGTGAGGGAATTTTAAAACATAATATGAGAGAGGAAAAGATCAAAATTTGTAGAGTTATGTAAAGTGTAGGACAGAAAAAGAGGACGCGTGTTATCACGATATAAAGATAGGGATCTTTAGTATTCAAATATTTAAACTGTATCCCTATCATGTCTCACTCAATCCTGTTGCCATGAAAACCTTAAAAAAATTGTACAGTGTCAGCAAAGATAGCGTCCTATCTAGAAGTTCTATCCTATCTAGTACTTGATCAATGGCTCCATCAGTTTCAATCCTTCCCTTAGTTTCAGAAATACGGCGGTGGTATTTATGGAAGTGGCTGCCGAGTTTGTACTGAACGGACTGCTTACTATTAAGCCCGCCACCGTTGTATCATTAAAGGGATCTCCTTTATTTAACTCCGGCGTATCGTCGTATGGTATTTTTGGCGAAAAGTTAAAAACAAAAAAAATTAAAATTGCTTTTCAAATTCAACGAGGAAAAGCTGGCTTACCCTCTACTAAACTTTTGCTAGCTTTCTCCAAAGGACTGAGATCCGTTACAGTGGATTCACTTTGTGAAATCGATCTTCTTTGTGATTTTCTCGCTCCCGAGGCTGTAGTGCATGGTTTCATTACCCCAAACATCACAATATATTGGAATCTAAAGCACGCAATAGCACCATCCTCCTGTTCCTGTTCAGCAGCATAGTGTGCGCTTTCCGGCAGAGTGAACCCAATCTCGAGCTAATGTAGTGCTTAGTCGCTGCCTTCAAGGTAGTTTGAAGGCTAGGCGCTATGAAAACCACCATTTCTTTGGGTACAATTCATTCCGGGACCAATAACGCTTCCTTAGTGATAGGTTAGGTTAGGTTAGAGGACGTGTACTTGTTAATTAAGACAAGTACAGTACCCGGAGGTCGAATTGACCCATTGTACAATGTCCTAGTTTCTCACAGCACTAATGTTGTGTGTGTTAATTTTATACATGCGTGGTGGGACCTACAGTTTAAAGTCGACTCCGAACGACAGATTTTTGAGAAACTTTTTCATGGCAATTTTTATTTACTCTCAGAGTTTTTGCCAGAAATCTGCTGAGAGGAAGTCGCCGAAGAAATACTTTTTGTATTTTTGCCTTGATGCCAGACCTGGGGCTCGAACCATGGCTTTACGTCTAATAAGCCAACACACTACCTACTATCTTCCTTAGTGATAATTGACTGGAATACACTGTTCTTATCAGAAAGCCTATAGGATATCTTACTAAAATAGACCTCACTCCATTACAAGCCGAGTTATATTTAAAGATTGCATGACTGTCAAGCAGATTACCTACACTACGTCAATTCTCCCTGTCTCGCAAAGCCACTAAGAGCAGGTTGTCTAAGTCAAATACCCTGAACATATTGCCCTTTGCCCAAGTTGACAACCCTAGCATGCATAAACTCGCCTACTTTACCCCACTGCAAACAATCTTATATCTTATTAACACGTTATGGGTGAAATAAATTCTTGATTTTCTTTAAAGACGGAAATCTTTAAATAAAAATGTAGAATTTTTTGTGTTTTTTTATTTTATAATTCAATACTCACTCACTTGTTACCACTTTAACTATTACATGCTTCACTTCACTTTACTTTATCACTGTCTTTTGTAAATAATTTCAATTGTTTTTTTGTTTCTTTTTAAATTAAATTTTTAAAATCTTTAAAACACAACAAACAGTTGCTTAAACGTCTGTTTACTTTTCTTCTTACGAACACACTCACTTCCTCCTTGTCTTTTCTTAAATTTCTTTTATTTTACTTTTCTCGATTTTCTTTAGTTTTTCCTTTCTTTTTATTTAAATTTTCACTTGCTTTCCGTTTCTTTTTTTTCTTTTTTTTTTGTCTTTTGCTTTTTACTTCTCCCCGTTGTAATTATTCCGTTTAATTTGCCATTTAAAATGCTCTCGTATTTCCTTTAGCCGCCTCACCACCGCCACCTGCCGCCGTAGTAATAATGGCAGCAACGTTTCAGGCGTTATTTTAAGGAGGTTGCTAGGAGGGAGGCCTTACTTGTATTTTCCGTTATTCCCAGCTGAACAAGAAAAATCGTACATATTGCACGAGTAGTAAAGTAGAAGGACGAAAAGACGTTTCATCTGAAATGAGTTGCAAGGGAAGGAAAAAGAAAAATTTAAATAAACGTTTAAGACAAAGAAAAAAAGGGGGGGAGAAAAACAAGAATGGAAAAAATATAAAATTTAATAAATTATTTATAAATCAAAAAAGAAAATTTAAATGTTGTTTAAACATGCAGTCGCGCATTCATTCACAGTCATTCAATCATTCATACATTCACTCAATCATTTCGTTTTTATTTTCCCACATTAGCTTCTAAAGAAGTTTTATATGCGAGTGTGGCTGCTGTATTACCGTTCTTTCTTAGTTTCTTGCGCTATCTCTCTCTTTCTCTTAACAGGAGTTTAAAACGCCCAAAAGAACGCTTTAGGGGCTCCTTTTGTTTTGTTTGTATTTTAAATCAATAAATAATTTATAAGAGAGTCTCTAAAGGACAAATGAAATCTAATGGCATTTAAAAGGCAACACAATTTAAATTGGAGTTAAGGGTACAACACCCCCCCCCATCCCAGGCACAACATGGTGTCCGCTCCTTTCAGTTTCACAAAGTACTTAAGACCCTTTGCTGCAGTCCTGAATCAAGCACGGTCACTATTTGACTTGACATGCCAGCAACCAGCAGCTACTTTAACTCGATTTTTGAAACCAATGTGGTTTGAACTCTCAAGGTACCTCTCAAGATACCGATGACTCACTCTTCTCCTCTCTTCATAAGTCGATGTGGCCTTGCGCGACAACCTAATGTCACGCCGCACCACTGCTCGCAACTTACACTTTACACGCCACCAACCGGAAAGTTAATAAGATTTCTGAAAGCAATGCCAGCACCATGCCCAAGGTCATAAAAACACAAAGTTTTACCTTTATACTTGTCTCGACTCCTGTTGCCCTAATACTTGAACCATTTGGAGTATCTGATGAAGCGATTTAGACTTCCAATACCCAACCTTGAAGCCCAGTTGCGTTCTTCTCCTATGACACAACGCTGAACATGTACTTATGAAGTGAAAAAACATTTTCCTCCTCTTCCCCGGCACTGCAGCTCCTGCAGAAGTAATTGGCTATTTGGCAAAGACCTAACCACCAAACATGTATGCCCAAAATGCAAGGTCCAGTAATAAAAAACCAACAATTACTCTAAGAGCGCTCCTTTAAACAGACTTTCCATGCGTTCTTAATCCAGCGATGGCCAGATTTGATGCGATATCTTGTTCAAAGCTGTGCACGCAGCATTAACGAAATCTATTACTGCAATAGGATTTCCAATGGAGAATAGGATTTCCAATTCCGCTCTTTAGTTTTCCGGAATACCATTTTGTCCTGGTATCCGAGAGATGTTGAAATCGTACTGCTTTTGACAGTCTTGCGACATATCGACGCCTCCATTCTATAACGTTCTAAGTACACTTACTTCTTGCATTTTTAAATTCTACGTTCTCTAACTTAAATACTGTCAAAATTTGGTTAAGATGCGCCGATCCGTTCCGAAGTTATAGGGAAAAATCTCCTTAGAATACACATATGGTCGTATGTCGCGTGAGAACTTTGAGAGCTTATAACTCAAAACACACTTTTTCGACTTAGAATGTTATAGAACGGAGGCGTCGATCTGTTCCTAAATCATGCCCATCCACAATTCCCTCTTTACCTTGCACGACATCATCAACCAGAATCTTAATGAGATTGTTGACAGCCATATGTGCAAATAATCTCAAAGTCCCATGCAAGCGATGGTCAGCCCCTTTTAAATTCTTGCGAGTTCCAGTCCCCTTCCCCCTTTACCTTTAAATATCTTTCCCTATCTTTACCTCTCTTTATTTTTCTCTCTAATTATCTTTATATTTCTCTCTCTATTATTCTCTTTCTAGTTATCACTCTAGTTTTCCTTCTAAAGCATCTTATTTAGCAACCAATCCTTTACAAAATGTAAAGTTTACATACACTACGTTAGTTTTTTTTCTGCGACTCGGAGAACGTTTTTCTAAAATTAAAAGGATTGCATGCTCTCTTCTAATCAATCAATCACTCAACATCTTTGGCAAGAAAAAAACAACAAAGACTGACTCAATTTCTCTCTTTTTTTCAACACACGCTCTCACCATAAAAGTTCAAAGTGCTGCCAACCTACACGTGCCTGTGATGACTGACTACTAGTATTTCAAACAGACACAGAGATCCCAAGGGAAATTGTTTAAAAAAGAAAAAAAAATATGAAAAATATTTGTAAATAGCAGGCATATTGTATATGTATGTGTTGATTTAATTTCATTACGCGTATTGGCAGCAAAAAGTGTGAAATTTTAAACTTATCATCGCCCCCAACACTTTTCTTCCCCTCTGCACCACTCATATTCAGTTTTCGAAGCAATTGAATGAATGCAAACTGTTGTGTGTGTGTGTTTGTTTGATGATCCATCACCACACATCCTTATGGCACGAGTCTACATAAAAAAAAATTGTAATATAATCCTACCACACACTTGCTTACATACTACACAATAGAAAATAAATAAATGTACGTAAATATGTATATATGTATGGGTGTTTATTAGGGATATAACTAAAGTGAGACTGTAGTTATTTTATTAACACAAACAAGAAATCCCTAATGATATGTGGAAAATAATTAGAAAAACTAAAATACATCTTACGAAGCCTTTCGGAAATACAAGTATTTCACCACACACATTTTAATAGATTCTTACTTTACATTTCTCTCTCTCCCTTTGCCTATTTCACCATGCATGCAATCTTTGTATTTCTCCTACATAACGTAACAATTTATTGTGACCCAATAGGTGTCTTTGACATTTTGATTTCACAATTAAAAAGGGCAACACAAATTATAAATAACACAACACAACACTTTAAAAGGTTTTACTCCCTAAATATACACCTCATCTCTCACTCTCACCCTTACCTTACACTCCTGGTATTTTCTTTATTCTCTTACGTGTGATTAACAATCGTTTAATGTTTGTGTAGGCTCGTCAACTAATACATTTACACATTTGCTATTCAAGTGAATAGTAAACAACTGGGAACAATGACGACAGGACAGGTACCTACGTAAAATAGTAGGAAAATTACAAGCGATCTTGACTAACTAAGGGTACTATACCCTATAAAATATTGCTGTTTGAACTTATTTTTTAAACAGTTTATTGAAGTTGTTAACACCGGTTGTAGGGTTAAAAGAAAGAAATTAAAAGTAAAAACATGTAAAGAACTCTTGAATTTTTTTTAACTACTACAACCACTACTTAGAATTTGTTGTTGTTGTGGTTGTTATAGTTAAGAAATCTTTGCTTTGCCATTGACGTTGACTATTTTAGTGGTTTTGTTCTCAATAGAAATGAAAAACCAAGCCTCACACACGCACACACATACAATAAGTCCTGTAAAATGCATTAATGCAATGCAAATAACAAAAGCAACACAACACACACACACATAAACAAGATAAATAAGAAGTTAAACAGAAATAGTAAGCAAGCAAAAGAGACATTTATAGCAGCAATAAAAATAATCAGCAGTGGTGAAATATAAAGCACACAACATGCAATTTATTATGCGTTTGTTGTTTGCTCTATAAGAGAAAGGTGAAAAACTTAAGAGTATGTATGAGAGGGAGAGAGAAATACAGTGTGGTTGGAGGTGATGGAGTAGTACTCGTATAATGAAAATAAAAGTGAGCGTAAATATGTTAAAGCAACCAACCTGGTGCTAATAAAAGCAAATCAACCATACATGTGTATAAAGAATTAAAATTTTAATAACGGTTATAAATTTATAAACAATTTAAATACATGTTATTTATTTTAAAAATAAATGTTTCTTATATTGCACTAAATTATTTATAAAATAAAAACCAAATTAAATTGTCTTTAATCATGTAAAAGTTTCCGTTTTTTTTAGAGTTGCCATAACCTTAAATTAAAAAGAAATGTTGGGGAACAAGTAGAAATTATATTAAAAAAAAAATAAAAAAAATGTCAAATTAAAAAAAATTTGGGTGTGTCCAGTAGAAAAAATTAAAAAAAAAATATTGAAATAAAATCTTTATAATTATATTGACAAATACAATTAACATGAGTAATTTACGCTTCTTGATTTTATGAATGTAATAAAAATTTATAAAAAGAACAACAAAAACCAATAAAAAATGAAAACTTATCAGCATTTAATAAATCAACGTCATCAAAGATTTAATCCAATAACAGTGAAGGATAAAATAATAGCAAAATGTGTAAAAGAAAATTATTTTTCAAATTCTTATCCTACATTCGAGCACATATGACGCCAATTGGAGAATAGTATGGCACTATTTGAGTAAAACGAAGCTGCGCATGCAGTTATCTAGGCAATAAGGAGAGGAAGTAGCTTTCACGCCAACATGGGGTGTATATCATGTACTAGCCAGGGAATTATCTTTACTGACACCGAACAATATCCCAAAGTTTATCACGACCATAGAATTTAGGGAGATATTATAGAGATCCTCTATACAGATTGAGAGCAGTACAATAGGTTGTAAGGTCATAGTATGCCACAATGTAAAATAGCGTTTTTACACCAAATAAGAGAGTCCCCGCAGACGAAACGACCGTCTGAGGTGAGGAATACCTTGTAAACTTTTCAGTCAAGTCCTCTCAGTTCGTGCCAAGTCATAAAACACACGTGTATCTGCTGACTCTGCTCAATTCTGCCAGTTTTAAATGAATTGCTTGCCTTCAATCTTCTTAATTGTCGGAAATAAAGATTATAAAAGCTCACGTTTGGATTCCAATTTCCATTCATTTTCTTTTTTTTATTGTGCTTCAATTTTGTTTGTCACTGTTTAAACACGCATTTCCGATTAGTGCGAGCAGTACGTACACCCATTACTATCGAAGTCTGCTATTATTTCCACTCTCTTCTTTGTTATTTTTAAAACAATTCTCTTATCAAAAAAAAAAATACTCTGTAGTATCGTACATACATATTTTATAGATTGTTGTTATTGTCATTATTTAAGCTGAGGTCACTGTGTTTAGTTGTTGTTATTGTTTCTTTAACAGAAATATGTTGTACACACACAAGTACCTATGGTGCATACATATGCACATGTTCATTATTTGTATTATTATTGTTGGATTTCACATGCATTCTTTTTAAATTTGCGATGATAATTATGTGCACACATCTACACTTTTAGAGAAGAAAAAAAAAACAAACAAACTAAACATGAATGATGTTGATAAAAAGCCAACCACGGAAATCTCTTCTTCTACAACAAAAAAAAATCTGTGTTAAATTGCTGTTGCAGTTTCGTCTTCTCCTCTCATATTAATTGAAATGAAAAAAAAACGATACTAAAAACCACAACAACAACACTAAGAGCCTAACTTTGCCTATAATAAAATTGTTTATTAAATTGTTTGTGTTTCTTTTTTTCTGCTCTTGCTTTTCCACAGCAATAAAGAAGCAGATTTAACGGTTTTTATGTTAGTGGTACACGTAGTACACAATATGTTGAGAGTAAGAAGAAAATATAGTGTGTGAAACTTTTAAAGCCATTCAGTAACAACGGAGCGTTTTTTTATGAAAGATTTCAATAAAAAACGCTTTAAAAATTTAATTTGAAAATAAAAGAAATATTTTCAAATAATAAAACCTTTAAGTGTTGAATCAAATCTAAATCCAAATCTGTGGATTTTGCTGTCATCGCATGTTACGTAAGTCCTTCCCTCCCCCAAGCAGCTGTGCTTCAGTAGACGAATATCGTCTACGTATTCAAGATTCTTTAGACAGCCTTGCTATGCACAAGTTTTGGCCTCCAAGATCATTCGGTTTGACACCATTAGACTTTTTGTAGAGCTGCCTCAAAGACCTTAGCTATGCAGACGATTCAAATTATCGCCGAAATACAGTCCGCAATATGTGAAGTGGTTAAAATTTTGTTTTGAAAGAATCGATTTCTGCAACCAAACTAGACGTGACCATTTAAATGGCATTGTTTGGCAGATATATAATGAAACCTTGTAAAGAAACAAAAATTTCATCGAAAGTATAGTTTAATGGGTGTTTTATTTAACTCTACTTTAGGAATCCAAAAACAGATAATCCTTTCCAAAATCTACAAAATATGTAAACAAAACATTTAAAATTTTATGTTAAATTAATTTAGAATTTAAGATTTAGAAGGTGTATATAATTTTCTGTGCCATTGTAGAAATATTTAACTATTTTGTTTGCTTTTTCATTCATTCATTTATTTTATTGTTTAAACTAAAATTATGTAATATTATTATTAATATTATGTTTATTTTAATTTCAAATCCTAAACTTTAATGTGGCCTTAATTTTCCGTAATAAAATAATATGCAGGTATTAACAACACTGTTTTTAAAGACCTTTTGAAGAGCGTAAAAAGTTTGCTTTTGAAGTCGTACATACAGAGAGATAGAGAGGTACGTACAAATAGAGAGAAAGAGAGGTCGTCGACCATTAATTATTGCAAAACGTTAAATACTAAACTAAAATGTGAAACAACACACAAACCAACTGTATTGAAATGACAAGAAAAGCTTTTTTTTACTACTTGTTGTTGTTGCTGTGGCTTATAATAAACACACAATACACGAGAGTATGTATTACAAAAAAAAAATTTGCATAATTTGAAATTCAAAACAAAAAAAGAACACAAAAAGTAATGAAAGAAAACCAAGTGTTAAGGGTATAAATAAAAGTAGGCATACAAGTCCATACATACGACGAACGAACAGAACATTAGCACAAGTAAATGGGCGTTTATAAGGGAATTGTTTTGATATTTACATTTTCTTTTGTGCACAACAACAAATCCATACACTGTTTGACCTTCATTGGCAATTGTGTCATAAGAGTGTGCATGTATGTATGTGTATGGCGGTATGGTGTAAGCTTATATGAAAAGAGGTTTGTTTGCGTGTTTGTGTTTGTTTTTTAAACTCCTTTTACTTTAACGTTTTGGAAATCTTTTGACATTTTTAGAACGTTATTTATACAAAAGAGAAGAAGAAGAAGTATATTATGACTTTGTTTAAGTGTGTACAAGTGTGAGTGTTTTATCAAAACATTCATAAAAATAAAGTGAAATTGTGGAAAATATTTCTCGTCATTTTTAACCGCATTTTCCTTCTCAATGGTTTTATGTTTGTTGTTGTTGGTTTCTTTTTTTTTTTATTATTTTCAAAAGTTTTTATTTGCCTGTGTATGAGTTTTTGCATAGTTTGGCTGGTGGCCAAGTTTATTTTGGGTTGTAAAATTGTTTTTTTTTTTACTTTTTTTGTTCGTTTCGTTTCTTTTCATTTCTCTATTTGTGTTATTCTCACTTTTTGTTTTTGTTTCGTTTTTTTTTTTGTTATTGGTAAGTCTATGGCTGTTGTTATTAATTTCATTTGATTTACTTTGTTTTTCTTTTTTCTGCTTTCGGGTATTTTTTTTATGATTTTATTTTTACCTCCTGCCTTACATTTTGTTGTTGCTGTTGTTTTATTATTATTAATATTTCAAGTTGTTTTTGTTATACACACATAGTACCTATTTTTTAAGTGTTTAAAAGAGTATTTGTGTGTATGTGTGATTATTGCTTGCTGCCGTTAACATTTGTTTATATCCTCATGCAAAGCATGATTATTCATGTTAATTTGCATGTAAACAATTTGTGCATGTTTTCTTTACGGTATTGTTTTTTTGTTGTCGATTTTTATGACTCTTACTCAATTACTGTTTAATTTAATCTCTTTTTCTTTTTCTCATTAAAGGAAATCATGTTATAAAGGTATGTGTTTTTGTATTTATTTCTTTAGAACTTCATGTGTTCTGTGGTATTCTTTGTAAAATTGACTCTTTTAAGGGCCTGTTACGATGTCTGCTGAACAGTTTCAATTGAATTGTTTTAAATCTGGCAATAAATGTTTTTGACAATAACACTTTATTGCTAAAACATCTGTTCAATTTGCAATAAAAGAAATAAATGAAGAACATTAATAAATAAACAAATTAAAAGAAACAGAACGAAATGTAAACAATTCACTGTGGCAAATTAAAGGGTTTTTAATTTCTTTTTAAAATAAAAAAAAAAGTAATTCTAACATCAGAATAACTGTACAATAAATGCAACTGAGTACACACAATTTGCTGTTGTCTCTCTTAAATGAGGATTTGGTCGATAGCACATCGTTTCAAGTTTTTGTGTAAGCGAGAGCGGTTACATGTACATAATTGGTTATTACAACCCTTTAGTGAGGATTACGACCTAGCTTCTCACACCACTTACATACTTACATATGTTGTGTGTGTTAATTTTATACATGAGTGGCGGTATCTACAGTTTAAAGTCGACTCCGAACGACAGATTTTTTGAGAAACATGGCAATTTTATTTTATATGCTCTCAAAATTTTTGCCTGAAATCTTTTGATTTAACGAATCACGGTTAAAAATTTTAAATATTTTAAAATATGTAATTACTTAATGATATTTATTCGTTGATTTATCAAATGAAATACTCTCTCAGATGTGAATTATTATAGATAATAAGGCATCGTTAATTTCAAGTGTTAAACTCATATTAATTACGCGCAAAATGTAATAAAAACAAAATAAGTAATGACTACTTAAAAATAAATTATTATTATTGTAATTAGAAATAATATAAGAGGTAGTAAAAAGAGGTTTATTTCACTCAGAATTCATTGTATTTACTATTTTTATTGATATGCTTTCTTAAAAAATTAAACAAAAATAAAAACGTACGCTTTAAAGAAAAAAACCCCTTCTTAAGCTTTAACTACCAACTATGGCAACACTTTCCCATCTTAAACCGTAATGTTAAGAGACACCACAGCAAGAGACAGACAGACAGTGCGAGTAGGTGATAATGGAGGCAATAATTAATGTAAACAAGTAGAATCAATGTTTACAGAAACAAGTGTAAAATGTGAGATATTTGAGAGATATCGCATTAAAAAAAGAGAGTAAATTTACATGGTGTTATATTTTGTTTTTGTGTAAACGAGATGGTTTTGTAGCCATTTTAAAATGGGTGTAGAAATGAGTAATTTTTTTAACACAATATAACTATGTATAGTTTATAAATGAAATCATTTTGTTTAATGTTTATTTTATTTAAATTGTTTGTAATAAATTATTTAAAATGATTAATAAATTCTGAACATCATCATCATAATCATTGCCATCATCAACATTATTATCAACAGAGGGGTTCACAGCAGCAGCAGCAGCAGCATTAAAGTAAGTAAAAAGCAACAGTAGTAGTATCATGATTTTAGCATTCAATGAGAGTAAGAAACAACAACAACAACCAGCAGCCATAATAATAAAACGCCAAACGACAACAACGTAAACGTAAAAGACAACACAAAAAATAAAGTAAAAATAAACAGAAGAAGTTTATGAAAATAAACAAACAAACAAACACACACAAAGTCATAGGGGAAGTAAAGCCAAGATAAATAACAATGTTTTTATAAAAAAAATAAAATAAATTTTAAAGATTTGTTTAAAGCATTGTGTTAGTAAAAACAAGAAATTATCACAAAAAATTCTTAATTTTTATAATTTTACATGTTAGCATACCTTCCCTTTAAGCTAAAGAGGAAAACAGTTTTGAAGCTCAAAATAAAAATCAAATTAAAAACGTGCACAACACCAAATAAATAAAAAAAAGAAAAACGGTTCAAAATAAAAACAATAAAACAGAACATTGTGCTCATAAACATAAAGAGCTACACGTACACACAAACTAAAAACTAAACGTTTTAATACGTTTAGTCACAAAACAACGTCATCATCATCAACAAACTCGATTAAATTAAAATCTAACCATCCCCCGTTCCCACCACCTGTACACTTTGGCTAACCAATTCAAAAAATAAAAAAAATTATTTACTTTGATTATAGAAAAAACAAAAAGAAGAAATACTCATACTTTCATTGGAGCCCATGGTAAGTAAACACACGAACATGTGTATTTCCAGTCTTTAAAGAGAAGCAAAAAAGAAAAGAGCTGCCGTATTTAGTTTTTTTCTGAACTCTTTGTGATAAAGCAGATTAATTTATTAAAGTTTAATTAATATTTAAAAATCATAAAAAAATTTCTATTCTTGAAGTTAAATAACGTGTAATATTTTACTTAAACTTTATATTGATTTTTTATTTTTAAATTTACAATAATTAAACTATTACGGATAAACACTTGTACCCATGCAAACACTCATTACTCTCTCTGTCTTTCTCTTTCTCTCTCTTATGTAAAAAACACCCGAGCAGAAACAAAAAAGTGAGTTTTATTTTGTTTATTATAGAAAATTCAGTGCTGCCAAGCCAGGCTAAAGTACTTGAAAGAATGCGTGTGTACAGTCATAAACGTTCATTTGACCGCAGTATTTTTTGTTTTATAGGTATTTAAATTTGTTTTAATTTTAATCTAAAATTGTAAGCAAAGAAATATATTTTACATTGTTTTAAAATAATTCGGAAAAATTGAAAACCATTTCTTGGAACATGTGATGGAACGCGGTTTTATTTAAATTTAAAAAAATGAATAAAAATGTTTAAAAATCTTGATAGCTTACATTAGGTGGGAACACCCTAACTACAATTTAACATAATTAACCAATACATCTCTTTATACAGGATTACAACCTAGATTCTCCTCTCTCAGTTTTTGCCAGAAATCTGCTGAAAGTCGCCGAAGAAATACTTTTTGTATTTTGTTTTGATGTCTGGCCTGGGGCTTAATAAAACAAAAATTAAAATAACTGTTACAACAATAAATTAAACGAAATAAATTACCAATTAAAAGAACAAAAAAATTCAGTGTGGTAAAACATTTGTCTATGACTGTATGTACATACGTAATACAAACACATACGGCCGCTAAAAAAAATAAAAATGTGTGAACCAATTAAACCTTAAACTACAAAATATTTAAATTATTTAACGTAAAAACAACAAAATCAAACAAAACGAACGCTAAACGTTGGCATCACTGCATAATAATGTAATGAGAGCATTACAGTTATTATGTTGCTCTGGATATTAATGGCAAACTTCTACTACATACTACAAGAGAAGGGACACAAAGTAAATTAAGCAAAAGAGTAGTTAGACAATGTCATTATTGTTGTTACTGTTTTATTCTAAACGTTTTGTTATTGTTTTTAATTTTAGTTTCTCGTTTATTATTTCTAAAAGGGTTATGCATGATTATGTATGTGTTTACTTCTACCATAAGGCAGCGAGGCAGGCACAGGCATTGTTTTAAATGGTTGATAAAAGATAATAATGATTGTGATTATGATTACGATAATAATAGGGGCAGCATTATTTATACGCTCTGTTACGGAGAGCGTGGTAATTCTTTGCTTTCTTTACTAGAAGTGAGCTCATATTTACTAGTTACCTGGGTAGTTACAAAAGGTATATTAAACGACATATGTTAATACATTATTTAAATTAAGAAAAAAAAAAATAAAGGAAAAAGTGTAACAAATTAAAATTTTATAGTGGTTGACAAGTGGAAAAAAAATAAATTTTCCCATAGACAATCATTCCCCTGAAATGCACATTATTCTTAGTAATTGTGTTCTATGACACAATACAGTTCAATTGTTTACTTTACTGTAGGCATTTGTGTGTGCGGAAAAGAGAGAGCGGAAGAGAGGCAGATAGATTATAAGTATGATATTATAAAACAAATGTTTTATTATTTCAACAACAAAAACGAAAGCCTGTGTTCATTCTCTTCTTGTTTACTTTTATTAATATTATTGGCATAAATAAACACACACAAGTGAAATAAAAGCATAAAACAAACAGTGGCAATCCGTTATGTGTAACGTAACATGTTTCTTTCCCTCAGTCTCCTTTCCACTCAATACAAACATCATATTAGACAACCAAGCAAGGCTGCCAACCACATGATATTTTCTTGTCGGTAAACAAAAAATTATTTTGTTTGGAATGAAATCAAATTCCTTTATAAAAAGGTTTTACTGTCTGACAAATAAACTTCATTTAGCAATTACAATATCAGGCCAAGTGATAATAAAAAAAAATAAAAATAATGAAATGAAATTTAATTAAAATAGAATATCAATTCTAATTTAAGCCAATAATGAATAGGGGGCCCCCATACAGTGACCAGCAAAAGTGAACCTGAAACACATTCATATGAACATATATTTTTACAGATCGACGCCTCCGTTCTATAACATTCTAAGTCGAAAAAGTGTGACTATATCTGTATTCTAAGTAGATTTTCCCCTATAACTTCGAACGGATCGGCGCATCTTAACCAAATTTTGACAGTATTTAAGTTAGAGAACGTAGAATTTGAAAATGCATTAAAAACGTTCTAAGTGTACTTAGAACGTTATAGAATGGAGCCGTCGAGATATTTTAATATCTTTTTATTTTATATTGGATTGTTAAGTTTTAAAAGTAAACTTCAGTGAAACCCACACAAAACTTTTTTCACTATAACGATTTATCGCTAGGCTATCCATTTGAGGTAGGTTTAAACAACATTTTCGCATATTTCAGGCAATACCACAACAATAACTTGACGTTTAAGAGTTTTCAAATGTTCCAAATGTAAAATGCGCAACAAAGAAGCTCGATTGTTGACAACGCCATCAACAAATCAAGAAATTTGAATTACGTTCATTATTATCTCAGTAGAAGCGATATTTACGCTCTCTAACTGCCTTTAAATTTCTTTATAATTTAGACAATTCCTAGCTTAATAATGTACTTTCTATCCACACTTTTGTTTGGAAGTTTTAACTTAATTTACGCATTATACGGTTGTTAAACGGAAATGGCAAAGTTTGCTGTAAATAAGTGACATTTTAGATGAAAGATATTCAACAGCTGACAGCCTTGCCTTGTCTTGTAATGTCGCTAGCTAGTTCCAGTGTAACTGGAACAAATTTCTTGTTATTTTGTATTGGTATTTAAAAACTATCAAATATTTTCCATTATTTTGATATTTTCTTTCTGTATATATTTTTATCATTAAAAACTAAAAATAAATACACAAACAAACAAACAAGTCATAATAATAAAAAGACACAAAAATTTAAAAAAAAAATCCAATAACAACAATTAAAACAAAAAGTAAAACTGAAAAAGAACACGCTTTTTATTTTAAACATGTTTTGTTTTCTGTTTTTATATTTTTATTTTAATATTCATTTTCATGTTTAAAAAAATTTATGGAAATTATGCAAATTTTATTTTTAGGCACTGTAATCGCAGCATGAAACTTAAAGCAAACTTAAGCAAGGCGCGACAGCACTGCAACGCAGCTTTAAGACATAGCTGAGTTAGAACGCAAATTAATAAAAAAAAAAACAAATCAAAACAAAAAACAATAACAACTACAGTAATGAGAGAAAGAAAACGACAAAATTTTTTGTTGCTTTTTAATTATGAATAAAATTTAGGTGAAACAAAAAGAAAACAGTACAAAACAAGACAGCAAAGAGTAACAATAATTAACAAATGACCCACCATTGCATTGCTTAGAAGCACAGTGCACTTAGAAAAATCTTTTTAAGATTTTGCAGCAACAACAACTGAATATCAATAAATTAATTAAAAAATTTAAACAATTAAAAATATGTTGAAAATGTAACTTTTAATTTAAGAAAAATATATAATAAATCAAGTCTTATAAAAAGAAAACGAGTATATGAAGTGTAACGGTAATTTTTTCCATTGAGAGTGGGAGAGAAACACAAAAAACCGGTGAGGAGAGATGCATTCGTTTTCTCCAATGCTTATCAACAGCAAAACTTTTTGTTGTTGTTATTGTTTTTGTTATTTACAATCACTCCAAAACTCATTTCGTTAAGTGCCAGAGAGAACATTTATTAATTACAAAAGGGGATGCCATATTAATTTCCTTTGGGTACGTGTAGTAACCCGATTTATTTGCATTTTTGCGATTTTTTTTACAAAAGTTTCATAAGATGTTTTAATTTAATTTTACATACATACATTATTAGTAATTACATCCCTTCAGTCAATATAGCGACCTAGCTTCTCACACCACTTAAGTTGTGTGTAAATATTCATTTTATACATGAGCGGCGTGACCTACAGTTTAAAGTTGTCTTCTAACGATAGATTTTTGAGAAACATTTCATGGCAATTTTTTGTTCAATCTCAGAGTTTTTGCCAGAAATCTGCTGACAGGAAGTCGCCGTAGAAATATTTTCTTATATTTCGTTTTATTGGAAATATATGACCTGGGGTTTGAAACGTGGTTTCACGTCTAAAAAACCAACACACTACCAACTAGACTACGGCAACCATTTTATTATACACAAGTTTAAAGACTATCTACTTAATCAATTAATTTGATTCTTATAAAAAAATTAATTTTCAAGAAATTCCACAACTATACCTTTATGTTTTATTTTGTCATATGGCAACACTGCTTTAAATACAACACAATAAATGAAAACTAAAACCGTTTAATGAAAAAAAAAGTTACCAAATAAAGTCAGGCATTCCCACAATCATCAATAAATTTGCAAAAAAAAAAAAATACAAAAATAGCTAAAAAAGGAAAAAATAAAAAACAAGGAAAAAAAAAAGAAAAACAGAAAAAACCGTAAACGTGACGAGTCAGCTGACTACAACAAAAACAAAGAGAACAAACAACATAAACTGTAGCACTGACAACTTGACGCTGCTGTTTGTTAGTATTTCACAAACGTAATATGACGTGACGTTGTCGACATGAATAATAACAACAAAATAACAAAAATGTTTACGCTCTGTGAGACACTCTTTACAAACAGCTGATGTGTGAAAGAAAAAAAGAATTAAAGAGCATAGATTAAATACAACCATGAACTATAGGGTTCTACATTTATGGGTTTTCGAAGTGAAGTTAAACAACACATTCATAACGCTATTGAATCAGAAAGTACAATAGACTACGGCGACTTCTCGTACTTTCTGATTCAATAGCCTTATGAATGTTTTGTTTAACTTCACTTCGAAAACCCATAAATGCAGAACCCTATAGTTCATGGTTGTATTTAATCTATGCTCTTTATTTAATTATTTTTTTCTTTCACACATCAGCTGTTAGGTTAGGTTAGGTTAGAGGACGTGCACCCGTCAGTCAAGACAAGCACAGCACCCGGAGGTCGAATTGACCCATTGTACAACGAAAACTCTTTTTACTCCCTTTACAAGCCATTAAAAGTTATTACAAATTAAAGTTCCTATTTATTTAAGTATTTTACGTTTCTATACAAAATTTAAGTTTATTACGTTCTTATAAAAAAATATTTAAAATTACATATTAAAGCAAGAATATTCTGGACGCCGTTAAATATTTTTTAAACGGCTTTGTAGTTCATAAACTATGATGCAATTTTAGCTGCAAATACGTGCCTACCGAAAAAATTCACTCAAATACAGTTACACTCAAACGCAGTGACAATATTACCAAGAACAATATTAGTAAACAATGATGCAATTGTAGAATTTTCGGTCCACAAAATGTCGAATAAAAGATACATAGTGTCTCCAGTTAAAAAAAAAACGTTGTTTGTAATGCACACACTAAAAAACACTACTTGAGCACGATTGAGTAAAATAACCGAAAAACTCTCAATTGAATTAGTGAAAACCTGCGTAAGATAGAGAGTGAGAGTGTGTGACATTCTCTGTTTAAAGAGTAACCATATTACTTTAAAAAGAAAAATAAAAAAGCGTAGAAATGATGAATAATAAAAGTGTTTTAGTGATGTCACTGAGTAGTTTTTATCGATAATTATTAAAAATACAATAAAAAAGAAATTTTAAATAAAATGTGATTAAAATGTATATAAATATACAGAAGACGTAAAAATCTTAAAATATTAATGTTTATAATTAATTCTGTTAAGATTAAATGATCTTGTTTAGGTGTTTCATAAATAAAATTCAAATTAATACATTTTAACTGGTATTGAGTAATTTAGTACAAAGAATTTTAAAGCTTTTACCTTTATTGAATGCTAAATATGGCCAGACTGGCAATTAAAATTTATTTTAATTTTTTTTTTATGAATTTTTAATAATTTCACAAGTTAACAAGAAAATATTTCAGAGCTACCCTAAAGAGAATAAACGAAAACAAAATCAGCCATATTGCTTGTGAAAACCATATACGGTTCGACAGCCGTAACAAACCTGATTATTTAATTCTAGTTTTTTTTATCCAAAATTCCCAGCCTAGAACCCTATGGGATTTCTGATGTGCAGAAGAAATCTTGATTAGTTATTCTCTGATTTAATAAATAATCCATTAACTGAGGTTTTTCATAGATTCTGACATACGGCCGATTTCTTTCAGCTGATGTTCCATGAACTCAGCCATTAAACTTAATTTCTGGAATTCTTTGACAACTCGCTGAAGTTATTGTAGCATAAGAGTGCTCATGCGGAAGGAGTATATGTAGAGACGATATTCAATACGACGATGGGCGGAGAATGGCCATTATTGAGCAATTACGACTTTGGACTCACGTGACAGTTAAAGCCGATTAAAGTATTCCAACTGGGTGTTAGAGCGATAGGCTCTCAATGATAATTTCTTTAAGCTGTAAAGATATGTACCTATATCACACTGTGTAGTTATGTCAGCAAGAAAAATTATCGTATTTGGTGCTGATACCGAAAAGTCATTGTAACCGGAAAAATTACTGTTTGGCGAGAGGTATCATTGGGCAGGGCCGTATAATAACCTACTTTATTTGGCATTGAAAGATTATGAACTGGATTGTATGTGGTTTCCGTGCCACGATCCTCTCAATAAGGCCAATTTTGTCTTTTTTATATGGCCGTCCATTGGCCACCAAAATCATGTAATTGTCAAAAGCATTGAATGTTTCAACGAATTAGGAAATTATTTTCTATGTAGGTGTTAATATTTAATTTTACTTTTGAAACCCACAAATGGAAAACCCTTTAGTAAGGACCATAACCTTGTAATCCCATAACTTTAAGCACCCACCTAGAAGTATGGAAATCAAATAATTTTCCACGAAATAAAATATTTCCTCCTCCTGGTATTTCCTATGGCTTATCAAATTTTTTTGTTATCTGACACACTGTAATTAAAAACATTTTTCCAGCCACATGGCAATCCTTTCTATTGTGAATAGACGGAAAGAACACAAAAAAAAGAATAAAAACAAAAACTTCTCAAACACACACAACTAAACGAGAAAAAAAAACAACTGATTGAATTAAAAAAAAAAACTTTCATGTTAGACAGAGACAAACATATAACAACTTACCCTCTACACATATTTAAGCATCACTTTCCCTCTCAAGAGGTTTACAACACTTTTTGTAGTATTTTCTCTCTCCTCCACTAATGCTTTGTGAAACGTTTCGAAAAGAAAATCACACACAAAATTAATGTTGTTCACTCACTTCACACACACTAAACGTCGTTTCAAAAGGGAACGAACAATTGTATGAACGAAGAGAAAGAAAAAAATGTTGCGAAAAAGAATTGATATTCTCTCGGTGTTTGTGAAAATTTAATTTTGTCTTAAAATTTATGTTTTACAGAAAATTTTCTTCAAATGATTGACAATTTTTTTTTCGAAAATTTTTTAATTGAACACTAACGGTTATCAGTTGTTTTTTTTTTTTACTCCCTTTGAGTAAGAAAAATTGTTCCTTTCCGTGTGCGCCTTTTTTCCGCCCGAGAAATTTTCTCAACAACAAAACACTACGAGATCCAAAAGTAAACTGATGAAAAGAAGACAAAAACGTAACGAACGACACACACAAAATAAGTAAAAGAAAAAATGTCTTTTTGCCTGAGCGCATACACTGTATACAATAATTAATGCAAGACGTGGTAGGCAAAAACCAGAGAGAGAGGGAGATAACTGCAGTTTTAAACAATTGTTATTGGGAATGAATTTCTAAAGGGTTGCCGAATCACTATAGAAATTTATAAGCAGTTTTTTTGAAAACGCAGTTCGAAAGCGATTCATTATGTCGACAGCACTGAGACCACAATAAATAAATTTTCCTGTGGTTAGTTGCAAGAGTTGCCAGTAGTTTCGAACTAAAATGGCGTTCTGTTGATTTAAATTTTCCTACATACAAGAATTTTGAATGAGAAAAAAAACGCTGAAAAACATTTTATTGGCGGCACTAAAATTGAAATAGTTTTGTATTAATGGTACGGGTTACCATTGTCTTCTAATTAATAAAAAGTCATAGGAACATTTTGATGATTTTTAAAATAATTATTGGAATATACCGATTATTAAAATATAATTTAAAAACCTTAAGAATTTCCAATGCAGTTTAAGTTTTATTTTTAATATAATAAAATAAATTATTATTGCTACATTTGAAAATATATTTGTTAGATTTTTGAATAGTTTATTTTATTATTATTTGTTTTTCAATACTTGAATTTATTTTAATTTTTAAGTTTGCTAATTTAAATAGTATATTTTAATTTTATTAATTTTTTAGGTGTATATATGTTTAATATGTTTGTATAATAATTATTATTAAATTTGTTTGCATAAACTACTGGCTAAAAAATTTAATTTATATTTTCATACGATAAATTTAGTTTTCTTTTAATATTTTATGTTTTTGTGTGTTATGTTTTTTCGTTTGTACAACCACAATCACTTGGTGTTCTTAATCTTACTACAATATCAATAACTTTTTTTTTCGAATAGAAATCATAGTTTTAAAGAACAAAAAAAATTGATTTTAAATAATTCGTTGCTACTATTTTTTGTGCAGGGAATAACGAAATTATTTTTGAGCTTTTCCATGGGAAATTTTGGCATTTGTATGCTGATTAACGATACGTTCCATGTCACGTATTTCCATAATATCAGTCTTCAGGCGTTGTTTAACAATTTCTCGCCATATGGCTTCCCTATCACGGTTATTAGTAACACCCATACGCTGCAGGGAGGAATCATTGATACGCAACAAAGCACGGCCAGTGATTTCATGCTATAGAAAATAATTATTACCGAAAATTCTAAAGCCAATTAAGTAATTCTATTTCGCCTTATTCCGGTTGTTGAATTGCAGATGAATTTCAAGACTTTTGTAATAGATTAAAGACAGCACGAACATTTTTCTTTAATCTATTACCAAACTGCCGAAACTCGTCTACGATTCGACAACCGTAATAAGTTTGATTATGTTTATAAGTTGTAGTAAAAATAAATCCAAATATCGGTCTTAGGTACTCTATAGATCGCCAGCAAAGAAAAACGCATTTTTCTCTGACGAAGACAAAAGTTTAAGATAATAAGAGAAACTGTAGGAGCTCAGTTTTAAGTTTTTTATTCATTCATCATTCATCTTTTGAAAGAGACAAAAATGTAAGTCTGAACTGTTATTGCAAAAGCCAAACGGCTTCTGTGCCATCTTGATAACTCCGGCAGCCAGATTGCATTTTATGACTTCATCTTGTAGTCCCGACATGACAAGTGTTAACCACCTGTTCTAGTCGATAGCTCAACATTTTATTCGTAAAATATTCTTCATCATAAAGGAATATGAAACTCGATTGTCTCAGTTCTTTGCCAAGAGGAGTGAAAGCTTACCTTCAAAATGGCAACAAGTTATAGAACAGAACTTAGTATATTTGTCGTGAACCTATCATATGCTCAACAGAGTCTTTAATTTCTGGCAATCTTTGGATTTATTTTCTACTATACACTGTATTCACAGCCTTACCTTGGAGAATAATTCCAAGTATTCCAAATATTCACTGCAGTGCCTGCGATACCATTTGAGTACATCACCCACCGTCCATAGATATACTGGTTTTGGTCTGTCCGGTTTAGATCTGGGCCTATTACTTGTTGTAGTCTCCTCTACCATATTTTAAAGCATTTACTCTGTATTTGGTTTTCCGTTTGTTTTTGCAAAATTTTATAAATTTTTGTAAAAATCCATCACATTTATTAAAACAAAAAAAAGAAGACAACAATTACAAAGTGAATAACAATGTTTACGTATGAGTAGTAAAAGAGAAAACCAACAATTAAAGGCGGGTTCACCCACAAGTTTCTGAAACATTTTTGGTTCGCACAAAATTTTTTTTATATGGAGTTTGACGTTTCTCTCAGAGAGCGAGAGAAATTATTTTGTGCGAACAACTCTCAGTGTGAATTAAATTAATTTTAAATTTGGTCCGAACCATTTTAGAAAAGGTTGCCACACAATATGAAATTTATACAATACACAAATATTTCCAGAAGTTCATCGAAAGTCCCAGGTTCCATGCGATGAAAATTTATAAATGAATCTACGTCATTTAAACGCATTTCGGGAACTAGTGAGTGAAAATACCCTTTGGCTCCTCTTTGTTTCAAAAGTGGTCTTACAGCCGTCCTCTTTTTTATCTTTGATTTTCGTTTTTCATAAATATATTTTGCAAGTAATTTTACTTTGGTCACTTCAATGGCGAACAAGAGTTGCAAATGATTTATATCCATTTTATCCATCGCAGAACAAGATGTTTTTATTCTTACCAAATAATTCACCACAAATACTGTTTATTTTTTGTTATAAATATAAATTTTTTTATTTCTTTATTTTGACACAAATATAATTAACTTTCTTAAGGTTATGCACATATGTATTTACGTCATTTTCAATTAAATATGGCAGCACTGTTTTTACGAACAAAGTTTCTGAAATGGGTGAATCATGTTGCAGAAAACTCTCAGTAAACAAGAAATTTCTCCGAACCAAAAATGTTTCAGAAACTTGTGGGTGAACCCGCCTTAAATGTCACTTAAAATAAAAACAATCACACACTATTGTGATTTGTCATTTAGCAGTGTTACGATTGTGATTGTTTTTCTTGTTTGAGTATTGCTTCCTTCATTGTTGGTAGCCCTGTATAACATGACTGGCACTAGAGCCGCAGAGAACAACAACAACGGCAATTGACATTTGTTAAACACAAAAGAAAAAGCAGAAGGAAAAAAGGCAAGAAATTATACAAATCATCGCGAATATTCGCAATATAAAAATTAAACTCAAACAAAACTATTTCATAGAAATTGAATAAAACTTTGGCATAATTTTCTTTTTTATACCGTTTTCTTTTCAAACACAAGTAAGTCTCATACGATTATTTGGGTAAAAATTCCATTCCCTCATTCTTAATACTGTCTGTCTCTCATACATATTTTTTTCTTATTGTAGAAAAAAAAATAGAAAATAAAGAAAAATGGCCGGAGCTACTTTGTTTGAACGGGCTCAAGCCTTGTCAAATGTTAACCGCGAGGAGGGCATCTCTCTATTGAATAAAATTGTACGTGAACAGGAAGTTGCCGAAAATGATGAGGAACTTATACGCATTAAAGAACAGGGCATACTACAGTTGGGTGAGTTGTATAAACAGGAAGGCAAAGCCAAGGAATTGGCCGATTTGATAAAAGTTACCCGCCCGTTTTTAAGTCTGATCAGTAAAGCAAAAGCTGCTAAATTGGTGCGTTCTTTAGTCGATATGTTCCTTGACATGGAGGCTGGCACTGGTATTGAGGTGAGTAATGTAAATATAAACAAAAATTGGAAAGAGATGTGGCGGCCATGATATGTCAGTTAGACGTTATTGAAAATACGTGGCCCTGTGCTGTATAAATCAGAAAATAATTTTCTGAAAATCGTTTAAAATAAAAGTAGTAATTTACGCCTGCAAGGTATCTCTATAAAGTGCTGAAAAGCTTGGTCTGTAGTTATTTTTAGAGAGGGGGGAAGCTTTCAGCTTCAGAAGAAATGCAAACCAATTGTAGACATACGGGGATATATGTAGGTATTATCAGTATTACAACTGGGCCTTATAGGACTTGTAGTGGGTTATGCTTTTTAGAGCGGCTACCAATTTAACTTAATTTCTTCAGGAAACATGACTCAAAGCTTTTTCCAGTTGGAGATAGGCGGCTGCTACAGCGCGCATAATTCTCAGAAAAATTTGCATTATTTTTTATGATTACGCCAACCGACTTTACCTGTATATTTCCGCCTTTTTCCTTTAGGTTCAACTGTGTAAAGATTGTATTGAATGGGCCAAACAGGAGAAACGTACATTTTTACGTCAAAGTTTAGAGGCACGTTTGATTGCCCTCTACTTTGACACCGGCATGTATACGGATGCCTTACAATTGGGTTCACAGCTGTTGAAGGAACTGAAAAAATTGGATGATAAAAATCTACTGGTCGAAGTGCAACTATTGGAAAGTAAAACTTATCATGCTCTAAGCAACTTGCCAAAAGCCAGAGCTGCTTTAACATCGGCTCGTACCACAGCCAATGCTATTTACTGTCCACCCAAAGTACAGGCATCTTTGGATTTGCAATCGGGCATATTGCATGCAGCCGATGAACGTGACTTTAAAACCGCCTTCTCGTATTTCTATGAAGCCTTCGAAGGATTCGATAGTGCGGATAATAATAAAGCATTGACTGCCCTCAAATATATGTTGTTGTGCAAAATAATGTTGGGTCATTCGGATGATGTCAATCAAATTGTCAGTGGAAAATTGGTAAGAGAGGCAGAGCGAGAGAGAGAGAGAAAATGCTTGGATATAATTTACTAAAGTTTTCTTATGGATTTTCTAGGCTATTACTTATTCGGGACGTGATGTTGATGCCATGAAATCAGTGGCCGAGGCCTCACATAAAAGATCTTTGGCTGATTTTCAAACAACTTTAAAGGAATACAACAAAGAATTGGCCGAAGATGTCATTGTACAGGCCCATTTGGGTACATTATACGATACAATGTTGGAACAAAATCTTTGCCGCATTATAGAACCCTACTCGCGTGTACAAGTAAGTTTTACTAACGAATAATTTTAAAGGGGATTTAAATTAATTGACAATGTGTTTTTGTTAAAGGTAGCACACGTTGCCGAATGCATTAAATTACCCATGCCTCAGGTGGAAAAGAAATTGTCACAAATGATTTTGGATAAAAAATTCAGTGGCATACTGGATCAGGGTGAAGGTGTTCTAATCGTTTTCGAAGAAACTCCCGTCGACAAAACCTACGAAAGAGTTTTAGAAACCATACACAGTATGGGCAAAGTGGTCGATACTCTATATCAAAAGGCCAAGAAATTGTCGTAGATAAAAATCCTTTAAGTCAAATATGAACATTTACATACAACATAAAATTAACAAAAACAAAAACAAAACAAATCTAAAATTGCAACATCTTTAATGTTTTTTTTACAATAATCAATCAATAGTTTTAATTCTCTATTCTTCAATTCACTTTATAAAATTATAATAATAACGACAACAAATTTAAACAACCTCTGCTGTTCTTGAACTAAAAAAAAAATAATTTTATACATAAAAATAGTTTCTTTTTTTTTTCATTGGCAATAGTTTTATTTAATTTGTTAAAATATTTCCATATTCTGTTTTTTTGTTTAATTTCCCTTTTTTTAATAATATCAACAATTTTTCGATAAATACCGAGTTTTTTTATGATTAAAAACAATATTCCAAAATTTTCCATCAAATAATTGGCATGCAGGAAAACAGAAACAGAAAAAAAATTCCAAAAACAAAATTTAAAAATAAATAAAAAAGATTTAAAAAAAAAATACTAAACATACAGAAACCCTATGAGTTTTTCTTGTATCATTGTTAAGGCACATGCCAAGATATAGATTGGACCTTATCATTGTGATAAAGTCACAACAAATCATGGTAAAGACATGAAAACCAAGTTACTTTAATGTTACTATTCTAAGCTTCTTAAAACGGTTTAAGAATGAAAACACAAATATTTCAACTTTTTCAATCAATTTTATTTCCTTATTTCAGTTTTTGTACTAAGAACCGTTAATTTATCTTATCTTGAAAATTATCTTATTGGATAGAGTGAGAGCTAGTCTTTTGACATGGTATGGTAATATTTTGCTCCTCGTTATGAATATGTAGTACCAATCCTGTTTTGCTTTGACTAACTTCAAGTATATATTCATCACATTATTTACCATTTTCTATAATAATCTCAGCACATATTCTAGGTTTTTAGAAAATAAATTTGGTCCTTTGCCTACAGTTGCTACTGCTATGTCGTCTTAATAATTGATAATCATGCAGCCCCTCTTCTTGCCTTTTAACTTCTACGATAATGTTGTTATATATTCCACTTCAAATTCTTTTTAAATCGTTTTAATTAATAGAAAACAAATATTTTTATTTGATTTGATTCTTTCCAATAAATTTTATTTCCTTATTTTACACTCTATATCACAAGCCGATAATTTATCGTATCAATTATCTTAAAAAATATCTACAAAGTATCATTTAACCAAACATAGAGGTTATGCTTAGACCACCACCAAAATCTCTCTGGCCCGATAAGGGACCACTAGTCCATTTTGAGGCCTGGCTAGTTAAATCTAAACGTGTATTACGATCCTGAGAAGTCCATAAATTTGCCTTGCCAGCCAATTCCATTTGGCGACCAAAATTAGGGATATTGCTTTGGGTGAAACTGGCACCATGACCATCAATATGGGAATAACCCAAACCATGGCCATTACGTTCAAATTTAAAACCATTGGCTAAAGTATTATCCGATTTGAATACATTGGCATTTACTTGATGGACGCCATTATTAAACAAATCAGCACTGAGACTCTTTGTCAAGGTATCACGTACACCGGGTGTATGTTCTTTGGCAATAGCGGCACCAAAGCCATTGCTAAACACAAGAATTGATTTTTAAAATTTAAATTTAATACTTTCAATTCCAGTATTCTATAAAAGTCTGTACTTACTTATTATAAGCCACAGCACCACCTGTAGTTACTGGTCCTTTCATAGTGTTGCCGGCAGCAAAAACTTGTCCAATCACATTATGATCTGGGGTACCAATTGCATGTGCTAGACTTATCTTAGCATCAGCTCCTCCTGCAGGATTTGATGTGGCTTGTCCTCCCAACACTGCTCTGCGTACTCTTATGGGGCGTGGTGGTCTGGTGGGCGGAGGATAATAAGGCAGTCTTTGAAAGCGTGCTCTTTGAGGTAAGGCTTCAGCTAGAGCTCCCAATAGAGCCACCGAAAGAATTGCGAAAACGAAGAATTTCATTTTTATTCGTTGAATATTTTAAAAAATTCGCCTGAACTTGTGTAAAGCGTAGTAAAGATCGAATTGAATTGATGCTGGTTGAAAGTGTAGGAACAGTTTTTATACTTTTCTTTTTAGTAGATTGGGTGATAAGCTTAAGGTGTATGTACTTTCTGTGTGGCGTTATTCTTATCAGTAAATACAGCTGCTGTGTATTTGGGGAGTCCCTTGATGTATTCAATGATCATATTTTTTTTTATTGTTCTTAATTATTTCTGTTGTTTTAGATGAGTTATGAGCGGAATTAAACGTGAGTCTTTTTTAAACGTGAGTGTTTAGTATCAGTTTCATTTCATTATAATTTTTTTTATTTCTCGGTAGTAATCTACATACATACATATTTAGAATACTTTTTTGAAAATTCTTCAATTTTGTTTTTTGGGAATGACGAAATGTTATATTATCCGGCGATTGATCACTTTTTGGCAATTGTAGAGTGTCACATGCGGGAAATATAGGCAGTATGCTTAGCATTACTATCAGTGTACAGTTAAATAGGTTTTAAAATTCTATTTTTTTCTGGGTTGGGCTTTCGATTTTCTTTCTTAATACTTCCACAGATTCATGCGATCATCAATAAATATCAAACTATTTAAATTCCTCCTGATATCCTATCTCTTAGCATAAGTACACCTACATTGTGTGCTAAAGTAGGGTGATCAATGAATCAATAACTCATAACAGAGGCAAAAATTAAACTCCGGTGTGTGTATATGATGGTATGAAGTAAGGAAGTAGGCAAGTTCCTTGCTGAATCTTACAGGAAAACAAAGTTAGCCTGCAAAAGAGGCAAGAAAAGATCCATTGTGTGTATCTTCAAAATCGCGAGCTAATCAAAAAAGAACAGAAGAACAAAAAAGAAAACTAAGGAAAGATAAAGGGAACAGAAACAAAAGATAGAAGATAGATACAGAAAGTGAATAAGTACATGATCATGTTATCCAGCCAAGTAATGCCAGTGGTGAAGTTAAACTCTCCATGTCAAAAATTGGAACAGTAGTCAACTAATGAAGGCAATGTCCAAAAAAATCTCGACCAAGATGACTGAGCGAAGAGCCTACTGTATGCCGGGTTATAGGCGTAGAATGTGCTCGACAGTTTCAGGCTCCCCTACAAACTATGCAGAAAAAAGACATGCTTTTGTCCCACAAGCTGGTCCTTGTCCACAGAGCACAATTCTCAAGCACAAGAACAGATTCCCTACTCAGTTTCAGTGCTCATTTCATTCTTGGGTCTTAATGGCTTGCAGATTCAGCGATCACCCTTGTTGAGCCATGGAATATTCACTCTCTCCCTAATCGGGGATCGGTTAACATAAAAAGTGTATCAAAGGAGGTCTGACTAACCGCTCCCCCAGATCCACGCTGATAGCTCATTTGCAGTCTCGTTATTCTTAACATCATAGTGCCCCGGAATTCAGCACGATACCATCCACACTAATTGACGAAGGCCTTATGAAGGGTCTTCATGTAGACTGAAGCAAATCTCAAGCGGAAACTATGCTCAGTGTACTTAGGGGCCAGTGTGTCGTCATGACTACTTTGTGGTTCCTGGTTGTGGGTTAATCATATCAAAGAAACCAACACAGTCATTGACCCTACTTTAACACACGGTACACATTCTCTAACGTTAAGAAGCTGGATGTCAGCGAAAAACCTACAAATTTGGTATTTACTGATGATCGCATGAATCTGTGGAAGTATTTAGAAATAATTTAAGATATTCGAAAGCCCAACCCATAAATTATGAAATCTTAAGGCCTATTTAGCGGTTCTTTGACAGTAATGCTAAGCATACTGCCTATATTTTGTGTATGTGACACTCTACAATTTCCCAAATGCTAAGAAAATCCCATATGTGTGGAAACACTTAAACAGGAAAAATTTTCCGGTTTAAAAAAGTCACCGAAAATAATTGGAAATTCCCATAAAAAATTTTTAGAACATAAGAAGATTCAAGAAAATGTTCCAAATAACAATACATAGAGGAAAAAATTGATAAAATGAAAAACATTTAAAAAGACTCACGTATAATTCCCCTTATACAGCAGGCAAAATATCAAAAACATAATCATTGTATACATCAAGGGACTCCCCAGATAATTACAGCTTTATTGAACTGATAAGAACAAATTCACACACACTCACAAAGATAATCACATACTCTAAGCTTATTGACCATTTAATGAAGGAAAAAAGTATAAAAACTGTGACTACACTTTCAAACAGCATCAATTCAATTCAATCTTTACTTCACAATACACAAATTCAACCGAGTTATTAAAACATTCAACGAATAAAAATGAAATTCTTCGTTTTCGCAATTGTTTCGGTGGCTTTACTAGGAGCTCTAATTGAAGCTTTACCTCAAAGAGCACGCTTTCAAAAACTGCCTTATTATCCTCCGCCCACCAGACCACCACGTCCCATGAGAGTACGCAGAGCAGTGCTGGGAGGACAAGCCACATCAAATCCTGCAGGAGGAGCGGATGCTAAGATAAATTTAGCACATGCAATTGGTACTCCAGATCATAATGTGATTGGACAAGTTTTTGCTGCCGGCAACACTAACAAGGGACCAGTAACTACAGGTGGTGCTTTGGCTTATAATAAGTAAGTATAGACTTTTAAAGAATACTGGAATTGAAAGTATTAAATTTATATTTAAAAAATCATTTCTTTTGTTTAGCAATGGCTTTGGTGCCGCTATTGCCAAAGAACATACACCCGGTGTACGTGATACCCTGACAAAGAGTCTCAGTGCCGATTTATTTAACAATGGCGTCCATAAAGTAGATGCCAATGTCTTCAAATCGGATAATACTTTAGCCAATGGCTTTAAATTTGAACGTAATGGCCATGGTTTGGGTTATTCCCATATTGATGGTCATGGTGCCAGTTTCACCCAAAGCAATATCCCTAATTTTGGTCGCCAATTGGAATTGGCTGGCAAGGCAAATTTATGGACTTCTCAGGATCGTAATACACGTTTAGATTTAACTAGCCAGGCCTCAAAATGGACTAGTGGCCCGTTATCGGGCCAAAGAGATTTTGGTGGTGGTCTAAGCATAACCTCAATGTTTGGTTAGATGATATTTTGTAGATAATTTTTATGATTATTGATACGATAAATTATCGGTTTGTGATATAGAATGTAAAATAAGGAAATAAAATTTATTGGAAAGAATTAAATCAAATAAAAATATTTGTTTTCTATTAATTAAAACGATTTAAAAAGAATTAGAAGTGGAATATATAACAAAATTATCGTGAAAGTTAAAAGGCAAGAAGAGGGGCTGCATGATTATCAATTATTACGACGACATAGCAGTAGAAACTGTAGTCAAAGAACCAAATTTATTTTATAAAAACCTATATGAGCAGAGATTATTATAGAAAATGGTAAATCATGCGATGAATATATACTTGAAGTTAAACAAAGCAAAACAGAATTGGTCCTACACATTCACAAGGAGGAGCAAAATCCCTCAATTCTCTACCACTGGTACCATATCAAAAGAGTAGCTCTCACTCTATTCAATAAAATGGGATATCTAGGCACAGCCGTAGCCTCGTAGGTAGTGTGTTGGCTCATTAGATGTGAGGCCGTGGCTCAAACCCCAGGTCAGACATCTCTGACAAAACGAAATATGAAAAATATTTCTTAGGCGACTTCCTCTCAGCAGATTTCTGGCCAAAAACTTTGCGAGTAAAAAAAATTGCCATGAAAAGTTTCTTTAAAAATCTGTCGTTCGGAGTCTACTTTAAACTGTAGGTCCCACCACTCATGGATAAAATCAACAAACACAACAAAAGCGGTGTGAGAAGCTAGGTAGTAATCCTGACTGCAGGGTTGTAATGACCAATTATGTATGTCTACGTCAAGCTAAAAAAGGAAGGTGGCCAGATACTCTCTTCTCAACTGATCTACTGTCTCTCTAAAAAGCATTTGCATATCTATCCATTAAGCAATCACCTGAGAGAATAGGTACAGTGAAGTAGTTGATTGGCACACTTCCTGCTTCTACTAACCAGACGACACATTCCGGTCGAGATCGAAATCAACATAGGCGACTTAGTTATTCCCACGAAGAAATCGATTGAATACCTTGGGGTTAGTCTCAGAGCAGATAGAGTATGCAACAGCGAGAGCAGCTAGAATAACAACTCAATTAAGTAGACTGATGGCAAACATTGGTGGACCCCTCCCAAGTAAGAGGAAGCTACTCATGGAGGCTGGAAATAGCATACTCCTCTATGGGCCTGAAATCTGGGCTACTACTTTGGAAACCCGGATCAGGGCTAGAAAATTACTGTCTGCGCAGAGAATAGCTGCTCTACGAGTGACATCCTCGTATCGCACAGTATCGACACAAGCTGTCCTAGTTATAGCTAGGAATGGTTTCCATAGATGATTTTCAACGCCAGGCAAAGTAGGACTCAACCACAGAACATAGAAAGCACGAAGTCTTCTTAAAATGGCAATTTCACTGGGAAAATGAACAGCATGGAAGGTGGACATATAAACTGATTCCCGAGTTGCAAGTGTGGAAAAACAGAAAAAAACGGCGAAGTAGACTACTACATAACCCAGATGCTGACCGGTCACGGATATTTCAGAAAGTACCTGCATCGCATGGGGAAATGCCGCTCGCCATTCTGTATCTATGAAGAGAAAGAAACGTTAGATGATTCGAACACACTTTCTTCAATTGTTGTCGATGAACCGAAAGCCGACAGCGACTCGAAGCTGAAATCGGCGTCATTAGCCCTACAAATGTCGTGCTGAAAATGATGAACAGTAAAGAGAGCTGGAACGCAGTAAAACAATTTGTAGAGTACGTCCTGCGAAGGAAGAAATTTGATCTAGACGCAGCAGACTGAGAATAGAGCGGAGCCTGGACCCAGGCTGATGACGATGGAACTGGAACATATGCCAGAAAAGGGGTCCACCTCGAAGTAATACAACCGTGGTTCAGAGGTGGAATGATTCCCCGGTGAGGAGACAAGGCGGGTTTTTAGTCGGTATACCCAGTGGGGGAGTCCGATATATCATGTCTGGTGACGACCATCATGAATGCATAAAGCATTTTCCCTCCTTCCTGCACAAAAAAAAAAGAAACACTTGCTGTTCAATTTCGACCAGGTGCGTCTGGCAATAAAAGGATTACACCACGGCCCGGGGTTTGATAGCGGCTTTATATACAACCTAACAAAGTTAAGAGGTATACGGTATATCTATACTGATGTGTGAATTGGTATTCGGTAGGAGAGGGCTTGCACAAGGTTTGATAGGTACACAATTGCTTAAGATATCACTAAGACCAGGAACTCTTATTAGGCTAAAGCTAAATTGCCTTGAAGATCGATCAAGGGAGTTGCAGCATATGCCAACCGCATAAGCCAACTGTTTAGAATTGAAGTACGCATTCCAAAGAGATGTGATTACTGACTGGCTGTCAGGCTTAACTCATGATCAGGTTCGCAATACGATTTGCAGTCATTATCTCGACTTGAAACACACTACAATAGTCAGGGAAGTGGGGGGGGGGGGTATAGTGCCCCTAGTTCTTCAATTTTCATATAAGTTTAGAAATGAAAGCGGAAATATTGTGTTCCACAAAAACTAACTTATAAAAGTGAATCCCCTTTAAATTTTTCATTTTTTATTACAACATCTGTGACGATTTGATACGAAACAATATCAGCATGAAATAATATTATGCAGAGGCAAGCTTTGCTGGGGTTTTCCAACTGATAAGAGTTGAAATAGAAAAAAAGTATCTTCACATTGGAATTCTAAAATTAGAACTAAAAATCTGTAGATTAACCAGTGCAGCAACCAAAAATTAATTCAAAATTATTTGCTGAACGTGACAGTGACAGTGACAGAGATAACAAATAATCAGCGGAATGAACCGCGCTAATGAAATTGTTTAGCGTTAACAATTGCTTCACTGGCCCTATTGGAATCACTTTGTTACAAAAATTGTTTTATTTTCCTGCGTTTATCACATTACCACGTCCCAATAGTGTCCGTAGACCAGTGTATTGGAATGACAAATACATGTACGAGTATTTTTCTAAGAGCGGAAGTCGCCGTAGTCTAGTAGGTAGATAAGTAGATAGTGTGTTGGCTTATTAGACGTGAGGCCGCGGCTCCAATAGAGTCCGTAGACCAGTATTGGAATGACAAATACATGTACGAGTATTTTTCTAAGAGCGGAAGTCGCCGTAGTTTAGTAGGTAGGTACGTAAGTACTGTGTTGGCTTATTAGACATGAGACCGCGGCTCAAATCCCAAGTCAAACTCGATCAAAACGAAATATGAAAAAATGTTTTTTTCGGCGACCTCCTCTCAGCAGATTTCTTGCAAAAATTCTGAGAGTAAATAAAAATTGCCATGAAAAAATTCCCAATAAGATCTGTCGTTCGGAGTCGACTTTAAACTGAAGTAACGCCACTCATGGATAAAATTAACACACACAACATGGGTGATGTGGGGCATTAGTTGGGACGTTGGGCCTATATAAACTTGTTGGTATCTTCCAAGCGAAAGTTTACGTTGTTAAAAGATGTACAGAGGACAAGTCTGATAGGAAGTTTGCTATCTGAGCGCTTAGCTCTTATGACGTGGATCAGAAACCCTATGAAACCATTTGGGCAAACCGACGGGGAAAATAGGGTCATAGTTTGCAGGATCCTATGTCATGTGAGAATTCTGCTGAGCTTGCCAGAAAGTGTACTTTTACCGCTTGGGAGGACAGAACCTTTCTGTGGAATACGAAAAAAAGTTTGGTAGGATATTTACGGCGAAGGGGAAGTGACGGAGATTTTTCTTAAGTCAGTTGGGTGTATAAGGCAATCTTTTTGTTGGTAATTATAGAGACAAGATATTTGAGTCTTGCATTAGAATATCCAGTAAGTCCTCCCGTCCTCCTTGTTTACAATATAAATCGCTTTAAACCCAATAGGGAGATCTTGTAAAAAGGAAAACGAACATATCTTTGGAACCTGTGTAGCGTTAATGGATTGCAGACAGGGAGTTTCCTTCTCGATACCCAACAGCATTCCGAGGTTCTTCAGGGCATTTCGATTATGAAATTCTAAGTTGGTTGAGGGCAGTACAATGGATCCTCCAGTCCCTGTCGTATAATTAGTCGGTTAATTAAGGGAATTACTCTCATATGCGTCGTATAATTGGCCGGTTAATTAAGGGAATCACCCTCGTATGCATTTAAGTGAAAATATATTTTCATGATCTAAAGCAAAAGAAAAGCTAGTAAAACAAATTCATTATTTTCAATTGCACCCATGCCCATCCTTTCATTTGACATGCGTCAATAATTCTTGCTTCTCTCTCTCTCTCGCTCTCTCTCTCTCTCTCTTCGAGTGAGATAATAAAGACCCACCAAATTCCCCCTAAACTGTCTATAAAATTTCAAAATCTATTCTTTTTATTTTAAAACGAAAAGCATGAGTATCACATCACACTTCCGTGTTTGATTGTTTGAAATAAAATGGCATCATCAGTCCCAGCATCATCATCATCATCATCACCACCGCAGCTTTAACTAGTCAGTGATGAGTAGCAATTTTAGAACAATAAGGCGACAATAGTCTATAAAAGCGATTGACATGAGACCTTAAGATATTCTAACAATAAAATGCCTTAAGTGCCATTGGAATCGTTCATAGAGAAGGGTGGGGGGGGGGGGGGTAAGGTGCAGTATCTAGGGCAGACAAAATCAAATCAAAGCAACAAGTGTTTATGAAAGCAAAGATAAAGAGAGGGTTTAAATAGAGGATTTAATACCTAAGTAGGCAAAAATTATTGGCTTATTAAGGGACATAAAAGTAGATATGCTTTGTAATGAAAGGAAAGAATAAAAATAGACATATTTGAGTACATACATATGTACATGTGTAAGTATGTATGCATATTACAATATTAAAGAAAAACAATATTTTTAAATTCGTCGTAGTCTAGTAGGTCAGATATCAAAACGAAATATAAAAAAATTTCTTCGGCGACTTCCTTTCAGCAGATTTGTGGCAAAAACTCGGAGAGTAAATAAAATAGCCATGAAAAGTTTCTCCAAAATTCTGTCGTTCGGAGTCGACTTTAAACTGTAGGCGCCGCCACTCATGTATACAAAATTAACACACCCAACATAAGTGGTGTGAGAAGCTAGGTTGTAATGCTGACTAAAGGGTTGTAATGACCAATTATGTATGAACGTGTATGTAATATTTTTAAGGCACGCTCCATTAAGGGACTGTCATAGGGAGCCTAGTCCCTACTAGAAAAAAAACTGGAACAGCTTATTCGAATATTTTACCAACCAAAACAACAAGCAAGAACCACAAAGGTGGATAAGAAAAAGTCCGTGACTTTCAAACAGCAAATTTAACCTCTCTAAAGCCATCTAGCGTCATCCAGTTGCACTTATTAAACGCTTGTAATTCTTTTAATAATTTTCATTCTTTATTTTACATTCTATATCACAAACCGATAATTTATCGTATCAATTATCATAAAAATTATCTAAAAAGTATCATTTAACCAAACATTGAGGTTATGCTTAGACCACCACCAAAATCTCTTTGGCCCGATAAGGGACCACTAGTCCATTTTGAGGCCTGGCTAGTCAAATCTAAACGTGTATTACGATCCTGAGAAGTCCATAAATTTGCCTTGCCAGCCAATTCCATTTGGCGACCAAAATTATGGATATTGCTTTGGGTCAAACTGGCACCATGACCATCAATATGGGAATAACCCAAACCATGGCCATTACGTTCAAATTTAAGACCATTGGCTAAAGTATTATCGGATTTGAAGACATTGGCATTTACTTTATGGACGCCATTGTTAAATAAATCAGCACTGAGACTCTTCGTCAGGGTATCACGTACACCGGGTGTATGTTCTTTGGCAATAGCGGCACCAAAGCCATTGCTAAACAAAATAATAAGTTGTTGAAACAGTAATTTAATACTTTCAATTCCAGTATTCTTTAAAAGTCTGTACTTACTTATTATAAGCCAAAGCACCACCTGAAGTTACTGGTCCCTTGTTAGTGTTGCCGGCAGCAAAAACTTGTCCAATCACATTATGATCTGGAGTACCAATTGCATGTGCTAAATTTATCTTAGCATCGGCTCCGCCTGCAGGATTTGATGTGGCTTGTCCTCCCAACACTGCTCTGCGTACTCTTATGGGACGTGGTGGTCTGGTGGGCGGAGGATAATAGGGCAGTCTTTGAAAGCGTGCTCTTTGAGGTAAGGCTTCAATTAGAGCTCCCAATAGAGCCACCGAAACAATTGCGAAAACAAAGAATTTCATTTTTATTCGTTGAATATTTAAAAAATTCGCCTGAACTTGTGTAAAGCGGAGTAAAGATTGAATTGAATTAATGCTGGCTTGGAGTGTAGGAACAGTTTTTATACTTTTTTTTATTCAGTCGTAAGCTTCAGGTACTTTTTTGTTTGGTTTTGTCTTATCAGTCCTATACGGTAGTGGTTTTATAGGGAAGCCCCTTTAAATGTTCGTGTTCTTTTTGTTTTATGGTTTATTTATAATTATTTGTGAGTATTTTTTATTTTCTTTTGTTTTTTTTATTTATAAAGACGTGTCTGTGAATAAGAAAATTCAAAAGCGATCCAAAACTGGATGCTCCGTGAAGCACAAATACAACTGAATAAATAGGGTTTCTAAGGGCTTATGAAACGAGGGGAATAAATATGAAGAGGCAATTTATAAAAAAAGAAAAACAAATAAAATAATAAAGTTTTATAATAGGTCTTTGAAGGTGTGGATCTTAACCAGACATTCTGGACGTAAATCTGCGTGAGAGATCATATGTTTGCCCCTCTCTAAGTGCGCCTTCAACGTAAGGTTAAGTGGATCTAATGTGTGTTTTTCTGTCAGTAACCATTCGCATATCAACACTCGATATACACTACTACTGAATTCATACAGAAGCCGTCTTTATAGCAATTATTTCAGCTTGAACATCACTACAGTAATCCATTGACAGTGCAAGCCAGAATCAAAAATTCAACTGTTTCGAAAGGATTCCACATCTCACTTTATCACGTGGTATGGATCAGCCGGTAAAAACTTTAAAGACGCCTTTGTTTCTTGCGCAGCTACGCCAGTTGGTCACACCAATCGATGACATGGTTTGCTCGATTTGTCCTTCCAACGTAAACAAGGTTGTCCCCTTCGCCGACTTCCGCAGATCCCCGAATCAAATACCCGTTTTGTCGAAGCATCCTGCTCCATTCGAACTACATGGCCAAACCAGCGCAGCCATTGCACAACGTCTATGTCGTTGAGGAGCTCATACAGCTCACTGTTGGATCGCAATGCGAAAATCATCGCCAACTCGCACTGGACCGAAGATCTTACGTAGGACTTTTCTCTCGAATACTCTCAAGGCGGCTGCATCAATGCTTAATAGGGTCCATGCCTCTGCGCCATAAAGAAGCACGGCGAAGATGAGCGTCTTGTAGAGTGTTAGTTTTGTCGAACGAGAGAGGTCTCTGCTACTCAATTGCCTATTGAGACCATAGTAGCATCTGCTTTTGAAGACGTTGTCTGGCGTTATTATAACACCATCTGTCCAGTATGTGCGTTGTAAAACCAAGATCTATTCAGCTCAATCTGATGACAATAGCCTTCTATACTTCCATGTTCTTGGGGCGCTCAGCCTCATTGCTATCTTGGCCAACATGAAGGATAGTAGAGAGCCTTAGACAATATATTTCTAAGCGTAACGGTTATCATGATCACTATTATCTTCATAATACGCTTAAACTGGGCCTAATAATTTCTTTTTTAACCAGCACCCAAGTAAAATATAGAATTATACCCGTTAGGATTTTTTCCAGAAACTTTGGCGGACGAGGTTCTTATGCATCTCATATGTAGTTCGGACCTAATTACCATCTATACATACATAACATAATTGATCATTACAGCCTTTCAGTCAGGATTACGACCCAGTTTCTCACACCACTTTTGTTGTGTGTGTTAATTTTTATACATGAGTGGCGGGGCCTGCAGTTTATATTCGTCTCTGAACGACAGCTTTTTGAGAAACTTTACATTGCAATTTTATTTATTCTCAGAGCAAAGAATCTGCTGAGAGGAAGTCGCCAAAGAAATATTCTTCCATATTTCGTTTTGTCGGAGATGTCTGACCTGGGGTTTGTACCACGGCCTCAAATCTAATAAGCCAACACTCTATTTGTGCAGCCTCTTCCCTGATTTTGGTGGAACTTGGTCAGTACAGGGACTGCGTTCACCCGTGGCATCACAACGGGCCGCTATGCGTGCTCAAGTGAGCTTTGTGAAATCAGAGCTACCACTCAGACCTAACCTAACCTAACTCTATTCGAAGATATTCCATTTTATTGGATAGAGTGGCAGCTAATCTGTTGATAAAATGTGGCAATTCTTTTACTCTCAGAGCGGAGAATATTCTGAGAGAAAGTCGCCGAAGAAACTTTTTTTCATATTTCGTTTTGAACCTACTAAACTACGGTGACTTCAATCTATGTAAAATTCCCTTCACTAGATGTATGTGAATATCAATTGTCCTCGTTTTTTGTCACTAGGGACGAGGGCTATAAAGAGTTATCTGGGAAATGGGGAAAAAATTTATGAACAAAACTGTGTATATTGATCTCGATAAAATAGTTCTTACTATAGCTAATGCGGTTTTCAAATAAAAATAATAATAAAATAAATAAACAAATACACACACCTACACGTAATCACCCAGCTTTTTCTGATGAATATATGTATTTAAAGGGGCTTCCCTCTAAAGCAATACAATACAATACAACTGATAAAACAAACTCAAGCAAAAAATACTCGATTATATTATTAAACAAAGAAAAAAAAAACGTATATAAACTGTTCCTCAACTGTCTATCAGCATTAATTCAATTCAATCTTCGCTCTAAGTTGGACGACAAAATGAAAATCTTCGCTTTAGTGCTTGTTTCGCTGGCTCTATTGGGAGCTCTAATTGAAGCTTTGCCACAAAGAGCCACCTTTCAAAAATTACCATATTATCCACCACCCACCAGACCACCACGTCCCATCCTAGTGCGCAGAGATGTTTCAGGAGTACAGGACTAAATAAATCCTGCAGGACCAATTATTGCTGCAGATAATTTTAATCTTTAACTATGGAGTTGATGTTTTGCTGCAGACTTTGTGACGTATGTTTAATTTTATCGCTTTTGAACATTTTTAAAAACATTTTTCAATAAAACAAAATATCTTTTCTTTCAAAAACAATTTGCATTTTATTTCACTAGCCTTTGCCTATTTATTAAAAGAAAAAATTAAAAGGGAGGGTAAGTTGCCATCACTTCCACGGTTAAAGGCTTAAAAAGGATGCATAACTACGGGTGACTCCTTGGCCTATAATAACTAAGTGCAGACCTTTAAAAGGAGATTTAAAAATCTATTTTTTTTGCCTAGAAATGGTTTTGGCATTAACTACAATATCATTCCTCTTGCTTCTATAAGAAGCAGAGCTTCTCAGCAATTAAGCTCCATTTTCATTTATCCCCTACAGATGGCTTCAGCTTATACCATAATTTATTTATGTGTGCTCCCTTTATTTTCAACTGTATGGGCCAGGGAAGGCTTTCGCGATCACTCCGAAACCTGCCAGTCAATTGCAGCCTTGGTTGTCTGGCGGATTTGTAAACAGAGTTAGGTAGTGCAAATTTCATGACAATTTTATTTACCAGAAATATGCTGAGAGGAAGTCGCCTAAGAAATACTTTTTGTATTTTGTCTTGATGTCTGGCCTGGGGCTCGAACCCTGGCTTTACGTCTAATAAGCCAACACACTACCTACTAGACTACGGCGACGTGAAAAAGTTTCTCAAAAATCTGTCGTTCGGAGTCGACTTTAAACTGTAGGTCCGACCACTCCTGTATAAAAAATTAACACACACAACATAAGTGGTGTGAGAAACTAGGACGTTGTACTATGGGTCAATTCGACCTCCGGGTACTGTACTCGTTTTAATTGACAAGTGCGCGTCCTCCAACCTAACCTAACCTAAGTATTGCAATAGTGCTTGGCAAGAAAGTCCTCTTGATTCGTATCAAGCATACATAACATAATTGGTCCTTAGAACCCTTTAGTCAGGATTACAACCAAACTCTTCCCATCACTTATTTTGTGTGTTAATAGAATCCATAAGTGGCGGGACTTACAGTTTAAAACCGTCTCCGAACAACAGATTTTTTGAGAAACTTTTCATGGCAATTTTATTTTACTCTCAGAGTTTTTGTCAGAAATCTGCTGAGAGGAAGTCGCCGAAGAAGTATTTTTTTTAATATTTCGTTATTGCCGTTTCATTGCGTAGATAATTCGTTATCTCTGTCACGTTCAGCAAATAATTTTGAATTAATTTTTGGTTGCTGCACTGGTTATTCTACAGATTTTTAGTTCTAATTTTAGAATTGAGATGTGAAGGTACTTTTTTCTATTTCAACTCTTATTAGTTGGAAAACCCCAGCAAAGCGTGCCTCTGCATAATATTACTGAAGAAATATTTTTTATTGGAGATGTCTGTCCTGGGTTTGAACCGTGGCCTCTTCTCTAATAAGCCAGCATACTAGCTATTAGACTAAGACGACTTCTATTCTATCGTATCAGACAATGTTAGAATTTGTCAAAGCAAACTTTGTCTGCATAGATGTGAATGTTCCAAAGAAAATATAAAAAATGTTTCTCAAAGTAAACTTTGCTTGTCTCACAAGCCATGCATACAATAACCCACATTTATAACGTAAAGTAAACAACAAGCATGGCCACAAAGTAACGGTAAACAATATTTCCTTTTTATACTATTCTATACTCTTAGTCTCTCTCTCTTTCTCTCTCACTCCCACTCACTACTCTCTTTATGTAAGCTAGACATTTTAAGCTCTTTTGCTTTTTTATACAACAACAATAATTCAATGGCTCTCAATAACTGTTAAAGCGAATGTAAACAATGTAAATGTAACAACAACTAACAGGTAATTGCCATAAGGGTTGTTATGAGGATTTAGGAAATTAAGAAAATGAGTAAAAATTGTTTTAAAAAGCTTTTCTGCAAGTGTGTGCGTGGAAAATGTCATTGTTAAAGCAAAGCTAAAGAAAATCTATTCAGTCTTCAGTTACGCTTTGCAAACTTTACTTAAAAATAAGTCACACGGTAAAATCGATTTGAAAACCAAAGATTTTGAAAAAAATTTAAAAAAAGAAATAAAAATACAGAAAATAAATGAGAACCTTAAGAGAGAATTAAAGTTTATTTAAAAATAAAAAACAGATATTAAAGTTTTTTTTTAGTTTTTTCTTTAAATAATAAATAAAAAAAGGTAATTAAAGTAAATAAATGAATACATACATATTTTACAATTAAAATTGTTAGAAAAAAAAGAAAAGAAAAACAAAAGAAAAGATATGAAATCACCTTAAGCATAAATGTAGGTGTATGTATATGAAAAAAAGAGAAGAAGGAAGAAAATGCAAAAAAAAAACAAAAAAAAATATTAAAAAAATCGAATATTTTCTGCTTACTAGTATGGCCTTCAAGTATCATGAAAAAATGTGTGTAAGTGGGTGAATCTGAACAGCGCAAATGTATGAGTATGTCAGTGAAAACAATTCAAAGTGTCAAAATGTATACACAAGTAAATCTTGCTTTATTTCTAACGGATTTTATTGCTTATGAACTTAAAATTTATTAAATTTTTCTTTTATAACCTTGAATTCGATCTTAGCTTTTACATTTTCCAACTGTTAGGGAAAAGCAAATCCTTGTGAAAAACCTCCTCGTGTCGTATTTGAAGTGAGTATACCTACAAAAATCTATAGGAATTTTTTGACAGTTCTATACAACTATATGTTGTGTGTGTGCTACTGCAAAAAAAAAATGTGTGCTAAAGTCTGATTGTCTGGTATCTATCTGCTCTCATACTTAAACAACTTTGTAACACAGATTATATAAAACGTTTTTAAAGCTTTAAATCCTTAGACAACGCAATATGCTTCCCATGCCTTCCATAAATTCAAAATTTTGTAACATATTTGATGTATTTTTGTTAGAAAAAAACATTTTGGAATTCCAACAAAAATTTGATTCAGGATTAAAAGTTTAATTGCAAATATTTTCAAACATAACATCCAAATAAATATTTCTTCCGCTTAGAAAGCTTATTAGGAAGAATTTATTTTCCTCCATTCTTTCTACTTGACTTGTTTTAATTCCTAGCATTGGTCTCACTTACTGACCTTGGACCATAAGTATGGTATGTCTTAAGTTCGAGTAATCTGCTGGTGCTTTTTGATATTGCTGTTCCACCATTGTGGGTGGAAGAAAAATTAAACTATATTGTTATTGTTGTTGTTGACGCCTTGACCAGTTTGTAAAGATTCTTCCAGACCAGTTATTGACAATTTTGAACGTAAGAAAAATCAAAAGCCCATATTGCTATTGCAGTGGACGCCTTGACCAATATTTTCAAAATGCGGCAATGAAGTCTAGCGCACACTAGGGTTAACAGACGTCCGCCAAGGAGGTGATAAAATAATCAAAAGCTCAACCTCATATTGCGGAATACTTACTTACTTAGTTACTTAATTGGCCATAACAACCCGTTTATCGGATTTCGGCCTGCCGCAACACATTATTCCAGGCGCCTCTGCTTCGTGCGCGCCTACGCCTATTGGTCACACCAATCGATGACAGGGCTTCCTCGATTTGGCTCTTCCAACGGATGCAAGGTCGTCCTCTTCGCCGACTTCCGCAGATTCCCTCATCAAATACCCGTTTCGCCGGAGCATCCTCCTCCATTCGAACGACATGGCCGAGCCAGCGCAACCGCTGGATATTAATACGCTGTACAACGTCTATCTCGTTGAGGAGCTTATACGATCTCATTGTTGGATCGGATACGGAAATCATCGCCAACTCGCGCTGGACCGAAGATCTTGCGCAGTACTTTTCTCTCGAACACTCTCAAGGCCGCTGCATCTGTACTTAATAGGGTCCATGCCTCTGCGCCATAAAGAAGCACGGGTAGGATGAGTGTCTTGTAAAGTGTTAATTTTGTCGCGCGAGAGAGGTCTCTGCTACTCAATTGCCTATTGAGACCATAGTAGCACCTGATCTCCAGACTGACATCATTTCTGGTGGTAACAGCGGAGCCAAGATAGATGAATTCCTTGGCCGTATCAAAAGTATAGTTATCGGCCGTAATCTGAGAATCAATACGCCGCGCATCTTTACTTGTCGATAACATATACTTTGTTTTGCCCTCATTTATATCATTGCGGAATACGTCTTAATCAATATATTCGAAGAAGCGACAGCATGGTTTTCTCTGGCCCACATGAAATAATAGCCGACGTCCATCATGATGAGATCAGAAGCCCATATTGATTTATCGGGTTTTTCATCGATAAATTAAAATAAAACATTTTAAAGAGCAATTGATGTCATTATGTCTGGCCATATGTCCGGCACTGCTTTTCTGGCTCAAGCGCATCCGAAAATGTTCAATGACTCTGGCTTAGAAATCAGGCTGATTTTACCCAAAGCTTGGGTTTCGAATGGATTTCGGAGACGGCTGAGACTGCATACAACTGAGACGTCAAGACAACCGCACAAGAAAAATTCTAACGTAGTCAAATCACACAATCTCGTTTGCCAGTTCAAATAACCTCTACGTGAGATAACCATGACTTCAAATCGCGTGAACTGTGTAGAACATAGCGCCGCCCTGTTATTGACGCCTTAAGAGATGTGTTCTAGCGTGGTCGTGTGTACATCATATCAGGTAGTAGCAAGCGTTCAAAATTTTAAGCCAATATTGATATAGTCTTTGACGTCTTTGACGGATATGTTAAAAAGTTATGAAAACGTCGTACTGATATTGTTGACGTCTTGATCAATGTCTTCAAACTTATGACAGCGTAATCTAATGGACACTACGAGGTGGTATTAGACATCCACCATGGAAGGCATAAAAAAATTTGAAAATCATGTTGATAATACCCTTGGCACCTTAATGGATGTGTTTAAATATGCGACAGTAAGGTCTTGCGTGGACCATATGCGGGAGTTTAAGATGTTTACCATGGTACAGATAGTTCATCCTCCTCACCATAGGGCTTGAGGCGATTCCTATTATGAACAAAAGAGCTTTTAGTCTATAGTGCCCCGTCGACAGATCTTTTAATCTTAAATAATCTATACATCTCTCTGCACTCCACAGAAAGAATCAGAGGGATGCAGGTCTCTTTCTCGAAATCTCATTTGCCTGCTTATTTACATGGATTCCCACATGGGTTGATCTTATATAAGTCGAATCCTATGGTATATTCCGTTCTTGGTACTTCATGTCCAAATTATCGCGTTTCCCCATGGGTTCACAATAGTTTAGTTTGAGGGCTAAGATTTCTGCTATCTGCCTTCACATTGCTCAAAAATTTTACGTTTCTGTAAAGGAGGGAGCTGTTGGTTTCCACTACCACAACGGGCCTTCAGCGTGTAGGACAGGTTCACATTGCCTGGTTATGCCTCCACATTTTAGTCTCTGTATCTTATCCAATTCCTTCGTCTTCAAATTCATTCTTCCTGCATTCTTCCTATAGATTTTTGGGTCTGCCCATCATGGTATACATTCAGTGCATGATTTTTAGGTTAGGTTAGCTTCTATAACAAAAGCTCACTTGACCAAGTTCCTCCGAACCGAGGAGAGAGAAGTTGGTCAGGTCAGTATAACCAGCCAGAAAGCTTGATAAACGCGGCTATATCCTTGACATCAACGGACGATAGCTCTGTCAAGCTGACAAGGGTTTGAGAGCCAAATAACCTATATCTGCACCTCCCAAGAGATAGGCATTGACAAAGAAAGTGGATAACAGTCTCCTCTTCCTCAGCGGATCTGTACCCACGGCAGAAGTCGTTAAATGGGAGCCGCATTCTTTCAGCGTGTCTACCCATAACACAGTGACCTGTAAGCATGGCCACTGTGATCGAGATGATGTTACGCCAAGTCCAAGTAACTGGTTGGTGCGCCTTCTATGCATTGAGGGTCAAGTGCGCCTAGCAGTGGAGCAGGACTCCTCATTGATCCAGGATAGGTTGGCGTCTCGGAAGAACTTCCGAGCGATGGCCAGTTTGAACGAGGTAAGTGGCATTCCTAAGTTGATTGAAGAGGATTCAGGAAGTGGTGCGCCAGCTTTGGTTAGCTCGTTGGCTCTGCAGTTTCCCGGAATGTCACAGTGTCCGGAGACCCAGATAAGTGTGACACTGAAATGCTATTAAATTTTAACCACCAGTAATGCTTCTGTTGGACCACAGATACAGATGATAGGAATTTGTATAAGAAGCTGAAATTGACGAAATTTAATCCGTTAAACTAGGTAACGATATTACTTCCAATGCAAGGTTTTTTATGACATTTTAGATTTAAAACAGGGGCTTTAAGCCCCCAGTGCAAGCCACATAATGTTTACATAAGAAGTTCATCGAATTTAATCGACTCAGCATGGCAGAGTTGATTCAAAGCTTATCCGTAGCCGTTTAGATTCAAATTAAACTTTAATTTTTTCCTTTCTTAGTGTAAACACTGAGTGTAAACATCACCAGTGTAAACAAATTTAAATTAAACTGTAAATTTTTCCATTCCCAGTGTAAACACCAGTGTAATTATTTTCTTTCTCAGTGTAAACACTGAGTGTAAACATCACCAGTGTAAACAGATTCAATTTAAACTTTAATTTTCTTCCTTTCTCAGTGTAAACACCACATCGAAATTTAGAAAGTCTGTGAACCAAAAATAACGCTCAACCAGTAAACATTTATACCAATCCAAATATAAAACTTCTTCAAAATGAGTCAATTTGGAGGAGGAGCCAACCCCTTTGGGGCACCTTCAGGGATGGGTGGCAGTAATCCTTATGAACAACCACAACAGCCAACGTATGGCTATGAGCAAACAGGTGGCTATGGTATGGATACAAGTTATGGACAAGATGCCACATTTGGGCAACAACCAGGTATAGGAGTTGGTGGTGGTGGTGGTGGAGTACAGCAGCCATATGGTACAGCAGCCAGACCAAGAGTAGACATTGAGGCTGAGGGTGAAGTAGATCCTACACTGTAAGTATATAAGAGACCTTCTTAATTGGTTTTGGAATTTAATTTGAAATTTCATGTGTTTGTGTGTGCGTGTTTCTTATAGTTATCCAGAACCCAAGGATAGTACCAATAAAATACGTGGGCATTCGGAGATTATTGAAATGCTATTTGGTCCCACAGAATACGAATTAATACCGGTTAAGGGTTTTTATTTTTTCTTTTATGCCGCTTTCGGTTCCTTGTTTCCCTTAATGGGTGTTTATTTCAAGCAAATGGGCATGAATCCCACCCAATGTGGCATACTTATAGGCATGCGTCCATTTGTCGAGTTCTTATCGGCACCATTTTGGGGTTCTTATGCGGATAGGTATGTATTACTAGGTTTTAATTGTTATAACCGTTTGTTATGATTTTTAAATGATTTTTATTTTTGTTTTAAGATGTCGCCGTGGCAAGGTTTTATTGCTGGGCTCTTTAGTATGCTGGATTCTATTTACCATACCGTTGAGTTTCATTAAACCGGAACCGGTTAAATGTTTAGAACGCAATGAAACGGATTTCATTTTAACCTATACACGCACCAAACGTGATTTGTCTGCATTTAGTTCAAGCGTTCTGTTAAGTGACAGTGACAAACTATTAGAAAACAACGCTGCCATTAATGCAACCCTTAATGTGACGTCCATGGAGTCAGGAGAAGAAGAAGAAGAAGTGGTACACAAAAGGCAAGTGCTACCGTAATAAATGGTAACGACTTTCTATTCGTTTGATTTTTTTTTTTTTTTTTTAGGACAAAACGCTCATTTTTCCCACACATTGATGCTGGTATATCGCCCATACATATTAATTTCGTAAGGAATTATGATGATAAACAGCATAGCGACTATGTTAAGCCCTTATTCTCCAGCATGGTATATAGAACACCGGTAAGCGGTTTAAGAGATTTATAAAGGGTGTTTTTTATAGAGGTATAGAACTTTAAGTTGCAATAAAACAACGATGGATTATTCGATTGACATGAATTTTATTTATCCGAAAGATAATCTTGTGGCATTACATTTTAAATATGATTTCTGGCATTACGATTACTTTTTCCAACATTTGTGGCCGTATATCGGCAATAATACGGCGAATGTTGTCTTCCAAATGGTCAAGCGTTTGTGGCTTTACCGCATAGACCAATGACTTTACATAGCCTCACAGAAAGTAGTCTAGCGGTGTTAAATCACAAGATCTTGGAGGCCAATTCACAGGTCCAAAACGTGAAATTAGGCGGTCACCGAACGTGTCTTTCAATAAATCTATTATGGCACGAGCTGTGTAACATGTTGCGCCGTCTTGTTGAAACTACATCTCCTGGACATCATGGTTATTCAATTCAGGAATGAAAAAGTTAGTAATCATGGCTCTATACCGATCACCATTGACTGTAACGTTCTGGCCACCATCGTTTTTGAAAAAGTACGGACCAATGATTCCATCAGCCCATAAAGCGCACCAAACAGTCAGTTTTTCTGGATGTAACGGTGTTTCCACATACACTTGAGGATTACCTTCACTCCAAATGCGGCAGTTTTGTTTGTTGACGTAGCCATTCAACCAGAAGTGCGCTTCATCGCTAAACAAAATTCGCTTATGAAAATCGGGAACAACGGTAATCTCGTTTTGGGCCCATTCGACGAATCTACGCCTTACTTGATGATCGTTTGGCTTCAATTCTTGCACGAGTTGGATTTTGTAAGCACGCAAACCAAGATCCTTCCGCAAAATCTTCCACAAAGTGGATGGACACAGATCCAATTCCTGTGCTCGATGGCGGATGGACTCATTCGGGTCTTCCTCAATGCTACGCTCTACAGCAGCAATAGCTTCTTCAGCGTCTCTGGGGATGCGAGTTATCAATAAGAGTAAACGTGGTGCGAAAACGTTCCATGGTTAATCGAATTAACTGCTCTGATGGACGATTTTGTCGACGATAAAATGGACGTAGTGCGCGATACGTTTTTCGCACAGAACCATTATTTTCGAAATAAAATTGCACTATTTGCAACAATTTGCAAGCGTTGTTCAGGCGTGAGTCTATTCATGATGAATTGCCAAACCAAACTGAGAATAAATCACTTGACAGCTGTTAAATCGGTCGCCATCTTGAAAAGTAATGCCAACTTAAAGTTCTATACCTCTATAAAAAACACCCTTTACAAGCCAAGCTTTATTGTCTTTATTTTAATTTTTCGTTTGTTTTCAGGATATTCAAAAAGCTTTCTTCCTTTTGCTGTTGGTGATCTTAATTGGTGAATTCTTTAGTGCGCCCGCTGTCACCTTGGCTGATTCGGCGGTTATTACTTTGTTAGGCGATGATGCCGACAAGTATGGCCATCAACGTATGTTTGGCTCTTTGGGCTGGGGCATATCTATGTTTGTGGTGGGCATTGTTTTGGATCATTCCACCTCGTTTTCTCATCATCCCTGTGGTGCTGGCCATATGGAAAAGAATTATAATGTTTGCTTTACCATCTTTACTGTGCTAATGACAGGCGCTATTGTATGTGCTTCCCGGATAACTTTCAAGTACGAGCCTATAGAATTGGACAATCAAGCCGCTGAAGATGCAATAGATCCCAACAAAAAAGCCGAGGAAGAGTCCATGAATCAATTGGCCGCACAATTGAATTTGCCTTCATTGGCGGTGGGTGCAGGTTCAACAGGTCCTAGCTTAACAACACCACAACCCAAGCCTCACATAGGCGCCGAGTCGAAAATGTTTGCCCAGACCACTAAAGAACTGCCCGAATGGATGGCTGTGTTCGCATATTTTAAAGATATCAAGACCGCTTCATTCTTATTTGTGGCCTGGTTTATGGGCTTTGGCATTGGTTTGATTTTCACTTTCCTGTTCTGGCATTTGCAAGATTTCAATGGCACACCCACGCTATTTGGTGTAGCCTCCGTTATTAATCATGTTTCCGAGATATTTGCCTATTTCTTTAGTTTCCGTTTGATTACACAAATTGGTCACGTTAAAGTGTTATGTTTGGGTTTGATTGGCAATGTTTTACGTTTCCTGTACATCTCCTATATCACCAATCCCTGGATGGTATTGCCATTTGAACTTATGCAGGGCATAACACATGCTGCCGTTTGGGCTGCCTCTTGTTCGTACATAGCCCATAATACGCCCAAGCATTTAAGGGCTTCGGGTCAGGGTGTTTTACAAGGTGTCCACCATGGTTTGGGACGAGGCTGTGGTGCCATTATAGGCGGCATGTTTGTAACATCTTATGGCACTACGAAAACCTTCCGTTGGTATGGCATCTGTTGTCTAATCGTTTTGGCCCTCTTTATATTTGTCAACTTTTATCGTAAAGAACAAGGTTTTATATCCGATATACCGGTAACAGAAGATCCTCATCAGGTAAGTTCTAGACTCGAGAAAATAAGTTGAAAAAAATTGTTTTCTTTAATTGTTTTTAATTTTCCAGGTGGCTGAAGAGACTTCACATTTGGCACCACATGGTGTTCCCAGTAATCCTATACCTCGCGCTTTGTCCAATACGCGTCTGAATGAAATGAATCCCAATGGCTCGACTGGCAATACTTATGGCACTTATCAGACCAGTGGCGGTAATTTAGATATACCCGGTGCTAGTAATCCATTTGGTACACAATAAAAGTATTAAACACAGGTATTTTAAAACACAATTTTTTTTTTAAGTTTATAAAACCGTTACCATATTATGTTATTATTGTTGTTACAAAAATTAAAAACCGTTATCATAATTTTTTTGGTAACAATTTTCAATCATCAGTAGTAGCTTTTAAGGGAAAACATAAGATTTAGAAAGCTTTCTTAGAGAAAAAGTATTCCAAACAATATTTCAAAATAAACAAAAAATTCTTTTAAAGCTTTTAAAATGTCAATAAATTGTAAAAGCTTAAAAGCTTTCAAGCTTTTTTAATTTTTTTAATAATTAAAAAGGATTTTAAATTTGATGAAAGAATTAAAATCTCTTACAAAATGTTTATTTAAAGTCCTTTAACCAGAATTTAGATTGATATTCATAGTCTATTGGAAGTTTTAGAAGCTTTAAAAAATGTGAAAGCTTTTAAAGACCTTTCAACATTTTGAATTGATTTCTTTAACCAGGGTTTCATTATCAAACACTGAAAAAAAGTTATTTAAAATTCAATTGTAAGCTTTAGAGCTTTTCTTGAATTTTTTGTATTTTATATTTGAAAGCTTTTCATTAGAAAAAAGGTTTATTTTGTTTAATATCAATCTAAACGATCAATTTCTAAAGCTTAAAAGCTTGCTTTTTGCAAAAGCTTTGTAAATAAGCAATTTTCCCGAAGGCATAAAACTTAAGAGTCATAGAACAATTAACAAAAAAACACAATCATAGTAGAAGGTACAAAAGAAATTCATTCAAATTACATTGAAAAGAAGAAAATAATATTTTCAAACAAAGTAAAGTTTTCTTTTCAAGTTTGATTGGAACTATATTTTCTGTATCTATGTATAAAAGCCATGATGACCTTACAACCAAAAAACATTATAATTTTGAATCCTTTTTTTAATCTCACTTCCTCTGTGTATAAGTATTAACTCATCTGCATTTGTGACTGCTAAGGTACCACCGATTACGGAGTCCATTTCAATTCGGTATTCTCTGAAGCACGAGTTATATGGGGACAATGTGATTAGTAGTCAATAAGGATATCAAAAATCAAGAGTATAGCCAGGGATTTGATATGATCGTATGTAGCTTCTATACTTCCAAGGTTTTGTGGTGCTGTTTCTTTGTCGTATTAGCAGACTCTTGTTTCGCTAACTTATCTGATGGTAGCCAATTAGGGATAGCAAACAGTGGCTTACACAAATCCTCAAACCAGGTTTGATGATCGTTTTCCTCTCAAGCAGTCTGTAGAATGTGGCCGGCAGAACTCAGTTTGTTTGATTACAAAGTTGCACGGAGAGTATGCGACCTTAAGGTTGATACCTTGGTTTGACACTCTTGCTTAACAGCAATAAAGAGCAGATAAAGCCTTGAAGTCGTCGTAGTCTAGTAGGTAATGAGTTAGCTGTTCAGACGTGAGGCCGTGATTGAAATCTCAGCCTAGACATCTCGCACAATATATGAGCAGATAAAGCCTTGAAGTCATCGTAGTCTAGTAGGTAATGAGTGAGCCAGTCAGACGTGAGGCCGTGATTGAAATCCCTGCCTAAACATCTCGCAGAATATATGAAAAAATATTTCTTCGCTACTTTCTCTCAGTAGATTTCTGGCAAAATATCTGAGAGTAAATTGCAATGAAAAAATCTGTCGTATAAAGTTAACACCCACAACAGGGATAGTGTAGGAAGCTAGGTCGTAGTCCTGACTGAAGTATGTAAGAAAAGCATTAATGGTTCTGGACTGTGTCATATTCTGTCATATTCTGGTTTAGTGAGTCCAATGTAGTTTGGATTATTGAATAGAGATTGGATAGATAATAAAGTGGGTAGCGAATTGAGGAATCTACTTTCTGAATATTTGTACCTTATCTTGGTTAAGTTCACATTCGTTTCGGACTCTAGAATTTCAGTAAATCTTTGGATCTTTGCCTGCCGTTGTTACTGTGGCATTGTCTTTATAAGCGATAATCATATAGCATGGTCTATCCATGGCTGTTAATGAAGGGTCCGCCAAATAACTTTTTTTTTTTGAAAATGCTTTAAAAAAAAACTACTGAATATTTTCTCAAATTTCTTTTTTTTTATTTAAAAGTAGAATCCTTCCGGTTAATAATGGAAAATAATTTCATTCAAATGGCTGCCTCGGCTGGCCATGCAGTAGCCTACACGATCGGTCTAATTTTTAAGCACATTATCGATATTGTGCAGCTGTATTTCACCAATGGCTTCACGAATATTGTCCTATAAGCGTCAATTGTCTCTGCCTTGTCGGCGTAACACTTATCTTTGACGGCACCCCACAAATAATAGTCCAACGGTGTCAAATCGCAGCTCCGAGGTGGCCAAACGACATCAGCTCTGCGGCTGATAATGCGATCTACAAAAACAGGGCGCAAAACATCGAGTGCAGGTTCGGCTGTGTGGCACGTAGCGCCGTCCTGTTGAAACCAAATGTTGCCAATATCCTCCTCTTCAATTTTTGTGAACAAAAATTCGTTCAACATGGCCCGATAACGATCGCCATTGATTGTAACGGCCACTCCTTGCTCATTTTCGAAGAAAAATGGCCCAATTATGCCTCTGGACCAAAATCCGCACCAAACAGTGACTCGTTTTGGGTACGTCAGCTTTTCAATGTCTGCGTGCGGGTTTTCTGTGCCCCAAATGCGGCAATTTTGCTTGTTTACATACCCGCCGAGATCAAAATGAGCTTCATCTGAAAAGATGATTTTTTTTTTGCCAAAATCGGCATCTTCTGGTGTAGGCTGCTGCATGGCCAGCCGAGGCAGCCATTTAAAATTATTTTCCATTATTAACCGGAAGGATTGTACTTGCAAATAAAATAAGAAATTTGAGAAAATATTCAGTAGTTTTTTTTTAAAGCATTTTCAAAAAAAAAAAAAAGTTATTTATCGGACCCTTTAGCATATTAAAGATAAGGTTTCATATCAAAGGCGAGAGTATACCTCCTAGATTTGGCATGCCTAAATTTTGGCAATTTTCTAACATATGCGATGACCTTAGGATAAATATCCAGTTGTGTCATGGTATTAATAAGCGAATCCAGCTTAACATTATTGAAAGCAACATTTATGTTAAGGAAAGCAAGCAGTCACAGTTTATTCCTTGCAGTGCAGATACTTTTCTATGTGACCAACTAAACAGTTTCGTTAGGTTTGCTTGACATGTGATGCTGAAACAGAACCTACTATAGATGTCAATGATTCTTTCAAGCATTCATACATACATAATTGGTCATTACAACCCTTCCGTCAGGATTACGACCTAGTTTCTCACACCACTTATGTTGTGTGTGTTAATTTTATACATGAGCGGTGGGACCTACAGTTTAAAGTCGACTCCGAACGACAGATTTTTGAGAAACTTTTCATGACAATTTTATTTACTCTCAGAGTTTTTACCAGAAATCTGCTGAGAGAAAGTCGTCAAAGAAATACTTTTTTATTTTGTTTTGATGTCTGGCCTGGCGCTCAAACCCTGGCTTTACGTATAATAAGTCAACACACTACCTACTAGATTAAGGCGACTTCAAGCATTGTAAGTAAAAATTAAGATACATTGATGGCTCTAAAACTCTGGTGAGAAAGGCTTCCCCACTATTCCCTTGGGAATAAAGGCAATCTTATAAACTGTCCAGTCCAAAGAAACATAAGCATGCTCTGAAAATTATCAAAAGCCCCGGTATCAGAATAGTGATGGTCATCTGTAAATCTGCTGGTATAATTACATTATGATCTGGAGATTTGAAAATATTTATTATACACTTAGAAAAATTCTAATGTGAACTTAAATTTGATTAAAAGGAAAATAAAATTTTGAAGAAAATCAAAAATTCTGTCGCTAAAGTTGTAAGGTAATCATCATCATTTCTTAAAAAAAAATATACTTCCTATCGAACATGGAAAGAATTTTATAATCATTCTGTTTCGTACAGTGTAATTATCAATTTAATTTAGTCTTTTATAGTTAATTTTAAAGTTATGGAATAATTTTTAAAATAATTAAATTTTTAGTCGAAATATTGATTTCAAAGGAAATTTAGTTTTACAAACGTTAAGCTTAATTGTTATAAGAATTTAGTTTAAATGAAATAGAATAAATTAAAGCGTATATACATATATACATATATTATATAAGAAGTGAGGTTATATCCTCCAAACAACTAAACAAACCCCTCCTGCTACTTACTATATACTTTGCAAAGCTTAGTTGTATTTATTTTCCAAAAGAAAAAATTCTACATGCATAATATACACTACACTGAGCGCAATAAATACTATAATTTGCAATATTTATAAAGTAATGAGAGAGAAACAAACAACAAAATGTAATAATGGAAACAATCACCAAAAATACCTTATGTACAGTATACAACAAAATTAATAACACACTATATGGAAATACACTTTAGGAAAAAGGATTACAATAAACACCATACACTTTATAAATATTTTATAATAAATTTAATAGAAATACTACTATATAGAGAGAGACAAAAAATGAAATTAAAATAAATAAGTAATCAAAGAGCAAGTAAAAGAAGAAGAGAAGAATGCAAGATCGAAAGAGCAACACTTAAAACATATCGTTAAAATTGGCCTATAAAACTGAGAAAAAAGAGTTGAAAATATTTTATTTAATAATTTTTACTAAGTTGCCTATATTGCAATCAATTTATATTTATTTAATTGTATTTATTTTTTGTTTTTTAGTTTAAGCAAACACTATAAGCATTATAAACTAAACTATAAAATATTATTAAAATTACAATTTATTTATAATAATTAATATTTATTAAATATTATTGTGTATAGTTTAGTTTTAATTCACAAAAAATTAAAAAAAAACTAAAAAATATTAATTTAAAATCATCTACACTTAGAAGTAAAAGTTTACGTACGATTTTAATTTGTCATAAAAATTTTGAAATCTCAGATTTCGGTCTGCTTTAGCACTTTCTTACAGGTACCTCTGCTTAAGCAGGGATTCCTAAATTTGATTTTTAGTTGAGATGCGCAAATCATGGCCAACACGCACAGAACCGACGATCTTTCATAGGGCACATAATTCCTCGTCATAAAGGAGGATGAGCGCCTAGTTGAGCATTAGTTCTGTCGTGCGAAAGAGGTCACTGCTAATCAATTGCATACTAACAGCACATGTTGGCAAAAGCAATAATAATTTTGATCTCCAAACAAGATAAATAAATCCAATGAAAACGTCGAAATTGTAGTTGTGGAGTTTAACCTAAGATTCGAAACGTTGTACGCTCCTAGTTGTCGACAACATATAATTGGTTTCGTTGTAATTTATAACCGGACTAAATTTGGCAGACACTTGCTGTACAGCCTAAAAACTCACTCGTTACGGCCAATGACGTCATCGGCGTATGCAAATAACTTTCGTAGAAAAAACTGTCATTGTCATGAACGCCAATTTTTCGCAGAATACTTTCCATGACAAAGTTGAAGCAGATGCCTTATCAAAAGGAATGGAGAGGTTCTTTCCTACTTCGACGGGCCTGTAGAAGTTAATCTGCGGTCAAATCGCAATTTCCTATCAGGCTATCGCATGCTGCATTATTTGTCATGGTTCATCTTCAGTATGTGGCGTCATTTGAATATCTGGTTGATTATGGAATTACCAGGTTTAAAACCACATTATTAAGGCCCAACCAGTACCTAAGCGAGTGGAGTCAGTCATTCACACATTAGTTAGAACCTTATATGCGATAGGGAGAAGGCTGATACGCTTACAATGTAGTTGACGTATTTTTGTAAAAGAGAAAGGACATGTAGGTTCTAATCATTGAGCATATTATGCAAATAAGCTGGTGCATGTACCTCCTGGCCTTAAACCAGGCCTTCTTAAACAAATAAGCTGAATCGGGACTTTCAAATTGTCATGGCTGAACGGTGGAATCTTGCCTCTGTCATCATTGATTTGATTCGGTAGAACATATCCTGTAATGGCGGAATCGCCTCTTAGTAGCCTAAAGAACCTCAGCACCCTTTGCGAATCTGGAACGAAGTTTTTGTTTTCATTCCTGCTGGAAGATGCTCTCGACTTGAAAGTTTTGGGCAGCCGCTTGACACCTTGGTAAAATTTTTAAATATCATTCCGACTTCTGCGCAATTCTATTTCCTCGGGTCGTCGCCTTTGCTTTTCCATCTTACTACATCTGAAAAGCATCTCTCCCCCTTCTTTACAAACTACTTATGTAACGGCGAATTGCAATGTTGTTCTGTACATATCGTTTTTCGCTGCAGAGTCTTGCGTCGCTCTTCATCATGGCAATGATAGCCAGGGTGTTCGAAACCAAGAACGCACAGTCCACTAAGATCGTTTACTCTCTTAAATTTTGTAACCATTTAAAGTGAAATTATAAACAAATTAAATGTAAATCTTTGTTAGCGTATGTAACTTTTTGCAACTAAGTGTACACAATACAAAAATTCATAATAAATCATATGAAAAATAATAACTATGTCTTTGTAATATAAGTATTAAAACAATAACAAAAATTAAAAAATATATTTTCAAATATATTTTTCAAATATAAACAAAATGGTCCATAAAGATTTATAATAAAATATAAAAACAAATTAAATATAAAATAAATAAAAAAAATTAAAAATACGTATACACACACACATAAAATATAATAAAAAAATGTAGAAAACAATCATCAATTGATAGACAAAAAAAAAATCACAAAAATTTTGGTTGCTTATCTCACACTGTTTGAAAGTGTGGTTAAATTTGCTATGAACCCGGTTAAACCTTTAAATAATTGGAGGAATTTTTTTAAATTTAAACGTCCATTAGAGATAAAAATTTACAGTCGAAACTATTTTGTATACCCACCCACCTTTAAATAAATTTTTGAAAGCAACTTAAAACCAAGGATTAAATCATAATTAGAAAATTCAAAAGACAAAGAAGCATTGAACTAACAAATCACGAAAAAGGAACTTATTCGTATTCTAACATGTCACCTAGAGCCGATTCTGGTTAAACGGTGAAACGTGAATTCACCATCTTTTTTCAATATTCTTTACAGGCAACGGCAAAGTTTTTCAAAGCCGGAGGTAAAACACATGGAGTTTATGCCTACTGTTTGGAATCTCAGCATGTTTTCTTCTGTGGACGACACAGGAAATAAAACTATAAACGCCAGCTACAGACTATACGCCTTCTGCCTATTGCACATAAGATTCCATCTCCTATTCTGTGTGGTAGAATAAAAATAAATAAAAATAAAAAAACCTTAAGTCAGTGAAATATTTGGAACTTAGCTTAGGTTAGGTTAGGTTAGAGGACGTGTATTTGTCAATTAAAACAAGTACAGTACCCGGAGGTCGAATTGACCCATTGTACAACGTCCTAGTTTCTCACACCACTTATGTTGTGTGTTGAAGTCGCTGTAGTCTAGTAGGTAGTGTGTTGGCTTATTAGACGCAAAAGCCTGGGTTCGAGCCCCAGGCCAGGCATCAAAGACAAAATACAGAAAGTATTTTTTCGGCGACTTCCTCTCAGTAGATTTCTGGCAAAAACTCTGAGAGTAAATAAAAATTTGCCATGAAAAGTTTCTCAATAAATAAAAATCGGTCGTTCGGAGTCGACTTTAAACTGTAGGTCCCACCACTCATGTATAAAATTAACACACGCAACATAAGTGGTGTGAGAAACTAGGACGTTGTACAATGGGTCAATTCGACCTCCGGGTACTGTACTTGTCCTAATTGACAAGTACACGTCCTCTAACCTAACCTAACCTAACCTATGTTGTGTGTGTTAATTTTATACATGAGTGGTGGGACCGGACCTACAGTTTAAAGTCGACTCCGAACGACAGATTTTTGAGAAACTCTTTTTTCATGGCAATTTTATTTACTCTCAGAAGTTTTGCCAGAAATCTGCTGAGAGGAAGTCGCCGAAGAAATATTTTTTGTATTTTGTCTTGATGTCTGGCCTGGGGCTCGAACCCTGGCTATATGTCTAATAAGCCAAAACACTATTTACTAGACTACGGCGACTTCAATATTGGAACTTACCCGTATGGGTGTTTGCCTGGAAAATTTATCACTAACCAGGATTTTTCTTTACCCGAAATACTCCAGAAGTCTAAAGGCAAACAAGTTGCCACATTCCACCTATTCAACCATTTCAAAGCCGCTTTTACAACCCAATACAACGACCTAATGTGGTTGAGGCCATGTTTAAATTTGGATTTTTTTGCGAAATTCATAAAACTGCGTGTGACATCAATGGAAACGACATTTTCAATTACAAACGGTAACTCGGATCACTTAAAAGTAATTCTCATGTGGGTTCCAGGACAAAGAAATATGGTCGGAAATTTCTTTGCGGATGAACTAACCTGGGCCGGTATGGTATTCGTTGCACGTTTAACAGGCAGGCTGAACGTCGTTGACACTAAGAAGACACATGCAATGTTGCTAGACTGTGCTAAATAAGAAGAAGAATGATTCATTTTTATTCTTAACCCTTTGACGGACACCAAAATTTTAGAAGGCCTTCCCGTGGTACACTTTACGCTGTATCTCCGTTATTTGGCAAGATACGAAAATTCACAATTTATGACGTGTGTACACGTCATGTCCCCCCAGAAACTCTTGTTATGATGTTTATAGGCCTCAGTGTCCGTCAAAGGGTTAAATCGCATGATCATCCATCGTATAACCGCAATTATCATGGCCATAGACATGTGAATAGACTGGGCAATCCATCAAATGACTTCTGTAGGAGTTGTGCGTCTAAGAAAGAGACTATTTTTCATATCATGTGTCAAGGACTCTCATTTTTTGTTATAATTAACTCTTGAAAGTCGCCATAGTCTAGTAGGTAGTGTGCTGAATCATTAGACGTGAGGCCTTGGTTCAAACCCCAGGTCAGGCATCACCATCCAAACGAAATACAACAAAATATTTCTTAGGCGACTTCCTCTCAGCAAATTTCTGGCAAAAACTCTGTGAGTAAATAAAATTACCAAGAAATGTTTCTCAAAGAAAATCTGTCGCTCGGAGTCGACTTAAAATTGTAGGTCCTACCCCTCATCTATATATATAAAAATGAATGTTTGTTTGTATGTACCTTATAGAATCTTAAACTATGCATTTGATCATGTTATGATCTTCAGCAAAGTTGTTGCGCATGAGCCGGGGAAGGTTCCTAAGTTGGTACGACCAATTTCCGACAGATGGCGCCACTGAAAAATTACTAAAAATTATTTAAACCGTAAACTGTGTATTTAATCATGTTATGATCTTTAGCAAAGTTGTTGCGCATGAGCCAACGAAGGTTTCTAAGTTGGTATGACCAATTTCCGATAGGTGGCGCCACTGAAAATTATTAAAAATTAATTAAATCGTAAACTGTGCATTTGATCATGTTATGATCTTTAGCAAAGTAGTTGCGCATAAGTGACGGAGGTTTCTAAGTTAGTGCGATTAATTTCAGATAGATAACGCTACTGAGAATTATTCAAAATGAATTGAATCGTAAACTAAGCATTTGAACATGTGTTTATCGGACAAATACCAGACATTTTAGGTCATTTATGATTTTAATAACATTTAGAATAATTCATTCCCGTAAAATGTCAATCACAAGTTTGAAACATTTTAATTTTGGAAAATTTTTAAAAAAGCTGTTGGGTTCATTTGGTGAGATTCTAATAAATTTAGACGCATTTTTCACGTCAGTCCCGTGCAATCATGCCTCCATAGCGACAAGCAATTGGTGGACCTGCACCTCAAGAAGCATTGTGACTGGAAAATCTTCGAGTACAATCCGCTGAGACCCGTTCGGATGAATCACTTGAACAACGACAAGTGAGATTAGAAACTGATCGAATGCGTACTACTCAGGCCCGTTCGTCTGAATCATCTGGACAACGGGAAACAAAATCCATAAAATGATGCAAAATTAATTGAATATTTGTGTAATGTCTTCCCTTCAGATTTATTTTTGTTGGTGGCGCAGCAAAACGCGCAGGGTACAGCTAGTATGTATATAAAAATTATCGCTCACAGCATATGTGGGTGTGAGAAACTAGGTCGTAATACTGACTAAAGGGTTGAACTCTCCACTATAAAGATTGATGCAATAGCAAGATTTTTTCTGGAGACGATTAGTTTGCTTTAGGAAATCTTCTTGGCCTTTAGGGAAAAATCGGTCAAACAAGAACTCAGATAGGGCAATGATTTGTCGTGCAGCATGCATGAGTAAGTACTATAGAGACAATTGATACCAGACAACACATGATATACTCCTCTGCCGACGATATAAGGAAGCAAAGAAAGTGGACCTGACAATCAACGAATCCAAAATAAAGCTTGGACAACATGTGAAAGTTGTAAACTATTATAGCTTCGAGTAAAAGAGTGTTTTTACGATGGTATAACCGCAACTTTATGTACGAGAAAGAACGATTCTACTTAAGGTTTATGGAGCAATTTACTTCGACGGTGAATATCAGCATCGCATGTCAGGGTATCAAAAGTCTTCTTTTGCTCCAATTCTATAAACGTTAATGACAAGCAATTGCTACAGATTGCCTCATATGATGGGTGCAGGAACTACTTTTTACTTTGCATGTGTTATCACTTTTCTGACCATACTCCAATTTTTGGTATCTAAAAGTCCCCCCTTTTTTTTTGGTAAATTTACAATATGTTCAGCAATTTCTTGCGGAAAAAGCTTTGTACGCTAAAATTGATTTTTAAAAAGCGTGATTGACCGAGCACTTTGAAATATTTTTCTTCTATTATTTTAAACTAAAAAACTACATTTTTTAAATTAAATTTTTTTTATTTAATTTTTTTTCTTAATAAAACTTTTTAAAAACGTTGACGTGGTCCATTGAAATTTGGTTGAACAGGTCTTTGAGGTGGTAATCTGTCTGGTCTGGGATTATTTAATCCATTTGGGCCGCGTTGTGCTGTTACCAGTTGAGAGGCCAAGGCCAAGCAAGCAAAGGCAATAAGAATTAAATATTTTAAGAATTGCATCTTCGGACTTTTAGGTGTTGATTCTTCTTCTGTAGTGTTCTATGAAAGACTGATGATGTTTTTAATAAAAACCTCTGCTATTTATACAAATAAACTGAGTAAAACTGCAAAGTCTTATCAGTTGTTTTTAGGAAGACAGTTTTATTTTGGTATTTTACCTTTCGATGTTTTGGTGGAATCATATTTAAACAATGGAAGGGGATTTTTTTAAACGATTGTTTTTAAAAACATACATATTTAATCATATACATTGATCCATGTTTCAGAAAAAACAAAAGAAATTAAAACGCATATTCTGAAGATATTTTTTAATAGAAAAGATTCCAAATTTAATTTAATAATTGGAAAAATCCCCAGACGAATCGGAACTTTATTGCTGCTGATAAAGCAAACTAAACGCTAAGCGATTATCAGTACAAAACTCTTTCAAATGCCCTCACCTACAATTCTATAAAAAAAAGAAATCTTAGTCTACAGAACATTAGAACAAAACAAAGTTCAAAAGGTCAATCGTGCTTTGTTCACTACATATGCGTATACCGGCAGATCAGAAACAATCCATAATTTCGCCGAGTAGACCTGTTCCTAGTCAAAACATTCGCTGGAATTTAGAACAGACAGTGTTATCTACACTGTGCTAGTAAAAGCAAACGCCCTTTGAGATGATAATTTTGACCATCTAGTAAGATCATCTTCATCCTTATATAGACAGTGAGTGACTGAAGAAGATATGACACGTAAATGAACGGCTGAGCCCTTACATATATGAGATTGTCATGATCCTATTAAAGCATGTTTTATGACATATTCTAAGATAACTAGGACTCTTCTCAAGCCAAATGGGTTTCAGATAATGTAAACTTCTGTTGGGTTTGGGATAATGTAATGGGAAGAGATTTGAGTCAAACATCAAAATACAGTGGCGAGCAAAAGTGTATTCATGTTGGCAGATTCAGCCCTTTAACCCCTATAAAATCTTTAATGAATGAGAACGCAAAATGAATGTTTCAGGATTGATTACTTGTTTATTATATTACATATTTAAGTTAAAAAATTAAAAGAAATTATATACCATACTTCAAGAATACAAATAAAATTAAAAATAACTCAATTCGAACACTTTTGCACGTTTATTCAAAAACCTTAATATTAAGCGATTTTTAATGCTTTGTCCACAATCCTTCGTTCTTTTTTATATTTTTAATGCGCTTTGGCATACTCTCCGCCAATTTTTGTATGATTTCATCCGGGATTTTGTTCCACTCCTCTTGAACTCTTTGCCAGAGTTCATCCATGTTCGTTGATGCTCTTTCATACACGGCCAGTCTTCTTCTTAAAAGAGCCCACAACTTTTCTATAGGATTGAGATCCGGGCTTTGTGCTGGCCATTTAAGTAATTTAAATTTTTGGTTAGACAACCAATTTCTAACAATTTTGGAGATATGTTTAGGATCTCCATTTTGTTGAAAGTGTATCTCCTCCTCGGGATATGCACTTTTATCCACATATTCTGGCAAATTAGTCTTCCTTCTTCATTATACCATCTATGTTAACCAGTGGACCAGCGTTCCACCAAGTAAAACATCCACACACCATCAAACTTCCCCCGCCAAGTTTTACTGTTTGCTTTACATGATGTCTTTGAAGATTTTCATGTGGGCGGCGCCAGTAATATTCTTTCCCATCTGATTGGAAACGGTTAATATTAGTTTCATCAGACCAAATCACATGTTTCCAATTCTCTGCTGTCCAGTTTTCGTATTCTTTACAAAATTGCAGGCGCGACTTAACATTTTTATTTGATAGGGCTGGTTTCTTTTTCTTGACTGATGCGACTAGACCAATTCTTCGTAGTGATCTACGAACAGTCCAATCACTAACGTGTTTATTTATTGCCTTGGCAGCTAATTTTGCTGTTCTAGTAACCCTATTTCTCATTAATCGCTCAATATGCAATATGCATCTGCGTCTGTTAACAACCTTGGACGACCAGTTATGATACATTTGGATGATATATTTCGTCTTTTACGAACACTTTATTTTTATTTATTTATTTATTTTTAAAGATTTAGCTCTTTCTCTGCATGAATGTCCATTTTCCATCATAACTACTAGTTACAAATAAATTACCAATGTTTATTTTAATAAAAAAATGTCAGTAATATTTTGGAAACTACACTTCAACTTTTTTAAAAACTAACAGAGTTGATATTAAACCATAACTCGATAAAAAAAAATAAAGGTTAATTATAAATTGACACCTGTAAGGTGACATAAACCAATATGAGAAAAGTGTACCAGTTGTCATATGTAGCGATCATGCTCGATAACCAGAGTTGTAATTGTTATTTTTATACATTTTTTGTACTATAATATAATCCAACAGTAATAAATAAACATGCGAATTTTCGTTAAAATAAAATTTACCAACATGAAAACACTTTTGCACGCCACTGTACACTGCAGTAACCTGACGATAGTAACTGACGCTTTAACGGAATACTATAGACTGAAAGAACACTTGTTTTGAATAGTTATCGCCTTAAATATAAGAACACATACTTAAAACCATTTCACGGTTATTGCATCTCCTGAAGAAAACGCCTGGGAGCCTATCAAGTTCTAGGCACGGAGATATATTTACTAATACCGAACAACTCCGCGAGGTTTGTAAGAGTAACGGGGTTGTGAGAGACTTTACAGGGATTTGCTACACCGATTGAGGGCAGTACAACACTTACGACAATAATTGTAGTCCCGTCAACAACCTTGAGGGAAAACAAAGACGCAAAACGGTGACTGTAATGGAATATCGTAAAAGATATGGACTAGATCAGAGAGACGGGGTTGTGAGAGACTTTACAGGTATTTGCTACACCGATTGAGGGCAGTACAACACTTACGACAATAATAGTAGTCCCGTCAACAACCTAGAGGGAAAACATAAACGCAAAACGGTGACTATGATGGAGTGTCGTAAAAGTTATGGACTAGATAAGAGAAATGGGGTTGTGAGAGACTTCACAGGGATTTGCTACACCGATTGAGGGCAGTACAACACTTACGACAATAATAGTAGTCCCGTTAACAACCTTGAGGGAAAACAAAGACGCAAAACGGTGACTATGATGGAATGTCGTAAAAGTTATGGACTAGATGATGTACTAAGTAGTTATGTGAGGTTGGTGCGTGGGCTGAATATTTTTACGATAGAAATCTGATATTAATGCGCACCTATAGGTGTCACGATAGAAAAGAAAGTAGAAAGCAAGTTTTTGAATTCAAATTTATAATTGAAATAAAATTTTATAAAAATATACCATGGATTACAGAAAAAGGCATTTAATAAATTCGATTTCCGTCCGTTAAAAGGGTAATACAAGCTTTATACGAACTGTTTTTTTTAAGTATTTTTAGGGTATCTTTTTCCCGCAATATTATTTAAAGGTTTATCTGGGTTGCTGTAAACCCCATAACATAAACATATGCACATACATATAAATAAAATAAAACCTATATATCATACACTTACACAATGCAAACATACATACATACCAACATACCTTAGTATTGTACCTTTTAAGATATACTATTTACATGCATAACTTATATAGTCATACATATAATTAAAAGAAAAAAAGAAACGTACATAGAAAATTATGCTCATATACATACATATATACCATACAAACATACATACATATGTATAAGAATAAAGCATAAAGTCATAAAAAATAAATTTAAATGCATAAATGCATATATACATACATACATAAATATAAGATATAATTACATAAAGTACATAAGGCATACCAAAGATTATAATATGATGAGAAAACATACTATATAATCATATAAATATACATAAATACATACATACATGCATATTATATATAAATTATATAAATACATACATGGAGACAAAAAACGTTACTAAATTGTATTTCATAGTAAAAGATAGGAAATGGCATATTTTTAAAATTATATTCAAAGAAAAATTGTTCGTTCTTAAACATTTTTGAAATTTCTTTTACATTTAATATACTTTCGCAATTTCGAACATTGAAATTGTAAAGCAAAACAGAAAAAAATTGCTAGAACTAGGTACAAAGTTAATCATTGTGCTAAAAATCACACTTTTAGACAATGTTCGAAATTTCGAACTTAAGTTCGAAAATTTTTTAAAAGTACCATACTGCTTTGGGAAGTCTTTAGAAGTGAAATAAATAGTTTTTACTTAAATTTTCTCATATTTGTACCATTTTGTATGTTTCGAACATGAAAATTTTATTTAGAAAGCAAAATTTTTATATTCAGTGAATTTAATTCTTTTAATTTTATTGAATTGCTTTATTTTGAACAATGTTTAAAGTCTCAAATTTATGTTCGAAAAATGTTTAAAGCTACCATAATGCTTTCGAAAGCCATTAGGAATGAAATAAATGGTTTTTTTACCAAAATTTTGTTATATTTGTACTATTTTCGGAGTTTCGAACATGAAATTTTCATATAAAATACTAAAATTTAATTTCCTTATTATTAATTTCTGTATGATACCTCATTTTGAACAATGTTCGAAATTTCGAACTTTTTAAAGCTACAATAGTGTTGGAAAATTTGAAGCAATAAACAGTTCTTTTCTAATTTTCAGATTTAAGTTCGAAAAATTTCTAAAACTATCAAAATATTACCCATATGTGTAAGTTATTAAATAAATAATATTTGTTCAATAATTTCTTCTTTTTTGTTTACATTTCGAACTTTCGAAAATGGAAATTTTCAAGAAAACTTTATAATTTTATGGGGTTTATATAAAAAATTATTTATTTTACTGAAAAAATATGTTTTGAGTCAAGTTCGAAATTTCGAAATTAAGTTCGAAAAGTTTTTAAGGCTACCAAATTGTTTTTTTTTAAATATGCTGTTATACTTTTATTATGGAAACTTAAAACAAATTGATATTATGAAAATCCGCCTCATAGTAATCAAATATTTTAGATGTTAAATATAAAATATAAATATAAAATAAATAATTTAAAAACGAAAAGAATAAATATTAATATACATACATACATACATACATACTATGGTATATGTTTAAATAAATACATAAATTAATGTTAAAATTATATAAAATATAGTTAAAGAACATCATTTATTATACAAAACAAACAAATCTAACCTAAAAAAAACTTGTATTTTTATTTCAATTTATATTGTATTTGAAAAAAAATTGAAAACAAAAAATATTTAAAATATAATTATTATTAAAGAAAATTGAAAATTATAAGGTTCCATGTTAAATTTTATTTCTACAACGTTGGCATTAAAACTAAAAAAAATATGTATTTAATTAAAAATAAAATATTTTTTAAATAATTTAATAAAAAAAAATAAATACAAATTTGTTTAAAATATTTATTTTTCGTAAACAAACTAAACAGAAAAAAACCAATTAATTACTCAATTGTAAACAAGAAAAACTAGCAAAAATGAACAAAAATTTAGAAGAAAATTATTAAAAAAAACGATCATCATTGATTGATTGATTGATTAATTGATTGATAAATAGCAACAAATTGATATTATTTACATTTAATTATTGATAAACTATAAATATAATATACAAAAACAAAACAAAAATATATATATATATTAAAAAGAAAACCAAAAAAAAACACTTTAAATGTTTATTAAAAAATAAAAATATTATTATAGTTATAAAAAATAAAAAAAAGCGAAAAAAAATAATTATTTAAAAATAAAATAAAAAACAAAAACATCTTTTATTAATTCTCTAAGTATACGCATAAAAACCAGTACTAAACTACTGCGAGAACCTTGTAAACATCAACACTTTTTTCCATGTTCCTAATTCACGGCATAGCGTGAAACAAATTAGTTCTTCTGAAGCATAGCTGCCAGATTTGACGATTTATCGTCATTTTGACGATTTTAAGCTCCAAAAATATCATATTGACGATTTGACGATTTTTGTCCTTATTTTGACGATTTTTGGAAATTAAAAATTTACATCATATTCTTTACTTTACATTAAAAGCCACTTTAATCTTTGTATTTACTTTGCAATTGTTACTATTGGAAATTTATGTTAGTAATTACAAGGAGTAAAATATTATATTTTTAAATTACTTTCGAATGCATGTGATGATTTTTCTGTATCATGCCTTTTTAATCCCTCAAAAGCCAAAACATTACAACCCCTAAAAAACCTCGTAGTTGAGAATAATTTATCACTTGACAATTTTAAAAATTCGAGTAAGCTTCTAATGTTACCATCGGAAGAACAAATTCAAGCGCCGTTATTTTGTTTCGTACGACCAACACTCAGGGGATCGATGGCAATATGTTTGGAACTATGAAAATATGTTATGTGAAGAAGGAAAGAGAGAACAATGTTTATAGACACTAGGCCAGGAAAGGCCTCTGCAGGAAATGAGTTCCACATACGAATAGTCCGACTAAAAACGACCATATACGGAAGTGGTGGCCGACAAAGAAGATGTTACGTAGGAATATAAGATTTTCGGGAAAAATCCTCTTACTTCGTTCGAGCAAAATCCTTTTATCGAAGCGATAGAACAGTAAAACACAAACCACATTGCAACGATGCTCCAATGATTCAATGGAGTTGGATACCCTACCGTCATTAACGAGCTACTACGGTCTATACTGTGCACGATCGAGAAACCTCAAAATAGACGTTGAGGCACCGACCCATACATGAGAGTTGTATTCCAGTCTCGATCGGTTACAAATGGTGTAAATAGTAAGATCATAAGATCTTAAGAAGGAACTGAAAAATGTGTCGGTTGAAGCCAACATTACACTGAATTTTCATGCTCAGAATGTCAAGAGCTTCTGACTCCTTAATATTTACACCACCAATAGATTAAGATGTGTCAATAAACAACACTGGGATACATTGTTTAATCCTTAAACAATTTTTTCCCGATAATGATATAAAATTTCTCCGTTTTTGGAAAAAAAATTAATAAATGAAGATGAATATGATGAAGCTTTTAATTTCTAAAAAATTTGTTTAAATGTTTTATTTTTTTATGTTTTACTACAATAGAAATAATTTTGGTTTTTAAACACTTTTAATTTGTTTATTTATATTTTCTGACGATGTTTTGACGATTTTAATAAACGTCTTTGACGATTTTGACGATTTTTTCTCAAATATTTGACGATTTGGTGCCTCATTTATCTGTCAGCTATGTTCTGAAGATAAATTCGAATTTCGAAAAACCCTAGACGCAAACCAAAAATTTTAACAGAGGAAATTTTAGCATTAACAGAGCACTGTAAACTGTTTAACAGTTTGCATACAAAAAAATGCTGTTTATTAGGAGCTAATTATAGATCAGAAGTCGCCGTGGTCTAGTAGGTAGTGTGTTGGCTTATTAGACGCGAGGCCTCGGTTCAAAGCCCAGATCAGGCATCTCCAACTGAACGAAATATAAAAAAATATTTCTTCGGCGACTTCCTTTCAGCAGATTCTGGCAAAAACTCTGAGAGTAAATAAAATTGCTATGAAAAGTTTCTCAAAAATCTGTCGTTCAGAGTCGATTTTAAACTGTAGGTCCCTCCACTCATGTATAAAAACACAGCCCTGCATGGGTTTTGCAAATAAGATGGCTCCAGGTGTTTCCAAAGGCATTTTGGGCGCTGAACACGAATCTGGTTTCAAAAATTTTTCATCACGTCAGGTTTTCTAGTTTTTTTGGCCATTTTTGAAAAATTGTAGAGCTAAACACTGACGTGCTAGAACCATCGCTATTGTTAGAAATTGACAATTGATCTTTGCTCTTTAAGCTGAAGCCAAAGCCAAATTGTTTGCATGCACCCTTAAAGTAGGGGGTGGGTTTATGTCAAGGGGTGCAAAAGAAAAAGAAACACATTACGGAGGTTCTTAAAAATTAATCAGATTTACTTGAAAATTGTTACTCAGGGGTTTTTGGGTACGCTGATTACAGATCTTCATTCAGATTTAAAAAATTCAAAATGGCGGATCCAATATGGCGATGGACTTTTATAAAAATTAATCAGATTAATCGACCGCCATATTGGATCCGCCTTTTTCTCGAAAACCTGACGTGATGGAAAATTTTTGAAATCAGATTCGTGTTCAGCGCCCAAAATGCCTTTGGAAACACCTGGAGCCATCTTATTTGCACAAAAAAAAATTTAAATTTGCAGGGCTGTGAAATTAACGCACACAACAGAAGTGGTGTGAGAAACTAGGTCGTAATCCTGACTAAAGGGTTGTAATGACCAATTATGTATGTATGTAATTAAAAAAACTGGTATGTGTGGTATAAACGCGGCAACGACAACCTGTCCTACGGTGATGCTAGAGGTTCTGTATGATTTATGCTCACATTGTAGTTAGTACTAGAGATTTGTAGACTATGGCTAGGACAAAAGAAGACAAGTTAACAAGGAGAATTGTCTGACAGCATTGTGGTCTGACAAATCGAGTGGCTGACGACTACTTCTTTAACTGTCATCCGAACAGAGCCAGTAGTTTCTATGATTTTGGGAAATAATTCTTTACGACATTTAGTGATAAGAGTGAATAGAGCAATGTGAAGACTACCCACTCTTTTTAAGAGAAGAACCATTCTGTGATATGCGGACATGAGACGGACATATATTAGGACAGAAACACACCGCTTCCAGAGTTAAGTATTACAAGCACATGGCCAAAAGGGCAACTAATTCCCAAGCGAAAATTTACGGAGTTGTAAAGGAAGGAAGCAAAGTAGCAGGCAGATAAGCTGCGGCTAAGGGAAGGTAGAGAAAAGCTGAAACTCTTTTCAAACCAAATGGGTTTGGGTAATTACAGTAAGAGGAAGTTTGAGTCATACATCAGATTATCCAGAAGCAATCTGAGGTTGGTAACCGGTTTTTAACAGAGCTCTGTAGACTCAAAGAGCACCTGCTCAGAATGGAAATCGCTTCGAGTCTAATATGTAGATGAGGAGATTCAGTTATCAGAACACATACTTGGGATCCTATATGGCATTATTGCTTGTCATGATGATATATCACACCTTTTCAACTACCAAGTAAGGAACACCAATTTAATTACTTTGGATCTCTGAATGAGACCAATTAAGTGTACTAACTTTTTGCAACGACGAATATTTAAATGACGACATATTAACCAACAACGAATAATTTTTAATATTTTAATTTAGTCTGGAACCAGCCCAGATGGTTAATAAAACTAAATTTTTTCAAGAGTTAATCTTTTTTATTCAATTTTTTTTTCTTTTTTGCTTATTAATACATCTTAGAAACGGTGACGAGGTCCATTGAAATCTGGCTGAACAGGTCTTTGCGGTGGTAGGGTGTGAGGTCTAGGACGATTTAATCCACTAGGGCTTTGTTGTCTGCCGCTACCGAACTGTGGTTCTGCTGTCACAAGTTGAGAGGCCAAGGCCAGGCAAGCAAAGGCAATAAGAATTAAATGTTTTAAGAATTGCATCTTCGGTTTTTAAGTGTTGCTTCTTCAATAGTTTCCTATGAAAGACTGATGATGCTTTAATTAAATCGTTTGCTATTTATACAATTACCCTAAGTAAAGCTACAAAGTCTTATCAGTTGTTTCTCAGACCACAGAGTTTGTTGGTGATTTACTTTGTGATGTTTGCTGAAACCATATTTAAACAATGGAGGGGGATTTTTTTTAAAGTGTTTTTTTTTGCAAGCAACCATAATTATTTATATTTGTTGTAAGGAAAAAAAAACAATAAAAATAATGAAATAAAAATAAAACGCATAATATTTTAACGTTTTAAAAAGAAAAAATTGAAAATTAAATTTAATAATTTGAAAACTACCTCTCCACTTTAAAACGAAGCATGATGGGACTAAAATTCGTTTACGTTACGTTACGTTACGTTTCGTTTTTCTATTAGGAACATTTTGCGCTACAATTCTATAAACAGATGAAATCTTAGTTTAAACCTGTCTATGCATCAGACTATCGAGTAGTAGCTTGAGAATAAGAACCAAGCCTGGGCCCGGTAGCGACCGTCTCAAGTCCAATATGAAAATTCTGTGATGAATACTTAGGCCCTATGCCGTTTAGTACGTATTCGAATATAGCACGTATTTGAAGAAATCCTTAAAATTTATTTGTAAGACCAAAAAGAACTGCAAGCTAAAAAATCAGAAGTAAATACTTCAGGTATTGCACCGTTTTGTTTAAAATAAAAAAATTATTTATTTATTGTGCTATCACACACGAGACTAATTTCTAAGCCGCACGATATTTGTTCTTTCAGTCACACACGAAGAAGTCGCCGTGGTCTAGTAGGTAGTGTGTTGGCTTATTAGACGAAAAGCCAGGGTTCGAGCCCCAGGCCAGACATCAAAATAAAATACAAAAAGTATTTCTTCGGCGATTTCCTCTTAGCAGATTTCTGACAAAAACTCTGAGAGTAAATAAAATTGCCATGAAAAGTTTCTCAAAAATCTGTCGTTCGGAGTCGACTTTAAACTGTAGGTCCCGCCACTCATGTATAAAATTAACACACACAACATAAGTGGTGTGAGAAACTAGGTCGTAATCCTGACTGAAGGGTTGTAATCACCAATTATGTATGTATGTCACACACGAGACCTTCATCTGGCATACAATTGTATGCATGCACAACGGAAGACTAAATATGCTCTGAACAAAAATTTTTTCTGAACCTGCTGTTTTGTAAATGTATGTGTATTCGTTTTGTGTTGTTTATGTATTGGTTTGTGCGGGGTAGAAGCTGGTTGAAGAATTATGCCAGCAAAAAACCACACTCCTAACCTCTCTTGCCCACAGGCTGCCATTTTGTGTCAGCATAATTGTTCTCGTGTGGGATAGCCCATTGATACGATAAAATCGAATTCAACTAGCAAAGACAAAAACCACAACAGAGCCAATATTAAATTTAACAGCAGATACAAAAATGGTCATGGAAGAAATCATCCATATATACAATATCGGATATCATTCATGGCTATCCAGCACACTAGGTCCCTTTCCACCACAAGTCCATTTTTTATCCGATTTACCCCATTTATACAAAGCACATTGTCTTTTGCTCATTTATTTTCTACCGATTGGAAAACATATGTACAACTGTTTGATCAGTTGGTAAAAATGCTATTTATGGCTATAAAAGTAGGGGATTTTTTTTTATTTTTTTTTTTATAAAAAGAAAGGAAGAATTTAAATATCAGTTCAAAATTATGATCTTATAGCCTTGCACCCAAAAAAAAATTCCCTTAATTGCAAATGAAATACATCAGTATTAAGAAATCGTAAACCACAAAACATCTTTTAACGCTTTTGTCCACAGTTATTGATAAGATTTTTGAATGTAATGCTGGAATACATATATAAACGGTATGATTTCTTTAAAAATCTTAACAGTCCCGAATCTTAAGGAGTTTGAATAACAACATCTTTAATAAGAGTCATGAATTTCCTAAGAAATATTCTTCTAATTGTCTTAGCCTGCATCACTTTGGCCTCTCAACTTGCCAGCGCAGAGCCTAAATTTGGTGGCAGACATCATGATCCCAGCGGTACGAATCTTCCTAAACAACGTCCGGACACAGTTTTCAATCGTCGTTTTTGAATGTAAAAAATGTTTGTTAAAAATAACAATAAAAATATTATGAAATATATTTTCAATACAAGTGTATCCTTATTTAGTATTCTATATAACCTAACATGTAGTTAATTAGGGCCCTATTTACCTTACCTTGCAAAAATATACTCATACGCATATACATAGCTTCTCTTAAGTACAGTAATAGCACGATATAGAAAAGATTATAAGAAAAGTGTAGAAATAATATTTGTAGGCATGAATTTGGCAAACTAAACTTCGTGAGCATTTGAAATTGTTAGTGGGTAATGCAGTTTCTCTATTAAAACTGTTTGAAGCCACTTAACAAGCGCTAGGTCCTATGACTTCCAAGATGAATTGATTTAGTAACGAATTTATAAATTCGAAAACCATGATGAAACTTTCAAGTCCCCTTCTCCGGGTTTTGAACTATGGTTTACCCTAGTTTATACTCGTGAACTTTACCTATTACACCATGTTACAGTGGCGAAACAACGATGGGTTTTACATGGGTAGCTGTCCGCGTGGACCTAATCTCATGGTGCTCTTCGAACAGGGTGAAATACAATGCGCCTACCAACGCCCCCAAATGTAGCAGACAGTGGCGAAACAGTGTGCTCTAATACTTAGTGTTAACTTGGTTTAAAATTTTATTGTTTGTTAACCTTTGGTTAAACTCTTAATTAAGACTTATGATGCCAGCAAATAAATCGTCTAAAAGGTCAAAAAATTTTGCGGTTGCTAAAAATCCATCTGGTTGTCGATATTGTAGCAGCTCTGCTGTATCTGAAAGTCCTTTCCTAAAGGTAATAACATGTATAGGTTGCTGGTTAATTGGAGGAATTGTCCCACCTTGATTGGACTTAACCACCGGACCATTGAGCGTAAATCAGTGGGCCTGGCTGGACGAGAGAACAAGTGTATTGTGCCATAGAGCTTTGATGACTGGTAAGTTACGGTTTATACATACATACATACATACATACATACATAATTGGTCAATACAACCCTTCAGTCAGGATTACAACCTACTTTCTCACAGCACTTATGTTGTGTGTCTTAATTTTATACATGAGTGGCGGGGATCTTACAGCTTAAAGTCGACTCCGAAAGACAGATTTTTTGAGAAACTTTTTCATGGCAATTTTATTTGACTCTCAGAGTTTTTGCCAGAAATCTGCTGAGAGGAAGTCGCCGAAGAAATACTTTTTGTATTTTATTTTGATGTCTGACCTGGGGCTCGAAGCCTGGCTTTACGTCTAATAAACCAACACACTACCTACTAGACTACGGCGTCTTCAGTTGCGGTTTATAGTACATGGAATAATAGGATGATGCAAGAATCGCTGTATATTTAGTTTTGAGAATTGGACGACGTCAGATATAATGACATCCTGGATTTTTAAGTACTGTCGAATGCGTTAATCCTTCATCACTTTGTGACGATTGGGCAGATGGCATGCCAACAAGCATTATATGGCAATAACACGTTGTGTCGCCTGAAATACGGTATTTTACGCATTCAGTTGCGACTCGGAGGGAATTGTTATATATGGAAAGATGTCCATGCAGTGGCTGCATAGTTGAAGAGAATGCTCGCAATAGCCCTTTACAATGTTGCCAATGTTTCTTTATTCATACCTCATAAGCTGCCCGCAAGAACTTTAATAAACCTGTTCTATGTTCACAATTGAAGTATGTGGCCTACCTCCTACATGTCTTTTCTTTCACAATGCCTAACCAAACAAATTCAATTCAAAAATTAATGTCTTCAAAGAATTTTTAGAATCTTCTGGCCAAATGTATAGTCAACAGCAAGCCTAATAGCATTCAAAAGAGCAGGTTATAGTCAATAAAACAAAATAGCATAATTAGCCACATAACGATATCACAATCAATGGCATTCAAGAGGAACCCCCAGGGAAACCGAATAAAAACTCGTTCAATACACAAGTGGTAAAGAGAGATTCACACACAAATATTTATTCAATTCATTAAGGTCTTATACTTCCTATAGAATTGATACGAACATATGAATGTATGTACATACATGTAGGCATATATATATGCCAAAAAAATGTGTTGACAACAACATCTTATCCTATGTGAGGAGAGAAACACGACAAACTTTTACAATTGTTGTCTATCTTGTCCTCAACAAATCTTCTCTGAATCAAAAACTTACTGACACTGTCGCTCATTTCGTCGTCAATATAATTTGAAACAAGACGACACACGTGAAGTTGTTGATAAATTTGTCTTTAAAAAAGTTGAAATAAAGACAAGTTCAAGACATTGTCGCTCATCTTGTCGTAAATGTAACCTGAAACAAGACAATTTGCATGCAATTGTCGCTCATCCTGTCCTCAATAATATCTTATTCAAGACAAATTCAAGAATTTGTCATTATGCTGTCTACTATTAAGTTCAAAACGCGACACATTACACGACCTTGTTATTAAAGTTGTCCTAAATTGAATTTTATACAGGACAAATTTGAAAAATTCCTGCAGACATCATTGATGCAAACGTCGTCAATAACGACCTGGCCAACTGGGTAGGAATGTGTATGACAAGTAAACTTAACATATGCGACAGTATTTTATTTCTTGTTAATATTTTATTTAAAATAGCTTTTCACACTTAAAAACGATGAGTGAAATTTGGTTTACTTGGCTCCTGATTCGGTGTAGTACGTATTCGAAGATTATCCAAGCCATTGGGTATACGTTCAAAACGATCAAATTTTATTTGAAATGCCAAAGTACTGCCAGCAAAGGCAATGAGAAATAAATACTTTAGAAATTGCATATTTTTTTAGAATTAAAAACTGGGTTTAAACGTATACGAATTCGACTGATTGGAAAACATACAGCTGTTTATATAGAGACGTTTGATCAGTTGGTAAAAATGCTATTAGCGACTATAAAAAATAAGGGGGTTTTAGATTTTTGTGTTTTTTTTTCTATAAAAATAAGGAAGAACTGAAATATCAGTTCAAATTTTTGATTTCATATCTTTGGGCTCAAAAAAACCCCTCATTGCAAGGGAAATACATCAATATTAGGAAAACGTAAATCACAAAACATCTTTAACCTCTTTTGCCAGCAGTTATTGATAAGAATTTTGAATATATTCGTATTATACTGCTGGAATGTATAAAAGCCATGGATTTTTTCAAAATCTTTACAGTCTACAATCTTAAGTAGTTTGAAGAACAACATCTTTAATAAGAATCATGCAATTGGTGAAAAATATACTTTTAATTGCCTTAGCCTGCATTGCTTTGGCCTCTCAACTTGTCAGCGCAGAACCTAGATTTGGTGGTAGTCCTCGCAGCGGAATGAATCTTCAAAAACCACGTCCGGCCCCAACTTTCAGTCGCCGTTTTTAAGTACAATTTATACAAATACAAGCAATAAAAATATAAAATAACCTTTCAATACAAAAGCGTTTTTATTTCGTTGTCTACATAAGCTTAACTACCATATCCTTAAGGATATGTTTACTTGGAAAATATAAATCCTTATATATTTATAAGGCTGCACAGCATAAGATTTATAAGAAAAGTATAAAAAATAATATTTGTTGTCATAAAAAATAATTAAATATACGTACCAAAACACTGTTAAATTTAATGAATAATTATCACTTACCAGATCCATATAGCTTGAAGAACGTTTATAGTCCAATATGCAAGATTACAGCTTCATCTGTCTGACAGTGATGTCGCTTTTCTGTTAAAACCCTTTGCCACCACTTCAAAAAGTTTGATTACAATGGCTTTCTAGATGAAGTATTTTGAAGGGGATGGAAGCCTCCTAATTTTCTTATTTGCAAATCCGACATGTATTTGAACTAGGACTGTTTGTCGTCGTGAGCTTTAACCGCACCTCCTCAAATTAAGATGGTTTTTTAGGGAGGTTTTGCTGTCAGTTTGGTTTGGAAGGCCGGGAAGTATTCACTATAAGTTAATTTACTATGGCTAAACTCTTAATTTAAACATATGCTATCACCAATTGGAACATCAAAACGAACCAAGACCTAGCAAACGACTAGCGTTGTCTAACAGGATAATAATTTTATTTAATCAGAACAATGATAGGCATACGCATCAACAGCACCTCGCCTAAAATTCTGACAGCGCGATTAAAAGGTTTTAGGCACTTTTTAGTAACTATCTGGCACCAACTGTTTGTAACATATTCCTGTCTATAGCGTATGATTTTATTGATGGAAAATGCAAGTCAATGGAATCCAGGGAAAATTAATTGTCTTATGTGCGTCAATTCATTACGCACATACGGAAAATAGTGCTTAGTGCAAAATCTCAACGACATCAGGGATATAAATCGATCCATTACTAACCGGAAATTCCTTTCGGAAGCGCACAATCTACTACATCAACAGAAGGCATTCTATCCGGTGAATTAAAATGGTTATAATAGAATCTTGTATGGGCATTGTCTTGAAATACCAGAGAATGGGAGGCTGCTACACAGGCAGACGCTTCCTGCTCTAACTTTTGCTATATACTCAACGCCTACCTGATCCAGAACCCTGAACTTTTGCTTATCTTGCCAAAAAAATTTTCAAAACTCGAAGCACCTTTTTCGTTGTCCTAACAGATCTAATTCTCCACAGCAGCAGCAAAGGTGTTACAGCAACAACACTTTGTACGGAGTGGATTTTTATATTAAACACAACACAACACACGTTTATTCACAGAGTTTCAAATGTATAATTTGACAAACAATACTGTTATTTTTTAAACAATACACTTTTTTTCAATAAATTTACATTTTTAAACTTATAATTAATAAAATAAAAAATAACAGATTTCTTCTCACTATTTTTTTGTTTGCTTTTGTTTGGCGCTTTTTTATACTCAACGGCTTTACTTATGTTTTTCATAGCCGTTAATAGAACATATGAGCGACGACTCCTGTAATATAAATTAAACGGCGTCAATTTGTTTCATCGACGGCTTTGTGTCCCATTGTTTATTGTGTGCTCTGAGTCGTAATACATGTTTTTTTGTTTGATTAGTTTCATATGTAAAGTGGATGGAATGCAATTCCTATTCGTTTGGATTGTGTGCAGTCTGTAGGCTGCATTAATTGGATCGGTTGTCGGTTTTAAAACAAAAACATAAATATCGTGTGAAAGAAAAATAATATATCAGGAGACCATAAATCTAATTAAAAACAAAATCTCGACATAAAATCAATACAACAAAATCTACGGTCACCGGAAGAATAAAATAAACAAACATTGGAAAGAGCCACTGAAAGGTAGCAAATAAAAGAAAGGATTTTCATCAGTCATAAAATATAAAAGGTATGTATGTAATATACATAATTTTATATTTAGAATCTTTTAAAATAATATCAAAACTTATTAGGTGTCGGTATATTATTAAAAAGAATAAAAAAATAATACGCTGTGTCTATACAGCACAAATATAGATGTGTATGTATGTATGTATCTACAAACTATAATATATTTTCTTTTGCTTTAAACAAACTGCTTCCTACTCTGCACTGCCCCCACCGTCTGTCAATTCCTGTAATTTAAACGACTTTTATTGTGTATAAAAGATTTTTTCTTGTTTAGGTACAAAGTCTATTATGTGTGCCAAGCGGCGTTAATATACGTTTTCATACCCTATACTAGTGGTATCATCGCAGACAATGGGTCAATGATGTTATTTGGAGTAATTTGTAAAATAGAATAGCATCTTCACCTTCTAAATGGAATATAGAACGTCTGTCCAGCCAAGCAATTCCGAAATTCCAATATAATTCGAAAGGGAGAATTTACACCCATGGTTTAGGAAAGCACTTTTCCATATTTACTTGTCCAAAGCATTGGAGTCTGTCTAGTGCATTTGAAACTACATTGGCATCAAGGGTTGTTTAATATTTCCCTATTTACTTGACCAGCTTCGGGGATTCTGTGTAACTTTACATGAAAACGTTCTAAATTCAGTATAAAGAAGACTGGAGGATATTCTCCTCAATAAATCAAGCTCCACAGCTAATCATGTGTAAAATATCTTCAAATCTATCTATCTATTCTATCCTTTGAAAGCCAAACAGCAATCAGATCTCTTTTCTGTGCAATCTTCAAGCCCAAAGATGTTAGTATAGTTTTTCCAAACAGAAGTTCTATATCGTTATGTAGTCTGATTAGAAGGTCATTTAAATTAATGATAATAATTTTAAACGAACGAAAAACGTTGATTTTAACAACTATTTCTTATCTCCAGGTTATAAATATTTCTACCAATTAAAATTAATCCCTCATATAATAGAACGTGTTAAAACTTTTAAGTCAAAATGAAAATTATTAATAAATGAAACTATTTTGGCACTATAGCGCCGGTTTACATTAAAAGGTGCGCGTATTAGAGGCATTCTATATATTTTTTAAATGGGGCAGAGGAACATTGAATGTAATCTGATGTCAAATGGGGTAGTTCGATTGCCTAATTCCAACAGGGGCTAGTTTATTAGTATACCATTTTACACACAACGGAACGTGCAGAGTAGAGACGAACACAATCCATCAGCAAATGCGTTAAAACAACAAAATACAAAAATTTAGTAACCCTCTATTCAATATGGGCATACAACTTAAATAAATTGTAATCAAATGTTGTAATCATTGTAACCAGTTTGCTGCCATGTAAACTATTGTTTAAAAATCACTAAATGTAAATGACATACGTTTCTAACATACCCTGAGCACATCAAAATCAAAAATATATATTAAATTACCTCCTTGCTAACATTAAACATAAACAAAATTCTTTAGGGTGTTGGGTAATATGTAGTCGGTTTGATCGACTCAAACATTCTTTATATTTCTTCATGATAAACTTTCAAAAAAAAAACCAAATTTTAAACTCATCATATTCTTTCTGGCTGTATTTGTAATATTACTTTTGATTGTACTGGTTTTTGCTGGTTTGCTGATTTCATTGATGTTATGCGTGAACTAGCTATGGATTCAGTCAACCAAACAGCAAAACCAAAGCAATACATAGAAATAATAGAGTTGTTATTATATAAACGATTACAATTAATAAAAACAAAAACAACATATACAAATAATATATACAAATAATAATAAAGAACACAGCTGGTCACTTTTGATTCTCTATCTTGTTTTGGTCTCTCTTTTTGTATCTCTTGCGACGTTTTTTTTCTAACGTTTGCTTATAGTTTGTTTTCACTAAAACCACCCCCTACCATTTATATTTTATATTAAACAATTATTTAATATTCCACCCCCCTCTTTAAATATTTGCTTTTATAAAATTTTCTATTTTATTATTCTGTACGTATGTATGTATAGATAGATGTATGTAGTTAGTAAAACAAACAATAATAATAATATTAAGAGACATTTATATAAAATATTTTCTGTTTTAAAGACAAATTTCTTTACGTTTTCAGTTGTATACCGTTAACAAGACATATTAAACATAATAAAGCATAGCAAAAAGAAAAAAAATGGCTTCCATGTCCCGTTTTGCCTTGAATACGGCACCACGTCTATGTTTGCTCAAGTCAACAACGACCACAAGTGCATTTACTACTACGTCTTTAATAGGTAAACCAAACACTAGCTTATCATGCACCAGCATAAACAATGCCGCTAGCAATCAACAGCCAAACACTTTTAAAAAATCGATAACAACTTTGAAATCGGCTGCAGCCGTTACTGTAGGTTTCAGTACTACTGGTAATTGTTTAAATTTATTATTACTAACAGTTCTTATATTTAAGAAAACTTTGAATATTGTATGTGTAATATTTTATTTATTTTCCTTATAAAAAGCTCATTATCGAGATTCTTCAGCTCCCCGGGGAGCATCAACACCTTTCTCTGGCACTTCAGCTGCTACTCCCATGCTGTTAATGTCCAAGTATAAGCCTCAGCTACAAATGCGTTACTTTTCAAGTTTAAATATGCCTTTGCAGTCTCAATGTTCTAGACTCGTACATCAAGTAAGCCACAACACTTAAATTTATTCATAAATCACTTAAAAAATAATTTAAATTTTTTTTTCATACTGATTGAATATTGATAAACTTTCTGTCTTAATTTTTGAGAAAAGTAGAAAAAACAAACAAAAACTGAGGGACAGATTTTGTGCCAATATTCAAATTCAATTAAAAATACATATATTGCCTGCCATATATGATAGTTATAATAATGTACATATGTACGTCTGTAGATGGATATTTCTTACTAACACATTTAACCATATTTATTATACTTCAATTTATTTTAATTGTTATACATGCTATATGTGTTAAATTTTTTTGTTTTTATATAATAGCGTAACATGCAAGGTTTTTTCTTATTGTTAATATGTATCTCAAAAGTCTGGCCAAAAGAAAAGAAATTCTTTCATTTATTGTAATGTCTTTGCACTTATATTATATTCCAAAGTACAAAGTGCAATCTGTACAATGAGTGCATCATCATGTGCATCATTTTCTTCTATTCGCATATATTGTATCGGTTTATCATTGTCTTATCACATGCAAAATAAAAAAGGAATAGTATTCCTCAATTTAATTAATTAAAAATAACTATTCGTCATTATCTATCTTAAGCACATAGGTTTTTCTGCTTTATAGCAACAAGTTCAATGCTATTTAGTCCCAAACATTATGGTCTTCATTATACATTATATTGCTAAGAAATTTTATATTGATCGTTTAACGTGTGAATCTTAACAGTTGTCAGTCAGTCAGTTGTTAAGAAATAGATTTGATATCATTTTTAATTCTACTACATAGTTTACAAATAGAAATGTTATGAATTTTAAATATATTTTAAACAATGAAACTAATTTGCGTGTTGGCAGGTAGATTTAATGACGTATATAACCATAGTAGCAAATAAAAAACAGTCTAGAGATCCTGTCTATATCCTAGAAAAGGAAAATATCGAAGAAAAAAAGCAGAGTAAGTCAACCCTCTTAGAACGCGGTACTCTCAGAACGCGGTTTCCACATAAGGCAGTGCTGAAATTGCGGCAGCCCTCCTATAACACGGTCCTCTTACAGCACGGTTTCCGTTCAAGAACATCCCATAAGTTCCTTCCGCACAGCCTATGAATAACTCTAGTAACTAGATATTGTAAAAGGGTTTAATATCAGCTTTATTTTCGACGCAAAAGCACAGCCGAGATATACAAACAACGTGTTTATATAAACATGCCAGCTTATCTCATAGCCGTCTTCGACATCCGTTTCAGTCATCACAGTACATACGTTTTGTTGGTGACCAAGTCTTTCCAAAAAATTTTCTGCAACTCATATCTGACAGTGAGGATGAATGTTCAAAAATTATATAATTTTACAAAAGTCTTTCTTATTTTTGTTGGAAAAAAGACTTTTAGTATAATTTTGTTTAATTTTTTTACCAATCTTTATATGAACTCCTTAATTCAATAAAAATAATTTATAATTTATCTTGTCTTGGTCTCCATATAACGCGGTACGAACGATGGGATTTGTACTAATTCTGAGTTTCTTATAGCGCGGTTTCCATACAACGCGGTAGACGGATTCCATACAACGCGCTACGATTTAGCCTGGTTTGTATGGTTAAATCCGGGTTTCTTATAGCGCGGTTTCCATACAACGCGGTACGCACTCACCACGTTATAGGAGGGTTGACTGTATATGGAATGAAAATTACAGAAAACAGAGGCTGCAGACCTCAGCCAACATAATCTCATTGTAAACCTCAGAGGAGCTTAAACATCGCCAAACCCTCTCCTACTGTAATCAATCACATATGTGATTGGTCATTACAACTCTTTAGTCAGGATTACGACCTAGTTTCTAACACCACTTATGTCGTTCGACTCCGAACGACAGATTTTTGATAAACTTTTCATTGCAATTTTATTTTTACTCAGAGTTTTTGCCAGAAATTTTTTGAGAGGAAGTCTCCGCAGAAATATTTTTTCATATTTCGTTTAGTTGGAGATGTATGAACCGAGGCCTTACATCTAATAAGCCAACATACTATTTACTAGACTACGGCCACTGTAATCAATCATCTTCTGAAAAAAGAGAGTCATAGAGAAGATGCTCTATTGTTGTTCCCAACTCTTCTTAATTTCTATATATCCAATCTGCTTAACTACGAGGGAAATTCACGCAAAAACGTATATAATGAACTCCAGTCTGAGGTCCTCACAAAACTGCCCCATCCAATTTCGAGAAAGCATTTCAATTGAGTGTTTCAGTTCGTATTGGAAGTTCTCTGTTCTCCAAGGCCCTATCTGGGATGGGAGTTATTAAGCCAGAAATAAATACATCCTCAAAATCCATAGTCATAGTCAGAGGTTCCATTCATAAGCTCTTTCCTTATTAGTTGAGAAAACACATTCTGAATCTCAGAGTGAACACCCAGAAACTGTTTCTCACAGACCGAGGATTTACATAGGATGTGACCTAGCCAATAAAGTTTCTTTCGGTGAAAACAATGCAAACAATTTAATTCCTGTAGCTTTTTTAAGAGATTTTATTTTTCTATAATGTAATGTTTGACGAATGTTTGTAAACTGTTTTTAATTGGTTCTGTGATGATCCACGTTTCTCTCTTACATTTTACAGCATTATACTAAAATGCAAATCGTAAGAATCCGAACTAATCTTATTACTGTAGATACTTGCAAACTATTTAGATTTATTGAGTTCGTTATTAATATCAAGCCGAACTTCATTCGTCTTTTCTATTATACTCCCTAAATATTGGAATTCAATTACAAACCACTTCATATTTAATTTGGTTTTGATTTGATTTAGTTTTGCCATTTTACAGGTAAAAGAAGCCTGCAAAAGCTACAATGATATAAAAACGTAAGCTAATGTAGGCATAACTCAAATAAATGTTATAGAGATTCCACACTTCTCACGAGGCTTAGGGGAAACGAAAAATTAATTAGAGGATCTGATACTATAATTACTTACATTTTCCCTTATAAAAATAATAATTTAAAAAGCTAAGATTATTAATATCTCAAAAATGAAATCATCTCTTCATTATTTTATAATTATGTATGTAATTATGATACAATTTTGAAATACAATTTTAATACGCAATTAATTTTCTGCCTGTAATAGTGTTTATTGTGTATTTTGAAAGAAGAAATATGGCATTATGCCAATTATAATAATATTAACAAAAACCCAACAGCACGCAAATTGTTTCTAGTTAGATGAATATTGTTAGAAAAAAAAATAATTGCCAGTATTTATTTAATATTTATTTTCAAATGATTGATTTCAATACAACTGTTCAATATTTCCTTAACCATTTACAAAAAAATACAAGTTTACAGCGAGTTTTATGAATTTGATATGTGCATTGTACACATTATAAAAATAGTAAAAATTCTGTTTAGTTTAAAAGAGCTTTTTGTAAATGTTAAAGGCCTAAAATTCAATTCCCAAGAATGTTCTTACTTCTGATATCTTATAAAGGGTCCGCCAAATAACTTTTTTTGAAAATGCTTTAAAAAAAACCACTGAATATTTTCTCAAATTTCTTTTTTTATTTGAAAGTAATGGTAATAAAGGTTAATAATAAAGGTTAATAATGGAAAATAATCGGTCGGTCCAATTTTTAAGCACATTATTGATTGTGTGCAGCTGTATTTCACCAATGGCTTCACGAATATTGTCCTTTAAAGCGTCAATTGTCTCTGGCTTGCCGGCGTACCGCTTATCGTTGACAGCACCCTACAAATAATAGTCCAACGGTGAAAATTCGCAACTCCGAGGTGGCCAAATGTCATCAGCTCTGCGGCTGATAATGCGATCTTCAAAAACAAGGCGCAAAACATCGAGTGTAGCTTCAGCTGTGTGGCACGTAGCGCCGTCCTGTTGAAACCAAATGTTGCCAATATCCTCCTCTTCAATATTTGTGAACAAAAATTCGTTCAACATGGCCCGATAACGATTGCCATTGACTGAAACGGCCACTCCTTGCTCATTTTCGAAGAAAAATGGCCCAATTATGCCTGTGGACCAAAATCCGCACCAAAAAGTGACTCGTTTTGGGTGCGTCGGCTTTTCAATGTATGCGTGCGGGTTTTCTGTTCCCCAAATGCGACAATTTTGCTTGTTTACATACCCGCCAAGATCAAAATGAGCTTCATCTGAAAAGATGCTTTTTTTTGCCAAAATCAACATCTTCTGGTGTAGGCTACTGCATGGAAAGTCGAGGCAGCCATTTGAATGAAATTATTTTCCATTATTGACCGGAAAGTTTGTACTTTCAAATAAAAAAAGAAATTTGAGAAAATATTCAGTAGTTTTTATGTAAAGCATCTTCAAAAAAAAGTTATTTGGCGGACCCTTTATTCTCCACTTTTTATATTATTATGCCACTTTTTTTTAATATTATTAAAAATAAAACTAATCTGTGGTATACTATATAATTCCGGCTTTATAAAATAATCGTCTATGATATTTCTTTTTTATTGTTTTTTAATTTGTCTAGTCGGCAAAAAGAAAAAAAATTAAATCCACAACAACAATTTGCTCCTCAATCAGTTTGTTTTATAATAAAAAAAAAATTCCCTGGCCTTATCTCAATGTTTATTGTGGTAGCTTTATTTTGTTTATATACAATATACGTATTTGTTTTAAAGGTCGATGTCTAGATTTGTTAGTATTTTTTTAATTTTTTTTATTTATAATCTATACTAATATTTTCAGGTTTTTTTTATCAGTTGTTAACTGAATTTATTTCTTACATCATATATATGGGCAATTTCTTGTCAAGTGACCCAATTTTTAAAATCGATGTCTTCCGATTTGGATGAAATTTGCACCAAGGTTAGTACTATTGGGTAGTAGGCCAGACACAAATTTTCAGCTCTTATCAGTCAAGAACTGCCGGAGTTAGAGGGGAGTTTTGGTCATACAGGGTTTTTTTAAAATGTGTGTAACTTTTCAGCTATTGGTCCTAGAAAAAATTTTCCAAAGGATATTAGATAGCTATTTCTTCAATCTTTTCAAAAATAATTTTTTTAATTTTTTAAAAAAAATTTTTATTTTTTTTTTTAAATTAATTTTTTTAATTTTTTTCAAAATGGGCCCTTTTTTTTCCTCAAAAGAAAGCTTATACAATTTCCTTTAAGGCCTTTATAATCGCTTAATGGGATGCGAGTGGGATATCTAACAAAAAAAAATTATTTTTTAACTCAAGAATAAGATTTTTCAATATTTGGCATAAAAACGTACCACCTAAATGATCTTAAAAAGTATTTATTTGCATTCTAAGGACATTCGGAAATTAGTTTTTTATAAACAGTGTTAAAATTTGGACCTGCATTATTTACTAATTACTTACATAATTAATCTTCACAATAGCTTCCGCTTCCAAAAAGAAAATGTTGACTTCTTTTTGTTCTAATTCCTTAAACAAAAAGAAGCACAGATCATCAGATATGCGAAATATTTCCGACAACTTATTGTAAAAATTCCCAACGCTTTCAAAACGTTTGCTAATTTGTGGATCATGCAGGAAAATGATGGGAAAGTTGGACACATTACCGGTTATTCCAGATGAGAACAAAATCAATTCTGAAAATGATGACAGTTCTGCAGGAGATGATGGTTGTTCTAACTTTTCAGTAGAACCTATAAGACCTAATAATGAGTGTCTGGCCTACTATCCAATAGTACTAACCTTGGTGCAAATTTCATCCAAATCGGAAGACAACGATTTTAAAAATTGGGTCACTTAACACGAAATTGCCCATATACATAGGTACCATAGTACCTATAATATAAGCATATCATAAAGATATAGATGAATGCCATGTCACATTCAATTCCCACAGGTTCCAGGTTGTAACAAATTCATGTTTTGAAACAAGCTATTGTTATTTCGGAATTTTAGTAATTTTCTCCAGATGTGTGCATACTTACAATGTTTTTTTACAATCTTAAGGACAATGGTCCTCTAGAATATATTGCTACGCTGAGTATATTTTCATAGAGTGTGTGATTTCTAAGCAGATCTTATGCTTGATTGAAAAAAAAAAGTAATTAATGAACTGAAAGAAAATGAAAAAACGGAAAGAGAATAAGAAAAGAGAGATGCTTTAATCCGGATCTTCAATACGATGCATACTCTGTTTGATGTCTCTTCTAATGCGTGTTGCGTGCTAAGCAAAAGAGTCCAGTATAGTGTCGTGTAATTTCCCTAGCGTGCTCCTATGCTTAAACGTTTTGAGTTGATTAACAAATGTTCATTCATTGTGATACCTAGACATACATACATATGTACATACATAATTGGTCATTACAACCCTTCAGTCAGGATTACGACCTAGTTTCTCACACCACTTATGTTGTGTGTGTTAATTTTATACATGAGTGGTGGGACCTACAGTTTAAAGTCGACTCCGAACGACAGATTTTTGAGAAACTTTTCATGGCAAATTTTATTTGCTCAGAGTTTTTGCCAGAAATCTGCTGAGAGAAAGTCGCCGAAGAAATACTTTTTGTATTTTGTTATGATGTCTGGCCTGGGGCTCGAACCCTGGCTGTACATCTAATAAGCCAACACACTACCTACTAGACTACGGCGACTTCAATGATACCTAGACAGGTTACTTAATTTTAATAGGAGTTCTATGGTCTGTAGTCGGATTATTTGTTTAGAACTTATTGATCATAGTAAATAGACTTCGTATATTCACTTCCTGATCTTTAGTAGATGTGTGGTTTTCCGATTGAATTTAGTATACAAATCTCAAGCTTTGTATCCAGCGGCGGCAGCAGTCTAGGCTTAACAAAAGCACTAATCTCATCGCATATTGCTTTTAATCAGGCGACCTTAACACGTTGATTGCCGCGGCAATTTTCAGAAAACTGGCCGGGCAAGCCAACATTGACTTTTTGTTCTTTTCCCAGACGCCATTTATTGATACTAGCTCTGTTATAATACGATTTTATTCGTAGCTACACAAAAATGGCAGGTTTAGTGAGTATGTGATAACTCGTAGTTGGCACCTTACAAAGGAACACAATCTACGAGTTATCTTGTAGTCGGCAGTCAACATGTTAATTAGTATACTGGGCTCCAAAACATCAGCACGGAATGTTCTCTATTCTATAAGTTGGAAAGTATTATTAAAACCATATTTTAAGCTTATATTGCCCAGATGTTGCCAAACCGGCTTTAAGAAAACTGCTACAATCCACCGTATAATTGTATATATAATGTTTTAAAATAGATTAAGTTAGTCGACTACTAAACCGGAAACAAGATTAACTACAATTAGCACTATACTGCCATTGTGAAAACATTGAAGTGTACAGGGACGCGCTCTCCCTTTTTGTTGTGTCCGGTCTGTGTAATTCCTCCGCTTCCCATTCTCCGCTTTCCTACATCCTCTCCTTTTTATCCTATACCCTCTATTATCCTTCCCACTTTAAGAACGTTGTACAATAGGTCAATTCGACCTCCGGGTACTATACTTGTCTTAATTGACAAGTACACACGTCCTCTAACCTAGCCTAACCTACAGGGGTATGAACAACTCAAAGGAAAATAAAGGAAAAAACTTTACAACCAAGTTGAGTTATTTAAAAAATCTAGGACTTCAAGATGATGCAGGCTTGTATGCTGCTTTAATTTAGTGTAGAAAAGTATTTCAAAAGAACATTAATCGTGCGACTTCATTAGGTGTGTTCCCACAGTTTCTGTCGTGAAAGTTAAAAAGTAAATCCATTTTTTCGTGTTCCTATCGATTATCCAATGAACCGTGTGTATTGTTATGAGTTTTGTATGAGACTTTGAAAATAATTCTCTGTAAAAAAAAAATCGAAAGATTTAAGCAAATCAAATTTTATTCTAATTTCAAGTGTCATCATTTTTTGTTTACAAAACATTTGTTTATCAACTTCTTAAACAAAAGTTAAATTTATTAATACTGGCGTAAATATTTAGAAAACAATCAACCACACCTTCTTATAAGCATGTTAAACTTTTATTTATAAACAAATAACATTAAGGGCTTTAAACAAAAACCTGTTTTATTAAAATGTTAAAATAATTCGTTATTATCTAGTGTTTGAAAACCACAAATAAATGTTTTTCTTTCTTACTATGGCATGAATCAAAAAGTTTATGTAATAATTTTCGCATGTTCTACTAATTTTTGTTTATAATTTAATAGAAAAAACAAAAAATTGGTTTACAAACACTTAACCTTAGTCTATTTACATTTTTTTATGACTTAATATACATTTTTCTTCCTCTCGTTCTCTTAAATGAAACTCTTTAATTAGTTTAGAAATTCTCTTCAATTTCAATTTAAGAGTATCGGGTCGGGTATTGTATAGGAAAGAGTCACGTTTACTGAGTATAATTCAGAGAAATAATTTATCATAGATTGATGGGCTAGCTAGCACGTTTTATATTTTTTTAAAACAAAATATCATACTAAACAACATACAATCAATTCGACGTCGTCAGTCAGTCAGTTTTTACATAGATTTCAGTTCTTATATATGTACATACAATTTGTAATATAATAGAAGCAACAGAGTAGCACAAAGTATTTGTATTTTAAACGTAAGGGAGGTAAGAAACGGATTGACAAAATAAGTATTATAAGTATGTACATATATTTATATGGACATACAGCTGTGTTCAAAATAATAGGAGTGCTACCATGTAATATTTTCAAAGTTAACATTTTTTATTGTACCAATTTGCAAAACATGATATATTTTAATGGTAGTTACAAAGATATGTAAGAAATAAAATACAAAAAAGAATCTGGTAATAACTTTAATATTTACGATGAAATTGATTCATTTCTATGCTTGCCCTTGAATTCAGTTGATCAAAAAATAGGAGTGTGAGTGTTCTTTTAAAAATAAATATATAACAGCAGATAATTTAAAGAAAAAAGTGAAAAATAAGTATGGAAAAATGTAGTTAAAACTTTTTCTACAGTGACTCACATAAATTTTTGTAATAGTGGGACGAGAAAAGCGCTGTACTGAAGAAAAGAGAAAACTAATTAAAAATGTTCGAAATAAAGGCAAAACTTACAAAGAAACTAAGGAAATCTTAAGTTACTCCGATCAAATGATCACAAATACATTAAAATAAAAAAAAAGCCCGAAACGCGTGGGCGCAAGTCCAAAACATCTACTGTCGATGACCGCCGAATTGTGCGATACAGCAAAATAAATCCTTCAGCGTCTTCAAATAAAATTCAAAAGGATCTGAATCTTGCCGTAAGTGTCCCTACTATTCGTAGGCGTCTGATGGACAACAATTTATTCGCAAGAAGTTCACAAAAGGTGCCATTGTTGACATACAAAACAGGCAGCAGCACGCTTAAAGTTTGCCCAAGAACATATCAAATATCCGAAAGAAAAATGGAGAACTTATTGTGGACCGACGAAAGCAAAACTGTTTTATTTGTTGGCACTGGGTCTAGACAGCATGTTAGATGTCCGCCCAATACCAAATATAGAGCTCAGTATACACAAAAAACAGTTAAACATGGTGGTGCAAAACTAATGATATGTGGAAGGTTTTCATATAATGGTGTAGGCCCAATACATCCAATTAGAGACATAATGGATAGGGACGTCTATGTCAGCATTTTGAGAGAAGTGATGTTACCATATTCCACACCTCTAAAATGGATATTCCAACAAGACAATGACCCGAAACACACCAGTAAATTAGCAAATGAGTGGTTTCGGGTTAATGGGGTAAAGGTTCCGGCGTGGCCAGCTCAGTCTCCTGATCTTAATCCCATAGAACATCTATGAGGGATGTTAAAAAATATGTTGCCGAGAGAAAACCGTCAAATGCAACTGAGTTGTGGTCTGTAGTGCAAGATGGATGGAATGAAATTCCACTAAAACAATGTCAGGATTTAGTTGACTCCATGCCTCGTAGATGTGCTGCTGTAATAAAAAGTAAAGGCTATTCTACCAAATACTAATCTTACTCAAAGTTTCTGATTAAAGTCATAAGCATTTTTAACTTTTTTAATAGTAAATCGTTATGAAAACTGAAATACTCCTATTATTTTGAACAGCACTTTTTAAGATATTTTTTTTAAATTTCCTGTTACTTACTTGTTGAAAGCTTTATTTAATTAATGAATAACTTAAATAATTTAGTATTGAATCAACATTACATTACACCAAAAAATTGAATTAAACCATGTTTTTTATTTGTTAAAATTTTAGCTTTTATTTTTCAATGGGCTTGCTCCTATTTTTATGAACACAACTGTATGTACATACATATATGTACGTATAGTATATCAATTTACCTCAAATGTTGACGTTTTTTCACAAAAATTTTTTCTTCAATACTTTTGAAAAATTTACACCATTTCGTCGATGCAAAGATCATCTTAAAGTTTTTGAATGTTTGCTTTAAAATTTGTTTACAGAGAATGAAAGAAAATATGTATCAGTATTTACATTTAATAATTTAATACATATTTCAAAAGCAATCAATTGCAAATTGCTAGATTTATGGGCTGTAAATTTATTTTTAATTTTAGTAACAAATAGTCTTACTTTTATCGTATTAATAAAACAGTTTATATTACTGATCATTAATTTTTAATTACTAAAGTAAGTTCTTAATCTAAAGAGTTTAAGATAGTTTACTTGTGTGTATTCCATAATTTTCAAAAATTATTCAAGCTTTATTTATTTTTTACTAGCTGTACCCTGCGCGTGTTGCTGCGCCACCAACTAAAATAAATTTGAAGGAAAGACATTACACAAATGTCCAATTAATTTTGAATCATTTTATTGATTTTGCTTCCCGTCGTCCAGATGATTCAGATGAACGGGCCTGAGTAGTACGCATAATCTCACTTCCCGTTGTTCAAGTGGTTCAAGCGAAGGGGTTTCATCGGCATATACTCGAAGATTTTCCAGTCTCAATGCTCGTTGCTCGTCTGATTCCGAGGCTCGTAATGCTTTTTTCTTCCGTGCTTGATGTGTAGGTCGATCAATTGTTTGTCATTCATTTTGAATTATTTTCAGTGGCGCCATCTATCAGAAACCTCCGTCGACTCATGCGCAACAACTTTGTTAAAAGATCCACAGTTTACGATTAAATTCATTTTGAGTAATTTTCAGTGGCGCCACCTGTCGGATATTGATCATACCAACTTAGAAACGTTCGTCGACTCATGCGCAACAACTTTGCTAAAGATCATGTCATGATCAAACGCACAGTTTATGATTTAATTCATTTTTAGTAATTTTCAGTGGCGCCACCTGTCGGAAATTGGTCATACCAACTTAGGAACCTCCCCCGGCTCATGCGCAACAACTTTGCTAATGATCATATCATGATCAAATGCATAGTTTAAGATTCTATAAGGTACATACAAACAAACATTCATTTTTATATACATATATAGATTACTTATTGCTGCATATTTCCGACAGACTGAAAACACTAGCACCTTACTCGTTGTTGGATCTTGCCCACGCAGTATATGCATTATTGCGGAGTAAATAAAATTCTTTGAAAAAGACAATCTTAAGGGAAAATCGGAAAATATCAAAATGACGTATCACAAGGCTGGAAATTAATATTTTAAAAGTTCTTTGTTGTAGAAGTTGTAATAGCGGCTGCTCCGTCTCGCTTATGGCTTAAGCCATAAGGCCAGTGGTGGCCTTATAATTAGAAACGATGTTTCTGGAACAGAGTTCTCTGGAGTGACGAATCTAAGGTTAATTTCTCCCAATCTGATGGAAAAACGTATGTAAGACATCCTCCAAACAAAGCCTTTGATCCCAAGTACACAGTGAAAACTGAACAACAAATTAACAAACATACATGCTGCTAAGTCCTTTCTAATTATAAGGCCAGCACTGTATGTAATCAGCGGAATCAACGCATTTTACTTTGATGACCGAAATAAAATCAAGCGCTTTGAGAGATCGTAATTATCCACTCGTATTTTATGTGTTTCCTGGTCTCCAAGAAAAACATTTAAAGCTTGTTTGCATTACAACTTAGGAAGATATGGGCATTACGAGCTCCTATACGAATTTGTTATCTTCTTACATTAATTTAAAAATTGCCTTGTATGTATACCCATTGATATCCTCAATTAATCAACTTCTTCTGTTCCATGCAGATTTAAACTATTTTAATCTTAACCTAGACTGCCTTGTAGATTTTTCTCTCATATGTTCGCATTGGTTTAAAATACGCGGTAAAAGTTTGAAATGCTATTCTAAACTAATATTGACTATGCTACTGGTGTTTAGTAGGATTGTAAGTTTATTCTAAAGGGTCCGCCAAATAACTTTTTTTTTGAAAATGCGTTAAAAAAAACTACTGAATATTTTCTCAAATTTCTTTTTTTATTTGAAAGTACAATCCTTCCGGTTAAAATGGAAAATAATTTCATTCAAATGGCTGCCTCGGCTGGCCATGCAGTGGCCTACAACAGATTGTCGCATTTGGGGCACAGAAAACCCGCACGCATACATTGAAAAGCCGACGCACCCAAAACGAGTCACTGTTTGTTGCGGATTTTGGTCCAGAGGCATAATTGGGCCATTTTTCTTCGAAAATGAGCAAGGAGTGGACGTTACAGTCAATGGCGATCGTTATCGGGCCATGTTGAACAAATTTTTGTTCACAAAAATTGAAGAGGAGGACGGCGCTACGTGCCACACAGCCGAAGCTACACTCGATGTTTTGCGCCCTGTTTTTGAAGATCGCATTATCAGCCGCAGAGCTGATGCCGTTTGGCCAGCTCGGAGCTGCGACTTGACACCGTTGGACTATTATTTGTGGGGAGCCGTCAAAGTTAAGTGTTACGCCGACATGTCAGAGACAATTGACGCTTTAAAGGACAATGTTCGTGAAGCCATTGGTGAAATACAACTGCACACAATCGATAATGTGCTCAAAAATTGGACCGATCGTGTAGGCCACTGCATGGCCAGCCGAGGCAGCCATTTGAATGAAATTATTTTCCATTATTAACCGGAAGGATTTTACTTTCAAATAAAAAAGGAAATTTGAGAAAATATTCAGTAGTTTTTTTTAAAGCATTTTCAAAAAAAAAAGTTATTTGGCGGACCCTTTATATCCGTGTATGGTCTCAACTCATTGTTGTCTGTTATTTCGGTTTAAGCTGCTAAACGAGTTCAAGCTGCAATAATGTTGATCTAGTCTTTTTGAAAATGTTTCTCTGATTGCCACACATAACAGAGGTATGCTCATTAAGAACTTTCTGTCTTCTACAACCGTTAATGACCACAATTCAAGGCTTTAGAAATAACACTTTCGTCATGGAAGTTTGTAGCCTTACTTTATACAGATTTTATTTGTGCTGATATTGATCTAGTCTTCATGTAAATTCCTCTATGATTGTCACAGATCGTTTGGGGATGTTTGATAACGATTTTCTTAAATCTCTAAATTTTGAGAGCCTTTAGTTTAAAATGCCAAGAATTATCCTTTTGCGGTAACAGTTTAAAACAGCTCTATTCACAATTGAATTAGGCTGGTATTGAATTAAGCTGGCATTTACTCAATGACCATCTGAAGATAGAACTTTAAATTTGGAGTGTTTTTCAAATTTGTTTGGATACAGTGTGTGTTCATTTAAATTCGAAAAAAGGGTGTTAAGTACACTTGCATATATTTCTTTTTAATAATTAATTTGTAATTAATATGCACAAAACATAATTTTCATTATTAAGCTGTAGTAATTGCAGGTGTTTTCAAATTTCAATTGAATTTTTATTTCCATTACACACCAAAACAGATTTTTTTTCAAAACCCTGTATTTTTGTTTTTTTTTCTTTCTAACTACCGTCATATTGTACAATTGTGGTGATCATTCGTACATTATTGTTATTGTTATTATTATTTTGCAATTTTGTTTTTGTGTCAATCCAACTATGAACTATTTTAGCAATAGCATGTGTCGTCTGTCGGATGTATGTATGTATGGGCTGCGCTTAGGTATATAGAACATATTATATACTCGATTACATTTACTATGCCCCTGTAAGCTAAGCTGCTCCTCTTCTTTAAATACATTAACCTGAGCGCCTTTTCAGTATTTCCTTCTCAATTGATTGTATTCTAGATGTGTTGGCTGGCGGGTATACTCTGTAGAAAGTAACTCTAGTAGCGGGTGTTTTTTTACTTTCGAATTTGTTGCATGATTTTGAATTTATTTTTTTGTTTGTATTTTATTACTGTACAATAATTTACTCTCATCTCCGTAGGTTTTTGAAAATATTCTAGTTTATCATAAGAACAGTTGTGATTTTGGCTTTGTACTGTAATATAAAATTGTTTTCAATCGTTCTTTTGTTGTTGTTTCTAATTTTTATTGTTTAGTTTTTATTATGAGTGCAACATAAATGAACTTGAAATTGAAGAATAAAAAGATAAAAAAGAGAAAAAGAAAAAAATTAAATTAAAAAGTTTTTAATTACCGCCAAAGAAAGTCTTGTAAATTGTTTTTTTTTTCTTATTATTTAAAATATAGAAAAATGATTGAAATTGTTTATATTATTCTTCTAATAATAACCATCTTTAAATTATATAAATTAATTAAAAGATATTACAAAGTAAGTGCTTGCTTTTTTATATACGGAAATATTTTATTTATTCTAAAAGGAAAACAAAAAAGTGAAAATATTTTTTAAAAAAAAATTGAAAACTTGCCAAAAAAAAACAAAGGGTGAATGCACACAATAATTATTCAAATAAAGGGTCCGCCATATAAATTTTTTTTTGAAACTGCCTTAAAAAAACTACTGAATATTTTCTCAAATTTCTTTTTTTATTTGAAAGTACAATCCCCTTCCGGTTAAAAATGGAAAATAATTTCATTGAAATGGCTGCCTCGGCTGGCCATGCAGTAGCCTACACGATCGGTCCAATTTTTAAGCACATTATCGATTGTGTGCAGCTGTATTTCACCAATGGCTTCACGAATATTGTCCTTTAAACCGTCAATTGTCTCTGGCTTGTCGGCGTAACACTTATCTTTGACGGCACCCCACTAATAATAGTCCAACGGTGTCAAATCACAGCTCCGAGGTGGCTAAACGACATCAGCTCTTTGCGGCTGATAATGCGATCTTTAAAAACAGGGCGCAAAACATCGAGTGTAGCTTCGGCTGTGTGGCACGTAGCGCCGTCCTGTTGAAACCAAATGTTGCCAATATCCTCCTCTTCAATTTTTGTGAACAAAAATTCGTTCAACATAGCCCGATAACGATCGCCATTGACTGTAACGGCCACTCCTTGCTCATTTTCGAAGAAAAAAGGCCCAATTATGCCTCTGGACCAAAATCCGCACCAAACAGTGACTCGTTTTGGGTGCGTCGGCTTTTCAATGTGTGCGTGCGGGTTTTCTGTGCCCCAAATGCGACAATTTTGCTTGTTTACATACCCGTCAAGATCAAAATGAGCTTCATCTGAAAGGATGATTTTTTTTTTTGCTAAAAATCGGCATCTTCTGGTGTAGGCTACTGCATGGCCAGCCGAAGCAGCCATTTGAATGAAATTATTTTCCATTATTAACCGGAAGGATTGTACTTTCAAACAAAAAAAGAAATTTGAGAACATTTTAAATAATGAAATTCAAAATATTTTCTTAAGAAATATTGAATATTTTATTTTCTTTTATTAAATTTTAAAAATAAAATCAGGAAATCAAATCAAAATAAGATATACTCACGTTATAAAATTCGTTTAACAACTTACTTAAAGAATTACAACACAATTGAGAGTTGAAAGTAATTTCCATATGCAGTTTCCAATTATTTTAAGTGCTTAGTAATATGCTATTAAGTCATTTCATTGTTTTAAACAAATTAAAATAGGTTACGGGGTCGTTTATTTCTAATTATTCCATTTATTTTGCAAATGAAAACGCAAATTCTCATTATGAATGGAAATTTAAGTTTTTTACTTACAAAGTCAAGGGCCTGCAATTACAGTAGGACCTTAATTATCTGTGATTCGATTATCCGGCAACATCAATTATCCGGGAAAAAGAAACTTGTTTGCATCGACTTAATTTTATTTTGGATCGACTTAAATTTTTCTGCATCGTTTAACCGTGACTACCTCTATTATCCGTGATTATAAGCAAAAAAATTTTTCTATTATTTTGGACAAACAAGCGAAAAAGGGGAATTCCCTGTTTAGTATACGATGAGTCAGTATACTGTTCACTGTTTTCTGACAAAATTATTTTTTTTTATTTTTGAATTATTTAGTTTTTATATAAATATGTACATATTCATTTATTAACTAATAAAAATATCTATTTAAAAACTAGCCAAAATTGGTACTCAATTAACCGGGAAAATCGATTATCCGGAATGCGTCGGGTCCCGACCATCACGGATAATCAAGGTCCTACTGTAATTGTAAAAGTTGGTTTATGTCAATAAAATCTACCTTTAATATTATTGGAATATACGTACGACCTCCGTGCTGTATGAAATTGTTCTTTCTAGGAATTTCAAGTGCAGTATTTAAACAGAAAAATTTTCAAAATCACCTCAAACAAAACCAGAAGAGTATTGTAATGGATATTTGCATATTGGTAGGGATTTTTCCGTATATTTTGCTTTTATAGGTCTTTGCCAGCCTAATCACATTTTTCCGTAACCATGGAGTGAAGATTTTTATTCGAAAAATTTAACATCGCTCGTCTTAGCGGCCTTGCTATACGAGCGGAATAGGTTTAGGTGTTAAACAGTCAATTTACTCATAGCCACCTTATGCCTTGGGCTTGCTTCTGTTTAAGTAAAATATAATGAAATTCAACTTTCAAAATATACGTACAAATCCGCACGAATAATTACTGACATGGTCTTAAAAATATTTTTTTGACGTACCCGGCCAGTTTGAAAGTACTGTAAACAACAAAGGGTGTCATTCGTTCAACCTTTAATTGAAGAGCGAGAATAAAATCAGATATACGGTTATATTTAAGGCAATTGATGGAACTAATCTCGCCTATTGTGGTGAACAACTTATAGAACTTTGCTTAGCAGTTAACTGCATAATGGGGGCTAAACTAGTTATAATAGGCAAAAAGTTTGGACTGTGTTAACTTGCACATTCCGTTACAGTTAACATTTTAGCAAATGTTCAACTTTTTACATTTTATTTTATCTACTTTTGTGAGTTTCATAACTCTAAAGCAAGAAAACTATTGTTTTGTTGACAAAATGCATAAAATTTCATGACAGTACGATAATATCGCTTGAAGAGAGTTTCTAACTCTCCTTAAAATAAAATATTACGACTTAATTCTCTATTGATTTTTAACTGTCAATTTGTATAGAAAACTAGCTGTACCGTGCGCGTGTTGCTGCACCATCAACTAAAATAAATTTGAAGTAAAGACATTACACAAATATCAAATTAATTTTGAATCATTTTATTGATTTTGTTTCCCGTTGTCCAGATGATTCAGATGAACGGGCCTGAGTAGTACGCATTTGATCAGTTTCTAATCTCACTCCTCGTTGTTCCAGTAGTTCAAGCGAACGGGTTTCAGCGGAATATACTTGAAGATTTTCCACTCTCAATGCTAGTTGCCCGTCTGATTCTGAGGCTTGTAATGCTTTTTTCTTCCGTGCTTCATGTGTAGGTCGATCAATTGCTTGCTGCTTCGGAGTCATGATGACACGGGAACGACGTGAAAAATGTGTTAAATTTATTAGAATCTCACAATGTACCCAATCCAATTGAACACAACAACATTTATAAAAATTTTCCAAAATTAAAATGTTTCAAATTTTACGGGAATGAGTTATACTAAATGTTATTAAAATCATAAACGATAAATGGTAAAATGTCTGGTATTTGCCCGATCAACACATGATCAAATGCATAGTTTACGATTTAATTAAGTTTGAATAATTCTTAGTGGCGCCATCTATCGGAAATTAATCGCACCAACTTAGAAACCTCCGTCGACTTATGCGCAACAACTTTGCTAAAGATCATATGATCAAATGCACAGTTTACGATTTAATTCATTTTTAGTAATTTTCAGTGGCACCACCTGTCGGAAATTGGTCATACCAACTTAGAAACCTTCGTCGGCTCATGCGCAACAACTTTGCTGAAGATCATAGCATGATGAAGTACATAGTTTACGAGCCTATTAATTACATACAAACAAACATTCATTTTTATATAGTACATATATAGATATGGCCATGTTGCCATTCTGTGTCTTCAATATTTTTGAACATCATATAACTCTCTTATAAGTTATCCGCATAGCATTATTAGTTTTTATTTTATTTTTAGTTTTCTTTTCTTTTATGTATTTATAAACAATTATAAAGTTTACTTATCAATTTGTTAACAATTCTAATCATTTTTTGCCACTTTTTTTATCAGTTCAACGAAATGGCAAAATAGCAAAACTCAAACCAAAGGGTAAATTGATTGCAAAGACCCTATAACATTAGTTTATAATTACTAATTGGATTGTGTTTAGAAGGTCTGCATATTTAATTAAAACTTTAGTTTTTAAAACAAATTAATAAATTAACAAATTTCCATATACGTTATGAAACTAATCATATTAACACCTACAAGTTGACATAAACTTTAACTATAACTTTATTTTTATTTTATTAAAATTGTTTTATTTATTATATTACAGAACGCCATGGCTCCCTTAAAAAATCGTCGTTATATTTCTTCAAAAGAAATAACTAAAAATATGACTTTATATACGAATGGTACATTTAAAAGTGAAGTGGATAAACAAACATTAGAGTAAGTATACATACACATATCATAGCGTGCAGCAGTTAAGGTCAAAGTTTAATAATATAATGTGCTTACTTCGGCCTTATTAAAACCGAAACGAAATCTTTATCGACACAAATAAGGAAATAAAATTCTACGCTTCTTAATAATGCTTAAAACATTAACACGCGGATAAAATACCTAAAACTTGTAATGAAAGCGAGATTTCAAGTTTCCACAGCATTTTCCGTCGACTACATGTACAGTTGTGTTCAAAATAATAGGAGTGCCCTTCATTTAAAGGCAAAGTTTAAAATTAAGAAAAATAAAAAAGAAAATATCAAATTTTTTTCACTTAAAATTTATTTCTAATTCATTTTCTAATTTTTTAACACTTAATTATTTAATTAAAACGACGAAAACAAAAAATATTTTATATAAATAAAGCTTACTCTCAAAATTAATTGTTCAAAATAATAGGAGTGTTAGCGAACAATCAAATAATTTTTAAACAAATGGCACACAAGTTTGATATTATCTTAAAATAGTAAAGTTATTTTAGTATTTGGTTGAATAACCATTGTTTTTAATGAATTCAGCACATCTACAAGGCATTGAGTCAATAAGATCTTGGCATCTCTTTAAAGGAATTTGATGACACGCATCGCGCACTGTGATCCATAGTTCTTCTGCATTTGAAGGTTTTTTCTCTGCAACATACTTTCTAACATCTCCTCATAGATGTTCTATGGGATTAAGGACAGGAGACTGAACTGGCCACGCCACAACCTTTACCCCATTAACCCGAAACCACTCATTTGCCAATTTACTGGTGTGTTTCGGGTCATTATCTTGTTGGAATATCCATTTTAGAGGCGTGGAGTGTGGTAACATCACGTCTCTCAAAATGCCAACATAGACGTTCCTATCCATTATGTCTCTAATTGGATGTATTGGGCCTACACCATTATATGAAAACCTTCCTCATATCATTAGTTTTACACCACCATGTTTAACTGTCTTTTGTGTATACTGAGCTTTATATTTGGTGTTGGGCGGACATCTAACGTACTGTCTAGACCCAATGCCACCAAATAAAACAATTTTGCCTTCGTCGGTCCACAATAGGTTTCTCCATTTTTCTTTCGGCCAATTGATATGTTCCTGGGCAAACTTTAAGCGTGCTGCTATCTGTTTTTTGTCTGCAATGGCACCTTTTGTGGACTTCTTGCGAATAAATTGCTGTCCATCAGACGCCTACGAATAGTAAGGCCACTTACGGCAAGATTCAGATCCTTTTGAATTTTTTTTTTGCATACGCCGAAGGATTTATTTTGCTGTATCGCACAATTCCGCGGTCATCTACAGTTGATGTTTTGCGCTTGCGCCCACGCGTTTCGAGCTTTTTTTATATTTTAATGCATTTGCGATCATTTGATTGGAGCAACTTAAGGTTTCCTCAATTTCTTTAGAAGTTTTGCCTTTTTTTCGAAGATTTTTAATTAGTTTTCTCTTTTCTTCAGTACAGTGCTTTCCTCGTCCCACTATTACAAAAATGTATGTGAATCACTGTAGAAAAAGTTTCCGTACTTATTTTTCACTTTTTTCTTTAAATTATGTGCTGTTATATTTTTATTTTTAAAGGAACACACGCTCCTATTTTTTTGATCAACTGAATTCAGGGGCAAACACAGAAATGAATCAATTTCATCGTAAATATTAAAGTTATTACCAGATTCTTTTTTGTATTTTATTTCTTACATATGTTTGTAACTACCATTAAAATATATCATGCTTTGCAAATTGGTAGAATAAAAAATTTTAACTTTGAAAATATTACATGGGTGCACTCCTAGCTGTACATATATGTTATCGTTAGACTTCACTCTCTCTCATATATGTCAAGATCTTTACTAGTCTTTTCCAGGGCCTAGGTTTAGGTTTAGGTTAGAGGAAGTGTACTTGCCAATTCAGACAAATACAGTACCCGGAGGTCAAGTTGACCCAAGTGGAGAGGATAATAGGGTAGATAGGGAAAAAGGAGGGGAAGTAGGATAGGAAGAATAAGGAAGCGCGACTACACTATTGACCCCCTAGCACTTCTCAACCAGCTCAAAACTAATAATGAATCTATTGAGAGCCTTGATGTCGGCTCTCGACGCAGAATTCAAAGAAGGCACTGTCAATGGTCTTCAACCTCAACCTACTAAGAGCTGGACAGTCACAGAGGAGGTGTTCGATAGTCTCCAACTCCTCCTTATCGCAACATATCTTGCAATAGACCGGCTGGTATCTGCTCCAGATCCTTGTCAGCGATCTAATCTCGCAGTGCCCCATAATAAACCCAATAACTAATCTTAAACTGACCTTATCGAAGCCCAGCAGCCAACCTGTTCTTACACTGTCTATAGCAGGCCATAGACATCTAGAAACCAGGGCCTAACTTTAGTAGATGGTAGCTCGAATGCTCTCACTAATGAAAGCCTAACAGAAATTGTCTAAAGAACATGATGTTATGTGCTCTGGCTGCCATCTCATGCTGGTATTCTAACGATTTCCTCATAAATTTCATAATGAAAACGTTATTTCACTATGTAAAGAAATTCATGTTAAATCCACCTACAACGAAAGTAACCATCAATGCCGTCCTATGCGTTGTCCAATTTTAGCAGACTTTAGAGGTTCTTGGGAACCTTAAAATGATGTGATAATGCCGTCCTATGCGTTGATCAATGTTAGCAGACTCTAGAGCTTTAGCAGGACCTTAAAATGCTTTGATAACAATTGAAGTCAGTGATAAAGAATCTTTTGTGTCCAAAATAAGTTACAAATCATTACCCCCGCACAATGTTTAAGGTTAGGTTAGGTTAGGTTAGAGGACGTGTACTTGTCAATTAAGACAAGTACAGTACCCGTAAGTCGAATTGACCCATTGTATAACGTCCTAGTTTCTCACACCTCTTATGTTGTGTGTGTTAATTTTATACACGAGTGGTGGGACCTACAGTTTAAAGTCGACTCCGAACGACAGATTTTTTGAGAAACTTTTTCATGGCAATTTTATTTACTCGCAGAGAAATCTGCTGAGAGGAAGTCTCCGAAGAAATACTTTTTGTATTTTTGTTTTGATGTTTGGCCTGGGGCACGAACCCTGGCTTTACGTCTAATAAGCCAACACACTACCTACTAGACTACGGCGACTTCAATGTTAACCACAATGGCCATTTGGCACCATCTCCAATAGAAGCAAATCTGATTTTTCCCGAATCCTTATAATTCCATTTGAAAACGTGGAATATTGTCGCAGTTACTCAAAATATGTCCTCTAACAATCACATCGGCATTCTGCTTCAGCCAACCAGAGTGTCAATAGAAAACTTACTATCCTGCTAAGATTTGGCTTCTCTTGAAGGCTGCTCTCTAGAAGAAAACGAAATATTCACACATATGATAGACACTGCAACTTAAAGGATATTTTAAGTCCTATATTTAGGACGATCTGTATAACCACAACTACACAACTATCGGTGCAAAACCGACCGTAAAAAATGCCCCGTTAGCTAGTACCTTCCCACTCAATTATTCTCCAAAGAGAAAATGAAATGCCATATTCGAAGTTGAATGAATTCCCGATGGAAAGAAGTTTAATTTCTGCCGTATTCAACTTGTTTGAAAACGTGTTAACTGGTTCTAGTCAATCGAATACAAATAATAGGATGGCTTCCATAATGTTTGTTGCTTTGTGTTTGAGCAAAGTATAGTGTTTCATAATGCCGCTGTACAAAATATATACAATGTATACTATTTCAAAACGTCGTCAATGTGTATTTTTAACGCACTCAAAAAGGAATCCGGCATCGGATTTATAGTTGATGCATTGTTTGGTAACTTTGCATATCCTGTGGTTTCATATTTCTCCAGATAGATCCGGTACTTCGTCTCAACGAGTATAAGTAACCGGTATATGTAACCTATTACGCTGCTAATGTTTGTCTTCCGATATAACTGCTGCAGGTTTTGCTATTTATAAGAAAACGACTTCTTTGTTATCGATCGATATTATAAAGTCTACCATATCTAGTCAGTATAGAATCGTGCTACTTTGCATAGTTGAAATGGTCTTCATTGTTGGATCATTCCAGCAGACAGGCACATAGTGGTGGCAGTAAATTTAGCATGGCAGTAATTTAACATCCTAATGTACATTATAATTTATAAAATCTCTATTAAATGCTGTCCTTGTATTTTCTTTTAGATTCAAAAAGCCAACCGGCAATCCTTTAGTATTAATGATGGCCTGGCTGATGGCAAAACAAAAGCATTTGAAAAAATATGCTGAAATCTACACAGATCTGGGTTTCGATGTCATGGTGGTGCACATAACACCCTGGCAATTGCTGTGGCCCGCTAAGGGTACCCAAGTGGTGGCAGCCGAGACGCTGAAGTTTTTGGAAAATAACAACTCGTATGGACCAATTGTCTTGCATGGATTTTCAGTGGGTGCCTATCAGTTCGGTGAATTGATGTTACAAATGTCCCGAGATATGGAACGTTATTCGAATATACTTGATCGTATCTTATGTCAGATATGGGATAGTGCTGCTGATATAACAGAGATACCAGTTGGTTTGCCCAAATCGATATTTCCCAAAAACCAGCGAATGCAAACAGCTTTACGTAATTATACACTGTAAGTATGAAATGATTTTAATTACATATTTGTGAAATAATAAATAATTTCTTATTGTTTTTGGCATTAATTATAGCTACCATTTAAAAACATTCCATAATCAGGCCACCATACATTATATGCGTTCGAGCCAAATGTTCCACTCAACACTTTGCAAAAAACCTGCCTTATTCTTTGTATCCGACAATGATCCCATTGGACCACCCTCTTCAAATCAAGCTGTACGAGAAAACTGGGAGAGAGCCAACATTAAGGTAACCTTTAAATGTTGGAAACATTCCCAGCATACTGGTCATTTTGTGAAACATCGTGATGAATATTTGGATTTACTATTCAAACATTTAGAAGACTGTGGTGTTCTAGAAGCTATAGGTGTTAAACAAAGAGCCAAATTATAAAAATTAAAATCTTGTTGTATTATTACGCATAAAAAAACTAAGAAAACATAGGCGAAAATTTTAAAACATAAATTATTGTGTGTGTTTTTATTTTTCAGGAAAAAAAGTTTAATTCATATGAACAATAAATAAGAAGACAGAAATTAATTGAAATCATTATGAAATGTTTCAGGAATACAAGTAGTTCTTAATAACAATGCACTTTTTCTCATTTAATTCTATGTACTACCCTATTACGAAAATGTTTGAAAATAAACAAACTTATTTTAAAAGGCATAATCAAGAAGTGTTTAAATGCGTTGGTTTATTTGCATTTTTTTCATAGTTCAGGCGATTAATGCTCCAACGTAAAAACATTGTACGTGTAGATATCTTTTGATGGCATGTTTCTGTTAACCCTGTTCAACAAATGTGATACGACGTCAAATTACATGATAATGGTGGTGAAAACGTGAAATCACCCTTTTTGGGTATTCCTCATGCAATAAAGTTAAAATTGGTTGTATTATAGGTGGCTCCCAACAACGTCTTATTAAAACCATATACCATTCCGTTCACAATCTTCAGTGGCGGGCTAACAAATGTTGTTTATCAAATCGCCCCAAAAGCTCTGAATTTACGGCACTGGTTCTTCCAGAGTCATCTAGCTAGCATCTATAATGCTCACCAAACGGCCACATTTTGAAAATTAAATGGGTTTTTCACATTATAGAGACGTGGACATATACCAGTGTCTTAAATTGTTTAGCCTTTGGGAAGCTTTATGGGTAGGTTAGGTTAGAGGACGTGTACCTGTCAATCAAGACAAGTACAGTACCCGGAGGTCGGATTGACCCCTTGTACAACGTCCTAAAGGAGGGAAGGATAATATAGGGGATAGGATGAAAAGAGGGTATATGGGAAAGGGGGGAGTGGGAAGCGGAGAAAGCACACAGACCAGACACAACAAAAGGGTGGGAGAGCGCGACTACACCGATGAAGTCCTAGCACCTCTCAACCAGCCTAAGCCACTAACTAATGAATCTGTGGAGAGCCTTGATGTCGGCTCTCAACACTGAATTCAAGCTCCCAAAGAAGGCCCTGCCAAGGGTCCTCAATCTACCAAGGGCTGGACAGTTACAGAGGAGGTGTTCGATAGTCTCCAACTCCTCCTCATCGCAACACGCCCTGCAATTTATGGATAAAACATTCGAATTTGTTTGTATTTATGGGGTTTATTGGAATTAGTTTCGCTTTGGGTTAGGCTCTATTGGCTAGTGAGACCTTGAAATTGTTTCGGTCAAGATAGAGATGTATTTATCCAGTGATTTTATACCGATATTTAAGTGAAATCATTTGTATACAATTCATTGCATTTAAAATTTAAAACAAATGATTTCGAAATATGTAATTAAAAAATAAAAAAGATCTCGCTGCGGACAGGATTCGAACCTGTGCGGGTAGAACCCAATGGATTTCAAGTCCATCTCCTTAACCACTCGGACACCGCAGCTATATCAATTGCAGCGTCACAGTTGCTACACATTATGATAGAAAAGCTGATATTGCCATACTCTTCAACTAAATAACAACGAAAATAACAATCTGGTAGCTTTATGATTACAATAATTCTATAGAAAAAAACTGCGCTACTGACCAGTGTTGAAAAATTCAGTACTTTAGTATTTTTTTCAGTACCTTTTCATTTCAAAAATAGCCCCTCCTCAAGCTTTCAGTACTTTTTTCATCAAATTCGTTAAACATAAAATTCGCACATTCCTTTTCCGTTTCCGGGTTTATTAAGTAAAAATTACGCCTCGTTTGTTTACTGCCTATGGTGGTCTGTCTGTCTAAAATCACTACAGTCACTCAGTAAAAAAAGTTCAAAACCCCAAAACGAAAACAAAAAAAAATTGTTTGTTGAAACAATCTCCATTGGAGATTTTAAGGTCGCCAACAAAAAAACTCTCGCCAAAAACAAAAAAACAGTTGCTCTGGTTTGAATGGAAAAAGAAAAAAATATTTTTTTCAATTATTTTTCTTTGAATTTCACCAGTTGTGGTGAGTTTTTTTACAAAATGTGGTGAATTTTATCCGGTGTGGTGAATAAAATCGAAATTCACCAAAATACCGTTATTCGAAATGAGTACTGTGTTACCATAAATCCATGTACTGTATATTGTGATTATGGACGGTGCATGTCTAGAATAAGCAATTTTCATACCTGTTAGTGGAGGCAATCACCGATATGTCTGGTTACTGCATTAAAAACAATGTTGCCATATTGTGTCATTCTATTTAAAATTCTAAAAAATTAAAATTACAAAAAATAATTAAATTTTAATTATTTTGTAAATAAATTTTTGAATATTTCTTTCCCAAAATACTTTTTTGCAAATTGGAAATTCTTTGTCGAAATATTTATAAATTTTTGTATTTTTTTTTTATTACATTACCGTTACATTTTCCTTAACAAATTCATCCATACTCTACTTTCCTGTAATTTTACTTGAAAACAATACAGTGGCAACACAATGCTGCAGCAGAGTGGAAAAAACATATGTCATCTGTTTTTATCTTCTCTCTTTTAGTCTCATTATTTGTTTTTGTGCCGCTTTTGTTTTACTTGGCAAATTCCATGTTTTTCTTTAACTAAAAAAAATTGTGTATAGTTTTTTATTTTTAATTAATTAGTAATATTTCGTTTAACAATAATAATATAAAAGAAGCAAGAACAACAAACAGTCGAACACAAATATACAGAAATAAACGCTTGCTTATAAACAACAACTGGTGTTTTCGGCAAAATGGCTGTTTTACCACCCGATCCAGTTTTTACTTTAAGATGCCCTGAAATGGGTGCCGTTAATTCGTTGTGTTTCCATCAAAACCAACGTCTTTTGGCTGGCACTATTAAGGGTTCAGTATTTCTATGGGACCTGCAAACGAATCGTTCTCTATTACATTTTGCCATAGGCAAACAGCCAATTACCACGCTACATCACACAGAGGACATGTTGATATCGCAGGAGAAGGGTGGTGCGGTGACTCTGTGGGCACTGGGTAATAGCGGCTATAAAAGGCATTTCACCATAAATGCCAATTATGTGGGTTATTGTCGCAGTGTTTTGCATGCAAATACAAATGCCGAGGATGATCACTTATTATTTTATCCCTGCGAGGAGAATTCCATTGGAGTATTACATTTAAATGATGTGGAAAATCCATCACAAATACTTGTACCTGACGATGCTCAATTACCTAAATTGGGTACATTAACCTGTTTCAAGCCATTCGAATGTGCTTCTCAACTATTTGTATTGGCCGGCTATGAAAGTGGCCACTTTTTGACTTGGGATCTTAGCTCTGGCATGGTTGTGGATGTTCTACAAATGGATGCAGATCCCATGTGCTTGGATTATGATCCTTTAACTAATCGTGGCATAGTAGGAGGACCCTGTAAGTGATTTTTGTTTTAAAAACTCCTAATTCTTAATGGATGTGCAACCTCTATTAAATTCCTTATTTAGCTGACAAACTGACTGCCATTTCTTATCAGAGACAATCAATGCAGCTACAACGTTCCACTGACATATCATTGAAAAATTCCGGTATTAATTGTATACGCATTAGAGGCGATCAAAAGGTTTTCGCCTCTGGCGGCTGGGATGGTCGCGTGCGTATCTTCTCTTGGAAGAGCCTAAGACCTTTGGCCGTTCTAACAGAACACAAAACGGGTGCCATTATGGATATTGTTTATTCCAGCGGACCGGTGGCCATGTGGAAGGCACCCATAATGGCTGTGGCTGGCATGGATAGCCAAATTTCTTTGTGGAATTTGTATAATTAATTCCCCACATGCAGCAGTAGTTATAGTTTAATTCTCTTTTTTTATACATTATTATTAATCTTATTATTTTATTTTACTTTATTTTTTATTATTATTTCTCTTTTTACTGTTTGTATTTTGTTTTTTTTTTTCTTTTTTCTTTATTTCAAACGAAAAACATTTCTAAAATGACTGACAAATATATGAAGCTTTTAATGGCATTTTCTTGGAAAAGAAAGCAAGAAAATGTAGTGGAAATAAATATTAAAAAAAATCATAATTTTTATGTGGAAATTATATCATAAATTTGTTTCAATGATAAATAGAGCCAATGGCAGTAAGGAAAGGTAGAAATTTCTTCGGCAAGAATACTAGAGTTTAAAAGATTTGGAAAGTTTTTAGGGTTCTTTGGCTTAATTTCTCTGAGTTGAAATGGTTGGCTACATTCTATCAATAGCTGCAAAATATGCTTTAGTTGTAGTCTTGGGCTACGCAATGGTCTGATCTAAGAATCATGGGTTAATCTCAACCTGTTTTAAGGATTCAATGACTATGGTCTGGTGGTTCATCGCTTCACAGGTAAGATGAAGCTTTGTATCCTCATTGAGCATGACATTAATTATCTTTTTCTTAATTATTTTAGAATTGCTGACATTTTGGCGATAACAGTCATCTCCGATCAATCTCGTGGTGAGGCAGTATCTTACTGGATGTTTTCATGTTACATGCCGTATGAGGATCCCTCTTCATCAGACAACTGTCTGATATGCTCAATGCTGAAGCTTAGGCTATGAAAAGCATTGGTTATAATTGTTGCTGATACTAATGCTCATCATTTGATATGGGACAGCTCGGATAAAACCTAAGGGGTGAGTCAGTTTTTAATTTTATTATGATTTACGGTTTGTTGATTGTGCATACAGTGATCGATTTAATGTGGGATGTAGGGATGTAGTTGTTAATGTAAAACTGCTGAACGACTCATATAGGCGGTGCTTTATTGATTGGAAGATCTCAGAGAAGTATTCATTATCTTATAATGCATACGTAACATACGTTCTTAATAAGGTCCCTAACGGTCAGCGACTTCCATAGGAATGTTTTAGGGAATCGTATGTCTCAAAGAAGTATTCAATAACTTTAAATTGCCTGAAGACAGACAGCATCATATCTGCTGCCTTACAGGCCATCTGATAGGATAAACCCTTGGTTACAGAGGATTGTAACGCCTGTCTAAAATATTCTGTAGAAGAAGAGGGCTGAGTTGGTGGCAGTATTGCTCAATGCAATCTGGAGATTTCCGACAATATCCTTGTAGTCTATACCGACTGCTTTAAAAAGGTTAGACAGAGTAGATTGTGATACAGTGGTGGCCTTATAATTAGAAGTGATGCTTCTGGAACAGAGTTCTTTGGAGTGACGAATCTAAGTTTAATTTGTCCCAATCTGATGGAAAAACGTATGTAAGACATCCTCCAAACAAATTCTTTGATCCCAGATACACAGTGAAAGCTGTAAAACAAATTAACAAACATACTTGTTGCTAAGTCGTTTCTAATTATAAGGCCACCACTGTATATACATGTATTAAAGGTTATGATATACAATTTTTGTATAGGATATCTGACTTCCTTCATCTCAGGTTCACAAGTGATAGAGAAGATGTTCGGTGGTCTTCTCTTCTACCTTACCTTCAGCAGCTTCTGGTGAAGTCAGAAGTCATGCCAAGCGATAGGTACTATTAGGCCCCTAAGAGGGACTCTGCTTGAGTTTGAGGCAAATTTTGTTTTTTATATTTTTAAAAGCGGACCAAATATCTCTAGATTCCATACAAGTGGGTTTATTACCCCATTTTTCGTTTTCAAATGAGTAAAGTTTGTGTGTTGTCTGTTTACCCCTCTGCTAAGGAATGCCAAACGTATGAACTCCTTCTAATTTCCTTTGCAAGTTCTTCAGTTTTGTTATTGCCTTCAATGTTCTCTCAATTTTGAATAATTTTGGATGTGATGTATACAATCTCTAGGAATCTGGCTGCTTTACTGTCAGTAGATATGGATATATCTCCACACAATATACTGTTTTATCGAATTGGCACAGTGCCAGTCCTTAGAGCTGCTAGTAACAGGGTATTACAAGGCCTAATCTAGATTCAACTGTCTTTGTTCTCTCATATATTTAAGCTACAACTGATTACTCCAAAAAGATACCTCCATAGACCAATGAGTAAAGGAATATATGCAGTCATTGATGTAGTGTGTCATCATATTTTTGAATTCCGCTTGATTCGAAATTGATGTCTTGAACTTATTCAAGAAGTCATAGTGTGAAGTTGTGCAATCAATATTCCCGAAAGTGAATATACGGACGAAGGTCTCTGACAGGTTAAACCATAATCATAATATATCGGATCTATCCGGTATTTTCGTTATAAAACGTAGATCGGATACGGGTGTTCAGGTGTTGTGTAGTTAACAAGATAAGCCAGATTAACTTTACCCAAGATTTTGCTTTGCCATAGCTTTGTATACTTCCATGCTCTGGTGGAGCTCAATCTTATTGCCGCAGCTACTTATTTAGCCCACATGTCTGGAGGTAGTTATTTCAAAACAGTAAACCATACTTTAGATGATGTAGTTCTAAAAGCACCCGTTCTCACGATCGCATCCATCCTTACTTATGGGTTAGGTTAGGTTAGGTTAGAGGACGTGTACCTGTCAGTCAAGACGGGTACAGTACCCGGAGGTCAAATTGACCCATTGTACAACGTCCTAAAGGAGGGAAGGATAGTATAGGGTATATGGGAAAGGGGGGGAGTCGGAAGCGGAGGAATCATACAGACCAGACACAACAAAAGGATGGGAGAGCGCGACTACACCGATGAAGTCCTAGCCTCTCAACCAGCCTAAGCCACTAATGAATCTGTGGAAAGCCTTGATGTCGGCTCTCGACACAGAATTCAAACTCTCAAAGAAGGGCCTACCAATGGTCCTCCACCTCAATCTACCAAGGGCTGGGCAGTTACAGAGGAGGTGTTCGATAGGCTCCAACTCCTCCTCATCGAAACACGCCCTGCAATAGTTCGGCTGGGATCTGTTCCAGATCCCCGTCAGTGACCTAATCTCGCAGTGCCCCATGATAAAACCGACAAACAACTTTAAGCTGGCCTTATTTAAGCCCAGCAGCCAACCTGTTCTCTTACTGTCTACAGCAGGCCATAGACACCTAGAAACAAAACAACCCGATCCGTTCCCCCAACGCCTCTGCTCTTTCTCCATGACCCATCCATTGATGAGGCCATAGAGGTGGCAGACTGGAGGGTCAGGACCAACCATCAAATCGCCTACTGAAAGCGAACCTAGCCTACCGAGGGCATCCGCCGTCTCATTGCCCGGTATTCCGCTATGTCCCGGAACCCAGCACTGACGGATACGGTCCGGTCCAAAAGTCCTCAACGACTCCTTGCACTCGCAAACAAGTCGTGATTTGCACCAGACCGACGCAATGACCCCAAGGGCAGCCTGACTGTCAACGAAGATCATGTAAGATTCGGAATCCGAAGCTGGGCCACCAGCTATGGCCTCAATAGCCTTCAAGATTGCGAAAATCTCTGCCTGAAAAACGCTGCAGTCATCATTCAACCTGAAGTGGAGTTCAAGACCGAGTTCCCTACAGAAAACCCCAGCACCTGTACGTCCACCTAACTGTATACCCATCTTCACAGATGGAGTACCCCACTATTCCATTGTGCCCTATCCGTTATAAGTACTCTTAAACCAGGCAGAAACATAGCCTCAGGCACAATATAATCAGTGGCTTTTTCTGAAAGCTCATATCTTCCATCAGGAAAGACAACATTCAGAACTCTGGAGTGACCTATCGAACGCCGTTTCCAGCAGCCCGATTCCCTCAGGCGTATGGCACTACGCGCTGCACACCGCTTGACATACAAGTCAAGCGGAGTCAGGCAGAGCACAGTGTCAAGAGCTGCCATGTGAATACTAGAGGCAGCGAATTGAAGGATTCTTCTTGCGATTAGTACTAGTTTTGGTTGGGTTAACCTTTCGTTCACATTCTTTACGTCATTTAGCCCCTCGACTATTATGAAACCTCGTGTTTCTTAGAGACAAAAAACTGTATGATTGTCTGAATTAAATTCGAAGACATTACTCGCACATTATGCTCCAATTCGAGTCTAGCTTCCATTATAATAGTAATAAAATAGTATGTGAGCTTGTATTTAAATAATAACAAATATTTATTTATTTATTGTTTTATTTTATAATTTATTTAATTTTTTTGTTGTTGTTGATTTCTTTGTAAATTAATCGTTTTTCGCTTAAAATAACGAAATCAATGAAAGAATTGAAATAAATTTTAAAAAAGTTTTCACAAATAAACCTATTTGGTTAGTATAAAAAATGGGGGGAGCGGGAGAAAAAAGTATTGTGTATAAAAAAGAAGAAAATAAATTACAACGTATAGGCAAAAAAATTTAAGAAAAATCATACAAAAAATTACTACGTGACTATATAAATAAAAATTAATTATAAAAATACTTAAAACAAATTGCACACTTTATTACTATGATTATAATAAGAATAATAATAATAATTATAAATTATTAATAATAGAAAAATATAAGGAAATAATGAAATTAAAAACAAAAATACAAAACTAACTTAACCTTGAAATTAATTGTTGAAACTTATGCTGTAAACATAACCTCAAAAAATTTTTCAATTTAATATTTAAGTTTTATAGCTACAGCTTTATTTAATTAATACTTTGTTTTAATTTGTTTTATTATTATTTGTTTTTTCAGCACTTTAAGTGCTGCTTCCGGTTTCTTTTAGTCTTAAATTAAAAGTAAAATTTGAACTTATTTTATAAGGATTTAAAATTACTTTGTTTTTGTTTTTGTTTTTCTTTTCATTTAATTATTTATAAAGGTTAAGTTTTAAAATTATTTTTTACTATTTGAATTAGTTGTAGTTGTTGTAGTAGTTTGGCCTTTATTGGTTTCGTTATCAGTCGTTTCTAGGTCATCGGTAACAGCATCGTTCGTTTCCTTTGCTGGATTATTGTTGTTGTTGTTGTTGTTGTTATTGAACTTTTGAAAATCACAATCGATTATACGTTTACGTTTGCGCAAAGGCCTTGAGCATTCGGATTCTTTGGTTTGCATTAGAGTTCGTTTGGTTTGTAGGCGTGTAATTTTTAATTTCGGTAGTTTTTGATTTACTTCTGTATTACCTCCACCACCACCCTCACCACCCGTGGCATCACTATTAACTCTTGATGGTTCATTTGAATCTTCATTATCGTTGTCATTGTTAGCAGTACTAACAGCATGTTGTTCTTTATTTGTGTCCGGTTCTTCACTGGTCACCACACACATTAAAGACTTTGTAGTGGATTGAGAATCTTCGGAGGGGTTATAGGTTTCCTCTTCCTTGTTAGTTGTGCTCTCTTTTAAGAATATAGGACTGTTTCTTGCCGCCGGCGTTTCTTTAGTTTTGGTAAAATCTAAAGGTTCCTCCGCATTGCGTTCATTTGCTGAACATTCACTGGTTTCTGGCATTTCTGTTATGTCCCTACGTTCTTTTTTTAATTGTTGCTGCTGTTGTTCCTCAAATTTCCGGCGTTCTTCTGGTTTAAGATAAGCCTTATAGAAGTCCACTACTGGCAAAGGTATTGGTATGGGTATGGGTAGCGGTATTATAACCGGATAAGGTACCATTATTGTTACGGGCGGTGGATTGCCTATTAAGGTATTAAAGGCTGTTAAATCTGCTTGTGGTGGCGGTGGTGGTGGTGGTGGCAAACCGTTAAAGTTGCCAAAATATCTGGGTAAAAATCCCGGTGCTGGTTGTGGCATAAAAGGTGGCCGTTGATGATGGAAAACTTGTGGCGTTATACCCATAGCTGGCGGTGGACCTGGCTGGGGACCAGGTGTATTATGGCCGGTGGCAAAAAATGCTGGCGGTATTGTCGTGTTAACTCTATTGGGTGTATTGGGCGTTAGACTGTGCGGTGTAGTAGGCTGGGAAGATTGTGAATCCATCATGGGCGATAAGGGTGGCACATTCATGTGCAAATCTTGTACACAAGAGGCAGCAAATTGTGTCAGCGTTTGTGTATTCGTTTGATTTAAATTCGAGCGTGTATTGTCATTTAAATTTGCCAACAAAGGCTTTGGTTTAAGGTTACTTAATGTTGATTTCATTTCATTAGCTCCTCTTGCACTGGAGGAGGACAACTCATTGCTAACACATGTTCTCATGGGCCTCTTTTTGCGATTATGTTTGGGTGACTGCCTGGAGGGCAATATATTTGGTGACTTTGACATTAATTTCGATACGGGTGCTACAGATATTAAGGGTTTGTGACTGGCGGCTGAGTTATTGGTGGCTGTTAGACTGCTCGATACCGCTATTCTAGCTGCTGCAACAGGACTTATATGTCCCGTTATACTAGGCCTCTCTGCACTTAAATTGCCTGCAGCCACACTGGGACCCGGCGATATGGACACTGTGGAAGCAGGTGAAGCCGAACGACTGCGACAATTTCTTAGCCATAAATCGGGCGTAATTAAATTGGCTCCATTGTTAGCGGCCTCTAGGCCTTGTTCTTTCAAATGAGGATTCATATCCAAATGAGCCTGAGTTTCTTTACAAAATATTTGCATTTTATATTGATTCAAGCATTTATCCGAACAGAATTGCAATTGAGAGGCACCATCTTGAAAGTCAACATAACTGACAGCATGTCGTACATGTTTGCACCAGTCGCACGTCTTGGCCTTTTTAAATGAAGCCCGACGGCTTTGTGTAAAACAGGATTCGGAACAGTAGCGTGGTCCATCGGTGGTGGTTAGAAATTCGGGAGCATTTTCGGGTACAGGACGGCGACACCAACAGCAATTTTGATAGTCTACTGCAAAAAGAGAAAAGAAAGGGAAAATTAATGTTTGAAATAACGGTGATAGGCGCACGCCCTAAAGGAAACCCTTCGCAGCAATCTTATGCTGCAGGGTGCAGTCAAGAATCTTCTCCCCTTCTTGGAAAAAACAGGGCACTTAACATAAGAAGGAAAATAGTCTCTTACGTCCTCTTCAGTATCCTCAGGATTTCTTTTGAATACACCTTATATTTTAAAAGTATTTAAATGAAATCCTTTGCTATTTAATATCACTTCGAATAGATTTCGCCTTATCCTCATAAAGCTTCCAGCTTTACCATATTAAATGATACCTTCAACACAAACCGTCTACATGGACACGTCTCTACGTACAATATTTCTCTAATGAGCGTTATTTGATATGAAGAAGCAGAGAATGTGAAAGTAAATGAAATAAAACTGCCAAACCAAAAAATATATTTCGTACGTATACTCGTTCGTATGTGAATAGTCTTTCCCAATCCTGTTGAGGATGTTGTGAAGGATGGCATGGTTCGATAAGAACACTTTTGCTCTGCATACATATGTTGGTCGGTGTGTGTGTTGTTGTGTGTCTGTCGGATGAATAAAATTATACGGATGCATTATGTGAATTTTTGGTAATATAAGATAAAGGGCCAAGAATGCTTCCAGTTTCCGGTTGATGCAGCCAAGATGCATAATAAACGAAACCATGTAAAAACATTAAGGCATTGCATACACTGAGAGAAATAATTGGGAAAAGGAAATTAGAAAAATAGAAGTTAGAATCGCTTGAAAGACCTATTGAAGCCATTATGTGTGGCAGACACTTTGCTCAAATGCCCGCTATGGCTTCTCTGAGTGAATCACATCCATAATGTCCCATTTTATATGACTCTGGAGAATAAATCAGGCAGAATTTGAACGATAGAATAAGGTATGTTGGTTGGTTTTGAGAACCACAGCAGTGACTTATTCCCACACACATGCGAAAAGAAAGAAAAAAAAACCGCACCAGAAATAGTCTAACGGGGTCAAATAGTACGATTTCGGTGACTAGTTCACATCACCTTTACGTGATCACATCACCGTTACTTAAATCGCTCGTGCAGGGTATAAATACAATGTGGCATCAGACGTGAGGCACATAGTGTCATTGTATTGAAGCCACATATCATTTGGAGAACAGTTTAAAGCGAAGATGGACATTTCACCTTGTCCCTGATATAACCGCTTAGATGGAGGACAAACATTGCGAGCTGAACTACTACGTGACCCAGTTCCTAACTGGTCGCGGGTGCTTCAAGAAGTACCTGCACAGATTTGGGCAAGATACTTCCCCTATATGCCCAAATTGTGTAGGTGAGGAGGAAGATGCGGAGCATATTCTAACAAGCTGTTTAGATTTAGATGACCCGGGGAAACGAGTTTTGGACCAAATCGGCTTATGGAAGAGGTGTTGTATTCTAAGATCCTATCGTGCCAATACAGCCAGAGGATGGCTGAAGTTATGCTGGAACTCCGAAGGTTGGAGGAACAAAAGTGAAATTTAATTTAGTGTGATAAAGCTTTAAAGCTAACCAGCCCTCCGCGAAGTAATACCTTACCTTATATGGTTGAAGAATATAGGGGGTGGGTTTAGTATGCAGGCACCAGTGATGGTGAATAGTGCACTCTTTTGTTACAACAAAAGTGTCTTTCGAAGTTTCCCACCTCCAGTCCAAGACAAAAAAACATATGATTGTTGACAGAGATGGCGTGGCTAAAGTTGTTCTCAAAGAAATATGGTTTAATGAGGCCGCAGGCAAAAAAACTACATCAAAAAGTGACTTCCTCAGGATGCATAAGACGCTTTTGAATCCCATTCATAAGGCTTGTAGGCATCCCACTTTCGAGAATTTTTTTCTTCAAGTACTCATTCACACAGAAATGGTTCGCATTACTAGAGATCAGTTTTTGAAGAAACAGCTGAACAGAACAGGCATTTTGTGAAAACATTTTTCTTATTTGCCCATGTGGTTGAATGCTATATCCGTCCGTTATGATTTGACCTGATTGAATAAATAACGACTCATTCGGTAAATGTATCTTGAACAAGATGATGGTCGTTATCAACTGCCAAAGATCGGAAGTTCCTATTGGAAGACCCGATTTATAAAAGGAATTTCAAAACATTTTCTATATACGAAGAAGTTTTGAAATAATAATTCTAACAGTATATAGTATAAAGGGACGATGCCAAGGAAAATCCAAGCCCAATGCGCTACTGCCACAACTAAAAATGTTTAAAAAAATATTTTTTTGTTAGAAATTTTCTGACCGTGTAGAAGTAGATGTAGTATTGTGTAGTAATTTATAACTTTTCATTGAATCCTTTCTTGTACTCCATATTATTACAATATTTCAAAGAGTATGTATTTTATTTCGATTATAAAATATTATCTTTTACGAGAGCACACAAATGTGTTTTTAATAATAAACTTATCGACAGGTTTCGTTCTATTGTTTTAATAAATGCCAGTGGAGAGGTGCTACTCCCAGAAATCATATTAAATTCCTGCATAACATGCATGTGTTCATAGTAATAGTACAGGGTGGCGAAAAAACAATCTCACAATGTACATTTTTAGATGGGTTCAGGCAAAACTTAGGGGCTTAAAACTATCTTTCTTAGAGCCATTATTACAACTTCCCGTTAAAGTTGGGTTTAGTTAAAGGTAACTTTAGCTAATGTGAACTTTAAAGTCACCTTTAACTCCTTTTCGTTATTACAACCTAGTGATAAAATAAAGTAAACTTTTTAAAAAATATGGCAGTGCCGGAACAATGTCGATAATACTGCTCAATTAAACAAGATTGTTTTTTAACGCAGTGGCAACGACGGTCTTCTTTTTTTGTTGTATATGCTCATTTTGTTTATATTTGAAGTTGCCACATTGAAAATAATATGTAATACGGCAAGTTCAAACATAAACTTAACTTTAAAAGTTAGCAGGAGGATGATCCTCCCTTTAGCTTAACGCTCACTTCTACATTATCGTCCACTTATAATAATGAAAAACAATTTATGTACCCGTTAAACCCCTCCTTTAATGAACGGTAAGTTGTAATAATGGCCCTTAATGACTATTCTGCTTAACATCAAATCCTATTATTCTACTGGAGATATCATTCAGATTTCATGGACCATAGGCTGAGGTATTTAGAGACAGAGACATTACATGAGGAGTTCTATCTTCCTCGATGCCTATTCAGCTATCAAGGTCAACAGTGTAACTATGGGACCCTCAGCTTTAAAGCCACATTAAAGGCTGGCCTCTCAGTACAGCACTCCTCGAAAATATCTTTGTCTCGGATGATCGAATGATTAGAACTTGCCATACGACACAATATCTCTAAGAAGACACTTCGTTCTCACCACCCAGGAGTTAGTTGACGTTGATCGAACCAATACTGTTTTCTGATACTCCTACATGACCATGAACTAAGAGATGGCCCCTCAATAGTACACTCCTGAGAAATATCCATGTCTCGAATGAGCGAATGATTAGAAATTTTCATACGACATAATATCGCTAAGAAGACACTTCGTTCTTACTATACTGATATCTCATGCCATACATAACATACATAATTGGCCATTACAACCCTTCAGTCATGATTACGGCCTAGCTTCTTACACCACTTATGTTGTGTGTGTTAATTTTATACATGAGTGGCGGGACCTACAGTTTAAAGTCGACTCCGAACGACAGATTTTTGAGAAACTTTTCATGGCAATTTTATTTAACGCTCAGAGTTTTTGCCAGAAACCTGCTGAGAAGATGTCGCCGAAGAAATATTTTTTTATATTTCGTTTTCATGTATGACCTGGGGTTTGAATCGTGGCCTTATGTCTAATAAGCCAACACACTACCTACTAGACTACGGCGACTTCTAAAACTTAGAGGCTTGAAACTATCTTTCATATCTTTCTTAATGACTTTTCTGCTTAACCTCAAATCCTATTTATTCTACTGGAGATATCATTCAGATTTCATGGACCATAGGCTGAGGCATTTTGGAGATAGAGACGGGTCTATTAGATTAGCAGACAAATTGCCGTTGCATTACCAGCTGGTAACAAAAATATTCAAGTTCGATTGGCATCCACTCTTACCTAACCTAACTAAAGAGTTTGGCCATTACAACCCTTTAGTCAGCATTACAACCTATATTCTCACACCACAAGTTGTGTGTGTTAATTTTATACATGAATGGGGCGACCTACAGTCTAAAGTCGAATCCGAACGACAGATTTTTGAGGCAATTGATTTTCATTGCAATTTTATTTACTGCAGGAGTTTTTGCCAGAAATCTACTGAGAGGAAGTCGCCGAAGAAATATGTTTTTATATTTCGTTTTGGTGTCTGGCATGGGTATTGAACCGTGGCCTTACGTCTAATAAGCCAACACACTACCTACTAGACTACGGCAACTAACCCAAGAGTAATTAACTTAATAATGACTGTATGGATCACCAGTTCGGGAGGAAACCTATTCGTTAAGCGACCCGCAAATTGGGACACTTGTGATCATAAAAATTCTCCTGCCCTGAAGAAACCAATTAAACTTTGTAGAGTTCATTATCATTACATAGATGAGAAACAAGGTGAGGTTAGGTTAGAGGGCGTGTACTTGTCAAATAAGACAAGTACAGTACCCGGAAGTCAAGTTGGTGAGAATCAAACACTTGCTCATTTCTTCTAACTTTTATTAGCGTTGCTGTGTACAACATTTTTTTGCTGAACTAGACGATCTAGTGTTACTGGATATGGGAGAGCATTATAGGTGCGTCGGAAACATACATACATACATACAGGATTACGACCTAGTTTCTCACACCACTTATGTTGTGTGTGTGTTAATTTTATACATGAGTGGTGGGACCTACAGTTTAAAGTCGGCTCCGAACGACCGATTTTTGAGAAACTTTTCATGGCACTTTTATTTGACTCTCAGAGTTTTTGTCAGTAATCTGCTGAGAGGAAGTCGCCGAAGAAATACTTTTTGTATTTTGTTTTGATGTCTGCCCTGGGGCTCGAACTCTGGCTTTACGTCTAATAAGCCAACACACTACCTACTAGACTACGGCGACTACGGTGCGTCGGAAGTTTTAATTAAAATTCATGGTGCTCAATCAGTCAACCTAACATGCTCGGTCTGTTTGTATTTTCTTTTGGCGCCTGAAAACTTTACATTCCATTCACAATATGGCACTACTTTTGAGCCACCTGCTTATCTTGTTTGATTTATTTTACAAAATTTTACTAATAAGGATGGATGTTAAAGATGAACTTTATTTTGTTGTTGTTGCTGCTGTTGTTGTTGTTATATGAATATTAAGGATTTTCATTGTAACTTTAGATTGCCATATGAATTTGGGTGTTGTTTTTTCATTATTTCTTTCTTTCATTAATTATTTTATCGGATTTCTTTATTTAATCAAAACTATAGGGTTTCTATAATTAAATCATTCACACAACACTTGTTAAAATATTAAAATAAAATTATAAAATAGATGTAAATATCCTCGGTGTTGTACATTACCAGAATGTAAAATAATTATTATTTACTTTGCATAGAAGCTGCCACGCCCTCAGTTCTAATTCTGTTTGGAGACAGTAGCTACGCTATCTTCTTATAAAGGGTGTTTTTTTATAGAGGTATAGAACTTTAAGTTGCAATAAAACAACGATGGATTATTCGATTGACATGCATTTTATTTATCCGAAAGATAATCTTGTGGCATTACATTTTAAATATGATTTCTGGCATATGACCGCCACGGCTGGCGCGGATGTAGTCCAATCTGGACGTCCAATTTTCGATGACTTTTTCCAACGTATTTTCCAAATACGGCGAATGTTGTCTTCCAAATGGTCGAGCGTTTGTGGCTTTACCGCATAGACCAATGACTTTACATAGCCCCACAGAAAGTAGTCTAGCAGTGTTAAATCACAAGATATTGGAGGCCAATCCACAGGTCCAAAACGTGAAATTAGGCGGTCACCAAACGTGTCTTTCAAAAAATCTATTGTGGCACGAGCTGTGTGACATGTTGCGCCGGCTTGTTGAAACCACATCTCCTGGACATCATGGTTATTCAATTCACGAATGAAAAGGTTAGTAATCATGGCTCTATACCGATCACCATTGACTGCAACGTTCTGGCCACCATCGTTTTGGAAAAAGTACGGACCAATGATTCCACCAGCCCATAAAGCGCACCAGTCAGTTTTTCTGGATGTAACGGTGTTTCCACATACACTTGAGGATTACCTTCACTCCAAATGCGGTAGTTTTGTTTGTTGACGTAGCCATTCAACCAGAAGTGCGCTTCATCGCTAAACAAAATTCGCTTAATCTCGTTTTGGGCCCATTCGACGAATCTACGCCTTACTTGATGATCGTTTGGCTTCAAATCTTGCACGAGTTGGATTTTGTAAGCACGCAAACCAAGATCCTTCCGCAAAATCTTCCATAAAGTGGATGGACCGAGATCCAATTCCTGTGCTCGATGGCGGATGGACTCATTCGAGTCTTCCTCAATGCTACGCTCTACAGCAGCAATAGCTTCTTCTGTACGCACCGTACAGCGTCTCTGGGGATGAGAGTTATCAATCAAGAGTAAACGTGGTGCGAAAACGTTCCATGGTTAATCGAATTAACTGCTCTGATGGACGATTTTGTCGACGATAAAATGGACGTAGTGCGCGATACGTTTTCCGCACAGAACCATTATTTTCGAAATAAAATTGCACTAAAATTGCAAGCGTTGTTCAGGCGTGAGTCTATTTATGATGAATTGCCAAACCAAACTGAGAATAAATCACTTGACAGCTGTTAAATCGGTCGCCATCTTGAAAAGTAATGCCAACTTAAAGTTCTATACCTCTATAAAAAACACCCTTTAGAATCGTAAACTATGCATTTGATCATGTTATGATCTTTAGCAAAGTTGTTACGCATGAGCCGGGTAAGGTTTCTAAGTTGGTATGACTAATTTCCGGCAGGTGGCGCCACTGAAAATTACTTAAAATCAATTAAATCGTAAACTGTGCATTCTTTAACAAAGTTGTTGCGCATGAGTCGACGGAGGTTGGTGCGATTAATTTCCGTTGGATGGCGTCACTGAAAATTATTCAAAATGAATGACAAGCAATTGGTCGACCTACACCTCAAGCACGGAAGAAAAGAGCATTACGAGCCTCAGAATCAGACGAGCATTGAGACTGGAAAATCTTCGAGTATATGCCGCTGAAACCCGTTGGCATGAATCACTTGAAAAACGAGAAGTGAGATTAGAAACCGATCGAATGCATACTACTCAGGCCCGTTCATCTGAATCACCTGGACAACGGGAAGCAAAGTCAATAAAATGATTCAAAATTAATTGGACATTTGTGTAATGTGTCTCCTTCAAATTTATTTTAGTTGGTGGCGCAGCAACACGCGCAGGGTACAGCTAGTACGTTTATAAACGTTACCCTTTTAAGCAAAGGTTTTGAAGGTTTTAAATGTGGAGACACTGTACTTAGACCAAGATTTTGATAGGCGATATACGATTGCATATTGAGGCTAACACTCCCCGATGGTTTGTCAATTGTGAGCTAGTGATGCAAATTAAAAGAAGTCGCCGTGTGGCCACGTCTCAAACCCCAGGAAAAAATATTTCTTCGGTAACTACCTCTCAGCAGTCTTTTGGCAAAATCGAATAAAATTGCCATGACAAGTTTCTTAGAAATCTGTCGTTCGGAGTCGACTTAAAACTGTAGGTTCCTTTACTCATGTACAAAATTAACACACACAACATAGGTGGTGTGAAAAACTAGGTCGTAATTCTGACTTACAGATGAATTTTGTATGTAGGTATGCTCCCCAAAGGTGCTTCAATTGCGGGCTAGTGAGGCACTTAAAAAAACATCGAAGTTTTTTTCGATGTAATGCATGAGAGAGATTATTTTGTAACAAATCGATGTTTTCTGTGGACCAATTGTTTTCAGTAAAGAAATGGAAATAAAGGAAACAGAATTGTTGTGTAGAGCTATTAAGGTACAGCTATCAGACGATTTATTGTACTGCCCTCAACCTAGTACAGGGTGGCTGATATGTATTGTAACCAACTTCAGGTTGTTATCATTTGTAAACCGCTCGTCTGACAGCTGACAGATTTATTCCAGTGATAGTTCATTTTATTATTTACAAGCTTACAAAAGCATTTTGATCTATTGCATTCAGAAACAAGTTATTCGTGATGGAATTCAAGCGTGATAGTGTGATTGCTTTATATTTGGCTGTAAAACCACAGGTGGCCATCGTTAGACCCCTCCAGCATTTAAATGTGAATAAATCTTTTGTTTCTCGTACCATTGCTCGTTTCCGTGATACTGGCAGTGTTGCATCGCGTCCAAAAAGTGGACGAAAAAAAACGGTAACAACACCAGAGATGATCCGAAAAGTGAAGGCCAGATTTGATCGAAATCCACGCCGCAGTGGTAGAAAAATTGCTGGTGAGTTGAACATATCGCGAGAACGGATGCAACACATATTGAAAAATGAGCTTGGACTAAAGCCATTGAAGTTCCAAAAAGTGCAAGAGCTCACTGATGGACAAAAAAAGTTAGTCTGGAAAGAGCCAAGGAGTTACTTCGTTTGCACGAAAGTGGCCAGTTACCGAATTTGGTTTTCTCCGATGAGAAGCCATTCCAAATTGAGCAGTTGGTGAACAAACAATCAATGATCGGGTTTACTTGCCAAAGAGGTCAGCTGAAAATTTACACCTGCGATTGGCCACCAGAGCTCAAGCGCCGCCGATGGTAATGGTATGGGCCGCCGTAACGGCCGATGGTCGCTCCCCGCTCGTATTCATGGACCGTGGGGTCAAAATAAATGCCGAATATTATCCTGAAAATGTCTTAAAGACAGTATTAAAGCCCTGGGCAGACAAACATTTCGGCCGCAGACCATGGACATTCCAAAGGACTCAGCACCACCGCACTCAGCACGCGTCAACCAAGAATGGCTTAAAAAGGAGGTTCCTCACTTCATTTCTACCGCACAATGGCGACCAAAATCTCCGGATCTCAAGCCGTTGGACTTTTGCGCCTGGGGCATTTTGGAGAGTAAGGTTCTCACTAAAAAATACCAAAGTGTCGATCATCTCAAGACGGCGCTTCGCCGGAAATGGCTTTGTCGGCCGTTTGAAGGCCATAATTCGCACCAAAGGTGGCCAATTCGAACAAATCTAAACTGATTCTAAAATTTGATGTTATTTCCAACATTTTTTGCTTTTGAACAATAAAATTAAAAAAGAAATTAAAAAATTATAGCGCTTTACTTTGTTGCATTATATATCTTTTACTTGCTAAACACCCAAGTGTTTCTTTCCAAAATGCATTAACTCCGCAAATATTAGGTCTGATAACTCGTTTTCCTTATTACGAACGCTTCCTTTTTGGTGATGAATCGATCCCTATTCTAAAGCTATTGTTCTTTAAGTCTACGACTCTCATTAAAATGCTGGTTACTTTCCTTGGGCTATTCCTCAAAAGAGTCGAGCAAAACACAATAAAAACCGTTTGACTTGCGAGGAGTGTCGGTCTCTCATTGTCTTTCCTTCCTCATGACCCTTCTTCCTATTCCACTGAAGCTATTCCATCCTTGCACGCAGATATGCACGCGGATATATTTTTAACCGCGACTTTCATTTTAATCTCAATTCAATCTTTTCTCTTAGCAAAATTGTCAACAAAATTGGCAATTTACAGATGCCTGGCTATCCTAGTGTAGTGATTAGAAAGAAAATAAAATACTGGAGTGTCTCCTTTATTATTGGCTTTCCACATCGATCAGGCCATTGGCTATTTAAAATTCTCGGGTAATCCCTATCGATTCGTTGTCTTCTAGGACCCGTACCGAACAGAAGGATATGTGGTAACACTATGTGTGTTGGACGGATTCGTGGATGGACTGTAGGATGACGGGAAAGATGATGAGATACTAAAGTGTATTCTACATTATGACCCTTCCAGGTTTTACATCGAGATTCCTTGTTAAATAAATATTCTTGGGTGATACTTATCTTTGTAAGGACGCCGAGTTAACATGTGAAATCCTTGGATAAACTAAAGGAGCCTAAGATTAGGTTAGGTCTGAGTGGTAGCTCTGATTTCACAAAGCTCACTTGGGCACGCATAGCGGCCCGTTGTGATGCCACGGGTGAACGCAGTCCCTGTACTGACCAAGTTCCACCAAAATCAGGGAAGAGGAAGAAGTTGGTCAGCGCAAGGGCTGTACATCAAAAGCACGACTACCCCATACTGGAAAACCAGCCAGAAAGTTTGATGAACGAAGCTATATCCTTGATATCAATAGATGATAGCTCCGTCAAGCTGACAAGAAATGGAGAGCCAAATAATCTATAACTACACCTAGCAAGAGACGGGCACTGACAAAGAAAGTAGATAACAGTCTCCTCTTCCTCAGCGGATCTGCATCCACGGCAGAAGTCGTTAAATGGGAGCCTCATTCTCTCCACGTGTCTACCCATAACGCAATGACCTGTAAGCACGGCCACTGTGGTTGAGATGACGTCACGACCTAGACCAAGTAATTGGTTGGTACGCCTTCTATCCATCAAGGGCCAGATGAGTCTAGCGGTGGAGCAGAACTCCTCATTGACCCAGGATAGGTTGGCGTTCCGAGAGAATTTCCGCGCAATATCCAAATTGACCGAGGCAAGTGGCATACCCAGTTCAGTTGAAGAGGATTCCGGAAGGAGCGCAACAGCTCTTTCGAGCTCGTTGGCCCTACAGTTTCCCGGAATGTTACTGTGCCCGGGGACCCACACCAGTGAGACACAGGAAGAAGGTCGAGACAGCGGCGACATTCCCTAACGATCCTGGAGCTAATCACGAAACCCGATAGAGATCTTATCGCGGCCTGACTATCAGAAAAGATCGAGACGCGAGTGAAAGGAGCATGGTTGACAAGGATCCACTAAGCGGCCCGGTAAATCGCCATCACCTCCGCCTGAAACACACTGCAGTAGTCCGGCAGACGGAGAGAAATATTTAGGTCCAGTTTCCCAGAGTAGACAGCGCTTCCAACCCCATTATCGAGTTTAGAGCCGTCGGTATATATATCCAGGACTTCCGGGGAGACGACCGTATTAGGATTCCAGTCATCCCTACATGGAATCAGAGAGTGGAAACATCTGTCAAGACAATATTCAGCAGCGAAATAGTCCATGTTCACAGGGGAAACTGGATCAACCTCCAGAATAGTGGAATGACCAGAAGGAACAATGTGCCAACGAGAGAGAGCATTAAGTCTAGTCGCAGCAAACTTTGCTGCCTGCTTAGCGAGAAGCACAGTAGGTAGCCAGTTTAGCATTGCGAACAAGGCTTTCGTGGGGGTGGTGCGTAGAGCGCCAGTTATATAAATGGCGGCAGACCTTCTGACCTTGTCAAGAAGTCTGACGTTGTGTTGTTTGTCCAGAGCAGTCCACCAGAAAGCAACACCGTATAAGAGGTTGGGTTCGATGACCGTGGAATATATCCAACGCATGATCCTTGGGCGAAGACCTCATCTGGTTCCGACCGCTCTACTGCAGCAGTAAGCAGCACATGCCGCCTTGCGTGCCCTAGCAGCCAGATTCGCCCTCCAGTAGTGATTAGAAAGAAGATAAAATACTCGAGTAGCTTTCCACATCGATCAGGCCTTTGGCTATTTAAAATACTCGGGTGATCCCTATCGGTTCGTTGCCTTCTAGGATCCGTACCGGACTGGAGGATATGTGGTAACACTAAGTGTGTTGAACGGAATCGTGGATGGACTGGATAGGATCTTTGATGACGGGAAAGATGATGAGATACTAAAGTGTATTCTGCATTATGGCCCTTCCAGGTTTCACATCGAGATTCTTTGTTAAATAAATATTCTTGGGTGATGCTTATCTTTGTAAGGACGATGAGTTGACTTGTGAAATCCTTGTACGAACTATAGGAGCCTTGGTGACTAGAAAGAAAGTGGAATATTAAAGTCACCCTTAGTTTAATGAGCTCAGAACTTGACTCTTTGGTTTCAAACAGTTTTGGGTGATTTATAAGATTGTAAGTGCCTCAGGCCAGACATCAAGACAAAATACAAAAAGTATTTCTTCGGCGACTTCCTCTCAGCAGATTTCTGGCAAAAACTCGGAGAGTAAATAAAATTGCCATGAAAAGTTTCTCAAAAATCTGTCGTTCGGAATCGACTTTAAACTGTAGGTCCCGCCACTCATGTTTAAAAATTAACACACACAACATAAGTGGTGTGAGAAACTAGGTCGTAATCCTGACTGAAAGGTTGTAATGACCAATTATGTATGTATGTTATGTAAGTGCCTGAGTTTCGGAACCGCGAATGAACCATAGAAAATATGAAATGTAGGTCGCGATTTCGAGACTTTCTAGTTATGAAACATTTTTGCTTGATATACGCCTATCTTTGTAAGTACAAGACATAGTATGTCGTCTCCCAGAAACTGTGGTAACCCTACAAGACTATTTGCAATGCCCATATAGAAGGTTTTGATTGCTTCAAATTGGTGAAGCTTTATATAGGAGATCAAAATTTATTTTCAATTAAATTTAACTCGTAAAAACTTACCTATTTTCTCATCAATTGGATTTACTGTGATAGTCTGAATTTTACCCGACGAATGGGGACTCTTCGAATCATCATCACGTGAGCTTCTGGTGTCATGATCCGAGTTGGTACTATCGTTACCGCCACTGCGATAAGCGCTATTACAATTCCCCAGAGATGATGATGATTTGAGGTTTGTTGAACTGCTGTTATTGCAGGTGGTGTTATTACCGCCATTGTTGTTATTGTTGTTGTTGGTTTGATGATTACTGCTGTTAGTAGGAGTGCGTAAATGCTCATTTTGTTGCGACGAATGCTGGTGCTGGTGCTGCTGCTGTTGGTGCATCTGCAAAAGTGAAGCTGCTCTACTGCTGCGGCTGCGGCGTTTCTCCATATGATGGTGGGAGGGATGGGACTGCTGTTGTTGTTGCTGATGCTGCTGATATTGCAATAATTTGGAAGTTTTTGCTGAAATATCCAAACGATCAACACTATCGAAACCATACCAACCGAGTAATTCATTCATTGTACTTTCAGCAAATTCCTAAAAAAATAAAAAACAAGAGAATGAAGAATTAAAAGAGAGACAGAGAGAGAAATCACATGATTTGTGTTATTTAAGCAAGGAAAACGAGAAACATCTGTTTTAAGGCAATATGCGGTGTGAACATTTGGTGACTCAAGAAGAAGAAGAAAAAAAAGTATCACAATGAAACACGGGGGTATTGAAATTTCAAGATAATTTTTTTAATGCATTTTTTTCTTTCTTATAGCTGTTGTTGTTGCTGTTGTTGGTGTTGTTTTAACGTTGTGGTAATTTTTAGTACCAGTCTTCAGAAGTGGTGTCCATTTCAGTGGTGGTACGTAGTATATCGGTTTTGATGTCTGGCTGGCTTGTTGTTGGCTTGACTGACTAACTAACTGGTCATTTCATGCCGTATGAAAGATTGTGTTTAATCAAGCTTTTCAACTGGACATTTACTATGTGCATCATATACAGACGGCTTAGTCATTTTGTTAAGACTTCTCTCCCCTACTCTTTTCCTATGTTGTTTTATCTTTTTTTTTTGTTGTTTTTTGTATTTGTTGTTATTGTAAATTTATAATCTTTATATGACAAAAATTTGATACCTTCTTTAAAATATATAATTCGCAGATGCCAAATGGTTAAATAAAACAACACACAGAAAAAAATAAGAGACTGGTGTGAATTCACACCGTTTATACGCTTCCAAAACTTGTATTCATTCGTACAATTCACTTTAATTATCGTAAACACACACACAGATATACTACTTATATACACAGTCACTAACAGAATTATGACCACAAAAAAATAAAAAAAAAAAATTATTGAAGCTTTTCTTGGCTATTATAACCGACTTCTGTAATTAAGGCACAGGGAGAAGTGTTCCCCTTCCTCTAACGGAATATTTTCAGAAATATCCTGCTCATACAAAAAGGATAGGGTGTCTTACATCAGCGGTTGCAATGGTGGTGAGGTTTCTATCACCATACAGGTACAGCCAGGCTGCCATTTGATATTGACTTGAGGTTAGGTTAGGTTAGCTTAGGTCGAAGTGGTATCTCTGATATCAAAGAGCTCACTTGAGCACGTATAGCGGCCCGTTGTGATGCCACAAGTGAACGCAGTCTCTGTACTGACCAACATACATACATACATAATTGTTCATTACAACCCTTCAGTCAGGATTACGACCTAGTTTCTCACACCACTTATGTTGTGTGTGTGTTAATTTTATACATTAGTGGTGGGACCTACAGTTGAAAGTCGACTCCGAACGACAGATTTTTGAGAAACTTTTTCATGGCAATTTTATTTGACGCTCAGAGTTTTTGCCAGAAATCTGCCCAGAGGAAGTCGCCGAAGAAATGTTTTTTGTATTTTGTTTTGATGTCTGGCCTGGGGCTCGAACCCTAGCTTTTTGTCTAATAAGCCAACGCACTACCTATTAGACTACGGCGACTTCTGTGGTGGTGAGATTTCTAACACCGTACAGGCCAGTCATGTGAGGTTCTCTTGAGATTACTATGAGTCTGTCTGAGCGACCGGAATCAGTTACGCAGGGCAAATAATATTAACCTCCGTTGGATCCTTGTTCAGCAATGACCAAATGAACTTGCAAGGATGGGAGTTTCCATGCCAATGAGTCAACCAGAATTTGTGTGCAGTGATAACGACTGTTTGGAAGCGTCTAATGGCGAAGAGGATAGAAAGCTGCGAAAACTGCTGTCAAATCAGATCGTTTAAGACAACCTAAACTTGTGTTTGATAATTACAATGACGAAAGATTTGAGTCACATGTCAGACTTTCCAGAGCAGGCGGTGTTGTCACAGCATCTAATGGTGAAAAGGAAAGATGGAAAGGGCCGAAGACTGCTATCAAACCAGATCGCTTTAAGGCAACCTAAACTAGTGTTTGGTAATTACAATGAGGAAAAATTTGAGCCACATGTCAGACCATCCAGAGTTCAGCGTGTTCTTGCAGCACTCTAGAACCTCCAAACGGATGAAGACTGCATCACTGACGAAATTAAACTGGTGTAAGCGAAATGGAGCCAAAACTATAAATTTCTGTAGAAAGTATTGTCACGGTTTAACCTTTTTAAAAAGAGGATTCCCAACGCATAGGACTCAAGCAAAAGTTCAATGTTTATAACATATCTGGTCAATTTATCCGATCTGCAGGTTCCCTGGATTCAGTCTAGAACCTCCAAACAGATGATGGTGTAAGCGAAATGGAGCCAAAACTATACTTTTCGCTAGAAATTATTGTCACGGTTTAACCTTTTTAAAAAGGGGATCCCCAATGCATAGGACTCAAGCAAAAATTCAATGTTTGTAACATATTTGGTGAATTCATTCGATCTGCAGTTTTCCTGGATTACCATTGCACCTCGTGGTAATATGTTTTCAGAGTTATTGATGTACTGCCCGCATGGTTATAGCGATTAATCCGAAAAGGCCTTTCCACCTCATACTTCTATTCAGTTTTGAAACCTAGATGATGTTTGCATGGACTCGTTCACACCATAGTGCCTGAAAGACACTGCAATAACCCGCTAATCATAGCGATTAATCCGGAAGGATCCCTCGACCTCATAACTCCATTCAGTTTTGTACCCTCGGAGAAGATTGGTATGGAGTCGTTCACACCAAAATGCCTCACAACATTTTCACTCTTATCTGGGATGGATGTTCTGAGCTTCCTCGGAGAGTTACATTGTATCATGTAATCTATGCTCCTGAATGTTCCGAATTCCGTCATGATTCGTGAGTTTCATTTTGCATCTTGCAGTCGCCCATAGATAGTGATTAGTATTAGCTTAGGTGTAGTAAAAAGTGCGCCACTTGTGACAATGCAAGCGGATCTTTGTGCCCGCCTTGTAACGCATGGAGGTTAGTTGCCCTCTCAAAGGATTCCCAATATACCAGCTATCTGCAGGTCAAGATGGGTTAGACTACTTCTCAGCAATGTGTCATATATCCCATGAGTTTTCGAGATCCCATCTTCTTCTTGCCAACACTCTATTACAAGTGTAGAGAGCAAAGTAAAGGGTCCGCAAAAAAAATTTTTTTTTTGAAAATGCTTTAAAAAAACTACTGAATATTTCCTCAAATTTCTTTTTTTTTTATTTGAAAGTACAATCTTTCCGGTTAATAATGGAAAATAATTTCATTCAAATGGCTGCCTCGGCTGGCCATGCAGTAGCCTACACCAGAAGATGCCGATTTTGGCAAAAAAAAAATCATCTTTCCAGCTGAAGCTCAGTTTGATCTTGGCGGGTATGTAAACAAGCAAAATTGTCGCATTTGGGGCACAGAAAACCCGCACGCATACATTGAAAAGCCGACGCACCCAAAACGAGTCACTGTTTGGTGCGGATTTCGGTCCAGAGGCATAATTGGGCCATTTTTCTTCGAACATGAGCAAGGAGTGGCCGTTACAGTCAATGGCGATCGTTATCGGGCCATGTTGAACGAATTTTTGTTCACAAAAAATTGAAGAGGAGGATATTGGCAACATTTGGTTTCAACAGGACGGCGCTACGTGCCACACAGCCTAAGCTACACTCGATGTTTTGCGCCCTGTTTTTGAAGATCGTATTATCAGCCGCAGAGAGCTGATGTCGTTTGGCCACCTCGGAGCTGCAATTTGACACCGTTGGACTATTATTTGTGAGGTGCCGTCAAAGATAAGTGTTACGCCGACAAGCCAGAGACAACTGACGCTTTAAAGGACAATATTCGTGAAGCCATTGGTGAAATACAGCTGCACACAATCGATAATGTGCTTAAAAATTGGACCGATCGTGTAGGCTACTGCTGCATGGCCAGCCGAGGCAGCCATTTGAATGAAATTATTTTCCATTATTAACCGGAAGGGGATTGTACTTTCAAATAAAAAAAGAAATTTGAGAAAATATTCAGTAGTTTTAAAGCATTTTCAAAAAAAAAGTAATTTGGCGGACCCTTTAGCCTATTTTCATTCTATTCAGCATATTAAGTTTCCAGCACGGTTACCGAAGCAAAATAAGCCCCCCCCCAGAAAATGATTCACGCCGAAGTGAAAAAATTCAAATTGCAGTGAACCGAAGCAAATTGTGGTTTAAAATAAACAGCCGAATAGTATTTCCTTTGGCGGTAAATTTTGTTTTTAATTTTAAAATTTTCCTGTTCAAGAATTTTTAAAGCCCACTATCCACACTGTGGCATGTTGTGTGCGCCAGTCGATTTTGAGCTTATTTTTCTTCTTGTTTTTGTACCCAAGTAGACATGAAATTGTTATTTTGAAATTGTTGTTGTTGCTGTTGTTGTATTTTTCGTTCGAATAAAATATCGAATAACATTTAAAGATTCTTCTTTTGTATTTGCTGTTGTTGTATTACCAATGTTGGTCATATCAATACAGCAATGTAGTCGCGCGTATGGAATTAATACACAACGAAATCAACTGCCGTGACAACAACAAAAACAACAATTTTTTTTTAATCAACAAAGCAACATTAATCGAAGTATGTATGTAATGGTAATTAATATTTTCCAAAAAAAAAAAAAACTAAAGAAATCCATTTGAATCGATTTTTGAAAAGACCGAGACCAACAAAATATTTTTTTTTATTTTTTTTTGAATTAAAACTCAAACCCTACTGTCAGGCTAAAGGCACTTAAAAGCGTTAGTCTTGGTGGGCTTAAGGATATAACCGAGCAAAACAACAGTAGTATGAGTTACAAGAAGGAGTATACCGCCATAGCTGTCAGATAGATGATTCACCAAACGTCAAACATTTGAGAAAAAATCGTCAAAGACATTTATTAAAATCGTCAAAAAATCATCAGAAAAAATAAATAATTAATTTAAATGTTTTTAAAAACCAAAATTATTTCTATTGTAGTAAAACATATAAAGCCAATGTATGTACATATCAGAGTTCAAAAATAAAACATTTAAAGAAATTTTTTTAGAAATTAAAAGCTAGCGTCCCTCGTCTTCATTTATTAATTTTTTTTCAAAAAAGGGTAAAATTTTATATAATTTTCAGGAAAAAATCGTTTAAGGATTAAACAATCTATCCCAGTGTTGTTTATTGGCACATAAGCGCAGCCATAATATTGCATCATCTTAATCCATGGGTGGTGTAAATGTTAAGGAGCCAGAAGCTCTTGACCTTCTGAGCATGAAAATTCAGAGTAATGTTGGCTTCAACCGACACATTTTTCAGTTCATTCTTAAGATCTTATGATCTTACTATTTACACCATTTGTAACCGACCGAGACTTGGAATACAACTCTCATGTATGGGTCGGTGAACCAACGTCTATTTGAGGTTTCTCGTTCGTGTACAGAAGAGGCAGTAGTAGCTCGTTAATGATGGTAGTGTATCCAGCTCCATTGAATCATTGGAGCATCGTTGCAATGTGGTTTGTGTTTCACTGTTCTATGGCTTCGACAAAAGGATTTTGCTCGAACGAAATTAGAGCACTTTTCCCAACAATCATATATTCCAACGCAACGCTCGTCTTTCTCGGCCACCACATCCTTTTGGGGTCGATTGGCTAGTGGATCGCACACTGCATTACAGAAAAAAATACGTTTTTTAGTCGGACTATTCGTATGTGGAACTCAATTCCTGCAGAGGCCTTTCCTGTTACTTATGGTATAAATATATAGTACAAGCCTAGTGTCCATAAACAAATAACATATTTTCATAGTTCTAAACAGAATGCCATCGATCAACTGAGTGTTGGTCGTACGAAACAAAGTAACGGCGCTTGCTTGTGTTCTTCCGTTTGTAATATTATAAGCTATGTTTACTCGAATTTTTAAAATTGTCTGCAACGACAAGTGATAAATTATTCTCAACTACGAGGTTATTTAGGAGTTGTAATTTTTTGGCTTTTAAGGTATTCGAAAGTAACTTAAAAATATAATATTTTAATCCTTGTTTTTACTAACATAAATTTCCAATAGTAACAACTGCAAAGCAAATACAATGCTTAAAGTGGCTTTTAATATACTAAAGTAAAGGATATGATGTAAATTTTTAATTTTTAAAAATCGTCAAAATAAGGACATAAATCGTCAATATGATATTTTTGGAGCTCAAAATCGTCAAAATGACGATAAATCGTCAAATCTGGCAGCTATGTATACCGCCCAAAATGGAAGAATATTTAACTCCCGGATGAAGTAAAATAACACAAAATTTTTAAGACAAAGTATCTGGCAGTAATGCTGGAGACAGTAAACTGAAATGGAAGAAGAAGTTCAGTCAGTCTTGTGTGAAGATGCGGCGTGTTTGAAGAGAGTAGTCGTGGTTTAAAGATCTCCGATACAAAAATCTATCGAATAATTGTCTAGTAATTGTTATTGTTTATGCAAAGGGTGTAAACAGAGGAATAACAAACAAAGCAGTTGTTGTTGTATACATAAAGTTGTGAACAGTTTAGAACGCCATAATGATATGCAGAAGGATTGCAAAAAAAATCTTGAGAATGCAACTTAAGAACACTGGATGTGGACCATAACATTCGGGATAATTGTAACCTATGGAATCACTGTTTGGGCAGATAGAACGAATTTAAAAGTACCTGAAATTGAATTGAGATAATGAAACCTGCCTTATACTACTAAGGACTTTGTAAAATGTATGTCCGTTGCAGATGGTAGTGAATACCAGAGCCTTAGAGACTATGGATAGAATAATGGCAGACATGTGTTACACGAGACTTATCCACGAGCATCAGGACCTAATAAACCGCGAACTGAAAGCATCATCCATAATTATTTCCTGGATTGAAGTAGCCAATTCTATGATTCTGGAAAATACTTCGCAAAAAGGTTAAATGACAAGAGTGCATGGACCAATTTGGAGGCTACATACTCTTCTAAGAGGAGAACCATTCTGTGGTATATGGATTGGTCAACAAGGACAAATAAAGGTACAAAAAAGGCGTGCTCAGTACCAGAGTAAAATATTTGAAAGCCAAGCCAAAACTGTAGCTCAACGAAAGGTATACTCATTTCACCTTTTATAAGAAGTACAACAGAAGGGGCATTGCAATACAATTTGACACTCAGGCTGTGATGTAAACACTCTCCACGTATGTGGTAGGCTTGAGAATATTATAAGACTGCCTGAGTGAGTTAAATCAGTTGGACAGTAGAAATAGGTTCACTCTCTGCGAAATTCATGATAGTGAACAAACAGACAAACCTGCGATGACGAGCGCTTTCTTGTCGCTAATAACACAACCTTTATGTGAAGTGGAAAGAGAAGTTAGAAAGAGTCCACTCAGAAAAAGAAAAGATGGAAAGAAACGTAATCTATACTTTTGTTGGCAATTACAATTGAAAGAAATTTGAGTTAATCGTTAGCCGGAGGACACGCAGAACACTTATTCAGAATCGTGATTGCTTCAAGTCCAATGTGTACATAGAATCTTCATGTCAGAACCAAAGGCCTGAGTGCGTATAGAGTACTACGCAGGAACAACATTCAATCGTTAGCCTGAGGACAGAACTAACCTGAGGACACGAAGAACACTTGTTCAGGATAGTAACCGCCAAGAACAAATGGCCAGAATACATACTTAGAATCACCTTCTCAGAAGCAAACACCTCAGTGCTTATAAAGTATTAATTACACAGGAACAACTGTATGGGGGAGAAATTATAGGGGTACTCTATATAGATTGAGGGTAATACAATAGCTTGTATGATCGAAATACTGTGGCAGTTTAACAGCTTGTCCAGACAGTTCCACGCTATTCTCGAGTTAAACTTGTATGAGCCAAGTGCTCAGTTGACGGCCTAGCTATCGAAAAATACTGGCAGCTTAACAGCTTGAACAGACGGTTTCATGCTATTCTCGAGTTAAACTTGTATGAGCCAAGTGCCCAGTTGGCGGCCTGGCTGTCTGAATGTATTACTATGTCCTCTCCATTTTATAGGACCGGAAATACAAAAAGTCGCCATGGTCTAGTAGGTAGTGTGTTGGCTTATTAGACGTAAAGCCAGGGTTCAAGCCCCAGGCCAGACATCAAAATAAAATACAAAAAAAGTATTTTTTCGGCGTTTTCCTCTCAGCAGATTTCTGGCAAAAACTCGGAGAGTAAATAAAATTGCCATGAAAAGTTTCTCAAAAATCTGTCGTTCTGAGTCGACTTTAAACTGTAGGTCCCGCCACTCATGTATAAAAATTAACGCTCACAACATAAGTGGTGTGAGAAACTAGGTCGTAATCCTGACTGAAGGGTTGTAATGACCAATTATGTACGTATGTATGTAGTAAGTATGTATGTATGAAATACAAAATTACTAGTTTCACGTTGGATTTATTGAACCCCAGCCATACTTCTACCATCAATCGACGGTCAAATCTATTGCAATACAATCTGTTCTACCAAAGTCTCATTCGAATTCTATTGAGTTCGTGCAGTCACAAATTATTTGTGACTTATGTCAGACCGATCCAATCGACCTTAGAGCCGCCTAACTGTTCATTAAAATAACCCAAGAACCTACAATAAAAGGAGCGAGGTTGGTAACTCATGAGCCTTTCCATACGACAAAATTCAGGTGATTCGAATGGCACAAACAAATGTTGACGAGTGTTAATAAAATTTTAAAGATTTACTACCACTACTTCTTACACTACCCTCGTTATTATATTAAGTATTAAGCTTTATACTGGAATTATACAGTACATTTGATACTTAAACCTTTTTTTTTGTTGCTTTTCTGTTATTCATGTTCTTCTGTATTTTTCTCGTTTTTATTTTCTGATTGTGTATGTATGCATGCGTGTGTGTGTGTCTTTTTATGCTGATATAAAAATCTATTTATCAAACTTTTGTTGCATTGTAATTGAAACCGTTACAGCGTACAAATACAAAATACAACATATAGAATCAACAACAACAACAACAACAAGAAGAAGAAAACAGCAGTTGGAAAAAATAGGAGAATCAATTAATTAAAAAATTAAAATGATACCTTGTGAAGGTATCAAAATATACACCAACAACACAAACGCAGAAAGAAGCAACAACAGAAACAACAGTCAGTCAGTCATATGACATGACTAACCCTGATGATAACCAAAATTAAATAGATTCGCGCAATAACACGAAAGCACGCACACACACGCTTGCGTGTACATGCACACGCAAAAAAAACTGTAAGAAAAATGTAAACATAAAACAAAACCAACAGCTACTACTACTGAGAGGAGTAATATTTAATAGTAAACACAGCCTCAACGAAACAAACACTTGGCAAATACAATACACGAGAAAGGGAGAGAGAGAGAGTTAGTGAGAGCAAGAGAGTAATAATATGTAATAATAAAACCAAACAGAGAGTTTATTTTTATGAGTTTAAGGCCTGAGATGTGGGTTACCTTCTAAATTTACAGACAGGAATTAATAATACACCACAAACACACACATACATACATTCGTTTTGTTATTCATTTATTTTAAAGCATATTGTTGTTGTTGTTGCTTTGGATAACCACTATCCTCTCTAAGATTTATGACTAGAGTAATTTAATATATCCTTAAGCTTTGACTTTAGCTTTTCTTTTATACACAAGTTTTTTGTTGCTTTCTTCCTGTATTTAAATACTTGATTTACGTTTCAGTTTTATTATTTTAATATCAACATATAGATTTTCATTTAATCCTAACAGCAGAAAAACAAAAAATAAGCGAAAAAAGCGAGCACCACTAACGGATTAAACATGAAACTTAAAGCATAGAAAAAAAGGATAAAGATCAACAATTTATGACGTGGTATTATGTTTCGTAATATTTTCATAATAAATGTATACTCTGCTCTAAAAGCAACAACAAAACTAAACTTGTGACAAAATATTAATGAGGTTTTCCTTAAGAAATATTTAATTTGTACATAGCTTTTCATCATGGCAAAGTTACAATTAAGTCTTCTTAAGGCTATAAACAGATTGGACGCACCAAGTGCTGTGCAGCAAAATTTTCAATTGTAACCTAAGCCAAGCAGCAAGTGCTTTAATTATTTTAAACGCTTCAGTATCAAAGTAAAGGGTGTTTTTTATAGAGGTATAGAACTTTAAGTTGCAATAAAACAACGATGGATTATTCGATTGACATGAATTTTATTTATCCGAAAGATAATCTTGTGGCATTACATTTTAAATATGATTTCTGGCATATGACCGCCACGGCTGGCGCGGATGTAGTCCAATCTGGACGTCCAATTTTCGATGACTTTTTCCAACATTTGTGGCCGGATATCGGCAATAATACGGCGAATGTTGTCTTCCAAATGGTCAAGCGTTTGTGGCTTTACCGCATAGACCAATGACTTTACATAGCCCCACAGAAAGTAGTCTAGCGGTGTTAAATCACAAGCTATTGGAGGCCAATTCACAGGTCCAAAACGTGTCTTTCAATAAATCTATTGTGGCACGAGCTGTGTGACATGTTACGCCGTCTTGTTGAAACCACATCTTCTGTACATCATGATTATTCAATTCAGGAATGAAAAAGTTAGTAATCATGGCTCTATACCGATCACCATTGACTGTAGCGTTCTGGCCACCATCGTTTTTGAAAAAGTACGGACCAATAATTCCAATTGCCTATAAAGCGCACCAAACAGTCAGTTTTTCTGGATGTAACGGTGTTTCCACATACACTTGAGGATTACCTTCACTCCAAATGCGGCAGTTTTGTTTGTTGACGTAGCCATTCAACCAGAAGTGCGCTTCATCGCTAAACAAAATTCGCTTATGAAAATCGGGAACAAACGGTAATCACGTTTTGGGCCCATTCGACGAATCTACGCCTTACTTGATGATCGTTTGGCTTCAAATCTTGCACGAGTTGGATTTTGTAAGCACGCAAACCAAGATCCTTCCGCAAAATCTTCCATAAAGTGGATGGACACAGATCCAATTCCTGTACTCGATGGCGGATGGACTCATTCGGGTCTTCCTCAATGCTACGCTCTACAACAGCAATAGCTTCTTCTGTATGCACCGTACAGCGTCTCTGGGGATGCGAGTTATCAATAAGAGTAAACGTGGTGCGAAAACGTTCCATGGTTAATCGAATTAACTGCTCTGATGGACGATTTTGTCGACGATAAAATGGACGTAGTGCGCGAAACGTTTTCCGCACAGAACCATTACTTTCGAAATAAAATTGCACTAAAATTGCAAGCGTTGTTCAGGCGTGAGTCTATTCATGATGAATTGCCAAACCAAACTGAGAATAAATCACTTGACAGCTGTTAAATCGGTCGCCATCTTGAAAAGTAATGCCAACTTAAAGTTCTATACCTCTATAAAAACACCCTTTACATGATCAAATTATGCGTCAGTTGTACTTTCGGAGCAATAGTGAGGTGTAAATTGCTCGATGGGCATACTATATTCACAGGCGTTTCAGAGATGGAATTTAATTAGGGCGGCATTACAATTGTGTCGTGAATTGTAATAAAAAGCTAACCTGCGCCCTGATCAGTGCAGTGTCTTGCAGGCTGAGGTTTTTAAGGTCATTGATCTATGATACGCTGATCTATGAATATGGACCGACTGTATAGAGAAGTCATTAGCCTCATATAACATTAAGAGTGACAGCATCCTGAAGGAAGGTATTCACAGTGATATGTCCAGATATGTCCAGTATAAAGCAATCCTTGGTTTTGAGACACTGTAACATTGATGGAAACGATGTGATAGAAAAATTGACGAAAGAGAACACTGCGATGAGTGTGGATCCGGTTTATGAGTTACTTCTGCAAAAGAAAAAGACAAAGAATCGATTACCCGGTATGTAGAGAGGTGGCGGATTACCCTGCGTGTAGGAAGCAGATCAGAATGACTTGATATTAATTCAGTTCCAGATTGACAACATCTTGCAGGAAGGCCTTCTTAGTGCTTTTGGACAAATATGGGATAACAATTGGTTTTGAAGAGAGAGACAGAGAGAGAGAGAGAGAGAAAGAACACGACGATCTGCGTAAATCTGGCTTAGAGCAAAGAATATGGATATAAAGAATACGCATTATGTAGAAGTAAAATTTCTTATGGCGGGTTGTAACATTACGACCCGCTCTCACCAAAATCTCTTTAAAAATCATTTCTTGATGAGGGGAGAGGAAGACAGAAGGAAAATAAACACAAACAAAGAGCGTAACAATGTATTGCTCTCATCGTACGTATGTACATGTGTATGTATTCTTGAGTTTTTTGATTTAGTTGTCGATCAGACTGCGACAAGAATACATGTACTGCGGACGCTTCATTATTTTATTTCAGAATAACACTCGAAGAATATTTTGTGTTAAAAATGTTCTATGTCATTAGCTGGGCGTATTTTATTTTGTCCCATAGTATAATTTTTTTAAATGCTTTGGAATGCTCGTTTTTCTTTTAATAAAAAATGGTTTTTTTATTCTTTTTATTTTTTTAAAAAACATGGCCTAATTTTTAAGCCAAAGATGGATAGCTTTACGTTCTTTTAATAATAAAATCGATTTTTTATTTTATTTTTATTTGTCTAAAATTATTATGCCAAAGATAGGCAGCTTTACATATGTATGTTGATGAAATGAAAATAAAAATAGAGTATATTACTAACACTTTTATATGGCTGTAAATAAATAAATTCTCTCAACTTATTTTCTTTTTCTCACTCACTAATCCATAACCATAGGCATGTGTTAACCTAGAGGAAAATTGTTAGTAATAAGTTCAAGTCTACTTATTAACCCAATGATATGTATATGTGATCGGAAAATATAGAAAAATTGTACTGCACTAAATCCCTAAAGACACCGTATATAACTTGGCAAGTATTCTTCCAAAAATCGAAATCATTTCTCATTGATATTAGTGAATACTACTGTGATATTTCTTTGGGTGTATAATTGAAGTCTGAAAAAAGCGACATGAACCTTGTTCTTTAAAAACTGACAAGATTTTTACGCTGTTTTTAACGAACATTCTTGAAGTTCGTGTCCTATGTGTGTAAAAAGCCGAAGGTGTTCTTCCCCTGAGGGACATTGGTGCCGACGTCTGTTTTTAACACCAGAAAAATAAATAAAAAAAAGTGGTCAAACAACAAAAACGCACGATGAGAACATTGCATTGTTACGCTCTTGGTTTCTGTATCCTTCCCTTCTATCTTCCCCCCCCCCCCCGTCTTGAAATATTTTTGAAAAATATTCCAAAATATGTTAAAATGCACATTCTTTATACTTTATTTTCTTTGCTTATAGGCAACTTCTTGGCTTATGAATCAGTTGCAGAGAACAGAAGTCTTACAGTCAAATAGAGGAGTTTAAGAATTTCTTAGGCTACCGTAAATAAAAGTGGTGATGATGTTAATAGGATTTTTCACTGATATGTACTAAGGGTAAGGAATATGGAACACAGTCATCCACGTTTTCTGCAGATTACATTGTGATGAGCTCCTGGAGATCACGCTCTCTCAGCTTTTGTTCACATATGCAGTTTGAATTTTCTGTTTTCGTTATTCCATTGTTTTCATTTCGCAGGGGATAGTACCCCCAAAAGATTTCATTATGAACTGTACTTTTCTAGCCTTGTAACCTAACCTCACTTTATGACGAAGGCAAAGTAATAACAGCCGATATAATTAACCAACGCACTTTCCTACAAACCTACTTTTCCAATTCCAACAATTGAAAAGACAAAAAAAATTACAAAAAATTACATTTGTAGATGAACCCCCCCCTTTCCTTCACCCATCAAATAATTCATCATTTTGGCCAGTACGTATTCATATATTTTTTTAGCGAGTAATCTCCAATGGCATTGGTAAATAAAATAAAATTAAATACAAAAAAAAAATACATTCACTTAGAATTCTAAAATGTTTTGTAGAGTGATGGTGATGGTATCAAATACTTATTATCATGTGCAAAAATTGATGATGAGAAAAAAATGAAAGAAAAAAAGAAGAAAAAGAAAAAATAATGAAAGAAAGAAAATATTCTTGAGAAATTAAGTCATTTGCTAAATTTGTAAAAACAATATTGAATATTAAAAAATAAAAATATGAAACAAAAATGAAAACATGAAACATTTTTAAAACAATTATGCACGGCGAGGTTAAAAAAAAAGAAAAAAATTTTTTTATAAATTTCTTTCACATCAGGCTGACTGTTTTGCTTACAATTTTTGTTATTTTTTTAATATTTGTTTATTATTGTTTGTAATAACGGGTTAACCATTTAGTGGTTTCAAAATCATCACACTGGCAAGGCTGTCAGTGTCTTAAAGTGTCGTATATTTAAGAAAGTTTTATTATTTATGGATATCTTGATGAGTGCTATGTACTGTACGGTGCTATTTGCTGTTTTTAAGACTCTTAAGATCGTGCTTTATCGCTATTCTTTTAATGCGGTTCTTACGTGATATACATTGAGCGCCATAAGTGAGTCAACACTTTTGTTCTTAAGTATAAAAAAAGTTTCTTTTTCTCATGAATTGTTGTTTTTGTTTTAACATTTTATAAGTAATAAATAAACGTTTTTATTTTTGGAAATTTATCCGACAGATTCTCATTTACTTTTCTCGCTATCCTAAGAAAATGAATCATTTCAGTGGTGTTTACTCACTTTTGGCGCTCAGTGTATATATGTAGTCTACGTAGCCTAGTTAGGTAGTGTGTCGGTTTATTAGACGTAAGGCCACGCTTCAAATCCCAACAAAAACGAAAATATGAAAAAAATATTTTTTCGGCGACTGCCTCTCAACAGATTTATGGCTGATCTGGTAAATAAAGTTGTCATGAAGAGTTTCTCAAAAATCTGTCGTTCGAAGTCGACTTTAAACTGTAGGTCCCGCCACTCATGTATAAAATTAATGCACACAACATAAGTAGTGTGAGAAGCTAGGTCGTAATCCTGACTGAAGGGTTGTAATGAGCAATATATGTATGTATGTCTTACGCGATATCCATTGACAGTCAAGCGATAGCACACCAGCTTGATGTAAGTCGCAGAGCAACATAGCAGCTTTTGAAAAGGAAAGAGCCGGTCTTTTTTGGGCTCTAGGTTCCTGTCCTCTGTCTGGATACGGCAGAACTGAAGCACTTGCGAGATTAGGATTTCGCTTGATTGGTAATATCACTGTTAATCCCAATTCTCCAATCGTAGGTAGTGTGTTAACTCATTATACGAGAGCCTGTGGTTCAATCCCAGGTGAACTCTCTTCATTCGTATCCATAGATGAGCTTCGCTATTTTAGTGACCTCACCTTGGACGACATTTGCATTGATCAGCGAGCATAGTTTTCTGAATATCCAAACATAGATCTGCCTGATACCATCTTTGAGCCGCCTGTGAAAAATGGTAGGACCACCGAGCAACCTATTTATACCTCGCTCCCACTCCAGTAGTACTGTCTAGGGCAACTTATTAATCTTGAACATGTATTCGGAAATATTCTGATTTGGTTTCTGTTTTTTTTTTTAATTAACAACAACAACTGACACCTGAACACCTGATTTTTGCATTTTATATTTGTATTATGAAGTCACCGTAGTCTAGTGGGTAGTGTGTCGACGTGAGACAGTGCTTTAAACCTCAGCTCAAACATGTCGAACATAGGTAGGTAGGTAGAAGTGGCTGTCCGCTCGATGGAGTCATGAGCGGACACACTTGGGCCACACACAGGGCCCATTGTGATACCACAGGTCCTCATTTCCCCCTATTGCAGGAACCAGTCGCAGCTTCCGATGAAGCGACTCAGACTGCCAATATCCATACATGACAGTTCATCTATATCCTAAATGTAGTAGGCACCCAGGTACCTCTTTCTCCTCCGACCAAGTGCCGGACATGTGCACAATAGGTGAAGAATAGTCTCTTCTTCCTCTTCATCGCCACAGCTTCTGCAGAAATCATTTGCAAAGTGTCCAAGACCAATACGCCTCGCATGCGTTCCTATAATGCAATGCCCCGTAATAACCCCGATAACAATGCTGAGCCTACTTCTTTGGAGTTTATATGTCGAACAAAACGAAATTGAAAAATTATTCCTTCAAAGATTTTCTTTCAGCAGTCCACTGGCAAAAACTGACAGTAAAATAAAATTTCCATGAAAAGTTTTTCAAAAATCTGTCGTCGTTTATAGGCGGCATTAAATTGGAGGTCCTCCCGCCCTTATGGATAAAATTAACACACATAACATGAGTGGTGTCAGAAGCTAGATTGTTAGGTTAGGTTAGAGGACGTGTACTTGTACAGTACAGTACCCGGAGGTCGAATTGGCCCATTGTACAACGTCCTAGTTTCTCACACCACTTATGTAGTGTGTGTTAATTTTATACATGAGTGGCGGAGGACTTACAGTTTAAAATCGACTCCGAACGACAGATTTTTTGAGAAACTCTTCATGGCAATTTTATTTGACGCTCAGAGTTGTTGCCAGAAATCTGCTGAGAGGAAGTCGCCGATGAAATATTTTTTCGTATTTCGTTTTGATGTCTGACCTGGAGTTTGAACCGTGGCCTTACGTCTAATAAGCCAACACACTACCTACTAGACTACGGCGACTTTGTCATGTGAAGCTTCCTTAAAATCTTATAGGTCCCGCCACACTAATGGATAAAATTAACACACACAACACGAGAAGCTAGGCTGTAATTCTGACTCAAAAGTTCAGGCAGTTGATCCAGTTGACCAATAAACTAAGCAAGAAAGTGTAAATCGTAGGTAATGGCAAGGGATCCTACAGTTTTAAAGTACAGTACAGTCCCCGGAGGTAGAATTGACCCATTGTACAACGTCCTAGTTTCTCACACCACTTATGTTGTGTGTGTTAATTTTTTATACAGGAGTGGTGGGACCTACAGTTTAAAGTCGACTCCGAACGACAAATTTTTGAAAAATTTTCATGGCAGGTTTATTTACTCTCAGAGTTTTTGCCAGAAATCTGCTGAGAGGAAGTCGCCGATGAAATATTTTTTCGTATTTTGTTTTGATGTCTGGCCTGGGATTTGAACCGTGGCCTTACGTCTAATAAGCCAACATACTACCTACGACTTTGTCATGTGAAGTTTCCTAAAAATTTTATAGGCGACATTAAACTAGGGGTCCCGCCACACTAATGGACAAAATTAACACACACAACACGAGTAGAATCAGAAGCTAGGTTGTTAGTCTGACCAAAGAATATGGATATATAGAATACGCATCATGTAGAAGTAAAATTTCTTATGGCGGGTCGTAACATTGCGACCCGCTCTCATCAAATTCATTTCTAGATGAGAGAGAGGAAGACAGAAGGAAAATAAACACAAACAAAGAGCGTAACAATGTGTTGCTCTCATCGTACGTATGTACATGTGTATGTATTCTTGTGTTTTTTGATTTAGTTGTCGATCAGACTGCGACAAGAACACATGTTTCGCGGATGCTTTATCATTTTATTTCAGAATAACACTCGAAGAATATTTTGTGTTAAAAATGTTCTGTCATTAGCTGGGCGTATTTCATTTTTTTATTTTGTCTCATAGTATAATTTTTTTTAAATGCTTTGGAATGCTCGCTTTTTTTTTCTTTTAATAAAAAATGGGTTTTTATTTTTATTTATCTAAAAAAAACATGGCATAATTTTTAAGCCAAAGATGGATAGCTTTATGTTCTTTTAATAATAAAATCGATTTTTTATTTTATTTTTATTTATCTAAAATTATTAAGCCAAAGTTATATAGCTTTACATATGTATGCTGATGAAATGAAAATAAAAATAGAGTATATTACTAACACTTTTCGATGGCCCTAAATAAATAAATTCTCTAAACTTATTCTTTCTCTCTTACTCACTAACACATAACCAAAAATTTTTTGACGAACCCTGCTTTATGAAGACTATCTTCGATGCCTGAAGTAATTTTTAATCGCTATTTACACTCCAAGACGGTTCTTGATCTCGTATTTCTGTGTATTATTGCCATAATTGTCATATCACTAATCCTATACCAAATGATTACTAGCCCAGATTGTACATTGCTTGATAGCGTGCACCTCCTCTTAAAAAACAGTATTATGATCCAGTAACCGGAGGTAAAGTTTACTTCTTCTATATAGAGTAAGTGTAGCAAGTAGTCACCACGTACATCTGCGGCATAGAGCCGTTTGATCAAGAAAGTCGACCTGGTATTAGAGTGACCAATTAAGTAAGTAAGGAAGTTATTTCGTATATAATGGCAGGGATTATAATGAAGCAAAGGTTCGTGGAAATCAAAGCTTCATGTGAGTTTTATTCCACGTTACTTTTGAAACCACAAAATGAATAACCCTATTAATTATGTATGTATGTGTGTTGTTGTATATGATATATGTATATATATGTATATACTCTGTATAATATAATATCCAAGAGTGTAAAAAAATAAAAACATATTAAATTTTCCTTGAATATATTTTATGAATAAGAATTAGAGAAGAAACAATATTTCAATTAAAAATTTTAATTTTTTTTTTGTTTTCTTGTTGGCTTTTTTTTAAAAAAAACATGTTACTTTTGTTTTAATTGATGTTGTTTTAAATAAATTTTATTGATATTTTTAATTTATTAAATATCTATGCAGACATACATTCATATACATTTGTTGAATATTTATTGAATATTTATTGAATATTTCTTAATAATTTCTCTATATTTCTTTATATTTTATTTTAATTTTTCTTTTTTTCTGTTCCAACAAGTACAAGATTTTGTTTTTTTTTCATTTTTTCTGTTACTTTTGGCTTCAGGCAGGCAGGCAGGCAGGCAGGCAGGCAGACAGGCATCGTTTAATGTTTTGTTTACAAACATTTTAAGGTGAAGAGAATATTTTTCTTTTCTTTTTTTTGTTATTATTTTAAATATTTTGTGTACATTTTGCCACCCACTTAAAATGTATTCGAATATAATAGATACGTTGATACTATATTCTATAATACATATGTACATATATAACATCGTATATTATACTTTACATATGTATGTAGATATGTACATATGTATGTATACAATATATTTAAAAAAAAACTATAAATAAATGCGTGTAAAAATATGAAATCTATTAATTATACAATATTTCTGGTGTATAAAATTTATATTTCGTATAAAAACACCATGACATATAAATACAGTCTCGGCCATAATAATAAGTATTACGGAGCGTATACATTTCCAAACATCTAGGCTTTGGCCCTATTAGCGACGTGGAAGCAATCCTTCTGGCAAGCTCATCTGACTTCTCATTGCCGCGAATTTCCATATAACCTGGTACCCAGCAGAGGGTAATCCTATTCATTCTGTTAGGCAGATATAACCACAGATGAGCTGAGTGTTCAGATGGTTGTCTGATTGTCAGGTAGTGGCGTTATCTCGCTGAAGGAACTAGAAGGAGGAGCTGCAACGAGTCTACTAAGATGGGTTTGGCAGTAAATGAGGGCAAAACAAAGTATATGTTATCGACAAGTAGCGACGTGCGGCGTATTGATTCTCAGATTACGGCCGATAACTATACTTTTGAAACAGTCAAGGAATTTATTTATCTTGGCTCCGCCGTTACCACCAAAAATGATGTCAGTCTGGAGATCAAGCGCAGGATCACTCTTGCCAGCAGGTGCTACTATGGTCTCAATAGGCAATTGAATAGCAGGGACATCTCTTCTACGACAAAACTAACACTCTACAAGACGCTCATCCTACCCGTGCTTCTTTATGGCGCAGAGGCATGGACCCTCTTAAGTACTGATGCAGCAGCCTTGAGAGTGTTCGAGAGAAAAGTACTGCGTAAGATTTTCGGTCCAGCACGAGTTGGCGATGATTTCCGCATCCGATCCAACAATGAGCTCTATAAGCTCCTCAACGACATAGACGTTGTGCAGCGTATTAATATCCACCGGCTGCGCTGGCTCGACTATGTTGTTCGAATGGAGGAGGATGCTCCGGCGAGACGGGTATTTGATGCGGGGATCTGCGGAATTCGGCGAAGAGGACGACCTTGTATCCGTTGGAAGGACCCTGTCATCGATTGGTGTGACCAACTGGCCTAGGCGCGCAAGAAGTAGAGGCGCCTGGAAGGATGTGTTGCGGCAGGACGAAATCCGTTAATCGGGTTGCTATGGCCTATTAAGTAAGTAAGTAAGTAATCTGGAACTGGCCAGGTTGCGATTAAGCTTCTCACGAATGTCACCTCGGATCATTACATTTTGGATCATTCAAAGGCAACCCTTATCTGATCTCCAACGCATAGAGATATCATCGGCAATTGGACCCTAAACTCTTCTGAAAGGACAACTTTATTGACAGCATGAGGTTAAGTATACCGATATTGATGGAAGAGAAACGGATTATTTTCTGTTCGTAAATGGTGTGGCCATCCATCACAATATTGCGGTTCTAAAAGACATTGTGAGAGACCTGACGTTTCTTCAAATAACTTCCAGTAAAAAAATCTCTACAAATAGAAAATCTTTCAAAAACTGGATAAGAGGCTACAAGAAAAGTAGCCAGTAGTAGTGCGGTAGCTCGCACTAGACTGTCTTATCGATCGGAGTGTATCCCCAGTGGTATGCAATTGATCATGCTATTGGACGATGCGTAATACCAAATATTTAGATTTTTAACACTTCGACTGCTGAAAAAAAAAGTACGTGAGAGTCACGTTCTCTTAAAAGCATTTATTTTTAATAACGATTATATTTAAGAACACAGCCCTGCAAATTTAGACTTTTTTGTGCAAATAAGATGGCTCCAAGTGTTTCTGAAGGCATTTTGCGCGCGCTGAACACGAATCTGGTTTCGAAAACTTTCCATCACGTCATGTTAATCGTGAAAAAGGGGGTTGAAACCCCTAAAAATAGCGTTTTTGGCCATTTTTGAAACATTGTAGAGCTAATCTCTATTGTCAGAAATTGACAATTGATCTTTGCTCTTTAAAATGAGCCCAAAGTCAAATTGTTGGCATGCACCCTTAAAGTAGGGGGTGGGTTTATGTCAAGTGGTGCAAGAGAAAAAGAAACACATTACGGAGGTCCTAAAAAATTAATCGGATTTACTTGAAAATTGTTACTCAGGGGTTTTTGGGGTCGCTGATTACAGATCTGCATTCAGATTTAAAAAAATTCAAAATGGCGGATTCAATATGGCGGTCGAGGATGATAAAAATTAATCAGATTTACTTGACTGCCATATTGGATCCGCCATTTTAAATTTTTTAAATCTGAATGAAGATCTGTAATCAGCGACCCCAAAAACCTTTTTCTCGAAAACCTAATTTGTGTTCAGCGCGCAAAATGCCTTCGGAAACATCTGGAGCCATCTTATTTGCAAAACCCATGCAGGTCTGTGTAATCAATCGCCAGTTGGCGACAAGCATTAATGAAAGCGCCGGAGTGAAAGTGTTAAGCGCCAAAGGATCATGCTCAGTATGCTGGTTGCAGTCATTTCGAGACATTATGCAAACTCATGCAAACCACATTGGTCTTGAAGGAATGGCAAATGACTTTTGAACTATCAATGATAAACACTGGTAGTCTAATCGGTCTCGTTAAAAGCTTCGAATGGTTAAGAGATTAGGAGAAAATTCTTATATTTTCTCAGTGTGTTACAACTTCTAAGAGTACACACAACTTCCTTGGCCCACCTCTACCTAGCTACCTATCTGCTAGGTAGGTTGAAGGGAAAGAGGCCAATTATAAGGTTTAAAGTCTTAATGGCATTTGGTTACCCTTTTAATGGCATTGGTTACCCTTTTTTTGAAGGTTTTAAATGTGGAGACGCTGTACTTAGTCCAACATTTGAGCAATTCACACGACTTTGTATCGTGTATGTTGTATTGAATACATTTGTTTGTTTGTGAACGCTCAATGCTATGCTGTATTGTGTATCTCGTGGCATTCAAACAATTTGATAGCCCGAAACCAACACAACTTTTTAAAAACATATGAAAACATATACACATTTTTTTCATTCACACAATTTGATAGCACGAAACCAATACAACTTTTAAAAACATATGGAAAAAATGTGTGTAAGTGTATCGGATTTTTATATGAAAAATTTCAACAACAATCATACACTAGTGTATGTTCTTCCAACAATACAATGAATACAACGATACAACGGCTTGTGTGAATTGACCAATTTTGTTAGGCGGTATACGATTGCATATTGAGGCTAATACTGCCCGATGGTTTGTCAATTGTAAGCTAGGGATGCACATTAAAAGAAGTCGCCATAGTCTAGCATTAGTGTGTTGGCTTACTAGACATGATATCACGGTTCAAATCCCAGGTCAGACATCAAAGCGAAATTCGAAAAAAAAAACATTTCTTCGGCAACTTCCTTTCAGCAGATTTCCGGCAAAAACTCTTAAGAGTAAGAAATAAAATTGCCATGAAAAGATTCTCAAAAATCTGTCTCTGACCTTAAACTGTAGTTCCCGCCAATCATGTATAAAATTAACACACACAACATAAGTGGTGTGAGAAGCTAGGTCGTAATCCTGACAGAAAGGTTGTAATGACCAATTACGTATGTATGTAAGCCATCAAGTGGGATTGTTGTGACCCCACATCATTTACTATAAAAATTGTGCATCTTGTAGAAACTTTCTTAACTTCTTATCGTACACCCCCCATCTAAGATACTTTAGATATTTATTTATTTATTTATTTATTTAAGTCAATGGACAAATTCCTTACTGACTAATAACAACAATAGGTACGAATAAAATTAAATAGAATTACAAATAGCCTCAACAAAAATACAAGCAATTGTTACAATAAAAATATGAAAAGTTATGTATTAAGAAAAACAATAATGTTCCGTTTTACAATGCAAGAATTTAAAGAAAAATCGATAATGTCTGACAAATTATTAAATTGACGGCAAATTCTAGTTAACGGATCAGCAACAGCATAATTAGTTCTGCAGAATTGAATATAAATAGAATTATAACAGCGGAAGTTACGACAAGGAACATTGAATTTAACAGATCTTAACAGAAATTCACAGCAAATATTACCATTGATCTGATTAATCATGAAGGATATATTTAACATTGTTCGACGACTCTTAAGGGTAGGCAGTTTTATTAATGCCAGTCTGCTAGTGTATGAAGGCATATCCAAATAATTCCATCCAAGGCCACGCAAACAGAAGAGTAAAAATTGTTTCTGCACAGATTCGATGTGTTCGCTGCACACATTATAGTGAGGATCCCATACAATGGATCCATACTCTAAAATTGGTCTGACAAGTGATACATAGAGCTGTTTCGTAATATATGGATCAGAAAATTATTTTGCCCAACGTTTTATGAAGCCAAGAGTGCTTCTTGCCTTATTTACAGTCAAAGTGACATGATCGTTAAAGTTTAATTTTGTGTTCAATAGGATCCCCAGATCAAGAAAAGAGTGCACTATCTCCAATTGATGACCACCAAGCAAATAATTAACCTTGATAAAATTATTTCTTGAGAACCGCATACATTTGCATTTTTTAATATTCAGCTCCATCATGTTGTACTCGCACCACGAAAATAAATTATTGAGATCATTTTGAAGATAAATATGTTCGATGAAATTATTAAACGAGAGAAAAACTTTTACATCGTCAGCATACATCAAGATATTGGCAAAATTAATTATGTTAGGAAGATCATTAATAAACAGCGAAAAAAGAAGTGGACCAAGATGGCTGCCCTGGGGAACACCAGATAGCACATAAATATGCTTAGATAAGCTATTGTTCACACATACTGTCTGCTTTCTACCAGTTAAATACGATTCTATATACTCTCTCTAAAATATATTCCTATATTCCTTGACTGTTTGCCTATTCTAGAATTCCACAATAACTTTTGGATTCTCAGAGTGTCATATTAAACGAAAGTGAAAAATAAGCTTCAGTGGTGAAGAACATTTTATTCGAAAGGTCAAGATTGAAAAACTGCTGCTCTAGCAGCCTATCAGCAAAACCATGGTGTTGCGAATGGACACTCGGGTTTAATTGATGTGTGAATAGGACGTTAGACAAACTCTATATCAATTGCGTGGTGTTGTTCTCCAAGAAAATCTCTACACTGTTCCTCATTCTCTTTCTCTCTCTTTCTCTGCCTCTGCCTCTTTATGAATCTCTTACTCTTTGTGTGTATAAATAAATTTGTTGTCGTCTACTGATGATGAGAATGATAATGTGACAGCAGCTACAGCAAGCATATCAATTTGCATCATCAACAAATCAAATAAAATTAATACACACACACACACATAAACGTTTCACAACGTGTGTGCATGCATGTATGTATGAATGAATGCAATGACGATAATAATGAGCTGCTGCTGCTACAAAGAAAATCGTTTGTCTTGTTACATGTAAACAGTGAACGCTGATACATGATTAAAGAACTGAACGAAGGGAAAACACTGTGCAAATATGCAGAACATGCGTTGCCAACTTTTTATGTGGAAGCGTGTGTTTTAATTAAACTGTGATAATTAATCTTGCTATAGAAATGCAACCCTGCGATCTCAATTTATACAAAGTATTCTTCTAATTTCTCCGACAAGTCTATAATGCTCAGTATCAGCCATAACAATTCTTTGTCCAGCACCTGATATGCGCTAAAATGTTTACTTTGGGAATGCAGGAATGCCTCCACAGGTTCAAAGAATGTGTTCTGATGATTCTTTATTATCAGCACTTAATCTACATGTTGGGGTTCGCGATGATTCCCATTCTAAATAAGTGTACTTTGAGTCCGCAGTGTCCTGTCGAAGGACCGGCATCCTCTCAAAAGAGTTTAGAGTCCAATTGCCGACGATATCTCTATGCGTTGGAAAACAGATAAGAGTTGCCTTTGAATGCTCTAAAATGTGACGATCCGGGGTGAAATTCGTGAGAAGCTTAATCGCAACCTAACCAGTTCCAGATTACTTACTTAATTGGCCATAACAACCCGTTTAACGGATTTCGGCCTGCCGCAGCACATCCATCCAGGCGCCTCTGCTTCATGCGCGCCTACGCCAGTTGGTTACACCAATCGATGACAGGGCTTCCTCGATTTGGTCCTTCCAACGGATACAAGGTCGTCCTCTTCGCCGACTTCCGCAGATCCCCGCATCAAATACCCGTCTCGCCGGAGCATTCTCCTCCATTCGAACGACATGGCCGAGCCAGCGCAGCCGCTGGATATTAATACGCTGTACAACGTCAATGTCGTTGAGGAGCTCATACAGCTCACTGTTGGATCGGATACGGAAATCATCGCCAACTCGTACAGGACCGAAGATCTTACGTAGGACTTTTCTCTCGAACACTCTCAAGGCCGCTGCATCAGTTCTTAATAGGGTCCATGCCTCTGCGCCATAAAGAAGCACGGGTAGGATGAGTGTCTTGTAGAGTGTTAGTTTTGTCGTACGAGAGAGGTCTCTGCTACTCAATTGCCTATTGAGACCATAGTAGCACCTGTTGGTAAGAGTGATCCTGTGCTTGAGCTCCAGACTGACGGCGGAGCCAAGATAGATGAATTCCTTGACCGTATCAAAAGTATAGTTATCGGCCGTAATCTGAGAATCAATACGCCGCGCGTCTCTACTCGTCGATAATATATACTTTGTTTTGCCCTCATTTACTGCCAAACCCATCTTGGTAGATTCGCGTTCAATAGCACTAAAGGCAGCAGTAACATCTCGCTTGGTACGCCCTATGATGTCAATGTTGTCAGCGTACGCAAGCAACTGGACACTTTTTTGAAAAATAGTGCCATTGCGATGCACTCCCCGCCTTTCGCAGAACACTCTCCATGACGAAGTTGAAGTGGTCGCATGATAAGGAACCGCCTTGTCTGAAACCTTGCACGGTATCAAAAGGTTCGGAGAGGACCATTCCTACCTTGACAGAGCTGCAGGAATTGCTCAACGTCATTCTGCATAGCCTTATCAGCTTCCCGGGTATACCGAGCTCAGACATTGCGGCAAAAACACGATCCCTTATGGGGCTATCGAAGGCAGCCTTATAGTCAACAAAAAGATGGTGTGTGTCGACTTGTTGTTCGTGGGTCTTTTCCAGGATTTGGCGTAGTGTGAAGATCTGGTCGATGGTGGACTTTCCAGGTCTGAAGCCGCACTGATAAGGTCCAATCAGTGTTTTGACGAGTGGCTTCAGTCGTTCACACAATACGCCTGTAAGAACCTTGAAACTGATTGTTTTCTGTTCTTAAATGCTGGGGCCATCCATCGAATTATTGCGGTTCTAAAAGTTTAATGTTTTATTGAAAGAGATTTTAAGGAGGCTTGATATCACTCGAATAATTTCTACGGGAACTGTGAGTCTAAGAACAAGGAAACTATTATCTTTCACCGCTCGTGTCAATGCCCGGCTTTTACTAAGAAGAGGGAGAGTTTCTTACCTTCTCATTGGCTGTCATTTTTGACTTAAGTCAGAAAACTAAGGATTATTGCAATAGCTGAAGTCATGTGTATGTCCTTTAGGGAATGTTTTATTTTCGGATTGATTATTAATTATGGCATTAGAATGGGCCTAAACCCTAAACTAAGTGGGAGCTTGTCTTAAAAGGAACGTCTGCCACTTTAAATTAACATTACCGGTTACAAGATAACATATTTAAATATTAGAACAGCAGAGTATTGCTAAAAAAAATTCCTGTGTGATTAAATTTTTAATATGATATTAAAAGGCATGGGCATGAGACTGTGTTGGCATTTGTCAAATACTCTGGTGACATTTTAAGAACAAAAAAATAATTTTTTTCAAATTAATTTTAAAGTTTATTTAAAGGGAAAAGGGGGAATCCCAAAGCTTTTCTGGCTGCTTAAGAACGTGTATTTCACATGGTGTTTTACAGCTATGGACATATAAATGGCACACATTTGAATAAGTTTTTTCTTAGGCTAAAGTATCGCGAATACTATTAATCAAAAACAAATTTTTGGATTTATCCAAAGGTTTATTATTTGTATTTAAGAATGATATAAACTTAAGTTGAAATTCATTAATTAACAAAAAAATATACATAATTTATAAAAAATAACTCTGGATTGAGCTGGACACATAAATGGCACAAACTTAAAAAGTCCTTTTAATATTGGATTTGTTGAATGCCCTACCATTAATATTTTGTGCTGTAGCCTTTGTTTTTGATAACAGCTTCGCATCTACGACCCATACTTTCCACAAGTTTTTGACATTTTGTTTCGGATATGGCATACCAAGCTTCCTGAACGGCTGACCATAAATCGTCCATATTTTTATAATTTGTTTTTAACCATTTCAACCTTGACTTCATACCACAGGTTTTCAATAGGATTTAAGTCAGGGCTCTGGGCTGGCCAATCCAAAGCGGGAATCTGTTCTACGTTTGACGAGTGTTTGGGGTCATTATCTTGCATGAATTTCCACTTAATTGGCATAGAATCGAAAGCGAATGGTTCCATATGGTTTTTTAGAATATCCAAATATTGAAACTTGTCCATTTTTCCATTGATTTTTACAAGTGGACCTACGCCATGCCAAGAAAATGCACCCCAAAACATAATGGTACCACCGCCGTGTTTTACCGTCTTCTGAGTGAACCAAGGATTATATTCTTGGTATCTAGGACGACGAACAAATGTTCTGCCATCTGGTCCAATTCTATTAATTTTTGTCTCATCACTCCATAACGCGTTTTTCCAAAAATTAATAGGATTATCCTTATGGGTTCTGGCGAAGGCTAAACGTTTTGAAACATTTTTTTTTTGAGAGCAATGGTTTTTTCCTGGAAATGCGCTCAAACAAATTTGCCTCGTTTAATCTTCTTCTGACAAGCCTGCTAGATACTTCCAAGCCAAAAGGTTCATTAATATCAGACGCTATCTGCCGTGAAGACTTGAATGGATCAATTTTTGCCATTCTTACCATTGCTGCATCTGTACGTAAGTTTGTTTTTCGAGGTCTTGGCTTCCGACTTTTGCCCTTAATCAATACATCGGGATTCTCTACACATGATTTAATGGCATTGTAAACTTTTTTTCTTGAAACTTGCTGTTCTTTAGCAATTTCCGATACTTTTTTCCCATTTTCATTCATTTTGAAAATTTTTTTTCTTTATACTTGTTTTTTTTTTTTTAATTTTTTTTAACACTTTAACAAAGTATCAAGTGATTTGAATGAAATCTACGCGTGTAATAATATATTTCAAATAAATTGTGCCATTTACATGTCCACTTAAAATCAGCTCTGTTTACGCAAAAATAATAACGGTAAATAATAAGCAGAATATAACGGAATATTTGAGTGCTGCTGAAACAAAAATTCTTAGAGCAACAATCTTAAGAGATAATTGTAGCATTTTATAAACTTCTAGTTGACAAAACATAAATTTTTTTTCTTAATTAAAATGTATGCCATTTATATGTCCATAGCTGTATATGAAGTAAAAATTATAATGTTTTATAAAGATTGCTGCTGTTAAGATTTAATCGAAATTTAAAAAAAAGAAAAGAATTTATTTTAATTGCTGGCAAAAGCCGTTTGCAATTTGATATGGTTTTCAAAAACAAGACGACAAAAAAAAACAATTTTTTTTTTTAAGAAAAATATTTCTTTTTATCTTCTGTGTTATTTATTTAAAATTTTAAGATATTTTTTGTATTTTTTTTTTGTACGTTTTTTTTACGTTTTTTTTGTTCAATTCAGGTGTTACTTTTGTTGTCTTGTCAGTTGTTCTTATTATTGTTGTTGTTGTTGTTGTTGTCATATATACAATATCTTTTTGAATTTGGTTTGCAAATGTTAAAAACATGAAATATTTGAATTTTTTCTTTTTGTTGTTTTTATATTTTTGCCTTTATAAAAAAATATTTTTTTTTTGAAAAATTATTTGTTTTTGTTTTTATACTTTTTTTTTTGTAAAAATATACTGTGTGCATTTCCTTTTGGTTTTAAATAATCGTGTCGTGTGGATCATATTACCAACATATGCATTCTTTTAACAGAAAAATAAAATAAAATATTCGTCGTTGTTCGAACCAAACACCAAACGTATGAACAATTCATTAAAAAATACAAAAAAATAAAAAAAATACAAAAAAAAAATCCAATACCGAAGTCAGTTTAATTTGGTTTGTTGTTGTTTCTGTTGTTATTCTTGTTATTTCTCATTCATTTGCTTTTAGAAGAGGAGGAGATATTTCAAGTTTTCTATAGAAAATGTTCACATTGGTTAAATGAACAGTATGATGACAAATAGTTCATACACCCCCAGAAATAATGTACTGGAATGCCCCAACCTATAAAAGAGTGATTTTTTAGGTATTATCTTTTTGGCAACACTGGTTTAAACAGCTCACGCACGTTTCGTGTTTTGTTTCACTGTCAAACATCTTCAGTTTGGTCAATAATTTAACCATGAAACCGTCTTACAAACGAACAACGCTTGCAAATCATTGAATTTTATTATCAAAGTGCCTACTCTGTTAAGAAAGTTCATCGCGCGCTTCTTCCATTTTATGGTCAGTTTAATCGACCCACTGAAGCGGCTATTTGGGCTATTGGGACTAAATTTCGCACCAAATTTACATTGTTGGACATTAAACCACCCACACGCTTACGTAGAGTGCGAACTGAAGAAAATATCGCAGCTGTATCGGCCGGCCAGTGTTAATGATGACCATCAATTATCGTTTCATCGCCTTTCGCAGCAATTGGGCCTCTGTTACTCAATCACATGGAAAATTTTAGGTGTGAAGCCTTTCAAAATACAGCTGGTGCAAGAATTGAAGCCGAACGACTTACCGCAACGCAGAATTTTTGTGTGAATGGGCTCTTGGAAAGTTGGCCGAAGATCCACTTCTTTATCGAAAAATTGTGCTCAGCGACGAAGCTCATTTTTGGCCCAATGGATACGTAAATAAGCAGAATTGTCGATTTTGGAGTGAAGATCAGCCAGAAGCATTGCAAAAGCTACCAATGCATCCAGAAAAAGTCACAGTTTGGTGCGGTTTATGGGCTGGTATCATGGCATCATTGGACCGCACTTCTTCAAAGATGCTGCGAATCGTAACGTAACTGTGAATGGTGAGCGCTACCGTGAAATGATATCCAAGTTTTTTTTTGCCCAAAATGCAAGAGCTTGACTTGCATGACAAGTGGTTGCAACCAGACGGTGCCACATGCCACACAGCACGCGTAACAATGGACTTATTGAGAGGCGAGTTCGGTGAACATTTTATTTCACGTTCGGGACCGGTCAATTGGCCGCCTCGATCGTGCGATTTAACGCCTTTAGACTATTTTTTGTGGGTCTAAGTTAAAGCTCATGTCTATGAATACAGACAAGCCCGCTTCAATTGACGCATTGGAAGACAATATTGAAGCATTTATTCGTGAGATACCGGCCAAAATAATGGAAAGATTATGCCAAAATTGGACTAAGCGGATGGACCATTTGAGGCGCAGTCGCGGTCAACATTTGCATTAAATTATATGGACCGTACTATCGATTCAAATAAAGATTTCATGCATTTTTCTGAATTTTATGCGTTTTTTTTTTGAAAAATTTTCCTATAGCTCTTAAAAAATCACCCATTATATAGATTCTCTGTAATATTTTCCTTAACCCTACTGTGTCCTAGCGAACCTTTAAATATTGTTCAGGGGTAAATAAACGTGTTTCCTTTTGTGAGGTTAGGTGCATTTGGTAGCCGCCTCAAAAAGCATAGCTTACTTTGGTCTTATAAAAATAGTATTTATTTTCATTTCTCAACCATTGCTTTAGCTTTATAAAGGTATGCATGTCAACCAATAAATTCAACAAATTGTGGGTCCCCTTAGAATTCTTCGTCTCAGGCTGTCAAGTGCCGGAAGACAACTGAGAGGATGTTATGTAGTCTTCTCGTCTTCCTCATCTCGTCATCCTCTATACAAATTCTTATGAAGTATTTAAAACTTCCAGGCATATAGAAACCAGTGTCTGGTTGTAAATGCTATAAATGGAACTAACATCACACAAGTTTTTAATATGTATCCCAGTAATTTATTGTCCTCATCAAACTTAATTTAATTGGTCATTATAAACCTTCAATCAGGCTTACCACCTAGCTTCTTACACCACCCATGTAGTGTGTGTTTAGTTTATCCATGAGTGGTGGGACTTACAGATTTGGAGGAAAGAGATTTACATAAGTAAGGCATCAGACTATCCAGAAATAGCCTGAAAATAGTAATAGACCTGCAGACAATTTATCCCAAATAGGAGTCATTCTTGTGATAAGAAGTTTCCTCTCGAAAACTTGCTGTTTGAAGAGACTGAAGGCTTTACAGTCGCCGTAATCTAGTAGGTAGTGTGTTGGCTTATTAGAATAGAGCCCGCGATTCAATTCCTAGCTCAGACATCTCGAACAAAATGAAATGTAACAAACATTTCTTCGGAGGTCTTCTCTGAACAGTCTTCACCAGAATGTAAAAAAAATTTTATTTACTTTGCATAGAAGCTGCCACGCCCTCAGTTCTAATGCCTGGAGACAATAGCTACACTATACGTTTATAAACGTTACCCTTTTAAGCAAATGTTGTAAGGGTTTTAAATGTGGAGACGCTGTACTTAGACCGACATTTGGGTAGGCAATATACGATTGCATATTGAGGCTAATACTCCCCAATGGTTGGTCAATTGTGGGCTAGTGATGCACATTAAACGAAGACGCCGTAGTCTAGTCAGTAGTGTGTTGGCTTAATAGACGTGAGGCCACGGCTCAAATTCCAGGAAAAAATATTTCTTCGGCGACTTCCTCTCAGCAGATTTCTGCCACAAACTCTAAGAGTAAATAAAATTGCACTGAAAAGTTTCTCAAAAGTCTGTCGTTAGAACTCATATGTTAAAACTTTCGGTGCCACTACTCATGTATAAAATTAACACACACAATATGAATGGCGTGAGAACCAAGGTTGTAATCCTGACCAAAGCACTGTACTGATCACTTAAATAAGTAGAATAAATTTTCCACTGGAATCTGTTGAAATAACATCCTTAATATCGTATCTAACTGTTGTTCGATGACTTGGTCTTGATCATCGAACAACAAACCACATTGAAGAAGACATAAAATGGCGAACATTGATCAAAATGGGGTCAGAATCGAACCTTATTTTGAGTAATTTTAACAAATTGTTAGATGCTGATGGTGGAACTGATACATTGGATCCAAAGAAAAATAAAAATTTCTATTATTTTTTATATTAAAATTCTTATTTTAATCCTTAAGGCGGAATTACCCGAATGCGTTCATTTTTAGAACATGAAATGCAATGAAAACGATTATCCAACATTCACGGAACGTATATTCATTTCTAGCATATGAAAAGCAATGAGAACGATTACCCAACCGTAATGGAATTTCAGTATGCATTTGCATTGTTTTACATGCAGTAAACGAACGTACGTTGTGCTACAATAAGTGTTGAAAAACAACTTTTAATTTGGTGTACCATTTATTTTGTGCCACCCTGTTATTATATTCAATATGGTAAACAAGTATTTATTTACAGAATTCTTTTATTTCCAATACACATTCCCCACCCTACTTTTTTATCCTGACAAAATACACACACACACGCACACACATGCACGCATTTGTACCTAGTCTGGCAGCACATTCAAAGAGATTAAAGCATTTGTAAACATAAGCACCGAACACCACATGTGTGTAATTAAAGAGCGCGCCAAAAAGAAACTTTAATTTTGTTCTTCTTTTTCTTCTACAACTTCGACTCAATAAAAAGCATAACGAACAGTAAACAATACAAAAGAGATCTTTATTATCGTATTATGGATGAGAGTGTGGATTTTGTTTATTATTGCATTCCTTAAGCAACAAAATACTCATATAACTATGACTTGTACTCTCTTTCTTTCCATCTCACACACATATGTATGTACATACAATACTTTTCTACTGTTCATTTACTCATACACATGCGTGCATAAGTACTTACTTTGTATGCCAGCAGCAGCCGTTATTATTATTATTACTTGTCTTTCCTTCTTGTTGCTGTTACTGCTGCTTTCGTTATTGTTGTTGTTGTTGCTGTTGTTATAGTTCATTTTGTAAAATTCATTATAATAAGAATTTGATACACTTTAAGTAACATGAGATTTCATTCAGAAAAAAGAAAAAAACAAAAAAAAAAAACAAAAAAAGTAAAAACAAATGAGTACCAATAACTGCAACAACGATCAAAAGATGAAAACAAATTTTAATGAAAATTTTTTCATTAATTCATTTTCGTATCTTTGTTGTTAACATTGTCGTCGTTCGCCTGTTGTTCGTTTGTTCGTGTGTGTTTGTGTTTGTGTACGAAAAATCAAAGTGTCTCTCTTTTTGGTATATCGGACGCCACTTGGACGTCAAACGAAATATTGTATGAATTTTGAAAAACAAACGAAAATGGCAAAGTTTTAAATAACAGTGTAATTTAAATACACTGCATGCCAAAAAAAATAAAACACATACACAGACGCTTATGTACATATACATACTTAGTATGTTTACTTATACTTTTCATAGAAAGTTTAAGTTGTAACGGTTGGGATGTGATGCAAGAATAAGAAATTCTACTCCAAACTCTACGACATTCTGGTATAAACAGCAAGAAATATTCTTATTGCCTAGACAGCGAAGACAATATTTAAAGAGGACTGTCCGAGCTTACTTAATTGGTAAAACGTATTGTTTTAAAACCATTATTAGGCCAATTTGATCTACACTTGTAATCCTAAACCGAAAAGCATAGGATTATAAATTGGAAATTACATCCGCTTACAGAATATTTTTAAGTTAAAAACCAAAAATTTACTTTAGAATTTCGGATATGAACCTGTCATACTCCGGTCCCTGTCATACTCAAGGCAACAGGTTAATTACAGATTGTTCCTATTGTGGCTTGGATCTTTTGACTGCTCAGCAAAAGCGTCAAGACATCGATAAATAACTCGTAAGCTCAATGCACATGATCTTCCCGATCTTCAGTATACGCCTGTTCTACTGTCTCCTTCTCCCAACTACTCACTACTGTTATGAAAATGATCATTACAGAGGTATGTTTTTCCATCCGGCTTGTAAAGGGTGTTTTTTATAGAGGTATAGAACTTTAAGTTGCAATAAAACAACGATGGATTATTCGATTGACATGAATTTTATTTATCCGAAAGATAATCTTGTGGCATTACATTTTAAATGATGATTTCTGGCATATGACCGCCACGGCTGGCGCGTATGTAGTCCAATCTGGACGTCCAATTTTCGATGACTTTTTCCAACATTTGTGGCCGTATATCGGCAATAATACGGCGAATGTTGTCTTCCAAAATGGTCAAGCGTTTGTGGCTTTACCGCATAGGCCAATGACTTTACATAGCCCCACAGAAAGTAGTCTAGCAGTGTTAAATCACAAGATCTTGGAGGCCAATTCACAGGTCCAAAACGTGAAATTAGGCAGTCACCAAACGTGTCTTTCAATAAATTTATTGTGGCACGAGCTGTGTGACATGTTGCGCCGTCTTTTTGAAACCACATCTCCTGGACATCATGGTTATTCAATTCAGGAATGAAAAAGTTAGTAATAATGGCTCTATACCGATCACCATTGTCTGTAACGTTCTGGCCATCATGGTTTTTGAAAAAGTACGGACCAATGATTCCACCAGCCTATAAAGCGCACCAAACAGTCAGTTTTTCTTGATGTAACGGTGTTTCCACATACGCTAGAGGATTACCTTCACTCCAAATGCGGCAGTTTTGTATGTTGACGTAGCCATTCAACCAGAAGTGCGCTTCATCGCTAAACAAAATTCGCTTATGAAAATCGGGAACAACGGTAATCTCGTTTTGGGCTCATTCGACGAATCTACGCCTTACTTGATGATCGTTTGGCTTCAAATCTTGCACGAGTTGGATTTTGTAAGCACGCAAACCAAGATCCTTCTGCAAAATCTTCCATAAAGTGACACAGACACAGATCCAATTCCTGTGCTCGATGGCGGATGGACTCATTCGGGTCTTCCTCAATGCTACGCTCTACAGCAGCAATAGCTTCTTCTGTACGCACCGTACAGCGTCTCTGGGGATGCGAGTTATCAATAACGTTGCGAAAACGTTTCATGGTTAATCGAATTAACTGCTGTGATGGACGATTTTGTCGACGATAAAATGGACGTAGTGCGCGATACGTTTTCCGCACAGAACCATTATTTTCGAAATAAAATTGCACTATTTGCAAGCGTTGTTCACGGCGTGAGTCTATTCATGATGAATTGCCAAACCAAACTGAGAATAAATCACTTGACAGCTGTTAAATCGGTCGCCATCTTGAAAAGTAATGCCAACTTAAAGTTCTATACCTCTATAAAAAACACCCTTTACATATATAATGCATTTTCGGTCTATATCATCCAGGGGCGAATGTCTAATCTGGTTTTTCTGACTTCCCACATGATTTGTATTTGATTTCTCTGGCGGCCTGGCATTCGTTGTTCAAAATACTTTCTGAAAATTGTTCTTCTCTGGCGGAAATTTTTGGTTAAATTTGTAAAATATTAAACACATGGGAAAATGTGCGACTACTTGTCTGCTGGAAGTTTTGAAGTATTTCATTTGCTTTTCCCAAGGCATTTACACGCTTAGAGATTGATCAACATGGTCATGGAATCGATAAGAATCTTTAACATAGGCTTAGATTCGCTAACAACTAATGTAGACGATTTGGAGGAAGTCTTGAATTTGCCTTGTGTTCAATGTGCTCACCTGTTTTGCAAACTTGATCTCAATGCTTTCAACATATGGAATGATATAAACGGTGCACTATGTGGCATTTTGCCTGAAAACCTGGCCAAATTTAATAGAAGTGTTTTATGAGGTAATGGCTGGAATTTTTTTGATAGTGTTAGTGATAATTAGGCCCAAGGATGAATCCAACTGATTTTGGTTCAAATCGGTCCGTGATTTCGCCTAGCCCCCATACAAATTCCCGTCGAAATTGCACTTATTTACACATAATTATGGTAATTATGCAACAATCATGATAAAATTTAGTTCTGTGTACTAAGAAATCATGGTGTAAAGTTTGGTGAAAATCGGATCACATTTGACCCTGGTCCCCATATAAAGTCCCCTTTAGAAATTCACGTTTGCGCTTATAAATGGCTTGAAAATATCGGTATCGTGATGAAATTCGGTAAGAACGTGTATTTTGTAAATCTAAATCATCTTACCAAATTTTATTATGGTCGGTCCATAATTGCGCCTTGGTCCAAAATAGGACCCCTTAAGAAAATATGTTTAACAATTATAATTGGCTTAAAAATTTTATTACCTCGATGAAATTCGACATGAACATGTTTAATATGAATGTGAATCATTTATGATCACATTTCATTATGATCGGATCATAAGTGCCCCTAGGTACCACATACGGTCCATTAAGAAAATCTAACATACATCTCATATTGTTATAATAGTCGATATACATACATATGTAATTAAGTTTTTAAACTTCTATGATAATTAATATTTATTCATAATATTTATTTTACATTATTTGATACTTAACTTACAGGCATGTTCTGACAATCGCACGATTTGAAATCGCGAGTGATTTCAAAAACGCAAAATTTATTTCAGGGTGTTCTGAAACTCGCCCGTTTTACTTGCGATCTTCGATTTTTCGAAGTCGTTTATGAAAAAAATAAAACAGTTATTATTTTTTATTTTTAGAATTTTAAACAATCAAAGTGATTACTGTGCATGTAGATTTGTGACCACCAAATGAGGATACGAGCTGTGGAATTTGTGTTAAATTTAAGTAACGCCAATGAATTTTACTTAGAAAAATATTCTAATGGAGACCGTGGTTACTGGTTGCTGGCCGATTCAGCATATGCCCTACAGCCGTATGTTTTAGTACGTGCGTTTAAATCACCAATTTAAGTAAACAAATGATGCAAAAATTTGGTTAAAAATAAAGCAAGTTTTTAGCTTGGTATTTTTATTTAGAAAAGTGTAATATTATTATCATTTTTTCTTAAGAAGTTTCCCTTGAACATATTTCACCAGTTCACTACAATATCCTCTTGTGATTTGAAATCGCATTTTTTGTTAAGAAGTTCTGCTTGAACATATTTTCATCAGTTCACTGCAATATACTTTTGTGATTTGAAATCGCAAATTTTTAGCGTTAAGCGTTTTCCAGAACACCTATTTGGCGATTTCGAATCGTATAAATTTTTTTTTAACGATTTGCGTTCGCCAGAACACCCTCTTGGCGTTTTCAAAACGAAAACGCAAAATTTAGGCGATTTGCGTTTTTCAGAACATGCCCGTTAAAAAATACTTAAAAAGTGAAACTGACTACAATCGTTATCATTTTCATCATCAATGTCAGGAAGGAGTTATTTAATAGTATCTGATGAAAATGCTTTTCTATTCCTTCGTGATTTTTGTGTACTGCAGCTTATTAAAGGGTCACTGCTTAAAAGTAACCTATTCAGGACATCTCGATTGGTATCACTTCTACTGAAATTCCTCTCATAATTCGTACACCACATGGCTTCATTGCCTATGGCTTTATTGCCTATGGCGTCTAATTTTTTTAATTTTTCAAAAAAAAGTAAAAATTTTCAAAAAATCATCAAAAATAATTGCGCAAATTTGCGCAAACTTTTTTTTTTGTTCCTGAATGTAGAGAGTTCATATTTTCTTGTGGTATATAACATTAAACTACTAAAAGCTACTTTCACCTTTAAAATCCTTATCTTTTTTTTGGGGAGGGTAAAAAAATGTGAAATTTTTATTATTTTTACATTTTGAACGAATAATTTTAACATTAATATATGAGATATATACAGCTATGGACAGAGAAATAGCGCACTACATAGTTGTTCGAGAAATGGTTCAACAAATTCAAAAAAATATATATATTCATTAAATATTTTTACATAAATTAATTCACTTAACTTGTTAGTAAAAAGGAGAACTTAAAAACAATGCTAACTGATATTTTAATCAACATAAAATCTATAAAGTTTGACTTTGTCTATATTTTAAGTGGACAACAAAATAGCGCATTTTTCTCGATCTGCCAAAAAAAGAAGTAAATTAATTATAAACTTGGTTTATTTTTACGAATGTACTTGCCATGTTATTACTTTGTGCTGTAGCCTTTATTTCTTTTTACAGCTTCGCATCTGCGGGGTAAACTTTCTATTAATTTTCGACATTTATCTAAAGGAATAGAGTCCCATGCTTCTTTTATGGCTTTCCAAAGATTATCAGAATTTTTACATTTATGTTGTCTTACCTTAACCTTTACGTCGTTCCACAAATTTTCTATAGGGTTAAGGTCAGAACTCTGTGCAGGCCAATCCAGAACTGGAATCTTTTCATCGGAAAGCCAATTTTTTACTACTTTTACCGTATGTTTGGGGTTATTGTCGTGCATAAAGATCCAATTCAGAGGCATATTTTCTAATAATTTAATTTAATTTAATAATTCCATTGTGTTTATATGTTAAGATAGGCGAATTTATCCATGTTGCCATTTATTCTTTCAAGTGCTCCGACGCCATGCCACGAAAATGATCCCCAAACCTTTAAATTTCCTCCACCATGCTTTACGGTTTTTAAAGTGTTCTTTTCACGATGAACGAACGTTTTTCCATCAGGACCAATCAGATTAATTTTAGTTTCGTCCGTAAATAAAATTCTTTTCCAAAAATTGATGTCTTTGTTACCGTAAGTATTTGCAAAAGATAATCGCGCCTTGACATTCTTTTTTGACAGAAGAGGTATTTTTTTTACTAACACGTTCAAATAAGTTATTTTCATTCAGCCGCCTGCGCACAGTCTAGCCGACACATTTAAGCCAAAATCCTCATTTATTTCGGCCATTATTGTTCTTGAGGACTTGAAAGGATCAAGCTTACTCTTCCGAACAATTGATCTGTCTTGATGCAAGGTTGTTTTTCGAGGGGAATTCTTTCGATCTTTCTTTCTTTTTAGCAAACTATGACCAGCACTAATGCATTTGACTACGTTGTAAATCATTTTTCTGGAACAACCAATAATTTCAGCTATTTCCACTTGTTTTTTACCTCTCTGATAAAGATCCCAGATAATACTTTTTTCTCAAGTGAACAGTGCGGTCCTCTACCCATTTTTAATTACAAAATGAAAAAAATTGTATTAAAATTAATATTTTAATTAACTTTCGACCAAAACTAAGAAACGGAATTCCAAACAACTTCTTCTGCCAACAATCGAAAGTTAATGCGCTATTTCATTGTCCAAGCAATAAAACAATTATTTTATCAAAACACACCAAAAACAAACATGTACATTATTTAACGGTACAATTCCATAAAAAATTAAGAGAAATGCAGTAAAGCAAACTAAGAGCATCGCATTTCTTGTTTTAAGTTTTCTACTTTTCAAGAAATAATACATTGTATAAAGCTCGAGATTAGTGCGCTATTTCTCTGTCCATAGCTGTATATAAAAAAAAAACTGAAAGTAGCAGTTGCTCATACCTTTCAAATAAAAAAAAAAATCAATATAAAATCTCTATTCGTTTAGCCACAAAAAAATATCATATAAACCTATTAAAATTTCAAAAAAAAAAAACACCAAAAACGCATTTAATTTTCTTCACTTTCCTGACTTTGACATCGTCTCAAATCTACAAATCTCAACTTAAAGTCGTGAAAATTCACTATATAATGCAGAATTTTGTTATCCATCGAACTGCATACTCAGTTTCTTAAATTTCTTTAAATTCATTTTTGCCTTTTTGGCCAGCTTTTCAGGGTAAATGCCACATAGTGCGGTGTATGCTTTAGAAACGCAGAGATATGGATATTACGATTGCAATGTCTTGTATGAAACTTCAATAATAGCGGAGAGCTTGAAATTGGAAAAGTCATTAGTTATCTAAGAAATACATGACGAGAGTTTAAATAGAAATTGCTCGTGAGCATCTTTTATTACGTATTCGCGGAGTTTAATTTTTTAAACTTATTCTCTCACTTAAACTCCGTTTGGCTTTTGTTTAAAAACTTTGTTGAAAATTAAAAATCCCCTCCTGATTGTACTGTAATTCCAATGAAAAAAATTAAAAAAAAAAAAAAGAATTTGAATAATAATAATACCCGAGAGTAGATTTCATTCTAGATTTTGTTGCAAATTTTTTTTTTGTTGATTTGATATGTGATGCTTATTTTTTGCAAATTTTCTTTGGAACTCAATAAAAATAAAATATTTAAAATTGAAATCATTTTTCTTTCCATTTTTTTTTTTGTTGTTGCTGTATTTTGTAATATGAGTTCCTTTGTTTTTTTTTCACCCGGTTTTAAATTATATGTATGCACTGAAGCTCATATTTTAAAAATTTATAACGTTGAGGTGTGTAAACTAATGCCATAATAATTTAATATCGTTCTACAAATTAGAAAAGCAACAACAATAATAACAAAAGCAACAAAAAAAACAAAATTTATTATTGCAAAAAGAAAAAAAATCAAAATATTTGTAAAATAAATAATGAGTGGGAGAGCTCAGATTTAAATTTTCAAAAAATAAAATCGACAAAAACAATGACAAAAAAAATATAAAAAAATATTGGGTGTTCGCAACAGTTTCGCCATAAATTTGCCAAGAGTTATTAAATCTAGGCATGGAATTATGCACGGGAAGAATGTAAAGAAATTTAAGTCAGCGTCACGTAGTAAGCGACCATTTGATAGGACACAATACACTCAAAGAAAACTAGTTCTGAATAGAGAGAGGAGTCGCTTTAAGTCCAATCTGCAAATTCTGTAATGAGAATGAAAATCAGTAGAACATACAGTGGTGGCCTTATAATTAGAAACGATGTTTCTGGAACAGAGTTCTCTGGAGTGACGAATCTAAGTTTAATTTGTTGCAATATGATGGAAAAACGTATGTAAGACGTCCTCCAAACAAAGCCTTTGATCCCAGGTATACAGTGAAAAGTGTAAAACAAATTTACAAACATACACACATGTTGCTAAGTTGTTTCTAATTATAAGGCCATCACAGTATACTGGGAACCTGTACGGCGTTAATACGTCTCAGAAGAATATGTTGGTTATCGGGCCTTACTAATACCGGACAACATTCTAAAGTTTATTCGGATAACAGGTCGAGGAAAAATCAAACAAAATTTCTTTTTAATTTTTCAATTTTGAGGTTATATTATATAAAGGGTCCGCCAAATAACTTTTTTTTTTAGAAATTGTTTTAAAAAAAAACTACTGAAGATTTTCTCAAATTTCTTGTTTTATTTGAAAGTACAATCCCCTTCCGGTTAATAATGGAATATAATTTCATTCAAATGGCTGCCTCGGCTGGCCATGCAGTAGCCTACACCAGAAGATGCCGATTTTGGCAAAAAAAATCATCTTTTCAGATGAAGCTCATTTTGATCTTGGCGGGGAATGTAAACAAGCAAAATTGTCGCATTTGGGACACAGAAAACTCGCACGCATACATTGAAAAGCCGACGCACCCAAAACGAGTCACTGTTTGGTGCGGATTTTCGTCCAGAGGCATAATTGGGACATTTTTCTTCGAAAATGAGCAAGGAGGAGTGGCCGTTACAGTCAATGGCGATCGTTATCGGGCCATGTTGAACGAATTTTTGTTCACAAAAATTGAAGAAGAGGATATTGGCAACATTTGGCTTTCAACAGGACGGCGCTACGTGCCACACAGCCGAAGTTACACTCGATGTTTTGCGCCCTGTTTTTGAAGATTGCATTATCAGCCGCAGAGCTGATGTCATTTGGCCACCTCAGAGCTGCGATTTGACACCGTTTGACTATTATTTGTGGGGTGCCCGACAAAGATAGGTGTTACGCCGACAAGCCAGAGACAATTGACGCTTTAAAGGACAATATTCGTGAAGCCATTGGTGAAATACAGCTGCACACAATGGATAATGTGCTTAAAAATCGGCATCTTCTGGTGTAGGCTACTGCATGGCCAGCCGAGGCAGCCATTTGAATGAAATTATTTTCCTTTATTAACCGGAAGGAGATTGTACTTTCAAATAAAAAAAAGAAATTTGAGAAAATATTCAGTAGTTTTTTATTTAAAGCATTTTCAAAACAAAACAAAGTTATTTGGCGGACCCTTTAGTTGCTAAAATAATGTTTCTTTAAAACACCCTGTTTTTATAAAACTCTCTCTCTCTCTCTCTCTATAACAAATGGCGGGAAAATGTGACACCAAAGATTATTATCAAAATAACTTAAATTCATAATAATTGAATAACAACAACAACAACGATTACTAAATAATACCGTTTTGTGATGGCGATAAATCAATGCAACCAGGGGCATATTATTGTTGTTTTTGTTTTGTGTGATTTTTATTATTGATTGAAACTGTAATTTAAGCTGATGCCAGAAATTGTATACAATTGTATCGAAAAAAAAATGTAATATACGCTCACATACACACACAAATTTAAGTATAAAACTTTACATATGCATATATACCAGAGATCAGCAATGAATCGCTTTTTCGCTACTCATAAGTACGCATGAAATTTTGAGTATGAGTGAATCAACAGTATTGAAATCCCACTAATCTGATTCATTCGTACTCAGTACAACATTGATTAATAAGTATAAGGTGCAATGAGTATGAGTACAACGTTGACATCAAACTCATAACATTCGAAATATATTGGATTCATACGCCTCATACTCATTTAGAATCATAACTTTAGAAAAATACTTATAATACTTAGAAATGATTCGAGTGATTCGGAATCATTCATCAAAATTTACAGTCTCAGTTGTTGTTGCATTTACAAAGAAAGAATAAAGACACATAAACAAAAAAGACAAAGACAGCAAGCTAGGCAAACACACAACCTTCTAGTGAGTCTTGTAGTGTTGGTACGCGAATCATACTTATTTTGTGATTCGTGCATACGATGAGTCATGGAGAGTCGAAATCAATAACATCATGCGTATTGTTAAGTACGAGTACCATGAGTATTTCAAACTTTGAGTATGAGTTGTACGAGTATGACATTAAAATAAGTATGAATGCGTATCAGAAATTATAAGTATGATTCGAATCTACTCATCGTCTTGAATACGCATTGCTGACCTCTGATATATACACAAAAATATGCTGATGTCCATATCGCGCGGATTATCCGTTTAGTGATTTCAAAGGCAGCAAGACGATCAGCTGTTAAATATTTTTCATCTGAAGTACCATTTATTTAGTTAAAGGGTAGTTATTTACGAATATGGAAACAGTGAAACAGTCGAAGAAGGCTTTAAAATATACGATTCAAACCTTTTCAGGACCACGATGTTATTCATCGACACTGCACCACGAATTTTCGAAATTATAAAGAAGCAAGAAGAGATTGAAAGCGTTACAGATGTGATCAGGCCTGTGCAGCATCGCAATGTACTCACTAAGCCACGAATTGTCGAAATTATAAAGAAGTTAGAAGAGACTGGAAGCGTTACAGATGTGGTCACGCCTGTGCATCATCGCAATGTACTCACTGTGCCACGAATTTTCGAAATTATAAAGAAGTTAGAAGAGACTGGAAGCGTTACAGATGTGTTCAGGCCTGTGCATCATCGCAATGTACTCACTGTGCCACGAATTTTCGAAATTATAAAGAAGTTAGAAGAGACTGAAAGCGTTACAGATGTGATCAGGCCTGTGCATCATCGCAATGTACTCACTGTGCCACGAATTTTCGAAATTATAAAGAAGTTAGAAGAGATTGGAAGCGTTACAGATGTGATCAGGTCTGTGCATCATCGTAATGTACTCACTGTGCCACGAATTTTCGAAATTATAAAGAAGTTAGAAGAGATTGGAAGCGTTACAGATGTGATCAGGTCTGTGCATCATCGTAATGTACTCACTGTGCCATGAATTGTCGAAATTATAAAGAAGTTAGAAGAGACTGGAAGCTTTAGAAGATGTGGTCAGGCCTGTGCATCATCGCAATGTACTCACTGTGCCACGAATTGTCGAAATTATAAACAAGTTTGAAGAGACTGGAAGCGTTACAGATGTGATCAGGCCTGTGCATCATCGCAATGTACTCACTGTGCCACGAATTTTCGAAATTATAAAGAAGTTAGAAGAGACTGGAAGCGTTACAGATGTGATCAGGCCTGTGCATCATCGCAATGTACTCACTGTCGAAACAAAATGTTTTCAACAAAGAAATTGTGGCAATTTATATGAATCTTAATGCTAATTTGGCATATTTTCCATTTGGGTTTGCACCTCCATCCATAGTCAGACCAACTGACGCAAGAATTAAAGCCGTCTCACAGTTTAGAAAGTCTTAGATATGTTGATTGGGTGTTAGAGCAACAGATTTCCAATGTTAAAGTTTCGAACAAAATTTCGTTCAAAGCTGAACCCTTTATTTTTCAGTGGATGCTTAAGTCAATAAGCAAAATTATCGCATATGGCACTCCCAGAATGCGGTAATGATTGTGGAAAAATTATTGCATTCGGGAAAAGTGGTAGTTTGGTGTGCTTTGTGTTCTGGAGGTGACTTTGGACTGTGTTTTTCGAAAATGCAGAATTAAGTCGCCATAGTCTAGTAGGTAGAGTGTTGGCTTATTAGACGTAAAGCCAGGGTTCAAACCCCAGGCTAGACATCAAATCGAAAATACAAAAAGTATTTCTCGGCGACTTCCTCTCAGCAGATTTCTGGCATAAACTCTGAGAGTAAATAAACCTGCCATGAAAAAGTTTCTCAAAAATCTAGCGTTCGGAGTCGTCTTTAAACTGTAGGTCCCGCCACTCATATAAAAAATTAACACACACACTATAAGTGGTATGAGAAACTAGGCCGTAATCCTGACTGAAGGATTGTAATGACCACTTGGGTATGTATGTTTTCGAAAATGCCACTGAAATAATCGTTAACATCAATTCACAACGCTATAGTCATATGATAGTCAAAACAATATGTGGCCTCAACCAGATGGTGCCACGAGTCACCCAGCGCACACGATTTTGGCTTTATGCCATGGGGAAGTTTCTCGAAAAAGTGACTTCAAGTCCTAAGGACTTCAGTTGTCTACTAAGATTTTGCGGTCTAACGTTGTTATACTTTTTCAAGTTGTTTCGTCCAGAGGTCAGCAATGAGTATTCAAAACGATGAGTAGATTCGAATCATATTTATAATTTCTGATACGCATTCATACTTATTTTAATGTCATACTCATACTACTCATACTCAAAGTTTGAAATACTCATGGTACTCGTACTTAACAATACGCATGATGGCATTGATTTCGACTCTCCATGACTCATCGTATTCACGAATCACAAAATAAGTATGATTCGCGTACGAACACTAAAATACTCTCAAGAAGGTTGTGTGTTTACTCTCCTTGCTGTCTTTGTCTTTTTTGTTTATGTGCCTTTCTTCTTTGTTTGTAAATGCAACAACAACTAAGAGTGTAAACTTTGACGAATGATTCGAATCACTCGAATCATTTATGAGTATTATAAGTATTTTTCTAAATTTATGAATCTGAATGAGTAGGTGTATGAATCAAAAATATAGTTCGAATGTTATGAGTTTGATGTCAACGTTGTACTCATACTCATTGCAACTTATAAATCAATGTTGTAGTGAATACGAATGAATCAGAGTAGTTGGATTTCAATACTGTTGACTCACTCATACTCAAAACTTCATGTGTACTTATGAGTCGCGAAAAAGCGATTCATTGCTGATCTCTGGTTTCGTCAAAGACTGTAACTACTTGGATAGTCCTCTAACGTTAGAGCACTCGAAAACTAACATTCGTTAAATTGCTCCCAAAATAACGCTTGAAATGGTTGAAAATGTAACCAAATGAATCGACTGCTGACTTGGCCACATTATGGCCAGGAAGGGCCAACGTCGAAATGATTAGTTTACGTGCTTTTTATTTAACCATACTTTTGCGTTTAGGATAACCCTTTAATATAATTATTGTTGTTGTTATTGTTGACATTTTATAAAAAATTCTACAACTTAAGCTCATCTCAGCTAATAAAAATAAAGTTGTGCATTCTGTAGTCTGTTGTCTGTTTTTAAAATAACTGACACCAGATATTGTACATATAAACAGAGAGAAAACAATAGTAACTGTACACATTGCTTCTCCTTTCTGCTGAGTTAACTTAAAACTGAGTTAAATTAAAACTCAAAATACAATAACTACTCAGCGAAGCTGGTCGCTCTCTTCTTCAAGGAATCACTGTGAAATATAAAGTGTTATGGTGTGTAATTTCCTTTGGCACAAGTTAAGAAAAATGATAATCGTCGTGTTCATGCGCACACACACACACACACTGTTGTATGTACCTACTCTTCTTTGAAGACACATACACACACTCACTCTCTCTTCCAACTGTAATACGGTTATTTGTGTTACAATCTGTTTACAAATAAAAAATACGTCATTATCTGCGCCACCCACTTTTTTTTTTGCAATATTAATAACCAACATACAAGCAAGCAGCAGCAGTCTTATTACCTTACATTTGATACTATTACCACTACAACTACAATTACTAAGTTCCTAAAAACAGAGAGAGAGAGAGAGAGAAAAAAATACCACCTAATGTTATTATAGTTATTATTATTGCGATTGTTGTTGTTGTTCTTGATTATAAATAAAATAATGATGACTATGATGATGACTAAGTAGTGTAATAGAGTAACTGCAAGTAAAAGGATATTATTTAAGTAATTTTATAACATTGCCGACAACAATAATAACAACAACAACAACAACAACAACAACAAAATAGTATAGTATAATAAGGACAGGACAATGACAATAATCAAGATAATGATGATGACGACAATGAATGACGATGATATTGAATACCTTAAAGAAAATTAAGAAATTCTATATCCAACACATTTCTCTTTGTAAACTACAAACTCTTGCGCTCACTCTCTCTCTCTCTCGCTCTATACCTCTTTCTGTGTGTATGTGTCTGTGCATATATAAATGTGAGAAGCTCTTAAGCAATACTGTCAACTTAAAAGAAAAAATGCCGTTAAAACGCTTTTCTTTGCTATTTATTCTATAATATTGGATGTTCAATAACTTTTGGCTACTGTTTAACAATAGATGGCACTAAAATGCAATAACTCTGGTAATATTAATGCCATTGGGCAATACCAAAGAAAATAAAGTATAAGGAATGTGCATTTTAACATATTTTGGAATATTTTTCAAAAATATTTCATGACGCGGGGGGAAAGATAGAAGGGAAGGATACAGAAACCAAGAGCGTAACAATGCGTTGTTCTCATCGTGCGTTTTTGTTGTTTGACCACTTTTTTATTTATTTTTCTGGTGTTAAAAACCGACGTCGGCACCAATGTCCCTCAGGGGAAGAACATCTTCGGCTTTTTACACACATAGGACACGAACATCAAGAATGTTCGTTAAAAAGAGCGTAAAAATCTTGTCAGCTTTTAAAGAAGAAGGTTCATGTCGCTTTTTTTCAGAGTTCAATGATACACCCAAAGAAATATCACAGTAGTATTCACTAATATCAATGAGAAATGATTACGATTTTTGGAAGAATACTTGCCAAGTTAAATACGGTGTCTTTAGGGATCTAGTGTCAGTAAAATGTTTCTATATTTTCCGATCACATATACATATCATTGGGTTAATAAGTACACTTGAACTTATTACTAACAATTTTCCTCTAGGTTAACACATGCCTATGGTTATGGATTAGTGAGTGAGAGAGAGAGAAAATAAGTTGAGAGAATTTATTTATTTACAGCCATATAAAAGTGTTAGTAATGTACGCCATTTTTATTTTCATTTCATCAACATACATATGTAAGGCTGTCTATCTTTGGCTTAATAATTTTGGATAAATAAAATTAAAATAAAACATCGATTTTATTATTAAAAGAACATAAAGCTATCCATCTTTGGCTTAAAAATTAGGCCATGTTTTTTAGATAAATAAAAATAAAAAGAATAAAAAACAATTTTTTATTAAAAGAAAAAGAAATGAGCATTCCAAAGCATTTAAAAAAAAATATACTATGGGACAAAATAAAAAATAAAATACGCCCAGCTAATGACAACATTTTTAACACAAAATATTCTTCGAGTGTTATTCTGAAATAAAATGATAAAGCATCCGCAGTACATGTATTCTTGTCGCAGTCTGATCGACAACTAAATCAAAAAACACAAGAATACATACACATGTACATACGTACGATGAGAGCAACACACTGTTACGCTCTTTGTTTGTGTTCATTTTCCTTCTGTCTTCCTCCCTCTCATCAAGAAATGATTTTTAAAAATATTTTGGTGAGAGCGGGTCGTAATGTTGCGACCCGCCATAAGAAATTTTACTTCTACATGATGCGTATTCTTTATATCCATATTCTTTGGCAATACTACGGCGAAGGGCGACATTTCAAGCTTAACTTTGCTGAAAAACATTATTAAAGTTATTTGCGTTTAAAAATTAGTGGAACATCGTAACAAAAATGTGTTTCTGTTGGTAATGTGAGTGCAGCATGATTGTGCATCAACTGCTAGATATTATACGTCAAGCTCATGCAACACATACCCTCAAGCCATCCTGAATCTAGACAAGGCAGAAAACAACTTTTTATTATAAACAAGGCTCACTTTCATCTCTGTGAATACGTAAATGAGTAGAACTACCACTACTGTTACAATTTTGTGTGTAAAACACACGTCTGAGCATTATATCTCCTTACAGTTTGAGTATGCTGTCGTTTAGCAGGTTCTTGAATGATAGGATTGCCATCTGCTATTACCAAAAAAGAAATCTTTCTGTGAAAATATATTGGGTTGTTGTATTGGCTATAACGATGAGAAAATTTAGTAAATTCATGTTACTGTGCTGCCTGTTCTTTCTCTGGAGGCTTTCTGTATGGATTATTGAGAGAGAATTGAAGGCCCTTAGATAAACAATTTAATTTAACTGCTTTTACCAAGAGATTTTAACCTGAAATTTATGATTTCAGACACTTGTCCATTACAAACAATCGAATTAATGTTGCCGGATATACACTGAACGCCAAAAGTGAGTAAACACCACTGAAATAATTCATTTTCTTAGGATAGCGAGAAAAGTAAATGAGAATCTGTCGAATAAATTCCCAAAAATAAAATCGTTTATTTATTACTTATAAAATGTTAAAACAAAAACAACAATTCATGAGAAAAAGAAACTTTTTTTATACTTAAGAACAAAAGTGTTGACTCACTTATGGCACTCAGTGTATAGAACTGCTAGAAGCGTAATCGTCTGTTGTTTTTCGAACACGCCGCATCCTAAACGACCAGTGTGAAGAATGAATGCTAAAGAACCACTCGCAAGGGCCTTCTTCTAACTCAACTGGACGAATTAGAACTTGAGAACAGGCTGAAATAAAGCAGAATACAGCACCAACGCCTGCTGCGCAATGTACAACCGAAATGATAAAAGCTAGTGATTTTTACTAAAAATTCTCATCTTCAATCGTTTTAGACCTCGTTTTGTAGGTCACAGTTGCCGATTGTTGAGGTTCTCAAAGCGAATGAAAATCTGAAATGTGATAACCTTTCGCCAAGAGATTATTAACTGTGGTGGCAAGCTTTTTTTTTTTGAGGCTTATAGCAAAGAATATGGATATAAAGAATACGCATTATGTAGAAGTAAAATTTCTTATGGCGGGTTGTAACATTACGATCCGCTCTCACCAAAATCTTTTTAAAAATCATTTCTGGATGAAGGGAGAGGAAGACAGAAGGAAAATAAACACAAACAAAGAGCGTAACAATGTGGTGCTCTCATCGTACGTATGTACATGTGTATGTATTCTTGTGTTTTTTGATTTAGTTGTCGATCAGACTGCGACAAGAATACATGTGGGGTGCGGATGCTTTATCATTTTATTTCAAAATAACACTCGAAGAATATTTTGTGTTAAAAATGTTGTCATTAGCTGGGCGTATTTTATTTTTTATTTTGTCCCATAGTATATTTTTTCAAATGCTTTGGAATGCTTGTTTCTTTTTCTTTTAATAAAAAATTGTTTTTTATTCTTTTTATTTTTATTTATCTAAAAAACATGGCCTAATTTTTAAGCCAAAGATGGATAGCTTTATGTTCTTTTAATAATAAAATCGATGTTTTTATTTTATTTTTATTTATCTAAAATTATCAAGCGAAAGATAGACAGCTTTACATATGTATGTATGTTGATGAAATGAAAGTAAAAATAGAGTATATTACTAACACTTTTATATGGCTGTAAATAAATAAATTCTCGCAACTTATTTTCTCTCTCTCACTCACTAATCCATAACCATAGGCATGTGTTAACCTAGAGGAAAATTGTTAGTAATAATGTCAAGTCTACTTATTAACCCAATGATATGTATATGTGAGCGGAAAATATAGAAAAATTGTACTGCACTAAGACACTAAGACACCGTATTTAACTTGGCAAGTATTCTTCCAAAAATCGAAATCATTTCTCATTGATATTAGTGAATACTACTGTGATATTTCTTTGGGTGTATCATTGAAGTCTGAAAAAAGCGACATGAACCTTTTTCTTTAAAAGCTGACAAGATTTTTACGCTCTTTTTAACGAACATTCTTGATGTTCGTGTCCTATGTGTGTAAAAAGCCGAAGGTGTTCTTCCCCTGAGGGACATTGGTGCCGACGTCTGTTTTTAACACCAGAAAAATAAACAACAAAAAAGTGGTCAAACAACAAAAATGCACGATGAGAACAACGCATTGTTACGCTCTTGGTTTCTGTATCCTTCCCTTCTATCTTTCTCCCCGCGTCATGAAACATTTTTGAAAAATATACCAAAATATGTTAAAATGCACTTTCTTTATACTTTATTTTCTTTGCTAATACTCAGGAGATGACACCTATTTATGCAGTGCATTGTGTTGGAATACAGGAAAGATACATAGTTATAGGAGGAAGGAAGGAGGGGGTAGTGTGCGACAATTGTTTTTTTTTTACTCCTAGGGTTTCTTAAAGTCTTGAGTTTATGTCATTATGTCAACACGCCTCAGACTCTAGAAGTTCTCTACGAACATAACTGAGAAATTACTTGCAAGAGTGATGGGAAACGCTATAAATTGGGCCGCAGTTGTTATAGCAGCAACTTGGTCGATAACGTTTTTTTTTTATTCAAAAACTACCTACCTCACCTCGTATATTTATTTATTTATTAATTACAATACAATTACAAATTATATTCTAATTATATACGAAACCAGAGTCTCTGGTGGGAATCGAACCCACGACCCTCACGCTAATAGTCTAGCACACTACCCACTAGACCACCAGGGCATATTCATTAAAATAACCAAAAATTAATTCTGGATTAATGTTAAGAGTTTATAGGGAATATAGTGGACCTTGGTATTTTCTCTTAAAATATGAACTTAATACGAAGCCACCTACCACGTAGAGACTTAATTAAAGAATCGTTTGAAGGCCTTTGAAAATTTTCTCACGCACTGTAACAAGGCTTGGGTTACATATTTGTAAACGCTGTTATCGCTGTTGTTGCTATTGTTGTTGTTATTGTCATTATTGTAGTGTTCTAATACTATTTTAAACTGAATTTTTCATTTTCATTATTTTGTTATATGTGAACGTGTGTGTGTGTGTGCATGAGTATTAACTTTGAAACAAAGTCTAGACTTACAAGCGCATATCAAATAACCATCATTTGAGTAATAAAAGTACCCGGGTATTTTTACAAAACCTTTACACATAAACACACATACGTACATACATATGAATGCAGTGTACATATACAAGCGTATAGAATATCACTGAATAAATATTTTTTTGTTGTTTTTACTTTTGGATTTTACATTACAAATGCTGAAGGGGCATCAATTTATTTACGATGAAATAGAAAACTACAAAACATTATTTTATCACAAAACAAAACACACAAAAAAAAACTACAAAAAAACCGTTTAATATTTCACTTTACATACAAATTTATTCAAAGAACTGTTCTTATTCCGTTCAACACACACTGTAAATCCTTAAAAAAACGCTGTGCATTCCGTACACACTTTTCTAATGTTCCGTTACAGCTTTCGTTCTTATGAAAATGTTATGGGTTCTCTCTCCTACCCTCTCTCTTCTCTTTCGTTTTTTTTTTTTTTTGGAAAACTTGTTTTATTTGAAACTTTTTCAAAGAATCTAAACATTAGTTAAACAACTTATTCTCTTACTTTTGCTCTTCTCTCTCTCTCTCTCTTTCTCTTTCCCGTTCTCTGTGTAGGTAATGCATTTCAAGGAATTCACCCTGAATATAATACTTATCGAAAGAGATGGAGAGACAGTGAGTGAGCGAGTAGAAAAAAAAATATTGTATTACCATACCACTGTAACTTTAGTACTCTGCACTTCTTGGCTTTTCCTCTGGCTGAATATATATGTCGACTTTATTTTTGTTAGCACAGTGCTTAGAAAACTTTGCCGCGCTTATTATAAATAAGGGTATTCACATGAATTAAAACAAAGCAGACGAAATTTTAAACTGTTCTAAAGGGCGTTTTTTATAGAGGTATAGAACTTTAAGTTGCAATTACACAACGATGGATTATTCGATTGACATGAATTTTATTTATCCGAAAGATAATCTTGTGGCATTACATTTTAAATGATGATTTCTGGCATATGACCGCCACGGCTGGCGCGGCGGATGTAGTCCAATCTGGACGTCCAATTTTCAATGACTTTTTCCAACATTTGTGGCCGTATATCGGCAATAATACGGCGAATGTTGTCTTCCAAATGGTCAAGCGTTTGTGGCTTTACCGCATAGACCAATGACTTTACATAGCCCCACAGAAAGTAGTCTAGCGGTGTTAAATCACAAGATCTTGGAGGCCAATTCACAGGTCCAAAACGTGAAATTAGGCGGTCACCAAACGTGTCTTTCAATAAATCTATTGTGGCACGAGCTGTGTGACATGTTGCGCCGTCTTGTTGAAACCACATCTCCTGGACATCATGGTTATTCAATTCAGGAATAAAAAAGTTAGTAATCATGGCTCTATACCGATCACCATTGACTGTAACGTTCTGGCCACCATCGTTTTTGAAAAAGTACGGACCAATGATTCCACCAGCCCATAAAGCGCACCAAACAGTCAGTTTTTCTGGATGTAACGGTGTTCCCACATACACTTGAGGATTACCTTCACTCCAAATGCGGCAGTTTTGTTTGTTGACGTAGCCATTCAACCCGAAGTGCGCTTCATCGCTAAACAAAATTCGCTTATGAAAATCGGGAACAACGGTAATCTCGTTTTGGGCCCATTCGACGAATCTACGCCTTACTTGATGATCGTTTGGCTTCAAATCTTGCACGAGTTGGATTTTGTAAGCACACAAACCAAGATCCTTCCGCAAAATCTTCCATAAAGTGGATGGACACAGATCCAATTCCTGTGCTCGATGGCGGATGGACTCATTCGGGTCTTCCTCAATGCTACGCTCCACAGCAGCAATAGCTTCTTCTGTACGCACCGTACAGCGTCTCTGGGGATGCGAGTTATCAATAAGAGTAAACGTGGTGCGAAAACGTTCCATGGTTAATCGAATTAACTGCTCTGATGGACGATTTTGTCGACGATAAAATGGACGTAGTGCGCGATACGTTTTCCGCACAGAACCATTATTTTCAAAATAAAATTGCACTATTTGCACGCGTTGTTCAGGCGTGAGTCTATTCATGATGAATTGCCAAACCAAACTGAGAATAAATCACTTGACAGCTGTTAAATCGGTCGCCATCTTGAAAAGTAATGCCAACTTAAAGTTCTATACCTCTATAAAAAAACACACTTTATCACACTTTATCACACTTTATCACACTTCTCAGTTGAAGTGAGATAAACTGGTTTATATGGACATTGAAGAAGGCATGAAACTAGAACTGCAATAACGTAGCGAGAGCGAAGGATTATTCTTTTCACCCTCTTTCATTAGTTCCATTGGTAGAAGTACCCTCCTGATAGCTCAGTTCACATGGTGTCTATGGACAATGACAAGCTCCACAACCTCAAAATCTTTTGAGTGTTATTATTCTTTATAGCCCGATGCAAATTTCTGGTTTCTAATTCATTAGAATTCTCATAGAACTGAGCATTGCGACAGTCCGACAAATTTATTCTCATGCTAGTGCTTGATGTCACAATGACTTAAGTTTAAATTTGACGGTGTCTGGTGATATTTCTGAGGAGCGAACTTGCCATTTTTCATGAGATACAGAGTTATTTAAATGCATGCCATTGGATACTTGCAGTAATCGAATTTTTTAAAGAGTGTTAATGGACGATATTTCAACGATAATCTGACTATCGGCGTATACTTCGTCTTTTAACTGCCAAAATGTATTAACGCCATCAAATCGCATGATTTTGATTGCTAATCGACTTCACCAAGACTTTATATGCAATAAAGCCGCAATATGGCTCTTGAAACCATGTACCGCGGCCCTTTATAATCTTCAATTGCAGAGCTAAACAGTCGATGATTATACGCCTAAGCGCTCTGCTAGAGCCGTTTTCGAAAAAAATAGGATCAATAACCCCTCTATACCATAATGCTCACCTAATACGCACTTTTTCCGGGTGCAATAGCTTTTCACGTATCACTCTTGGCCTCTCAGAGCCCCAAACATGTAAATTCTGCTTGTTGACCAAACCACTGAATGAAAAATAAGCTTTAACGCTCAAAAAATGTTGTTCGAAAAATGAACATTGAAAACTTGTCAGCCTAGCACCTAATCAGCATATCTACGGCGTTGTGAATGATCATACATAATTGGTCATTACAACCCCTCAGTCAGGATTACGACCTGGTTTCTTACACCGCTTATGTTGTGTGTGTTAATTTTATACATGAGTGGTGGGACCTACAGTTTAAAGTCGACTCCGAACGACAGATTTTTGAGAAACTTTTCATGGCAATTTTATTTGACTCTCTGAGTTTTTGCCAGAAATCTGCTGAGAGGAAGTCGCCGAAGAAATACTTTTTTGTATTTTGTTTTGATGTCTGGCCTGGGGCTCGAACCCTGGCTTTACGTCTAATAAGCCAACACACTACCTACTAGACTACGGCGACTTCAATGAACTTGTGAATGATCAGCCGACTTTAATTGTTGTTTATATGGGTGAAAATGCATATCCAAATGCAAAATATGCCATAATAAGCCGTAAGATAGGACCAATTACTGAGGAGGGTGTGGTATGAACAAATTCAGATTATCTGACATACTTTCTATAACAGAAGCAACATTTTCGGTAGTGCGTACATTACGAAAACGCCCAGGCCTGATCACATTTACTACTCTTTCAATATCTTTAAATTTCTTTATAGTCTTGGATTTGGATCGTTTGGATTATGACATCCATCAACAATTCGTAACATTCGAAAAGTGAGCACGCTTGATTCGCGACTCTTGGTATTAAACGATCCATATACATACGTAAACGGATAACCTTGCCAGATGGGCAGTTATTAAACCTAAATGAATGACAGGAAAAACTAAATGAACAACCCGATATCAGTGAACAATTATTTGAAATAATATTCGAATTCTTTAAATTCAATCAAAATCCTTAAAAATTATATTAAAATTAACAAAAAAAAAATATTTTGAAATAAAATACAATTTCTCGGTAACCTTTTAACCTTCTTTTTGATGTGAATGCCCCTGTTATACTTCATACAAATTCTAAAATACTCTTATGCATACATGCATACACAAGCATAGACGACATGTACATGAGTGTGTAATAATGGTTACAACGTAAAACCAGCAAGAGTATGCAGTAGCAGTAGCAGTAGCAGTAACAGAGAGTGAGTGAGTGGTGATAATAGCATTAATATGAGGAGTATTGTTTAGAAGAGAAGAAAGAGAAACTCTTGCTCGTACAATATGCTGTGTGTGTGTGTGTGTGTGTGTGTGTGACTAGCTGGCTGGCTGAATGACTGACTGACTGACATAGAATGTAATCGAATATCGATAGCTTAGGATTGAATATCGTCCTTCTTTTCATTTCTTATATGACGTTAGTTGTAGTTCTCTAGTTTGTTTATAGAGTTGTTGTTGCTGAATTTTTATTTTTTTTGGTACCATATAATGCTCTCTAAAATCTAGTGAGTAAAAATGTTTATAAACATGTATACACATGCATACATATATGCATGCAAGCAAGCATACATGCACGTGTGTAAGTATAAAAATGATATTTTATGCAATTCAATATTTTAGTGAATACTCTTCTTCTCTTTTACTGTGAGAGAGAGAGTAGCAAACAAGTATATGTGTGTGTGTGAGTTTTTTTTTAAACAGTAAATAATGAAGTAAAATAATTACATAAGCATGCATTAGTGTATTCGATATTAAATAACTATTTTGTGTATTTGTGTGAGTGTGTGTGTGTAAGTCTTCTCAGTTTTAAGCACAGAGTAAAAACAGAAAGAAAAAAAAAACACATTCAAAGTCAGTTTTCTCAACGTTATAAAATTTCTCAAAAGAAGGTTAGTTTCTTATGTCTGTGCCTGTGTATGTAAGCAAATACAGACATACGTACACACATGTTTTATGGTCAATTTCATTAAGGGGTTACCGTTTTTCTTATTTAACAAACACATTTTGATATCAAATTCGTATTCTAATTAGTTTCTTAAGGATACAAAGCGGCCAGTCAGTCTAGCAGCGATGGATGCTTTGCATTGTCGTTAAAATGTTTCGTAATAAAATAATTGAAAAAATTGAGGACCAAAAATGAGCAATACCTCTGAGGAAAATAGGCAATATTTTCTAATTTTATGTCGACACAAGTGAAAACACTAATCCGAAGACTAAATATAACCAAAGAAAATAAAGTATAAAGAATATGCATTTTAACATATTTTGGAATATTTTTCAAAAATATTTTATGACGCGGGGGGAAAGATAGAAGGGAATGATACAGAAACCAAGAGCGTAACAATGCGTTGTTCTCATCGTGCATTTTTGTTGTTTGACCACTTTTTTTGTGTATTTTTCTGGTGTTAAAAACGTCCGACGTCGGCACTAATGTCCCTCAGGGGAAGAACATCTTCGGCTTTTTACACACATAGGACACGAACATCAAGAATATTCGTTAAAAAGAGCGTAAAGATCTTGTCAGTTTTTAAAGAAGAAGGTTCATGTCGCTTTTTTTAGACTTCAATTATACACCCAAAGAAATATCACAGTAGTATTCACTAATATCAATGAGAAATGATTTCGATTTTTGTAAGAATACTTGGCAAGTTAAATACGGTGTCTTAGTGTCTTAGTGCAGTACAATTTTTCTATATTTTCCGATATATACATTTCATTGGGTTAATAAGTAGACTTGACATTATTACTAACAATTTTCCTCTAGGTTAACACATGCCTATGGTTATGGATTAGTGAGTGAGAGAGAGAAAATAAGTTGAGAGAATTTATTTATTTACAGCCATATAAAAGTGTTAGTAATATACTCTATTTTTATTTTCATTTCATCAACATACATATGTAAGGCTGTCTATCTTTGGCTTAATAATTTTGGATAAATAAAAATAAAATAAAAAATCGATTTTATTATTAAAAGAACATGAAGCTATCCATCTTTGGCTTAAAAATTAGGCCATGTTTTTTAGATAAATAAAAATAAAAAGAATAAAAAACAATTTTTTATTAAAAGAAAAAGAAACGAGCATTCCAAAGCATTTAAAAAAAATTATACTATGAGACAAAATAAAAAAATGAAATACGCCCAGCTAATGACAACATTTTTAACACAAAATATTCTTCGAGTGTTATTCTGAAATAAAATGATAAAGCATCCGCAGCACATGTATTCTTGTCGCAGTCTGATCGACAACTAAATCAAAAAACACAAGAATACATACACATGTACATACGTACGACGCTCTTTGTTTGTGTTCATTTTCCTTCTGTCTTCCTCTCCCCTCATCAAGAAATGATTTTTAAAAATATTTTTTGGTGAGAACGGGTCGTAATGTTACGACCCGCCATAAGAAATTTTACTTCTACATGATGCGTATTCTTTATATCCATATTCTTCGATATAACATAAAAAAGTTTTTGGAAATTTTTGGAAGAGAAACACTTTTCTACGTGATAGTCTTACAATTTCTTTTGCTTCCTTCTAGTTTCCTTACTCAAATCCCAAAACGATTGGGTCGAGTCCTAGTATGGAAATCAACAAGCAGACGAATCAAACACAAGTCTGTTTTATGATGTCTTTAACGTAGCCTTTAATAACAAAATTGCCTCGGAAATACGTTTCATTTGAATCTATATGACTCGTCAGAACTTGATTTTCAAGGGGACAACATGAAATGTATGTGAGACTGAAGGCCATATGGCTTCTAAGTGAACTTGCGAAGTAACTTTCTGAGCAATCCTTCTCAAGAGTCGGTATTGCCTGAACTTTCTTCGATGTTATGCTTGGGGGGACAAATATAGGCTCCTCTATGGAATGGATGGTTTATTTCAAGATGAAAGGAAGCTGCTTAATTTTTTAAAATTCGAAAATTCATGATGAAGAATTTTTCCAGCGACTTCAAATGCAGACACCTTTACAACGACAGATATTCTCAAAACTTCAAATCATCATTCGATGCCAAGCAGGGATTCTGTCATTTGCCATCCACATTATTTATAATTTTTCTCGATTTGTGTTCTGTTCCAAGTGTAAAACAGCGAAAAACTCGGCATTCAATGGAACCTTAGAAAGCATCTTCAGCATCTCATTTATGCAGGCGACTTTATTTATACATTTTCTCGATAGTGTTCTGTCCCAAGCGCTAGACAGTGGAAACCTCGGCATTCAATGTAAACTAACAAAGCGTTTTGGGCACCACGATTATGCAGGCAACTTTTGTCTTAAGTTCTACAGATGTGCAGAACACAATTGCCTATTGAATCGTGCCCTTAAAAAATTGGGCTTAACGATCAACCATGCCAAGACCAAAACTAAGTCTATATCAGTGACAGGTTGGCTAACCAATTCTGTGCCGAATCACGATCATTACACCCACAACTGCTGAAAATGAAATTATCCTTATTAGCAAGCCTCAAGGAGCTTTTGGCCAACTGAGTCAAGTATGGAAATCAACCAGCTGGCGACGAAAGTATTATTATTGAACACGAAGTCTGTTTTACTTTATGGATGTGAAGACGGCTTTCTCGTAGTTTTCAATAACAAGATTACCTAAACAAAGGGCGCAATCAAGTGTCTCACGAACGTCATCTCGACGTCTATCATCGTCCATGAATGCCGTGTAGTCCTCAGGATAATTTGAGATCGTACTTCATGAGTTCCACGATATCAGGATGTCGTCAGATATTAAATTGCTAATGTATTGCCCGAGGCTGACACAGAACTCCGACGATGTAACAAGGCATAGGTGTTGTGATTGTGCTAGCTTAACCGGATTCATTGATCATTGAGGAGCAGAGGGGCTCAGCTTTGTTAACAGTGTGCATTTATGCTAGTCTCTGTTGGATTAACTGAAGGAGTACATACATACATAGCCCATTGCCATATTGAAAAGCATACCAAAAAAAACTTGGCATTCCCTCAAAAGATTTCTGTCTGCCTGGAGATGTAAATCTAAGGATCACATCTTCAGCAGAGCCCAGCTCTTGCTTTGTAGAGGTATACGATTTCAGCTTCTCATTTTCTGTCATCTTTAACTGAACTCTGCAAATAGGGACTGTTTGAACAGTACGGCTGCCTTTCAAAATGTTAGTTTCTTTGTGTTTGAACAAAGTATCATGTTTCATAATGCCGCTGTACAAAATATATACAATGTATTCTATTTCAAAACGTCGTCAATAAGTATTTTTAACGCAGTCAAAAAGCAATCAGGCATCAGAATAATAGTTGATGCATTGTTTGGTTACTTTGCATATCTACATAGTTTATGTACAGTAGTAAAGGGTGTTTTTTATAGAGGTATAGAACTTTAAGTTGGCATTACTCTTCAAAATGGCGACCGATTTAACAGCTGTCAAGTGATTTATTCTCAGTTTGGTTTGGCAATTCATCGTGAATAGACTCACGCCTGAACAACGCTTGCAAATAGTGCAATTTTATTTCGAAAATAATGGTTCTGTGCGGAAAACGTATCGCGCACTACGTCCATTTTATCGTCGACAAAATCGTCCATCAGAGCAGTTAATTCGATTAACCATGGAACGTTTTCGCACCACGTTTACTCTTATTGATAACTCGCATCCCCAGAGACGCTGTACGGTGCGTACAGAAGAAGCTATTGCTGCTGTAGAGCGTAGCATTGAGGAAGACCCGAATGAGTCCATCCGCCATCGAGCACAGGAATTGGATCTGTGTCCATCCACTTTATGGAAGATTTTGCGGAAGGATCTTGGTTTGCGTGCTTACATAATCCAACTCGTGCAAGAATTGAAGCCAAACTAGCATCAAGTAAGGCGTAGATTCGTCGAATGGGCCCAAAACGAGATTACCGTTGTTCCCGATTTTCATAAGCGAATTTTGTTTAGCGATGAAGCGCACTTCTGGTTGAATGGCTACGTCAACAAACAAAACTGCCGCATTTGGAGTGAAGGTAATCCTCAAGTGTATGTGGAAACACCGTTATATCCAGAAAAACTGACTGTTTGGTGCGCTTTATGGGCTGGTGGAATCATTGGTCCGTACTTTTTCAAAAACGATGGTGGCCAGAACGTTACAGTCAATGGTGATCGGTATAGAGCCATGATTACTAACTTTTTCATTCCTGAATTGACCATAACCATGATATCCAGGAGATGTGGTTTCAACAAGACGGCGCAACATGTCACACACAGCTCGTGCCACAATAGATTTATTGAAAGACACGTTTGGTGACCGCCTAATTTCACGTTTTGGACCTGTGAATTGGCCTCCAAGATCTTGTGATTTAACACCGCTAGACTACTTTCTGTGGGGCTATGTAAAGTCATTGGTCTATGCGGTAAAGCCACAAACGCTTGACCATTTGGAAGACAACATTCGCCGTATTATTGCCGATATATGGCCACAAATGTTGGAAAAAGTCATCGAAAATTGGACGTCCAGATTGGACTACATCCGCGCCAGCCGTGGCGGTCATATGCCAGAAATCATATTTAAAATGTAATGCCACAAGATTATCTTTCGGATAAATAAAATTCATGTCAATCGAATAATCCATCGTTGTTTTATTGCAACTTAAAGTTCTATACCTCTATAAAAAACACCCTTTAGAACTGCATACAAACTTTGTATTGATACATTTTGGAAACCTTACTCTTAAACAAACAACTTTGATTGAAAATTGATTTACTTTACTTTCTGCAATAATGCAAATAATAGTGCAATTAAACATTTCCATCCTCAACTACTAAGGAAAAAATAATAGAATTCGAAATTATCATTAAGATGACTTTAATTATTACTTGGCAAAGTGAACTCTGTTGTTACAAAACTCACGCCTGATAAATATTTGAAATACATTTTTCAATTCAAGAACTTTTGGGCGTTTTTTTTAAGACCGTAAACCAAAAGTATGTATTTTTAATTAAAATTTCTTTGATCATTTATAGCCATGACAAATGTTTTTCACGCTAAATTTCGTAACATTTTTTATCACTAACATAAAATCTTTTTAAAAAAATACGACTTAAATTAACCAAAATATGAAAAAATAAAATGAAAAAAGGGGGGGGCCAACATACCTTTATTTCATCACTGGGCAGTTCCTTTTTAATTTTCACTACAGTTGGTGTGGCAGCTGTGGTCGAAGAAGTATTCATGGCGTTGGAATTTGTTGATGATGGTGCTGATGCTGGTGGCGGTGTTGAATTCCGGGCACTTGCATTTAATGACGAAGCCTTTAAAGACATTTTTATTCATTTACAACAAGCAAACAGACATACAAAAACGCGCACGCGGCAAAAAGAAAACAAAATAAAATATTTAATTTTTTTTGGTTTGTCTTTTTTTAATTTTTTTTTTTATTATTTAAACACCAAAAAAAAATATGTATAAATAAATAAAATAAATCAAATAAATCTCGTGTTTTGTAATTAAAAAGAAATTGTATTTGATTTGTTTTGTTCTTGTTCTACTCTTTTAATTTCTTTTAATTTTATTACCTTAAAAATAAAACACACTACAGAAATAAATTTCACTTTTTAATTCAATTTAATATCACACGACACAATAACACACAGAACACTGAAATCGAAACAAAAAACGTATAAAATGTAAGGAAAAAGGCAACACTTGTATCCATCTACTATGTAATGTAGCAACAACATCAACAACAATACCCAGACAGATTGAGAGAGAGAGAGAGAGAGTAAAAGACAAGAAAAATAAAAAATTGATGATTTTATTTATAAACAAGGCAAAAGATCAATCACAAGAGTCACAAGTTCTAAACAAAACATATGAGAAAAACACAAACAGAGTAACGTATGGTTTTGTTTTTACTTTCTGCACACACACACACTCACACATATAAGCAACATTTTAATAACTCAAAATACACTTTACAATGCACACACACATATGCACCTATGTATGTACATCCCCATTAACAAAACAAATTGGACCCAACACCGAATACGTATAATAGTTTCCTAGTGTACATGTATGTGTTTATCTTTGAATATAAAACAAAATTGTAATAAAAACAAACCAAAACAAAGAAAAAAAACATAGAAGGGAAGACTGTGCTGTTATTGGCATGCATATAAACAAATATTAAGAAAAACAAAAAGAACACCAACTATAACAACCTTTAGCACTTAAGTAACGGTAATTTTAAATTTCTTTTCACTTGAAATAATTTTCTTATTTGAAATTAAGTTCCTAATGCTCTCTCACTCTCTTACATTGCCATTAGAAGTTTCTTTTTCTCTCTTTTAAGTTTAATAAAAGGAGAGTCATTATTACAGCGTATTTCAATGCAGGATTGGAAACTGGACATTCTTAATTGGCACTGAGGTGTGAGCAATGAAATTAAAGTGCTTTTTCTATTAAAATTTAAAGGAAACGACATTATAATTTTGAAAGCCTCTATATCAACTCCTTAGTATTTTTTCTTCTTTTTTTAATAAAGTTTTTCTGACGAAGTATTTGATTAATTTTTCAGAATGTCTTGAATGTCATATGCCACTAGAAACAACGTTGTATATGGAAATATTGGATCAGTTGTCATATGTCGCTGTCTAGAAACAACTTTGTATTTGAAAAATATTGAATCGTTGCATTGGGTGTAATGGTAGTAAACATGAAGAAATTTTTTGTATCTTCTTCCATATTCGAATCGAGATTGTTTGTAATCAAGTGAATTAAATCAAAATTAAAATTAAACAAAATTAAAATAAAAAATTAAAAAATTAAAACAAAAATAAAAAAAATTAAAAACAATGTAAAACATTTAATATCCGGCCTTTCAACAGGGGACTTTCACTTGTCATATATCAAGTGCGTGAAGTCGCCGTAGTCTAGTAGGTAGTGTGTTGGCTTAATAGACGTAAAGTCCAGGTTCGTATCCCTGGTCAGACATCAAAACGAAATATGAAAAAAAAAATATTTCTTCGGTGACTTCCTCTCAACAGATTTCTGGCAAAAACTCTGAGAGCAAATAAACCTGCCATGAAAGGTTTCTCAAAAATCTGTCGTTCGGAGTTGACTTCAAACTGTAGGCCCCGCCACTCATGTATAAAATTAACGCACACAACGTGAGTGGTTTGAGAAGCTAGGCCGTAATCCTGACTGAAGGGTTGTAATGGCTAATTATGTATGTATGTATATTATGTCCGTATACAACAATTTATTAAGTTCATAGACGACAACGTGTGTGTTCGCTGAATGGGTTCTGGAGTAGTTGGCCAACTGACAATAAATTTCATTGAAAAACCTCTTTCAGCGGTAAAGCCGATTTCTGGATAAATGTGTATGTGAACAAACAAAATTTTCGATTTTGGGCAAGAACAATTCACATGAGATCTAAGAACGTAAAATGCCAGCCCAAAAGGTCATTGTTCGGTGTAGCTTTCGGGCTACAGCATCTTCGGTTTATATTCCTTTAAGAACGACATGGATTACTAACTTAGTTGGCCTGAATTGGACACCAATAACATGTGGTTTCAACAGGACGGCGCACAGCTTATGCCACATTGAATATTCTGCGCGAGCAATTTGAGAAGGCCTTAGGAGAATGGGGTCGATCCCACGTGGAGTTGCTGTGAAGTGGATACCGAGATCATCTGATTTGACTCCATCAAATTTTTTTAAGGGATTTAAACCACAGCCATAAAACACGCTTATAAATAGTAAAGTCACACTCGGTTTAAAGTCATCTCCGCTGGTGACTGCCAGCTCTTTATACCAATGGGCGACTAAATGAAGCAATCTCAAAGGCAAAGTTTATTCATTTGTATCATAAGTTTGCGATGACAATTTCCCATTAATATTTGTATTTAATTTGCATTTGAAGAAGATTTTTAAAGTTCACAGAGTAAATGCATATAAAAAATTCCCAGCTCTGGCTAAAGGAAAAGTCGGATAACACATTACACATGCTTTTTTTTTGTAGAGAATCACAATCAGAGAGTGAGAGAGAGTTGTTTATAAACACTGCTGAAAAATACCGTTGCAACAAAAAAGGAGAGAAAGGCGGAAGGGGATAAGTAAAGAGCATTTAAAATAAGGCAAAGTAGTGTTCTTAATCGTTTAGTGCACACTGTTTATTACAGAATCTTTTAAAAATAAAAGAATAACGAAATTAATTTCACTTTTCTTTCGATTTAATTTATGATGATTTCTTTCTTTCCTTCTTTTTTTCTTTTCTTTGATACAAAATTGTTTATTGTATTAATGTGAGCGCGTGTGTGTGTGTGTGTTATTTTAGTAATTTATGATATTGTTTTTAATTTTATTTTTCTTAATACAATATTTTAAATCTTTTGAAATTGTATCATTTGTTTTGTTTTGTTTGTTTTCGGAAAAAAGGCTCATGCTGTGTGTAGAGTTCTGTTAATGCTGCTGTTTTTTATTGTTTTTTTTTTAACTTTGCTGTTGTTGTTGTTGGTGTTTTTCGATGTTTAACACACAAAAAAAATGGTGGAAAATAAAAATACAAAGAAAGAGCTAAAAAAAATGCGTGTCTTTGATTTTAACTATAGAAACGCGCCGTTTTTCATTACGTATTTATTTTGTATTGTAATTTAATACTTTTTCTCGTTATAAGTGTATGTTTGTATGTATGTACGTAGGTAGACGTATGTACGTACATATATACATTTCTTAATTATTTATTTTTTATATTTTTTTTTTTGTTTAGTATCTAAGGTATCAAATAACCTTATGAAACATTAAAATTAAAACTGGATATTTAAACAATTTTATAAACATTTTGTATTCATTTGGAGTTTTTTTTTTTATTTTAATTATTTGTATTTATTTTAAATATTTTTTATTTTACATTTTGTATTTTTTTAAATTTTCTTCTTCTTCTTCTTTTTTTTGAAATACATTTTCATTTAAATAAAAAGAACATTTTTCTTTTTTGTTTTCATTTTCAATATTTATAAATAGATTTTTCTCTCATTTTATTTTTTTTTCGGATATTTTCTTGGGTTTATTTTGTATATTATTTATGAATATATTTTAACACAAATCAAAAAAATTTCTTTGTTAAATTTTATATACAAAACAAAACACTTTCAAAATAATAAAAATTATTCACATAAACTGAATTCACCTTTTATTTTATATTTTTCGTATGTTTGAAAATAAATTTTTCTTTTATTTTCTTTATTTTTCAAATAATGGAAATGATTTTCAAAAAACGATTCGTCGAATGGTCTTTACACTACCAAATCTCGCAAACGAATGTTTTCAAAACACTTTTATGTGCATACAGACATACACTGTAACAATACAACTCATTTATAAACACACACACACTTAAACGCTGTCGCAGCAGCAGAACAAAACCTGAGAAGTAGACAAAAACAAAACAAATAATTCACCACACAGACCAAACACATGGTTAAACCAAACAGGAGCACACTATAATTTGCATGCAACAGTATATGTGAGAGAGTCGGGTTACCGTTTTCATTATTTTTAAACAAAATTCGTTATTCTCATTGAAATTGGTAACTTAAAGTATTTTAAATAAATTGTTTAAAGTTAATTTTATCCATTCAATGTTGACCTTTCAACTTAAAAGAATTATAGGAACTCGATGCTATGGCAACACTGGAAGTGTATTAGAATTGAGAGAGAATTGCTTGTGATAAATATCTACCATGTTAAGGAAAATTTAGCAGTTTAAAGGTAAAGAGTGTTAATGAGAACGAATGTAAAATTTTTGGTTGTGATAAACATCTCTCTGTTTATTTATAATCTCATATGCCATGATTACTATAGAAATTTGAACTCGTTAAAGGTAAATTATTTTGTTTTGTTTTTAATGTTTACCACATGCACAATGCATATTGTATGGTAAATGTGATATTCAGGTGATTATTACTCAGAATGAGGGGGAGATAGAGAGAGAGTAAGAGTTGGTCAAGATAAATATTACTGTTTATTTATATGTGCATATGTATGTACATATGTGTAGTTTAATAATGTAATATGAACTGTTTAAAGCTGAATTCATGTTGAAGAATAAAATTTATTTTTAATACTCACCACAACACCATGATTTATATGGTAGACTCTACCATGTAGAGTATTTATTAGAGAGTACGAATGAAAAATAATCTCTAGAAAATTAAATTTAAACTGTAAACAGGTGAATTCTTATTGAAAAAAGAAGGACTTCATTTTAAATAATTTTAAAATGAAACAGTATTGATGCGAATGACAGTAAGAGTCAGTTAAAATAAATATTAATGTTTACTTATTTACATTTGTATGTACAGGGTGTTTTTTATAGAGGTATAGAACTTTAAGTTGACATTACTTTTCAAGATGGCGACCGATTTAACAGCTGTCAAGTGATTTATTCTCAGTTTGGTTTGGCAATTCATCATGAATAGACTCACGCCTGAACAACGCTTGCAAATAGTGCAATTTTATTTCGAAAATAATGGTTCTGTGCGGAAAACGTATCGCGCACTACGTCCATTTTATCGTCGACAAAATCGTCCATCAGAGCAGTTAATTCGATTAACCATGGAACGTTTTCACACCACGTTTACTCTTATTGATAACTCGCATCCCCAGAGACGCTGTACGGTGCGTACAGAAGAAACTATTGCTGCTGTAGAGCGTAGCATTGAGGAAGACCCGAATGAGTCCATCCGCCATCGAGCACAGGAATTGGATCTGTGTCCATCCACTTTATGGAAGATTTTGCGGAAGGATCTTGGTTTGCGTGCTTACAAAATCCAACTCGTGCAAGATTTGAAGCCAAACGATCATCAAGTAAGGTATAGATTCGTCGAATGGGCGCAAAACGAGATTACCGTTGTTCCCGATTTTCATAAGCGAATTTTGTTTAGCGATGAAGCGCACTTCTGGTTGAATGGCTACGTCAACAAAAAAACTGCCGCATTTGGAGTGAAGGTAATCCTCAAGTGTATGTGGAAACACCGTTACATCCAGAAAAACTGACTGTTTGGTGCGCTTTATGGGCTGGTACTTTTTCAAAAACGATGGTGGCCAGAACGTTACAGTCAATGGTGATCGGTATAGAGCCATGATTACTAACTTTTTCATTCCTGAATTGAATAACCATGATGTCCAGGAGATGTGGTTTCAACAAGACGGCGCAACATGTCACACAGCTCGTGCCACAATATATTTATTGAAAGACATGTTTGGTGACCGCCTAATTTCACGTTTTGGACCTGTGAATTGGCCTCCAAGATCTTGTGATTTAACACCGCTAGACTACTTTCTGTGGGGCTATGTAAAGTCATTGGTCTATGCGGTAAAGCCACAAACGCTTGACCATTTGGAAGACAACATTCGCCGTATTATTGCCGATATACGGCCACAAATGTTGGAAAAAGTCATCGAAAATTTGACGTCCAGATTGGACTACATCCGCGGCAGCCGTGGCGGTCATATGCCAGAAATCATATTTAAAATGTAATGCCACAAGATTATCTTTCGGATAAATAAAATTCATGTCAATCGAATAATCCATCGTTGTTTTATTGCAACTTAAAGTTCTATACCTCTATAAAAAAACATCCTTTATATGTATGTGAAGTTCACTTAGGTAATAAGAAATGTTTAGAAGTGAATTACTCTTCCTTTATACATATTTTCAATAGTAGAGAGTACGGAGAGAGAGCAAGAGTGCTAAATGTCTCTGTTTATTTATGTTTTACTAAAGAAATATGAACTGTATCGAGGTGAATACTTTACGAAAAATAAACTTTGTTTCGAATACACACCATGCCTTTCATGTATGGTGAAAAATATTATTTTATCACTTTTATTACTGTTTATTTATATTTGTAATACTCACCTCGGTAATCCGCATGTACTATGGTATATGAAATAGTTGGGTTTCGTATTGCATATGCAATTTGAGAAATATTACAACTGCCTTAAGGGCTGAAAATAAATAAAAAAATACAATTCAATAAATTTTAAAATTAAAAAAAGAATAACTTAAAAAGATAACTTAAAAACGGATAAGCACTTAAAATCTTATACAATGATTCACAATAAAAATCATATACAGTGATGTGAAAAATAATAAGGACAGTACCCACTTATATTATATTTAAACCGAATAAAAATTTGAAAATTCTTTCTTGTTTAAACGACTTATTTTTTCTTAAACGGTAAACTAAAGATTAAAAACAAAATTTTTGCTATTCCTATAATATATTTTGATTTTTTTGTGATGTTGTATGAATGCATGTAGTTTAAGGTGTAAAAAAAAAAATAAGGACACTTCATGAAATCTTAAAGCTATAACTAACCTAAGTAAAACTAAATAGATATTTATACTGAATATTGTTGCATGAAGACTTAGTGCCACATTAGTACTTTGTTGCGGATCCTTTGTTATCCAGAACAGCAGCACAGCTTCTAAGCATTGAGTCGACCAAATTTTGAAAAACATAAAGGAGTATCGAGTTCCAAGCATCCTGTATACTATTATATCCTGTATACTATTAATTGTTTTGTCCTGGAACCACTTCTTTGTGTGCTTTGCCGTATGCTTTGGGTCATTGTCCTGCTGGAAGACCCATTTGAGTGGCATATTTTCTTAGGCATACGGCAGCATTGTATTTTTCAAAATTTCGTTGTAATCAGCCGATTTCATTACATTCTGGATACGATATAGAGGACCCATACCATAATAAGAGAATGACACCCGTACCATGCTGCTACCACCACCCTGTTTTACCGTCTATAAATTATATTTTGGATTGAATTCTTACGCCTTACCAGGTAAGAAGACCTATCCACTAAGAATTCAACCCAAAATATAATTTAAAGACGGTAAAACAGGGGAATGGTTAGGCGGTCAATAAGGGAAACCTAGTCACTGACAAGTTCACTAAAGCACGCAATAAGCTGCCTATAATGGACATTGTTCCTGGTGTCTCTTTCTCTTTATTTAAAATTAAGAAAGTTTGAAGTTGAAGCAGTCTAGGGAACTTATACGATGTAGATCAGGCGGCTTTATAATTATAAAAACTCAGTTGCTTTGACTAGAATTCACAACTGTGGCCTAAGCATGGTAGTTTCTTGGATTACTAATCATTGGCGTATCGGTACTCATGATAGAATTTTGAGTGTTCTATGTAAAGATTTTTGAAGGGACGGGAATTGTCTGGGAAAGAATAATACTAACATCTTCCTTCACTGTCTAGCGATATGTGTAATCGGGAAAAGCTACTGACTAGATAATTTGTGAATAGCTTAAGTGACCTGGCGTCTGTGAACTAGGCAGACTATACAGCGTGACTTATTGTATAGTCAGTTCATTGCTATTATGTTGTGGTTGTTGGGATCTGAGTCTGGAACAGATTAAGCTCTCACCATTTAACATTTCTGAACTGGTAACTCCCTGATAGTTGGCTTCTTCACAACATCACATAGGTAGCACATTCCAATCATAATTTTGAACCCAAGAAGTCTTCTTGATGCTACAAAACAGCGTTTAATTTCAAAATGTATCTTGTTTGAGAGACCTAATATGGTGCCTAAGGTCTTTCTCTGCTACTAGGCCAACTAGACTATAACCTCATAAATAAATAATCGTCTCTGTAGCATCTCTTCGTATTTTCTTGTTGCTGCAACAACAACAACAAAAAATGTTAAGTGCTTTTACAATGTTGCAGAAACAAATTAAATTAAACGAAATTAAATGTAAAGATTTAATCATTCTGCACACATAAGAAATACAAGAAATCGTTTTTTGCAAAATTCAATTTATAGAAAAACTACAAACAATTAATAAATTACAAACATTTTAAATGAATACCATGCATACTCGTATGTACATACATATTATGAACATATTTAATGATACATATTTTTGTTAATTTTATAATAAAAATAAAACATTATTTTTAATGAATTTATAAATAAAACATATTTTTTATAGTCTATACAGCATAATTAACCGAAAATGATCGAATTTCTATTGTAAGATAAACAAAATAAATTAAATTTGAAAACTAAAGGCACTGAAATAATACTTATAATTAATGGCCTATTAAAGGGTCCGCCAAATAACTTTTTTTTGAAAATGCTTTAAAAAAAAACTACTGAATATTTTCTCAAATTTCTCTTTTTATTTGAAAGTACAATCCTTCCGGTTAATAATGGAAAATTATTTCATTTAAATGGCTGCCTCGGCTGGCCATTCAGTAGCCTACACCAGAAGATGCCGATTTTGGCAAATCTTTTCAGATGAAGCTCATTTTGATCTTGGCGGGTATGTAAACAAGCAAAATTGTCGCATTTGGGGCACAGAAACCCCGCACGCATACATTGAAAAGCCGACGCACCCAAAACGAGTCACTGTTTGGTGCGGATTTTGGTCCAGAGGCATAATTGGGCCATTTTTCTTCGAAAATGAGCAAGGAGTGGCCGTTACAGTCAATGGCGATCGTTATCGGGCTATGTTGAACGAATTTTTATTCACAAAAATTGAAGAGGAGGATATTGGCAACATTTGGTTTCAACAGGACGGCGAAGCGTGCCACACAGCCGAAGCTACATTCGATGGTTTGCGCCCTGATTTTGAAGATCGCATTATCAGCCGCAGAGCTGATGTCGTTTGGCCACCTCGGAACTGCGATTTGACATCGTTGGACTATTATTTGTGGGGTGCCGTCCAAGATAAGTGTTACGCCGACAAGCCAGAGACAATTGACGCTTTAAAGGACAATATTCGTGAAGCCATTGGTGAAATACAGCTGCACACACACAATCCATTATGTGCTTAAAAATTGGACCGATCGTGTAGGCTACTGCATGGCCAGCCGAGGCAGCCATTTGAATGAAATTATTTTCCATTATTAACCGGAAGGATTGTACTTTCAAATAAAAAAAGAAATTTGAGAAAATATTCAGTTGTTTTTTTTAAAGCATTTTCAAAAAAAAAGTTATTTGGCGGACCCTTCATATAGATCTCAACTATAAGACAGCATGGACCCAGACGGAATTACTAACAAATTGGCTACTCAAAGCTAGTGAACAGCATCCGAAATGTCTAAGTTTCATCACCTTCGACAAAAATCCACAAAAAAGTCTAAAGTTTACATCACTTCAATGTGAGATCACTAAGGTTTTAAATCGCTCACGCAAAATATTTAAAGTGTAATGAGCTGTGTGGCACGTTACATCGTCTTGTTGAAATCACATGTCGTTGTCCTACTGAGCGTCTAATTGAGCCCGAAAGAAATTGGTAATCATCGACCTATAGTGTTAGCCGTGGACATATGTTCTCTGGCCTGGCTGACTTCGTTCTAAAAGAAATATGGACCTTTAATGCCTCCAGACCAAAATCCACACCAAATAATTACATTTTCGGCATGCTTTCAACGCTCTTGGAACTCTCTTGTTCTCTGGCCTGGCTGACTTCGTTCTAAAAGAAATATGGACCTTTAATGCCTCCAGACCAAAATCCACACCAAATAATTACATTTTCGGCATGCTTTCAACGCTCTTGGAACTCATGTGGATAGTCATCGTTTAAATTCAAGAATTTTGTTACATAGATTACACAGCCCTGCAAATTTGGTAAATCTGATTAATTTTTATAAACCTCGACCGCCATATTGGATCCGCCATTTTGAATTTTTTAAATCAGAATGCAGATCTGTAATCAGCGACCCCAAAAACCCCTGAGTAATAATTTTCAAGTAAATCTGATTAATTTTTAAGGACCTCCGTAATGTGTTTATTTTTCTCTTGCACCCCTTGACATAAACCCACCCCCTTCTTTAATGGTGCATGCCAACAATTTGGCTTTGGGCTCATTTTAAAGAGCAAAGATCAATTGTCAATTTCTGACAATAGCGATGGTTCTAGCACGTCAGTGTTTAGCTCTATAATTTTTCAAAATGGTCAAAACCGCCTTTTTTCTCGAAAACCTGACGTGATGGAAAGTTTATGAAACCAGATTCGTGTTCAGCGCGCTAAATGCCTTCGGAAACACCTGAAGCCATCTTATTTGCTGAAGCCGTGTTATTTTCCGATAAAAATGCAACTGCTCTAGAGCTCATTTACCGATAATATGTCGTTGTCAGGTCGTCGCCGTAGTCTAGTAGGTACTGTGTTGGCTTATTAGACAGAATAGAATAGAAAAAGTATTTCTTCGGCGACTTCCTCTCAGCAGATTTCTGGCAAAAACTCTGAGAGTAAATAAAATTGCCATGAAAAGTTTCTCAAAAATCTGTCGTTCGGAGTCGACTTTAAACTGTAACTCCCGCCACTCATGTATAGAATTAACACACACAACATAAGTGGTGTGAGAAACTAGGTCGTAATCCTGACAGAAGGGTTGTAATGACCAATTATGTGTGTGTCGTTGTCAGACTGAGTAAATGACAACTCATTTGGCAACGAGCCGCTGTCAACGGAGGTCTCTCTTGAAACGTAGTAATGTTCCAAAGTCTCCTTACCCATACTCCAAAATATTCCCGCAAGAGTTCTAAGCACACTGTTCTGTGTTCTTACTTTAAAGTTTAACTATGCAAGTGCGAAGAGAAGTGAAGGAAATTGTCGAAAATTGTCCCAAAAAAGCCTGTCTATCTCCCAGCGTAAATAGCAATCTGAAGCTTGGCATCGTTTAGCAGAGTAAAGTTTAAGATGTCAGATGTAGAGACATCTAGATCAGTCAGTCGATTCTGCGTTAAACTGTGTGTTTGCTGATTCAGGCTATTAGATATACGTGCAGTTGTTCAGAGACATAGTCGTGCTATGTGGATATAGTAAGTGCTTTAGATTTCAGCTGTCAAGTAACAATGACTTGTCATTGTCATGGTAACTAATTTTAAAAAATATTATAAATTTCGATAAAGTATTCCGAAAATGCTGGGGTCCATTATTGAAAATATTAAATTACCGAAATGCCGCCTAAATCGTGTGCCTACACTTAAAACAAAAAATATTTTTCAAAAAGAATTTTAAAACGAAAACACTAAAGAATCTCTTAACAAATTAACACTTTGGCTGGTTGTCACCCTAGTCTGTCCGTCCGCCCGTCCGTCCGTCTGGCATGGTTATTTCAATTAGAAGCAGCGGCTAATTATCAGCGAAATGTTTAGTTTTTAATTTTCAAAAAAAGAATATTTAAATTGATATGAGAATATCATTTTATGTGAAAGGCAATAATGATGATGACGATCATAGAATATAAGAAATCATGATAATCAAGTTTATAAAAGGGATATATAATGGACTCTGGGCATTTTTTTATTTCACATCTTAAAAAAGGTGATTTTTAACATGAACGAAACAGTATAAGCAAGCATTGTATGAGAATGTTGTTGATTGATGTGCGCCATATGCGTTCATGCAAATAGTTTTTCATTTTTCTCTACGATTTTTTGTGTTTTAAATTTCTTTCTTTTTTTTTAATATCTAAAAATGTTTTTTTTTCCGTTTTTTTTTTTCAAAATATTCTTGCATTTCGGTCGGTATTCACCCATTAAATAGTTCTTCTGTTGCTATTTGTTTAAATTTGTATTTTTTTATATTTTCTATGATAATTTTTAATTGTGTTCAAAGGTAAGTTGATGATTTCTTGACAGAGAAGAAGCCTTTATATAGGGACTTTGTTGTTGTATTGTGATTATAATAAAGATGTCTTATGTTATGGTTGGAATAGGATTTGTTTGCTTATCTAAATTGTTTTTAATTTGTTGCGTTGATAGACACACAGACAGACAATTTATTTGAGTGGCCAATGTATGCTCATCAACATTTCATTTGTTACAGTGAATAAAAATATTGTAAAAAAAAACTCAAAAATAAAATAATATAAATAAAAATGCGATATTAGGTCTCTGACGGGGATCTGGAACAGATCCCAGCCGGACTATTGCAGGGCGTGTTGCGATGAGGAGGAGTTGGAGACTATCGAACACCTCCTCTGTAACTGCCCAGCCCTTGGTAGATTGAGGTTGAGGATCCTTGGTAGGCCCTTCTTTGAGAGTTTGAATTCTGTGTCGAGAGCCGACATCAAGGCTCTCCACAGATTCATTAGTGGCTTAGGCTGGTTGAGAGGCTAGGACTTCATCGGTGTAGTCGCGCTCTCCCATCCTTTTGTTGTGTCTGGTCTGTGTAATTCCTCCGCTTCCCACTCCCCCCTTTCCCATATACCCTCCTTTCACCCTATCCCCTATACTATCCTTCCCTCCTTTAGGACGTTGTACAATGGGTCAATCTGACCTCCGGGTACTGTACCTGTCTTGACTGACAGGTACACGTCCTCTAACCTAACCTAACCTAAATAATCGAAATCCACTTAGTTTCTTATAATTCTTAATAGACTTTCTATCTACTCTTTTAGATATCATCAACAGGCCACAAAGAAATTTAGAAGTAATAAGGAGAAGGAGGTGGAACATCCCTTAACATTGAAACGGCCGAACTGTAACAGCATCAACTCACATCAGACTGAAAGAAAAATGGTTGCCTTCTATTTGGAAAAAAGCGTCATTCTAAAGTCATTGAAAAGTGGCAACTTGAAAGATTCTAACAACTGGAGACGAATGACTCTGGTTAACATATGTATACAAAGTACTGTCAATCACAACACAGTACCTAAAAGTAAAAGTGGCCGTTAACACAAAAAAGGAAAGACACACACAGTCTGCTCCATTGTGATCTCACTGTGATGCCTTTCTTCTAGTCGTGGAACCATGTGGAGTTCCTGGTGAACCCGTTTAGTTTTCTAATGTGCATTCCCAACAGATCAGCAAAGTCATATGCATGGCAGGCATCCAAGTGTTTCCTTTTCCAATAGGTGAGAACAATTTTCTCCTCCTCCGTGTTTCTACAATCTCTGCACAAGTCATTGGTCATATGATAAAGACAAATGTATCCCGTTTGAGTGCCCAGAATACACATTGTCCGGATATTGTCAAGCTTACAGGCGATATTGCCACTCCTGGACAATGCATTCAATCTGTAGTTTTACCGAATACCAATGCTACAACACTCAGCCATCTCATTGAGAGTCTTGTCTTGTGATTGCTTTCCCTTGATAGGAGACAAAAAACTCTTACTTTTCTTCACCTTTCTCTACTTCTCGTTACTTTTAACGCTAACTATTCGCGATGCACACGTTCTAAAGCCTTACAGATTTCGTATTTTCTCTGTTGGTTACTAATAATTTGTGGTCTGCCAAGAAGAGATACCAATCTCTGCATATCCGCCCTTAACTACGATTCCGGTGAAATTGACGTACCAAATATTGCCGGTTTTTACTTCTACAGTTAAACAGACTTACCCTTCTATCAGTAGATTACTACAGCAACCCAATATTAAAGCCACCCGTCTGTTCACAAAACTCCCAGCATCCACCACAATATTGTACATAACATAACCTCTCTTTATGACGTACATTTTCAGTAGAGTTGGACAAGTTCTTAGGGAACATAAAAACGTTTGTTTCCAAATCCTTTTATAAGTTGTTCGTAGAAACTAAAACAGCATCTTCACTGATGACACAGTCCGTAAATTTTGAATGAATTAAATTTTGAATGAAATTTTATTAAACACAGTGAAATTTAATTTTTAATTCTTAAAAGCTTTTGCCTTCATTACAATAAAAAAATTTTTTACTAAATGAGACCGTTTCTTCATTTCCCGCTTAAAAATTAGTACTATTGTGATTGAAACTTTTACAATAGTTGGCAACGCATTTTCTGTGCTGTTATTTTCAATCAACATTTCAGCTGTTGAACAGCTGAACATAAAAACAAAAACAACTAAAATGACAACAAGCATCTGCTAATATTTTAATTAATTACAGAATAATACAAAAATAAAGGAAAATTTTAAAAATTGAATGAAAACATGACTAAAACACCAAAAGCGGTTTTGAATTTAAAACAGGTGAATTGACATTTTTTAAATCTACAACAACTACAGCATAGATAAACTCTTAAATAATGTGTAGTATTGTTTATAGTTTATTTTGCGCCAGGAAGTTTTAAAATTATATCGCGATATATTCCGCACCATACGACAAGTGCCGGATAGAAATAGTCAACAGGAATTAAAAGGCTGGGCTAGACATGACTTTCGTGTTAATCAACAGCAAACAGATGAAGTGGCCATTAAAATGATGATTCAACACGGCAGACGAAGTCTAAATGAATTGCGGCAGAGTCTACACTTAAGTGGAGTTTGTAAGGAAGATAAGAAATAACATGCAAGAGATGGAAAATGAGTTATTTAAACTTATTTGTTCTTTTATGGAAATTTGTCAATGAAAGAAGGTTTTAAGCATAATTTTAAGTTTAAATTTTCTGTTGTTTATTCGAAATATGGACAGATTTAATAAAATATGTTGTTGTTGACGTTGAAAAGGTGGCTAAAGGATTAAGAAACTATTGGTTGATGGCGTTGAAAGACCTCTGGTAAGAATAATAAGGCGGTAGATATTGTAAGACACGAAACTTTGTTCCAGCCTGGAATATATGGAGATCCCTAAGCGTTTTCTCTGTTATTATGTGACATTTGAGGATCGAACAACACACAATTATAAACTAAACTTTGATTTGGGTAAGATCAATATAGAAAGAATTACGCCGGCCAGAAAATTTAAGACCTACGATTGACAGATCCTATGAGAGTAGTGGTCTATACTCAAACGTCGGTCAATATAACCAAATCTTCTATAACAGATCCTTATTGGACCTGCTAAACTGGAAACATTTGATTAATGGAACTGAAACAAAGCGAGGAATAAGATAAGAAGAAGGGGAGCCCAATAAATTTAAAAAACAATACTTTCAAGTCTTTGTTTGTATTATTTTTCTTTGAAAACGTTTGTATTTGATTTTATTTGTAAGAAACTTAATTTGAGCAAGTGTGTTTTGTTAAATAAATATTCGTTTTCTGTTTAATTTAAACAACGTTATCTTAATTTAAATGAAATTAATTAATAAAACAAAAGATAAAAGAATTAATTATAATTAGAGAATTGAAAAGATCCTTGTAAGAAACATTTAAAATTTCTAAAATTCATTATTTGTTTTTTTCAATACAGGCCTAATGATGATCAGTAAGTTGTATTAAAAATTAAAATTAAAATCAAGAAATCTTCTAAATTAAGATAACGTTGCATTGTGAGTTATTGCTTATTTTTTATTTTTTAATTCGTTTTTTTTTAAGTTCATTTTAAATAATTTTGATTAGGCTTACAAATTTTATTATAAAACTATTTCGCTGCTTGCTTTTTGTTTATCTTTTTGGTGTTTATTATGCATTTAACAATATGTTTTCTTTTTGTTTTATTTTTTATTTTAAATTTATTTCTTTAATTTTCAATCCCTACACAATATTGCATGTTGCTTGTTAACTTCCATTGGAGATTCTTTAATTATTTCAATTTTAAATTCAAATGAAACTTATTTAACTACATGATGCTTGCTGCTTGGCTACATTATTTTAAAGGTGCATTGTAACATACAATAAATTAATTAAGAAACGGTTTGACTTTACAAATTGAAAACTTTTAATAGCAATTGAACAATTGTAGAAAATTGTATTTTGCGTCTGTAATGAAATCACAAATCGTATACAAATTAAAGGAAGATCACAATATTATCAGATTGTTTAGTGCACATCAGTGTAAAGTCTTATTGTAAGACTGTATTGTATTCAATTTTTGTAGCCACCGTCTCTAGTTGGAAAATTATATACAGTGGTGGCCTTATAATTAGAAACGACTTAGCAACATGTCCATATGTTTGTTAATTTGTTTTACAGTTTTCACTGTGTACCTGGGATCAAAGACTTTGTTTGGAGGACGTCTTACATACGTTTTTCCATCAGATTGGGACAAATTAAACTTAGATTCGTCACTCCAGAGAACTCTGTTCCAGAAACATCGTTTCTAATTATAAGACCACCACTGTACGTGTTGTTTCTTATTGTAAACAATTTCAAAGAACTTCCTATTCTAAGTCGATGTGTGCTATGTTTATAGGTACTTAAGGGGCTATTCTATTCTATAAAACTTAGCAAAAATTTAAATTTATTTTAAATTCGTATTATTTTGCAAAGTTAAAGTTGATTGTACAACTCACTAAGTAAACGTAATACAAACGGAACTATGTTGTCTTAGAAAGCCGCATAAGTTATCACACAAAACAGGGGCACGCCAAAGGTTTCTTCTCTGGAAGAGAAAAAACTGGAGAAAGTGTAGGATTTCTATCTTCCAAGGAAGAATCGAGAAGGGGTAGAATTTTTGAGGGTCCTAATATTACAGTCTTCACATACGATTCCAAAATGGAACTTGTTGTGGAGGTTTTTGTTTTTTACGGATCTGAATTTCTCTGTAATGCATGTGCATAACATTTTCTCAAACTATATCCCTAGACGTAGAAACATCGTTGTAAACGAAGAAGTTAATGAACTTGTTGTTGTTGTTGGAGGCCCTCGATGGATATAAAGGGTCCGCCAAGTAACCTTTTTTGAAAATGCTTTAAAAAAAACTATTGAATATTTTCTCAAATTTCTTTTTTTATTTGAAAGTACAATTCTTCCGGTTAATAATGGAAAATAATTTCATTCAAACGGCTGCCTCGGCTGGCCATGCAGCAGTAGCCTATACGATCGGTCCAATTTTTAAGCACATTATCGATTGTGTGCAGCTGTATTTCACCAATGGCTTAACGAATATTGTCCTTTAAAGCGTCAATTGTCTCTGGCTTGTCGGTGTAACACATATCTTTGACGGCACCCCACCAATAATAGTCCAACGTTGTCAAATCGCAGCTACGAGGTGGCTCTGCGACTGATAATGCGATCTTCAAAAACAGGGCGAAAAACATCGAGTGTAGCTTCGGCTGTGTGGCACTTAGCGCCGTCCTGTTGAAACCAAATGTTGTCAATATCCTCTTTTTCAATTTTGATGAACAAAAATTCGTTCAACATGACCCGATAACGATCGTCATGGACTGTAACGGCCACTCCTTGCTCATTTTCGAAGAAAAATGGCCCAATTATGCCTCTGGACCAAAATCCGCATCAAACAGAGACTCGTTTTGGGTGCGTCGGCTTTTCAATGTATGCGTGCGGGGTTTCGGTGCCCCAAACTCGACAATTTTGCTTGTTTACATACCCGCCAAGATCAAAATGAGTTTCATCTGAAAAGATGATTTTTTTTTTGCCAAAATCGGCATCTTCTGGTGTAGGCTACTGCATGGCCAGCCGAGGCAGCCATTTGAATGAAATTATTTTCCATTATTAACCGGAAGGATTGTACTTTCAAATAAAAAAAGAAATTTGAGAAAATATTCAGTAGTTTTTTTTTAAAGCATTTTCAAAAAAAAAAGTTATTTGGCGGACACTTTATAATATGTTACCATTTGCTTTTATATCTTCTATCGTCCATCTGTTACCATTCTATTTTATGGGCATTCTGGTGACAGAACAATAAAAAAAATTTAAAGATCTCTCCGCCACTCTATTCCTAAACTTATAGCGGTATGTATATGTACAATGCAGCAACTGTAAGAACAATGCTGAGTAAGGGTCAATCATCTATTTTCTCTGTGAATATACGGGTCTAGCAGCCTGTTTAACTTTCTCCACTGACTTGGCACAATGCCCTCGTATAGCAAGGCAACTTTAGCGGACAATTTATTCCTTCTTTTGATGGGTATTTCTTCTTTAGATGGGTACTTCTAATATAATTTCAGTGGCTGTTTAGTGCAATTTGTTGTTGATCTTACTTTGGGTTTCGGATTAATTAAGTTAAAGACAGAGGCACTGTTCCTGTGAGACGAATAGTTTCAGATGAACACTTGTTTGCAGGGAAAAACAGTCAAATTTGCTTTGTTTTCCATAGAAACAGAAGTTCTTCTGAAACCATTCTTCTCACAGAAACAGGGTATTAATAGACAAAAATGTCACACATAGACAAGAAAATATGAAACACTTGGAATTAAGGTTTTTAGATAAGAATATGCCCTTAAGTTTCGTTTAAATTTTTACTATTATTTGTCGTATTATTTATAAATTCTAATCAGGCATGTGATAGAAATCAAATGATTTGTAAATTAAATCCTCATTAGAAACAGAATGTGGAGTGATACCCAATCTTTGATTTAAAAAATTACTACAAGTAGCTTTCTATGAAACTATTTATCACGTGTAAGAAATCATATATAAAAATAATATTTAAAAATCGTTATGAATTCTTTCCATTTCAATTCATTTTCAAATCAAAATCGATTTCTATCACATACCGGAATATTATTTATTTCACCGTTCTAATATTACTATCAGTTGCGTTAGAAAATCAAGTCATCTACTAAAGCTTATTTACTTATATATGTATATGTATGTATCGAAATTAATTATTTTACATAAACGTTTACTTTTAGCTAACACTACTAAATTATACAGTGTATCAATATTGTTTTTTTTTTGTTTGTTTGTTTTTTATTTCTGCTATTAAAATAAATACCTTATTAGACTCAGCCACAGCACCTTTATGACAGCTAAACCAAATAATAGCGAGCCGATGCCGGTGACTATTAGTGAGATAACATCACGTTTAGGTTTCTCCGTAACACGATTGACTAGAAAGCTATTGACAATGGTATTGGTAATATGATGACCATCGAAACCGAAACAGGGTATGGCATTCATAAAGGCCAAGCCCAAACTAAAAACTATATTATACTTCAGGAACAATAGATAAGAATCACACCATTTGGGATTAACATACGAGTGTTTAGGCACAAATGGGGAAATGCGTACAGTGTGTGTAACATCCAAAGGATGGCCCATATAAATAACATTCTTTAATGTTTTATCATCTTTCGTTTGTGATTTTTGTCGCAATGAAAGTTCTCTTTTAAATATCATTATCGTGGTGGTATTACGCAGTAAGGGTCTTAAACAAAAGCCTCTGTCACAGGTGCCAACACTATTGCAATAGCCATAAGCATCTTCCATAGTACGCCGTACATCGAGGCAAACATGTTGCGGTATCTCCACCGGTGCATCGTTGCTAAAATCGTCAATATACTCAAAACAACAGAGTTTTGCATTCTTATTATCACAACACTGTAGTGTACCATCGGAGCTGTGATGTGAGATTTCGATGCTTTCATCGTTCAAACGTATAAAATCGGAGGAAACACAAAATGCTGGCTTAGAACGTAACGCTTTTAGTAGACACATAAACCAAGTATCCTCACTGTAAACATCGCAGTCATTAATTTGTGTTATAATATTACCCTCCATAAGACCTTTATCACCTTTTGTCCTTAAAGGCGACTGCTGCGAGATATGAGTGACAATAACATTCTTATTTAGACTATAGAGCGGAGCGGCCATAAAGCCAAGCGTAGAGAGCAGCAGATAACAAATGGCAGCAAAAACGAAATTGTGCCATATACCAGCACATAAGATGCGCAACTTACGCAGCCATTTCAGAGCATTTAAATGTTCCGATGAGATTTCGGTATAGGCAATGGGCAAACAGAAATATAACTATAAAGACAAAGACAAAGAAGAAGGCATTTAGGAATATTACTTCGTTTTCTTTGTTGAATTCATACTTACATGAAAACCAAAACCAGTTACTGGTATATCTTCCAAGACAGCCGCTATGGCATGTCCCAGTTCATGCACTACCGTCGATATTAATAGAGTGGCTACATAGTAGCCAATTTCCTCAAGAGGTAAATTAACACCAGGCAATAGAATCTCCAAACTTATAGTTTGTGTTCTTGATGAATTCTCTAAGGTTTTAGTGCCTGTGGCAGTAGCTCCTCCACTATTGCCACCAGCTGCACTACCTACTCTAACTGCACTACTAAAATCATTTATGTGGCCAGCATTACCGCTGCCAAATATCGTAATAAATAATAAAATTATGCCTACAGGCACCAAAGATAAAGCTATCAACACACCCACAGTAAAGGATTTGGTTAACCAGCTGCGGCAACAGGAGCCACCGCTATTGCCTAGCCTTAAAACGAAACGATTAAATGCAGTCGTGTGCCATTTGATGCGTAAGAATTGCACCGTCAGGCCAGTATTCTTAAGAAAGGAGTCATAGGGATAGTGCATGCAGCTCTGTAATATTTAAAAATTTATTAACAATTAAACAAGCAGTCTTGCATTTAAGTTAATTACCTTAAAAAAGCGATCAAAAAAGAATAATACACCATATATGGTAATCAATACGCCAAAGAATATTAAAGGATCCATCGTTTTTACAAATAGCCACGAAAGTTATTTTATTTTGAGAGAGAGTCCACACGTGTTCTTACGAATAAAACATTATTTGCTTAAAAATTTATAATAAATAGCAACAAATGTTCACATAATTCTACTTTTGAATTCAGTTTTAGTTGATTATTGTTATTAAAACAAAAAAATGCAATGTTGTGTTTTGCTTGCTCTGCAATAAGAATTTGTTTTGAAATGTCAAAAAAAAATATTCTCTTTAAAAATGCATTCATTGTGATGCCAGATGTTTGTTAGTAATTAACAAAGAACAGCTGTTTACAGGGTATTTGTAACATGAAAATTTTTTAATATTTTGGGAATTAAAGGATATTATTGAAAAAGAAAACAAGAAGAAGAAAAACATGTATTTTCGCTCTACTTTGTATTGAATTCACTGAAAAATTCATTAAAAATTTCTATTTGATTTACCGATTTAAATTTTGCGAGGGAATCCTATAAACCTTATTTATATACATTAAAATCTTTTCTTCTGCACCCTGTCTTAGCAGCACAGATTGAAAGAATTGCAGCCAACTTCATTGTAATAATTTTGACATTTTCTTCAGTTGTCATTTTATCAAACAATTTTTTTAAAACGACAATATCGGTCGTATATACTGTTGTTTTAAATTTAAAACAGCTTTAATTAATAATTAGATTTAAAAGATATTTTTGTTTGTATTTTATACTTGAGAAGAGAACGATAGAAAATGAAAACATCACCACACAAACGTGATAATAATGAAGTACAGGCGGCCAGAGGCCGTTTGCGTGGAGCACTCAATGATTCATTGCAGAATCAGGAGGTTGACGACATACCCGAGGATTATGAGGAGGAGGAGGAAGAAGAAGAGGAACAACAAGTGGTACGCCATCGTCAACGCGGTCGACCTAAAAAGATACCAAACACCGGACGCGTTTCCCCCTCTATGGGCTATATGACGCCCAGCAAAAGGCGAAAACGAGAATTTGCTACGGCTGGCAGTCAAAAAATCCAGGCCGAAAGTTTTGTTATGAAACTCTTCGATCGAAGTTTGGATTTGTCAAAGTACTCAGAACACACGTCTCTTTATCCGATCTGTAGGGCGTGGATGGCAAATCAACCACGCAATCCCAGTATACGTAGTTATCGTGATGCTCGTTCCCCCTCGCCCACAGAACGCAAAGATAATGGCATTGAAATGCTGGTAATGTTGCGCAAAGGTGAGCAACGCGAAATTAACAGCATGCCAAAGCCCAAACCTACAGATGTACCAAAAATACCAACACCCATTAAGCCACCCAAAGTCTTTAACCGATCAGATGAAGTTGTAGCCGCAACTGACAAATTGAAAGATGGTCAAAAGGATGATATTTTGGCTCAGCATTTGGCCAAATGGAAACAAGTTAAAACGAATTGGCAAAAACATACCAAAGTCTATCAGCAGCGTAATGAAGTCAGTTTTAAAATCATACAGGAACTATTCAAACCCTAAGAGTTAAGGTGCCGGTCTGTAAGATCTACTATTTGGAAGGCATACTACCACTATAATACACACATATAGCATATAGATTATAAATATAATGTACAAATTTAAGTTAAGCAGCCAATGGGAAGTGAATTCTTTAATGTATTAAATCTTAAGGAATGTTGTGATGTCCGATTTCTAATAAAAACTAAACTGTAGATTAAATGTTTAATAAATCTAAAAATGCAATTGAATGTTCATAATGTTTATAAAATGGCATTTGTCATGATATGTCATTAACCCCCTAATAGTGTGACAGTAGCGTTTATTTTTAAGTTATATATGTACATATGACATATTTTTTGTTTTTACATTTAAAAGTGGTTTACGTTAATGTTAAACGACAGTGGTCTTGTTATCGAACCGCGATATCCCATTGGAAAGCTTTGGAAACAATACTATAGACAAACGTACCGTGTGAATGAACACAAATGTACGTACTTCAGTCCATAGTAGAGCTTTTAAGTACAACAATATCAGCGAAAAGGAGTCATTTTCCTACTGTTTTAGATGACCTTGTTGTTACGCATTCATCTCTCCAACAAAATCTGACACCAAAGCTATTTCCTAATAGGTTCATGGTATTACGTGCGGTTTACTTTGTTCTTGATGACACAATGTACATTGTGCTTGATGATATTGATGCGGCCGGTAACCAAACCAAATGGTTTTGGTTCAGGTTTCATTCTTGAATTTCCTCTGATGTTTTAACGGCGTCAATTTTTTCTAACAATTTTTTTCTGACAATTTTTCTGGCAATGGTTTTTGACTATTAGACAATTTTTTTAACTTATTTTTCTGACAAAATTTTTAACGGCGTCAAAATTTGAATGTCTTAATAAAAAATTACGGATAATTAAAACAAAATCTTTTGAGGAAATTTGTTTACAAAAATCTGGCAGCATTACTATTGGCACTCATTTCCTATTATTCACTTTTTCATATTGACAAAGCCAGGACTGCCATTGTTCTTATTTTTAAAATAATTTCACAACTTTTTATTCACAATTAAGATTATGAAACTGAAATTTTTTATTATGGTAAAGCTACAGGAAGAGGTTTTTTATTACTGTTTGCTTATTTTTATAAATTTTTTAATTAAATACTTTAATTTGTTATTGCATTTTAAAAAATTTTAATTTTATGATATTATATGCTATCAGCAACACTGTTACTAATAATATGAAACTTGGCAACACTAATTTGTTTTCATTAAACAACAAAAACACTGTTTGTTTTTATTTTTAGTTCGTGTTTGTTGTTTTTCGCTGTATGTTGTAGAGAGCGGAAAAAACGGTTTAAAATAAAAATTTTGTTGAGATATACATATATGACGCTTACCGTATTTGCATATTATATACAAAAGAAATTTTTAAATTAAATATCAAAAACAAATAAAGCACAAATTAAAATAATAAATATATATTTTGTAAACATTTTAAACAAAGAGTTATTGTTAGCAGAGATACTGGTTTTCCTAAAAAAATTACGTTTCAACCAGAAGTAATTTTTTTTTATTGAAATTCTGTTGTTGTTGCTGTTTTTGTGAGAGATGTGCATATGATTAGTTTTTTATACACATTTCTAAGTGCACACACCAACTAATCTTGAAAATAAACAAAACAAATAAAATATTTACTGTGGACAAGATAATAAAACACAAAAAATTGATGAAATTGTAATCAAACAGCAGCATGAGATAATAATTTATTATTGTTTTATGTCTCTGATGCAAATGGTGGTGGTGGTAAGTTGTTTCCCCGTTAATTTCTTTGTTGTTGTTGTTATTTGTAAATTTATTGTGTTAAAAAATGGCTTTTTCTTTTAGTTGTGGTTTTTCTCTGTGGTGTTGTGTCTACCTTTACTTTTCTGTTGCATTTTCTCTATATTAATTCGCAGACAAAGTGTTTTTTATTTTTTTTAAGTTTATGCTGGAAGGGTGACGACCCGAAAATCAATTGTTGGTTCAGTGTGACCCTTTAGAATTAAGAAAAGAACTAGAAACAAATAGAAAACAGAAAGAAAAGAAATGTGGTCGAAGGAAGAATAAATAACAACAAATAAAAATAAAGAAAGAGTAGAAGAGAAAATCATGTAAAATAAAAGAAGAAAGGAAAGTGAGATTAAATAGACATTATGTCCTACGGACGAATGAATACCTTGCTAAACATATCCTAAGGATCCTCAATTTTGCAGTCTAATAGTCTCAACAAAAATCCACTGCCTCGTTCGTTTCTGCATGTTTACCTGCAGACATGGTACCTACAGATATCAATGAAATCCCTATCTGCTGATCCTACGTCTAAAGGGGCAAATGGCTGTCGTTAGGGCTCCCATAATAGATCTCACCTCTCCCTACTCATACTCAAGACTAGTTTTGTACCTGTAGTCTTGAGTTTGGTCATAAGGCTGTTACATATCTACAGTCCGATCGATATCCCCTTGCACAATTGCTAAGTGAATCGAAACTTTTCTTAATAATTTCAAAAAAGTGGTGATTTTACAGACCCTTCCACTGGCATTACTTCCAAAGCTGATCCTGATGTTGCCAGTTGCTTTAATCTAATTTGATAATGCGATGTAAGGATGTTTAGCAGCCTGAAAGCTTTCAGTGTTGCCTTACTATTTATGAATATAAATTATTATCCTTGAGCTTTTTGGTAAATGTTTCCTGACCAGTTAGGTTAAGTTAGGTTAGAGGACGTGTACTTTGTTAATTAAAACAAGTACAGTAACCGGAGGTCGAATTGACCCATTGTACAACGTTCTAGTTTCTCACACCCCTTATGTTGTGTGTGTTAATTTTATACATGAGTGGTGGGACCTACAGTTTAATTAAAGTCGACTCCGAAAGACAGATTTTTTAAGAAACTTTTCATGGCAATTTTATTTACTCTCAGAGTTTTTGCCAGAAATCTGCTGAGAGGAAGTCGCCAAAGAAATACTTTTTGTATTTTGTCTTGATGTCTGGCCTGGGGCTCGAACCCTGGCTTTACGTCTAATAAGCCAACACACTACCTACTAGACTATGGCGACTTCCAAAAGTATTGCCTTACTATTTATGAATATAAATTGTTATCCTTGAGCTTTTCGGTAAATCTTTCCTGAACAGTCTACGCCTAAGAAGACTACATACCGCTGGAATACCTTACTTGGCTCCATAGATAAAAATGCCTACTCCCGTGTTCGTCTCCATTTAGGGCTCTTTCATGAGAAAAACTTGGCCATCGAAAGTTTAGCAGATTATTACCACATTCGGTTTATTACAGCAGTAAATTTTTGTGTGGCCATGTAATCTCTCGGTGGAAATAATTTGATCCTGCCACTTTAGCTTCCGTCCAACAGGAACTCAGCAGACCTAACTCATTTAGTCTAAGGAGACTACCTGCTGCCATCTTCCTTTCATATTCCTCAATAGGCAGTAAGTGAATTATGACATCCAGATTCGCCTGAGGTATACTTCTACTGGCACTTGTGATACCAATCGAGGTACATCTTTGTAATTCAAATATAATGTTCCTATTGCTCCTTGTTTTCAATGTATTCCACCATAACGTACATCCATAGGTAAGTACCGATATAACGAAGGAGGTGTAATTGGCTTAGTTTTTTACAATTTTTCTCTCTTTAATCGTTGCAGATCTCTGCCTTTTTATGGAGTTATTCCGTTTTGAGATAGTGGCCGTTCTTTTTTAAACATACCTCGTATACAATTTTAGTTTATTATGTGTAATGAATTGGTTAAGATAAGAAATCAAAAAATATTGATTTGGTGGCAATTTTGGTTTCTTAATCGCAACGTTCTCGTTTTTAAATTCAATTCGATTTTTTTGATCACCCTCTATGTCTACCTCTTTATCATCCTCTAAAATGAAATGCGAATATTTAAACGATTTACTATAAAACATGCGAATATACATACATACATATGCACACAAGCTAAGATAAGAAAATCAATTTCTAATCGAAATGTCTGTGGATCACCAAATGATCCCCCTACTTTTGTTTGTTCAAGTAGAACAACGAGGTGACACAATCAGTCGCCGGCTGTCTTTTCGTAAACTAACAAGTCGAAAAACGAAAGTATTTTGTTTCTTGGCGCTGTTTTTTTTCTGTTTGTTTTTGTTTTAATAAACAACTAAAGTTAATAAACGGTATTTATATATATACTTAATCAGTATCAGTTTAATAAATTTTAAATCGTCTGTTGTGTTCCTTAATTTAAATTTGATCATTTGTGCGGTTTTTTTCAATACATATACTCACTATGTTTATGTGATATACAGTAGCCCCCCGATTAACAAGCAAATTATTTTAATTTAAAATTATACGAGAATTTTATATACTAACTAGACTGTAAAAATATTCTATAGAAGGAAGACACATCCTCATGGCATGTTAAGGGCATTTTTTGGAAAATCCTCGCTTTAAACGAATTAATTGCTGTCCATACAGGTCTGTTGTAATAGCATGACCCTATTTTAGCAGCTCATAACCGTTTATACCCTTCTGGTCATATCCTGATTGACCGTAGATTTTGCTCGTTATCTGCTCTCCACACATTATTTCTTGCGCTGGGTGTTGTAATAAGAAATCAATTTTTTTAAAACAGCATTCGTGAAATGCAAAGTCGCTTTTAAATTCACTCGGCTTCAGTTCATATTTGACCTAATTTTCTTGTTTTAGAACGTATCCTGCTGTTTTTAAACGCTTTAAAATGGCTGCTGGAGGCACGTCTTATGATTTTGCTTTGCATCTGACACGAATCTTGATTGAATAATCTTTCCAATTTCTTGACTTCAAAGTTTTTGAATGTCCCGGATGCATTTTGATGTCACAATCACAATTTTCGAAACGCTTTTTTTTAAAAGATCTCACCGTACTATTCCACAAGCGAAGCATGGCACGCACGTGAAGTTTTCTTTGCAGAAAAATGGCTCATCAAACTTTTCTATGAATGCTGTTTTTTTGGTGTGGATTTTTGGCTGACGTTGGCCAGGCCTTCACTGTCAACGACGAGCGCTTCAGGTCGATGATTATCAACTTCTTTTGGTTTGAATTGAATGCCGGACTATTGAAGGGCGTGCTGCGAGGAGGAGCAGTTGGAGACTATCGAACACCTCCTCTGTAACTGCCCAGCCCTTGGTAGATTGAGAACCCTTGGCAGGGCCTTCTTTGGGAGCTTGAATTCAGTGTCGAGAGCCGACATCAAGGCTCTCCACAGGTTCATTAGTGGCTTGGGCTGCTTGAGAGGTGCTAGGACTTCATCGGTGTAGTAGCGCTCTCCCACCCTTTTGTTGTGTCTGGTCTGTGTGATTTCTCCGCTTCCTACTCCCCCCTTTCCCATATAACCTCCTTTCATCCTATCCTCTATCCTTCCCTCCTTTAGGACGTTGTACAATGGGTCAATCCGACCTCCGGGTACTGTACTTGTCTTGATTGACAGGTACACGTCCTCTAACCTAACCTAACCTAACCTGTATGTGTCTTCAACAGGATGGCGCTATAGACCACACAGCTCATGCACATTGCATATTTTGCATGAGTGATTTAAGGGCATGTGAATTGGCCAGCGAGATCGTGTGTTTTGTCCCTGTTAGAAATTTTCTTTTAGGGCTTTCTTAAGTCGAATAAGCTACAAACCACGGCAGTCTTTAAAGCCAACATAACCCATGCCATAGCTCAAATTTAACCTGACTTGTGCACCAAAGTCATGGATGTTTCAGATATGAAACCCAGAAAAGCGGTGGCAGACATTTAAACGACATAATGGCCACACGTGATGCCATCACTACTTACTTAATTGGCCATTAACAACCCGATTAACGAATTTCGGCTTGTCTGAAGACATCCTTCCATTCGTCTCTGGTTGTTGCGCGCCTATGCCAGTTGGTCACACCAATCGAAGACAGGGCTTCCAAGGCAAACAAGGTCGTCCTCTTCGCCCACTTCCGCTAAAACCCCGCATCAAATACCCATCTCGCCGGAACATCCTCCTCCTTTCGAACGACATGGCTGAGCCAGCCCAACGGCTGGATGTTAATACGCTGCACAACGTCCATGTCATTGAGGAGTTCATGTAGCTCTCTATTGGATCGGACCAATTCCAACTCACCAATGGACCGAAGATTTTACGTAGGATTTTACTCTCAAGGCTTCTGTATCAGTGCGTAATAGTGTTCATGCATCTTCGCCATAAAGAAGCACGGGGAGGATGAGCATCTTGTAGAGTATTAGTTTTGTCGCACGTAAGAGCTCTATGCTACTCAATTGCCTATTGCCATCAATAGGTCTTTAAAACGAATAAACCATTTCAATGATATTTCTACGGCACTGCCATATTTTTGAAAAAAGTTGACTTTATTTTATTTGTAGGTTGTAATAACGTTAAGAAGTTAAAGATGACTTTAAAGTTCACTTAAGCTAAAGTTACCTTTAACGAAACCCAACTTTAATGGGAAGTTGTAATAATGGCCCTAAGGGCCGTTAACTAAAGGGAGGATTTTAACGGGCAGATAAATTGTTTTTCGTTATTATGAGTACCCAATAAAATAGAAGTGATCGTTAAGCTAAAGGGAGGATCATCCTACCTTTAACATTTAAAGGTCACTTTATGTTTGAACTTGCCATATTGTATATATTATTTTCATTATGGCAACTTCAAATTTAAACAAAATGAGCATATACAACAAAAAAAAAACGTAGCTCGCCGTTGCCACTGCGTTAAAAAAGAACTTGTATAATTGAGCAGTTTTATCGACATTTTTCCGGCACTGCCATATTTTTGAAAAATTTAACTTTATTTTATTTGTAGGTTGTAAGGTAACTTTACAGTCCCCTTTAGCTAAAAGTACCTTTAACTAAATCCAACTTTAACGGAAAGTTGTAATAATGGCCTTTAGTATAATAGGTTTGCGCTGCTTATCGCACCCTGTTATACTTTGTTGTCAAAGGGGGGAATACTGTATCGGAATTTAAGGCAATCAGCTGCCGGTTTTCGCTGTATATTTTTTTTGCAAACAAATTACAGGTCATTGATCTTTTTTTTAATTTTTTATAAATTTTATCAATAATAATTATTAAAATTAAACGTGAATATTATTTAATAATGTTGTTAAATAGTTGTTGACACTTAATTTAAAGAAAATGAAAAAAAATTATGATGGAATGATGAATGCATTTCGAATTACTACACATGGGTTAAAATTAAAGCGTTTTCATATTTGTTTCTATTTTTAGAAATTTATTGTTGTTGTTGTTTTTTGTTTTAAATTGCCTATATTAACCAAACATTAAATGTGAAAGAAATAAAAAAATAAATAAAAAAATAAAAAAAAAAATAAAAAAAAATTAAAAAAAAAATTAAAAAAAAAAATACAACAAAAATAAAAAAATACAAAAAAATAAAAAAATACAAAAAAATAAAAAAATACAAAAAAAAAACAAAAAAAAAATAAAATAATAAACAAGACTATTTTTAGATTTTATTTTAGTAACAACAACACTACCTACGCTATTTTTTTTCTTGATTTTTTATTGTGATATTTTATTGCCGCCTATGTTAGACAAACTTTGGTGTTGCGGTCTAGAAGGTTTGTTTAATATTCTCTTTCTACTATTGTACATGGTTTTTAAAGTATTGCGGTTCAATGCTTGGCCAGAGTTTTAATAAATTTGATCGTGATCGTCGTGTTGTGCCGTGCCTCTCTTTGTTGTGTTTTTCAATAAATAGTAGGATATTTATTATTAACAGCTTAATATTGAAACATTTTGTTTGAAAACAATACAATTTGGTTTCAAATTTCTGTTTAGAAAATAAAAGCTGTAAGATTAAATAATACAAAATAAGCTCAGTTTGTTGAATTATAACGAATTTATATGCCACGTTATTAAGTCTAAACTCCCTGAGTTACAGATTTTCCTGTTTTTTTTTCTTTTCATTTCAATATCTTGATTGATACCAACGAAAGAGGGCTGGCTATTGTTGTCATCCCACTTGAGCCCTATCACAGTTATGTTTGCGATAAGAAATCTAAAAAGAGACGCAAGTTTTTTAAAATCAACTAGAAAATCGAATATAGTTAGGGTATGAAGGAGAATACATAACATACATACATACATAATTGGTCATTACAACCCTTCAGTCATGATTACGACCTAGTTGCTCACACCCACTTATGTTGTGGGCGTTAATTTTTATATATGAGCAGCGGGATCTACAGTTTAAAGTCAACTCCGAACGACAGATTTTAGAGAAACTTTTTACTTCTTACTCTCTGAGTTTTTGCCAGAAATCTGCTGAGAGGAAGTCGCCGACGAAATACTTTCTGTATTTTATTTTGATATCTGGCCTGGGGCTCGAACCCTGGCTTTATGTCTAATAAGCCAACACACTACGGCGACTACATGAAGGAGAATACGGGGAAAAAGTAGGTTAGCAAAGTTCCTTAGCAATACAGCATATTGTCGGAGGGCATTGTTTCTAGGCAACAATAGATGGCAGCATAATTATCCTGGGACCTACCACAGCAGACAAATCACCTGCTTTTGCTGGTACAACAAGAGTTTAACGAAAGGGAAACAAGGCAGAATGACAACCAACCGCAGCTAACCCGATAGTATAGAAAGTGCGTTGTGAAAGCCTTATGCTTCCAAGAGGGGTAAGGGAAAGGAATAATGCAAGTTTTATTATGCAATAAATAATACGAGTTGAAATAGAGTTTCACTAAAAGCCTTCTATATGAGTTACAGAGGAATTTATAAGTTATGCAGGTTTTCTTTTAGTGCTGGTTCGATATAACTGCAAAGGCAACACTATTACGTGAAAGTAGATTCTTGATGAAAGCCAAATATTAACAATTTAGTAGAGAGGGCTTCCAAATTTAAAAGAAATGTGCGGATACGTTCTGTCAATTTGAAAAAGTAAACAAAACTGTTTTAATGGCCCACTTACAAGTGGGAGCGAACTGTTAATCATCACTATTGACGTACGGATCTCAGCCAGAGACGCCATAGCAAGCTTGTTTTTAATACTAGTACATCACAATAGTCCTGCCAAAAATATGAGATAATAAATCGAATATTCAACATTATATTTAACATTAATGCCCGAATTACTTTTTTTTTCTAACGGTTACCGTTTTGTTTTTTACACTCAATTTCCTCTCAGAGCATAAAAACTAAGGCAACTTCTGCTGGTAACTTAAGTTGCCACTGGGCACTAATAGGTTAATGAACAGTGACGGCTACTGGCGTAAGGTGTTCTTTGCTTCGAATACTTATCAACGATTCCAATTCCCCTCCTAATGTATTCGCCTGAAATATGTATGCTTGATCTCTTGCTTTCCGGAGAATATTTTCTTGTTGAATACAGTAGTAATCAGAGTTGTCCGAAAAAGTCCAAAGATCGTAAAGATGCAATGCGTAACTCTTTCATTTTTCGCAGGATGTTGTTAGCCTCGTCGGCTATATCTCCGGCCACAAAGATTTTGGAATCATTGATCTAATAGTTATCCAGTCCACTAGGTTCGAAAACCGCCCCTTTTTAGATTTGATCAAATTTTCTTGTGGGGCATATGGTGACAACGGAACCACAGATTCACTGGTTCAATTTGTTTACATTAGTGATTTTAGAACTAGTGACTAGCAATATTACTCTAGCGGCCAATAAAGTTGAACCCAGAATACCCAGTTTATTCGACTATTCTCACTTACTTTTCTCGCTATCCTAATAAAATGAATTATTTCAGTGGTGTTTACTCACTTTTGGCGCTCAGTGTACATACATAATTGGTCCTTACAACCATTTAGTCAGGATTACGACCTATCTTCTCACACCACTTACGTTGTGTGTGTTGATTTTATACATGAGTGGTGGGTCCTACAGTTTAAAGTCGATTTGGAACAGACTCTGGCAGCCTGTACGAAAACTTAATATGAGACCACACCACATCGGCATAGTTGTATAGCACTTTGCAACTTATCATGTCGGGGCGACTGACCATACTGTAACAATCGTTAATCAATCAATAAATGATTGCCGTGTATATGTGGCATCAGCCTCAGTGGACCAATAAATAACTGCCGTATTTAAACGATGTCAGTCGCTGTGATGCAAAAAGTGACTATGCGGCACCCAAGGTTAATATCGAGTGCGCCATCTAACGTTTTTTTTTCAACTAGTGCTTATTTCGTCAATGGTAACACTTAGCTCATGTCTGATTTGACCGATAATTAATTTTAATCCTTCCGCTGAACAAATATGGTTGTGTATACGCTTGAACAACGCTGGGAAATATTGCGACATTACTTTGAAAATCATGGTAATGTTGCAGAATGTGTGCGAAAATTGCGTACGGATTTTGAAAGAATAGAAGCACCGTCAGCTCCGTATTTTCGTTATCTTGTGGAAAAAAAGTGGAAGAAACTGGCATCCTCATCGATAAATCAAAGCGTGAAAAGCCAAAAACAGTGCGTACATCCGAGAATATTGCTACTGTGGCAGAAAGTATGCGTGAAGCGCCATCAACATCAATTCACCGTCGTTCTCAACAATTGAACATTTCGGAGACATCATTGAGACGAATTTTGCATAAAGACCTTGGTGTGACGCCGTACAAAGTCCAATTGGTTCAGGAGTTGAAGCCAATTGATCATCCAATGCGTTTTTGCTTCGCTAAGTGGGTCTGCGATCGACTTACAGAAGATGCCGATTTTGGCAAAAAATCATCTTTTCAGATGAAGCTCATTTTGATCTTGGCGGGTATGTAAACAAGCAAAATTGTCGCATTTGGGGCACATAAAACCCGCACGCATACATTGAAAAGCCGACGCACCCAAAACGAGTCACTGTTTGGTGTGGATTTTGGTCCAGAGGCATAATTGGGCCATTTTTCTTCGAAAATGAGCAAGGAGTGGCCGTTACAGTCAATGGCGATCGTTATCGGGTCATGTTGAACGAATTTTTGTTCACAAAAATTGAAGAGGAGGATATTGGCAACATTTGGTTTCAACAGGACGGCGCTACGTGCCACCCAGCCGAAGCTACACTCGATGTTTTGCGCCCTGTTTTTGAAGATCGCATTATCAGCCGCAGAGCTGATGTCGTTTGGCCACCTCGGAGCTGCGATTTGACACCGTTGGACTATTATTTGTGGGGTGCCGTCGAAGATAAGTGTAACGCCGACAAGCCAGAGACAATTGACGCTTTAAAGGACAATATTCGTGTAGCCATTGGTGGAATACAGCTGCACACAATCGATAATGTGCTTAAAAATTGGACCGATCGTGTAGGCTACTGCATGGCCAGCCGAGGCAGCCATTTGAATGAAATTATTTTCCATTATTAACCGGAAGGGGATTGTACTTTCAAATAAAAAAAAGAAATTTGAGAAAATATTCAGTAGTTTTTTTTTTAAAGCATTTTCAAAAAAAAAACAGTTATTTGGCAGACCTTTTATATATGTATGGAAACCTTAAGGGTCCCACGGGGGACCTGCGGATATTACGACCAGAAGTCTTTAGTTTGTATATTTTTTTATTTTTTTTTTATTTAAATTACTTAAGAAAAGAATGTTTAACGACATTTTTGAGTCATTATTGTTAACCATCTTCTTGGACATTTTCTTGCCAAAATCGTGACCGCGGCACTCTTTATGTTTAAAGCCACTAAAGGTTACACTTTAAAGTCATTCTTACATAAAGCGTGCCTTGTTCTCGTCTGCAGCATGAATATTAATTACAATCGAATTTAAATAATTTTTCTTTCTTTTCATTTTATTCGAATTGAAATCGATTTGAATCGAAAAATTACTTCCTCCATCAAAAATACATACAAATTTTATGTCAAACATAAAACATTACAAATTGACATTGGGCCACTTTAACACTTTTTAAAGGCTTTGTTTGGTTTTGTTTGCAACAGTGGACAGACATTGTAATTAAGTTTTGGACAATTTTTTATGATGTAATACCTACCGATGTATACCTACCGTATGTAGGTATCCAATTATTTGGAAACTATATTGGATTGCATTTAAGGTTTCTAAGGTCTTTGTTATTTGATTTGATTTGATTCGATTGCGTTTTTGTTTTTTTTTTGTTTTAAATACGAAAATGAAACTCAAAAACATTTGCATAGAATTTTATAATAAAAAAATTAATCGAGACAGAATAAATGAAAAACAACAACAACAACGAAAACATAATTAATATTCAAATCGTGTCTAATGCACACACAAGTCCAGTTTTTTTTTGTATTTTGAATTAATTTTTTTTATAGTTTTTAGCTAAACCTAGCTAGCGTGGGGAGCGCAAGGGTGGAGGTGTTAAATATAATAACACAGATAAACACTAAATACTCGTACCTGCATAAAATATGAACAAATTTGAATTTGTTTATCATTTTGAAGGTTCAGATTTTTGAATTTTTGCTTTGAATTTGTTTTTGTTTTGAATCTCATAATCGATATCTCTATCGAAGTCTTTAAAATCGTTGTCGAATTCGTAACCCATGTATCTTGTCGGGAAATATTTAATTTACGTCTGTTATTTACGCTCCTTTGCCAGTTGGTCGCACTCATCTATGACAGGGTATTATGAGTATTTAAATGAGTGATTTAATGCAGGCATAACCAGAAATCGGCAGAGAGGCCGCCGTGTTATAGATGAGTGTGAATATCTAAGGTAAGGGAGCGTAAGAAACAGACAAGTGCCTTGCCTGAATATCCTCTTCCATCCGAACAATATTGACAAGCTAGTGCAGTCGCTAGATGTTAATGCACTATACAAGGTGGCTGATATATAATGCAGCAAAGTAAAGCGCTATATTTTTTAAATTTTTTTTTAATTTTATTGTTCAAAAGCAAAAAAATGTTGGAAATAACATCAAATTTTAGAATCAGTTTAGATTTGTTCGAATTGGCCACCTTTTTTACGAATTATGGCCTTCAAACGGCCGACATAGCCATCACAGGTTGCACGAAAGTGGCTCTGCGGTATTTTGGCCCATTCCCGGCGAAGCGCCGTCTTGAGATGATCGACACTTTGGTATTTTATAGTGAGAACCTTACTCTCCAAAATGCTCCAGGCGCAAAAGTCCAACGGATTGAGATCCGAAGATTTTGGTGGCCATTGTGCGGTAGAAATGAAGCGATGAACCTCCTTTTTAAGCCATTCTTGGTTGACGCGTGCTGAGTGCGGTGGAGATGAGTCCTGTTGGAATGTACATGGTCTGCGGCCGAAATGTTTGTCTGCCCAGGGCTTCAACACTGTCTTTAAGACATTTTCCCGATAATATTCGGCATTTATTTTGACCCCACGGTCGATGAATACGAGCGGGGACCGATCATCGGCCGTTACGGCGGCTCACACCATTACCATCGGCAGCGTTTGAGTTCTGGTGGCCAATCGCAGGTTTACATTTTCAGCTGACCTCTTTGGCAAGTAAACCCGATCATTTTGTTTGTTCACAAACTGCTCAATTTGGAATGGCTTCTCATCGGAGAAAACCAAATTCGGTAACTGGCCACTTTCGTGCAAGCGAAGTAACTCCTTGGCTCTTTCCAGTCTAACTTTTTTTGTCCATCGGTGAGCTCTTGCACTTTTTGGAACTTCAATGGCTTTAGTCCAAGCTCATTTTTCAATCTGTGTTGCATCCGTTCTCGCGATATGTTCAGCTCACCACTGCGGCGTGGATTTCGATCAAATCTGGCCTTTACTTTTCGGATCATTTCTGGTGTTGTTACCGTTTTTTTTCGTCCACTTTTTGGACGTGATGCAACACTGCCAGTATCACGGCAACGAGCAATGGTACGAGAAACAAAAGATTTATTCACATTTAAATGCTGGAGGGGTCTAACGATGGCCACCTGTGGTTTTACAGCCAAATATAAAGCAATCACACTATCACGCTTGAATTCCATCATGAATAACTTTTTTTCTGAATGCAATAGATCAAAATGCTTTTGTAAGCTTGTAAATAATAAAATGAACTGTCACTGGAATAAATCTGTCAGCTGTCAGACGAGCGGTTTACAAATGATAACAACCTGAAGTTGGTTGCAATACATATCAGCCACCCTGTACAACGCCTATGTCCTTGAAGAGCTCATACAGCTTAGTGTTTGATCAGTTGCGGGAATATTCGCCAACTGGAACTGTACCGTAGATTTTAGGTGGTACTTTTTTTTCTCATGTTTAGCTTTGTAGTTTTAGAGGAGGAGAATAAAAATTTTATACCACCTTTATCGTTACAATTCCTGCAGTTGTTACTGTTGTTGTAACAGATCTGCTGCTGTCTCCGGAAGTGTCTCCCTGTTGGATATTAAGCAAAATGTAAGTTTTACATCTTCATTGTATGCCTATGTGATGTTGGTAGACATGATATGGATTGAGAGATGATATTATGAGGTGTGTACGTTGGTGGTCGTCGTTAGGTAATTGGTAGTCCCTAGGAAATCCGCTGCTTGTGTTGGATTCAGCCACAAGTCCACTAGTCGAACGGTGGTCGGTTTGGCAGGGCAACCAAAGAGGTGCGCCGTATCGTGTGGTCCTTGGTTGCATGACGGGCAGCGATTCAAGGTCCCCGGAATAATCCTCGCCCTGTAGCTGTTCAGGATGTTCAGCCTGACCTCAGCTGGTCCAGGATGGTTCTAGTTACCCTGGGTGGCTGTCTTTCGGTATTGGTGGTAGGTGTTGATTTAGAACTGTGTTGTGGCTAAGTTCGTTCATTGCTGTCGTAACTGTCGATTAGTGTAAGGAACGTTGCGCTTCCCTAACTGACTGGAGGTCCACTATATTAGATGCGAGATGTCCGTGTAGAAGCGTCTAAAGTCTTGTTTTATGCGGCGAGGTTTTATCGTCCGTGACTATGTGGTGGTTGGGGTGGGTGGACCAATAGTTGTTTCGTCAGAAGTTGGTTGTGTTGTCTTACTGACAGTATTTGGGACCCTTCGTCAAGATGATATACACTTAACATCTTCACACATCCCTTAGCGATACGTAATGCGTTGTTCTGCGTATTCCTGCAGTAGTTCGTCCTTATGCGACAGAGTGTGAGTCTTTACTAGAGAATGATCCGTAATTACATCGATTATCACAGGTGATAATTTACCTTACCCTATTTATGATAATTTTCCTAATTCGTGAGAGGACTAATTTTCGAACTGTTGTCTCTTAGATGATCTTCTCTATCCACCCGATCACGTATAATATCTGACCCCCAAACTTGGAGCGTTAAGCGATCAGTGCTCATTAGATGATTTGCAGTCAGGGTTCTGATCCGACTGTATTTTAACGGAGCCTCCTCACTGATACCTGGACACTTTAGCGAGTAACAGGTTTCTTACGAAGTCCTTGTCATTTAACAAAGAACATTATGATCAATACTTGCTTCTTTAATTAATTAAATCTGATGACAATCGGCGAAAGGCCTAGGCTAAGTTACAACTGTCACTGATAGCTAAGGAATAGAGGCAACAAAGACAAAGTCAATCGTGAAATGAGCTGAAGCCACTAGCAGCGAATAGAAATGGATTTCAATTAGTAAGGCCCTGAGGTCTTATAAGAAAAAATGGAAACAAGATCTGGAATCAATATGTTGAACTCTTTTTAAAAACCATTCAACAATTTTATATTTCCAATCGTTACGTTATGTATCGTGTCGTTTATTGAATTTTTTTTTTGATTTTCTGCTTGTCAAGTTCGTTGAGTGCATTATGACGTAATTTTTCTCTTTTAAAGTAAACTTTATACGCGACGTAAAACATGAATTAAATTGACTCTTGTTTTTCTTTACTGTTTAGTTTAGTTTGATTGTTTAGATATTTGTGTTGTTGTTGTTGTTTATTTTTTTCTTAATTTCGTTTTTGTTTTCGGTTTTGGTTCGGTCTGGAAAAACTTTTTATTGTTAAAAGCAGAACCAGTTTTTCATTATGATAACAATTCACTTCACTTCACTTCACTTACGCGAGTCTATTTCTTTAATTCTTTTTCATGTATTTTATGTTTTTAGCCAACAGCTAGACACGGGCACAATTGTATTGTACAATATAGAGACCAATTTATTCGATGACGTCGTTATGCCATTGAAGGAGCTTATGTTGTAATTCATTTAATTTTCTTGTGTTGAATAAATTGTATTCGGCATACATATATACTTACATAAATATTTATGTATTTATCTATTTATATATTATAATTGAACGTTAAATAGTTTATATATACATAGATATGTATACATACAGTTGTGTTCAAAATAATAGGAGCGCCCTTCATTTAAAAGCAAAGTTTAAAATTAAGAAAAATAAAAAAGAAAATATCAATTTTTTTTTTACTTAAAGTTTATTTCTAATTCATTTTCTAATTTTTTAACACTTAATTATTTAATTAAAACTAAGAAAACAAAAAATATTTTATGTAAATAAAGCTTACTCTCAAAATTAATTGTTCAAAATAATAGGAGTGTTAGCAAACAACCCAATAATTTTTAAACAAAAGGCACAAAAGTTTGATATTATCTGAAATAGTAAAGTTATTTTAGTATTTGGTTGAATAACCTTTGTTTTTAATGAATTCAGCACATCTATTTTAAAGGAATTTGATGCCACGCATCGCGCACTGTGATCAATAGTTCTTCTGCGTTTGAAGGTTTTTTTTTGTCTGCAACATACATTTTAACATCTCCCCATAGATGTTCTATGGGATTACGGTCAGGAGACTGAACTGGCCACGCCATAACCTTTACCCCATCAACTCGAAACCACTCATTTGCCATTTTACTGGTGTGTTTCGGGTCATTATCTTGTTGGAATATCCATTTTAGAGGCGTGGAGTATGGTAACATCACTTCTCTCAAAATGCCAACATAGACGTTCCTATCCATTATGTCTCTAATTGGATGTATTGGGCCTACACCATTATATGAAAACCTTCCCCATAGCATTAGTTTTGCACCACCATGTTTAACTGTCTTTTGTGTATACTGAGCTTTATATTTGATGTTGGGCAGACATCTAATGTACTGTCTAGACCCAATGCCACCAAATAAAACAATTTTGCCTTCGTCGGTCCACAATAGGTTTCTTCATTTTTCTTTCGGCCAATTGATATGTTCCAGGGCAAACTTTAACTTTTGTTTTTTTGTCAGCAATGGCACCTTACATGGACTTCTTGCGAATAAATTGTTGTCCATCAGACACCTACGAATAGTAGGACCACTTACGGCAAGATTCAGATTCTTTTGAATTTTTTTTTTGCATACGCCGAAGGATTTATTTTGCTGTATCGCACAATTCTGCGGTCATCGACAGTTGATGTTTTGCGCTTGTGCCCACGCGTTTCGGGCTTTTTTTATATTTTAATGTATTTGCGATCATTTCATTGGAGCAACTTAAGATTTCCTCAATTTCTTTAGAAGTTTTGCCTTTTTTTCGAAGATTTTTAATTAGTTTTCTCTTTTCTTCAGTACAGTGCTTTTCTCGTCCCACTATTACAAAAATTTATGTGAGTCACTGTAGAAAAAGTTTTATCTACATTTTTCCGTACTTATTTTTCACTTTTTTCTTTAAATTATGTGCTGTTATATTTTTATTTTTAAAAGAACACTCACACTCCTATTTTTTTTTGATCAACTGAATTCAGGGGCAAGCATAGAAATGAATCAATTTCATCGTAAATATTAAAGTTATTACAAGATTCTTTTTTGTATGTTATTTCTCACATATCTTTGTAACTACCATTAAAATATATCATGTTTTGCAAATTGGTAGAATAAAAAAATTTTAACTTTGAAAATATTACATGGGTGCACTCCTATTATTTTGAACACAGCTGTACATATATTCTGTTACAGAGGTTTCGCAAAGAGGGTGGCATTTTTCAGTGTTTTAGTATCTCGCTGGATCTCTGCTTTAAGCTCAGGAATTATTTGTGGTTTTGTCGCATAAAGTCGAGATTTCAGAAAACCCATATGAAAACAATCGACCAGTGGCCAGTTCGCATCAGAATTTCTTGAGATAATTCGTTCTGGAACTTGTTGCTGCAATAAATCGATTGCGGCAACATGTACGGAACATGTGGTAGATAGCATCGTCCATATAAACACAGTTCAGTTGAGGCCTTAATAACAACGTTATTACGCTCCTGAAACACATGCCGTGAAGTCACTGCAATTTGAGCCTCATTGTCAAAAGTACAACAAAAGGTAAGGCCCAATTACGAGCTGCAAATTAGGCCCGTTTATTGAGAATGTCGTCGAAACAAGAAATTCGTATTATTTATCACACGTTCTCGAACAGAAACAAGAATTTCGGCAGTGTTTACATTGCAATGATGAGCAGAAGTGACAACATCAATAAAGATTCTAGTCACTTCAAATTTTTCTATAATTTTTCTATATTTTTTGCTTAATAAGTCGATTATGACAACCTTAAATACCTCGTAATGCTCAAAAAGTAACCACGTTAGAATCATCACTTTTGTCGTAGTCAGTTTTAACCAATCACTCCGCGCGAACGTAAACGTATCGTTTTGAGCGCATTTGTTATTCACGGATTGCATGAAGAATTTTCTGAGCCCCCCCCAAATTCAACAATTTTATGTATTCACTACGTTATCATGTTCTTGTAACGAAAGGAATTAGATAGGTAGGTAAAAGTGGCTGTCCCCTCGATGGAGTCATGAGCGGACACATCTAGGCTACCCAAAGGGCTCATTTCCCCCTATTCTAGGAACCATTCGGAGCTACCGATGAAGCGACTCAGACTGCCAATATCCATACATGACAGTTCATCTATATCTTCCATGTAGTAGGCACCCAGGTACCTCTTTCTCCTCCGACCAAGTGCCGGACATGTGCACAATAGGTGCAGAATAGTCTCATCTTCCTCTTCATCTCCACAGCTTCTGCAGAAATCATTTGCATGGTGTCCAAGACCAATACGCCTCGTGTGCGTTCCTATAATGCAATGCCCCGTAATAACCCCGATAACAGTGCTGAGCCTACTTCTTTGGAGTTTAAGCAGAGACGCTGTGCGCCTCCTATCCATCCTTGGCCAGATCTTTTGCGCCGCTCTGCCCTTATCCGACGTTGCCCACATTCTGTTGACGAGATCTACGGTTGCATTGTCAATTATAAGTTTGCAGGTACCCAAAGGGATCCCCAATGTAGAGAATTCATCAGAGAGTTCGATGGTCGTGCCCCTTCTGGTCAGTTCATCCGCTCTGCAGTTGCCAGGAATATCATTATGTGCCGGTACCCTGTACCCTGATACAAACATCATATCAGTTCGCCTCCTCATTGTGATATCTGCGACAGTCGTACACCGTCTTGGAGTTTATTACACTGGAATCCAATGCCTTGATAGCCGTTTGGCTATCGGAAAGTATGATGATTTTCCCTTCGTGAATATTTTTGTCCAGAATAATTTTCACCACAGCCTGAATTGCTGACACGTCCGCCTGAAAGACAACGAAAGGAATTAACAGTCCTTGCAATTTCGAGTTCATCTTGAAAAAAGTGCAGCCAAATCAAGTTGCCTTACCAAAGTCCATAACAGACAGTTGCTCGCTGTGAGTGCATTTGTTACTTATGGAATGCATAGGCATTTGCTGAGTGGCAAGTTTGTGTGTTCACTAAGCCATTCAGAAGGAAATGTGCTTCATCGGAGAAGATGACTTTTTCTAAAAGTCGGCATTGACTTCACTTTGCTGCATTAGCCACCCATTGAACTAATTTGCTGGCGCTATCCGTGATCTTCTATTTTGTGGTGGTGCTAAGTAAACTGTATGTTGTATGCATGAACGTGGATGTTTTGTGTCAAACTTCGTCTCATAAATCTTCATTGAATTTGACGTTGTTAAGAACATTCAAGGATACAAGAGACCGACCGGTGCGATTTCTTTAAATTTGTCTTACAATTTTTTTGAACGCATTTCTTTGCGCGGTCTCAGCGTAACTTTCAAAGGTTTTGCAATAAGTTTTCACAATTATAACGCGTGTTTTCTATCGTAAAGCGTTCTATTTTTAATAATCGAAATCAATGATGTGACATGTGCCACTTGCTCATATGTGGAGAATTTTTCCCATATCTCTCTGACTATACTTGGCTTCACTTTTTTACGGTTTTATTAGACAGCATTGGCTGAAGTTTAACACAGTTTTTCAATACACCTTCTGCTCTTAAGTTAAATGTAATATGATTCATACAATCATAATCATGATGCTTTTAATTTATTGTGTATGGTTTACAAATTGGTATGGTTTTCTTAATTAATTCGTTCCGCTGTCGGCATTTGCAAGTTTTTTTTTTTAATAAAATTAAAAGCAGATAAGAATTTTAAATCTCAGCGAGAATAGTCTGGATTTAGTGCTTTTAAAAATTATGGTGACATGCAACCTTTCGTCTCTTAAATACTTTTAAAAGAAAGAAGAAAATTGGAACACGCGCTCCACCATTGTAAAGGGTGTTTTTTATAGAGGTATAGAACTTTAAGTTGCAATAAAACAACGATGGTTTATTCGATGACATGAATTTTATTTATCCGAAAGATAATCTTGTGGCATTACATTTTAAATGATGATTTCTGGCATATGACCGCCACGGCTGGCGCGGATGTAGTCCAATCTGGACGTCCAATTTTCGATGACTTTTTCCAACATTTGTGGCCGTATATCGGCAATAATACGGCGAATGTTGTCTTCCAAATGGTCAAGCGTTTGTGGCTTTACCGCATAGACCAATGACTTTACATAGTCCCACAGAAAGTAGTCTAGCGGTGTTAAATCACAAGATCTTGGAGGCCAATTCACAGGTCCAAAACGTGAAATTAGGCGGTCACCAAACGTGTCTTTCAATAAATCTATTGTGGCACGAGCTGTGTGACATGTTGCGTCGTCTTGTTGAAACCACATCTCTTGGACATCATGGTTATTCAATTCAGGAATGAAAAAGTTAGTAATCATGGCTCTATACCGATCACCATTGACTGTAATGTTCTGGCCAACATCGTTTTTGAAAAAGTACGGACCAATGATTCCACCAGCCCATAAAGCGCACCAAACAGTCAGTTTTTCTGGATGTAACGGTGTTTCCACATACACTTGAGGATTACCTTCACTCCAAATGCGGCAGTTTTGTTTGTTGACGTAGCCATTCAACCAGAAGTGTGTTTCATCGCTAAACAAAATTCGCTTATGAAAATCGGGAACAACGGTAATCTCGTTTTGGGCCCATTCGACGAATCTACGCCTTACTTGATGATCGTTTGGCTTCAAATCTTGCACGAGTTGGATTTTGTAAGCACGCAAACCAAGATCCTTCCGCAAAATCTTCCATAAAGTGGATGGACACAGATCCAATTCCTGTGCTCGATGGCGGATGGACTCATTCGGGTCTTCCTCAATGCTACGCTCTACAGCAGCAATAGCTTCTTCTGTACCCACCGTACAGCGTCTCTGGGGATGCGAGTTATCGATAAGAGTAAACGTGGTGCGAAAACGTTCCATGCTTAATCGAATTAACTGCTCTGATGGACGATTTTGTCGACGATAAAATGGACGTTTTCCGCACAGAACCATTATTTTCGAAATAAAATTGTACTATTTGCAAGCGTTGTTCAGGCGTGAGTCTATTCATGATGAATTGCCAAACCAAACTGAGAATAAATCACTTGACAGCTGTTAAATCGGTCGCCATCTTGAAAAGTAATGCCAACTTAAAGTTCTATACCTCCATAAAAAACACCCTTTATATGAATCATTTCATATATTGTTTGATGCAACTCTCCAACCATCTATCTGCCCTGAAATCTTGATTTAGTATCCAAAACAATATCTGGATTTAGTATCTAGAGCAATAGTTCCACACCAATTTGCCGTAAACTACTTCCTCTTTCCTTCAACTATATTTTACTCGTCAAAATTCAACACAATGTACTGCATGAGTAGTGGCTATACTAGACTTTTGCAAAATTTACTTTTGTGGGCTCGCAAAGGTATTTTTGGATATACGGCAGGATTGTTGGAATCCATACAAATAATAAAACAGCTTCAAAGAAAGTACCGAGCATCTATAAATGAGTAGACCGGATAGATAGTATATTTCGACTCTTACCTAGGCGCATGGACTTTAAAAGTAATCGAGACTAGTAGGCTAGTGGCGATTGCAAGAATTATTCGATTTCTTACAGATCTTTAGACTGTTTTGATGAATTTTATATTGAGTTTACACCAGATCCATCCTGATCTAGAAATGCCGGGCCATTTTTAAATGATCTCTTTTGATCCTTACTTGGATACATGACTGTTTTCATGACTATATGTGTATATAGTTTATACCCGATCCATACTGATCGAGGAATGCCGGGCATCTGAAAGCGACATGGTAGATATTCCATTTTGATTCTTAGTTGGTTGCTTACCCACATTGAAGGTAATCTCACCTCTAACAGCTGTATATGGAGTCTGCACCCAATCTATTGCGAGCGGGGGACGCTGGGCATCTCTAAATGACAAGGCTCGTCATTTTATTTTGACCTTTGCATGGGTGCATAGACATAAACGCATTGAAAACAATCTAGTCCAATCTGTCTGACTGCTTTAAAATAACTGAAATGAGTCCTACTCTACATTCAACCTGATTAGGAAATGCCGGGCCTTTCTAAATGAGCCATTGAAGGTAATCTATTGCAATAAGTTAGCCAACGTCTGTTTGGGATATCGAGTGATCGGAACCTCATTGTTTACGTTTTAAGTTACGGTAGATTATAAGCTAAGAGTAAAAGGGCATGCTAAAGGGTCACTATTTGGTCACATTTCGACCATATGAGTTCTTTTACACTGACAAGTATTTACAGAGAACACCTACCTATGCATGGAAGTTCGAGTGGTTATTAGTTAACGTCTATTCGGTAGACTTACGGGAAGACACAATGACTCCTGCAGATTGATTTAATTACTCTGTTTTGTTGAAAATTAGAAAGTTTCCTGTAGACCCCAATCTGGCTTTATGAGTTCATTAGGACTTCAAAATGGGTTTAGTCCTACTAGGCGAAGTCTTATTTAACGTCATTTGAGTTTCCTTGCCCAATTCAACTACATTGTCACAGGGAATCGTAGAGATTTCTGGATTAACTCAGAGTAAGTAAAAATTGCCATGAAAAGTTACTCAAAAATTTGTCGTTCAGAGTCGACTGTAAACTGTAGTTCCCGCCACTTATATATAAAATTAACACACACAACATAAGGGTTGTGAGAAACTAGGACGTTGTACAATGGGTCAATTCGACCTCCGGGTACTGTACTTGTCTTAATTGACATGTATACGTCCTCTAACCTAACCTAACCTACTTTTGAAATCCATAGCGGATCTCAATTATTTTCATTGTCCAGATATATTATGAGCCCTCGATGACGAGCACACTTCACAAGAGAAATTCATTGAATACAGATTTACATGAGCATGAAAATCTAGGGTCAGATGTGGGAGGAACTGGTCGTAGTCCTGACTGAAGGGTTGTAATGACCAATTATGGATGGATGGTTATGTATGGAATTGTTCTTCTGCTTACCTAGAAGAAAATCGTAACTGACTATTTGTGGAACCCACCTTAATGAAGGGGGTAATAACCCTTCTCCTGTTTCTATACAAAGTTCATGTTAATGTGGTTAACCAATCCATACAAACTATATTTTTTAAATTTCCATATTCCATGGACTGTATGGGAAACCTTGCATTTGTTTTACGTTAGCACGGAATAGTAGTACAGTAGAGTATCGATTAAATACGTTCCGTAATGTGTAGGTGTGAACATTTTCAAGGTACAGTTTTAATGGAAACTTGTTTGTATACCATATAAATTTCCACTATTTTCACACATACATACATATGTTGACCTAGATAAAATGTAGCCATAAATTAGGTCAAGACACAACAAAACAGAAGAAGGAAAAAAGAACTTAATTCGACTGGCATGAAAGCTAAAGGAGGGAGATTATAAGGGCTCAACATAAATTTTTTTCAAAGAAAATCCAAAAAAAAAACTTTAAAGAGATTTTCCAAAAGTAATCAAAAATAAATAAAAATTTAGTTTTTTTTTTTATAAATAAATTTACAAGGTTAATAAAAAAAGATAAAAACAAATCAACGAAATAAACAAAATATTTTGCTGAAGAAAAAAATTTCATTTTATTGTGTTCAATGCCTGAAATTAATCGCATTACAAATCGAATATAAATAAAAAAAAAATAAAGGGTGTCTCAGTAAGAACACATTTTTTATTTAAACAAAAACATGTATTTCTTGAGGTTTGAAAGAAGTTAGGTTCCGATTAAATTCGGAATAATTAAATAGCCGCCACATCTGTGATCACAGCCCGTTACTCATTTCATAACATTTTCCATGACATTTTCACAGATATGTGGGCGTATCTTAGCAAAGACACGTTTGATCTTGGATTTGAACTCAGAAATTATTTTGATTTATTTGCATAAAGCCGAGATTTCACAAAACCTTAAAGAAAAAATCGCCCGACATTAAACGCATGATCTTGGTGGCCAGTTGACATCAAAATTTCTTGAGATAATTTGTTTTGGAAATCATTGTTGCAATAAATCGATTACTGTACTAGCAGTCTACAAGGTAGCGCTGACTTGCAGAAATCGCTTTTTCGCTACTCATAAGTACTCATGCAATTTTGAGTATGAGTGAGTCAACAGTATTCAAATCCAACTACTCTGATTCACTCGTACTCAGTACAACATTGATTTATAAGTACAAGTTGCAATGAATATGAGTACAACGTTGACATCAAATTCATAACATTCGAAATATGTTTGATTCATACGCCTATTCATTCAGATTCATAAATTTAGAAAAATACTTATAATACTCATAAATGATTCCAGTGATTCGAATTATTCGTCAAAGTTTACACTCTTAGTTGTTGTTGCTTTTACAAAGAAAGAAGAAAGGCACATAAACAAAAGGGACAAAGACAGCAAGGAGAGTAAACACACAACCTTCTTGTGAGCATTATAGTGTTCGTACGCGAATCATACTTATTTTGTGATTCGTGTATACGACGAGTCATGGAGGGTCGAAATCAATAACATCATGCATATTGTTAAGTACGAGTATTTCAAACTTTGAATATGAGTAGTATAAGTATGACGTTAAAATAAGTATGAATGCGTATAAGTATCAGAAATTATAAGTATGATTCGAATCTACTCATTGTTTTGAATACTCAGTGCTGACCTCTGATATATACATAATTGGTCATTACAACCCTTCAGTCAGGATTACGACCTAGTTTCTCACATCACTTATGTTGTGTGTGTTAATTTTATACATGAGTGGCGGGACCTACAGTTTAAAGTCGACTACGAACGACAGATTTTTGAGAAACTTTTCATGGCATTTTTTTATTTACTCTCAGAGTTTTTGCCAGAAATCTGCTGAGAAGAAGTCGCAGAAGAAATACTTTTTGTATTTTCTTTTGATGTCTGACCTGGGGCTCGAACCCAGGCTTTTCGTCTAATAAGCCAACACACTACCTACTAGACTACGGCGACTTCAAGGATTTTCTGAGCCCCTAATTTTGTATATTCACTATGTTATCATGTTTCTGTAACGAATATCATTCAAAGTTCCTGCAATTTCGGATTCATTTTCAAAAAAGTGAAGTCTAATCAAGTCGTCTTACCAAAGTCCGTAACAGACAGTTGCCCGTTGTAAGTGCATTTGTTTCTTATGGATTGCATAGGGATTTGCTGAGCCCTAAATTCGACAATTTTATGTGTTCACTAAGCCATTCAGCTGGAAATGCGTTTCACCGAAGAAAAATACATTTTTTTGGAATAAAAATCGGCATTTACTTCACTTGGCTCCATTAATCACAGAAGGAATTGCCAGCGGCCTTTCGTGGTCTGTGCTAAATTAAGTTCCTTAGAAAACTGAATTTTATACGCAGGAAAGTAAAAAGTTGTTTGTTGTGAATGTCGTTGTGTAATGCTTCGTGAAATTTGAAGTTATTGAAAACGTTACCGAATTGATGTTTTCGAAATTTCGGCGATACTCTCGTTTGCTAGACCGCCGCTATATGGTACCAATGACATTAGTTTTCATATCATTTTCTTGAGAATTTTAATTAAAATAAAAATTAAATTTCCGATTCTTTTTAACGAAAATTTATTAACTAAAGTTTAATGTTAATTAATGATCTTTTTAAATAAATATCGGCGCAAATAAATATATAAAATTACGATAATAAGATAAAATATCATTTAAAATCTTCACCGGAAGTAATAAAAATATCTTGTGAATAAAAACTAGAACCTGCTTATCATAATGAAAGAGAAAAAAGAAAATAATTTTCTTCGTTATAAATTTGATGCATTTAATGCACATGACCTATTTTCATAGAGGCATTATACATTTTAGCCACCACAGACTACACCACTTATATGTCAAAATACGAGTGCATTTTTTGTAATAAAAAAATGTTGATTTATTTAGAAAAACTTTTACGTGTGGGTGTACAAAAGTTCAAAATCAATGGGGCAAAAAAGAAAAGAAAACAAACGTGACACTTGTGCCTACACACATTTGGAGAGAAATTTATTGAAATCAAATTATTTGAAATTTTTATTTGTCTTACTGACTATAACGACGCAGTTTCTTCAAATTTTCAAATGATTGACTCACTCTGCGAATGATTAACTCATTAGGTGCATATTCTCGTCTAAAAATTCTTCAAAGTTTAAGTTTTTAATAAGTTTTTACAATTATATCACGTTGTTCTATTGTAAAGTCCTGTATTTTTATTAATCGGAATAAACTTACGTGACGGATGTCAAATTTGAGAATTCCGATTTACACAAATAAGTGTCACTTAATTTAAATAGTACATCCGTAATAAGACACCCTTTACAAGCAGTTAAAAATATTCACTGCCAAGGCCGTTTTCATAAAGCTAACGTCAGGTGCCAACATAAATTTAGACATTATTGTACGAGATATCTCGTAGTTTGGATATGTCAGCTACGAGATAACTCATACTTTATATAATAATACCTTAAAATGAAATAATAAAGTGAATTCAATAAGCCATATCGAAATTAGGTTTGCTACTACGAGATAACTCGATATCACTCAATTAGCCATATCGTAAATATGTTCAATATAATCGCATAGTTCTTACTACGAGTTATCTCATAGTTGGCCTGCTGAGTAAGGTTTGCTACTACAAGATAACTCGTAGCAAGAACTATGCGATTACATTGAACATAATATCGATATGGCTCTTGCTATGAGTTATCTCGTAGTTGGCCTGTTGAATAAGGTTTGCTACTACGAGATAACTCGTAGCAAAAACTATGCGATTATATTGTACATATTTTCGATATGGCTAATTGAGTGATTTTCTATAATTTTGCCAATTCTTTGCTTAATAAGTCCATTATGACAACCTTAAATACTTCGTAATGCTCAAAAAGTGGCCACGTTAGAGTCAGCAGCTTTGTCGTAATAAGTTTTAATTAATACGCCGCCTGTACAAAATCCATACCAAACAGTTGTTCGTTTTGGGTGCATTTGTTTCTCATGGATTGTATGGAGGATTTTCTAAGCCCCCCGAATTCGACAATCCTATGTATTCACTACGTTATCATGTTTCTGTAACGAATATCATTCAAAGTCCCTGCAATTTCGGATTCATTTTCAAAAATGTGAAGCCTAATCAAGACGTCTTACCAAAGTCCGTAACAGACAGTTGCTCGCTATGAGTGCATTTGTTTCTTATGGATTGCATAGGGATTTGCTAGCCTCGAATTCGACAATTTTGTGTGTTCACTAAGCCATTCAGTTGGAAATGCGCTACAAGATAACTCGTAGCAAGAACTATGCGATTATATTGAACATAATTTCGATACGGCTCTTGCTACGAGTTATCTCGTAGTTGGCCTGTTGAGTAAGGTTTGCTACTACAAGATAACTCGTAGCAAGAACTATGCGATTATATTGAACATATTTTCGAGATGGCTAATTGAGTGATATCGAGTTATCTCGTAGTAGCAAACCTTACTCAACAGGCCAACTACGAGATAACTCATAGTAGCCAGTGAATGCGTTAATAGTTCATTATAAGACACCCTTTACAAGCAGTTAAAAGTATCAGCCATAATAGTTCATTATTATAATTCTTTTTTTTTCATAAAAATTATGTATTCATAATGGTTCTTTAAAAAAAAATCTGAAATATTTTATGTTTTTAAAATGACATCATATGTGTACCATTCAAATGATAATATTCTTACCATTCAACAATATTTTCAAAAAAAAAAATCTGAAATATTTTTATAAATGCGTAATATATCACATTAACAAATGAATAGTTTCTGTTTTATTTTAGTGTAAACGTACATGATGTAAATCATCTATGGTACAACGTTTATTTTATAAGAACTTAACTGCACCCTACGTCTGATATTTGGTAAATCCAGTTAGTAGTGCTATCCACTTTTGCTGCTGTTTAATATGGATATACTTGGCTTTAGGACCAACATATGTCGTTATTAGAAATAGTCAAATGATCAGACAAGTTCAATTATGGTTACGTAACTAATACTATGTTCAGATATGCACTTTTATTGAGTCAATATTCGGTTAATTGAGTGCAATATTTTAAGTGTTCAGGCATAATAATATACGCAGTTCAGCTGCTTATTCAATATTCATTTGACAGCGGATGAACAAAACAGCTGGTTGTTTCAACAACATTTTTTTTTATTTTGTTTTTTGTTTAGTTTTTTTTCTGTTTGTCGTTGTCGACTTTTAAGTTGTCAAATATCAACAAAAAGTGTTCGATTAATTGTAATATGCTCACTAAACACACTAATGACAGTGCTGAATTTTAAGTCTTACTCAATATTATAACAATTTGCGTATTTATTGCGCAATTATTAATTGAAACTTTATATGAAATATTGAGCTCAATAATGGCGTTCATTGCGATTTACGCAATAAAGGTGCATATCTGAAACCGTATACGGTTTGAAAATTCTTTCTGAACGAGCCGTATTGCTGGGTATAACGTAGCCAGAGTGTACCAGGCATTCAGGCTTAAGTGATATCATCCATGGAACTGCAATAATTTTATTTTATTTGATGAAGTTTATCAATTTAATTTTTTTTCTTTTTGATGCTATTTAGGCCATAGGAACTAGGAGATTCTATAATTGTTTACATTCTGTTTAAGTCTGTACATTCAATAAATTCGAAAGTTCTCAAAATGTACGTAATCTGTCATTAAGATCAGTATAAGTAGGCGAATAGTGCTGATGTGGTATATGGGAAAATTGGGTATTACGTTACATATAAATGTAGCATTTCAACAACTTACTCAAATGGCTGCCCCAGAACTTGTTGGTATTTGTTTTGAATTGTAATCGAATTCCCAGTAATTCTATATCTTTTCTTTTCATTGAAGTTTCGGTAGTCTTTTCTGCGAATTTCCCACAAGTGCATTATCGCAATAGTTTTTACCAGAGTATTTTCGTAAAACGAGTATTTACTTAAAAACGCATGATGTGGTTAAGCTATTATTCGTTCAATGTCGGTACTAGACTAGGCGCTAATATAGAAAATCTCCTGCTAGCGCAATTATTCATGTATATATCCTGGGGGGAGTATTAGCGTTTTGTACCAAATGATTTTCATCTTCTTGAATGAGTGTATTTAAATAGTTTGTTCAGACCGAAAGTCACCGTGGTCTAGTAGGTAGTGTGTTGGCTTATTAGACGAAAAGCCAGGGTTCGAGCCCCAGGCCAGACATCAAAATAAAATACAAAAAGTATTTCTTCGGCGACTTCTCAGCAGATTTCTGGCAAAAACTCTGAGAGTAAATAAAAAATTGCCATGAAAAGTTTCTCAAAAATCTGTCGTTCGGAGTCGACTTTAAACTGTAGGTCGCGCCACTCATGTATAAAATTAACACACACAACATAAGTGGTGTGAGAAACTAGGTCGTAATAGTGACTGAAGGGTTGTAATGACCAATTATGTTATGTATGTCAGACCGAAATAACCTCTGATGGCACGTACGGTTGTTCTTTCCTTACGTTCAGCATGATGTTTTTATTTTGTGCGATACCAAGATAAATAAATTTTCCGTCTTAATTTTCCCGAAGTAACATACTGGCACGAATTGGCATGAGCGGACCAATGAAAACGTGTCCAATAGCGGCGCTAAAGGCTTTAACCCTTGATGTTAATACGAAATTAATGTGGAACCGTCTGGGTAAATTGAATCAACTACTCAATAAATCAGTGTCACATTTTGCTGGATTCCAGGTGTGCCTCCCTCCACATCTCTGAGGTTTGTCAGGGCAACATGGTTGGTAGAGACATAAGTCCTATATGAGGGGTTGGTCGCAGTGCACAAACACCTTTAAGCGCATTCGAGTATCGACGAATAGGTAATACGTATCGATTTTTTTTTTGTGAATCTATTTTCCAGCATTTGACGAAGAGTTAGTATCTGGACGATCAAAGATTTTAATGGCAGGGTTCAATTATCTCGTTTATACGACACTCAGGGTTCTTCCAAGAAATCGGACGATCAAATGGTGTGAATAAGTTTCCGATAAAACTCCTTCTGTTGTAGAATCCATAAACTCTGTTGAACACAGGTATTTGGGACAGGTCCCAGGTCAGACATCAAAACGAAAATATGAAAAATATTTCTTCGGTGACTGTCTCTCAGCAGATTTCTGGCAAAAACTCTGAGAGTAAATAAAAATTGCCATGAAAAGTTTCTCAAAAATCTGTCGTTCGGAGTCGACTTTAGTGGTGGAGTGCATCCGAAATGTTTCACTTTGGTGCATAAATCCATGGGTGAAGCTTAATCTAATGAACGTTGTGGTTTGTGGCTTATTCGCGTATACCTGTGACTTAATAAAACCCCACAAGAGAAACTCTAGAGGCATCATAGCGCATGATAAGTGGCCAGTTTACACCACCTCCACATGAAATGGCCTGGCCATACCCTTAAATCGCTCGTGCAGAATATCAAATGTGGCATGAGCTGTGTCGCAGACCCAGATTATCGTTTGTGCAGAATATCCAATAAGAGATGAACTATGAAGTCGCAGTAGTCTAGTTCGGTAGCGTATGGGCTTATTAGACGTAAGGCCACGCGGTTCAAACCCCAGGTCAGAAATTAAAACGAAAACATAAAAAAAATATTTCTTCGGCGACTTCCTCTCAGCAGGTTGCTGGCAAAAACTCTGAGAGTAAATAAAAATTGCCATGAAAAGTTTCTCTAAGAAAATCTGTAGTTCGGAGTTGACTTTAAACTGTAGGTCCCGCCACTCATGTATAAAATTAACACACACAAAATGAGTGGTGTGAGAAGCTAGGTCGTAATCCTGTCTGAAGGGTTGTAATGACCAATAATGTATGTATGTATGTATTTGGGACAGAGCTTTAATGAGTTGAGTGATATCTTTTTCCCAATAACGACAACTTCCTCTCCTGTAAGCGGAGTAGATTCTGAGATTTTCAAAATAGATTTCGAGTTACCGACTTACACATGAGAATTTTATTCTAATAGCCTTATTATGTATGATAAATTAAACTTTATAACTAAGATTTCAAAACGATTGATATAATGAAGTAGTCTTTCCACCTAAGTGCCATAAAGCTATTGTATTGTACATAACAAGTCTCGTTTCGTCATTAAAGCTTATATAGTAGCGTAACAAGTATTTCTTTTTTTGTTTTCATATTCTTTAAACAATTAAAGATCATTTCAAACTCATTATGAAAAATAAAACAAAGGGGGATTATGGTGGAAAACAGAAAGCTTGACTGGTTTCTTCTTGCAAGTTACATACTCACTAAAGTATTTAATTTTTACCATATTTGGGGTTATAATTACGGTCAAGGTCGTTAAGTTTCTGCTTTTGGAAAGTGTGTGTAGATTTGTTAAAAGAATTTATTTGATTTTTATTTTTTTAAGATTTTTATTTATTTATTTACTATCTAAAGTAAGTAAGGAGTTACAGTAAATGATTTTATTTTCTTTTTGAAAAAGATTTTGCTTTGGTTTCTTATAATTATGAAATAAAATTTCAAATCTAATGCTAAGCATCGTTATCAAACAGCTGTTGACACTGACTTTGAAATACATCACAAGTCCATTTCATAGTTGAGTGAGTAATTGTTGTTACGTTAATCAATTAATGATTACGTATTAAATTATCTTGAAAATAAAACATAATTTTTTATAATTTAAAAGAACTTGTTTTTTAAAATCAATTGAGGAAACCAAAAAGTCTCTCAAAGTCATCTTAAATGTTCCCACACTTGGTAATGACTTTTGTTTTTTTTTCAAATAAGTTTTATTTTTTGCGTACTAATTGTCTATTCTCCCTAATTCTCATTAAATTCTATCAATTATAGACTTTGGCTGTAAAATGACATCATCTTTAATAGATCGCGTATAGCGTAGTAACAATAATTTTTACATTTTACGTCATGGTGGCATATTCTTTAAACAATTACGCGGAACAACTATACACGATTATTGTAATTGTTTTAATTTTAATTCACTTATCAATTAAATTTAATTTAATTTAATAAAGCTTTTAACTTTCTTTTCTTTATTATTACAATAATATGGGTATTCAAATCAAATTTAAACAAAAATGAACGAATTTTTCTTATATTTGAAACCATAAATGCACCACTTTGATATATTTTGATATTTTTGGAACGAAAGCATTATTTCCTGTGGGTTTTCTGAGAGAAACATTTATCGAATTTAGTGATGAAAGTCTCTACGAAGTTTAAATTTATGCCACTAAGGGCTACCACAACTTGCCGTTAAAGTTGGGTTTAGTTAAAGGTAACTTTAGCTAAAGTGAACTTTAAAGTCACCTTTAACTTTTTTTCGTTATTATAACCTAATAATAAAATAATAAAATAAGCGACCCTATGCTCCCTAGAGGAGTAAAAGGAACATATATATATATATTGACAGAATAAAATTAACTTCTTTAAAAATATGGCAGTGCCGGAACAATGTTGATAATACTGCTCAATTAAAAAAGTTTTTTTAAACGCAGTGGCAACAACGGGCTTCGTTTTTTTTGTTGTATTTGCTCATATTGTTTATATTTGAAGTTGCCATATTGAAAATAATATATAATATGGCAAGTTCAAACATAAACTTAACCTTAAAAGTTACCAGGAGGATGATCCTGCATTTAGCTTAACGCTCACTTCTACCATATTGTCCACTTATAATAATGAAAAACAATTTATCTGCCCGTTAAAATCCTCCCTTTAGTTAACGGCAAATTGTAATAAGGGTGTTAAGAGAGTTCTGCACATATCCAAACAAATAATAATTTGATGGTGCAAGATGCGTGCTATATGGTGGTGTACGAGTATGCATTAAAACTTTCCAGCCAAGCTCTCTCAGTTTCTTTTGGGTCATCAAAGATGTGTTTGATCCGGGGTTCTTAAGTTAAAACGTAACAACTTTTTTTATTGATCAATCTTGACCATTTTATTTGAATTGCTTGCTTCCTACTTATTTTAGTCAGAATTATAACCAAGTTTCTCACACCACTTATGTTGTGTTTGTTAATTTTATCCATGAGTGGCGGGACCTACAGTTTGAACTCGACTACGAACTTTTCATGACAATTCTATACGCTCTCACAGCTTTTGCCAGGAGGCTGGTTCGCGTGTCGCATCTAATAAGTCAACAAATACAGTACTTACTAGAATAGGGTGACTTCAATTGCTTGCCATTAATTGTTTTCGGTACAAATCAGAATCAATCTTTTGAGTAGGTTGTAAGAGTTCATACTGAACAGTTTTCTTCAAATTCGAGCAGATACTATGCATTACCTTTTTGTTATCTATTCTGGATTTGCTACCGCCTATAAAGAACCTTTACCTTACTTCGTCCATTATAGTTTTCACTTGATCAAAAGCTCTTCGTACTTGATCAATATCTCATCGCTAGTAATCACTTACTTACCTAATTGGTCGTTAAAACTGTTTAGTCAGGATTGCAACCTAGTTTTTCACGCCACCCATGTTGTGTGTGTTAGTTTTATGATAGTGATTTACACCTCACGAAGAAAGTCATCCAAATATTGGATCTCAGGAAGGATGTGAAACCTTTGTAAAATGGTTGAATCTTAGACTGATTCTTTCGATTATCCGGTTACTGTAGAGCTATTCAGTCTGAAATAAACGTTATAAAGGCAATCGCTGGACGAATCCAGTATCAAAATAAATCTAGAAGGGGTATGCACTTGTTTATTGGCAATAAAGCGGCCCTTTAATCTCTGGAGACGGTGTACACAACATCGGAGATTGTCTAAGAATGCCTCTGGAAGAGAAAGCTAAACATTCAGCGGTTATCTCCATGTAGCTTCCTGGACGCTGAATCTAAAATATGATGCAGTTGCAAAGGCTGGTAGAACATAAAATTCAAACGAATTCATAAGAGAAATTTATACTGATATGAAATTGGCCTGACACATAATCTGAAACAGATTTCACTCATTTGCAAAAAGACAAGACAGAAAAATGGATAAACTTGCTTAGAGAACAGGAAAATTTGGTCCACTATGGACCAGATCAAGATTTGCGCCCAAAACTTAACCAATATCCATATTAAGAAGCTCATTGTAGTTATAACAGGGTATTAGTCGTGGAATATTGTATATTGTCCAGGCCAGACATCAAAACGAAATATAAAAAAATATTTCTTCGGCGATTTCCTCTCAGCATATTTCTGGGAAAAACTCTAAGAGTAAATAAAAAATGGTCATGAAAAGTTTCTCAAAAATCTGTTTTTCGGAGTCGAGGTCCCGCCACTCATGTATAAAATTAACACACACAACATAAGTGGTGGGAGAAACTAGGTCGTAATCCTGACTGAAGGGTTGTAATGACCAATTATGTATGTATGTATGTATATGTATAAAGACGCTGTAATTACAAGGAAGAGGAAGAACCACAGAACAAGTCCTGTACCGTTGTCCGGTACTTAAAAACCTGAGACGAAGGATCCTTGAACACACAGAATTTGTGAAAAGAAACTGTCTCAAGCGAAAGGAGTTATAGTTGACGCAATGGTGCAATGGTATTGTAATGGGACTTTATTGTTCCAGCTAAATATGCTTTCTGGGGTGGCTGTCAATTTAACTTAACCTACTGTTTTAGTGGTACTGCATGGGGATTTTGATTTAGTAGGTTCAACTCTTTATAAGCCTTCAATTTCATACAAACGTAATAGGATTTCTTTTTACTATACCCAATATATATATTTGTTTCTAATTATTTTTAATCTTTTAAATGGGCTTGGAATTCTGGTTTGTACAATTATTTGTGATTTCTTCAATCTCCCACACTGCAGCTACAGCGCTTTATTTTAGTTTTTATTTCGTTTATTGTTGTTGTAAACCTTTTATTGTATTTCTTGTAGAAAAGAAGGGGAAAAAATACAATTTCTTACTGATAAGATAAGAACGTTTAATTGTTTTAAACTCTATAACACAATACAAGTATCGTATACATGCATGCATGCATGATGTATTGTGTGTTTAAAAACTATTTTTAGTTTTGTTTTTAAAAAAAATTTATTCAAATATTAATCTCTCCCTCTCTCTCTCTTTGCAGACTAAATAAATATAGAAAAAGAAAACTGAACTGAACTGAATAGCAACTGCCTTTTATCATACAAACTCGTTTAAAACTTAGTTTTACACAAAGGCAAGCATATTACAAAACAACTTTGCAGCCAGTCTTTACAACGACTTAAGCATGGGCCAGTTGGTCGTTAAATTAGCGGAGCCTGTTAGTAGTGTGGCCCATATATTAGGTGGCCGCCGTAAGCGTAAGCGTAGCATTGATTCTTGTCATTCCAGCACCGATCAAATCAACAATGAAACCCAATCACCAAAAAAGTAAATAAAAAATGAATTGAAATTTTTCTTGTTTGATTTTAATTTGATTGATTGTTTTTTGTTTTTATTTTTTGTTTTCTTGCAGAAAGAAACTATTGACCACCACACAATATATATATCAGGCTCTGTTTAAAGAACAAAAAAACTCAGATATTGCCATTATGGCATTGGGAAAAGTATGGAACCTACATAAAGTCTATTTGTCACAGAGCCCTTATTTCTATAGCATGTTCAATGGGTCATGGAAAGAGTCTTGTCAAGATTTTGTACATATCAAAATACTAGATGATCGTATTACATTGGATGGTAAGTAAAAGCATACGAATTTATTTTCATTCAATAACAAAAAACATTTCTATTTATGCCTCTGGATTAAAATCCGCACCAAACAGTGACTCGTTTTGGGTGCATCGGCTTTTCAATGTATGCGTGCGGGTTTTCTGTGCCCCAAATGCGACAATTTTGCTTGTTTATATACCCGCCAAGATCAAACTGAGCATCATCTGAAAAGATGATTTTTTTTTGCCAAAATCGGCATCTTCTGTAAGTCGATCGCAGACCCACTTAGCGAAGCGTAAACGCATTGGATGGTCAATTGGCTTCAACTCCTGAACCAATTGGACTTTGTACGGCGTCATACCAAGGTCTTTATGCAAAATTCGTCTGAATGATGTCTCCGAAATGTTCAATTGTTGAGAACGACGGTGAATTGATGTTGATGGCGCTTCACGCACACTTTCTGCCACAGCAGCAATATTCTCGGGTGTACGCACTGCTTTTGGCTTTTCACGCTTTGATTTATCGATGAGGATGCCAGTTTCTTTCACTTTTTTCACAAGATAACGAACATACGGAGCTGACGGTGCTTCTCTTCTTCCAAAATCCGTAATCAATTTTCGCACACATTCTGCAACATTACCATGATTTTCAAAGTAATGTCGCAATATTTCTCAGCGTTGTTCAAGCGTATACACAACCATATTCGTTCAGCGGAAGGATTAAAACTAATTATCTGTCAAATCAGACATGAGCTAAGTGTTACCATTCACGAAATCTAGTTGAAAAAAAACGTTAGATGGCGGACCCGATATATAGTAACGTTGACTTTACACAATCGTTGAATATTCTTAGCTTTGTACGCCTAGATATACATATATGAGCTTCTCCATACGGAGTGCAGTCGCCCGAATACTGCTCTCGCTCTATTGAGTCCGTTACCGACGTCTGTTTCTGCGCTGCCGTTTGTTGTCGAGGCAGTACTATCCTCGATAGCAAAAACTATCGACATACTCGACTATTTGGCCCTGTAGCTTGATGTTTTCTGTGCTAGTATTGTTAATTCTCATGGCTTTGGTTTTTTTTAATATTTTTCCCAAGTCCAACGTGCAAGCCAATCTTTCTAGGTGTTCGAGTTTTGACTGCATGTTGGGGATCTTGTGCGAGAGTAGACAAATATCATCTGCATAATCCAAATCCTCGAGTTGGCGTGAGAGACTCCATGTTATTCCTCTTCTCTTTGAACAGACTTCGCTCATGATTTCATCCAGCACGATGGTGAAGGACAGAGGTGATAGTGGGCATTCTTGCTTGACTCCAGCTTTTGTTTGAAAAGTTTGAATGGTGTTGCCGTCGTGAAGAACTGAGAGGTCTGCGTTCTCGTACATGGCTGTAATTATTTTGACTATTTTCTGGGGTACTCCTTTACAACTCAATGCTTTCCATATAGCAGCTCGTTTGATGGTGTCGAAGGCTTCTTTAAAGTCGACAAACAGTACATACAGGGGAGTACGCCATTCCAAAGTTTGTTCAATAATCATGCGTAAGTTGTTTGCCTGCTTCTGTTTGGCCAAAAACCTGCCTGTTCGTCTAGCAATTGGTCTTCAATTTTATCTCGAAGCCTTCTCTGTATTATTATCGCTAAAATTTTTTATATGGTGTTAAGGATTTAAGGACTATTTACACGATAAAGTGAGAGAAAAAGTACTATGTACGGAATTCTATTCCTACTTCAAAATGGAGAATAAACATCTTACAACAGACTTTGTTCTACACTTTTGGTTAAGATGTTGTTTTGTCTATCCGTTCAACTGCGGCTCTAAGCTACCACACACATGCTACTTGGCCATGCAATCTTCACCACCCATTTTCACAATTTTTTTTTTATCGCCTGTAATGATTCGATTTCACTGATGATATTTCACTGGAATAAAGTTTCATATGCTAACTAAACATCGACCTGCTTTGTGATGCCCTAGATGTGTATGACATATGCATACCTGTTTTGTACAGAGTGTGCAGCAAGTTTGAAGAGCCTGAGACTTTTTGTCTTGGCCCGAAGGTGGGAATCCTCGAAAGATACTTTTGTTCCAACAAAAGAGTGCACGATTCACCATCACTGATACCTACGTACTAAACCCATCCCCTACATTCTTCAATCACTGTTCCTCTGCGGGACTGCCGTAAGGTATTACTTCGTGGAGGGCTGGTTAGCTTTATTAAAGCTCTACCACACTAAATCAAATTTCGCCTTCGTTCCTCCAACCTTCGGGGTTTCAGCCATTCTCTGGCTGTACTGGCTCCATAGAATCCTAGAATTCAACACTTCTTCCATAAGCCGGTTTAGAGACCTAAACTTATTTCCCCGGGCCATCTAAATCTGGGGCAGCATGTTAGAATATGCTCCGCATCTGCCTCCTCATCTACATAGTTTGGGCATATAGGGGAGAGCCTGAGACTGTCGAACACATTCTGCGTGTGTGCGTAGAGCAGGGTTTCTTTAGTGGGTATTCATTGGTTGCTGAGATGTTTCTATTTCTTGTTCACTTCTTTCCTCCGTCTTTCAATCATTGACACTCACACTTAATTTCACTCTCCTTTCTCTGTTTAGTTTCCCTGTGAGCCTGAAAGTACACACAAAGAATCTTTTTTGTGATCTCGGGATAACAAATTGTTTAGCTTAACTTTAATATACGTATTCTTTAATTTTTTCTTTAATATTCTCTAGCCTTGGATGCTGTATTTGGTTCCATGTATTCGGATGAGATTGAAATTGATCCCAAGGGTGTTATCTCCGTATTAGCCACGGCAACATTATTCCATTTAGACGGCATTATCGATAAATGTGCTGAGGTAATGGTGGAAACGATTAATGCTGAAACTGCTATAAATTATTATGAAGCTGCCTGTCAATATGGCTGTCAAAATGTCAAAAAATCCACGTTTATGTGGTTGGAAATCAATCTGTTATGCATTTACACAAAATATCCAAATCTGTTGAGACAAATCAATATTGAACTGATGACTGCATTAATTTCTAGTCCCGATTTGTATGTCATGCAAACTGAATTCTCTTTATATACACTGTTACGCACCTGGATTTATTTACGTTTAAATCCGAATTATGATCCTGAAAATCCTCAGCATCAACACGAATTACAAATGCAATATCAACAGCAACAACTGCAACTAGAGACCACAAGTAATACAAACGCGGCAACAGCATTTATACCATTGCGATCATTCAACTCCTCGGCTTCATGTTCAAATTCACAATCAGAATGTAATACGCCATCAGGTAATGGTGATGTTATACAGCAATACTTTACGTCACGTAAAGAGAAACGTTCATTTCTCTCTACGCCCGAGGGCCAACAGTATTTGAAACCTTTTCTGGCTTTACGCACACAATACTTAACCAATCATCATATGGATTTAAAAATCGTACTTAACGATAATATCATACCCAAAGAATGGCTGCATCATCATGTTTTAACACATTGGAACTCCATACTCAAAGTGGATCATTTGCCAGAAGAGGGGTAAGTATCATGCATTTTATGCCATATAAGACATTGACTTTATATACGTAATTTAAAGCCTTTGCTGCCTTAGTTTATAGTTTGCTTTTAGTTTTCTTGTTGATTCGATTATATTTTCAAATTTATTGTTCTTTCTTGTTGTTGTTTTGGTTTTTAATGAATAAAATTGTTGCATTTGATTTTCGTTGAATAGATTTTTGTTTTATTTTTCGCCATATTTTATTATATTAAGGAATTGCTTAAGATTTTACAAAGCGTTTAACTTATTAAAAGAGAGTCGAGGATTTCTACATGGACCATCACCCAGTTTACCTACTTGTTAGAAACCTAAGCTGAGTACAATGTGGAATTTCCAATCGCAGTGCAATTCAACACAGAATCTGTAGCGTCTTGGCCACTATATGGGCTTACTTAATGTAAACATCTCCTCGTTTTCCTAATTCTTAGAAACCTAGTCCATCTAAGTCCACCGAGAGATTTCTAATAACGACTGTATTCACACCCGAAACCTGTGAAATTTTCCCCCAATTGCTATCGAAAATATACAGAAACCAACTCGGCTTTTAAATACTATTTCTGGCGATAACATAAAGGGTCCGCCAAAAAACTTTTTTTTTTTGAAATGCTTTAAAAAAAACTACTGAATATTTTCTAAAATTGCTTTTTTATTTGAAAGTACAATCTTTCCGGTTAATAATGGAAAATAATTTCATTCAAATGGCTGCCTCGGTAGGCCATGCAGTAGCCTACACGATTGGTCCAATTTTTAAGCACATAATCGATTGTGTGCAGCTGTATTTCACTAATGGCTTCACGAATATTGTCCTTTAAAGCGTCAATTGTCTCTGGTTTGTCGGCATAACACTTATCTTTGACGGCACCCCACAAATAATAGTCCAACGGTGTCAAATCGCAGCTCCGAGGTGGCCAAACGACATCAGCTCTGCGGCTCATAATGCGATCTTCAAAAACAAGGCGCAAAACATCGAGTGTAGCTTCGGCTGTGTGGAACGTAGCGCCGTCCTGTTGAAACCAAATGTTGCCAATATCCTTCTCTTCAATTTTTGTGAACAAAAATTCGTTTAACATGGCCCGATAACGATCGCCATTAACTGTAACGGCCACTCCTTGCTCATTTTCGAAGAAAAATGACCCAATTATGCCTCTGGACCAAAATCCGCACCAAACAGTGACTCGTTTTGGCTGCGTCGGCTTTTCAATGTATGCGTGCGGGTTTTCTGTGACCCAAATGCGACAATTTTTTTTTGTTTACATACCCGCCAAGATCAAAATGAATTTCATCTGAAAAGATGATTTTTTTTTTTGCCAAAATCGGCATCTTCTGGTGTAGGCTACTGCATGGCCAGCCGAGGCAGCCATTTGAATGAAATTATTTTCCATTATTAACCGGAAGGATTGTACTTTCAAATAAAAAAAGAAATTTGAGAAGTTATTCAGTAGTTTTTTTTTAAAGCATTTTCAAAAAAAGTTATTTGGCGGACCCTATATTTCACGACAATTTAACTTCAAGTATGTATTCTGTTGATTCATTCCCTTCGTCACAGAATTTTCATATTGGGCTCGTGGCGAACTACAACATTCTGCAAAAGTGTCCTTTGTGCCTAAATTGCCCGGACAAAAGACATAATATAACAAGAGTCTTTGCATCGCTCTTCCCTTTCGCTGAGTATACCATTCCAAACATATCCATTCACTCAACAGGAAGGTTTTTTGGCCTTTATTGGCGTGAATTCTCATATGACCTGGGGACTCAGCAAAGGATAATCCCGGAATTTCGAATTAATCTCTTACGACCCGAGTGTTTGAATGGCAGATTGGCAGTCAGATGGTATAGGTATGTGCTGTCCTTTGTACCGTCTGTCCATGGTATAAGGTTTCACTTGGCAGATACCCACGAGTTTCAGCATAGGCTCACAATATTTCTCTCTGGGGCTAGACATCTCCGCGTTACTGTTCAAATATCTGTTCATGGGCCATCTGGGGCTAAACATCTCCGCGCTATTGTCCAAATATCTGTTCACGGGCCATCTGTGTACGTCGGAATAGTGTCTCTTTCCCTCTTAAAAGAGTAAGTAGCTTCCAGGTAGCTTCATTCACTCTTTATTATCAAGTCTCGTCGTCAAGAATTTTCTAAAACCATAAAGTCTACTGGTTCTGTCCAGGAAACAATTAAAGAGGGAGCTGTCAGTCACTCTAATTATGAGGTCATAATGGCCTCTGATGCATATCGAATATTAGACTTGTCTTCTCACTACCATTTGCAATGGGGGCTCCAACATAGCCTCCACTGTCGCTGTAGAACAGGTTTCCACTGCCTCGGGTTATACCAACACATGCCAATATTGTTCAATTCCATCTGATAACGTTCGATAGTAATAGAGGACGTGGGAGACAGTCTCATTTAGGTCCAGCTCCACATCCTAAAAAAAGACGTGATGAGAAGTTAGCTTTCTCTCATGAGTACTTTGAAGGCAGTGCTTGTGAGATCGGGATAGGGTTGAGTATCGTCTGTAAACATAGAGCGACCAAGATCTCCCGCTTTGTGTCTGCACTTCATGTAACAGGTGATTTTTTATCTATTATCTTTTTGGCAACACTGGCTTAAACAGCTCACGCACGTTTCGTATTTTGTTTCACTGTCAAACATCTTCAGTTTGGTCTATAATTTAACCATGAATCGTCTTACAAACGAACAACGCTTGCAAATCATTGAATTTTATTATCAAAATGCGAAACAAAAAGAAAGTACATCGCGCGCTTCTTCCATTTTATGGTCAGTTTAATCGACCCACTGAAGCGGTTATTCGAGCTCATTTTTGGCTCAATGGATACGTAAATAACCAGAATTTTCGATTTTGGAGTAAAGATCAGCCAGAAGCATTGCAAAAGCTACCAATGCATCCAGAAAAAGTCACAGTTTGGTGCGGTTTATGGGCTGGTGGCATCATTGGACCGTACTTCTTCAAAGATGCTGCGAATCGTAACGTAACTGTGAATGGTGAGCGCTACCGTGACATGATATCCAACTTTTTTTTGGCCAAAATGCAAGAGCTTGACTTGCGTGACATGTGGTTTCAACAAGACGGTGTCACATGCCACACAGCACGCGTAACAATGGACTTATTGAGAGGCGAGTTCGGTGAACATTTTATTTCACGTTCGGGACCGGTCAATTGACCGCCTAGATCGTGTGATTTAACGCCTTTAGACTATTTTTTGTGGGGCTATGTTAAAGCTCATGTCTATACAGACAAGCCGGCTTCAATTGACGCATTGGAAGACAACATTGAAGCATTTATTCGTGAGATACCGGCCGAAATGTTGGAAAGAGTATGCCAAAATTGGACTAAGCGGATGGACCATTTGAGGCGCAATCGCGGTCAACATTTGCATGAAATAATCTTCAAACATTAAATTATATGGACCGTACTCTCGATTCAAATAAAGATTTCATGAACTTTTCTGAATTTTATGTGCTTTTTTTTTGAAAAATTTTCCTATAGCTCTTAAAAAATCACCCTATACTTCTGTGGTTGAATTTAGTCTTCTCGCATGAGCACCTTGAAGGCAATGACCAGTAGTTAACTCAACCACTAAGCGGAAACCGTACTTGTGAGTTTGGGACAGAGTTGACTATCGTCTGTAAACACAGGGCGACCAAGATCGGCATATGACAGCCTTTAGATTATTTAGGATTTTTAAGATTCGTGCCTGCTGTTAAACACAACGGTTGTAAGTTTTTTTTTCCAGTCCTCGATTTGAATCAGAAATTGATAGCCGTTGAAGAAATTCTATGAAATTTATTGTAAGGGTTTCAATGTTCATGATGACAGCTAACCAATGCCTCTCTCTTTCTCTCTCTCTTAAATTTTATTAAATGAATTTTCTTTTCCCTTTTCAGTCCACAAAATCTTGAACCAGAAGTATTTTATGAAAATTGTATGCGTTGTGGTCGTATACTACTTGAGCCGGGCTATCAAAAATGGCGATGGACTGGCTTTAATTTCGGCTTAGACTTAATACTTATAGCAGACTCGAGAGTACTTAGCATACGTCGACATCATCGTAATGAACATGAGCGATTATTGAGTTTACAAACGAAAAGGCAATTTATGATAAGGTAAGTAAACAAATACATATGAAATGAAATGATTTTAAATTAAATTATGATCTCTTAGGGCTTCCGTTACCTCGATTAATTCCCAACGTCAACCAATATTTACACAAAAGTCCGATATAAATTCATTGTGTTTGGAGAAAAACGAAGAGGTTACATTAATGGTTATGGATGCTAAACTGATACATCCGTTGCTGATATCCGTTAATGTATTGGTTGTGCCACCCATGCCGCAAACATTTAAAGAAAATCTTTTACTGAATGATGAATTTGCCAATGCATCCGTGCCAATATCGGAAATTGGTGCAAATTGTGAACGTTCGACAACTCCAACGCCTACGCCTAGTAATGGCAATGGTTTAGATGAAACGGCGGCCGTATGTCTAGTGCCGCCTTCACCACCCAATTGTTTGGCAATGCCAGCGGCAACAACAACAACAACAGCAACACATCGTTCGGCATCGACCACCTCCACTGCCTCAACTACTTCGTCAAGAGCTTCCTCGTCTTCATTTTCGTCTACGGACTTTTTGTAGAGTTTTGCAAATCTGGCAAAAGGAAAATTCATTCAATGAGTTTGAATTTAGAATTAGAAAACTGATAAGGAAATCATATGGTGCTTTGTGATATTTAACTGTTACTCGTAAAAGGAACATTTGAAAACCGCCATACTGTGTTGTACGCGCACACATACGCTCGTTATTATAATTACTTCAGGATTGATTCCAATTTTGTTATTTATTTTCGTTTTCTTCACTTTTCGCAAAATATTTTCTTTCCCTTGTTTAATCCTTCATTTCTCCTACTAATCTAATCGAATTTTGTAAATATTAGTCTTTAAAATTCTTATCCCAGTTAATTTTGTTTTTGAAATGAAGAGAAAGCAAATCTTTATTTGCTTTTGCTATTTTGTTTATCAAACCATCCATCATTCATTCAATTCATGTTTTTATATGAAAAAATAAAAACAAGGAAACAAAACAAAACAAAAAATCATTTAAAATTTTCCGTTAAGCTGGCATTTTCTTATGGAAATATTTTTTTGTATTTTTTTGTATTTTTTTACTTCTGTAATATAAAAATAAATTAAGTTTTTAAGTATTCCAAAAACTAATTACAATTAAAAATTTATAAATTTTTTATAAACACTACCTGCTATTTTACAATATGTATGTATGTACTCTAGTATGTATAGTTTTTTGTCGTTTTTTTTTATATATGAATTGATACATACACTCTTACAAAACTACATATATATTTATGAAATTTTCAAATAAATAATTTCATATATGGCTAACAAAAAAACAAAAGCATACATAAGAATCTTGGATGTTCGAAAAAGTTCGATTACAATACTTACATATTTAATTGGCCATTAACAACCCGATTAACCGATTTCGGCCGGCCTTAAGACAGCCTTCCAGGCGTCTCTGCTTCTTGCGCGCCTACGCCAGTTCGATGACAGGGCTTCCTCGATTTGGTCCTTCTAACACATACAAGGTCATAAGGCTGGATCCCACACTAACATTTTCGCATCAGATTCAGTACTCGGCTAACAAGGCCCAGAAGATCGTTGAACAGCTCAGCAGATTAGTGGCGAACATTGGAGGCCCGGAGACTCCTGATGGAGGTTAGAAACAGCATTATGCTTTATGGGAGCGAAATTTGGGCCGAAACACTGGATGTTAAGAAGCGGACAAACTCATTGGTATCGGTACAGAGAACGGCTGCATTGCGTATCGCGTCGGCATATCGAACGGTATCCGCTCCAGCCATAGTGGCGATGGCGGGTATTATCCCTGTGGATCTGCTGGCAGCGGAGCGGATGAAGATTTATAAGGCGAAATCGGCTGGAAGTCACATAACCGCTCACTTCAGGGAAAACACCATTTCAAAATGGCAACAACGATGGAACGAGGAAGATAGAGGAAGATGGACGGCGAGACTTATTCCAGACATAAGGCCATGGATTTGTCGGAAATTTGGAGAGGTAAATTACTACGTTACACAGATGCTATCGGGTCACGGATATTTTAGAAAATATCTGCACAGAATAGGCAAGACCGCCTCCCCTTACTGTCTTTACGAGGAAGGGGAGATAATTGATGACGCAGAGCACACTGTTTTCGAGTGTGCACGCTGGCAGAGCTATCGCTCTGCACTGACGTCGATAGTTGGGACGATTACGGCCGTTAAATTTATCGGGGTTATGATCGCGAGTAGAGAAAATTTGGATCTCAGTGGCGAAATACGTGGAGAGCAGTCTAAGACTGAAGAAGAGGGATCTTGAGGCTGCGGAACATGTGGGCACGCCGGCATAGATGAAACTGGCACACGTGTCAAGCGAAATTCGAAGCAGGGACCTGGACGAAAGGAATAGTGGAGACACTTAGATGTGATATGGACACGCAGAGGCCAAAGGGCCAAAGGGACTCCACTCCGAAGTAATACCACCGTAGTTCCGGAGTGGACACAACGAGTCCACGAGACGAGGGGGGATGTAGTGGGTGAGGGTCCCACACACGGAGGATGTGACGACTTCCTCTATGGTGCCGTTAGGTACATTTACCCCTCCTCGGCGTAAAGAAAAAAAAAACATACAAAGTCGTCCCGTTCGCCGACTTCCGTAAATCTCCGCATCAAATACCCGTCTCGCCGAAGCATCCGCCTTCATTCGAACGACATGGCCGAGCCAGCGCAGTCGCTGGATATTAATACGCTGAACAACGTCTATGTCGTTGAGGAGCTCATACAGCTCACTGTTGGATCGGATGCGGAAATCATCGCCAACTCGCCCTGGACTGAAGATCTTACGTAGGACTGTTCTCTCGAATACTCTCAAGGCTGCTGCATCAGTGCGTCTTGTAGAGCGTTAGTCTTATCGTACGAGAGAGATCTCTGCTTCTCAATTATCTATTGAGACCATAGTAGCATCTGTTGGCAAGAGTGTTCCTGCGCTTGATCTCCAGACTGACATCACTTTTGGTGGTATCTGCGGAGCCAAGATAAATAAATTTCTTGACTGTATTCAAAGTATAGTTATCGGCACGGCTCTACTTGTCGATAACATATGCTTTTGTTTAGTGAGAGCTGTCATTTAAATTTTTTATTCCTTTGAAAGATTGATGCCATTATGTGTGGAATATAACATCGTTTAAATGTCTGACATGGCTTTTCATGGTGGAGTGCATCCGAAATGTATCACTTTGGCGCATAAATCCATGGGTGAAGTTTAATCTGATGATCGTTGTGGTTTGTGGCTTATTCGCGTACACCTGCGATGTAATAAAACTCCACAAGAGAAACTCTAAAGTTATCATAGCGCATGATAAGTGGCCAGTTCATACCATGAGATGGCCTGGCCATGCCCTAAAATCGCTCGGGCAGTATAACAAATGTGGCATGTGGAGAATATCGAATAAGGGATAAGCTATGAAGTCGCAGTAGTCTAGTAGGTCAAGGTTCAAACACCAGGTCAGAAATCAAAACGAAAATTAAAAAAAAAAATATTTCTACGGCCACTGCCTTTCAGCAGGTTGCAGGCAAAAACTCTGAGAGTAAATAAAATTGCCATGAAAAGTTTCTCCAAGAAAATCTGTCATTCGAAGTTGACTTTAAACTGCAGGTCCCCCGTCACTCATTTATAAAATTAAAACACACAACATAAGTGGTCTGAGAAGCTTTGGTCGTAATCGTGACTGAAGTGTTGTAATATAATGTATATATGTTATGTATGTGGCGCAATCCTATCTTCCGTGTCCAGATCATCCAATTCAGCCGAAAAGAAGTTGGTAATAATCGACTTATAGTATTCGTCGTTGACAGTGATGACCTGATTAACGTCGTTCCTAAAGAAATATGGACCTATAGCGCTGCCAGCCATTTTTTCGGAATGTGTTGGATGCTCTTGGATCTTATGTGAATTGGTATCGTCGTAAATTCGTCAATTTTGTTTGTTCATTGCAGTCTCTTTGTAGTCTAGAGCCATCTTTCGAACTTTTTCGAACATCCGAATTCCCTCTTTTTTTTGTTTACAAACATCTTTATCCATAAATTTTCAACAGCTCAATATAGATTGCCAAATAGAATGGAGCGGAATCAGTAATAAAGGAATCAGCTGAAGTTTTAACCAGCCGCGCTAAGGCATCCATATAGTAGTCCCTCTGGACAACGTTCTTTCCAGTTGACTTTCCCACTGACTACAATGCAGAACGAAGTCCAATGTTATTTCTTTAGCATAAGAAAACGGCGGATAGTTGCTTTGGACCATTAAAATTACCGTGCCATTGACAGCTACAGCTTGAATAGGATTCTGAATAATCATCCTCATGAGACTGCAGCCAGTAAATGACAGCCTCTAATGCAGACAAGAGCAACTATATCTCAGCTGTGATTCGGATCTGGTGGGTTGCTTAACTTATATCCACCACCACCAACCTAACATTTTTGGACCTCTGGAGCAGACCACTTAAGGCTGTGAATTTCCTCAACCAAATTATTTCTTTCTTTCTTGCCTTTAGTAGGGAACCCGACAAATTGTTACGTTTTGGATTTTGGAACAAAAAAAATATTTTTTTTTTTTTGGGGTGTAACGTAGATCGCCTCCTCGTGGTGCACCCTGGATAACGCGAAATGGTCTACATTTTTCTGACACGACCCATTTTCTGTCCACTGACTACTCTCAGGTCCACGTTGTGAATATGTTGTCTTGGGCTGGTGGTTGTAGTCTACTGGAACTAGTAACGCCAGCTTGAAACCTGATGTGTGAACGGCTTCATGTTAGATTACAACTGCCTCCGTCCCGTTAAAACCCTGGCAGGCCTTGGAGTACGTTCCTTGTCCGTCACCGTTAAGTTGGTGGTGTAGGTTCGGTTGAGACTGACTCCCGATTAGCACTGGTCTGGCTCTGAGCACCAGTTCCCATAAGGGCTGGTGCCAACCCTCGCATGGCCTCCCTGTTTCATAGATAACCATGGGATCATTAATAGTGACTACACATGCGGGCAAGGATAGCGGCTTTGAGTGGGGACCCAATCGCATATGAATTCAAATCTCAATAAAAAATCTCAAAATTATAAAACTTACGCGCGCACCCATGCAGGTGAACGCAAAGCGCCTACTAGGCAAGTACCTATTGGCGCAAATCCAGCCTCTGCTTACAGGGGCTCCTCAACAGCTGGTGTTTCTTGTACGGTCACAAGTTCCGCTGCTACTAAAGCGGAAACTTGGGCACCCTTCACATCTTCGACTTCCAAAATCATCAGATCGGAAACGTCATCAAAAATTATTAAATCTGACTTATCACTAAGCGTAAGAGCTTACAGAACGCGGAGGTCGGCTGGTCGAATCATCGCCAAATTGGGCTCAATTGATCCGAGTGAATTGACTGAAGATGAGAAAGGTAGATTGGCTTGGGCACATGCCCACATCAACGTTCGTCCCTCAGACTTAGAGTCAAAGGCTGTCGTTTTGGGAAAGAGGCAGAGATCACCTGAGCGGACAGCTGAAACAGCTCAGCAATCATCCAAACGGGTAAAAACTGCTCCCTCGAGGCCTATGCCATCCAAATCTGTCAGTAAAGATTTTCAGGATAGTCTGACGATTGCTGTCGTTGACAATAGTCATCCAGAGGGCACCATTACTTCCGCAAACTGGAAGTTAGTGGAAGTGGCCCTGCTAAATGTGTTCATTGATGTTATGTCTGCCAATCCGGGCCCTTCGCCACGTTGCCGCGATGCGGGATGGTTTCAAGGCCATATTAAGAAGATCGCCTGTTCAGACCTTCGTTCCATGGAACTGTACAAAGTCGCCATCCGCAAAGTTGGTGAGGTCTGGCCAGGTGCTAAGCTTGATGCTGTTCCATTGGAGCAGGTCCCAAGACGTCCGCGGTCAAAGGCACGCATTCCTGTCGAACCCTCTACTCCTAAGGAAATACTTAAGATTCTTAAGTGCAGTAACACCGATATACCCACCGATAGCTGGAGGGTAGCTAAAGTCAGCGAAGTAAAGAATAATTATCGTGAAGCAATCATTGTCCTCAATGAACAATCACTTCCATTTATCAAAGCCCGTAATGGCGTACTCAATTATGGCTTCGGATCCATCACAGTTCAGGTGTATAAGTCTGATGCCCAGATGGCTGAACAAACTCAAGTTGGGTTGCAGACACCGCCGGAACAGCCTAGCAGCAGTAATACAGTTATGGCGGAAGTACTTTACGATGATTTTGATAGCGCTTCGCGCTCCTCATTCAGCAGTATCGCCGACTCTGAGCTGTTTGAAGACTACTATAACGCCGTGCAGGCTGATTTTGATCCTGCATATGCAACATCGGAAGATGAACAACCCTATACTGCGGTGAATGCCTTGGAAGGTGAGGGCCATCGAAATAAATTGGCACGATTTTAGGATCGTGTTCCCACTCGGCCTTGCTCCTTCATATGGGAACTAATACTATTTCAGAGATTCTAAGTGATTGGCAACTGGTTTCTGAAACTCTATGCCGTTGGCGGCTGCTGGTCAGCGTACATTCGAGATGAAGGTAAGCCTTGGTGTTGTCTTGTATTTTGATTTAGGCCGTAGTAATTAACGCTTCTTTTCTTCACAGATTTAGCATTAACGAAACCAAGCCAATGATTTAAAATTCTGATGATAAATCTCTATGGAATGTAACCTTTTACGTCTAGCATGACTATGACAGCATCAATCAACTGGTCACAGATGATTACATTGCGAAGTTACATCACGTAATGTACAGTAGTGCGGATAATAATGAATGAGGTGAGTGTCTTCTTGATTTTGTTATTGTGAATAATTTAACCCTGGGTTTAACTAGGAAAGGGTTTTACTCGGTACACAAAATTTATAACGTTTACGATTGAAACGACCAGCAGTATGCTGCCTGTAAACAGGAAGACCCAAGTTAGTCTCTTTTCGAATAAAAATGACAATCAAGCAATTACAATTACTGACAGATAAGATCAGCAATAGATTTGCAAGTAACGTTGGAGGGAGAAAGGTCGGTGACACTATCACTGCTTCTTTTAATTTTCTTGAGGCTAACGTTCAGGAGATGGCCCCTATTTATGCAGTGCATTGTGTTGGAGTACAAGAAAGATAGTTTGTAGGAGAAAGGAAGATTATCATCACTTTTTTTTCGAGAATTGCTTTTTACAAATAATTCTCACTTTCTTTTTTCTTTTGTGAGTGATCACATGTAATATCAGACAATCACAAACACCCTGAGTCTCTGGTCGGAAACGAACTCACGGTCGCGGCACTTTAAGTTAAGCACACATAGTACCAACTAGGCCATCGGGTTAGCCGAATTTGTTTTATTGAAGAAATGTTCGATTTACTAGCCGATCGTGTTGAATATGTAGGTCAGACTGACCTCGCGCAAGGGCCTTACGGCCAAAACTCAGTCCTGCAAGTACAAAGTATATCTTAACCGTGAGTTGGGAGGAAGTCCAGAGCTTTCGTAGGAGTTTGTTATCGGGGTTACTACGGGACAATGTATTATAGGAACGCATGTGAGGCGTATTGGTCTTGGACACCTTTCAAATGATTTCTACAGAAGCTATGAAGGTGAGGGGGAGGATGAGACTGTTCTTCACCTACTGCGCACACGCCCGGCACTTGGTCGGAGGAGATAGATGCACCTCGGGGCCTACTACATGGATGATCTGAATGAACTGTCATGCATGGATATTGGCAGTCTGAGTCGCTCCATCGGAAGCTCCGAATGGTTCCTGGACTAGGGGAAAATGTGAAACTGTAGTATCACAATGGGCCCTGTGTGCGGCCTAAGTGTGTCCGCTCATGACTCCATCGGGGGGACAGCCAATTCTACCTACCTACCTACCTAACGAGGTGTAACCTCTTTGGACACATGCTTAACAGATGAAACAGTCATCAATTTGTTAATGAACTGTAGATCTAAATGAGGGCCGGTAAGCTAGAGGTGTGTTGACGGAAGTGACTAAGCAGTAGGATTTCATTAGTATAGTAATTATCTACGGAACATTTATGTCAACTTCTGACTGCATTATTCTAAAATCTTCTCCCGAAAAATGCTACAGAGATAGAGGAAGAGAGTTCTTACTATAAATACATAACATACATAATTGGTCATTACAACCCTTCAATCGGGACTACGTCCTAGTTTCTTTCACCACTTATGTTGTGTGTGTTAATTTTATACATGAGCGGCGGGGAACCTACAGTTTAAATTCGACTCCGAACGACAGATTTTTTGAGAAACTTTTCATGGCAATTTCTTATTTACTCTCAGAGTTTTTGCCAGAAATCTGCTGAGAGGAAGTCGCCTAAGAAATATTTTTTCAGATTTCGTTTGGTTGGAGATGTCTGACCTGGGATTTGAACCGTTTTCTAATAAGCCACCAACACACTACCTACTAGACTACGGCGACTACAAGAGACATTTATTATTTTCCTTTTAAAGGACTTCAGTAAAGAGCATATGGCCCTACTAAATTTTATGAACACACTGCTGTCTTATCCTAATACTTTCACTTCGCTAAGAATGCTTTTTGTCAGCCAAGGTTAAGTTAGGTTAGGTTAGAGGACGTCTTAATTGACAAGTACAGTACCCGGAGGTCGAATTGACCCATTGTACAACGTCCTAGTTTCTCACACCACTTATGTTGTGTGTGTTAATTTTATACATGAGTGGTGGGACCTACAGCTTAAAGGCGATTCCCAACGACAGATTTTTGAGAAACTTTTCATGGCAATTTATTTACTCTCAGAGTTTTTGCCAGAAATCTGCTGAGAGGAAGTCGCCTAAGAAATATTTTTTCAGATTTCGTTTGCTTGGAGATGTCTGACCTGGGGTTTGAACCTTTTTCAAATAAGCACTACCTACTAGACTACGTCATCTACAAGAGAAATTTATTATTTTGCTGTTAAAGAACTTTAGTAAGGAGCATATGGCCCCGCTAAATTTTTTGAACACACTGCTGTCTTATCCTAATACTTTCAATTCGCTAAGAATGCTTTTGTCAGTCAAAATTATAATTATCGTTGATCTCGGTTGAAGTCGCCGTAGTCTAGTAGGTAGTGTGTTGGCTTATAAGACGTAAAGCCAGGGTTCGAGCCCCAGGCCAGACATCAAGACAAAATACAAAAAAGTATTTCTTCGGCGACTTCCTCTCAGTAGATTTCTGGCAAAAAGTCTGAAAGTAAAATTGTCGTGAAGTTTCTCAAAAATCTGTCCTTCGGAGTCGACTTTAAACTGTAGGTCCCACCGCACGCTCAACATAAGTGGTGTGAGAAACTGGGACGTTGTACAATGGGTCAATTCGACCTCCGGGTACTGTACTTGGCTTAATTGACAAGTACACGTCCCCTAACCTAACCTAACCTAACCTATAATACGACAGGAATTATTAAAATTGATTGGCATTTGTCTAAATGAGAGTGTTTTATTTGACAACATTAAGTCAAAATATGTCCCGCAGTTTTCGAACGCTCTCACCAGAATCGCTTAGCAGTCAAACGGTTAAAGGACTTTAGTAAAGAGCATGTGGCCCTATTAAATTTTTTGAACACACTGCTGTCTTATCCTAATACTTTCACTTCGCTAAGAATGCTTTTGTCAGTCAAAATTATAGTTATTGTTGATCTCGGTTCTCCCCATTGATTACACGATGCCTGAACCCGCTTTCAATTCGAGTTTTAGGAAAAAAGTAAAAGAGAGATTCTATTACAAACTACCTTCTAGACGTCATCCTTAAATTATTTATTAACGGTTCAAGGACACATGACACGATCTGTTACCCTCAACTTTTCAATTATGGTAGCAGAATTCAAGGCGAAATAAAATCTCTAAAGATAGTCTTTTGCCCACAAGGTGATGCACACTACTTACTAGACTACGGCAACTTCATCTGCAGGTATGTAAGAAGAAATTGCAAGGCAAAGAATTTCTTGCTGAACTGATAGATCTGAATGAGGGCCTTTAACTTGAGGATTGTGAACGAAATTGACTGGGTAGGAGGATATTCTGTAGCACGGTCACCTACTGTCTGCAATATTCTAAAATCTTCACACTAGATAAGCAGAGAGTTCTCGCTTACTTACTTAACCCTTTGACGGACACCAACATTTTAGGAGGCCTTCCCGTGGGACACTTGCTGTATCTCCGTTATTTGGCAAGATACGAAAATTCCGACAATTCACGTCATGTCCCCCAGAAACCCTTGTTATGACTTCTATAGACGTCAGTGTCCGTCAAAAGGGTTAAATAGTGTACCAATATCAAAGCTACTGATTACAGTTGGGAAAAGATTTATTAAAAACATGATTATGTTGTGCTTTCTTTTTTAGGTCGATTAAATTTTGGGATCGCTCAATTATATTGGTTTCCAAATGAATCCTTATGGCAATCGATAAACTGCTGTCCTCCAGTAAAATCAGAAATACACAAACAAAGGAGACAGTATGAATCACACATTCGCCAGCTGAAATCGCTACATCAAAATCTTGATTGTAAACCTTAAGGACATTGGCATCAATGAAGAGCACCTAACCCATACATAGCCGATCTCAACACCTAGAATCAACTTAAACATGGGGCCGATAATATATTCCAAAAATTAAACACAATTTCAAAATTTTTTTTGGGGTTGTTTTTGTTTTTTTTAATAAATAAAGTTTCAATAAAAGTTTAGTTTGTAAAATAAAATAAAAAACACGTTGAGAGAGTGATATAATTTGAAATAAATTTTGAACACCTTTAAACCCTTAGGTTAACAAAAACAAAAACGAATATAAAAAAGAAAAAGCATGATAACAAAGAACTTTAATTTAAATTTCTTAACATTTAGAAGAATTTATAAAAATATTTTTAAAAAAATATTTTCAGCCTTAAATTTAAGAAAAACGAAAACAAAAAACAAATTTTAATAAAAATTAACAGAAAGAAAGGGGGGTAGGGGAAAGGGACATATTGGTTATAATATATAATATCTTTATATATAATTTATATAAACTTTCAAAGGACAGCATAGAAACAATCGAAAAAAAGCTAAGATAACAATTTAATTGCTATTCGGCTCCTTAAGATCAAAAGGGCGGGGGCCAAAGGTAATAATTTAATATAATAAAGCCAATTCGTTTGTTTGTTGGTTAATTAATAACTCTGTTACTATAACTATGTTTAAATAAATTAAATTTCAATCTTAATAGTAGAATAATTCGGGAAAATTGGTTTCATAAATGGGTTTCTCATTTGCTGTTGACGAGTTTTGCGTATTTTTATTATCGATGGCCAGTGAGTTGAATAGATCGTTTAAACGATTTTGTATGACATCATGCTAAAAAAAGAAATTCGAAATTAGAATTCGAAAATTCGTAAAAAATAAAAATAAATACCTTGGGTTCTGTACGTTTCATAAGATCTTCAAAATCACTTTCGCGGAAAGTGCGCACAATTTGTAATTGTTTCTCCTGTTGTTCACGTTTCACCGACTCGGAGGGTTCAGCCAGATAACGTTTCATGGCATCTACGGTGTATTCAGGAGCCAAGGTTTTCTGCAAAAGAATTAAAAAATATTTAAAAAATATTTTTTTTTTTCAGTTCGTAAGTAAAGTCTAGTAAAAGAGAAATTCATTACATACATAATTGGTCAATATAACCCTTCAGTCCGGATTACGTTTCTTATACCACTTATGTTGTACGTGTTAGTTTTATACATGACTAGCGGGGACCTACAGTTTAAAGTCGACTACGAACGACAGATTTTTTTGCTGAGGCAGTCGCCAAAAAATATTTTTTCATATTTCGGAGTTTGAACCATGGCCTCACGTCTTATAAGCCAACACACCATCTACTAGACTACGGTGACTACAAGAGAAATTCATTATTTTGCTTTTAAAGGACTTAGTAAGGAGCATATGGTCGCAATAAATTTTTGGAACACACTGCTGCCTTGTGTTAATGCCCTCACATCGCTAAAGAAGCTTCAGTCATGCCAGAATTTTAGTTACTGTTGATCTCGGTTCTCACCGTGGACTATACGACCCCTGAACCATCTTTCAATTCGAGTTGTAGGACAAGAATTCTATTACGGTCTACTGTTGGTGTACTGCTGCTTTCAGACCCATACAGAATTGGTCACTACAACCCTACCATTAGGTTTACGACCTAGCTCCTCACACCATTTACGTTGTGTGTGTTAATTTTATTTATGAATGGCGGAACCTAGAGTTTAAAGTCGACTTCGAACGACAGCTTTTTGAGACACTTTTCTCGGCAATTTTAATTATCCTCCGAGGTTTTGCAAGAAATCTGCTGAGAGGAAGTCGCCGAAGAAATATTTCTTTTATATTTCGTTTCACACTAACTACTACACAACGGTTCTCGGTGCTCCCCATTGACTACACGATACCTGAACCCGCTATCAATTCGAGTTTTAGGAAAAAAATTAAAAGAGAGATTCTGTTACAATCTACTGTTGGTGTACTACTGCTACAAGACGTCGTCATTCAAGTATTTATTAACGGTTTAAGGACACATGACAAAATCTGTTCCTACAATTATGGTAGCAGAATTCAAGGCGAAGTAAAATCTCTAAAGATAGTCTTCTGGCCACAAGGAGGCACACGTGTTTGGGTAGTGCTTTTACGACAAATATTGCCCTTCTTTCACTACTGAGCCTATAGCCAAACGATTCGATTTCATACAATCAGTGCCAGCATGTATAAACTGTTTGAAAAAAGGACATACAGTTGCCAGGTGTTCATGTGTAATGGTTCACATAACACATTACTTCACCGATATAATACAAGTTCGAACAACGCATCAATAAACTACTCTGTACAGCCTTCGCCTTCTCACGCTTCTGTGAACTACATATTCGACGTCAGATGAACGCATAATTCTAGCGATGGCTGTGGTAAAAATAAGAAGTAGTTCTGGCCATCTTATGCCAGCCAGAGATCGTTTAGATTCCGGTTGTCAACCTAATCTGATAACTGAGGAACTAGCGCAACTACTATGTTTGAGAAAAAGGGGCAGATTGAATTGAAATGGCATTGGTGAAACAAATTCATTATAAAAATCTCGAGTCAATTTGACAGTTACCTCGTGTGTCAACTCTACCCAATTCACTTCAAAATTTTGGGTATTGAAATCAATTGCAAACTTACAACCTGATCGTAGGATCAACATAGCTAGTTTGAGTATTCCATCAAATGTGGAATTAGTTGAACCTTACTTCTAAAGGGTGTTTTTTTATAGAGGTGAAATTAGGTGGTCACCAAACGTGTCTTTCAATAAATCTATTGTGGCACGAGCTGTGTGACATGTTACGCCGTCTTGTTGAAACCACATCTCCTGGACATCATGGTTATTCAATTCAGGAATGAAAAAGTTAGTAATTCCTCTGTTTTTGAAAGCTTTGTCACCTAGACTTTTGCCGTATTTGACTCATTTATTCAATACAGTTTTAACTATGTCGTCCTTTCCTGATGAATGGAAACAGTCGAAAACCATTCCCATTCCTAAATCCAACAACGAATTCAGGCCAATTGCCATTCTTCCATTCCTGTCTAAAGTAATGGAAAATCTCATGGCTAAACAAATAAACAGTTATCTCGTGAGTAATAACTTCCTATCTGATAAGCAGTCGGGATTTATGAAAGCTAGGAGCTGCACTTCTGCTTTAGTCAATGTAGTTGATGACCTTAGGTTGGAACTAGATGAAAATTACATAGCGTTTTTAGTTCTTCTGGATCACACCAAGGCTTTTGATACGGTTGACCACAAAATATTATTGAGGAAGCTACAGACCCTCTTTCATTTTTCTAACTCAGCTTGTAATCTCATACGTTCTTATCTTGTGAACAGATCACAACGAGTTTATCTTAACGGCAAGATCTCGAATTCGCTAAGCGTTGGAAGAGGTATTCCTCAGGGATCTATATTAGGGCCTCTCTTGTTCTGTATATACATTAACGACCTGCCTGATGTTTTGGATAATTGTAGCGTACATATGTATGCTGATGACGTTCAGCTCTATAGAAGCACGCGTATAGAGGATATCCAACTATGTATAGACACCATCAACTGTGATTTACGAAAAATTGACAACTGGGCTAGGTCCAATGGACTTTGTATAAATCCCTCTAAATCTAAATGTTTATTGCTCTCCAGAACTAAGAGAGCATTTGTTGTGCCGGATATTATTATCAGGGGGAATAAAATTGACTTTGTTGAATCAGCATCCAATCTGGGTGTTATCTTTAATAGTCGGCTAACGTGGTCTAACCACATTAACGTCATCGTTGGTAAAGTTTATGGTATGCTTAGGAACTTGTGGGCTGTTATAGATTCGACTCCCTTTGCCATACGTATACAACTGGCTAAAACGTATTTGATTCCTGTCCTTTTATACGGATGTGAAATCTTCGCAAACTGTGATACTGACGATAGGCGGAAACTCAACCTGGCTTATAATAATATAGCCAGATATGTTTTTATTAGGGGACGTCGAGACCATATATCACAATTTTCATACCGGATATTCGGAGTTAATTTTGATAATCTATTAAATATAAAATGCCTTATTCTCCTCCATAAGATTATTACTTTAAAACAGCCAATATACTTATTTAGTAGGATTACATTTGCTAGATCCAACCGCGGTATGAAGATTATCCAACACAGACATAGGACGCTTTTGTCACAACGCCAGTTTTTTATACACACCATCAGTCTTTGGAATACACTACCTAATTATATTCAGAACATAGGCAATGCAACTAAGTTCAAAAAGGAGTTATACATTCTGTTTAAGTAGTTTTTAGCATATCTTGATTTTTTTTTTTTTTGTGAATTTTTTTTCTCTCTATTTCTATTAATGATTATTTTTAATTTTTCATTTTTTTAATTAATTTATCTTTAAATTTCATTGTATCTTAGTATATATATATATTTTTACTTTGTTTGTATATTTCTTTATATTTGTATATATTGTTCTTTGTAGTTTTCTTAATTTATTTTTTACATATATTCATTTTTTTATCCTTTTTTGTATCGATTGCTATTTCCCGTGATTTTAACACGTTCTTATTCATTTTTATTTCTACACTATTTCAAACATTTCATTACATATATAATCAATGATTTGTTATTATTTTGTTTCTTTGATGTACTCCCATAGCACTTTCATTTATAAGATTATTATCTTGTTGTGCTATGACTAATAATAAATAAATAATAAATAATAATAATAAATAAATAATCATGGCTCTATACCGATCACCATTGACTGTAACGGTCTGGCCACCATCGTACCAATGATTCCACCAGCCCATAAAGCGCACCAAACAGTCAGTTTTTCTAGATGTAACGGTGTTTCCACATACACTTGAGGATTACCTTCACTCCAAATGCATCAGTTTTATTTGTTGACGTAGCCATTCAACCAGAAGTGCGCTTCATCGCTAAACAAAATTCGCTAATGAAAATCGGGAACAACGGTAATCTCGTTTTGGGCCCATTTTCGAAATAAAATTGCACTATTTGCAAGCGTTGTTCAGGCGTGAGTCTATTCATGATGAATTGCCAAACCAAACTGAGAATAAATCACTTGACAGCTGTTAAATCGGTCGCCATCTTGAAAAGTAATGCCAACTTAAAGTTCTATACCTCTATAAAAAACACCCTTTATAAGCCGCAAAAAATTGATCTGTTAATTGGCGCAGATTCTTTCTTTGGCTTAATGTGTGTTGGCCAAATCAAATTGGGTCCAAGTCTTCCAGTTCTTCAGAAGACTTCGCTTGGTTGGATTGTTACTGGAAGATACAATCAGTCAAAGGACTCTTGCAACACTAAAGTATTTCATATAATTACCTCAATAGAAGATGAGAGCAATGTTGATTTGATCTCCGAAAATTTTGGGAGTTAAAAGAACTTCCAACCCAATCAACTCAAATTTATTCTGAGGACCATAAAAAATATGAGAACGAGTTCAAGATTACAGTACAACGTCTTGCGTCGGGAAGAGTTGACGTATCTTTACCTTTTAAGTCTGATCCTAAATTATTAGGAGCTTCGTTTGAAACTGCCAAGCGACGATTTCTCTCTTTGGAACGAAGACTTTCCAAAGATGATACTATGAGAGCAGATGTATCATGATTTCATGAAGGAGTACTTCAACTTGGATCATATGTCGCTTTTGGACAAATTCGCTGATACTCCCCACTATTTCATTGCACATCAATGTGTTTTGCGCCCTCAGAGTACAACTACCAAACTTCGAGTAGTATTTGATGCATCATGTAGCACTTCTTCACATGTTTTGCAATATTTAAGGATTCTTAAGGATTCTCTAACTAGTCAATGTCTTTTTCTAAATCTATAATCTTAAGCTGATGTTTTTTTCTACTCCTGAAGGTTATTAAGTTCCCAAGCTCCTTTAATTGATTGAAGGGAACGTGTATAAAGAGATAATAGCACCACAGAAAACACAGAAGAGTGATATTAAATGTAGAGGAAACCCCCGAAGATATACAGGACAACCCATTGTTTTCAGGTGAAGGCAGGCAGCTTTAATACCATTAGGTCTAGGTTAGAGGATGTGTACTTATCAAATGAGACAAGTACAGTATCCGGAGGTCAAGTTGGCTTATTGTACAAAATGTCCTTAAGATGAGAGGATAATAGAGGGGATAGGAAAAAGGAGAGGAATTAGAAAAGGGAGAATAGGAAGCGAAGAAATTACGTAGACCAACAAACACACAAGGGAGAGCGCGACTACACTAATGAAGCCCCAGTACTTCTCAATCAGCTCAAGCTAATAATGAATTTATGGAGAGCCTTGATGTCGGCTCTCGACAGAGAATTCAAACCCCTCAAAGAAGCCCCTGCCAAGGGTCTTCAACCTCAACCTACTAAGGGCTGGACAGTCACAGAGAAGTTGTTCGATAGTCTCCAACTCCTCCTTATCGCAACATACCCTGCAATAGTCCGGCTGGGATCTGTTCCAGATCCTTGTTAGCGGCCTAATCTCGCAGTGCCCCGTAATAAAACCAATAACTAACCTTAAACTGGCCTTATCCAAGCCCAGCAGCCAGCCTGTTCTAACACTATCTATAGAAGGCCATAGACACCTAGAAACATAACAACCCGATCCGTTCCCCCAACCCCTCTGCTATTCACCCCTGACCCATCCATTGATGAGGCCGTAGAGGTGGTAGATTGGGGTATCAGGACCAACTATTAAATCGCCCTCAGAAAGCGAACCTAACCTAGCGAGAGCATCCGCCGTCTCATTACCGAGTATCCCGCTATGAACCGGGAACCCAGCATAGACGGATTCGGTCTAGTCCAAAAGTCCTCAACGACTCCTTACACTCGCGAACGAGCAGTGATTAGCACCAGACCAACGCAATGGTCCTTAGGGCAGCCTGACTTTCAACGAAGATCATGTAAGATTCTGCTATGGCCTCAATAGGCTTCAAGATTGTGAAAATCTTCGCCTGAAACATGCTACAGTCATTCTTTAACCTGAAGTGAAGTTCAAGACCGAGTTCCCATTAATATCATTAAGTAGCCTGACTTTGAATTCAATTTGCAAGTATTTTCGCCAATCAATAACAACAAATATATGTAAATAACAGGTAAGTAGTTGTTATAGAAACATATCTTGAGGCTTCTACTGGCAATAGTAATACCAGAATCCAATCAAATTAGATTTTACAATATTGTCTTAAAGTACTCACCTTTGACACCCCCGGTGAACTGCTAATACTGTCATTATCCGCATTGTAGGCTGTCAAATCAGCTGAACTATTTCTTTGCGTCATATTACTGCTTACAGTCTCAACCCATGAGTGTCTGTGGCCAGGATTATCAGCTTGATTGAGAGCATAGGGCAGACCAGTTTGTAAACGATTGAAATCCATGCCAGCATTTTGTAAACACTCGGCCAAAGCAATTTTATCAATGGACAAATGCGGTTGATTTAAATTGTATTTATCGCCAGATTTCTTAGGCTCCATTAAGGGTGGCAAAAAGTAAGGGGCATCATGTTTTCGATCTTCTACTATTTTCTGTGCATATTCCAGCAAATTATTGATGCCAGTAACACGAGCTGTTAATGTCAACAGAGCAATTGAAATGGAATACAGAGAACACTTGTGCACATTACTTAAATTTTCTGTGGTTACAGCTACTTGTTGTATACTAAAGGAGAAGAAAATATAGATTCAGCAGGAATTAAAAAAATCTTAAGGCATTTGGAAACTCACCCCATAATGAATAACAAAAACTCTTGCACCGTTTCACCACATGCCATTTCGACTATAAGCAAAGCCGCTGTATTATAGCTGGAGGATAATGAATCGCCTTTGTCGGATAGAGCCATGCTATCGATTAAGGCTTGCATTATATTGGCACCATATTTATGTGTAAATATAATATCAGAACGTGAGGGTGGCTCCTGGGACAGAGCCGCATATGGTTTAACACTAACCGTGCTTAATACTTTTTCATTTTGATGGCGATCCAATAGAGCCTGGAATATTTGCATAACAATTATGCGTGTCGGATCATGGGGATTACGTGCCATCTTGAGTAGGGGTTGTAGGAAACTAAGCGGGAAGGCTTTTTCAAACGACACTGTACTGTACTGGGTACCAACTTTCAACAGTGACTTGAGCAAGATATTCTGTAACATTTGATCGCCTTTACTTTTCTTCGACAGATCGGGTACAGTGTTCATAATGAACAGCATAATTTCGATTTTCTGATAGTCCGGATGATGATTGGCAAATTCGCCCAAAGCATTTATCAATGCCTCCTGATACTGTGACTCTTCGGGTGTAATTTCCGATGTATTGCTAACACTGGTACGCAAGTGTGTCAGTAAATTATTGATAATATCCAAGGCTGATGGACCCACACTTTCACCGGCTGCTATTGCTATGATTTTCGATAGTACCACGGCCAAAGAGGTACGTGTTTTCGGTGAGGATTTGAAATTATTATCCAAATGTTGCATAAGCGTCTCAACCACTGTGTAGGAGTATTGAGGCTGTATGGAAATCATCACAATACGAAACGTATGTATGGCAAAAGTATTTGGCACCCATAATTCATGGCGATCCAAGTGTCTACAGAAGAAGAGGAAGAAACAAAAAATTAAAAAATTGTTGCCTTTGAAAAGAGTCGCAGAAACTTACGTTAATAAAGGTTTTAAAACACTACGTATATGGCCAAATGAAGCACGACCCACCAATTCACGTAGAACCTCTTCTGCTAGAACAGGGGGAGTAACAGTTGTAGCGTCTTCCACTGGTGTTAAATCGCCAGACTAAATAAATATTTTTTAAAAAATTATTCTTTCATTTCAATAAAGTTTTTTAAATAGAACGAATGGATATATAAATTGAATTAAAATTTTATAAAACTAATCAATTGTATTTGAGGGAAACGTTCCCTAAAAGGGGCAAAATTTTGAACGTTGTTTTACAAAAGCTTGAAGCAAAAAATTGGGGAATAAAATAAGGGGAAGGCGCCTACACATGCATCATTTTATTAAATTGGAACTAAGAAAATAGTGTTGTTGTTATTGTTGTAACATGTCTGCTGCTGGTGTAGAGAGTTTCTTCCTAGAAATTAAAATTTCTTATTCAAATATTTAATTGTCGTGTCTCAATAATTGCTATTTAGTGTCTGTAGTGATAGGTTAAGTTAGGTTAGAGGACGTGTACTTGTCAATTAAAGGCAAGTACAGCACCCGGAGGTCGAATTGAAAATTTCTTATTCAAATATTTAATTGTCGTGTCTCAATAATTGCTATTTGGTGTCTGTAGTGATAGGTTAAGTTAGGTTAGAGGACGTGTACTTGTCAATTAAAGACAAGTACATCACCCGGAGGTCGAATGGACCCATTGTACAACGTCCTTAAAGAGGGAAGAATAATAGAGGGATAAAAAGGAGAGGATGTAGGAAAGGAGGGTATGTAGGAAAGGAGGGTATGTAGGAAAGGGGAGAATGGGAAGTGGAGGAATTACACAGATGAGACACAACAAAAAGGGAGAGCGCGACTACACTGATGAAGCCCTAGCGCCTCTCGACACAGAATTCAAACTCTCAAAGAAGGCCCTGCCAAGGCTCCTCAACCTACCAAGGGCTGGGCAGTTACAAAGGACGTGTTCGATAGTCTCCAACTCATCCTTATCGCAACATGCCCTGCAATAGTCCAGCTGGGATCTGTTCGAGATCTCCGTCAGCGACCTAATCTCGCAGTGTCCCGTGATAACACCGACAACCAACCTTAAGTTGGCCTTATCCAAGCCCAGCAGCCAACCTGTTCTCCTATTGTCCACAGCAGGCCATAGACATCTAGAAACAAAATAATCCGATCCGATCCCCCAACGCCTCTGCTCTTCCTCCCTGACCCATCCATTGATGAGGCCGTAGAGGTGACAGACTGGGGGGTCAGGACCAATTATCAAATCGCCCTCAGAAAGCGAACCTAACCTAGCGAGGGCATCCGTCGTCTCATTGCCCAGTATTCCGCTATGACCCGGAACACAGCATAGACGGATACGGTCTAGTCCAAAAGTCCTCAATGACTCCTTGCACTCGCGAACGAGCTATGATTTGCACCAGACCGACGCAATGGCCCTAAGGGCAGCCTGACTGTAAATGAAGATCATGTAAGATTCCGAATCCGAAGCTGGGCCACCAGCTATGGCCTCAATAGCCTTCAAGATTGCGAAAATCTTGGAGTGGAGTTCAAGACCGAGTTCCCTACAGAAAACCCCAGCATCTGTACATCCATCTAACTTAGACCCATCTGTGAATGCCCCTGGAGTACCCCACCATTCCATTGTGCCATTTCCGGTAAAAGTATCCTTAAACCAGGCAGGAACATACTCAGGCGCAATATAATCGGTGGCTTTTTCCGAAAGTACGTACCTCCCGTCAGGAAAGACGACTGGAGAACCCTGGAGTTACCTATCGAGCGCTGTTTCCGATTCCCTCAGACGTATGGCACTACGCGCTGCACACCGCTTGACATACAAATCAAGCGGAGTCAGGCAGAGCATAGTGTCAAGAGCAGCTTGAGGAATAATGCAACTTCTATCGGCTGCTGATCAGTCATAAGTCTATGAGGTCATTGGAACAGGAAAATCGTATCAAAAGACTTTATTGTCAGGTGGGTTATCGATTCAGAATTTCGAGTTTTATTCTCTTGCGTTTCAAAAAACTATATGAAGAGGTCTATCTTTCCTTGTCACCACGTGACTGAGGTTAGTAGCCAAGTGGCATGACTCCAGGAACTGCCTGGTAGGGCCAAAGTGTTTTGTTGTCTGACCGGAAGCAATTTAGTTTTTTCGTGGATATAATTAATCTTGGTTATGTGGACCTGAGCTAATGCAGAGGCTGATTTAAAATTCTTACTATTTCGTATCGCTTAAAAAAGGAGTCACTGGTATAGAAAGTTGTGTTGTCTGGCCGTGTATATGATGATCAATGCTGGTTATGTAGACCTGAGTGTAATATTAAGGCTGGGAAGCGTAGGTTAATGTCGAGCGGCCATTTGTCTTGTACTTGGTATAATGATCTTATTATCGTACCACATACGGAACCAGCGATTCTCTGTTTCCTATCGCTATAAACCCAACGCATAGCGGCCCGTTGTGACGTCACAGGTTCCTCCAAACCAGGGAAGAAGAAGTTGGTCAGCGTAAGGGCTGCACATTTAAAGCACGACTACCCCACGCTGGAAAGCCAGCCCGAAAGTTTGATAAACGAAGCTATATCCTTGACATCAATAGATGATAGCTCCGTCAGGCTGACAAGGATTGGAAAGCCAAATAACATATATCTGCACCTCGCAAGAGATGGGCATTGACAAAGAAAGTGGATAACAGTCTCCTCCTTCTCAGCGGATCTGCACCCACGGCAGAAGTCGTTAAATGGGAGGTGCATTCTTTCCGCGTGTCTTCTCATAACACAATGACCTGTAAGCATGGAAACTATTATCAAGATGACATTTCGACCAAGTCCTAGTAACTGGTTGGTCCGCCTTCTATCCATCGAGAGCCAAGTTAACGGTGGAGCAGGACTCCTCATTGACCCAGGATAGGTTGGCGTTTCGAAAGAATTTCCGCACGATGACCAACTTGACCGAGGTAAGTGGCATTCCCAAATCGATTGAAGAGAATTACGGAAGTAGTGCATCAGCCCTTGCGAGCTCATCGGCCCTGCAGTTTTCCGGAATATTACAGTCCGGACAGTAGTGTGTACGTGTCCCTACGTAATGGGGACGAGCCCTCCGCGGTCGGGTGAGGGTGGGTTATTGTGAGGCCGGGGACGTTAGAAAAAAAAAATTACTGTGCCCGGGGACTCAGATAAGTGTGACACTGAAGCGCCCAGACAGCGGCGACATTCCCTGACGAACAATACTAATACATTTTAATAAAGGGCCTTATAGCTTACTGGAGAACCGCAGATGCCAGTTAAATTATTTTAGGTCTAGGCTACACTCGATTATGAAACCGAAACAAGACATCATGCCTTGCTTCTTAAGTTAACTTAAGAAATTATTTGAATTCCCAAAAAAGATTTTCTCAATCCAAAACGATCGAATGAAGTATTTGTTGAGAAATTGAAATTTTTTGGGCACAAAGAGTGGCAAAACGTTATATTCATGGGTAAGAAAATTATGTTTTAAGCGGCGAGTACATTTATAATTTCATATCTAAGTAGATAAACTCTGCTTATAAAATAATTAATTATTATAGTTTAAAACATAAAAATTTAAGCTTTAAAATAAATGAATTTAAAACGTAAATTAAGTACGAATCTAAGAATGAGAATTTTTCTTTCAAATACAATTGATTGTTTTCGAGCCATTATTACAACTTGCCGTTAACTAAAGGTAGGATTTTAACGGGCAGATAAATTGTTTTTCATTATTATAAGTGGACAATATGGTAGAAGTGAGCGTTAAGCTAAAGCGAAGATTATCTTATCTTTAACTTTTAAAGTTCACTTTATCTTTGAACTTGCCATAGTAACGGATGATTTTTTTTAGCTATTATCTTTTTGGCAAAAAAGATGTTTTGGTTTAAACAGTTCACGCCCGTTTCGTGTTTTGTTTCACTGTCAAACATCTTCTGTTTGGTCAATAATTTAACCATGAAAAAGTCTTGCCATGAAAAGTTTCTCACAAATCCATCATTCGGAGTCGACGTTAAACTGTCAATCGGTTAGCCATTCGATCACTCGACTCGTATAGATTTAGTTCAAGAATAGTAAGAATGTTGAGGGTGGTATCTGAATCAGCTAGACTGGTAAATACATTATCTGTTTGCTGGAGCCCAGGTCATGTGAAAATTCAGGCCGCTGATAAAGTCAAAACTTTCTGTAAATAGAGAAGAGATATTTGGAAGCCAATACTTCTCAAGCCAAATCCATTTGGCTGAACATCGAAACTTTTGTTGGATAAGTACACGAAGCAGAGATTGAAGTCATGCATCAGACTATGTAGGAGTAGTATTAGAGCAGTAAATGGCCTTTTTAACGGGCACTGTGAACACAAAGAAAACTTTTTCAATATACGGCCTATAATAATGGATGATTTTTTAGCTTTAATTATCTTTTTGGCAACACTGGTTTAAACAGCTCACGCACGTTTCGTGTTTTGTTTCACTGTCAAAAATCTTCAGTTTGGTCAATAATTTAACCATGAATCGTCTTACAAACGAACAACGCTTGCAAATCATTGAATTTTATTATCAAAATGCGTCCTCTGTTAAGAAAGTTCATCGCGCGCTTCTTCCATTTTATGGTCAGTTTAATCGACCCACTGAAGCGGCAATTTGAGCTATTGTGACTAAATTTCGCACCAAATATACATTGTTGGACATTAAACCACCAACACGCTTACGTAGAGTGCGAACTGAAGAAAATATCGCAGCTTTATCGGCCAGTGTTAATGATGACCATCAATTATCGATGCAATTGGGCCTCTGTTACTCAACAACGTGGACAATTTTGAGGAAGCATTTAAGTGTAAAGCCTTTCAAAATACAGCTGGTGCAAGAATTGAAACCGAACGACCTACCGCAACGCAGAATTTTTGCTGAATGGGCTCTTGGAAAGTTGCCGAAGATCCACTTCTTTATCGAAAAATTGTGTTCAGCGACGAAGCTCATTTTTGGCTCAATGGATACGTAAATAAGCAGAATTGTCGATTTTGGAGTGAAGATTAGCCAGAAGCATTGCATCCAGAAAAAGTCTTAGTTTGGTGCGGTTTATGGGCTGGTGGCATCATTGGACCGTACCTCTTCAAAGATGCTGCGAATCGTAACGTAACTGTGAAGGGTGAGCGCTACAGTGAGATGATATCCAACTTTTTTTTGCCCAAAATGCAAGAGCTTGACTTGCATGATATGTGGTTTCAACAAGACGGTGTCACATGCCACACAGCACGCTTAACAATGGACTTATTGAGAGGCGAGTTCGGTGAACATTTTATTTCACGTTCGGGACCGGTCAATTGGCCGCATAGATCGTGCCATTTTACGGCTTTAGACTATTTTTTGTGGGGCTCTGTTAAAGCTCATGTCTATACAGACAAGCCCGCTTCAATTGACGCATTGGAAGACAATATTGAAGCATTTATTCGTGAGGTAACGGCCGAAATGTTGGAAAGTGTATGCCAAAATTGGACTAAGCGGATAGACCATTTAAGGCGCAGTCGCGGTCAACATTTGCATGAAATAATCTTCAAACATTAAATTATATGGACCGTACTATCGATTCAAATAGATTTCATGCATTTTTCTGAATTTTATGTTTTTTTTTGAAAAATTTTCCTATAGCTCTTAAAAAATCACCCATTATAGAGTATATATTATTTTCAATATGGCAACTTCAAAATACAAAATAACTTCAATAAACAAAATAAGCAAATACAACAACCTTAGTTGCCACTGCGTTTAAAAAAACTTGTTTAATTGAACAGTGTTATCGACATTGCTGCAGCACTGCCATATTTTTGAAAAAGTTTACTTTATTTTATCATAAGGTTGTAATAACGAAAAGAATTTAAAGGTGACTTTAAAGTTCACTTTAGCTAAAGTTACCTTTAACAAGGTAATTTTAAAGTTCACTTTAGCTAAAGTTACATTTAACCCTTAACAAGGTAACTTTAAAGTTCACTTTAGCTAAAGTTACCTTTAACTAAACCCATGTTTAACGGGAAGTTGTAATAATGGCCCTTAATTTACTAATTAAAGAAACAATAAAGAACTAAGTTCTGTTGTTTTGATAATTAAATTAAAAAAGAAATAAGAAATATTGTGTGTATTTAAAATTGTTTAATATTATTACCGCCATCATATTTTTCTTCAAAAACATAACGTTAACGCCAAACTTAAAGATAACATTTGTTTAAAAAAACAAAAAATAAAGAAGAAGTTAGTGTACGATTTAAAATTGTTTTTAAAAGTGTAGTTGCAGCGTTAGGGCATACAGTGTACGTTTATAGAAAGTGTAAGAAGTAAATAAAAAAAAAAACAAACAAACAAATATACTATAAAATATACAATAAATATTTAACAAAACAACAACAAATCATTATTAAATAAATAATTTGTTTTAATAAATATTTTTTTATTTTTGTATGCCATTCTCACCTGCATATTAAATAATAATGAGGGTACAATTTTCTCCATATGCTGTTTTTCCCAAATATTCTCAACTAAATCATCGGAGACAGTTTTACGTATCACACCTTGTAGTCCTTTAATGCCAGCCAAACGTATGCTATCACGCAGCTCGATGTTATCATTGTTGCCATGACACATGGAAGAGAATTTCGAAATGAAAAAATCATAACGCCGATGATAGGAAGGAGTGTCCTCATTAATGTTTGCAAATTTAACAAACTGCAAAAGAGAGTATAAAAAATGAAAGCAATTAGAAGATACGAATACAACACACACAGAGAGAGAGTGAGAGAGAGGTAGAGGGTATGTGTTTATATAAAATGTATAATAAAAATAGAAAATAAAACTGGGATAGGAGCTGTAAACACATTTCGCGAAATTAACTAAAATATAGTAAATTAGTTGCGAATGTGAAGGTCAGGGTGAAGAGCATACATACGTACATGCATACATATTAGAACCATAATGGTTCTGTGTTATAATAAAACATTTAAATTTTATGTCAGTTTTATTTCATAGTCCATTAATTTCGCAGTTCTTTCAGCAGAATTTTAGATGTTAAGGGAAAACAGAGCTTAAGAACTAAAATTCTTTTTTAAATATGATTTCCGGTACATATCCTTTGCTGCTACGTACATATCGACGCCTCCATTCTATAACGTTCTAAGTGTACTTAGAACGTTTTTAATGTTCTTGCATTTTTAAATTCTAGGTTCTCTAACTTAAATCCTGCTAAAATTTGATTAAGATGCGTCGATCCTTTCCGAAGTTATAGGGAAAAATCTACTTAGAATACACATATGGTCGTATGTCGCGTGAAAACTTTGAGAGCTCATAACTCAAAACACACTTTTTCGATTTAGAATGTTATATAACGGAGGCGTCGATATGTATGTCATCTCTGGTAACTTAAATATTGGTTACCAATGCCTTAAGAATTGCTGGCATGTCTGTATACACCGGTGACTTAATAAAGGGTGTTTTTTAAAGAGGTATAGAACTTTAAGTTGGCATTACTTTTCAAGATGGCGACCGATTTAACAGCTGTCAAGTGATTTATTCTCAGTTTGGTTTGGCAATTCATCATGAATAGACTCACGCCTGAACAACGCTTGCAAATAGTGCAATTTTATTTCGAAAATAATGGTTCTGTGCGGAAAACGTATCGCGCACTACGTCCATTTTATCGTCGACAAAATCGTCCATCAGAGCAGTTAATTCGATTAACCATGGAACGTTTTCGCACCACGTTTACTCTTATTGATAACTCGCATCCCCAGAGACGCTGTACGGTGCGTACAGAAGAAGCTATTGCTGCTGTAGAGCGTAGCATTGAGGAAGACCCGAATGAGTCCATCCGCCATCGAGCACAGGAATTGGATCTGTGTCCATCCACTTTATGGAAGATTTTGCGGAAGGATCTTGGTTTGCGTGCTTACAAAATCCAACTCGTGCAAGATTTGAAGCCAAACGATCATCAAGTAAGGCGTAGATTCGTCGAATGGGCCCAAAACGAGATTACCGTTGTTCCCGATTTTCATAAGCGAATTTTGTTTAGCGTTGTAGCGCACTTCTGGTAGAATGGAAACACCGTTACATTCAGAAAAACTGACTGTTTGGTGCGCTTTATGGGCTGGTGGAATCATTGGTCCGTACTTTTTCAAAAACGATGGTGGCGAGAACGTTACAGTCAATGGTGATCGGTATAGAGCCATGATTACTAACTTTTTCATTCCTGAATTGAATAACCATGATGTCCAGGAGATGTGGTTTCAACAAGACGGCGCAACATGTCACACAGCTCGTGCCACGATAGATTTATTGAAAGACACCTTTGGTGACCGCCTAATTTCACGTTTTGGACCTGTGAATTGGCCTCCAAGATCTTGTGATTTAACACCGCTAGACTACTTTCTATGGGGCTATGTAAAGTCATTGGTCTATGCGGTAAAGCCACAAACGCCGATATACGGCCACAAATGTTGGAAAAACTCATCGAAAATTGGACGTCCAGATTGGACAACATCCGCGCCAGCCGTGGCGGTTATATGCCAGAAATCATTTAAAATTCATGTCAATCGAATAATCCATCTTTGTTTTATTGCAACTTAAAGTTCTATACCTCTATAAAAAACGCCCTTTATAAGCCCATAAAAAGTAATCCCGAGGAACGTGGAGGACATTGAATAGAGCCACTTCCATAACACTGATATAAAATTGATTTTATAGCTACAATAAACCGATTAAAAAAGCTCTTTATGGCATGTTGCCTTGCATTGTTGGAACCCAATATCGTTGATGTTGTTTAGCTGATTAAGTTTTGAAAATAAAAATCCAGTCAGTATGGCTCGCCACACTCGGCATCGTTAGCTCTTTTCTTATTTCGAAAGAAATAAAGACAGATAGTGTTGCCAATCAGTATTTTTAAGGATCTATGAATGTGTGTTTCGTCAACGGCTTGAGGATTATCATTGAGCCATTACTGAACACACACATCACTGATCAAAGTGCTCATATTCTCCGAGTTTCAAACAATCAAATCTGCAAAAATTTGACAGTCGTTAGGCTTCAAAAAATTAAAATTCTCTTTGGTGAATATATAATAGAAGTCGCCGTAGTCTAGTAGGTAGTGTGTTGGGTTATTAGACGTAAAACCAGGGGTTCGAGCCCCAGTCCAGACATCAAGACAAAATACAAAAAGGATTTCTTCGGCGACTTTCCTCTCAGCAGATTTCTGGCAAAAACTCTGAGAGTAAATAAAATTGCCATGAAAAGTTTCTCAAAAATCTGTCGTTTATACTCATGCATAAAATTAACACACACAATATAAGTGGTGTGAGAAACTAGGTCGTAATCGCGATGAAGGGTTGTAATGACCAATTATGTATGTATGTGAATATTTTGAATCGACCAATAAACGCACGAATTGCTTGCTGTCTAAGCATACTAAATTGATCGTAAAATGCGTTACAAAATTTAGGGCCATTATTACAACTTGCCGTTAAAGTTGGGTTTAGTTAAAGGTAACTTTAGCTAAAGTGAACTTTAAAGTCACATTTAACTTCTTTGCATTATTACAATCTAATGATAAAATAAAGTTAACTTCTTCAAAAACATGGCAGTGCCAGAGCAATGTCGATAAAACTGCTTAATTAAACAAGTTTTTTTTAAACTCCGTGACAACGGTGGGCTTCGTTTTTTGTTGTATTTGGTCACTTTGTTTATATTTAAAGTTGCCGTATTCAAAATAATGTATATAATATGGCAAGTTCAGACATTAACTTTAAACTTAACTTTAAAAGTTTCTACTTTATCGTCCACTTATAATAACGAAAAACAATTGATCTGCCCGTTAAAATCCTTCATTTAGTTAACGGCAAGTTGTAATAATGGCCCTTAAAGTGCTGTCCTGACATTAAACGATTTATAATGGCTCACCAAATCTTACTTACTTACTTAATTCTTCGTTACAAGCCTAAAGTTCTCGATTACGATCAGTGATCGCATTTTGTGTGTGTTAATTAAATCCATTTGTGGCCGGATCTACAGTTTAACAACATATTTGAGAAACTTTTCGTGGCCGCCCTTTAGGACGTTGTACAATGCGTCAACTGGACCTCCGGGTACTGTACTTGTCGCAATTGGCAAGTACACGTCCTCTAACCTAACCTAACCTAACTTTTCGTGACAATTTTAATTCCTCTCAGAGTTTTTGACAGTAGGAAGAAATATTTTTTCATGTTTCGTTTTGTTCGAAATATCTGAGCTGGGTTTTGAACCACATAATATTCATAATAGACATTTAAAGTTTGTCAAAAAATACCGTATTCTTAACTTATACCCCTAATTTTCTTTAAAAATTTTACATAATTTATAAAATTTTTAAGAATTATTGCCGTTTAATATCTGAAATTTGTACCAACAATAACGCAATAAAATACAAGGCTATGTGGAAATAGCAATTATAACACGATGAGTTGGTGATAAAGCTCTCACCTCGACTCTTTTTTTTGGAAGGTGGCTTATCTTTCTTCACATGTTTTGCCAAAAGAAAAAACGATAAACAATAACATGAGGAAATTATTCTTAATATTCTCTCAAATGCACTAAATCGAGTGCAAAATTCTTGTACGACCACAATTTATTTATTCTTATCAAAAAAATAATTTATTTGTCATTATTTCATCATTACACGATAATGATGGATTTGTAAATGAAATATACATTACACTAGCATTGAGTGTTATCAATCAGCTAACGTATTGGGTAAATAACTTAAAAAATGGGGAGCTTTTTACAAACTCTTTACGATTATCGTGAGACATTGGTACACCAAATAAATTTTTTTTGATAGCAAATGGATGGCATATCGACGCCTCCATTCTATAACGTTCTAAGTGTACTTAGAACGTTTTTAATGTTCTAAATTCTAAATGTTTTTAAATTCTACGTTCTCTAACTTAAATACTGTCAAAATTTGGTTAAGATGCGCCGATCCGTTCCGAAGTTATAGGGAAAAATCTACTTAGAATACACATATGGTCGTATATCGCGTGACAACTTTGAGAGCTCATAACTCAAAACACACTTTTTCGACTTAGAATGTTATAGAACGGAGGCGTCGATATATTCCATATATTAAAGACGCAAACCATGTGTTAAACATACATCATCTGTAGTGAATCTTACACTTTTAAGTTATACACCAGAGATCAGCAATGAATCGTGTTTTCGCTACTCATAAGCACTCATGAAATGGCCGTAGCCTAGTAGGTAGTGTGTTGGCTTATTAGACGTAAGGCCGTGGTTCAAACCCCAGATCAGACATCTCCAACTAAACAAAATATGAAAAAATATTTGTTCATCGACTTCCTCTCAGCAGATTTCCGGCAAAAACTCTGAGAGTAAATACAAATTGCCATGAAAAGTTTCTCTAAAATCTGTCGTTCGGAGCTGACTTTAATCTGTAGGTACCGCCACTCAATTTACGGTCTCAGTTATTGTTGCAATTACAACAACTTTCTAGTAAGTATTTTAGGGCCATTATTACAACTTGCCGTTAATTAAAGGGAGGATTTTAACGGGCAGATAAATTGTTTTTCGTTATTATGAGTATCCAATAAGATAGAAGTGATCGTTAAGCTAAAGGGAGGATCATCCTACCTTTAACTTTTAAAGGTCACTTTATGTTTGAACTTGCCATATTATATATATTATTTTCAATATGGCACTTCTAATTTAAACAAAATGAGCATATACAACAAAAATACGAAGCCTGCTTTAAAAAAATTTGTATAATTGAGCAGTTTTATCGACATTTCGCCGGCACTGCCATATTTTTGAAAAATTTTATCTGTCAGTTGTAATAACGAAAATAAGTTAAAGTTAACTTTACAGTTCCCTTTAGCTAAAGGTACCTTTAACTAAACCCAAGTTGTAATAATGGCCCTTAGTGTACGTATGCGATTCATGCTTATTTTGTGATTTTTGTAAATGTTGAGTTATGGAGAGTCAAAATCAATAACATTTCAAACTTTGAATATGAGTAGAGATTCCATGATATTAAAATAAATGTGAATGCCTATAAGTATCAGAAATTATGAGTATGATTCGATTCTACTCATCTTTTTGAATACTCAATAAAAACCAGAGGTCAGCAGATTTCTCTCTCTGGTTTTTACCAGAGATCAGCAATGAGTATTCAAAACGATGAGTAGATTCGAATCATACTTATAATTTCTAATACGCATTCATACTTATTTTAATGTCATACTCATACTACTCATATTCAAAGTTTGAAATACTCATGGTACTCGTACTTAACAATACGCATGATGTTATTGACTTCGACTCTCCATGACTCATCGTATACACGAATCACAAAATAAGTATGATTCGCGTACGAACACTATAATACTCACAAGAAGGTTGTGTGTTTGCCTAGCTTGCTGTCTTTGTCTTTTTTGTTTGTGTCTTTCTTCTCTCTTTGCAAATGCAACAACAACTAAGAGTGTAAATTTTGATGAATGATTTGAATCACTAGAACTATTTATGAGTATTATAAGTATTTTTCTAAATTTATGAATCTGAATGAGTAGGCGTATGAATCCAATATATTTCGAATGTTATGAGTTTGATGTCAACGTTGTACCCATACTCATTGCAATTTGTACTTTATAAATCAATGTTGTACTGAGTATGATTGAATCAGAGTAGTTGGATTTCAATACTGTTGACTCACTCATACTCAAAATTTCATGAATACTTATGAGTAGCGAAAAAGCGATTCATTGCTGATCTCTGGTTTTTACATTATTAAGGACACAAACCATGTTTTAAACAAATGCCGTCTGTAAGTTGTAATAATGAAAAATAATAAAAAATAAAAATACTATTAAAAAAGGTTTCTACAATACAACAAAACAATGGTCAGTGGAACATCAATTAATAATATTTGATTAACATTATCAAAGATTAGATATAAAACTACATATAAAAAATAACCGAGTGCTGCTCAGAAACAAATAATAATTTTCTTACAATATCAATACAATTTATAAATAAAATAATATTTATTAATAAATATTTACCATCATGCATACATAAATAAATATTAAATGGAAACTGTGTCAAAGTACTGGCTAATAATTTCTCGAATTAATAAAAACCACTTGAAAAGTTTAAATAAAATACAAATTATTTATTTAATATCTATGTATGTATGTACTACATAGTATAGCTTTTTAAAACTTTATTAAATCCCATTTGATTATATACTCATGTTAAATTGTTCATACCGAACAATTTGTATCTGGGGAAATAGAGAGAGATTAGGTTTCATTGTCGTTCCTCCACAAAAAAAATTCGTATTTTGTTAGGCACTTTTCAAGTACACACATAAATAAACAATTCGAAACATGAAAATTTACTTTAAAAAAATAAAACAATAAACGTTAAATATTAGGTCGGCACCTGGTGATGTTGAAAACATATTAAAAATATTTAAACTCAGTCTCTAGAATTATAATATTGGCCTACAAACTTAGATAAAAAGAATTTTAGACGGATTGTACAAAATGAAAGGGTAACATAAGCTGTTAGTACTTCACAAAAGTCATACTGAAACAATTGTATAAAGGGTCCGCCAAATAACTTTTTTTTTTTGAAAATGCTTTAAAAAAAACTACTGAATATTTTCTCAAATTTCTTTTTTTATTTGAAAGTATAATCCTTCCGGTTACTAATGGAAAATAATTTCATTCAAATGGCTACCTCGGCTACCATGCAGTAGCCTACACCAGAAGATGCCGATTTTGGCAAAAAAAAATCATTTTTTCAGATGAAGCTCATTTTGATCTTGGCGGGTAGGTAAACAAGCAAAATTGTCGCATTTGGGGCACATAAAACCCGCACGCATACATTGAAAAGCCGACGCACCCAAAACGAGTCACTGTTTGGTGCGGATTTTGGTCCAGAGGCATAATTGGGCCATTTTTCTTCGAAAATGAGCAAGGAGTGGCCGTTACAGTCAATGGCCATCGTTATCGGGCCATGTTGAACGAATTTTTGTTCACAAAAATTGAAGAGGAGAATATTGGCAACATTTGGTTTCAACAGGACGGCGCTACGTGCCACACAGCCGAAGCTACACTCGATGTTTTGCGCCTTGTTTTTGAAGATCGCATTATCAGCTGCAGAGCTGATGTTGTTTGGCCACCTCGGAGCTGCGATTTGACGTTGTTGGACTATTATTTGTGGGGTGCCGTCAAAGATAAGTGTTACGCCGACAAGTCCCTTTAAAACCAGTAGGGACCAGTAGTTACTCTAACCTGAAATTTCTTTGAAAAATCTGTCGTTCGGAGTCGGCTTTAAACTGTAGGTCCCACCACTCATGTATAAAAATTAACACACACAACATAAGTGGTGTGAGAAACTAGGACGTTTACAATGAGTCAATTCGACCTCCGGGTACTGTATTGTCTTAATTGACAAGTACACGTCCTCTAACCTTACCTAATCTAATCTTTCATGGCAATTTTATTTACTCTCAGAGTTTATGGGGCAGAAATCTGCTGAGAGGTAGTCGCCGAAGAAATATTTTTTCATATTTTCATCTAAACTAGGGTTTGAACCGTGGCCCCACGTCTAATAAGGCAACACACTACCTACTAGAGTACGTCTTATTTTTTTTATGGCCAGAGTAATATATTCGCCTTTTTTACGAAAATCTACAAAGTATTAAAAATTAAGAAAATGTAACAGATTAGAGCCTCTGCTGCGAATCGAACCTATAATCCTAACACACGTACATTGACACACTATCCATTAAACTACAAGGGCTCATATGAGGTGTATAATTTAAAATACTGCAAAATTCATAACAGATAAGGAAACATAAGCATATGGTTTGTGTCTTTAATAACTTGAATGGTATTTTGGAAGCTAAATAACTGTCTTTTATTCTTAACTTAACTTTAAGGGCCATTATTACAACGTGTCGTTAACTAAAGGGAGAATTTTAACGGGTAGATAAATTGTTTTTCGTTATTATGAGTACCCAATAAGATAGAAGTGGTCGTTAAGCTAAAGGGAGGATCATCGTGCTTTTAACATTTAAAGGTCACTTTATGTTTGAACTTGTCATATTATATATTATTTTCAATATGGCAACTTTAAATTTAAACAAAATGAGCATATACAACAAAAAAAAAGAAGCCCGCGGTTGCCACTGCGTTAAAAAAATTTGTATAATTGAGCAGTTTTATCGACATTGCTCCGGCACTGCCATATTTTTGAAAAATTGTATCTGTAAGTTGTAATAACGAAAATAAGTTAAAGTTAACTTTACAGTTCCCTTTCCCTAACCCCAAGTTTAACGACAAGTTGTAATAATGGCCCTAAATGAAATAATGCCATTGAAATAAATTTAATTTTCAGACATTTTGTTTCTCCATTTACAAACAAAACTGGTATTGCAGCATATCATTTACTCATCCATGATTATCTTGAATAAGTCTTATCGATTTTAAGGTTAGGTTAGGTTTAAGGACGTTTACTTGGCATTGGAACAAGTACAATATCCAGAGGTGAAAATGATTCATTGTAAAAACGTGCTAGAAGAGAGGGGCAAATGGAAAAAGGAGAAGAGGTAGCAAAATGAGGATATAGGAATCGATTTCAATGTGTGAAGAAGAAGATTCTTGCTTTTCAGAAAACCTAATTTATGCAAGAAGACATAGCGGAAAGTGTGTTAGTCAACTAGAGAACTTAAAAGATGTTAACTTGGAAACATATGTCCAAAAAGATTGTCTGCAAATTCTACAAGAACTTAGAAAATCATTGAAGTCCGCTCAAGCAACAGTTTTGAAAAGTTGACAAGCAACACGATTGAATCTAAACTAAATGATGCCTTGACAGTTTGACGGGAATACACTTACTTGTACCAGTAGTTCTACTTATACGCTTTTAATTATTATTTCTATTGGAATATCAATTTATTAAGAGAATAATAAATTGTGTGATAGCAAATACTACTTACTACATACATTGTAAAGGTCAGTTTAGTTCGCATCGATTAGCAAACCACTTATACATACGTTAGATGCTTGACAACATCAATGCACATTGATTTCTGTAGCTTTAGCGTTAGCTAAACGCTCACGTGCAATAACAATTTTTATTTACCTTTCGTCAGTAATGAACTTTGATAAGCCGTTCAATGTTTATCTGCATTCTAGAGACTTGGCGAAATAGAGAAAATGTTGTCTTGATGTTTAAGTACGGCTGCAAGGTATATGCAGATTTCTAAGTCACTGGCACTACTTCTTTCAAGACTTTAAGTCGCTTGTAAACTCTTTTCAATTAATCCTGTCTACCTAAGTTTTAAAACCATGCCAAGGTGAATCCTTTTCTTTTATTTTCATTTACTCGAGTGCTACCCTAATGCTTGTACGCCAAAGGAAGTGGTTATTTAAATAGTAAAAGTCCCTAGGGTTTAAGGGGCAACTATTTTTATGGATGACTGCAAAGTTATTGCATTTACGTTTACATTTCATGGTTGAACTTTTTTTTTTATCGTAATATTGCTGCTACTCTAAAGGGATTTGATTAAAATGTTAATTTTTGTAAAATAAATATTTAATAATAAAGGATTTAAAATGTATTCTTTTTAAATATTTATTTTAGAATAAATAAATAACGGGATTAATTGAAATTAGAAAATGGCGAATTCTGTGCAGTTATTAACACTAATTCAGTCGTTTATTTTGAAAGTGGTTTAAGTCCATTTTTAAAAAAATTTAGTTAATGATAACAATAATCACAATCATATATTAACTTTTTTTTTATAAACAATTTAAGTCTAGTATCATTAAAAACGCTATGATTTGGAGCACTTGAATATTAGCTAGTTAACGAAATGCATAAGAATTTATTTTGAAACTGGTTTAAGTCCATTGAAATCCATAAAATTGGCAGTAACATGGTTGAAAGTTGTGATAGTGATTTTGGAGTGATTGAAATGGCTTGGAAAAAAAATTAACACCATTATACAAAAATGTACGTCCCATTCCAACTCCTAAGTATAAGGATAACTATTTAGAGGAATCACTATCACTAGTGGAGCAACTTTAAGTGAAAAAATTAACTTATAATAATATTAAACAAAGAACACAAAGTGGACTTATTCGTTTTCACAAACAAAAAAGTCATTTTATTCATTTTGAAAGTGGTTTAAGTCCATTTGAGGTTCTGAAACACAAGTTATATTTCTAGTAAAGTTTAAATATCTCAATACTAGAAAAAAAATGAACTTAAACCACTTTCAAAATGAACGGCTCAATTAATATAACTTAGATTTGTTCCGATCAAGAGCCTATAATCATATGAATCCGAAATAGAAGTGGGTTGACCATGCTTTATGAAAGCAACAGAATGACATCGCTCACAGATCACTGCTACTGGAACCACTAAGAAGTTGCATAAAGAGACTTGCAAGTCATTCAGAAAGGCTACATATGAAGCTGAACGAATAACCTAGAGCTAAAAATTAAATTCCTGCTACCATGCCTCTGTTGATAACTGACTTGGACTTTTATAAACGAATATGGATTTATCAGAACAGATGATAACAATATAATATTGAAGTCGTCGTGGTCTAGTAGGTAGTGTGTTGGCTTATTAGACGAAAAGCCAGGGTTCAAACCCCTGGTCAGACATGAAAACGAAATATAAAAAATAGTTCTTCGGCGACTTCCTCTCAGCAGATTTCTGGCAAAAACTCTAAGAATAAAAATAAAATTGCCATGAACAAGTTTCTCAAAAATCTGTCGTTCGGAGTCGACTTTAAACTGTAGGTCCCGCCACTCATGTATAAAATTAACACACACAACAGAAGTGATGTGAGAAACTAGGACGTTGTACAATGGTTCAATTCGACCTCCGGATACTGTACTTGTCTTAATTGAAAAGTACACGTCCTCTAACCTAACCTAACCTAACCTAAGAGACTTGCAAGTACATGATTGCAAAAGTCACACAGAAAGGCTACATATGAAGCTGTACGAATAACCTAAACTTAGAACTAATTGGGTACGATATAGAAATAATACTTCTTAGCAACTTGATGTCCACATGTGTTACAACTCATTTTGTGGTTTTTTGGTTTTAAGCTTGTAAAGATTATCATACAACAGGGGAAAAATACCCATATTAACTTATAATGACCCAAGAAAACATCTTATTAATATCGATTTACATTTAAATTTAGTTCCCGCTACCATGTCTCGGTTGATAACTGACTCATTTGAACAGAAGATAACAAGGACAAATTAAGCCGATTGTCATACAAATACTCATTTCTGGATCATATAATTAACATGTGATTCATTATTGAGCATTATGACCATGGCCATGGCCATATTGAGATCAACGCAATACTTGTTGAGTGGTGGGGTTTTTCTATGAAAACTCTTAATTTACACCGACAACCAAGCTGTAATCGATTTCACAAATACTATTAGCTGGACCATCAGTCCTCGTTAATGAATATCGCGACTTTTTTAGAGAAAATTTGGATTACATATGTGATCCAAGGCATAGCAATATTATTGGAAATTGAATTGCTAATATACAGATTATAAGCTCTGACATCTTACAAGGAGACTGAACTTCGCTGGCAGCAGGAGTCTACGTGTAACATTGCCTGGCTATGGTAGACTAAAATCGACAAGAGAACTGGTCATCTAACACACTATTGCAGTACTCACAGACCATTGTACTGTTGGAAAGCATGCCGATAGACTTGGCATTACCTTGAGTCACCTTTGTAGGAGCTGTAGTTTCAAGGAGAAGAAAGGAACAATTTTTTCACTTAGGCTTATCTTGCCTTCTCATTTTCTAATTTTCTTTGAATGAACTCTTGGAATTGGGATTATTTCCTATATCGCATGGTCATCTATCGCTCTATTATAGCACTTACAAGCCATTGTCCTGTTGGAATGCATGTCGATAGACTTGACATTACCTTTAATGCCTGCTGTAGAAGCTGTGGACCTAAGGAGAAGTACGAGACCATTTTTCACCATATGTGTCAGTACTCTGTTCACGAAGAATCATGGTTTCTCTTGCCTTTTAATTTTCTAATATCCGTAATTGAGCTCTTGGAATTGGGACCGTTTTCTATATCACATGGCCATCTAGCATCCTATTATAACACTCACAAGCCATTGTCCTGGTTGGAATGCACACCGATAGACTTGGCATTCTCTCGAGTGACTTCTGTAGAAGCTGTGGATCTAAGGAGACGGATCTCTTAGAATTGGGATTATTTCCTATAAAGGATGTTTGACTCTTGGATTGGATATTGGTCTAACCTCTAGCATAAGTGGGACCTTAACCCTTTGACGGACACATTTTTTTTTACGGACAATTTTAGGAGGCCTTCCCGTGCGACACTTGCTGTATCTCCGATTTTATGAAGGAAACAATTTATGACGTGTATACACGTCATGTCACCCAGAAACCCTTGTTATGACGTCTATTGACGTCAGTGTCCGTCAAAGGGTTAAAATTCAAATAGGGTACCTCAAACCAACTTCAACTTTAAGTGGGGTTAGAGGGACATCGATCATGTGACGAAAGTGTGAAACAGGCAATTTGGTGTGTATTTTTTTTACTTTTAATGTCCGCCATGGCGTTTTAATGGTAATAAAGGGTCCGCCAAATAACTTTTTTTTTTGAAAATGCTTTAAAAAAAACTACTGAATATTTTCTCAAATTTCTTTTTTTTATTTGAATGTACAATCCTTCCGGTTAATAATGGAAAATAATTTCTTTCAAATGGCTGCCTCGGCTGGCCATGCAGTAGCCTCCACCAGAAGATGCCGATTTTGGCAAAAAAAATCATCTTTTCAGATGAAGCTCATTTTGATCTTGGCGGGTATGTAAACAAGCAAAATTATCGCATTTGGGTCACAGAAAACCCGTACACATACATTGAAAAGCCGACGCACCGAAAACGAGTCACTGTTTGGTGCGGATTTTGGTCCAGAGTCATAATTGGGCCATTTTTCTTCGAAAATGAGCAAGGAGTGGCCGTTACAGTTAATGGCGATCGTTATCGGGCCATGTTGAACGAATTTTTGTTCACAAAAATTGAAGCGGAGGATATTGGCAACATTTGATTTCAACAGGACGGCGCTACGTGCCACACAGCCGAAGCTACACTCGATGTTTTGCACCCTGTTTTTGAAGATCGCATTATCAGCCGCATAGCTGATGTCGTTTTGCCCCCCTCGGAGCTGCGATTTGACACCGTTGGACTATTATTTGTGGGGTGCCGTCAAAGATAAGTGTTATGCCGACAAGCCAGAGACAATTGACGCTTTAAAGGATAATATTCGTGAAGCCATTGGTGAAATACAGCTGCACACAATCGATAATGTGCTTAAAAATTGGACCGATCGTGTAGGCTACTGCATGGCCAGCCGAGGCAGCCATTTGAATGAAATTATTTTCCATTATTAAACGGACGGATTGTACTTTCAAATAAAAAAAGATATTTGAGAAAATATTCAGTAGTTTTTTTAAGCATTTTCAAAACAAAAAGTTATTTTGCGGACCCTTTACATTTGTGTTTCACCATTTTTGCCGCCCACTGCATTTACATTAGAAAAGTGATCTTAAGCCTCAATTGGAGATGTGTAGAACATTTAGTTTTACATAAGCAATGCTTGCTTAGTAAATATAAAATTATGAGCCATCCTGATATAATTATTTGCTTAAAAAACTTAAGCGTTTAGAGAAATTAAAGCATACCAGTCAAGTCTAACATGCAGGGGGGTACACTAATTTAATTATCAAATTAATACTAATAAGAAAGGTGATTAAGACTAATAATGATTGACAAAAAGAAAAATACTTACCGAATTTGTTGCCAAAATTTGTAGATTTGGATTTGAGTCTTCGAGTAATTTTTGTACCATGCGCAAGAATGATTCCACAAATAAATTCAGGGTGGTTTGGGCATGACAAGCTTGGAGTAATATATCCATGGCTTCCATGGCAATTTCCACAAATCTTAAATAATAAAAAAAAAAGAAAATAAAACAGAAAATATTAACTTATAAAAGACCAAAATAGAGAAAAAATTCTGGCAAGCACATGCCATACACATTATATGGTGCATTACGCTGGTGTTGCATTTGAAGGCAGACAAACAAAAAAAAATTTTTTTTGTGCAAATATGATGGGCAATGACGGTTATTTATAAATATTGCAAAGAATAAGAATAATAACAATAATTATGAGTCATATAAGTGATAGGCGGCATGCTTCTCTTCTTTTTTACTTACTTGTAACGCTTACGATTTATATCCTTGGTTGCCTTCTGATATAAATATTCACCAATGCGATCCAGTTTGTCGGGTGAGCTAAGCGAATAGAAGGTTAGCTTCTCCATGTTCGATTTAACCAGGCCATCCTCGGGCACCGCAGGGAATATATTGTCCACTAAACGCTTGTAGCGTGGCCTTAAGGCCGAACAGCAGCCGCAACAACCTAACGGAAGAAAACATAGTTGAAAACAACATGAACATGGTGGACGCGATACAGAGGGTCGTGGTATTATAAGACGCATGCATTTATAGCTAAACATGCTCTTCTTCTTCTTCTACTCTGTTCTACCGTTTTTAACGTTTGCAATACGAGTTTTTCTTTTCCTACAAATTTGGTTTTTTTTTCGTTAATTTTTTTTTTTAAAACTTTCGTTACATTTTTGAAATTTATTTATATCGCCAACAAAAACTCGCTGAAACGTTTTGCATTTCGTTTAATATTAATAAAAACAAAATTTTTTATTAATTCGTTAAGTTCTAGTGTGTTTGTAGCGCGGAAGACGCTTTATTACTAAACAACCGTTAATATTTCTAAAGTTATCGTAGCGGTTAGAAGATTTTTTTTGTTGAATTTTCTTTTCGTGTGTGTCTGTCTGTCGGTCTGTGTGTGTTTCTTCATACGACGAGCACTAACTGAGAGCCTATCAATGAATGAATGGATGAATGAGTGTATTCGCATTTCTTTTCTTTTCTTTTTTTTTTTTGTTTGCATTTGTTTTTGTTTATAATCGTAATATTTTTCTTTTTTTATTTCATTCTGTATATAATTTTTGTTGTGCTATAGTTTTCGCGAATAGCGTAAATGGTAACAGAATTATAAAGAAAATGTTATACAAACAATTTACCGCGCCAGGCTACCCAATAGTGGTGTTACGTTTTTTAAAGTTTTTGCTTGTTGTTGTTGTTGTTGTGGTTGTCGTTGTTGACAACGTCACCGCCCGACATGCAAACACTTTAAAACAGTCATTCACTTTTTTATGGCGGGGAAGTTTTCCAAGGATTAGAATAACAACAACTTTAAAGTTACAAAAGGTGAATGCACCTTAAGAACAAAGGGTTGTAAAGCTAGTTTACCCCCTTTGCTCATACTACACACCGTTGAGTAAGCTCAATCTTAGACAATCCAAGCTTAGGAACCATTATGGAACTCTCATAGACAGTGCAGCAATATCAGTAGTTAATAAGGCATCAATCAAGCTCGAACCGTAAACAATTCTAACAAAATTAAAAAATACCGATTAACTTCCCGAAGCTTGCTTCGATACATATGTACATACATACATCCATAATTGGTCATTACAACCCTTCAGTCAGGATTACGACCTAGTTTCTCACACCACTTATGTTGTGTGTATTAATTTTATACATGAGTGGCGGGGGACCTGCAGTTTAAAGTCGACTCCGAATGACAGATTTTTGAGAAACTTTTCATGGCAAATTTTATTTACTCTCAGAGTTTTTGCCAGAAATCTGCTGAGAGGAAGTCGCCGAAGAAATACTTTTTGTATTTTGTCTTGATGTCTGGCCTGGGGCTCGAACCCTGGCTTTACGTCTAATAAGCCAACATACTACCTACTAGACTACGGCGAAATCTCATTGCAACTACTCAATCAAATCCATTTGAATTGCAAAGTGTCCGTCTCTCATTGTCTGTTCTTCCTCCAAATTCTTTTTCCTATTTCCCTGAATAGTTCAGGCATCGGCATGGAAGCTATACCGTCCTTGCACGCAGGTATGCACGCGGATATATTTTTAACCGCGATTTTCATTTTAATCTCAATTCAATCTTTTCTCTTAGCAAAATGGTCAACAAAATGGTCAAAAAAATTGGCAATTTACAGATGCCTGGCTGTCTTAGTGTAGTGATTAGAAAGAAGATAAAATACTCGATACTTCTTCGATACCCATTTAAATCTGGAATTTGTTCTTCTTTTCGACAATGCAACGTAAGTGCTAATGATCTTATCTTATTTCATTTCAGCTCCAACATTATATTAAAGATTCAGTCGTGTCACATGTGCTTTATTATAAGAAAAGACTTCAAGTCGAAATTTTTCAAATCAGATATCTTTGCCAAGTAAATACAGAAGAAGAGAGTAATGGTTCCATCCTCATCGATATTAATAAAGCTTCTCAGTTGTGCGAAAAACACAGTCCCTTCGCAAGCGCGCCCCTATTATAGGAAACTTCTTCTTTGCCAGGCGCTTCTTTTGGTAATTTTAAAAATTCGGAATATTTCCTTATATCCCGACAATATAAGACTTTGAAAAAGAAAGCTAGTCAAGGCCATGCCGCAAATAATATCGAATAAAAGCAACTCCTAGAGACATTCTTCGATCATTATCCGAACCAGAATCTTTCCTATGAAGCAAGGAAATGCCAGAGTAAGAGAGAAAACGTCTTCTGCATTATTGTACCTCCGGCATTAGATGGAAGGCATAGCACTCTGAAAAATAGTTAATCTCATAGTGTAGAAAATTGCATTTAATCCTAGGCTAGGTAAGATAGAGCGCTCGCCATGAAGGGTAAGGTTCCATGTAAGTCCACTGTAACACCACAACCCAATAACCAACTTGGGGTTTAAATACATCCAATAGGAAACCATCTAGACTACAATATAAATCTCACTTCACTCAAATATGACAGGATATTGGAGACCAAAAACCCCTACATTTTTATGAAAAAAGCTGGGTACTGACACATAAGTTGAATGATAATCTCAGTTATCTCTTCAGATTCATAGCTCCTGCATTCGTCATTCGAAGAAATGCCAAGGCTATGGTATGAATTAGATATGGATTAACATTTCCATACTAGAAAACAAAGAAAAAATAGTCAAAGCAATGAACCAGATTCGAAAAATAGTGTCAGAAGTAGGCGAAGTTACGTCTACAGGCACAAGCATGGCGTGTCCTTGTTTTAGGATGCTTCTGGGATAATTTTATTGATACATCGAATATTCAAAAAGGAAAACTAAGAGACTAAACATACAGTTGTTGCTATAAACAGGGTATCGAAGCTATTTGATACCACTGAGAAAAGTTTGCAGTGCTAAAAATGTTTTTTTTGTCAGATGTTCTTAATTTTAAAACCCGTCTCTTGAATTCAATAAATGGCCGTCACGGATATGTAGACTATGCAGATTAAATATGCGAGTCTGTTATCGCCGTAGTCTAGTAGATAGTGTGTTGGCTTATTAGACGTAAAGCCCGGGTTCGTATCCCAGGTTAGACATCAAAACGAAATATGAAAAAAAAATTTTTTCTTCGGCGACTTCCTCTTAGATTTCTGGCAAAACCTCTGAGAGTAAATAAACCTGCCATGAAAAAGTTTTTCAAAAATCTGTCGTTCAGAGTCGATGTTAAACTGTAAGTCCCACCACTTACGTATAAAATTAACGCTCACAACATGAGTGGTGTGAGAAGCTAAGCCCGAATCCTGACTGAAGGAAGGGTTGTAATGGCCAATTATGTATGTATGTATGTTATAGCTTAACTATATGCAGTCTAAACAACTATATGGAGGCTGACGAAGTACGACATATTCAACTAAAAGCAGTATGGAACGGCCAACATATTTAGCGGCTCACTAAACCGAAAATTTTTAACAACTGTGCGAAGTCAGTTGCCTTGTAGGGATGTCAAGCAATGCCTGAGACGAATCCAGTGAATTTTCAGGCGAAACACTATCAGTAATACACATATCTGAGAACAAACTGGGAGGAGACCAATTGAAATCTAGATTTATAAACCTAAGGGGAGATGAGTTGGACATTATTTACCCTTGACCACTATTCAACACAATCAGCACTGAAACTGAATAGAATTCCCGTTGCAAGAGAAGCTCAAACCTTAAATCATCAGCAGGAAATAGAGGCAGTTAAAACAAATGCATGGTGGGATGAGTTGAAACCTCTTGTAGGTAGGAAATCAGTATCCATCGAGTCACATACTGCCATATAAGTATGAATGAGAGATTCCACGTGTATACAATTTACTGCTTGAATGTTTGTGAAATATTCGTCACAACAGAAGCTTGTGACAATCGTCTGTTACAGTTTCTTGGGAAGAGGATTCTATGGGATGGAAATAAAGGAATTTAGTTTTCAAAGCAACAACAAGTTATCGTAGTAAATAGTTATTTATCCGTAAATGCATTGTTCTAAATAAATGAAACAATTTTATACTTCTTTTTACTACACCTTATAGAAATTATTATTTGACAACCACTTGTTCTCATTTGCCACAATTCTTATTGGGGGATACCTTCTCTGTAAACAATAATTTTGTCTTAATAATTCTGCATACAAACAAATTAAGCTCAAGTAAACAAACTAATATATAAATATGACATGTATATACGTATGTATATATACCTATACACAGAGTGTGTGTATAGAGTATATTTTTATTTATTTTAATAATTTACTAGAGAAAAATCACCCATTGTTCGTCGTCACCACCAAAGAATCTTTACAATCTTATCGCACTATTTTTGTAAATATAGCCGACCATATTTGCTTATTATAAACTTTTTTTTGCACATTGATTATTACCACAAATCGTCGACATTCCAATCCACTAAATATTAAAATTACTTCTAAATTTTAAACTCAATTCAACAAAGAAAATCTGTTTGATAGAGTCCACTCACTTCACTTTTGAAGTGTCTTTAGTTGGCTTCATAAATAATCGATTCTTGGTAGTTTATCTTTAATGCGTTCATATAATCTTCTGTCTTACCCGACATTGCTGTTGTTGTGGACTTTTAACTCCAAGTAATTGCACAATTGGTGTAACACAATTAAAATTAATACTTATTTTCCAAAAAAATCTTGCGAATTAATCAACAACACACTTTACTGGCCTATAAAAAACGATGTTAATCATAAAATCACTATTAGCAACAATAAAAACAACAACAAGTATAATAGAAATGCCAAGAGAGGGAAATTTGTTTTGACGTGTTAAAGAGAGCATCTTTTAAATATTATAAACAGCTGTGCTACAAAAGTGGTGCCAAGTTTGTATTTTATATTTAAGCAGTTTTCTTACATGTAGCAACACTTTAAAAGACGTTACATTTTAAAATAACTAATTTTGAGAAATTGTTTATTGTTAAGGAAACTTTAAATTCGTTATTTTTTTGGTAAATTTTATATGGAAAACATTTTTAAGTGTGTCATTCGATTCAACAAAATACAAAAAATGAATTTTTAATTCGGCAGTTTTTCTGATAATTTGTAATAATTTCTATAAGTATGCCAAGTAAGTCAGAGTTGGCAGCACTGTTATGAGTGACAACCGTTTTGTTTAGTTTCGGTGTTTACTTCGCGCCATTAAATTCAGTTAACTAAGCTTTCTCGTAGTGTTTTCCCTTTTTTTTTATGAAGTTTTGTGTGTAATAAATAGTTTTTGTGTAAATAAATAGTTTTTGTGTAAATATTTGTGTTAAAATTAGTGTGTAAATGTTTTTTGTTTAGAAAATATAATTAAGTTTACTTACATGAAGGATCTGTACATTTCTGTATGAAGGTGTCCAAAAATTCCGGCAGCTCTCTTGGCTCAAAACAACAGGTAATTAAGGCCATTTTTTATTTATTTACATACACAATCACTGTGGTTTTTCAATTAAATGCACATTTGCTTAATACATACATGTTAACAATTAAGTAAAGGACATAACACTTTTTGGGAGGAAAAAGATAAGGTACGATATTAAATACAAAAACAATAACCCAATATTGCTTACAACAACAAAAGATAACTTATGTTAGGTTAAACAACACACCTCTTTGTAAGGCAAACTACGATGAAGAGAACTTCCGTTTCCTTTTGCTCTTTGGGAATATAAATCTTAAGTTTGTTTATTTTGTACTCTTTTTTGTTTGTTTTTGTTCTTTTTTTTTTGTTTGTTTCTTTTGAAATAAGCCTAACAAGTGTTAAAATAGCAACAAATTGCAGGTGTTTATGGCATGACCTTGATGTGTTTACTTGAAAGATTTCTGCTTGCAAGAATTGTTTATGTTTGTTTGTGTAGTAGTGGTAGTTAATATAGGTTAAAGTTGAATGGTGTACATGACAAGGGAGATAGAGAGGAGGCTTTTAGTATAGAGATAAAGAATAATAAAAATCAGCTGATTTCTCTTTCTAATTGTTTTTGCTTTCTTTGTTTTGGGCCTTGGGGAAAATGGTGGTTATTTTGTGACAATATTTCTCTTTTATTGCTTTTGTTGTGTTAAGAATATTTATTTTATTTTTTTTTACTGTTTTTTTTATTTGTTTTTGGTAATAAACAATCAAAGCTTCTTTCTTTAAATGTTTGTTGTATTAATTCTTTCCGTCGTTTTTTATAAACCCTCTCCTACACAAATTCTGTTGGGTTTAAAATGCGTATTTGTTGGCGTGTGTGTGTGCATGTGACTGAGCTGTCACATTTGACATAATTAACGGTAATAAATTTTTCTCTATAAAATTTTGTTCTTTTTTGTTAAAAAATTAATACTTTCTGTTGAATTTTTGTAGTTTTTTTTAAATAAATTGTAATTATTTACATACTTTTCTATTGATTTTCTTTTTTAACACTTTTTTAAATGCTTTTCTTAATACTTTAACTTTTATAGGGGTTTTTCTGTTTTTCTTAAACTTTATATAACAATTTTTTAGACACTTTTCATTGAACTATTTGTAAATATATTTCAACATTTTAACAATTATTATTTATTATTCTAAACTAAAACTATTTTCATTAATTTTTTATTAATTTTTTTTTTATTTTTAATAACTTTATACACAAGTTTTTGCTAAAACGAACTACAGAAAATAAATCCTTATTGACATTTTCTTTTCTAAATATTTTTTTACTTTCTCTCTCTATTAAAATCTACAAGAAACTGACTGTTCCGTACTTACGTACATATTTACAATCATTCCATCAGAAAGCTTTTTAAGGGTTTTTAGGGGTTTCAAAGCTTATTTAAAAGCTTTGCTTAAAATTTCATTGAAAGAAAATTTCTTTCATAAAAATTATACGAAAACACTGTATGAAAATTTAATAGGGGCTCTTTGTAATTTAAGTACGAGGATGGATTACTAATACTACTCAGACTATCGTGTGAACAACTTTAAAAAAGTGAATTGTAAGTCCCACCAGTCATGTAAAAAATTAACACACACAACGTAAGTGGTGTGAGAAGCTTGGGAGTAATCCAGACTGAAGGACTATAATAGCCCATTATCTATGTATGTATTGCCATTATTCGAATTCGTTATCAGAGTACATTATATTGTTACGCAAATCTAAACGACCTAATATTGTTTAACAACAAAAACGATAAACAAAAGCCACACGATACAAATACACACTAACACTAAGAATACAATGAACGTGTTGATTATCTAAAGCTGCACACACACATATGTACAACGAACCTGGTTGCGCCTGGTACCAACAACAACATGTATGTGACAAAAAGGGATGGACAACGTAAGCAAGGTACGCAAACGTTCATCATACTGATTGCGTGCGTATATAAAAGGGCAGCAGGTCCAGCAGCGAGTCAGTGATAAGTCAGTCAGCCTTGTGTGAAGACGCGTTGCGGTTTGAACGTGCAAGTGGTATTGCTTGCAAAAACGTTGTCAGCAGAGAAGATCCAACGAACAGTTGTTAGTATTAACTCGGACAGAAGTGTGTAATAGAATAGTGTACAAGCAAATTATTGTTGTACCGTTAAGTCGTATACGATGGCACACAGAAGTAGTGTAAAGAACAAAGAGAGTTTAAGAGAAAATAATTTTTTTTTACTTGGTTTGCAATTAACGAACTCATATTTAAATGTTTTTAAAAAGGTAAAAAACGTAACAATATAGTGATATACATATATTTATTGACAGTAAAACGGCCATTAGGTCCCTAGAGGGTTTGTACAGCACATCTAAGATTGGCCAGAAATGGCGGGTGTCTCTTGCAGAAATAGCGAGAAATTTAATGGTTATCCTCACAGGGGTTCCCGAACATGGGTAAAAACATGCCTGGAGGGTTTCTCTAGAAAATATCGCGAGCATTTTGACGGTTATCCCTACAGGCGTTCCTTAACATGGGTAACAAATTGAAATGAAATTGGCATTCCGCTATAGAGGAGCAAACAAACTGTCTCACACAAACTTTATTCATTTTTAAAAGAAAGATGGGATAGTGAAACCGGGTTCATTAGTAGTTTGTAGGGTAGTATTAGTGATTCTCTGGGCATATATGCCCGGAGGAAACCCCAAAACATCTTCTCTGTTATTCTGTCCGTCACTTGGGAATCTCTGAAGAAAATTTGTTCAGCAACCAGAATTTATTGACAGGATGTAAGCAACATAGCCAAATAAATTTTTGCTAAAACTAGCAGGAGATTAGATTGGCATCTCAGAAGTTATAGTTAATAATAGAAGAGGTATTAAAACAGGACCTTATAGGATCCAAGTAAGTTATGCTCATTAAAACGGTTGGCAACTTAAACTAACTTCTGTAAACGATGATATATTCTTTGAGATTACCCAAGGAGCTGTACTATTTTGCAGGCGGATATCTTTATGATTTCGCAGGCGTGTAAAAAATGGTAAAGGATTGAATTTTCTCTTATTAGTTAAGTTGCCGTCAGGACCTTGGCGGCACATAGCAATTAATCCACCTTAGCTGCCTGACACAAAGATGAGTTGAAGCTCCTAGGCAATATTAGTGTGCCACTTCTGTAATCTGGAATCCGAGACATAGAGACATATTTGGAAATGAACAAGCCAATGATCTTTGCCACCCTTTACTCGGGTGTTTGTTGGCCTATGACATACTTTTTAACAGTCTGGCAGCTCTCAAAGCAAATAACGAATTTCAGGAATGGTTTATAGCTGTCGCGTATAACGTAATAATGGGCAATTACACACGAGAACAATTATGCTGGCACAAAATGGCAGCTTGTAGGCAAGAGAGGTGAGGAGAGTGGTTTTTTGCTGGCATAATTTTTCAATCAGCTTCTACCCCACACAAACCAATACATAAACAACACAAAACCAATACACATCTTATATATAAAAATGAATGTGTGTTTATTTGTTTGTGGGTTTGTTTGAAGTTTATAGATGACTAAACGGCTGAACCGATTTTCTTGAAATTTTAACAGTACCTTCCTGTATGTTTGGAAGGAACTATAGGCTACTTTTTATTTTAAAATTTATAGTAGGCGAGGTGCCACGCCTACATATCCAATAAGTATTTAATGTCGCTTATCTCATAAACTGCAACAGCTAGAGTCCTCAAATTTTGTATGGACGACTTTGACATGTATATGAACACAATGGGCGGATTGGCTATATTGGGCGTTTCACCTCCCATAGTCTTCTATATATATAAAAATGAATGTTTGTTTGTACGTATCTTATAGAATCGTAAACTATGCATTTGATCATGTTATGATCTTTAGCAAAGTTCTTGCACATGAGCCGGGGAAGGTTTCTAAGTTGGTATGACCAATTTCCAACAGGTGGCGCCACTGAAAATTACTTAAAGTGAATTAAATCGTAAACTGTGCATTTGATCATGTTATGATCTTTAACAAAGTTGTTGTGCATGAGCCGGGGAAGGTTTCTCAGTTAGTATGACCAATTTCCCACAGATGGCGTCACTGAAAATTACTCAAAATGAATTAAATCGTAAACTGTGAATTCTTTAACAAAGTTGTTGCGCATGAGCCGACGGAGGTTGGTGCGATTAATTTCCGTCACTGAAAATTATTCAAAATTAATGACTAGCAATTGGTCGACCTACACCTCAAGCACGGAAGAAAAGAGCATTACGAGCCTCAGAATCAGACGAGCATTGAGACTGGAAAATCTTCGAGTATATGTCGCTGAGACACGTTCGCTTGAACCACTTGAACAACGAGAAGTGAGATTGGAATTCTGTACTACTCAGGCCCGTTCATCTGAATCATCAGGACAACGGGAAACAAAATCAGTAAAATGATTCAAAATTAATTGGACGTTTGTGTCTTTCCTTCAAATTTATTTTAGTTGGTGGCGCAGCAACACGCGCAGGGTACAGCTAGTTGACAATGAAAGTAACAGCGAAGCCCAACGGGTTTCGACGAATTGTTTAATTTATTAATTTAACACTTTTATTGTTCTCGTATGTTAAGCTTAAGTTCTTTTTTATGTTTTCAATTAAAGTGTAAAATATGTTAGGTTTTGTTCTGTTTTTTTGGTTTATTTTGCTATTCTAACTTCGAAACCAGACTTTACACTCTTGCTTAACAATTTCTTTTAACCTGTAATTGTGCTTATTGGCCATAAAAAAGTTTTTTTGGTGGTAATTAATTAGCCCTTTATGAAAAGTTATAATCAATCATAGAATTCTGTTCTGTAACTTAGGCTTATTCGCTTAATAGATATTGATTAATAACCTTGAATGCCCTTCAGTTATAAATTATAAGAAAGAAAAGAAAAAAAAAAAAAGAATTTCAAATTAAATTACCAAAAAACGCTAAGAATTTTTCACACTTTTAGAAATCTTTAACGACTGACGCCGCTTTAGCTGTCAAGAGAACCTGATTTGCTGTTACCAGCCAATAGCAGGGGGTAAGAAAACCATTGTAATGGCCATTAAAAGCCTGTGGACAAATAATATCAAAACTAATAATTAATTATTTTTACAACAACAACAACAACAACAACAACAACAACAACAACAACAAGAACAACCAAAAAAGAAAAGAAAAGATATAACAGTTACAGGTTTATTAGGGTTATTAAGGTTCATAACAATTAGTTTTAATTAAACAGCAGTTTACTTCTTTAAAAAATTAATTCTTTTTACTTTGAAAGAAGAATTTTCGGAATAGGAAATGTATTTGGCTCACCATTTAACCCTAGGGTATCATTTGCACTCCGACTTAGCTTTCAGGACCGTAGAGCTTTCCGTAGATAGTATGTATGGAAGCGTTGCATTACCAAAAACCTTTACATGCGCTCAGCTATTGCTTCTAAGATGGAGGTCAACCCTTTGTTTCTTATAGTTACCGGAATAAATATGTAAAGGGTCCGCCAAATAATTTTTTGTTTTTGAAAATGCTTTAAAAGAAAAACTACTGAATATTTTCTCAAATTTCTTTTTTTTATTTGAAAATACAATCCTTCCGGTTGATAATGGAAAATAATTTCATTCAAATGACTGCCTCGACTGGCCATGCAGTAGCCTACACGATCGGTCAAATTTTTAAGCACATTATCGATTGTGTGCAGCTGTATTTCACCAATGGCTTCACGAAGATTGTCCTTTAAAGCGTCAATTGTCTCTGGCTTGTCGGCGTAACACTTATCTTTGACGGCACCCCACAAATAATAGTCCAACGGTGTCAAATTCCGGCTTCGAGGTGGCCAAACGACATCAGCTCTGCGGCTGATAATGCGATCTTTAAAAACAGGGCGCAAAATATCGAGTGTAGCTTCGGCTGTGTGGCACGTAGCGCCGTCCTGTTGAAACCAAATGTTGCCAATATCCTCCTCTTCAATTTTTGTGAACAAAAATTCGTTCAACATGGCCCGATAACGATCGCCATTGACTGTAACGGCCACTCCTTGCTCATTTTCGAAGAAAAATGGCCCAATTATGCCTCTGGACCAAAATCTGCACCAAACAGTGACTCGTTTTGGGTGCGTCGCCTTTTCAATGTATGCGTGCGGGTTTTCTGTGCCCCAAATGCGACAATTTTGCTTGTGTACATACCCGCCAAGATCAAAATGAGCTTCATCTGAAAAGATGATTTTTTTTGCCCAAATCGGCATCTTATGTAAGTCGATCGCGGGCCCACTTAGCGAAGCGAAAACGCATTGGATGGTCAATTGGCCTCAACTCCTGAACCAATTGGACTTTATATGGCGTCATACCAAGGACTTTATGCAAAATTCGTCTCAATGATGTCTCCGAAATGTTCAATTGTTGAGAACGACGGTGAATTGATGTTGATGGCGCTTCACGCACACTTTCTGCCACAGCAGCAATATTCTCGGGTGTACGCACTGCTTTTGGCTTTTCACGCTTTGATTTATCGATGAGGATGCCAGTTTCATTCACTTTTTTCACAAGATAACAAACATACGGAGCTGACGGTGCTTCTCTTCTTCCAAAATCCGTACGAAATTTTCGCACATATTCTGCAACATTACCATGATTTTCAAAGTAATGTCGCAATATTTCCCAGCGTTGTTCAAGCGTATACACAACCATATTCGTTCAGCGGAAGGATAAAACTAATTATCTGTCAAATCAGACATGAGCTTAGTGTTACCATTGACGAAGTAAGGATTAGTCGAAAAAAACTTTAGATTGCGGACCCGATATAAAGGGTCTTCCATGAAGCGCTTCCTAAATAAAAAATAAATAAATAAAACAATATATCCTTCGAAATTTTTTTTTTCGTTTGAAAGATCTATTGATACCATTATGTGTGGTTTATAACGTCGTTCAAATGTCTATCATGGCTTCTTTGGTTAGGGCTAGGACCGGTGTGGTATCTAACTTATTCGCTTACACCTACAACTTAAAATGTTCTTACAAGAAAAACTCAAACGAGTTCAAATCGCATGGTCTCAGCGTCCAGTTTACACCACCTTCACGTGAACTGATCATATCCTCAAATCGCTCGTGCAGAAAGTTAAATGTGGCATAAGCTGTAATGCATTGTCCTGTTAACGTTCATGTCGTTCATGTCCAGATCATACAATTCAAGCCAAAAGTACTTGCTAATCATTGACCTATAGTGGTTGCCGTTGACAGCTATAGTCTGGCTAACGTAGTTCTAAAAGAAATATGGACTGGTGACTTCGTCAGACCAAAATCGACACCAAACAGTGACTTTTTCGGGATGCCCTGGGATCTTATGTGGATTGGTATCGTATCTCCTATGTGTGTGAAGATTAATTCGAATTTGAAAATCCAAGACGCAATCCATAAATTTTAGCAGCGCCACATTTAGCGTTAACAGAGCAAAATTTTCTCTTAACAGAATAAAATTTGCCCTTAACAGAGCACTGTTACCTGTTTAACAGTATCCATCTGAAGGAGCTTGCTTGTATAGGAGCTAATTTTAGGACAAATACTAGATCTATGAGTGCCATAACATACTCAAAGGAAGGTTCCAAGGCCGTTTAATATAATCAGCAAAAAGTCTCATATAAAGTGGTATGGTAGTGTGAAAATTGACTTTGAAACTTGGATTGAAAATTCTCTAGAAGATTAGTGGCCATTTTTGAACATATAAGAAATAGTACACCATACAGACTATATGCAAATGGTAGTCCATAGGGTGCTATCTCCAACAGTGGTAGTGGGATAGCTGTACTCATTTTGAGGGTTGAGATTTTCAATTTTGAAAAAATCGATTTTTGCTCCAAAAAATATATGAGAATTCTCTAGAAGATCAGTGGCCATTTTGGAACACATAAGAAATAGTACAGCATACAGACTATGTGCAAATGTTAGTCCAGAGGATCCCCTCTCCTACCGTGGTAGTGGTATAAGTGGAATAGTTCCGTCCTCCATCCAATAATCATTTACATTTCAACACTTTTGTTCACTAATAATAATGATCATAAAGACAATTATATTTTATATCAATACATACATACATAATTGGTCATTATAAACCTTTAGTCAGGATTACGACCTAGTTTCTCACACCACAGATTTTTAAGAAACTTTTTCATGGCAATTTTTGATTCACACTCAGAGTTTTTGGCAGAAATCTGCTGAGAGGAAGTCGACGAAGAAATATTTTTTTTTCATATTTCATTTAGTTGGAGATGCCTGACCTGTGGTTCGAACTGAGGCCTCACGTCTAATAAGCCAACATACTACCTACTAGACTACGGCGACTTCAATATGTCAATAGCCTGCAATAATTGAATAGAATAGAATAGTAGAATAATCCACTATTGCCACTGTTAAACAGTTAACAGTGCTCTGTTAATAGCAAAGTTTACCCTGTTAGAGACAAGATGTGGCCCTGCTAAAAGTGTGGGTTTGCGTCTTTGGTTTTTAAATTCGAATTTATTTTCACACACATGTATGTATCTCCTCCTCAAATTCGACAATTTTGTTTGTTCACACAGTAATGGGCCTTATCGTTGAAGATGATTTTGTAATAGAAAGCGGGCGGTACGCTGCCCGAACAGAATAACAATTTTGTGGAAACAATTTTACTATTTGCACGTATTGTTGAGTGTTATAGCCATCCATGGTGATTTAGAAAACAGATAAAATGGCCGTTATCAAGTGTTGAAGTTCGAAAGTATTCGTTGAAAGATCGTTTATGTACACCCTGAATCTCGAATCTTCTTCTGCTTGGAGTAGTGGAGCTTCTCCGCTGGGACCTTAAAAAAAACTTTGTTGGTAATGCTCAAGTCCTCCGGCTTTGTTGATTGCAATTTCGATAACGATTACAATAAACTACTGCGGTGGTGCCACTTTATTATCATTTTAAAAAGAACTTGGCATTCTTTGCCTTAAAGGGAATGATGATACCCATCGTATGCCACCTTTGAGATTCTTATGAGCTTGATACCAGATTATCTAAAATTCTATTGTTGCCCTACTGAACGGAATCTTCAGTATAGCTCTCTTGCCCTAATATTTACCAAAAGTACTCTAAAAAAAGGTACCATTTTATGAGTAACAATTTTTATGTCACAATTTTTTGAAAACAAAATCATTAAATTTTTTTATATTCCATGTGGTTGGTACTCATGTGAGAAAAAAATGTCTCGTACCCTTTAAAGAATGTTAACGCGTACAACACACATTGATGATTTAAAACTGTTTTCTTGTCCAGTATCTGTTGTGTTCATCAAATTTGTTGGCCAAGTTTTTATCTTAAATTCAGATTTTTTAAAGCAAATTAAAAACAAAAAAAAAAAATTAAAATTATTTCTTTTAGTCTCTCTTTTCATTCATTTTGCGACCTTATTTGGCTACTTGAAATGGCTACAGTGTGTGTACGTAGGTACATACGTACGTTACGAAGAGATATTGTCAATAAAAAAGAAACAGAAACAAAAAATTAAAACAAAGAACGTAAAAAACACACACACACGCACACAACCACAGAATAAATAAAAAATTAAAATATTTTTGGCCAAAAAAAAAAAACTTAATGAAGTAATATTGGTTATAAGACCCGAACAATAAATGAATGAAGACACGCATGGTTGATGTAACAGTTTAAGATCAAAGGAAGCAAAACTTTAAAACGGCATTTAAGTTGGGTGCCTGCAAAGGGGAGTCATTGAACTGAAAGGTTTCATTAAAAGGTACCTCCTCATTAACAAGAGCTCTATGCAGCAGTGCTTTACATCCTTTTAGTTTCATATTTAGCGAGTCTGCCAAACAGGGACTTTTCAACTTTGACAGTTGCTTGACAGCCATTTTGTTGAAGCTACTTCTCAAAGTCGCCGTAGGCTTATTAGACGTAAAGCCAGGGTTCGAGCCCCAGGCCAGACATAAAAATAAAATACAAAAAGTATTTCTTCGGCGACTTCCTCTCACCAGATTTCTGGCAAAAACTCGGAGAGTAAATAAAATTGCCATGAAAAGTTTCTCAAAAATCTGTCGTTCGCAGTCGACTTTAAACTGTAGGTCCCGCCACTCATGTATAAAATTAACACACACAACATAAGTGGTGTGAGAAACTAGGACGTAATCCTGACTGAAAGGTTGTAATGACCAATTACGTACGTACGTACGTACTTCTGTCAAATTAGTTGTTTATTCAGGCTGTTTAGTGAAATCAAAATGGACGGGTATTGCATTCAATAGCACGAAGGTCGTGTGTTCGCTTAACAGAGGGCAACTGTTGCTAATTTTCATTGAAAAGTCTTTTCAGTAATGAGCCTCATTTCTTGATGATGATGATTTGGCGTGATACCAACCCACTGTGACGACGAGCTAGCCAGAGCTGGCGCACTACTCCCGGAATCCTGTTCAATCGACTTAGGAATGCCACTTGCCTCGATCAAACTGGCCATCGCGCGGAAATTTTTCCGAGACGCCAACCTATCCTGCTCTACCGCTAGACTCACCTGACCCGGATAGATAGAAGGCGTACCAACCAGTTACTTCGACTTAATCTCGGCATCATCTGAATCACAGTGGCCATGCTTACAGGTCACTGTATTATGGGCAGACACGCGGAAAGAATGCAGCTCCCATTCAACGACTTCTGCCGTGGGTGCAGATCCGCTTTCTTTTTCAATGCCCATCTCTTACGACGTACAGATATTGGTTATTTGGCTCTCCGACCCTTGTCAGCTTGACGGAGCTCTCATCTATTGATGTCCTGGATATAGTTTCGCTTATCAAACTTTCGGTCTGATTTTCGTGGTTTTCCAGCGTGCGGTAGTCTTGCCTTAAATGTGCAGCCCTTGCGCTGACAGAACTTGGTCAGTACAAGAACTGCGTTCACCTGAGGCATCACAACGGGCCGCTATACGTGCTCAAGTGAGCTTTTTGGTATCAAAGCTTCCACATTAAGCTATAACCCACATTATATTCAAGAGCGTAAAATGCATCACAAAAAAGTCACTGTTTCGTAAGGGTTCGGTCCATATTCCTTTGAGAACGATATTGTCCAGACCATCATTGTCAATAGCCCGCACTAAGGGTCGATGACTACCAAATTCTGTTGGCTTGAATGGGATGATCTGGACACCAAAATTCTTGATTTTGAGACGATATCAATCCATATGAGTGTCCATGAGTGTCCAAAGTATTCTAAAGAAGTTATTGTTTGTTGCGGATATTGAATTGGCGGCATCAACCGTCCATATTTCTTTAGAGAACAATGTTGTCCAGGCCATTACTGTCAACAGCCAGCACTACAGGGTGATAATTACCGAATTCTTTTGGCTTGAATTGAATGATCTGGACACCAAAATTCTTTAATTTGGGACGCCATATCAACGGCATCTTTTTCTTGAAGTCGCCGTAGTCTAGTAGGTAGTGTGTTGGCTTATTAGACGTAAAGCCAGGGTTCGAGCCACAGGCCAGACACCAAAACAAAATACAAAAAGTATTTCTTCTGCGACTTGCTCCCAGCAGATTGCTGGCAAAAACTCGGAGAGTAAATAAAAATTAGCATGAAACGTTTCTCAAAAATCTGTTTCTCAAAAATCTGTTTCTCAAAGTCGGAGTCGACTTTAAACTGTAGCTCCCGCCACTCATGAATAAAAAAAATTAACACACAACATTAGTGGTGTGAGAACTGCTAGGACGTTATACAATGGATGAATTCGACCTCCGGGTACTGTACTTGTCTTAATTGACAAGTACACGTCCTCTAACCTAACCTATCAACGGCATCTTTGTCAACAACGTTGTCTAGGCCATTACTGTCAACAGTCAGCATTTAAAGTGATGATTACCACATTCGTTTGATTTGAATTGAATGTTCTGGACACCAATGTCATGCAGTTTCTACAAGGACTGCGCTATTTATCGTACAACAACAATGAACACAATAAAAATATCGCCCAAGGGATTTGAGGACATAGTCATCTGACGTGGCAGTGATGTAAACTGGACATTAAAATCGAGCGACTTTCTTGTGGGTCCTCAAAGCCGACGTAACCCATGCTTTCAGTCTAGAATTCAGGCTGATATATGCACAAGAGTTATGGGAAATTGAATATACCATATGCGTTCCAACCAGAGATCAGCAATGAGTATTCAAAACGATGAGTAGATTCGAATCATACTCATAATTTCTGATACCTATACGCATTCATACTTATTTTAATGTCATACTCATACTACTCATATTCAAAGTTTGAAATACTCATCGTACTCATACCTAACAATACGCATGATGTTGTTGAATCACAAAATAAGTATGATTCGGGTGCGAACACTACAAGACTCATAAGAAGGTTGTGTGTTTGCCTAGCTTGCTGTCTTTGTCTTTCTCTTTCTTCTTTTTTTTTGCAAATGCAACAACAACTAAGACTGTAAATTTTGATGAATGATTCGAATCACTCGAATCATTTATGAGTATTATAAGTATTTTTCTAAAATTGTGAATCTGAATGAGTAGGCTGGCGTATGAATCAAACATATGTCGAATGTATTGAATTGCAATCTGTACTTATAAATCAATGTTGTTGTGAGTACAAATGATTCAGAGTAGTTGGATTTCAATACTGTTGACTCAGTCAAACTAAAAATTTTATGAGTACTTATGAGTAGCGAAAAAAACGATTCATTGCTGATCTCTGGTTCCAACCAGCGAAGCCTTGGCAGATATTTGAACGACGTTATATTCTACACAAAATGGAATCGTTAGGTCTTTCAAACGATGATATCTCATACAGTGGTGGCCTTATAATTAGAAACGATATTTCTGGAACAGAGTCCTCTGGAGTGACGAATCTGAGTTTAATTTGTCCTAATGTGATGGAAAAACGTACGTAAGACGTCCTCCAAACAAAGCCTTTGATCCTAGGTACACAGTGAAAACTGTAAAACCTTTCTAACTAAAGGGTGTTTTTTATATAGAACTTTAAGTTGCAATAAAACAACGATGGATTATTCGATTGACATGAATTTTATTTATCCGAAAGATAATCTTGTGGCATTACATTTTAAATATGATTTCTGGCATATGACCGCCACGGCTGGCGCGGATGTAGTCCAATCTGGACGTCCAATTTTCGATGACTTTTTCCAACATTTGTGGCCGTATATCGGCAATAATACGGCGAATGTTGTCTTCCAAATGGTCAAGCGTTTGTGGCTTTACCGCATACACCAATGACTTTACATAGCCCCACAGAAAGTAGTCTAGCGGTGTTAAATCACAAGATCTTGTAGCCCAATTCACGGGTCCAAAACGTGAAATTAGGCGGACACCAAACGTGTCTTTCAATAAATCTATTGTGGCACGAGCTGTGTGACATGTTGCGCCGTCTTGTTGAAACCACATCTCCTGGACATCATGGTTATTCAATTCAGGAATGAAAAAGTTAGTAATCATGGCTCTATACCGATCACCATTGACTGTAACGTTCTGGCCACCATCGTTTTTGAAAAAGTACGAACCAATGATTCCACCAGCCCATAAAGCGCACCAAACAGTCAGTTTTTCTGTATGTAACGGTGTTTCCACATACACTTGAGGATTACCTTCACTCCAAATGTGGCAGTTTTATTTGTTGACGTAGCCATTCAATCAGAAGTGCGCTTCATCGCTAAATAAAATTCGCTTATGAAAATCGGGAACAACGGTAATCTCGTTTTGGGCCCATTCGACGAATCTACGCCTTTCTTGATGATCGTTTGGCTTCAAATCTTGCACGAGTTGGATTTTGTAAGCACGCAAACCAAGATCCTTCCGCAAAATCTTCCATAAAGTGGATGGACACAGATCCAATTCCTGTGCTCGATGGCGGATGGACTCATTCGGGTCTTCCTCAATGCTACGCTCTACAGCAGCAATAGCTTCTTCTGTACGCACCGTACAGCGTCTCTGGGGATGCGAGTTATCAATAAGAGTAAACGTGGTGCGAAAACGTTCGATGGTTAATCGAATTAACTGCTCTGATGGACGATTTTGTCGACGATAAAATGGACGTAGTGCGCGATACGTTTTCCGCACAGAACCAATATTTTCGAAATAAAATTTCACTATTTGCGAGCGTTGTTCAGGTGTGAGTCTATTCATGATGAATTGCCAAACCAAACTGAGAATAAATCACTTGACAGCTGTTAAATCGGTCGCCATCTTGAAAAGTAATGCCAACTTAAAGTTCTATACCTCTATAAAAAAACACCCTTTATAAGGCCAACACTGTACATATTTTGTTTTGAATTTAATTTAAAGATAAGATGCTTTATTAAAAGACCCGACATCTTAGAGTTTCGTGAGCCCATAGGAAGTGGGACTACCCTAAGGAGTACTGTAAGTACGGTGCTGTAGGGTACTTTCAAAAAAATTTTAAAATTAAAACGTTTCTTTGCCATTGATGGCGTTGTTATGGCGTGCCTACGTCATGTTTTCCAATTGCTTTAAATGCTGCTGCTGCCCATTTTACTCATGATGATGATGATAAGGTTACTGCTACTAATAATGATGATAATAATGATGATGATTATGATGTAAAGTGACGCCAAAAATATTGAATATGACGACTACATGTTACTCAATTTCAGTTTGTGTAGTCAAAAAAAAAAAAACAAAAACACAAAAAATTATTAAATATTCCAGTCACATAAACCCTCTAAAAAATTGAAAAATATAAGAAGTTTTCTCTCTCTCTCTGGTTCTTTTTTTTGACGAAATAAAAATTCAATTGACTGTTATTGATATTGAAATTATTTATAAATAAATACGATAATAAAATTAAATTTATGACAGACATAATTTACAATAGAATCCAACAATAGCAAAATCCAACAAAATCATTACACACATGGCATGGCTCTGCGTAAATGAAATACAATTTGAAAGCAACGCTACTAGTAACCCTATTATGTGATGATTACTCATCTATTTTATGAAAAGAATACCACCAAAAAAGTTTCGTAAACATTGTTTAAATGTTCGCCACGGCTTCTCTGTACAATTTTTCGTTACTCTGGGGTAAAAATCAGGTTGTAGGTCGTTAGGTTAGGTCGGAGTGGTAGCTCTGTTATCACAAAGCTCACTTGAGCACGCATAGCGGCCCGTTGTGATGCCACGGGTGAACGCAGTCCCTGTACTAACCAAGTTCCACCAAAATCAGGGAAAAGGATGAAGTTGGTCAGCGCAAGGGCTGCACAACAAAAGCACGACTACCCCGCACTGGAAAACCAGACCGAAAGTTTGATAAACGAAGCTATATCCTTGATGTCAATAGATGACAGCTCCGTTAGGCTAACAAGGAATGGGGAGCCAAATAACCTATATCTACACCTAGCAAGAGACGGGCACTGGCAAAGAAAGTGAACAATGCTCTCCTCTTCCTCAGTGGACCTGCACCCACGGCAGAAGTCGTTGAAAGGGAGCCTCATTATTTCCGCGTGTCTACCCTAAATGTCTGAAATCAGGTTGAATACGACTGGAAGCGATGGGCTATGTTTGCTTTGAGGACCACTGTAGTTTGTAGCTTATTCGCATATACCTGCAACTTGGGAAACCCTATCGAACAAAAGTCTTACGGGGTCAAATCGCATGATTTCGGTAGCCAGTTAACATCACCTCTACGTGAGATGACTATGAGCTAAAATCGCACGTGCAGAACATCCAATGTGGCCTAAGTTGTGAGTCACATAGCGCCGTCCTATTGAACCTAATAATAGCTAATAGATATGTAGCTATTGAGGTGTTGTGGCAATCTATAGACAACACTCACTCTCTAATTCCTAACAGTTTCTTTGCGACACCTTCAAGAGTCGTCTGAGTTTCAAAGAAAGTCTCTTCTTTAAATGTAATTCCAGCTTCATGAGACGCCTCCCTCACTTAACTTGCAAGAAGTCAATAAAAGTCAAATTGATGTCAAATGTTGATATGAAGCATTATAGAAACTAGCACTTGGAATAGGCTACATTTGATTTGGTTAGCGGGACACCGCGAAGCGTTTATATTGGTTTGGACATGATCCGAAGTACTACTGTTCAGGACCGTCTGTGTCGCCGTGGGCCACCAGTCCCGAACTGTTTGGAGTTCAACTGGTAGCAATCGATTCGATAATGAGGTCTGACCGAAGACTTAATTCTGGTACCACGGGAGTCAGGAGCGCCTGGAACCCCGGTTCCGGCCTGGCTGTTGGTGCGGCCCCTTTTGGGAGCATCGTGGTGGCTGTGGTTTGAACCCAAATCGCGGGAAGAGTCTAGTCAGTAGGCTCGGTGTGGAGTTGCATTCTCAACAGAGTGCCGTAACCCAAAGATCGGAAGACTTTTTAGATAGGCTCCGCTCCTAACCAAGGGGGAAGTCATGTCCAAATACATGGCTTCGAATTGGTACTCAGGTTTAGCAGTCTGCCACATCTGGGGATGTTGGTAGACGCATTGTGTTTCACCCTGTGCGAAGAGCGCCGTGGGATTAGGTCCACGCGGACAGTAACCCACGTTAAATCAATCGTCGTTGTTCAGGACCTGTGACGATTGTTCTCCATCTAATCAAATATTAGAAAATTGACAAACATTTGAATCACGGGGACGCTCAAAGGGCACTGAAGCACTCATTAGGTGACAATCAATCCCTAGTTTATAAGTTGTTTAAATGTCCTCAAGAATAGCTTGCTGAACCTTAAACTCCTAAGCGATATTCTTAAGATTCATTGTGAATTCGGAGTACATCGACATCATCTAAATAAGCTAATGGGCTATGGCATATGGCCTCTAAATAAGCGCTTCCTATCTTCCTATCTGTGGCATATTACATCACTCAAGTGTTAGCCGCGTCTTCTCTGGGTGAAGCGCATACGAAATAACCAATTTTCCATGATTCTGGTGTATAAATAAGGCTTGGATGGCATGAGATAATCATGCCTTTAAATTGCTCGTGCAGAATATACAATTCTGGCCAAAAGAAGTTGGTAATCATCGGTCTTATAGAGCTCACTGAATGACAGTGATGACCTGGCCAATGTAGTTCTTGAAGAAATATGGACCGATGACGTGGCTAGCCCGAAATCCTTACTAAATAATGACTTTTTCGGTATGCATTGGACACTCTTGGATCTTATGTGGATTAGCATCGTCCCAAGTTCAACAATTTCGTTTGTTCATGTACCCGTGCATCCAGAAAGGGACCTTCTTATCACTGAATATGATGTTTAGATGAGAATTAGGATCAGTTTTCAACTGCTCCAGAGGTCGTCTACCCTCACTTCCTGAGACAGTTGAATTTTGTATGGATGCAGGCCGAAGACCCAAAGGAAAATTCATCAAGTTGTGGTCTGCGAAAGACCAATTTCTTGTGAGCGATAGGAAATCGCCGACCTCGGATTCTCCTGCATACTCTCACAGACAAAGGCGGTGTTTTTGGCAGCTCTTGTGTTTCGTTTTGGCCTACGGGTGTTGATCGATTGTTTACTGAACCAGTAGACCCCAATTTGTACATCCCATTGCGAATCGTCCTGTTGATGATGTTTCGATGAAAATGAAGGCCAGTCGTCAATTGCCCAAGAGTGCACTCAGCGAACTCAAATCGTTGTCTGTGGTTGTTGAATTTTGTATGGATGCAGACCCAAAACTATGCGGAAAATTGAATAAGTTGTGGCCTGAGAAAGACCAACTTCTTATGAGCGATAGGAAATCGCCGATCTCGGATTTTTCTGCACACATTGCGAATACTCCTGTTGGTAGGGCGATTTTGGCGATCGTAAGACGAGTGAAGGGCGCGGTTTGTTGCTTGCGTAGAACACCTATTTACTTATTTAAATAATATAAAGGGTCCGCCAAATAACTTTTTTGTTTTGAAAATGCTTTAAAAAGAAAACTACTGAATATTTTCTCAAATTTCTTTTTTTATTTGAAAGTACAATCCCCTTCCGGTTAATAATGGAAAATAATTTCATTCAAATGGCTGTCTCGGCTGGCCATGCAGTAGCCTACTCGATCGGTCCAATTTTTAAGTACATTATCGATTGTGTGCAGCTGTATTTCACCAATGGCTTCACGAATATTGTCCTTTAAAGCGTCAATTGTCTCTGGCTTGTCGGCGTAACACTTATCTTTGACGCGGCACCTCACAAATAATTGGCCAACGGTGTCAAATCGCATCTCCGAGGTGGCCAAACGACATCAGCTCTGCGGCTGATAATGCGATCTTCAAAAATAGGGCGCAAAACATCGAGTGTAGATTCGGCTGTGTGGCATGTAGCGCCGTCCTGTTGGACCATTTGGTTGCCAATATCCTCCTCTTCAATTTTTGTGAACAAAAAATTCGTTCAACATGGCCCGATAACGATTGCCATTGACTGTAACGGCTACTCCTTGCAAATTTTCGAAGAAAAATGGCCCAATTATGCCTCTGGACCAAAATCCGCACCAAACAGTGACTCGTTTTGGGTGCGTCGGCGTTTCGGGTTTTCTGTGCCCCAAATGCGACAATTTTTTGCTTGTTTACATACCCGCCAAGATCAAAATGAGCTTCATTTGCCAAAATCGGCATCTTCTGTTGTAGGCAAATGGCTGCCTCGGCTAGCCATGCAGAATGAAATTATTTTCCATTATTAACCGGAAGGATTGTACTTTCAAATAAAAAAATAAATTTGAGAAAATATTCAGTAGTTTTTTTTTAAAGCATTTTCCAAAAAAAAGTTATTTGGCGGACCCTTTAGAAAATGATTGTTAATTTTCTCTATGCTGACCCACTGTACCTGGCACAACATATTTGCCTAAGTATCAATTTAGTTGCGTTTAATTTTTAAACGATTGAAATTTAATTTTTATAGGATTTTCAAACCAATTTTTTTGGATTTTTTTTTCTTTAAAGAACCAAATTATGTTTGTCATCACCAAACAAAAAAAAAAAAAAATTAAAATCGATATTCACACACGCATCACTTACAGCACGGTCTAAAAGAGTCAAGTCAAGACAAGTCAAGGCAAAAAGCCGTCATTAAATAATTCAAAGACATTAAGTGTTACCATACTTAGATGCCAACAGCCACAGCCACACAACTTTATTATGAATTTCAATATTTCTGTTGGCTTGTTGTTTTTGTTTTTGGAAAATAAAATGGAAAAAGCCCATAAATAATGCTGAAAATGGGGAAACAAAAACAAAAAACAAAAACAAACAATCTCTTTAAAATATTTAAAAGAACTGAACGCCTTCTTTTGATACAAAAAAGAAAGAAAAAAAACTTGAAAATAACAACAAAAAGATTAAGTAAAGTAGCTACAGTGGGTTAAATAGATAATTTTGGGTCTAATACATGAGCCGGATTTCATCAAACATCCGGAAATGGGTCTTATCATCAGGATTTTTCAATGAAAAATCGCGCGATACCAAAATCCACACCAAAACAGTGACTTTTTCGGAATGTATAGGATGAACTGGGATCTCATGTGGATTGGTATCTCTTATGGGTGTGAAGATAAATTCCAATTTGAAAATCCAAGACAACAGAACAAAATTTGATCTTAACAGAGCACTGTTACCTGTTTAACAGTATCCATCTGAAGGAGCTTGCTTGTATAGGAGCTAATTTTAGGACAAATACTAGATCTATGAGTGCCACAACATACTCAAATGAAGGTTCTAAGGCCGCTTAATATAATCAGCAAAAAGTCCCATATAAAGTCGTATGGCAGTGTGAAAATTGTCCTTGAAACTATCAATTTTTGGATTGAAAATTCTCTAGGAGATCAGTGGCCATTTTGGAACATATAAGAAATATTACAGTATACAGACTATATGCAAATGGTACTCTTTCCAACCGTGGTAGTGGGATAGCTGTACTCATTTTGAGGGTTGAGATTTTCAATTTTGAAAAAATCGATTTTTGGCCCAAAAAATATATGAAAATTCTCTAGAAGTTCAGTGGCCATTTTGGAACACATAAGAAATAGTACACCATACAGACTATATGCAAATGGTAGTCCAGAGGGTGCTCTGTAGCTAGCTGGAATAGTTCTGTCCTCCATCCCCACTAATAATAATGATCATAATGAGAATTATAAATATTTTATGTTAATAGTCTGTAATACTTGCAAAGTAGTAGAATAATCCACTATTGCCACTGTTAAACAGTTAACAGTGCTCTGTTAATAGCAAAGTTTACCCTGTTAGAAACAAGATGTGGCCCTGCTAAAAGTTTGGGTTTGCGTCTTTGGTTTTTAAATTCGAATTTATTTGCACACACATGTATCCACCTCAAATTCGACAATTTTGTTTTTCTCTTCCTACTCTACACACATACATACATAATTGGCCATTACAACCCTTCAGTCAGGATTACGGCCTAGCTTCTCACACCACTCATGTTGTGTGCGTTAATTTTATACGTGAGTGGCGGGACCTACAGTTTAACGTCGACTCCGAACGACAGAATTTTGAGAAACTTTTTCATGGCAGGTTTATTTTACTCTCAGAGTTTTTGCCAGAAATCTGCTTGTCTAATTGACAAGTACACTTCCTCTAACCTAACCTAACCTAATACCAGGTTATCTGAAACTCTATTATTTGCCCCTCTGTATTGCCCTACTAAATGGAATCTTCAGTGTAGCTCTCTTGCCGCTATGAACTGTCAAAGACCGTTTTGAAAGATCTGTTACATGAAGAAGACAAATTTGATGTCGAACCAAACAGCAATGGCAAGAGTTGAGGAGAAGTAAAGTACCGTTTCCTTTAACAAAGCCCAAAAGCTTGCCAAATATTGGCAACGAACATAATAGTTGTGTTATTTGTTTTATTTTTTATTTTAAAAACTATTGACGTTGTTTTCTTCTGACGGTTTTAAATCATCTTTTTATCTTTAAAATGCCTACGCATTTAAACAAATGTTTTTGGTTCTTTTTTTTACTGATTCTAACGCCTTTAATTTTTTTATTTTCAAATCAAATTCAACGCAAAATTCTTAAAATTTTTTTTTTGCTTTATCGATTATCACAGTCGTATTTCATTTAATTGTGCCATATTTTAGTGGATTTTTTTTCAACGTTCATAGTTCTTCGGAATAAAAAAAAATAAAATTCTTTAGTTTCACGAATTGAAAATAAATCACATACTCCAACTCGACTTTCTTTTTAACGATTTTTTTTTATAATTTTTTTTGCCAATTTCGAGTTCAATGAATCACTCCCCAACACTATTTGTTGACAGCACTTTTATTCTTATTTTTATTTCTTTATTCTTTGCAAGACATTGTTGATGATGTAAGTTAAAGAATTTGAGAAAGAAAGATAATAATTTTTAAAATCTAACACTGTTTCACACTCGTAAAATTATGGAATCTTTCATCACAATTACAACCATAGAATATCATACTCTTTTCAATCAAACCTTCTGATTCATACAGGTTTCTTCGAAGAACGTTACATACAAAGAATTGTTGTTTTTTTATTTACTCACTTCTTCCATTGTCTAGACCGCAAACTTGGCTGCTCTTCAATTTCTCAGTCTTTTTTACACGAGCTGTACTACCACTATTTGACGTGGTCGTAGCCTAGTAGGTATTGTGTTGGCTTATTGGACGTAAAGCCCGGGTTCGTGTCCCAGGTCAGATATCAAAACGATATATGAAAAAAATATATCTTCGGCGACTTCTTCTACATAGTGGTTGGCCATTACAACCCTTCAGTCAGGATTACGGCCTAGCTTCTCACACCACTTATGTGGTGTGTGTTAATTTTTATACATAAGTGGCGGGACCTACAGTTTAAAGTCGATTCCGAACGACAGAATTTGACAAACTTTTCATGGCAATTTTTTATTTACTCTCAGAGTTTTTGCCAGAAATTTGCTGAGAGGAAGTCGCCGAAGAAATACTTTTTGTATTTCGTTTTGATGTCTGACCTGGGGTTCGAACCTGGTCCTTACGTCTAATAAGCCAACACACTACCTACATGGATATCATATAAAAAAAACTGCTGAGAGACGGCTGTAGAGAAGTGAAATGTATTCCAACTCTGTTTTTCAACCTTTCTGGATTCTGCGACAGAAGAACTGCCTATTGTGTTATACTATGTTCAGATATGCACTTTTATTGAGTCAATATTCGGTTAATTGAGTACAATATTTTAAGTGTTCAGGCGTAATGATATACGCAGTTCAGCTGCTTATTCAATATTTATTTGACAGCTGGTAAACAATGGAGAGTGTTCTGCGAAAGGCAGGAGTGCATCGCAGTGGCACTATTTTTCAAAAAAGTGTCCAGTTGCTTGCGTACGCTGACGACATTGACATCATAGGGCGTACGAAGCGAGATGTTACTGCTGCCTTTAGTGCTATTGAACGCGAGTCTACTAAGATGGGTCTGGCAGTAAATGCGGGCAAAACAAAGTATATGTTATCGACGAGTAGAGACGCGCGGCGTATTGATTCTCAGATTACGGCCGATAACTATACTTTTGATACGGTCAAGGAATTCATCTATCTTGCCTCCGCCGTCAAGCACAGGACCTACTATGGTCTCAATAGGCAATTGAGTAGCAGAGACCTCTCTCGTACGACAAAACTAACACTCTACAAGACACTCATCCTACACGTGCTTCTTTATGGCGCAGAGGCATGGACCCTATTAAGTACTGATGCAGCGGCCTTGAGAGTATTCGAGAGAAAAGTCCTTCGTAAGATCTTCGATCCAGCACGAGTTGGCGATGATTTCCGCATCTGATACAACAGTGAGCTGTATGAGCTCCTCAACGACATGGATGTTGTACAGCGTATTAATATCCAGCGGCTGCGCTGGCTCGGCCATGTCATTCGAATGGAGGAGGATGCTCCAGCGAGACGGGTAGTTGATGCGGGGATCTGCGGAAGTCGGCGAAGAGGACGACCGTTGGAAGAACCAAATCGAGGAAGCCCTGTCATCGATTGGTGTGACCAACTGGCGTAGGCGCGCAAGAAGTAGAGGCGCCTGGAAGGATGTGTTGCGGCAGGCCGAAATCCGTTAATCGGGTTGTTATGGCCAATTAAGTATTAAGTAAGTAAGTAAACTGGTAAATAAAACAGCTGGTTGTTTCAACAACATTTATTTTGTTTTGTTTTGTTGTTTTTTTGTTTTTTTTTGTTTTGTTTTTTGTTTGTTTGTAGTTGTTGACATTTGAATTGTCAAAAAGTGTTCGGTTAATTCTAATATGCTCACTAAACATACTTATGACAGTGTTGCATTTTAAGTTTTACTCAATATTATAACAATTTGCGTACTTATTAAGCAATTATTAATTGAAACCTTAGGAAATATTGAAATATTGGGCTCAATAATGACGTTTATTGCGATTTATGCAATAAAGGTGCATATCTGAACACCGTATTACTCTGTGTGTGGTAATACCCTTTGTTATGATGCGTTAGTGGTGGGTATGAACCACCCGGAACTCCCTTAGTGGCACGTTCACGACCATGCCCAGATCTTTAAACATTTCGTTTTCTACAATTTTTTTATTTTCTTTTCCTGTTGTAAAACATTATAAAATTAATTACAACACCTAATAAAACGGTGAATCATTATGTTAAAAATATATTCCAACATGTCTACTAAATTTGCTTCGTTGCTTTTAATGATCATTTGCAGGCCAGAAACAGTTGTACAAATTAATTTGAATTTGATTTTTTTATTTTTTATTTTTTATTTTTTCTGTTTTCCTATTGAATTACCCGAAAAACGACAAATAAAAGTCCATTACAACTATTTTAGCCAAATTCAAATACAAAGTTAAACCAAAATTATTTTTTTTTTGCCAAAATTTTGTGTGATATTTACAATACAAAAAACCCCATTTCCCAAAAAATAAAATCCAAGTAAAAATAGGCAAAAAAAATTGGTGAACATTTGATAGCAACTAAATATGAAATAAAAAAATTAAAAAAAAATAAAAAAATAGAAGAAAATAAGAAGAAAAAACAGAAAAAAAACTTAAGGAACTAGTTTAGTATGCCAGCAATCTGAAAAGTAAAGTCGTGCCGACGCTTGGCTCTGCACAGTAAAATTTTCCAGCTTTAGAAAGAGTTTTTGCCACTTCAAATTACATAAGGCTGGCAGGCCAAGAAAAATAAAAACAACAACAACAACAACTACAAACTAAGCAAACCAAAAGCCTGAATTAAAATGAAAAAATTTAGAAAAAACCCAAACAAAAAAAAAATAGAAAAACTGAGGAAAAAAATAGAAAAACTAGTTGCTTGATTTAGTTAAAATGAATGTTGAAATCAAAACCGAATGACTTTTATTGCGTGAATGAGTCATACTCCCAGAGTGGTACTTTGAATAAAATCAACTCCAACAAATAAATTTCACAAAAAACAAAAAAAAAAGCAACAACAACAAAAATAATAATGAAAATAATCGCCATAAAAGAAATAAAAATTAAAACGAATTAGATTTACAGCCCATATCACCGATGAAATGAATGTCTTCTGTCTAGTCTGTACTGTTGTGTGCCTAGCCTGGACATTTTAATTCAAGAGAGATTAAAATATCCTCCTGCCTGGCATGATAATAAAATTAAAATCAATTTGCATGAGAAAGTTTCACTATGAATTTGATGTTTCCGCAAAATTAAATTTGTTAAGAAGATTTAAAAGCCTAAAGAGGTGATGATTTGGATTTTATTAGAACGTTGCTAAAAAGGTATTTTTCTAATGGGCTGTGCACTGAAAACAGAGGCGACCACAAAGCTTAAATAAAAGTGGGGAAAATGTTATTAAAAAAAGAAATTGTGGCACTGGTTTAATGGAATCTATAGACAACACTCACCCACTAATTGCTAAAAGTTTCTTTGTGACATCTTCAAGTGTAGTCTGAGTTTCAAGGAAAGTCTCTTCTTTAAAAGTAATTCCAGCTGCACGAGACGCCTCCCTCACTTAACTTGCAAGAAGGCAATAAAAGTTGTAAATACTTTGTCCAGAATGATGTCAAATGAAACATTGTAATGGGTGATTTTTTAAGAGCTATAGGGAAATTTTCCAAAAAAAAAACACATAAAATTCAGAAAAATGCATGAAATCTTTATTTGAATCGATAGTACGGTCCATATAATTTAATGTTTGAAGATTATTTCATGCAAATGTTGACCGCGACTGCGCCTCAAATGGTCCATCCGCTTAGTCCAAGTTTTGGTATACTCTTTCCAACATTTCGGCCGTTACCTCACAAATAAATGCTTCAATGTTGTCTTCCAATGCGTCAATTGAAGCGGGCTTGTCTGTATAGACATGAGCTTTAACATAGCCCCACAAAAAATAATCTAAAGGCGTTAAATCACACGATCTAGGCGGCCAATTGACCGATCCCGAACGTGAAATAAAATTTTCACCGAACTCGCCTCTCAATAAGTCCATTGTTACGCATGCTGTGTGGCATGTGGCACCGTCTTGTTGAAACCACATATCATGCAAGTCAAGCTCTTGCATTTTGGGCAAAAAAAAAAGTTGGATATCATCTCACGGTAGCGCTCATCATTCACAGTTACGTTACGATTCGCAGCATATTTGAAAAAGTACGGTCCAATGATGCCACCAGCCCATAAACCGCACCAAACTGTGACTTTTTCTGGATGCATTGGTAGCTTTTGCAATACTTCTGGCTGATCTTCAATCCAAAATCGACAATTCTGCTTATTTACGTATCCATTGAGCCAAAAATGACCTTCGTCGCTGAACACAATTTTTCGATAAAGAAGTGGATGTTCGGCCAACTTTCCAAGAGCCCATTCAGCAAAAATTCTGCGTTGCGGTAGGTCGTTCGGCTTCAATTCTTGCATCAGCTGTATTTTGAAAGGCTTCACACCTAAATCCTTCCGCAAAATTTTCCACGTTGTTGAGTAACAGAGGCCCAATTGCTTCGAACGGCGACGCATCGATAATTGATGGTCATCATTAACACTGGCCGGCCGATACAGCTGAGATATTTTCTTCAGTTCGCACTCTACGTAAGCGTGTTGGTGGTTTAATGTCCAACAATGTAAATTTGGTGCGAAATTTAGTCACAATAGCTCGAATAGCCGCTTCAGTGGGTCGATTAAACTGACCATAAAATGGAAGAAGCGAGCGATGAACTTTCTTAACAGAGCACGGATTTTGATAATAAAATTCAATGATTTGCAAGCGTTGTTCGTTTGTAAGACGATTCATGGTTAAATTATTGACCAAACTGAAGATGTTTGTCAGTGAAACAAAACACGAAACGGGCGTGAACTGTTTAAACCAGTGTTGCCAAAAAGATAATTAAAGCTAAAAAATCACCCGTTAGAAACTAGCACTTGGAATAGAATACACTTGTTTTGGTTTGCAGGACACCGCGTAGTAATGGCTAACGAAGCTGCGTTTATGTTGGTTTGGACATGATCCGAAGTACTACTGTTCAGGACCTGTCTGTGTCACCCGCCCCGAACTGTTTGGAGTTCAACTGGTAGTAATCGATTTGATTATGAGGTCTGATCGGAGACTTAATTCTGGTACCACGGGAGTCAGGAGCGCCTAGAACCTCGGTTCCAGCCTGGCTGTTTGTGCGGCCCCTTTTGAGAGCATCGTGGTGACTGTGGTCTGGACCCAAATCGTGGGCAGAGTCTAGTCAGCAGGATCGGTGTGGAGCTGCATTCTCAACCGAGTGCCGTAACCCAAAGATCGGAAGGATTTTTACATAGGCTCCGCTCCTAACCAAGGGCGAAGTCATGTGCAAATACATGGCTTCGAATTGGTACTTAGGTTTAGCAGTCTGCTACATCTGGGGGCGTTGGTAGACGTATTGTATTTCATCCTGTGCGAAGAGCTCCGCGGGATTAGGTCCACGCGGACAGGTACCCACATTAAATCAATCGTCGTTGTTCAGGGCCTGTGACGACTGTTCTCCATCTAATCAAATATTAGAAAATTGACAAACGTTTGAATCACTGGTACGCTCAAAGAGCATTTAATCGCTCATTAGGTGACAATCAATCCCTAGCTTGGAAGTTCTTTAAATGTTCTCAAGTATAGCTTGCTGAATCTAAAACTCCTAAGCGATATTCTTAAGAGTCATTGTGAATTTGGGGTACATCCATATCATCTAAATAAGCTAATGCCCAAATATGAACAATGAGTCTTACATATGGTCTCTAATTAAACGTTTCATATCTTCCTATCTGTGGCATATTACATCGTTCAAGTGTTAGCCATGTCTTCTCTGGGTGAAGCGCATTCGAAATGTCCAATTCTCCATGATTTTGGTGGATAAAAAAGGCTGGATACATACATACATAATTGAATATTACAACCTTTCAGTCAGGATTACGGCCTAGCTTCTCACACCACCAATGAAGTTGTGTGTGTCGTCTCCGAACGACAGATTTTTGAAAAGCTTTTCATGGCAATTTTATTTGCTCTCAGAGTTTTTGCCAGAAATCTGCTGAGATGAAGTCGCCTAAGAAATATTTTTTCATATTTCGGTTTGAAGTCTGACCTGGGGAAACCGTGGCCTTACGTCTAATAAGCCAACACTCTACCTACTAGACTAGACTACGGCGACTAGGCTAAAGCTGGATGGCATGAGATAATCAAGGCTTCAAATTGCTCGTGCAAAATATCCAATGTGACATATGTTGTGAGGTGCTTTGTACCGTCCTGTTGAAACAACATGACGGGATCATCCAATTCAGGCCAAGAGAAGTTAATAATCAATCGACCTATTTATATTGCTCGCCGTTGACGGTAATGGCCTGGTTCTCAAAGAATTATAGACCAAATAAAGACTTTTTCGGCATGCATTGGGCACTCTTGAATCTCAAGTGGATTGGTATCGTACCAATTCCACAATTTTGTTTATTGATATACCCATACATCCAGCAATAGATGTCACCGCTGAAGATGATTTTGCGATGAAGATTTAAGTCGATTGCTAACTGCTCTAGAATATATTCAGATAACATACATACATACATACATAATTGGTCATTACAACCCTTCAGTCAGGATTACGACCTAGTTTCTCACACCACTTATGTTGTGTGTGTTAATTTTATACATGAGTGGCGGGACCTACAGTTTAAAGTCGACTCCGAACGACAGATTTTTCAGAAACTTTTCATGGCAATTTTATTTACTCTCAGAGTTTTTGCCAGAAATCTGCTGAGAGGAAGTCGCCGACGAAATACTTTTTGTATTTTGTTTTAATGTCTGGCCTGGGAATTGAACCCTGGCTTTTCGTCTAATAAGCCAACACACTACCTATTAGACTACGGCGGCTTCGAGAACGAATGTCGTTATCTATGGTCGTTTATCTTCAATCCACGGTGATTTGACAAAACAAACCGAATAAATGACAACTAATTTGACAGCTGTAGCTGCAACAAGATCGCCTTTATTAACTGTCAAAAGTCAATTGTCCGTGTGGAAGACTTATTGGTCGCAGTTTCCTTTAATTAGATATGATCTTGGATGTCCAACATGCCATATTTAATCTGATTGGGAGTATCTTCTTAATAATTAATATTTTGTTAAATTAATTTTTTTTTTTTTGTTGGAACTTGGTCAGTACAGGGACTGCGTTCACCTCGTGGCATCACAACGGGCCGCTCTGCGTGCTCGACTGAGCTTTTTGATATCAGAACTACCAATCCGACCTAACCTAACCTACACAAACTTTATGCAGTAGCAAGTCATTGATTTTAAATTCCTATTGGGTTCTCTTTATTACTCACCACACACACTGTATTAGCCGACAACATACATATGAGTGCAATGGTATCGGTGAGCTAATGTTTGTTCTGTGAAAAGTCACCATAAAACAACTTGAAACACTTGTTGTAGGTGTAACACCACAACCGAGGTGAAAAGCTTTTAAACACCTGTTAATAAAATTTAACAACAAGAAGAAAAAAACTGAAAAGCTTTGTTTTGTTAAAACCCCAAAGAAAACAAATTTAAATTTAAATTAAAAAAAAGGTGGGGAAGGAAGACAATCAATTGAATTCAAATTAAATTAAAAAAACTGCAATTCAAGTTACTAATAAACAAAACAGAGCGAGAGAGAGAGAGAGAGAGAGAGCGAGAGAACAACTAAAAAATTATTTGAAAGAGAATAACATTAAATAGTTAACAAGGAGGTGAATAATAAGTGTTTTCTAAAGTGGAAATAATTTAAATAAATTGTTAAGCTTGTTGTTGTGGTGTTGTTGTTGTTGTTAATTTTTTTTTTGTTACGTTTCGTTCATACACTCACTGGCAGACACAAAAAATCTTAAGAATGTTTGGGCGATCAGGTTTCGCCTGTTTGCCCGAGTCTTTCTCTCTCTAGTTTTTTCGTTAGCGAGTGTGTGCGTATTTTTTTTCGTTTTTGTTGCTTTTTTGCAGCATATGCATTATTTTGGAGAATATATTGTTTTTGTTGTTGTTGTTAGTTAGTTAAAGAAGAAGAAAAAACAAAACAAAAACTGTTAATGTGTGTATGATGGCTGGCTGGTGTTTTTATGTTGGTGGTATACTTGGCATTGTTGTTGCTGCCACTGCTGCTACTGCTGCTGTTGCTGTTGCTAGTGTTGCTGCTTAAAGAGTATTTGATAGAAATTCATTCTCAAATTTTCTAGGTAAAGCTGTGGTGTATTGCTTGTGCCTTGTGCTATTGCACATGCTTTTGTTTTTGTTTCTTGCTTATGATAATTGCTAAAGATGTTGGTTGATGTTGTTGTTGTTTGCTGCTACTTGCAACAACTTGATTTGATTTAATGACCGGCTTAAAAAGTGGTGAATTTTTTTCTTTTTTTAATTTTCTTTATTTTTTTGTGTGTTTTTTTCCTTCTTTTTCTAATTTTTTTTCTTGTTTACTGCCTACTCGGACTTGTTTAAGGTAAAACGAATAACATCAACAACAACCGCAACTAATAATATTTTTGGTTCTGCTCCCACTTAAAAATATTGACGTCAATTGTTGTTTTTGCTATTATTGTTCGATTTGTTTATTTTGTGTGTGTTTTTTTGTTTTTTTTTTGTTTTCATTGATGGTGAGTTTCTTTATTTAACGCAAACACTCAAATATTGAAAGTGTTGCCAAGTTAGCGAGAGAGTAAGTTTTTAACAAAAACAGTCTCCTTTTAGACGTGTTCGGCTTAACTTGTGTGCGAGCGCCTGTTTAATTACGATCTTCATTATTTAAGCAAACATTTTAAAATAATAAACAAAAAAAAAAAATACATTCATAATACGAAAATTAATAAAAAAAAAAAGAAAATTTCAAACAAAACATTTTCATTGAGAAGCTTTTAACGAGTTTTAACGACATTTTTAAAGAGAATAAATTTTTAGCATATTCAATAAGAGAAAATTCGTGTGGAAAACAGCAGTTTAGCAGTTTTTGTTGTTGGTTTCAAATGTAAATAAAGAAATTAAAATTTATAATTTATATACATTAGATTGCAATAAATTATGCAAATAACTGAGCTTTATAAAAAAATAAAAATTCTAATATAAATAAAAAAAAAATTGTTTTAACTGTTGGTCTAAAAAATAATTTGAAAATAAAAAGAAAATAAAAAATAAAAAAAATATATGGAGTTGTTTGATAAAACAAATATTTTTTATTTAAATTTGCATTATTTAGTATTTTTTATATTTTAATTGGTATTTATTGATATCATTAATTTTTTATTTAATTTTTTTAAAATTTATTCCTTTATTTTAAATTACTTTTTTTTGATAATTTTTTATTTATTTTTTATATTATTATTTAATTTTTTTTAGTTATTTATTTTTATTAATTTAAAATTTATTTCTTATTCATTTTCTATATATATTTAATTCATTTTTAATTTGTTTCTATAATTTTTTATAATTTTTTTTATTTTTTTTATTCAATTAAATATAATAAATTTATATATATATATATATATATATATATATATAAATATATATACCTTTTGATTGATGTATGTATGTGATTTACATTTAATTTGTATTATCAATTTATAATTAATTTTATTGTTAATTTTGTTAATTTTTTTATCGATTTTCTATTTTATTTGTTTATTTATTTTATTTATTTTTATTTATTAATTAGATAATTATTTTTTATTATTTGTTATTTATTTTGTGTTATTAATTTTTAATTAATTATTTGTTAAATTTGTTAATTTTTTTAAATTTATTTTCTATTTTATTTGTTTATTACTTTATTTATTTATTAATTAATTTGTAATTAATTTTTTATTTTATTATTTATTTATTATTATTTATTTATTTTTTATTGATTTTCTTTAATTAAATAATTATTTTTTAATGTTGGTTAATTTATTTATTATTTGTTTACTTATTTTTTTTTATTATTTAGATATTAATATTTTTAATTTTTATAATTTTTTTTATATATTTATGTATAAAATATATTTTTTTAAATCATTTTTAATTAAGTTTTTTAATTTTGTTATTGTTGCTAATATTTTTTTTTATTTATTTTCTATTTTATTTGTTTATTTATTTATTTTTTAGTTAATTATTAATTTGTAATTAATTTTTTATTTATTTCTTATTTTATATAATAATAATAATATAATATTTATTTGTTTATTTATTCTTTTTATTAATTTTTTTATTTAAATAATTATTTTTTTCTGTTTGTTACTTATTTTTTTTATTTTCTACTTTTAATTTTGTTATTTTTTTAATTTTTTTTTCATTTTCTACTTTTAATTATGTTAAAAATTAAATTATTGTTAAAATTTAAATTTTGTTTGTTTTTTATATACTTTTCTTATTTATTTATTTTAATTTTTAGTTTATATATATATTTATAAATTTATAGTTCATTTTATTTATATATAAAAAAATTATTTAAACGATTAAATTTATTAAAATTTTGTTTTTATTTTTTTTCAGATTTTTAAAATACATTTTGCGACTTTCTTTTAAATAAAGAAAATTAAAAAACAAAGAAAAAATAAATGAAAACTTATAATTTAATGAATTAAAAAAATAAATAAATAATTAACGAATATTAGAAAAAAGTGCATAAAATTAAAAAAAAAAAAATTTTAAAATTTTTAAATTTAAGGAAAAAATATTCCTAAACTACAGTATTGAAGAAAAAAATTTAATTGAAAAAAAAACATAAATGAAACAAAATTAAGTGAAAATAATTAAAAAAACATGAAAAAAACTAAGTATTAAATAAAGAAAATAAATACTAACAAATAATAGTAAAATAATAATAACAAAAAAGTATTAATAAAAAATAATAAACAAAAAATATTAAAAAAAATAATAATAAAAAAATATTATTAAAAAAATAATAAAAATTTAATTGTTAGAAAAAATATTTTTAATAATTTTTAAAAAATATTTAAAAAAAATAAATCAATAAAAAAATTAATAAATAAATAAGAAAATAATTTTCTAAATTGCTTGGCATATATGTACATACATATAAAACTATAAGAAAAAAATGAAATTTTAGTTGAAAACAAATTAAAAATTTTTAAATTCGTGTCAGAAACAACAAAATATTGCGTAAAAATACCTGCTAAAGTTCATAAAACATAAGAAAAATTCAATTGTTATCGATCATTTAATATTTTACAATTCAATAAAGTTTAATTCGCTTAAGGAAATTAATTCAAAACAAGTCACGTTTAATAAAAAAAACAAAAACGTAAACGTAACTCGAAACAACCTGACATTTAAAGCAAAAATTTGAAAATTTTAATCACCTTACCAAACATTAAGAAAAACAAAAATAAAATAATATAAAAAAAAGTTTCACTAAAACAATAATAATATTTAATAATATAAAATAAATAAATAATTATGTAATACAACACCATGTTTTTTTGAAACTGCAATTGAAAAATACATCTGATAGATAACAACTGTGTAAACTATTGAAATATAACAAAAGGTAGGCAAATTTGTTTACATTATTTTATTTGTTTTTTAATATTATTTTTAATAATTTATTTTATTTATATAATCATCATGAGGATCATATTTTTTAATGATATTTCCTTTCATTATTTTTTTTATATTTTTTTTATTTTCATTAATTTTTAAATCCCTTGTCACTTATAAAAATCAAATATTGTCAGTGCAGTCTAATCTCTTTCCACTTTTGCAGTCTAAGCTTTAAGACGACAACTTGTCGTTGAAGTTTTCATCAGGTTTTTATTAAAATTAAAATTAATTTAAAAAATACTGCATAAACCACCAGTATTTGACAATTTTTTTAATTTAAAAATTCAAAAATAATTTTATGTGTATGGCTAATTAAAACAAAAACGATATTCCGAATGTGGAAATCCTTATAAGCTACTTAAGAGTTTTTACAGCTGTTGTTTGCTAATTAGAAATTTTTATGCTCTAACAAGCATTACAATGCTGAGGACCTTAAAGTGCTACTAAGAAGGGCAGGTAGTTTTGTACCAAATTTTAATATAGTTTTTTAATAACTGGTCTTTCATTAAGGGCTTCCAATCCTTAAATACAAAATAAAACAAAGTGTTTGCAAGATATCGTTCAAATTTTCTATTCGTTTGAAAGACCTGTTGATGCCCTTATGTGGAGAATATCACATCGTTCAAGTACCCTCCACGGCTTTATGCTAAATGCTCCATTGTCCATGATTCTGCCCCATTAATCAGGTTGAATTTGACCGATGAGATGAGTTATGGTGACTTTGATGACTGCTAAGGTTTCTAGTTTATTCTCTTACTCCTACATACATAACATAATTGGTCAGATAGGACTACTACCTAGCTTCTGACAACGCTTATGTTGTGTGTGTTGATTTTATACATAAGGGGCAAATTTTATTTATTCTCAGTGATTTTGCCAGAAATCTGCTGAGAGGAAAACGCCGAAGAAATATTTTTTAAATATTTGTGATTTGATTTCTGAACTGGGGTTTGAACCGTGGCTTTACGTCTACTAAGTCAACACACTACCTACTAGACTACGGCAACTTATACACCTAAGTCGCAGAAAACCCTTTAAGAAAAAGTCTAGCGTGATCAAATTGCACGATCTCGGTGGCCAGTTAACATCAGCTTTACGTAAGATGAATATGCCAACAAATCGCTCGTCTAAAATATCCAATGTGGCATGAACCGTGTGGCACGTTCTTTTGAAACCATATATCGTTAATGTCCAGTGGCCTTTTCGTTATGCATTGCATGCTGTTATATCGCATGTGTATTCGTTTAAACAATTTAGTCTGTTGACGCGACCATCCATCCAGAAATGAGCCTTTGCAGATGAGTTTTCGATGAAAGGCCAACCAGCCTGAAATCTGTACCAAAAAGAAACTTTTAAGGGATGTATTGGATGTTTTTCGATCTCATGGATTGGTTTCATTCTAAATTCAACAATTTTGTTTATTCGCGCAACCATTCATCCAGAAAAAAGCCTCGTCATGTTTCTAATCATTCAATTTAAATGAAACAAAGTGTGCCTGAGGTATCATGGGAATTTTTAATTTCTTTGAGAGGCCTATTGATGCCATGGTGTGTGGAATATAACGTCATTCAAATATCCGCCATGTCCACGTCCATGTCCCTGGCCTCTAAGTCAGGGCTATTTTGCCTTTGCGAACCACATTGGTTTGTGGCTTATTCGCTTATAACTGCGTTTAATTAAACCCCACAAGAAAAAAGGTAAACGGGCTCAAATTGCATGACATCAACCCCACGTAAGACAATCATTTACAATAAATTGTTCAAGCAGAATATCCTATGAAGCATGAGCGTGCCACAAACGTTGTTTTGTTGAACCAGATGTCGTTGGCCATGAAGACTATCCAACTCAGGCCAACATAATTCCATGATTATCGACCTAAAGTGCTAGCCGTTGAAAGAAATATGCACAGAAGACCAATTGTTACGTTTTTATCGTTTAAAAACGTTTAAAATATGAGCCCGTAGAATGCAAATAAAATTAAAATAAATTCAAAATTTCAAAATTGAAATTCTTTATTATTCGCACAATTCTGTGTGCCACTGTTCACAACTTTATGTAAACAACAACAATTGCTTTTCTTTGTTATTCCTCTCTTTATACATACATACATATGTACATAATTGGTCATTACAACCCTTCAGTTAGGATTATGGACCTAGTTTCTCACATCACTTATGTTGTGTGTGTTAATTTTATACATGAGTGGCGGGACCTACAGTTTAAAGTCGACTCCGAACGACAGAATTTTTAAGAAACTTTTCATGGCAATTTTATTTACTCTCAGAGTTTTTGCCAGAAATCTGCTGAGATGAAGTCGCCGAAGAAATACTTTTTGTATTTTATTTTGATGTCTGGCCTGGGGCACGAACCCTGGCTTTTCGTTTAATAAGCCAACACACTACCTACTAGACTCCTCTGTTTATACCCTTTGCATAAACGATAACAATTACTAGACAATTATTTGACAGATCTTTGTAAAGATTACTCTCTTCAATCGCACCGCATCTTTACACAAGATTAACTGAACTTAACAGGAAGTTTTTCGGAATTTATTGGACGCTTTTGGATCTCATGTGAATTGTTATCGTTCCAAATTCGACAATTCTGTGTGTTCACGTATCCATTCTTTTATAAAAGGGCCTTATCACTAAAAAAATTATTCAATGAAAATCAGGGTTAGTTGCCAATGGCGCCAGACCTCCATACAGAAAGCAAATATCGTTACTTATGGTTCATTCGATATTGCCAAACAAGCAAATAATTTGACAGATATAGCTTTAACAAAATGGCAGCCAAATAACTGTCAAAGAGCGGAAGTTGTTAGTGGAAATTCTGAAATATTTTCTCTCGTATAGGGTGTCATGTAGTCGACTTTAATAGTTGTTTTGAATGTTTTCCTGTACCAAAAAACAAAACTTTTCAAAATGCGCACTTTAAAGATGAATGAAGAAATGACTGATTAGTGAAGTTAATGAATCAATTTTTTCTTTAATTTATTTTATTTTATTTTCTTTTGATGTTTATTTGAATAAAAACAGAAAAAATAAACGTAAACAATAATAGGCATTAATATTAAAACAAAAGAAAGAAAGAAGCAACAACAAAAAGAAAGAAGGCAAAAAACTAATATTTTTTGAAATTTTAAAACCGATTTGAATGATAATGATGATCGAATGAATGAACGGACAACATGAAATTGTAATTTTAATAATTAATTGCCAACAACAATAAATAACTTCACATCAAAAGGAACAGAAAAAAAGATGAATAAAAAAATGTTTAAAAAATTATGAAAAATTGGCCACTTTCTACAGATTAAAGGAAATTATAAAAACATCTTGTTTTTGTATTATTTTTGTTTTCAACCACAATAAAAAAAACATCATTGAATACAAAATTTATTTATTTATTGGCCTTTTTTATTAAGCTTTAATTTCGTTTTATTTTGTAAAGATGAAGTCATAATAGGCTATGCGGTTAGACTAACATAAAACGTTCATAGTCCTCACGGTTTAGACAGACAGCCTCTTAAAGGGTGTCTAAGTAACAGCGCACTTTTGAAATTTATTGTCATTTCTTTCAGTGTAAGTGGCAGGTCTGATATTTGGAAGCTGTCAGACACGTTTATTCCGAATACTAAACGTTAAGCGGTTTAACTAAGAACAACGTCTCATTATAAAGATTAGGAAAGTTATGCTAAGACGACTTGCAAACTTTCAAGAATTCTTTGTTAAGAATGGGCACTGTATAGTTGTAAACTGCGATTTTTGAAAAGAAGATCTCCTTTTTCATGTGTTCAAAATTCTGCTTTCTTAGGCTTAAACCAGCAGATTATTTCCATCCGCATATATACATACATACATAATTGGTCATTACAACCCTTAAGTCAGGATTACGTCCTAGTTTCGCACACAACTTATGCTGTGTGTGTTAATTTTTATACATGAGTGGCGGGACCTACAGTTTAAAGTCGACTCCAAAAATCAGGTTTTTTGAGAAATTTTTCATGGCAATTTTTAATTTACACTCAGAGTTTTTGCCAGAAATCTGCTGAGAGGAAGTGGCCGAAGAAATACTTTTTGTATTTTGTTTTTGATGTCTGGCCTGGGGTTTGAACCCCAACACACTATGTATGAAGTAGACTACGGCGACTTCAGTTCCATCAGCATGGTTTTTGTAAATCCTAAAAATGTTCGAATTTGGGGTGCTCAGAGAATCTTCATGCAATGCATGAGAGATAAATGGTTCCACAGCGATTAACTATTTTATACGGCGCGATCGAGCCTTTCTTTTTCGAAGTTGAGGCCGAAATTGAAATCACTGTAGACGACATTCGTTACAGCATTATGTTCTTGTAGCCTTCACTGGACGGCATGGATCCTGCTGATATGTGGTTCCAGCAAGACCGGACCATCTGTCACACCATCCGTGCGACAATAGAGTTGTTGAAGCAACGATTTCTCAAACAAATTATTTCCGTAAATTCTGTTACCAACTAGCCTTTACGATCATGCAGTTTAAGGTCAAGAGATTTATTTCTTAGGGATTTTATGAACTCTTGGACTTTCGAACTTTCATAGTTGACAACGGCCATTTAGTTGTAACTACATCTGTCAAGTTAGTTGTCATTTTGGCCAAATCACCATGGACGTTCATAGAAAACCACGTGTGTTTAGGTGAGGTTAGGTTAGAGGACGTGTCTTGTCAATGAAGACAAGTACAGTACCCGGAGGTCGAATTGACCCATTGTACAACGTCCTAGTTTCTCACACCACTTATGTTGTGTGTGTTAATTTTATACATGAGTGATGGGACCTACAGTTTAAAGTCGACTCCGAACGACAGATTTTTGAGAAACTTTTTCATGGCAATTTTATTTTACTCTCAGAGTTTTTGCCAGAAATTTTCTAAGAGGAAGTCGCCGAAGAAATACTTTTTGTATTTTGTCTTGATGTGTGGCCTGGGGTTCGAAACCTGGCTTTACCTCTAATAAGCCAATACACTACCTACTAGACTACGGCGACTTCAAACCCCGTGTGTTTACTAAATGAGCTCTGGAGCCATTAGCAGCTCAATCTAATTTTCATTGAATAATTATTTTTAGTGATGATGTCCTTTTCTAGGTGAATGGATACAAGAACACAAAGAATTGTCGAATTTGGGACGATACCAATCCAGAGATCCAGATACAAAAGCGTCCACTAAATCCCGTAAAACTCCCTGTGAAGTTCAGTTAGTCTTGTGTGACGACGCGGTGCGTTTGAAGAGACTAATTGTGGTTTGAAGATCTCCGTTACAAAGATCTGTCGAATAATTGTCTAGCAATTGTTATTGTTTATGCAAAGGGTATGAACAGAGGAATAACAAAGAAAAGCAATTGTTGTTGTTTACATCAAGTTGCGAACAGTGGCACACAGAATTCGTTGAATAATAAAGAATTTTAATTAAAACTTTAGACGATAATCATAGAATTATGTTGGCCTGAGTTGGATAGTCTTCATGGCCAACGACATCTGGTTCAACAAAACAATGTTTGTGGCACGCTTATGCTTCATAGGATATTTTGCTTGAGCAATTTGTTGGAAACGATTGTCTTACGTAGAGTTGATGTCATGCAATTTGAGCCCGTTTGACTTTTTCCTAGGGGGTTTCATTAATCGCAGTTGTAAGCGAATAAGATACAAATCAAAGTGGGTCGCAAAGGCAAAATAGCTCTGCCTTAGAGGCCAGGGAAATGGACGTGGACATTGCGGATATTTGAATGACGTTATATTCCACACATAATGGCATCAATAGGCCTCTAAAAGAAATTAAAAATTCCCGTGATACTTCAGGCACACTTTGTTTCATTTAAATTGAAAGATTAGAAGCATGATGAGACTTTTTTCTGGCTGTATAGTTACATGAATAAACAAAATTGTCGTATTTAGAATGAAACCAATCCATATGAGATCGAAAAACATCAAATATATCCCGCAAAAGTTTCTTTTTGGTACAGATTTCAGATTGGCTGGTTGGTTTTCATCGAAAACTCATCTGCAAATGTCCATTTCTGGATGGATGGTCACGTGAACAGACTAATATGTGATGAAACGAATCCATATGTGTGACAAGAGCATGCAGTGCATAGCGAGAGAGCGAACTTTACATACATAATTGGCCATTACAACCCTTCAGTTAGGATTACGGCCTAGCTTCTCACACCACTCATGGTGTGGGTGTTAATTTTTGCACATGAGTGGTGGGACCTACAGTTTAAAGTATACTCCGAAAGACAGATTTGATTGAGAAACTTTTCATGGTATTTTTTTTTGATTTACTCTCAGAGTTTTTTCCAGAAATCTGCTGAGAGAAAGTCGCCGAAGAAATATTTTTCTATAGTTCGTCTTATTCGAGATGTCTGAGGTTTGAACCGCGGCCTCACGTCTAATTAGCCCACGTACTGCCTACTAGACTATAGCACGTCTAATAAGCCAATGTACTACCCCTAGTAGACTACAGTGACTTCAAGATTCTTACCTTAAGGAAATGGGGAGTTGCATTGCTTGTAAATTCAAGAGATCGCCGATCATAGAAGTGGCCAGATCTGTTTTGTATCGCACATGAAGGATGAACCGAAATTTTTCATGGTATTTTTTTTATTTAATCTCTGAGTTTTTTTTAGAAATCTGTTGAGAGGAAGTCGCCGAAGAAATTTTTTTTCGTTTCTGATGTCTGCTACGGCGGCTTCTGAGAACTTTGTTTCATTTAAATTGAAAGCTTAGAAGCGCTTAAAAAAGACCCTGTATTTCAAAATAAAAAAGTGCATTCTTACTGAGACACTCTTTACATATTTTTGATAATGATTAATGGCTTTGGCATTTGGTTGGGGAACAAAATAATTTATTGTCCGTTGCTAAACACATTCTCTGTCCAAACCATGATGAATTCGTTGCTCACCTATTTGATCTCCCTGAGAGCTGTTTATCTTTTTATTTGATTTTGAGTTGCGTATTAGTCTCATATTAATTTTTTTTAATTAATTATTAACTACTATTTGTTTATTTATTAGTTTTTATTTATATTTTTTAATTAAATTTTTATGCAACTATTGAAGCAAACAAAACCAAACAAAACAAAACCAGGCTGTTGACTTCTTTTTGGATTTTTATGAGAGGAGCTTCTTTTGTTTGTTGGCTTTTGTATTAATTTATTGCAAATATATCTATGCATTGTATTGTATATAATTAAAGTTATTTTTATTTCTTTTTATTTATTTAAATTTAAAAAAATATTCTATTGTCTGTGTGTGTGTGGTTTTTGGTGTCAAACGGAAATATTTTTTTGAATTTTTTTCTCTTTGATTTGCTTTAAAAAATCAAATGAAACGTTTTTTTTTGCAGGGAAAGTTTTTGTTTTTTTGGTGGCTTACGTTATAATATTGAAAAGAACTTTAAAAAGTGGGTTAAAATATTAACGCTGTGGGTTCTTAGAACTTAAAATGATACAAGAAATTAAAAGAAAGAAGGTTTTTAAGAGAATTTGAATTTGCATTTTTGATTTTGATTTGTTTTCATAAATAAATGAATTGGGGGCTTAAGGGGAGTTGCTTAAGATGCCTTTAGAAAATAAAAAGAAAGGTGTTAAAAGTCGCCATAGTCTAGTAGGTAGTGTGTTGGCTTCTTAGGCGTAAGGCCACGGTTCAAACCCCGGGTCAGACTTCAAAACGAAATATGAAAAAATATTTCTTCTTCCTCTCAGCAAATTTCTGGAAAAAACTCTGAGAGTAAATACAAAATTGCCATGAAAAGTTTCTCCAAAATCTGTCGCTTGGTGTCGACTTTACACTGTATTCTGTATAAAATTAACGCACATAACATGAGTGATGTGAGAACCTAGGCCGCAATCCTGATTGAAGGTTTGTAATAACCAGTTATGTATGTTATGTACGTGTTAATATAAAAAAAATGATTTTGGTGAGTATTTCTGCTTCTCGTTCTACATTTTTAAAGAAATTTTGAACTGAGCACGGGTTTCACATTCATTTGAATGTAAATGATCGCATCTTGTCTGTTTAGGTTAGGTTAAATTGATTGGCAGCTCTCTAGAGAAAATCACGTTTTGGCAAAAGTTAAACCTCTTCCTAATACTTTAAACCCGGGAAGCAAAAAGCCTTAGAGGAAATCATTACAACTCCAAAATAAGTCAGAGATTCATTCGGTTCATCCTTCATGTGCTATACAAAACAGATCTGGCCACTACTATGATCAGAGATCTCTTGAATTTATAAGCAATGCAACTCCCCATTTCCTTAAGCTAAGAATCTTGAAGACGCTGTAGTCCAGTAAGTAGTACGTTGGCTTATTAGACGTGAGGCCACGATTTAAACCCCAGGTCAGACATCTCCAGCAAAACGAAATATGAAAAAATATTTCTTCGGCTGCTTCCTCTCAGCAGATTTCTGGCAAAAAATCTGAGAGTATCTTTCTCAAAAATCTATCGTTCGGAGTCGACTTTAAACTGTAGATCCCGCCACTCATGTATAAAATTAACACACACAGCATAAGTGGTGTGAGAAGCTAGGTCGTAATCGTGACTAACGGGTTGTAATGCCCAGTAGTATATGTATGTATGAAAGAATCTTCTCCATGTGCCTATTGTATCTAAGCAGATGATTGATCTACTGTGGCAGGTTCTGAAATGATAGGGTTGCCATCTCTGGTCTAAAAATGAGACTATGTACATATGTTGAGTTTATCTTTTGTAATCGGACATCTTCTCCTATGGGCAAGCAGAGCAATTCTCCATCTTCTTAAGGCATCATATCTAAACACATGATTGATCTACTATATTAGGTTCTAGAATTATAAGGTTCCCATTTGTTTTTACTTACAAAAGAAATTTTGAACATGTGTGCCCCTTATATGATTGGACATCTTCTGGGTAGGCAAACAGCTCAATTCCTCATTTCCTTGAGGCAAGTATCTTCCCCATGTGCCTATTATATCTAAACAGATGATTGATCTACTGTTGCTTACTCTGGAATGATAGGGTTGCCATCTAACGATGTTTAGAAATGAAATTGTGAATATGTGTTGAGTGTAGCGATAAAAATTGAGGAGATCCTTATCATGATGGGGTATCTTTTGTACTCGGACATCTTCTGAGTGGGAAAGCAGAGCAATTCACCATTTTCTGTAGAAAAGTATGTATTTTAACCATGCGCTATAGGGTTGCCACTTGTCGTTGTTTGAGCACAACAATTTCTGCGAAAATGTGTTGGGTGTAGCCATGTTGAAATTTACTCTTTGTCCGGAGCTGTTGTTGCTTGACCTTTCTATGATTTTCGTTGTTGATGCTATTCTCTCTGTGCTGTATGCACTGGTAGAGGTGGTGTTGATTAAATCATTTTGATTTCGTTAAATTTGTTCAAATTCTCCATGAATTAAATGGCGTTCTGTGGTGTCCTTTAACTACTACTACACTACGCCACCTCTAGCTAGCTCAACAGCTAGTATTGAGTCTTACTAGAATTAGTGTGAAATTATTTCCCGGAACAAAGGAAGGGTAGTGAAGTTGTTGTTAACCAACTACTAACAGGCACTTTTTATCTTCAAAACTAGTCCCAAGAGGAAAAACCCTTCAACACATATGTCCACAGTTCTTAACATTTTACATAATTTCTAAGCTGCTTATCATTCTAATACAAATGAGGAGATTGCAGTAATTAAGATTAGTTGGAGCAGTTAAGACAGTTAAAGTAACTATTAAGTTACTTCAGAATACAATCACTTTTCTAATATGTTTTCCGTACTCTAATAACCTTCCTTTAATAAAGGGTCCGCCAAATAACTTTTTTTTTAAATGCTTTAAAAAAAACTACTGAATATTTTCTCAAATTTCTTTTTTTATTTGAAAGTACAATCCTTCCGGTTAATAATGGAAAATAATTTCATTCAAATAGCTGCCTCGGCTGGCCATGCAGTAGCCTACACCAGAAGATGCCGATTTTAAGCAAAAAAAAATCATCTTTTCAGATGAAGCTCATTTTGATCTTGGCGGTTATGTAAACAAGCAAAATTGTCGCATTTGGGGCACAGAAAACCCGCACGCATACATTGAAAAGCCGACGCACCCAAAATGAGTCACTGTTTGCTGCAGATTTTGGTCCAGAGGCATAATTGGCTCATTTTTCTTCGGAAATGAGCAAGAAGTGGTCGTTACAGTCAATGGCGATCATTATCGGGACATGTTGAACGAATTTTTGTTCACGAAAATTGAAGAGGAGGATATTGGCAACATTTGGTTTCAACAGGACGGCGCTACGTGCCACACAGCCAAAGCTACACTCGATGTTTTGCGCCATGTTTTTGAAGATCGCATTATCAGCCGCAGAGCTGATGTCGTTTGGCCACCCCGGCGCTGCGATTTGACACCGTTGGACTATTATTTGTGGGGTGCCCGACAAAGATAAGTGTTACGCCGACAAGCCAGAGATAATTGACGCTTTAAAGGACAATATTCGTGAAGCCATTGGTGAAATACAGCTGCACACAATCGATAATGTGCTTAGAAATTGGACCGATCGTGTAGGCTACTGCATGGCCAGCCGAGGCAGCCATTTGAATGAAATTATTTTCCATTATTAACCGGAAGGATTGTACTTTCAAATAAAAAAGAAATTTGAGAAAATATTCAGTAGTTTTTCTTTTAAAGCAATTTAAAAAAAAAGTTATTTGGCGGACCCTTTAATTAATTTGATTTTATTTCACTTTATTCCTCTTAAGCCTGTCTTAGTCCACTACTGTGATTTCAAATTTTAAAATCTTTGTCTTTACCCCCCTTTCGTTAATCTTTTATAATTTAACACTTGAACAGCTTCTAAATTGTTATTCTTCTTGTTTCGTTCTTTTTGTTTTAAGTTGATAAACCATAAACGTGTAGTAAATTATTACGTTTTGCATATAAAATGGCTTAAGGTTATAATGATGGGGTTTAAATATCACAGCAAAAACAACAACCGAACAACCAAAATCAAAAACCATAAGTTTACTTTAAAAATTATTTAAAAACGGCTTGGTTTTCTGTAATTTAATATGCTGGGAACTTATTAAAAATGAAACGCAAATTGTAAATATTGACAGAAATTTTTCTTGCTTGTGTTAAAAGCAACAAGTGCCAGCAAAAATAGAAGAAGAAGAAGAGAAAAAAAATTAAAAATTCAAACAAATTAAGTTATTTTTAAAGAAATTATTGATTAATTTATTTTAATTTTTATAATGAAAACAAATTAAGTAATTATCAAAACAGCCAAAGATGCTTTTTTTTCGTAGTATTTTCATAGAAAACTTTGAGTAATTTTTAGCAAAATCATGCAATAAAACCACAATTTTTTTAAAAGAAAAAAAAAACTTATAACGCACGCAACAAATCAAAAGACTTAAGCAACGAACTTTTTTCTTCCATTTGACGTAACGAAATGAACAAGAAAAAAACACCAAAAACTTCAGGGAAAATATGAAATATTTCTTCATCTTAATCTCTTCTGAAAAAAAAAGAAATACTTTTCGTATCAATAATCAATAGCTTCGATGCTGATGTGATTTTGGGATTACTTTCGTAAACTAGGTTAGGTTGAATAGATCGTCCGATATTAAAAAGTATACTCATAGAGTACATCCTTTGAGTATGATATGGTACTTATAGACCTAGAATATGCCCTAAAATTAGCTCCTAAACAAGTGGTGTTCAGATGGATACTGTTAAAAAGTTAACAGTGCTCTGTTAAGAGCAAATTTTGCTCTGTTAACGCCAAATGTGGCGCTGCTAAATTGTTATGGATTGAGTCTTGGATTTTCAAATTCGAATTTATCTTCACACACATTTCTAGTCGTTTATTCTAAACCTTCTTCTACCAGCTAACTAGGTGACTGGTATCCATCTGTGATTGCCTGAAAATGATGAGAATGTACATCCGTTTCTTGAACACAACAGTTCACTCTTTTTCTGCCAGCTAACCAGTTGACTGGTATACTTTAAGAAGTCCATCTGTGGTTGCCTGAAAATGAGGGGAATGAACGTCCGCAATGATGTTATCTCCTCTTTGGGAGGCAAGTTTCAGATAACTTCCTTGATGGATTATATAAAAGCGATTAAGGCCGTTTACTTAAGTATTTAAACTTAAATTACTTGGGTTTTTAATATCACCACCATCCCTTCTAATTATATACATACATAAGTTCCAGAGCATGATCCAGCCATTTGAAATAATTTCAATCTTTTTTTTTTTTTTTAAAAACATTTCACAATTACAACAAAACAAAATCGGTGAAGGTCAATTCAAAGGCTTCTTAAAAACAAAAAAATGTTTTCTAAATAAGTAAACAAATACCATGATATTGTTTGTTGTTCGCTCGCTAATATCGTATAAATTTAATTAAAACTTTATAAACGAAATTATTTTATTAAGGCGAAAAAAAAACGCTGGCAAGATTTATGAAAAAAGATTAGAAATAAAACTTAACAACAAACTTTAGTAAGACAATGTTTTTTAATGGACCATTAATTTAAAGAGCACGTGTGGTTTTTGGTTGGTTTTTAAAAAAGTTAGACTTATGGACAACAACAACAACAATAAGCAAAACTCATATTTTAAGCCATCATATGAGTATAGCACACAGGTGTTGAATGTTTGCTTTGAAATCTAGTTTTTGCTCTGGTTTTCATTCGTTTTTTTTTTTGGTTTTTTTTTCATTGGTTTTGTTTATTTTATACAAGTGACCCCCATTACATGAAACATGGTTGTTATTTAATTTTATTTTTCTTGTTTGTGTTTGTTTTTTTTTTTTTAAATAAATTTATTTTAAATTGTTTAATGCTTCAATAGGTTGGTTGGTTGGTTGATTTACCGCCCGCCATGTATTCGCTTTGAAGGTGAAATGAAATGTGAATGCACACATGAAAACAAAAACGAAAAATATTTGCAAAGAAAGCAAAAGTGGGTTTAAGCCCGTTGATGTATGGCTAATATCGTACATGTTAATCTATATTTACATACATACAAATTTCCTTCTCTATATCACCAAAACCAGACGTAAGATCTACAGCCTACAAGAAATAAAGGCTCCGCCAAATAACTTTTTTTTTTTTTGAAAATGATTTAAAAAAAACTACTGAATATTTTCTTAAATTTCTTTTTTTATTTGAAAGTACAATCCTTCCGGTTAATAATGGAAAATAATTTCATTCAAATGGCTGCCTCGGCTGGCTATGCAGCAGTAGCCTACACGATCGGCCCAATTTTTAAGCACATTATCGATTGTGTGCAGCTGTATTTCACCAATGGCTTCACGAATATTGTCCTTTAAAGCGTCAATTGTCTCTGGCTTGTCGGCGTAACACTTATCTTTGACGGCACCCCACAAATAATAGTCCAACGGTGTCAAATCGCAGCTCCGAGGTGGCCAAATGACATCAGCTCTGCGGCTGATAATGCGATCTTCAAAAACAGGGCGCAAAACATCAAGTATAGCTTCGGCTGTGTGGCACGTAGCGCCATCCTTTTGGAACCAAATGTTGCCAATATCTTCCTCTACAATTTTTGTGAACAAAAATTCGTTCAACATGGCCCGATAACTATCGCCATTGACTGTCACGGCCACTCCTTGCTCATTTTCGAAGAAAAATGGCCCAATTATGCCTCTGAACCAAAATCCGCACCAAACAGTTACTCGTTTTGGGTGCGTCGGCTTTTCAATGTATGCGTGCGGGTTTGCTGTGCCCCAAAAGCGACAACTTTGCTTGTTTACATACCCGCCAAGATCAAAATGAGCTTCATCTGAAAAGATGATTTTTTTTTGCCAAAATCGGCATCTGCATGGCCAGCCGAGGCAGCCATTTGAATGAAATTATTTTCAATTATTAACCGGAAGGATTGTACTTTCAAATAAAAAAAGAAATTTGAGAAAATATTCAGTAGTTTTTTTTTAAAGCATTTTCAAAAAAAAAAAAAAAGTTATTTGGCGGACCCTTTAGAAGCAGAAATTTCTGCCAAAAACTTAGTAGCAACTTGGCTAGTAGTAACTCAGTTTTAGTTGTCTGACTTAACAAAGAAATGAAGTCAGAGACATTGATGGAAATAAAAAAGCAAATGAACTTGCTAACAGTGTGTAGATGAATATGGAATCAGTCGGCTACTATTCAGACATTTACTGTCCTGCTGCTGGTCACAGAATGGGTGGAGTTTTGGCTCTACTATTTCAAGTCCCCTCTGTCCTTGGAATGACAGCGAACACTTAAACTATTGCAAAGCCCGCCATTTTGCTTCTAAGTTCATAATGGTACAACAGGAATATACGAACTTTGAAGTCGTCGTAGTCTTGTAGATAGTGTGTTAGCTTATTAGACGTGAGGCTCAAATTCCAGATGAGACATCTGCACCAAAACGAAATATGAACGAATATTTCTTTGGCGACTTCCTCTCAGCAAATTTCTGGCAAAACCTCTGAATGTAAAATTGTCATGAAAAGTTTCACAAAAATCTGTCCTTCGGAGTCGACTTTAAACTGTAGGTTCCGCCACTTATGTATACTTGAAGGGTTGTGATAACCAATTATTTGTGTATGTACATATGTATCTACGTGGTAACGGCCATCTTGTTGAAGCTACATTTGTCAAATTAATTGTCATTTATTCAGTTTGTATTGACCACCACGGACGTATATAACATTCTACAACACGTGTAAATATTAAGATTATTTTATCAGAACGGTTCTCTGCGCGTTTTCATTGAAAATTCATCTTCAAAGGCCAATTTCTGGATGGAAGTTTCCGTGTACAAACAAAATTGTTGAATGTGAGATGCAACGAATCCATATGAAATGCAAGAGCATCTAGTTTATACCAAAAAAATCACTGTTTGGTGAGGATATTCGGATGCCGGCGTCTTCGTTTCATATTTCTTTGAGAACGACGTTGTTCAGGGCATCACGGTCAATGGCGAACACTGTAGGCCTGTGGCTACCAACTTCTTTTGCCCTGAATTAGATGATCTGAGCATCAACGACTTTTGGTTCCAATAGGACAGCGCTAAGTACCACACAGCTTATGCCGCTTTGGATATTCTGCACGTTTGATTTGATGGCATAGTCATCTTACTTGAAGGTGTTATGAAATCGTCACCGAAATTGTGTGTTTGGACCTCGTTAGTCTTTATTTTCTTGTTGGGTTTTCTTAAGTCACAAGTGTATCCGATTAAGCCACATGTTACTGAGGCCCTCAGAGGAGATGTGACGGATATTTGAACTCGTTAGACTTTTTTGTGGGGTTTTCTTAAATCACAAGTGTATCCGAATAAACCATACACCACAGCGGCCCCCACAGCCAACATAGCATGGGTTATGTTGGTCGATTCCTGTATGATTTATGTGCCAGAGTCATGGAAAATTTTACATTTCGAATGCTCTCCAGACAGAGGAGATTTGGCGAATTTTAAACGATATTATATTCGCCATAGTCTAGTAGGTGGTACGTTGGATTATTAGTCGTAAGGCCACGATTCAAATCCTAGGTCAGACATGAAAACGACAGTATGAAAAAATATTTCTTCGGCGACTGCCTCTCAGCAGATTTCTGGCAAAAACTCTGAGAGTAAATAAAAATAAAATTGTCATGAAAAGTTTCTCCAAAAAAATCTGTCGTTTAGAATCGACTTTAAACTGTAGGTCCCGATACTCATGGGTAGAAATTAACATACACAACATGAGTGGTGTGAGAAGCTAGTCCGTAATCCTGACTGAAGAGTTGTAATGACCAATTATGTATGTGTTACGAGCATTGCGGCCGTCCAGTAATGTCATGTATGTAAGGGTATAAGACCTAAAAGCCTTGTCGGCTAATTCACCTCCAAAAAGATTTTTTATTCTTACTTCTATTGGTCGAAACAGATCATCACAATTTGCACTCGAAGAACATCGTCTTCTTACATAAAGTCTCCGTAGTCTAGCAGGTAGTGTGTTGGCTTATTAGACGTGAGGCCAGAGTTCAAATCCCAGCTCAGATATCTCCAACTAAACGAAAATATAAAAAAAAATATATTTCTTCGGTGACTTTCTCTCAGCAGATTTCTGGTAAAAACTCTGAGAGCAAAATAAAATTGTCATGAAAAGTTTCTCCAAAAAAATCTAACGTCTAATCTAAAATCTTGTGCGTGTGGATATGATTTCAAAATGGAACTTTTTAGTGCAAACTGTACATAGTCTTGTTTTCGATTAACTATCGAACTAACCGCAACTATTTATGATGTAGGGTATCTAATGGCAAGTTTTAAACGCTTTTTTATACTAAAAAAATTGCCTTTTGTGTGTCAGCTATTTAACAGGTCGTTAGTATTTCACAAACTATGAAACAAAAAAAAAATACTTCAAATGCATTTTAAACAACAATGATGAGCGGCAAATAAATGATTACAAGTTAATACAATAACGATACGTTTTTTTTTGCAAAAAATTTAAAAACAATTTAGAAAAAAATAATTAAACTACTTGGTATAAAACAAATCAATTTAAGTACAAACGATGGGAATACTGAAGTTACAGAGGAAAAAAAATATAAAAACTATTGACATTTTGTTTGAAATTCCTTTTGATGTTTTTGTTTTTTCTGTTGCCATACGAGTGTTATTACATTATGATTATAAAGTTTAAATTTAAAACATTCGGTTCTACTGTATGTCTGGTTTTATTTCTATTTTTTTTCAACAGTCACGTTTAACGAGTTGATTTTATTCATTTGATTGTAGGCAAAAAAACATTCACGTTAATGACTGCGGGGGTATATTTGAATAGAAAAAAACACAAAAAATTTTAATTTTTTTTTTTTTACAAAATAATTATATGTGAAGGTGGTGGTTAATAAAAACTTGTTTCAAAAATTTTTGCTATTTTTGTAAATTGTTTTTCTTAAGAATTAAAAAAAAAACGCAAAAAATCACTTGAAAATGACACATAGAGTAGAGTAGAGTAAGTAAGTAAGTAGGAAGTGTTATAAAAACCCATTATTCATTATCCCATTATTCATATATATAGGGTCCACCAAATAACTTTTTTTTTGAAAATGCTTTAAAAAAAAAACTACTGAATATTTTCTCAAATTTCTTTTTTTATTTGAAAGTACAATCCTTCCGGTTAAAAATGGAAAATAATTTCATTAAAATGGCTGCCTCGGCTGGCCATGCAGTAGCCTACACGATCTGTCCAATTTTTAAGCACATTATCGATTGTGTGCCGCAGTATTTCACCAATGGCTTCACGAATATTGTCCTTTAAAGCGTCAATTGTCTCTGGCTTGTCGGCGTAACACTTATCTTTGTCGGGCGCCCAACAAATAATAGTGCAACGGTGTCAAATCGCAGCTCCGAGGTGGCCAAACGACATCAGCTCTGCGGCTGATAATGCAATCTTCAAAAACTGGGCGCAAAACATCGAGTGTAGCTTCGGGTGTGTGGCACATAGCGCCGTCCTGTTGTAACCAACTGTTGCCAATATCCTCCTCTTCAATTTTTGTGAACAAAAATTCGTTCAACATGGCCCGATAACGATCGCCATTGACTGTAACGGCCACTCCTTGCTCATTTTCGAAGAAAAATGGCCCAATTATGCCTCTAAACCAAAATCCGCACCAAACAGTGACTCGTTTTGGGTGCGTCGCCTTTTCAATGTATGCGTGCGGGTTTTCTGTGCCCCAAATGCGACAATTTTGCTTGTTTACATACCCGCCAAGATCAAAATGAGCTTCATCTGAAAAGATGATTTTTTTTGCCAAAATCGGCATCTTCTGTAAGTCGATCGCAGAACCACTTAGCGAAGCGAAAACGCATTGAATGGTCAATTGGCTTCAACTCCTGAACCAATTGGACTTTGTATGGCGTCATGCCAAGGTCGTTATGCAAAATTCATCTCAATGATGTCTCCGAAATGTTCAATTGTTGAGAACGACGGTGAATTGATGTTGATGGCGCTTCACGCACACTTTCTGCCACAGCAGCAATATTCTCGGATGTACGCACTGTTTTTGGCTTTTCACGCTTTGGTTTATCGATGAGGATGGCAGTTTCTTTCACTTTTTTCCACAAGATAACGAACATACGGAGCTGACGGTGCTTCTCTTCTTCCAAAATCCGTACGCAATTTTCGCACACATTCTGCAACATTACCATGATTTTCAAAGTAATGTCGCAATATTTCCCAGCGTTGTTCAAGCGTATACACAACCATATTCGTTCAGCGGAAGGATTAAAACTAATTATCTGTCAAATCAGACATGAGCTAAGTGTTACCACTAGTTGAAAAAAAAACGTTAAATGGCGGACCCGATAGTTGACATTAACATTAGCATTAGCGGCATTGATGCATTGCAATACATATTTGTTTTCTTAATTATAATTGTGTATCAAAAAATAATAAAAAATAATAAAAAAAATCTTTATCATTAGGGAAGTTTAATTTAAAGGTTAAATTACGTTAACACTTTGATTTAAGCCGACGACATCTTTTGATTTTTATTTACTTTTGCAATTACCACCACACCGGGCCATTAAGATTCTAAAAATCATTTTTAAAAATAATTTTTTTTTAATAGTTTTTCAATTAAAAAAAATAAAATTTATCGCATTACATGTTAAGAATTATTTTTCAAAACTTCGTCAACTTAAAATTACTAGTTCCGCCATGCTACTTAAAAATACTTTCCATTTTTTTTTAAATTCCTATTGGAACAAATTGTTTTTGAAAGGTGATAATGCTATCCGAGAGCAAGGGCTTTACATTAAAAACAAGGTACCTTCATAAGCAGCCAGACAAGTAATAAAAATAAACTAAACACATGCATTATAATTTCGTTAATATTTTTGCAATAAAATAAATTTCTTTATCTATGCATGAATGTATAATAAATAAAAAAACGACGATTCTTTATTTTGTTTGAATTAAAAAAAAAAACAACAGAAATCCTCTTTCAATTCTTTTTTGGCCTTGAAATTTTGGAGGTTAATACATCAACTTACTTACCCATGTTGCGAGTGCTTTAATTGTATCCATAAGTTGCCAAGAACTACAGTTTTTAACATCTATACCAAGCAACAGATTTTCGCGAAACTTTTTCATGGCAATTTAATTTTTTATTCTTAGGGCCATTATTACAACTTGCCGTTAACTAAAGGGAGGATTTTCACCGGCAAATACATTGTTTTTCATTATTATAAGTGGACAATATGGTAGATGTGAGCGTTAAGCTAAAGCGAAGATCATCCTACTGGTAACTTTTAAAGTTAAGTTTATGTTTGAACTTGCCATATATACGGCAACTTCAAATATAAACAAAGTGAGCAAATACAATAAAAAAGTAGCCCGTCGTTGCCACTGCATTTAAATATAAACTTGTTTAATTTAAGCAGTGTTATCGACATTGCTTCCCCACTGTCATATTTTTGAAAAAGTCTACGTTTTTATCTGTAAGTTGTAATAACGAAAAGAAGTTAAAGTTGAATTTAAAGTTCACTTTAGCCTAACAAAAACTCTAAGGGCCATTATTACAACTTGTCGTTAAACTTGTGTTTAGTTAAATGTGACTTTAAAGTTCACTTTTGCCAAAGGTAAGTCACCTTTAGCCAAAGTTGACTTTAAAGTTCACTTTAGCCAAATGTGACTTTAAAGTTCACTTTAGCCAAAGGTGCGTTTAAAGTCCACTTTAACTAAAGTTACCTTTAACTAAACTCAACTTCAACGGCAAGTTGTAATAATGGCCCTTAGAATTTTTGTTAGTAAACTGCTGAGAGGAAGTGGTCGAAAGTAATATACTTTTCACTTAAAGTCACTTTAGCTAAAGTCACCTTTAACTAAACCCAACTTTAACGGCAAGTTGGAATAATCGCCCTTAGAGTTTTTGGTAGTAAACTGCTAAGAGGAAGTGGTCGAAAGGCATATTCTTTTCATATTTCGTTTTTTTTGACGTGTGTGAGCTAAGGTTTTGAACCACGGGGTCTTGTCTAATAAGACAACACACTACCCAATAGACTACGAACACTTCACCTGACTTACGTAATTGATCATTACAACCTCTCAATCAGGATTACGACGTAGATTCACACACCACTTATGTTATGTGTATTAATTTTATACATGAGTGGCAGGATCTACAGTTTAAAGTCGACTCCGAACGACATATTTTTTTGAGAAACTTTTCATGGCAATTTTTTTACTCTCAGAGGTTTTGTCAGAAATCTTCCGAGAGGAAGTCGCCGAAGAAATATTTTTTTCATATTTTCGTTTTGGTGGAGATGTCTGATCTGTGGTTTGAATTGAGGCCTTACGTCCAATAAGCCGCCTCACTATCTAATTGACTACGAAGACTTCAGCTTACCTACTTTACTGATTGAGCCAGAGTTTGACCCTCAGGCTCTCATCTAATAAGCCAACACACTATCTAATTGACTATGAAGTTAGAGAGCCAGAGTTTGATCCTCGGACTCTCATCTAATCAAGTCGACACACTACCCAATAGACTACGAAGACTTCAGTTTACTTACTTTACTTTAACTTGGGCTAGTGCCCTGTTATAGTAACTGACCTCAAAAGGAACTGGATCTTCATACCCCAGTACCATATTTTACTCACTCCAGGTCTGTCATGGTCATTGAAGATGACCTTCTTCCAGCTCCAAGTGTGTTGATCTCTTTTTATAAGATGCGAAACTCTAGGTAAAGCTAGAAAACTACGAGAATTCAATCCGAAAGCGGACATATGTTATGTATAAGTAACTATAGGAGTAAGTATACAAATATTTTTGGGCAGTTAATCTGCTAGGATTTATACATTAACGTTCAGGGCAACATTGCAGGGCCACATAGAGTTAAATTTCTTGAATATGAATTTCAAGGGCTTCAGTCTCTCTCAAGCTCGATTTTAAGAAAGTGAATTTTGCTCTGAAAATGGACACAAAAAATATTGAAAACAATTTCAGGAGCACTATGCCTGCAATAAGCATTTATGCAAGAGTGTTATATCCGACTCTACCTGCAAATTTATTTGTGACGAAGAGAAGTCAATAAAGCACTTGATTTTCGAGTGAAGCATGAAAAATACAAGCTTATACTATGTTCAGATATGCACTTTTATTGAGTCAATATTCGGTTAATTGAGTACAATATTTTAATTGTTCAGGCATAATAATATACGCAGTTCAGCTGCTTATTCAATATTCATTTGAAAGTTGGTAAGCAAAACGGCTGATTGTTTCAACAACATTTTGTTGCCTGATTTGGCATTTTTTGTTTGTCGTTGTTAACATTTGAGTTGTCAAATATGAACAAAAAGTGTTCGGTTAATTGTAATATGCTCACTAAACACGCTTATGACAGTGCTGTATTTTAAGTTTTACTCAATATTATAACAATTTGTGTATTTATTGCGCAATTATTAATTGAAACTTTATATGAAATATTGAGCGTTTATTGCGAATGGCGTTTATTGTGATTTACGCAATAAAGGTGCATATCTGAACACCGGATTATGCACTTACATACTCTAGGTAAACATGATTTCTTGACCTGATGTGCTAAGTCTTTGATTGACAGCAAAATGGGCTATAATTCAACAAGGGACACAGTCCAAATACGGTCTTTAGCTGCAGAGAACTGCCATTACATTTGGATACAACACAGTCAAAATCTTTAAAGAAGACCTTTTAAGTTTCATTCAGGAACAAGTTTGGCCATTGAAATGAAAGCGCTCAGGACACTTAATAATAACCTGACTATTCCAAGTAGATCCGTGATAAAAAAACAATAACTCCCCGCCAGACTCCATTTAATAAATAATAAATCATTTTGAAAGGTGATTAGGCTAACTTATTAGCGTGTTTAAATGCGATTTTGATTTCCATAAGCGATTTGATCTAAAAATCTTAATAAAATTATTTAAAAACAGACTCAAATAAATGAATAAAATGAATAAAAATACACGGCATTTGCATAAACAACAAACAAATAAAGAAAGAAGAAAAAAAACTGTCGGGTAAACTTTATTTGAAAAGAAGATTCTCTAGAAAATAAAATAAAAACATAATAAATCATTCGTGCTTAATTAAGAATCAATTTATTTTAAATTAAAAAGAAATAAAAAATGAAATAAAATTCAATAAATTTTAGCGACAATGACAGAAAAATCAACATAATCTTGTTTATGAAATTTATGCAATGCTGCTCAAAAGAAATACATTCTCGAAGCTTAGGGCATATAATTTAGAATTCGTGTGCTGTGTAATAGAACACAAGACCATACGTTTCACAATGACTCCTAGAACACTTATGTAATCAAAATCTTGGAGCCATCGAAGTCTCGACAAGAAATGTATCCGAAAAACTTTATTTCAGCGTGTGTTTAAAGACAAATTATGTCGTAAAACTAGCAGGATCTGCTGAAAAGCTTTATGACGTATACTGCCATTAAATTTGATATCATAATTAAGGGGCTGCGATAACCATTTCACCAGGAGATACTCAGACCGACACAAGAAATGTATCTTCAAAGCCCTTGGCATTGCGCATTATTTATGTAATCTTTACAATACCTTCTAGCCATTAATTTTGCTTGTCTTTTTCGGAGAACAGTGTCAATCTCTAGGATATATTTCCCGATTCTTAAGATTTGGCAATTTAGGGAGTGATGTTATTGAAAAAAAAAATCGTCTAGTGGGTAGTATGTTGGCTTATTTGACATTAGGCCACGGTTCTCACCCCAGGTCAGACATCTCCAACAAAGCTAAATAAGAAAAAATATTTCTTCGGTAACTTCCTCTCAGCAGGTTTCTGGCAAAAACTCTGAGGTAAATAGAAAATTGCCATGAAAAGTTTCTCAAAAATCTGTCGTTCGAAATCGACTTTAAACTGTAGGTCCCACCACTCATGTATAAAATTAACACACACAACATAAGTGGTGTGAGAAACTAGGTCGTAATCCTGACTGAAGGGTTGTAATGACCAATTATCTCTAAAATTATGAGAAAACAGAACAAAACGTAAGCTCGTAAGAGTTCAACTCGAACATAGTATAAAACGTCTGGCCAAGTTAAATCACTTAGATAGGCTCACCTTCTGCTGGATGTTGAATTCATGGATTGCGAGAAGCAAAGTTTCCACGACACTTATATGTCCTTCTGTGGAATGTGAAGAGAAATTTGAAATTGCATGGAACATGGAGGAAGACGGCAAACTTTTGCTGTGCAATTCTATTTGAAAGAGATCTGAGTTATGTATCAGAATAACCAGAAGTAACTGGAGAATAGTAGCCGGTTTTCTGATCTCTACACTGTACACTTAAAGTACACTTGCTCAGTATGGGCTTTTCTGCTCAAAGAGCATGGAATATGAAAAGAAATGGAGACTCCCCTCAAACCAAGCGGGCAAACATTTGCTGTGCAAACACGTTTGAAAAAGATTTGAGTCTGGAATCACACACACTAACCAGAAATAGCTCGAGGGTAGTAACCGTTCTTCTGGCCTATACACTGTATGCATAAAGTACACTTGCTCAGCATGGGCTTTTCTGCTCAAAGAGCATGAAATATGGAAAGAAATGGAGACTCCCCTCAAAGACGAGTGTTGCGTAGAAATATATGATTTTCGGGAAATGTCCTTTTACTTCGTTCGAACAAAATCCTTTTGTCGAAGCGTTGTAACAGTAAAACACAAACCACATTGCAACGATGCTCAAATGATTCAATGAGGTTGGATACACCACCGTCATTAACGAGCTACTACGGCCTCTCCTGTATACGATCGAGAAACCTCAAAATAGACGTTGAGGCACCGACCCCTACATGAGAGTTGTATTCCAGTCTCGGTCGGTTACAAATGGTGTAAATAGTAAGATCATACGATCTTAAGAAGGAGGGTGCCCTGGTAGTCTAGAGGGCAGTGTGCTACACTATTAGCGTGAGGGTCGTGGGTTCGATTCCCACCAGAGACTCTGATCTGTGACACTACACCGAGCATATGGCCAAGATACCGCTCTCGTATATAATTAGAATATAATTTGTATTTGTATTGTAATTAATAAATAAATAACTAAATAAGAAGGAACTGAAGGAACTGAAAAATGTGTCGGTTGAAGCCAACATTAGACTGTATTTTCATGCTCAGAATGTCAAGAGCTTCTGACTCCTTAATACACCACCCATAGATTAAGATGATGCAATATTTTTGATGCGCTTATGTGTCAATAAACAACACTGGGATAGATTGTTTAATCCTTAAACAATTTTTTCCTGAAAATGATATAAATTATCTCCGTGTTTGGAAAAAATTAATTAATATTTTTTCTGACGATTTTTTGACAATTTTAGTAAACATCTTTGACGATTTTGGCGATTTTTTCAATAATATTGGACGATTTGATACCTCATTTATCTGGCAGATATGCTTGGATGTGATGTGGAGGAAACAATTGAATGCTTAGTTTAGAAGAGATATTATAAGGATACGTTATACAGATTCAGGACAGTACAATATAGATCGGATGGTCACAGTACTCTAGCACCTCTACACAACAATAATAAAATAGAAATAGAAACAATGAATTCTGTGAAAACAACAGATTTACGAAACTTTTCATGACAATCAACGAAAAAAACAACCGAGAAATAGGTATACTAAGCAATTTACAATAACAAAACTACATAGAACAACTGCAACAGAACAGCAAGTTCTAGAAGTTGCCAGACTAAATATAAATGCTGTATAAATGGAATGAAAAGTAACGTAGTAAAAAGGGAAAGAGATTTGCATTTCAAAATCATTCACTGGCTGAGTTTTTTTTTAATAAACAATCGGGATCCTTGATTAACTGAGTGTTAATGCCTCAATAAATATTTTGCTGGGTTGTTTTCAGGCAATTACTTTGAATTAATATTTCATGGCTTGTTTTTAAAGATTTTTTTCTGATTTATTCTTGAGTTATTTTTGTGTTATTTAAGAAAACAACTAAAACAGAAATCGTTCCCAGTTGTTTAAACACACAATAAAAAGGAGATAAAAATCAGGCTGTTTTTTATAACACTTGCGCGGCTTTCTTCAGAAAAAGAATAACAAGTATAAAGGCCCCATTAACAAAATAAGCCTGGCGTATAAGAGAAAAAAACGCTTTAATGAGCTTCTTTTGAGAAATGGCGTTTCGGTTTTTTTGTGAACCAAAAAGCTTTGGATATACAATTTAGACGCACTTCAAATGCATTTAACAAACTAAGTCCTTCAAATACATTTATTAAGCTGCTGTGTAGAGCCTAAATTGCCAAAAAAAAAAATAATAACGAACACATTACACTTAAAAATGGCCAAACAGAAGAGCTTTGAAGTTGTAGATACTGACGTCATTTGATATTTGCCAGTTTTTGGGCAGAAGAAACAAAAACAAAAACAAAAATTCTTTTAAAAGTTCAAGGCTAACAATGTGAAGGTGTTCGGTTCGTTCATTGTACTCCAGTCTTTGTAAAATTTTATTTTAAAAAGATTCTCTTGTGTTTTGTTTCTTAAAATTTGTTTTATTTTGAAAACATTTTTCAAAATGTTTCCAGCTTGACAAAAAAGGATTTGTTTCATTGAAATCAACTGCATTTAAAGCTCCATTAAATAAATTTTTTTCGATTTTTTTTTTGATTTTTTCTTCTTTTTTTCCTCTTTTTATGATTTATATTGTGTTGCCAATTTAAAAAGTTGATTTACCTTGTCAATGGCTTTATTTGGTCAGAATGACTTTTTACTTTTCATTCAGTTTACTTGGCATTATTCACAAAAAAAAAACTGATAAACGTATAGCAAAACCTGTATGCACTATGGCTTGTTGCCGTCTGGCTTATATATTTTCACTTTTTAGTTCCCCAAAAACAAACACAAACATTTCATTTCCGTACATTCCCGTAAAAGGCATAGAAAATCATGTTAATTTAGGTTGCAATTGTGATGATGTCAAGTTTTTCAGTTCCTCTACACCCATACCATACAATAAAATATAAAACAAAAGACTTAAGCTACATACCTGTTTTCATTTCATATCGTTAATAATAGTGTGACCTTAACAACACACATCCTTGTTTAACCATAAAAGATTGTTTTTTTGATTGTTCAAAAAGAATTATTTTTTAATTGTTTTTTTTTTACTATTTAAAACGTCTTTTTAATATTTATTTCCCCAACATAAATATTCAAAAGTTTGTTGATTGACAGTACTTGTATCGTATTCTGTAGGCATTGTGAATACAATGCCATTAAACTGTTGGCAGAAAAGGATTTTCGTACGACTGTTATAATCAAGGACGAAAACGATAATGATGTGTTGACACTAAGGAACAATGAACACACTGTTATGGCGTTTTAATATCCCAATCCAATATACTCCCGAATAGGCATAAAAATTCCAAACTGGAGCCTCCATGAAAGCAAACGTATTTCAAACAGAAAATTTTCAAATGCAATAATATATATACATATATACATACATACATACATACATACATACATACATACATACATACATACATGCATGCATACATACATACATACATACATACATACATACATACATACATACATACATACATACATACATACACATTGTATTGAACAGCGTCTCAACGTATCCTTATAATGTTTCTTCCAAACTTTGGAATATTGTTGAGCCAGTGACAGTAAGAACAACGCTCTACCTAGTAGTTGATATGCATTCCGAAGTCTTCTTTTGTGATCATTAATTCCGCACAGATTCGAAGCATGTGTTCTGATGATTTATTCTCCTTATTACTGAATCAATACATTGGGTTTGAGCAGAAGCCCATGTTGAACAAGTGTTCTTTAGGCATACAGCGTATAGGCCAGAAGATCGGGTACTACCCTCGAGCTATTTTTGGTTTGTGTGATTCCGGACTCAAATCTTTTTCAAACGTAATTGCACAGCAAATGTTTGCCCGCTTGGATTGAGGGGAGTCTCCATTTCTTTCCATATTCCATGCTCTTTGAGCAGAAAAGCCCATACTGAGCAAGTGTACAGTGTACAGAAAACTACTCTCCAGTTACTTCTGGTTATTCTGATACATACCTCGGATCTATTTCAAATAGAATTGCACAGCAAAAGTTTGGCGTCTTTCTCCATGTTCCATGCCCTTTCAAATTGCTCTTTCTATCCCACAGAAGGACATATAAGTGTCGTGGAAACTTTGCTTCTTGCAATCCGTGAATTCCACATCCAGCAGAAGGTGAGCCAATCTAAGTGATTTAACTTGGCCAGACTGTCTTATACGATGTTCGAGCTAAGCACATAGGTGCTGAGGTGTATGGATGGTGACCTGAAAGGCATACTTCCAAACATCTATTCTCACTTATTTGGAAGCATTTCCTATAATTTTAGAGGTAATAAGTGAAGTTTTTAGAGGACTTGTGAATTACATAAAGGATTAGGACCTAACTTCTCACATAAAAAAGTTAGCCATAAAAAAATTTCTCTAAAAGTCTGTCCTTCGGAGTCGACTTTAAACTGTAGGTCTCACCATAAAAATGAACACACACAACGTAAGTCGTGTGAGAAACCAGGTCGTAAGCCTGACTGAAGGGTTGAAATGACCAATTTTGTATGTATGTATGTATGTATTACTGTCACAACTTTAAGGCTTTGTGTCACAGTATGCCTTAAGATTATTATGGCCAAAAACTTCAAAACTTAAGCTCTTTTCCTAGCTTAAGAAGTGCCAAATTTCTTTCATTCCTTTTCATATTTTTTAATAAATCTCTTCGCTAAGGCTTGTTCCCCTTTCCAAAGCGATAATAATGTTTTCAAGTTTGTTTCTTAAGTCTTTTGTTTTAGAAACCACTACTGCTTAACAAAGTCCGGTAGGTATTTCCTTAAGGCTATTTCTTCTTTAAGTACAAATAAATTTCACTTTTTTTGTACGAATCAATCGAATATAAAAACAAAAAAAAACGAATTTTTATTTCAAATCATTTGAACGTCGTCTTAACCGCATAAGAAAAACAATTTAAGCTGATTTCCTATTTCAATTGTATATTTCTCAACTCATTTCAAAATAACTTCGATAAGAGCATTGCTTAAGCTTCTATGGCAGGCAGGCATCATTAGAATTGTTTTGAAACTCATTTAAATGTTTTTTTTTCGCTGTCAATGATATCACAGTGACATTTAACCTAAAAAACATTGCAAATCAAGCAAATCAATTAATTGTGTCTGTACGCCAAGATATTAGAAAGAGAAAAGAAAAAAATCTCTTTAAAAAAGGAAGTTTTTAAAGCCAAAAGCAAAGTAGTTTGGCGGTTTTTTTTTGCCACCTAAAATCGCTCATCAATCATTTGCTATTATTGGTGGTGGTCGTGGTGGTGGTTGATTACCCTCCTTTTTGATTGTATTAAAACAAGAAGTAATGAAAAAAAAATAATAAAACGAATTGAAATCATAAACAAAGAACTGACAAAATGCGCATAAAAGCAATAAAAAAGTGAGAGAAGTTTGTAAAATATTAACAAAAAAATATTCATAAGAAGTAGGCGAAATGAAATCAAAAAATCAAAAACAAATACGAAGACAAAACAAAGATTGAATGAAAGCCAGTGAAATATGAAATTAAAAACGTAATTATGGTTAGAAAATCATTCGATTTGTTTATCGATTTCATTGTAATTCCAAATAAATTTCTAAAAATAAAATTTCTTATCAGGCGTTGTTGGCTGAGGGCTGGAAATTTTTGCATAAAACAAGCGAAGCTCTAAAGCTTAAAGAAACAATTCGTTTGTTTCAAATGAGTTTTTAAACAGAGCTGGCTTTGTAAGGATTTCTTCGGCGACTTCCTCTCAGCAGATTTCTGGCAAAAACTATTAGAGTGCAACCAAATTGCCATGAAATGTGTCTCAAAAAATCAGTCGTTTCTGCCACTCATGTATAAAATCTACACACACAGCATAAGTGTTGTGAGAAGCTCGACATCGCACAATTTCCAAATATTTATTCTGCTGCTTCGTTTTCCTAATCACAGAATCTCAGAATTTGCCTACTCATTGCTATGAATTCCCACATGGTCTGCAATTGTAATCCTATTTCTACTGATGGGCTGATTCAGCTCAGACAGTCTCTTAATTATTTCGAGTAAATGTTATAGGAGTTAAGAATACAGATGGCAAGCTCTCACAGTTGCATTTGACCTGCTTAAAGATGACGAATACAAGTGAATGCAGGGCATCTAAAAATGCCAAAAAATAGGACACTCACTGTGTCATTGTCTAGCTTTTGAAGATGTATGCCGTATGCTCGTACATATATAATATGTACATATATAATATATTTTTTCATATTTCGTTTTGTTGGAGATATCTGACCTGGAGTTTGTACCGTGGCCTCACGTCTAATAAGCCAACATACTACCTACTAGACTAAGGCGACTTTTTATGACTTACTTACTTACTTACTTAATTGGCCATAACAACCCGTTTAACGGATTTCGGCCTGCCGCAACACATCCTTCCAGGCGCCTCTGCTTCTTGCGCGTCTACGCCAGTTGGTTACACCAATCGATGACAGGGTTTCCTTGATTTAGTCCTTCCAATACATATAAGGTCGTCCTCTTCGCCGACTTCCGCAGATTCCCGCATCAAATACCCGTCTCGCAGGAGCATCTTCCTCCTCGAACGTCATGACCGAGCCAGCGCAGTCGCTGGATATTAATACGCTGTACAACGTCAATGTCGTTGAGGAGCTCATACAGCTCACTGTTGGATCGGATACGGAAATCATCGCCAACTCGTACAGGACCGAAGATCTTACGCAGTGCTTTTCTCTCGAACACTCTCAAGGCCGCTGCATCAGTGCTTGATGCCATGCCTCTGCGCCATAAAGAAGCACGGGTAGGATGAGTGTCTTGTAGAGTGTTAGTTTTGTTGTACGAGAGAGGTCTCTGCTACTCAATTGCTTATTGGGACCATAGTAGCACCTGTTGGCAAGAGTGATCCTGCGCTTGATCTCAAGACTGACATCATTTCTAGTGGTAACGGCGGAGCCAAGATAGATGAATTTCTTGACCGTATCAAAAGTATTGTTATCGGCCGTAATCTGAGAATCAATACGCTCATTTACTGCCAAACTCATCTTAGTAGACTCCCGTTCAATAGCACTAAAGGCTATTTACAGCCCTATGCTGTCAATATCGTCAGCGTACGCAAGCAACTGGACACTTTTTTGAAAAATAGTGCCAGTGCGATGCACTGCCGCCTTTCGCAGAACACTCTCCATGACGAAGTTGAAGAGGTCGCATGATAAGGGATCGCCTTGTCTGAAACCTTGCACGGTATCAAAAGGTTCGGAGAGGTCCATTCCTACCTTGACGGAGCTGCAGGAATTGCTCAACGTCATTCTGCATAGCCTTATCAGCTTCACAGGTACACCGAGCTCAGACATTGCGGCAAAAACATGATCCCTTTGGGGCTATCAAAGGCAGCCTTGTAGTCGACAAAAAGATGGTGTGTGTGGACTTGTTGTTCGTGGGTCTTTTCCAGGATTTGGCGTAGTGTGAAGATCTGGTCGATGGTGGACTTACCAGGTCTGAAGCCGCATTGATAAGGTCCAATCAGTGTTTTGACGAGTGGCTTCAGTCGTTCATACAATATGCTTGTAAGAACCTTATATGCTATAGGGAGAAGGCTTATACCCCTGTAGTTGGCGCATATCGTAGGGTCTCCCTTTTTCAGGACAGGACAGATGACACTGAGGTTCCAATCGTTGGGCATACTTTCCTCTAGCCATATTTTGTAAATAAGCTGGTGCATGCGCCCTACCAACTCATTACATCCGGCCTTAAACAATTCAGCGGGGAGGCCATCAGCACCCGCTGCTTTATTGTTTTTAAGACGCATTATTGCGACTTCGCTAGGCGGCGGAATCTCCACGCCGTCATCATTGATCGGGTTCGGGACATCATCTCTAAAGGCGGAATTGATGTCGTCATCGCCTTGTAGCAGAGTAGAGAAGTGCTTCCTCCATAACCTCAGCACCCCTTGCGGATCTGTTACCAAGTTTCCGTTCTCATCTTTGCAGGAAGACGATCCGGGCTTATAGCCCTCGGTTAGACGCTTAACCTTTTGATAGAATTTTCGAGCGTCATTCCTGCATCTGTACAACTCGATTTCCTCACGCTCAATTTTTTATGACTTATTTTATTAAAGTGTTGAGTTTGATCAAACGGCTCTGAGTCAGTGTTCGTCTTAAAGTTAAGCTCTTTCTTAGTTTAAGAAAGAATATTTTTTCATATTTCGTTTAATTGGAGATGCTTGACTGGAGATGGTTTGAACCGTGGCCTCATGCCATATAAGCCAACACCCTACCTACTAGACTGAGGTGTCATGGACGATAAGCATAGGAATATTTTACTGATGACACCGTATTTCATATAAGATTGAAGGAAATAAATTTGCGTGGTTTTTATATCTCGCAGTGACATCTATTCGGTTATTCTCTCTTGCCTAATTGTGTGCAATTAATTTGATTAATTTGATTATTAATGGAAATCAAACAAACAATTTACGAAAGTTTTTTTTAGCATAAACTGTCTGGTAATTTTATTTTTTTTTCTAAAATAAAAGGCGGCATAACTTCTACTTTGAATACTGAAAAAAAAGACTGAAAAAAAAGGAAAAAAGAAACGCCCAGAGTTTATTATTTAGATGGCCAGTCATAAATATCAAATAAACGATGTGAACTCATCAACGTATTGATCAGCGATCATCAGCGAAAACATTTTTTGAAACACACAAAAAACCTCCTCTTTTTTTGTGTGCTTCTCAATATTTAAACAAATAAAATGAAATAAAAAGAATTCATTTTGTATTGTTTTTGTTTATCTTTCAATAAAGTTATTAAATTGATAAATTGATGCCATCGTATACAGGCAGATTTCTTTCTAAATATTGGCAGCTAATCACGTTTCATTTATGTATGGTGGGGGGAGACTGTTTGTTTGATCTGCTTTGTATTCGTTAAACTAATTAAAAAATTCGTAGAAATTTCTTCTTTTTTTTTGTTTGGGATGGCGGCATACAAATCTTTTCATTGTTCCAGGAGTTGTGTTTGAGCATTTGTATTCTGGATTTATTTTTAATTGGCCTAAAGGCCAAACAAAATAATGAGATTCTCATCCCCTTTTTATATACGCTGTACGGCTTTATTTGTTTTGTTTATTAACAACAGAAATTTTGAAACAGTTTGACACGTTCTAAAATACTTGAGAGCTACTAAGAGAGCTAATATGGTTTCAATATAGAATCTCTTGGAAGTCGCCGTAGTCTAGTAGATAGGTAGGTAGGTAGGCCACAGGCCAGACATCAAAACAAAATCCAAAAAAGTATTTCTTCGGCGACTTCCTCTCAACAGATTTCTGGTAAAAACTCTGAGAGTAAAAGAAAATTGTCATGTAAAAGTTTCTCAAAAATCTGTCGTTCGGAGTCGACTTTAAACTGTAGGTCCCCGGCACTCATGTAAAAAATTAACACACTTTACATAAGGGGTGTGAGAAACTAGGACGTTGTACAATGGGTTAATTCGATCTCCGGGTACTGTACTTGTCTTAATTGACAAGTACACGTCCTCTAACCTAACCTAACCTAACCTAACCTAACCTAGAATCTCTTCCTAGACAACACAGCTCGTAAATAACTGATGACCTGATGTGGAATAAGAGATCGTCAGCGGACAACTAGACAGTATTCAGAGTCTGCTGCCATTTAGGCTGCAATAGGGCTTAACCTCATTGCACATCTTTGTGATTAAGTGTGCTAATACGGTGTTCAGATACATACATACATAATAGGTCATTACAACCCTTCAGTCAGGATTACGACCTAGTTTCCCACACACTTATGTTGTGTGTGTTAATTTTATACATGAGTGGCGGCACCTACAGTTTAAAGTTGACTCCGAACGACAGATTTTTGAGAAACTTTTCATGGCAATTTTATTTACTCAGAGTTTTTGCCAGAAATCTGCTGAGAGGAAGTCGCCGAAGAAATACTTTTTGTATTTTGTCTTGATGTCTGGCCTGGGGCTCCAACCCTGGCTTTTCGTCTAATAAGCCAACACACTACCTACTAGACCACGGCGACTTCAGTGTTCAAATATGCACCCTGTATTGCGTAAATCGCAATAAACGCCATTATTGAGCTCAATATTTCATATAAAGTTTCAAGTAATTATTGCGCAATAAATATGTAAATTGTTATAATATTGAGTAAAACTTAAAATGCAGCACTGTCATAAATGTGTTTAGTGAGCATATTACAATTAACCGAACACTTTTTGTTCATATTTGACAACTCAAATATCAACAACGACAAACAAAAAATTGCAAGTCAGGCGAAAACAATGGTTTTGAAACAACCAGCTGTTTTGCTTACCAGCTGTCAAATGAATATTGAATAAGCAGCTGAACTGCGCATATTATTATGCCTGAACACTTAAAATATTGTACTCAATTAACTGAATATTGACTCAATAAAAGTGCATATCTGAACATATTATAAAAGAGAATAGAAAACCTTCTCATGGCGTTTGTTTAGAGATCACAATCAATTCCAAATTGGCTTTTGACCGAATAATCGAGATCTTGTTTCACAAGCACAGGAAATAGGTTTTAGATGAGATTTGTATTAATGCCAGGGGCTTAAAGTTATTTGCGAGTGGATTAAAGGCTGACGAAGGTATCTGTACCTATGAGCAAATTTCTTCGGATACAAACAAGATAACGCTGTAAAACCGGCCCCGATTAGATAAAGGGCGCATGTGAAGTCAGCTTAAACTTTAAAGAAACAGTTTTCCTGCAATTATCGAAGCCATTATAGCATTTTGGATACTCAAACGAGACGAATTGATCTTTCGCACATGAGCTAGTACTTCTGCAAGAGCTTTCTAAACGAGAAAGAGGAGGAAATTGTTATTTAACTCTTGGATACATGAACACCATCGTATCGAAGGAGCAGGAATCGCTTGAGATTGATCTTGGCCACATAAACAAGTACTTCTGCACGAGCACTTTAACAAGAAATAGAAGGAAATTGTTATTCTCCTCTTGTATACATGAACACCATGTCATGTCGAAGGAGCAGAAATCGCTTGAGATTGATCTTGGTCAAATGAACAAGTACTTCTTTACGAGCTCTATAAGCGAGAAAGAGTAGGAAACTGTTATTTACCTCTTGGATACGTGAACAACATCATGACCAAGCAGCAGGAATCGCTTGGGTTTCGACTATGCAGATAATAACACTGATCTCTCAAGGATGAACATTCGAAGTCTAAATGGCTTCGTCAGAACTTTCGATCAAGCTATTCTTCATCTCATGGGTTCATGAACACCATCATGTCGTAGGTGAAGGAAGCATTTCGGCTGCTACTATGCAAATAAACTTATTGATCTCTCCAGGATGAACATTTGGGGTCTAAATTGCTTGTAAGGGTTCCAGTTGTTTACTTTCCTAACTAGTCATTACATAGCTTTAGTCAAGACTACAACCTAGCCTTTCAAACCAACCACGTTGTGTGTGTATATTTTATCCAAGAGTGACAGAAGCAACAGTTTAACGTCGGCTCTGAATGACAGATTTTTTGAGAAAGTTTTCATGGCATTTTTACTTTTTATTTTTAGAGTTTTTGGCAGCAGTTTTGCTGAGATGAAGTCGCCTTCCTGGAATACATTTCCTTCATATTTCGTTTTGTTCGAGGTGTCTGAGCTGTGGTTTGAAACACGGGTTTTCGTTTGATAAGCCAACCTACTGGACTAGGGCGGCTTTGTGGTTCTCTTTATAGGGAAAATGAAAGGTTGTGGTATCACAAAAGAACACATGTGGCCTATCAAATTGGTTTTGCGGCCACTTTTTCCTACCTAGCTACCTTACTTAGTCTCTGGGTTACTTTGGAATCGTCTTAAATACGGTATTTGGCTGGTAATGCCTAACCAGCCTGATAGTTTTATGAAAGTGTGGCTTTTGTCTAAATTCTCAAGCAACTCAAGTTGTGTGGATAAATTCTGGATGCCCAAAAACAGTGACCAACTGCTGTAGAAACCGTTAAAAGCTCTTTTCAATCTTTTGGCGAGTACACAGAGGGCTAGGATTTCTGTACCCTGAGAGAAGGTTCTTAAGATGCATGGATGAATTGCTGGATTTAATGCAAATCTTGTTGTACAAATATCCTTAACGTTTCAGATTTGTGTGGCCTCTTAGATCACTTGGCATTATGAATAGTTAGAAGAGAATTGAAATTGATTGTTAAAGATGGTCAAGGTTATTGGCGCCATCAATATAAGCATGATGTTGAACTAATTGTTCTCAAGGCTATTGCGGACATAAATTATTGACTGGAAATAATACAATTTGAAATAATTTTCCTCTTTTTTTTGAAGGCATTGTGGTTTGAAAACAAAAGACTTAAGAACCATGCGCCATTATGCATTCAATTCTTTGGTACGAGTCTCTCTGTAGCAAAACTTTGTTGCTGTGGCTAATTGTAATTGTATGCCAAAAAAACTTATTTTCTTTTTGTTTTTCAATTTATTTTTAATAACAAACGAATCTGCCAGCATTTGTTTTTGTTTTCTCTTTTTTCTTTTGTGGAATTGTTGTTGATTTCAATGTTAAGCGACATACCAAGTTCAAGTTAAAGTTTTGTAAAGTTTTCCAATTTTTTTTTGTTTTTTTTTTTATTCTGAACTAACAATGACAATAATAATAACAACAACAAATAAATGTTAAAGAATTGAAATAAAAACCACAATGACATCATCTTTTTATCTTTGTAAACAATTTCATACAAAAAAACAAGCAAAAAAAAAAATGAAAAAAATCTATTGCAAGTAAAGCCTACGCTTAGCTTTGCAAAACAAGCAAAACCGAAATGAATAAAAATTTTAATTTTTTCTCCTTTGTCAAGAGGTTAGAAAATGACAACGTTTTTCTAACACAACAACAGTACACAATACATTACAGCAGAGACATTAAACGAAAACGACATTTCAATTGGCTCCACTGAACTTTAAAATGAAAAGTAAAATGGGAGTAGAAATACAAAATAAAATAAAAAAAAACGTCATTCAGGTGGGCTTTAAAGCATATTTTCTGTAGTTCTGTAGAAATTAAACAAAATATTAAAAAAAAAAATTAAAATATTGAAAAAGTCCCAAAAAAGTACTTTTTATTAAAGAAGCAAATGGTATCTTTCAGAAAGGTGACAGAGCTATGGAGACAAGTTTGTCTTTAAATACAGGCCTATGAAATTCAGAAAACATTTTTTTCATTTAAAAAAAATCCCAATAAAGTACTTTTTATGCAAGTACCAAATGGTATCTTTCAAAAAAGTGACAGTAGTATGGAGACAAGTCTGTCTTTAAATACAGGCCTAAGAAATTCAGAAAACATTTTTTTAAAATTTTATTGGCATTTTAAAAAAGTCCCAAAAAAGTACTTTTTATGAAAGATGCAAATGGTGCCTTTCAAAAAGGTTGTGACTCGTACATATATAAGACAGCGTCATGAAGGACCAATAGAGTGGCTAACAACTCCTTCCTTAAGTGTCCCCTGAGCAGAACCATTAACTCCATTAATTTGGAAAATTTTTCGCAACAAGACAAAGTAATAAGAGTGAAGGAACTCTTTGGAGGCTTTTTCTTACTTAATTGGATCTACACAGCGGTAGTCAGACCTATCTTGACCAACGGATGCCTAGTTTGGTGGGAATCCGTTGAAACTAATACAGCGACTGCAGAGATCTGCCTGTATTATCATTAGTGGTGCCTTGCGCACTACACCTACGTCGGCACTGGAGATAATTTTGGGCCTCTTTCCACTTGACCTTTTCTGTAGGGGAGTGGCTGCTAAACTAAATAAATGTCTCTGGGCGTCTGGACAGTGGCATCACTCGGATATAGGCCACGCAAGGATCCTGAGGAAAGTTGGAGCGTTCGGGAACAGTGACTACATGACACCGCGGTACGACTTCACGAGGAGATTCAGGACATCGGTTCCGGACAACGGGGCCTGGAAGTGTGGTGTGACCCACCTGTTTAGAGACTCCGTACAAATCTACACCGATGGCTCTAAGCTGAACGGAGCTGTTGGCAGTGGATTTTTTTCGGAATCGGTTGGAATAGCTCAGTCTATAAGACTACCAGACCACTGCAGTGTCTTTCAGGCGGAGGTGATGGACATACAGGCTGCGGCGAGTATTATTGGGGATGGAAGGGTCTCCAAGCGGAACGTTACCATACTTTCTGATTGCCAGGCGGCTATCAAGGCTCTGAGTTCTAATGTGATGAACTCCAAGACGGTGTACGGCTGTCGCAGATATCTCGACGAGATAGCGGAACGATATGATATCCATATCGTATGGGTACCGGGACACAGTGGTATTCCGGGTAACTGTAGAGCTGATGAACTTACCAGGCGGGGCACGACCATCGAACTCACCGCAGAGTTCTCGAATCTGGGTATACCTATGAGGACCTGCAAGCTCATAATTGATAATGCGATCGTCGATTTCGTCAACGACAGGTGGGCGGCCTCGGAAAAGGGTAGAACGGCTCGTAAAATCTGGCCAAGGCTGAATGAGGGGCTTACAATGAGTCTACTTAAACTCCAAAGAGGAGCGCTCAGTGTAGTTGTCGGTGTCATTACGGGGCATTGCATTATGGGTACGCATGCGAGGCGCATTGGTCTTGGACACCTTGCTAACGACTTCTGCAGAAGCTGCAGAGATGAGGAGGAAGAGGAGACTGTCCCTCATCTGCTGGGTACATGCCCGGCTCTATGCCAAAGGAGAAGGAAGTACTTGGGTACTTACTACATGGATGATCTGGAGGAATTGTCAGGGATTGAAATTGGCAGCCTGAATCGCTTCATGGTTTCGAGACTAGGGGATGACGGATGACTGTGGTAGCACAATGGGCCCAATGTGGCCTAAGTGTGTCCATCCAAAAATTTTTCTTGGATGGGCAGCCACCTCTACCTACCTACCTACCTACTTAATTGGTCATTAGAACCCTCTAGTCAGGGTTACAACCTAGCTTCTCACACCACTCAAGTTGTGTGTGTTAATTTTGTACATGAGCGGCGGGACCTACAGTTTAAAGTCGACTCCGTATCACAGATTTTTGAGAAACTTTTCATGGTAATTTTATTTACTCTCCGAGTTTTTACCAGAAATATGGTGAGAGGAAGTTCCCGAAGAAAAATGTCTGACATGGGGTTTGAACCGCGGCCTTATGTCTAATAAGCCATCACACTATCTACTACCCTACGGCGACTTCAGGGATACACGATGTTGTTCTTAATTACGCCAGTCTCTGGCTATATGACAGTGAATTCCGATCCCTTAATGGTTCAGACAGACTTAACACTTTCAACGAGAAAATACCTGGGACTATACCTCTATGTTTGTTGGTGATATTGTTAAGCTCATCAATTATTATTAATTTGTTGGTTGTTCTAAAGAAGAATTTTTCTCACTCCCTTCTCATGTCAAATATATTTTCAAGTGTTCATGACAGGAGAAAATTTTCTTTCCTTTCTTGAATTTGTAATCACATTTTAGTGTTCCGCAGCGGTTAGGATGTTGTTCATTACATACATACATACATAATTGGCCATTACAATACTTTAGTCAGGATTTCAACCCAGCTTCTTACACTACCCTGTTGTGAGTATTAATTTTATCCATGAGTGGCGGTACCTTCAGTTTAAAGTCGTCTCAGAACCACAAATTTTTGAGAAACTTTTCATGGCAATTTTCTATTTACTCTCAGAGTTTTTAACAGAAATCTGCTGAGAGGATGTGCCGAAGAAATATTTTTTCATATTACGTTTTGATATCTAACCGTGGCCTTACGTCTAATAAGCCAACACACTACCTACGTTGTTCAATGTTATTCGTTTTATTTAATTGATTTTTTTGAGCATAGCTTGTACTACTTTTAAGAAGTCTTAGTCATAGAAGACTCATGATATGCTCATGTTAATATTTCGTGGAGGTTAATGGGGTTTTAAGAAACTTTTCAATCAATTTTACTTTTCACTTTTCACTCCACCAAGCCACCTTCTGCAGTAATCGTGGAGAGGCAAACCGAGCTTATTAGCTTAACTACCAAAAGCGCAGTTTCCCGTTCTCTTGTCCAACTCTTGTGGTTCCCTGGTTCTTTCGCTGTGCACTGCTGGACATAGCAGTTTTGAAATTCGGCAACCAGGTATGTCGCACCACTCACGGTTTTTTGAATTATATGCTGCTTTATCCATTTTACAAAAGTATTCCCGTAGAAGCTTATATATCCCTCTATTGTATCTTCCTCAGACATCTCCGATTCCTTCCGCGGAAGGCTAACGAGCCTGTTCATCCACCTTTTCTTTTAGCTCTATGCCACAGTGGCCCAGACAACATTTCTTCAGAGTCAGAGAAGACTTATCACAAGCTAATGTTAACATTTCGTGGAGATTGAAGTGTTTTTATTAAAGTTTTCTTTGAATTTTTTTCCTTAAAGCCTGTTAACAAGCCAAAAGAGGCTGCCAGGAAGTTGTAACTCGTAAGTAAAGGATCACAAATCCAAAGGCAATCATGCCTTATTCTCCTTTGTGAACAGACCAGTGAGACTCATACATTGTTGAATGCAAATGAAATGATTTTAGTGCAACGATTTAATTTTAAACGCATAGTAATCCAATCCGTTTTAAATAATATGACAGCTATAAACACTTCCTTTATTATGTTATTGATGTTGTTTTTTTTTCCTTTTTTTTCTCAATCACCAATTCATAACACATATTAAACCAATATTTTTCGTTTCTTTTTTGTTGTTTTTTTAAACAGAATTTCAATAATTTAAACAATTTTATTGCGATACGCAGAATAAAAACATTAAAAACAACTCAAAACCGTACAATACAACACCAACATAATTTATATTAAAACGTTGTAATAAGCAAAACAACAGCGTTTTTTGTTGTCTTTCTTTCTTTTTTCTTTCTCTCTTTCTTTCCTTCTTCTTCTTCTTGTTAATGATCATGGTGGTCATTTGTTACGAAAAAAGAAAAAAAAAACTCTTCAATGTTGTCTTTGGTTTTTAATTTCATATTACAACAACACAAGTAAAAAAATTATTGCATTTATAATAACAATAACAACAACAACAACAACGGTAATCACAAGGTTATAAAAAAAGTTCTTAAATATAGTTTGTTTTGTTGCTGTCCGTCTGTCTGTCTTTATTTTTAATTTTTCATATGAATTGCATGAATTGTGTACGCCGATGATGATGGCAAACATGAAATGACGTTGTCAACACCTTAAAGTGTTTAAATTTATGCATAAAGTGTAGGTGGTGGTACAACAATGTTTGCTTTTCTTTTTGTTGTTGTTGTTGTATAAAATGTAAAATAAAGTCATGAGGTTTTTTTTTTGGTTTTTCTCTTTATATGGTTGGCTGTGTTTTATGGTGTAAAAAATAAATAAAATTTCCATGACAACTTTTTTTTTTGATTTGAATGAAATTAAAATTAAAAAAAAAACTAAAGACTTAGGAAACAACAACAAAAAAACAACAACAACAAATCATTATTTTCTTACTTATAAGTGCCGAAGTTTCAAAATATTTGCTTTCGTAGTAACAAGAGAAAACAAAAGACTTAAGAAACAAGCACTTTTTTCTTAATTAGAAATTTAAATTTTTTTTGTCATAGCTTGTCCAGCTTCTCTTTCACAAGCAAGTTCACTCGGTGGCCTATAGGGCCCATTGTGTCACCCAGTGTAAGGTAAGCCTCCTTGTCATGATCCCTTGGTGATGGTTTTGAACCACCCCGAGCTCCGGCTGAAACCGGCCAGTTGCCTTAGTGATACCTTCGTCAACCATGCCTAGATCTTCAAACATTCTGTTACCCAAAAACCAATAACGGCCGTTCTGAAGTGCCGGGCACTCGCATAAAAGGTTTTGCACTGATTCCGTTTTCTCCTCCTCATGGCAGATTCTACCATATTCCTAGGTGGTCAAAAAGATGTTGCACTGACTGTTTCCTCCTCAACATGCCAGATTCTACCATATTCCTAGGGGGTCAAATCGACTTTGTCAGCTTAACTGCCAAAAGCTTAGTGTCTCGTTAGAATTCCTGTTAGAATGCGAATTGTTCTGCTGTCGAATTCAATTAGTTCCCTGGTTCTTTCACTGAGCACTGCTGGACATAGCAGTTTTGAAATTCTGCCATCAGGTATGTCCGGCCACCCACAGCTTTTGAATTCCATGCTGCTTCTTCCAATTTAGAAAAGTATTACCGTAGAGGGGCATATATACCCACTATTGTCTCCCCCTCAGACATCTCCGATGCCTTCCGTGCCAGTTTGTCCGCCTCTACGTTTCCCTTTATACCACATCGGCCCAGGACCCAGTAAAGAAGGGTGTTGCGTCTACGTATACATTGTAGAGAGTCCATTCAACTCTCTCTGATTAGACGAAATGGGACCCCAACGAATTGATTGCTACTTGACTGCAAACACATACTTATGATCAAGTTTTAACCATGCGCGCGGGAAAAGTATTCTCTTGAAGGCGCATATATCCCCACTATTGTCTCCTCCTCAGACATCTCCGATGCCTTCCGTGCCAGTTTGTCCGCCTCTACGTTTCCCTTTATACCACATCGGCCCAGGACCCAGTAAAGAAGGGTGTTGCGTCTACGTATACATTGTAGAGAGTCCATGCAACTCTCTCTGATTCGACGAGATGGGACCCCAACGAATTGATTGCTGCTTGACTGTCCACACATACTTATGATCAAGTTTGAAAGAGGCATGTTCCCAGTTTTAACCATGCATGCGGGAAAAGTATTTCCGTGGAGGTGCATATATCCCCTCTATCGTCATCCTCCTCCTCAAACATCTCCCATCTCTTCCGTGTCAGTTCGTCCATCTTTTCGTTTCCCTCTATGCCACAGTGCCCCAGAAACCAGTAGAGGTGGCTGTTGTGTTGACGTAACATGCAACTCCTGATGCCCTTTGATTTGACGGTGTGAGATCCAAGCGCTTTGATTGATACTTGACTGTCCACACATTAAATCGCGGTGAGATAGCAAGTTCGGTGCGGCATTGCACTCTCAAGCGTTGGTAAAAAAGCGGAGTTTAGATAGTCTCCCACCCCTAACCAAGAGGGGAAGTCTTGTCCAAATACAAGGCTTCGAATTGCTACTCACGTATGGTGATGTAATAATATATTGTGCAGAGTTGTATCATTGTGCGTGTGTGGCGCTGGTAGATGCATTATTTCCACCCGTGCTTTGAGCACTGCGGGGAGTGCCATCATGGCGATACTCACGTTAAGCCCTGGACTAATATCCACACATATGTTCAAGTTCTAAGGAGGTAGATGTCTCCGATTTCAACCATGCGTGCAACTTGTTCAATAGCAAAAGTCTCCATCTGAAATACTTTGACCTGGTTGGGTAATCTGTATGACCCGCTCAGTGCCAGTCTATCAGAATATATTCAAGATCCAGTTCAACACTCCATTTTTGAGCGATCGATGAAGATCGTTATATCACCGTCACCACCGATGACAGCTTCAGCAGGCCATCCATACCGTGTGGGAGTATAAGTTTTGTATGTTCGTCTTTGGTACCAGTTACTCGCTTCTAAAATCTGGGTGATTCGGTTCTACTTCATGCGTACCGCCCACCGTACTTCTGAGAATTTAAGCCTCAGTGCAGTTCTAGCAGCCATGTTTCGGAGGAAGATGTCCAATGCTTGTAGAGACAAGATGACCTCAAGATCAGCCTGCTGCATGGATCCCAGAGCAAATTCAAATTGTTTCTAATACTTCTTAAGGGAATCTTCCTCACATATCACTACCTGGGTTTAATTTTTTGAAGCAAGCCGTAGTGCTTGTCATGATTTAGCACTTGAAGTTACAAGATTTTTCTTTTTTCAGAATTGTTGGACACTATGAATGAAGGCTATCGGGCTATTCAAAAAAAAAAAAAAAAAAAAAACAGGGGGATTGGAAATGCCTTTGGTGCAGCAGTATTTGTTTAAGGGGAAGTAAACAAGAAGAGAAACAAAGGAGGTTTAAATATATTGTATCTCGAATACCACAAAGTTTCTTCTGCTAGTCCAACAGTACTGGCATAAATTTGTATTGTAAGAGAGAGAAGGAAAAGTGACATCAATCATAGATACATACATGATTGGTGATTACAACCCTGCAGTTAGGATTACGACCTAGTTCCTCACACCACTTATGTTGTGTGAGTTAATTTTATACATGAATGTCGGGACCCATAATTTAAAGTCGACTCCAAACGACAGATTTTTGAGAAAGTTTTCATGGCAATTTTATTTTATTCTGACTTTTTGCCAGAAATCTGCTGAAAGGAAGTTGCCGAAGAAATATTTTTTTAATATTACCTTTTGACCGAGATGTCTGACGTGGGGTTTTGATCCGTGGCCTTACGTCTAATAAGCCAACATCCTCCCTACTAGACTTCGAAGACTTCAATCATTTTGATTGACATCCATATTTCCTTTTGATTGAGATATCTGACGTAGGGTTTTGACCCGCAGCAGTACGTCTAATAAGCCAACATCCTACCTACTAGACTACGATGACTTCAATCATTGTGATTGACATTAATCATTATGATTGACATAAATCATTGACTTTAATTGGGTCATTTCGAAAACAAAAAAATGTGCTGGTAAAATATTGCATTTAAAACCATAAACAGTTTTAACTGTTATTGACAAAATATTTGGCACATTGTGGTTAACACATGCTTAACAAGAGATTTCAAATTCCCATGAAATATTTCTCAACTATTTTTCACTCTTTCCACACACACACACACACACAGCCAAATAGTATTAGAGAAACGAAAAATCTGAAAAGTTTAATTTAAAATAAATTTTTTAAAAACTGCTTACAGTTTATCTGTAATCAACATGCAATACAACAATTTTTCCCCGCTCTATAAATACTCCAATTTCCCACATTTTTCGCAAATGAAAACTTCACAACAACATATTTATTAGCAAAAGAAATTTGTTTTTCCTTTTAAAGTTTTTCTGTTTTTCTTATTTTCTTTTTGATCTTAACAAAATGATTAAAAGCATACCCATTAAGTTGGCTTGGCTAAGCTAAGCTTAGCTTAAGCACTTAAAACCATCAAACATTATGACAACCTTTTCTTAGTTTTTTTTTTTGGAGGATTACCATTTGCTTTCCTCTCGCTCCTTCCTCTTCCATATTTATTTATTCTTCTTCTGTTTTAATAGGTAAAAACAGGAAAAAGTTTTACGAGAAAACAAAACATAAAACATGGATTACAACATGCAATTTGAAACTGCAACTCATCTTTTTGTTTTGAGCTGTAGTCAGTTACTTAAAATTGGTTTGAAAAGAAAATCTTTGGTTTTTATTTTCGTTTTTCTTCATCTTTTTTGAAGCTTCCTTAAAACTATTCAACTCTGACCCTTTTATTTCGTTGAGTTGTTGGGTTGTTTTTGCTTCTTTTTCTCTCTTCTTTTTTGACGAAATCATCATCATCAGTTGAATGACGACGTTGGCGTAGGAAAATTATTTTTTGTTTGTTTGAAGAAAATCGAGTGCCCTACAACACTATGCATTATCAACAAGAACATCAAATAGTTTTAAATGGAAGCTTAAGGGATTTAAAGGACTTCTCCTGGCATATGCCGCCAATAAAAATAAAAATCGTATGATTTTCTATGAAACTTTATCGATAAATTCTTTGAGGGCGGCAGTTTATGATTCTAGTGCCTGGCATATATCTAAGATTCCCAAGAGACAGATAAGAGAATATCAAAATTCCTCTGGATAAATTGCATGTTCATGAGGGAGTCCCATGAGATATCAGGATAATAAGAACGAAGTGTCTTCTTAGCGATATTATGTCGTATGAAAATTTCTAATCATTCGATCATCCGAGTCAAAGATATTGCTGAGGAGTGCACTATTGAGGGGCCATCTCTTAGTTCATGTTCATCAGTTCTATCTTCTATCAGTTCTAATTCTAGTTCTATTGGTTCGATCAATGTTTTCAAGTCCTGGGTAGTAAGAATGAAGTGTCTTCTTAGCGACATTGTGTCGTATGAAAATTTCTAATCATTTGATCATACGAGTCGTCCCCCCGGAAGTCCTGGATATATATACCGACGGCTCTAAACTCGATAATGAGGTTGGAAGCGGTGTCTACTCTGGGAAACTGGACCTAAATATTTCTCTCCGTCTGCCGCACTACTGCAGTGTGTTTCAGGCGGAGGTGATGGCAATTTACCGGGCCGCTTTCAACGATGCTCCTTTCACTCGCGTTTCGATCTTTTCTAATAGTCAGGCCGCGATAAGATCTCTATCGGGTTTCGTGATTAACTCTAGGATCGTTAGGGAATGTCGCCGCTGTCTCGACCTTTTCTCGGGGCGCTTCACCAGTGTCTCTCTGGTGTGGGTCCCCGGGCACAGTGAAATTACGGGAAACTGTAGGGCCGACGAGCTCGCCAGAGCTGGTGCGCTCCTTCCGGAATCCTCTTCTGTTGAATTGTGGGTATGCCACTTGCCTCGGTCAAGTTGACCGTTGCGCGGAGATTCTTTCGGGACGCCAACCTATCGTGGGTCAATGAGGAGTCCTGCTGCACCACTAGACTCACCTGGCCCAAGATGGATAGAAGGCGTACCAACCGATTACTTGGTCTTTGTCGTGATGTCATCTCGACTACAGTGGTCGTGCTTACAGGTCATTGCGTCATGGGTAAGAAAGAAAGAATGAGGCTCCCTTTCAACGACTGCTGCCGTGGATGTAGGTCCACTGAGGAAGAGAAGACTGTTGTTTACTTTCTTTGCCAGTGCCCGTCTCTTGCTATGTGTAGATATAGGTTATTTGGCTCCCCATTCCTTGTTAGCTTAACGGAGCTATCATCTATTGACATCAAGGATATAGCTTCGTTAATCAAACTTTCTGGCTGGTTTTCCAGTGCGGGGTAGTCGTGCTTTTGTTGTGCAGCCCTTGCGCTGACCAACTTCTTCCTTTTCCCTGATTTTGGTGGAACTTGGTTAGTACAGGGACTGCGTTCACCCGTGGCATCACAACGGGCCGCTATGTGAGCTTTGTGATAACAGAGCTACCACTCCGACCTAAACGTAAACCTAAATCATACGACTCAAAGATATTTCCCATGAGTGCACTATTGAGGGGCCATTCTTTAATGTGGCTTTAGAGCTGAGGGTCACATATTTACACTGTTAAACTAGTTAGCTGAATATGCATCAAGGAAGATAGAACTCCGAACTCCAAACGTTCCCACTTCGAAAACATCCCCAATTCGCTAGCCCATACTATCAAAAGCAAGAACAAAAACTTTTTGCTTTTCGAAAGTCCTGATTAGCTTTCTAGTGAACACAATTACTGAGCACTGTGCATGATTGAGAGAGAGAGAGAGAGAGTATGTTGGAATAGCTTTACAATGATATTAGTAGGAGTTATTAGCATTGGGAAGAGGTGAAATCATACAACACCTTGATTGTGACTGCCCCGCGCTACGTAAGCTTAGTCTCAGTCGTCTTGTACTTCTTTTTCATACATACATACATACATAATTGGCCATTACAACCCTTCAGTCAGGATTACGACCTTGTTTCTCACATCACTTTATGTTGTGTGTGTTAATTTTATACATGAGTGGTGGGGGACCTACAGTTTAAAGTCGACTCCGAACGACAGATTTTTAAGAAACTTTTCATGGCAATTTTATTTACTCTCAGAGTTTTTGCCAGAAATCTGCTGAGAGGAAGTCGCTGAAGAAATATTTTTTGTATTTTGTTTTGTTTGGCCTGGGGCTCGAACCCTGGCTTTTCGTTTAATAAGCCAACACACTACCTACTAGACCACGGCGACTTCATACTTCTTTTTCATAGACTGTCTTAATCATATGCCACTGACAAATTTTGTCAATCTTGTTGGGGTTACCGATTGGCTCAAGGTGTTGGTTTATATGGTGTTCAGATATGCGCCTTTATTGCGTAAATCGCAATAAACGCCATTATTGAGTTTCAATTAATAATTGCGCAATAAATACGCAAATTGTTATAATATTGAGTAAAACTTAATAATATTGAGTAAATTAAGTGTGTTTAGTGAGCATATTACAATTAATCGAACACTTTTTGTTAATATTTGACAACTCAAATGTCAACAACGACAAACAAAAAATTGCACGTTAGGCAAAAACAATGTTATTGAAACAACCAACTGTTTTGTTTACCCGCTGTCAAATGAATATTGAATAAGCAGCTGAACTGCGTATATTATTATGCCTGAACACTTAAAATATTGTACTCAATTAACAGAATATTGACTCAATAAAAGTGCATATCTGAATATAAAAAGACCGTTTTAGCATGAGGTGATCTAATATTGCCACTTGCAGAATATCTAACCTACTCGGGCGAGGAGAAGAACTCGAGTGCTTGTAGTTCTTGTTACGAATTCGTTCAGATTTCGTATGTTGTACTGTGACCATATGATCTATTTTATAGAGTGCATTCCTATAATGTCTCTCCCAATTCTCATGGCCTGACTAACTTAAGAATGCTGTTCGGTGTCAGTAAGAACAACTTCCTACCTCTAGTACTTTATAAAGAGTCTTCTGTTATTTTCTGCAATGCTTTAACACATCAAAGGATCCACGTATGTGTTCAGGGAATTTCTTTTCATCACAGAATCTACATAATGGGCTTCAAGTGATACCTATTCTGAACAAGTGTGTTCTGTCTTCAGGCTATTTTTGTATTGTCTGAAGCACAAGTCAATATTTACTTTCTTAAGTAAGTATACTTAATTGGCCATTCAAACTGCTTTAAATCCATTTGCTCTTTCGCCGTTTATCGGCTTACTAAACTTCTTCCATCAGAAAACGTCAGACCCCTTCAGCTTCTTCGCAAGGTCATCTGCATGTTTAGTGTGATACAGTGTTACTGCAGTGTTCCATCCTTAGAGCTTACTCTTCAACACATCTTTCAATGGCGTAGACTTCTGCATGGAAGATACATAGGAGGTTTTCCATTAATCCCGAATATTTAGCTCTTGGACCGAACATGTCCGCTTCAGTCTCTATCTATACGTGTACACCAGATTAGTCCTGTACCGCTCTCTGTTCTTGGGCTATTCGTACGCCACAGAATCGTCACTTAAAAGATTATTGTTGCGAAGCATTTTCCAAATTTGTAGAGTTTAATGCTCTCATCTACCCGTGCTTCTTTATGGCGCAGATGCATGAACACTATCAAGCACTGATGCAGCAGCCTTGAGAGTATTCGAGAGAAAAGTCCTACGTAAGATCTTCGTTCCAATGCGAGTTTTCGATGATTTCCGGATCCGATCCAACAGTGAACCGTATGAGCTCCTCAACGATAAGGACTTTGTGCAGCGTATTAATACACAGCGGCTGCTGTGTCGCTCCATGTCGTTAGAATGGAGGAGGATGCTCCGGTGAGACGGGTATTTGATGGTTGGGATCTGCCGAAGTCGCCGTAGTCTAGTAGGTAGTATGTTGGCTTATTAGACATAAAGCCAGGGTTCGAGCCCCAGGCCGGACATCAAAACAAAATACAAAAAATATTTCTTCGGCGACTTCCTCTCAGCAGATTTCTGGCAAAAACTTTGACAGTAAATAAAATAGCCATGAAAAGTTTTTCAAAAATCTGTCGTTCGAAGTCGACTTTAAACTGTAGGTCCCACCATTCATGTATAAAATTAACACACGCAATATAAGTGGTGTGAGAAGCTAGGCCGTAATCCTGACTGAAGAGTTGTAATGACCAATTATGTATGTATGTACTTCTCTTGGACCGAACATGCCAGTTTCAATCTCTATCTATACGAGTACAGCAGGTTTATTCTGTAAGCTCTCTGTTCTTGAGCTATTCGTACCCCCAGAGAATGGTCACTCAAAAGAGTATCGTTGCGAAGCATTTTTCAAAATTGTGGAGTTTAAAGATTCTGTTCCAGGGGAAAGTTAAGGAGGAAGCTGCCAGTTATTTGCTTAGACAGTTTCTGATGCTTAAATATACCTCACCGTACAGTTGCCATCCTCTTTAGTTTCTTGCGAATTCAATTTAACAGTTTTTATTACACTTCATATGCCTTCAATTATCGCCATTGGCTATGTCATCCAAACATTTCCATTCGTAGATTTTATAACGCTAGGTAGGCAACTTAATTTCAAACAAAAGACTTAAGAAACAAACTTTACTAAATAAATTGTAGCATAAAACTTAAGAAAACCAAAAAACGAAAAATTTTTTTTTTATTTAACAAATAAAAGAAAAACGAACATTTCCATGATGATTTGGTAGCAAACAGGCGAAGGAAAAAATAAAAACCCAATAACAACATTAACAAATAAAGAAAATTTAAAATTTTCAATATTAACTGACGCCATGTATTGCATTCTCAAATGGACAGCAACAGCAACAGCAACATCAACATCCTGCAACAAGCGTCATCAGCAACATCGTTAACAGCATCTCAGATAGACTGCAGCTCATCAGTTGTCTTATGAAAACTGAATATAACAGCCACAAAAAAGGGTTTTGTTTCTAATTTTTTTTTATTGGAAAAACAAAACAGAAGAATTATGATGGAAAGGAGGAAGGGGGAGGAGGAAGAGTGGAAAACTAAAATTAAATACGAGCATTACAGTTGTTTAACAATCGATTTTCTTGTTTTCTTGTTGGAATTGAGGTTTTTTCGTTAATTTTTTTTTGTTTTCTTTATTGTTAAACATTTTCATTTTGCAATATTACATGATTTGGCAATTAAAAGAAAAACAACAACAACAACAACAATAAAATGTTTAATGTTTGCATTGTAGTTTGTTAAAGGAAATGCACATGAACAACAATTTAATTTTTTTTTATTGTTTTTGTTTTTGTTTTTATTTTGAAATTATTTAAGCAAAACTGCAATTGACCTTTTTTTTTGTAACATGAATGCATGTTTCGTTTTTAATTTTTTGTTGTTTGGAAGTTTATTTGAACATTTTTTTTCTTCCATTTTCTTATCATAAGAAATAAAAATTTGTTTAAAGAGTCCATAAAATTTAATTTTTTTTAAATACAGGGGGTGGCCAGTATAATAATAACAGGAAAATATTATATTCGAAGGCCCATTAAGGTATTTTATGGACGTGAACTTCCTGGAAGATATCAAAAATCATTAGAAGACAAACAGTAAACATTGAAGCCAACCCGTAACTAACTTGGAAACAGTCAAGTAATGCCATGGACCTAAATTCAATACACAATAAAGAGGCGGAGATGAAAGAGAGCCGTATTCCAAATCAAAAGACAGAAAACATAAATTTCGTTTGAACGATAATTTACATTCAAGCAAACAAACATAGGAAAATGTAGGTTAGGTCCTATTGGCTTCCATTGTAAAGGGTCCGCCAAATAACTTTTTTTCTTTTTGAAAATGCTTAAAAAAAAACTACTGAATATTTGCTCAAATTTCTTTTTTTTATTTGAAAGTCCAATCCTTCCGGTTAATAATGGAAATAATTTCATTCAAATGGCTGCCTCGGCTGGCCATGCAGTAGCCTACAAGATCGGTCCAATTTTTAAGCACATTATCGATTGTGTGCAGCTGTATTTCACCAATGGCTTCACGAGTATTGTCCTTCAAAGCGTCAATTGTCTCTGGCTGGTCGGCATAACACTTATCTTTGTCGGGCACCCCACAAATAATAGTCCAACGGTGTCAAATCGCAGCTCCGAGGTGGCCAAACGACATCAGCTCTGCCGCTGATAATGCGATCTTCAAAAACAGGGCGCAAAACATCGAGTGTAGCTTCGGCTGTGTGGCACGTAGCGCCGTCCTGTTGAAACCAAATGTTGCCAATATCCTCCTCTTCAATTTTTGTAAGCAAAAATTCGTTCAACATGGCCCGATAACGATCGCCATTGACTGTAACGGCCACTCCTTGCTCATTTTTGAAGAAAAATGTCCCAATTATGCCGCTGGACGAAAATCTGACTCGTTTTGGGTGCGTCGGCTTTTGAATGTATGCGTGCGGGTTTTCTGTGCCCCAAATGCGACAATTTTGCTTGTTTACATACCCGCCAAGATCAAAATGAGCTTCATCTGAAAAGATGATTTTTTTTGCCAAAATCGGCATCTTCTGTAAGTCGATCGCAGGCCCACTTAGCGAAGCGAAAACGCAATATTTCCCAGCGTTGTTAAAACTAATTATCTGTCAAATCAGACATGAGCTAAGTGTTACCATTCATGAAATAAGCACTAGTTGAAAAAAAAAAAACGTTAGATGGGGGACCCGACAGTACCGATAGGAAGTGGTTCCACTTAGACCATCATTTAGATTCATTGTGATACCACAAGCATTATTCAACCTGTAGATCAAACATTCCCTTGTGCAAATAAACCAACGAGATTGGTTTTAACCACAGTGTGCCATATTTTGTCAATAACAATTTAAACTGTTTATGGTTTTAAATCCAATATCTTACCACCACAGTTTTTTGTTTTCGAAATGACCCAAATAAAGTCAATGATTGATGTCAATCACATTGATTGATGTGAATCATAATGATTGATGTCAATCACAATAATTGCTGTGAATCATAATGATTGATGTCAATCACAATGATTGATGTGAATCACAATGATTGATGTCAATCACAATGATTGATGTCAATCACAATGATTGAAGTCGCCGTAGTCTAGTAGGTAGTGTGTTGGCTTATTAGACGTAAAGCCGGGGTTCGAGTCCCAGGCCAGACATCAAAACAAAATACAAAAAATATTTCTTCGGCATCTGCCTCTCAGCAGATTTCTGGCAAAAACTCGGAGAGTAAATAAACCAGACCTGAAAAAGTTTCTGAAAAATCTGTCGTTCGGAGTCGACGTTAAACTGTAGGTCCCGCCACTCACGTATAAAATTAACGCACACAACATTAGTGGTGTGAGAAACTAGGTCGTAATCCTGACTGAAGGATTGTAATGACCAATTATGTATGTATGTAATCGAAAAACCTACGATCTGTAACATATCGGAGATTAATAGCTCCATTCCAGCCCTGGCCTGCACGTCAGCAGTGCATTTTCCAATAAGTTCCAGAAACGCTTGCAAAATACTTTAAAGGTCAGGCAGTCACAAACCATTCTGCCATGCCTTAAGTATTATATTGAAAACCTTCGGATCTTTAAGTCAGAAGACAGAAGATAGTCAGAAAGTTATAAGGGACCCTTTTGTATTTGAGTACAGTGGTCTTCTCTTCAAATTTGTCTCATAAGGGTGAGGCCAGCCACAAACCGTTCTGCCACGCCTTAAGCATTATATTGAAAATCTTCGGATCTTTAAGCCAGAAGAACCAATATACTCAGAAATTTATAAGGAACCCTTTTGTATTTGATGTACTGTGGTCTCCTCTTCAAATTTGTCTCATAAGGGAGAGGCTGGCATGCCATTATAACTGCTAAGAGGCTACTAAGCAGTTCTTTCCTTCTTCTGTCTGTCTGTTTCCTACCAAATCATCATGGAAATGTTCGTTTTTTTCTTTCTTTGGTTTTCATAAGTTTTATGCTAAAATTTCCTAAGTAAAGTTTGTTTCTTAAGTCTTTTGTTTGAAATTAAGTTTCCTACCAGGGGTCAGCAATGAGTATTCAAAACGATGAGTAGATTCGAATCATACTTATAATTTCTGATACTTAGACGCATTCATACTTATTTCAATGTCATACTCATACTACTCATATTCAAAGTTTGAAATACTAATGGTACTCATACTTAACAATACGCATGATGTTATTGATTTCGACTCTCCATGGCTCATCGTATATACGAATCACAAAATAAGTATGATTCGCATACGATTACTACAATACTCACTAGAAGTTTGTGTGTTTGCCTAGCTTGCTGTCTTTGTCTTTTTCTTTCTGCTTTCTTTGTAAATGCAACAACAACTAAGACTGTAAATTTTGATGAATAATTCGAATCACTTGAATCATTTATGAGTATTATAAGTAATTTTCTAAATTTATGAATCTGAATGAGTAGGCAGGCGTGTGAATCAAACATATTTCGAATGTTATGAGTTTGATGTCAACGTTGTACTCATACTCATTGCAACTTGTACTTATAAATCAATGTTGTTGTGAGTAAGAATGAATCAGAGTAGTTGGATTACAATACTGTTGACTCACTCATACTCAAAATTTCATGAGTACTTATGAGTAGCGAAAAAGCGATTCATTGCTGATCTCTGGTTCCTACCTACCGATGTCTTTAATTTTTTAGAATTTTTTCAAATAATTTTAAATGCATTCTTTTTGTTTCTTTATTTGCAGGTACATTTTACTTCTCAATCTTCAAATGATTTTATTTAAAATCAGGTATTTGGGGTAAGAAATTTCGAAAAGAATTCTTTTGAAAAAACTCCATAAAAACTTTTCTTTCCTCCTTTTTTTGCGAGTTTTTCAAGCCTTAACAATTAAATTGAATTGCTGCCAATAAATTTTCATTAGTCTCGTTATTGAAGGCAATTTGTTTTTGTTTCTTTTTTTTTTTTGTAATATTTATGGCTTAATTTGATTTGTAACTCTTACTTTAACAGTGATGGTGTTAATTAAACGGCTTAAGCATAACCCACTTTGAAAGTTTTAATACAAGGAAAAACAAAAACAAAAGACTTAAGACACAAACACAATTTTTGTTTTATTTTTAAAGAAAATTTTTCAAATTTATTTAACATTAACAACGTATTGATGTTTTACAAGAAAAACCTGTAAGCAAAACGAAAAAAAGAAGAAATTTTTTTCGAAAATTTTTAAAATGGTTTTAACGTGATAATCTGGTTTACCGTATATTTTTGGTGGCATATAGACCACACTTACCACTTAATAATTATCGTTTAAATATTTAATTTAAAAAAAAAACATGTTTTTTCATCTTTCATTCTTTATTTTTGGGTACAATGCCTTACAAACGAGATGCTGTGAATCAAGTCGTCAACCTTAAACAAAAAAAAAAAAAATTTTTTTTAAAACCCGAAGTATTCAACCGTCTACTTGAGTAATTTGAATAATTTGACCATCATTACTTATAGCAACTCTTTATAAAAGTTTGTTTTTTTTTTTCCTTTTGATTTCAAACATTTCAAGTCTTCAGGCAACTGTTTAACACTTCAACACCCTCTTCTGGTATGGTGCTTGAAAGAAAAACCTGTACAAACCTGAGTAAAAAAAAATTTACAATAAAATTTATGATGAATTTAAAAATGGAATACGAAAAATACAAAATTCCAACGACTATAAGACACCCTATACATGTAGGGTGTTAGCTTATACATCTGCAAAGATTGTGATTTTCTTACAGATACACCAGAGCATAGCATTTTTGAGAAAGTTAGTTTAACAGTTGTCGTTAAATGGCTTTAAAATATTATCTCTTTGGTAATATTAATTGCATCCATCAATATTATACATACATACATACATACATAACATACATAATTGGTCATTACAACGCTTGAGTCAGGGTTACTACCTAGTTTCTCACACCACTTATGTTGTGTGTGCTAATTTTATACATGAGTGGTGGGACCTACAGTTTAAAGTCGACTCCGAACGACAGATTTTTGAGAAACTTTTTCATGGCAATTTGATTTACTCTCAGAGTTTATTTTTTCCAGAAATCTGCTGAAAGGAAGTCGCCGAAGAATACTTTTTGTATTTTATTTTGATGTCTGGCCTGGGGCTCGGACCCTGGCTTTTCGTCTAATAAGCCAACACACTGGCTACTAGACCACAGCGACTACAATATTATACATACTGTTACAAAAATGGAAAAATCTAGATACTGGTGTTGTACTTTTACATCGTTTAACATTAAAATGACAAACAAAAGCTACAAAAACAAAAACAATGAACTTGTTTACAAATTATCGCACTGTGTAATATAATAACAAACATCAGCATAAAAAATGATAAACAAGTAAACAAAAATATACCAACAAACATCAGCATTAAAAAAATGATGATGATGATGATAAACAAGTAAACAAAAATACAACATCGAACACTACAAGAATAAATGTAAGCAAAATACACAAACAACAATAAGTAAACAAGAATGTCTACATTTATAAAGATCTCGAAAAGGCGAAGCCGCGAACATTCTCCTTCAAAAGCATTCATCAGACTGTTTACGTTGGCATATAAAAGGCAAGACAAAGCCGGCAACGGGGCCAGTAAAAATTCAGTCAGTCTTGTGTTAAGACGCGTTGCGTGTGAAGCGAATAATCGTGGTTTGAAGATCTCCGTTATGAAGATCTGCCGAACTATTGTCTAGTAATTGTTATTGTTTATAGAAAGGGTATGAACAGAGGAATAACAAAGAAAAGCAATTGTTGTTGTTTACAAAAAGTTGTGAACAGTGGCACACACAATTGTGCGAATAATTAAGAATTTTAATTAAAACTAAACACAAATTTATTTCATATTTTAAACGTTTTTAAAGGTATAAAACGTAACAATTGGTCTTCTGTGCACATTTTTTTCAACGGCTAACACTTTACGTCGATAATCATAAAATTATGTTGGCCATTGTTGTCGTATATATTAAGTTGTGAACAGTGGCACACAGAATTGTGCGAATAATAAAGAATGATTTATTTTAATTTTATTTGCAATCTACGACGGAACAATAGTTGGTCATTACAATCCTTTAGTCAAGATTACAACCTAGCTTCTCACACCACTTAAGTTTTGTGTGTGTTAATTTTTTACGTGACAGTTTAAAGTCGATTTTGAATGACAGATTTTTTGAGAAACTTTTTCATGCCAACTTTTATTTACTCTCAGAGTTTTTGCCAATCTGCTGAGAGGTAGTCGCTGAAGAAATATTTTTTTTCACATTTCGTTTTGTTGAAGAGGTCTGACCTGGGGTTTTGAACCGAGGCTTCATGCCTAATAAGCCAGCACACTACCAACTAGACTACTCGTAGAGTATACCTTTCGTTCTCTTCCCACCCTCTAAATCAGGGCTGTGTTCGCTCCCATCGTAGCAAGCTAACCTGCCTGCTCATTCGTAAATCACACAATGGTTTTTTTTAACAACAAACAACCTTGAAAATGCTTCTTTCACTCTCCAATCACAAAATGCTTCTTCTATTAAAGGGTAAACAACCTTTAAAATGCTCGTTTCACTCTCCTTACTCAGTCTCGTTATAAAACATTCACCAAAATCATTTCAGATTCTGTCCAGGGAACTGTTAAGCAGGGAGATCGGTCAGGCACTCGATTTATCAGGTCTCTAGGTCTCGTGCCTCTAGGAATCTCGTGTTAGATTTCTCTCCCATTAACCTGATCTTAGTGTCCATAGTTATGATCTTAACTGCCGCCTACGCTGCGGAAAAAGTTTTCATTGTCATGGTTATACCAACTGATACCATTTGTACCAATGACTTCATTTCGATTAATCTGTTCCTTATCAATCTATCTTCTCCATATGTGGACAGGAAGTCTAAGAATTTCAGTCTATGTTTTGATTATGATTGTCTTGTATGGGTACTTTGGATATTCCTTTGGATAAGGGCTGTTGATTTGACCTCCGGCAGATCTTATGGCTAATATTTTCAAAGAATTTTGCGTACATAATTGCTTACAAACGTTAGCATTTTCCCATTTCATGTGTCGCAATGTAACACATTTCGCAATCATAATGGGTTATCCATTTAGTGGTTTTAAAACCAATGGTTTTTCAAGGTTGAAATGTCATTTCTTCACTGAAAGGTATACCTTTTAGGAATATGGATCGTTTATTAATCTTTAGAAAAACCCCATAGTTAAAGTCTAAAGAGCTTAAATCGCATGATATCGGTGGCGAGTTTACATCACCTCTATGTGAGATGATCATGCCCTCAAATCGTTCGTGCACAAGGTGTGTGTAACATGTTGAGATCACATACTATATTGTGAGTGCCCAGATCGTTCAATTCAGGTTAAAATAAGTTGGCAATCATTGACCATTGAAGTCGCCACGGTCTGGTAGGTAGTGTGTTGGCTTATTAGACGAGAGGCCACGTGGTGTAAGAAACAAGGTCGTAATTCAGATTGAAGGGTTGTAATGACCAATTATGTACGAGTGCAATCAATGACCCATAGGGCTTACGTTGATAGTGATGTCCTCATTCTGAGCCAACTCAATTGAAAATCGCTTTATTTGTGTGTGCACTTATGAATGCAAAGAATCATTTAAGCTGATAGAGCGATCAAATTTGCTAAACCCATTGCCCCTCTTTGCTTCCAGAGTGATAGGATTGTGTTGGAATTCAGAAACCAATGATTCTTGTAAGAGAAAATAAATTTCATTTGAAATACTTTCAAATCGATTAACAATAAATTGTTAAAATGTTATTAACTACTGTGTTAGTATTTCCATTTAACAATTAAACGTACATATTTAATTGAAATTGTTGCCGTTAGTTTCAATAAATTCTTCCTTTATGCATTCGTTGCCTTTTGCAATTAAAATGCCAGATTTTTGCTTTGATGCAATTGAAATTCTTCACAAGTTTGTTTCGTTCGTATTAATTATACTGGCTGTGGCTTTAAAGTTTTCATTTAATTTATGACCAGGAATTACATTTCAAATGATTCATGTGAATCGTATACAACAGAATGTAATGAAAAATTCAAATTTTATTTGCTGCTGGTAATTCATCAACAACATGTCAGCCACATTAAATGATGACGTTCACAATGAAAGGAATTTTTTCGGATGTTAAAAAGTTTATCACAAAAATATGAAAACGTTTGAAATAAAATATAAAAAAAAACTAAGTTTATGTGCACCTAAACACGTAAATCTCCAGCTTTATTATAACCTCATTAATCAAGAATTTATGGCCAATGATCAATTAAGACAAGTACAGTACCCGGAGGTCGAATTGACCAATTGTACAACGTCCTAGTTCCTCACACCACTTATGTTGTGTGTGTTAATTTTATACATGAGTGGCGGGACCTACAGTTTAAAGTCGACTCCGAACGACAAATTTTTGAGAAACTTTTCATGGCAATTTTTATTTAGAGTCTCAGAGTTTTTGTCAGAAATCTGCTGAGAGGAAGTCGCCGAAGAAATACTTTTTGTATTTTGTCTTGATGTCTGGCCTGGGGCTCGAACCCTAGCTTTACGTCTAACCTACAACACACTACCTACTAGACTACGACTAGACTACTAATTTAAAACGGTTTTTACTTTTGCGGCACAATAATTTAACTTCCTCCTTAAGCCCCTAGAAAGCCGTAAATGCCCGAAAAGTAGCCAGATTTGAATCACCTTTTTAAGTTCTTTTCAATTAATAAACGATCCATATTCGTAAAAGGTATACCTTTCAGTGAAGAAATAACATTTTAAACTTGAAAAACCGTTGGTTTTAAAACCACTAAATTGATAACCTTATATGATTGCGAAATTGGGTGCATTGCGACACGAGACAAGGGAAAATGCTAAAGTTTGTAAGCAATTATGTTTGCAAATTCTTTGAAAATATTGGAGGTCTGCCGGAGGTCAAATCAACAGCCCTTATTCAAAGGAATATCCAACGTACCCATACAAGACAATCATAACCAAAATATAGACTGAAATCCTTAGATTTCCTGCTCACATATGTATGGAGAAGATAGATTGATAAGGAACACGACAATCGAAGTGAAGTCATTGGCACAACTGGCATCAGTTGGTATAACCGTGACAATGAAAACCTTTTCTACAGTGTAGAGGGCATTTAAGATTTTAAACAACGACAGTTAAGTCAACTACGGCAGTTAAGATCAGGTTAACGGGAGAGAAATCTAACACGAGATTCTTAGAGGCACGAGACCTAGAGACCTGATAAATCAAGTGCCTGACCGATCTCCCTGTTTAACAGTTCCCCGGACAGAATCTGAAACGATTTTGGTGAATGTTTTATAACAAGACTGTGTGAGGAGAGTAAAAAGAGCAATTTAAAGGTTGTTTACCTTTTAATAAAAGAACCACTTTGTGATTTACAAATGAGCAGGCAGGTCCTTCTTTTCCTTAATGAATGAATGACAGAATCCCTGTGGCAGAGATGTAAAGGAGTTTGCTCACTGAGTGCATGCTGTTGACATGAAAGATCTCTGCCACACGGATCTCCATGCACTAGTGAGAAAGAGGCAAACAAACGTCTTGCTACGATGTGGGCGTGCACAGCCCTGATGTGGAGAGTGGGAAGAGATATTTTGAACGGCTGGTAGTGTGTTGCTTTATTGGAGATGAAGCCACGGTTCAAGCCCCAGTTCAGACAACTCCAACGAAACGAAATTTGAAAAAAATATTTCTTTAGCAACTACTTCTCTCTCTGCAGATTTCTGGCAACAACTTTGAGAAAGTTCCTCATAAAATTTGTCGTTTGGAGTCGACTTTAAACTGTTTATCCCGCCACTCATGTACAAAATTAACACACACAACGTAAGTGGTGTGAGAAGCTAGGTCGTAATCGTGACTGAAGTTTTGTAATGACCAATTATGTATGTATTGTTACGTTTTTATCGTTTTAAAAACGTTTAAAATATAAGTTCGTAGATTGCAAATAAAATAAAAATAAATTTTCTATTTAGTTTTAATTAAAATCCTTTATTGTTCGCCCAATTCTGTGTGCCACTGTTCACAACTTGATGTAAACAACAACAATTCCTTTGTTTGTTATTCTTCTTTACACTCTTCTGCGTAAACATTAACAATTGTTCGTTAGATCTTTACAACAGAGATCTTCGAAACACGATTAATGTCTTCACAAGCAACGGGTCTTCACACAAGGCTGACTGAATTTTTACTGACCCCGTTGCCTGACCCATGTTGTCTTTATATGCCAACGTAAACAGTCTGATGAATGATCTTGAAGTCGAATGTTCGTGGCTTTGTCTTTTCGAGATCTTTATAAATCTAAACATCGTTGTTTCCTTATTGTTTTTTGTGCATTTTGTTTACATTTATTCTTGTAGTGTTCGATGTTGTATTTTTGTTTACTTGTTTATCATTTTTTATGCTGGTATTTGTTGGTATATTTTTGTTTACTTGTTTACAATTTTTTTATGCTGATGTTTGTTATTGCATTACGCAATGCGATAATTTGTAAACAAGTTCATTGTTTTTGTTTTTGTAGCTTTTGTTTATCTTCTTAATGTTAAACAATGTAACACCATTTCCATTTGCGTAACAGTATGTATACTCTACAAAGGTAAATATGAAGAGCAACAAAGATTCTTCTTTTCTTTCATCTTTCTTTGAGACAATCGTCAACTTCGTTGGACAACAAGAATGAAAAGAGATTTGTGTAGGGCATCACAGCACACAAAAGTGGATTGAGGATGGAAACCAGACTTTTGATTATAACTCTCATGACGAACTTAATCTTTCAAAAGATAAGTTTAATGAGTTTTATTTTCCCGCAAACTTATGTAATGATTGTTATTATTATCTGTTGGGTTTCTATCTTTTTTTTTTTGCTTTTTATTTACAACAAAAGACAACATTTTAATGGGAATTCATTTGATGTCTTTTTACATAATAAAAGCATAACTTTCACATTGAAAACATTTTAAAGAAACAATTTATTTTAAATTTAGTATCATAAACAAAATTTTGTAGCCATAAACACAATCGCAAGTCAATAGCATTTCCTTAATAATACTTGATGCAGCTCCAAACAAAACAGCCACTGATAAGCCTGACACTTATTTGCGCAATTTAACTTCAGTCGTCGTCCCCTTTTATTTGAGCAAAAAAAAAACAAACAGGAAAAAAAATCCAATTTTTTATGCAATTTTACAGCTTTTGAAAAAAGCAATGACGGTCGGTCATTAACACCTAAGCAGATAAGCGAGAAATATGAAGAAGAATAAGTTATTGGAACCAAAAAAAAATTAATTTTTTTAATTTACATTTTTATGTTTTTTTGTTAATTAATTTTTAAATTATTTTTTATTGCGCTGCCGATAAAACATTAAAAACTGGGGTCAAATTACAGCATTCGATATCAATTTTCATGCAATTTGGAAAACAATTCAACTCCTGAATCGTAATCTATAGGGTTCGCCAAATAACTTTTTTTATTGTTAAAATCCTTTAAAAAAAACTACTGAATATTCTGTCAAATATCTTTTTTTATTTGAAAGCACAATCCTTCCGGTTAATAATGGAAAATAATTTCATTCAAATGGCTGCCTCGGCTGGCCATGCAGTAGCCTACAAGATCGCTTCAATTTTTAAGCACATTATCGACTGTGTGCAGCTGTATTTCATCAATGGCTTCACGAATATTGTCCTTTAAAGCGTCAATTGTCTCTGGCTTGTCGGCGTAACACTTACCTTTGACGGCACCCCACAAATAATAGTCCAACGGTGTCAAATCGCAGCTCCGAGGTGGCCAAACGACATCAGCTCTGCAGCTGATAATGCGATCTTCAAAAACAGGGCGCAAAACATCGAGTGTAGCTTCGGCTGTGTGGGACGTAGCACCGTCCTGTTGAAACCAAATGTTGCCAATATCCTCCTCTTCAATTTTTGTGAACAAAAATTCGTTCAACATGACCCGATAACGATCGCCATTGACTGTAACGGCCACTGTTTGCTGATTTTCGAAGAAAAATGGCAAAATTATGCCTTAGGACCAAATTCCGCACCAAACAGTGACTCGTTTTGGGGGCGTCGGCTTTTCAATGTATGCGTGCGGGTTTTCTGTGTCCGAAATGCGACAATTTTGCTTGCTTACATACCCGCCAAGATCAAAATGAGCTTCATCTGAAAACATGTTTTTTTTTTTGCCAAAATCGGCATCTTCTGATGTAAGCTACTGCATGGCCAGCCGAGTCAGCCATTTGAAAGAAATTATTTTCCATTATTAACCGGAAGGGGATTGTACTTTCAAATAAAAAAAGAAATTTGAGAAAATATTCAGTAGTTTTTTTTAAAGCATTTTCAAAAAATAAGTTATTTGGCGGACCCTTTACTAGACCACGGCGACTTCAGTGCCAGTGATGGCCTGACCAATGCTTTTCTCAAGGAAATATGGACTTAATACGCCCCCTGCTTATAATGCACAGCAACTACTGGCTTTTTGCGAGATGCATTAGACGTTCTTGAATTCGAAATTTTGTTTGTTCAAGTATCCATTCCCTCAGAACTAAGCCTCATTGCCTTATAATGTTTAGTTGAACTTCACGTGAGCACCAATAGTAAGTACTAAGTCTAGTTTAATTTTTAATTTAAAATTGTTCTTGTTTTTGTTGCTGTTTTATTCTTTTTTTCGTTATTGATTTTATGATGACTCTCGTTTTAAACTAAAAAGTCTCTAATGATGACTCATTTTTAATAAGCCATAGTCATGTGTAATATAATACCAGCGCCATTATTTGTAATAAAAACCTATTTTTCTATGCTTTTTTCTTATTTTTCTTTTCTTCTTAAAATATAATGTGAAAATAATATATTTTTCTTTTGTTTTTATTATTGTTGTACTTGAAATATAATAATAATTACAAAAAAACAAAAAGAGAAGAAAAAATATTTGTTCAGCACAAGGCAAACAAAAAAAAAAGTTTGTTTCTTAAGTCTTTTGTTTTTGGTTTTTTCTTTCTGCCATTTGCCTCCGCTGTTTTCTAACACGGTGGTGTGCGTGTACGAAATAATACATTTCCTGTAATAATTAAAAATGGATTACAATTGTAAATGAGTAGAAAAAAAATTCGTTTTTTTTTTCAATTTATTACAAAAACATAAAACAAAAGAGCAAACAAAATAAGATGAATACGAAATATTTATTCATGTTTTTTTATGTTCTTCTTCTTACAATTTTAATATAAAAAAATAATTCAAAATAAGGTAATTTAGCAATATAAAATTAAAAAAAAAAATTAAATTATTTTTAATGGGCCAAATCCAAGCTTCTTCTGACGGTGGTATAATTGAAAAAAAAATTAATTTTATCTACGCATTCATTCATCAAATCTATTAAAACTAATGAGTTTTGCTGTCTATTAATTTCTAAAAACCTTAGAATTTTTACAAAAACTTTGTTTAAAATTTGTTTACAAATTATTTTTTAATTTCCTCACCCATTACAGCCTTATTAATTTCTATATGCCTTGGATATTTAGGTCTAAAACAAAATCAAATTTAAGAAAATCATAGTTTGATAAGGATTCTAAAATAATCTAATTTCACTTACTTTACTTAATTGGCCGTTAGAAACCTTTAGCCAGGACTATAACCCATCTTCTCTTACCACCCATTTTACCCGTGATTTTAACAGAGGAAATTTTAGCATTAACAGAGCACTGTAAACTGTTTAACAGTTTGCATACAAAAAAGGCTATTTATTAGGAGCTAATTATAGATCAGAAGCCGCCGTGGTCTAGTAGGTAGTGTGTTGGCTTATTAGACGCGAGGACTCGGTTCAAACCTTCTTCGGCGACTTCCTCTCAGCAGATTTCTGGCAAAAACTCTGAGAGTAAATAAAATTGCCATGAAAAGTTTCTCAAAAATCTGTCGTTCGGAGTCGACTTTAAACTGTAGGTCCCTCCCATCATGTATAGAATTATCACACGCAACACAAGCGGTGTGAGAAACTAGGTCGTAATTCTGACTGAATGGTTGTAATGGTTAAAATCGACTTTGAACAACAGAGTTTTAAGAAACTTTCCATGGCAATTTTATTGTTACTCTCAGATTTTTTGTCAGAAGACTGCTGAAAGAAAGCTATCGAAAGAACAATTTTTTCCATATTTCGTTTTGGTGGAGATGTTTGTGCTGCGATTGATTGAACCACGAGCTCGCGCCTTATAAGCCAACGACCTACTAGACCAAGATAATTGCAACCCTTCAGTCATGATTACGACCTAACTTCTCACACCACTTATGTCCAAGAGAGTCTAATGCATCCCTAAAAAGTCTCTATTCGATATCGATTTTGGATTGACTGTTTACGCCAGTCCATATTTCTTTGAGAACGACTTTGACCAGACCATCACTATCAACGGTGACGACTATAGGCCGATGATTGCCATCGTCTTTCGGCTTAAATTAAATGATCTGGACGCCAACGACGTGTGGTTTTAACTGAATGACGTCACATGTCACAAAGCTTATGTCACATTGGATATTAGGCACGTGCGATTTGATGGCATGATCATATCATATGGATGCCGTTTAAAGACGACTCCGAATAACAGATTTTTTGAGAAACTTTTCATGGCAATTTTTTATTTATTCCCAGAGTTTTTGCCAGAAAGAAATGTTTTCTCATATTTCGTCCATCTGTCTGCTGAATCACCATGGATAAGTAGACATGGATCATGGACAATGACGTGGTGTTCCGTTGAATTTGTTCTGAGGCATTTGGCAACTGACCCTAACACTCATTGAAAATACATCCTCTGCGACACGGCCCATTTCTGAATAAATGGGTACGTTAGCAAACAAAATTGTCGAACGATATGGGTCTCCGCATGAGACCCAAGAACTTCCAATGCATACCGAAAAAGTCACAGTTTCGTTTGGATTTTGTACTGGCGAAGTAATTTCTTTGAAAAGAACGTTGTCAAGGCTATCAACGTCAATGGCGAGTACTATAAGTCGTTGAATATCACCATCTTTGGGTTAGAATTGGATGATCTAAACAGCAACGCTATGTGGTTTCAACAGAATGGTGGTACGTGCCACATTGCTTATGCCATAGTGGATATTCTGCATGAGCAATTTGAGGGTATTAACATCTCACATTTGGTAAAGTGAACTCGCTACCAAGATCGTGGCATTTGACCCCTTTAGACTCCTTTTTGTGGGGTTTTCTTAACTCACGGGCGTATGCGAAGAAGCCACAAACCACAGCAGTCCTCAAGGCCTGATTTATGTGCCATATTCATGAAAAACTTAACATTTCAAGTGCTTTGCACCCAGAGAAAATGTTCACATTCAAAGGAATTACAATTTTCGATGATGCTATACAAGCACTGTGTTTTATTTAAATTTAGAAATAGAAAGCGCTTAATTAAATACCCTATATGATACAATAAATGCAATTATGTTATATAGAACACGGGTATAAGCAACAAGGCCTTCAACTCATTTTCTTTGTAACTTTGCAGGTTATAATCTGAATCCTGGATGAGAGCTTGGCATACACACAGTGATGTGAGGCACATCAGTTTTGAAACACAGGCTTAGAAAGCGATGTGGCACAAAAACAGTTTTTCTAAAGCCTTTCTGTAGTCTTTACTATCGCCTTGCAATGTAAGTTTGGCCATTTTCTAAACGACTTTATTGCAAATATTTCAATTTCTGTCTGTCCATGTTCCAATTCATTCACTTCGAAATACGCCTTCAAACTGAAACTGAAATTGATCAGAAGTTAAATGAAATTTTTATTTTCATTTCTAATTAAGACACACAATCTAATTTGCATAATAAAATTGAAAAAATATTTTTTTTAACACGATATTTATTGAAAAATAAAAATCAATTGTCTCTCCATTTACACCCTCTTTCGATAATAAATTTAAGCCAACAAGTTAACAAAACTTTATTTCGATTTCTTTTGTTTTTTTTTTGTTTTTAACTTTAACAACCCTTTTGCAACACACACTCTCTTAAGTAATGTTAAGATTTTTTTGCATCAGAAAAGTTTGCAAAAATGAAAAAAAAATCATGAAATATATGGAGGGAGAGCAAAAAAATCGTTTGTCACGTTTGTTTAAATCGCATTAATTAAAATTCCATTTGTAAACTTTAAATGTAGAGGATGGAGGCAATAGAAAATAGACAAGAAACAACAACGAAAACAGCGAAAAAAGTGAAAAAAACTTATAATCTTGAGACATTTATAATTTAAAATAAACGCCCAAACAAGGATCTGATATAAATTTACACACTTGCTAAGCAAAATCAACAACAACAACAACAACCAACAATAGCAACAACAATAGAAATATAATACAATTTAAAATGAAAATATAAAACGCAAGGTCGTTTAGTAAAACGTTATATAATGACAGTGTTTATAAAGGGGAAGGATACCTTATGATTGTAAATGTTGTAAAAATTTCAAAAATTTTTTTTTTAGAAATATCACAAGGTAAAGAAAGGGACCACCAAATAATTTATTTTTTTGAAAATGCTTTAAAAAAAAACTACTGAATATTTTCTCAAATTTCTTTTTTTATTTGAAAGTACAATCCTTCCGGTTAATAATGGAAAATAATTTCATTCAAATGGCTGCCTCGGCTGGCCATGCAGTAGCCTACACGATCGGTCCAATTTTTAAGCAAATTATCAATTGTGTGCAGCTGTATTTCACCAATGGCTTCACGAATATTGTCCTTTAAAGCGTCAATTGTCTCTGGCTTGTCGGCGTAACACTTATCTTTGTCGGGCACCCCACAAGTAATAGTTCCAACGGTGTCAAATCGCAGCTCTGAGGTGGCCAAAAGACATCAGCTCTGCGGTTGATAATGCGATCTTCAAAAACAGGGCGCAAAACATTGAGTGTAGCTTCGGCTGTGTGGCACGTAGCGCCGTCCTGTTGAAACCAAATGTTGCCAATATCCTCCTCTTCAATTTTTGTGAACAAAAATTCGTTCAACATGGCCCGATAACGATCGCCATTGACTGTAACGGCCACTCCTTGCTCATTTTCGAAGAAAAATGGCCCAATTATGCCTCTGGACCAAAATCCGCACCAAACAGTGACTCGTTTTGGGTGCGTCGGCTTTTCAATGTATGCGTGCGGGTTTTCTGTGCCCCAAATGCTACAATTTTTCTTGTTTACATACCCGCCAAGATCAAAATGAGTTTCATCTGAAAAGATGATTTTTTTTTTGCCAAAATCGGCATCTTCTGGTGTAGGCTACTGCATAGCCAGCCGAGGCAGCCATTTGAATGAAATTATTTTCCATTATTAACCGGAAGGATTGTACTTTCAAATAAAAAAAGAAATTTGAGAAAATATTCCGTAGTTTTTTTTTAAAGCATTTTCAAAAAAATAAGTTATTTGGCGGACCCTTTATTAGCCATTGATACCTTGGGCTGCTAGCAAAGCAACTGGCTTCAACAAAAATCTGTGACGCCTGGCAACAACCTACTGCTTCGGCCGGCCCACAGTGCAGTAACCTTAATTAATAATAGAAGTAAAAGTGTACATATGGAAAAAGTGGTTCCTTATGTCTGTTGCCTTGTTAATGGCATGGAGACCAATACGAACTTAAGAACTCTACACTAGCTTCGTACATACAAAAACATAATTGGTTATTACAACCCTTTAGTCAGGATTATGACGTAGTTTCTCACACCACTTATGCTGTGTGCGTTAATTTTTTTTCATACATGAATAACGGGACCTACAGTTTAAAGTCGTCTCCGAACGCTAGATTTTTTGAGAAACTATTCATGGCAATTTTATTTGACGCTCAGAGTTTTTGCCAGAAATCTGCTGAGAGTAAGCCGCCAATGAAATATTTTTTCATATTTCATTAAGTTCGAGATACCTGACCTGCAGTGTAAGCAGCCGAAACGCAGTCAAAAAAGGGGGCCGTAAAGGAAGCTTGCATTATTTCTTCTTCTTCTTCCTTTATGTAGCCAAAGTTCGATTGACTGCAAGTGGATCATAAAGGAAGCTTAACTTAATTCTTGTTCTTCTTCTTCCTTTTTGTAGCCAAATTTCTACTGAAGTATTCTACAATCGCAATGATAACCACCCCTTATAAGTCTTTTGGAAGTCGCCGTAGTCTAGTAGGTAGTGTGTTGGCTTATTAGACATAAAGCCAGGGTTCGAGCCCCAGGCCAGACATCAAAACAAAACACAAAAAATATTTCTTCGGCGACTTCCTCTCAGCAGATTTCTGGCAAAAACTCTACGGATAAATAAAAAATTGCCATGAAAAGTTCCTCAAAAATCTGTCGTTCGGGATTGACTTAAAAAAACTGTAGGTCCCGCCACTCATGTATAAAATTAGCACACACAACATAAGTGGTGTGAGTAACTAGGTCGTAATCCTGACTGAAGGGTTGTAATGACCAATTATGTATGTATGTATGTAGTTGTACAGGGACACTGAGAAATGTGATCGATCTCCCAGTAGTTATGGGCTCTTTTCGAAGTTACAAACTCCTATAAAATATCGATTAGTGATGGTCTAAAGAAAGTTATAGTTTTTGTTGTTTTTAAATTTAACTATAACTGAATAGAGGCTATCCTTCCCCATTTAATGTGATTTAAGCGTCTGTGACATTTTTCGTTACATTTTTTTTGTTTCGGTTTTCATTTAGAGGAACAAAAAAACTGAAACAATTTGTCTAACATGCACATTATGTGTGTTAAATGTATGTTTATAAATTGTATTTAAGCCATATACAAGACATACATACATAGACATGATATACATACATATGTATATAAACACATTTATAAAATAAATTAAAAAGGCAAAGCATAGCTCTTCTAAACAATATATACGAGTGTAGTGTGTCTCTATTAGAAAAAGGCCCCCCCCTCTTGCAATAGAGGCAGGCAGTAGCAACAAAAACAAGAAATCAGAAGAAAAAAGGTTACATTTGAGCTATTTTTGCTTTACAATTAATTGTTTTCATAGCTTTCAGGCTTAACAGCTATTATCTGGGTATCAGTGAGTGAGCGCAATACAGAAACTGAACTGGTATACAATGAGGCTGCTATTGTACTATGTTTGGCTGGTTGGCTCATAGAAAACTTATGGTTTTTTTTCGTTAATTCAGGGCTTTTTTTCTTGTTCACCTTTTTCTTTTTCTAGACCATAATGTTAAACAAATTGAAAGAAGAAAAAAAACGGTTGTTATTTATTTGTTGTTGTTGTTGACTTGGTGGCGTTTTAATTTTGATGCGGAAACATGATGCAGCATTTCATTTCATTTCAAAACTAAGCTTAGAGACTACAAAGTAAAGGAAGGCTTTTCAAAATCAAAACAAAAAAAAAAACAGACACATAAAGCAGCATATTTTAAATAAGACCATAAGCGTCGTCTCTCTCACAGACTGATAAATTAAAAGCAATTTTTTCTGCTTCTTCTTTATATATTTTTTTTATAAATGTTTGTCATTTATACGCCTTGCTAAACATCAACACGTTATAACTTCAAAACCAAAACGAAACAAAAAAGAAAATAAACTTTTTTTGGTTTCTTTTTGATTTGCAGTTGAAACAAGGCAAGCCGAACTTTGAAATAAATTCATAACATTGGTGCCAGTTGCTGCTGCTGCTATTGCTGCTGGTGGTGTTAGAAGGTTAAGCAGTTTAAGTTAAGCAGTGTTAATAGAAGTGTGCATATTAAAGCACTACATTAACGCCATAATTAATGGCTTTTTCAATCTCCACTTTAGTTGTGTTAATTGTTTAAGCCAAGTTAAATGGATTTAAGCCATCACATTTAATGGTTCTGTTTCAAAGAAATGGGTGTGCTTATGTGGAATCAATAAATTGTAGGAATTCTTTCTATCATAGACAAGAACCAGTTTTTTAAGACCTATTTCAGTGGACTTTGAAGTTAAAACTAGGCTTGTTCTATCTTAGTCAAAAACCAGATTTTTAATACAGATTTCAGTCGACTTACATATTTAATTTGCCATTAACAACTCGATTAACGAATTTCGGCCTGCCGTAACACATTCTTTCAGGCGCCTCTGCTTCTTGCGCGTCTACGCTAGATAGTCACACTAATCGATGACAAGGCTTCCTTGTTTGGATCCCTTCAACGTAAACAAGGTCGTCCTCTTAGCCGACTTCCGCAGAGCCCGCATCAAATACCCGCCTCGCCGGAGCTTCCTCCACCATTCGAACGACATAGCCGAGCCAGCGCTGCTGCTGGATGTTAATACGCTGCACAATGTCTATGTCGTTGAGGAACTCATACAGCTCACTGTTAGATTGGATGTGAAAATCATCGCCAACTTGCACTAGACCGAAGGTCTTACGCAGTACTTTTCTCTCGAATACTCTCAAGGCTGCTGCATCAGTGCTTCATAAGGTCCATGCCTCTGCGCCATAAAGAAGCGCGGGTAGGATGAGCGTCTTGTAGAGTGTTAGTTTTGTCGTACGAGAGAGATCTCTGCTACTCAATTGCCTATTGAGACCATAGTAGCACCTGTTGGCAAGAATGAGCCTGCGCTTGATCTGGTAATGGTAGAGCCAAGATAAATATATTCCTTGGCAATATCGAAAATATAGTTATCGACCGTAATCTGAGATCCAATACGCCGCATGTCTCTACTTGTCGATAACATATACTTCGTTTTGCCCTAATTTACGGATTTCAGTCGACTTTTGAAGTCGCCGTAGTCTAGTTGTGTAGTGTGTTGGCTTATTAGACGTAAAGCCAGGTTTCGAGCCCCAGGCCAGACATCAAGACAAAATACAGAAAGTATTTCTTCGGCGACTTCCTCTCAGCAGATTTCTGGCAAAAACTCTGAGAGTAAATAAAATTGCCATGAAAAAGTTTCTCAAAATTCTGTCGTACGGAGTCGACTTTAAACTGCAGGTCCCACCACTCATGTATAAAATTAACACACACAACATAAGTGGTGTGAAAAACTAGGACGTTGTACAATGGGTCAATTCGACCTCCGGGTACTGTACTTGTCTTAATTGACAAGTACACGTCCTCTAACTTAACCTAACCTAACCTTGAATTTAAAACTGACTTTTTCATAGCCTGGGAACCTATCTTAGAACAGGGATTAATGTACAATTTCTTTGCTACCTTGGCCGTATCAAAAATACTGAAGATTTGCCATTTCACCACGCACAGAAAGTGTTTCTTATCGAAAAGTGCAGGGCTTAGTTGACAAGTGGTTTCATCAATACGATTCCATATGCCACAATACAATCAATCTATTGAGAGTGGAATTTGATTCTGCAGGAGTACATTGGCTTTCAGGATATGATGCAATTCGATTCCATTAAACAATTTTTTTTGTGGCAAACTCTTTCGTGAAGTCTTTCGTTTTGTGGCATATACAGTTAAACTCTATAATTCTGAGAAGTACTTTAACACTAGAATGAGTAATAAAAGTGAATGTAGCAATTTGAAAGTCGCCGTAGTCTAGTAGATAGTGTTTTGGCTTATTAGACATAAGACCACGGTTCAAACACCGGGTCAGACAACAATCGTGGTTTAAAGATCTCCGTTATAATGATCTGCCGAACAATTGTTAGTGTTTACCCAGAAGAGTGTAAAGAAGAATAACAAACAAAGCAATTGTTGTTGTTTATATCAAGTTGTGAACAGTGGCACACAGAATTGTGCGAACAATAAAGAATTTTAATTAAAACTGAACACGGATTTATTTTTATTTTTATTTTTATTTTAAACGTTTGATTATCTGAATGCTAGCCAATGCTGAAGATATTTTGCGATCGTAAAGAAACTAGAAACTAGTAGTCGCCCGAGTCTAGTGGGTAGTGTGTTGACTTATGTAACATGAGGCCACGATTCAAACCACAACGAAATATGAAAAAATATTTCTTCAGCGTCTTACTCTCATCCCCGTCCCGCCACGCCATGTATAAAATTAACACCCACAAAATAAGTGGTGTGAGAAGGTAGGTCGTAAGCCTGACTGAAGGTTTGTAAGGAGCAATTATGTGTGTATGTGCATGTATATGTTTCCAATGCTACATCACAGCAGCTTCCACGCCATCGTATTTAATTTTATTTGACCTCCCAGTAACTCTTCTTTATCTAACTAGTCAAGTCTGAGATTATTTTACCGGGTCTTTGATTAAGCGCTTAAATGAAACAAAATTTAAAAAACGTATTGATGCCATTCTGTGTGGAATATAAAACCGCTCAAGCGTTTGCCATTGCTTATCTGGCTAAAGCACATCCAAAATACTAAATTTTCCATGACTATGACTTATAAACCAAACTGATTTTGACCGAAGGCATGAATTATGTTGGAAGACCATTGTAGTTTGTGGTCTTAAATTGAGAAAATCTCACTAGAAAAAATCTAACAAAATCAAAAGCATATTTTCGGTAGCCAGTCTACATCACCCTAACATGACATGACCTTATGTCCACAAATCTCTCGTTCAATATATACAATGTAGCACGAGCTCTGCCTCACGTAGCTCCGTCCTGTTGAAACCACATATCGTTGGCATCCAGATTATCAAATTGGTGGGGATTTAATTAAAACTGAACATAAATTTATTTTTATTTTTATTACAATCTATGAGTTCATATTTTTGAAACGTTTTTAAAAGTTATAAAACGTAACAATATCTTTGACTTGCCTATTTGATTAAAGGTATTGAAATTGTTTCGATTGCTGCAATTGTATGATGCACATCAATATTCCGAAAAGATGCGGGTATGAAGACTTCTGACTGTTCACGAGAATACAATTCAAACCATAGATTAAACCAGGGAATTCGTTTTCAAACTACTGAGGGCTCAATGTTTTTCTAGATTCTGCATTGGATTCGGCAAACAATCAAATTTCCACTGTGCCTTAGTAGAGGCTACTCATTGCTGTACAAACTGCTGTTCATATTAGCACTTAGTCTTCCTGGATTACTGCCGTGTTATAAATTGTTTACGAATTAAGTGAAGCAAATTGTTGCAAAATCTAAACAAAATTACTTGTTTTTTTGCAATTTCTTTTAGCCAATTAAGCCGTAATTAATTATGTTTTAATTATTCGAGGCTTTAATTTATTTTGGTGGTGGTGGTGGTGGTGAAACAATGTTTTGTTTTTGTTTTTGTTTTCATTTGTTTTTAGGCCAAAACACAATATCTAATGCACACAAGATGTGTTAATCAATATTGGCAAATAGCCAGACAGGCAGGCCAGCTTACAAAGACCGCCTCACTTACAAAAACATTCTTATTAAAGGCCTAAAAGCAATTGCTGCTGCTGCTGCAGTTATTAACACTTGAATGATTTTAATACCATGTTTTTATTGTTGTTTTTGTTGTTGTTAGTGCTACTGTTAGTTGGTCAAAAATTTAAAACGAAATTTTGTATCAAAATCAGCCAAAAAAAAAGAAAAAATTTTGTTTTTAAGAAACCACAACATATGTGTGTGGCTGCTACTGTAGGATTGTTAGTGCAACAGTTGCTGATACTTTTAATGCCTTAGCTTTTATTGTACCCGTTGTTGTTGTATTTGTTGTTGTTGTTATATGGTATAATACGAAATTTTCTTAAGAAATCCGTTTATGCGGCATAAATATTTATGGGCTCTTACAAGTATTTCGTTGTTCTTCTTCCTTTTTTTTCGGTGTTTGTTACGATTTCTTTCATTTTTTTTTTTTTTTTTTTTTTTTGTTGAGTATATGTTCGAGGGAGGGATGCAACTTTTAAATTTAACGATGCAACATGTGTTTTCACATGTTACTGTAACTGGCTGCTGTTGTTTGCAAAAAAAAAAAACAAAAATTCCTGTATTTCATAGCCGCCAAAATTACAATTGCAACTGCAATTGCAACAACTGCAACTGCAACTGCAGTTGTTGTTGTTGCATTACTGTTGTAGCAAGATGAGTTAAACAAATTAAGTCAATAATCGGCCTTAAGCTGTATTAAGCAGGTTTTTTGTTTCTTAAGTCTCTTTAGTTTTCATTCTTTTTTTCGTTTTTTTTTTTTTTTGCAGCAACAAAGATTTTTATAATGCGCTGTTGGCTAGTGGCCAAAAAAAATAAGAAACTGTAGCTGTTAACAGATTCCATAGGTAGAAATATTTTTTATGAATTTTTTAAGCTTAAAGTTCCTAGAAAAACAAAAAAAAAACTCTTACCGAACAGTACCGAACCAAACGGGTGTTCTTGCAACACCTCTGGTCGTTTTTCTCTTCATACTTTAGTTGCATGAAATTGTAATGAAAATATCATTGCATAGGTAATATATTTTCCCTTTGTTGTTATTGTTGTTGTTAAAAAATTATAAATCCACGCTTATGGTATTGCACTGGAGTAGTACTACAAACAGGTTCTGTTTTTGTTGTTGTTGTTGTTGTTGTAATAATTTTTAAAGTTCTTTTTGAAATATTTTTGTTTTAAGGTGTTGCGCAAAACGTAACAAATGTATGTGGCAACTCCTACCGCTGTATGTAAACAAATGCGAGGGTTGTTTCAGTTCAAAAAATGGAATGGAGACATGTCTGTGGCAGGAGAATGTACATATGTCCGGGAACTGTAGCTTTTATTCATATTTTTGCACAACAAACAATAAAAAACGGATGATCTTCAGGGATGGATCTGAAGAGTTGGATAATGTTTGTAGCGTTTTAATTCGAAAGACTTAGGTACTTCAACATCCATATATCCACCCAGTATGTATAAGAAATACAAGAAATATGTATCATAAATACACTTAACTTGTACTGTATAGATTACCAGGGGGCATTGAAGTTAAAAAAGTTGTTGACAATCTGGCATAAACGACAATCCAACTGCCATTTACTTTTTGTCGTAGATCACTTGGTTTTTATTGTATTCGATTAAATTAAAGCGGAGGTTGACATAAACATGGAATATGATATGATGTTCCTCCATTTAATAGGGGCTTCCAAACTTTAACAGTTGATAACGGGCCAACTTGTTGAAGCATTTAAGTGGCAACATTGATAAGAAGTGTAAAAGCCGATACATTTTTATTAATTTTACATACAATATTTTGGCGCTGCTGACTTCAAAATAATTAATGCGCTGCTGCTTGGCCAAAGCTCCAATTGCAAAATTTTGCCTCAAAAGAGTTTATAGAAGTTAAAAGCTGAAATTCTTGGGTGTGCTCCCGTATGGAAATCTCTCCCCAATCCTATTCGAACCGTACTTCTTACAGGACTATACATACGTCGATGATATTACTGTATTTGCCTCTGGAGAGAAGATAAAACATGTTAAACCTAGGATAGACACATATCTAGTCATGCATTTTTTGAAATATTTAAATTTTCATCGATAAAGCGTACAGTAACTTTATTCACAACCTGGATTAACACAGCTGCGTTTGGATGTTGCTGTCGGGTAAACCAGGATTTTGGGGGGTTATCTTCGATAGTATCTTGTATATCTCGATATACTCCATCCATGTCCTTGATTATACCAGCGGCCAGATGACACAATACCACTGGACAAAACCAATCAAGATGACTAACTTGCGATCCATGCGATCTCGAAGGTAGTGTAGTTTAGTTGAGTTGGTCAAGAATTACTAGTCCTTAAGGACCGAATATTTTATAATGTCATAGTCTCATATATATGTACTAGGGATGCCAAACGGAATTGATTTTTAAAAAATCCCGGGATTCGGGATTTCAAAATCCCGATCCCAAAATCCCGAGAATTTTCGGGATAATTCGGGATAGAAAAATCCAGAAATATACATATATGTATATATGTATGAATTTACAATCCCGAAAATCCCGAGACAAATTTTAAGAAATCCCGGGATTCAAGAGTTAGAAATCCCGAAAATCCCGGGATTTCAGGATATATACCCTGTGATATCAATACAAATTTAGTTGGTTTTTATCCACTCTATTTTGCCGAATCTGAACAGTTGGCAACTGACCATATGATGAGATTCAATAGCATTGAATGCATCCCGAAAAAGTTACTGTTTGGTGTGAGTGGTCAATAATCTTTGGAGAACGACGTTACCAGTCCAACACTGTCAATGGCGAACACTTCATGTCGTTAATTACCAACTTCTTTTGACCTGAAGGGATGGCATGAGGTCATGTCACGTTAGGGTGATATAGACTGGCTACCGAAATTATGCTTTTGATTTTGTTAGAATTTTTATTGTGCGTTTTTCTTAAGTCAAGGCCACAAACTACAACGGTCTTCAAACATAATCCACGCCTTTGGTCAAAATCAGTTTGGTTTATGAGCCTAAGTCATGGAAAATTGGGTATTTTTTATGCAGACATTTGAACGACATTATATTCCACATATAATGGCGTCAAAAGGTCTTACAAACGAATTAAAATATATATGTGATGTCGTTCAAACACTATGTTTCAGTCAAATTTAAAGATAGAAAGCGTTAAATGTATTACCCGGGAATAATGGGTGTACCAATAAAACAATCCCAGCCTTGGCTAGTCTGAGAAGTAAGAATTATGGGAAGGTAAACTAATATTAAATGAGATTGCTGGCGATGGTGAAATCTGCTGTGCTGTAGCGTTGGAAACAGCAGAAGATATTCTCAACCGTAATAAAATGCAGTTTGAAAGGGTTAGGAATGGCACAACAGCTGGGAGTTTGGTTACCATGCGATGTGATTGATATTTTATGGCAGTTCCGATTTGTGTAGTTTTGACAATGCTAGTGATTTGTGTCGTTAAGCATAGTACTTGTGAGGAAGCTAATTCCTTCCCAGAAAAAAAGGAAAAAAGGCCATACAAAACGTCTAGACTGATAAAACCTGGGTTCTTTATGATCGCAAAATATCTTCACCATTATTTAGCATTCAGATAAACAACTACTTCGCATAGTTTTAATTGTTTAATCTCCCATCCCTAAGCAGAATTTTACTTCATAGGCTGATCGATTTTTATCTCTTAATTCCAGATGACTTTGTTAGTTTTTTGGGTTCTTCTAATTAATTTAGTTTTAAAGCCTGGTGTATTTCTTTATTAATGTTAATGTTTATGGTTATTACAGTGAAATCACTTTCCCCTTACCTTTCGCTTTCCCTTTCCCTTTGCCTTGATTTTATCTTTATGAAACCATTTTAAATTCATAGAAAAAGTTTTTTTTCGTTTTATCTGGCATTCGTATTGCCATTTATTTGTTGATGTCTGTCTGTTTGCATAATAAAAGAAACACAAATTCTTATCAGTTTTATAATCAATAATGACAGATAAGTTTTATTTTACAAGGACGGCATACATTCATAAAAGGAAATAACTAAACAAGCAAGAGTCGCTAAGACTCTTAAATAAATATCAGATAAAAGTATTGATTGTAAAGTGGGTAGATTAAATAAAATTAATTAAAAATAAAGATAAAATATACTAGTCTGGTAATGTTTGCTTTTTTAAACAAAAAATTGATTTTTTTCCCCTTGATTTTTAATATTTTCCTGCTTGTATAGGGTGTTTTTTTATAGAGGTATAGAACTTTAAGTTGGCATTACTTTTCAAGATGGCGACCGATTTAACAGCTGTCAAGTGATTTATTCTAAGTTTGGTTTGGCAATTCATCATGAATAGACTTACGCCTGAACAACGCTTGCAAATAGTGCAATTTTATTTCGAAAATAATGGTTCTGTGCGGAAAACGTATCGCGCACTACGTCCATTTTATCGTCGACAAAATCGTCCATCAGAGCAGTTAATTCGATTAACCATGGAACGTTTTCGCACCACGTTTACTCTTATTGATAACTCGCATCCCCAGAGACGCTGTACGGTGTGTACAGAAGAAGCTATTGCTGCTGTAGAGCGTAGCATTGAGGAATACCCGAATGAATCCATCCGCCATCGAGCATAGGAATTGGATCTGAGTCCATCCACTTTATGGAAGATTTTGCGGAAGGATCTTGGTTTGCGTGCTTACAAAATCCAACTCGTGCAAGATTTGAAGCCAAACGATCATCAAGTAAGGCGTAGATTCGTCGAATGGGCCCAAAACGAGATTACCGTTGTTCCCGATTTTCATAAGCGAATTTTGTTTAGCGATGAAGCGCACTTCTGGTTGAATGGCTACGTCAACAAACAAAACTGCCGCATTTGGAGTGAAGGTAATCCTCAAGTGTATGTGGAAACACCGTTACATCCAGGAAAACTGACTGTTTGGTGCGCTTTATGGGCTGGTGGAATCATTGGTCCGTACTTTTTCAAAAACGATGGTGGCCAGAACGTTACAGTCAATGGTGATCGGTATAGAGCCATGATTACTAACTTTTTCATTCCTGAATTGAATAACCATGATGTCCAGGAGATGTGGTTTCAACAAGACGGCGCAAAATGTCACACAGCTCGTGCCACAATAGATTTATTGAAAGACACGTTTGGTGACCGCCTAATTTCACGTTTTGGACCTGTGAATTGGCCTCCAAGATCTTCTGATTTAACACCGCTAGACTACTTTCTGTGGGGCTATGTAAATTCATTGGTTTATGCGGTAAAGCCACAAACGCTTGACCATTTGGAAGACAACATTCGCCGTATTATTGCCGATATACGGCCACAAATGTTGGAAAAAGTCATCGAAAATTGGACGTCCAGATTGGACTACATCCGCGCCAGCCGCGGCGGTCATATGCCAGAAATCATATTTAAAATGTAATGCCACAAGATTATCTTTCGGATAAATAAAATTCATGTCAATCGAATAATCCATCGTTGTTTTATTGCAACTTAAAGTTCTATACCTCTATAAGAAACACCCTTTATTTTCCTGCTTGTATTACAGTTTAAACCCTGCTGCTGCTACAGAGAAAACCCCATTTGTCTGTCATTTATTTTTCATATTTTTTGTTTTCTTTCTTTATTGCCTTTTTTTATTGTTGTTGTTATTGTTTACAAGAAGTTAAAAGGTTTTATTGTAAACAATTTAACACTTATTGTTGGTTGGTCTTTGGGGGTAAATTGTTTATTTTACCAGACCAAAATTATGGGTAATTTTCTTTAATTTTATATTGAAAGTGAATTTTTAAGTGCGTTTTCTGCGTTTTCTTCATCTTTTCTTATTGTTTTCCTTTGTTTATTGTACTGAACGTAGACGACAAAGCAAAAGATGATGATTGTTGAAAAGAGTTAATCATTATAATCAAAATCATCATCGTCATCACCATCGTAATGGTGGCAGTGGTGCGTTAATAGAACTATGAAAATAAAAAATGTATGTGTCTTAAGTCTTTTGTTTTCTGTGTGTAGAATAATGGCAAGAGAATGAAGTTTATTTTCGAATTTTAATTTTATTTTAAAATTTTTTTTTTTGTATAAAATTTAATAGAGAAACATTGTATTGAGTTTTTAAAATCATAGGGTCTTTAATTAAGCGCTTGTTTTCTTAAAATTACTGCTGCCTTTAGTGCTATTAAACGGGTGTCTACTAAGATGGGTCTGGCAGTAAATGAGGGCAAAACAATGTATACAGTGGTGGCCTTATAATTAGAAACGATGTTTCTGGAACAGAGTTCTCTGGAGTGATGAATCTAAGTTTAATTTGTCCAGATCTAATGGAAAAACCTATGTAAGACGTCCTCCAAACAAAGCCTTTGATCCCAGGTACACAGTGAAACCTGTAAAACAAATTAACAAACATACATGTTACTAAGTCGTTTCTAATTATAAGGCCACCACTGTATGTTGTATTGATTCTCAGATTACGGCCGATAACTATACTTTTGATATAGTCAAGGAATTTATTTATCTTGGCTACGCCGTTACCACCAAAATTGATGTCAGTCTGGAGATCAAGCGCAGAATCACTCCGGCCAATAGGTACTACTATGGTCTCAATAGGCAATTGAGCAGACATTTCTCTCGTACGACAAAACTAATACTCTACAAGATGCTTATCCTACCCGTGCTTCTTTATGGCACAGAGGCATGGATCCTATTAAGCACTAATGCAGCAGCCTTGAGAGAATTCGAGAGAAAAGTTCTACGTAAGATCTTCGGTCCAATGCCAGTTGGCGATGATTTCCACATCCGATCCAACAGTGAGCTGTATGAGCTCCTCAATGACATGGACGATGTGCAGTGTAATAACATCCAGCCGTTGTGCTGGCTCAGCCATATCGTTCGAATGGAGAAGGATGCTCCGGTGAGACGGGTATTTGACGCGGGGATCTGCGTAAGTCGGCGAAGAGGACGACCTTGTATGCGTTGGAAGGACCAAATCGAGGAAGACCTGTCATCGATTGGTGTGACCAACTGGCGTAAGAGCTCAAGAAGCAGAGACGCCTGGAAGGGTGCCTTAAGGCAGGCTGAAATCGGTTTATCGGGTTGTTAATGGCCAATTAAGTAAGAAAGTTTCTTGAAATTAAAGAAACAAAGTGTGTTTTATATCGTGTGGACAATATATCGGTTATTTCGAATCTGGCAATACTTACGTCATGGTACTCTGTCACAAAATTCCGTATATTATCTCCACTTAAGCAACGTTGGAATTTATTGGAAATTTATTTCCAAAACAAAGACAAAATTTGGTCGCAGAAAAGGACCAACAGTGCTAAAGTTGGAGAAGCTGGTTTCATTGTTGATGCACCAAGACGTGAGCATGCTCATACAGTGCGTACGCCCGAAAATATCGATGCTGTGGCTGAGAGTGTGCATGAGAATTCATCAGCAACAACTTGACATCGTTCTTAAGAATTGAACATTTCACTCAACAGTTCATGTCGAATTTTGCGAAAAGATCTCGGTATGACGCCTAGTCGCCGAAGTCGCTTTTAACCTGTAGGCCCCGCCACTCATGCATAAAATTAACACACACAACATCGTAATCCTGACTAAAAGGTTGTCATGACCAATTATGTATGTATGTGTGACGCCTTACAAAGTTCAATTGGTACAAGAGTTGAAGCCGCATGACCATCTGCTTCGTTTTCGCTTTGCTAGAGGGGTTAATGAGAAACAGCACGATGATGTTGATTTTGCCAAAAAATAATCATCTTTTCGAATAAGCGGAGGCATCATTGGCCCATGTTTCATCGAAAATGAAAACGACGCAACCATTACGCTCAATGGAGACAGCTATCGCATCGTAATAACCGATTTTTTTGTACCCGCTCTTCGTGGTATTGCTGTGAACGATGTTTGGTTTCAACAGGATTGTGCAACCTGCCACACAACGATTTATTGCATCAAACGTTTGATGGCTGTTTAATTAGCCGAAATTGTGATGTCAATTGACCGCCAAGAAGCTAAGATTTGACACTGTTGCACTATTTTCTATGGGACGCCGTTAAAGAAAAGTGTTATCCCAACAAACCAGAGACAATTGAGCAGTTGAAGGCGAACATTCGTGATGCCATTGCCCGAGATACGACACCATACACTCGAAAACCTACCTAATACCTAATTGACCATTACAACCCTTCAGTCAGGATTACGGCCTAGCTTCTCATACCACTCATGTTGTGTGTGTTAATTTTATACATGAGTATCGGGACCTACAGTTTAAAGTCGACTCCGAATGACAGATTTTTGAGAAACTTTTCATGGAAATTTTTTATTTACTGTCAGAGTTTTCACCATAAATCTGCTAAGGGGAAGTCGCCTGAGGAATACTTTTTCATACTTCGTTTTGATCGACTCTGACCTGGGGTTTGAACCGTGGCCTTACGTCTAATAAGCCAACACACTACCTACTAGACAATGGCGACTTCATACACCCGAAAAAGTGCACGAAAATTAGTCCGATCGTTTGAGGTACTGTGAGACAACGACACTTTTTATTCGTTTGAAAGCCATATTGATGACCTTATGTGTGGAATACAACATCGTACAAATGTTCGCCACGGTTTCTTTTGGTGGAAAGCATTCAAAGTGTCAAATTTTTCATAATTCTGGCATATAAATCAAACTGAATTTGTGTGATAATATGGATTGCTTTGAATTTCTTGTTAATTTCATGAAAAATACTCTTTTAACATCAAATTTTTTTCTTTTATTTTCAGATTTTCTAATTCATTCATGCACGTTATATCATAGAAAGGTAAGTTTAAAATACAATTTTTTAAATCAAAATAGTTTTTTTTTATTTTTTTTGTGTAAATTTATCATTTTATCATCAAACTAAATGCTTATTAATCAAACGTTTTATATCAATTTATCAACACAACACAATTAAATGAAACTCCATGTAATCAAAGCAAAAAATTCTTTATTTTTCTCACAAAATCGTTGTAATTTGTAGAAACGCAACTGAATAACTAAAAACTCGATGATTAATACTCATAAAAAACAAAGAAAATAATAAAAAATTAATAATTAAAGCTTTACTAAATAATTCTTCAAAAAAAAATTGTAAATATTTTTATGGTACTTTTCCTTCGCGTTCAACTATAAAAGTATTTAACACAGTGAACATATGGTTTTAGAATAGACAACTCAACTACGAGCACTATTTTACGTTTAAATGATCAGAAGGCTTTTAGACTTTCTCTCAGAAATTATACAACAGCAGCGGATCATTACTTCATTACCTACCAAATGGCCGTAATCTTTGCTATGCTCTTCAACTCTTTTCTTCTTTTCATCAAAGTTTTGACCTGCCTCTTCTGTAGTTTTCCTTCGGAAACATCTTTTCGCCGTAACATTCATCTTATCATGTAGCTTATCCACAGCAGTCATTGCACTATTGTTAATCGAACTATCGAGTGTTTTTTCAAGAGCTTTTAAGAATTTTAAATGAAAATCGTAGGTTGAGGTGGCTGTACATCTAAGAGAAGGCCTATTGTATTACCACAATTTGTTATCAAGTCCCATAACCACTCGGGGCTACTAATGAAGCGACTTAGACTGCCACTGTCAATCCGTGGTAGTTTCTCTCGATTATCCATATAGTAAGCATTAAACTACCTGTTCCTCCTTTGACAAAATGCCGGGCATTTATTCAGCTGGCGACAGGGACAGCCTCTTGCCCTTCTTCATCTCTACAGCTTCTGCAGGAACCATTATGAAGGTTTACAAGACCAAAGAAATGGTAATAGAAGAGAAAAATATTCTTGAAAATTTTTTTTTTATTATAAATCTGGCCGTATGGCTTCAACGATGACCAATATTTCAAGAGTTGCAGGTTTGTTGGCATTAACTAGTAAATACTAGCCATAGTCTAGAATACTGTACAGTAAGACAAGAGCACGTGGTTCAAATCCCAACTAAAACACATCGAATAAAAAGAAAATATTTCTTTCAGCAACTGCCTCTCAGTAGACTCCTGGCAATAAACACTGACGGTAAATAAAATTGCCGTGAAAAGTTCCCAAAAAATCTGTCGTTCGTAGTCGATGTTAATAAATTAACTCAAACCACATGGGTGGTGTGTAGTCGCCGTTGTCTAGTAGGTAGTGTGCTGGCTTATTAGACGTGAGGCCATGGTTCAAACTCCAAGTCAGACATCTCTACAAAACGAAATATGAAAAAATATTTATTGGCGTCATGAAAAGTTTCTCGAAAAAAATTTGTCGTTCTTAATGGACTTTAAACTGTAAGTTCCGCCACTTATGTATAAAATTAACACACACAACATAAATGGTGTGAGAAGCTAGGTTGTAATCTTGCCTGAAGAGTTGTAATGACCAATTATGTATGTACATATGTACAAGGGTGGTATCAGAAGCTAGGTTGTAATCCTGACTAAAGGGTCGTAATGACCAATCAAGAAAGTAAGCAACCAATGAATTAACGTTGTGCTATCAAAAAATAAATCCAGAAGCGTTAAATCGCACTGCAAAACCAAGAAAAATTAAAAACTTCTGGTAAGAAAATGTTCTCATCAAATTGATTTGGTAGTTAAGTGCGATGTACAACAAATTGGGTCGTCTTATATTTGAAAATATTTTTAAAAAAATTCAATAACAGATTTATGTTACCGAAAAATTTATTATAAAAATTAATGTTATCGAAAATTTGCTTATAAAAGAAGAATGATATTCAAATAGTTATAAAAAATATATCTATTTAAGACATTTTCTTTATAAAATCGAATGTTATCGAAACATTTTCAACAGAAAATAAAAGTTATCGAAAAATTTTCTGTAGAAAATAAAAGTTATCAAAAATTTTTTTATAGGAAATAAAAATTATCGAATAGTTTTCTATAGAAATTTCTGGTTATCGAAAAATTTCCTATAGTAATTTTTACTTATCGAAAATTTTTTTATAGAAATTTTTACTAATCGAAATTTTTTGTATAGAAATTTCTACTTATCGAAAATTTTTTTATAGAAATTTTTAGTTATAGAAAAATTTTCTATAGAAATTTCTGGTTATCGAAAATTTTTTTTTAGAAATTTTTAGTTATCGAAAATTTTTTTATAGAAATTCTACTTATCGAAAAATTTTCTATAGAAATTTCTACTTATCGAAAAATTTTCTATAGAAATTTCTACTTAACGAAAATTTTTTTATAGAAATTTTTAGTTATCGAAAATTTTTTTATAGAAATTTTAGAGTTATCGAAAAATTGTTTATTGAAATTTTTAGTTATCGAAAAGTTTTCTATAGAAATTTCTGGTTATCGAAAAATTTTTTTTTTTTTTTTTTTTTTTTTTTTTTTTTTTTATTACCTGTTCATATATTCCGCCATCTTCTCCACAAGCTGTATACATAAAACATGCAGAAGCTATAAGTACTGTTGCTCATTCTTCAAAAGACGGTGATTTTATTTTTGTCCTCGGTGATTTTAATCTACCTTCAATTCAATGGAAATACTTACCAGACGATGGTTATTTCATTCAAATGAAGCAGAATTCAAATTTCGACGAATTTTTTAATATTTTGTATGATTTGGGTCTGTTCCAAATTAATGGCATTCCAAACATTAATTTCAAAATATTGGATTTAATATTCGTAAATGAGGTGACTAATAGCTTTATTAAACGCTCGTTCCCTATTACCAGTCCAGAAGATTGTTATCATCCAACGCTCGTATTAAAAACATCCATTCCACTTAATTTATCGATGCCTTCGTGTAGCAAAAATGAGAAAGTTTTTTCATTTAAGCACACCAACTATAATATGTTAAATGAACTCCTAATCAATACGGATTGGCACTCCTTTTTTTCATGCTATACTAATGTTGATGATATGTCTAAAGCCTTTTACTCTAAGGTTAATACCTTTTTGAATTTATGTGTTCCAAAGCAAATATCTAGACAATTATCCGGTCCTCCATGGAATAATAAACAACTGGCTCGTGTAAAAAATAAGAAGAATAAATACTATAAAAAGTTTAAACAATCTGGTTGTTATATGGATTATATAAGATATTCTGTTACCCGGGCGGAATACACAATACTTAATAAATCATGTTACGATAAATATGTAAATACAATGAAATACAACTTTAAGCGTAATCCAAAATCGTTTTTTAAATTTGTGAACTCAAAGAAAAAAGTAACTGGTTTTCCATCTTCTATGAGATTTCAGCAGATTGAATCTAGTGATGACAGCATTATAAACAATTTATTTGCCAGCTTCTTTTCCACAACTTATTCGGATGCAACTTATAATGATTCCACTGATTATCACATTAAAATAAATACAAATTCCACAGTATCAATAAATTTAATCAACGTTCCTACTATTTCTATGGAATTGAGAAAACTAAAATTCTCCTATAACTTTGGACCTGATAACATTCCTAGTAGCATCTTAATTAATTGTGCTATAGCTGTTCCACTATCATACTTATTTAATAAATCGATTATATGTGGTTATTTTCCTAATGTTTGGAAGGATTCATTCATTATTCCTTTGTTCAAATCAGGAAATAGATCCGATGTTACAAATTATCGTGGTATTGCAAAACTGAGCATAATTCCAAAACTGTTTGAAAAAATGGTTACAGATGATTTATGTTATCAAGTTTCTAACTTGATATCTCCTTATCAGCACGGTTTTAGGAAAAAGTGTTCTACTACAACAAACCTGCTTCATCTCTCAACAGTTGTGTATCAAGGATTTTTTCATCAGCAACAAACAAACGTTATCTATACGGATTTCAGCAAGGCCTTCGATAAAGTCAATCATGTACTTTTGAGGAAGAAACTTTATTTATTGGGATTTTCCGATCTTAGTCTAAAATGGATTTACTCGTATTTAACTAACAGAAAACAAACCGTACTTTTTAAAAACTGCTGCTCCAGAAGTATTGATGTCCTTTCTGGGGTACCTCAGGGTAGCCATCTTGGACCGCTTCTGTTTTCATTGTTTATTAACGACTTACCTGAAACGATTCACTATTCCAATATCCTAATGTACGCTGATGACGTAAAAATTTTCTTAAGTTATCGCCAAAGTTCCGATCAGAAACTTCTTCAAAATGACCTAAATTCGTTTCATTTATGGTGTAATTTAAATCTAATGCAGCTTAATCTCAAAAAATGTAAATACATGAGATTTGTAAGAAAGAATCCGATTCCTGCAAACTATGCTTTTGATGGATACGAGCTTGAGCTTGTAGATAACTTCCTGGATCTAGGAGTTCTACTTGATCCCAAACTAAATTTTATCCCGCACATAACTATGACTGTAAATAAAGCTAGAAGCGTTCTTGGTTTTATAAAACGGTGGGCAAAAGAATTTAACGATCCTTATGTTACTAAATCGCTCTACACATCTCTTGTAAGGCCTATACTCGAATATGGTTCCATAATATGGGATCCTCTATATAAAAAATATTCCGACGTCATCGAATCTGTACAAAAGCAATTTCTGATGTTTTGTCTCCGAGGACTGAATTTTAATCCTACAAGTTTACCTTCTTATTCTGCCAGACTAGCTTTAATTAAACTTCCGACACTTAAAAGCCGCAGAACTATGTTAAATATCTCATTCATATTCAATGTAATTACTGGTGATATAGGCTCCAGTTTTTTAATCCATAATATCACGTTTAATGTTCCTCAACGTCCCTCACGTCATTTTTCCCCATTATCAATACAATTTTTTAGATCCAACTACGCTGGTGCTGATCCAATAAGGAGAATGTGTAAAGAATTTAATAAATTGTATATGCTAATAGATTTTTCGTCATCAAATAATGTTATAAAAAATAATGTAATTATATATTTAAATTCATAGTTTTTAAAATTGATATAAATTTAAATTTACAATTGTAACTTTAATAAATTGCCATAGGCAAATAAAATAAATAAATAAATAAATAAAATAAATAAAATATTTAGTTATCGAAAAATTTTTTATAGAAATTTCTGGATATCGAATAATTTTCTACAGAAATTTCTACATATTGAAAAATGGTTCTGGTTCTGGTTATAGAAAAATTTTCTATAGAAAATTTTAGTTATCGAAAAATTGTTTATAGAAATTTTTAGTTATCGAACATTTTTTTTATAGAAATTACTAATTATCGAAAAATGTTCTATAGAAATTTCGGGTTATCGAAAAAATTTTTATACAAAGTTCTGGTTATCGAAAAAATGTTTATAGAAATTTTTAATTATCGAAAATTTTTTATAGAGATTTTTAATTATCGAACAATTTTTTATAGAAATTTGCAATTATCAAAAAAATTTTTTTACAAATTTCTGGTTATCGAAAAAATTTTTGTAGAAATTTGTGGTTATCGAAAAATTTTCTATAGAAATTTCTGTAATCGAAGAACAAACACAAACAAGTAGAGAACGATGATGAAACGGCTCTTTGTTCAATGCTTTGTGCTGCCTTAAACGATGAAGTTGATTGTAAGGTAATCAGATTTCTGTGTTTAGAAGTAAAGCATTGTTCTGGTATTTAAACAATTCATGATGACTTGTCAAACCTTACTTATTTTTAAGGGATGAAACAGAAGCTGAGAGGAACTGAGAGGAATCACAACGCCTTACTTTCTTAAGTGATCATTACATGAGTGATGATTTGATGTCAGTCAACCCTTTTCCTTACAATATTATTTACTGGCAGAGTGTTTGACAGAAAACTGTTAATAGGAAGTCGAAATGTCTTACTTAATTGGCCATTGCAAGAGTGATGAGTCGATGTTAGTCGACCCTTTAACTTTTTCTAACAATTTTATTTACTTTCATACATACATAATTGGTCATTACAACCCTTCAGTCAGGATTACGACCTAGTTTCTCACACCACTTATGGTGCGTGTGTTAATTTTATACATGAGTGGTGGGACCTATAGTTTAAAGTCGACTCCGAACGACAAATTTTTGAGTAACTTTTTCATAGCAATTTTATTTACTCTCAGAGTTTTTGCCAGAAATCTGCTGAGAGGAAGTCGCCGAAGAAATACTTTTTGTATTTTATTTTGATGTCTGGCCTGGGGCTCGAACCCTGGCTTTTCGTCTAATAAGCCAACACACTACCTACTAGACCACGGCGACTTCATTCATTATTTACTTTCACAGTCTTTTAAACTGCGGATGGGAAGTCGAAATGTCTTAGCTGGGATGTAAATATGCCATAGTAAGACTAGATAACGTCAGACTTTATTGAACAGCAATGTCAAAACAGTTTGACAGTCCCTTCATTGATTATTTTTTTTTCTTTATGAAGCTAACGTGCCACCACATGGTACCTGGTAACTTAAAATATTTATTTTACGAGTTTACCATTTTTCATCAGGAGTTTATATCACAAGCCTTTAATCAGAGGCGTTTAATGAACAAGAAACACAATCAATTAAAAACAATAAATTTTAGTATCGAAAATAAAGCCATAAAATCACTGGGATTGTCAATTCAAATAAATTTTAATGCGTATTTAAAATAAGATTTTGATGCTCTCGCATAAATTCAATGAAGTTGCTGCGATTTCTAGAATAAGGATTGCAAGAAAACTTTATTGTTTCTAAACAAAAAATGAATCGTTTTTAATGATTTCATTTCACTGATAAACCACCATGACCAAGCAGCCAATCAGTTGTGAAAATTAACGCTCTATGGCCTATTGAAGGCTAAAGACCAAAGAGGAGACACAGAGAAACTTTTGTTTTGAATCACAAAAGTTCAATCTGTTCTAAAACAGACGAAAAGAGGAAAAAAAATCGCAATCATAATAATGATAATTTTCCTTTAATAATAATAGTGATGAGAAGTAAAGAAAAGGAAATCAAAAAAACGAAAAAAAAAATAAAAACAGATACGCGCTACAAATTTTATGTTTATTACACCCTTTAATAGCATGTGTTTACAAACAAACCACGTCCATAAAAGCTATGAAATTGCCTCTACAAGAGGCAATTTACTCTCATGCCCTGCTTACACACAGGCACAGGCTTTAAACTTCACTTCACTGTTTACCCAGTTTCTAGAGAATCAAAAAAAAAACCCAAAAAAAGTCGGGAAAAAAATCACCGAAAATAAAAACAAATAACCCAAGCGAACGCAAAAAACTCTCAGGATAAAAGTAAGCATATAAACGTGTTTTTATTGGCCTTTTTTTGTTGTTGTTGTTGTTATAGTTGTTAGCCAAATCCTAGACACATGTCTGTAATCAAAGCCCAAAAAAAAAACAAACCAAACCAAATCATACGCATGGCATCAAGAGCCCATGCGCCTGCGCTTGCTTATACGCGTGAATATGCTAAATGGACCACAAATCTCCTGTGTGTGTGTGTGTGTGTGTGTGTGTGTAAAATATCCTCCAACTTTTTAAATGAATGGTACACTGGCACAGCTATGCGTGCCGTACGTACGTACGTGCTTAGTCGTGAATGGAATAAAAAAAGTGAGTGAGTGGTTAAGTGACTAACTTCATGCCTTAATGGCCATCGGTGGCGGTATATAATGCGGCTCTGCACCACGCAAAGTTAACCGCTTCAATGCAATTTTCACTGGCTGGATGTTTATAACATAATGAGTAGCCTGTCATGTATGTTTACCTGCAGGTGACTGGGAGTACGAAGGTGACTATGAAGGTGACTGAGTGTGTAGGTGATTATACTCACGAATAATCTTTTTAGAAATTATTTTCATTTTCGTAGAATTCAAACATTCCATCATCTTCCTCTCTCTCTTTAGGTTTAAAAATATTCCAACCAGCAAACGTATTAACTGATCTGACATATAGGTGGCGTGTGAAAAAAAAAATATCTTAAGGGAAAGTGACAAGCTTATTAAGCAAATGGGTTCAGTGTCAAGGCACCATCAGAGATATGGGCTTTGTTTCTTGTTTTCCATTCCTTAATCTAATAGAAGGGCATGGTATGATATGGAATATGAAATGGGAGTTACCCTGATCTCTACTATATGTTTACTGTATCCAGTATACTTCGCCTTCATCTACCAGGCCAGTGTTTTTAACACACTATTCCACAAGGATGTTGAAGCTAACTTTTTGTCATTAAAGGTTTGAGTCTGCACTTAATAACCGTATCAAGAGCAACATATTTAACGAAAATTGTGGATAACATTTCATTGTCGCTATTAGGGAGCCAACAATGTGGTCCTTAATGTCTTAGCTTTTTTTTTCGCTGGGAAAATGAACAGCATGGAAGGTGGACATATAAACTGATTCCCGAGTTGCAAGTGTGGAAAACCAGAAAAAACGGCGAAGTAGACGACTACTTAACCCAGATGCTAACCGGTCACGGATATTTCAGAGAGTACCTGCATTGCATGGTAAAATGCCGCTCGCCATTCTGTATCTATGAAGAGAAAGAAACGTTAGACGATTCCGAACACACTTTCTTCAGCTGTCGTCAATGGGCCGAAAGCCGGCGAAAGCGACTCGAAGCTGAAATCGGCATTATTAGTGCTATTGAACGCGAATCTACCAAGATGGGTTTGGCAGTAAATGAGGGCAAAACAAAGTATATGTTATCGACGAGTCGAGACGCGCGGCGTATTGATTCTCAGATTACGGCCGATAACTATACTTTTGATACGGTCAAGGAATTCATCTATCTTGGCTCCGCCGTTACGTTGAGTAGCAGAGACCTCTCTCGTACGACAAAACTAACACTCTACAAGACACTCATCCTACCCGTGCTTCTTTATGGCGCAGAGGCATGGACCCTATTAAGTACAGATGCAGCGGCCTTGAGTGTGTTCGAGAGAAAAGTACTGCGCAAGATCTTCGGTCCAGTGCGAGTTGGCGATGATTTCCGTATCCGATACAACAGTGAGCTGTATGAGCTCCTCAACGACATGGACGTTGTACAGCGTATTAATATCCAGCGGCTGCGCTGGCTCGGCCATGTCGTTCGAATGGAGGAGGATGCGCCGGCAAGACGGGTATTTGATGCGGGAATCTGCGGAAGTCGGCGAAGAGGACGACCTTGCATCCGTTGGAAGGACCAAATCGAGGAAGCCCTGTCATCGATTGGTGTGACCAACTGGCGTAGGCGCGCACGAAGCAGAGGCGCCTGGAAGGATGTGTTGCGGCAGGCCGAAATCCGATAAACGGGTTGTTATGGCCAATTAAGTAAGTAAGTAAGTAAGTGCTACAAACGTCGTGCTGAAAGTGATAAACAGTGAAGAGAGAGAGCTGGAACGCAGTAAAACACTTTGTAGAGCAGGTCCTGCGAAGGAAGAAATTTGACCTAGACGCAGCAGAATTAGAATAGAACGGAGCCTGGACGCAAGCTGACGATGATGGAACTGGAACATATGCCAGAAAAGGCGTCCACCTCGAAGTAATACAAACGTGGTTCCGAGGTGAAATGATTCCCCGGTGAGGAAACAAGGCGGGTTTTTAGTCGGTATATCCAGTGGGAAAGTCCGACATATCATGTCTGGTGACGACCTTCATGAATGCATAAAGCATTTTCCGTCCTTCCCACAAAAAAAAATTGTCTTAGCTTTTGCGATGAAAAGGCAACAGTTACTGTGCTGATGTGAAAGTGTTTTCTAGGGTCAAACATACTCTAGAGGAACAATGTTATCACAGAACACAAAAGAAAGATAGTCCATAGGTCCTTAAAAGCCTTGTAGTCGCCGTAGTCTAGCAGGTAGTGTGTCGGCTTATTAGACGCAAGGCCACGGTTCAAAACTCAGCTCAGATATCAAAACGAAAATATGAAAAAAATATTTCTTCGGCGACTTCCTCTCAGCAGATTTCTGATAAAAACTCTGAGAGTAAATAAAATTGCAATGAAGAAATTCTCAAAAATCTGGCGTTCGAAGTCGACTTTAAACTGTAGGTCCCGGGCACTCATGTATAAAATTAGCACGCACAACATAAGTGGTGTGAGAAGTTAGGTCATAATATTGACTGAAGGTTTGTAAAGACCAATTATGTATGTATAGATGCCTCTAGTCAGGACTACAACCTAGCTTCTCATTTCATTAATTAATTAATTTTATAATTGAGTGGCGTGACCTACTATTTAACGATGACTTCGAACAACAGATTTGAGAAACTTTTCATGGCAATTTTATTTCATTTTCAGAGTTTTTGCCAGAAAACTATAGTTTATGGCTTGAAGTCGCCGAAGTCTAGTAGGTAGTGTGTTGGCTTATTAGACGTAAAGCCAGGGTTCGAGCCCCCATGCCAGACATCAAGACAAAATACAAAAAGTATTTCTTTGGCGACTTCCTCTCAGCAGATTTATGGCAAAAACTTGGAGAGTAAATAAAATTGCCATGAAAAAGTTTTTCAAAAATCTGTCGTTCGGAGTCGACTTTAAACTGTAGCTCCCACCACTCATGTATAAAGTTAACACACAAAACATAAGTGCTGTGAGAAGTTAGGTCATAATCCTGACTGAAGGGTTGTAAGACCTCTAGTCAGGACTACAACCTGCAATCATTACAACCTACAACCTGCAACCATTTTTTAATTTTATAGTTGAGTGGCCTGTCCCACTGTTTAACACGTTGACTTCGAACAACAGTTTTGAGAAACTTTTCATGGCAATTTTTTTCCATTCTCACAGCTTTTGGTAGAAAACTATGGTTTGTTGCTTATTAGAATACACTTAGGAAAAGTTTCACGAGGTCAAAACGTACGCTCCTGCTGGCCACCAGGGTTACCTCCAAATGAGCTAACAATCCCCTGAAATATCTAAAATGGTGTGAGTAGTCTTGTTGTAACCAAATGCCTTTGGTGTCCATATAAGCAATCCAGTTCAGGCCAAAGGAAGTTGCTAATCATTGACCCATAGTGCTTGCCGTTAACAGTGATGGGGCCTGGTCAATGTCAGTTCAAAATCTTCACTAAACAGGGACTTTTTCGGGATGAATTAAATCCTCATGGATCTTATGGAGACTGGTATCCTCTTAAATTCGACAATTTTGTTTGTCCATGTATCCATTCATCCAAAAATGGTGCTCATCGCAGAATATAATTCTTCTCTGAAAATAAGGATCAGTTGTGAACTGCTCCAGAGCCCATTTAGTAAACACCAGAGGTCAGCAATGAGTATTCAAAACGATGAGTAGATTCGAAACATACTTATAATTTCTGATACTTATACGCATTCATACTTATTTTAATGTCATACTCATACTACTCATACTCAAAGTTTGAAATACTCATGGTACTCGTACTTAACAACACGCATGATGTTGTTGATTTCAACTCTCCATGGCTCATCGTATATACGAATCACAAAATAAGTATGATTCGCGTACGAACACTAAGACTAAGACTCATAAGAAGGTTGTGTGTTTGCCTAGCTCGCTGTCTTTGTCTTTTTTGTTTGTGTCTTTCTTCTCTCTTTGTAAATGCAACAACAACTAAGACTGTAAATTTTGATGAATGATTCAAATCACTCGAATCATTTATGAGTATTATAAGTATTTTACTAAATTTATGAATCTGAATGAGTAGGCGTATGAATCGAACATATTTCGAATATTATGAGTTTGATGTCAACGTTGTACTCATACTCATTGCAACCTGTACTTATAAATCAATATTGTAGTGAGTACGATTGAGTCAGAGTCGTTGAATTTCAATACTGTTGACTCGCTCATACTCAGAATTGCATGAGTACTCATGAGTAGCGAAAAAACGATTCATTGCTGATCTCTGGTAAACACCCATCCTTTGTATTGTTGAATATGCATCCAGGGTGATTGATTTGTCAAAACAGAGTAAATAAATGACAACTAATTCGACAGATGTAGCTTCAACAAGATGGCCGTTATTGTTGGCAGAATCATTATAAATTCAATAGGCATTCTAATGTTCTCTCTCTCTCTCTACTTGAGGGGAATATTTATTGACCGAGTTTAGCTAATAACAACTGCAATATGTGCCTGGATTTTCAAGGAAAAAATGGGTCAATTTTATTACAAACTTATCAGTGCATGTAATCAATGATGTTTAGAACGTTTTTAACATTTTTTTAAAATGCTTCAAGTATTTTTTTTTAGTAAAATGCGTTATTTTTTCAATATTTCTGTTTGCAACGTTTTTTTTTATCACATTTCCAGAAATCAAAGGCGTTTCCTGAATTTCTTTTGTTGTTTTTTTTTTTTTTTTTGTCTAGAACGTTTAACTATTGGCTGTTTTAGCAACAAGAAAATAATTTTATAAACCACAATACAAAATATGGAATGCAAATATCAAGTGTATGCAGGCAGCAGGCAGTTACTTGTGTGGGATTTTAGGCCAAACATTTTTTGTAATTTATTTTCCTATGGAAAGACGTTATCAATGAAGCAGCAACAAACTGAAATTTTCAAATTTCAATTGTATTTGAAAATAACAAATCTTCAGTTAATTAAATGAGCCGCTCAGTGCACAAATCGATTAACTCCATAAAACAAAAAGTTGAGAAATGCGATGAAATAATGTAAATTGTTTTTTAAAATTCCCTTTACAATATAAATTCAAATATATATTGTAGATTACATAAATACGCATATAGCTTCCAACTAATGGTATATAAAATTAATAAGGAAGAATAGCCAAAAAAAAAATGATGTCAGTAATGTTATAAATTTCATGTGACTAGTGGCTAAATTAGGTGCTTAAATTTTTAAGTTTTTTATTAGAGAAAAAGTTAGTTATTATATATATTTAATACAAATTGAGTGTTAAAAAATGAGTGTTTACAGTGCTATTATAATATATTATTTGTGATTAATTTATCAGCAGTAAAACTAATGTATTCTTCATCAGATGTACATATGTAAGGACTAGTCATTTCGATTTGTTCTCAAGTTTTTAAAGTAATTATGGTTAACAAGAGGAATGAGTTTAAGCAGATCCATCATATCTCTCATATTTTCCCTTGTCACAGTTCTGCCTTTAGGATTTACTAAATGCTGATCTACATTTTTCATAGTTTGTCGCCTACCTGCTACATGTTTCCTTAGGTTAATTTCGTTAAATTCGAAATCTTCATTATAGTCATATTTGAATTATATGAGATGGTGTTTTAACCTTTTGATTATATTGTACCAATCATCTGGTGAATAAATGTTTTGAATTTTTTTTTGCATGTAACTCAATAATGGCAAAATCTGAATCCTTAGGTAAATAGCCGTGACCACTTACCAAAAATTTTATTTCAATTGACTCAGCTCTTATTTCCGTACTTTGAACAAGTTCCAATAAACTTAAGACTGTTTAAATATTTCTATTCTGCCCGGTACACGAATCAGAATATGTTATTATTTTTTCAAAGTTTGCAGCATATGTTTTTATATACTTACTTTCTTGAGACCAACGAGATCCTTCAGTTTCTTGCTAAACAAACATGTGGCTTATGTTCTTACTGAATTCATGACATCCGAAATTATGAACATATAAATTTTGCTTATAATAAGCTACAGATGTGGTCAGTTTAGGAAAGGCTAAAGCTTTTTCGAATTCGAAAGAAAATTGGAAAAAATTTTCTGATGCTGCCATCGGCTGCGAGCCCGTTCTGCCTCGGTTTTCTTATCAATTTTTGTTAACTGTTATCATGCAAAGGTTGGTAGTGGTGCATTTGAATTGCGTTATTGAAACGATTTACATAAGATTATGGAGTTAATCTAAATGTCTTCTGAAATAAATTACTTATTATTCAATGGCCCAAAAAATTTTGTCGTTTAATGGTGTTAATCTTTATTATTCAGGAAAGTTATAATAAATATAAAAAGTTATGTCTATCCCAAGTGCTTTGACACTTAAATTAGAGATTTATCAAAAAGTAGAATTAATCACTTTGTGCACTGAACGACTCAAATATCTCTCCTTGTATTTTCTTCACATTTTACTGGCATATATGATGGCAGTTCTGTTGAACAGTATATAGGAGATGAAATTGTATAAAATTTTGAGCGCTTCAGTCTTACTTGTGATCCTAAAAGAACCCTATAGATAGTGAAGGGTATCACAATCCTGGTATTTGATGTGTCAGGTTATAAGTTCTATATGTCCTTTACGTTTAGGTCTTGTACCGCAATATTGGTTAGAGCCAGTATGCAGTGTTTAAGAGAATTACGTCGCTTCCCCTTATCTATTTACATCATCACTTATGTGTGTGAATTTATTGGACTCATTACCACCTACTAACGTGGTGCTTATCAATGACAGGAGAGCATCCAACTGCATAGATGTACTGACCAAGCGTAGCCACTGTTTCATTACTTTAACGACGCTACTAAAGGGTCCGCCAAATAACTTTTTTTTTTGAAAATGCTTTAAAAAAAACTACTAAATATTTTCTCAAATTTCTTTTTTTATTTGAAAGTACAATCCTTCCGGTTAATAATGGAAAATAATTTCATTCAAATGGCTGCCTCGGCTAGCCATGCAGTAGCCTACACCAGAAGATGCCGATTTTGGCAAAAAAAAAAATCATCTTTTCAGATGAGGCTCATTTTGATCTTGGCGGGTATGTAAACAAGCAAAATTGTCGCATTTGGGCTGCAGAAAACCCGCACGCATACATTGAAAGGCCGACGCACCCAAAATGAGTCACTGTTTGGTGCGGATTTTGGTCCAGAGGCATAATTGGGCCATTTTTCTTCGAAAATGAGCAAGGAGTGGCCGTTACAGTCAATGGCGATCATTATCGGGCCATGTGAACGAATTTTTGTTCACAAAAATTGAAGAGGAGGATATTGGCAACATTTGGTTTCAACAGGACGGCGCTACGTGCCACACAGCTGAAGCTACTCTCGATGTTTTGTGCCCTGTTTTTGAAGATCGCATTATCAGCCGCAGAGTTGATGTCGTTTGGACACCTCGGAGCTGCAATCTGACACCGTTGGACTATTATTTGTGGGATGCCGTCAAAGATAAGTGTTACGCCGACAAGCCAGAGATAATTGACGCTTTAAAGGACAATATTCGTGAAGCCATTGGTGAAATACAGCTGCACACAATCGATTACGTGCTTAAAAATTGGACCGATCGTGTAGGCTACTGCATGGCCAGCCGAGGCAGCCATTTGAATGAAATTATTTTCCCATTATTAAGCGGAAGGATTGTACTTTCAAATAAAAAAAGAAATTTGAGAAAATATTCAGTAGTTTTTTTTTTTAAAGCATTTTCAAAATAAAAAAAGTTATTTGGCGGACCCTTTACAAAAGCTTTGTGACTAAATTAATCGAGTGGCTGACAATTCACTTAACTTAACTTAATCCCTGGACAAAATCCGTAAGAAATATTGTGCAACAAAACTTAGTAACAAAAGTAAAAGGGGCTCCTTAAATAAGAGAGACCATTAGACATACAAAATCGCACATTTTGCCCGGCATGAAATCGCTTGCCAAGCCCAGATTTTTCTCAATTACCAGGTTTATTAACAGATCTAGACAACCTAAACTCTAGAAAGTTAACGGAATTGAAAACTTGAGCCATATTTAAACGTTAAAAGTTTTCTTTGGAAAAATTCTTGTTGAAATGCGTTTTTCTTTTCTTTTGATTTTGTGAAGCAAAATGTCTTCTTCTTCTACAAAATAATTGTTAAATGGTGAATGACAACAACAATTTAGTGTTTTTAAAACAACAACAATAGCAGCAATATACATACAAAAACAAACAAAAAAGGAGAAAAAACTCGAGTATTTTTATAGAAATTCCCACCTTAAGCTGTGTTGTGTTGTTTTGTGGCAACAATTAGTCGTTTTCTGTGTAAACACAATAACAACAGCAACAAAATTTTTTGTTGTTGTTGCAGCAACAAAAGAAAAAAATCGATTTTCATTTGGTTTCTCTAACAATGCCGCCTACTGCAAATATTTGTTCAATTCTTAGTTGATCATCATCGGTCGATTGGTTGGCCGGTAGTTGCTGGTAGTTGCTGGCATTCAATGCTGCTCGTACAATGCGTACAAAAGTCACTGTGTGGTGGTTACATGGTTTTAAGGTTACTTTGTAAAACATATTCAGTCTAGATTGGTTAAAGAACTTAAAAATGTTGTTGTTGTTGTTGTTACCATCTATAGACCAAATGGCCGGACAGACAGACAGGCACACAGAAATTAATGGCCAAGTTTTGTTTTTTTTTTTTGTTGTGTTTTTGTGGCATTTAAACGAATTGGGGGCTTTCAAAGGAAATGTGTCGGGTCTTATAGATGTGTGATGCCTAAGCATAGATATCGAAATACAATTAAAGCACATTTTTACAACAACAACAACAACAACAACAAAAATTTATAACAATAACAACATTATCATGTTTATAGAGCCACTTTTAGCCATGTGGCATAGTGTGGTGTGCTGTTTACCATCAAATATATTTCAGACACAATTTCCCAGCGGCCATATTTTCCATTCAAATATCATTAAAGAAACGTTGTATTATGCCGTGGACGTACAGCCTTGAACAGGTCCATTTCAACGATTTAAGCTGTGTGAGAGACGTTAGTTTAAATACTTCATACTTGGCATTGTCGCCACATGCCACATGAAGCATACATTGTTGCATTCAAATTAAATAATAACTCCCGAGGCTGATGTCTTGTTCATTATGAGGGGAAGTAACTACGTGTCTGATTAAAAGTACACAAGAATGAAAGTGACTTAAGGAAGAAGGAAAGAAAAAAAGTAGAAAAAGGAAGAGGAGATGTTACTAAGTATGTTGGCTTCTTAATGACAATAGTGTCTTAAGGCTCTAATGTATGTACAGTCAACTTCAGTTAGACGACCCTTTGTCTGCTCTAACAGCTAGTTGTTCACCAATATATGCTTGCCTTATATGTTCAGGTCTCTCCCTTAACAGCTAAACTTCTCAGACAGCTGCAGCATTACCTCCATATTTGCAAGCTTCGAATCTGAACGACAGATTTGAGCAAACTTTTCATAACAATTTTATTTACTCTCTCTGAGTTTGTGCCTCAAATGTAAATGTTTGCTGGGTTATGTTTGTAAAGCGCATACCTAAAATCAAATATCTCAACAATTTTCTTCAATGACTCTGCCACAACTTATTTTTATTTTTTTCCCCCAATTTTTCCCCCCATTTTTTCCATAAAATTCAGACACACAAACGAAAAGATGCCAAAGAATAGGAAAAAAATTCTGTTAAAAAAGATGAAAAAGAAGAAGAAGAAGCTTAAAGAAATAGTCTCTTTGAAAATGAAAGCTTTTGAAGGTATGCAGACGGCGCTAAAGATACTTTAGAATAATACAACAACAAAAAAGAGGAAGAAAAGTAATGGAAACGCAGGAGTAAAAAGTGCTTCTTTTTGTTTATTGGGTTTTTTCTTTTAGTTGCCACATTTTGTTTTCGTTGTCGTTTTTTCTTTTTTCTTCTACTAAAAAATAAAAAGGGCTTGTCGTTTAGAAGTTTAATCGTTGTTAAGCTAGACAGTGTTTAAAGGAGTGAAACGTTGTATTAAAGGACTGAGTGTCTTATTAAGTAAGTTCAACAACCTGAATTCCAGAACTAGTGTTTTAATCATTACAACCCTACGACCAAGCTTCCTACAGCTCTTATACTTTGTGCGTTAATTTTATATATGAGTGGCGGAACCTACAGTTTAAAGTCGACTTTCATGGCAATCAATATTTACTCTCAGTTTTTGCCAGAAACCTGCTCAGAGGAAGTCGCCGAAGATATATTTTTTTATATTTCATTTTGATTGAGAGGTCCGACCTGGTGTTTGATCCAAGGCCTCAGATCTAATAAGCCAACACACTATCCACTAGACTAAGACGACTTCGAAAAACTCACAGAACATTGGAAAACTCTTGGTTGCGGAAACACAATTGCAATCTTTTGGCTCCGGTAAGCGCAAACTATTATTGGGTCAACGTGAATTCAATTCGGGGATTAAAAATTCTCTTTTTAGGAAACCAACAGAAAATGAGAAGCTAAGAACCTTCGCCTCTTTAATTCCACTGAAACATCAGATGAAAGATAGTGTCTTCCTCCTGTTCAGACCCTTAGCTCTTTTAGAAGTCATTCAAAAGAATAACAAATCTATTGATATGCCTTCCAGTATAACAGTGGCCTGAAAGAATCGTAGTTATCCTATATGTGGCTATTCAATTTAATCACATAACATAACCAGTGCTGTTCTTTATCAGAGTCAACACAGTCTGGCAGTACTGCACGTATCTTCCTCATTTTTTACATGCAGTGCCAGATTCTGCTTTACTTGCTTGGGTAAGGATTGACTCCCTTCTGTCCTAAAATCATATGGCTATTCGTATGATTTTTACGGGCCGCTGTACTTTTGGTTGACATGCCAGCAAATTACTCCTGAAGAGAGGAAGGGACTGCCTATTACCTTAATAGTCAGTGACCTGTTCTTGTTGTGAAAAATCGGAAGTTTTTGTTCTCTCAATTGATTGCTACAAAAGCAAGATTTAGTTCTGCTAGGGAATGTTTGATCACCGGGTTTAATATATGATTGTATTAAATAAGGGCCTAAGTGGGATCTCATTGATCACATTGTCTAACCTAATGAAACTTTCTTTTTGCTTACATATCCAATGGGTCAATTCGACTTCCGGGTACTGTACTTGTCTTAATTGACAAGTACATGTCCTCTAACCTAACCTAACCTACGAAATTGAGCCGCACCATAAACTAAGCGTGGAAGACCTAGAGTCTAATTGAGGCAATTGAAACAACTATGCCCTATAACATGTCGGAGCTTGTTAGCTTTGTACCAGCAATGATAATTTCATTAGCAAAGCAATTTTCAACGACATCCGTACGACCTGAAATCCATATACAAGTTATCATTAAATAATTCTAAAACTTCCTGAGGAATACATGGTGTTTATGGACTAGGACGAGCGTCAAGGTGACGTTCGATAATTGTAGCTCAGCTATACGAGTAAATTAAAAGTGTTTCAAGGAAAACCCCACCAGCCATATGAGCAAATATACCATAAGATCATAGCTTCATGAGAGCTCATGCTCTGTCAAGTATAATAAACGACTGACTTTCAATAATTTCTGATATTTAAAGAGTCGTAAATATAGCTTCATTGATCTTTGTTACTCTACAAAATTTTAGAACATAGTTAAAGAATGCATTCCTTTAAATATCTGTCTAGATTGGTTACTTACAGCAACTTGTACTCGAGTACTTCGTTGTAATACATCGAATGCCATTTAAAACAAATTGTAATTTTTCTTAACATTTTTTTGGTGTTGTTGTAGTTGTTGTTGCTGTTGTTTTTGTAAAAAAAAATTTAATGGCTGTCTCATGGTGGTCACTTTGTTTAGTTGTTATTTTGTTGTTGTTGTTGTTCTTATTCGTATTATTCTTTGGTTTTGTGTCGATTTTAACAAATTGAGCCTCGATTGTATTTTACACACGTTTAATACACCTTTCAAGTGCTCAATGTTTGTTTTTTATTTTGTTGTTGTTGCAGTTGTTGTTGCAGTTGTTGTAATACAAAAATGTTGTTTTCATTTTCATTTGAACATACAACTTACGGAAACAGTATCACAAAATAACAAAAAAAAAAAGAACGCTTTGGCCCTTATGGCGGCAGCATTTTCATAAGCGCCCACCTTATTTTCATTCTCCTTTTTTTTTCTTGTTTTTTCTGTTTGCAATTCTTTTGTTTGTTACATTTTGGGATTCTTTCTAAGTGTGTATGTGAATTTTATTTATTTGTCTATGACCTTAAAGGTCATCATTAAGTAGCCACACGCCTTTTGTTGCATGGTGTTCTCTGTGTGTGTGTTCTGATCAGAAAAGTTTTGAATTCAAAACTCACCACACACATTGCTTGGTTCAATTCTTTAATTCTGCAGATTTTTTTCATTTTTTTTTGTGTCTTCAGGGCTCTTGGTAATAAACAATTATTGAAAGGCTTTAAACTGATAAATTATGTTGGCACTTTGGCTGACTGGGTGGTCAAAAGGAATGCTAGTTTAACCCGGCTGTTGAAATGAATTGTTATACCAGAAGCAATTAAAATTACTCAAATATTAGATGGACATACTCATACTTAGTAGTTAAAGGAAACTGTTAACATAAAACTCTACACTTCCATCCATAGAGCTCTTGCAGTCTATAAGAAATAGCTTAAGGCCGGTGTAAGCTAAATTATAAGTTAAATTGGAAGTAGCTTTCTTGGGCTCGATACGGTTCCGTTGTAACATGAATTAAAGCTCTTCTGTCACCCAATTATAATCCTTAATGGGCATCTCTCCGCCATTCCTATAATTTAACGAAGGCGTAGATTCTGTAGAAAAAATGTTTGATTAGACATGTTCTGTCTATGAAATCTGGGTAGCAAAAAGTCGCCGTGGTATAGTAGGTAGTGTGTTGGCTTATAGGCGCAAAGCCCGGGTTCGTATCCCAGGTCAGGCATCAAAACGAAATATGAAAAAAATATTCCTTCGGCGATTTCCTCTCAGCAGATTTCTGGCAAAAACTCTGAAAGTAAATAAACCTGACATGAAAAAGTTTCTCAAAAATTCCCGCCACTCACGTACAAAATTAACGCACACAACATAAGTGATGTGAGAAGCTAGGCCGTAATCCTGACTGAAGGTTTGTAATGGCCAATTATGTATGTAAGAAGTTTTCGTCTCAGGTCCTTAAGTGCAGATAAGAATTACAGAGCAAATGTTCTGAAGTCTACTCTTCCTCCTGTTTATTGCAGCTTTTTCAGAAATCATTATGAGATAATACCGCCTTCCGTATGTGTGTCACTGAGTCACTTCGCTCATGCAAATTGAATATTCTGCACGAGCGATTTAAGGGCGCATGGTCATCTCATGTAGAAGTGATGTGAACTGGCCAGCGAGATCATGCATTTTAAGTACGTAACATTTTTTTCTTGCAGGATTTTCTTACGTAGCAGGTGTATATGAATAAGACACAAACCATAGCCCCAAACCTCAAATCTAGCATAACCCATGACAACGTTTAAATTCAGTCTGATTTATGCAACAGAATCATGAAAAATTGAAAATTATCCGTGGCGGATATTTACAAGAATTTATATTCGACATAAATGGCAAAGTCGCCTTAGTCTAGTAGGTAGTGTGTTGGCTTATTAGACGTAAGGTCACGGTTCAAATTCCAGCTCAGACATCAAAACGAAAATATGAAAAAATATTTCTTCGGCGACTTCCTCTCAGCAGATTTCTGGCAAAATCTCTAAGAATAAAAATAAAATTGCCATGAAAAGTTGCTCAAAAATCTGTAGTTCGGAGTCGACTTTAAACTATAGGTCCCGCCGACACTCATGTATAATATTAACACAAACAATATGAGTGGTATGGAAAGCTAGGCCGTAATCCTGACTTAATTGGTCATTACAACCCTTCAGTCAGGATTACAACCTAACTTCTCACACCACCCATGTTGTGCATGTTCATTTTATACTAAGTGTCAGGACCTACAGTTTAAAGTCGACTTCAAATGACAGATTTTTGAGAAACTTTTCATTGCAATTTTATATTAACTCTCAGAGTGTTTGCCAGAAATCTGCTGAGAGGAAGTCGCCGTAAGAAATACATATCAGAGATTTTGTCAGGAGACTGCGTAAAGAAAGTCGCCGCGTGACACGCAAACAGTGCTTATGGACATATGATGTGTTTCATATGTGACTTGGTCCATTGATTACATACGAATACGATGTACGAGAAAGATAGCAAGTCTCCTTGTTTTATTCGGACACATGCCACATGTCCAACGGTGTCAAATTGCAGCTTCGAGGTGGCCAAACGACATCAGCTCTGCGGCTGATAATGGGATCTTCAAAAACAGGACGCAAAACATCGAGTGTAGCTTCGGCTGTGTTGCACGTAGCGCCGTCCTGTTGAAACCAAATGTTGCCAATAACCTCCACTTCAATTTTTGTGAACAAAAATTCATTCAACATGGTCCCATAACGATTGCCATTGACTGTAACGGCCACTCCTTGCTCATTTTCGAAGAAAAATGGCCCAATTATGCCTCTGAACCAAAATCCGCACCAAACAGTGACTCGTTTTGGGTGCGTCGGCCTTTCAATGTATGCGTGCGGGTTTTCTGTGCCCCAAATGCGACAATTTTGCTTGTTTACATACCCGCCAAGATCAAAATGAGCTTTATCTGAAAAGATGAAGCGAAAATGCATTGGATGGTCAATTGGCTTCAACTCCTGAACCAATTGGACTTTGTATGGCGTCATACCAAGGTCTTTATGCAAAATTCGTCTCAATGATGTCTCCGAAATGTTCAATTGTTGAGAACGACGGTGAATTGATGTTGATGGCGCTTCACGCACACTTTCTGCCATAGTAGCAATATTCTCGGATGTACGCACTGTTTTTGGCTTTTCACGCTTTGGTTTACATTGCACACTAATTCGCACTAGCAGTGCGGTCTTGAACGGATAAATTAGTTGGGATACATCATTACATAAGCCACTAGATGGCTATTGGGCGGTAGTTTTCTAGGTCATAAGCTAGCCCTCCTTTAGAGTGGACTAGACACTGGCCGATTGCTGGCTATGCATGTTGAATATAAATATGACATAAAGCTGTGCAGTATCCGTGAGGATACATAAGACAAGAACGCAATCGCATGCTTCCTAGGAAGTTCTTGTGCTGTGCTATTGGACGTTAGTTCTCTAGGTTATAAGCTGCCTGTTCTTAAGACACCTTTAGGTCTTTTTGAATAATTTCTTGCGAAATCAAGTTTCGATTTCAGTTTCATAAAATTTTCAAAAGCTTATGCCGCTTCTGTTGAAAAACAGAAAACATGACTTTGTCAAAAAGAAAAAAAACGGAAAAAAATTTTAAAAATAAATAAACATGACTACTGTCGTCGTGATTTGAATATATTTTTACTTGATTTGATTATTTTTTTTTTTGTATTTCTTTTGATTAATTATTTACCGGGACACCTACAATTGTTAAGCAAATCATGGCAATATTTCATTAATTTTTTTTAGATTTGTTTTTCGTCATTTCATATGTTGAAATATGGCGGCCTTTTGTTAAATTCTATTCTTTTTGTAAAATAATACGTATCAAGATAAAAATATGGTTAATAAATTGGATTTTTTTTATTAAAAAAAAACAGAAACTTATCTCTTTATCGTTTCATTTAAATACAATAACTTAACTTAAGCTAAGCATAAGCATAAGCCAAGTGTAAGTTATTGATCTTGAGAACATTATGGTGGAAACATTTCTTAGAAACTAAGTAATGAATTAAAAAACAAAAAAAAAATATAAAAAATTAATCATAAAACATTTGAAATATCAACTTGAATAAATTAATTTTAAATAATTTTTATTAATTTTCAATAATAAATTATGTTAACAAGCTTGATGCGGAAAAAAAGCAATAAATTTACAACGTCTTCTTCACATGGTTGAACTTTTACCGGAATTATTCAATAGCTGAGATTAGAATAGAACATTAGGTTTTTAATAGCAAAACTGGTCATTACAACCCTTCAGCTAAGATTACAATCTAGCTTCTCACACCACTTATGTTGTGCATGTTCATTTTATCCATGAGTGGCGGCACCTACAGTTTAATGTGTACTTGGAGCAGCAGATTTTTGAGAAACTTTTCATAGAAATTTTAGTTCTTATACTATGTTCAGATATGCACTTTTATTAAGTCAATATTCGATTAATTGAGTACAATATTTTAAGTGTTCAGGCATAATAATATACGCAGTTCAGCTGCTTATTCAATATTCATTTGACAGCTGGTTGTTTCAACAACATTGTATTTATTCTGGTTTTTTTGTTTTGTTGTTTTTTTGTTTTGTTTGTTTGTTTTGAGTTGTCAAATATCAACAAAAAGTGTTCGGTTAACTGTAATATGCTCACTAAACACACTTATGACAGTGCTGCATTTTAAGTTTTACTCAATATTATAACAATTTTCGTATTTATTGCGCAATTATTAATTGAAACTTTAGGAAATATTGAAATATTGAGCTCAATAATGACGTTTATGGCGATTTACGCCATAAAGGTGCATATCTTAACACCGTATTATTCTCAGAGTTTTTGTCACAAGACTGTTGAGAAGACGGCACCGAAAGATATATTTTGTTCTCATTTAGTTTTGCTTGAGATGTCTGAGTGCAGCTTTTTTAAACATGGACTCGTGTCTAATAAGCCATCTGCCTACTAGACTACGGTGACTTCAAATGGGCCTCCTTCCGCTTTAATTAAGCACGACTGGTTCCCGAAGGTAAGAAAGTGCCAAATGAAATTGAACACTTACAGGGTGGCTGATATATAATGCAACAAAGTAAAGCGCTATATTTTTTTAATTTTTTCTTAATTTTATTGTTCAAAAGCAAAAAATGTTGGAAATAACATCCAATTTTAGAATCAGTTTAGATTTGTTCGAATTGGCCACCTTTGGTAGGAATTATGGCCTTCAAACGGCCGACAAAGCCATCACAGGCTGCACGAAAGTGGCTCTGCGGTATTTTGGCCCATTCCCGGCGAAGCGCCGTCTTGAGATGATCGACACTTTGGTATTTTTTAGTGAGAACCTTACTCTCCAAAATGCCCCAGGCACAGAAGTCCAACGGATTGAGATCCGGAGATTTTGGTGGCCATTGTGCGGTAGAAATGGAGCGAGGAACTTCCTTTTTAAGCCATTTTTGGTTGACGCGTGCTGAGTGCGGTGGTGCTGAGGCCTGTTGGAATGTCCATGGTCTGCGGCCGAAATGTTTGTCTGCCCAGGGCTTCAATACTGTCTTTAAGACATTTTCCCGATAATATTCGGCATTTATTTTGACTCCACGGTCGATGAATACGAGCGGGGAGCGACCATCGGCCGTTACGGCGGCCCACACCATTACCATCGGCGGCGCTTAAGTTCTGGTGGCCAATCGCAGGTGTAAATTTTCAGCTGACCTCTTTGGCAAGTAAACCCGATCATTTTGTTTGTTCACAAACTGCTCAATTTGGAATGGCTTCTCATCGGCGAAAACCAAATTCGTTAACTGGCCACTTTCGTGCAAGCGAAGTAACTCCTTGGCTCTTTTCAGTCTAACTTTTTTTTTGTCCATCGGTGAGCTCTTGCACTTTTTGGAACTTCAATGGCTTTAGTCCAAGATCATTTTTCAATATGTGTTGCATCCGTTCTCGCGATATGTTTAGCTCACGAGCAATTTTTCTACCACTGCGGCGTGGATTTCGATCAAATCTGGCCTTCACTTTTCGGATCATTTCTGGTGTTGTTACTGTTTTTTTTTTCGTTCACTTTTTCGACGCGATGCAACACTGCCAGTACCGCGGTAACGAGCAATGGTACGAGAAACAAAAGATTTATTCACATTTAAATGCTGGAGGGCTCTAACGAGTGGTTTTCCAGCCAAATATAAAGCAATCACACTATCACGCTTGAATTCCATCATGAATAACTTTTTTTCTGTATGCAATCGATCAAAATGCTTTTGTAAGCTTGTGAATAATAAAATGAACTGGCACTGGAATAAATCTGTCATCTATTAGACGATCGGTTTACAAATGATAACAACCTGAAGTTGGTTGCAATACATATCAATCAGCCACTCTGTAAAGTCTCTTGTCTGGAACGGACCTTGTTCGGTTTCTATGAAATTAACAAATGAACGAACTGGTTTGTAGGGAAACTGTTTCAAATTGGCTTTATCGGCCCTTAAAAGCATCTCTATTGGACTCCATTAAAAACAAGTCATCCTCATTGTATTTCGTTTTCTTCGAAATGCTGGGGTTTTGGAGCCAAGGGCTCTCGTCTAAAAAGCCAATATACTGCCGACTAGACTATGGCAACTTGTCCTTTCTGCCTCACATGCAATTCCAAAATTGTAACACGAGATTGCTGCTTAAATTCATTGGCACTGAGCAGCTAACTGGCTGTCTCAACAACACCTCTTGTTGTTTTTTTTTTTTTTTTTTTTTGTATGATTTCATCGCTTTATGTCTTGGCTGTTATATTTTATTCACTTTTAATCAGAATCTAATTTAATTTACTTGCATTGGCAATCAATAAACAATATCAACTTGACGAATATAAAACATTTCAATTGATTGCACAATAACCTTGAATTAAATTCGATTTAATTTGTTTGATTTTATTTTATTTTTTTATGTAATGTTGTGTGATTGTTAAATATCAATATTTTATTGAATTAATTTCTTTGTAATAATTGCTCCACACAATTATTTGATTCAAATCTTTAATAAATAGCACAGTGAATCATTCTTCATCCACATATTGATGTCAGGTGGCATTTAAGCAGAATTAATTTTGTTAAAACATAAACTTTCTTGAAGGTATCTCTGGCTTCGATGATAGATATTTACATGGCAGGGATATATACAAAATGATGTTTTGATGGATACAGAAAATGTATTCCGTATTTCCGCATAAAATTTTTTCTCCTTCACTTGTTAGTCATTCAATGCATTTGCCTGAATTGAAAATGTGTGTTTATAACACAAAATCAAAAGGTGGGTGGGTTTTGTAGTATTTATTTAGGGTGTTACAAATATCAGCACGTACTTAATGTAAATGCTATCCATCACTCATACACACACACATAGTGTTAAAGATTACAAAATTTAAATTAGTTTCTATGCAAATAAATAACAAATGTAGGTGGGTGGGGTTCAACAAATAAATTATTTTTCAAATTCAAAAAAAAAAAATTCAACCTGAACAATTATATCATCAGGTACTTTGGAGCAGCAGCAGCTAATCAAATTGTAAAAATTATTTAAAATACAAAAACAAAAAACAAAAACAAAGCATTTGTTATGCCGAATGTGTAATAAAATTGTAACAAGTTTGTTGCTTAAGTCTTTTGTTTTTTTTTTATCAAATATTTTTGGGGTGTAACAGAAGTGTTTAAAGCTTTAAATATTTGTTGTTAAAACAAAATGATTATTTTCTTTTAATTTTTTTGTTAATTATTCGTTATTATTTATACACAAGCATGACAACAAAAATGTTGTTTGAATTTTTTTTTTAATTTTATTGGAGAAATAAAGCAGCAGGTTCAATAAAATTTCTCATTTCAAATATTAAAAGGCTAAATAAGGCATTCTGACTGTAATGCATTGTGCGCTCTACTGGCCAATCGGCCGCAAACGAATGTGCTCTGCGAGAAAGACAAGTATTACGTATGAATCTATGGTTTTTGGGAACAGGAACCTTTATTTCGCTAGAGCAGAATCCGTTGCAATAGCGATAGAACAGTGAAACACGATTCATATTGCGATGGTGCTGCAATGAAGCAATATAGTTGAATACCCTACCGTCTTGAGAATCAGAACATTCACCTTTTCCTGCACGCGATCGGGAAGCCTTAAAACAGAATTTGAAACCTATTCATGGAAGTTGTATTCCATTTTTGGTTGTATATAAGTAATGTAAATAGTAAGGAGACTTGAATGCTTCTTGCGACACTTAAAGTAGTTATTCTTGCTATCTAATCAACCTAACCTTTGGAGGAACAGCGCCAAACACTCTATTGAAATATTTCAAATATCAAAAGGGATTGAAATTTCTCCAGCTCCTTGAAATTTATCCATTTGAAGTGCAGAAATCATTTACAACTTCTTTGCTTTGCTGCTGTTATTTTAGGAACATCCCTTGTAAGATTGCTTTGTTTTATTTCTTGGAGTATTGTGTGTCTCCAAGTGTCTCCTCGCTCGTCGGCGGCTTCTAGAGCCTTAAGGATTTTATTGTAACACAATTCTTGTTTTATGCAATCTGGCTTCTTGTAAAAGAAAAAGGGCCTTTGGTTAGGCCTATTGTGATACCTCCAGTCAATACTCAATCAGCATATAATCAGCAATAAAACACTTCCTGTAAAAAATCTTCCTGACTCCAAAATAAATCCTGATATTGACATACCTTGGAGTCGTCGTAGTCCAGACAGTAGTGTGTTGGCTTCTTAGATGAGAGTCCGAGGTTCAAATCCAACAAAAGGAAACATGAAAAAATATTCCTTCGATACCTTCCTCTCAGAAGATTTCGGGCAAAATCTCAGGGAGTAAAATAAAATTGTCATGAAAAGTTTCTCAAAAATCTGTCGTTCGGAATCGACTTTAAACTTGTAGGTCATGGCAATCATGTATAAAATTAACACACACAACAGGAGTGGTGTAAGAAACTAGGTTGTAATCCTGACTAAAATTATTATAATGACCAATGCAGTTAGTAGGTAAGGCCAGATTGAGTGACCCCACTAATGTAGATAATAAGCCCATACCGCTGTATGAATCAGAGGTCAGCAATGAGTATTCAAAACGATGAGTAGATTCGAATCGTACTCATAATTCCTAATACTTATACGCATTCATACTTATTTTAATATCATACTCATACTACTCATACTCAAAGTTTGAAATACTCATTATATTCATACTTAACAACACAAATCACTCGAATCATTTATGAGTATTAAAAGCATTTTTCCAAATTTATAAATCTGAATGAGTAGGTGTATGAATCAAACATATTCCGAACGTTATGAGTTTGATGTCAACGTTGCAACCTGTACTTATAAATCAATGTTGTAGTGAGTACGAATGAATCAGAATAGTTGGATTTCAATACTGTTGACTCACTCATACTCAATATGTCATGAGTACTTATGAGTAGCGAAAAAGCGATTCATTGCTGATCTCTGCTATGAATGTGAGAATCAGAATGTCTCGCAAAAGTATAAATTTTACGTTAAGTGATGCCAATGCAGAATATTTTTGAATCTGTTGACCTGAGTATAATAAAAAAAAATGGGGTGCTTTGGATGGCGATATTCTAGAACTTAGAAGAACTGGCCAATATTGTAATTTTTTGTTTGAAAATATTTTGGATGACCCGGGATGTTGTATGGTGTTAAGCAGAATATTTCCTCTTCAGCTGCTGCAATTAGGATCAGGTTGCCTTTACTTGGTAAATTGGTTTTTCTGTGAAGTTGTAGGCAGTTTTTCTTCTTTCCACGCAGATGTGGTAATAGATTGTAGAAGTTCTAGTGTGATATCGTTTTAAACCCATCGAAATTTAATTGTTATTCCATTAAACTATTCCCTCTCCACTAAATAAATTGTAATTTTAAAAAATTTTAAAACTTTTTGCCTTATTTTTTGGTTCAATTTGTTGCAAAACACGACATTTAAAACGTGCCTGTGTAATTAAAGAATAACGAAAGAAAAACTCACGCTTGACCATTAAAAACCTTCAAAAATATACACTCGAATATCACTTTTTTTATTTGTTTCTTTTCTTATATAAATTAACAGAAAATGAAATCAAATCAAATAAACAAACAGTTCTTGTCCCAACATTCTTAAAACTTAAAGCCGAACCGCACCCAAAAGAATGTCAACCATTTCGTAGGGGCTGCACGATTAATATTTTAATAAAGAAAACGTAAAACGTTAGCCGCTGAGACAGGTTTATGGACATTTCGTCAAAAATGAAATATTCTTACGTAAATTAAAACCCTGCAGGGTTCTTCGGGTTCTTTTACAAATTCGTTGACTTTTAAACAAATAAATTAAAGAACAATTTGAAAAATTGCTAAACATGTCTCATGTCTCATGGCTCAACGAAAATTAATGATTTTTTTGAATTGTAAATAAAACTTTCGGAAATCAAAAAGAAACATATAAACGAATTTTTTAACATAAAATTTGTTTCAAAAAGAAGGAAAATATTTTGACACACAGTCAGAGTAATGACTGTTAATGAATTTTGTTTGTTTTTACAAAATTAAAGGGGCTGCTAAGCCAAACAGGAGAGAGAAAAATTATTTGACAGCTTAAGCACGAATCTGGCTTAATTGGAATTGAGTCCATTAAAATATTGGTATTAATATGGGCTGTTATTGGGCAATTCGTTTCAATAGGGGTCTGAATATTCAAAACGTTGAATTTAGTCGCATTACATAATTTCGTTGTCGCCGTGGTCTAGTAGGTAGTGTGTTGGCTTATTAGACGTAAAGCCAGGGTTCGAGCCCCAGGCCAGACATTAAAAACAAAATACAAAAAGTATTTCTTCGGAGACTTCCTCTCAGCAGATTTCTGCCAAAAACTCTGAGAGTAAATAAAAATTGCCATGAAAAGTTTCTCAAAAATCTGTCGTTCGGAGTCGACTTTAAACTCTAGGTCCCACCACTCATGTATAAAATTAACACACACATCATAAGTGGTGTGAGAAACTAGGTCGTAATCCTGACTAAAGGGTTGTAATGGCCAATTATGTATGTATGTATGTACATAATTTCGTTGATTGCCACTAGCAGACTTGATTCACAACCTGATGATAGTGAACCTGGAACCTGTTAGTCGAGGAGTAAAACTTGTCTTGCTTTTTAGTATTGCAAATGCATTTTCAGTCGAAAATTGTACTGGAGACTTGAGCCTTATAGTTGTGCTGCGAATACTTATTTATGGTTGTCTGGTATAGGCTGCCTTCCAAAATGTATCAATAAAAAGTTTGTATGCAGTTCTACTACTGTATATAAACTATGTAGATATGCAAAGTAACCAAACAATGCATCAACTATAAATCCGATGCCTGATTGATTGTTGACTGCGTTAAAAACACACATTGACGACGTTTTGAAATGGAATACATTGTATATATTTTGTACAGCGGCTTTATGAAACACTATACTTTGTTCAAGCACAAAGCAACTAACATTTTGGAAGGCAGCCATAGTGTGAGGCTCTTTGTAAATTCCTTATTGAAACTAAGTTGTAAAATGACTGCGAATTTGCCGTAATTCAGTAAGTAGTGTGTTGACTTATTAGACCTAAAGCCAGCGTTCAAACCCCAGGCAAGACATCAAACAAAATACAAAAAATATTTCTTCGGCGACTTCTTCTCAGCAGATTTCTGGCAAACAGCTCTGAGAGTAAAAATAAAATTTCCATGAAAAGTTTCTCAAAAATCTGTCGTTCGGAGTCGAATTTAAACTGTAGGTCCCCCGCCACTCATGTATAAAATTAACACACACAACATAAGTGGTGTGAGAAACTAGGTTGTAATCCTGACTGAAGGGTTGTAATGACTGCAATGCCTGTACGACTTCTTCCAATGCTGGATTAAACGTCATTTTGAATTTACTACCTATTAATCTTCACATTTTGTAATTTTCAGTACAGATCAGAAAGAAAACACTGAGGTGTTGGATATACTAAAGCGTCATAATCTATCTATTGAAGTCGCCGTAGTCTAGTAGGTAGTAGTGTATTGGCTTACTAGACGTGAGGCCATGGTTCAACACCTGGCTCAGACCTCTCGAACAAAAAAAAAATATAAAAAATATTTCTTCGGTGACTTCCTCTCAGTATTGCCATGAAAACTTTCTTAGAAATCTATCCTTAGGGGACGGCATTAAAATGTAGGCCCCTGCCACTCATGGATCAAATTAACACCTACAACATGAGAGGTAAGATAAGCTAGGTTGTAGTCCCAACTAAAAGGGTTGTAATGAATAATTAAGTCATACTCTATCTCTAGTGAAATTGATAATAAACCTAGGACCAGGCCAACTGAATTTTGATTGTTAATCAACCAATTAAATTCAATCTTTTCGTTGAGAAAGAGGTACTGGTACGAGTATCTTTTTTGTTTGGAAGCCACTAGCTTTAGTTCACCGTAGATTTCCAGCATTTTTCTGATGAAAGTCTTTCGAATTTTCTAGAACTGCAAGATACTGAGAGAAGTTGAAGATACTGCTAGTAGTGTTAATATTTTTTGTGATAGTCAGTCAAGTTGCTAATACAACCGTGTTGTTGTCCAGTAGCAATACAACTTAGTTGTATGATTCTCCCATGTAGGGAAGAAATGAAACTCTTTAGTACTCTTTGAATTATTTTCTCAATCTTGGTCTCTGGTAACAGAGGCATCATTGGAAATAAATGAGCTAATGAACCTTGAAGGAGGTAAAATTTGTCATCATCTAATCGGACATTGGGCATTGTAATATTGGAAGATTTGGAGCTGATGAATTTATTAGAAGGATCTGAACTTGAATGGATATGAAGTTTGTCGTCTTCAGCTTCAACATTTGCTGTCCTTTGACTGTCGTCAAGAGGGAAGTCTGCAAATTTTTCGATGGAAGAGCACAGAACAGTTAAACTTCTGTACTATTGTACACTGCGGTTCATCAGGATACAACCAACATATTTTAAAGTAAAAAAACTGTATAAATTGCAAATACAGATTGAATAAAAAAATTTGGTTTTGCAGAAAGATAGTTGATACTGTAAATGATAATTTAAGCACAAAAAAATTTTATAAAAATGAATTATAACGGTACTTTTTCACTTTCTTTGTAGTCAAGTATAAAATTTTTCATTTATTTTTTGGTTCAACAGAATAGAACCACTTAATCTTAAAAAAACTTAAATCAGTGGGTGGTTGTAGTAAAGCTTTATAAAAACCAAATAAAATTAAAATTACAGTTTGTGACTGCAGTTATCTAAATCAATATGTGAAGAAAGAGTGCTTTAAATTCGTCGGAAATGGTAAAAATTGATGTTTACCATCCTGAAAATTATTCTTATCGCGAAATCGATAGACAAATAGGACGAAGTCATAATGTGGTAATGAATTACATAAAACATCATGAAACATGTAATAAAAATTACAAAGGAGGTACTCAGACAGCTCTAACACCACAGGATAAGCAAAAAATTCTTCGAATTGCCTCAAATTCAGCCCATTCTACCACTAAAATTAAGCATTTAGCAGGAGTTAAAGCAAGTACATCTACTGTTCGTCACGCTATTTTAAGCAGTGAACATTTACAACTCCGAAAACTAGAGAAAAAACCTCCATTAAATGCAATCCGGCAACCATAGCGCCTTCAGTTTGCCAAAGATCATATTGTAAATTCCAATAAACGCCATTATTGAGCTCAATATTTTATATAAAGTTTCAATTAATAATTGCGCAATAAATACGCAAATTGTTACAATATTGAGTAAAACTTAAAATGCAGCACTGTCATAAGTGTGTTTAGTGAGCATATTACAATTAATTGAACACTTTTTGTTGATATTTGACAACTTAAATGTCAACAACGACGAACAAAAAAAAACAAAAACAATGTTGTTGAAAGAAGCAGCTGTTTTGTGTATTAGCTGCCAAATGAATATTGAATAAGTAACTGAAATGCGCATATTATTATGCCTGAACACTACAAAATATTGTACTCAATAAATCGAATATGGTAGTGTAACACTTTTTAAATCCCATGCTGCTGTAATGTTAGATGGATTTTTGATACAAGAAACCATTCTCTAGTTAATAATAGTTTATGATGTTTGTATCTAAACATGGAACGGTTTTTATTCAATTGGTGGAGAATATTCTGAAGAACTTTCTTTAGAAATTTACCGGGTTTTTGTAAATTTTTGAAGAAAAATTCATTTGCTACGTTGAATATTATTGATCTGGGTTAAATTGCTTTGTATCACATATAATTCTATACAGTTGAAGTGCTAAATTTATTTAACCAAGAGTCTCCATACCATTGTGAATGCAGTAGTATTCTGATATTAATGACAGAAATTTATCTTAAAGCTTAAACATTTGCTATTCAAATATGTATTTTACAACATCTTATAAAATGTGTGAATAAATATTACATTCAATGACTATTTTATAGAGCAACAAATCACCTTCAGTCAGTTGTTATTCAATAAGGAAGTTTACCACCAGTTTTCAACCAGTGAACCATATGCATCAAAAACATGACCTTTACAAGACATTAAAACTGCCACTCAATCGTTAAATTCAATTCAAAAAATGTTCAACAAAAGTTAAAGCATTTGAAATAAATATCACACAATGGACATATAAATCATGACAGACATCATTCACACCATTCACACAGTGGTTGGTGATCAAATTCAAACATTTGTTTCAACATTTAAAAATTAAAAATAGAATCTTGGCCCATACTCATCAAGATGTATTATTTGAAATAAATCCATGAATTTTCTGATTATTATGCAATCACAATCACGCTGTAGAATTGCTTCTCTTCTCATTGTTTTTTTTGTATTGTTTTTCTAATAAATCATTGCGAACAATAAGGAAATCTTAAATGTTAACAGGAAACCATATGCCATAGTCATCGAGAGTATTTCAATTTAATAATGCATTTTAAACAAAAGACTTAAGACACATACTTGACTTTTATTTTAATAGTCTTCACTCAAACAAACTTTTTTATTAATTATGGTTGGATTATTAAGAATTCTGACTGGTTTTTAATTGATTTTATGATTCTCTTAAGCAACATCCGCCCTGAAATAAAATATTTTATTAGGATTTTGTATTTGGTGTGCAGATATTTGAAAAATAAAGGGTGAGGCAACAATCCATTATTAAATCCAACATCTTGTACTCAGCACTCCCCCTTAGGTTTTGAGCAGTTGGCAATTGACACTAATTTTTATCGAAGTCGATGTAGAGCGCTATAGGTTGATGATCCGCTTTAATTCTTTTTCCCAGAGTGACGAAAGATCCAGGCACCAACTACAACTGTGGCTTTAGCTGAACGGCAAAACTGTCACGAGTGTCCACCAAGGGAGTCGTGGCGTATGCCAATAAGTTTAGACCTGAAGATTGAACCTTAAAAGAGATCTGATTGCCGCCTGCTTATTGTTGAGGATAGTCTCTTACACAGTATTAGTCCCACAAAGTGAATGTTAGCCATTAACTCGGTCTGAATGACACTACAGTAGCCGAAGAGATGATTCAATCCTTCCACGATTAATCAACAGCCTATCTAATTCTTGAATTTAGTACAGAGTTTACATATTTACACAGCAGACCATATCAAAGGACCAGACATACCTGCTTAAAACTCTAGTATACAATTTTTTATCAAAGCTGGATGCAATTTTACTTAGAGCCTGAGGATTCAATAGTCACCGTAGTCTAGTAAATAATGTGTTGGCTTATTAGACGTGAGTCCATGATGGTTCAAACCCCAGCTCACGCATCTCTGAGAGTAAAATGAAAAATTGCCATGAAAAAGTTTCTCAAAAATCTGTCTTTCGGAGTCGATTTTAAACTTGTAGTCTAAGTATAGTAGACAGTTTTGTAGCCCATTTATTCTGTGATCCTATAGTCTCCTTATTACGCGATCTTGTAGTCTCCTTATTAGGCGTTCTCGTAGCCTCCTGGTTAGGTGATCTTGTAGTCTCCTTAGGCAATCTTGTAGTCTCTGATTAGGCGATCTTATAGTCTCCTTAGGAGATCTTTTAGTCTCCTTAGGCGGTATTGAATTCTCCTTATTAAGCGATCTTGTAGTGTCATTATTGCTCGATTTTGTTGTTTCCTTATTAGACGATCTTATAGTTTCCTTAGGCGATCGTGTAATCTCCTTATTAGGCGATCTTGTAGTCCCCTTATTGCTCAATTTTGGAGTCTCCTTATAAGACGATCTTATAATTTCCTGAGGCGATCTTGTAGTCTCCTTATTGCTCAATGTTGTAGTCTCCTTATAAGACGATCTTGTCGTCTCCTGATCTTGTAGTCTCGTTATTAGGCGATCCTGTGGTCTCCTTATTAGGCGATCTTGTAGCCTCCTAATTAGCCGATCTTGTATTTTCGTTATTGGGTGATATTGTAGTCTCCTTAGGCGATCTTGTAGTCTCCTTATTAGCCGATCTTGTAGTCTCGTTATTGGGTAATCTTGTAGTCTGCTTAGTAGGTGATCTTTTAGTCTCCTCATTAGGCGATAGCATAGTCTCCTTAGGAGATCTTTTAGTCTCCTTATTAAACTATCTTGCAGTCTTCTTATTAAGTGATCTTGTAGTCTCCTTATTAGCCGATCTTGCAGTCTCGTTATTAGGTAATCTTGTAGTTTGCTTAGTAGGTGATCTTTTAGTCTCCTCATTAGGCGATCGTATAGTCTCCTTAGGAGATCTTGTAGTCTTCTTATTAGGTGATCTTGTAGTCTCGTTAGTCTCGTAGTCGCCGTGGTCTAGTAGGTAGTGTGTTGGCTTATTAGACGAAAAGCCAGGGTTCGAGCCCCAGACCAGACATCAAGACATAAAATACAAAAAAGTATTTCTTCGGCGTCTTCCTCTCAGCAGATTTCTGGCAAAAACTCTGAGAGTAAATAAAATTGCCATGAAAAGTTTCTCGAAAATCTGTCGTTCGGAGTCGACTTTAAACTGTAGGTCCCGCCACTCATGCATAAAATTAACACACACAACATAAGTGGTGTGAGAAACTAGGTCGTGATCCTGACTGAAGAGTTGTAATGACCAATTATGTATGTATGTATGTAGTCTCGTTATTGGGTAATCTTGTAGTCTGCTTAGTAGGTGATCTTTTAGTCTCCTCATTAGGCGATCGCATAGTCTCCTTAGGAGATCTCCTTCTTAAGTGATCTTGTAATCTCCTTATTAAGTGATCTTGTAGTCTCCTTGTTAGGCGATCTTGTAGTTTCCTTAGGCGATCCTGTAGTCTCCTTATTAAGTGATCTTGTAGTCTCCTTGTTAGGTGATCTTGTAGTCTCCTTATTAGGCGATCTTTTAGTCTCCTTTGGTGATCTTGTCGTCTCCTTATTATACTTCTGACAATGTGAAGTATGCTTTTTTAGGGCCTGTAAATTACTTCCTTTAGATCCACATTATAAGGGCGGGCTTAAGTACAATATTTGGTTTTCCAAATGAAATATTTTTTTTTGTTTTTGTTTTTTTTTTAATTTATTGTAACGCATCAATTAAATCATCAATAATTTCCATAACATTTCATTTTGCAAATTGTAAATAAAATTAACGAGTAAAACAATTTCAAATTCATTGAGTAACCGTTTTGTGTGACTATTTTGGCTTAAACGATTAATCACAAACTAAATAAATCATGGCTTTAGTAAAAGAAACATCTTCTTTGACAATTAATGACGTTGGTCTTGTTGTAGACTCCTACAAGACAACAGCTGTTTAACATCCTCAACCTCTGTTTCAAATCCGTAGATAACTTTCTCTCACATTTTTGCTAACATTTCAATTAATAACGACTTTTTCTTAATTTGGCTTTAATAGCAAAAGAAATAACCTCCCCATGCATTCATTACTCACTTTATAATCCATTTAAAAAAACTCTCTTCTGTTTTCCATAATTTTTACAAAAAAATTTCTAAAAAGAAAATTTTTTTCTTGTTTTTTTTTTTCTCCAAAATTTTCAGCGACATTAAAGCCAACATTTCAAACCTATTTTCCATATCCAAAAACAAAAACAAGAAAACACATACAAACCGAACAACGAACGAACAAAAAGCCTTAATGAAGCCAAAATTAAACGAGAAATTATAAACAAAACTTGCCATAGAAAAAAAAATGAATTTGAATTTGAATTGAATTTTAAAATTCAAAAACAAAATTTTTCTTTCCTTCTAAACATCGCGCTAAGCCATTGAAATGCCATTTTCCCCATGATGGCTGAAATAATTTTATAAAAATTTGTCAGAAACAGACAAACCAACAGCAGCATATTTGTTGAAAAGCAAAACAAATTGTTTGTTTCTTTTCTTTCCTTTATTTTTTTAATAAAAATCCTACAAAATTTTGAAATTTTGCAAAACAATGGCTGTACAAAACCAAAGATTACCAAAAGATACTAAAAAATCCGCACAGGCAACTTCATCAACAGCAGCAGCCGCCGCAGCAGCATCATCAACATTGTCATCGCCATCGGTAGCACCAGCTAATTTATCAATGCCTACTACATCATCAAACACAGCACTGCCAGCAGCAAAAACTACTCAACATCAACAGCAACAGCAAAATCATCAACAATCACCAGCACCGGGGACAGCAGCTGCAGCAGCATCCACAGCACAACAGCAAACCACAACGAATGCAAATGGTGGTGGACCCCGTGTGTCATTTAATCGAGATGTACATGTCAAACGAATTGGTTAGTGTTTGTCTTTTATTATTTCTCTCTCTCTCTCTCTCTTTCTAACTTCATATTCTTAGTGAACTTACTAATTGCTTAAATATTTTGAAATATTTTTTTCAAAAATTCATCAAAAAAATTAAAATTTATTGACGTAACAAAAAAAGGATCCGGAATTGGCTTGTAAAAGTAATAAAGTACGGCCATCAAATGATCTACAATTCTCTTATAATGTCTTCTAAAATCTCTGTAGTAAGGAAGCATTTTCCATTCTACATAAAAATTTTTGGAGTGTACAATGACCAGACGGAAGGCCAATTGATTTCCTCATAGCATTTCTGGATAACCTGGATAGACACTTAAATCTCTTCACAGTATAATCAATGTGGATATTTGTAGATAGGTGCAATGTCAATGTCCTCTTCCCATTCCAAAGTAAAATTTTAGCCTTATCAGTGCCCGGTTGACAGGCTCATACTCTGCTTGTAAGCTCTGGTTCTGCTGGCAAGCTCACGTATTAATTCACTGTCTTGAATTCCCACATTAGTTGGAATCTAGCAAAGGGTGGCCCTATTTGCCTTCCTTGCTGATTCCCATACTAATCAGAAATTACCCTTTTTCTTCAGAAGTTTGGAAAATTCCATTCCGTTCTTCTAATGGTTGATTTTTTAAGAGCTATAGGAAAAACAACGCATAAAATTCAGAAAAATGCATGAAATCTTTATTTGAATCGATAGTACGGTCCATATAATTTAATGTTTGAAGATTATTTCATGAAAATTTTGAAAGCGACTGCGCCTCAAATGGTCCATCCGCTTAGTCCAATTTTGGCATACTCTTTTCAACATTTCGGCCGGTATCTCACGAATAAATGCTTCAATGTTGTCTTCCAATGCGTCAATTGAAGCGGGCTTGTCTGTATAGACATGAGCTTTAACAGAGTCCCACAAAAAATAGTCTAAAGCCGTTAAATCGCACGATCTAGGCGGCCAATTGACCGCTCCCGAACGTGAAATAAAATGTTCACCGAACTCGCCTCTCAATAAGTCCATTGTTACGCGTGCTGTGTGGCATGTGGCACCGTCTTGTTGAAACCACATGTCATGCAAGTCAAGCTCTTGCATTTTGGGCAAAAAAAAGTTGGATATCATCTCATGGAAGCGCTAACCATTCACAATTACGTTATGATTCGCAGCATATTTGAAAAAGTACGATCCAATGATGCCACCAGCCCATAAACCGCACCAAACTGTGACTTTTTCTGGATGCATTCGTAGCTTTTGCAATACTTCTGGCTGATCTTCACTCCAAAATCGACAATTCTGCTTATTTACATATCCATTGAGCCAAAAATTTTTTCGATAAAGAAGTGGATCTTCGGCCAAATTTCCAAGAGCCCATTCAGCAAAAATTCTGCCTTGCGGTAGATCGTTCGGCTTCAATTCTTGCACCAGCTGTATTTTGAAAGGCTTCACACCTAAATCCTTCCGCAAAATTTCCCACGTTGTTGAGTAACAGAGGCCCAATTGCTGCGAACGGCGACGAATCGATAATTGATGGTCATCATTAACACTGGCCGGCCGATACAGCTGCGATGTTTTCTTCAGTTCGCACTCTACGTAAGCGTGTGGGTGGTTTAATGTCCAACAATGTAAATTTGGTGCGAAATTTAGTCACAATAGCCCGAATAGCCGCTTCAGTTTAAACCAGTGTTGCCAAAAAGATAATTAAAACTAAAAAATCATCCGCTATAACCCCACTCCATAACAAATCCGTATATCATCATCGAATAGTGCCTCTCTTAAGAGAATCCTTAGCTTCATAATTGTCCCATTACTTTTATTACACAGTTTCATTGCAAGACATTTCCCAGAGGACATATAACCCAGGAACTGACAGCCAGTACATCTGTCTGGTCACAATCCCAGCTGACGAATCTCTCTAATTACAGCCTAAGCTTCATGGACTTACGGTAATAGTTCCATACTTCCGCTCTTTCTGGTTCGCTCTTTGCATAGCTACATTTTACTCATTTAAATGCCTCTTAGATAAAAAATTGAAGCTTTCCTCTATGTTCTCTCCTCTGACAACTTTTTAAAGCAGTTGTGGCCGAATAAGTTGTGGTGTATTTGTTAAGGGTTCTGATATGAAACTTTTTTATAGGCTAAGCTGAGCAGAGGTCATACATACATAATTGGTCATTACAACCCTTCAGTCAGGATTACGATCTAGTTTCTCACATCACTTATGTTGTGTGCGTTAATTTTATACATGAGTGGCGGAACGTACAATTTAAAGTCGAATCCAAATGACAGATTTTTGACATTCATGGCAATTTTATTTACTCTCCGAGTTTTTGCCAAAAATCTGCGGAGAGGAAGTCGCCGAAGAAATACTTTTTGTATTTTGTTTTTGATGTCTGGCCTGGGGCACGAACTCTGGCTTTTCGTCTAATAAGCAACACACTACCTACTAGACCACGGCGACTTCATGCGAGCAGAGGTCATGCCTAGTTTAAAAGAAACGCAATGTTGGTTGGGTGGCGGAATTTTTTGTGAAAATCCATTTCTTTACTCGCATAGTCAAACAGCGATTAGGTCCCTAACGAACGTGGATTCACCGTCTTGCTTTATCCTTGAATGTCGAGGATATCTCAAAGAAATTTCGGGTCATTTCAATAAAACTTTTACATGGGTTGCGAGACGTAAGAATATCGTTGGAAATTATGTCAAGCAATTGCTGTGTTGAGCTGGCCAGGGCCGGTACGGTGCTCGCAATACTTGATAAGTTACGAGCCATAAGTACTCCGATTGCCTCATTTTATTTGGAAACTCAATGTCATTGCAGCAGCAGGGTTGCTAGACTCTGCTGGACAAATGTGGACACTCTTGTGTCCTTAATTCGCATAGCTCTCTATCGCACACAAGCAATTCTCTCGAGCACGCCGAAGTACTAGGCAATTCAGCAAATGGCTGCTTCAAAAACGGGTGTCCGCGGCGAAAGAAGATTGTATTTAACCTCATGCGTTAGTGTCCTGTTCTCGCTATGAAAAGGCGAAGGTTTTCGCTTTCTGACATCCTAGACCGTGTTCACAAAACTATAAAGACTGCTGCAATAGTAAAATGTATTATGGAATCGTTTCTGTCTTCACTAGGGAATGTTTGATCCCTGGCTTGAATATTGATTGAATTATCACAATGACCTCGGTGGGATGTCTTCCTTTAAGGAGGGGTCAGACATATCAGCATCGTCCTGCAAGCGTACTGCAAATCATTATGACAACACATCTGATCTGTTTCTTAGCAGTTTTCCGATTTGTTTTCTTTGCCCAGACAAAGGTCCCATAGATTCCGTTTAGCCTGACCATCATAGTAAACACTCAATGCATATTTCTTGATTTGCATGAAAGTTTTCTTAGGTAGGTAGGTAGAGGTGGCTTTCCCCTCGATGGAGTCATGAGCGGACACACTTAGGCCGCACACAGAGCCAATTGTGATACCACAGTTCCTCATTTCCCCTGTTCCAGGAACCATTCGTTGCTTCCGATGAAGCGACTCAGGCTGCCAATATCCATACATGGCAGTTCATCCATATCCTCCATGTAGTAGGCACCCAGGTACCTCTTTCTCCTCCGACTAAGTGCCGGACATGTGCACAATAGGTGAATAATAGTCTCATCTTCCTCTTCATTTCCACAATAACAGTGCTGAGCCTACTCCTTTGGAGCTTAAGCAGAGTCGCCGTGAGCCTTCTATTCAGCCTCGGCCAGATCTTTTGCGCCGCTCTGCCCTTATCCGAAGTTGCCCACATTCTGTTGACGAAGTCTACGGTTGCATTGTCAATTATAAGTTTGCAGGACCCCAAAGGGATCCCCAACGTAGAGAATTCATTAGAGATTTCGATGGTCGTGCCCCTTCTGGCCAGTTCATCCGCTCTGCAGTTGCCAGGAATATCATTATGTCCCGGTCCCACCTCATTGAGTTATCTGCGACAGTTGTACACCATCTTAGCGTTTATTAGACTGGAATCCAATGCCTTGATAGCCGCTTGGCTATCAAAAGTACGATGATTTTCCATCCGTGAACATTTTTGTCCACAATAATTTTCACCGCAGCCTGAATTGCTGACACCTCCGCCTGAAAGACGCTGCAATGATCTGGTAGCCTTATAGACTTGGATATTCCGATTGATAAAAGTTTTCTTACTTCCCATAAAAAAAAATAAAGCAGGGAGAGAGAAAGATTTTGAAAAAGTTTCAATAAATTTTTTAAAAATTTTAAATAAAAACTACAGCCTTCTTACCCGTCCCCCCTTAGTGTTGTTTGCTTGTTTGTATGCTATACGTAGCGTAATCATAATAATTTTACGATTGTGTGTGCAGTGCAGTGAGTTTTAAATGTATACGTAGGCCTAAACGTAACGTAATGATATGGAATTGAAATATTTTTTAAAAAATTCAATTCAAGGTGAACAGCTCTGTCATTTGTTGTGTGGCTCGATTATAACATTTTTGAAAATAACAATTCAAGTGGATTTTTTTTACTTTTTTTAAATATTTTTTTCGTTCAAATAAAAGCAATACGAGTTAATTTTTAAATACAATTAAAAAACAAAAGACACATTTTTGTTGTTGTTGTTTTTGTTTAAACCAATTAAAGAAATTAAATGTTTAATTTAAGTCAACAAAAAAAAATTAATCTTAAAATGAGAGTTTCAAACACAGGCAGACAGTAGTAATTAAATTATTATAATTAATGTGTATTAAAATAAATAAAAACAAAAATTAATTTAAAGACATTGTTTTTCTAACTTTAACTCAACAGCTTTAGTTTGTAGTTTTTTTTTCTGAATTTTTTTCATTTAAAAAAACCACAAACTGGCTTCATTTCGTTGAAAGCCAAAGCATATTTGCCGTGTAAAAGGCCATTAAATTAACGGATTCTCCTCTCTTTCTATACAAAATATGTTTTTATTTTCATTTATTTTTTTTGGTTGCTCTCTTAAAGCATCATTAGCTGAAAACCGTTAACAAATCTGGTTCAGGTATTTTCCATGGAACACAGGTCTCTTATTTTAATTCGTTGTTGTTTGGTTGTATTTTAAATAATCTCTGCTTTATATTGTTGTTGTTATTTTTTTTTTGCTTCTTTTATCACAAAATTTTTTGATAAATACAATACAAGTTTAATGTTTACGAATAAAAGAAAAAAAAACAAAAAGAAATTGTCAAGCATAGTGTATGGAAAACAAAAGACTTAAGAAACATGCTTTCAAATGCTACTGAATTTTTAATTTTTTTTTATTTATTTTTAACAAAAAAAAATTACTTAATTACAGTGAATTATAAGCGAATTTATCCAATAAAAGTTTACATAATTTTAATAGACAAACATTTTTTTAATTCAGTAATCCCTCGATTTACGTCGCAGTTGGTTCCAAAAAAAAAAAAACGACTTAAATCGAAACGACGTAAATCGAATTTCATATTGCTCATACTACAAAGTACATAAAAAGTTACAGTAATCCCTCGATTTACGTCGCAGTTGGTTCCAAAAAAAGGCGACATAGTAAATCGAATGACGACGCAAATGAAGTTAGTGGGCGACGTAAATCGAAACAACGTTAATCGAGGCGACATAAATCGAAGGATTACTGTATAACATGCCAGGCATGGTTGTCTCTCGTTATGGAGACAGCATTATAAAGTCGCCGTAGTTTAGTAGAAGTGTGTTGGCTTATTAGACGTGACACCTCGGTTCAAACCTCAGGATATCTCCACCAAAAACCGAAATGTGAAAATATATTTCTTCGACGACCTCTCAGCAGATTTCTAGCAAAAACTCTGCGACGAAATGAAAAATTGCCATGAAAAGTTTCTCAAAAAAAAAAAAAAAATCATTCGGAGTTGATTTTAACCTGCAGGCTTCACTTATTGATAAAATTAACACACTGAACGTAAGTGGTGTCAGAAGCAAGGTCGTAATTCTGACTGTAGGTTTGTAATGACCAATTATGTATGTGTGTATGTGAGTGCAGAGCAATTCTGTAGGTAGAAGTGTAGTTGTAACCGCCAGGAAGTTAGACGCTCACACTTATGGTGTTTTCTTTTCTACCAAAAAATTTGCATTTTATTTAAAAAAATGCAAATTTGTGTTTGTTTCTTAAAAATGTTTCGCCCTCTAAAAGGGCAGTTTGTGTTTTATTCTAAATAATTCGCACTTGCCAATGGTGGAGGGCATTGCATTTTATGCCCTGTATAAATCGAGAGTGCTGATAATGCATTGTAAAGCAGATGACTTTTGTTTAGTTATAGGCCTACCAGATGAAATTTAAAAAACGACGCCTGGTATCGTTATCCAATTTTGAAGTTAATTTTTTCATTGTTTCGGGGAGTAACCTTAAGGAAACATTTACATTATTAAAGCTACATGGTCAGTAATATAAAAAAAATTGCATTTACTGTCAGAAAAGCGTTAAGAAAAATCGCTCAAAAAATGAAGTCGAAAAATTAGCAATCTGGCAACACCTTTTTCATATTTACATTCATTCCCTCATTCATTTTCTTAATAAGTGGTAAATGCAAGGCATTCCCTTTTTTAATATTTGTGTTATGTTCTACTCAAATAAAAAATTACATTATACGAGGGTTGGTCAGCAATTTTCTTAATGCACCTTGTAAGAGGGTGACATTTTCTTTGTAGAAAAGAAAACACCATTAGACCACAAATAGGGTGATACTACAGCTATTATCCGCCATGTTATCCCCATGTCGTGGAACAACTTGGAGTTTCTAATGAAATGACTCAGACTGCCAATCTCAATGCGTGGTAAATTCTCCAGATCACCAAAGGTTGCTGCTTTCCTATGGCATAGTGCCGAGCCTGCACCCAATAGGTGAAAAACTCCCTGTCTCCCTTTCTTCCTTATCTTTGCAGCCAGACCATTACATTACATTATATTATTGACTATTGCAACCCTTCAGTCAGGATTACGGCCTAGCTTCTCACACCACTCATGTTGTGTGTGTTAATTTTTATACATAAGTGGCGAGACCTACAGTTTAAAGTCAACTCTGAATGACAGATTTTTTTGGAAAAACTTTTCATGGCAATTTTGTTATTTATTCTCAGAGTTTTTGCCAGAAGACTGCCGGGAGAGGAAGTCGCTGCAGAAATATTTTTTTATATTTCGTTTTTGGTGGAGATGTGTGACCCGGAGATTGAATTGTGGTCTCACTTGGCCTCTTACTACCTACTAGACTATGGCGGCGATGATAATATCACAGCTTTCTGTTATTCCCTAGTCTCGAAACTACTGATGAAGTGACTCAAACTGCTAATGTCAACGAGTGACAAATCCTCCAGATCAGCAAAGGTTGCTTTTTCTCCTACGGTATAGTGCTGGACTTGTAACTGGTACTTACTTACTTACTAAATTGGTCATAACAACCCTTCAGTCACGATTACGACCCAGTTTCCTACACTACTAATGTTGTGTGTGTTAATTTTTATACATGAGTGGTGGAATCTACGGTTTAAAGTGGACTCCGAACGACAGATTTTTGAGAAACTTTTTCTTGGCAATTTTATTTACCCTCAGAGTTTTTTTCAGAAATCTGCTGAGAGGAAGTCGCCGAAGAAATACTTTTTATATTTTGTCTTGTTGTCTGGCCTGGGGCTCGAACCCTGGCTTTACGTCTCAAAAGCCAACACACTACCTACTAGACTACGGCGACTTCGAAACCAAACCATAGGTCTCTATACTATAGGACTCATTAATCTGTGACTCTAGAGGACCTAGTCTTCGTTATTTGAGCGGTATGCTCTTCCTGTTACTTGAAGTGACAGAATTTGCCGAAGAGGCGGGTGTATGATCGTTGACATGAGCTTTTGCCCAAACGATCCTATCTGCCGTAGTCATCTTTGGTCATAGGCTTAGGATAGGTAGGTAGGTTGGAATGATAGCGTCCAGATACCAAAGCTCACTAGAGCACGAATAGCGAGCCACTGTGATGATACAGATAAGCGCAGTCCCCGTACTGACCGAATTCCAGTAGACTCATTGAAAAAGTTGGTCAAGGCTGGAGCTAAGGCTGAGGATAAGTGGCGACAAATTCTGAAATGCTTCGGAACGATTTGCTCATCCCACGTTGCTATTGGTGGCCAAGACCAATGTAAAGGTTCATAATTATCCCGACAATCGTACTCAACATCTTTCTTTAGAGTTTAAGCGGACTTATCGTGCGCCCTCCATCCAGCTTTAGCCAGATTTTCTTTACAGTTGTATACGTGTAAGAAGCCGTAGTAGGAATCGATAACCTCCTGATAATTATATGCTTGCAGGTCCTTAGAAGAATTCCGAAGGCCATTGGAGAGCTTCAATGGTTGTGCCATGCCTGGCCTGGAATTTTTTCAAGAAAAATTTCAAAATTTTATTAGAATTTTGATTTCCAGTTTTATTTGTTTTTTTATTCTCTTCATTTTATTAATTTTTACCTTGTTTAATTGATTTTTTACTATTTTTTATGGCGGCCATTCACTCCGTTCTGCTTACAACTCACGGTGAGGAATTTTAAGATTTTTTTTTCCATAAATTTTCTTGAATTCAAACTGAAGGTAGAGTAGTAGCCGTATCCCCATGAGCATTGTATGGCGATTATTTGTTGCATGTTATTGTGTTGTTGTAAATATATAAAATTGTATTGTATATGTATATGTTGCCGGCATCTTTGTGAGTGTGTGTAAATATAGTTTATGGCATAGAATTGTTTTGTAGACTTTTTTTTAAAGCCGTTTTTAATTGTGGTGATAAGATTTATTTCATTGTTGCATTGAATTTATTGTTGTTTTTTCATTGTTGTTGTTGTTGTTGTTTGTTTATTTCTACATATATATAAATCGGTGTATACCTTGAATTTTATTACAGTTTCTTTAAAGCCTACTACCAGTGTTGTTATTGTTATTGTTATTATGTGGATGTGGCCGAGTCGGGCTTGTGTTGCAACACAGCAGCCATTCACAAAGTCCCAAGAACATGGACACACATTGTCTGGCGAAGCTATAGACAGACAGACAGACAGACAACATCAAGGGACCTTAAAATAAAGCCATTAAAACTATGAAAAGCGTAAAAAAGCACAGAAAAAAAAAGAGCTTAACGCGCTGTTTGTGAAAATGACAAACGTTTTGTAATAAAAATTATTTAAATTGTCTTTAATGCCTGTTGTCTGGAGTTATTTTGTTTTATCTTTTCACCATATTTTTATTGTTTCATCTTTTTTTCTTTGTTTTTGATTTGTTTTGATTGTAAAATTACGTTTTAATTTTTGTATCACTTTTTAAGGCAGCATCTCTTCACTTAGGACGCATTGAAAGCCTATCTAAAGAGTCATTTAATTGTGTTTGAAGATTTCAAAATTCTGATTAGAATTTATAAGCAAAATAGCAATCTGACAACAACTAATAAAATACAAAGGAAATAAAGGATAATAGCTTCTGATTTCCGAAGAACCCATAAAAATGCTTTTGAGTTGTTATTTCATATTCGAAAAACACTTTCAACAGACAGTATGCCACAAAAATTGAAGCATTCTTAGTTATTCTGAATGCTATAAGCTCTAGAACGATATGTGCTGGGCTAGATATCCAGCCAGATTGTTTAAAGCCTCTAGAGGTTGCACTCGGGAAGGGTACTATCACCTCTTTTGTGGACTCTTAAATAAGATGAACTCTTCTACATGTCCAAGAAGCTGGGCTTCCACACTCGAGGATATGCCGGTGTTCTTGTAGTATATGTACAGGGTGGCTGATATATAATGCAACAAAGTAAAGCACAATATTTTTTTAATTTTTTTTTTTAATTTTATTGTTCAAAAGCAAAAAAATGTTGGAAATAACAGCAAATTTTAGAATCAGTTTAGATTTGTTCGAATTGGCCACCTTTGGTACGAATTATATCCTTCAAACGGCCGACAAAGCCATCACAGGCTGCACGAAAGTGGCTCTGCGGTATTTTGGCCCATTCCCGGCGAAGCGCCGTCTTGAGATGATCGACACTTTGGTATTTTTTAGTGAGAACCTTACTCTCCAAAATGCCCCAGGCGCAAAAGTCCAACGGATTGAGATCCGGAGATTTTGGTGGCCATTGTGCGGCAGAAATGAAGCGAGGAACCTCCTTTTTAAGCCATTCTTGGTTGACGCGCGCTGAGTGCGGTGGTGTTTGAGTCCTGTTGGAATGTCCATGGTCTGCGGCCGAAATGTTTGTCTGCCCAGGGCTTCAATATTGTCTTTAAGACATTTTCCCGATAATATTCGGCATTTATTTTGACTCCACGGTCGATGAATACGAGCGGGGAGCGACCATCGGCCGTTACGGCGGCCCACACCATTACCATCGGTGGCGCTTGAGTTCTGGTGGCCATTCGCAGGTGTAAATTTTCAGCTGACCTCTTTGGCAAGTAAACCCGATCATTTTGTTTGTTCACAAACTGCTCAATTTGGAATGGCTTCTCATCGGAGAAAATCAAATTCGATAACTGGCCACTTTCGTGCAAGCGAAGTAACTCCTTGGCTCTTTCCAGTCTAACTTTTTTTGTCCATCGGTGAACTCTTGCACTTTTTGGAACTTCAATGGCTTTAGTCCAAGATCATTTTTCAATATGTGTTGCATCCGTTCTACCGATATGTTCAGCTCACCACTGCGGCGTGGATTTCGACCAAATCTGGCCTTTACTTTTCGGATCATTTCTGGTGTTGTACCGTTTTTTTTCGTCCACTTTTTAGACGCGATGCAAAACTGCCAGTACTGCGGTAACGAGCAATGGTACGAGAAACAAAAGATTTATTCAGATTTAAATGCTGGAGGGCTCTAACGATAGCCACCTGTGGTTTTCCAGCCAAATATAAAGCAATCACACTACCACGCTTGTATTCCATCACGAATAACTTTTTTTCTGAATGCAATAGATCAAAATGCTTTTATAAGCTTGTGAATAATAAAATGAACTGTCACTGGAATAAATCTGTCAGCTGTCAGACGAGCGGTTTACAAATGATAACAACCTGAAGTTTGGTTGCAATACATATCAGCCACCCTGTAAGGTACTAGCATGAGGATGTAACGGCAGCAACGAGTCCTCAATTTAATACACGAATAGTGTGCGGATAGACGCTTTTGATCCTTTCATACAATACCATTCTAGTGCCATTAGCTAACAAAAGAGCTTCAACTTGAAAAGCCCCTTTTTAAACGCAAGGATGTTTTAATTTTCCATTGAAACGGAATATTCTGCTTGATAAAACGTTCACTCAGAACAAATACCTACAGTAGGTTATTAAAAGAGCGACATTTTTTGCCTACACAAGGATCTCTGGTAGGACAAGCAGGTTAAAACACACACTGATCTTTTTAACATTCACGTCATGGTGGGCAAATGCTACGCAAAAGCAGCCTGTGAATGGTTTGTGAAAACTGTATCAAAGTTTTTCTGTTGCCATCACGTAGACAAAGACACGATGCAATATGGGTGCTGTTAGGTATCTCATCGCTTTCGATAGTAATCGAGAAATAAGTGTACAAAGGTTAAAGGATTTATTTGAACTGGAAGAAAGCAGGAAATTTCTCTAAGAAGAACTTTCCTCTGCAATTAGATTTTCCATAGTGATCATATATCATTTCGATTCGGACTCTCAGGTACAGTATAACGACAGACACAGCCGAGGAAATGGTAACACAGGGACTGGAATCAATAGACTTAAATATAGGAAGCCAATTTCAAAGGGTGTGTATAAATATGAATAGGAATAGAATGAGAGCCCTTGTGCCGGATACCATCTCTAACGATCGATCTACAATGTTTATTGTTGAGCCGGATACGATCGCTACGGTCGATCTACAACCTCTACAAGTGTCATTAACAGATAAACAAAGTACCTATGTATATGTATATGTATACCCATTACAAAACGACTAGTGAAACTATAAATAGGGACGATGATGTTCCATTAAACCAATTTCAATCATTTAGGGAAAGCGAGTTAAGTTAAGAAATAAAATTTCTCCACAGCCCAGGATTTCTCAGTATACAACAGAAACCTTTGTCTGATGGACAGTTTGATGGAGGCAAGTGGTTTGAAGATTGGTAGCTGCTTTGGCTAGTTCCTCTAGCAAGTAATCTGTATAGGATTGACACAATACTGCCATCAGACGAGGTAGAAAATCTCGAAAGAGATGTGTCTGCAGTTGGGCTGTCAGCGAAGATGGATTCACAAGTAGAAAAATATTTTTTTTCGTTTGACCCAGTAGGAGATGACTCCTATTCATGCTGTGCATTGTGATAAAAGATAAAAGATTAGATTAGATTGTGAAAGATAATTTATAGAAGAAAGGAAAGAGGCCTAATGAGCGATCCTTATCAGGATGAATATCACAACGTGATTAGTTGGTATTATTTAGGTCTGTATTACACTATAGTACGACGGGAGACGGCTTTATCTTTCCGCTTCAGCTTTTAGTTCCTATTGGTAACAGACTGGTTATCATTCTAAGGGCAATTATTAAAACTTGCCGTTAACTAAAGGGGGGATTTTAACGGACAGATAAAAATTGTTTTTCATTATTATAAGTGGATGATAAGGTAGAAGTGACTGTTAAGCTAAAGGGAAGATCATCCTATCTTTAACTTTTAAAGTTCACTTTATCTCTGAACTTGCCATATTATATATTAATTTCAATATGGCAACTTCAATTATAAACAAAGTGAGCAAATACACTTCGTTGCCACTGCATTTAAAGAAAAACTTGTTTAATTGAGCAATGTTATCGACATTGCTACGGCACTGCCATATTTTTGAAAAAGTTAACTTTATCTGCAGGTTGTAATAACGAAAAGAAAGTTAAAGGTGACTTTAAAGTTCACTTTAGTTAAAGTTACCTTTAACTAAACCCATGTTTAACGGAAAGTTGTAATAATGGCTATAAGGCATATTGGGTTCGCGATATCTTGACGTCTGCAGTTTAAATAATGTGTAGTTCCATGAAAGCATATATGCTAGTACAACAAGGGTTCAATTAACCTCTATGATGCTTTAATTTGTTAAAATTTTTCTTTTAAGTTGTCAGTGATGGATCCAGGTAATGCAACAAAGCCAGATAAGGAATCTTTTTGAAACAATTGAATGTTAAAATATACCTTGGATTCGTCTATTACTGTAGAACGTTGAAATAATGGTTATAAAGCCTGACGCTATGTGGATAAGGTAGTGAGTAGAGTCGTATGCACACGTGCTGGGTATAATAGATCTATTTGTATGGAGACATTTGATCAGATTATTAGTGAATACATGTGGGATTGCTCTTCTAAGAACACTCTCCAGATGTTATTTAAGTGTCTAGAATAGGGACTTGGTTAACAGCAGCTGGAAGTACAAAAGACGAAACATAACAATACGATCAAATAGCGAGAAAACTCTCCATGTACTCTGCTAATATAAGATCGTCTTGTGAATAGCATGGGGCTGACAGAGCAAAGTGTAGCAGAAAGGCAAAGTGCCTGCTAGATCTTAGATTTTTGTGTGAATATATGGCAATTAGCAGGCAGAAGATTTTGAGAGGAACTTGGTTACCTCAGCTGTTCTTTAGTTAGCTCAGAGAGATGATGCCGAGTTGCTATGTTCAACTATGATTCCCCAAGTGGGAAAGTGATTAAATTCGAGATTGATTCTCAACATTCATGTTCAATTATCCGGCCTAGTGCTAAAGCTGCTTTAAATTTGAACTGAGGCCAAATGGAGGCCAGCTAAAGTCCTCATAACATCATATTGTTGATCTCACTCAGCTGTCTAAAGGCAATAATGTAATTAATTTGTATTCATTATAATGCATGTGTGTGCGATTGATACTGTGTGCGATTGATACTGTGTGCGATTGACACTGTGTGCGATTGATACTGTATATGTGTGTGATTGATACTGGTCTTAACCAAATATATGCGTTTTAATTAATCGATAAGCAAGTTGAATTTGATTGAAAATAATAATTCAATCACAGTTCAAATGAAACAACATTTCAATGCTAAAATATGCCAGCATATGTATGTACATACACACAGCCTACACAAAATTTCTAAATTTTACAAACAGAAATTAATTAAATTCTAAGACAATCCAAAGTAGATGACCACCATAAGCCAATTAACATTTGAAAAAATAAAAATCGCAACTAAATTTGTGATACCTCCTGTATGTATGTATAGAGCTACACAGTGTAATACAATGTTAGCAATGAACGCAAAAAAAAAACTACAACCTACACAAACCGTATTTCAAATTGACAAGTTAAAGCCAAAAATAAGCAGCAGCAGCCATAAAAAAATTCAATTTTTTTTTTTTAAATTGTGCTTAAAAAATGAATGAAGACTCATTGGCAAATAACATCATCAATGAATGAATGAACGAATGAATGAATGAATGACTGATAATGATTGTGTACAACTGAACTGAACTGAATTGAATTGAATGAACTAAAATTGATTGGCTATGAATGAAACAAACACACAAAAACTGTATATGGACTAACTTGTTCAATAAAAAAAAAGTAACGAAAAGCAACAAAAAAAAAAACAAGCGATTACCGTAAAACAAATCTTTCATATTAAATATGGGATCTTTGCAATACACACGATCACATCAAACAGTGTTCACATAAAATCCGGTCTTAAAAAGGCTTTCGTATAGATTTGATGGCGCGAAGCATTTAGCCAAATGGCCGCCATGGCTTTGATGGCACGAAGCATTTAACCAAATGGCCGCCATGGCTTTGATGTCAAAGCATTTCTCTTTTCATGAAATTTTCCATGACTTTTTTTTTATCGAGTTGCAACTGTATCTCACCGAAGACGCATTGAATCTCGAATTAGAGCTCCGGAATGATTTCTCATTCATTCTCTTCAACCCTAGTTTTCTCTACAACCCAAGGAAAAAACTGCTGACCGTTAATTTGCATGATCTTGGTAAACAGTTAGGTTAGGTTAGGTTAGGTTAGAGGACGTGTACTTGTCAATTAAGACAAGTACAGTACCCGGCGGTCGAATTGACCCATTGTACAACGTCCTAGTTTCTCAAACCACTTATGCTGTGTGCGTTAATTTTATATATGAGTGGTGGGACCTACAGTTTAAAGTCGACTCCGAACGACAGATTTTGAGAAACTTTTCGTAGCAATTTTATTGTACTCTTAGAGTTTTTGCCAGAAATCTGCAGAGAGGAAGTCGCCGAAGAAATACTTTTTATATTTTGTCTTGATGTCTGGCCTGGGGCTCGAACCCTGGCTTTACGTCTAATAAGCCAACACACTACCTACTAGACTACGGCGACTTTAAGTCATTGCCTTTCTTTATCATTCCTTTCACTGAGTATAGCTTTCCATATGCTTCTTCCCATTTCATTGAAAGGTTCTGACCCTTCCTCTAGCTCTCCTTCTCTGAAACTCTTCTGCCTACAAATTGCCGAAAGTGCTCAAATTAATCTCAGATCCAGCAGATCACAAGCTTTTGTGCTCTCAAATTATTCTGCCTGTTTATTGCCAAATATTCGCATAAAAATCTAAGATCTAGCGGGTACTTTGCCTTTCTGATACACCTTGCTCTGTCAGCCCCATGCTATTCACAAGACGACAGGGTACATGGATGTTTTTCTGAGTATCTGATTGTATTGCTATGTATCGTCTTTTGTATTTTCTATTCAAGTTGTTTTATTCATAACTGGAGGCTTTTAAGTTTCCTTATGGGTTCTGAATATGTCACTCTAAGATCAAGCACCACGCTCCTATTACAGCAGCTGTCGTTGACCTATGCATATAGCATGGAATGACTCTTCTCTTAAAAGAGTATTTAGCTTCCATCTAAGATGTGTAATTCGTAACATTTACTATACGGTGTTGCTTTCTGGTGGACTGCTCAGAACAAACAACACAACGTCAGACTTCTTGACAAGGTCAGAAGGTCTGCCGCCATTTATATAACTGGCACTCCACGCACCACCCCCACGAAAGCCTTGTTCGCAATGCTAAACTGGCTTTTTACTGTGCTTTTTGCTAAGCAGGTAGCCAAGTTTGCTGCGACTAGACTTAATGCTCTCTCTCTCGTTGGCACATTGTACCTTCTGGTCACTCCACTATTCTGGAGGTTGATTCAGTGGCCCCTGTGAACATGAACTATTTCCCTGCTGAATATTGTCTTCACAGATGTTTCCACTCTCTGATTCCAAGTAGGGATCACTGGGACGTCCACCCGGAAGTCCCGGATATATATACCGACGACTCTAAACTCGACAATGGGGTTGGAAGCGGTGTCTACTCTGGGAAACTGGACCTAAATATTTCTCTCCGTCTGCCGGACTACTGTACTGTGTTTCAGGCGGAGGTGATGGCAATTTACCGGGCCGTTCAATGGATCCTCGTCAACGATGCTCTTTGCACTCGCGTCTCTATCTTTTCTGATAGTCAGGCCGCGATAAGATCTCTATCGGGTTTTGTGATTAACTATAGGATCGTTAGGGAGTGTCGCCGCTGTCTCGACCTTCTTTCGGGGCGCTTCACCAGTGTCTCTCTGGTGTGGGTCCCCGGTCACAGTAAAATCCGGGAAACTGTAGAGCCGACAAGCTCGCCAGAGCTGGTGCGCTCCTTTCGGAATCCTCTTCTGTTGAATTGTGGGTATGCCACTTGCCTCGATCAAGTTGACCATTGCGCGGAGGTTCTTTCGGCGCGCCAACCTATTCTGGGTCAATGAGGAGTCCTGCTCCACCACTAGACTCACCTGGCCCAAGATGGTTGGGAAGGCGTACCAACCGATTACTTGGTCTTGGTCGTGATGTCATCTCAACCACAGTGGCCGTGCTTACAGGTCATTGCGTCATGGGTAGACACGCGGAAAGAATGAGGCTCCCTTTCAACGACTTCTGTCGTGGATGTAGGTCCGCTGAGGAAGAAGAGACCGTGATCCACATCTTCTGTCAGTGCCTGTCTCTTGCTAGGTGCAATTGGGCTCCCCATTCTTTGTTAGCTTGACGGAGCTACCATCTACTGACATCAAGGGTATAGCTTCGTTCATCAAACTTTCTGGCCGGTTTTCCAGTGCGGGGTAGTCGTGCTTTTGTTGTGCAGCCTTTGCGCTGACCAACTTCTTACTTTTTGCCTGATTTTGGTGGAACTTGGTTAGTACAGGGACTGTGTTCACCCGTGGCATCACAACGGGCCGCTATGCGTGCTTAAGTGAGCTTTGTGATAACAGAGCTACCACTCCGACCTAACCTAACCTAACATTTACTATCAAAAAAAAAAATAATTTCAGGCTAGATTTTAATGAAATGTTTATCGAAGCGTAGCCGGATTTTGTATGAACAATGCTTTTATAAATAAGCTATGAAGTGTATATGAATGATGGAACGTGTATGTTGTTTTTTGTTTTTCTGTTGCCAAAATTGCTTTTCTTAACTAATTTGTTATTAAGTTACGTTTAAATAAAGTCAAGACCATAATTTTGTTGGCGTTTTTTTTTTTTTTTTTTGTTTACTCGTAGACACATTATAAAAAACAAAATGTTGTTTACCGAAATGGCCATCCAGGTGTTTTAAACAGTATAATAAAGCCACCATAATAATAGCGAAATCATATTTAATTTAACTTTTTTTTCATTTCATTTCAATTTGTTTTTTTTTTCTTTTTTTTTGGTAGAATTTTTATTTAAAAAATATTTTTTTTATTGATTTAAACCGTATAACCTTGATAATGCCACAATAAGTTGTATTTGTTTAGAACAACTTTTATTTGAATTAGAAATAGAATACCAAGTCTTTTCTTTCCTCCTCTTCCTCCTCTTCCTCCTCTTTCAAATGCTAAAAAGGCATAAAGAATACATACAAAAATTAGAACAGAACAGAAATTATATTTTAAAACAAAAGAGATTTTGTAAAGGGTATTTTTTATAGAGGTATAGAACTTTAAGTTGCAATAAAACAACGATGGATTATTCGATTGACATGAATTTTATTTATCCGAAAGATAATCTTGTGGCATTACATTTTAAATATGATTTCTGGCATATGACCGCCACGGCTGGCGCGGATGTAGTCCAATCTGGGCGTCCAATTTTCGATGACGGCCAACATTTGTGGCCGTATATCGGCAATAATACGGCGAATGTTGTCTTCCAAATGGTCAAGCGTTTGTGGCTTTACCGCATAGACCACAGAAAGTAGTCTAGCGGTGTTAAATCACAAGATCTTGGAGGCCAATTCACAGGTCCAAAACGTGAAATTACGCGGTCACCAAACGTGTCTTTCAATAAATCTATTGTGGCACGAGCTGTGTGACATGTTGCGTCGTCTTGTTGAAAACACATCTCTTGGACATCATGGTTATTCAATTCAGGAATGAAAAAGTTTGTAATCATGGCTCTATACCGATCACCATTGACTGTAACGTTCTGGCCACCATCGTTTTTGAAAAAGTACGGACGAATGATTCCACCAGCCCATAAAGCGCACCAAACAGTCAGTTTTTCTGGATGTAACGGTGTTTCCACATACACTTGAGGATTACCTTCACTCCAAATGCGGCAGTTTTGTTTGTTGACGTAGCCATTCAACCAGAAGTGCGCTTCATCGCTAAACAAAATTCGCTTATGAAAATCGGGAACAACGGTAATCTCGTTTTGGGCCCATTCGACGAATCTACGCCTTTCTTGATGATCGTTTGGCTTCAAATCTTGCACGAGTTGGATTTTGTAAGCACGCAAACCAAGATCCTTCCGCAAAATCTTCCATAAAGTGGATGGACACAGATCCAATTCCTGTGCTCGATGGCGGATGGACTCATTCGGGTCTTTCTCAATGCTACGCTCTACAGCAGCAATAGCTTCTTCTGTACGCACCGTACAGCGTCTCTGGGGATGCGAGTTATCAATAAGAGTAAACGTGGTGCGAAAACGTTCCATGGTTAATCGAATTAACTGCTCTGATGGACGATTTTGTCGACGATAAAATGGACGTAGTGCGCGATACGTTTTCCGCACAGAACCATTATTTTCGAAATAAAATTGCACTATTTGCAAGCGTTGTTCAGGCGTGAGTCTATTCATGATGAATTGGCAAACCAAACTGAGAATAAATCACTTGACAGCTGTTAAATCGGTCGCCATCTTGAAAAGTAATGCCAACTTAAAGTTCTATACATCTATAAAAAAACACCCTTTATGAAAACAAAAAAGAAAAAAATTTTATTGTTTATGTAGGTTGATGAGTTTGCAAAAAAGGGGAAACGGAAGATTAAAAATAAAATAAGAATCAAACTTCATTTCAAAGCCGTAATTTGTTTAATTGAAACTCTATTTTGTATAGCATTTTAAGCATCTTCAATTAAAATCATGGAAGTGGCGATGGTCTAGTAGGTAGTGTGTTGGATTATTAGACGAAAAGCCAGGGTTCAAGCCCCAGGCCAGACATCAAACAAAATACAAAAAATATTTCTTCGGCAACCTTCTCTCAGCAGGTTTCTGGCAAAAACTCTGAGAATAAATAAAATTGCCATGAAAAGTTTCTCAAAAATCTGCAGTTCGGAGTCGCCTTTAAACTGTAGGTCCCGCCACTCATGTATAAAAATTAACACACACAACATAAGTGGTATAAGAAACTAGGTCGTAATCCTGACTGAAGGGTTGTAATGACCAATTATGTTATGTATGTAAGTGGCGGTGTATACAAAACCCTTAAACATACATACACTCAGCCATAAAAATATACATACGGTTAACAAATTTCAGAAATTTTTTTAACCAATCCGTTTTCGTTGAAAATCTTTATAATTATCTGACAACTTTCCTCGATTTTTCCTCGGTCTTTTGCATTGGTTCAGAAATTTGTGAAATTTGTTAATCGTATGTATACTTTTGTGGGCCTGTATACATACATACATAATTGGTCATTGCAACCCTTCAGTCAGGATTACGACCTAGCTTCTCATATCACTACTGTTGTGTGTGTTAATTTTATCCATAATTGTGGGAACTACAGCGAAAAGTCGATTTCAAACGACAAATTTTTGAGAAACTTTTCATGGCAATTTTTTTTTACTCTCAGAGTTTTTACCATAAATCTGCTGAGAGGAAGTTGCCTAAGATATATTTTTCCATATTTTCGTTTTGATGTCTGACCTGGGTTTTGAACTGTGGCCTTACTAGACTTACGGGAACTTCAAACCCCAGATTCAAATGTAGCACAAGACACATTGTTTTCATACGATTTATTTGGAAGTCTTAAAATAAAATTTGAATAAAGGTAAGAGCTTCCACCGTTTCCCATACCAAATGATTCAATCCAGAATCATTTTGGATAGCCTAGAAAGAATAGAAGCAGCAACGTTCTACAAGAAAGAAGGTCAGGAAAGAATAAGATTCAGTAAGCCCTGCTGAAAAACATTCGATTAATCAGACCGAATTACTTTCTTATTTACGACCTAGCTTTGAAGTCGCCGTAGTCTAGTAGGTATTGTGTTGGCTTATTAAACGTAAAGCCAGGGTTCGAGTCTTAAGCCAGACATCAAGCCAAAATACTAAAAGTATTTTTTCGACGACATCCTCTCTTAAGATTTTTGGCAATAACTCTCGAGAGTAAATAAAATTTGCCATGAAAAGTTTCTCAAAAATCTTTCGTTCAGAGTCGACTTTAGAATGTAGGTCCCGTCACGCATATATTAAAATTAAATTAGGTTAGGTGAGGTTAAAGGGTAGCTTGCCGTTGACAGACAAATTAACTCAGTGGCTTATATGGCCCATTGTGTTACTCAGTGTGAGATAAGTCCCCTTGTTATGATTCAATAATGGTGAATTTGAATCACCCCGAGCTCCGGATAAAACCCAGCCAGTTCTGTTAGTAGCAAATTCGCCGCCATGCCTACAACTTCAAACGTTCTGTCACCCAAAAACCCATGACGTCTGTACTGAAGTGCAGCGGGCACTCGTAAAAAAGGTGTTGCACCGATTTCGTTTGTCTTCACGTCATAGCAGCTTCTGCAGTACTCCTGATGGGGCTGACCGGACTTGTCAGTGAAACTGTCGATACCGCAGCACGTAGCAAAGTTATTGAATATGGGGCTCGAAAAACCCTGAAGAAATTGTTAAAAAACATTTGCTTTCAGAAAAAGTGACTGTTTGGTGAGCATTGTGGAGTAGAAGTGATATTGGACTGTATTTGTACGAAAATGATTTTTATTTTTGATTTTTGTGTTGGCTTATTAGACGTAAAGCCGTGGTTCGAACCCTAGCTCAGATATCAACGAAATATAGAAAAATAGTCCTGCGGTGTCATCCTCTCAGCAGACTTCTGGCAAAAAGTCTGAAAGCAAAAATAAAATTGCCATGAAAAGTTTCTCAGAAATTTGCCGTTCGAAGTCGACTTTAGACTGTGAGTTCCGCCATCCATGGATGAAATTAACACACACAACTTGTCGTCGAAGAAATATTTTTTCATATTATGATTCGTTCGAGATTTCTGACCGTGGCCTCATGAAAATCCGTTGCTCAAGCATTCAAGTAGCTTAGCACTTAGTCAGTCTGCTTTAGTTCTTGGAATCACCGAATTCGTATTATCCGTCACAGAGTCTCTAACAAAAAAGTTATTTACACCAGCGAGTGCATTGAACATTGTAATGCTTGACTAAGGTATTGTCAAGCAAGTCTTCTTTTTTACTTCAAAGATCAGTCCTTTTTTGGGCCTTTAAAGAGCTGCGGATAGCGTGGCGCGAACGAATTCTGTTTGTAATGCATGATGCAATTCAGTGGTCAATCGCCTGTGAAGGGATATGCTTGACGTGACAGAAATTCATAAAAATTCTCAAATTTTGTTGAAGTATTGCAATTAAGCAATATGATTGCATATCTGAAGCATTTTTACGCCTTCAAAATATTCTCCGAGGCACTGCTCTATTTCTAAAAGCTTAGAAAAAAGGCTCAAAGATTGATGCATTGTCTCAATGGTGTTACAAAGAGAACATTGTGAGGAACTTGACTATGTAATCTAAAATAACTTCAGTTACACAATTTTGTTCAAATAAATATTTTTTAATTAAAATAAAAGTTCGTTTCTTAAGTCTTTCGATTTACAAAAATCATACTCATTTAATTTGCAATTAAACAGTGAATATTGAATTAATTTTTCTTTTTATTTTTCTAATTCTCATTACAGGTATGTGTTGCATAATCTCCCTCACACCCCACTCTTTTTATTCAATTGAAAAGGAAAGGAAATCACGTATGAATTATTTGAATTATTATTCACCCAATATGGCTGAACAAATTGATTTTCATTCAAACAAAAATTTATTTTTATTTGCTACTAAGGATGCCTGTAAGTGTATGTAAGGGAAAGGGGGACAGAATAAAAACAATTTTAAAACCAAATTACAAAAGACGCAAAAGTTTGACAAAAAAAAAAATAAAAATGCTTTGCCAAGGCAAGCCAAGCTAAGTTGAACTGTTGGATGTTGTTGGCGGCGTTTTGTGTGTTTTGTCATGACAATTAAATGTTTTCGATTAAGTAATTACAATATTGTTGTAAATCATCACAAATCATGTTTAATGATGATGTTCAGTCGTTGATTACACGATTGCCAACCGCCTGACAATTCAAAACAGCCAGCCAGCAACAAGGCAAACTATCAGGCAGCACACCAAGCCATCAACCAGCCAAGCAATTGTATGTTAATGATTACCAAAATCAACTTTAAATCACAAGAAGTATTTCAAAATACACAACTAAACCGACTTTAGAAAACCCTACAATACTCTGCAACCTAGTTAAAACCCTTGATTCCTTTCAATTTCAATCACAACAAACCCTTACTCTCTGTAGCATTCTAAGGCATCTGAAGAAAAAAAATTTTTTTTTTTAATTTACTAAGATTACCAATAACAACAACAACAACAACTACAATTCAAAATATAAAAACACCAAATCATCATTAAATTACTTTTTTAACACTATTAACATACACACGCGTTCATTACCTCCATGTCTTAGAGACTTTCAACGTTAAGAAGTCGAAAATTACAAGCAAAAAACGAAAAACATTGTAAAAGAATTCCGTTTAAAAGCAAGAGCTCATCACATTAAAATTAAGCGAAGAGATCTACGCGAATATAAAGATGTGGTTCACTTTGCCGGTTGCCTGTTGCCTGCTGCCTAGTTGCCCCGGTTGTTGTGTTGGCTGGTTGTTAACAAAACGTTGTTGCATGTAAGCAACAAACTATGCATCATTAAATAAATCACCCATGCTGCAGCTCAACAGCATCAGCAGCAGCAGCAGCAGCAGCATTTTTAAATGTGTTCTACCAACAAAAAAAAAAAAGAATTAAAATATATTTACAGGGTGACCGATTAGATAAGGTACAGGAGCAGAACTTATGAAAGTGATTTGAATTTCTTTGAATGTTAAGGAATCTGTCACTGTTACTGTAACTTTTTGATGAAAAGTAAGGCAAAAACATTTCAATTAAGTTATTCATAAGAGTTGCAGACAATGTCTCTCACACAAACACTACGATCAGGAGACATTCGTGTAAAAACTGTTTGAGATAAACTTAGAAATGCTAGCGTGCTTCTGGCAACCACTTTGGTCTTGGGTTCTCAGTGTACAATTCTAATCAGTTATGTCTTGTGGAAGGGATTTAAACTAAGCCACACTGTAGTAAATTTTGGTGTCCATAGAGTCTGCTTCAGTAAACCCTTTAAAATGTGTTCTACTCTGTCCTATTCTCTTTTTTATGCAAGTAATTCCTTGACCTAGAGACTTTCTTAACAGATTATTTAGAGAATAATTTTCTAAATTTCTGATGATTTTTCCGCCTTGTATTGCGCTTGTACACCACCTTTATACAATGACAAGCTCACGCAATCAAACGTCTTCATAAAACTTCCTTGTAGCGGCATTTTTATGATAACTTTTCATAAAGGGTCCGCCAAATAACTTTTTTTTGAAAATGCTTTAAAAAAAAAGGACTGAATATTTTCTCAAATTTCTTTTTTTCTTTGAAAGTACAATCCTTCCGTTTAATAATGGAAAATAATTTCATTCAAATGGCTGCCTTGGCTGGCCATGCAGCAGTAGCCTACACGATCGGTCCAATTTTTAAGCACATTATCGACTGTGTGCCGCTGTATTTCACCAATGGCTTCACGAATATTGTCCTTTAAAGCGTCAATTGTCTCTGGTTTGTCGGCGTAACACTTCTCTTGGACGGTACCCCACAAATAATAGTCCAACGGTGTCAAATCGCAGCTCCGAGGTGGCCAAACGACATCAGCTCTGCGGCTGATAATGCGATCTTCAAAAACAGGGCGCACAACATCGAGTGTAGCTTCGGCTGTGTGGCACATAGCGCCGTCCTGTTGAAGCCAAATGTTGCCAATATCCTCCTCTTCAATTTTTGTGAACAAAAATTCGTTCAACATGGCCCGATAACGATCGCCATTGACTGTAACGGCCACTCCTTGCTCATTTTCGAAGAAAAATGGCCCAATTATGCCTCTGAAACAAAATCCGCACCAAACACTGACTCGTTTTGGGTGCGTCGGCTTTTTAATGTATGCGTGCAGGTTTTCTGTGCCCCAAATACGACAATTTTGCTTGTTTACATACCCACCGCCAAGATCCAAATGAGCTTCATCTGAAAAGATGATTTCTTTTGCTAAAATTGGCATCTTCTGGTGTAGGCTACTGCATGGCCAGCCGAGGCAGCCATTTGAATGAAATTCTTTTCCATTATTAACCGGAACGTTTGTACTTTCAAATAAAAAAAGAAATTTGAGAAAATATTCAGTAATTTTCTTTTAAAGTTATTTGGCGGGCCATTTATAAAAAAGTTGGGTTTGCGTTTTCTGAACAATCCCTTTTTCCCTTTGAAACATGTTATTCCATCTGATTTAAATTTTCAAAAGAGGGATTTATTTAGGCACATAAGGTTTTAATTTTTTCAATACTAAGACAGCTCCGCCATATGATGGAAACTCTCGGTTTCCAAAGTGTTCTGGCCACATAATAAGTTGTAAATAGCGCCTTAACTTAGTACTCCTCGGTTTTGATTAAAAAGTCTGCAACTTTAGCCTCCCAAGTGAATCTACCTTCAGGTACCAACTGCCACTTAAGCCAACATGGAATGTGGGATCGATTCGAATCATTTTAGAACTTGCCACGACTTATCGTGAGCTTTAGCCCCTGCGCTGACCAACATCTTCGATGAGCTTGGTGGAATTCGGTCAGTACAGGGACTGCGCCATTCAAACGGGCAGCTATGCATGCTCTAGTGACCTACCTATCCTAAGCCTTTGACCAAAGATGACTAAGACAGGCTAGTTTGGCAAAAAGCTCATGTCAACGATCATCCACCCGCCTCTTCGGCAAATATTGTCACTTTAGGCAAAACATAGAGCATACCGCTTAAACAGCGCAGTCTATCGAGTCAGAGATTAAAGAGTCCAACAGTATGGAAGCAATTGTCAGGCATTATATCAACCCTGCTCAACGGCAGATTAAATTTCACTCTGTTGTAGTCGCCGTAGTCTAGTAGGCTATTAGAAGTGCTTATTAAAAGTGAGGCCTCGGTTCAAACCTCAGGTCAGACATCTCCACCCAAACGAAACATTAAACTTTTTCTTCGGCGGTTTTCTCTCAGCAGATTTATTACGAGAATTGCCATGGAAAAGTTTCTGAAAAAGTTTTTGATTGGGGTCGACTTTAAACTTTAAAATTAAAACACACAACATAAGTGGTGTGAGAAACTAGGTCGTAATACTGTAATGGCCTACTATGTGTATATGATCTGACAAATTGTGGTCAATTTCAATAGAGTACCGGTTGGATTGTGTAAGGACTTCGTGAGCAGCACTAAAATTCTCACGAAGAGAAAACTAAACGAAAAATGTGTGATGTCTTCACTTGCAGAATATACAGGCTTGACTGGCCACCGATATCAACTTGCAAGCAAGCCCAACAACCTAACATATTACAGCCATTTTGAAAAGACCAAAAAAATTTTTTTTTTATTCTGAAAATAATTCTTTTTGGTAAGGAACTCCAAACTTTAAAATTCGTATTCCAAACTTTAATTGTTCAGACTTTATGGGTTTCATAGCCTTTTTTTAATCCAAAAACAAAAATTAATTTTTTCTGCCCTCGTTTCTTAAGTCTTTTGTTTATTTTCCATTGTAATTCAATTTTAATTCCATGCAAACATTGAGGCTAAAACTATTTGTTACTCGTTAGCATTTACTGGATATTTAAAATAAATTGAGCCCTGTTTGGAGGTTTTTTTTAAAGAAGAATAATAAAATCTAAGTTCTAAGACTACAAAAGTTTTTTTTGTGGCTCATCAGCAAAATTAATCACATGCTGATGCTTATGGCTTATAAGGCCATGAGTTTTCCTAATGAAATAATGCTTCTGACAGAGAGAGAGAGAGAGAAAAAAATGGAACAAAATTAAATAATGTTAGGCAAGCATCTTATAAAAATCTGTGTTAAATTTAAAATACCTTCACGGTATTTTTTTTTGTTTTTTTTTTTGATTTTTATTTCCTGTGTCTTGCATTTGATTTAGTTTTTCCTCAAATTTTTTTTGGCCAAATTTTTTTTATAAAAAAATTGTTTTTTTTTGCTTTTCTTGTCTTATTTAAATTGCAGCAGCATGCAAGAAGAGTACAATTTTTTTGCCACTGTCATTGTCTTTTCATGAACGATTTTCAAATTAAAAAAAAAACAATTTTTTTTCGTATTTCTTATGAGACCTTGTAGTGAAGCATGAGATTTTTGCCATATGAATTGTAAATTAAAAAAAATATATAATACGCCTTGAAGTTTTTCTCTTTAACTGTGTTATTATTTTAATAGTAGTGGGGTTTTTTGATGTGAATTTTGAAAAATGTGGTGAAAAATAATGAAACCCGGTAACCTTTTCTTTTCTCTTTTAACAACAAAATTATGCCTTATAATGCATCCGCAGATTCTCTAATTACAACCAGCTGAGGTTAAGAGTTTTATCTTCAAAGTTGCTACAATTATGGATCACACTTAAGTCAAGTGAAAGTTGTCAACATTCACATTTAATTTGAAAAATTAATTTTGAAAACTCCAAACGGAGTGGACTTCGGATCTCTGCATAATTAGCCAAACAAACCTACAGGAAATTCTTAAAAGAAACTTATACTCGAGGTTGATATAAATGCTTGAGAAGACGCCGTATTCTAGGTAGGTAGTGTGTTGGCTTCTTAGACGTAAGGCCTCGGTTCAAACCCTAGGTCAGACAGCTCCAACAAAACCAAACATGAAAAAATATTTCTTTGGTGACTTTCAGCAGATTTCTGGCTAAAACTATGAGAGTAAGAATTAAAAATTGCCATGGAATTTTTGTGTTGCCTTATTAAACGTAAAGCCGTGGTACAAACCCTAGCTCAGACATCAACGAAATATAAAAAAATATTTCTCCGGCGACTTCCTCTCAGCAGATTTCTGGCAAAAACTCTGAGAGTAAATAAAAAAATTGCCATGAAAAGTTTCTCAGAAATCTGCCGTTCGGAGTCGATTTCAGACTGTAGGTCCCGCCACTCATCTACTAAAATTCAATTCAATTAGGTTAGGTGAGGTCACCTCTACGGCCTCATCAATGGATGGGTCAAGGAGGAAGAGCAGAGTCGTTGGGGGAACGGATCGGGTTGTTTTGTTTATAGGTGTCTATGGCCTGCTGTGGACAGTAGGATAACAGGTTGGCTGCTGGGCTTATATAAGGCCAGCTTAATGTTGGTTGTCGGTTTTATCTCGGGGCACTGCGAGATTAGATCACTGACGGGGATCTGGAACAAATCCCAGCCGAACTCTTGCAGGGCACGTTGCAATGAGAAGGAGTTGTAGACTATCGAACACCTCCTCTGTAACTGCCCAGCCCTGGGTAGATTGAGGTGGAGGACCCTTGGCAGGGCCTTCTTTGAGAGTTTGAATTCTGTGTCAAGATCCGACATCAAAGCTATCCACAGATTCATTAGTGGCTTGGGCTGGTTGATAGGTGCTAGGGCTTCATCAGTATAGTCGCGATCTCCCCTTTTTATTGTGTCTTATCTGTGTAATTCCTCCGCTTCCCATTCTCCCCTTTCCTACATTCTCTCCTTTTTATCCTATTCCCTCTTTAAGGACGTTAGACAATGAGTCAATTCGACCTCCGGGTGTCTTAATTGACAAATACACGTCCTTTAACCTAACCCAACCTAGATGAGGTTAAAGAGTAGCTTGCCGTTCACAGAAAAATTAACTCTGAGGCTTATATGATCCATTGTGTTATTCAGTGTGATGTAAGTCCCCTTGTCATGATCCGTTAGTAGTTAGTTTGAACCACCCCGAGCTCCGAATGAAACCAGCCGGTTCTCTTAGTGGAAAATTCACCGCCATGCTTCCATCTTCAAACGTTCTGTCACCCAAAAACCCATGACATCTGTACCGAAGTGCAGGGGGCACTCGTAAAAAAGGTGTTCTACCGATTTCGTTTGTCTCCACGTCACGACAGCTTCTGCGGTAATCTTGGTGGGGCAGACCGAACTTGTCAGTGAAACTGTTGATACCGCAGCACGTCAACAAGCAAAATTATTGCATATGGGACTCCAAGAATCCAGAAGAAATTGTTAAAAAGCCTTTGCTTTCAGAAAAAGTGACTGTTTGGTGTGAATTATTGCGTAGCGGTGTTATTGGACTGTATTTTTACGAAAATGATTTTTATTTTTGATTTTTGTGCTGGCTTATTAGACGCAAAGCCGTGTTTCAAACCCTAGCTCAGTCATTAGCAAAAACGAAATATAAAAATATTTATGCGGCGACATCCTCTCAGCAGACTTTTGGCAAATACTCTGAAAAATTTCTCAGAAATTCGCGTTCGAAGTCGACTTTAGACTGTAGATCCAACCACTCATGTATTCAAATTAAATTAGGTTAGGTGAGGCCTGGCCTTCACAGGCAAATTCTCTCAGTGGCCTATATGACCCATTGTGTTACCCAGTGTGAGATAAGCCCCTTGTCATGTTACGTTAGTGGTTAATTAGAATCCAACGAGCTCCGAATGAAATATATCAGTTCTCTTAGTGTCACGTTTGCCACCATGTCGTTCAAAATTTACAGTCTTAGTTGTTGTTGCATTTACAAAGAAAAAGAAGAAAGAAAAAGACAGCAAGGAGAGCAAACACACAACCTTCTTTTGAGTATTGTAGTGTTCATACCCGAATCATACTTATTTTGTGATTCGTGTATACGATGAGTCGTGGAGAGTTGAAATCAATAACATCATGCGTATTGTTAAGTATGAGTACCATGAGTATTTCAAACTTTGAGTATGAGTAGTATGAGTATGACATTAAAATAAGTATGAATGCGTACGAGTATAAGTATTATTCGAATCTACTGATCGTTTTGAATACTCATTGCTGACCTCTGGTACTCATACTCATTCCGAACTGTACTTATAAATCAATGTTGTAGTGAGTACGAATGAATCAGAGTATGTAGTTGAATTTCAATACTGTTGACTCACTTATATTCAAAATTTTATGAGTACTTATGAGTAGCGAAAAACGATTTATTTCTGATCTCTGTTGCGTACCTAATTCAAGAAGTTTAATTGAATTTATGGATCTATGAAGCGAATCTTTTGAAACCGTAATATGGTTAACTCTTTACATTTCGTATACGAGATGCATTGGACAATTACTTTTAAAAGTCATTATAAACAGAAAGGTGTTACACTAAACACAGATCATAGATAAAGTGCTAAACTCTAAAGCAAATATGCCGCTTAAATAGGCTGTTTGCTGTAATGAACTGACAGACAGCAAGTCTAATATTTAAAATCCTTCACATAAGCCAGTATAAGAAGCAAGAAGCATTTGTTAATTGTTTGAAAAGAGAATCACAAATGGATGATGATTATGAATAAAATTATAAGAAATACAATTTGCATTTACAGTTATTTAAATGTTAAAGCGTTTGTTGCTTAAGTCTTTTGTTTGCATAAAAAAATGCTTACAGCGCGCACACAATTATTAAAGCAGCGCTTAGACAGTTGCTTTTATTACAGAAACTTCCTGTTCACATTTATTTTCTTTAAACAGAAAATTATGTAAGCGCTGTCAAGTTAAGATCGCTCTACAAAGCAAATATTTGTTCTTTCTTTCCTTTCATTCGTGTTTTTTTGTGAAAAGAAGTTCGTTAAAGTCTTCAAAATCATTTGGAATCTTCAGTTACTTTCAGAACAAGAAGAAAATTAAATAATTTCTCTCTCTTTACAACATATTATTTAAATTGACTACTACTTGCCCAGCTGTGTTAAACAATTAAATTTAAACATCACTACCATGAACGTTAAACATGTTGCCTAGAAATCATAGTTTTAAACTAATTTTTCCATTCCAAAAACAAATTCGTGTCTTTTTTTTAATTTTTAATAGAAAAAATTCAATTTTTTTTCTTTCCTCTACAGCTGCATTCAATTAAAGGAAGTTTTCATATTTAAATGTTTAACAGACAGAAAGCAGGTTAAAATAGAAAACATATACAAACACTTACCTCTCTTGCCTTGCTGGCAACACATGTTCATAGATTGTTATGTTCAATGCAAGTGTTTAGGTTTTTCCTTTTTTATCAGACAACATAAGCGTTGTTGGCTGCGGGCTAGAAATTAAAAAGTGGAAACGATACTTATTTAGAGACACTTTTTTAGTATTTCAATTACTTTTTTAGTATTACCGGCTAATAATGGATGATTTTTTAAGAGCTATAGGAAAATTTTTCAAAAAAAAAAATACATAAAATTCAGAAAATTGCATGAAATCTTTATTTGAATCGATAGTACGGTCCATATAATTTAATGTTTGAAGATTATTTCATGCAAATGTTGACCGCGACTGCGCCTGAAATGGTCCATCCGCTTAGTACAATTTTGGCATACTCTTTCCAACATTTCGGTCGGTATCTCACGAATAAATGCTTCAATGTTGTCTTCAAATGCGTCAATTGAAGCGGGCTTGTCTGTATAGACATGAGCTTTAACATAGCCCCACAAAAAATAGTCTAAAGGCGTTAACTCGCACGATCTAGACGGCCAATTGACCGCTCCCGAAAGTGAAATAAAATGTTCACCGAAATCGCCTCTCAATAAGTCTATTGGTACGCGTGCTGTGTGGCATGTGGCACCGTCTTATTGAAACCACATGTCATACAAGTCAAGCTCTTGCATTTTGGGCAAAAAAAAAAGTTGGATATTATCTCACGGTAGCGCTCACCATTCACAATTACGTTACGATTCGCAGCATCTTTGAAGAAGTACGATCCAATGACGCCACCAGCCCATAAACCGCACCAAACTTTGACTTTTTCTGGATGCTTTTTCTGGTAGCTTTTGCAATGCTTCTGGCTGATTTTCACTCCAAAATCGACAATTCTGCTTATTTACGTATCCATTGAGCCAAAAATGAGCCCGAATGGCCGCTGACCATAAACTGCAAGAAGCGCGCGATGAACTATCTTAACAGAGAACGGATTTTGATACAAAAATTCAATGATTTGCAAGCGTTGTTCGTTTGTAAGACGATTCATGGTTAAATTATTGACCAAACTGAAGATGTTTGACAGTGAAACAAAACACGAAACGTGCGTGAGCTGTTTAAACCAGTGTTGCCAAAAAGATAATACCTAAAAAAATCACCCGTTATTTCAATAAATATTGCAAGCGCTTAGAGTATTCCTTAAAAAATTTCTTTACCGAACTTTGTTGGGCAACCAACACTATTTGGGCGACAGTTTTAAATGGTTAAGGCTTATAAATTTATTGCTTTGATTGCAAAGTATCCTACAACACTATTTTTTTTGAATTTTTTCTTTAAGAAAAAGTTTTCTAAAAAAAATATGTCGTTTGGATTCGACTTTAAACTGTAGTGGCTGAACCTATGATTGCTGGTACCAAGTTTCCATGAGTACTAAAATTCTCTACAATAGCCACCACAAGTCTACTAGTCGCCGTTGTCTGGTTGGTAGTGTGTTGGCTTACAGACAACTCGAACGAAACGGAAATCTTTGTAGCCGATTTCTGGCAAAAACTCTGAGAGTTAGAAATAAAATTGAAAATTATATTGTCCACCGGAAGCTATGAAATTTGCCCATCCTTTTGGCAATTTATGGATTCCATCCCGCAAAAAATCTGTCATCTCTTCAGGCCGCGAATTGATTTGAAACAATTTTTGATACTCTGCTCTGAAGTGAAGCATTTTCCAATGAGAGCCTTCTACATCCATCGTAAGAAATGGTAGTCAACAGCAGCAAGATCTGGGATGTACGGCAGGTGAGGTAAAATTTTCCATTCATTATTTTCCAAAGAGTTTCTGACCTTCCCAGCTATAAGCGATCGAGCGTTGTCATACTGAAAAATTATGGCCTCGAGTCTGATTTCATATTTTGGGCGCTTCTTTTTTAACCAATTGTTATCTGTCTAGGTCTCCTGTAATAGTGTGGCCCGGTTCACAGCCGGTAGAGAGCCTTACCATGGTACAATGGATATCCTGCATGGCCGTAGATTTTGCTGATTTCCCTCGCTTTACATAAATTTCTTTCGCTTGGACTTATCATAATAAAACCATTTTCATTGGTAGTGATAATTCGAAGTCGCCGTATTCTAGGTAGGCAGTGTGTTTGTTTATTAAACGTGAAGCCATGGTTCAAACCCTAGGTCAAACACCTCCAACAAAACGAAATATGAACAAATATTTCTTCAGCGACTGCCTCTCAGCAGATTTCTGGGAACAAACCTGGGAGTAAATAAAAAATTGCCATGAAAAGTTTCTCAAAAAAATCTGTCATTCGGAAATGACTTTAAAATGTGGGTCCCCCCACTCGTGTATAAAAATAACACACACAAAACATAAGTGGTGTGAGAAACTATGTCGTAATCCAGACTGAAGGCTTGTAATGACCAGTTATGTATGTATGTAGCTAACACTATGTTCTATAAGTTATTAAAGACACAAACCAGCGACCAAATAAACTGTGTTTATTGTTCATTACACATTTTTAATTTATACACCCAAGAGTAAGTGTTGGATGCTGGCAGCAGGTTCTTACGAGAGCTAGAATTTTAATTCAAAAGCCACCAGTGTCCTGTAAGTTATTAAATACACAAACCCTCTATAAAATATACAGTTTTTAGTGAAAATCTGACATTTTTAAATTTATACACCCAATAGTAAGTGTTGGATGCTGGCAATAAGTTCTTATGAGTGCTAAAATTCTATTCAAAAGCCACCATAATGTCCTCTAAGTTATTAAAGACACAAACCAGTTATAAAACATACTGTGTTTAGTGTAAATCTCGTATTTTTTAATTTATACACCCAATAGTAACAGTTTAGCATAGCATTTCGTTTAATCTAAAGCCACGGAGAACGGTTGCAATCAATTGTGGCGTCAAGTGTTTACTTAAAGCTGAAATATGTCTCTATTACTACGAAATTTTAATATCAATTTGATCCCACCATTAGTGGATAAAATTAACACACACAACGTAAATGGTGTAAGAAGCTAGATCGTAATCCTGACTGAAAGGGTTTTAAATATCAATTAGGTTAGGTAGGGAGCACTACTAGTCAGTGTGCACTTCCTCATTGCTTCCTAGTCATTACAAACTTACATACATAATTGGTCATTACAACCCTTTAGTTAGTATTAGGACCTAGCTTCTCACACCACATATGTTGTGTGTGTCAATTTTATTCATAAGTGGTGGGACCTACAGCTTAAAGTCGACTCCGAACGACAGATTTTTGAGAAACTTTTTCATAGCAATTTTTATTTATTCTCAGAGTTTTTGCCAGAAATCTGCTGAGAGGAAGTCGCCGAAGAAATATTTTTCGTATTTTGTTTTGATGTCTGGCCTGGGGTCATCAAAAGTTATCTGAAATAATTCTATTCGCCGTAGTTGATGATAATTGTTATGTTTACTTAACAGACCACAAACCGTGTCTCCTTCTGATTTTTTTCTGCTCCCAGGTGTTCGTTTTTTTAGGTTATAAAATATCGTTTCGCTTCCTCTTACACAAATTATGATATCCTTACAACAAATAGAATTTTATAGGCTTTGGAATGTACCCGTAAGTAAAATTATTTAATTTTAGTTCCAGTGGTTGGAAGAAGTCTTCCTTCATTTTTTTTCTCTTGTTTTCCTATTTCGCAATTAAAATCAAAAAAGTGTTCATGCATGCTTGGCGCTTTTACCATATAAGGCGACGGTTTTTATGATTTTATTATTACAATCCAGATGCAGTGAATGCCTTTTTAATTCATTCATCCCCCATTCTTTTTTTGGCTTCTACTGTAGTTTTGCCAATTTATTCTAAGGTAGACGGGTTTTTTTTTTTGAAAAATCATAAAAACTTATACGGAATTCGTAGCAGTAGTAGACGTTAATAGAAATAAAAGTAAACAGAATTAGAATATTAGAGAGAGAGAGAGAGAGAGAGAGGGATATATACCAGGTAGGTGTATAGAATGATTAGAATGAAAAAAAAACAAGAAATAAACGAAAAACATGAATGGCAAGCTGGCTGTTGCTGTATTACAAACTTCAACACTTGCAATGTTATGCAGTTGTTATGCAGTCTTATTGTGCTTCTGGCTGGCTGCCTGCCTGTCTGTCTGTCTGTCTGTCTGTCTATCTGTATGTCTGTTGGTCTACAAAATTTATTTGCATATCGTATTAGATTTTATGCTTCAATTGTGGCATTATTACACATGTTGTTCTAAATGTTTTCAGTAGAGCAGAGGATTTAAATGATGATGTTTTACTGTCTACCTTCTAACAGGTTTTTCTTTTGCAATCAAAATCTATTAAAAGAAAACGAGAAATAATGTTGGAAAACTGGCTTAATTCTACCTCTCAGAGAGAGGTTTCATTGTAGGCATCAAATTGTCATGAAAATTTCGTAGTAATAGAGACATATTTCAGCTTAAAGTAAACACTTGACGCCACAATTGATTGCAACCGTACTCTCTGTGGCTTTAGATTAAACGAAATGCTATGCTAAACTGTTACTATTGGGTGTATAAATTAAAAAAATGCGAGATATTGTATATAATTGCAGTATATTTTATAACGGGTTGTGTCTTTAATAACTTAGAGGAGTTTGTGGTGGCTTTTGAATAAAATTTTAGCACTCATGGGAACTTGCTGCCAGCATCCAAAACTTACTATTGCGTGTATAAATTAAAAAATGTGTGATTTACACTAAAAACAGTATATTTTACAGCTGGTTTGTGTCTTTAATAAATTAGAGGACATTGTGGTTGGTTTTGAATAAAATTTTCGCACTCATAAGAACTTTCTGCCAGCATTCAACACTTTTTATATCTGGTTTGTGTCTTTAATAACTTAGAGGACATTGTGGTGGCTTTTGAATAAAATATTTGCATTCATAAGAACTTACTGCCAGCATCCAACAGTTACTTATTCGGGGTATAAATTAAAAATGTGTAATGAACAATAAACACAGTACATGTGACAGTTGGTTTGTGTCTTTAATAATTCTCTAGTTTGGTAGAACTTGATCAGAACAGGGACTGCGTTCACCTGTGGCGTCACAACGGGCCGCTTTGCGTGCTCAAGTGAACTTTAGATATTAAAGCTACCACTCCCACCTAACCTAACCTAACTTTTTAAGATTGTGGTGGCTACATACATACATAAGTGGTCATTACAACCCTTCAATTAGGATTACAATCTGTCTTCTCACGCCACTTATGTTGTGTGTGTTAATTTTTATACATGAGTGGCGGGATCTACAGCTTCAAGTCGACTCCGAATGACAGATTTTTAAGAAACTTTTCATGGCAATTTTTTTATTTCCTCCCAGATTTGTTCCCAGAAATCTGCTGAGTGGCAGTCGCTGAAGAAATATTTGTTCATATTTCGTTTTGTTGGAGATGTTTGACCTGGGGTTTGAACCGTGGCCTCACGTTTCATAAGCCAACACACTACCTACCCGGACTATGGTGACTTTACTTTGAATTATCACTGGCAATGAAAATGGTTTTATTATGATAAGTCCAAGCGAAAGAAATTATATGTAAAGCGAGGGTAACGAGCAAAATCTACTACAAAATCTATCAAAATATCCATTGTGCCAAGGTAATGCTCTGTACCGGCTGTGAACCGGGCCAGACTATTACAAGAGACCTAGACAGACAACAATTGACCAAAAAAGCGCCCAAAATATGAACTCAGACTCGAGGCCATAATATTTCATTATGACAATCAAAAATTGTTTCAACTCAATTCTTGGCCTCAAAAGGCGACAGATTTTTTTGGGGATGAAAGCCATAAATTGCCAAAAGGATGGGAAAATTGCATAGCTTCCGGTGGCAATTATTTCGAATGACATGTTGTTTGAAAAAACTGGCGTCATAAAGTTTTTATTTTTTAGGTTTGACATTTGAAAATCCCAGCACAGTACTGAAGATGTTTTTGAACACAAGACCTGATTTGTTCACCAAACTTTGCAGCAACTTGTTCTTAAGAAAAGTGGTGTGAAGGCGGGGATAACAAAGGGATAATGCAGCCAAAGTTGTACACTCCCATTGACTCGTCTGAATCAATAGGCAAGTGTCTAGACTGCCTAGACTTTCGTTGAAAAAACAAGAGAATTTTGAGCTTACGAAAGGCAAGACTCTCGATTCAGTCTGTATAAAATATGGGAACTTCCACCAAATATTTGCAACCTTTGGCAGTTAATGACAGCCATCTTATTGATGTTTATATCTGTCAAATTAGTTGCTATTTATTGAGTCTATTTTGTTAAGGCCCCATAGACGATCATAGATACCGATGGGTGCTCGCGTTGAATAAGCTCTGGGCCAATTGGCAAGAGGCCCTAATTTTAATTTAAAAAATCTTTTTCAACGATGAGCCACATTTCTGGATGAATGATTACGTGAATAAACGGAATTGTTGGCGTAATGAAGTTTTTATTTTCAATAAAAATAATTAAAATTTTAAAATTATTATAAGCATTTGATTGTGGTTTTTATAACTTGTCGCAAGTAAATCAAAGGAATATTTTAAATAATTTCGAAGCAATTATTCTTCTGCCATTCTATGTCGTTGAGAAATAAACAACACCTACACTAATCAATCAAATTATTTTGTATTTTTTAACGAGAAAAAGAATGACGAGAACTTTAAAAAGAATTTTTGATTTCAACGACAGTATTTGTTTTACAAAATTAGTCAGCTTTACTTAAAATACAATTTTATTTTTAATATGACCATATTTGTTGCCACTAAATGTCACGGTATTAGTATTAGATTTAATTGCAAAATAATACCTTATCTTTAGCTTATCGTACAAGCAAAAACGTTTAAAGTCGTTAGTCACTTAGTGTTTGACAAATAGAATGAAAGGGTATTTAGCCGTAAAATATAATTTCGCACTTAATTGTTGCTTGAAAGTTAAATAGAAGGATTTTTATTTGCCTCTCTTATCTAAATTCTATTGACTGCATTTGATTGTATCAATGAGGCTCAATTTCCTTTTTAGCATGACGCAATTGAATTATTCATAGAGGCCAGCATAAAAATATGAATCAATTTTAAGCAAAAAAAAAAAAAAATAATCTTGCTACTATTGGATGTAAGAATAAAAAATGGTGGAGAAAATTTTTTCTAAAATATGTACATACTGCTACGGGGTTTCCCACAAGTATTAAAATTCTCTTCAATAGCCACCGCAAGTCTACTAGCAGCCGCTGTCTGGTTGACAATGTGTTGGCTTATTTGGCGTGAGGCCACAGTCCATAATCCAGGTCAGACATCTCGAACGAAACGAAATATGAAAAAATATTTTGTCGGCGACTTCCTCTCAGCAGCAGATTTCTGGCAAAAACTCTGAGAGTTAGAAATAAAATTGAAAATTTTGTTGTCCACTGGAAACAATTTATGGATTCCATCCCGCAAAAAATCCGTCGTCTTTTGAGGCCGCGAACTTATTTTTGATACTCTGCTCTGAAATGAAGCATTTTCCAATGAGTACCTTCTGTATCCATCGAAAGAAATGGTAGTCAGCAGCAGTAAGATCTGGGATGTACGGCGGGTGAGGTAAAACTTTCCAGTCATTCTTTTCCATATAGTTTCTGACCTCCCCACCTATAAGCGATCGAGCGTTGTTATAATGAAAAATTATGGCCTCGAGTCTGATTTCATATTCTGGGCGCTTCTTTTTTAACCAATTGTTGTCTGTCTAGGTCTCCTGTAATAGTCTGGCCTGGTTCACAGCCGGCATAGAGCATTACCTTGGCACATTGGATATCCTGCATGGCCGGAGATTTTGCTCATTACCCTCGCTTTACATATAATTTCTTTCTCTTGGACTAACCTAACCTAACCTAGCTAAGGCAATCTATATTGGACTATAATACGGGTGGAATAAAAATTTGGAATTTGCGGCTCCCAAATTAGTCCAAATACGCAGAGAATTCAGGAAATACAACCTCAACTTCGCTAGTCTATCCGAGTCAAGCTAGTCTGATAATGGCATTCTCAATACCAATCCCCATGGGCCTCGAATACCTATTTATGTTGAATTGCTATCATTTTTCTATGTAATCGGGCGCATTACACGAAATAGTATTATGGAGTGGAGGAAACTGTCGTCCAAATTAAAGTAGAATTCTTTGCTCTTAGAGTTTTTGAAAGAAATTCGCTGAGAGGAAGTCGCCGAAGAACTATTGCTCCTACAGCTGGCTGGCCAGCTACTACAGCTGGCTATTTGAATAATATAGCTAACTGGATAGCAGGCTAGAATAGGTAACATACCTGGTTGGCTGGCTGGCTGGGTGACTAGCTAGTATACTGGGAGGCTAGCTATTATAGCTGGGTGGCTAGCTAGTATAGCTGGGTGGCTAGCTAGTATAGCTAGATGGCTCCCTAGTATAGCGGGATGGCTAGCTAGTATAGCTGGCTATCTCTAGCTAGTGTAGCTGCCTGGCTCTAGCTAGTGTAACTGGCTGGCTAGCTAATATATGTAGCTGGCTGGCTCTAGCTAGTGTAGCTAGTATCGCTGGGTGGCTCTAGCTAGTATAGATGGGTGACTAGCTAGTACAACTGGGTGGCTAGCTAGTATAGCTGGGTGGCTAGCTGCTTTAGCTGGGTGGCTAGCTGCTTTAGCTGGCTGGCTAGCTGCTTTAGCTGGCTGGCTAGCTGCTTTAGCTGGCTGGCTAGCTGCTTTAGCTGGCTGGCTAGCTGCTTTAGCTGGCTGGCTAGCTGCTTTAGCTGGCTGGCTAGCTGCTTTAGCTGGCTGGCTAGCTACTATAGCTGACATAGTATTTCGGGTTGTTGTCTGACCTGGTGTTTAAACCGTGGCCTCACGTCCAATAAGCCAACACATTACTTAATAGACTACGGCAACTTGAAGACTACAGAAGTAATTCATGCGACCTCAGGCGAAAATTCGCTTTTTGTCTGACAGATTTGAAGGCCCTGATTTTGTAATTAAGTTGTGTTCTCTTGATTCAATCTAGTAGAACTGTTTTGGTGCACAGCCGAACCAGGTCCAATACAAATTTATGCTACGCCTGAGATAGGATGAGGTACCTCTCGTAATATTTTAAAGGACTTAAAGGAAATGGAGTAATGGGGTGAAGGAAGCTGCCTACGAAATCAAAGTAGAATTTTTGAGTCATTAGTAGATACGCCTTGTCGAGGCACCAATTGGTCATTTGAATGCTTAACTGGAATCCGATTACAAAAACTTCGAACAGTATTATACGGTTACGAACACGACAGCCTGTAAGCCGGGTGTCTATAAGACACCTCTCGTAATATTTTAATGGATGTGAAGGAGTAAAGGAAACTGTCTTCCAAATCATACAATACGCCTTGTCGAGACTCCCAGACTGGTCATTTGAATGCTCAACTGGAATCCGATGACAAAATATTCAAACAGTGTCGTACATTTGTGGAAACGAATGCCATTTGAATGCTCAGCTGGAACCCGGTGATAAAGAATTCAAACAGTGACGTACGTTTGTGGATACGAAAGCCGGTAAAACAATTTGTTCCTTTAAACAGGCGGGTATCTATAAGACCCTTCCCGTAATATTTTAATGGACTGAAGAACACTGTCTTCCAAATCATAGGAGAATTCTTCAATCATTACAGAGAGATATCAACTGGCCATTTGAATGCTCAACTGGAATCCAATGACAAATTATTCAAACCGTGTTGTATATTTGTGGATACGAAAGCCTTTAAAGTACGGGTGTCTATAAGACACCATAAGTCTCTACGACACCTCTTGCAATATTTTTATTTTTATTTTTGTTGTTGTATTAAAATTTAATAAAATAAATAATGAAAGTTGTTCTAACCATAAACAATGCCATTTAACCTGAGTCTTATTTTTGTGCAAAGTCGTGGCTTTTATGGCTTAAACTGTGGCAAGAAGAGGGCGACAAAAAAAGCAAAAAAAGTGTAAAAACATAACGTCATGCTTTTAAAAACAGACTGTTTAAGTCATTCGTTGTTATGGTTTTGATTTGTTTTTTATTTCTGCACAAAATGTCACACAGACACACACACACACACACATTCATTGAATTGATTTGAATTTTCAACAACAATTTACGTTTTTTTTTTTAGTTCAATAAACAAACCATAAACCAAGGCACTAAAACGATTTGACCGACAAATAAAATTCGAAAAATAAAAAATACAGTCAACGCACGTTGTTTAAATATTAAAATAGACTCACAAAGCGGCTAAAACCGTAACACAATTACGGCAATAAAAACCGAATTTGATTAAGAAAATAAAAATTTAGAACCGGGTCTTAAAACCAGGCTACAAAAGAAGCTCTTCTCCTTCTGTTTTTGTTTATATTTCTCAGGCACTCAAAGGCAATTCATCAAATGAAGTACTTGATACACATACTACTTTCAAGAGGGGAAGTCGTTTCAAACAAAATTTAAAAAAAATATTTTTTTGTTGTTTTATTCCCCGTTTGTTTTTGTTTATTTAACAAGCCAAAGACTTGTTAATGTCGTCATTTAAGAATTGTGCAAATACTCGGGCTCTGCATTTGATTATGGGCCCCATACAATATTGGTTTTTTTTTTCTTTTCTTTTCTTGTATTGAATTTGAAATTTCAAATACTTGGAGTTGCTGTTGATTTGCATAAATCTTCTTAAGATTGAGTCATTTTCTTAACATTTCGTTTGTATAGATTTTGGCCATATTTTCTACGAAACAAGACTTTAAAATTTTAATTTGATTTCATTTCTGTATTTGGTAGTGCAGGTCAATTATAGAGATTCGAAATTTGAATTTGGATTTGAATTTGAATTGATTTTAATCCTTCCCCCTCCACAAAAAAAGAGAACATTTATGGCCATAACTAAATTAGGCAATGGAAACTGCACCAGTTTGTTTACAGCTGCATCATAGAAAATCGAAATCAAAAAATTTATTTGAATTTCAAAATGTGGGGATAAATAACTTAAATTTCATTGTCGAATACTAGATAGCCTTAAAGCGTTCAATTTTATGTTGGTACTATAACTGGAATCATGCTAGTCTAATAGACTTATTAGACAAGAGCCCCAGTTCAGACCTCTCAGTTACATAAACACGTGTCCTGTCAGCAGTCTTCTGGCAGAGAGCCTTCTGTGAGAGTAAAAAATAAAATTGCCATGAAAACATTTCTTAAATCTGTCGTTCGGAGTCGACATTAAACAGTAGGTCCCGCCATTTATCATGGATAAAATTAAAACACACTCACACCGGAAGGTGTGAGAAGGCTAGATTGTAAACCTGACTAATGGCGTGTAAGGACTTGTATGTAAGTAAGCAGGTATAACTTAAAAACCGGCCATTAGATGACACCCTCTGCTTATACGTCGTTTTATATCAATAATGTCCACGTCATTTGAAAGAGCTTAAGCTTTCAAACTCAGTCAACACTGAGTGGTTTGACTGTGCCCCTCATAATTATTTTTCAGGATGGAAAATCTTGCCGAATAAAACAGCATTTGTCAGAAGTTTTGTTGGGCCAATATTTTTCAAAGAAAACTAAACGCCCGAGTAGAATTATACAGTGGATACGCCAATCAATATTGTTTGGTTTGATTGTGCACCTCATAATTGTTTGTCACGATGGAAAATCATTCAAACCAAAAAAAAAAATCATTTGCGTGCAGTTTTGTTGAGAAAAATGCACGCGTGAGGCATAATTTACTTGTTGAATTATTTATTGGGCACACTTAATCAAAACCACAGTGTATTAAGTGGTTAACGCGTTTCAAAAGTCAAGTTTTTGACATCAAGAAGCAAATAGTGAAACCAGCATTGCATCATCATTACAATCCTTCAGTCAGGATTACAACCTAGCTCCTCGCACCACTTATGTTGTGTGTGTCAATTTTATACATGACTGGCTAAAACCTACAGTTCAAAGTTGACTACGAGCGACATATTTTTAAGAAACTTTTCATGGCAATTTTTTATTTACTCCCAGATTTGTTCCCAGAAATCAGCTGAGAGGCAGGTGCTGAAGAAATACATTTTGTATTTTGTCTTGATGACTGGCCTGGAGCTCGAACCCTGGCTTTACGGCTAATAAGCCAACACACTACCTACTAGACTACGGCGACTTCTTGCCTTAGCTAAGTTATCTGAAATTTCCTTCATTTATTTTTGATCTTAAGGGAGTTAGAGGCATGAAAAATTATTTAAAGATGGTGTCCATAACCTCAAATTTTAATGATTCCTACTTTGAATGAAGTACACATATTTTCATTGCTTTGAAGTGGAGAATAATGTGTCCACAAAAAAAACAGGGGGCTTTTATTATAAGTGCTTGACACCTCTGGTTAATCATGTTGGTTGCTCTTCTCTAATTTCTAGCCCTCTGCCAACAACGCATAGAATGAAACTTCGTTCTTTTTTTAAACAAAGTAAAGAGAATAAGAGACTCAAAGGAATATTTTAAATAATCTAAGCGTTCTATTAAGTTTTTATTGTCTTGATTTTGTCTTGTTTAAATATAAATAAGTGACACCTACGTAATCAATCAAATTATTTTTTATTTTTATTTTTTTATTTACCTTTTTAGTCAGAATATGAGTGACTAGAATTTAATAAGAATTTTATATTTTTTTTAATGGCTCTGGTATGTTGGCAAAATTTGCAAGTTTTGCTTAAAAGTTTTGCTTTTGCGAATTCATGACATAAATATTTCAATTTTAAAGGATTTAATATGTCTTGACATTTCTTTTGGGATGATATTTAGGAAGAAGACATATTTGAGTTGATTTTTGAGCATAACTTAAGCAAAAAATGATTTATGATTGGATTGGTTACTATTCCCAGCTATCTTTTCAAGTTTTAAGATATAAAATAGTGCTAAGAAGCTAAATTTTGATGAATCTTGTCTTCAGATAAAACTGTCATTACAGCTGCCTTCCAAAATGTTAGTTGCTTTATGTTTGAACAAAGTATCGTGTTTCATAATGCCGCTGTACAAAATATATACAATGTATTCTATTTCAAAACGTCGTCAATGTGTATTTTTAACGCAGTCAAAAAACAATCAGGCATCGGATTTATAGTTGATGCATTGTTTGGTTACTTTGCATATCTACATAGTTTATATACAGTAGTAGAACTGCATATAAACTTTGTATTGATGCATTTTGGTAGGCAGCCAACCTTCCTTAGGAATGTTTCTGCCAAATTAATCCAATTCTTTGATTAATCGTTTGTTTTGGTCGTGAAGTAATAGACCGACGCAAATGGTCTATTAAAATGTCTTTACGACGAGAAGTCGCCGTAGTCTAGTAGGTAGTGTATTGGCTTATTACACGTACGACCAGGGTTCAAACCCCACGTCAGACATCAAAACGAAAATATGAAATATTTCTTCGGCGATTTCGTCTCAGTAGATTTCTGGCAAAAACTCTGAGAGCAAATAAAATTGTCATGGAAACTTTCTCAAAAAGCTGTCGTTCGGAGTCGACTTTAAACTGTAGGTCTAGCCACTCATGGATAAAAATTAACGCACACAACATAAGTGGTGTGAGAAGCTAGGTCGTAATCCTGACTGAAGGGTTGAAATGACCAATTATGTATGTACGTATGTACGATGCTGTAGAGGATAGTGTTGTTACCCATCCAACTTACTTGTGTTATAAAATTTCCATTCAATATGTGATGCATAAGGATGCAGCAATACAGCCTCCAGCTCCACAGCCTCCAGCTCCACACCTGCCGTCAGTCGCTGATCATTCATTTGGTGAAGTTCCTTAACCCTTACTGACGCGGGCAAATTAATTGGCTTACGACTATGGTGTCCATGTTAGCCTTATTGAAATTCTACCAATCAATTCATATCGCTTCTTCAATTAAGTGCTTCCTATTATTAAATTTAAATAAAACAAAGTAAATATCAACGACAGTTTTTTCCTTTGAAAGACACCTGGTTTACCCCTCGGGTGTCCATCTTGTCTTCATTTAAACTCTGCCAATCAATATTTCATATCGGATCTTTAATTAAGTGCTTCCTACCCTTAAATTTAAATAAAACAAAGTCAAGACATATCAATTCCATAATTCTGGCGCATAGATCAGGTTAAACGAAGGCATGGGTTATATTAGCCTTGAGGACCGTTGTGATTTGTGTATACATGTGTGTGATTCTCATATGTTAGAAGACCATGCCCTCAAATAGTTTAATGCAGAATATCCCCATGAGTTAAAACAACATGTCGTTGGAATTCAGAGCATACAATTCAGGTCAAAAGAAGCTGTTTTACTCACCGATGGCAATGATGGCTTATCCAGCATTGTTCTCAAAGAAATATGGACTAACTAGACCACCAGCCTAAAATCCATACCAAACAGCGACGTCTTTGGGTCAGTTCTGTTCATTTAAGTACCAGAAATCAGCCTTACCGCTGAATTTGATTTTTCAATCGAAATTGATTGCAATTGCCTACTCCTCCAGAGTCCAAGCAACGAACGCTTGTTGTTGCCTATGGTCCATGTCTGTCCGACCATTGTGATGACTGAATAAATGACAACTAATTTACCAAATGTAGCTTCTATAAGATGGTCGTTATCAACTGTCAAAGTTCGGAATTCCCTGTCGTAAAAAGATTTTCAAAAATAAACTTTGTCACACATTACCCCCTTCTTTCCTTGCTCCTATAACTATCTTTCTGTTATTTCAATATCATGTACTGCATGAATAGGAGTTATCTCCTGAGTGTTGATCTTAAAAAAGAAAAAAAACTTAGACACTATTGCTCGGCTTTAATATTTGTTGGTCTGAGACCTTTTAAGTGAAAATATTAAATTACGTAACGGTGGTGCTCACACGACGGATAGTTTTCAAGGTTATCATTTCCCAGCAAACAGCATAAGCTTTTTTAAACCAATGCCGTATGTTGTGCCCGATAATTTGAAGCGCCCCTTGTAATATTGGGACTTTGGAAATTCCATGGTATGTAACTGATAGTAATCTTCTTTAACTTTTCTTCTAACTTTTTTTATTTTGAAAATGCTTTAAAAAAAAACTACTGAATATTTTCTCAAATTTCTTTTTTTATTTGAAAGTACAATCCTTCCGGTTAATAATGGAAAATAATTTCATTCAAATGGCTGCCTCGGCTGGCCATGCAGTTGACTACAGGATCGGTCAAATGTTTAAGCACATTATCGATTGTGTGCAGCTGTATTTCACTAATGGCTTCACGAATATTGTCCTTTAAAGCGTCAATTGTCTCTGGCTTGTCGGCGTAACAATTATCTTTGACGGTACCCCACAAATAATAGTCCAACGGTGTCAAATCGCAGCTCCGAGGTGGCGAAACGACATCAGCTCTGCGGCTGATAATGTGATCTTCAAAACCAGGGCGCAAAACATCGAGTGTAGCTTCGGCTGTGTGGCACGTAGCGCCGTCCTGTTGAAACCAAATGTTGCCAATATCCTCCTCTTCAATTTTTGTGAACAAAAATTCGTTCAACATGGCCCGATAGCGATCGTCATTGACTGTAACGGCCCCTCCTTGCTGATTTTCGAAGAAAAATTACCCAATTATGCCTCTGGACCAAAATCCGCACCAAACAGTGACTCGTTTTGAGTGCGTCGGCTTTTCAATGTATACGTGCGGGTTTTCTGTGCCCCAAATGTGACAATTTTGAAAAAGAAAAAAAAGAAAAAAAAGAAATTTGAGGAAATATTCAGTATTTTTTTTAAAACATTTTCAAAAAAAAGGTTATTTGGCGGACCCTTTACATAGCATAATTGGTCATTACAACTCTCCAATCAGGATTACAGCCTAGCTCACCGCTTATGTTGTGTTTGTTAATTTTATATACGAGTGGCGGTTAAAGTCGACTCAGAAGGACAGATTTTTGAGAAACTTTTCATGGCAATTTTATTTTGCTCTCAGAGTTTTTGCCAGTAATCTGCTGAGAGGAAGTCGCTGAAGAAATATTTTTTCATATTTTTGTTTTGATGTCTGACCTGGGGTTTGAACCGTGGCCTCACGCGCTACCGCACGCTTCAAGCCAACATACTACCTACTAGACTACGGCAACTGTCATTCACATTTCTATAATCATAGTCCAAATTCTGTATATCGGCTTAGTTGTGATTCTAAATCAATATTTCACAGCCTTAATGCAAATGTGTGTTTTAAGCTCATTAAGGTGAATCTTCGTAACTTTCTTTTATTGTTTTTCAATAGTTGTGTTCTAGATATGCAAATGAAACCTTAACTTAGAACTTTCACCACCACTTTCAGATGAAATATAAACGCGCTATTTTAGTTTTATTGTTTATAAAAACGATACATAAAGCAAATTGTTTATAAAAATAAAAATTATTTAAATTTAATAATCAATACAGAGAGAGAGAAAGGTAAAAAGGAATTCTAAACAAATTAAAATAAAAAAAAAAAAAAACAGAACAAAATTCTTAATTTCATGTGGAAATATTAAAATTAAATTAAATGACGACGATTGTTTATTTTATTTTTTTTTTTAATAAAAAACAAAATTAAAAAACAATTAAAAGCTTATACACACAAGATCTCTAATAAATATTCCGTAAATAATATGCAAAACAACAACCAGCTGATGATGGCAAAAAATACTCAACGAAATGAGAGTATAAATGGCTTAATAATGTTATGAGTAGTGGTCGTCTGAGCCAGGTTAGGCAATTAGTTTGGCTGAGTATCGTTGCTGAATTCGGTTTTGCCTCTTAGTAGCTGAAATAATTTGTACCTGTAGCTGTAGTTGTAGTTGTAGTGGTTGTTTAAGCATCTTATTTTTATTAAATTTTTTTTTACTCTCTTCAAAGCAAAAAAACGAAAAAATTATAATAAAAGCCACACAAAAACAATAACAATAAGAAGAGATTCGGCGTAAATATGTGGTGCTTGGCGTTTAAGAGCACAGCATTTTATTTAGTCAGTGGCTAAAGGCGGTTTAACAAGCTACGCAAACGTTACGGTGCAAATTTATTTAAATTTTTTCATCACATTCTAAACGTAAAGTTAAAGAAACTTGAACTGAGGCGTAAAAATTTATTGAAAAAGAAAAAACGTAAAAAAAGTGTGGGTTTTCTCAAAAGAAAAATTTTTTTATAAAATATAATAAAAAAAAAATAAAATAAAAAAATTTAAATCTTTAAAGAGATTTTTTACAAGAGTTGCTGCTCTTTGAAATAATTATGAAATCCTCAAGAAATTTTGAATAAAAAATTTCATAATTTTGAAAGTGTTTTAATATTTAAAAAAAAAATAATAAATCAAGTGCCGTTTGTTTTAAATATTAATGATGAGAAAAAAATACATATTTTTTATTATTTAAACCACAAGAGGAAAAAATAAATCTAACAAATATATTAAACGACCTTGAAACAATACTTCAACAAAAAATTATTAAAAAAAGTTTTAAAAATTTAAAAAGAAGAAAAATTAAAATAAATAGAAGAAAAAATTAAAAAAAAATAATAATAATTACTACCAATTAACAATCTTCATTAAAAAAATATTGTTTTAAATAAAAAACCAAAAAGTGTAAAAGAAAAAAAACTATAAAATTATTTTTTTAGTCATACATAATAAAATATAAATGATACTAAAAACTAGTATTTATAAAGACATGCGTATTAAAAATATTTTTAAAAAAATTCCTTTTTTTTGGAATTTCTTGTTATATATATTAGAAAATTCGAACTTAAGTTTAAAAATATTTTAAGGCTGTCAAACATTTGTTTAAATGTTTTAAAGAAAAATACCTTAAAATTTCTATTAATTGCCATTACTTTCTACCTAAAACTAATTTTCGAAGTTAGAAATTTTTAATAATTCGTAAAAATTGTTTTTAAATTGGTTTTAAAATCATTAAAGAAACTAAAAAATCAGTTTTTTGCACATGTTCGAAAATTCGAACTTAAGTTCGAAAATTTTTTAAACATACCAAAATACTTCTTAAGAACTTTGCATAACGTATCCATACAATTTTCCTTTATATTTTGTTGTTTTCTTGGAAAATCAAGTTTTCGAACATTGAAATTATATGACAATATAACAAATTTTGTTTAGAAACATTTTAAAATCAATAATTACATCGAAGAATTACATTTTTCACGATTTTCAAAAATTCGAACTTAAGTTCGAAAATTGTTTGAAACCATAAAATTCATTACTAGGAACTTTAGTTTACAAATATAAGAAAATATCTTAAATATTTCATATTTCAAAGCAGTTTCGAATTTTCGAAGATAAATATTTAAATTCGAAAATTTTTCAAACACGGCAAAATATTTTACAAGGCTTATAAAACAATAATATATTGACATTATTATGCATATATTTTTCATTTATGCATATTTCGACTTTTCGAATATACGCACATTATTAAGCTTATATTTTTTATTTACGCATATTTCGACTTTTCGAATATACGCACATTATTAAGCTTATATTTTTTATTTACGCATATTTCGACTTTTCGAATATACGCACATTATTAAGCTTATATTTTTTATTCATGCATATTTCGACTTTTCGAACATAGAATATTTTTTTTAATTTGTAACCGAATTTATTAAGTTCAGTAGCCATTAGTTTCTTATTGTCTTAATGACAATAGAATACCAAGAATTTCAATAAGACGTTTTTCCCCCTAAATACATAGGTTATAAAAATTACAGAAAAAATAAATATAAAGAATATAAAAAAAGTGTTGAGAGCAAGAAAAAAAAGTGAAAGAAAGAACTGCGCATTTGTTTAAAGAAGAAAACAAAATACAATTTAAGTGTCTTAACAGCAGCAATAAATATTACAAGTGAATTATAACGTACCAAAACAGGTATTTTTGTTTAATTTTTTTATTTTATATTTTTTAATTTAATTTTAATGATTCTAATAACAGTTAATTTATTATAATCATAAAATAATAAATCCAACAACTGAAATTATTTCATTTAATTTCAGTTCATTTAATTTCGTTTCATTAAATGAAATTAAAAGTCGTAGCTCCTTTGTTTTTTTTTCCATTAAGCAGCGTACATTTGAAAAATTCTTTCTTCCGGCATTATTAAGACACTAGCATATTTCGTTTATGATTTAAGAAATAAATACAATGAAAAAACAACAGAGAAAAATATTTCAAAATCATTTGGATTTTTTTCTGTTTTCTTTTTTTTTTTTCTCTGAACACAATTAATTTATTGTGAGTTTTAAAAATTGCGTTATTTTTGCAAAATGTTTTTGTTCATTTCATTTCACAGCTTTTGTATCAATTTGAAAACAAGTTTGTCACTTAAGTCTTTCGTTTTTGTCTGCCTCTGCTGATCTTAAATGGGAAATATATTTCAATGTGTGTGTGTTTCATTGATTTTATTTTCAATTTTTTTTATTTAAATGATGGCGTCATATTATAAAACATAGATTTCTATTAATAAAACAGTTTTAATCGTTTTTTTTTCCTTTATAAATTATAACAGAAAGTTGTAGAATTTCAAAATGAATTTCAATTTAATGACTTCAAGTTTGTAAACTAAAAATATTACTTCTTCAAGTAATAAAAATGCAATAAGGAAAAATTATTAAAATTTAATTTCTTGATAAAGTTCTAATTTCCCCTTTTAAAAGTGGCTTTAGCAAAATAGTTATTACATCAACAGAGTGGCAGTCATTCAATATCCGTCTTTAATGTTTGAAAGAAAGAAACGTTCAACTATTATTTTTGTAGTCAAAAAGCATTCATAAGTTACGTTAAATACTTACGTTAAATGCTTTTTTCTGAGAAATGTATGTGAAATTTCACTCTGAAGCATGCGAACCATTGTATTGGTAACATTACAACCCTATAGTCCGGATAACGACCTAGTTTCTCACACCACTTATGTTGTTATGTGTTAATTTTATACATGTTTACGCGGCATCTACAATTTAAAGTCATCTCCGAATGACAGATTTTTTTGAGATACTTTTCATGGCAATTTTATTTCTTACTCCCAGAATTTTTGCCATATATCTGCTGAGAGGAAGTTGCCGAAGAAATATTTTTTCATATTTCATGGAGATATATGACCTGGGGCTTGAACCGTGGCCTCACGTCTAATAAGTCAACATACTACCTACTAGACTATGACGACATCAATCATTGTGATTGACATCAATCATTGTGATTGACATCAATCATTGTGATTGATATCAATCATTGACTTTAATTGGGTCAACTCTCATAGTTTTTGTCAGAAATCTGCTGAGAGGAAGTTGCCGAAGAAATATATTTTCATATTTCGTTTGGGTGAAGATGCGTGACCTGAGGCTTGACCCGAAGCCTCATGTCTAATAAGCCAAAACACTTTCTACTTGATTACGGCGATACATTAGCATTTCCCAGGCATCCTTATAGTTTTATGAGGATGTGGATTTTATCCAAATCACCTTTGGCTAGACACATTCCGTAAACAAATTCTGGGTGTTCAATAACGGCTTGTCACTGGTTCCCAATTGGGAAATGATTTGTGGTCTCCTCTTCTTATTCTTTTTCACAGCTTCTACAGAAACTGTCTGAAGTATTCCCTGGAGCTAAAAGCCTTATTATAACTGCAATGAAATTTCTAAGATTTTGTTTTAAATTTTTTTTCTGCATGCTTTTATAGCGGCCCATATTTGTCTCATCTCTGAACAAATAGGTTCATTATGCTGTATTTCTTTTGCAAATGTTAAAAATTTATGTATAATCATCTGTTTATACCTCTTCAATAGATCACCTCTGTCTACTGTGAATTCATTTGAATTTACTCCTGTACCAGCCTCTGCAAATAGGTCAGTTTTATTGTTATTTTCAATGTGCTCGTGTTCCTCAACAATGTGTCCGCATCTAACGACAACAGAAATTCTTGGAAAGCCTTCTATTAACTTAATCGGTTATTATAACTCTTAGTCAGGATTATAATCTACCTTCTTACATGACCTTAGTTGTATAGCTTGACGTTGAATGCAATTTTATTTACTCTCAGAGTTTTTGCCAGAAGACTACTGAGGGAAAGTTGCTGTTATATTTTTCTTTTCGTTTGAACAGTCTGAGCTGGTGTTTGAACAACCACATGCTCTTGTCTAATAAGCCAAAACACTACCAAATAATGAGCCGCTGTGGCCTTAATGATTTTGGTTTGTGTAGTCATGTTCCAGTTGAATTTTCTGTCCAGTGGATAGCTACACGATCCAGGCCACATTCGTTGCATCATTTCGATTGTAATCTCAGCGTATATTCCAGAATTTGCAAAAATAATTTTAGATTTTTACCTGTTGCTACTGCCACTTCGTCTACGTAGACAATAGTCATGCAATTGGTTCCTTTCATGGCTTTTAGTACAATTTTAAGACTAAAGTGCAACAACAAAAACGTGGTTCTCTCGAACGACCTCTTCGCAGCACAAAGTTGATGCCATAAGTTCGTATTTTAGCAGTTTTTCAACAAAAACGTTGGTTACCGGAATCAATATTCAGTTGTCTTTAGTTTAACTTTATTGAGAGCGTTCTAGGAGTGTATTCCTTGTAGTACAGGGTTTTCTCTATGTAACTACCTAAAGGCCTGGGGACTACGTTTGACTTTCGGTTAAAATTCTTGCTCTCCTTTACCTTAAGAAAGAGGAACAAACAGAACTTCACTCATGTGATACATAACTAGAGTTATTGCGTGGAAGAAGGAAACAAAATTGGTATCCACCATGTACTTGATTTCACTGATCAATTCGTGGTCGAACAACACAGGCCAGGAAAAAAAAAGCAAGAGCAGGAGCTACGGATGGTTTTAGGATTGATAGAAAATAATCTCTCTGATATATTCTGTATCCAATCGAGCAAGATGGCTCCTCGTCTTGAATTCTTTCGCTCGTTAGACTTGATTAAAGCTCCCACGAGGATTGATTAGCCTTTTATGGCTTGAATTATTTGGATTTCCAGGATAAACCATATCGGACATGATAGTAGAAATTGAATGGAATCGTTCTTCAACAGTTGCATACATTTCCTTAAGCTCCATGTACATACATACATACATAATTGGTCATTACAGCACTTCAATCAGGATTACTAACCAGCTTCTCTCGCCACTTATGTTGTGTGTATTAATTTTATACATGAGTGGCTGAGGCCTACAGTTTAAAGTCGACTTCGAACGTCAGATTGTTTTAAGAATCTTTTCATGGCAATTTTTAATTCACTCTCAGAGTTTTTGCCAGAAATCTGGTGAGAGGAAGTTAACGACGAAATTTTGTTTTCATATTTCCTTACGTTTTTGATGTCTGACCTGGGGGTTTGAATCGTAACCTCACCTCTAGTAAGACAACACACTGCCTACTAGACTACGGTGACTTCTCATGACTAAACTGTTATTGGTGGTGACAGTATTGAAGATGAAAGTAGAAATTAAATGGAATCGTTTTTCGCCAGTTGCATACATTTCTTTGCGCTTTCATATTCAAGCGTTAAGTGCTTTAAAAGTCTGCCATTTTTTGGGAGAAAAAAGCCTTAGAAGTCGCCGTAGTCCAGTAGGTAGTGTGTTGGCTTATTAGACGTAAAGCCAGGGTTCGAGCCCCAGGCCAGACATCAAAACAAAATACAAAAAGTATTGGCTCGGCAACAGCCACTCAGCAGATTTCTGGCAAAAACTTTGAGAGTAAATAAAAATTGCCATGAAAATGTTTCTCAAAAATCTGTCGTTCGGAGTCGACTTTAAACTGTAGGTACCACCACTCATTTATAAAAATTAACACACACAACATAAGTGGTGTGAGAAACTAGGACGTTGTACAATGGGTCAATTCGACCTCCGGGTACTGTACTTGTCTTAATAGACAAGTACATGTCCTCTAACCTAACCTAAGCTTAAAAAGCCTTTTCGGAAATTATAAATGATTTGTATAACCTTAAGAGAACTACACAAATAGATAAACAATAATGATAATAGAACGCATGGATTGGCCCAGTGATTTATCTTCAAGTCTGTTAGAAGCAAAAAAAACCTCCAATTTTTTGTTTGTACATGTTTTTTGTACATGACCTTGTATTTTCTATTTTCTGTTATATTTCTTATCGAAAACTTATAAATAAATCTGCCGGCGTTTGTGTGTGTGTGTGTGTGTATGTGCATCAATATTATAGAACAGGTTCGTGTCTTAAGTCTTTTGATTTGTAACATTGTTGGCAATTAATTTATTGTTAATTTTCGTGAACATTATTGTTGCATGTTCTAATTAATTAAACATTTACACACAACAAGCCCTATAAATAAATTAATTTTGATTTTAGGTTTTTTCCCCTTTTGTTTTGTTGTTGTTGTTGTAAAAATCACTACACCCTTTGACTTGTCAAGTTAAATTAAATAATTTATCCATATTAACATTAACACACAAACTAAACAGAAATCAACAACAGCTCAAGAGACCAACATCCCAACAAACCAACCGTCAACCGTGTGATATCATTCATAAAAAATATTTTTTCTTTAGCATTCCGGCCTGAGAGAAAAAAATAAGAAAAGCCTATGAAAACAAGACACAGTAGTTGTTATTGATTTAACAACAACACAAACAACAGCAGCAACAGCAAGTCAGACTGAAAGTCTTCCCTTTTAACACCAAATGTCAACTGAAAAGTTTGACAGTGTGCATATTATGTATTTATTACGTAGTGTTGACAGCTACTCTTTTATAAGACTGAATACAACAACAACAACAACAACAGAAACAATAATTTGTGTGTGTCTCTGCTTGGCTAACTGACTGTCTAGTTGGTTAACTGGTTGGTTTGGCTTTTGTTCACAGAGGAATATTACCCGGGCATTAAGCTGCTGCTATGTGCTAAACATTGTCAACTCAACAAACTGTGTAAACAAATCAACACATGACTTCTTCTTCTTCATCATCTCATTCTTCTTCTTTTTTTTGCTGCTTCTGCTTTAAGATTAATTCTTGTTTCGTTGTCTTCATTTTTTTTTATTTTTTCGCAAGACAGACTAAATGTCTAGTTTTGTTGTTTCTGTCTCCTTTGCAGTCTTAACTAAAGGGCCTGTAAGTTGCTTTAAGCCTCTTTATGTTGATGCATTTATAAATGCTTTATTATAGCCTATGCAAGAATTAAGCTTGAGACAGGACTACATAAAGAATGAAATGATAAACCCTCAGTAACAACAAATAATTCAAGTCAAGTCAAGTGTGTCATTTGGCTTTGGTAGTTGATTTTATGGTTGAAAATTGTTTTTTTTTTCTCAAGTAACTCAAGCTTAAGTTTTAAGTTAACTACCATAAGAAATTATGTTTTAAGTCATGGCTTATTTAAAAAAGGATTTCAAAATTTTAAATTTCTAACACAATGTAACAATATTTTAAAAGTTTGTTGCTTAAGTCTTTTGTATTTTTTTTATTTAAAATCAGAAATCAATAGAGATTTAAGAGGTTTATGCTCCAGAAAGCATTTGGTATAATGCAATAAAAATCAAGATCCGTCAAAAATTCTGAAAATATTTGAACTAAAAATTCATTTGAAAAAATATGGATATGAAAAATATAACTCGACTGTTAGACTCTTTAAGTAATAACTACGGTAATATTTGTCCGATTTAATCAAACGAAGTATCAATCTCTTCACAAGATAATGCACTTTCAGAATGTCATCACTTATTTCATATTTTTTAACTAAAGTTTGCTACTATGAACGGTCAAACTTGAAAAAATATGAAAAAAGTTTCCATTTTTCAAGTTTACCTCATCAAACCCCATAGCATATTAAGTCAAATAATATACATATGTATATCGCTTTAAAGGTCCATCCCCCTCATTTCTAATAAGGTTTACATTTTGAACATCGGTTCACAAATGTTTGTGTAATCAATAAATTTGTGCGTTAAGTCCAAAAAAAAAATAGTTTTTGTCAAATAAAACAAGTTTGCAGGGAGCAAGAAATATAAACAAAAAAAAATTACTTTTGAGTTTTTTATTTTGTCGCATAGTATTATTGGTCCACGTTCAAACCTTTGATCTGACATTTTGAAAAAAAGAAGAAAAATACAAGAAAATTTCTTTCGATGCCTCCCTTCTTAGCAGTCACCATTGAGGTTATTTATGTGTCTTCAATACAAAATAATGCCCCCAATTTAACCCATTTGAATTAATCGTTATTACTAAAGCATAGAGATGTTAGAGCACTATAGCCATACAATCTATTGCCCTCAATATATTGGGGGGTCCCTATAAAATCCCTCCCAATTCTTTATCGTGATAAACTTCAGGATATTTTTAATTTGCTGATTGCCGTAGTCTAATATGTAGTGTGTTGGCTTATTAGACGTGAGGCCACGGTTCAAACCCCAGGTCAGGCATCTCGAACAAAACGAAACGGCGACTTCCTTTCTCCAGCTGATTCCTATCAAAAACTCTGAGAGCAAATAAAAAATTGCCATGAAAAAGTTCCTAAAAAATCTGCCGTTCGGAGTCGACTTTAAACTGTAGGTCCCCGCCACTCATATAAAAAAAATTAACACACTTTACATAAGTGGTGTGAGAAACTAGGTTGTAATCCTGACTGAAGGGTTGTAATGACGAATTATGTATGTATGTATGTACATTTTTAGTGTAAACTTAACTCTATGCCTAGTAACTGATAAGCACCTGAGTTGCGTTAACGTCGTGCGGACTTCATACATGTCTTCTGATGTTTCATTCTGCTCACCACAGAGTCTTCATATTAGGCCGCGTGCTGAAAAACTTTTCTTTGGCGCCACAATGCCCGTTAATAAGGCCATTTACTGCCCTCATGCTACTCCTATACAGTCGGATACATACATAATCGGTTATGACAACCCTTTACTCAAGATTACGACCTAGTTTCTCACACCACTTATGTTGTGTGTATTAATTTTATCTATAAGACAGATTTTTTTGAGAAACTTTTTCATGGCAATTTTATTTCTTACTCTTAGAGTTTTTGCAAGAAATCTGCTGAGAGGCTGTTGCCGAAGAAATATATTTTTTAATATTTTTGTTTTGATGTCTGGCCTGAGGCTCGAACCCTGGCTTTACGTCTAATAAGCCAACACACTACCTATTAGACTACGGCGACTCCTAAGAAGAACCTTATAAGATAGAAATTCTTTATGGAAGTCATATGATTTACAGAGCAGTAGTGAAGATTTATTCTGCACCAAGTCTAGATTACCAAAAGTCTATTCACTAAGGCTTTGGAATCAATTTCTTCCTTTTCAAAGCGGATAAATTTGTTTAGATTTTTTCCTTGATTCGATCTTGCCATAAACTGGTACATGGGATCGATATTAATCACTACAATAGCGTTAAAGAGGTCTTTTGATGTTGTTTGAATAACTAAATCGCTAGGCATCAATGAACCATGCAGGATAAGGAACCTTGTCTTATAAATTCAATGAATTATTGGAAGACCACTTCACCTATGAAGTCAGAACGGGCCGCTATACGTGCTCAAGTGAGTTTTTGGTATCAAAGCTAGCACTCCAATCTATCTGGGAGACCACTGGATACACGCTCAAAGCTAATTCAAAGCTGTTTTCCTACTTGCCCGTGATATTCTATTAAAACTAGCATTAGGTCGTGTATTTACGCTTTCAATCTGGTAAAAAATTAAAATGAAAGGAATTTTTGATTTATTTCTCTTTATTTCCAATACTTTAAGCACAGCTGCCTTATAAAAATTTCAAGGCCATATGGCTGTTCTATTTACCAATGGCGTTCAATGGTGGCGCCATAAAACCAAACAACTAAACACCAATGCTGTCAATACTTGGCGTAATTTGTTTAACTTCTTTAGCAATTTAATTTTTTTTATTCATTGTAAATAGCCCGCATGCATTGATTAACTAATGAGACCAGCTCTCTCTCTCCATCTCCCTCTCGCTCTCTCTTTCTATCCCTAAATACAATATTGGAACCTCGTTAACGTTATCATTTTAAGCGGTCCTTAAGACTTGTTATTTTTTATGTATGTTTTATGGTATTATTAGTCATTATAAAATAACAACAACACCGACAACAATAGCAACAAAAAGAAATATTTATTTATTCTCTTTGTATGTAAATAAATACTGCGTACCACCAACACCACCGCTTAGTTATCTTACACAGCAGCAGCAACAGCAGCAGCATCGGCGAAAATAATCCTCCTGCTCTAGTAGCTGCTGTTCAATAAATAATTTTTTAAGCCGACAACAAAAAAGTGTTTCGGTGTCTCCTTCTTTTTTTTTTTTTGGCTTAGTTCTACGCAAATATTGTGTACACATACATACTTATTGCCTTGTCTTATAAATAAAAATAAATAACAGAAGTAGAATAAGAAGAAGAAGAAGAAGAATAACGATAAAGTCATTGCTGCTGTCCCAAAACACCGATAATCCTAATCACAACGGGTGTACTTTAATAATAACAACAGCCTGCTGGCCAGCAGCCAGCAGCCATCACAGCTACCAGCTCAAGCCATAATAAAGAGCCTTAAGAGACAAATACTGTTTGTTAAAGGGCCTCTTAAATTATAAAAAAAACCGGGGGGGTTATTGCAATTGAAATATAAGCGGCATAGTTTTTATAGAAAAAATTACAAAAAAATCTATGAATCTACTTAAGTTTGAAGGACAGACTGTACACGAAAGAAAATTTAGAAAAAAATTTAAATGCAGGACTTCGCGGCAGAAAGATATTAATTAGCTTAGTTATGGCGTGGCATAGTTTTGTTATTTATGGATAAGCATATGACCATAATGCTTCGAACAAAATAAAGGGTGTTTTTTTTATAGAGGTATAGAACTTTAAGTTGCAATAAAACAACGATGGATTATTCGATTGACATGAATTTTATTTATCCGAAAGATAATCTTGTGGCATTACATTTTAAATATGATTTCTGGCATATGACCGCCATGGCTGGCACGGATGTAGTCCAATCTGGACGTCCAATTTTCGATGACTTTTTCCAACATTTGTGGCCGTATATCGGCAATAATACGGCGAATGTTGTCTTCCAAATGGTCAAGCGTTTGTGGCTTTACCGCATAGACCAATGACTTTACATAGCCCCACAGAAAGTAGTCTAGCGGTGTTAAATCACAAGATCTTGGAGGCCAATTCACAGGTCCAAAACGTGAAATTAGGCGGTCACCAAGCGTGTCTTTCAATAAATCTATTGTGGCACGAGCTGTGTGACATGTTGCGCCGTCTTGTTGAAACTACATCTCCTGGACATCATGGTTATTCAATTCAGGAATGAAAAAGTTTGTAATCATGGCTCTATACCGATCACCATTGACTGTAACGTTCTGGCCACCATCGTTTTTGAAAAAGTACGGACCAATGATTCCACCAACCCATAAAGCGCACCAAACAGTCAGTTTTTCTGGATGTAACGGTGTTTCCACATACACTTGAGGATTACCTTCACTCCAAATGCGGCAGTTTTGTTTGTTGACGTAGCCATTCAACCAGAAGTGCGCTTCATCGCTAAACAAAATTCGCTTATGAAAATCGGGAACAACGGTAATCTCGTTTTGGGCCCATTCGACGAATCTACGCCTTACTTGATGATCGTTTGGCTTCAAATCTTGCACGAGTTGGATTTTGTAAGCACGCAAACCAAGATCCTTCCGCAAAATCTTCCATAAAGTGGATGGACACAGATCCAATTCCTGTGCTCGATGGCGGATGGACTCATTCGGGTCTTCCTCAATGCTACGCTCTACAGCAGCAATAGCTTCTTCTGTACGCACCGTACTGCGTCTCTGGGGATGCGAGTTATCAATCAAGAGTAAACGTGGTGCGAAAACGTTCCATGGTTAATCGAATTAACTGCTCTGATGGACGATTTTGTCGACGATAAAATGGACGTAGTGCGCGATACGTTTTCCGCACAGAACCATTATTTTCGAAATAAAATTGCACTATTTGCAAGCGTTTTTCAGGCGTGAGTCTATTCATGATGAATTGCCAAACCAAACTGAAAATAAATCACTTGACAGCTGTTAAATCGGTCGCCATCTTGAAAAGTAATGCCAACTTAAAGTTCTATACCTCTATAAAAAGCACCCTTTACAACCTAATGCCACCCCTAAACCATAATAGGCATCACTTAGTCGCAGTTACCGACAAGGAAAGGCTTTCCATTACTGAAGAAAATGTTGTTTGAAAAATGGTCAGCCGACTTTAATTGTTGCGAGAGTTGGAGGTGCACATATCTGGCAAAAACTCTGACTGAAGGATTGTAATGACCAGGTATGTACGTATGTATTTAGGAGTACATAACATACATACATACATAATTGGTCACTACAACCTTTCAGTCAGGATTACGACCAAGCTTCTTACGCCACTTATGTTGTGTGTGTTAATTTTATACATGAGTGCCCGAGACCTACAGTTGATTCCGAAATGCAGAAGGCTTTCATGAGAAGGCTTTCATGGCAATTTTTATTTTCTCTGGGAGTTTTTGCCAGAAATTTGCTTAGAGCAAGTCACTGAAGGTCTTAAGTCTAAAAAGCAAACACACAGGCTACTAGACTACAGCGTCTTCAAATCCAAACGCCAAATGCAGTCAGAAGGTCGACCCAATTCCTAAGAACGAGGTTGATTTCTGATTATGTGCCAAATTTTCTTTAACAGAAGCGATATTTTTGGCAGTGCGCACAATTTTTTTTTACGCTGAGGAGGAGTAAATGTACCTAACCGCACCATAGGGGAACTCGTCACAATCCGCCGTATGTGGGGCCCTCACCCACTAAATCTCCCCCCCTTCTTTTGGACTCTTTGTGCCCACTCCGGAACTACTGTGGTATTACTTCAAAGTAGAGTCCGTCTGGCCATTTGGCCCCTTTATATCCATATCCGCGTCCGGATTGCGCAACAAAATCCGAGAAGGTGTCTAAACATCCACTCTATTTCTCTCATCCAAGTCAATCTTCTTTGATTTCAGTAAGGCCTCAGTGTAACTAGCTATGCTGTTCCAATTCTCCTCGCTGTTCAGAATTACATCGCAGAAGTTCTCGACAGTACAGACGCCGACTTTGGCTTCAAGATTCCTTCTTTCCAATCTCCATCTCTCACAATGAAAGAAAGTGTGTTCCGCATCGTCATAGATGCAATTTGGTCGTGTCATCTTTCCCATTTTAAACAGGTATCCGTGTCCGGATAACAGTTGGCTTAAATAGTAGTTAACCTCACCAAATTTCCTCTCTATCCAGCGGGTAATAGCTGGGAGAAGTTTTGCCGTCCAGTCGAATACCAAGATAGTTGACTACTTTCCGCATCGTCAGAGTGGTGTCGCATATCGTAACGTCGATTTCCGGCGGTATACGCTTCCTCGTAAGAAGTATCAACTCTGTCTTCTCCGTGGCGAGTTTGAGTCCTCAGTCCTCGAGGCAGTGCGTACAATGCGTTGCCGCACTGGCCATAACTGTTATGCTTCCCGGCTCTTCTAATTTGTTTATAATCGTGCCAATACTTTCCTGACCTCTTCAATATTTTCAAAGTGGAGGTCATGGCCATTTAGAAAGTAACTCAATGATTATTGGATGCCGCCATTTTCCCTGAAAATCTTTGGACTTATTTCAGCAAGAAGGCTGGGACTTAGTCCCTAACGGGACTAACTAGTCCGGGACTTTCTCAGGCAAATGTTGTGTCATAAAAAGGAAACTTTTACATGAGTTCCAAGACATAGTGATACTGGAGAAGGAAATTGTTTTGCTGACGAACTGGCCAGGGCTCACCTTTTTGCGGGGTATAGTTATTCCGATTGCTTCAGTTAAACTATGTATTCTCCTGCTAAACTTTTCGTCGTATTCTCCTGTTAAACTTCTCTTCAATTAATCTTCGTATTCTCCTGTTAAACTTTTCTTCAATTGAATTTCGTATTCTCCTGTTAAATTTCTCTTCAGTTGAACTTCGTATTCTCCTCTTAAACTTCTCTTCAGTTAAACTTCGTATTCTCCTGTTAAACTTCTTTTCAGTTAAACTTCGTATTCTCCTGTTAAACTTCTCTTCAGTTAAACTTCGTATTCTCCTGTTCAACTTTTCTTCAGTTGAACTTCGTATTCTCCTGTTAAACTTCTCTTCAGTTAAACTTCGTATTCTCCTGTTAAACTTCTCTTCAGTTAAACTTCGTATTCTCCTGTTAAACTTCTCTTCAGTTAAACTTCGTATTCTCCTGTTGAACTTCTCTTCAATTAATCTTCGTTTTCTCCTATTCAACTTTTTTTCAATTGCACTTCGTATTCTCCTGTTGAACTTCTCTTCAGTTAAACTTCGTATCATCCTGTTAAACTTCTCTTCAATTAATCTTCGTATTCTCCTGTCAAACTTGTCTTCAATTAATCTTCGTTTTCTCCTGTTCAACTTTTCTTCAATTGAACTTCGTATTCTTCTGTTAAGCTTCGTATTCTCCTGTTAAACTTCTCTTCAATTGAATTTCGTATTCTCCTGTTAAACTTTTTTTCAGTTAAACTTCGTATTCTCCTGTTAAACTTCTCTTCAATTAATCTTCGTTTTCTCCTGTTCAACTTTTCTTCAATTGAACTTCGTATTCTTCTGTTAAGCTTCGTATTCTCCTGTTAAACTTCTCTTCAATTGAATTTCGTATTCCCCTGTTAAAGTTTTCTTCAGTTAAACTTCGTATTCTCCTGTTAAACTTCTCTTCAATTGAACTTCGTATTCTCCTCTTAAACTTCTCTTCAGTTAAACTACGTATTCTCCTGTTAAACTTCTCTTCAGTTGAACTTCGTATTCTGCTGTTAAACTTCTCTTCAGTTAAACTTCGTATTCTCCTGTTAAACTTCTCTTCAGTTAAACTTCGTATTCTCCTGTTAAACTTCTCTTCAGTTAAACTTCGTATTCTTCTGTTAAACTTCTCTTCAGTTAAACTTCGTATTCTCCTGTTAAACTTCTCTTCAGTTGAACTTCGTATTCTCCTGTTAAACTTTTCTTCAGTTAAACTTCGTATTCTCCTGTTAAACTTATCTTCAGTAGAACTTCGTATTCTCCTGTTAAACTTCTCTTCAGTAGAACTTCGTATTCTCCTGTTAAACTTTTCTTCAGTTAAACTTCGTATTCTCCTGTTAAACTTTACTTCAGTTAAACTTCGTATTCTTCTGTTAAACTTCTCTTTAATTGAACTTCGTATTCTCCTGTTAAACTTCTTTTCAGTTGAACTTCGTATTCTCCTGTTAAACTTCTCTTCTGTTAAACTTCGTATTCTCTTGTTAAACTTCTTTTCAGTTGAACTTCGTATTCTCCTGTTAAACTTTTCTTCAGTTGAACTTCGTATTCTCCTGTTAAACTTCTCTTCAGTTGAACATCGTATTCTCCTGTTAAACTTCTCTTCAGTTGAACTTCGTATTCTCCTGTTAAACTTCTCTTCAGTTGAACTTCGTATTCTCCTGTTAAACTTCTCTTCACTTAAACTTCGTATTCTCCTGTTAAACTTCTCTTCAGTTGAACTTCGTATTCTCCTGTTAAACTTCTCTTCAGTTGGACTTCGTATTCTGTCATTAAACTTTTCTTCAGTTAAACTTCGTATTCTCCAGTCGTCTGAGGAGGTCTAAATAGCAATATTACTAGGCTTTGCTAGACTTGCATAGCGTGATTGTTTTTGTTAAAGTGCAAGGCCATCCATTGTACCACGCTCCACTATGGTTTTTCGAGGCCAATTTACATCTTGAAGAGATGCCGATAGACTTAAAAGACTTCTGCAAGAGCTGTGGTTCTGTGGTACCCGTGGCTTGCCATAAAGAGATGGTCGTTAACTTATTTTACCTCATGTAAACAATGTAATGCATTATACTATGCCCCACTATGGTTTTTCAAGGCCAATTTACGTTTTGAAGAGATGCCGATAGACTTAAAAGACTTCTGCAAGAGCTGTGGCTCTGGGGTACCCATCTGTTGCCATGAAGAGATGGTGGTTAACGTATTTTACCTCATGTAAACAATGTAAACTTAAGGTCTTATAAGTAAAATTTTTATTAATTGCTTAGTTTACATCATGTAAACAATCGAAAAAGTTGGAAAAAATCGTTTGTTACGGTTTTCGTAAACACTTTTTCGTTTACATTCTTTACATTTCCATTTACTTGTAGTAGTTGCCGCTATAAATCCAAACAAGCTTTTAAACTTTATTTAAATAAGAATTATTCTCTTCGCTTTTTTTTGTTTTTGTTTTTGTTCTTCTGCACTATTTTTCAATTACTCCCTGACTTCAGACCATCCTTTATGAACCAGATAAGTTATGAACTTAAAAACGCCTGAGTGGTGCGTATGTATGTCTTCTTATTTTTCTATCTTCTTGGCCTTTAAGCCCAAACTGCCATGAACGTTTAAATGCTAGAATGAGAAAAGGGTCCTTGAGACTTAAGTCAATATGTAGAATTTTCAAGGCTATTAACTATTTGTTGTTTGTTTTTGTTTTTGTTTTTCTTTTTTTTTGCATGTACCAGCATGTTCATGTATTTAGCATAATGCTTCGGCTATGATGGGAAAAAAATTTCTTCTTTAAAGTTTGAATTTGTTTTGCGTAATTTGTTGGCGGCTTAGCTATTACGGTGACATTAAAGAAGTGGCCAAAGACAAATAGTCTTTGAAAAATATGCGAAAAAGCCATAAAAACAAACAGACTAACAGCAGCAGCAACAACAGCAAATTAAAGATCAGTGTCAATGTCATTAAAGCATTTTTAATTTTAAAAGGTTTTTAAATGCCTTTTTAACTCTGGTTTCTGATTTCTGTTGTTGGTTTTTTCTTTTTTTTCTTCAGAAATTTTTTCTATTTTTTCTACTTTTTTTGTTTGCAATTTGAGGCCAGTGAGAGATAACAATAAATCAATTAAAATATTCTGTGGCCTATCCAATAATGATGATTTGTTTGAAAATGTTTAACAAAATATTTAAATGAATCGATTTTAATGATGCATTATTAAGCAAATTAATGCCATTAGAGACCACAAGCTATTTACACACACACAGAAGCAGAATGAAAGCAAATGTCCACATTATATTACAGAATATGGGAAAGGCTTAGCTTAAGTGAATTGTTTACATTTCCTACAAAGACTAACTAAAAACAAGAAATTTTTTCTATTAACACTTGAACACATGGCCCTTACAAATGCCGAGGAAAATTAGTTGCAAAAGTCAATAAAAAAGTCTGTGTAAAATGATTTTTTACATATTTTACACAATGTAAACAAAAAATATTTTAACATTTCCTTTCTAATTTTTTAACTTTTTATATAAATTTGATAGTTAAACAATTCTTTACACTTTTTACACCATGTAAAAATTAGGAAAATCAATTGCTGAAGTCAACAAAAAAAATTTTTATTTAAATTTCTATAGAAAATGATTTTTTACATATTTTACATATTGTAAACAAATAATATTTCAACATTTCCTTTTTAATTTTTTAACTTTTTATGTGAATTTGATAGTTAAATAATTCTTTACATTTTTTACATCATGTAAAAATTAGGAAAATTAATTGCTGAAGTCAATAAAAAGATTTTTTATGTAAATTTCTATAAAAAATGATTTTTTACATATTTGACATTATGTAAAAAAAAATATTTCAACATTTCCTTTCTAATTTTTCAACTTTTTATGGAAATTTGATTGTTAAACAATTCTTTACATTTTTTACACCATGTAAACAATTAGGAAAATCAATTGCTGAAGTCAATAAAAAAGATTTTTTATACAAACTTCTATGTAAAATGATTATTTACATATTCTACATAATTTAAATAAAAATTTTTTAACGTTTCTATTCTAATTTTTTAACTTTTCATTGAAATTTGATTGCTAAACAATTCTTTACATTTTTACACCATGTAAAAATTAGGAAAATCATTTGCTGAAGACAACAAAAAAAATTGTTTATGCAAATTTCTGTGTAAAATGAGTTTTTACATATTCTACACAATTTAAATAAAACGTATTTTAAGATTTCCGTTCTAATTTTTTAACTTTTTAAGTAAATTTGATGGCTAAACAATTCTTTACATTTTTACACCATGTAAAATTAGGAAAATTAATTGCTGAAGTCCATAAAAAATTTTTTTATGTAAATTTCTATGTAAAATAATGTTTTACATATTTTACATAATGTAAACAAAACATATTTTTATATTTCCATTCTAATTTTTTAACTTTTTATAGAAATTTGATAGTTAAACAATTCTTTACATTTTTTTACACCATGTAAACAATTAGGGAAATCAATTGCTGAAGTCAACAAAAAAGATTTTTTTATGCAAATTTCTATAAAAAATGATTTTATACATATTTTACACAATGTAAACAAAACACGTTTTAATTTTTCCGTTCTAATTTTTAGTTTTTTATATAAATTTGTTAGTGAAACAATTCTTTACATTTTTACACCATGTAAACAATACTAAATTTTTGAAATTTTATACTTCAAAGACATTACAACGTTTGTTTTTTAGATAACTGATGTAGATTTCAGAGCAAGTAAATTCTTTACATTTTTTACAATATGTAAACAATTCTGTATTCTTATGAATTTAAGGTTTAAGAAAAATTGCAATATTTCCTTTTGTTTTCCTTCAGTTACTGATGTAAACTTCAAAGTATATCAATTGTTTACAATATTTACACAGTGTAAACAATGTAGAATTTCTCAAATATATAACATTTCTCTTAATTTTCATTTAGTTTTGCGTATATCTTTCCGGGTTAAACAATTATTTACATTTTTTACATTATGTAAACAATATTTTTTCTTTAAAAATTAGATAATCAAAGATAAGTCATGATATTTGTTTTTGTCTTTTGTTTAGTTTTTAGAGTAAATGAAGTTGTAAACCAATTATTTACATTTTTACAGTATGTAAACAGTAAATTTTTGTATATATCAAATAATTATTGATGTTATTTCATTTTCATGTAAATGAATATGTAATCAATTTTTTACATTATTTACGCCATGTAGACAATGTGTTTTTGGTCGGAAATTAAGCAGTCGGGGAAAAATTCTAACATTTTTTTGTGTTTTAGTTTGACTTTTGACGTAAATCAATTCTTTACATTTTCAACACCATGTAAATAATGAAGAATTTTTGTGTAAATTTAATTGTTAAGAAATTTAATAACATCTCAATTTGCTTTCATTTGGAATTTCGTCTTAATTTCCTAGTAACATAATTATTTACATTGTTAACACCAGGTAAACAATGTTCCTTTCTTTCAAGTAAAATAATTATAGAAAAAATACAACATTACTTCGTTTTTTATTGAGTATTTAGAGCAAATTCAAGTGTAAACAAATTATTACATTTTTTACACTATGTAAACAATGAAGAGTTTCTTATAAATTTAGTATTTGAGAGAATTGTAACATTTCTTCGTTCCTTCAGTTAGATTTTCGTTTTAATTTCAGAGCAGAACAATTATTTACATTTTTTATACGATGTAAACAATGCTTTTTTTCTTAAGTCTTTAAGTTAGTTTTTCGTTTTTCAGAGTAAAACAATTATTTATATTTTTTACACGATGCAAACAATACTTTACACGTTTTAAATCAAATATTAAAAGAAAAATTATATACCATTACCTTATGGTTTTTGTTCAGTTTTTAGTATAGTTTAAGGTAGAAATGAATTCTTTACATTACCCATTAAATTCTTTACATTATTATACGTATTTTTCAATAAAATGTAATTCTTTACATAGATTACTTTGGGTAAACAGCTGATTCTTTTTTTGTATAAATTTATTTTACAACACGAAAATGTATTATTACTCATGGAATATTTGTTTTACATTCAAATGCAAGTGTAATTTAATTTTTTACATTCTTTACATTTCTTACTTTAGGTAAACAATCGACTATTTTACAAATTTTAATCTTGTGTCATTAATAATGGGCAATAACGTAATAAGTTTCCACATTAAATTTCAGTAAAATTCTTCAATTCAATTCTTTACATGTATTTTACCTTAAGTAAACAATTGTAAAATTTTACTTACTTAATTTGAAATGTAAATTTTTGTATTTACTACGTAACTTTGAGAATATTTCAATTCTTTACATTGTTTATGTTAAGTAAACAATTGTAAATTTTTACATACTCAATTAGGAATGTAAATTTTTAGATTTACTACGTAACTTTGAAAATATTTCAATTCTTTACATATTTTACTTTAAGTAAACAATTGCGTAATTTTATATACTAAATTTGAAACATGAATTTTCGTGTTTACTATGTGAATTTGAGAATATTCCAATTCTTTACATTGTTTAAGGTAGGTAAACAATTGTAAAATTTTACATACTTAATTTGAAATGTAAATTTTTGTATTTACTACGTAATTTTTAGAATATTTCAATTCTTTACATATTTTACTTTAGGTAAACAATAAGAAAACAATATAATGCCTTGCGTGTTTTATTGTAAAATATTGTCACTTGAAATAAACACGAAACAAATTGGTTTTTAAAACGCAAAGATTATGGCAAAAACCATAATTTCGTTTGATTTGTGGATAAAACAGCAGGTTACTTGGGAAAGACAAAATATTTCACCCAAAACTACCAAAATTAAACTGTAACTGTAACAGTGTTTGGTTATTTCAAATATCGTTTAAATAAAACAAAATTCGCTAAAAACAACAACAACAAAAAACTAACAGCATAAACTTAATGTAAATATTTCAATTTCTTCTACACCATGGGGGGGCCGGCATGATGTTGGCAAAATGTAGATGATCTTTCAAAAGGCCAAATTAATAATACGAATAGACCCTAAAGGGCTTTAAAAATTAACAAATTAATCATAATATTTTATATATGTTAATAACTGTAACTAAAAAAAAAAATACTAACAAATCTTCAGCGTCATTTTCGTTCAGCTTAATTTGTATATTTTTTTGGGTCAAAAACAAACGAAGAAACGAAATATGTTCGTGGTAGAAAAGTTCGTATAACATTATCAGCATAATACCTGCTGTTCGAAGCAAAAATTTCAAATTCATTTGCCAGGTTGCTTTAATTTCATGCCTTACTTTCTCTCTCTTTTTTTCGTAGAAAAAAATTTTTGTTTTTTTTTTTTGGCAGAAAAAAAATAAAAAAATTTTTTAATTTAATTGCCACAAATTAAGAGAAAATTAATGAAGAAAATTAATGATTACCAGCAGACAAACACTTGTTTCGCATTGTTTTTTATTATAAGGACTTGATTCACAGATAACTTAACAGAGGTAAGAGGCGTACATAAGGTCATGTATGGTTTGCCTTTCGCTAGGAAAGTGCCTTGCCAAGCATATTCATCAGTTAAAGAATTACTCGGGAATATTCTTAAGGCCAGGAACCCATACTATATTGACACAAAACTAACGCGAAAGGTCGTCAAGATAGTCTGGGGATACGCCAACGATTTTAGATCTGAAGATTGCACGCAAAAGAGATATGATTGCCTCTTTATAGTCAAAGAGGACACAAACGTTATTAGTTGAAGATTTTTAGGGTCTTTCTTAAGGGTTTCCTTTCTTTAAATTTAAATTAAAATGTTTGCTAGACTTTATCGAAATTTTTTTTTAACCTTTTGACGCCATTATGTGGCGCCTTTATTATTCTAATGTTTTCCCCGGGGTCTCTGTGGTGGAATGTATTCAATATGTTCAATTTTCAATGACTCTGGTGGATAAATCCTGTCGAAATAGATCAATGACATGGGTTAAGTAGGCTTTGAGGACCACTGTGACCACGTGCAACTTAAAAAAATCCCACAAGAAAACAGTCCAACGGGCTCAAATCACACTATGTGGCGCCTTTATTATTCTAATGTCTCTCTGGATGGAATGCATTCAATATGTTTAATTTTCAATGACTCTGGCGGATAAATCCTGTTGAAATAGACCAATGACATGGGTTATGTTGACTTTGAGTACCGCTGTGACCGCCTGCGACTTAAAAAAATCCCACAAGAAAAGGACTAACCGGGTCAAATCACATGATTTCGATGTCTAGTATACAACACCTCCATGTGAGATAACCATGCCTTCAAATCGCTAGTGCCAAACAATCAATGTGGCATGAGTTGTGTACGTACGTAAAGTCGTGCTGTTGAAACCACATGGCTTTGGTGTTGAGGTCATCTGAGAACGGTGATGGGCTGGTCAACCTTGTTTTCAAAAAAATCAGAATCAAACAATAACTTTTCCGCGATATGAATTGGACGCCCTTGGGTCTCAATTCAATTAGTATCGTCTCAGATTCAACAATTTTGTGCGTCCATGTACCCATTCTTCCATGAATAGGCCTCACTGTTAAAGACGATTTTTCAATGGAATTTCGGGTCAGTTGCCAGCTGCTTCAGAGCCCAATCAGTAAACACACGTTTTTGTCTGTGGTCCATGTCTATGGTCATACATTGTGTTTTGGCAAAACAGACTTAATAAATGACAACTAAGTTGACAGATGTAGCTTCAAAAATATGACCGTTACACACATACATAATTGGTTAGTACAACCCTTCAGTCAGGATTACAACCTAGCTTATCACACCACTTATGTTGTGTGCGATAATTTTACCCATACGTGGTGGGACCTAAGGTTTAAAGTCGACTCCGAAGGACAAATATTTTTTCTTGAAGAACTTTTGATAGAAATTTTTATTTACTCTCAGAGTTTTTGCCAGAAATCCGGTGAGAGGAAGTCGCCTAGGAAATATTTTTCATTCTTCGTTTTGTTGGAGATGGCTTACCTGGGGTTTTAACCGTGGTCTCATAAGCCAACACACTACTAAATAGACTATGGCGACTTCATAAAGTGGTAAACTCAAGGAAATATGAATTGATAATGCCATCAGCCGAAAATCCTCTCCAAAACAGTGAATAATTTGGGTTGCTTGGACACTCTTCGATCTTATATGGTGTGGTATCATTCCAAACTTAGAAAAATTTCTGTTCACTCGTGCCGAAATGGGCCTCATCGCTGTCTCTAATCCATGTTAATCTGTCGATGACATACATACATAATTGGCCCTTACAACTCTTCTGTCAGGATTACGGCCTAGGTTCTCACACCACTCATGTTGTGTGTGTTAATTTTTTTATACGTGAGTGGCGGGACCTACAGTTTAAAGTCGACTCCGAACGACAGATTTTTGAGAAACTTTTTCATGGCAGGTTTATTTGCTCTCAGTTTTTTTTTTTTTAACTTTTCATGGCGATTTTTAATTTACCCTCAGTGTTTTTGCCAGAAATCTGCTGAGAGGAAGTCGCCGAAGAAATATTTTTTTCATATTTCATTTTGATGTCTGACCTGGGATACGAACCCGGGCTTTATGTCAAGTAAGCCAACACACTACCTACTAGACTACGGACTTCTATCCATGATGATTTGACGAAACAGACCGAATAAATGACAGTTAATTTGACAGATGAAATCGCCGTAGTCTAGTAGATAGTGTGTTGGCTTATTAGACGTAAAACCAGGTTTCAAAACCCAGATCAGACATCGAAAGGATATACAAAAAATATTTCTTAGGCGACTTCCTCTCAACAGATTTTTGGCAAAAACTCTGAAAGTAAATAAAAAATTGCCATGAAAAGTTTTATCAAAAAAATCTGTCATTCGGAGACGACTTTAAACTGTAGGTTCCCGGCACTCATGTAAAAATTTAAGACGCTTTATATAAATGGTGTGAGAAACTAGGTCGTAAAACTAGGACTAAAGGGTTGTAATGACCAATTATGTATGCATCAGAGGTCAGCAATGAGTATTCAAAACGATGAGTAGATTCGAATCATACTCATAATTTCTGATACTTATACGCATTCATACTTATTTTAATGTCATACTCATACTACTCATATTCAAAGTTTGAAATACTGATGGTATTCATACTTAACAATACGCATGATGTTATTGATTTCGACTCTCCATGACTCATCGTATATACGAATCACAAAATAAGTATGATTCGCATACGAACACTACACAATACTCACAAGAAGGTTGTGTGTTTGCCTAGCTTGCTGTCTTTGTCTTTTTTGTTTATGTGTCGTTCTTCTTTCTTTGTAAAGGCAACAACAACTAAGACTGTAAATTTTGACGAATGATTCGAATCACTCGAATCATTTATGAGTATTATAAGTACTTTTCTAAATTTATGAATCTGAATGAGTAGGCAGGCGTATGAATCAAACATATTTCGAATGTTATGAGTTTGATGTCAACGTTGTACTCATACTCATTGCAACTTGTACTTATAAATCAATTTTGTAGTGAGTACGAATGAATCAGAGTAGTTGGATTTCAATACTGTTGACTCACTCATACTCAAAATTTCATGAGTACTTATGAGTAGCGAAAAAGCGATTCATTGCTGATCTCTGGTATGCATGTATGTAATTTGACAGATGTAGCTTCAACAGACGGTCGTTATCAACTGTCGAAATTCAAAAGATCCTGTTGGAAGTCCTCATATATTGTTACAAATTCTTCTTATACGAAAGCCTGTGAACTCCTTCCTCTAAATTTCTTTTAAGCAGTGATGAGTTATTAAACTATTTACCAGGAGTAGAAGTGGAGCTGCTTGTTACCAAAGAAGAGCATCTCTTTAAGAAGAAAAAACTTCCGTGTTTTTGGCTTTTTTCTAATAAATAAATTATCTAATCACCTGCTCCATATATTGGAGGGCAGTATGCAAATTACAATGTTTGTTTTTGTTTTACCGTTACTTTTTCGAAATTATTTTTACAAAAATTTTTTTCTCTTTTTCTCCAATTTGTAAATGGAAACTGCAAAATAAAAAAATTTTTATATAATTTTTTAAATCATAATAACAATAACAACAATAACAATAATACTAAATTTAAAGGTTAAATCAAATTAATGCCACAATTTAAGTTGCCACTTAAGATCAAAAAAAAAAAAAAATACAAAAAAAAGATGAGCTCATGTCGTGTTTCGAACAATAAAAATTAAATGAAACTGAACCAACAAAACGAAACTAAAAAGCAAATCATTATGAGAAGAAAATCTACGAATTAAATAAAAATAAAAATAAAAAAACTTAAAAAAGCAAAACTTTGCTTTGCTTTATTTGTTAATAAATTTATAAAAAAAAAATGAGAAAAAACTCTGCAACAAACTAACAAAATGACTTTAATTGTCTGTCTTGAGTGATGTTTGGTAATGATTTGGTTTTAGATTTGAAATGACTGGCTGACTAGCTGACTAGCTGACTGAACTGAACTTAACCGAATGAATGTTAAATAGCACGCGCATTTGCACAATTTCCTGTGTAAATGCAAAATGTGCACAACAAACAAACAAAAAAAATAATTTCAAACCTCAAACAATAAAAAAAAAACTTTTTATGGTAACATCATCATCAACATCATCGTTTGATGATGGTTTAACAATTTTTTTGATAAAAAAAAAACAACAAAAAACGTTTTAATTTTTTTCCTGTCTTAGGCAAACACCTGCCAAAAATTATTTTAAAAAAGAAATAAAAATTTCAAATAATTTTTAAAGAATTGACAACAAAAATTGCAAACAAAAATTCAAAACTTAAACAAAAAAATCATTTCCAACTCTTGATTTTGGTTATATAACCCAACTTTTTTTATTTTTTATCGGCCATCCATCTTTCGTTTTCGTTTTCGATTTTTTTTTTAGTAAAAGGTATGCTACTTACGAATATGGTGCGTTTAATAATCGAAGAAGACCCAAAAACGGTGGTTGAAACAAAGCCTTATTGATGGTCATAATCAACCTGCTATTAGCAGGCCTTAGTTGGTTAGAGTAAATGGCGTATACTTTTCAAAGAGTAAAGTCCCGCTTAGACTTGATTTTAGACCATTTGAATTGCCACAATTTATATCCAACTTGGGGATCAAACATTACATACATACATACATAACTTAGCCCTGCAAATTTGTACTTTTTTGTGCAAATAAGATGGCTCCAGGAGTTTCCGAAAGCATTTTGTGCGCTGAACACGAATCTGGGTTCAAAAACTTTCCATCAGAAAAAGGGGGTTGAAATTCCTAAAAATAGCGTTTTTGGCAATTTTTGAAAAATTGTAGAGCTAAACACTGAGGTGTTAGAACCATCGCTATTGTCAGAAATTGACAATTGATCTTTGCTCTTTAAAACGAGCCCAAAGCCCAAAATTGTTTACATGCACCCTTAAAGTGGGGGGTGGGTTTATGTCAAGGGGTGCCAGAGAAAAAGAAACACATTACGGAGGTCCTTAAAAATTAATCAGACTTTCTTGAAAATTGTTACTCAGGGGTTTTAGGGGTCGCTGATTACAGATCTTCATTCAGATTTAAAAAAAATCAAAATGGCGGATCCAATATGGCGGTCGAGGTTTATAAAAACTAATTAGATTTACTTGACCGCCATATTGGATGCGCCATTTTGAATTTTTTAAATCTGAATGAATTCCAGGTCACACATCAAAATTGAATTTGAAAAAATATTTCTTCGGCGACTTCCTCTCAGCAGATATCTGGCACAAACTCTGAGAGTCAATGAAATTGCCATGAAAAGTTTCTCAAAAATTTGTAGTTCGGAATGGACTTTAAATTGTCACTTATGTATGAAATTAAAGCACACAATATAAATGATACCAGAAGCTAGGTCAGAATCCTGACTAAAGGGTTGTAATGACCAATTATGTATGTATGGATTGACAACAAATGCTGTCTGCTGGCTAAACCAGAATTTTAACCCGAAAACCTTCCATAATCAGTTACTAAAGGGTCCGCCAAATAATTTTATTTTGAAAATGCTTTAAAAAACTACTGAGTATTTTCTCAAATTTCTTTTTTTATTTGAAAGTACAATCCTTCCGGTTAATAATGGAAAATAATTTCATTCAAACGGCTGCCTCGGCTGGCCATGCAGTAGCCCACACCAGAAGATGCCGATTTTGGCAAAAAAAATCATCTTTTCAGATGAAACTCATTTTGATCTTGGCGGGTATGTAAACAAGCAAAATTGTCGCATTTGGGGCACAGAAAACCCGTACGCATACATTGAAAGGCCGACGCACCCAAAACGAGTCACTGTTTGGTGCGGATTTTGGGCCAGAGGCATAATAGGGCCATTTTTCTTCGAAAATGAGCAAGGAGTGGCCATTACAGCCAATGTTGAACGACTTTTTGTTCACAAAAATTGAAGAGGAGGATATTGGCAACATTTGGTTTTAACAGGACGGCGCTACGTGCCACACAGCCGAAGCTACACTCGACGTTTTGCGCCCTGTTTTTGAAGATCGCATTATCAACCGCAGAGCTGATGTCGTTTGGCCACCTAGGAGCTGCGATTTGACACCGTTGGACTATTATTTGTGGGGTGCCGTCAAAGATAAGTGTTACGCCGACAAGCCAGAGACAATTGACGCATTAAAGGACAATATTCGTGAAGCCATTGGTTAAATACAGCTGCACACAAACGATAATGTGCATAAAAATTGGATCGATCGTGTAGGCTACTGCTGTATGGCCAGCCGAGGCGGCCATTTGAATGAAATTATTTTCCATTATTAACCGGAAGGATTGTACTTTCAAATAAAAAAAGAAATTTGAGAAAATATTCAGTAGTTTTTTTTTTAAAGCATTTTCAAAAGAAAAAGTTATTTGGCGGACCCTTTAGTTGGTGAATGATTTTTAAAATTTTATTTCTTTATTTAGTTTATATCATGTTTTTATTGAGTTTAAATACAAAAAAAACAACAGAATTTTTACTTTTCAATTAAAATGAAAAAAAAAAGTTTTTTAAAGTTTTACTTTCAAAATCATAAAGTCACGTTTCTTGCATGGACTTATGCTATGCGATACAATGATCACTATCACTAAAAAAACAATAAAAACAAAATACAAGTAAATTATAAAGAAAACAATAATAAAAACAAAAACAGAAGAAGAAAAAAAAAAAAGAAATTCAAGGTCAATTATAAGAACATTTTATAAAAAAAGAGGGGGGACAAGAAAAGAAAAACACAACACGATTTAAAGTCTTTAAAATTAAAATTAAAACTAAGGAGTGTTTAAGAGCAGGCAAGAAGGAGAAGAATAAGAAGGAAAAAATGCTTTAAAGATTGTGGTCACTTAATTACGGTTGTAATGATTAAATCTTTAAGATAAGCTCGGCTCTAAAAAAAAAAAAAAATTAAAAACAAATTTTGTTTTAAAAAAATTTTATTTCGGAACATTTTTTACAAAAAAAAAACTGATGGGTAAAATTTTATACACATTGGCATTGGCAAAAAGGATAAGAATTTCCTGTATTTTAGGCCTTTAAAGATTTTTCTTTATCGCCATAATATTTGATGAACAAATTACGTCACTTTTGCTTATTAAAAATCATTTTTCATTTTGCATTTAAGTGTTGAAATAATATACTTTGCCCCTGTTGATACGAGGAGTATATTTGTTTGTTTTGTTTTTTGTTCTTTGTGGAAAGGTGTTAATTGTTTAGGATTTCTTTTGCCAAAAAATTGGATGAAGAAAAAAAAATATTTTTCAATTCAATTTTTTTTTTCTTAAAAAGAGAAACACACCGCAATGCTAAAAAGCTTACATTTTTTATTTTATTCTGATTTCTAGTTTTTAAAAAAGTTCAAAACAAAGTAAAAAACAGAAGAAAAAAATGAAATAAAACCAGCCTTGAGGTCATTGTTTTATAAAGAGGGCTTTTTAGCTACAGTAGCTTAAGCTACTATCAAAAGAGAGACAGAGAGAGAGAGAGCGAGAGAGAGAGTGAGAGAGCTTGGCATTAATAAATTAAATTTATTTATTTGTTTTTCTATTTCAATAATTAATTTGGTTTTTATCGATTTTTAATTGTAATCGACGAACAGAGCTTGTATTTCTTGGTATTGCCATAAACAAGTTTGTGTCTTAAGTCTTTTGTTTAGTATAGCACTTACAGCTGCTAATAATGAGTTCATTAATTTTATTATTTAAATAATTTATTACTTAAACAATTATAATGTTAAACTAAAAACCACTTAATTTAAGTTAAGTAAACAAACACATAAGTATTGTAAATGAAAAAATTCATACAAATTTTATAACAAACAGTTCATATTAAAGGCACCAACTAGTTAACCATTTATAGGTTTCTTAAGTAAAAATAAATAAAACATATATAAATCTATGTTTACGATGAGATTTGTATTTCATTATAATGGCCGGACCAGCGGCCATAGTCTTATTAGACATCAGGCCACCGGTTCTAAAAAAATATTCCTCCGGCAACTTTCTCTCAGCAGATTTCTGGCAAAAGCTTTCGAGAGTAAATACGAAATTGCCATGAAAAAATTTCTCTAAAAATCTGCTGTTCGGAGTCGACTTTAAACTGTAGATCCCACCACTCATGTATTGGATCCGCCATTTTGAATTTTTTAAATCTGAATGAAAATCTGTAACCAGCGACCTGTAAAACCCCTGAGTAACAATTTTCAACAAAGTCTGATTAATTTTTAAGGACCTCTGTAATGTGTTTCTTTTTCTCTTGCACCCCTTGACATAAACCCACGTCCTACTTCAAGGGTGCATGCAAACAATTTGGCTTTGAGGCTCATTTTAAAGAGCAAAGATCAATTGTCAATTTCTGACAATAGCGATGGTTCTAACACCTCAGTGTTTAGTTCTACAATTATTCAAAAATGGCCAAAACACCTGAAACCATCTTAATTTGCAGGGCTGTGTAATAAATGTAAACAACAATGTTTAAATTGATTACAACGATGTTTACATTTATAGAAATTTCGCCAAGGCGAAGTCAGGAACATTCGCCTTTAAGAACATTCATCAGACTGTTTACTCTGACATATACAAGGCAAAGCAGCCGACTGGGTGAGTGAAGTTCAGTCGGTCTTGTGTGAACACGCGGTGTGTTTGAAGATCTCCGTTAGAAAGATCTGTCGAATAATTGTCTAGTAATTGTTGTTGTTTACATAAAGATGTGAACAGTGGCACACAGAATTTTGCAAATAATAAAGAATTTTAATTAAAACTAAATACAAAATTTATTTTTATTTTATTTGCAATCCACGAGCTCATATTTTAAATGTTTTTAAAAGCTATAAAACATAACAATATTGACGCCAGATGATGATTTTTAAGAAACTTTTCATGGCAATTTTATTTACTCTCAGAAGTTTTGGTTAGAAGACTGCTGATCTAGCACTACTAGGTTAAGCCTGAGAAGGTTTAACTTTTTGTTAAAGAACTGATAAGATGAGATGAATGCCTCCTTCGAAAAGGCATTAACCCTGTACGGATGGGTATACAGTGTGAGCCTCTGGTGCTTTGTTTTCCTCTTCAGTACTTTGGACTTGAAAAGATTTCTATTCTGGATAGATAACCAATTAGAATACAGATTAAAATCTATTCTGTTGAAAAACTGATAACAGCACAGATAGATAGCTCCTACAGAAAGGCATTAACCCTGTACGGGTGGGTACCAGAGATCAGCAATGAATCGCTTTTTCGCTACTCATAAGTACTCATGAAATTTTGAGTATAAGTGAGTCAACAGTATTGAAATCCAACTACCCTGATTCATTCGTACTCACTACAACATTAATTTATAAGTACAAGTTGCAATGAGTATGAGTACAACGTTGACGTCAAACTCATATCGTTCGAAATATGTTTGATTCATAAGCCTCATACTCATTTAGATTCATAAATTTAGAAAAATACTTATAATACTCATAAATGATTCGAGTGTTTCGAATCATTCATCAAAATTTACAGTCTTAGTTGTTGTTGCATTTACAAAGAAAGAAGAAAGAAAAAGATAAAGACAGCAAGCTAGGCAAACACAAAAACTTCTTGTGAGTATTGTGTAGTGTTCGTATGCGAATCATACTTATTTTGTGATTCGTGTATACGATGAGTCGTGGAGAGTCGAAATCAATAACATCATGCGTATTGTTAAGTATGAGTACCATGAGTATTTCAAACTTTGAATATGAGTAGTATGAGTATGACATTAAAATAAGTTTGAATGCGAATCTACTCATCGTTTTAAGTACTCATTGCTGACCTCTGGTGGGTACCTAGTGTGAGCCTCTGATGCTTTAGTGTCCTCTTCATAGAATCAGTACATTGGCTTCGAAAAGATTTCTATTCTGGAAAGATAACCAATTAGAACACAGTCTCAAATCTATTCCTACCTCCTTCAAATTAGATTCAAAAGGTTCTGATTTTATCTGTGGGATGGAAGTTTATCTATATTTTCGTTTACTTGAATTGCTACAATGACAGCAGAAGGTGACTGTACGTACTAATTTTGAGTCAGCTTCTAAGAACCTATGTGATCGGTTAAGTTGAGGACGTCTATTACTTTAAATTTAAAAGAAAACTTTAACATAGTAGTAGCTGGTTACGTAGCTAACTATTAAGGAGTAGCATGTCTTGCGGTTAATAAAAAAATCAAATCAAAACTTTAATTTTCATAACTCAATAAACCTTACTTAAAAAAACATTGACTTGCATTTTACAAATCTTGAAAACCTTTTTAAGGAAATATGTGTCAAGGTAACTTGTTGTGTAAAAATCCTTAAGCCCGGCTTATTTATTTCATTAAGATTTCTCTGCCTAGTTTTTTTTTTCTCCAGTTGTTGCTTCTTATTTTTGCCAAATAAGGCTGCATCATGTTGTCTTTATTTTGCCTTGTAAAACGTGCCACATGTTTTACAGACACACACACACAAAGAGTGATAAGCCACAATAAAAGACAGGCTACAATAAATCTGTCTTCCAAAAAAAAAAAACAAAACCAACCGACAAGTGTTTCCTTTTGTGTAAAAAAAAAGTGTCACTTCAGATGATGTGTATGAGATGATGAGTGATTGTATAAAGAAGAAGCAAAAAAGCATTCAGGGTAATATTGCATGTAACTGGCGGCAATAAAGTTGATTGGTAGCTAAACAAAAGACTTAAGAAAAAAACTTGTTTTTTTTTTAATTCTTTTTTTTAATTTCTACTGAAAGCAGTGATTAATTGGAAGGATCAATGGGTGTTGGGAAACAGTAAGAAAAAACCTAAAATCTGATTGATTACACTGTCCTACAAAAGATAAATTTAAACATATTGAAACGTATCTCCTACCAAAGTTGCTCTTAATGAACTACGACATGTCATGCCAATCGAATTGATTATTCTGAACGGGGACTGTAGGGCACTAAAACTATTGTCCTCTGGAGTAAGTAACGTTAGGTTATACGGAAATCGCCGTGGTCTAGTAGGTTGTGTGTTGGCTTATTAGACGTGAGGCTTCAGTTCAAACCCCCGGCTCAGCCATCTTCAGCTAAACGAAATATGTTATAATATTTCTTATGTGACTTCCTCTCAGCATTTTTCTGGCTAAATCACTGAGAATAAATAGAAAATTGCCATGTAAAAGTTTCTCAAAAAAATCTGTATTTCGGAATCGCTGCAGGTCCTCGGTCACTCATGTATAAAAATTAACACACACATTATAAGGGGGTGGAGTTAGGTTGTAATCTTAACTGAAAGGTTGTAATGACCAATTATGTACCTATGTATGTATGTATGTTAATTGAATGCTCTTTGAACGATAGCACTGATTTGATTTGGGAGTTGGTTCTTATTTGTAGGCTGCATGAGAGATCATACGGTTGATTTTTGGGATTTTTTTAAAACTTATTTATGTAGATGAAAAGGACTCAAAGGATAAAAGCAAATAAAATGGATGCAGTTGTATGGAGTCATTATTAAACTGCTACAATCACATAAGCTCAACTGCTATGGTGCTGATGCCATTTTAAAAAATGTATAGAATAAATTAAAGTTTATTGCTTAAGTCTTTTGTTTTTATCAAAAATCAAAAAATATTAATGCCAATAAATTAATTAAATTTTGTTTAATAAATTAAACATTAAAAACGTTTTGTTTAGTTCCCAAACAAAACACAGAATTATTTCATAAGCTTAGCTTAGCATTTAAACTGTGAAATCAAACGCGTTAAAGTTCAATTATTTAATTTCAATTTTATAGAATTTATTATTAAACAAAAGAAGTAAAACAACAAAACTTATAATATTATTTACAATAAACCAAATATCATTCTGTAGTTATTAAATTTATCGCCGTTTTATTAATGGTAAAGTATACTTGTCTTATAAAGGGCTATCCATTTCGTGGTTTTAAAAGTATGGGACTGGAATTCGACATCTGTCAAACTAGGTTGTGAAACCAATTTCTTTCTTTTCAGTTGAAAGTCTGACGTTGATGAAAATGGATCGCTTAACTATCACACAACACATAAAAATTATTAAAACCCACTACAAAAATGATGATTCTGCCACAGCCACGTATCGAACAAAATTTTCTTCAGCGATGAAGCACATTTCACACTCGGTGAGTATGTTTATAAATCAAAATTGTCGTATTTGGGGTTCTGAGAATCCTCAAGTAATTAAAGAGAGGCCATTACATCCAGAAAAAGTCACTGTTTGGTGCGCTCTTTGGTCCGAAGGTGTGATTGGACCTTACTTCTTCGAAAACGACGATGGAACGACTGTCACCGTAGGGTCATATGATAACCGACTTTTTTTTGCCTGCTATTGAAGAATACGACTTGGAGAATATGTGGTTTCAACAAGACGGTGCCACATGCCACACAACTCGAGCGAAAATGGCTTTATTGCAAGAGTCATTTCCTGGCCGCGTAATTTCTCGTCGTGGCGATATCAACTGGCCACCAAGATCATGCGATTTGACAACATTCGACTTTTTTTTGTGGGGCTACGCGAAAGACCGTGTTTATGCAGATAAACCTTCAACTCTTGAGCACTTAAACACCAACATTCGTCAAGTTATGGCTGAGATACCGCCCAATATGTGTCAAAAAGTGGTTGAAAATTACTTCAAAAGAATCAATGCGCTTGCAACACTTCGAGTGGAGGTTATTTAAGTGATGTAGAGTTTCACACATAATGTCAACGTTCAAACTGATATTTCAAAGAAATATCATGAAAAAAATATTTTATATACGTTTTATTTACGTTTACTTTTGAAACCACGCAATGGATAACCCTTTACTATGAGAACTAAACTGGTAACAATTAAACAAAGATTTGTTTATAAAAAAAAACCAAAAACAAAACATAATTTATTAATATTTCTTAAAGAAAATATAGAATATCGAGGTACTCTTAACAAATTATAAGGCGTGTTAAATTTGAAATTTTTTTTGCCAAAAATTATTTCCTTTAAATTTGAAAAAAATATTCACTTATTTTGTGTTGTTGTTTTTTTGATTGTTTTTGAAAATTTGAAAACAAAAAAAATTTTAATGATTGTGTTCTAAATTTTTGCTTTGTTTTCAATTTATTATTCTTGTATACCGTAATTGTTGTTGTTGTTTCTATAGTATTTTTGCTTTTGCCACTTGAGTAGTTGTTGTGTGATTTGGCATTGTTTGAAAAGTTTCTTTCTTAAGTCTTTCATTCCTCGTTCATCACCCATCATTTGTTGTGTCTGTTTAAACGCCTCTATATGGGATATCCATTTAAAGTTTTTTCGTTTTTTTTTTCTTTTTTGTTTTTAATTTGATTAATGATTGTTGCTTTAATTTATAACATTTTCCTTTTTTAGTTGTTGTTGCTGTTGTTGTTGCTTTTGAGTTTAGAAACTTTAAAAAGTTTTTAAATTTTTTTTATCAACGAATTTTTTTTTTTGATTTTGTTGAAGGAAAAACCACATGCACATACAGAAGATAAGATTTTTAAATTATTGCTAATATAGGGCGTTGCTTACACAAATTTAATTTAAATATTTAAAGTTAAGTTAAATTGATATTTTGCAATTTTTTTTGATATTCCTGCCAAGATTTCTATAACATATGTATATGGCCTGAGAATTTTACTTTTCCTGTTCACATTTGTTCTTATGGACTGGATATGCAAAAAATCCAGTGGATAACATTGCACAGCTTTCCCACAAAAACTACTCTAATACAGGACATAAATGCATTAGAATCACCCAACTAAACTAACAGAAATTCATGCATTCAGAGATATTCTGATTACCAGCAATAGTCGTGTTCATTTGTTGGACAGTATTGATTAGAATTTGAGATTAATCATAAGAAAAAAATATGTAGCCCCATTGTGCTACCACAGTTATCCGTTATCCCCTAGTCTCGAAACCACTCGGAGCTCCTGATGAAGCGATTCAGGCTGCCAATTTCAATCCTTGACACTTCCTCCAGATCATCCATGTAGTAAGTACCCAAGTACTTCCTTCTCCTTTGGCAAAGAGCCGGGCAGGTACCCAGCAGATGAGGGACAGTCTCCTCTACCTCCTCATCTCTGCAGCTCCTGCAGAAGTCGTTAGCAAGGTGTCCAAGACCAATGCGCCTCGCATGCGTACTCATAATGCAATGCCCGGTAATGACACCGACAGCTACACTGAGCGCGCCTGTTTGGAGTTTAAGTAGACTCATTGTGCTCCCCTCATCCAGCCTTGGCCAGATTTTACGAGCCATTCTACCCGTGTCCGAGGCCGCCCACCTATCGTTGACGGAATCGACGAACGCATTATCAATTATGAGCTCGCAGCTCCTCATAGGTATTCCCAGATTCGAGAACTCATCGGAGAGTTCAATGGTCGTGCCCCGCCTGGCAAGTTCATGAGCTCTGCAGTTACCCGGAATACCACTGTGCCCCGGTGCCCATACGATATGGATATCATATCGTTCCGCTATCTCGTCGAGATATCTTGTCATTAGAACTCAGAGCCTTGATAGCCACCTGGCTATCAGAAAGTATGGTGACGTTCCGTTTGGAAACCCTTCCGTCCCCATAATACTCGCCGCAGCCTGTATGGCCACCACCTCCGCCTGAAAGACACTGCAGTGGTCTGGCAGTCTTATAGACTGAGCTATTCCAATCGATTCCGAAAAAATTCCACTGCCAACAGCTCCGTTCAGCTTAGAACCGTCGGTGTAGATTTGTACGGAGTCTCTTAATAGGTGGGTCACACAAGCTTAGGATTAAATTTGATTTCATTTTTCAAATACCTATAAAGACGGACTTGAAACGTTTTGTATTCTCTTTAACGCAATTGCTTGAATTACGCGAAAACCACCGGCTTCAATGGCTTGATTCTGTTTAAGTGTGTAAAAATGCTTCAATTGTCTGCTGCCCTTATGTATGAAAACTTAACAAGTTCGTTGCTTAAGTCTTTTGTTCTTGTTTAACGATTAATTTTAAGCAATTATTGCTTACATTGTTTTACAATGTATTGTTGTGTTGTGTTGATTTTTAATTTTCAAAAAAAAAATTTAACAAGTTTGCTGCTTAAGTCTTTTGTTTTCTTATGCTTTGTTATCTAGGACTGTTTGAAAACAAATCTTATTGTTTGAAAATTTGTGGTGATTTTTCTGGTTGTTTTTTTTTTTGTTTAAAAAATATTTATTTGGATAATTAAAAACAAATTGTCATTAAACACACCCTTAATGTCAGAAATTTTGGCTGGCAGTCACATGTTTGTACGTACACAACATCATTACATTACAGCCCACCTGATATAAATTTTTTTTTTTGTTACCAATAACGAAACAATAAGAAACGCAATTGAGAAAAACGGCGTAGAAATCCAATTAAATATCGAAAGAAACAATAATTGTTAGCCTAGACTATGAGAACATGAAACATTTCATATATCAAATAATTGCTGTGTGTGATATTATCTTTTTGGTGGATTAGGTACGTAGGGAAACAGAAACAAAAATATAAGACTCAAGACAGTTGCCAAATTAAAAAACACAAAATAGTTTTGAGAGACAAGTCAATTGGTTTTCTGTTTATTGACATGAGGATAAATTTGGTGTGTGTTTTTTTTGTTTGCTTTTGTTTATAAAACACCTACGTACACAGCAGATTTATTTGTTATTTAGACGTTTAACAATTTTTAAAAGGCTTTTAATTCTGTTTTTCGCTGAATTAGAACGTGTTAAGGCTTTAATAATAACACCCCCCGTAGAAGGAATTACACAATTTAAAAGTGATTGAATGAGTGTAACAAATGCTTCCCACATTAATTACGATTTTTAGAATAAAAGAAAAAAAGAGAAAAAACGTTTCTGTTCATGTTAATTCTGTCAATTATAAACATACGAGGTTTGGTTCAAAATTACATACAGAATTGGTCATTACAACCCTTCAGCCACAGTTACGACCTAGCTTTTCACATAACTTATGCTGTGTGTGTTAATTTTATACATGAGTGTCGAGACCTACAGTCGATTCCGAATGACAGATTATTTTGAGACACTTCCTGACCTATATTTTTATTGACTCTCAGAGTTTTTGTCAGAAATCTACTGTGAAAAAATCGCCAAAGAAATATTGTTTCGTATTTCATTTTGTTGGAGATGTCGGACATAAAGTCTGGACCGTGGCCTCACGTCTAATAAGCCAACACACTACCTGTTAGTGCTATTGAACCGGAGTCTACTTAGATGGGTCCGGCAGTAAATTAGGGCAAAACAAAGTATATGTTAAGGACAAGTAGAGACGTTCGGCGTATTGATTCTCAGATTACGGCCAATAACTATACTTTCGATATAGTCAAGGAATTTATTTATCTTGGCTTCGCCGTTACCACCAAAAATAATGTCAGTCTGGAGATCAAGCGTAGGATCACTCTTGCCAACAGGTGCTGCTACGGTCTCAATAGGCAATTGAGTAGCAGAGACCTCTCTCGTACGACAAAACTAACGCTCTACAAGACGCTCATCCTACCCGTGCTGCTTTATGGCACAGAGCATAAGCACTGATGCAGCAGCCTTGAGAGTATTCCAGAGAAAAGTTCTACGTAAGATCTTCAGTCCAGTGCGAGTTGGCAATGATTTCCACAATCGATCCAACAGTGAGCTGTATGAACTCCTCATAGATGACATAGACGTTGTGCAGCGTATTAATTTACAGCAGCTGCGCTGTCTCGGCCATGTCGTTCGAATGGAGGAGGATGCTCCAGCGAGACGGCTGTTTGATGCGGGGATCTGCGGAAGTCGGCGTAGAGGACGACCTTGCATCCGTTGGAAGAACCAAATCGAGGAAGCCCTGTCATCGATTGGTGTGACCAACTGGCGTAGGCACGCAAGAAGCAGAGGCGCCTGGAAGGATGTGTTAAGGCAGGGCGAAATCCGTTAATCTGGTTGTTATGGCCAATTAAGTAATTAAATAAGTACTACCTACTAAACTACGGTGACTTCAGTGATAATTCCTTGGGTGATAATGCCCTTAAAATGCCTAGAAGTCTTCGTAGCCTAGTGTGTTGGCTAATTAGTCGTACAGCCCGGGTTCGTAGCACAAGTCAGACATCAAAACGAAATGTGAAAAGAAAAATATTTCTTCGAGGACTTCCTCTCAGCAGATTTCTGGCAAAAACTCTGAAAGTAAATAAACATGCCATGAAAAAGTTTTTCAAGAATCTGTCGTTCGGAGTCGACGTTAAACTGTAAGTCCCACCACTCACGTATAAAATTAACGCACAACACATAAGTGGTGTGAGAAACTAGGCCTTAATCCTGAGTGAAGTGTTGTAATGACCAATTATGTATGTATGTATGTATGTAAATAACACAGTTTCCAGACTTGCCTCATTTATACGCATTATTTTTGCCTTAAATAAGGCAACTATGTGCATCAATGTCATAGTTGCGCTCTCTTGTGTGTTTTTTGTCCTTCTTTTTCTCCATTTCTTATATCCTTCCTTTTCTACCTCTTCTTATTTTCCAACTTCCTTCCTCTCCCTCTCTTCTAGAACGAATTTACAATGAGTCATCCTAACCTAGGTCAGAAGACGTGTACTTGCCAATAAAGACAAGTACAGTACCCGGAGGTCGAATTGACCCATTGTACGAAAAAACTAACCTAACCTAAGACAACTACATGCCGTTATGCTACCCTCCTTCAAATTGGATATCATAATACAAATTTCTCCTTCCCAGCAAGCTTTCGTTTATGTCTCTACCATCCAACGTTGTAATAAAACTTCCCTTATAATACCCTTGTAGCTACCTAACGAAGAGCAAAGGCTCTCAATAACAATTCTCCATGTGAAGCGTATATCTGCAATCTCCTTCAGTCATAATCCTTGTTCGCTTGCTTACTTTGTTTTCTAGTTACTAGGACTCTTTGGAAGTTCAAGACTTCGAAGTAGATATGCTTGCTTAAATTAATTCCTTGCCTAATGATATAAACTTTAAATCAGAAAGATAGTTTCATTGAAATACCTTCTAATATAAGAGAGCTTCCTATGACATTGAGGTCTTATGTATCGAATCCTTTTACAGTGGCGACAAAGCAGGTATATAAAGTAATTGGAAAGCGTTTCGGTCTGCTGCTCAGTTATGGTCCTTCGGCTGTAAAACATTCCTGACTTCTAAGAACTAAAGCCTGCCTGCCTATTGGTACCTCAATGTTGGAGTAACTAAATGCAAAATTTATTTGATGATGATGCCCGCAATTATTTTATTGACCAGGCTGAGAAGTATAATAACTCACCAGTTGCTACGGTCTTTAAGGCTGCACTCCTCTCTTTTTGGATTTTTTGTTTTCTTTTATAAATCAAAAAAGTTTGTTTCCTAAGTCTTTTGTTTTATTTACTAAAAAAACTGTTTAGAATGTTATACAGCGAGAGAGAGAGCAATTCTTTTTCTTTGCTTTAAAATAAATTAGATTTTTTGTTTGTTTTTTGTTTCTGTTTAATTAACAAAAAATTGTTAAAAAAAAACTGTTTTAATATCAGATTTCTTACCAAACATCCTTTCACCCACTAAAGTGAAACAAAGTAAAGTAAACTGGGTTCTTAATCACTCGAGATCAACATTGTTTCCCACACTTCAAGCCACAGAGGAAACGTTAACAAAAATTTCAAAACGCCGTTTAGGCCATAAAATGTAAAGACTACCCGTGTTTAAGTATTTGAAACTCGTGCTTGGCTTTAATGTAAATTGAATGCCGCATTGTTTCGTTTCAATGTTGGCCTGATGATAAGGAATCTGCTCTAATTTATCATTAAATTTTGCGCTGGTGCTGTTGCAATTGTTGCTTGGGTTTTAGTTTTTCTTTTGCTTACGTAAAAAAAGTTTTAACAATTTTGTTTTACAATTGCTCCACATCATTTTTTTCAAAGAAAGAAAAAAACCTCGTGGGAAAGCATAAAAAATTTTCTGCCTCTTTTGTTTAACCCGAGCCTGTTTTTGATAAGAAAACGGCCTCAAAAAGATAACATATTTATTTAACGATGTCTAAGCAAAAAAGTCTTGTTTTAATGCCGATAAAAAAAAAAAAGAAAATAATTTATGGCAACACTTAAAAGCTAAGCTACATGATGTTGCTGACATATGATATGCATGCGTTCGTCTGACTTTCACTGATACTGATATTGATGTTTATGCTGTTGATTGTTGATGATGGCTTTCTGTCTTTCTTCAATAGAAATCCACCTTAAAAATCTTATCAGATCTTTGAAAACCATAACCAACTAACTGGTTGCTTGTTATGCCAACAACTCTGTTTACGTCTGCTTTTACTAGGGGAGTCTGTTTAAGTTGAAGCCGATGGTTTTAATGGTCTGCCATAAAATTGAAATAAAAAAATATTCGTGTTATTTTCCAAACAGTGTTTTGGTTTAAATTTAAAAACAGAAATGAATAGTTTTTATTACAAATTAATTACAACAAATGACAAACGAGTACTAGGTAACAGGTTTAGGAAAGTAGGCCTAAAGAAATTTTACAAACGACAAGAATTTTATACGAATTTTAGCGGTTATTCCCTGAAGGATTCCACATTCCACTTATGCTAGCTTTTAGGCCTATTTTGATATCATATTGTGATACCTAAACAATACCAATTCGACAAGTATTAGAGGATGAATACTTGTCAATTAAGACAAGTACAGTACCCGGAGGTCGAATTGACCCATTGTACAACGTCCTAGGTTCTCACACCACTTATGTTGTGTGTTAATTTTTATACATGAGTGGTGGGACCTACAGTTTAAAGTCGAATCCGAATGACAGATTTTTGATTTTTTACTCTCAGAGTATTTGCCAGAAATCTGCTGAGAGGAAGTTGCCGAAGAAAATACTTTTTGTATTTTGTCTTACGTCTAATAAGCCAACACACTACCTACTAGACTACGGCGACTTCAAATAGCTTTGATGAAAAACTAATTACAACAAATGGCTTAAGAGTACCCAGTAATAGGTTTGAGAAAAAAGCCTTAAAAAAAATTTTTTTTTTAATTTTTAAGAATTTTACCACAAATTTTTGGCGGATACTCCTTGAAGGATAAGTGTCCACTTAAGCTAGCTTTTAGGCCCATTGCGATATCACATTGTTCGACTCCGAAGTAGATGTTGCTATTGTTGCAGTCTTTTTGTTGAAGAATTCAGACAAAGAAGAAAGAAAATGAGCTCAAGAAATTTGCGCCTGTTAGAATTTTAATTCTGCGATTAAGCACAGCAGTCACTCAGTCCTCTTTTATCCATGCAGCTCCAGCAGAGTCTAACAAAATTGCTCGTATCCACCTGCTGCTAACAAAGTAAAGCCGCCTCACCAAACGACCGATGAATATCCAGTTTAACTGGGAAATGTCCATGCTCCAACTATGTCAGTTGGGCCCACACAGCCGTTCGTTGTGATACCATATGAAGCCATACCCTACAGTTAACTGAAAATTTCTGAATAGCAGCTCTTGACTTCGCAATAAAGCGTAGCATTCAAGGAATTAAGCAGAAAACTCAACTGAAAATTGATCGATCCGCTGCAAAGCGCACTTTGCCAGACAAGTGAACAACACTCACTTCCCCGTTAAAAGGTATGCAACCTGTACAGAAGTCATTTGCCTATAAACTAAGTTTCTTAGTATACCTATCAATTACTTTATGGCTTATGAGAATAGGTGCAGTGATAGAAATGTATCCACGTTGCCAATTTAGCCAAGTCGAATTGGGCAAAAAAGCAAAATGTTTCCTCAGTTTAGTATTTGTCATCAGCCAATAAATAAATATGTTCAAGCATGGATTGGGTTATTCGTTGTTAGGGTATCGCCTTTAGCACATACAGCAGCTTCACTAATACTTGTGATATCTCTTTTACCTTGAACCCATGTTAGACTGACACAAAAATGTTACACGAGTTCCTGAAACAACTTGAACTTTGCATGTAAAAATGATCTCTCATTGCCGTTTGGCTATGCGACAGGATAGATATGTTAAAACAGAGATCTCTTCTTCCGTTTTAGTTGCCCATCGTAATTATGCTGCTAACTGCAGCCTGAAATACATTGCAGTAGACAGAGGAGAATATTCGAAAACTACTGCACAGCCTGCCTTACTCTCACCGCCTGTGTAGATCAAAAGAATTCCTGGAGTAGGGCAATTCAGTGGGCATTCTAAAATAAAATCAAGATTTCCTTTAGTGGACAGTATTGTATCAATCTATTAGTTGGAACCTGTATTCGCTAACGGGCCCAATTTTTCAAGTTCGAAGACATTTCTGCTTCGTAAGAAGGTCTAATAAGCCAACACCTACTAAGACTACGGCGATAATGCTGATGAGTGCTCATTAAAGAGTCATTCCTTAGAGTGCCTTTTAAACAGGGGAATAAATATCTCCCTTTAATTGCATTGTCAAACTTGATAAATGACCTGAAATTAAAGCAAATGAAATGCTGATGGATTAACATCATCTTGGCTAGCAGAATATCTACAAACTTCGGCTCTTCTGTCAAGAGAAAAGTCTGTAATTCTCTTAAATCCTGAGGGAGAAAGGATTAGACTTTTTATAATCATAATTATTGAATACTGTATGATAGAATGCATATTGAAACACATAACATAGCTGTTATATAAGCTTCAAGGGTGAGTAAGTGGGAGAAATCAATTTAATCAGCACGGACTTAAGAATCTTGGTGCACGTTTTTTAATATAAAATAAAAAATATAATTTAATATAGGCCGTAATCCTAACTGAAGGGTTGTAATGGCCAATTATGTATGTATGTAATTTAATATAAAAATAAAAATTGCCATGAAAAGTTTCTCAAACAGAACAAATTGTTGTTCGGAGACGAACACACACAATATAAGTGGTGTGAGAAACCAGGTCGTAATCGTGAATGAAGGGTTGTAATGACCAATTACGTATGCATATGAGAAATGCAATCCAGTGCTGGAACTGTGACTAATGTACCAAGGTACTAAAGAGAGTATTCGTTCTTTAGCTTCATTTTTTGAATGTGGAACTGTCGTTTTAATGCAGTCGTTTCTTTTACAAAATCAACAGACTTGAATGTAATGTCTTCTAGTCTCCTACGATTTGTTATTCCACTGCACTTACACTGCATAAGGAGAAGCCAAGCTCCTAAGTAAATAATGCCTTATAAAGGGTCCGCCAAATAACTTTTTTTTAAATGCTTTAAAAAAAACTACTGAATATTTTCTCAAATTTCTTTTTTTATTTGAAAGTACTATCCTTCCAGTTAATAATGCAAAATAATTTCATTCAAATGGGTGCCTCGGCGGGCCAGGCTACTGCAGAAAATGCCGATTTTGACAAAAAAAATCATCTTTTCAGATGAAGCTCATTTTGATCTTGGCGGGTATGTAAACAAGCAAAATTGTCGCATTTGGGGCAAAGAAAATCCGCACGCATACATTGAGAAGCCGACGCACCCAAAACGAGTCACTGTTTGGTGCGGATTTTGGTCCAGAGGCATAATTGGGCAATTTTTCTTCGAAAATGAGCAAAGAGTGGCCGTTACAGTCAATGGCGATCGTTATCGGGCCATGTTGAACGAATTTTTGTTCACAAAAATTGAAGAGGAGGATATTGGCAACACTTGATTTCAACAGTACGGCGCTACGTGCCACACAGCCGAAGCTACACTCGATATTTTGCGCCCTGTTTTTGAAGATCGCATTATCAGCCGCAGAGCTGATGTCGTTTGGTCATCTCGGAGCTGCGATTTGACACCGTTGGACTATTATTTGTGGGGTGCCGTCAAAGATAAGTGTTACGCCGACAAGCCAGATACAATTGACGCTTTAAAAGACAATATTCGTGAATCCATTGGTGAAATACAGCTGCACACAATCGATAATGTGCTTAAAAATTGGACCGATCGTGTAGGCTACTGCTGCATGGCCAGCCGAGGCAGCCATTTGAATGGAATTATTTTCCATTATTAACCGGAAGGATTGTACTTTCAAATAAAAAAAGAAATTTGAGAAAATATTCAGTAGTTTTTTTTTAAAGCATTTTCAAAAAAAAAAGTTATTTGGCGGACCATTTAGAACCCCTCAAAAACTCTTTACCCGGCACACTTTAATTAAAATTCTTAAACTAAATTCCATAAAGAAGACAAACATTCCCCCTTTAATTTCCAAAATACCAATGCTTTCTGAAAAATGAAAATGAAAAAAAATTAGAAACCCATGGCAAACCTTATAATTTCACTTTAAAAAATCGTTTGCTCTGTAATTTACAGTTTTTATAATTTCATAATTTTCCATTTTGTTTGTATTTGTTGTTCTTGTTCTGGTTGTTGTTGTTGCTTTTAAAGTAAAAATTCCTAAAAAAAAAGAAAAAAAAATTAAAAACCATTGGCTGGCCATTATCATTAAACAATTTGCTAATTTTACAAAAAATCTTTTCTTTTTGCTTTTCATTCTGTTGTTGTTATTGTTGTTGTTGTTCCATCATTACTCTCTATTTGGTCTCTGTTTTTTTGTTGCTCCTTCAATTTCTAAATAATTATAGAGAACTGCATATGAGTTTTTGATGGCCCCATTGTAAAGATCCCCTCTATTATTAAACAATGATCATCATAATGATGATGATGATGATGGCGATGGTGATAATGATGCTGGATGGATGGTCATCTGCTTAAGAAAAACATAAAAATTTAAAAAAAAATCTAAAACAAGTTGTAGGCAAAGTAAATACAACAAATTGGGGGGAGGGAGAGAGAGTAAGAGGAGCACAGGGCCAATCATGCTTTTAGAAATTCATTTTACACGCGCTTATAACGCTTAAGTATTATGGCACATCAGGTATTTAAGAGAAATTGAGAGTAGCCAAGCATCGTTAATAGTAGGAAAAGATTTTTCTACACCATTTCCAAAAATGATTAGAAATTTTTGAAAATTTATAAAAATTTTTTTTTTGGCAAGAAAGCCTTTATAAATCTCTACGAATAAGAACAAAACGGAAAGCTTTAAAAGGAAATCTAACTCTAGATGTCCTAAAAGCCTGTGTAGTAATGCAAGAATTGTGGGAAAAATGATTAAGAAACCTTCCACCGAGGATAGGTTGAAGGTGTACTCAAGAAACTTAAATAATAATTTCTCTAGGGTCTTCCAGGGCCTTCCAAAATGGTATTCCGAACTTAGGCAGTTACGCATCCGTCATATTAGTTGTCATTTATTTAGTTTGTTTTGCCAAATCATGGAAATTATTTTCTCAAAATGGGGTTGCTCTGTTCGGGCATCAAACCGCGCGAAAATTCATCTTCAGTAATGAGACCCGTTGTTATACGGTGTTCAGATATGCACCTTTATTGTGTAAATCGCAATAAACGCCATTATTGAGCTCAATATTTCATATAAAGTTTCAATTAATTATTGCGCAATAAATACGCAAATTATTATAATATTGAGTAAAACTTAAAATGCAGCACTGTCATAAGTGTGTTTAGTGAGCATATTACAGTTAACCGAACACTTTTTGTTGATATTTGACAATCCGAAAAAACAAAAACAACAAAACAAAATAAAAACAATGTTGCTGAAACAACCAGCTTTTTTTCTTACCAGCTGTCAAATGAATATTGAATAGGCAGCTGACCTGCGTACATTATTATGTCTGAATACTTAAAATATTGTACTCAATAAACCGAATATTGACTCAATAAAAGTGCATATATCTGAACATGGTATTAGATGAATAGGTACGTGAACAAACAAAATTTCTGGACAATACAATATGGATTTAAGACAATACTAATCCACATGAGATCCAAGAGAGTCCAATGCATCCCTAAAAGGTCTTTATTTGGTATGGATTTTGCGTGGATGGCGTAATCAGTTTATATTTCTTTGAGAACAAGTTTAACAAGGCCATTACTATCAACGGTGATGCCTTTAGATCGATGATTACCATCGTCTTTCAGCTTAAAATGAATAATCTAGAAACCAACGACATGTGGTTTTAACTGAATGACGTCACACGTCACAAAGCTTATGACACATTGAATATTCTACACAAGCGATTTAAGGACATGGTCATGAGGTATTGTGAACTGGTTGCCTAGAGCGTGCGATTTGATTCCGTTCGACTTGTTCTGAGGAGTTTTCCTAACTTGCAGGTGTGTGTGCGAATAAGCCTCAATCTACAGCAGTTCTCAAAGCCAACATAACCCATGCTATAGTTCAAATTCAGCCTGATTTATGCGACAAAGTAATAGAAGGTTTGACATTTCGTATGTGCTTTATATATTCCACATATAATGGGAGTCAAAAGGTCTTTTAAAGGAATAAAAAAATTTCAACAATATCTCACATACTTTGTTTTGTTTACATTTAAAGCTAAGAAGTCCTTTAAAGAAGACCCTATATATGGAGGATAACACAGAATGTATTAGTTGGCAGATACATACGTACATAATTAATCATTACAACCTTCAGTCAGGATTACAACCGAGTTTCTCACATCACTTATATTGTGTGTGTTAATTTTTATACATGAGTGGTGGGACCGACAGTTTAACGCCGACTCCGAGCGACAGATTTTTTGAGAAAATTTTCATGCAATTTTTTGTTTGACACTCAGAGTTTTTACCCGAAATCTGCTGAGAGGAAGTCGCCGCCGAAGAAACATTTTTACATATTTCGTTTTGCTGGAGATGTCTGACCGAGAGGTTGTACATTTGAACCCTGGTATCTAATGGACTGCAATATTAGTTAGCGGTCAACAACACAGATCAGCAATGAATCGCTTTTTCGCTACTCATAAGTACTCATGAAATTTTGAGTATGAGTGAGTCAACAGTATTGAAATCCAACTACATACTCTGATTCATTCGTACTCAGTACAACATTGATTTATAAAGTACAAGTCGCAATGGGTATGAGTACAACGTTGCCATCAAACTCATAACATTCGAAATATGTTTGATTCATAAGCCTCATACTCATTTAGGTTCATAAATTTAGAAAAATACTTATAATACTCATAAATGATTCGAGTGATTCGGAATCATTCGTCAAAATTTACAGTCTAAGTTGTTGTTGCATTTACAAAGAGAGAAGAAAGACACACAACCATCTAGTGAGTATTGTGTAGTGTTCGTACGCGAATCATACTTATTTTGTGATTCGTGTATACGATGAGTCGTGGAGAGTCGAAATCAATAACACGATGCGTATCGTTAAGTATGAGTACCATGAGTATTTCAAACCTTGAGTATGAATAGTATAAGTATGACATTAAAATAAGTATGAATGCGTATAAGTATCAGAAATTATAAGTATGATTCGTATCTATTGATCGTTTTGAATACTCATTGCTGACCTCTGGTCAACAACTAGGCATGTCTACAATTTCTAGGTCACATGGAACACTGGAAGTAGGTTCAATGGTTTATACTTGCCATTGCCTTTAATTGCTTTTGATCTGCAATTTGAAAATTTGCCTCTTCCAAGTGCGAACATTATTTTCTCCTATAATTGTTAGAAAATATGAATCCACACTCTCAAATGGTGTTCCAAACAATGTAGAAGAATTCATTTTCCCAAATGTTAAAAACAATTTTTTATTCGTTGTTTTTTTATGAATTGCCTGATGCATGCATGCATATTTGATCCATTCATCCATTCATTCCCATCCATCTCCATAAAGTGGCCACTGTGGCTTGCCATTTACCATAAAGTGTTGTTTTTAAATGCTGTTGTGCAATAGAGGGCCGGCCTAATCATTGTTATTAATCAACTCAAATGTAAGTACTACAAATGGCAAAAGGGTTCTGTCTCGTCTCATCTCGTATGTGGCCATTTGCCTTTTTGATTCCATTCAAATGGTCTCTTCTGTGTGGTAGCATTTGATTTAAGCTAATGCTTCATCATCAAAACAACAACAACAACAACAAAACTTTCTAGGCCCATAGATTTGTTGAATTACACACTGAGACAGTGGTGTTGCTTTTAAGGCTATTAAAGAGGGTGCTCGCCACATACTTTTCTTATAGTTTTCCCTTTCAGAAGAGCGCCTTTTTTCTAAATTTTTTTGTTATGTTATGTGTTTGTTGTATGTGTTGTTGTTGTTGTACATATTGTAGATTAAGTTGTTCTTTATTTTTTTTTTTTTTTGTGAAATCATTTCATTTCATAGTTTTTTTTTTTACCACGTCTTCTTCTTCATCCATATTTTAATAATTTAAGACAAATGATGATGATTCTTGTCTTGAAGTGTTTCTGTATCTGTTTCTAGTTTTTACGCTGGGTATTGGCCATTAATTTAACGCGTGTAAAGTAGGCGCTTAAGGGCATTAATCTACTCAAATTTAATAATTTGTTTAACCCTTAAACGTACAACACACAAATTTATTAAGACATCATAAGCAAAGAATTTTTTTGCTTTTGAAATTATAAAGCAGCACCTCCTTAGTGTTTGCTTGAAATCTAAAATATCGCCTTACAAAACAGGGCACTTTACGCTTTACTGAACTGTTTTCCAGTCTCTCTTTAGCTGCAGCAGCTGGTTACTCTTACGGCAATCAGTTTGAATTCGGCAAACTGCTAACATAGGCAGTAGCATGGATATTCTACAGTCATAAACTCGGTACCGATCGACTGTATAGTCGCTTAAAACTATCTGAATATGGACTTAGGCACCATCGATCATCCGAAATAGAAATTGCGGAAATGCAAAGTCACATAATTCTTCGAATTCGATTCAAGTATACTCCGACATCTCGAAATTGGATGAAAAACACATCCGGGTTTAAGGTGTATATAGAGGACTTGCGTATCAAGAACTCTTACAGACTCCCAGATCACTGCAGATAATTTTATGGCCATCGTAAATGGCCATATATTTGATGAGGATATACTGACATATCTGGAAAGTCAGACTGCTCTTTTGAACGTCTTATCGCATCTAAGCAACTCCATAAATGTAGCCACAGAGGGGTTCTTGGCACAAAGAGGACTTAGTACACATCATGTCCGTCTTGATTAGTTGTAAACATAAAGTAGAGGGCAAGGAATAGAGAGAATAAAGGAAAAGTACAGGAAACAAATAGAATACAAACAAACAGAGAGTTTAGCTAAACAAAATTGAATGCGCAACGTGGTGTTTTTTATAGAGGTATAGAACTTTAAGTTGCAATAAAACAACGATGGATTATTCGATTGACATGAATTTTATTTATCCGAAAGATAATCTTGTGGCATTACATTTTAAATATGATTTCTGGCATATGACCGCCACGGCTGACGCGGATGTAGTCCAATCTGGACGTCCAATTTTCGATGACTTTTTCCAACATTTGTGGCCGTATATCGGCAATAATACGGCGAATGTTGTCTTCCAAATGGTCAAGCGTTTGTGGCTTTACCGCATAGACCAATGACTTTACATAGCCCCACAGAAAGTAGTCTAGCGGTGTTAAATCACAAGATCTTGGAGGCCAATTCACAGGTCCAAAACGTGAAATTAGGCGGTCACCAAACGTGTCTTTCAATAAATCTATTGTGGCACGAGCTGTGTGACATGTTGCGCCGTCTTGTTGAAACCACATCTCCTGGACATCATGGTTATTCAATTCAGGAATGAAAAAGTTAGTAATCATGGCTCTATACCGATCACCATTGACTGTAACGTTCTGGCCACCATCGTTTTTGAAAAAGTACGGACCAATGATTCCACCAGCCCATAAAGCGCACCAAACAGTCAGTTTTTCTGGATGTAAAGGTGTTTCCACAAACACTTGAGGATTACCTTCGCTCCAAATGCGGCAGTTTTGTTTGTTGACGTAGCCATTCAACTAGAAGTGCGCTTCATCGCTAAACAAAATTCGCTTATGAAAATCGGGAACAACGGTAATCTCGTTTTGGGCCCATTCGACGAATCTACGCCTTACTTAATGATCGTTTGGCTTTAATTCTTGTACGAGTTGGATTTTGTAAGCACGCAAACCAAGATCCTTCCGCAAAATCTTCCATAAAGTGGATGGACACAGATCCAATTCCTGTGCTCGATGGCGGATGGCCTCATTCGGGTCTTCCTCAATGCTACGCTCTACAGCAGCAATAGCTTCTTCTGTACGCACCGTACAGCGTCTCTGGGGATGCGAGTTATCAATAAGAGTAAACGTGGTGCGAAAACGTTCCATGGTTAATCGAATTAACTGCTCTGATGGACGATTTTGTCGACGTAGTGCACGATACGTTTTCCGCACAGAACCATTATTTTCGAAATAAAATTGCACTATTTGCAAGAGTTGTTCAGGCGTGAGTCTATTCATGATGAATTGCCAAACCAAACTGAGAATAAATCACTTGACAGCTGTTAAATCGGTCGCCATCTTGAAAAGTAATGCCAACTTAAAGTTCTATACCTCTATAAAAAACACCCTTTACTACGTTCCGACATGTACTTTTATTGAGTCAGTATTCGGTTTATTGACTAGAATATTTTAAGTGTTCAGGCATAACAATATACGCAGTTCAGCTGCTTATTCAATATTCATTTGACAGCTGGTAAATAAAACAGCTGGTTGTTTCATCAACATTGTTTCTGTTTTGTTCGTTGTTTTTTTGTTTGTCGTTGTTGATATATGAGTTGTCAAATATCAATAGAAAGTGTTCGGAAAACTGTAATATGCTTATGACAGTGCTGTATTTCAAGTTTTAATCAATATTGTAACAATTTATGAATTTATTGAGCAATAATTAATTGACATTTTATATGAAATATTGAGATCAATAATGCCGTTTATTGCGGTTTACTCAATATAAGTGCATGTCTGAACATAGTATTAGACAGCTAAATGTCATTATAAATCTGAGGAGAGTTTAAAAGTTAGCTGCAGGTCGAGATTTCAAACAATATTCCAGAGTATTAAACAAAGAGTCGGATAGTCACAGAGCAGATACTCTATCGTCTCCAACTCTTTCTGTTCTACACATGTTTGCAGAAATCCGGCTGGCATTTATCAGAAAGCCTTACAAGCGACCGGAAATCCTCTTGGTCATAAGGAAGCCAGCCACCATATTCATATTAGGTTTCTTGATTCCCAGCACTGAAACAGTTCTACAGATAGCAATAGAAAACTAACCCCAACTCAATCCCCCTAACCAATCTCCACTTAAGTCCAGAGAGGTAGCCGATTAGCGAAATGTCGGAAGTACATTAGCACTGTTGTCCTCAGGCACAACTACTAAGACCCGACACCCTACAGAGATTGATTCGTTCATTTCTAATGGTTCCTATGGAGTTACTATAGTCACGAAGCACTTGTGGCTTACACTACACCGATACTATCACTGTGAGGAAAGTGAATTCAAGTCACGGCATCAAGAATCTTTAAACCAACAAATATTTCCGCACAAAAAAACCCTGCAGTCGTCATTCAGTTTGTTATTAACGTCCGATTCGGGATCCTCCAGTGTCCTCATTTAGTTTACGTCTCCATAATTTGAAATGGGTATTCCAGCCCATATTGGAAGTTTCTCATTCTGTTTCGTAGGGTCCCATGTAGGAAAAAAACGTTAACGTTTCGTCCTCATCATCATTTATACTATAATGGGTAGTCTAGTAATGAGTAGTCCAGTAATGGGTAGTCTAGTAATGGATAGTCCAGTAATGGATAGTCCAGTAATGGGTAGTCCAGTAATGGGTAGTCCAGTAATTGGTAGTCCAGTAATAGGTAGTCCAGTAATGGGTAGTCCACTAATAGGGAGTCCAGTAATTGGTAGTCCAGTAATAGGTAGTCGAGTAATAGGTAGTCCAGTAATGGGCAGTCCGGTAATGGGTAGTAGTCCAGTAATGGATAATCCAGTAATAGGTAGTCCAGTAATGGGTAGTCCAGTAATGGGTATTCCAGTAATGGATAATCCAGTAATAGGTAGTCCAGTAATGGGTAGTCCAGTAATGGGTAGTCCAGTAATGGATAATCCAGTAATAGGTAGTCCAGTTATGGGTAGTCCAGTAATGGGTAGTCCAGTAATGGGTAGTCCAGTAATGGGTAGTCCCGTAATGAGTAGTCCAGTAATGGGTAGTCCAGTAATAGGTAGTCCAGTAATGGGTAGTCCAGTAATGGGTAGTCCAGTAATAGGTAGTCCAGTAATGGGTAGTCCCGTAATGAGTAGTCCAGTAATGGTTAGTCCCGTAATGGGTAGTCCAGTAATTGGTATTCCAGTGATGGGTAGACAGCTCATTCATGGTTTTACTCCTCCACCACGATGTCCAACTTAAATTTTGCAACTGCTATGCAGAGATTCGGATTTTTTTTCTTTTAAACTCTTCTCCATTTTTTTCTCCTTAACCTCAAATCACCAGTATCCTTAGAAGATAACGAAGTAAATGCTATCAATCTAGTCTCATCTGTTGAAAATTTATACGAAAAAGTAACTCAAACATAAGTACAAATAATTTTATCCAAATTGACCCAGTCTCACATCTTAGGGTTAAAAATGAACTAAGAAGGCAAACCTGCAACCAAACAGCTCTTAAATCAATTTAATGGCAGTTGTTAAAATAGGCTTTAATGCTCTTGAAAAAAAAACTGAAAACTTTTTAATTCCTAAGAAATAATCAATTAATGCTGAGTCATTCTCTGAATCCCCCCCATTAATTTTCTTCTTCTTCTGTTTTTCTCTCTATTTGCAGGAAAACGTTCCAACGATCTAACGAATTACGAAACCACAAATCTACAGCCACCACAGCATCATACACAGTCATATCATCAGCTACCAGCCGATCTATCAGCCGAAAGTATACACAAAGAAGCCGCCCTAGTACTTGCCCAGGCCAAACGTCACAAGAGCATAGCCGAGAATGGTGATAACATACCCACGTTTAGAGTGAAAACGAAACGCACCGGTGGTGATACAAATCCCAAGAAATTTCATTCGTTGCCTTTGAGAAAAAAGAAAACTGCTGCCAACAGCAAGCCAGTAAGTCGCAGTAATAGTGACGCCACAGCCGCCAGCAAAAAACCCCATAAGAGACCCTCGATATTTAGCATCTTCAGTCGCAAGAGTGACAGTAATCTCAATCAAGCCGTAGAGCGTGATCCACGCTTTGAGGATAGTGGTGGCAGACGCTTGGTACGCAGTAAATCGGATGTGGGTTCTTCTGGCTACAAATTAAAAAAAGTTCTTAAAGACACGAAAGCCAATCAACAGCTTCCTTCCAACAAAAATTCAGCACACACCACTACCCAGCTGAGTCCCATAATAGAAAACGATACGCGTGAAGACTGTTTTGAGGACCAATTCAATCGAGTACGTCGCAAATCGGAAGCCATTACAGATCGTGAGAAACATGAAAGTGGCGTAAAGGAATTTCTGGGTCAAAGTCATTCCCAGCCAGAACTGGTCGATAACATTGTACGCAATACCATAGCGGAGGGTATAAAAGAGAAGATTTTAACATTACAAGCCAGGTCACACGAAAACATGCACAGTTCCCAGTTGCCTGCACAAAAATTGCCCCTTACCAAGGGCCAAACCGTTAACGGCATGGTGAAACGTTTATCCATGGAGAGATTTTCACCACCACCACCCATAATGGGTCCAGCCTTTTCATATATTAGGCCCAATGAGGGCATTACCTATGCCCAATTAGAATTACAAGATGATATACCTCAGAGATCAACCCCTAACAGAAGAGATTACAACCGCCAGCACCAGCAAAGGGAATATCGCTCACCGCAGCGTGAATATCGTTCCGCTTCGCGTGATATTTTCACACCCGAAAGAGAACATAATCGTCGGGCAGAGGATCAAACCGATTTCATAGCTAGTCATAGAACTCCTTATTCCACGAACTATAATACGGCCAATGGCACCACTACTATACATATAGGCGGCTCATTTTCGCCTTCCGTCTGGCAACAATTGTCGCCCAATCGTAATCTTAGCGATGAAGATGAGGGCCTAGGTTTAGAGACTCGCAAATACTACGAAGAGGAGCTGCAACAAAGAGAAAAACAAAGTAAATCGCCAAATGAGCCTCCCATTGTACCTAAAATACGCAGCATATCGCCAGCAGCCGTTAGAGAGAATGGCTATTTGGCCGAAGAAAGATTTCACTCGCCAGCCAGGGAAATGCCTTTGCAAGACGACATGGGCTATAGACGTGCCCGTTTGGAGTCACGCATCCTGACACGTAAATATGGTGAGGGCAATACCTTGGAGAGAAATGGTTATTTGCCCTCTCGAGAACATTCGCATGAACGTATTTTAGAGGATGAACCCGATGCCGGCATGAGTTATAATCGACATCGCTACCTCAGTCCCGAAAGAGAAATATTACGCGATCCATATGAGCCACGTTTCCATAAACCCGAAGCTAATGAAATTCTACAGAAATACTCACCAGAACGTTCCCATTTGGATATTATAGCACCGTCATTAACGCAAATTTCCACCAGTACTCTGCCCAAAACGGAGAAGACTTCACGTTATAAACACACCAAATACTACGATGACGGTCACGGTCATGGCGTTAAAGAGGTATACGAACGTGAGACTCAATTCGATGTTGATGGCAAACCTTTAGTGCGTGAATCACGTCATCGTGAAAGAGTCGACTCTTTTACAGGTAAACCGATACGTGAGAGCTCTCCCGTGGACAGACATCATATGCTGACGGACTACGAACCCAAATCGCTGGAATCGCAGTTTACCAGCACCGATCAGTATCGCTCATCGCCGGAGAATATGAAACGCTATGAAAATAGCGAACGTCATCTAAGTGGCCGCCAGAACAGTGAAGATCATTGGCACAGCAGTTTGAAGCGGGACAAACTACAACAACGCAGTTTCGATAAGGGCGATTCGGGCATTGAGAATGATTTCCGCAAAGAGTCCTTTAATGGCGATTTAGTAACGAGGTAAGTGAGAGAACATATTGAACATATATTTAAAACTAGTTTTTCTACTGAACCCGAAGGGCGAAAGGAGATCAGAAATGACCGTCACTCGCACAAGACTTTAAGCCTGCAATACTTTCAATTAGGTTTGGTGGGTGACATATGACGTAATTGTACATGAGAGTTCCGTTATGTGTTAAATTTTTAATTTACGCTGAGAGGACATAGTCCGCTCGAAGCTTACCTGCATTAGAGGTTTAATTTATGCTGAGGGGACATGGTCCGCTCGAGGCATAGCTGCATTAGAGGGGATTCACAGTGAAAGAGCAAACTCAAGGTATTGTCCAGATGGCTCTTTGGACTACTTTTTCAACAGTTATGCTCTCCCTTACAAACTCTATTGGGGTTATGGATTCAATTCACTAGCTACAGCGAAGGGAAATGACATTAAAGTTTTAGAGTTCAGAAATGACCGCCTTGCTTAGAGGACATGGTCCGCTCGAGGCTTAGATAAATTAGAGAGAAGTCACAGTGAAAGAGCCCTTTGGACTACAGTTATGCTGTCCCTTTAAAACTTTATTGCTTGCTAAAGTAACCAATATTATAGCCCTAATAGGCCTTAAGATTAACGTTTGAAATCATTTAAAAACCCCCCATAAATTTCCCTTTGCAGATGGCGCAAACGTACCATAGCCGATGACATTAAAAGCTGTGAGAATTTCTTGAAAAAAGAACGACGCCACTGTGAGCATCAACGTTATGGTAAGCGTACTGAGAATTTTATCTATCGTGAACGTTCCATAGATGATGGCTCACACTTTGATCCACATTTAGATAAGTATACCAGCAGCACCAACCGCATCAAACGCGCCACCACAACACCGAGCACCTCAACGTTACGAAAACGCGATCAACAATCACAAACCGCCGATGAACTGAGCGCCGCCAACAGTTTAAAACGTAACAAGAAATTGGGTGGCTTTGAGAAGGTAAAACAATTATTTGGCGCCGGCCACGGAGCAACCGCCGCAACGGATAAGAAAGATGGCGTGGAAAGGAAAAGCATGAGTAGTACTACGAGTAGTAGTGCTGGCACTCAGCAAACGATTAAAGCGAAGGAAACGCCGCCGCATAAAGACAGCAAATATATGGTGAAGGAAGAGGAAATGCGTTCGCGTTATAGAGAATATAATGGCAGTGGACAAAATGGTGGTGTTGCTATGGCGGGTGGAGGAGCCGCCGTACCAACGGTTAATAATAATAAAACAACAACAACCATAACAACAACCACAACAACAACAAATTTAATGCAAAATGATAATATGCGCGAACCAAAGGTGAGTGAAAATTTGAAAATTGATTTTGAAATTCGGGATTTTTTTTTTGGATTTTTTTTCTTTCGGAGAATAAAGGATCCGCCAAATAACTTCTTTTTTTTTTTGAAAATGCTTTCAAAAAAAAACTACTGAATATTTTCTCAAATTTCTTTTTTTATTTGAAAGTACAATCCCCTTCCGGTTAATAATGGAAAATAATTTCATTCAAATGGGTGACTCGGTTGGCCATGCAGTAGGCTACACAATCGGTCCAATTTTTAAGCACATTATCGATTGTGTGCAGCTGTATTTCAGCAATGGCTTCACGAATATTGTCCTTTAAAGCGTCAATTGTCTCTGGCTTGTCGGCGTAACACTTATCTTTGACGGCACCCCACAAATAATAGTCCAACGGTGTTAAATCGCAGCTGCGAGGTGGGCAAACGACATCAACTCTGCGGCTGATAATGCTATCTTCAAAAACAGGGCGCAAAACATCGAGTGCAGCTTTGGCTGTGTGGCACGTAGCGCCGTTCTGTTGAAGCTAAATGTTGCCAATATCCTCCTCTTCAATTTTTATGAACAAAAATTCATTCAACATGGCCCGATAACGATCGCCATTGACTGTAACGGCCACTCCTTGCTCATTTTCGAAGAAAAATGGCCCAATTATGCCTCTGGACCAAAATCCGCACCAAACAGTGACTCGTTTTGGGTGCGTTGGCTTTTCAATGTATACGTGCGGGTTTTCTGTGCCCCAAATGCGACAATTTTGCGTGTTTACATACCCGCCAAGATCAAAATGAGTTTCATCTGAAAAGATGATTTTCTTGCCAAAATCGGCATCTTTTGGTGTAGGCTACTGACTGCATGGCCAGCCGAGGCAGCCATTTGAATGAAATTATTTTCCATTATTAACCGGAAGGATTTTACTTTCAAATAAAAAAAAGAAATTTGAGAAAATATTCAGTAGTTTTCTTTTTAAAAAGCATTTTCAAAAAAAAAAAAGTTATTTGGCGGACCCTTTAGTTTATAGAAATAGCAGAGAGCTGAACGCTTAATTAATAATTGGTTTGAGCCGAGCTTTGTTTTGTATAAGTGTGATAAAGCACGGAAGTAATTCTATGTGCCTTATTAAGCTGCCATATGGACCGGACCAGTTGATTATTATGATTAGTAACCATAAATTAAGGGGGGAGGGGAGGAATTTTTTTCCTCTTTTTTTAAAAAATTTTAATTTTGCCTTCTGGTTCAGTGGCAAATATGAAGAGGTCAATGCACGATTTTTGAGTTTTTTTCACCTTTTTGTGGTGGGGGTTTAATCATCACATCATCATTAATAGTGTGATCATGATACTCGTATGTATTTATACGTTTTGCTCTTGGCCATTATTTGATGAGTAAGTTTATTTGTTTTTTTGTAGTTTTATGCTGCTCATAATCAACAATTTCTAGTTGTTGTGAATACATTTGTAGTTAACATTACCGGTCATGGGAAGCTGCTAATTATGGTTAGACTTGGTTTCTTTATGTTTAAAGAAGGTGGGCTACTTAAAAATTAACAACAACAAAAATACAAAAACAAAAAAATTAGCGTGTTGGCGTAGCCAAATTATAAAAAAAAAAACATAAAACCCCGATAGATATGGCATAGAGAGAGAAATACAGGGTGAGAAAGAGAAAAAGAAACAAATTTATGTCTTTTTATATTTTTTTATTTTTATTTTTATTAAATTATTTATGTACGTATTTATGTACATATGTATTCCATTGTGTCAAAAGTTAAACAATATTTTTATTTTTTTAATGGTTTTTAATTTAAATTTTTTATGGCCTTTTAGTTTTGGTCTGGGGTATTGCAAATTATTTTATAACTAAACAAGTGCTGGAGATTGTTTTTTGAAATGTTATTTCTCGCATGAATAGTGACATAATTAGCAAGTGAAAGGAAATATGAAAAGAGTTCGCGAAAGCAATTCAAATGAAAGTTATGCTTGACTTGATCTATTTAACAGGCTCATGGTGAAAGAGGCTAATAGTTCAGTTAATGTTATCATTGTGATGCTAATATGATATGGAATATAATCGATTTTACATACATACATACATAATTGGTCATTACAACCCCTCAGTCAGGATAACGACCTAGCTTCTCACATCACTTATGTTGTGTGTGTTTGATCCCCAGAGAGGATAACAGCAAGGAAAATCAAATGGAAGCAGCTCTTGAAAAAGTAAAGAGTAAGACTTAATGAAGTTGCCGTAGTCTATCCGTAAGGCCACCCAGTAAACCATAATTTTACTTCAGTTCCATTTTACAATCAACTGTTCTCCAAGAGAAATCGACATGCTGAAAAGCATATTCAAATAGCTCCAGAGACCTTTGCTCTTATGAACATTGCGATCACCTGCTGACAACATATTTTGCCGCTGTGACACTCTCTATCCTCGTGATGGCGGGCAGTGGGTTTATTTCCCTTTAACGCGTTCTGCAACTCTATTGTGGCTTTACTCTTCTATGGCTCATCATCTTCCATTAAGCTTTCCAATAAGTAGGTGGGGTCAATATCATCGTACCTTTTAGTATCATCCTTAGATTTAAATGTAGCTCTCCATGAAGTCGCCGTAGTCTAGTAGGTAGTGTGTTGGCTTATTAGACGTGTGGCCATGGTTCACACCCAAGGTCCGACATCTCAAACAAAACGAAATATGAACAAAATATTTCCTCGGCGACTTCCTCCCAGCAGATTTCTGGCAAAAACTTTGAGCGTAAATGATAATTACCATGAAAAAGCTTCTCAAAAGTCGACTTTAAACTGTAAGTCCCGCCACTCATGTGTAAAAATTAACGCACACCACATAAGTAGCATGAGAAGCCGTAATCCGAAGAGAAGTCGTAATCCTGACTAAAGCGTTGTAATCACCAATTATGTATGTATGTGAGACTCAATGAAGTCGCCGTCACAAAACACACTGAATTGAAACCTTTGACGTTTAAAAAACGCTCAAAGCAGCACCTTAACCTTCCTCGTAGAGGGAGAAAAAAATATTAGAATGTTTGGCGAATCAAATGTGTTAGAAGCAACTGATATACAGAGTGAAACCTGGCGGGGTTTCATTTCATACACGAATGCCGCGACCTACAGTTTACAGTCGACTGCGAACGCCAGATTTTTGAGAAATTTTTCATCACAATTCCTTTTCTCATCGAGTTGACCTATCTGAAGTCAACTGTGTTCAGAAAACTTTAAGTATGATTGAAACAGTGATTGAAACAGTGATTGAAAGTATGATTGATGACGTGATGCTCAAAATGCTTAAGAGCGATTCTCTTTCTTTGTTCTATATTAACGAGTAATCGGAACTTATTCCTGTGAAGTAAACTTCTCATCGAGTTTACCTATCTGAAGTCAATTGTATTCAGAGAGCTTTAAATATGATTGAAACTGTGATTAAAAGTATGATTGATGAAGTGATGTTCAATCTCCTTAAGAGCGATTCTGTCTCTTTGTTCTGTATTAACGAGTAATCGGAACTTGTTCCTGTGAAGTAAACTTCTCGTCGAGTTCACCTATCTGAAGTCAATTGTATTCAGAAAGCTTTAAGTATGATTGAAACTGTGATTGAAACTGCGATTGAGACTCTGATTGAAAGTGTGATTAAAGACGAGATACTCAATCTGTTTAAAAACTACCGGAGTAAGAAAGCTTTAAGTATGATTGAAACTGTAATTGGAAGTGTGATTGAAACTATGATTGAAACTGTGATTGAAACTATGATTGATGACGTGATGCTCAATATGCTTATGAAGTACCGAAGAAAATCCTTACAGGCAAACTTTCTTAACATTAACTAATATTAGAGACCTCCATTTACGACGCATTAGAACCTATTTGTTGTACGCATATGATTGAAGCCGTGATACTTATTGTTTCCACATATTTTCTGGGAATTCTTTTTAAACAAAATTACTCATATGCACAATGAATAAGTCATTTGACAACGGCCTGCTAAAATATGTGATACGTTGTTGTTTTGTCTGTCGCTGCCACCACCATCAATTCAATTCAATTTAAGCTTAAAAGCTTGTTTATACGGATGACCATAAATTATTCTGTCAAATGTTGTTACTGCTTTTATGGATTTAATATCGTAGTGTTGGAGGTACTTTATGTCGAATGCATTCCTTTTTTTTCATAAATTTCATAATTTATTGTTTATTTGAGGGAGAAAAAAAAGTATAAAGAGAGTTATGATGTAGGGGGAAGGGGGAAAGGTGTAAGAATATTGAAATAATTTTTAACACCTTCTTCAAAAAAATCGAAAAAAATTTTTTTTTTAAATTCTTCGTTTTGCTTGTGTGGCTATACCCTATGCTCTTAACCACTGGCTCAAGATATATGATTTGAGTGTCATGGAGCATAGCCTATTGCATATTCGTTTTCGATTCACTTTTTTTATGGTTTCCATAGGCCATTAATAATTTTCAAATCCATTTATCAGCATCGTTTGGAATGCCGACAATTCTGTTTGCAAACAGAATTGCTTGGTTGGTATGCCGCAATACACCATATGTGGCGACATAATCCTGTTAAAAGATGTTCCAAAATGTATGTATGTTTCCATGCTCGTGTATGCTCTTAAATAAGCATTTTTAAGTTAAGTTGCCAAAAATATATTTTTTTTTTGTTGTGTTTTTTTTAATGATGCCTCAAGTTAAAGTTTTCTTTGGGTTTTCGTGGAGACAAAAGAAACCAAAAAAAAAATAAAAAAAAAATAAAAAAAAGAGTCTGCAAAATAAAGGTGGAGTTTTGTTTTTATAATGAAACATAAATTAAACAAATAACAATTGGCATTTGTGTTCATCGTTGTTGTTGTTATTGTTGTTATCGCTTTTTTGTCATTTATTTCGTTATTCAATATAAGATTTTGCAAAACTTATCTGTGATAAATGTTTGTACCTTTAATGAGTGTTTCAACATAAATGTTCGCAAAGATGAAATCGATCGTTAGGCTTTTAGAAAATAATTCCAATTCGATAACGGATTCCTTAGAAGCGTTAAATTTATGGCTGAATGTTTTATTATTTATTGGGATTTAAATATTTTAATAAAATAACACACACTCACGCACAAAAATTAAGCCCCAAAAAGGTTTAACGGTGCAAAACAAGGGACATGTGTTGCGAAATATTAAAAAAAAAATTGTTGAAAAAAATTTTAACGCCGTAAATATTGTTATAAAAATATAGCAACATAGGGATATATAAAGGTCCCCGCCCAATTAACCTTTATTTTTGAAAAAGCTTTAAAAAAAAACTACTGAATATTTTCTCAAATTTCTTTTTTAATTGAAAGTACAATCCCCTTCCGGTTAACAATGGAAAATAATTTCATTCAAATGGCTGCCTCGGCTGGCCATGCAGTAGCCTACACGATCGGTCCAATTTTTAAGCACATTATCGATTGTGTGCAGCTGTATTTCACCACTGGCTTCACGAATATTGTCCTTTAAAGCGTCAATTATCTCTGGCTTGTCGGCGTAACACTTATCTTTGACGCGGCACCCCACAAAGAATAGTCCAATGGTGTCAAATCGCAGCTCCGAGGTGGCCAAACGACATCAGCTCTGCGGCTGATAAAGCGATCTTCAAAAACAGGGCGCAAAACATTGAGTGTAGCTTCGACCGTGTGGCACGTTGCGCCGTCCTGTTGAAACCAAATGTTGCCAATATCCTCCTCTTCAATTTTTGTGAAAAAAAATTCGTTCAACATGACCCGATAACGATCGCCATTGACTGTAACGGCCACTCCTTGCTCATTTTCGAAGAAAAATTGCCCAATTATGCCTCTGGACCAAAATCCGCACCAAACAGTGACTCGTTTTGGGTGCGTCGGCTTTTCAATGAATTGCGTGCGGGGTTTCTGTGCCACAAATGCGACTATTTTGCTTGTTTACATACCCGCCAAGATCAAAATGAGCTTCATCTGAAAAGATGATTTTTTTGCCAAAATCGGCATCTTCTGTAAGTCGATCGCAAGCCCACTTAGCGAAGCGAAAACGCATTAGATGGTCCATATTCGTTCAGCGGAAGGATAAAACTAATTATCTGTCAAAGCAGACATAAGCTAAGTGTTACCATTCACGAAATAAGCACTAGTTGAAGAAAAAAAACGTTAGATGGCGGACCCGATAAAACATTAAAAAAATAAAAAAATAAAATTTAAAAAAAATTTATCGCCGTAAATTATTCTCTTTTTTAAATTTTTAGCCACCTTGTTGGTTCCTAAGGGATGTTTTAAATTTACGAAATGTCTGTTGGTTCTCAAAAGATCATGCTATACTCTTCACACACATCATTTCCAACCACCGCAGTACCAAAAAGTTCTTTTGAGGTCCCCAATCTATTGTCACTGAGTATAATTTAAGTCTCCTGTATGTTTTTTTCAAGCATTTCCTATCTTTAAAAGAGAAATCGCCATTGTTTAGTAGGTAGTATGTTGTCTAATAATCGAGAGCGTATTCGAAATGCAATGAATTTGGCGAATAGCGTGAAGAAGTCACCGTATTCTAGTAGGTAGTGTATTGGCTTATTAGACGCAAGGCCACGGTTCAAACCCCAGGTCACACATCTCCAACAAAACGAAATATGAAAAAATATTTCGATCAAAGCAATTAAAGGCAATGGCAAGTATAGCCGATTTACCCAGTATGACACAGTAATTGCAGACATGCCAAGATATTGTCCACCACCAATTAATATTGAAGTAGGCTAGTAGGTACTGTGTTGGCATGAGGCAACGGTTCTTACTCCCGGTCAAATAACTCCAGCAAAACGAAATATGAAAAAATGGTTCTTCGCGGTGACTTCCTTCAGCCAGGATTACGACCTAGTTTTTCACATCACTTATGTTGTGTGTGTTAATTTTATACAGGAACGGCTCCGAACGACAAATTTTTTGAGAAATTTTTCATGGCAATTTTTTATTTACTCTCAGAGTTTTTGCTAGAAATCTGCTGAGAGATACTCGCCGATGAAATACTTTTTGTATTTTGTTCTGATGTCTGGCCTTGGTCTCGAACCCTGGCTTTACGTCTAATAAGCTAACACACTACCTACTAGACTACGGCGAGGCTTACATATATACATAATTGGTCATTACAAGCCTTCAGTCAGGATTACGACCTAGTTTCTCACATTACTTACATTGTGTGTGTTAATTTTATACATGAGTGGCGGGACTAACAGTTTAAAGATGACTTCGAACGTCAGATTTTTGGTGAAACTTTGCATGGCAATTTTTATTTACACCCAGGCTTTTTGCCGGAAATCTGCTGAGTTGAAGTTGCCGAAGAAATATTTTGTTCATATTTCGTTTTGTTGGAGATGTCTGACCTGGGGGTTTGATCTGTTCCCTTACGGTTAGACTAGGGCAACTTCATTAAGTCTTACCCTTTACTCAAGAGCTGTTTTTGCATGATTTTCCTTGCTGTTATCCTCTCTGGGGGGGGTCAAACTGCTACTAAAGCCATTACTTGTAGCGGCAATGAATTCTATTAAATTTTTTCAATTTAAAAAAACCATCAGAAGAACTTTTCATTATAAAATATTCTTTTAATATCGAAAGGAAATTAGCGTTTAATCCTAATGGCTGTTGTAAAAAATTGAATTGAAATTGAAATAAAGACAGAATAAAGGAGATGTTATTGAAATTGAAATCAAAATTAAACATTTTGACAAAACAGTAGTAGTTGCTGTTGTCGAATTTAATTGTTTTTAATTTTTCAACTGCAAACATTAGCAAATAATAGACGGAATGGATAGACGACTACCTGCCACTCTGCCTAAAACGATAGACGCATAATTGCAACAACAATTTTTTTTATTGTTTGTGTTTATTGCGTTGCAATAACCTGTAACGAGTGTGTGTTTTGTGCTGTCGGTCTTACTTAAATTGCGTTACGCTTCAAAGCTTAGTTAGAACACTTGTTTGTTGTTGGCTTAGACGTTAATGTTTTATTGGTTATGTTTTAATGTAAATATTATTAACGTTTCTATGTAACGTAACGTAAACGTTAAGATGCAAATTAATAATGCAAGCAAGCAAGCAACCAACCAACCAACCAGCCAGCCAACCAGCCAACTTTAAATGAAACTTGTTGCACAAAAAACAGCAACAATAGCAACAACAACATTATAATACAATAATATTAACATTTTAAGTATAAAATTGCAATGCCACCATTAAGTCTGTCTGCCATTAAAACAATTTTTTCTGTCTGCATATTATAGTTAATTGCATGAGTACGTATGTATATATACATACGTACGTCCGCCCGTCTCAACGAGACTGCCTTTAAGAAAAAGCAGAAAAAAAAAAACGAAAAAAAAATCATTTGAAAAGAATTCGATTTGGCTGGTTTCATTTGGCCTTGGATTTCTAATGAATAAAGGTAACAATGACTCTAAAAGAAGTTTTTGAAAAAAGCAACAACAACAAAAAATATTAGAATTTAATATGTTAAGAATATTACCGCGTTGGCGGATGTCTTTGCTTTTGTAGCTGAAAGTTATTGCCTCAATAGGTTAGGTTATGCATAGAAAATGTTTATTTAAAAACCATTAAAGCCGTAATAAAAAAAAAAAATAATAAAACAATTGCAAATTTAAGTACTTAACTCATGGCGAAATAATAGCACAGAGATAAACAAAAAAAAAATAAAAAAAAAAATTATGAGCATGAGAATGGTTTTCTCTGACCCATTGGCTTCATGTTATACTCAGGTGGATCGTGTTTAGTTACTCATATCATGTCAAAAACATTTCATTGTTGTTGTCAAATAACTTTTAGACTAGAAGGTTTAGCAGGAAACGAAATATTTTGTCCAGACATTGTTCGCGATTAAAAACTAGGCACAAAGCATGCTGTATAGCTTGCTGCTCTTCACTATTATAAATTGAGAAGCAGAGCAGAGATCTCTTTCGTACGACAAAATTAATGTTCTACAAGACGCTCTACCCACCCGTGCTTCTTTATGGCGCAGAGGCATGGACACTATTAAGCACTATTAATGCAGCAGCCTGAGAGTATTCGAGAGAAAAGTCCTACGTAAGATCATCGGTCCAGTGCGAGGTAGCAATGATTTCCGATACGATCCAACAGTGAGCTGTATGAGTTCCTCAACGACATGGACTTTGTGCAGCGTATTAACATTCAGCGGCTGCGCTAGCTCGGCCAAGTCGTTCGAATGCAGGTGGATGCTTCAGCGAGACGGGTATCAGCAGAAGTCGGCGAAGAGGGCAACCTCGACTTTAAACTGTAGATCCCGTCACTCATGTATAAAATTAACACACACAACATAAGTGGGGATGTTGGCATATTAGATGTACACCTGCGGTTCAAACCCCAGGTCATATATCAAAAAAATATGAAAAAATATTTCTGCGGCGACTTCCTCTCAACAGATTTCTGGCAAAAACTCTGAGAGTAAATAAAAATTGAAATAAAAAGTTTCTCAAATATCTGTCGTTCGGAGTCGCGCCACCCATGTGTAAAATTAACACACAACACATAAGTGGTGTGAGAAGCTAGGTCGTAATCCTGACTGAAGGGTTGTAATCACCAATTATGTGTGTATGTCTGGCAAATGGATAACACGGCATATAGGTTATCGAGTTTCTGAGTAGGAGTGATTGAAGCTTTCTCCACTTTTAATCATATTTAGCAAGTGATGAATAATTTTCTTTAAAACTAGTCATAATAAGAAACATATTCATATTACAATAGCAAGCTATTCATGGCAGCCCTATGAATATGGGTCAAATGAATTGCTAAACTTTTGTTTGTTTTCAATTTTTTTTTCCTTAACGCCAAGGCATGTTTGCATTTCATTAACCTTTCGATGTGAAAAAAAAAATGTGCAAAAACTTACAATTGCTACGGAAAGGCTAAAACTATTAACAATAATTGCTCTCATTAGGCGATATTTAAAGTATTTGCTTGAAAAGTTAAACTAATTTACACCTCAAGTTTAAAAACTCTCCCTCACTTTAAACATTAAAAAGCAGCAGCAAAAAATGCCACCCAATATATACTGGTGGTTAGAAAAATAAATACAATTAGCACTACATTGTTGTTGTAATACAAATAACAACAACAACAACTAAATATACAAAATTTCCTTAAATTATCTTAAACTCTTTAACCTTTTTGCAGCAACAACAATTTTTTTTCGTTCGTTTTTTTCTCCTTCATTTATTGACTTAAACGGTCTTCAGTGTTTAAAGAAAGAAACTGAACGAAATTATTTTGTTTAAATTAAAGCAACAAAAACAGAATAAAAACAGCACCAACAACAACAACAACATCATTAATTTGCATATATTTAAAGTTAAACAAACAACAAAAACGCCAAAAGCCCTCTTTCTTGTCTTGAAAACATTTTAAAAATGTTGCAAATCTTGTGGCATTTTAACTGAAACTGTTTAAGTCAGGTTAACAAAAACAACAAAAAAGCCATACAATGTTTTTGTTTCTGTTTTTCTTGTTTATTTTTAGGGTTTTCTGTTTATTTTCCTTCTTTTTTTTGGGTAAAAAATCCCGAAAAAAATTTAAAAAACAAACAAAATCAACAACACAACACCCACTTTATGTTCAAGAAAAAATCTCACGAATCAATAACATTGTTTAAGATGTAGTCCCCCCCCTTCTGCAACTCCTCCTTACCAACATTTATAAATGAGTTCACTTTAATCAATATTTGGTTTTCAACAAAAAAAAAAAAAAAATTATTTCAACACTTGAAACTAAAGTTTCTTTTCTTTGAATTGAAAAGAGTGGCAACAGACAACATAACCTAACATTTCACCGTAGTTGATTAATACTGTTCACAGTTAACTTATGAAAGTTTTGCCACTCGAATGAAAGGTAAATAATGCCAAGCTGGTTTTGAAACTCTCAAATATCAGGAGGAGACTCCTGAACAAAGAGTTTTCTTCGCCAGAATTTTCTTAAAGAAAATTGCTCAAGAAATCTAATGTAAAGGGTGTTTATTATAGAGGTATAGAACTTTAAGTTGCAATAAAACAACGATGGATTATTCGATTGACATGAATTTTATTTATCCGAAAGATAATCTTGTGGCATTACATTTTAAATATGATTTCTGGCATATGACCGCCACGGCTGGCGCGGATGTAGTCCAATCTGGACGTCCAGTTTTCGATGACTTTTTCCAACATTTGTGGCCGTATATCGGCAATAATACGGCGAATGTTGTCTTCCAAATGGTCAAGCGTTTGTGGCTTTACCGCATAGACCAATGACTTTACATAGCCTCACAGAAAGTAGTCTAGCAGTGTTAAATCACAAGATCTTGGAGGCCAATTCACAGGTCCAAAACGTGGAAATAGGCGGTCACCAAACGTGTCTTTCAATAAATCTATTGTGGCACGAGCTGTGTGACATGTTGCGCCGTCTTGTTGAAACCACATCTCCTGGACATCATGGTTATTCAATTCAGGAATGAAAAAGTTAGTAATCATGGCTCTATACCGATCACCATTGACTGTAACGTTCCGGCCACCATCGTTTTTGAAAAAGTACGGACCAATGGTCTTCCTCAATGCTACGCTCTACAGCAGCAATAGCTTCTTTTGTACGCACCGTACAGCGTCTCTGGGGAAGCGAGTTATCAATAAGAGTAAACGTGGTGCGAAAACGTTTCATGGTTAATCGACTTAACTGCTTTGATGGACGATTTTGTCGACGATTAAATGGACGTAGTGCGCGATACGTTTTTCGAACAGAACCATTATTTTCGAAATAAAATTGCACTATTTGCAAGCGTTGTTCAGGCGTGAGTCTATGAATGAATTGATGAATTGCCAAAACAAACTGAGAATAAATCACTTGACAGCTGTTAAATCGGTCGCCATCTTGAAAAGTAATGCCAACTTAAAGTTCTATACCTCTATAAAAAACACCCTTTATTTTGATATAAAAGTGTGGAACAATACACTCTTAAAATTGACACTTTTCAGCCTTGTTAATTGAAATGGCAACTGCTCTTCTTCCATCAAGCATCTGTCAGGTCAGTTCACTCCCGGCACGTCCTATAGTTTGTGTTACACAGCCATTAATACCGCATTCACCATTCACTACGGGTATGACTTAAGGAAAAACTAAAAAGTAGCCTCTTTTAGCCTAATTTGTGCTGAAAAATTCATCAATCAGATTGTGTTTTAAGCTTGATACTAAGCTTTATATCTAAGCCATCAAGTTCAAGACCTTTTATTGTGGTCGTACAAAAGTAGAAGATGACGTACGTTTTGGAATATTCCTTTAAGGTCTTTAAATCGATGTGTCCACACAAATGTTGGAGCTGGCGTACGTCCTCGAACGCCATCAATCAAATTGTTTTGAAAAAGTTGTGTCATGTAATTTGTGTTAGACAGCCATTAATACCGCATTCACCATTCACTACGAGCATGATTTAAGGAGAAAATAAAAAGTAGACTCTTTAAGCCTAATTTGTGCTGAAAAATCCATCAATCAGATTGTTTTTTAGGCTTGATACTAAGCTTTATGTCTAAGCCATTAAGTTCAATAGAGAAAAGACCTTTTATTGTGGCCGTACAAATTTAGAAGATGACGTACGTTTTGGAATATTCTTTTAAGGTCTTTACATCGATGTGTCCATACAAATGTAGAAGATGACGTACGTTGTGGAACGCCATCAATCAGATTGTTTTTAGGCTTGATTAGTACAAGGAAAGTCTAAACCATTAAGTTCAATATGGAAAAAGACCTTCTATTGTGGCCGTACAAATGTAGAAAATGACGTACGTTGGTTGCTTTAGGCTTGATTAGTACTATGGAAAGCCTAAACCATCAAGAGAAAGATTAAACCATCAGTAGTAAGACCTTTCGTTGTTTCCGTACAAATTTAGAAGATGACATATGTTCTGGAACACCATCAATCAGATTGATTTGAGGCTTGCTAAGTACTATGGAAAGTCTAAACCATCAATTTCAATAGAGAAAACGACCTTTCGTTGTTTCCGTACAAATGTAGATGAGGTACGTTCTGCTATGCTCCATTGAGGTCTTTAGATCGATGTGTCTATACAAATGTAGAAGATGACGTACATTCTAGAACGCCATCAATCAGATTGTTTTTAAGCTTGATTAGCACTATGGAAAGTCTAAATCATCAAGAGAAAGATTAAACCATCAGAAATAAGACCTTTCGTTGTTTCTGTACAAATGTAGAAGATGACATATGTTCTGGAACACCATCAATCAGATTGATTTGAGGCTTGATAAGTACTATGGAAAGTCTAAACCATCAATTTTAATAGGGAGAAAGACTTTTCGTTGTAAATGTACAAATGTAGAAGATGACGTTCGTTCTGGAATGATCTTTTAAGGTCTTTACATCGATGTGTCCATACAAATGTAGAAGATGACGTACGTTCTGCAAGGCCATCAATCAGATTGTTTTAGGCTTGATAAGTACTATGGAAAGTCTAAACCATCAATTTCAATAGAGAAAACGGCCTTTCGTTGTGAACGTACAAATGTAGAAGATGACGTACGTTCTGGAACGCCCCTTTAAGGTCTCTGCACCCGAAACCTTTGATCAGATTCGCCATATTGTGTTGGAATATAGGAGATAGCAGAAAGCGACGGAGTTTATGAAAAATATAGGCATTGTTATTCCACTGTTATTCCAATTTGTAGTGATCGCTTGGATATGAAAAAGTGGTCCGCAAAATTGTGTAACAACTTCTCACATGTGGTGGGGTTTTACGTTGTTCAACCCCAAACTGAACAAGATTCTGGAATCAAATTCATTATACGGTGCTGATCGATCGAAGATAGAAAGCGCCGGAGTTTATGGAAACTATTGGCATTCAACATGGCACTGTTATTCTAATTTGCAATGATTGCTTCGGTATGAAAAAGTTATCCGCAAAATTGTGTAATAACTTCTCACACGTTGTAGTGTTTCACGTTGTTCAACCCCATCTGAATGAGATTTTATGACATTTTGTAACATGAATCTACCACAACACACCAGAGGCCAAATATCAAACAAAACAATGTCTTTCTGAAAGAGAGAATCAATACCAAATGAATGATGAAATACGGTTCAAAATCTATAGAACATCATACCCAGTAAACCATAATCGTACATTGGTTCCATTGCAATCAACTGTTCCCCAATAGCAATCGACATGCCGAAAAGTATATTCAAATAGCCCTAGAGACCTTTGCTCTTATGAATCTTGTGATCACCTGCTGACAGCAAATTTTGCCGCTGTGACACTCTCTATCCTCGTGATGGCGGGAAGTGGGTTAATTTTCCTTTAACGCATTCTGCCGCTCTAATGCGGCCTCTTCTACTCTTCTATGATTCATCATCTCCCATTGAGCTTTCCACTGAGTAGGTGGGATCAACATTAACGTACCCCTTAATATCATCCTTAGGTTTACATGTAGTTCTCCATGAAGTCACCGTAATCTAGTGAGTAGTCTTTTGGCTTATTAGACATAAGGCCACGGTTCAAACCCTAGGTCCGACATCTCCAACAAAATGAAATCTACAAAAATATTTCTTCGGCGGCTTTCTCTCAGCAGATTTCTGACAAAAACTCTGCGAGTAAATAGAAAATTGCCATGAAAAGTTTCCCTAAAAATCTGTCGTTCGGAGTCTACTTTACACTGTAGGTTCCGCCACTCACGTATGAAATTAAAACACACAACATAAGTGGTGTAAGATGCTAGGTTGTAATCCTGACTGAAGAGTTGTAATGACCAATTTTGTATGTACATATGTAAAGGGTGTTTTTTATAGAGGTATAGAACTTTAAATTGCAATAAAACAACGATGGATTATTCGATTGACATGAATTTTATTTATCCGAAAGATAATCTTGTGGCATTACATTTTAAATATGATTTCTGGCATATGACCGCCACGGCTGGCGCGGATGTAGTCCAATCTGGACGTCCAATTTTCGATGACTTTTTCCAACATTTGTGGCCGTATATCGGCAATAATACGGCGAATGTTGTCTTCCAAATGGTCACTCATTTGTGGCTTTACTGCATAGACCAATGACTTTACATAGCCCCACAGAAAGTAGTCTAGCGGTGTTAAATCACAAGATCTTGGAGGCCAATTCACAGGTCCAAAATGTGAAATTAGGCGGTCATCAAACGTGTCTTTCAATAAATCTATTGTGGCACGAGCTGTGTGACATGTTGCGCCGTCTTGTTGAAACCACATCTCCTGGACATCATGGTTATTCAATTCAGGAATGAAAAAGTTTGTAATCATGGCTCTATACCGATCACCATTGACTGTAACGTTCTGGCCACCATCTTTTTTGGAGAATGACCAATGATTCCACCAGCCCATAAAGCGCACCAAACAGTCAGTTTTTCTGGATGTAACGGTGTTTCCACATACACTTGAGGATTACCTTCACTCCAAATGCGGCAGGTTTGTTTGTTGACGTATCCATTCAACCAGAAGTGTAAGTTGTAAGCACGCAAACCAAGAATCTTCCATAAAGTGGATGGACACAGATCCAATTCCTGTGCTCGATGGCGGATGGACTCATTCGGGCCTTCCTCAATGCTATGCTCTACAGCAGCAATAGCTTCTTCTGTACGCACCGTACAGCGTCTCTGGGGATGCGAGTTATCAATAAGAGTAAACGTGGTGCGAAAACGTTCCATGGTTAATCGAATTAACTGTTCTGATGGACGATTTTGTCGACGCTAAAATGAACGTAGTGCGCGATACGTTTTCCGCACAGAACCATTATTTTCGAAATAAAATTGCACTCGTTGCAAGCGTTGTTCAGGCGTGAGTCTATTCATGATGAATTGCCAAACCAAACTGAGAATAAATCACTTGACAGCTGTTAAATCGGTCGCCATCTTGAAAAGTAATGCCAACTTAAAGTTCTATACCTCTGTAAAAAACATCCTTTATGTCCCTATGAGGGTATTGAGGCTTATTTCCAGCCATGGCTTTACAGGATTAATCGCTTAATTTCTTTAGTCTCTTATAGTTGAATTTGGAGTAACGTTTTCTCTGTGGTCCGTTTGGCCACTTTTTAGCTCTTCAGCAATGGTTTGTTTTGCTACTTAATGGCCGCAAAGTATATTCTCATATGAAAGCTCAATGGGAACTACCCTTTGAAAGCGTATGCTACGGGAAACCCATTTTAACCTATGACCGTCATGTTTAGTTAGCATTTCTTGCGCATCTCGATCAGGGACTCGCGTCTCTAAGCCAGACCAATTTCAAATTTTGTAAAATTACCTTACCTAACCTCAAATACTCGCATAATTTTTCATTTGACCTGTGTGTGGCCTCAATTTCTTCTCTTAGCTTCCTTATTTTAAATGTAAAATAACAGATTCGTTCCATTTGATTAGCATAAGATGCATGGCATGGAGTATGAGTGCTTATTACTGATTATGTTCAACAATAAGTCACTCAACTAAACGAAAAAAAAAAATTTCTCCCCCATAGCGGAAATGTCAATTTGCCAGTAATTCTATTGGCATTTGGTGGAAAGAAACAAAACAAAACAAAAACATAAAAATTATAGGAATGCCTAGCAAATGTATATGGAATCTTGCCACCACCAGACATTAACAAATGATTTCTTGTGGCATCTCTAACATCATCTACTAACATAGAGACACGCCGACATAGAGACATAAAGACACACATTTTTTTATGAGCCGAGTATGTCAGTGGAGTCATGTTAGTTTGAATTGGTTTTTGTTTTTGTGTTTAAAAGTAGCGGTAGATAAAAGAAAGAAAACAAAACAAAAACAAAACAAAAAACAAACAAAAAACGTTGGCAATAAAACCATAAGGAAGCTCTTAAGGAGTTTCCCAGCACTGGTAATACTAATACCAACACTAATACCAATAACAACAACAGCAACATTTAGAAAATATGCAACATTTGCCAACAAAAAAAATAGTTGAAGAAGAAGGAAGAAGGAAAAAAATATCGTCTGCTATTAGCATGACATGAGTAAAAACGAAAAAAAAACTGAAGATGAAGATGCCATCTTCGTGCTAAAGATGCTGCAACATGCAGTTGCTCAAAAGTTGACTCCAGGTGAAGTGGAAGTGCTGCAACTATAAGTGCTGAAGCTTATGTTGCTTATGATGTGTGCATGACTCCTTTTGCTTTTGCTGCCGCTTACCATAGAATGTGGCATTGTGTGGAGGCGTAAAATAACAGAAAATCGAATAAAAAAAGAGGAGAAGAAAACGAAAAACGAAATCTGTGTGTTGGTAACTGTTGTCTTGCATAATGCATGCCTCACATTGCATTGCATTGCATGGCAATGCATTGTTGCAAACGGTATGAAAATAGCGTGTGTATGTACTTACGTACGTACACACGTGCTATATGCCGTCCGTCTGTCAATTCATTCCGTTTTGTGTTGGTAATCTTGAATGCTTCCCTCACGAGATCTCATGTGTAAAGGTTTTCCGTTCGTTCGTTGCTTGACTATAAAAATGATCTTGAAAGTTATGCAACCACTTGTAAGTTGACATATTGACACCCTTTTCATTTATTGGTGGTGTGTTGTTGTTGTTTTACTGTAAAAAGAAAAAATACGTACTAAAAATAAAGGAACTGGAAATGATTTTGCATAAATTATCAATGTAAACTTATGTGGAAGACAAAAAGTGAGTGTGTTTCACATAAAAACAGTGAAACTTAGTTTTTTAAAAAATGGATTTACAGGGGTTTCCATACCGCAAATGTATTTTAAGAGTTTGGAGGTACAGAGGCCTAAAAGATTATATCATGCGCATACCCACGCAAAAACTAGACGCCGTACTATTATTGACGGATAGTGGTACTAAAGTCCGTCATTACCAATTTCCAATAATTTTGTCTGGACAAACTACCGCATTATGTAAGGATACCTTAAGTGCTTGATGCCCACCCAGCAGTTTATTTCTGGATGGATTAACGCCGAGCAGGTTTTAAGCATGTGTTCGTTCTGGTCTTGATCAGAAGTAAATATATTGTGCTTGATCCTCATACTGCAGTGCTTGATCAGGAGTACGTTTATATTGTGCTTGATCGTCATACTACATATTTTGCTTGATCTTCATACTGCAGTGCTTGGTCAGAAGTATATATTGTGCTTGATCAGGAGTACATATATATTGTGCTTGATCCTCATACTGCAGTGCTTCATCAGAAGTACAATATATGTGTATGCAATACAAGGCGATAACCTTTGTGAGTAAATTTTCCTTATGACATACATTAACGCTGCACAGAATCTATAAGTTGTGCTTGATCCTCATTACTACAGTGCTTGATCAGAAGTAAATATATTGTGCTTGATCCTCATTACTACAGTGCTTGATCAGAAATATATATTGTGCTTGATTCTAATGCTGCAGTGCTTGATCCTCATACTACTTCCTCATACTACTTCCGTGCTTGATACCCACCCAGCAGTTTACTTCTGAGATGGATTAACATCGTGCAGGTTTTAAGCACGTGTTCGTCATTCTGATAATCCACTCTCATCATCACAGAATCTACAAAGCGATGACCTTTGTGAGTAAATTTTCCTTATGACATACATTAACGCTGCACAGAATCTATGTATTGTGATTGAACCTCATTACTAGAGTGCTTGATCACAAGTATATACTGTGCTTGATCCTCATACTGCAGTGCTTGATTAGAAGTATATATTGTGCTTGATCCTCATACTACAGTGCTTGATCAGAAGTTTAGTTGTTATGCTCACACGTACACTAGTGACACGGGGTTTCAACAGGAAGATACAACGTCAATGTCGCTCATGCAGATTTTTGTTGGATCGGTTGTGGAAATAATCGCCAAGTTTAAGTGGATAGAAGATCTTTTTTTCTCAATACTCTCAAAGTTGCTGCATCGTCTGCTTTGTTGCTTTTGCTTTTGCGCTCTGCTACTTCTGGATAGTGTGATACATGATTGAAACGTATTTGACTTGAAGAGAGAGTTCAGCTCTCGCCAATGTTCTAACCGTATCAGCTTCGTGGCTACTCTGCCCTCCTTATAAGTTCATCTGTCTGCACACTACGGTTTTTTTTAACGAGCTGATACAGATTTCCCAGATATTGCCATAGCATTCTCGGATGGAGGACTGACTATTGTAACCTGCCTGCAGAGAGAACTTGTTTTTAAAATTGTCTGACAATTAAATTCTTACAAAACATACATACATACAGGATTGGTCATTACAACCCTTCAATTAGTGTTACAAACTAGCTTCTCACACCACTTAGGTTGAGTGCGTTAATTTGCTACATGAATGGCGGGACCTATAGTTTAAAGTCGACTCCGAGCGATAGATTTTCTTTGAGAAACTTTTCTTGGTAATTTTATTTTTCGCTCAGAGTTTTTGCCACAAATCTGCTGAGAGGCAGTTGCCGAAGAAATTTTTTTTTTGTATTTCGTTTGGTTGGTTTGGTTTCGTTTGACCAGGGGTTTGAACCGTGGCCTCAGGTCTAATAAGCCAACAAACTACCCACTAGAATATTTATTTCGCAGAAATTCTTTCGGGACGCCAACCTATCCTGGGTCAATGAGGAGTCCTGCTCCACCGCTAGACACACCTGGCCCCTGATGGACAGAAGGCGTGTCAACCAGTTCCTTGGACTTTGTCGCGACATCATCTCAACCACAGTGGCCATGCTTACAGGTCATTGCGTGTTATGGGTAGACACGCGGAAAGGATGCGGCTGCCATTTAACGACTTCTGCCGTGGGTGCAGGTTCGCTGAGGAAGAGGAGACTGTTATCCACTTTCTTTGTCAGTGCCCGTCTCTTGCTAGGTGCAGGAATAGATTATTTCGCTCTCCATTTCTTGTCAGCTTGACGGAGCTATCATCTATTGATGTCAAGGATATACACTCAGACACAAAAGTATACATACGGATAACTAATTTCAGAAATTTTTTTAACTAATCCGTTTTCGTTGAAAATCTTTGTAATTGTCTGACAACATTCCTCGATTTTAAGACGGTCTTGGCTAAAAAAATTTCTGAAATTTGTTAACCGTATATATAAAGGGTGTTTTTTATAGAGGTATAGAACTTTAAGTTGCAATAAAACAACGATGGATTATTCAATTGACATGAATTTTATTTATCCGAAAGATAATCTTGTGGCATTACATTTTAAATATGATTTCTGGCATATGACCGCCACGGCTGGCGCGGATGTAGTCCAATCTGGACGTCCAATTTTCGATGACAATTTCCAACATTTGTGGCCGTATATCGGCAATAATACGGCGAATGTTGTCTTCCAAATGGCCGAGCGTTTGTGGCTTTACCGCATAGACCAATGACTTTACATAGCCCCACAGAAAGTAGTCTAGCGGTGTTAAATCACAAGATCTTGGAGGCCAATTCACAGGTTCAAAACGTGAAATTAGGCGGTCACCAAACGTGTCTTTCAATAAATCTATTGTGGCACGAGCTGTGTGACATGTTGCGCCGTCTTGTTGAAACCACATCTCCTGGACATCATGGTTATTCAATTCAGGAATGAAAAAGTTAGTAATCATGGCTCTATACCGATCACCATTGACTGTAACGTTCTGGCCACCATCGTTTTTGAAAAAATACGGACCATTGATTCCACCAGCCCACAAAGCGCACCAAACAGTCAGTTTTTCTGGATGTAACGGTGTTTCCACATACACTTGAGGATTACCTTCACTCCGAATGCGGCAGTTTTGTTTGTTGACGTAGCCATTCAACCAGAAGTGCGCTTCATCGCTAAACAAAATTCGCTTATGAAAATCGGGAACAACGGTAATCTCGTTTTGGGCCCATTCGACGAATCTACGCCTTACTTGATGATCGTTTGGCTTCAATTCTTTCACGAGTTGGATTTTGTAAGCACGCAAACCAAGATCCTTCCGCAAAATCTTCCATAAAGTGGATGGACACAGATCCAATTCCTGTGCTCGATGGCGGATGGACTCATTCGGGTCTTCCTCAATGCTACGCTCTACAGCAGCAATAGCTTCTTCTGTACGCACCGTACAGCATCTCTGGGGATGCGAGTTATCAATAAGAGTAAACGCGGTGCGAAAACGTTCCATGGTTAATCGAATTAACTGCTCTGATGGACGATTTTGTCGACGATAAAGTGGACGTAGTGCGCGATACGTTTTCCGCACAGAACCATTATTTTGGAAATAAAATTGCACTATTTGCAAGCGTTGTTCAGGCGTAAGTCTATTCATGTTGAATTGCCAAGCCAAACTGAGAATAAATCACTTGACAGCTGTTAAATCGGTCGCCATCTTGAAAAGTAATGCCAACTTAAAGTTCTATACCTCTATAAAAAAACACCGTTTACTTTAGTAACTTCATTTAGTAGCTTCATTTATCAAACTTTCTGTGTGGTTTTCCAGCATGGGGTAGTCGGGCTTCTGCCCTGACCACCTTAACTTCTTCCTCTTACCTGGTTTTGGTAGAGCTTGGTTAGTGCAGGGACTGCGTTCAACTGTGGCGCCACAACCGGTCGCTATGCGTGCTCAAGTGAGCTTTGGGATATCAGAGCTACCACTCCGACCTAACCAAACCTAACCCACTAGAATATGGCGACTTCACTAAACGGTTTTTACTAGAAATCTGTAAACCGATTACTCTTAAACGTTATCTAATGCGGCAAACCGGTTTTTTTATTCGCAGTGAGAACCGTGTTTAAATTTATTCGTTCTTTTTTTAAATTTTTTTTATTTGTTTTGAAAAAATCTAAAATTTATTGGAGAATTTCCACTCCCATCGATACGAGTACAAAAAAAATCAAATTGATTGGATGACCCAGTAAATTAACAATTAATTTCCGATTACAAGCTTATTTCATGGCTTTTTTCTCTCATTTTTTTCGCTTTTTTATTTGACTGTGAAAAATAAAAATAAAAAAATCCATAGATTCCCATAATAGTTATTGTTGTTGTTGTTGTTGTAGTTGTTGTTGTAGTTGTTTTTGTTGTCATTTTATTATAAACAATTATTTGGCCACAATTGGGTTAAAATTGAAACGTATCGAGCTTGCGATTCATATGAAACAAAATTTAAATGGAGGCATACGTAGTGGAGGTATGGTTGACGACACATGAAATGTAATACGTTGGTGGGTAATATGATGCCCATGTTGTTAAACCAACAAAACCAATATTGCACCAGCCAGCAAAATAATGACAGGCTTAACTTAGCGACAACAGCCATTCAAGCCATTCAAGCCATTCAAGCCATTCATGCAATGTGCAAATATAAGTTGGCAACATTTTTCTTTTGTTTTTGTTTTCTTTTTATTACCAAAATAAAGTCCATAATAATTGCAAATACCAACAAAAGGCAATCACTGTTGGTCTTCAGACCTTATTTTTTTATTGATGTCGCTATTGGTTGCAATCAATGACCACAAAATATTGCTACAAACAAATGTACCCTTACTTGCAACATGACCATAAAATAATCGTTTTTGTACAGGTTGTTGTTAAAAGCAACCAACAATAACACAAAACTATATTTGATCGTGCATAAACGCCTGCCTGCCTTAAAGACATGAATGGAAACGAAATAAAGAAGAACAACAACAACAAAAAAACGATTCCAAAAATCAAGCCTTTAACTTATAATAGGCTAAGGCCGATTATGTTTTACCCTATGCTAAACTATTTTCATAAAAAAGAAATATGCAACAAAAATATGCTTTTGAAATTAGCAAGAAAACATATAAAAATTAAAATACTTTTCTCCTAGTTAAACTAACTTTCAAGAAATATGCATATGCTCGAAACCACAAAAAAATTGCAATACTTTTCTCCTAGTTAATCTAACATTCAAAAAATATGTATATTCTCGAAGCGATATGTAAAAATATAGTGTAAAACATAAAATATGCAAAAATATGCTTTTTAAATTAGCAAGAAACCACAAAAAAATTGCAATACTTTTCTCCTAGTTAATCTAACATTCAAAAAATATGTATATTCTCGAAGCGATATGTAAAAATATAGTGTAAAACATAAAATATGCAAAAATATGCTTTTTAAATTAACAAGAAAACATATAAAAATTACAATACTTTTCTCCTAGTTAATCTAACTTTCAAAAAATATGCATATGCTCGAAGCGATATGTAAAAATATAGTGTAAAACACAAAATATGCAAAAATATGCTTTTTAAATTAGCAAGCAAACATATAAAAATTACAATACATTTCTCCTAATTAATCTAACTTTCAAAAAATATGCATATGCATATTGTAAAACACTAAATATGCAAAGAATATGCCTTTAAAACTATCATAAAAATAGTTTTAAGTTATAAATTTGTTTTCATAACTAATAATCCTTGCAAAAATATGCTTGTTTAAGAAGTTATATGTAAAAATATATCGTATATTATAAAATATGCAAAAATATGCTTTTTAAATTATTACAAAAATATTGGAAAATTACAAAAATTTTCTCAAAATAATATTCCTTTCAAAAAAATATGCTTGCTCAAGAAGTAATATATAAAAATATATCATAAAAAACAAAATATGCAAAAATATGTTTTTTAAATAACACCAAAAATATTTAGAAATTAGCAAACTCTTCATTAAAAGAGCAATCCTTCCAAAAAAAATATATTTATGCAATTAGCGCTTTGTAAAAATATATTGTAAAATACAAAATATGTATGCAAAAATATGCTTTTAAAATTATCTTAAAAATATTTTCAAATTACAAATCTTTTCCTGTAAGAAATATTTCTCTCTAAAATTGGGCTTGTGCAATAAGTGCTAGATAAAAGTATGTGGTGAAATGAAAAATATGCAAAAATATGCTTTTTAAACCATCACGAAAATAATTGCAAATTACAAAACTTTCCTTATAAAAAATAATTCTCTTCGAAATTTCTCTTATACAGGAAGTAATATTCAAAAATATTTAGTGACATATAAAATATGCAAAAATATGCTCTTTAAACCATTACGAAAATATATGCAAATTACCAAACTTTTCTCGAAATAATATTCCTTACCGAAAATATGCTTGCTTAAGAGCGGATATGCAAAAATATATCAAGGAATACAAAATATGCTAAAATATGCTTTAATGAACAGATAACAAAGTTACAGAAATTTTATAAATATTTCTTTGTATTTTTTATATGCATTTTATATCGCAATTAGATGACTCCAATGCTATATTTTTTAAAGTGTAACCAACACCATCACTAAGCATATATGCTTCCTAATAATAAGTAGGAGTAGCTTATAAAGTTACTAAAACCTATTCAATATTGGATGAAAGAATGGCTTTAAATTTCGGAAGTTTTGGTTTGTATTTGGCATTGCGGTACTTTTAGTATTACAACGGTAATGTTAGTAATAATAAGAATATAGCTGCAGCAGTCTATGGAATATACCAGGGTGCACCAACACAGAACTCACCTACAAAACTGTGTTATAAAATGGGAATACCCTTGTGGGATCCAAATATCAATTTTTAAGCCCTGATTAAATTTTTCATGAAACTTGCGTATGTAATTTGAAAAAACCGTTCAAAAAAGTATGCACAGTGGTACGATTTAAATATTTTTAAATATTTTCTTAACGTAATTTCGCTTCGAAATAAAATTGATTTTGGTCTCCCATAAAATAATTGAGGATTCTTAAAGTCTACAAAAAAATGTGTATTCAGGTGTAGAAAAAATGTATCCAGTTAAACCACTGTTCTTCTGCTTCTTTTCTATTACTTTCGTATCTTTTACAAGAACAAAAAAAAACATTATTTTCCAGCCTCTATTCAATGCTGGCAACATTCAATTCAATTGAGCGTCGTACATTGTTAACATATGAACTCACGTTTTGGCCTAATAAGGTAAACTGAAGGACGGACAGACGGACTTATTCAGTTTGGACGTTTTTCTAGCGGGAAAAAATGCTTAAAGCTGTTCAATTTATTTTGGGTCTTAAACAAAACACCCTACAACGGGGCAAGAAAGTAGAAGCAATTGGCCAGAGAGTCAGGCACATAAAAACGGTAGAGATTGACCTTTTTGAATACAAGTTCAATCACACAAACATATTGTTTATAAGGAGAAGCGTTAGTATAACTGCAATGTGCCCACTGTTCATGATCATTTCAATGGCGGTTGTTATCACTTTAAAAACCAAGAGTTCTTCTAAGAAAATCCCATCGATCTTCTATTGGTGTAGCAGCACCTTCACCACTAATGCTCTTAGCAACATATCCATGAAGTTGCCAGAGTTGTAGGCTGTTATTCCTTAGCATAGATTAATTATAAAGGGTGTTTTTTATAGAGGTATAGAACTTAAAGTTGCAATAAAACAACGATGGATTATTCGATTGACATGAATTTTATTTATCCGAAAGATAATCTTGTGGCATTACATTTTAAATATGATTTCTGGCATATGACCGCCACGGCTGGCGCGGTTGTAGTCCAATCTGGACGTCAAATTTTCGATGACTTTTTCCAACATTTGTGACCGTTGTCTTCCAAATGGTCAAGCGTTTGTGGCTTTACCGCATAGACCAATGACATTACATAGCCCCACAGAAAGTAGTCTAGCGGTGTTAAATCACAAGATCTTGGAGGCCAATTCACAGGTCCAAAACGTGAAATTAGGCGGTCACCAAATGTGTCTTTCAATAAATCTATTGTGGCACGAGCTGTGTGACATGTTGCGCCGTCTTGTTGAAACCACATCTCCTGGACATCATGGTTATTCAATTCAGGAATGAAAAAGTTAGTAATCATGGCTCTATACCGATCACCATTGACTGTAACGTTCTGGCCACCATCGTTTTTGAAAAACTACGGACCTATGATTCCACCAGCCCATAAAGCGCACCAAACAGTCAGTTTTTCTGGATGTAACGGTGTTTCCACATACACTTGAGGATTACCTTCACTCCAAATGCGTCAGTTTTGTTTGTTGACGTAGCCATTCAACCAGAAGTGCGCTTCATCGCTAAACAAAATTCGCTTATGAAAATCGGGAACAACGGTAATCTCGTTTTGGGCCCATTCGACGAATCTACGCCTTACTTGATGATCGTTTGGCTTCAATTCTTGCACGAGTTGGATTTTGTAAGCACGCAAACCAAGATCGTTCCGCAAAATCTTCCATAAAGTGGATGAACACAGATCCAATTCCTGTGCTCGATGGCGGATGGACTCATTCGGGTCTTCCTCAATGCTACGCTCTACAGCAGCAATAGCTTCTTCTGTACGCACCGTACAGCGCCTTTGGGGATGCGAGTTATCAATAAGAGTAAACGTGGTGCGAAAACGTTCCATGGTTAATCGAATTAACTTCTCTGATGAACGATTTTGTCGACGATAAAATGGACGTAGTGCGCGATACGTTTTCCGCACAGAACCATTATTTTCGAAATAAAATTGCACTATTTGCAAGCGTTGTTCAGGCGTGAGTTGTATTCATGATGAATTGCCAAACCAAACTGAGAATAAATCACTTGACAACTGTTAAATCGGTCGCCATCTTGAAAAATAATGCCAACTTAAAGTTCTATACCTCTATAAAAAACACCCTTTATTGTCCCCTACAACTCTACAAACAAATCGAGATTACAGGAATGCAAAACCAGATTCTCAGATTTAACATCGACAACTTGAAGTTGAATTGAAAACGGGAATGTTATGTGCATATAGAAGACTTAGATGTCAAGTACTCTTAAGAAGACCGAATTTGTGTAGACATTAGCCATCGAAAGTCATATTTATCCTTACATACATACGTACATAACTGCTTACTACGAACCTTCATTCAGGATTACGACCCTGCTTCTCACAACACTTATGTTGTGTGTGTTAATTATTATACATGAGTGTCGGGACCTACAGTTTAACTCCAAACTACAGATTTTTTTAAGAAACTTTTCCATGGCAATTTCATTTTGCTGTCAGAGTTTTTGCCAGAAATCTGCTGAGACGAAATCGCCGAAGAAATGTTTCATATTTTCGATTTGATGTCTGACCTGGGGCTTGAACCGTGGCCTTACGCCTAATAAGCCAACACACTACCTACTAGACCACGGCGACTTCACCTAAAGTTATATACCTCTATAAAAAACACCCTTTATTTGGTATTAATCGGTAAGTCCATCTCCTCTTTGTGGAAGAAGTCCACTCGTGCTGCCACCTATTCATTGCATCATCATTCACATGATCAGGGTGCACTAGACCCGTTCTCCTACTTGCTAAATCGTTTCTCCTCTGTACGTCTGCTAATATTTGAAGCGGCAACATTCGCACAATCACCAAGGCTGCTTTCGTAGATACTGTGCGAAAGGCAGAAATTACTTGGAGGGCAGATCCCCTATAAATGAGCCAGGGTAACTTAGGCTGAACGCACACGTCCAGTAGCATTTTAATACGGTAGCTTAATGGGCCTAAAGTTTAAATTGAGATCTCTATCAAACCTAACCTCAACTATACTATAGGGTATCATAACAGGCGCAGTTGATGGCACAATAGTTTTATGAATTGTTTGTTATGGTTTTGGTTACCCCCCCCCCCCCTTTGATAGAGAATTGTTTCGTTTTGGTGTGGCACCTGTGCTTAACAATTGCAACCAAAAAAAAATAGGCATTCCATGCCATTCCAATCCATTTAATGTTGCATTCGGTTTGGATTTTAGAATATGATTTCATTTCTTGGGTTTATATTTCTAATCTAGACAACAGGTTCAAATTTATAATACCATTAAAGTACTGAATTGTTGTTGTTGTTGTTGTTGTTGTTATTATTATTGTTTTAAGCCATCATTTGTGGCAATCAAATAAGCTGTTGCTGCTGCTGCTGCTGCCTCTTGAGTAAGCATTGTAAATAAAAAAACATTTTTAAAAGCAAGTAGTGGGAAAGGGGAGAGAAGGGTATTGATTAAGGTTTTTTTTAATACCAAATACCATAAACAAAACCGTATTTATTGTAACAATATTAACAAACAAAAAATAGAAAAAATAGAAAATAAAACAAAAACAAAATATAGGGGATTGGTTGGTTGTTTACCTTTTTTCTTTTTTGTATTTTTTCTAAATACACATTACCACAAGGCTTTAAAAATTTTTGTATTGACTCTGTACTCTACTTTACATTTATGGCTGAAATGTATGGTTTTTGTTGTTATTGCAATTGTAGGTGTTTTGTTTTGTTTTGTTTTGTTATTTAAGTACGTACCCATTCACACAGGGAGTAGCCAACTATTTTTTTTCTTTTTTCCCGTTTTTTTTTCTTCATCGTGTATGCTGCTTGCTTATGTGTGTGTCGATATCCTAGAATATTACTTTCAAAATTCAAAAGTAAAATTTATGATCATTTATAATCCAAAAATACAACAACAACAACAAATAAAAAAACATTATTGAACTCCTTTCTAATTGAGAATTTATTCTTAATGTGGCATATTTTACATGCTAATGGCTATGGCTATGGCTATGGCTGGCAATCAAGGTTACAGGCATAAGGCTTTTAAATCTTTAAAATCAAAGAAAAAATAAAGAAAATGAAGAAACAATTAAGCACTGACAAGTGAAAGGATAATTAAAAAAGAGAAATAATTTTTAAAGGTATTATTCGTTTACATTAAGATCCTAATGGTTGGGATCCATTACGTTTTTACCTTTTAAAAATGTTTGAAATATGAGCTCGTATATTGCAAATAAAAAATAAAAATAAATTTGTGTTCAGTGTTAATTAAAATTCTGCATTATTCGCACAATTGTGTGTGCCACTGTTCACAACTTGATGTAAACAACAACAATTTGCCTTGTTTGTTATTCCACTTTGCACTCTTTTGCGCAAACACTAACAATTACTAGTCAATTTGTTCAGAGATCTTCAAACCACGATTACTTTCTTCAAACACCGCGTCTTCACACAAGACTGACTGAATTTTAACTAACTCCGTTGCCTGCTTTGTCTTGCCTTTATATCGCAGGGTAAACAGTCTGATGTATGCTCTTGAAGGAGAATAATTTCGCCTTCTCGAAATCTCTATAAATGTAAACATGTTGTTTACGTTATTGTTGTTTGTGTATTTTGTTTACGTTTGTTCTTGCAGTGTGGATGGATGTTGCCTTTTTGCTTACTTGGTATACTTTTGTTTACATGTTTATTATGTAAACAAGTTCATTGTTTTTATTTTTGTAGATTTTTTTTACAATTTAAACGATGTAAAAGCAAAACACCATTTCCATTTTCGTAACATGCATACATAATTAGTCATTACAACCCTTCAGTCAGGACTACGACCTAGTTTCTCACATCACTTTTATGTTGTGTGTGTTAATTTTATACATGAATGGCGGGACTTACAGTTTAATGTCGACTCCGAACGACAGATTTTTGAGAAACTTTTCATGTCAATTTTATTTACTCTCAGAGTTTTTGCCAGAAGTCTGCTGAGAGAAAGTCGCCGAAGAAATACTTTTTGTATTTTGTTTGATGTCTGGCCTGGGGCTCGAACCCTGGCTTTAAGTCTAATAAGCCAACACACTACCTAATAGCTTAAGTTAGGTTAGGTTAGTGTGGTAGCTTCATACCAAAAGCTCACTTAAGCACGCATAGCGGCCCGTTTTGATGCCACAGGTGAACGCAGTTCTTGCACTGACCAAGTTCCCCCGAACCCAGGAGGGGCAGGTCGGCCAGCGCAAGATCTGCATATCCAAAGCACGACTATCCCGCGCTGGAAAACCAGCTAGAAAGTTTGATAAACGAGGCTATATCCTTGACATCAATGGTCGATAGCTCCGTCAAGCTGACAAGGGTCGGAGAGCCAAATAACCTGTATCTGCACCTCGCAAGAGATGGGCATTGACAAAGAAAGTGGATAACAGTCACGGCAGAAGTCATTAAATGGGAGCCGCATTCTCTCCGCGTGTCTACCCATAACACAATGACCTGTAAGCATGGTCACTGTGATTGAGATGATGCTGCAACCAAGACCAAGTAACTGGTTGGTACGCCTTCTATCCATCCGGGGCCAGGTGAGTCTAGCGGTAGAGCAGGACTCCTCGTAGATTCAGGATAGGTTGGCATCTTGGAAAAATTTCCGCGCGGTGGCCAGTTTGATCGAGGCAAGTGGCATTCCTAAGTGGATTGAACACTACCTACTAGACTACGGCGACTTCAGTTATCAGTTTGCGACTATAATCAGTTTGTAGTTGATCGCTTTAATGAACGTCTTAATACTCATAATCAAATGTAATGGCACGCCTGCATAACTGCATTACTACAGCTTCGCTTACTATATTGTATTCCATATGGCGGCCGTGGTTACCAACCAGCCAGTTTGCAATTAGAACAGCTTCGTCAAAATATATGGCACTATCCGGACCCCCAAATTAATCTTAAATCTTGCTGTTGCAGTAATCCTTAATGCTTTGGAGAGTTCAGTCCAAGATGCAAAAAAAATAAAAAGTCTTGTGTCCTCCTGGCGAAAGTCGGGAGTCTCTTTAACTTCCTCCTGCATGCAGCAGTCATTTTAGTAATACCAAGTCCACAGGCATGCCTTCCAATAATGCAAAATGAAATGAATGGCCATGCCATTTAAGGAAATAAGACAATCAGGCAAACAGAACCTTACAATGGTGTAACGAAGTTCAGCTCGAATGACTAGAGAATACCCAGTTTATGTAAGGCAATCGAAACACCAATGCTTTGTATGTATTCTGTTCCAGCTTTGGCTAGTTCATCAGCAATACGATTTCCCTACAACCTGGATTCCATATAAGAGCTGAATGTTATGAAATTTCCCTTTAAAATACTTGGTCTTCATGGACGAAGGCGAATGTCGGCGGCAGCCTAAGTGTCCAAGTAAATTAAAGGGATCTTCAAACAAAACTCAATCAGATTTCTGGCAAAAACTCTGAGAGTAAATAAAAATTGCCATGAATAGTTTCTCAAAAATCTGTCGTTCGGAGTTGACTTTAAACTGTAGGTTCCGCCACTCATGTATACAATTAACACACACAATATAAGTTGTGTGAGAAGCTAGGACGTTGTGCAATGGATCCATTCGACCTCCGGGTGCTGTACTTGTCTTAATTGACAAGTACACGTCCTCTAACCTAACCTAACCTAACTGATTATACACCCGTATATCCTGATTGTTTTGGGATAAAGACTGACTTTTCTAAACTGACTTGTTGGAGGACTATGGGTGGGTATATCAATGCTTGTTTGAGCAGACTTTCGAAGAACCAAAAGAGTAAAAGAAGTTGGCAGAAAAACATAAGCTTTAGAGGGCCGGTGTGTTTTCAAAATAATTTCTGAAAATTACAGTGTTGGAGCCCTTTGTGGCTCTTGCAAGTAATAACTTAGGGACTCAACATAGGCTTTTGAATGAAATATTTGAAAAGAATTTAAAAATCTGTCGAGTGTTGATTGTGTTCATGAAAAATACTTAGAAATTTTCAATTATTTTCCTTTGTCTTTGCAGGCCATCGATATATCCACGCGTCGTCGTTTGTCAACACCCAAAGCTAGTCCTTTATTATTGAAACGTACCTCATCGGATAATAAAAATCGCAAAGAGTCACCATTAGCTAAGCCTGAAAAGACCAGCTGGTTCAAATCACTCGACAGACGTGCCAAAAGTAAATCAAAAGAGAAGGTAATGAAATCCCTGGACTTAAGGTCTTATAAAGTTTAATTAAAACCTTCTTAATTATCTGCTTTCAGTTAAACACACCACCAACGGAAACTTCCAGCCTTAAGAGAACGAAAAATTCCAAACATAACTCCAGCACAACAATAAATACATCCACACAGCAGCAGCCACAACAGCCGCAACAGCAGCAGCAGCCTACAAAAAATTTAAGATTTTTCGGTGATACAGATTTGGATTCAAATCCACCCACAATATCCAAAAGCTCCACAGTAAACAAGTAAGTCAAGTGATGCTTAACGCAAGTCCTTCCTTTTATTTCTGGTTTCAAACAAATTAATCTCCTTGTGACAGATCACGCCCCTTGTTAAACTCAACCTTAAGCCGCTCACAAAAGTACTCACAAAGTGCCTACAATTTGGATCGCATTAGAGGCGATAGTCCTCAACGTCAGGACTATCGTCACACATTGGCTGCGGGCTCAACAACGAAAAAATCCCCTCCTGTTAATACCAGCCGCCATAAAAGTACTTCAATGCATAATCTAGATAAGCAAGGCGGCAACGATGAGGTTGACTTCCGTAAGAGACGCCATTATTCACGTTCCCGCGAATTGGATGACATATCCGAGAGTGGCTCGGAGACGGAAGATCAACATAAACGACCCAATGGCGGTTTAATGGCAACGAGAACATTATCACGTGATCGTTTAGATCGTACACAACGATATGATGAGAATACCTATCGGCGTAGTAACGATCGACCGTTATCATCTACACCCAATGGTGGCGATACGAGCAGCAGTACTCAGCATCAGCCCAGACGAACACAACCATATCTAATGGGACCACCAAAACCGGCACGCAGTGCCGAACGGAGAGCCACGTCATATTCAAGGTGAGTTTAATGGGAAGTTTTCTTGGGGAATGTGTCCGAGATTTGTTTTTCTTTAAACTGTAAGTGGGAAACTGATTTAAGAACTGGAGTTTTTGCTCTTAGGGAAGGTGATGGGTGTTTCCATGCTTTTGTTAACTTCAATACAAAGTATTTTAAAGAGCTCTGGCACATGATTTTTCTGCACTTTGCTGTTAGAGAATTCTAGCAATAGGAATCTCTCCATTATCCTCGAACTTCTTTGAAAATGGATTTATAAACAGGGTTAGGTTAGGTTAGAGTGGTAGCTTTGATGCCAAAAGCTCACTTGAGCACGCATAGCGGCCCGTTGTGACGCCACAGATGAACGCAGTCTCTGTACTGACCAAGTTGGTCAGCGCAAGGACTGCACATTCTAAACCACGACTACCCTACGCTGGGAAACCAGCCCGAAGATCCCTGACATCAATGAACAATAACTCGGAAAAGCTGACAAGGGTTGGGGAGCCAAATAACCTATATCTGCACTTCGCAAGAGATGGGCATTGACAAAGAAAGTGGAAAGTGGACAACAGTCTCCTCTTCCTCAGCGAATCTGCACCCAGGGCAGAAGTCGTTTAATGGGAGCTGCATTCTCTCCGCGTGTCTTCCCATAACACAATGACCTGTAAGCACAGCCACAGTGATTGAGGTGATGTCACGACCAAGTCCGAGTAACTGGTTGGTGCGCCTTCTATTCATCGAGAGCCAAGTGAGCCTAGCTGTGGAGCAGGACTCCTCATTGACTCAGATTAGGTTGGTGTCTCGAAAGAATTTCCGCGCGGTGGCCGGGAGGTAAATGGCATCCCTAAGTCAACTGAAGAGGATTCCGCTGCAGCAGCCCTGTCGAGCTCGTCGGCTTTGCACTTTCCTGGAATATTGCTGTGCCCAGGAACCCAGACCAGTGTGACGCTGAATCGCCCAAAAAGAAGGTCGAGCCAATAGCGACATTTACTGATGACCCTGGAGTTATTCACAACGTTCGTCAGAGATCTTATGGCAGGGTATCCAACCTATTTTTTTCATTGAATATTCAGAATGGAAGACACCATATTCTGCGAACTCTGACACAAGATAATTGATTCATTCATTAACATTTCCTTGCCATAATTTTCGATTTTCTTTGTTTTTCTTTTTTCTGTAGAGAACGTGATCGTTTCCCCGCTGAAAGTTCCGGAACCGAAGGCGAATCTAGTTTACATAGTCAACGTAGTGTGGTGTATTTACATGCAACCACAGTAGGTGCCATACCACAGCCATATCATTTAAGACGTCGCTCTATATCACGAGACGATTTACGTTCGAATCAACAAAAAACTCAACCCAAAAATCAACCACTACAGCCTATGACACGCACCGTATCAAGATCAGTATCAATGTTGGCACCATGGAAACCCAAATTGATAAGTGAAGGCTATGAAATCAATTATTCTCAGGAACAAAATAAAACGGTAAACGTTAAACGTAAACAATTATGCACTCGAATAGAGAACTTATTTTTTCTTCTTCTTCTTTTTTTCCATGAGGCAGATGTCAACACTGCCACGTAAGCCTTTGCATAGCAGCAATCATGCTTCCGCAACTTTAACGAGGCCAAGTAAAAAATCCGAACCATTAAGAGCACGCCGTCATGATTATTTAAAAGATGATCAGTCTTCCTTAAGGAATTCATCAACGACAAGTGCCTCTAAGTCGGCTGTGTCAGCCAATGTAAGACGTAAACATTAAAGGGAGCAACAACAACAACAACAACAGCAACATAAGAATTGTAATAATTTTTGTTTTATTAACCAAATTTTTTTCTTAATAATTAGCTGAGGAGCAGAAGAAATTAATTTTTTTTTAACATTTTCTAACCCCAAAAAAAAAGAAGTTTTTTTTAAGTTAAACTCCTAAGCCTAAAAGAGGAAGTTAGAGCAGGAGAGTGAAGGGAAACGTTAAAATAGTTACAGTTAATAAACTTAAAGGTGCTCTCCGTATTCGTTTGAAATGAAGAAAAAAAATACCATTTTAGTTAAGTAAGCTTTAATTTAGATTCTAATCATTTATTAATAATAACAACAACAATAATACGATGATATGATGATAATAACGATAATAAAAAAAATACATTAAATATGCCTTAAAAAGTTTCCACATTATTAAACTTTAGTTTTTAAGTTTTAATTTTATTAATATTTTAATTTTATTTTATTTTTTTTTTAATTTAATTTTAAATTTTTATTTTTTTAAACATTAATTGTTAAGAGCGATTTTTAAAATTTACTAAAACAAAATTCTTTAATTTAAAACCTCAACAACAACAACAACAAAAATACATACAATAATAAACATAAAAAATAATAATAAAAAAAAATAAAATTTAAATTTTATTAAAAAACAAAACCCCACTTAAATTTGTGTTTATCGATGGCTTAATATGAAAAAGGCCTAACTCGATTTTTTGTTACTTTACAGGAGAAGGAAAAAACTTAATAAAATCCGTAAAATTTTAGATACAACAAAAATTTTAATACAATTTTTAATAAAAAAAAAAACAGCAACACATTTTATTTCTCACTTAAAAGTTTTTTTTATTTTTATTTTAACGAAGATATCTAAGACAGGCCCTTTTTTCATTGATATTTTTGAAAAGAAAAATTAAGTTAGGCCTTTTTTAAACTGAGTTGAAAATGAAATATATTATAATAATTCAGGTTTAAATAATAAACGCAAGTAATTCATGAAATTAAGAGGGTTAAGTCAAAAGTTAACTGTAAAAAATTAGTTCTTATAAAACAACGTATAATTTTTTGGTGTCCTTTCGACAATAATGGGACTCTATTTTTGGCAACTCATCTAAAAATGTTTGTAGAAATTTACGCCTTTCCTCGTTGCGCTTTCCCGTAGCAGATGAACGCTTGGCAGATTTGCGTAGACTGGAAGTCTTATCGGGACTTTCTTGCATACCATGTTTACTAGTCCCGCTAATCCAATTTCGAACCATCTTTGATTTTATGCCTAGCGTTGAATAAAACATATTACGACACACTTGTAGTCTGGTTGAAATATTTCTCAAAAAATATTGAATTGTCTGTGTTCGTCTTGATTTTTCAGTGGAATTAATTTTTGTCTCAGAACTGCTTGTAAGTCGATGACATACATCCGTTTTTGCTCCCAAGTCATCTTCCGAAACAAATCAAAGATTTCATTTCGGGTGTGCTCTTTAAAAGATAAACAATTTCTAACCGCACTTTTTTTTACAAAATTGTGGTGAACATGCTACTCCAAGTTTTCTAAGAGGTTTAAGAGACCGTTCTTTATTTGATATGCCAAAATATTGAAGACCTTCCATTCTTTTTTTCTATTTACGTTATATGTCCATTCGGTCTTTCTTGCAATATTTTTCCTTGTTCGGATACCATCTGCATTCTCCGAATCAGAGTCAGAATTTTCGCTCGCTTTCATAATTTTTTTTTTGTATTATTTAATTTTTAAAGTCAAATCTTTTCACTCTTAAACAATATTTTTCACAAAAAGCAAAGTGAAGTGATCGGAATACTCAAAATGTTTGTATGCATAATTATATTGGGAAGTACCGTTATGTTAGTATAACATTTTTCCTCCTTGTCAAAAACACAGAAGAATTTCGATCGACCCGCCGCCGAAATTTTTTAATCATCTTTTTCCGCTAAAGCGAATTTGTTACTTGGGAAACATAAACGTACAACTTCAGCTGCGTTACAGATTTACATACTTGTATTATTGTGTCATTGACTTAGGTCTTTTTTTGAAATTGTTATAAATCTGTTATTTGCAATTGTATCCACCTGAAATTTTGAGGCAAGGTGCATCTGACATTTGAGCCGTTCAGTGCACAAATCGATTAACTCCATAAAACAAAAAGTTGTGAAATGCGATGAAATAATGTAAATTGTTTTTTAACATTCCCTTTACAATATAAATTCAAATATATATTGTAGAATACATGAATATATATATAGCTTTCATCTAATGGTATATAAAATTAATAAGAAAGAATAGCGAAAAAAATAATGTCAGTAATGTTATAAATTTCATGAGACTGGTGGAGTTAATCGATTTGGCAACTGAAAAAATAATAAAGTTAAATTAAGTATTTAAAATTTTTAAGGCCAAACAAACATGTGGCTTATAATTTAGGAAAGCCTAAAGATTTTTCTAATTCGAAAGAAATTACGAAACTTTTTTCTAATGCTGCCATTCGATCAGCAGCCATTTGATTGCGAGCCCGTTCAGCCTCTTTTATGTAGGGTTCCTTTTCAATTTTTGCCGTCTTAATTCCCTCACCGTCTGAAGATTGAATTTTTGTTTGCAAAGCGCCACAATTTTGACACGTATCTTTTGATGGTTGTTTAAAATGTAAACTAAATTTTGTAGAGAACACATTATAGTAACATTTTTCTTTCACTGGTACTATATTTTCTTTTTCACATTGTGTGACGTATAGTTCGTACATTTTCTTAATATTTAAGTCAGGATGTAAATATTGTCGTCTTGGATTATGAGCCCTTTGATATCATTTATGTCATCTATTTTATTGTTGAAAACAGGGTCTTTGCGCTGATCAATCAAAAAAATAACTTGTTCTTTAGAACAACACTGGTGTATCCGCTCGTCACTCACCTGATCTTTAAAACATTTTTTGCAAACGGGAATATTAGTTTTGTCTTTCCGAAAGTAATATGTGCAAGAACGTGATCTTTGATCTTTAGTTCTATTCGTGAGACGCCTTCTTTTTACTTCTTTAACTTTGATTCAGCCTCATAAAGAAATATTTTGGTCAAGTTGACTATGTAAATTTTAAAATGCATTGCGTCTGCTAGTGATGCATTTGAATTACGTTATCGAAACGATTTACATAAGAGTATGGAGTTAATCAAAATGTCTTCTGAAATAAATTACTTATTATTCAATGACCCAAAAATTTTTGTCGTTTAATGGTGTTAACCTTACTATTCAGGAAAGTTATAATAAATATAAAAAGTTATGACTATCCCAAGTGCTTTGACACTTAAATTTAAGATTTTTCAAAAAGTGGAGTTAATCACTTTGTGCTCTGAACGACTCATTTGTCTTCCATAATAAACAAAAAACGCTATTTTGAAAAAAATTGAGTTAGGCCTTTTTTATATTAAGCCATCGTTTTGTAATTCAAAAAAACGATAAAAAGTAGATGCAATATCCACAAGGATCTTTGGGGTAAAAACATTCTAATAAAAAAAGAAGTACTGGATGAGCTGATCGTTAAAAACAACAAATGTTTCCATATTACAAATAATGCTCTAATGGAAGATCTGCAATTGTTTTCTGGCTGATCGTAAAACGTATCTTTCAGTCAGGATTATGGCCTCACTTATCACACCACTTATGTAAAGTGTGTTAATTTTTTTTATACATGTGTGGCGTGACCTAGAGTTTAAAGACGACTTCGAACGTTAGATTTTAGAAAAACTTTTTCATGGCAATTTGTTATTTACACTCAGAGTGTTTGCCAGAAATCTGCTGAGAGAAAGTCGCCGCAGAAATATTGTTTCATATTTCGTTTCGAGATGTCTAAGCTAATGATTGAACCAACACTCTACCTACTAAAATACGGTGACTTTGACGGAACGTAAATGCTGAACATAAAATTCCTAACAAGAAGGAAGAGGTCCTTTGATTTGATTTTCATCATCCTTTTTCTATAATTTTTCAATTTTTAGCTCAAAAAGAATATTTTTTGTGACATCGTAAACCAAGGCTTTTCACTTGAAAATAAAATTTTTTCCAATTCGTATAAGAATTTAGAAGAGCGAAAATTATCCAGCGACTTCTGACAATTCCTTTGCAATCGTATACAATTTTTCAAAACTTATTTCCGTTTATTCTTTTATAATTCGAAGATGTAATCGTGGTCTTCGTGAAATTTACAAGATTTAAACGTAATGAACACAATTATCTCTCGAATACCAAAACCATTTGGGATGTATCCCATTAGTGGAGATTATATTAGGGAACGCTTGGACTACAATTCTCATTCCAATTTTCAGCAATTATCCATCATTCTCCGTAGAGTTCAAGTAATTATTTTCTATTTTCAAAAGCATTATAACAGTTTTACGCAAATCTATCTAACCTTGCAACGTGTGGAGAATACCTTTTTTGTAGTACGGGGGCCTATATTCCATCAACCGATTTCTAATATTTAGGTAATGTAAGCAGCACGATCATATGTATCGTATGTTGTGTATTCTGTTAAACACATAACATTGCTCTTTTAATATTAACATTCGAGTTTTTGTTGACTTTATTTCACACACACATGCACTTAGAGCGTGAGAGGTTTGTCCGCTACAATCGTTTGTATACGTATTTATTTAGTCGTTCGTTCAAATAACAAAGAAATATGGAATTCTCATTTAGTTAATTACTATTGAAGAATAAGTAAAATCATATTGTTTTTGGAGGGCGGGTGGTGTTAGCAACCTGAAACCCCAGCAATTCACACGCTATACCCAAAACCCAAATCAATACGATAAAAAGCAGATGCAATATCCACAGGGGACCCCTCGGATAAAAACATTCTAACAAAAAAAAAAGAAATACTGGATGAAATGATCGTTAAAAACATTGAATGTTTCCGTATTCTGAAGAATTCCAGCATAAAAATTCGGGCTCTAATTAAAGATCTGCAGTTGTTTTCTGGCTGATAGTAAAACGTACATAATTTGTCATCACAACCTTTCCGTCAGGATTACAAACTAGCTTCTCACACCACTTGTGTTAATTTTTTTATATATGAGTGGCGTGACCTCCGAACGACAGATTTTAGAAACACTTTTTCATGGCAATTTGTTATTTACTCTCACCGTGTTTGCCAGAATTCTGCCAAGAGAAAGTCACCGCAGAAATATTTTTTCATATTTCGTTTCGAGATGTCTAAGCCAAGGATTGAACTATGGGTTCACGTCTAATAAACCAACACTCTACCTACTAAAATACGGTGACTTTGACGGAACGTAAATTCTGAACTTAAAATTCCTAACAAGGAAGAAGAGGTCCTTCATACATAAAAAGCCTAACCTAGTTAAAAAATCACATCAGCAGTGCATGGAGAGAGCCTACATTTCGTTCAATTATTCGCGGAGTAGAATGAATATAAATGCTGAACTTAAAATTCCTTACAAGGAGGACCAGGTCCTTCATGCATACAAAACTTAACTTAGTTAGAAGCTTACATCAGCAGTGTATGGAGAGAGCCTACATTTCGTTCAATTATTCGCGGAGTAGAATGAACATAAATGCTGAACTTAAAATTCCTTACAAGGAGGACCAGGTCCTTCATGCATACAAAACTTAACTTAGTTAGAAGCTTACATCAGCAGTGCATGGAAAGTGTCGACATTTCGTTCAATTCGTAACGGAGTAGAATGGACGTAAATGCTAAACTTAAAATTCCATACAAGGAGGACCAGATCCTTCATGCATACAAAACTTAACTTAGTTAGAAGATCACATCAGCAGTGCATGGAAAGAGCCGACATTTCGTTCAATTGGTCGCGGAGTAGAATGAACGAAAATGCTGAACTTAAAATTCCTAACAAGGAGGAAGAGGTCCTTCATGCATACAAAACTTAACTTAGTTAGAAGATCACATCAGCTGTGTATGGAAACTGTCGGATTAGAATGAATTTGATGCCAAATTTTCAAAAAAAAAAAAAATCATCTTCTCTGATGAAAGTGTCGTATTTGGGGTTCTGAAAATACTCATGCAGTTCATCATAGTGAACAACTGCTTGGTGAGAATTTCGATCAGGCGACGGTCCGGGCTTTATTTTTTTGAACATAAGGCCGAAATTACGGCAACTGTTCATTATAGGAAGTCGTCATAGTCTAGTAGGTAGTGTGTTGGCTTTTTAGACGTGAACCCATGTTTCAAGGCCCAAGACAGACATTGTTATCTCGGCGATTTCCCCTCAGCAGATTTCTGACAAAAATCTCTGAAAGTAAATAAATTATTGCCATGAAAAGTTTCTCAAAAATCTAATGTTCGGAGACGACTTTAAACTGTAGGTCCCTCCGCCACTCATGTATAAAATTAACACCCACAACATAAGTGTGAGGTGTGAGAAGCTAGGTTGTAATTCTGACTGAAGGGTTGTAATTACCAATTATGTTTGCATCTTCGTTAAAGGAACAAAATAACAGAATTTTGTTGGCCACACTGCACATGTTTCATTCGATTTATTGCAGCAATGGTTTCCAGTATAAATTTATCACAAAAAATTCTGTTATCAACTGGCCACCATGATCATGCTATCTAGGTTAGGTCAGAGCGGTAGCTTTGATACCAAAACATGAACATGATCATGCTATTTAAGGCCGTGTAATTATTTCTTGAAGGTTTTTGCAAAATCTTGCGCTTGAGCAAGCTTCAGTCCTAGATGCAACGCGTCATCGGGAAGATACGTCACTATGTCATGGAAAATTTCATGAAAAAAGTGATGAATCGCCTGCCATCAGAAACGTGGCGGGCGTTTTATTCCATGCTTAATCCGGAATATATTTTCTTTGCAATCCAATCCAAAAAAAATTACTACGAACTCATCAATTATGAAAAGGCTTCTGAAACTGGCGAGGTAATCTATTAGGATCACGAGGAACTTTTTTTAAACAGCATTTCACCTTGCAGACAAGGACTACTATGAAGTACAGAAGGATCGTGTCTTTCTGCAGGATTCGTGGTAATCGGTGAAGGTGCTGGAATCTGTTCAGCACATTGCGTTCCTTTGCCCTAGAGTGCAGACATGAAGACTCAAGATTCTTGAACGGGGTTTCAACAACGTTCTTTGAGAATTAACATCCATTAGGGTTTCTAATGTTGAAAACTTCATCTCTAGCTTCAGTGGATTGTAGTCGCTGTAGTCTAGTAGGTAGTGTGTTGGCTTATTAGACGTGACGTCTCGGTTCGAGCCCCAGGTCAGACTTCAAACCGATAATATAAAAAAAGATTTCTTTGGCGACTTCCTCTCAGCAGATTTCTGGCAAAAACTCTGAGAATAAAATAAAGTTGCCATGAAAAGTTTCTCAAAAATCGGTCATTCGGATTCGACTTTAAACTATAGCTCATGAAAAAATTAACACACACGACATAAGTGGTGTGAGGAATTAGGTTGTAATCCTGACTGAAGGGTTGTAATGCCCAATTATGTTATGTATGACCAGTTGGTTGGTCGGATGCCTCCATTTCTTATTTTTATCCTTCTCTTCTGTTTATATAACCCCTTTATTCTTTGTGTCTACAAAATGCCTAATTTTAGGGCTGCCACAAAGGCCTCTAGGGTGGCCTCTAGGTGGAGCAGAGTTTCTCCATAAATGTCTTTGAATCCCAGCCTAACTATTGAGTGTTATCGGGAGCATTTCTCATAGAATCTCAAGAGGTAATACTGCCTAACCTAACCAACTTGTTCGTTGCTTATGTTATCCTCTTTAGAGAGGATCATGGGTCAATGAGATTTTCGCTTTAAAAAAGCGACCCGTTCATAAAATACTATTAAACCAAATGAAAAAAGTTTCTTTTTAAGGTGAAATTCCAAATCTCTTGAACGCGTATATGATTTGCTAATGAATAGTTAGTTTAGGTTAGGTTAGGTTGGAGTGGTAGCTTTGATACCAAAAGCTCACTTGAGCACGCATAGCGGCCCGTTGTGATGCCACAGGTGAACGCAGTGATTAGTTGGTCGCATTATTTTTTTTAGTTTCCTCTCAACAGCTTTATTTATAATAAAATGAGTGATTTATGATTGAAATAAAGATTTTATATCTCAATTTATACCTGAAATTTAATAAAAATAAAAAAACGAAACAAACAAAAACCGCTGAAAATATTTTGTATTTCTCAACAAAGTTGTTTATATTAATAATCCCCCCTTCCTTCTGCCCCTGCTCAGTATAACCTTGAAAATAATTGTGTTTTTTTGTACACAAATTGAGGCAGTCCCACAGTACCCCGTAACTACACATACAAACAGTGGAAAACCACAAAAATGAACTGCAGCACGTGTCTGTTGGTGGTTGTGGAAATTGTGAGGGAAAAAAGTGAAAAAAAGACGCACAAAATATCACAAAAAAACAAGGCGAAGAAAATCGTACAAATGAAAATGAAAACTTTAGCAAATTAAAATAAAAAAATAAAGAAAAATAAATAAACATAGCCCAGCTGATTTGTAAACAAAATCGGAAAATTGAGAAGAAGCAAACAAAAAAGGCGGTCACTATAGTAGAATAAAAACTATACCACTGGCAGCTTGAGACTACTATGGGCGCTATAAATCAAAAGAAATATAGGCGAAATCCGTTATTATTAACGGTTATATTAGATCATCCCTTGTCTCATTTGCTTTTCCCAATCATTGTTGTTATTATCTTGCAGAGATGCCAGAGTACAGCGACCATATTCTCCTAACCTCAATCTATGTTACGTATTCCAAAAAACTCTATCCCAGTATCTCTATGTGGTCCTGTGTCAGAAAGCATAGCTCTTTGCCTAACATTTGCCAATCACGCCACGCAAATTCATAGTTTATGTGCTGATGACTCATTCTCCTCTTGACAGGGTTTACAAGTTGGTCTAGAGGTAATCCAGATTAAAAATTCGACTATAATGCTCAGGCTATTCCTGGATAACTCTTCTCATTGTAATTACCCTAGAAAAGTTTAAATTGTCATTTGACATACGAAAAGACTCCTGATCCCTCTTTCCTTTAGGAAAGTACAACTTCCCTGCAATCAGCAAGGGTTCTGTACCTCTTTGCCTCCTTGCAAGTTCATCTGCCTGATCATTGCTGTTGAAGCCTATATGACATGCGATCCTAATTCAGCTTGCGCAGGGAATCCCATATTATTCTCGAGTTAAACCTTTTAAGATTTCCAAAGAGTTCGGTATATTTCACTCCGGGACCTCCAAATAATCCATCTAAGAAACCTCTCTCAGCCCACTGATTCCTGAAGAGGATAACATAAGCACCGCAGAAGTTGAGTAAGTCAGGCAATGCCACCTTTTGGAATTCAATGAGAAATGCTCCCCCATAACACCCAGTATTTAGGTTAGGATTCGAACACAGGTATAAAGAAACTCCGCTCTACCTAAAGGCTAGAGTAGGTATTTTGCGGACTTAGAAGCTGCAGTATTTTCTCCTGCATACCAGAACAGAGAGACACAAAGTAGTCAACTATTTGTAGATCTCGCAAGTTACCGTAAACTTTACAGAAAGTAAATGTGCCTGAAAATAAATGTGCCTGTGAAGTCGCCGTGGTCTAGTAGGTATTGTGTTGGCTTATTAGACGAAAAGCCAGGGTTCGAGCCCCAGGCCAGACATCAAAATAAAATACAAAAAGTATTCCTTCGGCGACTTCCTCTCAGCAGGTTTCTGACAAAAACTCTGAGAGTAAATAACAAATTGCCATGAAAAGTTTCTCAAAAATCTGTCGTTCGGAGTCGACTTTAAACTGTAGGTCCCGCCACTCATGTATAAAATTAACACACACAACATCAGTGGTGTGAGAAACTAGGTCGTAATCCTGACTGAACGGTTGTAATGACCAATTATGTATGTATGTATGTATGTATGTATGTATGTATGTATGTATGTATGTATGTATGTATGTATGTATGTATGTAAATATGCCTATGGACAATACAACGCCCAACGATGTTTTAAAAATCAGGAGACCAAAAAGTTTATAAGTTTCCTTCTCAAATTCAAGTTCTGGAACAGTCAAGTTTGGACTGCAGTAATCTGAATAAATAAAATACAATCTCTCATATAACTCCGAAAATTGGCGACTTCCGCCTAATCACCAATCGATCAGGCTAAACATGGATCCTAAGGAAAGCCCAACTTGCCGTTTCACCAGGTCTTGTCGCTACATCTATTGCCGAAACCCTGTACAATACCACCCTAATCCTTTCGAAATTAATTGTGAGGACCACCTTGCAGACACATACCTTGCCACGAACTGACATGATGCCTGGTCCACGTTTGTAGAGCGTCCTAAGTATTCCCATATGTTGATAACTATCACATCACCTGGCGCAATTCGTGCCATATTAACTCCGATGTCTTTTTGATCGCGAAAACCTCAGCCTGGTATAGGCTATAAGAGCCTATAAGACAATCTCTCACCTAGTCCCTAAAGTAGACTCCCGTATCAGTGTTAGTTTCCATACTGTCTTTAATGATGATCGCTCTGCAAACTACACACATCAGAATGTTGCTCTCTGTTCGGGAATACCACCGAGGGCAACTTATCGAAATAAGGCAACTTATCGAAATAAGGCAACTTATCAAATAATTATCGTATAAATTTAACTTGTTAGAGTATAAATCTATAAGTGGGAAAAAAACTTCTGTCAAAGCGCAAGCAAACAATTAGATTTAAGATTACACATCTGCACCAGTAATCCCTAAATCCCGGACCAGGAGTCGAATTGCCTAAATCCACAATACAAAAAAACTTAATATGATTGCAATACCCTGTAGCCAATATTCACAGAAGCTTTTGTTTCTAGGCAACGGCATAAAGCAACTCTGTCATCCTAGAACCTAGACTAATTGCCTGCTTGGGTGGAATAGCTTGATTAATGAGATGCTCTGTAACCGCCTAATGTTGTGTGAAGGAGCAAAGCGATTTTTAAAAATTAAAGGGAAACTCTTCCGTGTTTTTAATTCACCGTTGCTAAGTTCAAGGTCAAGTGATAATTATAGGCAATAAGCAAGCGCATGAGTTTGGGAAGAAGGGAGCTTTCACTCCTCGCTGATAGTATGAGAACCCTTCTGTGGAGTGGTAGCTGACGATTGGAGAAATACGATAGAACGAAAGGGAAGCTACAGGGAGGCAAAGGCTCTTCTCAAATCAAATGGGTGTGACGCAATCGAAACTTTTGTTGAGAACTGCAATAAAAGGAGATCTCAGTCATACATCAGAATATCAACAGGAATAATTTGAGGTTGGCTCTTCTCAAACTAAATTTGAGGCAATCGAAACTTTTGTTGAGAAACTATAATCAGAGGAGATGAGATCTCAGTTATACGTCAGATTATATGGAAATAATTTGAGTTTGATGACGGGCCTTCTGACAGGGCACTGTAGACTCAGCGTATACTTATTCATAATAAGGGTGGTCTTTTTAAAAATTAAAAGGCAGCTCTCCCCTATGTTTTCGCCATTACCAAGCCGTAACACGAACACTACCGATTATAAGGCACTCATTTGCCGATCATTCCACTGAATTAACCACTAAACAACAACATACAGCGAATATGTAAGGCGAAAACACACAGCCAAACAAAACAGCCACTAAATTTCTATGCAACGAGTAAAGTGACGACAAAAACTGTTTTCAGATCGTTAAAGAAACGAAGGAAAAAAGTTTTTTTAAAAAAAATTTATTTTTAAAACAAACAATTTCGTTTAATTTTACAAAAATTTTATTTGAAATGAATTTATTTGTTTCGTATTTTTTCTTTTTTAATTAATTGAGAGCAGAGCCGCGTAAAATGCTTGGTGATGGCAAAACTATGAGAAAAAAATTTTCGTAAAAAGATTTTCAATACGAAGAAGAAGAAGAAGAAAATAAATATTTTCATTTAAATAGAGAGTAAAAGAATAAAACAAAAACAAAAAGAAAATTTTTAAGAAAAATTCATAAGAAAAATAAGAGACTGAATGAACAATAAAAAAAAAAGATTTTGCCAGTCGAATATTTGCATCGGCTCGCTTAAGTATCGTTAGAAAAACGTTAGTGAAGTGAAGTAGAAAAAGAAAATTTTTGAAAAAGAAAATTTTAGAAATATTTTTTAATTTTGAAATGAAAAATTGAAAAAAATAAATATAAAAATAAAAACAAAATAAAAATTTTAATTAAAAAAATAAAAAAGCTCTACAAGTAATGATTTTTATAAATTAAATATAAAATAAGAATTAAAAGTTAATTTTCTGTTAATAAATCTATAAAAAAAAAAATTAAAAAATAATTAAAAAAAAATAATAACAATGGCTACCTTAGCTTTAAGAACCAACAAAGAAGTCATGCACAAAGCCGGCTGGAAATTGGATGAGAATGAAGAAGGTATTGAAAAGCCCTTTGCCTATCTTGACCTTACAATGACCCTGTAGATATTCTTATTATTTTCTATTTATTTATTTTTAATAAAATTAATTAAAAATTCCTTTTAATTAAAAATTTTTTTAAACATTTTTTAGCAGAAAAAAATAATCTTTTAATTGCGTAAAAATCTTGTGCTCTTCTATTTTATTAAAAAAAAAAAAAAAAAAAAAAAAAAAAAAAAAAAAAAACTTATTTTTTGTTTTTGCGAAAACGAAAAAGAAAAAAAACTCAAAAATAAAATTATTTTCTCTTTTTTGTTGCTAATGTTAAGAATAATGAAAGAAGAAGATATAAAATTGAAAAAGAAAATAAAAGAAAATTTTTTGTTTATTTGAGGCTTTTCGGCTGTGTTCTAAATTTTTTTTTGGAAAAAAGTTTTTTTTTAATGTCGTGCTGTACTTCCCTTAAACTTTATAGATTATCCCTGCCCTAGTTCCCAGACAATTTTTTCTTTTTTTATTGTAAGACCAACCCTCAGGAGTTGGCTCCTACAGTGTGTTGGAATAACTGAAAAATTGTTATAGCAGAGAGGAAAGTGGGGTAGTATGCGTTATCAACAATGGCAATTCCCTGACTATCACTTGATATGCACCCAGGAGTTTCTTCCTATATACATACATAATTGCTCTCTACAACCTTTCAGTCAGGATTACAACCTAGCTTTTCACAGCACTTAGCTTGTGTTTGTTAATTTAAACCCATAAGTGGCGGGACCTTCAGTTTAAAGTCGACTCCGAACTACACATATATTTGAGAAACTTTTCATGACAATTTTTTATTTACTCTCCCAGTTTTTGCCAGAAATCTACTGAGAGGCAGGCGCCGAAGAAATATTTTTTATGTTCCGTTCGAGATGGGACTTGAACCTTGGCCTCACCCCTAATAAGCCAACACACTACATGCTAAACTGCTAGCCTACTACCCTGACAAATTTAACGATGCTGCTCGATGTCCACAATGACAATTCATTGCCTATCACTTGATATACACCCAAGTGTTTCTTTGAAGTTACCGTCGTCTAGTAGGTAGTGTGTTGGCTTATTAGACGTAAAGCCAGGGTTCGAGCCCCAGGCCAGACATCAAGGCAAAATACAAAAAGTATTTCTTCGGCGACTTCCTCTCGGCAGATTTCTGGCAAAAACTCTGAGAGTAAATAAAATTGCCATGAAAAATTTCTCAAAAATCTGTCGTTCGGAGTCGACTTTAAACTGTAGGTCCCCCGCCGCTCATGCATAAAATTAACACACACAACATAAGTGGTGTGAGAAACTAGGATGTTGTACAATGGGTCAATTCAACCTCCGGGTACTGTACTTATCTTAATTGACAAGTACACGTTCTCTAACCTAACCTAACCTAAGTGTTTCTTTCTAGGATGAATTAATATCCCACAGATTCCAAAAATATGTTTCGATAATGAATATGATGATGAGAATGCTTCACAGAATCTACCTGTTGGTCTCAAAGCAACCCGCATTCTGAATAAATATACGTTGTGTCTACAGTGCCCTATCAAAATGCCGATTATCAACCTCAAACTATTCCTCTGGATATTCCGATGGATGACTGAGATCTCCTTTTATTGTAATCCTCAACAAATGTTTCGATTACCCCAAACCCACTTGGTTTAAAAAGAGCCTTTGCCTATCTGTAGCTTCCCTTTCATTCTCTCGTACTTCTCCAAATATCAGCTGCCAATCCACAGAAGGGTTCTCATACTATCAGCGGGAAGTGAAAGCTCCGTTCTTCACAAGCTCATGTGCTTCCTTATTGCCTATAATTCTCACTTGAGCTGGAACTTAGAAAAGATTAATTAAATTTTATTTAAAAATTTAAGAAATTTATTAAGAACACCGAATATATATTCAAGGAGACAGCAAATGGAGCTTACTTCACACTTGGTAACACAATGAGCCAAACGGGCCATTGAGTGTACTCTCCAGTGAACGGCAAGCAACGCGCTAACCTAACCTAACCTAACGTTAGATTAGATTTGAATAAGTTTACATACTTAATTTACTTAATTGGCCATTAACAACCCGATTAACGGATTTCGGCCTGCCGCAACACATCCTACCAGGCGCCACTGCTTCTTGCGCGCCTACGCCAGTTGATCACATCAATCGATGACAGGTCTTCCTCGATTTGGTCCTTCCGACGGATACAAGGTCGACCTCTTCGCCGACTTCCGCAGATCCCCGCATCAAATACCCGTCTCGCCGGAGCATCCTCATCCATTCGAACGACATGGCCGAGCCAGCGCAGCCGCTGGATATTAATACGATGCACAACGTCTATGTCGTTGAGGAGCTTATACAGATCACTGTTGGATCGAATGCGGAAATCATCGCCAACTAGCACTGGACCGATGATCTTACGTAGGACTTTTCTCTCGAGCACATTCAAGGCTGCTGTATCAGTGCTTAATAGCGTCCATGCCTCTGCGCCATAAAGAAGCACGGGTAGGATGAGCGTCTTGTAGAGTGTTAGTTTTGTCGTACGAGAGAGGTCTCTGCTACTCAATTGCCTATTGAGACCATAGTAGCACCTGTTGGCCGGAGTGATCCTGCGCTTGATCTCCAGACTGACATCATTTTTGGTGGTAACGGCGGAGCCAAAATAAATAAATTCCTTGACTGTATCAAAAGTATAGTTATCGGCCGTAATCTGAGAATCAATACGCCGCACGTCTCTACTTGTCGATAACATATACTTTGTTTTGCCCTCATTTACTACCAGACCCATCTTAGTAGACTCCCGTTCAATAGCACTATGAATAAGTTTACATGGCTAGAACAAATGTAAGAAGAGTATTCTATGAAGTTGGCTCAATAAATCAGTGACTTACTGAATTTCCCGCCAGTCAATGGAGAGGCACACTGAGTTATTTTGTGTTTGCCAGCCAGCAGACTACCTCAAACATTGGGAAGAAAATGGAAAAAAAGTGAATTTCATTCAAAAATTCAAAATGTATGCTTCATTTGCCGTATTAAGGCCAATGTGACTTACCACTTCTTGTTGTCAAACCTGAAAAAAGCTTGGTAGAAAGAAATTTGATTTCAACGTATAGGCGTCTCACTAACCAATCTATTTTGATCTCCTTGATCTCGTTTTCTTTTTTTTTTTTGGAAGGAGCAAAAAAACTTTAGAAATGTATGGAGACGTATGTTGAAAAAAATATATACAAACGCACACATTTGTGGCCATTACAACCCTGTAGTCAAGCTAACAACCTAGCTTCTAACACCACCCATCAAGTGTGTGTTACTTCTAATTATATACGGCGGGATGTACAGTTTAACATCGACGCCGAAGGTCCGTTTTAAAAACCTTTTTCCTGGCACTTAATTACTTTCAGAGCATTTGGCAAAACATTGCTAAGAGGATATCACCGAGACAGCTTTCTTTTTCTCTTTTCTTATTGGAAAACCCTACCAAGAGGGAATTGCCGAAACTCCTATGTATGTTTTCACATATCTTTTCACACTCTGGACCGCAGGAAAAATAATGTTGACCAACAAAACACGGTGTTAAATTCAAAAAGTTGAAGACTTATTGAACCACCCTCGTATATACATACAATATATACGTTTTTGATCGCTGCAGTAATTAATTTTTATGCTTTAGTTTACTTGTTTGTATCTGTAGGTAGTATTGTGTTGTATTATTTATATTCGTTGTAAACAATTTTTAAATAAATTTTATTAAATGTTTATAAATAAAATGAAAATACGAAACGTATGTAAATATACATAGAAATTGTTTGTTCATATTTCATTGTGTGTATGTTACATACAAATGTACATACATTATTATATCGTATTAGAAACAAATCAAAATAATTTTCGAGAAACGTAAATAAAACAAGCTGCCCGATTCTATAATCAGCAGGAAGAGAAAACGTATGGAAAAAACAAAATTAATTTCAAAACAAAACAACAACAGAATTCCCTGAGGCACACTGCCTATAGTACACTGTTTTCCAAACAGTTTTATCCGTAGTGGCACACTGCCTACGGTACACTGTTTTCCAAACAGTTTTAACACTATTGGTAATAAACTTAAAGGTCAGCTTAAGCTATAGTCTTGTAGATAGTGTGTTGGCTTACGTAGTAGTGTTAAGGCCACGGTTCAAATCCCAGGTCATACATCAAAACGAAAATATGCAAAAATATTTTTTCGGCGACTTCCTCTCAGCGGATTTCTGGCAAAAACTCTGAGAATAAATAAAATTGCCATGAAAAATTTCTCAAAAATTTGTCGTTCGGAGTCGACTTTAAACTGTAGGTCCCACCACTCATTTAAAAAATTAACACACACAAAATAAGTGGTGTGAGAAACTAGGTTGTAATACTGACTGAAGGGTTGTAGTGACTAATTACGTTACGTACGTACTTATGTTGGCATAGACAAACAAGATTAACTTCAAAACAAAACAACAACAAAATTTCCTGTGGCATACTACCTACGGTACACTGTTTTCCAAACAGTTTTAACCGTAGTGGCACACTGCCTATGGTACACTGTTTTCCAAAGAGTTTTAACCGTAGTGGGACACTGCCTACGGTACACTGTTTTCCAAACACTTTTAACACTGTTGGTAATAAACTTAAAGGTCAGCTAAAGCTAGAATTAGTGTAACCCTCCAACTAGTGTCTTAACGAAACTAAGATATTACAATCAGGAGAGATCTCAGTCATCCATTAGTTTATCCGGAATTAATTTGAATTTGGTAATCGGACAGGGCACTGTACACTCAGAGTACACTTATTCAGAATGCGAGTTGTCTCGAGTCCAACATGTAGATTCTGTGAAGATGAGAACGAATCATCGGAAAATATCTTTGGAACCTAAGGGAAATTCAACCATCCCAGGAAAAAACACCTGCGTGCATATAAGTGATAGGAATGGAATTTTCATTGTTGATATTGAAGGCTATGAGGATTAGTTTGACCACTTTTCTAATGACTTTTATCAGTCTACTTTGCCAAACAGCACCTACAAATCACGAAGAATTGTTTTATCAAAGTGGGTATTCTGTTCGGTCAACGTATCGCACATTTACAATTCGCACATTTTATAATCGCAATAACCGTCCTGCCAAGAGGTCTATTCGCAAAGTAGTGGATAAATTCGATTCCACTTATTTCAGTCAACGAGCGACATATATATGTATGTATGCCAACGAAACGCAAGATATGCTAAAAAAAAAAGCATCGCCGCTACCCAAAAGTGTGCGCAGAACAATCCAAGATAGCCGATTTTGCATCGCTCCCAAAAACTCGGTCTTTCGCAGACTATAACTTACCGAATACTGCAGTGTAACATGAGCCTGCATTCGCATAAAATTCAACTGAACCAGAAACTGAAGTTAAACGACCACAGACATCGGCAAGTATCCGCTAAACGGACTCTGTAGCAATTAGCTGAACTGAACCTAATTACGATGACTTTTAACTTGTCTGACTTCAAAATATCATGGCTCTCAACAATCACTAACATAGTAGACAATGTGATGGCTTATAAGACAAGAAACCGAGGTTAAAATCCCAGCTCATATATCTCGAACAAAACGAAATTTCCTATTCAGCAGCCGAGGCAGCCATTTGAGTGAAATTATTTTCCCTCATAACCGGAAGGATTGTACTTTCAAATAAAAAAAGAAATTTGAGAGAATATTCAGTAGTTTTTTTAAAGCATTTTCAAAAAAAAAGTTATTTGGCGGACCCTTTAGATTCTAGAATGGCAGGGTTGTCATCTCTAATTATTAGTAAACAAGTAACCGCTTCAGTAAACAAGCATTTTTCCAGTTAGGCAAATAATTGATTACTCTACTGTAGCAGATCCTAGAATGGTAGGGTTGCCATATGTAATTAAATAGAAATAGCTCTGTCTGTGATGATTTTTTTTACCATTATTTTGGGGATATGACCTCTTTGGTTTGACCTGATGGTTTGATTGAATCCCACCATTTCTTTAGAGGTAGCGCTGACTAACCCTCCTATGTAATGTGAGTTATTCATACAATGCTCACTGGGGTCTCAGGGACCCCAGGGTAAATACAAGTAGTAACACAGTAGCGTTTGGACACAATATCAAGGGAAGTATAAGAGTTTTTTTTTTAAATAAATTAAAAACAGGACCATAAAATATTACATGAGATGCGACAGAATTTATTACAATCTCTGTAGGCAATCAATCAAATTCTAATTGAGCCTCTAGCATATCTTTCGATCTGTAAGGCAAAGACAACGTGTTTTTTTTTTTTGTTTTGTTTTGATTTTCCTTTTTGCTTCATCAATCAAATGCCGCCCAAATATTACGTATGATTGTTTGGATATTTTTAAACTAAAGCCGAGCAAATGGGTTTTCTTTGTTCTACATTTCACAGCCTGCTACATTGATATCGAAGATGATGATGATGATGACGATAATGCATCGAAAAGAGAGGAAAACAACAAAAACAAAATCTATTCGAATTGGCATAGTCTGCCCGATCTAGTATTGGAACAAATATTCACGTATTTAACGCCCAGAGAACGTTACTATGCCGGTTTGGTAAGATTTATTATTAAACTGGACAGGCCAGAGAGCAGCAATAAACATTGAAAGAATTTTTTGTTTTTTTATTACTAGGTCTGCAAGCAATGGTTTCGAGCATTTTATTTACCCACTGTATGGGATAATTTCTTGGTCGATGATCGAACTTTGACCCGCCAGAAATATAATTACTATTCCGGTTGGCAATATTGTTTGGATCATATGCGCACACAAAACTGTTTGGGTCGCATTGGTCGATATCTAAGAGGTTTGGAATTTCGCCCCGAGACCAGTTTCAATAATATTTATCAGTTTATGACCATGTTGTCGTGGAGCATGGAAAAGGCTGCTGAAGTCAATGGGCCCAAAGAAATGAGAGGCATGGGCTCACGCATACGTTCTTTAGTTTACATTTTCCCCTGCAATATGTCTCAAGCCAATGATCCCGAAGGCATTAAACTATTTGGTACTGGTGGCCAGTTGCTGAAAGGCCTGAAAAATTTACTCTCGAAGTTGACAAATTTAAGGACCTTGAAATTAATTGATTTTGTATTGGAACGTTATGAGGCTAAGCATCTATTGGATGAGGTACTGGATGCCTGTTGCACAAAGATGCGTGTGTTGAATCTGGTGAATGTCACCACTTTACATTGTCCCATAATGCATGTGGGCTTGTTTTTAAATCTACAGGTAGTTTCTATTAAAACCATGATAATCTATTCCAGTGCCTTGAAAGAAATTCCTTTTCTTCCTCTATAAACATTAGATTTTAACCATTTCACCTCAAAACATAGACGATGATGTCTTACTCCTGTTGGCCGATACCAAATTGAAGCACCTACATTTACTGCAAAACTGTTATACCTCCTCTTACCTCACCATTGGCCATTGTAGCGTTAAGTCATGGCGTATATTGAAACGTGACAATCCCCGGCTAAAGGTTCACTTACGTTTGGAGTCCTTAAATGATGGTGAGATTGTGTTCCAGCCAGAGGCACCTGTTTATAGTGTTACGTATGCCGCTCCCAAGACTAGGGTAAGTCCAAACTTAAATTTATTTCTTTATATTTGCCTTTCATTAATTTGTTTTCCTTGGTATACCACAGATTCATCCTGATATTGTTATGAAAATGGTGGATCATTATAAGAATCATTTGGCTGTTTATGGTTATGAGCAGTTGCCACGCTTTACCAGTCCCAAATCGTTTCATAATCGCATTGATTCTTTGATGTTATTAATATGCAGACAGTGTTTTAATTTACATACTCTGGTAAGTACCAAACAGCTCCAGGATCGTCCAGGAAGTTCGAATAAGACCAAACTCCTGTAGCCAATAGAAGAAGCTTAAACTGATTAGATTGGCTTAAAGGATAAAAGAACACAAACACCTTGACATAGTAATTCTATCCATATGTAAAGGGTGTTTTTTATAGAGGTATATAACTTTAAGTTGCAATAAAACAACGATGGATTATTCGATTGACATGAATTTTATTTATCCGAAAGATAATCTTGTGGCATTACATTTCAAATATGATTTCTGGGATATGACCGCCACGGCTGACGCGGATGTAGTCCAATCTGGACGTCCAATTTTCGATGACTTTTTCCAACATTTGTGGCCGTATATCGGCAATAATACGGCGAATGTTGTCTTCCAAATGGTCAAGCGCTTGTGGCTTTACCGCATAGACCAATGACTTTACATAGCCCCACAGAAAGTAGTCTAGCGGTGTTAAATAACAAGATCTTGGAGGCCAATTCACAGGTCCAAAACGTGAAATTAGGCGGTCACCAAACGTGCCTTTCAATAAATCTATTGTGGCACGAGCTGTGTAACATGTTGCGCCGTCTTGTTGAAACCACATCTCCTGGACATCATGGTTATTCAATTCAGGAATTGAACATGATGAATTGCCAAACCAAACTGAGAATAAATCACTTGACAGCTGTTAAATCGGTAGCCATCTTGAAAAGTAATGCCAACTTAAAGTTCTATACCTCTATAAAAAACACCCTTTACATACATCGGTAGTACGGTGAGCAGTAAAAGGTCTGGACAAGGCTTTAAACTTGTCTGATGGTTCACAGTAATGTGAACCAAACCTCTATACAGCATCGATAAGACAAGAGTCCGAGGTTCAAACCCCAGCTCAGACATCTCGAACAGAATGAAATTTCCTATTCAGCAGTGTTATGGCAAAACACTCTTACTTACATGCATACATACATAATTGGTCATTACAACCCTTCAGTCAGGATTACAACCTAGCTTCTCACACCACCCACGTTGTAGGTATTAATTTTATACATGGGACCTACAGTTTAAAGCCGACTTCGAATCACAGATTTCTTGTGAAACTTTTTATGGCAATTTTATTTTTCATTCTCAGAGTTTTTACCAGAATTCTGCTGAGAGAAAGTCGCCGCAGAAATATCTTTTTTCAGATTTCGTTTAGTTGGAGGTGTCTGACCAATGCTTTCAACCGTGGCCTTAACGTCTAATAAGAAGTCGCCGTAGTCTAGTAGGTAGTGTGTTGGCTTATTAGACGTAAAGCCAGGGTTCGAGCCCCAGGCCAGACATCAAGACAAAATACAAAAAGTATTTCTTTGGCGACTTCCTCTCAGCAGATTTGTGGCAAAAACTCTGAGAGTAAATAAAAATTGCCATGAAAAAGTTTCTCAAAAAAAAATCTGTCGTTCGGAGTCGACTTTAAACTGTAGGTCCCACCACTCATGTATAAAAAATTAACACACACAATATAAGTGGTGTGAGAAACTAGGACGTTGTACAATGGGTCAATTCGACGTCCGAGTACTGTACTTGTCTTAATTGACAAGTACACGTCCTCTAACCTAACCTAACTTAACCCAACGTCTAATAAGCCCACTAGACTAGGGTCACTTCTCTACCTCTTCATTGTTGGCAAATCGTTTACCCTTGAGCCATCTTTTTCAAGTTTGGAAATAGAAAATAATCCGAGGAAGCTAAATTTGCCCATTTGCCCCTAGTCCGTGAACCATTCATAGTTTCTGATAAATCCCCTAAAGTCCAAGCTCGACAGATTGATGAATTTGCGGCATAGTTGAAGCAAAGGGGCTTTCTCCTACTTCGATATAGGGGTGGACATGTGCCCATTAGGTAAAGATCATTTTTCTCCGCTTCCTCATCTCTGCAGCCCTAGCAGAAGATATGTTTAAGAGCTATGCATCTCTTATGAGTGCTCCTTAATGCAATGCCTAGTAGTGGCTCCCATCACCAAGCTGATCTTGCTACTTTGAAGTTTAAACAGACTTTCCATGCGTCCTCATTGATAAAAATTAACACAGACGGCATGCGGGATTGTATTGAAGTCGCCGTAGTCTAGTAAGTAGTGTGTTGGCTTATTAGACCGCAATGCCACGACTTAAACCCCAGGTCAGACATCTCGAACAAAATGAAATATGAAAAGATATTCTACGGCGACTTCCTCTCAGCATATTTCTGGCAAAAACTCTGAGTGTCAAATAAAATTGCCATGAAAACTTTCTCATAAATTTGTCGTTCGGAATCGACTTTAAACTGTATGTCCCGCCACTCATGTATAAAATTAACACCCGCAACATAAGTGGTGTGAGAAGCTAGGTTATAATCCTGACTGAAGGGTTGTAATGGGCTTCCAGTCTAAAGGCAGTATCATTAGCTTTACTACTCCAAATCTTTTACATTATTCCATACACAAGAATGCAATTAAAAACTCTTTTTAAAGTCCCTACGTGATGAAAACAGTGTTGGGGGACGGACTTTACATTGGCTTCTATAAGACCCTGACTGTGAATTCCGTTTTACAGTTCTGCTACTGATCGTTTGGGGACGGACTTTATATTGGTTTTCATAAGACCCTGACTATGAATCCCGCGTTACAGTTCTGTTACTGATCGTTTGGGGACGGACTATGCATTGGTTTTCATAAGACCCTGCCTGTGAATCCCGTTTTACAGTTCTGCTACTGATCGTTTGGGGACGGACTATGCATTGGTTTTCATAAGACCCTGACTATGAATCCCGCTTTACAGTTCTGTTACTGATCGCTTGGACTTTATCGGACTTTATATTGATTTTTATAAGACCCTGACTAGGAATCCTGCTTTATAGTTCTGCGATTACCTCCTATTTGATGGAGGTTAGTCAATATCGTCACTGTAGTTCGTGACTGTACTCCAGCAACTGTAATATTCTGATTAAGCCTCTATACTTCGCTGTCAGAATTCTGTTTTTATTTCAATCCCTTAGCAAATATTTTATTAATCGATTGTCTTCCTTCTTCTTCCATAGTTGGTACGCGAAAAGGTCTCCACCTCAACAGTGCTTTTAATAGCTCGCACTGCTAAAAATCTACGACGTTTTTATGTACGCCGCTTTGCTACGATAATACGCTGCGATTGGCCACGTCATCCTGAATGGTCGGATGAGTTTCATATTTGGTTGCGGCGTTCTTGTCGCTCTTATGAGTCAGTTGAACGTGAAGTTTCACAAATTTTAGGCTACAGTTGGCACTTTTTAAGTGATCAGGAATATAAACAAATCACCGCAGAGGTGCAATCCGAATGGTAAAACTAAACAATTTAAATTGAACGTGTGTGATATATTTTTTATTATGATTGTTTTTATTATTGTTATAAAATTGTTTTTGTTTTTGTTTTTTTATTTTTATTTTTAATTTTAATTTATTGTACGAGTATGTGAAATCAATTTTGTTTTTTTTTTTCAAAATAAATTAAGAAAACCCACCCACCGTGTACGTAATCTGGAGTTTTTTTTTGTCGGATTTTGTTTTTGTGAAATAAACATTCGAGGGGGGGGCGCATGTAGAAATTCTTATTTCGAAAATATTTCCATTGAAATGCAAATGTGGCACATTACTTGGCATATTTTTTTATAAACAATTAAGAACATCCACCCTCAAATTATTTTAGTGAGTAGATGTGCTGGGATCTGAGGTGTAAGAAAAAGTTTTCTGAATTTATCTCATGGGAATCCCTTACGATTTTTAAAAACTCACTTTTAAAAATTACTTACTTCCGGGATTAATAGAAATTATAAAAAATTTTAATTATTTTTACACTTAAAATTTAACAATAATTTGCAAAACTTTTGTGAAGATGGGAAATCCCATTTACAGCACATGATACTTGCGTTGTAATCTTCTCTTCTCTACTGAGAACTGAACATAAATCACGAACAGATACTGGAATTTTTTGGAAAAATGGGCATAAACCCATCATCATCATCAAGCAGTTGATTTATTTCCAAATCAGGGACCATAATGCTAACTACCTCTTTAAGAACTCTACAAACTCTACACTTGAGAGAGCGGCGTGTATTGTATCTATGCTGAACTCCTTAGGACTGATTCTTTCATTAGTGAGTGACACAGTTCTTCTCTCACATAACCATTCTCTAGTACATAACCAAGTACCTTAAAGTCACATCTATGCCGCTGCTCCGTACAGTGCAATACAGTACCCTCTCAACAATAGTCTGCAACAAGGGCGAGATAACTCCTGCTTGCCCATTGGCTATGACCTATTTGATCGATAGTTCCGAGAGCCCTGGACATTGTAGAAAGCGCCCTCAATGACAACAAAGGTCAAGATTCTTGTGAGAAATTCTTAGAGTCTAACCTCTAGCGTAGGCTACTCTCTCGCTACTGGCGAGAATAGAAAAGCCCAATGGCAGAAGTTATAAAATCTACTTGATCAAAAGTTCCGAGTGTTCTGAATAAACATTGCAAAAAGCGTCCACAACGACAATAAAGGCTTCTAGTGAGAAATTCTTATGCGCCAGAACCTACACAATGTTCCCCATCATGGAGTTTAGTACAATCTCAGTAGCTACCCCCTAATGTAGGATACTGAGCTCTACTGGCTAGAGTAGAAAGGCGTAATGACAGTAGTTACGGCCTTTTTGGTTGAAAGTATCGAGAGCCCAGAATAGACATTGCGGAAAACGCCCTCAACTACAATTAAGACTTCTAGTAAGAAATGTTTCCCATCATGTTCAGTACAGTCTCAGTAGCTAACCTCTAGTGTAGGCACAAAAGAAACGAGAGTCCTGAATGGACATTGCAGAAAATACCCTCAACAACAGGGTCATTTGTCGGAGCCTACACAACATACAGAACCATAGAGTTCCGTACAGTCTCAGTAGCCAACCTCTAGTGCAGGCATGCTGAACACTACAGGCATTAGTAGAAAAGCCCAATGGCAATGACTTTCTTGCTCAAAAGATACGATAGTCCTGAATGGACATTGCAGAAAACACCCTCAACAACAATAAAGGTTTTTAGCACGAAATTCTTATTCGTCAGAGCCTACACAACGTACACCACCATGGAGTTCAGTACAGTCTCAGTAGCCAACCTCTAGTATAGGCGTGCTGAACGCTACTGGCGAGAATAGAAATAACAGTAGTTATGACCTTCTTAGTCAAAAGTTTCGAGCACCCTCAATGACAATAAAGACTTCTAGTGATCATGAAGCCGAGTATAGTCTCAGTAGATAGCTTCTAATGCTGCTGGCGAGAGTAGAAAAATATAGGCTTGAAATCCTTCGTGTTAGAGATCGATAAGAGAAAATAAACCCTCCTCTCACCATTTAAGACGTGTATAACAGATTCTCTGCAGTCAATGAATCCTCCTACCAGATAAAATTTAAAGCCTTTGAAATAATTGATTGCCCAATGAAGGTTGTCCTTCAGACTTTTTCTAATACACCACTTATTTTGTGCGTGTAAATTTTATACATGAGTGGCGCGACGTACAGTTCAAAGTCGATTCCGTACGAAAAAAATTTTTTCAGAAACTCTTCATGGCAATTTTACTTTTACTCCCAGAAATTTTGTCAGAAATCTGGGGTTTGAACCATGGCCTCATGTCTAATAAGCCAACACACTACTTACTAGTCTACGGCGACTTCAAAGCCACAATTATTTGGAAAATATACATCAAGCTTACTACCACTATTGCTTAGCCTTTCCTTTTGGGATTTCCCCTTTGCGAGCCTTACTCGTGACTAGTTTTTAACCGTACGTCGGTCCACTCAACGCCTTATCTAGAGTGACTATATACTGGAAAACCGGCAGATCACCCAGCTTAGCAGAAAAAACTGATGGACTGATTCAATTTTTTGGAGAATGGCACCAACAGATCACCAATAGAGCGAGGTGATGATAAAACATACAGTAATCCCTCGATTTACGTCGCAGTCGGTTCCAAAAAAAGGCGACGTAAATCGAAACGACGTAAATCGAATTTCATATTGCTCATACTACAAAGTAGTATGTTTTTAACAAGGAACTTAAAAAAGTTACAGTAATCCCTCGAGTTACGTCGCAGTTGGTCCCAAAAAAGAGGCGACGTAAATCGAATGACGACGCAAATTGAAGTTAGAGGAAACAAAAAATTTGACGATGTAAATCGAAACAAGGTTAATCGAGGCGACGTAAATCGAAGGATTACTGTACTTTCCATAACCTTAAAAATGTGAAAATATTGTCTTTAAGCGGCAACACATTAGCAGTCTTTCAGTACGATAGAAAAATACTGAAAAATTTAACAAAAAAATTATAAAAAAATACTCATGCCTGTAGGATATTATTTCATGGGATTTAACGGAGCATTTGCTGTCGTTGTCATCTTCCATCATGAGTGACATTAATTTCTTTTCCCAGATAATATATGTCATGTACTTGCAATACTTACACGTTCAAAATTGTTAAAAGACGTGTTAATGACCTAAACGGTGATACCCCTTCCACCGATAACTTCACTATGATTAAGAATTAAGGGGGATTTTTTTAATGTGTTTCAAAAGAGAAAGATGGGAAAGAAATTTTACGTTTTTTATGTACATACGTTATCATAAATATAATGCGAGTAAGTATTTGCATTTACAAATTTTTATAGCAAATATTTATCCAAAAATCATGGTTTGAAAGCCAAATGAATTTCAATAAAAAAAAACCGAAAAAACAACTAAAAAACCGGCAACTTTATTCAAAAAATAAAAAAAAAACAACAACACAAAAGAGAATTTAATCACATGCTCTCTCAATAAAATATTTTCTCACGAAACATCTCTTCAGTAAACAAATTCTAAAACAGCCGTAAACAGAGCTCCAGTATAAATAAAACGAAAAATTCAATTCACACTTCATTCATCATTGCAGCTTTCGTTAGATTTGTGTAAACTAACCGTGTCACAATCAGGCAATATGAAGCTATTTACCGTTACATTATTAATCACAGTTTGCTGTCTAATACTGGCGTTACAGTTACCCAGTGTTAACGCATCCTTGATTGTGGTAAAGCCGGTGCCCAGCTACCACTATCCACATTATCATCACCATCACGCACCGTATTATCCGTCTTACCATCATCATCATCATCATCATGGATATCATGGAGGATATTATGGCGGCTATCATGGCTAATACGGATTTATCTAGACCGCGATCTACTGGTGTTGTGAAGTGAAATTGTAAACAGGATGAATAGCTTTTAGTTTTATAAATTTTTTTATAATTTTGTTTTTTAAATAAAATTTTCTAAATTAAGTCAATAAAACAGTGTTTAAATTTGCCAACAAGCAGTGGGAATGGAAACAGTGTGATGAAGTGAAACAGTGTGGGAAGTATTCATCAAATTAGTTTTAAAACTTTTTAACCGCAACCTTGCGATTATAGGCTACTAGCTGTACCCTGCGCGTGTTGCTGCGCCACCAACTAAAATAAATTTGAAGGAAAGACTTTACAAAAATGTCCAATTAATTTTGATTCATTTTATTGATTTTGTTTCCCGTTGTCCTGATGATTCAGATGAACGGGCCTGAGTAATACGCACTCGATCAGTTTCTAATCTCACTTCTCGTTGTTCAAGTGGTTCAAGCGAACGGGTCTCAGCGACATATACTCGAAGATTTTCCAGCCTCAATGCTCGTCTAATTCTGTGGCTCGTAATGCTCTTTTCTTCCGTGCTTGAAGTGTAGGTCGACCAATTGCTTGTCATTCATTTTGAATAATTTTCAGTGACGCAATCCATCGGAAATTAATCGCACCAACACCCGTCGCCTCATACGCAACAACTTTGTTAAAGAATGCACAGTTTACGATTTAATTCATTTTGAGCAATTTTCAGTGGCACCACCTGTCGGAAATTTGTCATACCAACTTAGAAACCTTCGTCGGCTCATTCGCAACAACTTTGCTAAAGATTATAACATGTTCAAATGCATAGTTTACGATTTAATTGATTTCAAGTAATTTTGAGTGGCGCCACCTATAGAAAATTGATCATACCAACTTAGAAACCTTCGTCGGCTCATGCGCAACAACTTTGCTAAAGATCATAACATGATCAAACGCACAGTTTACGATTCTATAAGGTACATACAAACAAACATTCATTTTTATATATATAGACTATGGGAAGTGACACGCCCACTATAGCCAATTCGCCCATTTTGTTCATATACATGTCAAAGTCGTCCATACAAGATTTGAGGACTCTAGCTGTTGCAGTTTATGAGATATGCTACATTAAATACTTATTGGGTATGTGGGCGTGGCACCACGCCTACTTGAAATTTTAAAATAAAAAGTAGCCTATAGTTCCTTCCAGACATACAGGAAGGTGTTGTTAAAATTTCAAAAAAATCGGTCCAGCCGTTTAGCAGTCTATAGGCTTCAAACAAACAAACAAACCCACAAACAAATAAACACACATTCATTTTTATATCGACGCCTCCATTCTATAACGTTCTAAGTGTACTTAGAACGTTTTTAATGTTCTTGAATTTTTAAATTCTACGTTCTCTAACTTAATTACTGTCAAAATTTGGTTTAGATGCGCCGATCCGTTCCGAAGTTATAGGGAAAAATCTACTTAGAATACACATATAGTCGTATATCGCGTGAAAACTTTGAGAGCTTATAACTCAAAACACACTTTTTCGACTTAGAATGTTATAGAACGGATCAATATATAAGAAAGTATTTCTCTGAAAAAAGCAGCAATCTGTTTGCAGCTTAGGTGTGAATCTTGGGAAAAGGGATGGGGAGTAGGGAAAAGCATCCATGATTTTGGTGCACTGATATTGTACGGGGAGGAATTTGAACTCAAAAATGAGACTCATTTCAAGGGGCTTAATAGCATGCTATTCTGGCAATCGAATATACAACTTAACGGTACAGTTCTCTATACTTGTTAAAATGGGTAAAAAAAATTGGTTCTAGGGACTAAGATAACTCACTGGTTCTAGATAGCAGTGGCTAGAACTATATAACCTGCATAGGACTAGTATGGTCGATGTAATGTGGAGAAGACAAAACTTTGCTTGCATCCTAATTACAGATGCCTTGGATAATACACCTATGTCGGCATTGGGGATTATCTTATGTCTTTCTCCGTTGACCCTTTATGCTAGGGGTAGGTTAGGTTAGGTTAGAGGACGTGTACTTGTCAATTAAGACAAGTACAGTACCCGGAGGTCGAATTGACCCATTGTACAACGTCCTAGTTTCTCACACCACTTATATTGTGTGTGTTAATTTTATACATGAGTGGTGGGACCTACAGTTTAAACTAGACTCCGAACGACAGATTTTTTTTGAGAAACTTTTTCATGGCAATTTTTATTTACTCTCAGAGTTTTTGCCAGAAATCTGCTGAGAGGAAGTCGCCGAAGAAATACTTTTTGTATTTTATGTCTTGATGTCTGGCCTGGGGCTCGAACTCTGGCTAAGGGTATAGCAGCTAAAACTGGTCAACGCCGATTTGGGTTTAGGACGTATCAAATACTTGCCACTCGAAGACCCTAAGGAATTTAGTACTCTTAACAGAATCGATACCACATTATATGACTTACCGAGAACATTCCGGATAGATTGCTTTGTGAAAATGATGTAACACTCCTCGTGAAAGACTACGTTTCGATTTGTGGGTGATAGAAGCTTTTCGGGGGGTCGCCAGGCATGGCTAACTCGATAAGACTACCAGACCAGAAGGCCATAGAGGCTGAAGTAACGATTATTAAAGATAAAAATATCTTTTGAAAGACAGGCGACTGTGGGGCCACTGAGTTCTAGATCAACAATTTCCAAGACGTGCCAATTCCATACGACATTCATACCGTATGGTTAGCCAAATACGGTGGTAATTCAGAAAACTACAGAATGGATGGGCTAGCCAGTTGTGGCCAGTAGATGAGTTTTCCCTACATTAAAGACCTGCGAGTCTATAACTAACAATGCATTCATGGATTCCTTCAATGCCACATGTGCTGCCTTAGATATGGACAAAAGAGAGCAAAAAATCTAGCCAAGGCTGAATATAGGACACATGGAAAATCTGTTTAAACTTCAGAGTAGCAAGGTCAGCATGGTGATGGAAGCCACTACTGGGCATTGCATTATGGGGCACTCATAAGAGATGCATAGCTCTTAAACATATCTTCTATTAGGGCTGCAGAGACGAGGAAGCGGAGAAAACTGTTCTTTATCTGATAGATACATGTACACCTTTATATCGAAGTAGGAGAAAGGAATTTTTTTGCCGACAATTTCATCGAATTGTCGAGCTTGAATGTAAGGGGATTTATCAGAAACTATGAATGGTTCTAGGGCTGGACAAAATAGGCAAATTTAGCTTTCTTGATTTATTTTCTATTTTAAAACTTGAAAAAGATGGCTTCATGGTAAAAGATTTGGCAACAGTGAAGTGGCAGAGCCTGCAGTTGGTGGCATTTTAAAAAGCATCAGAGACAGTTTTTATTATAAACAGCGTATCCAATAAAGCTTATCGCTGGATGAAGTGCATTGAAGTGTTTGTAGTTGAGAAATGTAAAGAATTTTTCTAAAATTTATTATGTTTCGTTGATCAAATCGACTACATTAAGGACTGCCCTCTTTCGCTAACGTCACAGTAATATTCATGGTCATTCATTTCACTCAATTTCACTTAACAGAATAAAGCAAAACGAGAAAAATATGAGTGAATAAAGCTTTTTTTGGTTCCCTAAAAGCTTTTTCCATTTTGTCGTCATAAAGCTTTAATGCATTTCACAGCTGTTGTATTTAAATATGACCTTGACCGTCAAGTGTAGAAAAAAAATCGATGAAAAGCACAAATCATGCAAACGTCTAATGCAAGAGAAAATGAAAAATGAAAAATTGCAGAGGGTAATAGGCGACTATGAAAGCAGCTATAAAGAAAGCCTTCCTTGGGGATTTTGTGGATATCTATACGGACGTATAGTAGGTAGTGTTTTGGCTTATTAGATGTAAGGTCACGGTTCAAACGTCCAGGTCTGACATTAAAACGAAATATGAAAAAATATTTCTTCGGCGACTTCCTCTCAGCAGATTTCTGAGCACAGAACTCTGAGCTCAGAACTCTGAGCGAAAAATAAAATTGCGATGAAAAAAGTTTCTCAAAAATCTGTTGTTCGGAGTTGACTTTAAACTGTATGTCCCGCCACTCATGTATAAAATTAACACCCGCAACATAAGTGGTGTGAGAAGCTAGGTCGTAATCCTGACTAAAGCGTTGTAATCACCAATTGTGTATGCATGTATGTAAGCCTCAATGAAGTCATCATAGTCTAGTAGGTAGACGTAAGGCTTATATCAAAAAAATATGAAAAAATATTTCTGCGGCGACTTCCTCTCAGCAGATTCCAGGTAAAAACTCCGAGATTAAATGAAAAATTGCCATGAAAAGTTGCTCACAGCAATCTGTGGTTCGAAGTCGATTTTAAACTGTAGGTTCCGCCAATCGTGTATAAAATTAACGCACACAACATGAGTGAGGTGAGAAGCTAGGCCGTAATCCTGACTGAAGGGTTGTAATGGGCAATTATGTATGTATATATGTATGTCTATACGGACTTTTTTAAACTCAAAAATAAGGTAGACACTGAAATTTTGTCTGAAGAGCTTAATCTTAGGATATCTCTCTGTCTCCCTGACCATTGTTGCTGTTGCATGTTTCAGGCTGAGCTAATGGTCTTATATGAAGCTGCCAACCTGATCCTGGGTAAGGAATCTCCTACCACTAGAATTTCTATTTTCTCTGATAGCCAAGCGACATTCAAATCTCTTTCGGGTGCAAACTTCAGTTCTATAATGACTGAAATATACCATGACTACCAGTTCCTGCTAACCTATTCTATGATCTTTAAAGGCCCTTTAAATTATCTTAGAGATGTGAGTAACCGTGCTAGTCACTGCATTGCAAACGAAAAAAGCAGAGTCCGTGATTCAAAACCGCGCTCAGACATCACGAACAAAACGGCGACTTCCTCTCAGCAGTCTTCTGGCAAAAATTTTTTGAGAAAAAATAAAATTGCCAGGAAGAGTGTCTCTAATCTGTTGTTCAGAGTTGACATTAAACTGTAGGTGTCTGCTACTCAACACCAGAGATCAGCAATGAATCGCTTTTTCGCTACTCATAAGTACTCATGACATTTTGAGTATGAGTGAGTCAACAGTATTGAAATTCAACTACACTCTGATTCATTCGTACTAACGACAACATTGATTTATAAGTACAGTTTGGAATGAGTATGAGTACAACGTTGATATTAAACTCATAACATTCGAACCATGTTTGATTCATACGCCTACTCATTCAGATTCATAAATTTCGAAAAATACTTATAATACTCATAAATGATTCAAGTGATTCGAATCATTCATCAAAATTTACAGTCTTAGTTGTTGTTGCATTTACAAAAACCGAAGAAAGATAAAGATAAAGACAGCAAGCAAAGCAAACACACAACCTTCTAGTGAGTATTGTAGTTTTCGTACGCGAATCATACTTATTTTGTGATTCTTGTATATGTTGAGTCATGGAGAGTCGAAATCAATAACATCATGCGTATTGTTAGGTATGAGTACTTTGAGTACTTTGAATATGAGTAGTATGAGTATGACATTAAAATAAGTATGAATGCCAATAAGTATCAAAAATTATGCGTATGATTCGAATCTACTCATCGTTTTGAATACTCATTGCAACCTCAACACACACAACATGTGTTGTGAGTGGTGTGAGAAGATAGGTTGTAGTCCTAACTAAAAGAGGTTGTAATAATCAATTAAGTAAGTATTTTTTGTAACGACTGTAGAGTGCAAATGTTGGCCATGTTGTAAAAGTCAAGGTTAAGGAGAAACATAAAAATGAGCAAAACTATGGTAAGAGATGTGTTCATGAAGGAGAATGCATTGCATTCTGTTGAGTTTCGTGCATGTTATACTCTCAATCTGTGAATTTTGTTTCTATTATTTAATAATTAAACCTAAAAGTATGCCGAGAATTGTTGAATAAATTTATTTAACAAAAAACGAAATTTAAACAAAAAAATCTATCACGGAGGTGGATGGAGGGTATTATATGCCACCACAAAGTGCATTTAAAATGTATTTTGAGAAATGAAAAGAAAAACGAAATGAAAATAAAAAGAAAAGAAAATTCAGTGTGTGGAAATTCGCAACAAAAGCCATAACAAAAATATAAAAAAAAATTGTTTGTAAACAAATATTTTAGCACCTATTGACAGTGATTTTCAAAAAAAAAAATAATTTTTGGTTTTCATTCTATTGTCATACGTACATAAGTGTTTTTTTTAATTTGTTTTTTTTTTCAATTGTTTTGAATTTGATTTCTTACGTTTTGAAATTCTTCTTTTCTTTTTATTTTTGGCTATTGCAGATAAATGCTCTTCATAAATGCAACCGTCAAACGCGTTTTGATCATGACCGACTAAAGAACAATTCTAAGCGAAAAGCAAAAAAAAAAGAAAGAAAAAATCGTTTTTTTTTTTCAAAAAAATCAAACAAAATTTTGATAAAATTTCTACACAAAAAAAAGAAAGAAATTGTTTTTGTTTTAAAAATAACTTGCAACTGTGATATAATTATTGTAATTAAATTTCAAACAAAATCCTCAACAAAAATTGTGTAATTTTAATTAAATTTAAACAAAAAACCAAAAAAAAATTCTACAAAAAATTCTAACAAATCCCACCGGCCACTTTGATCTCAATTGCTATTTAAAAGTGTTAAAAAAACAATACAAATTCCCTACTTCCTTTAACCATCAACGCCAACATGAATCGCAAATGTTTACACTGGAGTTACTTAAATTTCAAGGACATTCCCATGGACCTGTACTTGTACGAGGATCTCGAAGAGGTTTATCTTAAAGAGAACTACATAGCCGTTATACCCAAGTGGTTTTTGAATTTGACAACCTTGAAATTTATCCATTTGGCTGGTAATAATATAACCGCACTGCCCGATGAAATGTATTTATTGGAAAATCTGGAATTCTTGGATGTATCCAATAATCAAATAAGCGAACTGCCAGAATCAATGGGTTATATGACCAAATTATTGCATCTAAATATCAGTTCAAATGATCTAACAGAGCTGCCATATAGTAAGTAAATACAACATATTTGTCCAATTCTTACGACTTCGTATCGTGTATGTTGCATTAAATACACTTGGTTGAGTTTGTGTACGCTCAATGCTATACTGTATTGTGTATGTCATATTCTTCTTCATAATTTTTGGCATTCAAACAATTTGATAGCACGAAACCAACGCAACTTATTAAAAACATATGAAAAAAATGTGTATAAGTGTATCGGTTATTTACATGAAAATTATCAACAACAAGCATACACTGTTGTATAGTCGTCCAAAAATACAATGAATACAACGATACAACGGCTTGTGGGAATTGACCAATTTTTAAAGCAAAAATATAATGTGTTACAGAGCCATAAAAAAAAATTGTTGAAACATATTTTCTCATCTTTTTTATATCTTTCCTATATCCACCCTGAATAAGAAGTTCGGTACTTACATTTACATGCGTCCGTTCATGTATTTTCATATATTCTTGTATTTTAGAAACATTACTACTGGCAACATTATCTTGCTTTCTGTATACAATTTAATTATTTTCGATCTGGTAACTTCTAGAACTTACAGTTGATTTGTTATTGCTATTGTTGTCATCTTTTCGCGGTCTTTCTATGTAGTTTTGTTATTGTAATTTATATATGTATATTCCCATAGGAGCATAGAATCGTAGTAAAATGATTCCATTTACACACAGTAACTAAAGTATACATACGGTTAACAAATTTCAGAAATTTTTTAACTAATCCGTTTTCTTTGAAAATCTTTACAGTTTCCTCGATTTTAAGACGGTCTTTTGCATCGGTTAAAAAATTTCTGAAATTGAACTGAATTGTGGCCCTGCACAGGCCCACAAAGGTATGCATCCGATTTACAAATTTCACAAATTTCTGAACCAAAGCAAAAGACCGTCTTAAAATCGAAGAAAGATGTCAGACAATTATAATTTCAACGAAAACGGATTTTTTAAAAAATTCCTCAAATTTTTTATCCGTATGTATACTTTTGTGGCTCACTACATGTACAAGTGTATTCACGTGCCAATCGTCTTCATGTATTCCGAAATAGTTTTTATTTTGCCCCTGCTCAATATTTTCTAGTCTTCCTCGTCTGCAACTTTCCTGTGGTTTTAGTTGAAGGTTGAGCTCGCGATAACATCTATTGGTTGGCTAGGTGTATGGCAAATTCACTTCAATTTGTGTTGTTAGATGTCCCGAATTATAGACACTTACTTTGAGACTCCCCATAGGTTTTCATTAGACACTCAATTACAGTAATCCTTTGATTTACATCGCCTCGATTAACCTTGTTTCGGTTTACGTCGTCATAATTTTAGTTCCCTCAGACTTCAATCTGCGTCGTCATTCGGTTTACGTCGTTTTTTTTTTGGGACCAACTGCGACGTAAGTCGAGGGATTACTGTAACTTTTTTAAGTTCCTTGTTAAAAGCATACTACTTTGTAGTATGAGCAATATGAAATTCGATTTACGTCGTTTCGATTTATGTCGCCTTTTTTTGGACCAACTGCGACGTAAATCGAGGGATTACTGTAGTCCAAAACTCGTGTATTATTCTCCTCAAACGGCGTTTTATAAAAGCTTGTAATGTTTATTGCTTTCTACGATGTGACCCATGTTTGAACAACTGACTGGAAGCTCGCATTCAATGGTACTTTGGTGTCAATTGAAATGTTAATCCTTCTCCATACCTCCTTGACTTGACTTGACTAGACTTGGCTACGCTATCCGTGTTCATATCAACCCCTAGGTCTTCAAGTTAACCACAGCCAAAGTTTACAATTCTACCGAGATACTGAATTTACGGTATTAATTGCTGTGCAGCCTATTATAATCGAATGGGAGTTGTTAGTGTTAGGTTAGGTTAGGTTAGAGGACATGCACTTGTCAATTAAGACAAGTACAGTACCCGGAGGTCGAATTGACCTATTATAGAACGTCCTAGTTTCTCACAACACTTATGTTGTGTGTGTTAATTTTATACATGAGTGGAGTGGGACCTACAGTTTAAAGTCGACTCCGAACGACAGATTTTTTTTTTGAGAAACTTTTTCATGGCAATTTTATTTACTCTCCGAGTTGTTGCCAGAAATCTGCTGAGAGGAAGTCGCCGAAGAAATACATTTTGTATTTTGTCTTGATGTCTGACCTGGGGCTCGAACCCTGGTTTTACGTCTAATAAGCCAACACACTACCTACTAGACTACGGCGACTACAATACGTGTTAATACGTTGAACTTTAGTTGTAGGAATGTTGGCGGACAATCTGACTAGTGTGTCCAATTTCTCAAGATCGTTTAACATTCCAGTTATGATGAAATGCTCTTGAGCGAGGAGACAAAAGTCACCAGCGTTCACAAGATCACTAAGTTTTACAATTTGTTCCACAATGAACTCAACTGTTGCGTTTGAACGTGAAAGCATCAAGAACAAGGCTTAAAGGCAGTGGACCCTATCTCACGCCTTTCTGTACACATATTTGTACACTAAAATGCTGCGCGTATAGTATACGACATGTGGCGCCGGTGTATAATAAAGGCTCCGCCAAATAACTTTTTTTTTTTTTTGAAAATGCTTTAAAAAAACTACTGAATATTTTCTCAAATTTCTTTTTTCATTTGAAAGTACAATCCTTCCGGTTAATAATGGAAAATAATTTCATTCAAATGGCTGCCTCGGCGGGCCATGCAGTAGCCTCCACGATCGGTCCAATTTTCCAATGGCTTCACGAATATTGTCCTTTAAAGCGTCAATTGTCTCTGGCTTGTCGGCGTAACACTTATCTTTGACGGCACCCCACAAATAATAGTCAAACAGTGTCAAATCGCAGATCCGAGGTGGCCAAACGACATCAGCTCTGCGGCTGATAATGCGATCTTCAAAAACAGGGCGCAAAACATCGAGTGTAGCTTCGGCTGTGTGGCACGTAGCGCCGTCCTGTTGAAACCAAATGTTGCCAATATCCTCCTCTTCAATTTTTGTGAACAAAAATTCGTTCAACATGGCCCGATAACGATCGCCATTGACTGTAACGGCCACTCCTTGCTCATTTTCGAAGAAAAATGGCCCAATTATGCCTCTGGACCAAAATCCGCACCAAAGAGTGACTCGTTTTGGGTGCGTTGGCTTTTCAATGTATGCGTGCGGGTTTTCTGTGCCCCAAATGCGACAATTTTGCTTGTTTACATACCCGCCAAGATCAAAATAAGCTTCATCTGAAAAGATGAAGCGAAAACGCATTGGATGGTCAATTGGCTTCAACTCCTGAACCAATTGGACTTTGTATGGCGTCATACCAAGGTCTTTATGCAAAATTCGTTTCAATGATGTGTCCGAAATGTTCAATTGTTGAGAACGACGGTGAATTGATGTTGATGGCGCTTCACGCATACTTTCTGCCACCGCAGCAATATTTTCGGTTGTACGCACTGCTTTTGGCTTTTCACGCTTTGGTTTATCGATGAGGATGCCAGTTTCTTTCACTTTTTTCACAAGATAACGAACATACGGAGCTGACGGTGCTTCTCTTCTTCCAAAATCCGTACGCAATTTTCGCACACATTCTGCAACATTACCATGATTTTCAAAGTAATGTCGCAATATTTCCCAGCGTTGTTCAAGCGTATACACAACCATATTCGTTCAGCGGAAGGATAAAACTAATTATCTGTCAAATCAGACATGAGCTAAGTGTTACCATTCACGAAATAAGCACTAGTTGAAAAATCGAATGGGATTTGTTGGTGTTAATACGTAGAACTTTAGTTTTAAGAATGTTGGCGGATAATGCGGCTAGTGTGCAAATATCTCAAGATCGTTTAACATGCCAGTTATGATGAAATACTTTTGAACGAGGAGACAAAAGTCGTCAGCGTTCACAAGATCACTAAGTTTTGCAATTTTTTCCACAATGAATTCAACTGTTGTGTTTGAATGTGAAAGCATTAAGGCATCAATAACAAGACTTAAAGGCAGTGGAAGTAGTTAGCGACTCTTATCTCACGCCGTTCTGTACACATATTTGTTCGCTAAAGTGCTGCGCGTATAGTATACAACATGGGGCGCCGGTGTATAATATTTTGATGAGACGTATTATATCGTCCGATACTACGCTGCAATGTAGAGTCGTATATATCGCGTTGTATTTTATGGTGTCTAATGCTCTCTCGAAACCTCTAAACGCAAGATATTCGACGGTATTTTTTATAGATCGCACCACTCGTGGATAAAATTAACATCCACCACTTGGGTGTTGTGGGAAGCTAGGTTGTAATCCTGACTAAAATGGTTATAATCTTATATATAAAAATGAATGTGTGTCTACTTGTTTGTGGGTTTGTTTGAAGTCTATAGGCGGCTAAACGGCTGGATCGATTTTCTTGAAATTCTAACAGTACCTTCCTGTATGTCTGGAAGGAACTATACGCTACTTTTTATTTTAAAATTTCAAGTAGGCGAGGTGCCACGCCCACATACCCATATAAAAATGAATGTTTGTTTGTATGTACCTTATAGAATCGCAAACTATGCATTTGATCATGTTATGATCTTTAGCAAAGTTGTTGCGCATGAGCCGGGTAAGGTTTCTAAGTTGGTATGATCAATATCCGATAGGTGGCGCCATTGAAAATTACTTAAAATTAATTAAATCGTAAACTGTGCATTCTTTAACAAAGTTGTTGCGCACGAGTCGACAGAGGTTGGTGCGATTAATGTCCGATAGATGGCGTCACTGAAACTTATTCAAAATGAATGACAAGCAATTGGTTGACCTACACCTCAAGCGCGGAAGAAAAGAGCATTACGAGCCACAGAATCAGACGAGTATTGAGACTGGAAAATCTTCGAGTATATGCCGCTGAGACCCGTTCGCTTGAACCACTTGAAAACGAGAGGTGAGAGTAGAAACTGATCGAATGCGTACTACTTAGACCCGTTTATCTGAATCATTAGGACAACGGGAAACAAAATCAATAAAATGATTCAAAATTAATTGGATATTTGTGTAATGTCTTGCCTTCAAATTTATTTTAGTTGGTGAAGCAGCAACACGCGCACTATACAGCTAGTGACCAATAAAGTACATAAGTAAAGCTCTACCATGATGAGCTGTGTGCGAACGTAGTTAACGCAGGATCGTTGCTTGTTCTTCACGACTGCTGGGTGATATAATTTTGATAGGTTTTATTAATTACATGCGATATTATTTTACTTAGCATGGTGATGCTTCTCCAGTTTCTGTGAGCGATAGAAAATTACTGAGTGATACATAAGTTTTCAATTCATAAGCAGAGGACCGACTTATTTCTATCCTTTAATCGCATGGCCATCCACCCCACAATAGCAACGTCAAGTGGCCACTTTCGTTTTGCTAGATATGCCGAAAGATTTGGCATTGCGGCAAATAACTTCTGCAGTAGCTGTTTGTCTCTTTTATTTTCAGAACATATTCTTTTATTTTCAGAATAAAAATTCGATTGACTTTATTATTTCCTTTTTTCCTCCTTTTGCAGCCCTTACCTACATGAAAAATTTAGAATCTCTGAATGTCTCGAAAAATCGCTTAAAACGTTTACCTCTACAACTGTGCGAATGCTCACGCTTAAATGAATTGAATATCAGTGATAACATTGATATCTGGCATTTACCGGAAAGGATCTCGTATATGCAGTCGCTGCAAATGTTATCAGCAGATCGTAAGTTATTTAAATTCCGCACAATACCTTGTGTATCTAATATCTGTGCTTTTTTTTACAGGCTGTTCTTTAATATATTTACCAGTGGCCTTGGCCAAATTCATTGATTACTTAAGAATTTTCAATAATGCCGCCATCACTCATATACCGATCATCTATGAGAAGTTCTATCAGAGTTATTATGAGACGCCAACTAAAACGCAAGCCATGTATGATGATAAACGTTCCAAATCAGATGAATAATAGTGTTCTTTGTGGTAGTTAAACAAACAGTAATAATTTGTATCAATAAGTTAGGACATACGGGGAACGGGTTCAATGGCAACATAGGATATGAAAATTTATTGTAATTTTTCTTACATGACAAATGACGTAGTTTGTCCTCAAAAGACAAGCGTGCATACATACTAGTGATTCGGTTTAGAAAGTTCACAAATTCTATTTCCATTCAAACTTTTCTGAATTTCAAACAGTTAAACGGGTACCTTAGCTACCTCTCTCAAACTATATATCGGTTAAGTTTAGAGGTAGACTGACCTGCAAGAAAATTTCACCATATTCTTTACTTTACAATGTCAGGGTTTTCTTGGTACAAGTGGTACAACCCGAACAGTTCTCTTATCCCTATCTCCTGAGGGATAATTTCTGCTACGATATTAGTCACTTCCGCTGATATGCTGATTCCCTAGGATGTATTTTTATACATTATCTTCTATTCTAGTGAAGTTAGTAAGCCTTGACTGTAATATTTGCCTTCTCTGCTAAGGTCTTTCAACATTTGCCATCTTTTTGGGGTATACATGCGACTCTGGAAGTGTTCTGGCGATCCCTTAATCCTTTTTAATATTTGTACGACTCATCTACAAAAGTTTCCAAGAAGTAGCCGTAGTCTAGTAGGTAGTGTGTTGCCTTATTAGACGAAAAGCCAGGGTTCGAACCCCAGGCCAGACATCAAAATAAAATACAAAAAGTATTTCTTCGGCGACTTCCTCTCAGCAGATTTCTGGCAAAAACTCGGAGAGTAAATAAAATTGCCATGAAAAAGTTTCTCAAAAATCTGTCGTTCGGAGTCGACTTTAAACTGTAGGTCCCCCGCCACTCATGTATAAAAATTAGCAGACACAACATAAGTGGTGTGAGAAACTAGGACGTTGTACAATGGGTCAATTCGACCTCCGGGTACTGTACTTGTCTTAATTGACAAGTACACGTCCTCCAACCTAACCTAACCTAAGTAAATAAGGAGACTATTCTTCACCCATTGGTTACATACCTAGAAAAAGCAACTGACCTTTTACTCTGTAGTTAAAGTAACAATCTGTCGGGGTGAGATATTTAGGAACTCAGTGGCTTTATAAATATTCCGAATGTTTCATGGATGAGAAGGAATATTCCTTGTGATATCATAACGTCCCTCGCTGAGTACAGTCTCTTCTACCTAAGAATACATCGGGTATTGTATTCAGTGTAATGTTCAGAGATTGGTTTATATTTTCTACGACTTTGGAATCAGCCTAGGGTCCTCATCGAATCGGTCATATGTATACTTTCTTACGTTCTTTTCTTTTTTCAATTTCCTTTTAGACCCGTAACACGTGAGGACTTTTTCTGGGTAATTGAGAAGGAGACCTTTACCAAACTCCTGCTACCGATAGGTACCAAAAAGGTATTTCGTGTACCCTCACAGGAAAACCAAGTAACGCTATATGACGACTGCCTAAAGGCATTGGAGTATTTAAATAAACTAACGCCGTTCTATATAAATCCAGTATTAAAGTATATACTGCCCGAAAGATTTATGGTGGATCATATACGCAATGGACCCACAGGCCGCTGTTCTGTGTTTAAATGTTCGAATCCCTTGTTTAGTACATATTATTTTATGGTGGTGAAAAGGTGAGTAAATTGAAATTTGAATTTGAAACTTCTCACTTCACTTGTATACAACATACATGCGTAGGTGTGGCAGCAAATCAAAACAATTGTTTACCTGCTATTTTTGTACCCAATACTGTGCCAAACTATGGCTGATGGACAATCATAAAAAATATTATTGTGTAGACTGGGAGGTATATGATGATCACACAGCCATGTAGAGCCAGTACATCTACCACAAAACCCGATAAAAAGGTTTAGAAAATAAGCACCAAAAAAAAAAAAATAAAATTCTTTAGTTTTTAAAAAATTTTAATTAATTTAGTTTAGCGTTTAGAGAAAATTATTATGTATATATGTATGTATGGATGTACTATAGTTTAGAGCATAATAAAATCATGTAAAGTACAATTTATATTTTAAATTAAAAATGCAGTCTTTTATTGGAAACAATTCAATTAAGTTCACATGTAGCATTTGTCATTTGACAAAATGTTGCCGCTGATAATCTTCTCTCACATGCAAATAATTATCAATCAAGCAATTCTTTGCCCTGGGATACGCATGACGGCAATCCATACCCTTTTTGCCTAAATGCCAGGCCTCTGTGTAATCATGCAGTAAATTACGATGTGGCCTGAATTCAAAAAAAAAAAAATTAATTCCAAAAATATTTAATTTTGTTCCCTAACTGTTTTATTACTCACTGTAATATACGATGCAGTATTTCTGCATATACACCTTGATTTATATGCACTTGGGCATTTTCACATATCGCCTTCTGCATGCATGCTCGCCCGTTTATACCCTTACGATCCATTAAGTTCTCTACAAATTCGTAGAGAAATTCTTGGGCCTCATCTTTATACTCTCTTACTATGTCGGGTGTATTTATGTTGGTGCCTCCGTTGGCCAAATTTCTTCTGTCCCATTTATCCCACCAGTAAATGGGCCTTGGTGGCACTGGAAATTGATATTGAATATTCATTGTCATAACCAATTGACGCCAGGTTCTTTTATCGCCCAAATTGACAGGGAATGCTATACCGCAAACAAGCTGAAATCAAAAGTAAAAATTAAGGAAAAAATATAGCTACAGGTCCAGGTCTTAAATTGTTAAATTTGCAAACTTAAAAGGCGCTCTTCAGCCTCGAAAATGAATGCTAGTTTCATAGGAAAAATAATTCTTTTGACTGTGACCCCTTTTTTCTGTCCGAATCAGTAGCAAGTGAAGGATGCCCTTAATCGCAACATTTTAAGGAATTCTAGATCCATGAGTGTGGTTCAACTCAGTTCCTAGTCCTAATTCAGTAAATTCTTGCAAAGCAGCTCATAGCTCAAACAATCAAGATGAGCCCAACATAACATTGGGTACAACTAGACGAAAGAAATACTCTTAAATTTCTAGCAGAGTAGGCCATCGTATTGAAAAGAATTCCCCTGGAGTACCACAATCTTATGTGACCATAAGCAACGTGACACCATCGCAGTGTTTTGTGGCAATTGCAGAAGTGATCATTGTAAAGAAGCCACATGAAATCTTCATTGAGAAAATAAAAAAATCCTCTTTTCCCCTTGTTAATCACACACGAAAGTGACCACAACCATCATGATATTGTCACATTGATTAATTAAAATATTAATTGATTTAATTAAACATACACAAAATTCATGTTGGATAGGAATATTGAATTGCTTTGAATTGAAATTAAAATTAATTTTTGGATTTTTTTATTAAACTTGATTTTACGGCCTTTAAATGCAGACTGATTGACTAATCGGTATATGATGCCAACTGAAATTCAAACCCAAATGGTGAGTGAGATCTCACTCGACACGAGTCAGTCATCAAATAGTCCGACAGTAGAAACCCACGTGTTTTGTTTTCCATTTTCTTAATTATTAATTAACACTTCGATTAAAATATTTTTTTTTATTTACAAAATGTGCCACAAAAACGAGATTTTTTAAAGAAAGTAACATGATTGAACGGGTTTTGAAAACGAAATGGGTTCTGCAATGCAAAAACAAAAGGTTTAAAACATCATCTTAATAACGAGGGTTGGTAAATATGTGTGGATGGCACATTCTTTTCAAATTGTTTTCAATTATTCACATTCATACATTTTTTTTATTATAAGTTAGTGTACGAGGGGACGAAAGAAAAGTTTAGGCGATTTCCGATTTAAAGAACATTCGATTAACACTCTCTGTTAACTTAACATAACTTGCAGTTTTTTGGTCGATGACTTGAATTTTTTTGATCGATGATAACTTCCATTTTTTGGTCGATAACTTGCATTTTTTGGCTAATGATTTACATTTTTTTTGGTCGATTTTCTGAATTTTTTAACGATGGCTTGCATTTTTTTGGTCAATACCTTGTAGTTTTAAAGTGGTGTGAGAAACTAGGACGTTGTACAATGGGTCAATTCGACCTCCGGGTACTGTACTTGTCCTAATTGACAAGTACATGTCCTCTAAACTAACCTTGTAGTTTTTGGTCGATGATGAAGATATTAATTTCAGCTCCTATCTTAGCTTCGTCACCGATATCTTCAATACCAAGAAATTCCCGACCGTAACAAAAACAATTTTGGAATCCTTGATCCAATAGCTATTTAGCCCACTAGCTCCGAAAACCATACCTTTTTAAAATGTATCGAATTTTTACTCGATTTATAAAGAGCACTCTTTCTTTGCTCACATTAAAGAAAGGTAGCTTCGTCGGCTATATCTCAAGTCCCAAAAGTTACCCGACATATAAAGAATACAGTGATCGTAATTTAATACAGCGTAAGTAGTGTAAATTTTAGGAAGTCAAGCGCGTTTTGATGCTCTGGCCATTAGAATCGTAAGACTCGTGCAATGCAGCAGCATTTTTTTTTTTGGTCAATTGCTTTGGTTTTTCGAAGAGATGTAAGAAAACTGACCTTTTTCAAATTTACAGTGTCTACTTACGAATGATAGCGGCGGATTGCAGCCCTACTACCTGGCAGCCAGGTCGCCATCAGAGTATTTCACTCCTGGTGAAGCTGCATCGGTTGGATAGAGAAAATAGGTTCGCCATTAGCTTAAATCAATAGGATAAAGAGCTTGCTGAAGGGAAGCTCTCACTCAGCTGATAGATCCTTAACCTCTTGGAGGAGGAGAACGAAAAGGAGTTTGGAAAGTTATGTTCAGTGAAAAAGAAGACAGAGTGGGGTGAAAACTTTTCGCAAGCTGGACGGACTTGAGGTGATTCAAACTTATGTTCGGTGATTCCAGTACAAAGAGATTGAAATTTAGCATCAGAATATTTGATAAGCAGCTTAAAGAATATTAGTTCAGAATAGCATGCTGTGGATTAGGATAACGAATCACCAGAATATGTGCTGCATTAATGCATTTACAGAAGGAAACGCCTCCATGGCTCTCGCGTGCTTGGCAGGCAGCAACCGCATCATATCACAAGTGAACCTGATGATTTTATTCCCGTTAAATTTTCACGTAATACCAGGCCATTCTGGTGTAATTATGTATGGTCGATTGTCCGATGGATAACATAAAGCGCTGCAGAGAAAATTCATTCTTCAGCTGCTTTTTTTTTACGAGGATCATCCCTCTAGAATTATACTAACAAAATTGATTGTTTCTCTATACAAACAGATGTTCATCTGAAACCATTCGTTTTACAAATACAGGCTCTTGTGTGTATGGCTCATATAATATAAACAGTTTCGATTTACCACTACTCTATGAGTGCTGAGGCCCATCCATTAAGTGTTGATCGTATGTGAAGAAATACGAAAAATCCAAAATTAATATTCAGTTGACTGTCCCCCAGTGAGATATTTTATGACCTTGAATTTGTTTCTTTTATTGAAATTTAAGTCGCGATCTTCTTGACATTTCTTCTACAACAATCAGCAGTAAATTACTGCCACACTTACTAAATGATCATTAATTAAGATTATCGTAAATGACGATCACCTCTCTTGCTCTCTGTGTGTGGGTGGTGTTTAAGCACTTTTAATAAGAAATCGTTGTTGTTCTTTGGCGATCGCAGAAATGTAGAAGGGGGGTTTTATTCCTTTGTTTTGAATAAAACAATATCACTCAATATGAGTGAATAGTGATCGTGTGCATAATAGTAAAACAAAACAAGATCATTTCCTCACTAGAACGAGAGAGAGTATATAACGCTCTGATCAGCACTGTTTCAATTATTTTTCCAAACCAAACACACACCTGAACCTGAACGCTATAAGGTCTACGGAATTTAATTTAAAATGTTTTCAACCAAATTCAATGCGCTTAGCATTGTAGTGCTTTTGGCCTTTCATAGCCATTTAGCAAATGGTCAATTTAATCCGAATTTTGTAGCTGGACGCTCAACTATTGTGCATTTATTCGAATGGAAATGGGATGATATAGCGGCGGAATGTGAAAATTTTTTGGGTCCCAAGGGTTATGCTGGTGTACAGGTAAGTTTCGCCACCCTACCCCGTTTGTATTCCTAAGAAATCAAATTTAATTTACGTTCTGGCTTTTATAGGTTTCACCTGTTAATGAGAACGTGGTAGTGGCCAATCGTCCCTGGTGGGAACGTTATCAACCGATTTCTTATCTTATAGTCACCCGTTCCGGCAATGAAGCCCAATTCGCCAGTATGGTTAAGCGCTGTAATAATGCTGGTGTACGTATCTATGTGGATGTTGTTTTTAACCACATGGCTGCCAAGCATGATGATTTTGTGGTGGGCACTGCTGGCTCTACAGCCGAGCCCGGTATCAAAAGTTTCCCTGCCGTACCCTATTCTGGGTTAGTTTTTCATCCGACATGTTCGATTAATAACTACAATGATGTCAATCAAGTGCGCAATTGTGAGTTGATGGGCTTGAAAGATTTGGATCAAAGCTATGGTGTGGTTAGAGATCGTATTGTGAAGTTTTTGAACAAACTGATATCGTTGGGTGTCGCTGGTTTTCGTGTGGATGCTGCCAAACATATGTGGCCCGCGGATTTAAAGGTAAAGTCAGGTTTCTATACAACAAAAATTGCTTAACTGTGAACCTATCTCTTTCTACTTCTAGACTATTTACAGCCTTTTGAATAATTTAAATACCGAGCACGGTTTCCCAGCCAACAGTCGTCCCTTTATTACCCAGGAAGTTATAGACATGGGTGGCGAAGCCGTTTCCACATATGAATACATCGATATCGGCACTGTTACTGAATTCCGGCATTCCGATTCAATTGGCAAAGTATTCCGCGGCAAAGATCAAATGCGCTGGTTAGTTAATTGGGGCACTGCCTGGGGTTTCATGCCCTCCGATCGTTCTCTAGTATTTATCGACAATCATAATAATCAACGTGGTCATGGTGCCGGTGGCTCTGATGTGCTTACCTATAAAACTCCCAAACAATATAAAATGGCCACTGCTTTTATGTTGGCCCATCCATTTGGTATTACGCGCGTTATGTCATCTTTTGCATTCGACAATACCGATCAGGGTCCACCCACTACCGATGGCAATACTATACGTTCACCTATCTTTAATGCTGATAATTCGTGCAGTGGCGGCTGGATTTGTGAACATCGTTGGCGTCAAATCTACAATATGGTGGGTTTCAGAATTGCTGCCCGCTCATCGGCCGTACAAAATTGGTGGGACAATGGCAGCAATCAAATTGCTTTTTGCCGTGGCGATAACGGTTTCATTGCTTTAAATGGTGACTCTTATGATTTGAATAGAGAACTGCAAACCTGTTTGCCAGCTGGTACTTATTGTGATGTAATCTCGGGCTTAAAGCAAGGTTCTAAATGTACCGGCAAGTCAGTGATTGTTGGGTCAGATGGTAAGGCCACCATAACTATTCGCAATTCGGAGGAAGATGGCACTTTGGCTATACATTTGAATTCGAAATTGTAAAAAGAAAAATTAATTGAGGGGAGTTAAATAAATAAAATAACGGGAGAATAAAAATAAATCCAAGTTTTTTTATTTTCGGTATTTTTTTAAGGTTAGGTCCACCTTTCAGAATTATGGATTGGCAAAACTATAATTACATGTTGCAAAGTAAGATGGAAGAACATTCCTCCGGAACTTTGTTACAACCTGCAGCCATAAATACTATGAACAACTTAACTTAGCAACATTAAAAGTTAAGCCTTAAAAGGAAAACAAAGCAGCTCAAAGCTCAAACAATCAAGATGAGCCCAATTGGGTACAACTAGACGAAGCCAAATGGAAGGAAATGCTCTTAAATTTCTAGCAGCGTAAGCCATCGATCGTATTGAAAAGATAAAAAGACCCCCTTTTCCTCTGGGATACCACAAGCTTACGTGACCATAAGCAAAGTGACACTATCACAGTGTATTGTGGCAATTGCAGAAGTGATCATTCTAAAGAAGCCATATGAAAACCCCATTGAGAAAATAAAAAACAATCCTCGTTTCCCCTTGTTAATCACAAAACGAAAGTGACCACAGCCATCATGATATTGTCACATGAAATAATATGCCGGTACCGCATGGCATACTCACTAATTAAGGCTATCTTACTGCTCATTGTTATGTATTTCGCTTTTAGATATGTACCCCGGCCAGTGTAAAGAATAAAGTCCTCTGTATAAAAATGCAAGTCACCGACCAAAAAAAATTCAAATCATCGAACAAAAAAAGTGTAAGTCATCGACCAAAAAAATGCAAGTCATCGATCAAAGAAATTCAAGTCATCGACCTAAAAAATGCATGTAATCGACCTAAAAAATTCAAGTCATCGTTCTAAAAAAAATCCAAGTCATCAAACAAAAAATTAAAGTCACCTTCCAAGAAAATGCAAGTCATCGACCAAAAAAATGCAAGTCATCGACCAAAAAATTAAAGTCACCTTCCATGAAAATGCAAGTCATCGCCCTAAAAAATGTAAGTCATCGACCAAAAAATGCAAGTCATCGACCCAAGAAATGCAAGTCATGGACCTAAAAAATTCAAGTCATCGTTCTAAAAAAATTCAAGTCATCGATCAAAAAATAAAACACACCTTCCAAGAAAATGCAAGTCATCGACCAAAAAAAATGCAAGTCATCGACCAAAAAATTAAAGTCACCTTACAAGAAAATGCAAGTCATTGACAAAAAAATGCAAGTCATCGACCAAAAAATTAAAGTCACTTTCCAAGAAAATGCAAGTCATCCACCTAAAAAAATGCCAGTTATCTACCAAAGAAAGGCAATTGAAAAAAATACGACATTTTGTCAGCCTTATATATATAGTAAATGCATATTAACTCAATGAGAATTATAAAAAATTTTCAGTCCATTTTCCCACAAATTCATTCGAAGAATACAATATATCTCCGGTTCTATGTAACGCCCGACAGTAAGGAAACCTGTTTTGGAATTCTTAAGACAATGTCTCTCTTGTTCATTAGGTCCATTTCCACCACTAGGTCCATATTTTATCCGAATTTGACCGATTTATATAGACCACACTTTTTTTACTAATTTAGGGCTAAGGAGTCGTTAAGAACTTTTGGACCGGACCGTATCCGTCTATGCTGGGTTCCGGGACATAGCGGAATACTGGGCAATGAGACGGCGGTTGCCCTCGCTAGGCTAGGTTCGCTTTCAGAGGGCGATTTGATGGTTGGTCCTGACCCCCCAGTCTGCCACCTCTATGGCCTCATCAATGGATGGGTCATGGAGAAAGAGCAGAGGCGTTGGGGGAACGGATCGGGTTGTTTTGTTTCTAGGTGTCTGTGGCCTGCTGTAGACAGTAAGAGAACAGGTTGGTTGCTGGGCTTGGATAAGGACAGCTTAAGGCTGTTTGTCGGTTTTATCACGGAGCACTGCGAGACTATCGAACACCTCCTCTGTAGCTGCCCAGCCCTTGGTAGATTGAGGTTGAGGACCCTTGGTAGGCCCTTCTTTGAGAAGGCCCAAGTCCTGTCTCAGACATTTCGAACAGAACGAAATATGAAAAGAAGTTTCCTCTCAGCAGTCTTCTCGCAAGTTTCTCAAATCTATGGTGCGGAATCGATTTTAAACCGTAGGTTCCTCCATTTATGGATACAATTACATGGGCGCTGTAGGAAGCTAGGTCGAAATCCTGACAATTAAGTAATCATGGCAGTATTTTTTGTTTATTTTTTGTTTAAAAATTAAAAACTTAAAATACCTTACAAATGCCAGAATTTTCAAATAAAATGAAACGTTTTTTCCGCCGATGTTCACGCCAATGTGATAAATTCAGTGCCACGTTTGGCGATGTCATGGTATCGGAGGCACTTACAATGATTGGCAAAACCAACACAGACACTATAACGTATACACTGAAATTTTTTAATGAATTTAATTAAAATTATTCGATTAATTAATTGATTGATTAATTAAAATATTAATTGATTTAATTAAACATACACAAAATTCATGTTGAATAGGAATATTAAATTGCTTTGAATTAAAATTAAAATTAATTTCTTAATTTCTTTATAATTTTTTTATTATTTTTTTTTATTCTAATTTAAAAAACAAAAAGTTATCCACAAAAAAAAAATATTCCGAATATTTTATTAAACTTGATTTTATGGCGTTTAAATGCAGACTGATTGACTAATCGGTATATGATGCCAATTGACTGTTAGAAATTCAAACCCAAATGGCGAGTGAGATCTCACTCGACACGAGTCAGTCATCAAATAGTCCGACAGTAAAAACTCACGTGTTTTGTTTTCCATTTTCTTAATTATTAATTAACACTTCGATTGAAATTCTTTTTATTTACAAAATGTGCCACAAAAACGGGATTTTTTTCTCTCATTTTCAAATAATTATGATGCTTCGTTGAACCGTTAAAGAAAGTAACCTGATTGAACGGGTTTTGAAAACGAAATGGGTTCTGAAATGCAAAAACAAAAGGTTTAAAACGTCATCTTAATAACGAGGGTTGGTAAATATGTGTGGATGGCGCATTCTTTTCAAATTATTCACAATTATTCACATTCACACATTTTTTTTTTAATATAAATTAATGTACGAAGGGTCGAAAGAAAAGTTTAGGCGTTTTCCGATTTAACGAACATTCGATTAACAGTCTCTGTTAACTTAACATAACTTGCAGTTTTTTGGTCGATGACTTGAATTTTTTGATCGATGATAACTTCCATTTTTTGGTCGATAACATGCATTTTTTGGCTTATGATTTGCATTTTTTTTTTTTTGCTGATGACCTGAATTTTTTATCGATGGCTCGCATTTTTTTTGGTCAATGCCTTGTAGTTTTTGGTCGATGATGATGATATTAATTTACCACTACATGAGTGATGCGGACCATCCATTAAGTGTTGATCGTATATGAAGAAATACGAAAAATCCAAAATTAATATTCAGTTGACTGTCCCCCAGTGAGAAGGTTTTTATGATCTTGAATTTGTTTCTTTTATTGAAATTTAAGTCGCGAACTCATTGACATTTCTTTTACAACAATCAACAGTAAATTACAGCCACACTTACTAAATGATCATCAATTAAGATTATCGTAAATGACGATCACATCTCTTGCTCTCTGTGTGTGGGTGGTGTTTAAGAACTTTTAATAAGAAATCGTTGTTGTTCTTTAGAGATCGCAAAAATGTAGTTCTTGACCTTACCCAAGTGGAAGTGGGTTTCATTCCTTTGTTTTGAATAAAACAATATCACTCAATATGAGTGAATAGTGATCGTGTGCATAATAGGAAAATGCAACAAGATCATTTCCTCACAAGAGAGAAAGAGTATATAACGCTCTGATCAGCACTGTTTCAATTAATTTTCTGAACTGAAGGTCTACGGAATATAATTTAAAATGTTTTCAACCAAATTCTATGCGCTTAGCATTGTAGTGCTTTTGGCCTTTCATAGCCATTTAGCAAATGGTCAATTTAATCCGAATTTTGTAGCTGGAAGCTCAACTATTGTGCATTTATTCGAATGGAAATGGGATGATATAGCGGCGGAATGTGAAAATTTTTTGGGTCCCAAGGGTTATGCTGGTGTACAAGTAAGTTTAACCTACTCCACCCCGTTTGTATTTCAAAGAAATCAAATTTAACTTGCTTTCTGGCTTTTCTAGGTTTCACCTGTTAATGAGAACGTGGTGGTGGCCAATCGTCCCTGGTGGGAACGTTATCAACCGATTTCTTATCTTATGGTCACCCGTTCCGGCAATGAAGCCCAATTCGCCAGTATGGTTAAGCGCTGTAATAATGCTGGTGTACGTATCTATGTGGATGTTGTTTTTAACCACATGGCTGCCAAGCATGATGGTTTTGTGGTGGGCACTGCTGGCTCTACAGCCGATCCCGGTATCAAAAGTTTCCCTGCCGTACCCTATTCTTCGCTGGATTTCCATCCGACCTGTTCGATTAATAACTACAATGATGTCAATCAAGTGCGCAATTGTGAGTTGATGGGCTTGAAAGATTTGAATCACAACAATCATTGGGTTAAAGATCGTATTGTGGAGTTTATGAACAAACTGATATCCTTGGGTGTTGCTGGTTTTCGTGTGGGTGCTGCCAAACATATGTGGCCCGCAGATTTAAAGGTAAAGTCAGGTTTATATACAACAAAAATTGCTTAACAGTGAACCTATCTCTTTCTACTTCTAGATTATTTACAGTCTTTTGAATAATTTAAATACCGCCCATGGCTTCCCGGCCAATAGTCGTCCCTTTATTACCCAAGAAGTTATAGATATGGGTGGCGAAGCCATATCCAAATATGAATACACCGATTTTGGCACTGTTACTGAATTCCGGCATTCCGATTCAATTGGCAAAGTATTCCGCGGGAAAGATCAAATGCGCTGGTTAGTTAACTGGGGCACTGCCTGGGGTTTCATGCCCTCCGATCGTTCTCTAGTATTTATCGACAATCATGATAATCAACGCGGTCATGGTGCCGGTGGCTCTGATGTGCTTTCCTATAAGACCTCCAAACAATATAAAATGGCCACTGCTTTTATGTTGGCTCATCCATTTGGTATTACGCGCGTTATGTCATCTTTTGCATTCGACAATACCGATCAGGGTCCACCCACTACCGATGGCAATACTATACGTTCACCTATCTTTAATGCTGATAACTCGTGCAGTGGCGGCTGGATTTGTGAACATCGTTGGCGTCAAATTTACAATATGGTGGGTTTCAGAATTGCTGCCCGCTCATCGGCCGTACAAAATTGGTGGGACAATGGTAGCAATCAAATTGCTTTTTGCCGTGGCGATAACGGTTTCATTGCTTTAAATGGTGACTCTTATGATTTGAATAGAGAACTGCAAACCTGTTTACCAGCTGGTACTTATTGTGATGTAATCTCGGGCTTAAAGCAAGGTTCTAAATGTACCGGCAAGTCAGTGATTGTTGGTTCAGATGGTAAGGCTACCATAACTATTCGCAATTCGGAGGAAGATGGCACTTTGGCTATACATTTGAATTCGAAATTGTAAAAAGAAAAATTAATTGAGAGGAGTTAAATAAATAAAATAACGGGAGAATAAAAATAAAACCAATTTTTTTTATTTTCGGTATTTTTTTAAGGTTAAATCCACCTTTCAGAATTATGGATTGGCAAAAGTATAATTACATCTTGCAAAGTAAGATGGAAGAACATTCCTCCGGAACTTTGTTACAACCTGCAGCCAATTCGTACTGCAAGGCTGGGGAATATCATATCACAAGAAAAATATTACAAGAGAACGCAGTAATTTTATTCCCATTCACGTAGTACCAGGGCATCCTGGTCTAATTACATATGTATGTATGGTCGATTGACCGGTGGATAGCATAACACACTGCAGAGAAAATTCATCCTTCAGTTGCTTTTTTTACGAGGATCATCCCTCTAGAATTATACAAACAAAATTGATTGTCTCTCTATACAAACAGATGTTCGTCTGAAACCATTCGTTTTACAAATACAGGCTCTTGTGTGTATGGCTCTTATAATGTAAACAGTTTCGATTTACCACTACTCTATGAGTGCTGAGGCCCATCCATTAAGTGTTGATCGTACGTGAAGATAAACGAAAAATCCAAAATTAACATTCAGTCGACTGTCCCCCAGTGAGATGATTTTTATGACCTTGAATTTGTTTCTTTTATTGAAATTTAAGTCGCGAACTTGTTGACATTTCTTCTACAACAATCAACAGTAAATTACAGCCACACTTACTAAATGATCATCAATTAAGATTATCGTAAATGACGATCACATCTCTTGCTCTCTGTGTGTGGGTGGTGTTTAAGAACTTTTAATAAGAAATCGTTGTTGTTCTTTAACGATCGCAGAAATGTAGTTCTTGACCTTACTCAAGTAGAAGGGGGGTTTTATTCCTTTGTTTTGAATAAAACAATATCACTCAATATGAGTGAATAGTGATCGTGTGCATAATAGGAAAATAAAACAAGATTATTTTCTCACTAGAGAGAGAATATGTGACGCTCTGATCAGCACAGTTTCAATTAATTTTCCAAATCGAACACACATATTAAGGTGGTGGAATTGACAAGAAGAGAAAATTTCAAATAAAAATAAGAAGAAAATTATAAAAACAACGTCAAAGCGAAATAATATTTAAACAGTGAAGAGTAGTCGTCGTATATAAATAAACGAAATAAACAAAAATTAATTTCAATAAAAAATTAATTGTGTTGTGAATAACAGTTTATATCATATTGTAAATACGAGAGTATAGTTTACAGAAGTATAACATAAATAGCAAATATTTAAATAAATAATTAAAAAGCAACAATTTAATCGAAATACTAAAAACAATTTAAAAAAACAATATAAGTCCTTATATAAGTGAATGGCAGAATTGGTGGTGTGAACAACGCAAATTCAAAATGCTTTAAATTTGTTGCAACAGTTGGATGCAAGATTTGTGATAAATTTTATGCGTTTATAAGCAAACATTAGTTTTTTAGTGAAGGCCCTGTCTCATCTTTTAAGCCACATATGAATTCCATATTCGAAAAACTGTTGCTTCAAAGGAATCAACAAACTCTTCAGCGTTTGAAACATTCTTTAAACTCCAATCGCCTTTTATTATATTCCAGTACTCCACTCTTATGAGAATAAATCGAAGATAGTAAGATTACCCTCTGTAGTCGCCGTAGTCGAGTGGGTAGTGTGTTGGCTTATTAGACGTAAAGCCAGGGTTCGAGCCCCAGGTCAGACATCAAGATAAAATACAAAAAGTATTTCTTCGGCGACCTCCTCTCAGCAGATGTCTGGCAAAAACTCTGAGGGTAGAAATAAAATTGCCATGAAAAAGTTTCACAATAATATGTCGTTCGGAGTCGACTTTAAACTGTAGGCCCCACCACTCATGTATAAAACCACAACAGAAGTAATGTGAGAAACTGGTCAATTCGACCTCCGGGTACTGTACTTGTCTTAATTGACAAGTACACGTCCTCTAACCTAACCTAAGATTACCCTCTGCTGAGTCTCGTCATATGGGAATTCTCGGTAATGAGTAAACAGATAAGCTTGCGAGAAGGGGAGATTCTACACCCTTAATCGGACCAAAACTCTTCCGAAGATCCCAGGATTTTTGGAAAAAGTTCCTAAACGAAAGAAAAGTTAAAGAGATGCAACGACTCTGCGTAAACCAAGTAGGCTTGAAGCAATGAGATTTGAATCACGCATCAGATTATCAAGAAACAATCTGGGATTCATAAACGTCTTTTGACAGGACTCAGAATACATTAATTCAAAGTGGAAATTGACTCAAACCCAACATGCAGATTCTGTAACGCTGAGAATAAATCATCGGAACACATTCTTGGAACATGTGGTGAATTAATACATACCAGAAAGAAACACTTCGGTGCATATTAAGACTGGAAATTATCATTGTGGACTCCGAACAGCATCTTGAAAATTGTCAGGGCAACAGCCTTGGAGGAGACATTGTAGGAACACCCTATAAAGCTTAGTAGAGTACGATAGAATAATAATAATTATTTTATTATGTCGGATTCTTTTCACCTCTATCGTCACATAAGCTGTATTAATGGCTTCACTGATTGTCCCCGCTATTCGCAACTCTACATTAAGCTCTTTAAAAAAACTTCTTCAAAGCATCCCAGTTCTTCTCTCATAGTTTCGATCCTAAATTTTATTTCCATGCAATAAATCTCAGATATTTGAAAACAAATATTTCACAGTTACACCTTCATTTGGACGTTGGAGGCATTTTATTAAGTCGTCGTGCCCGAAGCGACCTAAATAACTTTAGCATTACTAACTTTAACGTCATGTTCTGAAGGGGTTAGCCAGTAAATGCTTACGCCACATCACGTGCAGTTTTCTCGATGTCAAGTCTAGTTTGTAAACTTGCTTTTAAACATTAGCAGCTAGGCCTAGGCTTCGACTAAAAGCTATTTAGAATCGTTTAAATAACGATGCATAATTGAAGAACTTCAATGTATAACCGAATTTCCATCTGCGAAACAAGTAATGCAACTTAACAACATCGACAACGTCTATCCATAACGGTCTTGATCAAATTACGATGGTCAAAACAGACTAGGAATTGTATCACAACAAGACACCACGTCGCTCCCATAGAAAATGACTTACCTTTTGCTTCGAAAGATTAAACAAGCGCTTCTAACCCAGACTTATTGATATGATTTTAAATGTCTAAAAATTTTAAATAATTAAAAAGAATTCATTTTACTTCAACTTAATTAAAGAGATGTGACTGCCCTAATATTTGTGACCCATTTTCCAATATAATTTGTGCTAAATAGTCGGTAATGACTTGACATTCTATTTTTTTATTTTTATTTTCAATACAACTATAAATTGAATTTAGTTTATACGAGGGGTGCTTGAAAAGTTATGTATTCTTATGTATTCTGTTCGATTATGATTATAAAATTTTGCTTACAAGATTATACGATAAGGAAGAGGTCTTCTAAGAGCCACACAGACTCACTTATATAACGGGCTATGTCCCTTATCTTAAATTCAGATAGTTTCGTGAGAGATGTCAAGAAGAAAAGCGAAAAGAATTAAGTGACAGGCGATCTCTTCCACATCTTCCGATACGCAACTTCTGAAAAATTGCACGAGACGGCGCCAAGCTCAAAGGCACGCATCCTATAAGGCGGTGTCCCCGAAAAGACGTCTTCCCTGGGTTAAGATTCGACCAAGTGAACCTAGAGGTGAGAGAATAGGTCCTCTCTTTTACCCAGGAGGCATTAACTAAGGAATGGAACAAGTGGCCAAGGGAACCCTTAGCGGAGATCACATATCCAGTTTCCCAGGTAGTACACATTTCTGTAAAAGCGGTTACAACACAGTTTCACGGTGCATCTGACACCGAACAGCTTACATACAAACATACATACATAATTGGTCATTACAACCCTTCAGTCAGGATTGCGACCTAGATTCTCTAGGTTCCTAGACACCGAACAGCATCCTGAATTCTATTAGGGCAACAGAATGGGAAGAGACGATATACATATGATTGAGAAAAACACAATAGATCGGAGGGTCACAGAACTCTGGCATCTCTACACTACGACAAAAATAATAATCAAGTTGTAACAGAGGATCTAATCGCCCATGGTGGACAATTATCGAAATCTACTTGAACATGCAGTGCTAGTGACTGCAAAAACTTATGGGTATTTCCATATCCAAGTAACTCTAACAAACCTAGTTCTTTATATGAAAACTCTCATATATTTTTTACGCAGCACCGGGTTATCAATGAAATTCTATTTTCATAAGCAACTAAGAAAGTGATTCCCGCGGTTTCAAATTGAAATGACAGACAACATAACATAATTTATTTTAGCGAACATATTCGCAGTATTAGCATATCTCTGCACCATCATAAATAAACACAGCTTTAACAAGGTGCACAATCAGTAGTGGCCAGTTAGGAGATAATTTAGTCAGGGAAAAATAGAAAAACATAACGTTTGTTATTGTTTACAAAAATAATTGATTGGCACGCGGAAATTTATAAAATTTATCTAATCAAAGCGCAACCATTCATGGTTCATGATTGAGAGTTTTACACAAAACTTTCCCCATGAAATAATATGCGCCACGATAGATAACAATTTTACAAACTCTAGGCATCACAAATCATTTACTATCTCTCTGCCATTATCTAGAAAACAAGTTGGAATCGTAGGCTATATAAACCTGAACGCTATAAGGTCTACGGAATTTAATTTAAAATGTTTTCGACCAAATCCAATGCGCTTAGCATTGTAGTGCTTATGGCCTTTCATAGCCATTTAGCAAATGGTCAATTTAATCCGAATTTTGTAGCTGGACGCTCAACTATTGTGCATTTATTCGAATGGAAATGGGATGACATAGCGGCGGAATGTGAAAAATTTTTGGGTCCCAAGGGTTATGCTGGTGTACAGGTAAGTTTCGCCACCCAACCCTGGTTGCCTTTCTAAGAAACCGATTTTTTTTTACTTTCTGGCTTTTCTAGGTTTCACCTGTTAATGAGAACGTGGTGGTGGCCAATCGTCCCTGGTGGGAACGTTATCAACCGATTTCTTATCTTATGGTCACCCGTTCCGGCAATGAAGCCCAATTCACCAGTATGGTTAAGCGCTGTAATAATGCTGGTGTACGCATATATGTGGACATAGTTTTCAATCATATGGCTGCCAGTCATGGTGATAATGTGGTGGGCACTGCTGGCTCTTCAGCCAATCCTAGCAGCAAAAGCTTCCCTGCCGTACCCTATTCTTCGTTGGATTTCCATCCAACCTGTTCGATTAATAACTACAATGATGTTAATCAAGTGCGTAATTGTGAGTTGGTGGGCTTGAAAGATTTGAATCACAGCAAGGATTGGGTTAAAGATCGTATTGTGGAGTTTATGAACAAACTGATATCGTTGGGTGTTGCTGGTTTTCGTGTGGATGCTGCCAAACATATGTGGCCCGCGGATTTAAAGGTAAAGTCAGGTTTCTATACAACAAAAATTGCTTAACAGTGAACTTATCTCTTCTATTTCTAGGTTATCTACAGTCGTTTGAATAATTTAAATACCGCCCATGGTTTCCCGGCCAATAGTCGTCCCTTTATTACCCAGGAAGTTATAGACATGGGTGGCGAAGCCATTTCCAAATATGAATATACCGATTTCGGCACTGTTACCGAATTCCGGCATTCCGATTCAATTGGCCAAGTATTCCGTGGCAAAGATCAAATGCGCTGGTTAGTTAACTGGGGCACTGCCTGGGGTTTCATGCCCTCCGATCGTTCTCTAGTATTTATCGACAATCATGATAATCAACGTGGTCATGGTGCCGGTGGCTCTGATGTGCTTACCTATAAGACCTCCAAACAATATAAAATGGCCACTGCTTTTATGTTGGCTCATCCATTTGGTATTACGCGCGTTATGTCATCTTTTGAATTCGACAATACCGATCAAGGTCCACCCACTACCGATGGCAATACTATACGTTCGCCTGTCTTTAATGCTGATAACTCCTGCAGTGGCGGCTGGATTTGTGAACATCGTTGGCGTCAAATCTACAATATGGTGGGTTTCAGAAATGCTGTCGGCTCAGCGGCCATACAAAATTGGTGGGACAATGGCAGCAATCAAATTGCTTTCTGTCGTGGCAATAAGGGTTTCATTGCTTTAAATGGTGACTCTTATGATCTGAATAGAGAACTGCAAACCTGTTTACCAGCTGGTACTTATTGTGATGTAATATCGGGCTTAAAGCAAGGGTCTAAATGTACCGGCAAGTCAGTGATTGTTGGTTCAGATGGTAAGGCTACCATAACTATTCGCAATTCGGAGGAAGATGGCACTTTGGCTATACATGTGAATTCGAAATTGTAAAAGAAAAATTAATTGAGAGGAGTTAAATAAATAAAATAATGAGAGAATAACAATAAAACCGAATTTGTTTATTTTTGGTATTTTTTGAGGTTAGGTCCACCTTTTAGAATTCTTGGATGGCAAAACTATAATGACATGTTGCAAAATAAGATGAAAGAACATTCCTACGGAACTTTGTTGCAACCTGCAGCCATAAATACTATGAAGAACTTAGCAACATTAAAGGTTAAGCCTTAAATGGAAAACAACGTTGTGTATGGCAACCACAAAACATAACTTGGCAATACTATAGAAATTTTTCAATTTTTCTGAATTTGTTTGTTCTATACAGTTTTCATTTTCATTTCAAACGTCGAAACATAACCGCCCTCAGATATATTTTGTAAAAAAAAATTTTCTAAAAATAAAAAACCAGGAAATTCGTATTGAAATTAAAAAAAAATAAAAAAATGTTACGCATACCAGGAATGCCCCTTCTACCGGGCACGGTATTTAGGGATGTAAGTATTGTTCAAAAAAAAAAATCTCGTAAAACGAAAACTAAAAGTCCCATTACCGCTCTATCCTCCTTCTGGCAGATAACCAAGACCAATTTTCCCAAACATCAGCATCTAATGAACTATAAAGGTATACCCATGTTATCGGATCGTAAACCCTCGGCTTTGGTTGATGTTACCGGCATGATTGTTGATCCGAATTGTCCCCCCGTACTAGTACCCTCCATATATCCACCCAAAGTGGGACCGAAATTACCACCTTGGCTGGCCTATGACAAACAAGTGCTTGGTTTTAATGCCTACTTTAAAGAGACCCTGCAAGAGGTATATCATTGTCCCTATCAAGTAAGGAAAGTTAAGATCATGTATTATCTGGAGGATGGCACAATACAAATTACCGAACCGAAAGTACAAAATTCCGGCATACCACAAGGCTGCTTAGTTCATCGTCAACGTGTACCGAAACCACCACCATGTGAAACGGAATTCATATCGATTTTGGACTTAAATGTCGATACTTCCATACAGATATTCGATAGAGTGTACCACATAACGTCTTGTGATAAATTTACCCGGCATTTTCTTAATAAATCCGGCATACCGGTACCAGATCCAGTGGATGAACCCATGTAAGTTAATTGAAGTTCAGGTTTTTATTACAAATCTAGCGGGTTTTTTTTAAATATTTTTAGAGATCCCACCACTGAACAGCGTAAAAAATCGGGCCAAAAGCTATCAAATCCCGTACCTAAGAAGCATGCCTTTGCCCAGTTTTTGGAATACGATAGAATGGTTTTAAAATTTCAAGGTTATTGGGATGATCGCTCCGAGTTTGGTGATGTTAGGAAACTTGAGATATGTTATTATCTTTCCGATGATACCATGGATATTAAGGAACATTTTGCTAGAAATTCAGGTCGTGAAGGACCCACAACATTTTTGAAGAGACAAAAATTGCCGAGGGTGAGTAGAATTATACTCCTTAGTTTGTAATTCGTGTTTCAGCATAAAATTAGGGGGAAATTTCACTTCTGCTCGACCGAAAGGTTGAATGAGTTCTTCATTACTACAGCTTCCATTTCCTTTAAAGTTGACTTCGTTCAAAATGGGTTTTTTTGTTACTTCTAGGAATTCACTGGCCTGCCTTTACCTGGCCAATATACACCACAAAGTTTATTAAATGTCTTAGGCACCAATATGCGCAATGTACGCTTTGTAGTCGATCCTTTAGATATTGGACGCAAGGATGTTATCTATTACAACGACAGGGATCTACAAATTGGCACCGTGCTTAACGTCTATGGACGGGCTGTAGTCTTAACAGAATGTGATGAATTTACCAAGAACTATTATCGCAAGAAAGTAAGTTTCGTAACACTAAGGCTGCTGTAAGAGAAGAGAAAACTTTAATAAAAATTTCCTTTTTGTTTTAGTATGGCATTGAAGACTTTACACCTGCACCCATACCTTCACATGCCGAAGAAAACTTACCTTCCAGACCAAGAGAACGTATCTTGCCGCCCTATAATGGTTGGGGCTCATATGAAGATTCCGAGGGTAATTGCAAATCAGTGGAACCCAAACCACCACAACCGGACTTTAAGAAGTTCATACAATTCGATCGTTATGTCTTACGGTTTGGCGGCAAGCTGCTATCAACCATAAAGGAGAATTGTGAAAGGGTTTTCATTATCTCCTACTTTCTATCCGATGATACTATACAAATATTTGAAATTGCAGCCAGAAATTCTGGTTTTCTGGGTGGTGAATTTATGAAACGTACACGCATACCATTGCCGGGTCAAATGAAATTCACCTCGAGAAGACCGCAATACTATCAGCCGTATAATTTTTATATTGGAGCAACGGTTAGCCTAAAGGATCATATATTTCATATAGTATCGGCCGATGAGTATACCTTAATCTACATGGAACATCATCCCAATCAGGTGAGTTTAGTTGAACAAAAAAACAAAACAAAAATTTTGTTGATGACATGGGTATTTTTTTCAGTTCCCTCTGGCAGATATTAAAACAATTATGAACAAAATCCGTGAAGCCTTACGTAAGGATTACAAGGACTTTGTTTGCAATTGTATAAAGGATGGTGGTGGTGATGGCCAGGAGACTAAATACATAGGCTATGATACCATGAAAAGAGCTTTGGATAATGCTTTGGGCGATAGCATTACAAACCATGAAATTATAACCGTATGTCGCTTCTTCTCTGCTGAACAGGCTCCACCATCTACCTGCAATAAGGAAACCGTACGAGCTGCTGTACATTTAGAGCTCAAACGCAGTTTGTGGAATGCCATGGATGAGCTTAAGGAACACTTATTCCATATAAATCCTTTGAGTAAACCCTTCTTGGAAGAAATTAAATTAAGGTCTGCTTTGAAAGGCTGCCGTTTGCCTTTCACGCAGGAGTTAATTGATGATATTATGATGGTATTGAATCGCAATGATTGCGATGAAATTGAAGTGTGCGATTTCCTTAATTTCCTGGATTTGGGTTGTGGCAAAACGGCCGATATAATACCGGTGAATATAGCTTTTGAATTGTGCCCCAAGATACCATTCTTGCATAAGGGTCGTGTGGTGAATTTCAAATGCTTTTTGGAACATTTGGGCTTGGAAGAGTCACTCAAAAAGGATGGTGAATAGTTTTGGCTACTACTAATATGATTTCTGATTTTTATTTGAATAAATTCTTTTAAGTTTTATATAAAAAATCGTTTAAAATCTTTTTATTTTATTGTGAAACTTTTAAAACAAATAATTGGAATAATTAGCTACACGTTCTATACGTAAATATAAAAAAAGGGAATGATGATTTAAGTTCTTAGAAACAAAATTAATTTTAAAAAATGTTTTCAAGTTTTTCTTTTTTTCATTTTTCTTTTTTTTAACACACAATTACAATCAACAATACGACCGACCGACACAAACGAAACGACACGAAACGACACGACACGACACTCTGATGACATCACATTTATTTTACCTTTCCTAGCTTTTTATTAAAAAAATTTTTTTGAGGACAAGGGGAATTACAACTTGGATTCTGTAAGCCAATTAAATGATTGGGGTTTTCTATCAGATGATGGACTTATAGCCACATTAATAATAGTGGGTTTGTTGCTTAATTTTTGAGCTTCCTTTACGGCGGATTGCAGTTCGGGTATGGTTTGGCAGAAATAACCCTTCATATTAAACATTTTCATCATCTCTTCGTAATGTACTTGCACACCCAAAGCAGAGGGCGGAGTACTAAAATTATAAAACAAAAAATAAATTATTTGCCTTTCTCTCTCCCTAATTTTCTTTCTCATTCATTCATTTTACTTACACTTGCGTCAAATCGCCAGCCTTGCGTATCGCATCAAAGGTTTCCTGATCAAAACCACCATAGATGCCATTATTATTGACAATAACAATGGTTATGGGCAGATTGTAACGGACCATTGTCTCAATTTCCATGCCAGAGAAACCAAATGCACTATCGCCCTCAACACAAATGACACGTTTGCCGGGGAAACGATCACGACAGTAAAGAGCAGCCGCAATAGCGAAACCGGGACCAACACCCATAGTACCAAAAGTGCCCGCATCTAAACGATGACGTGGCAAAGTATTCAAAAGCATAGAACGGCCTATGTCCATGGTATTGGCACCTTCACTGACAATTATGGCATCACTGGGTATCAATTCTTTCAAGTGATGGAACACCGCATAATAATTCAATGGAGTGGAAACATTCATGGACATTTGATGCACATAATCACGATTTTGTTTGCATTTAGCGCTTAAAGTTTTCCACCAATCGTGATCATTAGAGAAACGATAGTTAATGGCATTCATTTGTTCGAACAAATGCTCTGCAAACGGTTTAATATCCGATTGAATGGCCACGGAAGCAGTAACGGAATTGTGCAATTCTTCAGGGCAAATGTCAACCTAAAAAAACCGAAAGAAAAAACATTATTTGAAGGCCTTTAAGCTTACGCTTCTTACCTGTATAAATTTAACATTCTTATCGTAACGTGGCGATTTACCAAAATGCAAAATCCAATTTAAACGGGCACCCAATAAAAGTACAACATCCGCCTTCTGTAAGGCTAATGTACGAGCCGATGATACACATTGATCGGCCGTATCGGATACAACACCTTTACCCATGGGTGTTGGCAAAAAGGGTAAATTGGTATTTTCGATAAAATGCCGTAAAATATGTTCGGAATGCGAATAAGCAGCACCTTTGCCTATAATCACCAAAGGACGTTGAGCTGAACGCAATAAATTCACTGCCCTGATGACATCGTCATGTGATGGATAGACCAATGGTGCAGCTGGATGAGCCAAAGTCTTGTAGATTTTATTTTCCTGAGCTTTAGATTGCAACAAATTGCCTGGAAAATCCAAATAGGCTACACCCGGACGTCCGTAGGTAGTGTAACGTACAGCTTTTTCAACATGTAAGGGAATGAGAGCCACAGTGGGTGGACGAGCAGCATATTTACAATAGGGACGTGACAATTCAACTTGATTGCACTCTTGGAAACCGCCAATACCTTCATGATCCTGGCTAGTAGAACCGCCGATAACAATTAAAGGCCAACAATTGACTTGAGCATTAGCCATGCCACCTGAAAGGTTTGAGAAATTAAACAATTAGTAGGGAATTATTATTAGAAATTATAATGAGACAAAGTCCGTGGCTATATACAGTAGCAAACAAAAGTAAAACATAATATTAAGAGAAATTAAGTTCTCCCATTCAAAACTACAAATCCTGAGAAATTAATTACAAAAGGAGAAGAAGAATAAGAATTACTAAGGAGAAGGCAACACTTTGAAGAAAAAGTCCGCCTTAAAACACTAAAAACTACCATTGATCCGGCTTGTTTGTAATCGAGCCAAACCCTTCACATCTAAAGCAAAACACTCAAAACAAATTTATTTTAAAACGAAAAGTCTATCGTCCTTAGATCATCAAACTCTGAAATGCAACACTGATGCGGATCGTTGTAACAAGGAGTTAAACGTGGCGTTCTAATGGGTCGTATTAAAAGATCGATAACTTCATCATACTCCTTCCTTTTCTCTCAATTCACCATTTATATCCAATCTGACCACTCATGGCCAGGCATATTCAATACAAAGATAATTGAATAGTGCAAGCAATGGATCTGAGAATTTTACATTAAAAGTTTGGATAATAAGTTATGATTAATGCTGGACACATCCAGCGTCCATCAGTCTGAAATATACTCCATTGACTCCTTTCAACCGATTAAGGTTTGGCTCAGTATATGACAGCAATATGTGTCTTTTTACTAAGACTCAGAATATAAAAGCCTTGAATGGATATCTATTCGATATACTGCATGGTCAAGGAACGCCGGGCATGTATAAACGCAGTAACGGGCATATAACCAGGCCTAGATACTTAGGCAAGATGGTTTACGGAATCTGCATGTACTGCGACACGATAAATCCACTGTGATGCGATAAGGTTGAGTTCTCGCAAATGCCCTTAGTGTCTGACATTAATAAATTTTCTGGGCAGAACCACTTTGGCCAATCTAAATAAGATTATGTTACATTACGCTATGCCACGGCAGACCTGGATTAAGGTTGGATTTTTTCGTTCTACAGCCTTCATAGAATTCTGTAAAGATGATCGGGACTAGGAAATGAATATTGGCTAGAATTTAGCTGATCGATCTAGATTCTAAAGACATTCTACAATTGAATGGTTTAATGACTAACTCATCTGTTGTCTGTACACCACAATGCAATCATTTCTTCAAATAAATTATCAAAAGTATTCCAAATGCCCTTTGTGTAGTCTTAAAATGCAATCAAAATTTTATTTTCGTATTCCTGGTTTAAAATAAATTCCAAATTTCACAAATATTCAACCTTTATACTCTTATAATCAATCGAAGTTGGTTTAGTTGTTGCTGCTTGGCAAAACAAATCTTATCTAAATAAATAATTAACAACACAAATAACACAATAATAAAAAAATAAAATATTAAACAGACATCCAAGACAATTTAAATGAAAATAAATGAAAATAAATAAAAATAATTAGCATACCTGTAACATGTAGTAGACCTGGACCAGAAACCACCAAACAAACACCAGGTTTACCAGTTAAATAGCCAATTGCTTGAGCAGCGTAACAAGCAGCCTACAATTGAGAACACAAAAGTGAAAATAATCGTTACAACAATTACAAGTAATTGATGGTATAATGGGAATTTAATGAAGGGAATGTGTTTAAAAATTTAAAATCAATTTACTCACTTGTTCATTACGCATTCCAATGTATTTTAGGCCGGCAGCCTGAAATGCCATCGATAATTCCACAACAGGAATACCAATAATGCCAAAGACATATTCAATGCCCTTTAAGAAAAATAAAAAACAAAAGAAATAATTTAAATGAAAAGAGCTTAGTATTGTTATCAGGTGATGGTAAACCTAATTGCTTAGGACAATTATAAACAGCAATCAACCAATCAATCGTATAAACTCATGTAACAATTTAACGGATATTTCTAATGAAATGAATGAGTCATTGTAAAAAAAAGTTATTTGTTAATTATCTCGCAATATATCTGAACGTGATGTCCCAAATATACATAATTGGGATAACAACCTAGCTTCTCACACCACTTATGTTGAGTGCGTTCATTTCATACATGAGTGGCGGGAGCTACAGTTTAAAGTCGACTCCGAATAACAGATTTTTGGGATACTTTTCAATTTTTTTGACTCGCAGAGTTTAAGCCAGAAATCTGCTGAGAAGAAATCGCTGAAGAAATATATTTTTTTTATATTTCGTTTTGTTGGAGATGTAGGACCTGGAGTTTGAATCGTGGCCTCATGTCTAATAAGCCAACTTACTACCTACTAGACTACGGCGACTAGAGAACATTTATTATTCATTTGAAGAAAACAATTAGCTTCGACGCCTATATCTGCGTTCCCAAATAACGCCCGTCCGTAAGAAAACCTGATTTGGAATCCTTGAGACTATGGCTATCCACCCCAATATGTTCATTTCCCCCACTAGGACTATTTTTTATCAGATTTTTCCCGATTTTGATAATTTGAGAAAAAAAATTTGCAACGTCTCCTATATCTCCGGTCTTAAGTAACGCTCTACCGCAAGAAACCGATTTTGGAGTCCTTGATGCCATGTCCATCCAGTCCACTAGGTTCAAAAATCGAATCTTCTTAAATTTAATCGAATTTCATCAAAAATTAATAGGGTTTCAGCGGAAGAACCTATTAAAAAACCAGAAGATTTACCAACACATTACACAATATTCTGAGCCAGTATCGGTGTGTCAACATTATTCTAGGCCTTCCTTAAATAATTTCGCTTTCTTTCACTCGGATGTGGCAATAGAATCATTCGTTGCGCTTAAGTAAACGTTTTAAGGTTATTACCCTCCTTTATGTTATAGAAATTCAAAGCAAATTAACCCTGGTTTAATCAAAAGCGGTAAAACCGACCCTATCAACAAACATCGAAACAAAAGACAAGAGCCAGACAAATGACATCTCTGTTTAACAATAATTTATAATTTTTGTTTTTTAATTTTTATACGATTCTCTTGCAATTCTCTGTTTAACAATAATTTACAATTCTTGTTTTAATTTTTATACGTTTCTCTTGCAAAATAAATTGTTGTTATCAAAGAAAAAATAAATACTTTTATAAGCCGCATATAAATTATATGCGCCTACAGGCCAATGAATATTTAAGCGATTGTAAAACTTTATCATATTATGAACCTTAAGCAACCCCCTTCCCACCTATTAACCCACACCAATGGTGGACTTTGGTAACATTTTGAAAAACATGATTGTCACGAACTTTTTGTTGCAATAAAAATTGAATCCAGAGATAAATTTTTAATTTTTTTTTGATACGTTTTTTCTTATAATATTTGCACAAGGGGGATTTTTTCTATTTTTTGTTTTAAAACTTTGTTGACTTCTGCCCTTTGTATTCATTCGTTCGCCCTTCCAACTCACCTGTTGTACCAGTGATTCAGCTATAACTTGCGTTGCGTCTATTTCCGACATTTTTGTTTTTTGATAATTCCTTTCCTTTAGTTAAAAATTATTTGTTTTAATTAAAAATGCAATTCCGAATTATTTTCGTTATTTTACTGGACCTACAAAGAGAACACTTGTTTGCACGTCCAGTGTTAGCAGCTGTTTATTTGCAGAGAATTGAGCACAAAAAATATGATGAAATATGGATGAAAACCAGTGTTGAAAAATTCAGTACTTTTGTATTTTTTCAGTACTTTTTCATTTCAAAATTACCGCAGTACCCCAGCCATCTTACTATTTTACTCAAATACTACTTTCTTCATCAAATTCGTTTTTGTTCGTTCAAAAAATAAATACATATTTTAATAAATAATTCGCCCACTCTTTTTCCTTTTCCGGGTTTATTAAGTAAAAATTAAGTCCCATTTGTTTAATGTATTATGTGGTATGTCTGTCTCGTAGGTAGGTAGTAGTAGTTAGTAGTTAGTAGCCTTATTTAGACGCCATTGTTCAAAACCCCAGCTCAGACGAAACGAAAACAAAAAACATACCGGCGTTATGTTGTAAGTGAAACCCCCGGTTCAACCCAACCGCAAGTTCGGACAAAACGACACATAAAGGGATTGTTGTTGTTTGTTGCTCGCTGCTGGTTTTGTTTTAATTTTTTGAAGTGTAGTGAGTTTTTACAAAATGTGGTGAATTTATCCGGTGTGGTGAATAAAATCGAAGTATGGTGAGTTTCTAGTGTGGTGAGTTCTTCTAAATTGTAGTGAATTTATCCGGCATGGTGAATATAATCGAAATTCACCAAAGTGCCATTATTCCAAATGGGTACTGTATTACCATAAATACATGTACTGTATATCGTGATTTTGAGGATGGGTGTCTAGAATAAATAATTTGTACATCTGTTAGTGGAGGCATTCACCGATATTTCTGGTTACTGCATTAAAACAATGTTGCCATTGTGTCATCTATTTAAAATTCTAATCAACTGTTTTTGTTTTGTATATGAGAAGCATGTAGTTAGTTTTTCTATTCCATTCCCTATAAATAAATATATTTTTTATAAAACTAGCTACAATTTGATGCAAAAAGGTACTCTTTCAGGTATAGTGCAGTACTATTTCAGAATTTCAATTTTGCAACACTGATGGAAGCAATAAAAAAAGAAACGATAGTGATTATTTACTTTAACTGATAGAGGAAGCATTTGTAGATAAAACCAACACAAGTAACGGGTAATCTTACTGCAGGGCAGGGTTGTCAACGTTTATTTGTAAACAAACACGTAAAGAGATGCCAGACTGTAATTCGAAACATTCAAATATAATTTCATATAAGCAGATTAGCTTATATTTTTGTTTTGTTTACATTTGTGTTGAAAAAAAGGGTTTTCTAAAACTCTGAAATTAAGCTTGAAAGGCAGTTAAAAAAACTTTATCCCTCAGACCAGAAACGGTCCATTGAGATTACCTTCTTAAATTGGGTCAAAACAAGAACAAAAAATAAGTAAGAAGGGAAGAAACAGAAACAAGGTATGATTATCCAAAAGTAAAAAGAAGTCATCTAACAATCCAAATGAAACTCTCAATATCAGAAATCCTAGCAGAGTCTAACTCACTAAGTCCACTGAAAAAACCCCGGCTAAGAATCTTGAGACTTTTCCTTTGCGTGTCAGAGCAGGGACACAAATTTTGTCTCCCTCGCATTATTACAAAAAAAAGGTTGTCCCTATTCCACATAATACTGCCTTTTCGAAAAACCCATAGATCGTAATAGATTCCTGCTTGACGGTCAAACCTGGGCAATATAATCCTAGAGATTCTACAAACTCTCGTCAAAACATTCACTTGAATTTGTCATCATCGATGGTCACTAGTGAGCTAGTGAAAATCTTCGGGTGAACATCTGGTAAAACCTTATCAATCCATAAATCACTTAACATAGGCATCATGATTCTGGCACTACTAGCAAACTTTCAGGCATGAGTTCAATCAGTTGTTTATAGAGCGAGGCGCTTATAACAACAAAGTGTCTGGTTTTCGGTCACTCCTTACGAGGTGTACAGATGACGAGATCAATTGTTGTTAAACCATTTAATTGCGGTCTAACCCACCATCCTAGTAGACATAAACTTATTTAAAGATGGAATTTACTCGCATTTAGCAATGTGGGTTTTTATTGTTGGTGTCTGCACAGAACATAAGCTTCCACGTTCCCACTCCAGAACCGCTTATTCACAGCTATTATCCTTAACGTTTTTATAGCTATTATCCTTTACTTGTCACCTGTCCAATGTTTCGTAATTAGGCAGCACAGCTAGTGTCTCCTCTTGGGAGAAAAATTAAAACTTACTTTATTATATTTATTTTATATTTAAGAAAATATTCTGATTTTTATTTAAAATATTTATTTATTTATTGATGTTTTTTAAAAATATATTCTGTTTTTAGTTGTAATATACTTTATGCTCTATTCTGTTTTTAATTTTAACGTGTAAAACTGTTTAGTTTTTTAGATATATTTCTCTTTTTATTATTTTATGTTAAAGTTTGCAAACTAAAAGATGTCTTTAAAAAATTAATTTTTATTAATTTAAATAATTAAATAACATTAAAATGGAAAATGTTTTAAAAAGTATACAATAAGTTAAAATTATTGTTATCAAAATTAAATTTTTAACTTTTAGCAATTGACCAGTAAACTATTTGATTAGTCTTTCCCTTGGGATTAAAAAAAATACATATTTTTGCTTAAAATTATACAAAAAAAATTTAATTACGCTGACTTACTTGCCAGTATTAAATTAATATTTTCCACTTTTTATTTTTAAGACTTAAACAATAGGCAGATCTTTCTTATTTACTAATACTAACTAGTTTTCAAATTCTAAAACAGTTTTCAGAATTTAAAACAATCCTAAGAGTGAATACTTCAAAACCCGATTCATTTGTTATTGAATTTTAATTTCACAATTTTCTTTAATTTCGAATATTCGAACTTACTAAAGATGACGAAGTAAAATAGAATAGCAAAAGTTTATTTGGAAAACGTGTAGAATTTCTATTAAAACTTTATCCCTTAACTACTGCATTACAATATTTAAAGAAATTTCCATAAATTAAAAAAAAATAAATTTTTTACCTCTGTCCAATACTGCAAATTCAGTTGGAAACCTTCCTATTCCAATATTACAAATTCGAAAATGATTTTTTTATCCAGTCAGGCACTGATTTTTAAGCCCTACAATTTCACTTCACTTAGGAACCACTTTAAACACACACCTTAATTTAGATAAACCATACAGAAATGCTATGTCAATTAATCCTAAACTACAGAGGGCTACATTTTGTTTTTTGTCCTAGACTAAGTTAACAGCTAAAAAGTGCTTCCTAAACGGCAAATCAGCATATTTTGAAACGAAATTGGTCTCACATAGGTATACTAAGGAGTCTTGGACCCATGTACTTCAAGCAACCAAAGCCATCTGTTAAATTTTAAAGACTGCTCGTGTTTTTTGGTGACACATCGAAAATAGTGAACCTACTGGCAGTACAATTTAAATAACATCACTGTGTAAAGTTTTACAAAATGCAAATGTCTAAATATCCGTTTAAGGATTTTGAATGCATCCAAACGCATTATGCCACAGTAACGACTGCCTTTAAGCAACAAACGAAAAGAAGGAAAACATGAAATGGCGATGTCAACCTCAAACGCCTTTAAACAAAAATAGCTTTCATACAGAGACTAACGGGCATTGAGGGTAGATGAGTTGCTGTCAAACTGTCTAGATTGCTTGATTGTATCAGCTTGTGTTGCAAAAGCATTAAACGAAGTAATTTGGTCCTTAAGATGCCTCCTCTAATGCCTTGGGTCTGATCTAGAACTAAAGAGAATTTATGCAGATTCCATTAATTTTAAATTAACCTACGAAATCATGAGAACTTTCAGCTCTACCACTACTTAGTCTAGTGGCTACTTTACATTTTCTATGGTATTGATAGCAGCTAGATTTTTTTAAATTGAAGACGGCTAGGCAAATACTCTCTTATTGTTCATTGTTTTTAACATAGCCTAGCCTAGTTCGTATAAAATATGAACCCAAAGTACTAAAAACAGTTTACTAGGTTAGATTAGAGGGACAAGTACAATATCCAGAGGCCTAAATTACCTATTTTGATTACGTCTTAGAAGAAAAAGAGGATAGTAAAGGAGATATCTAAATTGGAAAAGGAGACAGTTTACTAAGTATTTATTAATTTTAAACATGCATACGAGATCGCGAAGACTATAAATTTTTGTACTATCCAACAGGCTAGTGGTTATTTTACTATGGGTTTCTGTTGCTAGCAAATTTTAAATGTATTGCATAGGTCATCTGGAATATATCAATTAGATTTTTGCTTTTCAAGTTTATATTGTGTTCGATTTCTTATTAAATAAACCGTTATTTATCATTACTTTCTTTAAGGATTTTCATTTTAATTTATGATTTACGAAATTTTAATTATTTCACTCTTCTATCTTAACAATAACAATTCCCAATAATATTCACGCTTAAACATTATTACCACTTACAAACTGTAATTAAACTTAATTTACGATTAAAAATTAGAAAAAGTCTTGCAAAAGTAAGGTTAGAAAAAAAAATAGAAATTAAACTACGATTACAATTAACAAGTCTAAAATCTCTTAAATTAACATAAAATCAGAAAAGACTATCTAAGTATGTATGTATGCATGTGTGTATATTAGAATTATTTAATAATTATAAAATTCATCATCATTATTATTATTATCATAGAAAAAAAGAAACATTTCATTGTTAAACAATAAAAAAGGCGATTGATTTTGTTTGATTTTAAATTGTTAAAAATATTATAAATCAGCAAATGATACAAAAATTAAATGTGGCAGGCGGGTGGTAGTAAGAGAGAGTGTACATATGTGTGAATGGTGGTGCATGAGAAAGGCTAGTAGGTATGTTTAAATGTTTATTTACCAATGAGTCTTAAAATATAATAAAATTAAAATTGTTTTCCCTTTAGAAACAGTAACCGGGCAATTGAATATTCAATTACTTTTATCGGCCACAATGGGAAAACGTACCACACGTATTTCATTGCCATAGTCACAGACTACAGAATCATAGGCTAACATCATTATTTTCGGGCATAAATGTAAATTAGAAAAATCCAATTTTACTTCTCTGGCTGGCTCACCCGTTCTAACATCCCAAACAATAAGGGAACCTGTAATAGAATAACAACAATAATAAATGTTTCTAAATGTAGTTAAATATTGAATGTAGTGAGTCACTCACCCATTTTACTTGTAACCAACAGTGAGGGTGTTAACATTAACAAACTTGAATAGGCATTGGATATATTAATTGTTGTCAACAGGTTACCCTGAAAACGTTCCCACACACAGATACGCTCATCTGTGCCTAACGATATAACATAACTGGGTGCACAAGCTAAACAGCTAACGGCACCATCATGGGCTTGTATGTTATACATACAAGCACCGGTAACAAGATCCCATACACATAGTAAACCATCTTGGGAACCAGAGCCACCTGTGCCCGGTTGCCAACGGTCAACAAATAGACATGTTATGGGACCACAATGGCCATGTAAGGTATATTCCACATCCGTATTATTTAAACTGTACACCTATGTTATATGAAAACAAAAAAGAAATTAATTTTTAATTTCTAAAACAAACAAAGAAAGAAAGAAATTTACTTTTAAAGTATGATCTTGGCTGCCGGTAAACACCATATCGTTTACCACCTCCATGCAGGTAATGGGTTGTTGATGAGCTAAACGCACTCCTCTTAGCGTACATTTCATTTCCTCTTTTGTTGTTCTTTGTTGGCAATCATTAAGCTGTTGCTGTTGCTGCTGCTGATGCTGTTGATGCATAAGACCTATGCTGCCTGTGGAATTTGTGCGAACATGGGCTTTGAAAAAAGAAATTAAATAGAATGTTAATTTAAATATAAAATTTATAAGAGACACCAAAAACAACATACTTCTTCTATAGGCAGAGGTGAAACCCCAATCAATTTGTTTGCCTTTGTAGTAGGTTTCTAAGCGATAAAAATCTAAACGTCCACACAAACGTGCAACTATGACACGATCTCCATTTAAATTTATGTGTGTAATACCCTGATTACGTTTCGAATCCTCATGATAAGTGCACTACAAAAGTTTTTTTTATTGATTTTAAAAGAAAACTTTAACAAACTATAGAAAGACACGACACCCACCTTTAAAATACCAGATGGCATTTCCCATAATTCAATACGCCCATTGGCACAACCCACTGCTATGAGGTTGTCAAAATAGTCTAAACACCATACAGGCGATGAATTTAATTTTCTTACTATAACCTCACCATCCTCACAGTGTGTGGTGACTTGCATGTCGCCACGATTAATGGTTGTTATATTATCACCACTGCGGGCATCCCACACCTTAATCTGGCCCTTAAGGCAACAGCTAATAATATTGGCGCCATCCGATACTAAACATTCTATGCGATGTTTATGGCCCGCAATCTGGGTGGGTACCCCCTCTAAGATTTGTTCAGTTTTTTGTGAAAACTCAGAGGATTCATTCCAACTTGAACGCCATTCAGCATAATTACGCGTACAGATGCAACGATAGAATACCACCATGGTATAGCACAGGACAAATACACTGATGCAGCACAGGGTAATGGCAAAAAATATTTCCATGGGACTTTTGGGAAATAATGGTGTACCGCCCGGCATAACCATGGGAGATTCACGATTCTCATCATCGCTGAAATCTAAGGGATCTAAAGCAGCAGCTAAAGCTTTCCATTGGAAATTTTGTACCACCTTCTCATTGGGATTGCGTACATTGGCCGCTTTGTCGGGGCTAATGGCATGAGATAGCTTAATGGTGGGCAAAATGGTAACATAATGACCGCGTAAAGACACATTATACTGTTTCATTATGGTGGACCAATGGAAATTCGAAAGAAAATAATTCAATTCAAAATCGGGATACAAAAGACGTTTAAGCTCAGCTTCGGTTTCGTTAATATGGCTGTCGGCGGTTGAACCTGAAATAAAATAAGAAAAAAAAAGAAAATAAGAAAAGGAGATTCGAATAGCAAACAAGATTTTATTTTGATTACTCACTGTCATGTGCAGGATTTGAGGTTTCTCCTTTATTAGAAAGTTTACCAAAAGCACCACTGCCGCCAATGCTGTCGTCCATTTGTGTTTCATGATCGCCACTGCCACCAAATGAGCCGGCATTTATGGCTGAATGAACATTTGAAAAGAAACTTGAGACAGCGCCACGACCCATCTGCCAATTACGATGGAAATCATCATTACGAAAGGTGCCTGTACGATTACTATCCACCACGAAAAGATTCTCCAAACAGCCGGAGTTATAAATGATCGAGCATATCCAAACACTCATCCATACCATAAAAGCCCGTTGAAAAAAGCGAGTACGTGCCCAAAAGTTCACAATCTTCAAGCGTTTGGGTATCTTATCTTGGCCATTACTGTTGTTGCTTAAAGCAATGGAAGAACGTTTTGTTATATCGCTGCCATTATTGATATTTCCAAAGTCGCCAAAGGCCAATTTCGGATGAGACTGAGAACGATGAAAGCTGCCAAAGGGTGGTGGTTGAGAAAATACACCATTACTGCCGCCACCACCACCACCTCCAGTTCCTGGCACGGAGCCATTGTTGTTAGTCGAACTGCCAAAGAAACGAAAATCTGGACGACCATTTGTAATGGTAGACGAATGTGGGCTACCATTGCCCATAACCATTGAGTTGCCTGTAAAGGAGAGCATCATTTTGGGCAAGTGTTTAGCTTCTGTAGAATACTCGGCTCTCTTAATGTTCATGGCCAATATGGTGGAGAATAACAACATCTGCAGCATATAGTCCGAGAGTAAACCGACAATAGCAAATACGCAAAACTCTTGTATTACCGGCACAAATGTCGCCAAACCTATGGTCAATATGGTGATCTCTGTTAGCAAAGTCTTGGAAATATGCCAGCCCTCTTTACTTAAGGCCTGGGCCACACGTATTTTTACATCAAATGTTTCATCTGTCGACACCACGCTACGCGTTATAACTAAACAGTTTTCCAAGCCCAACAATATAACCAAATAGGGAAAGATATCCTTGGATTGTAGGCTAATGGTTAAACCAAAGAAAAAACACAAACCCAATGACATAACCAAACTGCCTAAAATGGTAATGGCAGCACACAGGGCCAATAGGAATCTCGAGCGTATGACATCAATCTTTCTCACCGAAAAGTACACGTAGGTAAACAAAAGTATAAACGCTACGGATAACGGTAAAAATTCCCATATTTTAAATTCTCCCGGATAGAATATGTACGTAATCGATGATTTTTCTGTTTGCGTTTGCTGCGATTGCTGGCTTACTTGACTTATCTGTGGCGGTGGATAGTAATTCAATAGTTTCTCCTTCAGCGACTCAATATATTCACGATCGTTTTGTTTTAATATCAACGTTAAGGCAAATTGTATTATACGTGACCTAGAGCGTAGAGGATATCGCTTTAAGCCCGTATCTTGTATGGGCAAACCGAAAAGCATTTCTGCTGTGGATACTTTGGTTTTTTGGAGATTCTGCAAAGAAATCAAAGGAAAGAAAGGCAATATAAATAAAAGGACGTTTAAACACGGTTACAGAGGACAGAGGATAAATATTAAAACTGCTTAAACCTAGGCATTTAACTGTAAATAGTTTTCAAATCATATCAAGATCACATGGTGTATTACCGGCATTGGATTTTGGAATCATCTTAATGCTACAAAATAAAGAAGAAGAAAGAAGTATTACAGCCACACTAAGCTGTTTACACACTGGAGAAAATCGAGGGGATTGAGGCTTGACCACTACCCTAAACGTTTGAAGAAATGTACCCCCAGAAATATTAATCCTCTGCCTGCTAGACCTGGACATTCACAAAGAAAATTAATGATTGTTTCCATCTCAGACACTTCACAACAGCTTGTATAGTGATGATTATACAGTAAACCCACTTTCCCCGCATCGATTCATACTGTGCATATCTAGAGAATCTTTAAAAATTTTAATTTTCGTCCCTGCAACATATTGTAGGTCAGAAGGTTCATGCAATAACACAGTAGATGGAACTCAACATATTCTGTGCCCTCCCAAATAGAACGCAGAATTTTCCATTGATGACGTTGTAGGAAGGAGTGTAAAGCTAATATTTCTTTGGAGATTATATTCTTCAAGATCTCCACATATATAGAGAATACAGACCTTGAATGGCCAATTCGGTTATATCACAGGTATTAGTTGGTTCCACTGACTGAAAGACATGACACCCACCTTTAAAATACCAGATGGCATTTCCCATAATTCAATACGCCCATTGGCACAACCTACCGCTATGAGGTTGCCAAAATAGTCTAAACACCATACAGGCGATGAATTTAATTTTCTTACTATGACCTCACCATCCTCACAGTGTGTGGTGACTTGCATGTCGCCACGATTAATGGTTGTTATATTATCACCACTGCGGGCATCCCACACCTTAATCTGACTCTTAAGGCAACAGCTAATAATATTGGCACCATCTGATACTAAACATTCTATGCCACGTTTATGGCCCACTATCTCGTTGGGTACCCCAAATAAAGTTTGCTCAGTTTTTTTATGAAAACTCAGAGCATTTATTCCAATTTAAACGCCATTCAATGTAATTATGCGTACAGATGCAACAATAGAATGAATACCACCATGGTATAGCAGAGAACAACATATCGTGTACCCTTCCAAATAGAAACAGCAGTTTTTCCATTAATGACAGCGTAGAAAGGAACATAAACGAAATATTTCTTTGGAGAATATATTCTTCAAGATCTACACAGTATTGTGAATGCAGACCTTATCCTAATTGTACTCGTTGGTTCCACATTAGTCATGCTTATGAACATTAGGGCCTCCAAGTGCATTCTTTAAAAAATGTCCAATGCTTTCTATCATCGACTACTATACACATTAGGCTTTAAAACTAATGTCTTTCGTATTTAATTCGCTTGCACACTTTTTTTAGTTTTAATAAGGCTTTATGTGGTATTAAATTGTTTAATCAATATTATTAGTAAATACAATATTAATTATTTAAAATAATAAAAATATGTCAATACATGAATACATAGTATTATTTAATAGCGTAAATATAACGTTTTATTTGTATAAATAAAAACAAAAAACTCATACAGAGAGAGAGAGAAAGAAAAAATATTTTATTAAAACAAATACAAACAAATAAAAAAAAATAGCAACAAAAATTAAATAAACAACTAAAAGTACAATAACTAGTAACTACAATAGGCGTTTAAACAAATGCTAAAATGGATAATAAAAATAAAAAAAATTAAAAAAATTAAATGAATAAACCTTTTTTTTTAATTAGAAAAAGTTATTTTAAAATATAGAAATCTGAGAATTTCGAAGTTAGAAGAGTCAGAATGTGGCAGAGCTTTTTGTAAGCCTACACTGTAAAATTCAGTGTGTTTAAAAAAGTTTTTACTGCGAAATATGATTAAATTCTAAAATTTTTTGTGAAAATACGAGGGCGATTTCAAAATTAGTAGACCTAATGTAGACAATCACGACAAAATTTTGACATGGAGCTCTTTTCTTTATTCGACTATATATTGCCCACTTGACCTCGAATCTAGCAGAAGATGGACCTATATTTCATAATTAGCTGATGGTTCAGTTCAGCCCCGATGTTCAAGTACTCAGTACATAGAATTTAAGATCTGTGAAATTTACGAGCAAAGAGCTCATGCTAAGGAACTATGGAAATCTACGGACATACGTTCAACGTGTGAAGTCGCCGTAGTCTAGTAGGTAGTGTGTTGGCTTATTAGACGTAAAGCCAGGGTTCGAGTCCCAGGCCAGATATCAGGACAAAATACAAAAAGTATTTTCTTCGGCGACTTCCTTTCAGCAGATTTCTGGAAAAAAACTATGAGAGTAAATAAAATTGCCGTAAAAAAAGTTTCTCAAAAATCTGTCGTTCGGAGTCGACTTTAAACTGTAGGTCCCACTCCACTCATATATAAAATTAATTGGCAAATGTGTCAGCTTTTTCAATAGATTCAACTTCACCGTGTTCAGGAATCCATATAAGAGTAGCCCCTGAATGTCTTGCTTTTTCCTTCGGATTTTTTTTAAATCTTAAATGTAGTGTCTACACTCTCTAGAATCTAATGGCAGCTTTACTATCAGTAAATATGTGCATATCTCCACTTTGCTATACTTTGATACCGTGGTCCCATATCGACGGTCTTCATAGCCACTTTTTCAGCCTGAATAGCAAGCACTTTTGAAATCGGGTACTGCAAGGGAAAATCTTAGATTCAACTGTTTCGAAAATATTAAACAATCGACCTCTGGGTTGTGTAAAAAATTCTCATAATAGAATCAAAATCATATATAAAATTAACACACATAACATAAGTGGTGTGAGAAACTCGGACGTTATACAATGGGTCAATTCGACCTCCGGGTACTGTACTTGTCTTAATTGACAAGTACACGTCCTCTAACTTAACCTTCGTTCAACGTGTAATGAAGAAAAGTCAATGCCATCTACTCGACCTTTACTGTATGATTTAATTACATTAATTTTTAGTTCATGATGCGTTTTGGAACAAAGTCAATGCCATCTATTTGATCTTTACTGTGCGATTTTTGCTAACATTTACTGTACATTACTTGTTAGTAAATGATGTGTTTTGGAGCAAAGTCAATGCCATCTATTTGATCTTTACTGTACGATTTTCGCTGACATCCACTGTACATTACTTGTTAGTCCATGATGTGTTTTGGAGCAAAGTCAATGCCATCTATTCGATCTTTAATTTACTGATTTTGAAGACATTTACTGTACATTACTTGTTAGTTCATGACGAGTTTTATGTCAAAATCAATGGTAATCAATGGTGTGCGAAATTTACAAAGCTCATACGTACAAAAAAAAAGAAGTCTTGCTAAGGAACAATGGAAAGCTGCAGATATTCGCTCAATGTGTAATAAAGCAAATTCAATGCCATCTATTTGATCTTTAATGTGCGATTTTCTTTGACATTCACTGTACATTACTTGTTAGTCCATAATGTGTTTTGGAGCAAAGTCAACGACTTCTATTCGACCTTTACTGTACGATTTTCTTTGACATTCAAAGTAGATTATTACTTGTTAGCTCATAATTATTTATAATACATTAGTAAACTATACATTAGTAAACTATGAACATGGATTTTTGGACTTTTCATAATCAAAATTATAATTGAAAAATTGTGCAATATTTGCTTTATCTTTGCTGTACGATTTTCATTGACATTCGCTGTAGGCTAGCATTAATGTCTGTATGATGTGTATTGTTTTGATGGTACACATTAATACATAAGTAAACTACAAGATTCCATGATTTTCCATGAACAGATTTACAAAAATTAAAAAAAAAGAAATTCATTTCATCTTCACTGTACAATTTTCACTGCCATGATATCCAGCGATAGGTATAATAAAATAAAATGCAATATTTAAATAAAAAAATAATAATTTATTGCTACTCATAAATATCAATAAGCTTTTGAATTTATTGTGCAATTAATAATAATATTACAATAAAGCAATACAAATTATAACTGTCTGTTAGTTAGTATGTCTAATTAACCTGGCATTAGCTAAAGTTTATCCATTTTAATAAAACAACATACTACTATTGCTTAATTAGTTAATATATTGGCTACATATACATACACACGTTATATAGTACGTGTAGTAATTTTTAAATTCTTATCTAATCGCATTTGACAGGAAATAAAAGAGCATTTTTATAATATGTTTTAACAAATTTGATGTTATTTTTATCTAATTCTGACAATGCATTACCTCACGCTCTACTGTAACTATACAACTACTATACGAGGATGGTCTTAAAATTGGTATTGTCTTCATTATATTATCTTCACAGTATATCTTTGGTTAGCTGTCGATTGATCTACTAGCCTGATAGGCTGGCTAGAAACAATACCCTCAGTAAACATACATATGTATGTTGAGTAAGGTAAGTTGTCAAGAATTGAGCTTCTATAGTGCTGATGGTCACAAAATCTTTCTGTAGAATGGGAGCAGGAGAAAGAAGGGTATACTTGACCAAAGGCAAAATAGACACAGGCGGAGACACTTCTCACTCCAGGCAACTGTAGTGCAAAGGGACTTGAGTCTTGCATAGTAACCAGCCTTATGACTGAAAATTGTAGAGTCTTTAGGAATATTTGTACAGAATAGGAATCGTTCTCAGGTCAATATGTAATGAGGAGGAAGACACCGTAGTCTAGTAGGTAGTGTCCAGGTCAGACCAGGTCTGGCAAAAACGCTGAAAGTAAATAAAATTGCCATGAAAATCAAAAAATCTGTCATTCGGAGTCGACTTTTAAACTGTAGGTTCCGCCACTCAATCACCATAACACATACGTACTTGAAACCTGTACGGCATTATTTCATTCCAAAAGGGAACATGGAATGAATTTCAAACACTAAACAGGGAGATATTCTTACGGATACCGGACAGCATCCTCCCCGAAATATTAAGAAATATCTTATAGGGAATCACTATATAGATTAAGGACAGTACAGCATCTCCACTCGATTTCCAAATTTATTATGTTTTCTTAGTTCGATTGCACTAATTTTAAGACCACCCTCGTATATATTGTTATTATTTTTCATTAACGAAAGTGGTAAGCAAACAATTGTGACTCAAAAAATTCTTTATAATTCACATATTCGACATAAGTAAGCACGTAAAAATACAAAATAGAAAAAAAAAATAAAACATCACTAAAGTGGCAAACTAAAACCAGGTGCTAAATAATGGTTTGCAATTTAAATACGAGTGAGTATATGAGAAAATGAATAAATATTTAAAAAAAATGTTGCCAAATTATTATAAAGTATTATGTGGCCTTAGAGACAAAATCTTAAAAGAAAACATTTTCTGTTTCTAATACAAATTCAATACAGTTTTCTATAGATTCTAATACAATTTTACTGACCTACCCTTATCATATCTAAACGACAAACAATTCAAAAATTTGATAATACAATACAAGAAGTTATGTTTTAAATAAACCACTTTCACTTCCAATTCAAATTCAAGTTTAATATTATGTGTGTTAATTTATATTTTTATTATTTATTATTTCTTTTTATAAATTTGAATTTTATTTGAAACATTTTTTTATAAAATATATGACTAAGAAAAAACCGGCAAGTGTTAAGTGGTTATAAATCCATAAAGAAATGTTTTTTTTTTTTTTTTTTTTTTATTTTATTGATTAGAGTTCTATTTATCAATCATAATAAAAAAAGAGTAGGTGCATAAAATTAAAAACTTAAATACAAGATATTTATATATAAGGAGTGCGCACGAAAAAATATGAGCATACTACTAGGCCTTTCCATATGAGTAAAGGTTGTGTGAAATAACAGAGGAACGACAATCTCGTGTATGAATTCATTTGAGTATCTGACAGTATTGGTAAATGAGTCAGCTTTTTCTATAGATTAAACTTAACCGTGTCCAGGAATCCATATGAGAATAACCGCTGAATGTCTTGCTATTTTCTTCGGATTTTTTTTAAATCTTAAATGTAGCATCTACACTCTCTAGAATCTAATGGCAGCTTTACTATCAGTAAATATGTGCATATCTCCACTTTGCTATACTTTGATACCGTGGTCCCATATCGACGGTCTTCACAGCCACTTTTTCAGCCTGAATAGCAAGCACTTTAGTAATCGGGTACTGCAAGGCAAAATCTTAGATTCAACTGTTCCGAAAATATTAAACAATTGACCTCTGGGTTGTGTAAACCATTCTCATAAGAGAATCGAAAGTGGATTCTGATATTGTGCAGTTAGAAGTGAAAAAAGCACTTCTTTTATTAGTAACGACTCCATTAACACCTCTATTAATGTTGATGAGCGTGTACAAAAAAAGCCTGTCACTTCATTGGTCATTATAACCCTTCAGTCAGAATTACAACCTGTATTCTCACACCACCTATGCTGTATATGTAAGCTTTACCCATGAGTGAAAGAATGATTTGAGAAACTCTCCATGGCAATTTTATTTGTTCTCAGAGTATTTGCGTGAAGACTACTGAGAGGACGACACTTGAAGAAATATTTTTTTCATTTTCGTTTTGTTTGAGGTGTCTGAGCTAGGGTTTGAAGCCCATCTCTCGTCTAATAAACCAACATATGTACTACCTACTAGACTACAGCGGCTTCTGAAAAGATCATAACGAGTTTAAAATACCCATAAAGCACCTTTATTCTTCTAACCAGATCTTCGACTTGTTAATATTATAAAGAAAAACCATTGAGGCAAACTAAATCACCAAATTACCCAAAACATTCCCTATTCGTTGATAACACGCATTTGAAAGATATGATAAGTTCAACAGTACTTTCATTAATTTAAATAAAAATCACTCACTCCTTTTATTAGAAACACATGCTGTTAAACAACTAAAGATTGCAAAAATTAAAAGTTTTAATCTATAAATTAAATTTAATAAACAAATATTTTCATTTCTATTTTAAGATTATCGAGATTTAATCAAAACATTACAATGACAACTGCGATAAAGAGAATTTTTAATTCAATAATACGGTTAAAATAAATCAAAAACAATCGATAGCGGTTATCGATGGCAGTGGATAAGCTAGTGAAGTTTATACGTCAGCAGCGTGGAAAATCCTAGACGTAAAAAACATTACATCGTTTGGTTTATAGGTTGACTAAGAGAATCAATAATACATTAGGGATTTTAAGTGCCGTGAAAGTGAGGTTATTGTGAAAATCGAAAAGACAGATCGAAAAAACTGCCCAAGGATATATGTACTGTGAAAGTCGAAAGCCATTGTATATTGCTTGCTACAGCCCAGGAAAAGTATTTCATTAGTCCGACAATATTTAATACTACAGTTACACTTTAACGATGTCAAATTTATACAATTACTCTTAAGATATGAACAATAACATGCCTTTAGTTTAAGGAACTTTACTAAGACTAAGTGTGTTTTAAGCAGTGCTTTTCAAAAACAATTTCTCTTCTAGTACTTACATGATATTGAAATATTGTATTCAATATATTTAAATCTCCCGAAAAATTCTGTATATTTTGTCCCCATAAATTTGCGGGCGATAGAACTAAACAATCATATTCTGGAAATATTTGCTCATTCTGTGATCGTTTTACATTGTCCACGCGTAAACAGATTTTATCCAAAGTGCGTTGACTATAAAAAGAAAAAAAATTTAACAAATAAATCGCAATACAATGGGATATTATTCACTATTAGTTGCTAACTAATGATAACAATAACAAAAGAGAATATATATGTACATATATTTACATAAACTCACTCACATACATACATACATATACAGAATTAATTGAAAATAATTTTTATATAACTAAACACAGCTATGTACAATGTACATACATATGAATATGAATACATACTTTTCAGTTGTTTCGTGATTGCGTACAATTTCCAATAATCGAAATACTTCATATAGAGGCGCACGAAACGCATCCATTAACTGCATATCATCTGTCCATGGCAATACACTGGAACGCAATGTTATCTGTTGTACATACAAGATGGGTGAATTTTGTGCCCACGGCACATGCGGTTCATATGACGAAACATTATTCACGTTAAAGATGTTCTTCACCAGTGAATAGTTTGATCGTTCACCTTCGCCGAAAAGTGAATTTTTTCCATCGAAAGGTAATACAATTTTAGTGGGTATGGTTCCTGGTAAGGGTATATTGATGAGTGGATAACTGAAAGAAAAAGAAAAACAAATCAAAATTAGTACGAAACATAGCGTACTTTTAAGCTCGAATAATAAAACGTAAAGTTAAAGGACATTTAAGGAAATACAAAACATTTGAGTGATGAAAATTCCAAAAGGGTGGGTATTTCTTTGTCCAGTTTTCAAAAAACTATTTTGAAATATATTCTATGATTATAAACTGATGCTCTGGATCGGTTTTCAGCTGCTCAAAACAACATGAGACCATCTACAAAGAGATGAACTGTATTGAGGCCTAATAAGCATTCTTTTGAAAGTCAGAAGTAAAGCCGACTAAGCCCATACTTTTTTAAACAGTTGTTAAATGTTGGTAGTAAAAGTGTCTAGACTTGTGTTGTATTTGTGATAACGATGCACTTAATGACTCAATCGTGTGTGTGTAAAATAGAAAAAAAAAGCAATTGACTGAACCTTAGGCAAATTTCACTTTTTGCCTCCCCCATACATAAAATATTTGTGGAAACTCCCTAAATAAACTGTATTATCTAATCAGTTCAAAATATTATAAATTATTCTGAATAAGTTCAACTTCTGTAAAAAAATGTATTGGAAAGCGATAAAAAAATAAGGAAATTTTTTTTAAATATTCTCTCATGAAGCTAAATTTTTCCAAATGCACATAGTATTCTGTGTCTGTAGAAATTTAAAATAAGGAGGATAGATAAGGGAAATTCATTTTGATGGTGGAGTTATCAGGTCTCCAAACAGGGACTTCCAATCTTCACAAACAGTTGATAACGGCCATCATATTTAAACTACATTTGGACGGATGAATAATAATGAATAAAATTCTTTTATCAAAATGAGTGTTCTGTTCGGTCAACGAACTACGCGCTTCGCCCATTTTACGATCGCCATAATCGTTGTACATAGAAGACAATTCGAGTAAAAATATTGGTTTAGTTAACGATCAACCAACGCACATACGACGATGAAACACAAAATTTACGAAAACCATCGTCGCTGTCCGTGACAACGAGCAGAAGAATCCGAGGCGTTGCTTACAAGAACTCAGTCTTTCACAGACCACAACTTGGCGATTTTTACGCCGTGACTAGAGTATGCATTCTAATTTAACTGACCCAGAAACTGAAGGCAAACGGTACGCTCCGTTTTTTTATACTTTTTGAATCAAAAAGAGTAAAATTTAAATTAAAATAGGACGACACTATGTGCTACACAGCTTATGCCACATTAAATATTCAGCATGAACGATTTGAGGGCTTGCTGTTTAAACGTGGAGATTATTGATCGTTTAAACAGCAAGCCCTCAAATCGCTCATGCTGAATATATAATGTGGCATAAGCTGTGTAGCACACAGCGTCGTCCTATTGAAGCTACATGTTGGTGTCCAGGAATTGGTAATTATCGATCTATAGTGCTCGGCGAAGGCAATGATGGCTTACCTAACGTCATTCAAAAGGAAGCAATGACGACGCCAACAAAAATAAACACCAAACAGTGACTTCTTCGTGACTGACGCGCACTGAGCGCGCTCTTGATTCTCAAATTCGACAATTTTATTCGTTCACGCACCCATTCATCCAAGAAGTAGGCCTCATCGCTGGAAATGATTTTTCGATGAAAATTATGGTCATTCGCCAACAATTTCAGAGTCTATTAAGCGAAAATTAGCCGTAATTTATGGTCGTACATGATGATTTGGCAAAACAGACGGAATAAATGACAACTAATTTGGCAGCTTCAACTAAATGGCAATCAAGGTTCGGAAGTCGCTGTTGGAAAACCCAATAAAAGGCGGAATAGGCTATAATTTTTAAATATATTGTTAGCAATTTAGGCCTGCCGCCACGACTTGTTCGTTTAGGCAGCCTTGTTTTACCCATGTTATATTGCTTTGTCATTTTGAAGTGCTATTTTCAAAACGCTTTGGAATATTTTTACACCATCGTCTAGCTGTCATTACACGTTATTATGGTTTCAGTTTTAATTTTTCCATCAAAACCACATCAACATGCAGTCCCATAATGACTAAGTTCTTATCATTTTGAGTTATTTTTTTTTTTTTTTGGAAAATAAAACACAAAAACATTATTTTTGGCACGCTTATGTTTTAAAGGTTTTTTTAAATTTATTTTTAACGGAAAATTTAATCTAACGTTTGGCCTTAGTATCAACGAAGAAATTAAGTCATTTCTCTTTATAAATAATTGAATATAAATGTTAAGATCGAAACGAATTTCGATTACGCTGCTCTAATGAATTAATCGAAAAGAAACATTGGTTGCAAAATGAATGAACAATTGGACAAATTTAAGCGAACTTATTTGCCGAATTTTTGGGGGAGTTTTTAAAAAACAAACATTTTAAAATGTGTTCTTTTATATTTTCCTATTATTCTTCTTCTTCTTCCTTTTGATTGCAGATAACATACAGTTTTAAAATACATTCATAAACAATAAATTCTTATCAGTTTCTATTCATTTTTCTTTCTTTCTTTTTTTCTATTTTATTGCGCCGACAACAAAATGATTTAATATTCCAAAGAATATTTTTTTTTTGTAAAAACAATCCATTTAGACAATGATTTTGTTTCTGAACAGGTAGGCAGTTTTCTAATTTACAGTTTAATGACCAATAATCTAATCCAACTAACATACATTGTCAGTCAATACTTTCTATATAAAGAGAAGGTAAAATAATAGCGACAGCAAAAACATGTAATATTCGGATTTACAATTTTCCAAAGGGAATTAAATGTATTGAAAGGAGAGAGGAGGAGATTGATAAACATAATCAACCACAAATTTAGTAGGAAATATTTCTGCTGGAATAGTGTTTCACATAGGAAAGGAAGAAATTCTGCCTGTCTTGCTATGTGTGTGAGAAAACCAAATACTACGTAGACCTTGTCCAAGATGACACAAATTGAAACCACATCTTCAATTGGAAACGGTAAGGACCTACCTAAGCCTTCTACTGTCAAAAAAGAACACTTAGATGACTGCCTCTGGATAGGTGGCAGTAATTGATCTTTCTGAGATAGTTTTCGACAAATATTTCGCACACTTCGGACGATAACTTGACGAGCATTAATTTTCAAATACTTCAAAGGTAGGAGATTATCCGCATAGACACAGCTTTGGATGTAGCCCCACAGAAAAAAAAGACTAATGGCATCGAAATGAAATGATCTTGGTGGCCAACTGTGGTCATTTACGATAAATTACTCTTTTCGGAAACTAGTCATACACTGAAGCCAGAATCAATACAATTTTGTGGCACGTCTCACCGTCTTTTTAAAATCGCATGTCGTCTATTTTATGACCTCCAATTGGAGGCAAAAAAAATTTATCATACGGCCATAGCGTCCTGAATTCACAATAACAGTTCTTCCAGGCTTGTTTTCGTAAAAAAAATCACCTCCACCAAACACACATTCTTTCCGGCCCCTTATACAACAACTTCGCTTGTTGTCGTAACCACAGAGGAGGAAATCGATTTCAGCAGTCGATAAAATTTTGTTCACTTTCACACCATACCGTGCAGCAAACATTCTTTCTGTTCTCCGGCCCCCTAATGCAACAATTTTGCTTGTTGCCGTAACCGTAGAGGAGAAAATCAACTTCAGCTGACGATAAAATGTTATTCGAAAATTCAGCATTGACAACCTGTTGTTCTATCACCAAATAAGTGTACCTACGGCAATATGAATGGCTTTAATTGGAGGTGCAAATCGTAATGCATATTTCGTTCAAAAATTCAGCATTGGAAGCTTGCTGCTCTAGCACCCAATGAGTGTACATAGGCGTTATAAATTAGTTTAATTGGTGGCGCAAATCCAAATGTAAATTTCGATCGAAAATCCAGCATTGGAAGCCTGTTGCTTTAGCACCCAATAAGTGTACATAGGCGTTATAAATTAGTTTAACTGGGGTTGCAAATCCAAATGCAAATTTCGATTGAAAATTCAGCATTGAAAGCCTGTTAGTTTAGCATCCAATCAGTTTATCTTCGCTGTTATGAACGGCTTCAATTGGTGGTGCAAACCCAATTGCAAAATGCATCATAAATGGATGTCCGATTGTTTCGAATAAATTCGAATTATTTGCCATACTCTCTCTAACAGAAGCGATATTCTTGTCAGTGCATATTTAGCAATCAGACGCAGGTCAGGTCATGGGAATGGAAGTGAACCATAAATGGAAATGAATGGCTCATAATCCGGCTTGTTTCTGTTATTGACGGAGTAGATAGAATAGGACAAAATTAATTAAATAAATTCAATATTTTTTAAAAAGATCAGCATGAGTACCGCTAATAACACGAAAAATATTAGAAATATTTTTTTTTTAATTTTAACTTATCAATTCTGCAAACTGTAATTAAATTTTGTTTCTATTTCTATATGTACGTATGTAACATGTATGTATTTCAATTTATACAAAAATTAATTCATTTCTTACAAATTGTTTTTGTAAAAAAGACGAACATTTGTCAACTTAATTGACATAAATTAATTGAATTTCTTCTTCAGTAATAACAATGACCCTGTCCGTATGGAAAAGAAATTCGAAATTCTCAACAAACAAAAAAAAAGATAGAAATGTGAATGCAACTTATACTGCCAATATGCATACGTAAGACATGAAATAAAATTAATGAAAATGTGGAGAAAAGGAAATAAAAAGAAATCTCATATGCAACAACAGAACAAAAAATTCTAATTTAATTGCAAAGTATTCCCTTCTTGAATATGAATTTTAAAAAGAGGTTTAAAAGTGTATAAATTTGCGATTTTTCCAAAACGAAAACGACTTTTTCCCCCAAAAACTTTTGGTTCAGTAGCTTTACTGCAGAATTAGGCATTATCAATTACATTTTGTAATTAATTCCAGGGTCAATTATAAGCTAAACATAATCCCTAAATGACAATTAAAGTTATTTCCAATTGATAAGTCCCAATTATCAATTACGAGTTGTAAACTTCGTATAAATGTCAAGGCTCCACAGTTTTTTCGGAGCCATCAATAAATTTGTGAATTCATCATCATGTTCACACTTAAATTTTAATTGTGCAATTGAGCCATTTCATGCAATTAGGCCCTTAATTGGTGTTTAATTTTTGTTACAAAAGTTTAATTAATAAATTATGTAATTCATATTTAATTGAGCAACTAATTAAACCAAGTTGCAAATACGTAGTAGAGAGTTATCCACATAGAGACTTCGGGACTGACCCTGTTTACGCGAATAATCATCTAACATGGGAGCTTTTGAAAACTAAAATTCATCAAGACTTGACTGCCACATCCAAACGGTCATTTAAATGACATTGTATTTTGAACTTAACAGCAAGATCCTGGCATTATAATGGAATGAAACTTTCATCGAAACCCTTTCTTATAACCAGTGGTGTTGTGCTAATTTTTTTACCGGAGCGCGTTCCGGACTCCGGTTCACGGTTCGGAAAAATAAGCAGGTTCGTTCCGGTTTTTGTTCCGGTTCGGGTTCGGTTCAAACCCTTGTTTATAAAAATACATATAAAAATTCGTCAAAAATTAGAAAATCAGCAATTCTTTTTAATTTTTTTTTTTCAAAACGTCAGCCAATTCTCGTTATCAGAAATCATCTTTAGTTCCGGAACGCGTTCCTGTCCAAAAAGGAAGTACCGGAACGACATTCCGGCTCGACAACACCACTGCTTAAAACGTACTTTTGAATTCGCATATGTGCTAATGCTTTATGTTCCCCAATGGAATAAATGAAAAAAGAGTTCGTATCTTTATGCATTTTATCTGTACATTGGTGCATCAATTCATATTACATACTTTTAAAGGGTTCGCTAAGAAATTTAAAATATTAACTATAATTACAACCATTTTATTATTAATTAATTAACCTATGAAATGTTAATAACATTTAATGGAAAAATTATCTTTTATTGTGTATTGCCACTGAGTGTAACGCGAGATTATTTGTATGTGTGCAGGAAACTCAAATAAATATTTCATTTCTAAAGTTTTCCAAAGATCAATGCGTTTTAAACTTTCATTTAAAACGTTCTATAACGGTGACCTTGTATAATTTATAGATGTTTTGCAAACATGAAAAAAATTAAAACAAAAAAAAAATAAAACCTTTTATCTCTAATGATTATCGCTGAAAATGCCTGGTACTTTTGAATAAATAAAATCGCAATGCATTGACTGATTTACGATTAGTAAGTGGAAAATACTCGTAAATACAAGATGTTACGATTTAACAATTAGAAACCATTGGGTAATTGGAAACAATTTAATAATAGAAAAATTATTACTTTTATAGCAGTAAAGAGAGAGAGAGAGTTTATATTTACATTAAATTTTCCCACAGCCGAATCGAAATTATATTTTAATTCATTCAACTTTATTCTAAAAAAAAGTGAATAAAATAATTTTAATATTAATTTTCGAAAGGTTAGGAAGTACTCTTATTAAGGCTAATTAAAAGCACCATCACTTTTTGAAATTCGTAAGAGGTATATAAAGTACTACGACTAAACAGTCTATTCTACAACCCTGTTGACCTGGATGGACCAGTAAGGATAATTTTATCTCTAAGATCTTCCTTCTGAAAAGGTTAAGGAAATTTGCGTATTGTGCTTTCAGCGATTCCCATCTATTCAAATATTTTTTGAGTCCACATTTCCCGGTCAAAGTTAAAAGTTGAGACTATCTGACTGGGCAAAATAGCGCTGTAAATCTGGCCAAGACTAGATAATCTCACTGACTTATTATGAATGAACATCGGCAAATTGCATGACTTCATTAGAAGTTCCAAATGATTATAATGGGGGAATGCCATCATAATGGGCCACACGTGGCCTAAGTGTTTCAATTCTCTTGGTTTGGCAGCCACATTTTTCCTTCTTCTTTCCCTCTAATTTTTCTCTCTCGAAGTATACCCTTCCTACCTCTTTGCATTAAACATGACAATGCTGGTGTCTCCTATTAAATCTTCACGTTCGTTGTTCACATAATCTCAAAACCAGCAGGGTTGACTCTGTAAAGCTGATTCAATTTAGCTAACTCAGCTAACTATCATATATATTGTTATGAACTGTCCTCTGTACCTCCTCTCCAAGTTGAATTAAGCACAACTATTGATGGCTTAAACTGCCGCACGTGCAATAAACCTGAGTTTTCCTCACGGGTTCCGAATATGTGGCTGTGAAATCACTAAATGAATAACCCGATAGCTTCACAACAGTTTAATTAAGAGAATTTAAATTTGATTTAAAGACTTACCATGAAAATAATATAGCCACAATAGCTATACTAGTGGCACATGTTGGATAACTGGATAGGAAGAGACCATGTTTATAGTAAATATGTGATACAGCAGCCGGTAAACCAGATGCTGATGAGGATGTCTTTGATTTATGCACCGAACTTCCAGGCGACGATGAGGAACTGCTGGAGGTACCCGACACCGCTGTGGAATAAGTATTTGAAGCGGAATGGGGTACGGCACCTTTAATTGATGAATTTCCGCTGCCATGTTCCGAAATAGACATGACGCCGCTTTATATTCGTATGTATGTTGTATTTATTTAAAAATAGCTCGTGCAATAGGCAAACAAACGTTGGCAGGGGAAAGTGATACAATAAAAAACAATAATAAGGAGAAACGAAACTTATAAGAATCGTATATCTGTGTGTATTTCCAATTCCAAGAACAACAATGAGTGTTTAAAATTAAAATTTTAAATCCAATGTGATGGTAAAGCAATAAATTAAACACAAAATGCACTATGTTTAGAACAAATTTGTTAAATATTTTTGTTTGTTCTTAACATTACGGGCCATAATTATTTTTCTTTTTTCTGCTTTTTTCTTATTTGCTCGTTTTCTCTTGCACTGCCAACCACCCAAACACTTTTTAAGGTTAAGTATGAGGTTTACAAAATCGTTTGTTTTGGTTTTTGTTTACAATTTTCTTTTTGTTTTGGTTAATGTAAGCGGTACTTTTTTTGTATGTGGGTGTATTGTATTTCTCTGTGCTTCAGAGCGGGTAGAGAGAATTTTTTATTTATTAATTTTGACACTTGTCACCACTATTATAGCCGTAGTGGTTGTTGTTTTTGCTTTGTTTATGAATTTTTAATAACATGAATTCCTATTTGGTAGTAGGTATGTATTGTTGAAAACCATTTCCTCTATTATTTTAATGATAATTAGATGCGTTTGATTTTTATAAATACTTATTTAATGTCGAAATGTTATATATTCTGTTTAAAAACGTAATGGCGCGCGCATTTAGCGATAATTATTTGCACCGCACTTATCACTTTAATATTTTTTTCTTGTTTTTGTTATTGTTGTTTATTTCAATTATAATTCTTATTTAAATGACGTTTGTCTGTTGTATCGCATTTTGTTTTGTATTTTGCAAATTTTTCTTTGGTTCTCCTTTTTCAATGCACTTCTTCGCAATAATTGCTGGTCAAACACAAACACTGTGTATTTTTTAATGCCTTAAACGGCATAAGAATTTCTTCTTTTTTAGTTGCCACGCTAACAAAACTTTTTCTCTTTTTATTTTAATAAAATTTAATCACAAATTTAAATTAAATTCTCCAAAAAAATCCAACTAAATTGCGAAACTTCTCTCTCTAATTAGTAATTCGACTTTGCAGCAGTTGGTCTATTTATTTCTGTACAAAAAATTTGCACGTTTTTACGTCATTTTATTTTCATTTTAGCACAAGTTATTTTTGTCATATTTTATCACTTTTTTCATTTAAAATTATTATTTTCTAGTTTTGTTACTTAGGCCTTCGTTGCACTTAAATTTTTTATAAGGCCTTTTATTAATTTTCCATTACATATACCGTAAAAAAGTGCTTTAAAATTTCTTCTTTTTACTGCGGGGTTTTGCGTATAATTTTGTTTAAGTAATGACACCGTTCTCTAATCAGATTTTTAAATTTCCTCTCTATCAAAACTAAAATTCCCTATATTTTTCGTATTCTTTAGCAGCTGTCAATTTGCTGTTTTTTGTGTAAGAGTAACAGAGATAGCTTTAGATTTGTTTAGGTATTTTTTGCTGTTTTATTTAAAGGTGTTGCCATTGCTTCAAAATAAAACGATTACTACGTACAGGGAAGCATTTATTAGCATTAAAGGTAAACAATTCAAATAAAATAACGACACTGTAAATTAAACGGCACGGATTGCTAACTTAAAAAAGCGGTAAAAAGAAGTCGACCATTTTGCCAAAAGATAATTAAAGTGATTTGGTCGTTGCAAAAAAGTGTTATTTAGATAAGATTTTGTTTTAAAAAACTATAATCGTTTGAGTGCTCATCAAAAGAAAGGTATGTTTATAGAATCTAAGAAGCATTGTAAGGAATTATCCTGAAACCTAGTATTGCACAAAACCTGTTCGAAAGTATAAAAAATATTCAATGAAAGGGCTCCACATTATTTAGCACAAACACTTTCAGTCGAAGAAAAGTTATTCATTTAAGGCAACATCAAGCGTTGGCGAATCACATTTGACGATTGCATAAATCTCAAGGGTCAGTCACATAGGCATAAACTCATAAAGCTTTACACACGGCCTTAAGGGTGTGTACAGTAAACCAACGTTCTGAAGAAGACTACATAGAAATGTAACAGTGAGATCCTAACAGTCGAAAATGCGATGAAACGCGATAAAAAGTCTAATGTGGTGTTATCAATGGAGATTGTCGGTAAGAATTCCAGTAGCATTAGTACCAGTGACCAATTAATTCCTGCATAAAGTGAGGAATTATGCTTGAGGCCTGCAGAGATTCTGAACTCACGCTGACCTGATGTTATTTTCAGTAGGAACCATTGATGTATAGTAGCTTCCAAGAGCATAATTCCTATTCTCCAACGATCTAATAATACACTTTCAAGCCTTTAATGTGAGATAAGTGGTCTCAAGCGATATTTTGGTTTTTCACACACTAAAATCATCCTCCTTTCTGACAGTGAGATCCAGCTATTATGGCCGACTAAAAATTTGATATGGCGATCGTTCAGAGCGCTATGCTTAAACGTCATATTATTAAAGTTCAATATCCTCCAGCTTTACCAGTCGTCGATGTAGCTCCAGTTCTGCGGCGTTCTATATTTTCTATCGATTGTGCTGGGTCTGGGCAAAACTCGTCTACCGAACATTTGGCCGGCATTCCACATTACAGGCATTCTATTTGTTACTCGATTAGAACTTCTCGGTAATGCGAGAATGCAGCCTAAAATCTTCTCTAATGTATGTGCGACATGCTTTTAAACCTTTTTCTGTCATTCTCTGATTGTCGACTTAGCTCTCTCCAGGCTATGTCTGAATATGAATCTGTATTGTCTCATGCATAAACTGAATTTTCCCATAGGCTCAAACTGATTCCCTTTTTAATACAGGAACAATGGATAAATTGATTAAATTTTCTTTATTTCATTTTATTAATTTATATATATGTATGTATATATATTATTTTTATATATAAAACTATATTTTATTTTGTTTATGCCTAAATAACAATTTTTTTTGTTTATAAACTAAAGTACACTACAAATATTATTAATTATTTTATATTCATTTAAAGTTTTTTCTTTCTTTAAAGTTTTATTATTGTTTGGTTTTTTATTTTGTATTTAAAAATTAATTAAAAATTTTAGAATATATTTTGAGTGTTTTTTTTATTAATTTCATGGTAGTAATTTAGTAAATGTTTAATAATAATTTTTAATTTTTTTATTTTAGTTATAGTTTTGGTTTTGGTTAAAATAAGTTTATTGTAATTTGTATATATTGTAGTTATTGTAATCACATGTTTTCTTTTTTTTATAATTGTTTTGTTTTATGGTTTACATTACAAAGAGAGAGAATTTCAAGCCATGAGTTTTTAACAGCGTTTTTTTTTTAATAATTTTTACAATTGATTTGATTTTTTATTTTAGTTTTGCTGCTTTTTTTTTTTTGGTTTTTAATTGTTAACAATTTTACATTAGTATAAAATCTAGAATATCAACAAAAAAATATTTTTTTTATTTTTGCAAGAGCTTATAATACACAATTCAGAGCGGGAGAGAGAGAGTATTGCAGAGTCCGACCGAGTTAATAAAAAACTGACATTATTTTATAAATTTTAATTAAATTTGACTTATTTATTAACTTAAAGGAAGTATTTAAACTACATATTATTATTACTTTTTTTGGAATGAACTATTTAAATGAAAGACAAAAAAAAATTCCTTAACTGTCAACTGTCAAAGTGTTTATGGAAACAAAATAAAATATTTTTAAAACACTATTCATCTCGAGACTACGTAGTAATGAAAGATTTTAAAACCAACTATGTATGAAAATAACTACATAGTCTATATGTCCATGCAAAAATTAACAAAAAAAATTATTTCTTAAATTTTATAAGGAAACTTGACTGCAGGAAGCAAGCAGCATTTTGAAAAGTATGGAATCGATTGATAAGGTTAGGTTAGAGGACGTGTACTTGTCAATTAGGACAAGTACAGTACCCGGAGGCCGAATTGACCCATTGTACAACGTCCTAGTTTCTCACACCACTTATGTTGTGTGTGTTAATTTTATACATGAGTGGTGGGACCTACAGTTTAAAGTCGACTCCGAACGACAGATTTTTATTTATTGAGAAACTTTTCATGGCAATTTTTATTTACTCTCAGAGTTTTTGCCAGAAATCTACTGAGAGGAATTCGCCGAAAAAATACTTTTTGTATTTTGTCTTTGATGCCCGGCCTGGGGCTCGAACCCAGGCTTTTGCGTCTAATAAGCCAACGCACTAACTACTAGACTACGGCGACTTCATCGATTGATAAACTGGAACCCAGAATTATGAGCAATTTAATTAGGGCATGTCAAAACTAAAGGCATGAAAAAGAAATTGAGACTTTGGTTCCTAAATCCTTTTTCCTTCAAAAAGCAATTATTCTTTTACACTTAACGTCAGATACCACAAGTTTAGCGATAAAAAAGATAGGTTTTCGACTTGGGGTCTATGCCATGCTAAGAGAGATTCTTAGCAGTTGTGAATGAACTATCAGGAGTTACTACGCTGGTACATACTAATCGATTTGTATGGCCAAAAGGCAGGTTTAGAAAGGACACAAAATTTGCTGCTTTACTTCTTGACCCTGTTGGTGCTTATAATGACGATTTTTTTTTAAATTTTCAATTGTAGGGAGTGTACCGTAAACGCTTCTGTGGTTATGTATTAGCATATCGATAAATTAAAGTGTAGTTAAGTGAGACCATGCTTAAAAGAATTGATGAAACATCTATGTTGGTCCTAATCATACGTTTGAAGGGAATTGAGCACTTTAAAATAAAAAAATTGTAAAATATATATTTGCAATCCAGTGAAACAAACAAACAATAAAAAAAAACATTAAAAATCAATTTTAAGAAATACAAAATTTCAGAAATCTAATTGAAAATATTTGAAATGCTATTGAAAATTGTGTATCAAAATACTGTTCTAAAGTTTTACACTAAAAAGATCAAAAAAAAAAACAAGAAAATATTCCAACATAATGGAATGAAGAGTGGTTTTATCCAAAATCGGTGGTTATATTCTATACACATGTATACGGAATCAATGTACAAGAGTTTTAAGTTTTTATTTTTCGGTCTGCAAATTTTTTCGTTTTCTTGTTTTCATATTCTATATACAACAGGTAATAGATGTTCTATCTTTGTAGGAATAGTTCTTGAAAGTGTTTATAAACACAGATCGGACTCCTTGCACTCGTCTAAGTGGATATTGCTTTGAATACTTTAAATACTAATCAATTTTAGTCGTAGGCATAGTATATTCAGCGGTTATAGTGCTTGTATTGCTATTAGGGGAAGAGCAATAGGAGGAGGAGGAGGATGAGGCAGAAACGGAAGAGGCTTCTATAATCTCCACATCCATTTCAGGCTCGAGTACGTAGTCATCTTTTAGCACAGCCTTAGAGCTCTCGCCATTTTGAATGTGATCATGTACTGGTGTTGTTGATTGCTGATGTTGATGTTGATGGGTATAATGCTGTTGATAGTCTGTGGGATTCGTTTTACGATGTATTAATTGAGCGGTACTACCATCGGACTGAAAATAAGTTGTTTCACTTAGGCCCGCTTTATGTGGTAGTGATTGTTGATGTGATGGTGTTAACTTTGTATATTGTTGTTGATGAGTGGTCATTAGGTTAGTTTGTTGTTGCTCCTTACACCTTTTAGTACTATATTGTATACTTTGTGGTGTTGCAAAAACTAGCACAGTCAGTTTATTTAAAATTGGACAAAGAATTGACTCATGTATCACAGCTGCTATACGATAGTTATCGCCTTGAAATGGATCCGATTCAGCGGCGCATAACATGTGATTTAAATTAATGCCAGACCACTGTAATAAAAGAAAAGAAAATGAAAGTAAATTAAATTATGTAACATTGACTTCAACTCGATGGCCTAATAACCTTGAAGGAAGGAGGAGGAACACGGCATTACTTACCATTGAAAAAATGTTCAATACGGAAAAATGATAAATTAATTGTATCTCTACACCTATTATTGACCAATTAAAGTCTTTTATGTCTTCGACTTGATACGCTCCCGTTCTTAATATATAAACAGGTATTATATACAGCATGGCATGTTGTATCCAATATGTGGCCTGTTCAAAAGGCAATGTTCTACAGTCGACTTCCGGAAATATGAATGCCAGAAATGGTCCATTTAAATTATTCATTTGTATTCTAAATAATGTTATTGACAATTTATTAGGCTTGGCGGCTAAAAGATATATCTGTAACCAAAAAAAAAAAAAAGAAATACAAATTATGACGGAAATGTAATTAAAAAAAGTTGTTGCACTCACTTGCACTACGGTTTGGATATGACAAGGATTTAAAGCGAATATCACAGATCTATTGGCCAATTTAAAGCCCATTTCTATGCCAAATATGTAGGTCATAAAAAGCAATAAAATTAAACGCGTCGTTGAATGCGGCTTCTCCAGTTCTTTGGCATCGGGTATGTGTAGAGGCTCTAAACGTTTCGAGGCCCATTTGATAACGCAAATAAAAAATATACAAAATAGCACTGCTTCTATCCAACGCCGACGATTTGTCATATAGTTTTCACATTCGGGACCCATTGTTCTGGGCGTCTCGTTCGTTACACCCGCTGTAGCCCAACTCCAATCCATGGTGTTGTTTTTTTTTCTAGTTTTCACCTCCTTTATAACGCTTTCACACAATCCTGTGAGTTGTAGCCAACTGTAACTCTTGTAAGTCTACTTTAATTTTTTTGTAATACTAAAAAAAGGCCTCCAGTTTGAAATACTATCTTTTAAGTTTCAGCATAAAAACATGTTGTTATCCTTAAGAGAGATAGAGAGAGTGAGAGAAAGAGCTGCAAGATAAATTCGTAAATAAATATAGTAGAGCTTTTGTGTAGCTTATCTAGATAGGATGTTTTTTAGAGCTAGAGAGCTTAAAACGAAAAAAAAAATTATTAACTTGAACAGAAATGTCAACACAGTTTGACATTATTAGCAGTCAAAACATATTATCGATATTTATGGTTTACAACTAAAAAAAAAACCCCCCGTTGGAATGAAAATATAAAAATAAATATAAAAATTAAATGTAACCATCTAAAGAGCTAGTTTCCAAAAATAAATCATTATCTATTTTTAACTTTGTTGCTTTTGTTAATCCTTTTTGGCCAATTGCCAAATTGTAATTGTAAAATAGAAATTTTATGCTTATATTGTGTAATGCGTATGTATGCCTGGGCTGTTAGGGACACACTTATTGTAAATAGAGCGGTCAGCATGAACATTAACACTTAATGAAATTACTTTACATACATACAAACATACTGTACATATGAACATACAAATTTATTTCTGCAACACAGAATTATACAGATAATCTCAACAAAGAAGACTTTGCATATGACACTAATAAAGATAAAAATGAACAGAATAATACATGCAATTAACTACATATACAATGAAGGTTTTTACCGTTAATGACAATAATCCAATCTTATTAAATTTAAATAAAGTACATATTGTTTAATCCCACTAAGATACAATATCGTTTTTATTATTTACAGACAATATGTACAATCGATTAAGTTAGGTTAGGTTAGGTAGCGAACTCTTCTTTAAGGACAAGAATCCTCTTATAAGACAGCGTTTAGGCCCACTGTATTTCGATAAGTAATATCTAATCCGGTGACCAAATATTCCCTTAAGGGAACCAACCAAATATTCGAATATTATTTGGATTGTGAAGTCTATTAGGTTCTCACGTTCAAAATTTCCCAAAAGAACTGTTAATTTTGCATCTCTATTCTTGAAGTTAAAAATATAATCCAACTAATCTTTATATTCTAAGAACTAAGCTCTGCAGTACTGCCTTGGTCAGTTTTAAATGATGTGATTGAAAGCGCCGTGGTCTAGTAGGTATTGTGTTGGCTTATTAGACGAAAAGCTAGGGTTCGAGCCAGGACCGCTTTTTTAGTTTAAATCATACCTCATGCATTAAAATTTGCCGGCTCCTTTTTCGATACAAAGGTCACCATTTTAAAACGATGAATTAACCCAATATTTAAACTCGAAGTCTTCGTAGTCTAGTAGGTAGTGTGTTGGCTTATTAGAAGTAAAGCCCCAGGCCAGACATCAAAACAAAATACAAAAAGTATTTCTTCGGTGACTTCCTCTCAACAGATTTCTGGTAAAAAAAACTCTGAGACTAAATAAAATTGCCATGAAAAGTTTGAAAAGTTTCTCAAGAATCTGCCGTTCGGAGTCGACTTTAAACTGTAGGCCCCCGCAACTCATGTATAAAATTAACACACACAGAAGAAACTAGGTCGTAATCCTGACTGAAGGGTTGTAATGACCAATTATGTATGTATGATTGAGTATTAACTGCGTAAACCGACTGTCAGCGATCTGTCATATAGGAGAAGAATATTTTAACCGCTGTTAGGGAAAATCAAAAAAATAAATGCTACAGCTTCATCAAAAGAATACAGTGATCCGCCATATCCAATGCCTTAGAAAGAACAAGTAGGACTAAAAGTTTTCCGAAACATTAAACAATGCTGGGACACAGCTGTGATTTGCACAATTGCCTAATTCCTCATAATAAACGAAGACATCTGCAGATGTAGTCAAGTAGATGGTGTGTTCGCTTACGAGAGCTCGTGGTTCAATCCCCAGCTCAGAGATTTCGAACAAAGCGAAGTATGAAACAAAAAAATTTCTCTCAGCAGTCTTTTGGAAAAAAGTCTTGAGAGAAAAATGAAAATGATTGTCTATGTATCCGCAGCACTTTGCTAATAATTGCTAAACTACGTCTATTTTTTCGGTATATGATAAGCCTTTTTGTTTTGATAGTGCACCATAAATGTATGTATGTACGGATACATACATATTCATCTAATTACTTATATAAATACGAGTACGTATTGTATTTTTCATTCGTTTTTTTTTTTTTTTTGGAGCTTAAAAAATTTTTTTAAAACAGAAACGAATTGATTTTTTCGCAAAAGTATTCACAACAAGCAGATGCAGAGGTAAAGAAAGGTTCGTGTTCTTTATCTGTTACATTTCCGTTGTAATGCGTTCGTCAATAATTTATTTGATAAAGACTTTTAGAATTCGTTTGCTGCCTTTTTTTCCAATTGCTAACTAACCTGTAGCTTAAAGGAAATGATAAAACATTAGCAAAATTGTAGAACTAAAGTGAAGTAATTGTTTGAAACTTTAAAAGTATTTTGCAAGAGTACTACTTGCAGCTAAAAGCTACGGAAGTAAAACATTAAACGCTGGTTTTATTTTCGGCAACGTTTTGCAATTTCAAACAACTTGTGTTCAGTTTATATGAATTTTTTTCAAAGAAGTTAGAAATAGAAGACGATGGAGAATTGGACATTTCGGATGTGCTCCGCCTATAGAAAACTGACATAGGTAGAGTAGGAAGAATTGTGGAAATATACTATAGGAAGATTCTGATAGGAGGAGAAGATACGAAACGAGCTTTCGTAGGCTTGAGATCCCAATACATACATAGACAATTAAGAGAATTTAATCTTGTGATTAATCAATTGGCAAAACAGTTTAGATTGGAATTTCCTCGAGATATTCACAAGATTGTATTACGCAATTTCATAAGAAGCATAATCATAGACTTTGTCATCATACGTCGTATAGCTACAGTGTATGTTGAGTTACTCAGCCTCTCATCAGATGTAATTTGCAAATGAATCAGCATTTGCTGGATTCTGTTAAAAATTTTGTATTCTTATATACATACATACATAATTGGTCATTACAACCCTTCAGTCAGGATTACGACCTAGTTTCTCACACCACTTATGCTGTGTGTGTTAATTTTATACATGAGTGGTGGGACCTACAGTTTAAAGTCGACTCCGAACGACAGATTTTTGAGAAACTTTTCATGGCAATTTTTATTTACTCTCAGAGTTTTTGCCAGAAATCTGCTGAGAGGAAGTCGCCGAAGAAATACGTTTTGTATTTTGTTTTGATGTCTGGCCTGGGGTTTGAACCCTGGCTTTACGTCTAATAAGACAACAATATTTTGAGAAAAACCACCAGACAACTCGTCTCAGAGGAGTATGAAAGTGAGCGCTCAAAAAATCTACTTGATAGCTTAGGTATATGACCTTTAAAGTCACTTTAAAGTTCTAATTGAGTTTTATACTGACAATAATGGTCAGCCAAAAGGAAACTATCGCTTTGGCCAATAGGATAAACACTCTCCATTCAAACAAGACAAACACCGCCTCGCGTGGAGGATATTTGAGAGGCTCTTATGCATCCAACTTATAATCTGAACCCGACACCAAGTAATTCTTGCTAAAAATTAACAATTTTGTTTTTTTTTTTTTGCAATAGAGTTGATGTTGTATACATTAAAGGATCTTCAAAATGACATCAAGTGTTATCAAACAAAACTGTTTACAATTTCCTTTTGCTACACTTTATAATTACACAATTAAATTGCATATTTTAAAAGATAATTAAGAAAATTGAAGCTTAAAAAATAATGAACAATAACAAGCAATAAGTGCTTATCACTCGCTGATAATTGTGTCAAGCCACCCAAAATACCGCCTAACCTGACCACACTACCAAACAGCCTGGCAATTTACAATACTTTGGCAACAAGCCAAATACAAAATTATGCGGAAATAATTGATTTATAAAGATAAATAAACGAAAATGAAAACGAAAAACTCAACAATAAATAAACCATGCACAGGTTAAAATTAATTTGTTCCCTAACACATGATGTCTAAAGTCTAGTCAAGTTTGCTTGAAGCCTAAACCGCATGACCACTAACCAACATTCAATACAATTTCAAAAGCCATATTTTAAATACATATGTATGTATGTACCAGTAGCAGTAGACAGTAGAACAAAGCAATCTATTTTTCCCCATTTTAATCTTTAATCACTTTTATAATTTAAAAACGTTAAAAAAAAACGTCACGCAATATTGTGTTGAAAAAACAAGGAAAATGAAAACGAAAAAAATCAAAATTAAAACGAAAATCAATAAAAATATGGCAGGCAGGCAGCCAGTTGGTTGGTTGGTTTACTGCTTAGAGTAAACGCAGTTCAAAGGAATTTTTGGAGGGAAAATTACCAAGTTAGTGGCGTGAGGACAAAAGTAACTGCTAAGTGTCGAGGTAATACTCCCTCATATTCCTTTTTTATTTATTTATTAATTGCGTTTCTTATTTTATTAAAGGATATTATATGTGGCGTATGGCCATTAGAGTAATCGTTATTACTTGTAATGGCTTCAAAAGGACACTCACGTGTTATCGTGCTTTTATTTCCGTTTCTAATAAAAATTAAAATTTCTCTTTGTAAAGCCAAATTAAATAAGAAAAGCTACACACAACACCCAAATAAAAACACTGTGAGAACGAAAAGCTTTTGTAGTAAAAGTAGCAGCAAGTACCAGTACCCTACCATGCGGGCAGGCAATGCTAGGGTAAGGAACAACTTCCGTGAGTAATTAATTTATTCACGATATCACAGGATTAGATACCACTGGACTATTTTTTGTGGGGATACCCTCTTATATAGGGTCGAACCAGTTAAAAAATCCGCTCGTTAGTGGGAGTGACTCAAAGCTCAGTTCAATATGCATAGAGGCCCAAACATTCAGAAACTCATGTTTCCAGCAAAAAATCAACCTGAAAATTTAATGATCAATAATCATTGGCAAACTGATCTATTACCTCCACAGAATTCATTTCCAGGTACTCGAAGTCTCTCCGCCTGCCTACCGATTACGCAATAACCCCTAAATTTGTGAGCAAATAATAAATACCTGAGCCTAACAGACAGCCTAACGGAGGTAGGAGGTATCTGTGGATTGATCTTCAGTAGAAAATGCCTACTTTAGCAAGTTCATCAGCTACATTTTTACCCAGGATATGGCTGTAACCCGGAACCACAACATTCGCGGCATTCTCCGATCAATTTAAATCTAAAGATTGCACCCGAAAATAGTATTTGATTGCCGCTTTAGAAATGCAAGTAGATCTCGTACTCTGAATTAGTACCGTAGCGTGATTTGTGGAACCATTACCCGAGCCTGAAACACACTGCTATTGTCAGGAAGGCGGAGGAATATCATAAGGTTAAGTTAAGGAAACACATAACCCTACTTTACCTTTAAGTGTAGATCCATCGTGGAATTCAATTTACATTTCGGCAGTAAAAAGAAATAATTGTTGATATCCACAATTAAACGCTTCATTATTTAAACAGGCATCAAATAAAAAGGATATTGTTTGCATATAAGAACCCTCAGTCTAAGCTTCGGAATTAATTAACAAGTTTGTGTTTAAATTGTTGAAAAGAACAATTCTGTTTATTTATGCCCATTAAATAAACGAAAAACTAGAATTTGTTTATAAAATATAATTAAAAAGACAAAAATAACGTTTACGTACCTATGGTAGTTATTTATGGCGTTAAAATTTCTACTTAAGATGGCTAAAATGGGAGAGTGAGTCCTTTAATGATGATAATGCAACAATATTTATTTTTTCTTTTTTTTTTCTTTTTTTTTTCTTTTTTTATTTATTTTTCTGTTTTTTTATACAAAATTAAACTACACATCAGAACGTATTTAATCCTTACACACAGAGTTTATATTTACATAGCGTGTGCTGCTCCTTTTTTGTTTTTGTTTGTAAATTGCCAACGATATTTTGCTTGCTTGACAAAAACACACACAGAAAAACAGAAAATAAGTGGGAGAGAGGGGCGAGAGATATTAACAAAACAATAAACTCTTCAAATTAATTGTTTGAGATTTTCACATGCAAAATTCAAACAAAACCCAAACAATAGTAAATATAATGACAATACAGGCATACAAACACACACACACACAATTTCTCGTCTCTAATAACACAGGGTGTAAGATGAACAACAATAACAACTACAACATCAGGATAAATAAAAAAACACTCATAAATAAAATAATAAATAAGGATAATAAAATACCACATTTGAAGAGAATAATTGAGAAAAACTACCTTAAAATTCAAAACAAAGATGCCTGGTGCGTATAATTGTCATCATTATTGTTGTAACAATTTTGTAGAAAAACCAACAACAAAAAGAGAAAAAGAAATTAAAAACACACACACAGTTGTAACAAACTTAGAGAGGAGCACAGCACAATACAATACAACAAAAATCAATTGCTTTTATAACGTTAAAAAAAATATTAAATAATACAGTTACAGTATAATTATTATTACTATTTCATTATATTATTTTAATTTATTTTCTTTTTTATTTGTTTAATATATACCACACAGGTAATTTTCATATTTGTTAGCTTAAGTATGGGTATGTATTCTGTAGGTGTACGTATGTGTATATCTGTATGTAAAATTTATTTTTCTTTCATTTTTCTCCCTTTGCTGCAGGGATTCTCCTTTTTTTTTTTGCTTTTTTACACAAAATTTTTAATACCCTACACACGGTGTTTTTTAAGTTTTGTAAGTCAATAAAGCAAGAGAAACACTGTCATTTTTTAAATTGTATGGATCACGTACTACCGTATGTTTGAACTTTTGTTTATCTTTCTTAATGCAATTTTGATGATAATTTGTCTTAAGTATTTTTTAGACTTTTTAGTTTGTAACTCTTGCAGCTTCGGTTTCCATAGGACGATGTTCCTAAAATGTCTGGTCAACAAAGTGGGGCATTTTTGGGATTTGAACAGTCAAGCAGCAAGTGGTAAAAGAAAGTTTTAATAGAATATGTTCGAGAGAAATAAAGGGTCGTTGATTGGCTATTGGATCGCACAAAGCAAACAGGTTCAAATCTCCATGAATATTGCTCCGTTTTTCCTCCCCTGATAATCTATTTTCCTAGTTCCAAGACAATGAACTGCGTGAGACGGGGATATTCCAAGACCGTTGATCATATTAAAAAAGAATTAGCAGCCTTAATTGAGACAGAGAATGATAATTTATAACTCACTACACAAGTTTACAGATGCCTTCTAATAGATATTAACTGATACCACATACCAAAAAGCCTGGGAAATAATGAAGAAATGTGCAGACTTTAATGGAAGCCTGAACATACAGCAGTAAATACTGCGGCCTTATAAGATTTTGAAACCATTAGCAAACAACGCTACATTGAAAGAAGAATACAATTTATAATTCACTGAACAAATTTGCAGATTTCATCGTGAGGTTGAGCCTTCAACGTTGAATTATAATCGCCTTACAGACACTTGAGCTGATGGTAAGTAACAAAAGGAGGACGTAGTAAAGGTACTAAGTTCGTTAGAGGTGAGAATAAGTCAGATAATTTATAATTCACTGAACACATTTACAGATTTCAACAAAGGCTTGAGACTTCAACAGTGGATTGCAGCAGCCTTACTATATTGAATTGAACCGAAAGCAATAAAGGATCATGTGGTAAGAAGTCAAAATTCCTTAGATTTTGTTTATAACTCAGAAGTTCAGACTTGCATTTAATTAATTACAAAGCTTACAGAAATTATTTGATAGAACGCCACCACTTTGCTAGGTTTGCAAATAATTCACAACCGAAAGGTCAATATAGGGCCGTAAAGACTTACACTCATGTTAACTATAGTATGTGCAATGCAACAGCGACATTATTGCTGTGCAGGGTATTAAAGATTCGTTCTAAACCGTGTATAACTGAACTACTTGTTTCCTTTTTGATTTTTTCTTATTCTATCATTTTTATTCGATTCTTACATTTTTTCTTTTTTATTTTATTTTTTTTTTCCTTAGATGTTACTACTACTATTTATTTATTTATTTGTTATATACAATTTTTATTATTATAAGCACAACACAGACACACAAACACTATTACAACATAATTATTTTTTTTGCTTTTTATTTTTTTAATTTCATTTTAATCGAGAGAAATTATAAATTGTGTTATATTTTCCATTTTTTTTCTTTTTGCTTTTTATTTCATGATTTTGAACTGTTCACGTTTTCATTTTTGCCGAGAAACTGTCCAAAAGAAAAAAAATCATGCTATCATACCTTAACTGGCAGCTTTTATTTTCCTTCATTTCTTTTTTGTTTGTTTTAATAAGCATGTCCTTTAGCTAGTTTTTCTCTTTACGTTATACAAGCGCTCTCTCAAAAATACCTTAAACTAAGTCCCTCTCTATTCCTCGCTCTTGCTGCTTTTTTTTTTAAACTCCCATCATTTGTTTTGATTTTAAAGGATACAAGATGCGAGTAGTAACGGCGAACCGAAGTAAAAAGCTCTTTCTATACCAAAACACACACGACACATTTACAAAAACAAGCAAATGTTTGTAAACACACATAAACAAGCAAAGCAACAAACAAAAAAGCATCTGTCAGTTAATTTTAAAAACGCGTTTCTATTGACCTTTTTGTTATTCTAATTGGAAAAGGACTTTCTATGTCATTTAATAAATGGGAAATTCTTGTTGAATAAAACTTACAAAATCTTGTTTTTCTTCGTATTGTTTGTTTGTAAATTCTGTTAAAAACAAAAACTATTTGCCTTTAAAATACTACGTTGTAGTCGAATCGTCGTCGTATATTGTGTTGTTTCACAAACAATGCAGCGGGCGCTTGTTAATGTTATCAGTTTCGTTTTCTTTGTTAAACTAAAAAAATTATCAGGAAAAATTTTGGAAACATTGAAAATGTGATAGAAGAAATGCACACACACATATACACAAAGTATGCTTTTGTTCACTAACAAGTGCGTTTAAGTTCTTTCTACCAGTAATTAAACAAATTCAAATACAGTGTGTGACAAAAAGTCATGGCAACACGTGTCCATAAACATAATTGATTATCAAGAAAAGAAAGGGCGGTTAATATTTGGAACGAAATAAAACAAAGATTCTATTTTTAAAACTGCTGGAAACTCTTGGTTTATATGCTTAAAATATAGGGTGTAGTAAGAATTACCATACTAAACATAACGGTTTTGTAATTATTGTTTTAGAATTTCATGTAGTCCTTCCGGATGGAAGAGTTCTCTATTGAATTTTATCAATTGACATCAATTTTATTTCAAGATACTTATATATAAGCTATGAAATCGTTCTCACTCTGTCTTTCCCATATTTTTTAGGTCTTCCGCGTGTTCTGGGGCCTTGGAATGTCTATGCTGATGATATTTCCTAACCTTGAAGGATTTGTAAACTAAAATTCATGAATTTGTCATCGAAATACCTCTCAAATCATAGCTTATGAGTGTTTTATTTAACTTTACTTCTAAAACCGAAAAATGTATAACCTTTTGGTCTTACCTTTTGATCAAACCTCGTATATTTGATATGTTAGTTTTATATCATTCTAATTTCCTAAAATGTTACAGTTTTATAATCTCTTTGCCATTAAAAAAATGTGATATTTACCCTAACCCCCTTGTAATAATATTTTTTAAGCATAATCGTATGAATGATTAGATGACTGGGTGTATTGTTAAGGGTTTGATGTATCGTTATCAAATCTGTATTAATTTCTTGATAGTGTTTGGGTGTTTTTTTTTTTCTTTTTCTATCAGATTTAAAGACATTTAAGCGTTAATGGCAAGGAAGATTAGCAAACATTTCACTAGCAATGTTACGTTTTATGTTCACAATAAATTAAATTTTATATTTCATGGTTAATGTGAACACTTTCTTTGTCCATCCATTCTATAAAGTTCATTATCAATGTTGTATTCATTGCCTTATTGTTTGGTTTTTTGTTTGTTTTTCTTTTTTCAAATTGTTTAAATACTTAATTAAATAATCAATAATCGATACTTTTCAAAGATTAGTCTGTTAGTTTTCTTTTTTATTTTGTATTCGGAAAAACATTCGATGTGTTCACATGACCCGTTCACCATGTAAATGAATTTCCGCCCCTAAGAAAATCAAACACTTATTTTAACCTTGAACCTTGAATTATTACGAAATCGTATTCGTAACAATCGAATGATTTTTAAGAACCTCTTTCGATACTTCGTTTAACAAATCATAGTAAGATTGAACAGGCTGGTACTTTTCGCATGACCTCAAATAAGAAAATTTAGGCCTTGGCTAAATTAAAGAGGAAACCTTTTTTGTCTTTTTTGCATAGCTTCCTGACGTACGTAAGGCTTTAAAAATGCGCAACAAACGGCAGCATCCAAAGCAATGGTTCCGATGGAAACTGATCAGTGGCGAAGAGAAGAATCAGGATCCTATTTCTTTATCCACTAAGTAGAAGGAAGAGTGTTTACAGATGGGGCAGTATAATGTGTCCAGTGTCCTTGTGAGATGCATCAACGCCGTACAGGTGAGTTTTCCAATCATACATTATCCTTATCGCGGAATGGATATATATGATTTGAGGCGATTCCCACATATTGTTCAGTTCACTAGGTATTCCATTATTATGTCACCCAGTCCGTTTGTCATGATCCGTTAGTGCCGGATAAAATTAGCCAGTTCCTTTAGTGGCACGTTCGACACCATTCGAAGATCTTTAACCCCACGATACATACTTTTTTCCCCAAAATCATATATTACCGTTAAATATATCGGAATATATATTCCCATTTCTGCGTTGCCAACTTTCATAGGAAGTTAAAAAATGCAACACTGCCTGATAATCTACGTGAGCTTTGACACGTGCTATCAAATCCCAGTGAATTAAAGAAATTCTCAATAAGAAAAAAACAAAGAAAAGTGTAAGAAAATTAAAAAGCCGCAGTGCTATTGGTTTATTGAAAATTTTTATCGGGTAACGAAAATAATTTAATACTTTTGATTTCGTGCGAACAAAGAAATACAATCTTAATTAATAAATTGTAACCTAATGTGTGTATAAGTTGTGTAATATTGCTGAAAAATTTTCATTTTTTCTGTTTTGTTTGAAAAATTATGAACAAAAAGTGCTGCTGCATGGAATTAAACGATTACGAAACGAAAATTCTGGATAGTCAATAAATACGAGGAAGAAAAGCACGTTATAGCAATTATCTACAAAAAATAAAATTAACCAGTGCATGTTGAAAAATCTAATGATTTCCAAACATTCCGAGAAGTGGGGTGAGTTGCTAAAAATATAAATTTTGGTCAGTTTTACTTTCATTATGACACAATATGCAAAAGAAAAAGAAAAAACAGCTGTGGGATGCAAAGGGTGACCAACAAGCACAACGTGATTATATTCACATACTATAATTGCATATTTCTCATCTATATAGGTATACCCTATAACAATATCGGCATATTGGTTTGTAGGTTACTGTTTGTAACATTTTTTTTTTTGATATACATGTACTTGCCTGTCATAAGTAATGATTGGGGTCGAAGTCCAGTTTTCAAATTTAAATACGTACATACATATATATGTGTAATATGATAGAGATACTACGTGAAACATGTGTTTTCGTAAAAATATATAACTTGTGGGAGCATGTCCCTCTATTTCTTTATATTGTAATAGTGTAGAACATAGAAACACAAGCCGCATTGCAACGATGTCCCAATAAATTAATATAGTTGGATACTCCATTGTCATTCTCCGATTTTTTCCTCAGATTTCAACAACAATAAAGTCTCTTTCAGAGTGTAATTTAACCTTACACAATTTGCTTTTACATGTCCCTAAGCATATTATGTGAAAAGCGTCAGTAAGAAGAACAAAATAGTTTTTAAGTTAACATGTAGTGCGTTAAGGTCAAATTGTTGCGAAGCAAAATGCAAATTTAATGATTATCGAATATGGTGCAGTAAATATAAATTATATTAAGCATGGTTAGCCGTAATAAAATGTTTGTTATTGCAACAGCTCGGTTGTATTTGAAAGAATTTTCCTTAGGAAACAACTTCCAAGTGGAGCAGCTCTGTTGCTAAGTTGATAATCCTTTGCAGACTGGGTGTCGAGTAATGTCGGAACGAAGATCCAATTGTCGTGGGAACAAATATAAATGTATTGTTGAACGTTTTTCTTGTGTCAACATAGCATAGGTGATTATGTCGACGTGTGTGACCTAGCAGTTTTGTTTTTGTTGTTTTTGTACATTCTCCTGTGTTTTCGTATTCTCTTGTTTCTAATGTTTTTATTTAATTAACAAACATTGTGCCGGTCTATTTTTAAACATCTAAATTTTATTATTTCTATCATTTTTTTGGTTTGTTCAGGGTTGTTTGTTGTTGAGTAAGGTAGAGAAATATTTTCTTTTTTAAGTGTATTGCAGTTTTGTTTTAAAACAATGCTTATAATGCCTAAACATACAGCGTATTTGTGGGTAAATTAATATTTTCTTAAAAGCAATAATAAATTATATACGTTTTGCTTTTTTGATTATAATTTTATGTTTATTAAACTTTCTAATCTCTGTACCATATTTCAGATAAGCAACTTCATTACCAACTAATTTGACATAAAACACAGTAAAAAAAAATTAAAAAGTACGTACAATTAAATCACTTGCGATAGTGATACGCAAAATATTAAAAAATAAGCAACGCAATGGCTTCGCATTATAGCACCGAAACCGTTTTTGATTACTCTTGGATGCAAGTGGTACAAGCCTATTGGAACCGTTACCCAAATCCCTCCAGGTACTTTAAATCTCAAAAAAAAAAATCACGAAAAACGTTACAACAATGTTGTTTTATTTATTTTTCTTTCAGCACACATGTCCTGACTGAGGATACAATTCGACGTGAGGTTCGTGATGGTAAACTCTATACCCGACGTATTTTATCTAAAACCAATCATGTTCCCAAATGGGGTGAAAGGTTTTATAAAAATACTCCCGTGAAAATTGTCGAAGATTCTGTGTTGGATCCCAATAAGAAAACATTGATAACGTTTACACGCAATATTGGTTTTAAGAAAATTATGGTAAGTTGTTGTAATTTTTTCTGTATTTTCTTCATCGAAGAGGTCAAAGTCCTAGTGTTGTAATACAGCGTTGGACTTTCCCATTCACTGCGGAAGGCTATTAAGTTTTTCGCTTAATTCTCATTTTAATATCATTTTCTTTTTGTTTATTCGCAGAAAGTTGATGAAATTGTTGAATACAAAGAACATCATGACGGCCGTACTGTTGCTGTAAGACGTGCCTATATTAGCTCACAAGTTTTTGGCTTTTCTAGAGCTATACGTGCTTTTGGTATTGAACGATTTAAATCGAATTGCCAGAAAACTGCCAACGGTTTTAATTATGTTTTAACAAAAATGTTCCCGAATCAAAAGTTCGTACCTGTGAATCGTAGTATTAACGGAGCAGAATCCGTGAAGGACACAACAACACATTCAAATGTTATGACCAAAACGTCAGTTGCACCATTTGAACATCATCACAATCACACACAGTCACGAACTGAGGCTTTCCAAAAGGGCTGTAAATACAGTTACGATTACCTAAAAAGTCAAGCTCTTAAAATAGCTCAAATATTTTCCGTTAAAAATTGATTTCATAGATGCTAGAGAGACTAAAAGCAACAAAAACTTTCATAATCAAAGATTCTTATCATTAAAATGGCTTAAATTAGAGCCTTAAGACGAAAAGTGAGTGGGTTAATAGCATTAGAGGCTATTTTACTTGCTTGGAAGTATTGTTAAGAGTATGAAGAAAACATGTTCGTACATCCATTATAAGGATGCTTGCTGGTTATCCAACATAAAATTGTGTGGTAATAAATTAACAGTAGTAGCAGTAGTGGTAGTTGATTAAGTTTCAAAATAAGTTTTAAATTTAAGTACAAGACTACTAAAAAAACAGCAAAAGGAGACGAAGTAATTTGAAGACAGGAAAATACAAACGTGTTGCTTAAGAAAAACTGTTTGTTTAAACAATAATTTTGCCTGGCCTTATAATTATAATATTTTTCTTTGCTATGGTTAAAGCTGCCATTCTAACTAGTTCCAGAGCAGTTTTTTCTCTGTAATAATTCCACAAGTACAGTTATTAATAGAGTGCTATGTTTGAGCAAATTGATGATTTTGTTTTATTTGTTGCAACAACTATATACGATAAATACGCAATTATAATGATTTTATATGTATAATATTGAGCAGAAAAAGAAAACAAAATGTATTTCATTCCAGTGATTACAATATCTTCCCCTGATTTAGTCACTTCCCATACCCTATTGTCTTTATTCATTCTATTTATTATTTGAATAAACGTGAAAATATTGTTGTTCATATTGTAAGTCGGTCGTAGATTCTCCCTAAGTAATGAAAATTATTTCTTCTTTTTTATATAGAATTTAATTGTTTTGTAAAAATTATATTTGTTATAACATTTATTTTTCTTTTTCCAATTTGTAATCAAAAACTATGTATATTTTTTTATATTTTAGCGGTAATAAAATTAAATATTTAGTGTATATATATATATAGATGTGTGTTGCTTTATTTGAAAAAGGATTGTATTTTGCATTAATGTTGTAGAGGGCTTCACGTTTTTCGGTTTAAAAATGAAACTTATTTGATTGTAATGTTTGGGCCTTGCCATTCTGGTACGACATGCTATACATGTCACTTAAATAACCGCTTTTGAATTGGTTACAGCAGTTGATGCTTTCAGGCGGTATCACACCATGGTGCTACCGGGTAATAAATGAGCAGTATCGCTGTACATAACATTTGTTCGAATAAAATCATCATTAACAGATGTCTCTCTAGCATCCACTTAGAATTTTATGGTGTTGTGAATGGTAAGTCGGCTTTAAATGTTGAGTGAGTTGAACTTTATATTAGATGGAGTGATACACCCAAAAGCCAAATATGACATGAGTCATAAAACAGGTTCAATTACTAAGAGTTTTGTGGAATCCATGGCTGGTTTATACGTCATAATTTCTCGTAACAAATGTGATGTTTTAGGCTGAGCGTCACACATTGCAACAGACTCAATTACAGTATTCTCCATGCCTTACTCCAGCTTAGGTCTGGAAGGATTAACATATGCTTCCGTTTTGAAGAACTGAGAGTTCTACATCATCGTAGATAACTTATACGATTCGAATTGTTTTTTAGGTTACCTCTTTCCTTCTTTATGCTTCGTTTAAGGCAGTTCGTTTGTTGATATCGAACCAATTCTACAAATCGATTAACCATAGCTCTTGCGGAATACGGCATTCTTTAAGTCGACATGTAATGCAATGTTGGTTGGATCTATAGAGCTCTTTTGGTCGGAAACCTGTCTGCTCTGTCTCCCCTCTATTCTGATAAATTTCGGAAGAAAATTCCGTAAAAAAAATATGCAGCAAATTTCTAATATCTTTATATAACTGCAAAAATAATAATTTCAACTTTGATTTTTTTGGCGCTCTAAAACACAGAAAACATATGGCTTTTGTTTACAAAATACTTAAAACTTAACGAAAATATGGTAACATCGATCGGAGATTGTAATCAATAGAGTATAAAAAACGCTATTTCAAGACTGGCGTTCTTTAACGGTCAATTGTGACTATTGTATACTTATTAAATATTTATTAATATTTAAATATTAACAAAAACATATCTTGTACTAAAAAAGCTAGCGTAGGGATATTTTCTATATAACTAATTAATAACCTAAGAATTTTCCTATAATTGGACGACAAATTTGGTATATTTGCCACTACTTTTTAGGAGCCGTTGTTTTTGTTATTTATTTGTTTTTGTTTCTACATTTTAAGTTATGCTTGTTCTTCTTCCAAACAAATCGAACAACACTGACGTCTTTTTGCAAAATTTTCTTTATTCACCGTGAAAAAGCTAGAAAAAATATTTTAAACACATGAAATAATTTCTTAACAAAAAAAAAAAACCTTTAAATTTTATTGGAAAAATGTCGTTTGTGGAAATAAAGTCAGAACCTATAGAAGGACGCCTTTTGCACGTTGAAATTTGTTTCGAAACAAATTTCAACACTCTTGAGTTTGTTGGAGAGGGGGGAAAAACGAGCGGGGGTGATTTCACAATTTCATGTACTCGCGAAACTTGCTTTGTTCTTTATTCGTATATACACAGAGTTGTATTTGATTTCACATTTTCTTTTATTTTTTGTTTCGCATAGTGAAGTTAACATGCTGACTGCCGCGGCAATTTTCAAAAAACTGGCCAAAAATTACAATTTGATTTTTTTTACATTATATTACTTAAAAAACTCTATTTTTAGATCGTAGGTATCATCAAAAATAAAAATTATGTTTTTTAGGAGAAAAAGTGGTTTAATGAGTACGAGATAACTCGTAGATTGCGTTCCGTTCTAGGGAGCCAACTATGAATTATCTCGTAGTGGGCAGTCATTACTTTTCGTTTATTTTGTGTTTGAAATCAAAAAGAATATAATTTAATTTTTTAATTTATAAAAATCAATAAATAAGGTAAATATATTAAAAAATAATAATACATTCATAAATATATGTATAATATATTATATTATAAAAAAATATAATATTCATATAATGTTCATTTTTAAAGAATTGTCTGGCGTTGTTTGAACCTAAATCACAATGCCAAATAAAGTTATAACTGTCAGAAACAGCAGAATGACGCGATAAAAGAAAACAAAATTTCTGAAATTAATTTTTTACGTGCAAAAGCGAAAGAAATTTTAAAAGAAAATGCAAAAAAGTTTTTGAAACTTGTTTCGAAACAAATTTCAACGTGCAAAAGGCGTCAAGCTAATGATGGAAATTCGGTAAGAAATTTCCCACAAGAGAAATTAATGCAGAAGAGAGAAGCTGCGAAATCTCAGTCAGCGGTACACCTGTCGGCTGCAGAGCAAAAATAATTCTAAATATTCATGTTTTTAAACTGAACAATTTTCTCATAAGTAATGTTTTCGTTTACTCCAGAATGAAACTAGTAGTGAAACACTTTCCTCTTCGGGAGAAACGGGGGAGGAGTTTGACAACAAAATGCAAATAGATCGTACTAAACGTTTTGATTTTTTGCTCAAACAAACGGAAATTTTTACACATTTCATCAACAACAGCATTAAATCGAGTCCTACAAAACCCAAGGGAAGACCTAATGCCAAGTAAGTGTCTTTATAATATTATTTAGCCTGTGTGGAGAGGTTTAATGTTTTGTTTTAGTTTCATTCGATACCATAGAAAAACGGAAGGAGAGGAAGACGAAGAACTTTTGGTTGCCGATGCTCAGGATAAGGACATCTTTCGTTTTGAAAGTTCACCCAATTACATTAAGACTGGTGAATTACGTGACTATCAAATACGTGGATTGAATTGGATGATATCGTTGCATGAGAATGGCATCAATGGCATTTTAGCAGATGAAATGGGTTTGGGTAAAACTCTGCAAACCATATCCTTCTTAGGTTATTTAAAACATTTCAAGTAAGTATTTAAATAGTAGTAACGGTTTAGTCATAAGTTTTATTTGTAGAAACACAATTCCTCGCTTAATTCGACTTTTATATTACAATTTAAATTGTTGTCTTGTTTTTTAACTCCCTTTTCAGAAATCAAGTCGGTCCACACATTGTTATTGTACCCAAGTCGACTCTACAAAATTGGAATAATGAATTCCAAAAATGGTGCCCATCGTTAAGAACTGTTTGCTTGATTGGTGATCAGGATGCCCATAACACTTTCATTCGCGACGTCCTTTTACACGGCGAATGGAATGTGTGTGTAACGTCCTATGAAATGTTTATACGTGAAAAATCTGTCTTTAAGAAGTTCAACTGGTGTTACTTGATCATTGATGGCTCTTATCGCATTGAAAATGAAAATTCAAAATTATCAGAAACTCTATGTAAATTCAAGTCTTTAAATCGTTTATTGATTGCTGACACCCCTTTACAGAATAATTTGCACGATTTGTGGGCTTTATTGAATTTCTTGTTGCCTGATGTTTTCAATTCTTCGGAAGATTTCGATGAATGGTTAAAAACCAACACTTGTTTGGGAGTCGATGCCCTTATACAGAGATTACATGCAGTATTGAAACCATTCGTATTGCGTCGCCTCAAGTGTGAAGTAGAGAAACGTTTGAAACCTAAAAAGGAAATAAAAATATTAGTTCGACTTTCGAAGATGCAACGCGAATGGTACACAAAAATCTTAATGAAAGATATTGATATTGTTAATGGAGTGGTTAAAGTGGAGAAAATGCATCTTCAAAACATTCTTATGCAATTGAGAAAGTGTACTAATCATCCATATTTATTTGATGGCGCTGAACCTGGTCCACCCTACACTACTGACATACATTTGGTATACAATTCAGCCAAACTGGTTATTTTGGATAAGCTATTGCCAAAATTACAAGAACAAGGCTCCAGAATATTAATATTCTCTCACATGACCAGAATGTTGGATATTTTAGAGGATTATTGTTCTTGGCGTTCATATCAGTATTGTCGTTTGGATGATGAAACACCACTTGGCGATCGTGACATACAGATTGAAGAATTTAATATAAACAGGAGTAATAAATTCATATTTTTGTTATCAATTAGAGCTGGTGGTCTCGACATCAATTTAGCTACAGCTGATGTGGTTATTATATACGATTCTAATTGGAATCCTCAAATGGATTTACAAGCTATGGATAGTGCTCGTCGCATCGGTCAAAAGAAACAAGTACGAGTTTTCCGTCTCATCACTGAAAATACAATAGAAGAGAAGATCGTTGAAAGAGCTGAGGTTAAACTGAGATTGGATAAATTGGTTATACAAGAAGGACGTTTAGCCAGCAATATGGGCAACCAATTGAACAAAGATGAAATGTTAAATATTATACGTTTTGGTGCAAATCATGTATTTGCCTCTAAAGATTCTGAACTAACCGATGAAGATATTGATACTATACTCGAAAGAGGTCAAGCTAAAACTGCGGAAGAAAATGCTAAACTGGATTCATTGGGAGAAAGTTCTTTGCGGACCTTCACAATGGACACGCCAAACATCGATGGTGCACCTTCGTCGGTGAAGATTGAGGATGAAGATTGTAGTCAAAAGCAAAAGTTGACTACTATGAATAATCGGATTGAACCGCCCAATAGAAAGCGTAAAACTTCAAGCATGCCTGAACCCAAAATACTAAGGCCAACTAAACACCTCATTGCACAAGATTTTCAATTTTTCCCGCTTAGATTATTTGAGTTACTGGATCAGGAAATCCATTATTTTCGCAAAACTGTAGCCAATAAAAAATTGGGCTCAGGAACGGCTAAAATAGAAGATGAAGAGGCAAAACCCTTATCAAAAGAAGAATTAGCTGAAAAAGAAGCTTTGCTCACTCTAGGATTTACTAATTGGACTAGAAATGATTTCGATCTGTTCATTAAAGCAATTGTGAAATATGGTCGTGGTGACATCGAAAATATAGCAAAAGCCGTCGATGGTAAAACGCCAGAAGTCAGAAAATATAATGCAGTATTTTGGGAAAGATGTCACGAGTTGCAAGATATTGAACGTATAATGGAACAAATTCAAGACGGTGAAGCCAAGATACAAAGCCTTTCGGCGGATCAAAAGGTGTTAAAAGCAAAAAGTATATGTTTACTAAAGAGAATGATATTTAACGTTTACATTTATATTTGTTTCTAGAAAATGTACAACCAAGTGCAAAAGTCGAATTTTGTGCCAACCAAACGTCATATACGGGAAGTTTTGCTTTTCTTTTTCAATTTAAAGAAAAGTGCAGCTGAGGCAGAACGACTGCTTTGCGATGCCTATGGTGAATGTGTTCCAGGGTCTTCAACATGCGAGAGATGGTTCGTACGGTTCAGAAATGGTGATTTTGATATAGAAGACAGAGACCGACCAAGTCAGCTTAAAAAGGTCGAAGATAATAAGTCGCTACTCCAAGAAGACTGCTGCCCTACTGAAAAAAATCCGGAAAAAACTTTGGGAACCACTCAGGCAGCAAAATCAAAACGTTGGAAAGCAGCAAAAAGGAAAAGAAATTCAAAATTAGAAAACTAAACTTGTGAACTTGAAGTACAAGCTGCCACACTGATGTTCTTTTTAAAAAGCAGTACACTGAACCTACTTAGCAAATTTTCTTGCTCGTAATTTAAAAAAGAAGTATTTTTAAGTATTATTTTATTAGTTGTTAGTGTATTTATTTTATACTAATCGTTCCGCAAACAATGAATATTGTTTTGAAGTATTTTTTTCTTTCCCCTTTTAACTTATGAACTGATTGATTTAAAACATTAAATTTCGTTCATCAATCGATATACAGATAATAATAAGCCCCCCTGAGGCAGAGAAGGTGATCAATTAGCGGAGATTCTAAAATCTCCAGGCTACTATGGCCCAATTTTGACCATTCTAGAACGAAATGCGTTCCGAACAGGGTAAGGAACCAATTATGATCTTGATAGCTTTTTGATAGGGCATTGCGTCCTGGGGCAAGGACCAGTATGTAAAAAACTTTAATCCGTAAGGACGTTTAAGCATTGTGCTGCAGACAGTCTCCTGGCTTTATACTTGATCAGTGACTCCAGGAGGTTCTTACCGCCGGTCTCAGAGGTGATTTAACTGAGTGAATGTCCCGCACTAACTCCATTGCTTTGTACCACATTAAACAAGTATACAGAGAAGTACTTTGTATTTCTAGCAAACTCAGTTTCAGTCCAATTTTGTTGAAATTGATATGTAAGGTCATTAAAACTTCAGTTCAGCTTTTCTCGCTTGTCAATTATTGCATGAGACTCAACATCCAGTCCCGCGGATGCAGTTCCATTGTTTTTAAAGTTAAAAATAAAATATTTTAAAATACAATTATACGGTATTTGCGATATTTTTTATTAAAAAATTTATAATATCTACGCTTTTTAAATTTATTCAATGGTGTTTAATTCCTATTTTTTAGTTAACAATTTACACTACTCGCGAATATTTTATTGCTGCCTACAAAATACAACTCTGTTGATTAAGGACATTTAACACTATTTTTATGTGCCGCCACTTCTCTAACTGTTCTTCGTTCTTTATTAACAACACTGACTGCTTCTGTGACATTTTTGGATCATTGCGGAAAAATTTGAAAAATATATTAAATATTCAGGATTTTAATTAATTGTTTAAGCTTTTTGACAAAAGTTCAAACACTATTAATAAAATGCCAAAAAAGAAAACTAGGATTGAGGATATGGAAGGCATCAAGGAAAATTTGGTAAGAAAAAAAAAAAAACGATTGAACACTGGATGCAGAGAAATATAACATTTAATTATTATTGTTTTCGAAGAATTTAGCCACAATTAATTCAATCGTTTATTCCAGAATGAAACCAATTCGGATACCAATTCCTTCTCAAGTGAAAAAGATGTGAGTTTCGACAACAAAATGGAGGTGGATCGTACCAAACGATTTGATTTTTTGCTTAAACAAACTGAAATTTTTACGCATTTCATGAGCAACAGTATCAAATTAAGTCCCACGAAGCCAAAGAAAAGTTCTAAGAGAAAAATTGCTAATGCTGAGTAAGTTTTTTCACAATATCGATATGTGTGCAGAGGTTTCATATTTTGTTTCAATTTCAGCCGCCGTCATAGAAAAACGGAACGAGAAGAAGACAAAGAACTTTTGGCTGGCGATAGTAGAAGTAAGGAAATCTTTCGTTTTGAAACTTCACCCAATTACATTAAGAATGGTGAATTACGTGACTATCAAATACGTGGATTGAATTGGATGATATCGTTGCATGAGAATGGCATCAATGGCATTTTAGCAGATGAAATGGGTTTGGGTAAAACTCTGCAAACCATATCCTTCTTAGGTTATTTAAAACATTTCAAGTAAGTATTTAATAAAACAATACGTGGTAATACTTTTTTGGATGTGCATTCTTTGGTGGTTTGTTTTATTACGCGAGAACTAAGCCATCAAGCATGTTTATTGTGTCCTTACCATTAGGGGTACCAACAATACTTTCTGAATGTAGTCTATATTTTCTTCAAACTTCCTTATATTCTTCTTGTCTTCTAACAAAATGTTGTGATCTCAAGCCTACGAAAGCTGGGCAATGATTAGATTTCCAGAGAGAAGCTATGATTTTTATATGCGAGATCCTTTGATGATGAAAAACCTGACCATTTTATGTGATCTATTTAGTTGTTGAACATTTTTAAACAAACTTAATTTGATTTTTTCGTTCCTAATATCACTTAAAATTATCAAAATTAAATTTTTTCCATCCTCCATGTTTATAAATAATATTATACATATATATCCTTGCGTTTGTTCATCATAGATTACGATTTTTCTGTTGCTTTTGATTTTATTTTCAGAAATCAAGCCCGTCCACACATTGCTGTTGTACCCAAGTCAACTCTACAAAATTGGATTAATGAATTCCAAAAATGGTGTCCATCGTTAAGAGCTGTTTGTTTGATTGGCGATCAGGATGCTCGCCATACTTTCATTCGCAATATCCTTTTACCTGGCGATTGGGACGTGTGTGTAACGTCCTATGAAATATGTATGCGTGAAAAGTCGGCACTTAAAAAGTTCGATTGGCGTTACATGGTCATCGATGAGGCTCATCGCATTAAAAATGAGAAATCAAAGTTAGCGGAAATTCTACGTGAATTCAAAACTACAAATCGTCTATTGATTACTGGCACTCCTTTGCAGAATAATTTACACGAACTGTGGGCTTTATTGAATTTCTTGTTGCCGGATGTTTTCAATTCTTCGGAGGATTTCGATGAATGGTTCAATACCAACACTTGTTTGGGAGATGATGCTCTTATACAGAGATTACATGCAGTATTGAAACCATTCTTGTTGCGTCGTCTTAAGTCTGAAGTAGAGAAAGGCTTGAAGCCTAAAAAGGAAATAAAAGTATTCGTTGGTCTTTCAAAGTTGCAACGCGAATGGTACACAAAAATCTTAATGAAAGATATTGATATTGTTAATGGAGCAGGTAAAGTGGAGAAAATGCGTCTGCAAAACATTCTTATGCAGTTGAGAAAGTGTACTAATCATCCATATTTGTTTGATGGTGCCGAACCTGGCCCACCCTACACTACTGACACTCATTTGGTATACAATTCGGGCAAAATGGTTATTTTGGATAAGCTATTGTCGAAATTACAAACACAAGGCTCCAGAGTAATAATTTTCTCTCAAATGACTAGAATGTTAAATATTTTAGAGGATTATTGTTTATGGCGATCATATCAGTATTGCCGTTTGGATGGTCACACACCACATGAGGATCGTGACAGACAGATTCAAGAATTTAACAAGGTCAGGAGCAAAAAATTCATATTTATGTTATCGACTAGAGCTGGTGGTCTGGGCATCAATTTAGCAACAGCTGATGTGGTAATTATATATGATTCTGATTGGAATCCTCAAATGGATTTACAAGCCATGGATCGTGCTCATCGCATCGGGCAAAAGCAACAAGTGCGAGTTTTCCGCTTCATCACTCAAAATACCATAGAAGAGAAGATTATTGAAAGGGCTGAAATTAAACTGAGATTAGATAAAATGGTTATACAACAAGGACGTTTAGCTAGCAATATGGGCAACCAATTGAACAAAGATGAAATGTTAAATATTATACGCTTTGGTGCAAATCATGTGTTTGCCTCTAAAGATTCCGAAGTAACCGATGAAGATATTGACACTATACTCGAAAGAGGCGAAGCTAAAACTGCGGAAGGAAATGCTAAATTGGAATCGTTGGGCGAAAGTTCTTTGCGCTCCTTTACCGTCGACGCCTCAAACAATGATGCAACACCTTCGTATTTATATCTATTTGAGGGTGAAGATTATCGTGAAAAACAGAAATTAATTGATACGAGTAATTGGATTGAACTGCCAAAAAGAGAACGCAGAGCAAATCATTCCGCTGGTTTTACAAACCGCAAACCTACAAGCGTAGCTGAACTAACAATTAAAAAAAAGAAAGATCGCCTAAAACCAAAAATAAAATCGAAAATCAAAGAAAATTTAGACAGAGTGGCTACGTTTCTACAAGAAATACAACAATACAAAAAAGACAATACAAATACAAAAAAAGTCAGCGAACCCCTGTAGGCTTTAAGAACAAAATATGTTTGGACATGCTCAGCCGTCATTTTACCTGAAGAACAAAAATGGTCATTACATATGCGGGCATATATTTTTATTTATTTTTTCTTCTGTGAAAGATTTGAATTGTTTTTAATTTATTTGTAACATTTTTCTTTAGTTCTAATGACATAAATTCCCCGAATGAATGTACTGATGAAGGGAGTTTTTTGTTTTAAGTAGTATTTATTTATATAAAAAGTTTTTATGATCTTAATCATTTTGCAAAGATTTAAATTTATTTATGCTTGGAATGAGGCAGCAGATGGAGTTTTAAAGAATTAATTCAAATGAAAATATCGAAACGGGCTTCAGACAAATTAGCAAACTTTTGACAACGTAAAACAGAATTAGGAAATGCAAAATTGATTGTAAAAACAAAATAATAACAAAAAAGCATATTTTATTCAGCTGTGTAAATGCACCCATAGCTTTGCTATTTCGGGCTTTAATATCCCTTGCGATGCTACCGTTTTTAGTGATTATGCTGCCGAGATACTGAAACTTCTCTAGTATCCTTTGATTCTAAGATATGTGGTTAATTCCTATGATCTCTGTGGACACTTAAATGTACCATTGCGTTAAATTACTCTTTCTTTAATCCAAGAACCTTTCGTAAACCCTTCCATAAATTAAGCCAGATGCTGAGGACAGCTGCAATTCCTTCAGTACGCATCACAATACAATACAATCTGTGGTACGCATTGTATTTTGTGGTACGCATTGTATTTTGTGGTATGCATTGTCTGCACTATGTAAAAATAGTTACACTGAAATTAAATGTCAAACTAAACAAAACACAAAAAGAACTAACAGCTGTTATTTTTGTTATGAAGTAAAGGGGTGATGCCAACTCAAAGTTATAAGTTTCTAAAAAAACACCCATTACTGTGTTTTTAAAAAACAATATTTATGTTTGTAACATTTTACTTTTACTCTTTTATATTTGGATTTATTATTTTATGTTTTATTTAATTTTTGTTTATTTAATTTTATAATTATGTTAATATTTATTTCTCATTTTATTTAAATACACTTTTCCACCTTATACGACCCTCATATATTTTAATAATACTTATGAAATACAACTCTGTAGTTTAAGCACATTTGCCGCTATTTTTTATATGTTGCTGCTGCTGTTACTCTTTTTTCTCTTCACATTTTTATTTGTGCTTCTTCTTCTTACCAACAAAGCGAACAACACTGGCTGCTTTTGCAAAATTCTTTATTCATCGTGGAAAATTTTTGAAAAACTATTTTAACAATTAAAAATTTTAAATAATTTCATAAGATTATCAGAAAACGTTAGAGCTACATAGGAAAAATGTCGAAGGAGGAAACTAAGGCGGATGATATTGAAGGCAATGAGGAAAATTCGGTAAGAAATTTTTGGCAGTGAAGAAATACAAAAGAAATGAAAGCAGAAGAGAGAAAAAGCGAAGCCTCAGTCAGCGGAGCACCCGTTGGCTGCAGCGAAAATAAAAAACACTGAATATAAACAATAAAAAAATGTTTTCCATTAATTTTATTCAAAATAAACATTTAATTGATGTTATTTATGAATTTATTAATAATTTAGTTGTAAAATAATGTTATGGTTTTTTTCAGAATGAAACCAATTCGGAAACCACTTCCTCTTCGGGTGAAAAGGAGGTAGAATTTGACAACAAAATGCAAGCAGATCGTACTAAACGTTTCGATTTTCTGCTTAAACAAACCGAAATTTTCACCCATTTCATGAGTAACAGCACCAAATCGAGTCCTACCAAACCCAAGGGAAGACCTAAAAAGAACAAGGATAAGGACAAGGATAAGGACAAGGAAGCCGCTAATGCTGAGTAAGTTTCTTCACAATATCATTCTGCCGGTGAATACAGGTTGTAATATGTTTTGTTTAAATTTTAGCCATCGTCATAGGAAAACGGAACAGGAGGAAGACGAAGAACTATTAGCTGAAGATACTCAAAATAAGGAAATATTTCGATTTGAAGGTTCACCCACTTATATTAAGAATGGTGAATTACGTGACTATCAAATACGCGGCTTAAATTGGATGATATCGTTGCATGAGAATGGCATCAATGGCATTTTAGCAGATGAAATGGGTTTGGGTAAAACTCTGCAAACCATATCCCTGTTGGGTTATTTAAAACATTTCAAGTAAGTATTTAAAGAAAAATAACTCATAATTTCTATAAACACTAGATTTTTGAGGTTTGGTAGCGACGATTAACTCAATGATGTTCTGTACATACATATGCGTTATGCAAAGGTTTAGATTTATTATCATTGAAATAACAAACGGAAGTTGTAAGTGTACACCAGTTTAAAAGGTTTATGGAGTCCATTTACCTTAAGAAAAAAATTTTTAAATCATTGGATACGTAATGTGATTTGTTTTATGTATCAGCGAAGGATAGTTGGTTGGTTTTTCACAGAGAGAAGAATATATCGCACGCAATATGTATGCCATTTTCACTGGCTTGTGCTGACAAACTAACACGAACAAATAATGAAAACTATCCCAGCAAAATCATAAGACGCAAGATATAGGATTAATTAATTCGACTTGTTTAGGTCCTAACACAGTCGATATCAACAATCTGTTTATTTTTATGTCGTCCAACTCTTCCATACATGTGTACATACGTTTGTATCCCACCATATAAATAACAATCAAAATTTATTTCTTATTGTAGAAATCAAGCCGGTCCACACATTGTAATTGTACCTAAATCGACTCTTCAAAATTGGCTTAATGAATTCCAAAAATGGTGCCCATCGTTAAGAGCTGTTTGCTTGATTGGTGATCAGGATGCCCGTAACACTTTCATTCGTGATATCCTTCTACCAGGCGAATGGGATGTGTGTGTGACTTCCTATGAAATGTGTATACGGGAAAAATCTGTTTTTAAGAAGTTCAATTGGCGTTATATGGTCATCGATGAGGCTCATCGCATTAAAAATGAGAAATCGAAATTATCGGAAATTCTCCGTGAATTTAAAACTACAAATCGTCTATTGATTACTGGCACTCCTTTGCAGAATAATTTACACGAACTGTGGGCTTTATTGAATTTCTTGTTACCGGATGTTTTCAATTCTTCGGAGGATTTCGATGAATGGTTCAATACCAACACTTGTTTGGGAGATGATGCTCTTATACAGAGATTACATGCAGTATTGAAACCATTCTTGTTGCGTCGTCTTAAGTCGGAAGTAGAGAAACGTTTAAAACCAAAAAAGGAAATAAAAATATTCGTTGGACTGTCAAAGATGCAACGCGAATGGTACACAAAAGTTTTGATGAAAGATATTGATATTGTTAACGGAGCGGGCAAAGTAGAGAAAATGCGCCTACAAAACATTCTTATGCAGTTGAGAAAGTGTACTAATCATCCATATTTGTTTGATGGTGCTGAACCTGGTCCACCCTACACTACTGACACACATTTGGTATACAATTCCGGCAAAATGGTTATTTTGGATAAGCTATTGCCAAAATTACAAGAACAGGGCTCTAGAGTATTAATTTTCTCTCAAATGACCAGAATGTTGGATATTTTAGAGGACTATTGTTTATGGCGTTCATATCAGTATTGTCGTTTGGACGGTCAAACACCACATGAGGATCGTAACAGACAAATTCAAGAATTTAACATGGATAACAGCACAAAATTCGTATTTATGTTATCCACTAGAGCTGGTGGTCTGGGTATCAATTTAGCTACAGCTGATGTGGTTATTATATACGATTCTGATTGGAATCCTCAAATGGATTTACAAGCTATGGATCGTGCCCATCGCATCGGTCAAAAGAAACAAGTACGAGTTTTCCGTTTCATCACCGAAAATACCGTAGAAGAGAAGATCGTTGAAAGAGCTGAAGTTAAACTGAGATTGGATAAATTGGTTATACAACAAGGGCGTTTAGCTAGCAATACGGGCAACCAATTGAACAAAGATGAAATGTTAAATATTATACGTTTTGGTGCAAATCATGTATTTGCCTCTAAAGATTCTGAACTAACCGATGAGGATATTGATACTATACTCGAAAGGGGTGAAGCTAAAACTGCGGAAGAAAAGGCTAAACTGGATTCATTGGGAGAAAGTTCTTTGCGGACCTTCACAATGGACACGCCAAACAACGATGGTGCACCTTCGTCGGTGTATCAATTTGAGGGTGAAGATTATCGTGAAAAACAAAAAATGAATGCGTTGGGTAATTGGATTGAACCACCCAAAAGAGAACGTAAAGCCAATTATGCTGTTGATGCTTACTTCCGCGAAGCTTTACGCGTCTCTGAACCAAAAGCACCTAAAGCACCGAGACCACCTAAACAGCCCATTGTGCAAGATTTTCAATTTTTCCCACCTAGACTTTTTGAGATACTCGATCAGGAAATCTATTATTTTCGCAAAACTGTGGGCTACAAAGTACCCAAAAATCCCGAATTGGGCTCTGAAGCTTCGAAAGTGCAAAGAGAAGAACAGCGTAAAATCGATGAGGCAGAACCGTTGTCGGAAGAAGAAATAGCCGAAAAAGAATCTTTACTTACGCAAGGCTTTACCAATTGGACTAAAAGAGATTTCAATCAGTTCATTAAAGCAAATGAGAAGTACGGTCGTGATGATATCGAAAATATAGCAAAAGACGTTGAAGGGAAAACGCCAGAAGAGGTTATAGAATATAATGCAGTATTTTGGGAAAGATGCCACGAATTGCAAGACATTGAACGTATTATGGGACAAATTGAAAGAGGCGAAGCCAAGATACAAAGACGTTTGTCTATTAAGAAAGCATTGGATCAAAAGGTAAGAGCTATTAAAAAACAGAAAACATACAGGGAATAGATGTAATATTTAAGGTGTTATTGTGTTTTTAGATGTCTCGCTATAGAGCACCATTCCATCAATTGCGTTTGCAATACGGCAATAATAAAGGTAAAAACTACACCGAAATAGAAGACCGATTTCTAGTTTGCATGCTGCACAAACTAGGCTTCGATAAGGAAAACGTTTATGAAGAATTAAGAGCAGCAATACGGTATGTATAATGCAATTTTCTTAAAGGAAAGGAATATAGTAAGCGGTTTTTCTTTACAGAGCCTCGCCTCAATTTCGTTTCGATTGGTTTATAAAATCTCGTACCGCTTTGGAGTTGCAAAGACGTTGCAACACTTTAATTACGTTAATTGAACGGGAAAATCTCGAATTGGAGGAGAAAGAACGTCAAGAAAAGAAGAAAAAAGCCGCTAAAAATTCAAATGCCCCAGCTACAGCACCACAAACTAAAACGAATCAAAAACGTAAATCTGAAGTGGTCACAAATGAGAAAAATGCCAAGAAAAAGAAAAAATAAATTGGCAGCCAATGTTGAACATACTTTACATGCATACATACATATTTTTATAAGTTATCATATTAGCATAGTGTATTGAGATTAATTTTAATTTCTATAAGTTTTAAATTAAAAGCAAACAAAAATGGAAAAAAAAACATTTCCTTAATATCCTTAATATATTTAAACACTCTCTAAACAAAAAAACAAAAACAAATTAAGAAACAATTACTCAGCGTATTTTAAACACTTCAAAACATTTCAAACGAATAATGGAAACACAATATTATCAGTCTACTATATATTTGAACTAAGTTACAATCTAACGCACATACAAAGTATACTTTTCTCTCTTAAAACAAAAAACAAAAAAAATATCTTTATTTCTTAAGTATTTTTCATTTCTTGTCTCGTATAAGTATCATAATTTTTTTAACTGTTTAATAATAATTCTATTTAATAATCATTTAATAGTGCTTACTTATTTGAAAAAACAAACAAAAACAAAAAAATAAATATATTTCTATTGCATTGTATTACAGCAGAACAAAATTAAACAGCGTGCTTATTGACAGAGAGTTTTGAAAGTCTTCTACATATTATACTGCGTTACCAATCACTAACTTGTTAGCAGACTTTTTGATTTCCAGGGTTTCAATACAGTATTCTACACAATCGCCCAATTGCCGCAATAACTGAACTACAGTTAAGAAAAAAAGCAAGCTTCCTTAGGCCAAGCATGTCAATCATTCGTCACATCAATAGATTGAAGTAAATACAATGGCACTTAGCTGTTTACTTGATTTTTTTTTTTTTTACTTCAAGCAATCATTTGACACTATACTGGATACACCGACAACTATTCAGACTCCATCATGGCACATTTAAGTTCTTGTTGGTCTAGTATCCTTAAAATTTACTGGTGGAGGATTATTTCCGGCAACACAATTCGTTGCCTTGCTTGAGAAGTTCACTGCTTTGCGCACAGTGGATATGTGGTTCAGACTAACCGAGGTGACTCAATTCTTCTGGTTGCTAATCGATTATGGACGGCAACTGAACTACATTGCCAGTTGCCAGAAGTGGTATTACAAACGGCAGCTGGCAAATGGTTGGGTCCGGGAGGAAGAGCAGAGGCGTTGGGCGAACGGATCGGGTTGTGTTGTCTCCAGATGTCTATGAGAGAACAGGTTGGCTGTTGGGCTTGGATAAGGCCAGCTTAAGGTTGGTTTTTATCACACGGGGCACTGCGAGATTAGGTCGCTGACGGGTATCTGAAACAGATCCCAGCCAGACTATTGCAGGGCATGTTGCGATAAGGAGGAGTTGGAGACTATCGAACACCTCCTCTGTAACTGCCCAGCCCTTGGTAGATTGAGGATCCTTGGCAAGGCCTTCTTTGAGAGTGTGAATTCTGTGTCGAGAGCCGACATCAAGGCTCTTCACAGATTCATTAGGGGCTACATTATCAGTGTAGTCGCGCTCTCCCCTCTTTGTTGTGTCTTATCTGTGTAATTCCTCCACTTCCCATTCTCCCCTTTCCTACATGCTCTCCTTTTTATCCCTCTATTATCCTTCCCTCTGTAAGGACATTGTGCAAAGGGTCAATTCGACCTCCGCGTACTGTACTTGTCTTTATTGACAAGTACACGTCCTCTAACCTAACCTAACCCAACGGCAGCTGGCAACCAACATTTGAACATTTTTCTTGTAAAAAAATTGTTTTTCAGCAACTAAAAATTTTTGGTGCTTTTCATATTCTGCGGGGAAATTTTTTCAAATAAAGCAGTGTTGTTACAACGTTCCCATAGCAATTGCAGCTTAGCTTTGGAATCACCGCAATATTATTCTTCCAGAATGGTATGAGAATGGCAACTCGGCAGCTATGGCACTTCAATTTGAGTTTTTTTCCAAAGTTCAGCATAATTTTAATTCGATTAGCCTGTGTAGGGCTCGTTCTCCGAGTGCCACTCCATTGTAGAAAAATAATGTGTGTGTTACCAGGTGGCGGTTACTTTTTAATTCTTAAAAAAATTATTGAATAAACTTGAATTGTTGATTTTGTTTTAAAGACCTTCGATAAGATACTAAAGACAAGTGCTTTTAATTTTTTAATCTCTCTCGCTATTGATGGCATATTTCTTTGTAACGTTCTACTGATATTTTTGCCTTCAGTTCGTGCCCATAGCAGCAAATGTTAATAGCTTCTAAGTATTATTGGCTTAACACGTATAATTGCATGAATAGACGTCTGCACGTGACAAATGCAGTTTGTTGCGATGAAAGTGAAATATTTTATTTTATTACATTTTTCCGGTAGATAATATATGTATGTATGCGTGCATGTCTACCAATAATAAGAAATATTTTTATCAAAATGTTTTAAAGATTTTAACAGCAATTAAAAGCCACTTTGGACTGCAAATTTCATGGAAAAATCGAAGCCGTGACGGACATTTGAATGGTGTTCTATATTCTATATTCTGGTATCGATAGGTCTTTTAAACGAATAAAGAATTTCGTTGATATCTCAGACACTTTATTTAATTTTAAAAGATAGGAATTTAAAGATAGGAAGCACTTAACGGAATAATGTTTATATCAGATGGGTTGCTTCCTCCTCCTAAATGTGCATCAGAGTATGGGGACAAGTGTGTAGGATTAATTAACTACCCTGCTGGGCGGTCATGCGATCTGAAGTGTATTTTAGAAAAGGGTTTCTACAATGACCAAAGTCTCAGATTTGATAACGCCGGGTAAAAGCGTACTTATGTGAGCAGCTACGGGCTGTCTAAAATGCAGCTCTAGGTAGGTCTCTGTCTGTAAAATGGGTCAATTCGACCTCCGGGTACTGTACTTGTCTTAATTGACAAGTACACGTCCTTTAACCTAGGCTTCTGTCTGCAGAGAAGCCCTCGCAAGGCTCTTAGAAGTACAAAGTAGAGGCTGGTACTATGTTCGGTTTCAAAACGTTGTGATTTTTTGGATTAAAGAGATTGCAAATTTGCTTTCAGATATGAACCATAGAAACACAAGCATCTGATAAGCCTACATTGGGATATTTTTTCTGGTCCCTTACGTAATCAAGCGGAAAGTGGATACTTTTTCACGGTATGGTATTTAGGTTACCAGGGGGGTTACTGTCTACTGCGATGCGAATGCAAATTCAATGCGTAAGAGTACAATTTGGTACTTTGTATCGCTTATGTAAAAACTTTGGCAAAATTAGTTGAAAATGATGCCAGATTTACGCAAGAGAATGTGTAAGAGAAAGCGCAATAAAGAGTACCAATTATACGATTACGTACCATTTTCTTTTCGCATCGCAATAGAGAGTAACCCCCCAGGATCTAGACTTGATCGTTCTGGAACGTATAGGTAATCCATTAGGCTCCTGATAGTTTTTTTAAAGGCACATTGTGGTTTGAGGCTAAGGTACAGTTTGTGGGACATAAGCCCGTCTTACTTATTGTGTATCTGATGTGGTGTACAGAAGATTGAAGATTCAAGACTCTAGGCCGGGTGGTATTTAGGTTACCAGGGCCTAGACTTGATCGTTCTAGAACGTATAGGTAATCCATTAGGTTCCCGATAGATTTTTTTAAAGGCACATTGTGGTTTGAGGTTAAGGTTCAGTTTATGGGACATAAACCCGCCTTCCTTATTGTTTATCGGCTGTGGTGTACAGAAGATTGAAGATTCAAGACTCTAGGCCGGGATTTCTTCAATCTATTTTGAGTGTTGGCCTACGTTAGAATGGTACCATTTAGTTGGTGAGATCTTTCCTCTTTCGTATTAAAATTGTGCAACAAATTCTTTCGTTAACGTTTATATATTTTTATTTGTTTTAATTTTTTTTATTTAGCTTTTGTTTGTTGTTAATTGTACAAAATTTAGTATTTTTTTATTTGTTTTTGGGTTTTAAATTAAACTTATAAATTAATTACACTTAAATAGTAAATTCTTATTAAGTATTTCGGTAGTATAACAATAATGTTTTTCTATAACATTTATATACATATGTATGTACATACAATATACATACATACTTGACTAAAAACTTAATAAATAGAAAATAAATTTACAAGGCAGTCTATAAGTTAAAAAAAATAAGAAAATAAAAGAACATTACGGAACAACAACTATTGTTTGTTACAATTTAAAGAATGATTAATTGAAAATTAATACACTTAACAATTAATTAAAACAAAAAAAAGTATACTTAAAAAATAATTCTTTTTTTTTAATTTACGAGTAACAAAAATCTGATTATGATCAACACTTCTTTTTTTAATTTCTTTGTTTTTTTTCTCTGAAGACTTTTAAAATCTACGCCATGTAGTTAAGGCAAGACCAGCTTTGTTTTGAAAGTCTTGTTTTTTTTCTTCTAAATTTTTAAATTTTTTTAAAGAAATTATAAATAAACTTATAAAAGAATTCAATTTAATTTGAATTGGTTTTTTTTTTGGGAATTATTTGTACAATTTAATGATTTCAGTAATACTGACAGCAGCACCAGCCACCAAAGCACACAACGATAGAATACATAGTAAAATATTTTTGATTAATTTCCATTTACCCCAACCCATATTGGGCCACAGATAAACGGTCTCCACAAAGCTGGGTATGAAAATGCCTAAAAATAGGGAGAAAAAGAAACAAAAAATAAATTAAAAACCATACTTGCTTTGCTTAATAACGGTTATCGATATCGATAACTATGTCTTGACAGCCATAATAAAAAAAAATCAAGCAACCTACCCAACAATGAAAAGAAGACAGCACCCACTAAGCTGATGAAGGGTTCCAAATCGGGTACAGCAGCTGCCACACCACCACTGATTAAAATAATTCCAGTTCTTAAAAGAATTTGAGAAATATTATGATTTTTTGGATCGAATTTATGGCTGATTTTTTTCCATAGAATCTCATTGGGCACATAGAACTGCAAGCCATAGGTAAACAATATGGCCACTGCCATTAGAAGTTTAGCTGTATCAGCCAATCTTAATTAAAAAATAAAAAAAAAATCAATTACAAAAACAACAATTGGGTTTTAAATCTCTACTTACGGTGCGCCATCGGGTAAATTCAATGTTACGCTGCCTCTCACAGTATCACCAAAGCGTATATAACCAAAGAAGCCTATCACGGCGTACAACGTAACCACTGTTATCATGGCCGTATTTAAAACACCAGGACAGCCTAAAAATTGTTGTGGTTTCTTCATGGAGTTCTCAACGGGCATTACTACACCAATGCCTTCCATAGCAAAGATCACAGTGGCAAAGAACAATGGTATTTGGCTAATCGGTGCCACATAGGGCTTATCGCTAACCTTCAATGGTACATTAAACATATAGTACAACGTAATGCCGAATGTGATAACAATGAAAACATTGGCTAAAGCGGAGAATGGCACCAACCATTTAAGATTACGTATCTGACCGATAAACAGACATGGCACCAATGTAATGGCAATGTAAATGCGTACATCCCATTTAAGGCCCAAATCATAATTGATAACATCGTGGAATGAAGTGGCTATAAATACAATATAAACACAGGCGGCAGCATAATAAGTGGCCATTAAGGAGCCATCAACAAATTGCCTAAAAAGGTAAAAGGGAAAAACAAAAGAAAAAATTATTTTTAATATTAAAAAGAAGACAAAAACAATATTAATAATAAATATTTATTTTCTACTTACTTGGCAAAATTAGACCAGGGCTTTAAGGGTTTTGGACCATATTCGAATACTTTTTCGGCTGTTTCGGAGAAACTTAAAAATGGTACTCGTGCATCTCTGCAAATGTTGTGTGATGTTTTGACCTAAAATTACAATGAAAAAGAAAATAAATTTTTTTTAGAATATCGTCACCAAAAATACTAAACAGCGTAATAAGAAGTGACTTAAAAAAATATTAAAAAAAAAAGTTTTTAAAATTATTAAAAAAAAAAATGAAAGCCAACTGAATGGAACATATTGGAAACCTCATAGCAGTAGTTAAGACATACTGCCCTCTGCATGTACCTGCCTGAATATCTTACAAAGTCTTCTACAGAAGCTGTAATGATGAGAAAGCAGAGAAGACCACAGAACTTCTTATTTGCCGGCACTTGGCAGCCTAAGATGACAAATTCTTAGGCACTCAGCTGTGGCAGTTGTAAAAGTGATTTCTATACATACAATCCACTTACTTACTTACTTAATTTATCCTTACAACTACTTACATACAATACATATGTACATACAGTTACTAAAGTATACATACGGTTAAAGAATTTCAGAAATTTTTTAACCATTCCGTTTTTGATGAAAATCTTTATAGTCTTCTCTATTTTATGACGGTCTTTTACATTGGTTAAAAAATTTCTGAAATTGAACTGAATTGTGGCCCTGCACAGGCCCACAAAAGTATACATCCGATTAACAAATTTCACAAATTTCTGAACCAATGCAAAAGACCGTCTTAAAATCGAGGAAAGTTGTCAGACAATTATAAAGATTTTCAATGAAACCGGATTGGTTATAAAATTTATGAAATTTGTTAACCGTATGTATACTTTTGTGGCTGAGTGTACATACATAATTGGTCATTACAACCCTTCTGTTAGGATTATGGACCTACTTTCTCACACCACTTATGTTGTGCGTGTTAATTTTATACATGAGTGGCGGGACCTACAGTTTAAAGTCGACTCCGAACGACAGATTTTTTTGAGAAACTTTTCATGGCAATTTTATTTTTACTCTCGAGAGTTTTTGCCAGAAATCTGCTGAGAGGAAGTCGCCGAAGAAATATTTTTTTTCATATTTTCGTTTTGATGTCTGACCTAGGGTTTGAACCGTGGCCTTATGTCTAATAAGCCAACACACTACCACACTACGGCGACTTCGATACACACATGCATTAAACTATCAGGATAGTTGAGCCCAGATGGAATGGGCCCCTTATAGGATCTACAAGGTGCCTGTCTATTTGACTAAACCTACATAAGCTGTCATTCGGAGTCGACTTTAAACTGCAGGTCCCCCGTCAATCATGTATAAAAATAACACACAACATAAGTGGTGTGAGAAGTTAGGTCCTGACCAGAGATCAGCAATGAATCGCTTTTTCCATTAGTACTCATGAAATTTTGAGTATGAGTGAGTCAACAGTATTGAAATCCAACTACTCTGATTCATTCGTATCCGGTACAACATCGATTTATAAGTACAAGTTGCAATGAGTATGAGTACAACGTTGACAACAAACTCATAACATTCGAAATATGTTTGATTCATACGCCTCATACTCATTTAGATTCATAAATTTAGAAAAATACTTATAATACTCATTAATGATTCGAGTGATTCGAATCATTCGTCAAAATTTGCAGTCTTAGTTGTTGTTGCATTTACAAAGAAAGACACATAAACAAAAAAGACAAAGACAGCAAGGAGAGCAAACACACAACGTTCATGTGAGTATTGTAGTGTTCGTATGCGAATCATACTTATTTTGTGATTCGTGTATATGATGAGTCATGGAGAGTTGAAATCAATAACATCATACGTATTGTTAAGTATGAGTACCATGAGTATTTCAAACTTTGAATATAAGTAGTATGAGTATGACATTAAAATAAGTATGAATGCGTATAAGTATCAGAAATTATAAGTATGATTCGAATCTAATCATCGTTTTGAATACTCATTGCTGATCTCTGGTCCTGACTGAAGGCTTGTAATGACCAATTGTGTATGTATGTAATGTATGTACATAAGCTATGTTTATAATGGCAAAATATTGTTAATTTTACTGATCGAATTTTTTTGAGTGTATAACTGTACGAAATTCTAAAGCATCAATGGATACCGGAAATATAAAAAAAAAAATCGGCAAAATGTATGAAACTTGTTTGATGATGACAATGCTATGAACTCACATTGTAAGTATGTAAGTATGTATGTATGTATTGTATTGTATGTACATAAAATAATATTTGTCAGGTGTGCATATTAGCCAAATATATTATTAAACAATAATTACAAAAACACAAACAAAATCAAAAAAGAACAGAAAACGTGATGAAGTTTGTTGTTTTATTTTATTGTACTCCCCGGGTTTTATTTAATAGGGGCTGCTATTTTGTCTATGTATTGCAACATGACTAATGTTTAATTAAAAGTATTATCGTTTTAGCGTTTTACTGCCTTCTAATAGAGAGATAAGACAACAAACTAGCTAACAAAAAAAAAAAAAACTCCTCCAATAATGTTGTCAATCATTAAATACCATTCAAGAAATTATTATTGATGTTGATGGTAACAAAACTATCAACTTGACTACTTGAAATACAAATTTTTTTTCAAATACTTTTTTATATGAAATTATTAAAAAAAACTATAAATTAGAACCTTGAACTACTTATTATTTTTTATATTTCTTTTATGCATAAAATCATTTAAAAAAAAACTATTCAATTCACACCATACCTCAGCATTTAGCAAAAATTTTGTTGCCAGTTTTCAACTTCTATTAACAAGTTGAAATTGTTAAAAGCCGTTTAATGTTAAATTCTTAAATAAATAATGCAAACATCCAAAGTTACATACAAACTCATATTTGAAAAGAAACTGGAGTTAGTCATAATGGTGTATTTAATGCAAAAAAATAAAGACTTTTGAAAACTTTGCTAATTGAATGATGATTTAATCATTCGTTGTGTAAAATACTTTGAAAAGGTGGGCGGAACTTCAAAGATTGTAGCAACTCATAATACATATGTACATACATACATAATTGGTGATTACAACTCTTCAGTGAGGATTACGACCTAGTTTCTCACACCACTTATGTTGTGTATATTCATTGTATCCATAAGTGGCGGGACCGACAGTTTAAAGTCGACTTCGAAAGTCAGAATTTTGAGAAACTTTTTCGTGGCAATTTTATTTGACGCTCAGAGTTTTTGCCAGAAATCTGTTGAGAAGAAGTCGCCAAAGAAATATTTTTTCATATTTTGTTTGAACCTTGACCTCACGGCGACTTCATCTTCTAAAAACTAAAGTCCAATCATGACATACATAATTGATCATTACAACCCTTCAGTCAGGATTACGACCTAGTTTCTCACACCACTTATGTTGTGTGTGTTAATTTTATACATGAGTGGCGGGACCTACAGTTTAAAGTCGACTCCGAACGACAGATTTTTTTGAGAAACTTTTTCATGGCAATTATTATTTGACGCTCAGAGTTTTTGCCAGAAATCTGCTGAGAAGTCGTCAAAGGAATATTTTTTCATATTTTGTTTGAACCATGGCCTCACGGCGACTTTCTATAATGAACAGGCACTGTAATTTCGCCTTCATCTTCTAAAAAGCTAAGTCCAATCATGACGTTGAACAAAATCCTCGGCAGTCATAATATCGGATGTTTTTTTTAGCTGCATGAGAACTATCCGTATCGATAACTATAGTTTGATAGTTGAGTACGTCAAACTGGCTGCCTTCCAAAATGTATCAATACAAAGTTTGTATGCAGTTCTACTACTGTATATATACTATGTAGATATGCAAAGTAACCAAACAATGCATCAACTATAAATCCGATGCCCGATTGTTTTTTGACTGTGTTAAAAATACACATTAACGACCTTTTAAAATAGAATACATTGTATATATTTTTGTACAGCGGCATTATGACACACGATACTTTGTTCAAACATAAAGCAACTAACATTTTGGAAGGCAGCCACTGTGTGGATATTTCTGTTTAGTTAGCCTTGGCAAGTCATCGCGGATAGTGTAAGACCAGAACAAAGCTTTCAAGGTTTGAAAAATTTCTGTTCGCGAACTTCGTACAGAATTTCGTCTATTTTACAGCCAATAAAATTGGACAAGCAATTCGAGTAATTCTTGATCGTTTCTGCACTAATTCTACTCTTCTTGACAGGAAACTACCAACAACACTTAGAAAAGTGGCTGCTTTAGCGTAAACTCTTAAAGGCGAATTGACGATACGTTGTCATTCTCAATTCTAATTCTACTCTTCTCGACAGGACACCACCAACAAGACTAAGAAAAGTGGCTGCTTTAGCGCAAACTCTTGAAGGGGAATTGACGATACATTGTCATTCTCAACTTGTTGGCCTTTGTTCTTCGACTAATTGGAAAATTTCATGTAATGAGCTTAGCTTACAAGAACTAAAACCAAACGACCATCGTTTGCTTCACATTTTTAATGATTGAATTCAGTTGAAACTGATGAAAGACTTGTGTTCTGTGAAGAATTTAACAATGAATTACAAATTCATTACGTTCTTATGCCGATGAGCCAGTGTTCTTGAAGCATAGGAAACCAATATTGATGCCATATGTCCAGATTTATTGGAAGAAGTTGTTCTTGAGGTCACGCTGTGCATATGCCGTAAATCATATTTAAAATATAAATGCCATGCAATTGTCTATCAGTAAAATTCCTGTCTTGTATTACCACTTTCAATTCTCAAACTCTTTAAAACTGTCCTATCATTAGGTTAGAGGACGTGTACTTGTCAATTAAGACAAGTACAGTACCCGGAGGTTGAATTGACCCATTGTACATTGCTACCCCCCTTTGATTTTGATCTACGATTGGGATTACAAGTTACTTACCAATATGTGTACACAGTATGTGCATAGAAAACCAACGACTATGGTGCCAACCAAGCCAAATACAAGACCAGCATTATAAAAAGCCATAGGCATAGCCAAAATACCGGTACCCAATGAACTCTTTAATAAATGAGCCAAAGCACCACTCGTGGATTGGCCATTCTCTTGATCACGTTCGGCAAAAGGATCATATTCATCAATTTGGCCTTTCTCAGTTAAATTTGTTCTAAAAAGGAATACAAATTAATAATTAAATTGAATTAAATTAAATTAATTAATGAAATGCAACACACATACCTTGAATTGAAATCGTTTAACGAAACCACCGAATTCGTTTTATCTTTGGAAGTGGAATTTGTGTCGGTCATCTGCAATTAAAAAATTCAAAAACAAAAAATTTTTTTTATTTTTTTTTTAATAAAACCATAACGGAAATAAAATATTAACAAATACATTTAATTAATATATAATTATATATTTATTTAATATTTTCATTTGTTTTTGTTTTTGGTTTAATCAGTAATTATGTGGCGTTTCGATAATAAAAAAAAATTATTTCGCAAATATTTTCTGAAAAAAAAAGGTTTTCTTTCTCTCTTCTCCAATTGATTTTATATTATTTTTTTGTTTAATTATCATTCATATGAAATAAACAATCAATCATAACATATTGTTTTTATTGATAAAGTGTTCTTTAAAGTAAAGTTAAGTTTAAGTAAAAATAATTACTTTGTAGGGTAATTAACGGGTAGCTTTTCTTTTATACTTTTTAATTTAATTTTATTTTATATTTTAAGTTTTATTTGTTATTTGTTACTTTCTATTTATTTAATAAGGCTTTAATGCCATAAAATATTTATTTAAGACGTCATATTTCTGCTATTGGTAGCCTTATAATCACTATTAAACGCCAAAAATAAAGCGCAAAAACTAGGCTAGGCTGTATGATATGATATGTCGTTGAATGAATTTATGACTCTAGATTGCTTTAATCTATTTTTGTATACACCCGCATATTGTGATTTGTTGTTTTTTAATAAAAATTATATCAGAAATTATGACTTTATGACAGTCCGCCTCGTTTTATATTCTGGCTTCCGTAAAAGAGCCTGTTCTATTCGCCGTAGCTTATTAGTTGAGAGGCCGTGGTTCAACACTTGGCTCTGACATCTCGAACATAAAGAAGTATGCAAGACTTTTGCGATTCCTCTTAGCATAACGAAATATGTATGAAGTCGCCGTAGTCTAGTAGGTAGTGTTCGAGCCCCAGGGTTCGAACCCCAGACATCAAGACAAAATACAAAAAGTATTCCTTCGGCGACTTCCTCTCAGCAGATTTCTGGCAAAAACTTTGAGAGTAAAAATAAAATTGCCATGAAAAGTTTCTCAAAAATCTGTCGTTCGCAGTCGACTTTAAACTGTAGGTCTCAGCCACTCATGTATAGAATTAACACACACAACATAAGTGGTGTCAGAAACTAGGTCGTAATCTTGACTGAAGGGTTGTAATGACCAATTGTGTGTGTGTAACGAAATATGACAAAAATATTTCTTTCGGTGACTTCCTCCACTTAGCAGTCTTCTGCAAAAAACTCTAAGAGTCGATTCAAACCCTGGCTCAGTCACATAGATCGATGAAAAAATATTTCTTCTGCGATCTCCTCTCCGCAGATTTCTGGCAAAAACTCTGAGAGCCAAATATAATGGCCATGAAAAGTTTCTAAAAAATCGAAATCGACTTCAAACTGTAGTTCCCCGCCACTTATGGACAAAATTAACACATACAACATAAGTGCTGTGAGAAGCTAGGTCGTAATCCTGACTAAAGGGTTGCAATGGCCAATTATGTATGTATGTATGTATGTATACGATGGGTGGTGTGAGCAATTACATACGTTGTAATTCTGGATAAAGTTGTAATGTCTGGATAATGGTTGTAATGACCCATTAAGTAACTCTAAACACGAAGCAGAAATCATTCATTGGAAGCCAAATGTTTTGTGAAAAAGTTTTCAAAGTTCTACACACCACAGAATTTACCGGGACAGTCAGGCTGCGATGAACTTCATCGAAACGAATGTCTTCGTCACATTCGTCCATGAATGCCTAGGATTTCTTAGGGATATTTTGGTAACTCTTATATGAGTTTTGAAACAAAGAGATACCGCCGTGAATTGCATTGGTATGCAGCTTGCAATTTTCGGCATATTACAGGGCATAGATATTCCAATTGTCTCGGTTAAACTGAGTATTATTCATTCGTTTTAGAATTTATTCGAACAGACAGGCTGCGCAGAAGTTCTTAACGAACGTCTTCTCACATTCATCCATGATTGCATAGGATTTCTTAGGATATTTCTGTAACTCTTATATGAGTACCGGGACAAAGAGTAACCGCCGTGAATTGCATTGCTGATGCCATGACCGGCATGGAGGTATTCCAATTATCTCAGTTAGACAGGCCGTTCGTTATCCGTTTGATTTATAAAGAGGCCTAATCTTGTAGGCAGCATGAAGGTACGTATAACATTGACAGACTCTGCTGAACTAGTATGTGTACGAAGAAGACTGATACACTTCTATCCCTAATTCACAAGGCCATTTATCACACAATAGTGTTTCTCACGGAAAGGCATGACGATGTACTTGGCACTCTGTTGAATGACTTCTGCAAGAATTGCAGGACTGAGGAGGTTATGTATCAGTGCCCCGTCCACGAGCCCTTGATATAAAGATTGCTGCAATAGCAATATTTATCCTGCAATTAAGTGGGTTTCAACTAGGGAATGTTTGATACCCGTGTTAGATATAAATTGGAGGGGGAAGGCGTACATCCTCCTTGAAAATTCCACGTAATCAAAATTTAATTTTTAAAATACTACTTAAAGAGACCTGACCTTAATCCCTCGATACAAAGATTGCTGCAATAGCAATATTTATTCTGCAATTAGGTGGGTTTCAAATGGGGACTGTATGATTCCTGAGCTGAATATTAATTGTGCTCTCTTTCAAGTAGGGTTCGTCAGTTAAACTAACTCAATTTAAGTTTTTAAAATTCTACTTATCGAGACCTACCCTTGAGCCCTCGATATTAAGATTGCTGCAATAGCAATTTTTATTCTGCAATTAGACGGGTTTCAATTAGGGAATGTTTGATCCCCGAGCTCACAATGGGCCTATAGTCTCCTTCAAGTAGGGTTCCTTAGTTAACCTAACTCAATTTAAGTTTTTAAAAATCCTCTTAACGGGCCCTTAAGCCCTCGATATAAAGATTGCTGCAATAGCAATATTTATACTGCAATAAGGTGGGTTTCAACTGGGGACTGTATGATTCCTGAGATGGATATTAATTGTTCTCTCACAATGGGCCTATATTCTCCTTCAAGTAGGGTTCACCAGTTAACTTAATTCAATTGAGCCCTCGATATAAAGATTGCTGCAATAGCAATTTTTATTCTGCAATTAGATTGGTTTCAATTAGGAAATGTTTGATCTCTGAGTTGGATATTAATTGTGGTCTCACAATGGGCCTATACTATCCTTCAAGTAGCGTTCGCCAGTTATCCAAACTCAATATAAGTTTTTAAAATTCCTCTTAACGAGATATACTTAGTCTGCAATTAGATTGGTTTGAACTAGGGAATGTTTGATTCCCGCGTTAGATATAAATTGGAGGGGGGAGGGCGTACACCCTATCCTTCAAGTAGCGTTCGCCAGTTAACCAAACACAATATAAGTTTTTAAAATTGTTGTTAACGAGACATACTTAGTCTGCAATTAGGTGGATTTCAACTAGGGAATGTTTGATTGCCGGTTTAGATATAAATTAGAGGGGGGAGGGCGTACATCCTCCTTGAAAATTCCACGATGCCAAATGGAGAGAGGCAGCTTTTAATTTCTGTTGCTTGTAAATATATGAATTTAATTTTTTTGGGGCAAAGAATTTCCAAATTTTGTGTTCAAATTGTGTGAAGTCATGGTAGTTTATAACGTAGTTATAAATCAAATTTAATGGCAAGTATTGGGGCAAATAACATCGTATAGAGTTTAAATGCTTGTAATTAATACCAATAACTTTGCAAATCTAAAACAAATTGAATGGAAATCACTTCTAGAGCGCCTTTATTATCTAATCACTGTTAATAAGTTCACACTTCTTATTCTTATCACTTTGGCAACATCATATAAAAGTCGTTATAAATTAATCTATAAAATAAATATGAGGACATACATACATACGTACGTACATACATGTAGATCTTATATTTATTTAGTCTACTAGAGTATGTTAGTATAATAAATATTTTATCATTAATTTAATCAATTATATTGTATTTGAACGTCGTCTTTTGAAAATATTTTGAACTTCTTATAGGTACTCCTACCCATATAATCATAAAATGTTCGTAAATTTTCTAAAATTTATAAAAAAAAAATTATAAAATAATGTGGTTTTCCTTTTAAAAGAGAATTTAATTCATTTATGATTCCAATAAAATAACGCCTGTATTGTATTGTGTGGAGACGGATGGGCATGGCGACAAAGCAGCCAAAAGGGTAGTTAAAAAAGTTAATAAATTACCACCACCAAATATTCCTATAAATTCCTTAAGGTATCGTATAACTGGTTATTACCGGTTATAGTTTTTACAATAATTTAATTGAACAATTTAACTCAACAAATTGCGTTTAACGTATGATAAGCCTTATGGGGAATTTTAAGGCCCGCAATTCTTGTGATATTTATTGATTTTTATTTTTACAGCCCATGATAAGCAGCCCTATTAACTATTTTAAGCTTATAAACAGAAAAACCAATGTGGTAATAAGAAATTTAGACTCTAATTTAAGAATAAAAAATAGGTTCTGAATTCAAAGTGAATGTGCTCACTGATATACCCATATCTCAGAAGCTAAAATACTAATTTGCACACGGCTTTATTATGCTCCTAAAGCAAGGAGGTGAAGTGACGTAGATTTAAAATCTATTTATTTATGTGGAGAGTAGTGGTAGCCTTATAAAATATATTTTTAATTGGATTATAACCACTGGATTTTAATTAATAAGAATAACAATCACGTCTTAATCCAACCAGTCAAATTAAATTATATTTGAGTACGTTCCGTTCTATTGTTTTCGACTACAAAATATATTGAATGATTTGAATTTCGCCAGGGTTCGTGCCGCAGGCCAGACATCAAAACAAAATACAAAAAGTGTTTCTTCGGCGACTTCCTCTCAGCGGATTTCTGGCAAAAACTCTGAGAGTAAATAAAATTGCCATGAAAAGTTTCTCAAAAATCTGGCGTTAGGAGTCGACTTTAAACTGTCGGTCCGCCGTCACTCATGTATAAAATTAACACACACACAATAAGTGGTGTGAGAAACTAGGTCGTAATCCTGACTGAAGTGTTGTAATGACCAATTATGTATGTATGTATGTAATAAATGAAAATTTTTCCAAATTTGTTGAGTTTTTTTCTTTGTTAAGCCTGTCGATTTTGTGATAGTCCTTAAGTTATATACGAAATCGTGTTTCATTAGCAAAATGCTGGGCCACACCATTACCATTAATGATGTGTTTAAATATCCGGAAGCTAGGTAGAAAAACGAACTAGCATCAAGTGTTATCGTTTCTATCGACGGCAAGTTATTTTGTTGTAAAAAATTCGCCCCAGTTAAAATCGCCTTAGTGTAGTAGGTAATGTGTTGGCATATGAGACATGAGACCACGGTTCAGACCCCAGGTCAGACATCTCTAACAAAAAACGAAATATGAAAAAATATTTCTTCGGAGACTTTCTCTCAGCAGATTTATGGCAAAAACTCTGAGCGAAAAATAAAATTGCCATGTAAAGTATGTCACAAAAATCTGTCCTATGGAGTCGACATTAGGTTCACCGCTACTTGTGTATAAAATTAATACACACAACATGAGTGGTGTAAGAAGCTAGGTTGCTATCCTGACTGAAGGGTTATAATTCGACGTAGGTTGGAAAATATTGGTTCATTTAATTTTCTATAATTTTTAAAACTTTGCTTTGTTACCTTTTAAAATTTTTTGATAAAATTTAACAAAACAGAGTAAAAAAAATATTTGCAAACACAATTTTTTAATTTTTTTTTTAAGAATTTTTTTTTTTAATTCTAACGTTGAAGACCAAGACAATTAAATTAATTTACTGCTTTTGTTATAAAAGCATATTTCCTTTTTTCTTTAAATAATTCAATAACAATATAAAAATAATAAAAAAAAATAATTCTTTCAACACTTGATCATTCATTCACAGTAGCACAGTGTAGCACAGTAACGTAATGAAATTGTGATCGTTTTCACAAATAATTTAAAGCACTTTGATTTCAAATAATTTTTATTATTTTTTAATGATCATTTTATTCTTATTATTTTTATTGCTTTTAATCCTTGTTTTATCTCCTTTTTGTTATTACCTTTAAATTCTAAAAATTAAAGAATTACGGTTATTATTTGAATTTATTTTCGAATTTTTTTTTCAATTTCTTTTGCTTTAAACGAAACGAAAAGGGGTTATGACAACCAGTCAACCGTTCTTATTGATTGACCAACAATAACTGACTGATCAATTTGAAAATAAAATTTAAAAACTTTTGCTAAAAACACAAATTTCGTTAATCATTTAGACTGACTGACTGGTTCGTATAAATCGAACGGTTTTTGATCTGTTTGACAAACGGACGACGACGTAAGGAAAACGCTGCTTGTCATCAGATCGTTATAAGCCATGTTAACAGTGTTGTTGATATACATACATATGTACATTAGCAGAGCAACTACAACTACACAGAAATTTTGATAATCATTCTGAAGTACATGAAAAACAAAAAAAAAACAGTTAAAGTACTTTGCCTGCCTGCATATAACGATCGAACATCGGGTATACAATATATCAATATTATTGGCTTTATACATAGGATTTGTTATTGTTGCCCTGCCATATAATTAATTATTAAATTTTTATTAAAACGTTCGCCATTTATTTACTTGAAACAAAAAAGAAAAAATCAAAAAACTGATAAAAAAAAAACTCAACGCTTAAGAAAGAAAGCCTGAAAATTTGTTTTTTAAAAACTTATTAGTTAAGTATGTACGAGGATGGTACGTAAATTAGTCGAGCAGACAAAGAAAATCTAAGAAAATTTTGTCACGAATTTTCTTTATTTCGTTATCCTTTTTCCAGGTATATGCAACAGCTTTGATAATCTTCGAGGTCCCAAAGCCCGGTGACCAAAGTGGATGTATCGTGTAAAACCAAGTACAGTAGAAGTCCATTAGTCCGGAATGCGCGATAGTCCGGCATCGCTCCGGAAAATTTTGGTTTTCTCCAAAAGTGTGCTTTAAAGCAAATAAAAACGCTCGAGAGCTATTCGGAAGTTTTCGGTGTAGTTCGGGATCATCCGGAAGCGGTCGGTATTGTTCGGAAATAATTAGTGGCCGGCTAGTCTCAGCTGTCACAACAAATTCAGGTGCAGTGCAGCTGCGTTAATCAATCACGAAGCGTCTCAAGCCATTTTTTGTGCATTGCTGTTTTGTGTCCTTTCACATCGCAGTGAATGTAACTTTTGAAACTGTTTATAAAAAAAAGTGATTTTCGTTCTAACTGTACAGTGTGACCATGTTTTCAAAACCTAAGCCTTCAAGTTCAAAAGAAGAGAAACGAAAACACATCATTATCAACATTGTAGTAAACCTCAGCCTATTCAAAATCTTGAAGAAAGTGACTCAGATGCCGAAACGGAAGAAAAGGAAAAAAATCAGCTGGACAGAACCTACAGAATCACTAAATAAGTCTATCTCTTTTGCTGAGGCTGATACTAGCTACAGTGCTTCAGAAATTATTGATTTCCATATCATTAGGAATAAATTTTATACGAAACGCCAATGGTCAAGAAAACAAAAAGACATTCGTGACTTTTTTTAAATCTAAACGAGATATGGTTTGCAGTACGTGTACATGCATTATATGAAATGTAAAAGAAGCTTTGTTGTATGTATTTGCATATTGTATTTTAATTATTAACCAAATTGTTATTATAATTACCGCCCGATAGACCAGAATTTTCGATAGTCCGGCAGTCCGGAGCCAGTCCCGTACGTGCCGGATTATCGGACTTCTACTGTACATTAACCCTCTAATCTAAGGCCATTAAGAAATTCAAACACTATCCGTGTGGTGTTGAGTACCACAATTGAAGCGGAGGCATGAAAATGCCATCAAGGTGATCAGGTTTTTGCTGAGGTTTGCATGGCCACAAAAAAGGCCCCCTAAGCTCTTAGCTTGACTTATACAAAATCTAAGATTTTGTCTTCTATAACAACCATCCTTGTATGGACGGCATTTCCATATGGAAGACGTAATAGTCTTAGTGAAATATACCTGCCGCCTCCGAAAAGATGCCTCTCCACCTACAGCAACAACCAGTTTCAAAAAATAAGTGAAAACCCTTATGGAGTCGTTTAATAGGTGCTCCAAGCCATTTTTCCATTCTTCTAGAAGTGGTATTCCCGAAAGTTTTCAATTTCCGAGTGACCAGTAACGAAAAACACTTTTTATTTCGATAAATATGGACTTTTAAGTCGCCGTGGTCTAGTAGGTAGTGTGTTAGCTTATTAGACGTGAGGCCTCGGTTCCAACCACAGGTCAGGTATCTCCAGTTAAACGAAATATGACAATGGTGCTCATGGAAAAATATTTCTTCGGGGACTTCCTCTCAGCAGATTTCTGGCAAAAACTCTGAGAGTAAATAAAATTGCCATGAAAAGTTTCTTAAAAAATCTGTCGTTCGGAGTCGCCTTTGAACTGTAGGTCCCACAAGTCATGTATACAAATTAACGCACAGAACATAAGTGGTGTGAGAAACTAGGTTGTAATCCTGACTAAAGGGTTGTATTGACCAGTTATGTATGTAAGTAGGGCCTTTTCCCCTTAATTTGATCCATCAAACGCTGCTATAATTTGGCAGAATAACAACATTTTTCCCCGGCTTATAAATTCCCTGAGATCGTAGCGTTTTAATGGTTAGAAAACAAAATACCAACCCACGTAGCTCTTTAGAACTCAGAAACATATGTTTTAAAAGGTTTCCACTTTTCATCACAGCATTATGTTTCAAACTACGACCGCCATCTATACCTCACATTGGTACCATCCTCGTATGTACGTGTAAAACTACTTTGTGTATCCTTATCATTTGAATTTCATTGAAAAATTCTTATTTTTTTCCAATTGAACTAAAAAAACCATCAACGGAATTTTCTTTTGAAAACTTTTCTAAGAACGTTTTGTTTTTTTTTTGGTTTTTTTTTCAGTCTCTGTAAACAATATTGATTTGAAATTTATTGCAATTCCTTAGAACGTTTTTTTTTTATCAGTTAAGCAAGAGTGTCTAAGAATGTTTAGATTTCATATCGCACAGTTTCTTTAGCCTATCGTTGTATTTAATTGTACGACCAAGTATTGTTTTTTTATTAATATTTTCAAAAGATTATTCGACGCTTTAGACATGTGACTACCATTATCCACTTCAATAGATTACTCACATTGGTTTTATGATTTGAAGAAAAATAAAAAAAACGAAAAAAACATGTTGAAAACATAATTAACGTTTGAAGAGACATGTTGTTCAAATCAAAACATAATCACAAGGAAAATTTTTAGTTTAAGTATGCAAAAATGGGAGCACTTGGTAACCTTAAACCTTCCCCCAACTGGGTAACAATCTTGCCGCGATGTGGGGCCTGAAGTGTGCTTAGATTCACTCTGGGACCCAGAGTGGGTCGGAGTGCATGACTAAGGGTTACCCGAATATCGTGGGAAGACTCTGCTTCGGATTGATGTCATACCTGATCTTTTCGTCGGACCACGTAAATTTTTCTTATACCCCATTGGCACGGACCCTTTTCTTATTTCCACGGACTATTCTATTCTCACACCTTTGAACCGACTGCTTCGAGCTGGTGGTTGCAGCTTTCTGGACCAAGTTGCGTATGCGTAGCACCGGGGTGAAACCCGCAGTGTGAACGGCTCCAGGTTAGGGCTGCAACCGCTCCCGTCCCGTTAAAACCCTGCCAGGCCTCAAAGTACGTTCCTTGTCCGTCACCGTTAAGTTGGTGGTGTATGTTCGGTTGAGAGGACTCCCAATTAGTACCCGGTCTGGCTCTGAGCACCTGTCCCCATAAGGGCTGGTGCCAACCCTCGCGTGGCCTCCCTGCATGCAAAGATAACCACGGGACCGTTTATGGGTAACTACACATCGCGGGCAAGGATAGCGGCTTTGAGTGGGGACCCTTTTAACATGAACAGCAAAAACAACAACAACAACAACCTAACCTAATATAGAAGGAGAGGTTCTCTCTTACATGCATACATAATTGGTCATTACAACTCTTCAGTCAGGACCACAACCTAGCTTCCACTTATGTTGTGTATGTAAATTTTATACATGATTGCCAGCGGGACATATAGTTTAAAGTCGACTCCGAACGACAGATTTTTGCGAAGGTTTTCATGGCAATTTTTTTTTACTCCCAGAGTTTTAGCCATATATCTGCAGAGCGGAAGTTACCGAAGAAATATTTTTCCATGGGTACCATTCTTGCTTAAGGTACGGTCACATCTAAAAAATATTTGACCCAAAACGTAAAATAAAAACAGAAAAATTTTCATTTTTGGGCAAATAAAATTATTTGCCGTCAAACAAAAATGTTTTAAGTGTGACCAGCCAGTTAGTACCATTGTTCACGTATCCATTGAACCCGGCAAGCGGGAGGGGCATCATATTGTCTCCTTTTTCTCGTTAGGAAATGTCCATCACATGCTTTTTGTCTACCTGTGTGGATTCGAAATTAATGGTAGACCCGTGTCCTCGATATTATTTGTGGCTTTCAGAAACTTTGGTTTTGAAAACTCCGTAATAGTCCGGCTGTCTCAAGTTAATGCCTCAATCTCCTCTATTCCCTCTTATACAAACAAAATTGGTCACTACAACCCTTCAGTCAGGATTACGATCTAGCTTCTCACATCACTTATGTTGTGTGTGTTAATTTTATACATGAGTGGCGGGACCTACAGTTTTAAGTCGACTCCGAGCGACAGATTTTCTTTGAGCAACTTTTCTTGGTAATTTTATTTGACTCTCTGAATTTTTGCCAGAAATCTGCGGAGAGAAGGTTGCCGAAGAAATATTTTTTCATCGAGCTGTTTGAGATGGCTGAGCCAGGGTTTGAACCGACTCTCAGAGTTTTTCCAGAAGACATTTTTTCGTATTTCGTTTTGATGTCTGACCTGGAGTTTGAATCGTGGCCTTACGTCTAATAGCCCAACACACTACCTACTAGACTATGGCGACTCCAATATATATATATATATATGTTCCTCTTACTCCTCTAGGGAGCATAGGGCCGCGACCCCAATAGAAAATACAATCTATTTCCGTTTTCGCTTTAGAACCACTCGTGAAGATCCAATTCGTCTCTATTGTTGAGGTATGAATCCTTCCTTTGTTTTCAAAATTTTACGTTCGAATTGGATCGATATTTTGACATATTTATGCATACTTTTAATATCAATTTTGCTCTTTCGAATGGGAAATACAGTGTGTGAAAAACAGTGCACAAAATATTCCTTTAAGGTCCTGTTTTCTTTTTTTTTTAAACAAAATTTAAATAATTTTTCTTACAACAATGATAACAATTAGTAAACATACGATTATACCGTTACAAAACGAGTTTCATAAACATTGTAATGAGATTAGGGTTTCCAATGCAACATATAACAGCAAATGCATTCGCTGTCACAATTAAAATTATGAGAACGAAACTGCGCGTATAATTTCAGTGAATATTTTTAACATATAACACTGAAGATAAACCCTTTCCCTTAAAAAAAACACTTATTCGCGGTGAACTCTAATCGATAACTGATTTAAAGCCAGGCATCTTAATGTATTTTACATTCTTTTTAATTTCTTGTTTCTTTTCTTTGTCTGGCATAATTCCTTTTAAAGGTTGAATCACAAGCTGAAAAAAAACTGCACGTGCAGAGTAAAATGTAGGGTATGGGAATATATCATTACGAAAGGCTGTCTGTTTCTCCTTATGTCTGTCTTGCATATCACAATAATGTGGCAACAAGAAGAAGAGGTAATAAAGCGTGGTATCATTAATTGCTGGCTTAAAAGAAATCGCAAAAAAAAAATACACGAAAAAAAGGTAAAGTCAAGTAAGAAAGCCTCATTCGGTCACGTTGGAAACAGATAATGCCGTACAATAAAAAGTTCAACTTGGATCATTGCAGATTGACAGTCCTTTGAAGCCCATTTAGTTTAGTTGCGGAAAAAGGTGAATACCATGCATACATACATAACATAATTGGTCATTACAACCCTTTAGTCAGGATTACGACCTAGTTTCTCACACCACTTATGTTGTGTGCGTTAATTTTTATACATGAGTGGCGGGACCTACAGTTTAAAGTAGACTTCGAAGGACAGATTTTTGAGAAATTTTATTTACTCTCAGAAATCTGCTGAGAGGAAGTCGCCGAAGAAATATTTTTTCATATTTCGTTCAGTTGGATATGCCCGACCTTGAGTTTGAACCGAGCCTCACGTCTAATAAGCCAACACACTACATACTAGACCATGGCGACTTCGAATATAAATGAAAAAACATATCGAAACATAACGAAAACGAAACTATCCCTTATAACCAAGATTCACCAAACTTTCTTTAAAAGAAGCGATATTTGCAATAGAGCGTACATTATGGTGATGCACAGGCTTCCGGTCCTTTTAAATTTCTTTATAATCTTGATAGGAAACTATCCCTCATAACCAAGATCCGCTAAACTTTCTCTAACAGAAGCGATACTTTCCACAGAGTGTACCTTAAGCTGAATCACAGGCTTCTGGTCTTTTCAAATATCTTTATAATCTTGATAGTTCCGTGCTTTCTAGGTTGATAATGAAGGTTATTGGTTGGCCAACGTAGTGGTTGGTTTGAAGTACTGTCCTAAGGATTAGATTAAACCGCAGTTATGGTAATATTGTTATGTAGTTTTCTTAGGATGTGGCCTACTCAATCCATTGTTAAGGTTTGTGTCCAGAATTTCCCTGGTGGTCCAGTGCATAGTGTGCTACACTATTTGTGTGAGAATCATGGTTTTGATTCCTTCCAGAGATTATGTTCTGTTACACTAGACTTTTACATTTCAAAGCCTCTTATAATGCATCATGATTTAGAATATGAAAAGCGTTTTCAAAATCACAGAATGAAACATAAGGCAGAGATCGTCATTTCCCCGAACGCTTCAGTACCTCAAACTGATCAATACAATCATTCATCTGACAGGAGATATGTTTAAATTGTTACAAACGTTAGCACCAATACAATATACTCACATACCTTATGAAGTAGTACAGAAGAAACACTGCAGCAAAAAAAAGGAAACTTGTTTTCCTCTTGCCTGGCGATGATGATTATGATGACGATGATTGTGAAGATGAGACATCGGTGGAAGGCAACACAATAAATTTCACTTGATGAAAAAGTATTCGGCCAAAAGACAAGTATCTTCTTTCATTCATTAATTTATACAATAAAAGAAATTTTGCAATTTTGCGTACATATTCATACTTACATACATATGTACGTATACATTAAGTATGTAAAAGAGAAGTATAAGCAAGTAATCGATTTTATAAGATAATAAGGAATCGAAGGAACCGATTATTGCAGTTAATGAAAGTGGTCAGTTGATAACTTCTTTTGAAATGTTCATAACTCACCGCTTGCGTACACTAACGACATTGACATTATGCGAGATGTTACTGCTGCCTTTAGAGCTATTGAACGGGAGTCTACTAAGATGGGTCTGGCAGTAAATGAGGGCAAAATAAAGTATATGTTATCGACAAGTAGAGACGTGCGGCGTATTGATTCTCAGATTACGGCCCATAACTATACTTTTGACATAGTCAAGGAATTTATTTATCTTGGCTCCGCCGTTGATGATGTCAGTCTGGAGATCAAGCGCAAGATCACTCTTGCCAACAGGTGCTACTATGGTCTCAATAGGCAATTGAGTAGCAGAGACCTATCTCGTACGACAAAACTAACGCTCTGCAAGACGCTCATCCTACCCGTGCTTCTTTATGGCGTAGAGGCATGGACCCTATTAAGCACTGATGCAGCAGCCTTGAGTGTATTTGAGTGAAAAGTCCTACGTAAGATCTTCGATCCAGTGCGAGTTTGCAACAGTATCAGCTTCTCAACGACATGGACGTTGTGCAGTGTATTAATATCCATCGGCTGCGCTGGCTCGGCCGTGTCGTTCGAATGGAGGAGAATGCTCCGGAGAGACGGGTATTTGATACGGGGATCTGCGGAAGTCGGCGAAGAGGACGACCTGGAAGGACCAAGTCGAGGAAGCCCTGTCATCGATTGGTGTGACCAACTGGCGTAGGCGCGCAAGAAGCAGAGGCGCCTGGAAGAGTGTGTTGCGGCAGGCCTAAATCCATTAATCGGGTTGTTAATGGCCAATTAAGTAAGTAAGTAAGTAGTAGGTTAGGTTAGGTTAGAGGACGTGTACTTGTCAATTAAGACAAGTACTGTACCCGGAAGTCGAATTGACCCATTGTACAAGGTCCTAGTTTCTCACACCACTTATGTTGTGTGTGTTAATTTTATACATGAGTGGTGGGACCTGCAGTTTAAAGTCGACTCCGAACGACAGATTTTTATTTATTGAGAAACTTTTCATGGCAATTTTTATTTAAAATACTTTTTGTATTTTGTCTTTGATGCCTGGCCTGGGGCTCGAACCCAGGCTTTTGCGTCTAATAAGCCAACACACTACCTACTAGACTACGGCGACTTCAAGTAAGTCATAACTCACCGAAAAGTATTTGAATTGGAAGGCACTTTGATGGCCATTAAATCGTAAAGAATAAAAGGAGTTGATAAAGGAAATATAAAACGTTCCAAAAAAACGGAACGAAAGGCTAAGGAATACATAAAAAAGGCCATGTTCCCCTTATTTAAACTTTACAGGCCTTAAATAGAGCCGTACTTAAAAATTTTGGTAAAAAAATTTCGAAATTTCATTGCAAACATATGGAAATTGTTTATTTCACTTCAGGTGGGGTAATCTATGGGGCCTTTTTCTTTTTTTTTTTTTGCTACAATGGAAAAGTACTAATTTTGTTAACTGATAAAAGTACATGATTTTTGTTTATTTTTTTCCGTTGTGTCTATATACGTCACATTAATCAGTTTAAAGTACAATAATAATAACAAATTCGTCTTGGCCTTAAACTTATCTTAAGAATTACCAATCAATTGTTAACGCATTAAGACATTATCTTCTTCTGCAGTTATCAACTAAGTTAATAAAATTTTCGGAAATTTAAGACATTTTATGGTTAAGAATTTAAAAGCGTGAAATAATTATGATATTATGTATGAATGTTGTTGTGGTTGTTTTTATGGCAATAACGTCATTGTAATTTATTATCGATATTTTTTTTTATTGGTCATAATACTTGGTATCGATTGTTTTCCCAATTTTTGTTTTTTTTTTTTCGTTGATAGCAAAAGAATTCATTAATGATTGTAATCGTAAAAGAAAATCATAATCAACATCTAATCAAGTTGAAACATTAAGCAAATTCATGAATTTTCATCATTTTAAAATGAAGAGCTTTGTATCGAAAAAGCAGCCGGTAAATTTTAATGCATGAGGTATGATTTAAACTGTAAAAAAGCGGTCCTGACATTAGACTGTGCATTTCATTACCAAACTGCAGCATATTTCAGACGGAGTTCTTGGCCATACTGAAAGCTGTGCAATGCAGCTATGTAATCAAAAACCTAAAAGCATGTTCATGTCATTGAAGTCACCGTAGTTTAATAGGTAGTGTGTTGGCTTCTTAGACGTAAAGCCAGGGTTCGAGCCCCAGGCCAGACATCAAAACAAAATACAAAAAATATTTCTTCGGCGACTTCCTCTCAGCAGATTTTTGGCATAAACTCTGAGAGTAAATGAAAATTACCATGAAAAGTTTTTCAAAAATCTGTCATTCGGAGTCGACTTTAAACTGTAGGTCCCACCACTCATGTATAAAATTAACACACACAACATAAGTGGTGTGAGAAACTAGGTCGTAATCCTGACTGAAGGGTTGTAATGACCAATTATGTATGTATGTATGTATGTATGTAAAAGAATGTCCTCCTCAATGAATGCGAAAGGTTTTTCAAAGAAATTTCTGAACATTGGAACCTAACTGTTATAGAAGTTCTAGGACCAATGTGTGCCGTTAGTTGAGTAGGTATAGAGCATAGCTGTTTCGATTGTTGATATCATTGCCAACATGAGGTCAAGTGTAGTATTGCTAAACTGTGTTCCTATGTCCACTGTTTAGGGCACTATGGTATTGGATCGGTTTTGTTTTCTAGCCACTAGCTAGCAACCCTGGTTTAACAATTTCGTCGCTAACTTGTCATTTGATTTATTTTTTTTAAACAGTTTGAACTTTTATTTTGAATGTTTTTCTTCATTCATGGTTTGAATTTAAATATGAACCCTAACCCATGCAGAATGTTATTATTAACGTCTTATTTTTGCAAGAATGGTTTCCTATTCTCTTGTCTTTTCTTTTTGTTAAAAAATTGCAATTTTAAACAATTAAAACACTATTTTATATGCAAATTATAGGCAATAAAACAATTTAAAAGAGTCCAAAATTCAAATAAAGAATAAAGAAAAACTGTCTTGATTTGATTAAACTATCGGGTCCGCCATCTAACGTTTTTTTTTCAACTAGTGCTTATTTCGTGAATGGTAACACTGATTTGACAGATAATTAGTTTTATCCTTCCGCTGAACGAATATGGTTGTGTATACGCCTGAACAACGCTGGGAAATATTGCGTTTTCGCTTCGCTAAGTGGGCCTGCGATCGACTTACAGAAGATACCGATTTTGGCAAAAAAATCATCTTCTCAGATGAAGCTCATTTTGATCTTGGCGGGTATGTAAACAAGCAAAATTGTCGCATTTGGGGCACAGAAAACCCACACGCATACATTGAAAAGCCGACGTATCCAATACGAGTCACTGTTTGGTACGGATTTTGGTCCAGAGGCATAATTGGTCCATTTTTCTTCGAAAATGAGCAAGGAGTGGCCGTTACAGTCAATGGCGATCGTTATCGAGCCATGTTGAATGAATTTTTGTTCACAAAAATTGAAGAGGACGATATTGGCAACATTTCAACAGGACGGCGCTACATGCCACACAGCCGAAGCTACACTCTATGTTTTGCGCCCTGTTTTTGAAGATCGCATTATCAGATGTCGTTTGGCCACCTCTGAGCTGCGATTTGACACCGTTGGACTATTATTTGTGGGGTGCCGTCAAAGATAAATGTTACAGTGGTGAAATACAGCTGCACACAATCGATAATGTGCTTAAAAATTGGACCGATCGTGTAGGCTACTGCATGGCCAGCCGAGGCAGCGATTTGAATGAAATTGTTTTCCATTATTAACCGGAAGGATTGTACTTTCAAATAAAAAAAAGAAATTTGAGAAAATATTCAGTAGTTTTTTTTTAAAGCATTTTCAAAAAAAAAAGTTATTTGGCGGGCTCTTTATTAAGCTGTACAGGCAAGAGCAAGAGTCCTCTTACTAGTAGAGGCAATAGCCCCCTTACACGTCCATCTATCAAAAGTCATTATATTTAAACTGGTTGTTCATCTAGTTTAAATATGAGTACAACTCTTACGGCCTTCCTACTCCAAACTATGGGTGCAGGGATTAGTTGGAACCATAAATCATTGCACCAGTTTCTAATTATGAACCTGAATGAATATACGTAATAATGCTGAAATATCGAACAGATATCGAATACATCCCTGATTATGGGGACCATGTGGCCTTCTGGCTAACTTAGACGGGTCGAAGTTGGTTAGTAAAACGAGATGTGCTGTGTATATACAAGTCTTGTTTATCACGGAGCCATGCAGTGTCTTCTTGGCTAAAATCATGCTTATCCTCATTAAATGATTAAATGATTGCTCAGTAGCGAATTATTACACACATACATACATAATTGGTCATTACAATATTTTAGTCTGGATTACGATCTAGCTTCTCACACCACATATGTTGTGTGTGCTAATTTTATACATGAGTGGCGGGATCTACAGTTCAAAGTCGATTCCGAACGACAGATATTGAGAAGCTTTTTCGTGGTAATTTTATTTGATGCTCAGAGAGGAAGACGCCGAAGAAATATTTTTTCATATTTCGCTTTCTTCGAGATGTCTTACTTGGCGGTTTGAACCGTGGCCTTACGTCTAATAAGCCAACACACTATCTACTAGACTACGTCGACTACAAAGCTATCCTCATGGCGATTAAATGACTGCTCAATAGCAAATTATTACACACATACATACATAATTGGTCATTACAACATTTCAGTCTGGATTACGATCTAGCTTCTCACACCACTTATGTTGTGTGTGTTAATTTTATACATGAGTGGCGGGATCTACAGTTGAAAGTCGATTCCGAATGACAGATTTTTTTTGAGAAACTTTTTCATGGTAATTTTTATTTCCTCTCTGCCTAAAATCTGCTGAGAGGAAGTCGCCGCAGATTAATATTTTTTCATATTTCTTTTTGTTGGAGATTTCTGACCTGGAGTTTGAACCAAGCCAACATACTACCTACGGCGGATTATTCCCTAAGAATATACTCCTACAGCCAGGCTCTTATAAAGTCCCTGTCTAACTTCATATCGACGTTCAAGCTTGTCTGTGAATATCTCTAATTTCTTTTGAAAATAGCGAATTATTTTAAGCAGGGACCGAAAATAGCTGTTATTTTTGAATTTTTGATTAAAAAAAGCAACCGCAAGGAAATGTCGGAGAACAAAATCAAGTATACCATTTTGATTGTCTTGGACCAAATTTTTATAAAATGCGATGCTTTTTAAAAACATGATTTTTATTTTTTATAAAAAAAATAATAGTTATTTTTTGATTTTTATTTTTTCTAGCAAAAATAACAGTTATTTTTGACTTTTATTTTTTCGAGCAGAAATAAAAGTTATTTTTTGACTTTTATTTTTTCGAGCAAAAATATCAATTAATTTTGACTTTTATTTTTTCGAGTAAAAATAAAAGTTATTTTTTGACTTTTATTTTTTCGAGCGGAAATAAAAGTTATGTTCTGACTTTTATTTTTTCGAGCAGAAATAAAAGTTATTTCGGTTTTTTCAAACCCTATTACACAGAGATTAGTGTTTAATATACCTAAAACTTAATTCTAATAATTTTCTAACATAAATTACTTTAATTTTTTTAAAGAATTTTTTAATAAATATTATGAATTCATCATGAATTAAAACAAAAATAACTTTTATTTCTGCTCGAAAAAATAAAAGTCAAAACATAACTTTTATTTCTGCTGGAAAAAATAAAAGTTAAAAAATAACTTTTATTTCTGCTCGCAAAAATAAAAGTCAAAACATAACTTTTATTATTGCTCGAAAAAATAAATGTCGAAAAATAACTTTTATTTCTGCTCTTAAACATAAAAGTTCAAAAATAACTTTTATTACTGTTCTTAAAAATAAAAGTCAAAAATAACTTTTATTTCTGCTCGAAAAAATAAAAGTTAAAACATAACTTTTATTTCCGCTCGAAAAAATAAAAGTCAAAAATTAACTTTTATTTTCTGACTTTTACGATAAAAGTTATAACAGTTACGGTCCCTGATTTTAAGGTCTTCATTATTTGAATCATTGGGTATTGGGCAATACCTACATACAAACTGTAATGAAAACGCACTGGAGAGATCGGGTACTCCATTGGGAACCCTATATGTGATCCGCGCATAGGAAAGGACTCTTCGTTCTCCGTTTGGTTAAAACGGAAAAGTCATGTGTTTTTATATAGGGTGACTTCACCTAATTATACTGGTATCGGGTATAAAATTCAATTGAAGTATTGCGGAGAAATCTGGTCAACCTTTACTTTTAGTATGTCAAAATAGTATCGAAACAATGGCGTTAACAACATGTTTACTCAACTGCCGTTATTAAATTGTTAAGAAAAATTAACAACAAAAGCAATATGCTTGCCATTCACTCATTGCATTCTGCCTGTAAATGATTGCGTGTATGAGAACAGATTTGTTTTTGTTTTCTTTGTACCGATTACCGACAGCAAAAAGTTGTCGAGAAATAAAAGATTTCCGAATAATAAAATTAAACTTTTATTATCTAGAATACAAAAGAAAAAAAAAACAAAACTTTTAATTAATCAAAGTGTATTGAATGAATGTTAAGTGACAGACACACTTGTTCTAAATGATGAAATGTATTTAACAAAATGCGTTTCAATAACGCGTAAAGTGGCCCAAAATATTAAGTACAAGGTATACTTGATTATTAGCCAAGTAATGATTACGTTTTATAAAACTACTGAGGTACCTTGTACTTATATGTGTATTGTATGTACAACAAATGATAAAAAAAGAATAGATATGAATAAATAGCAGCTAAACACATCAAAAATATGTAATAATGCAGATTAAATTCTTTAAAAGGCTATTTCAAGTTGGTGTTTCCTTTCATAAACTCAGTGCTTTTTTTCTATTGACAGATATTGACAGGTGTCAGATAGAAATATGATATCAATCTCACTCGAGAACTGTACAAAAATAATTCAAATACATAACCAATCTAGTCGTTATAACAGATCGACTGACTAAGACTCGAATATATATAAGGTGACTAGCTTTGTACACGTTCGATCGTTACACTGCAGATGTCATTGCTGTAAGTAAATAGAAAGAAGTTCTGAAAGCCTTAGGTGGCCAGGAGGATCTCCTGGCATGTTTTGATGATATGGCAAACATTATAATATTGGCCCTGCTGGGATGGAAAGTCGCACAGCCAATCGGAACAATCTAATCACGGACATTACATATATACATAATTGGTCATTATAACCCTTCAGTCAGGATTACGACCTAGTTTCTCACACCACTTATGTTATGTGTGTTAATTTTATACATCAGTGGTGGGACCTACAGTTTAAAGTCGACTCCGAACGACAGATTTTTGAGAAACTTTTCATGGCAATTTTTATTTATTCTCAGAATTTTTGCCAGAAATCTGCCGAGAGGAAGTCGCCGAAGAAATACTTTTTGTATTTTGTTCTGATGTCTGGCCTGGGGCTCGAACTCTGGCTTTACGTCTAATAAGCCAACACATTACCTACTAGACTACGGCGACTTCAATATCATCGCTGTAAGCAAATCACAAGAAGTCCTGAAAACCTTAGAAAACCTTTTAATCAGATGGCGAGCCTTATAATATTGCCCCTGCTGGGGTGGAAAGTTGCATAGCCAATCGGAACAATCTAATCGCGGACATTGGTCACATGATTGAGGTACATGTCCTCTAAATTGAGAGGGAGATATCGAGCAGTACTTGCGATTACCTAAGTAAGATGGACCAGGCTGCTCTGATAACACAAGAGTTTATCCGTTTTGAGCAAAATTAATGCGTGCAACTTAAGCAAAGTGATGGCAGTGATTAGTAGTTACTGCTCGATTGATGTTAATGCGGTAAGACTTAGTATACTGCACCACTTTTGCAGGGATTGCACTGTGTTGGAGGAGGACGAGACTAACAGAAAAAGTTTCTCTGGATAGCTTGGCTGGCCTAAAGTTTATGCCGTTAGGAGCTACTGTAGACTTTAAGACCCACATTTTAACTCATTAGTCCTCAGTGGCAAATCAAGTTGCCAGAAGAGGTTGCCTTAGTTTTTATGCTCTGAGAGGAAATTGAGTGTAAAAAACAAAACGGTAACCGTTAGAAAAAAAGTAATTCGGGCATTAATTGATTAAGTCACATATGTTAGAGTGAGATTGACGCTGGTTCTCTGGATAGCTTGGCTGGTCCTTAGTTTATGGCGTTAAGGGCAAGGCGTAAGTGTAAGTGGTGTAACTGGTAACCATTCATTAATCCTTAAAGCTTTACGCCTATTTGTATTAATTTAATTGATCAGTTTTCATTCAAAATTTTATATTAATTTGCAATTCAAAAACAAAAAATTGAACTTGTAACGTAAATGGTAAATGACATGAGTATCGATTTGAATTTCGCGTATGTTTTAATATAATTCGTATATTACATACATATTCATATATTATATACATACATATGTACATACATATATATATTTATTTTAGTTTTTATAAATGCGTTTTTACAATACGATTGGACATACATCATTATAAGTTCCCGTAAATAATTTTCTATTAAATTGTCGTAAAAAATTTTGCTGACGAAATATGGAAATAAGATTGCAAGAAATAAACTGAAGGTTTTATAATGAAAAGAAGAATAAGGAAATTATAATAAATAGGGAATCCAATAAACAAAATTATTTTGAAAATAGAATTCAAAAGGTCTTTTTTGCTAAAGATTTTCATAGGCTTAAGTCCATGTTTCTTTCCATTTTTAAAAACCTTTATTTCATGTGGATTCAAGATTCATTGCAGCGTTGGAATAAAATAAATTGTTTACTTTTCTGCTGTTGTTATTTTCATTTTTCTTTTATTTTAATGAAACCTTATTTATTTAAGTTAAAAACACACATTATTGCGTGATCCTTTTACTACAAAGATCGAACTTCACAGTGTCTAATTTATATAGTGCCGTTCTCCTTACTACTATTCACTGGCAAAGCTACCTTTAGCTTTATTTTCTTTTATTATTTATTATTGGCAACTTCTAGATCCTCACTGTTGATTTGTTATTGTTGTGATTTTCATTTCTATCTTACTATGTATTTTTTTATTGCAAGTTCATCTTAGTTTATCCTTAATATTCACGTGATTTCTTGATTATTTTATGTTATGGTTTGTGTCTACAATAAAAATTATCATTAAAAAATAAGCATGGAAAATCCTAGCTATCGAAATTCTTTAGGAATTCAATTGAGGTGTACACTCCAAAAAGAGTTATGAAATCCAACAAAATGGTATTGGACGATTAATGGATAAAGGTGCTATACTATGTTTCAGAAGGTGCTGTGATGCATAGCATATTGTCAGCAGTGGTGTTGTCGAGCCGGAACGCTCCGGAACGTCGTTCCGGTACTTCCTTTTTGGACAGGAACGCGTTCCGGAACTAAAGATGATTTCTGATAACGAGAATTGGCTGACGTTTTGAAAAAAAAAAAATTAAAAAGGATTGCTGATTTTTTTTTTTAATTTTTGACACATTTTTACATGTATTTTTATAAACAAGGGTTTGAACCGAACCCGAACCGGAACAAAAACCGGAACGAACCGGCTTGTTTTTTCCGAACCGTGAACCGGAGTCCGGAACGTGTTCCGGTAAAAAAAAATTAGCACAACACCACTGATTGTCAGAAAATTTGAACACGGAAAACTATACACAAATAGATGGAGTGTGGGGCTTTTAGACGTAAGGCCGTGGTTCAACATATCGAACAAAAAGAAATATGAAAAAGATTTCTTCGGTAACTTCTTCTCAGCAGCCTTTTTTTAATAATTCTGAGAGTAAATAAAAAATTGCCATGAAAAAGTTTCTCAAACAATCTTTCGATCGGAGTCGACTTTAAACTGTAGCTCCCCCCACATACTATGTATAAAATTAACAACGTGAGTGGGGTAGGAAGCTAGGGCTTAATCCTGCCTAAAGGGTTGTAATGATCAATTAAGTAAGTGAGTGAAAGACTAGGTTAGACTATGATTATTTTTATATCTTTATTGTGACAAGAAAAACTTTCGCAGAAGGAGCATTCCACATAAGAACATAACATAATTGGTCATTACAACCCCTTAGTCAGGATTACGACCTTGTTTCTCACACCAGTTATGTTGTGTGTGTTAATTTTATACATGAGTGGTGGGACCTACAATTTAAAGTCGTCTCCGAACGACAGATTTTTGAGAAACTTTTCATGGCAATTTTATTTACTCTCAGAGTTTTCGCCAGAAATCTGCTGAGAAGAAGTCGTCGAAGAAATATTTTTTGTACTTTGTTTTGATGTCTGGCCTGGTGCTCGAACCCTGGCTTTACGTCTAATAAGCCAACACACTGCTTACTAGACTACGGCGACCTGCCACATACTATGCATAAAATAAACAACGTGGGTGGTGTGAGAAGCTAGGTCTTAATCCTGCCTAAAGGGTTGTAATGATCAATTAAGCAAGTGAGGAAAAGTGTTAGGTTAGGTTATGATTATATTTTATCTTTATTGTGACAAGAAAAACTTCCGCAGAACTTGCACATAAGAACAGTGTGGTAAAAGAACGAATTCTCTCTGTAATGCATACTTCGGCCAATCGACAACCGGGCGTATGTGATATATTAGACAGACGTGATCCTTTCTAATGTCCCAAATGAAAACTGAGGAGGTTGTTATAGAATCATAGGGTCAAGACTCTCTGTTTAGAGTCTCGTGCAAACACTTTGGATTAGAAAACAAAGAAATAATAATAATTTAAAGTAACTCTTTATCAAATACTAAATTGTTCATTATTTATTAAATTTAAACCGAATTTTTCCATGTTTAATTTATTTTAAATTGTTTAAAAAAAGGTTATTCTAAATAATGTACGTCACTACATGACTTTAATGAAAATATTTAAATTTTTTAGCACTTTTTTTTAATAATAAAAATTTACCATTTCAGGGAAATAATATCCGCTTCTGTTTTATTTTTTCTTTTATTCGAAATTTCAATATTTTTTTTTTTGGTTGGGGGAATTTAATATTATTTTCTAAAGTGTTTGTTATTTAATAAATTCATTAGCACCTGAATTTATTTTTTTTATATTTTTTATAGACTTTTATGATCCTTTTTTGTTTATTTTGTTTTTAGGACTGAATTGATTATTTATTCTAACACTTTATGTGACTCTTAGTGGATTTCTTTTATTATTTTTTTAAACACACTTTAAGAGTAATTGTTTGAATGCCTTATAAGAATTGTTTATTGTCACCATCTCACGTTTTTATTTTAATTTTATTTTGTTTTTTTATTTTTTATAACATTTTATAATTTTTTTATTTTAAATATTGTTTTATAGGCTTTTTGGCGCGTTTTAATGTCGTTTTGCAAGCGTTTTAGTTTTTTGTTGTGCGAACTCTTAAGCGTTTATTTAGCGACTGATATTAAACAAACAAAAAAAGACTCATTTCTAGTATGGCATTGCATTGCTTGTGCTGTTCAAGCAAAAGCAAAATAAAATATAAAAAAAATTTATAAAAAAAAGTAAAATAAAATATAAAAAACAAATGCAAAAAAAAAAAAATAAATTAAAAGAAAACATAAAAGTTATGAAAAGTTAACAATTTACAGTGGCTGTAACACTAACATCATATACGAGTAAATATCAACATCATCATGTCTTAACTTGTATACCACAAATAAATACAACCACAATAACAACAATAATAATAACAATAATAATGATTGTATAAACCATTTAAACTATTAGCGCCTCAAACAATAAAGTCGCACTTGCGCTCTTTTCAAACAATAAAAAAAAGTTGTAACTTTTTTCCATCAACTAAACAGAGTTAAAAAAAATTCACATGATTTTCCAACCACAACAGGGTCTACGGCCAAGCAATGTTTTTTTTTTAAATATCATTATGAAAAAGGACGAAGGCTGCCCGTAACTCCTGGCCCACCTTGAATTATGAATATGCGGTCATACTAAGAAGACGTAGCCTTATTCGAGTTGACTACACTTTTCCTTATAATTTCCTCGATTCTTGATTTCAGGATTCAAAAATTCAAGAGGATACGGCAGCAAAATTTAAACTAAGTATGCTTCATATCTATTCTGGGGTTCAAGAACGAGATTTTCGTTTAGTGTACCTAACCACTGTGTTCTTTTCTAAGACTTCTAAGATTTTCAAAATTTTCCTTGAAAATTTCCTAAATTATCACACAGTCAGGCCTCCTATATCACCTCACGTCCGTTGTTATTCTTTAAAGAATACAAAAATTCAAGAGGATACGGCACTAAAATGTTAGACTGAGTATGCTTCATATCTCTATTAGGAGTTCAGAAACAAGATTTTCGTTTAGTGTTCTTAACCACTGTGTTTTTTTCTATGACTTCTAAGATTTTCAAAATTTTCCTTGAAAATTTCCTGAATTAATCACACACAGTCAGGTTGCTATTAGGTCCCTCACTTATATCACCTCACGTCCGTTGTCATTCATTAAAGCTGGGAATTTCTCGGCGAAATTGTGTGTCCCTTTTCTATGATTTGAGTTCGACAACAGAACGTTTTGCATTCTAATAGGATTTCTAAAGAGGCACTAAACTATTGGTAGTTTCGCTGAGAAATTCGGTCCGCCCCACCAGGATTACTGCAGAACTTAGCATGATGTGGAGACAAACAGAATCTGTACCAACACCTTTTATGCGAATGCTCTGCACTTCAGAACAGAAGTCATCGGTTTTTGGCTAACAGAACGTTTGAAGATCTGGGCATTGTGGCGAACGTCTCATTAAGTTAACTGGCCGCTCGGGGTGATTCAAACCCACCACCAACGAATCGTGACAAGGGGCTTACCTCACACTGGGTGACATAATGGGCCATATGGGTCACCCAGTGAACTTGCCGATAAACGGCAAGCTACCCACTAACCTAACTTAACCTTTATATGAGTTCCAGTAAAGGGGATTGCATGATACAGAGTACACAATTTCGACATGTTACAGCGCATTGATTGTAGGTTCATGGGATTAGATTGGCGACATGGAGCACTTGCAGTATTGCTAAGCTCTATTGAAATGAAAAGACTGAGAATTGCAAAGCCATTGATGACACTATTGCGATTCTCTCAAGCTACTGACTATTGGAAAGCATACTGCTTTGGCATTATCTCAAATCATTTTTGTAAGGGCTGTGGATTTGAAGAGACGTACGTCCTTGACCTTTGAGCCACTGCCCCTATTGGAAAGCCTACTGTTACATTTGACATTCCCACGAATGATTTCTGTAAGGGCTGTAGATGTGTAGAGCCGTAAGTCCTTGACCTTTCATTTTGTGACAGCTTTGACTGAACTCTTCAAAATAAAAACTACAACAATTGCGAGATTTAGTTGGGAGTATGATTTCCTATAGGGAAAGTTTGATCGATCCCTGGGTGGGGTATTACAAATGCCTTGATCTGCAAGGAGAGTCAATATTAGTATATATTATCGTTAGAAGTCGCCGGAGTCTAGTGCGTAGTGTGTTGGCTTATTAGACGTAAAGCCAGGGTTCAAATCCCAGGCCAGACATCAAACAAAATGCAAAAAAGTAATTCTTCGGCGACTTCCTCTCAGCAGATTTCTGGCATAAACTCTGAGAGTAAATAAAATTGCCATGAAAAGTTTCTCAAAAATCTGTCGTTCGCAGTCGACTTTAAGCTGTAGGTCCCGCCACTCATGTATAAAAATGAACGCACACAACATGTAAGTGGTGTGGCAAACTGAGACGTAATCCTGACTGAAGGGTTGTAATGACCAGTTATGTATGTATTACCGATAAAGGTACCACTATTGTCTTTGAAAGATTCCCCGATTAGTCTTTCTGAGTTTATGAATTTAGCATAATACTAATGGTAGTTCCCCTGAGGTTACATAACATGTTCTCACATTTCCTGAATATTAACAACCTAACCTAACTTTTTGAGGGCGAAGTGTGAAATGCAAATAAATGAAAACGATGATGAAACAATCAGTTGTTCTATCATAACTTTCCTAAACGCATCACGAGAGTATACATATGGCCATAAAAGCCCTGTATTGTTCAACATATAAACATTTGTTATCATCAGATAATGCCGCCAGTGATTTAATTTATTGCCATACGTATTAGATATTAATTAATGAGTATTTATTACATTAATTTGTGGTGTAACATTTGCATTCCCTTTACTTATTATGATTATTGATGATAAATTTATCGTTTCCAATTGATTTGTTTTTTTTCGATAGCTAAAGCCTTTAATTATGGAATGAATCGCGTAATATATTCCATTCGATACAATAATATTGTGGTATAACAGTTAATATTGTTAAACCTTGTTTAAATAGTATTCAAAAAGAAATATTTCGTTTTTTTTCCTAGACATGAGAGTATGAATTTAATTCACACATTTATCATGATGACGTCGATAATAAAGATCCCACCATATATGTATGAGCAGTAGATGAGTAAACACGGTAATATTTGCTCTCGAAAAAAAAAACTAACCAAACAAAGCAGGGTTTTATAAATTTTTTTCCAAGTTGCTGTTGTTGTTTTAATTTTAATTTCTTTAGAAAACTGTAAGGAAACAATCGTAGACAGTGTGTCGTCAGATTATCTTCCCAGTATACTAGAGCAACATATATGCGTGCGGTTCTTTTAAGGAAATATTTGTTTTTTTTTTCAACTGAATGTAATTCTAATTATAAAAACATATTGACAATTAAGTGAATTTAATCTTGTGATTAATCAATTGGCGAAACAGTTTAGATTGGAATTTCCTCGAGATATTCACAAGATTGCATTACGCAATTTCATAAGAAGCATAATCATAGACTTTGTCATCATACGACGTATAGCTACAGTGTATGTTGAGTTACTCAGCCTCTCATCAGATGTAATTTGTAAATGAGTCAACATTTGCTGGATTCTGTTAAAAATTTGGGATTTTTCTTGTATTTGAAACGTTAAAATCATATTTGAAACTTTAAATCACCTCTTAGACCAGGTATACTTCCAAAGGCTCAATACTCCTCATTAGTTAGTTGGGTAGAAAAAATTCTGCACTTCAAGCAGTATATTCTGACTCAATGCTGTTAAACAGGAGTTGCCATAACTGAATATTAATCTTATGGCCATAATTGTTGTTGGAAATCTATTACATGCGTCTTAATACATAACATAATTGGTCATTACAACCCTTCAGTCAGAATTACGACCTAGTTTCTCACACCCCTTACGTTGTGTGTGTTAAATTTATACATGAGTGGTCCCCTACAGTTTAAAGTCGACTACGAACGACTGATTTTTGAGAAACTTTTCATGGCAATTTTATTTACTATCAGAGTTTTTGCCAGAAATCTGCCGAGAGGAAGTCGCCGAAGTAATACTTTTTGTATTTTGTTTGATGTCTGGCCTGGGGTTTGAACTCTGGCTTTACGTCTAATAAGCCAACACACTACCTACTAGACTACGGCCTTCAGAGTTTCTAAAATCGGGGTTCAATGTAAGTATTTATTGGCGAATCTTTTTCGAACAGTTGAGGCTTCAATTAACCACTGTACTACCCGATTAGGGCAGCACTATTTAGGCTGAAATATAGTGGCCATAAAGACTGCCGCAGTGTGAATTCGGTATCAGAATATATATAACGAGTGAAGGTATTTATAAATAGTAAAGCTGCCATTAGATCTCAGGGGAGGAGTACACCACATCTAAGACTGTTTAAGAATTTCGAGTGTCCCATATTTTCCACAAAAAGATGGAGTATTGAAACCAGTACTTAGGTTAGGTTAGGTTAGGTTAGAGGACGTGTACTTGTCAATTAAGACAAGTACAGTACCCGGAAGTCGAATTCACCCATTGTACAACGTTCTAGTTTCTCACACCACTTATGTTGTGTGTGTTAATTTTATACAGGAGTGGTGGGACCTACAGTTTAAAGTCGACTCCGAACGACAGATTTTTATTTATTGAGAAACTTTTCATGGCAATTTTTATTTACTCTCAGAGTTTTTGCCAGAAATCTACTGAGAGGAAGTCGCCGAAAAAATATTTTTTGTATTTTGTCTTTGACTACGGCGCCTTCAATACCAGTTTTTATATGCAAAGAAATAGTTCCGTAAACCTTATAAAAATCCAACTTAGGAACCTCTTAGCAGTTATAACACTGGCTTATGGGTACATACCTGGGCACCATTTGCAGAAACTGTAATAAGGAGCAAGAAGACGAGACTATAGAATATCTTCCCTGTTAACGATTTTTGGACATCCAGAATTTATTAACAGAACGTGTCTAGCTACATACACTCCTTCATAAAACTATGCGGATGGTAGAGAAAACTAATGGCAGAATATTCAATTAATAAAGGCGATAGTACTACACTCTAAGGGGTGCTACGGTATGCAATCATCTACGTAATGGTGTACTGTGGAATACATAATCGATCATTGCAACGGTTTAGTCAGGATTACGACCTAGTTTCTCATACCCTTATGTTGTGTGTGTTAATTCTATACAAGATTGGCGTGCCCAAACGTTTAAAGTCGACTCCGAACGATAGATTTTTGAGTAACTTTTCATTGCAACTTTATTTTTACTCTCAGAGTTTTTGACAGAAAGCTGCTGAGAGAAAGTCGCCGAAGAAATATTTTTTCATATTTCGTTTAGTTGGAGATGTGAGAAACTAGGTCGTAATCCTGACTGAAGGGTTGTAATGACCAATTATGTATGTATGTGGAGATGTCTAACCTGGGGTTTGAACCGAGACCTTACATCTAATAAGCCAACACCCTACCTACTAATATACGCCGACTATATTACCGATCCCAGTATTGCATAGGCTTTTATGTCATTAAAAGCCTCCTAATATCAAGCAAGTTCACCCTTATTCCCAGTGATATCAGTATAGTTTACTTGTCTATTATACGACAGTCAGTCACTTTTAACTACGCACTGTCAGAAATCCCTACCTAACCTATCTTTCTACCATGACTTAAACCCGCAATTCAAATTTGAACTTTTTAAAGCTTGACCGGTATTCTGATATGAATAAGTCGATCCGTTTATCAGTAACCCAGCTCAAAACATTATTAACTAGAACCAGTGCTGGTACCTTTAATTTAATTATTTTTTGTACCCGTATAAATGTAATGACAAAATCATCTTATTTTGGTCATGGTTTCTGGTTTTTAAACACTTCAAATTTGTTAAAACAAGAATTCCATGAACATTTCTTTTAGACGGACACTTGATTTACTGTTAAATTTATGGGGTTTTTGGCTAAAAAGTTAACATTTTATACAGAATTAAATACTACTTGTATAACTAACTTTGTATTATAGTATAGTGTGATAGGAAATTATTCCAACAAAACATTTTAATTTATGGTTTACTGTCTAGTTACTATCGTAGCTTGTTATTTATGTATAATGCTCTTCAAAATTTGAAAGTAATTCGTACTAAACAAGCTTAGATTTCTTAAAAGTTTTTACTCTGACATTACGCTCGTTTCATATATTCGTTTCAACATAGGTTAGATAAGGTTGGGTAAGCGTGCCTTTAAGCAAGTCACACGGAAGCCATTAGACCTAGTGTGATACTCTTTAGAAACATAAAACTCTCTTCCTAAATTGTTTAAGCACGATTAAGAGTAGGGCCAGTAAGTAGGCCAGTAAGTATCAAATCAGGAATACCTTTGAGATCCAAAAGAAAATAATTGCCCACGAATTTCTCTCTATAGTCCCTCAGAGCGTAACATTAGCTTAGGCAGAGATGAGATGCAAAATCTTTAAAAAGCAGAGCCTTAAGCGACCTACAAAGATTCGAATGTATCGGTTGGTACTAAAAGAACGCCCTAAATTATCAAGGGGCAAACCTAACCACGTATTACGATAACCGTGCATTAGCTTCGTTTTAATGTTCTAATGAGCCGAAGTGCACCTATGACATGTCAACCAAACTATACACAAAGTACCTACGCAGGAAACAATATAGAACAGTGACAATAGAATTGTATTATTATCTACGTTGTTGCAGAGACTGCAAAGGTTGTGACTCTGAAGATCTAAGGTGTGTTTTTGCAAGACAAATGGTTTCACATGTTCGTCTATTCGTATGGACAATACAAACAATAGTAATACGGCTTCAATTGCCGGCTGACACGTTGTAAAAATTATAAAGACTCAAGCAAAGTTCACTTGTGTGGTAGAAAAGGACCCGTTGTCTAAAGGGTGCGCCAAATAACTTATTTTTTTGAAAATACTTAAAAAAAAACTACTGAATATTTTCTCAAATTTCTTTTTTTTATTTGAAAGTCTGCCTCGGCTGGCCATGCAGTAGCCAAGTTCGTCTCAGGTAGCCAAGTTCCCGGCAATGATTGAGCAGAAATTTAGTGGTTACGTTTTTCTTTTGCATCATTATAGTTTTGCAGAAGTCCTTACATACATATGTACATACATAACTGGCGATTGCAACCCTTCAGTCAGGATTACGACCTAGCTTCTCACACCACTCATGTTGTGTGTGTTAATTTTATGCATGAGTAGCGGAGCCTACAGTTTAAAGTCGACTCCGAACGATTTTATTTACTCTCAGAGTTTTTGCCAGAAATCTGCTGATATGAAGTCTCCGAAGAATACTTTTTGTATTTTGTTTTGATGTCTGGCCCGGGACCTGAACCCTGGCTTTTCGTCTAATAAGCCAATACGCTGCCTACTAGACTACGGCGACTTAATACATATTTTCCGTATATCTATAATTGCTGGGAAGATACGATCTTCCGTCTCAGATTGCCAAGTTCCTGGCAATGATAGAGCACAAGTTTAGTGGTCACCTTTTCTTTCGCAACATTACAGAAGTCCTTGTAGACTATTATCAGCTTTTAGATGTGTATGTCTAAAGCCCAGTGTTTCGTTAGGAGCACTATGACGTTACCATATCAGGACATTGGTACTTATCAACACGAAATAAAAAGTACGGAGAAGGGGCTCAAATCAACACTCCATATGATACACTAAAATTGAGCCCAAAACCGTTCTCTATACTATGCGGTTGGTTCCATTAAGCTCACAATCAATTGAAATTTATGGCGATGATGTTAATCAATCTTTACAAACCACAACTGTTTACTGCTCCGCTTCCAAGTTACCGTAAATGGATTTTATGGTGGTCTTTAAATAAAAACAATCATAAGCTACGCCTTGTTGTTGTTATAGACGGTATTAAAGCTGGCAACGCGCTATACAACTATCTTTTCGTCCTTTTCACTCCAGTGATGATGGTCAAAAAGCAACAAAAAAACAAAAAAAAAAAAACGCCAAACTGCAATGGAAAATTTTTATTGAATGAAAATCTTTTTTTTTTGTTTTCTTCTGTTCGCCTTCACCACCCTGCCACAGGCAGACAGACAGCCATCTCTCTGCATTTTTACTATCTAGACAGTTTGGAATGTATGGAAGCTACAATAACTTTATTTTTTCTTTTCGTTTTTTTTTTGTTCATATTTTTTCCTTTATCTTATCACGCTGTACGTGATATTGGTATTGGAGAGTAATATCGTAGAGCGTTAGAGTATTTGCCTCAACAGCTTCTGTTGCTTATGAAAGCTTAGAGTAGTATACAGCTGGTGGTGGCAATGCATGAACGAGTGAGTGCATTCGAATAGAGAAAAACTACTTTATCATTATCATGTTATTGATGGCTTTTAGACTAGTCTTTGAGTGGCATCCCCTTTCAAAAAGTGTCATTGTGACAATGTGTTTTATTAAATACTTTTAAGCAACTGGATAAGATATCATCAGTACTTATGTATATTGTCACATCCATTTACTACAGCATTGTTTAATTTCCATGTGTCTACTATATAACACTTGTAATTCAATTAAGAGGTAACAGGGAGCAGAGGAAGGAACCGTGAGGTCTGTTCTTGTATTGTACGTAGGAAAAAAACACCCAAAATAAGGACTTGCCAGCTACAAAAAAGCCTGATACCCTCAGTTTGATTTCTTAGGAGAGAGAGGTACTGGGAAATGCTGTAACGCACCTCGTGAACGACTGCGTTTAGCGAATTGTTCGTAAGAGAATGGAACTGCACTACCTGATTACTACAAGCATGGTTAAGCAGGCTGCGCTAAGGATGTCTGCCTTCCAAAATGTTAGTTACAAAGTATGGTGTTTCATAATGCCGCTGTACAAAATATATACAATGTATTCTATTTCAAAACGTCGTCAATGTGTATTTTTAACGCAGTCAAAAAGCAATCGGGCATCGGATTTATAGTTGATGCATTGTTTGGTTACTTTGCATATCTACATAGTTTATATACAGTAGTAGAACTGTATACAAACTTTGTATTGATACATTTTGGAAGGCAGCCGATTATTAAGGACAAAAATATATGTGGAAAGGTTATTAGCATATTTCTGATAACCAGACAGCTGTTAGAACGTTGAGACGAGATAGGAAAACGTTACGACATTCATATCGTATTAATACCGTGGCATGATGGTACTCCAGGAAGTGTAGAGAGAATGAACTAAGTACTTATGATACAACCAGACTCTACAGTATATTTTTTATATTAAGAACCACTTTAAATACCTGTGAGTTTTTAATTGAAAATGAAGTAATGGTTTCTGACAATGCCATCTAGGCGGCATTCAGTTGCTGTCAAGATAGTGCAGCGAATCTGGCAGCTTAAACTCCAAAAGAGCACGCTTAACATAATGGTTGAAACAATTACTGAACATTACATTAGGCGCACTAATACGAATCGCATTGGTCTTCTACATATGGCAAATAACTTTCACAAAATTTGTTGAGGCGAGGAAGTTTTTCTTCATTTATTAGGTACATGTGCTCGAACTATGTCAGAGACATTTGCAAAAGTTGTAGAGACGAGGAAGTTGTTCTTCATTTATTAGGTACATGCTCTAGCGCTATGTCAGAGAAGGAAAAAGCATCTTCATGTCTGCTATACTGACGGTAACTATCATTTGAAGTGTAAGTGGCTTTCTCAAAATCTTTAGATGCTTAAAGGACAAAGGAAAATGGACTAATAATCCATATATCTGGCATAAGTGCGTCTTTTCTACTCGGTAATTGCTTCAATAAGCAAAATTAGCGCTAATAAGGCTTGAAGATTCCAAAAGTCATTGGGGAGAAGATATTTCATTCGGCAAGAAGAACTGTTTTGGAGATATTATGGTTTGGAGGTGTCAGTGGGTTGCATATTTGTCCAAAAACCACCTTGGAAGATAGATAACCGGCTGTTTTTGTTTAGCAATTGAAGAGTATAAACTGGAGAGTATGTGGTTTTAACAAAACGATCCACATAACACAATCGATTTTGATGTCATTGAATGAAAAGTTAGTATAGTGTAGTCGCCTTAGTCTAGTAGGTAGTGTGTTGTCTATTCGAACGTGAGGACGCGGTTCAAACTCCAGGTCAGACATCTCCAACTAAACGAAATATGAAAAAATATTTCTTCGGCAACTTCTTCTCAGCAGATTTCTGTCAAAAACTCTGAGAGTAAATAAAATTGTCAGGAAAAGTTTCTCAAAAAATCTGTTGTTCGGAGTCGACTTTAAATAGCGGGTCCTGCCGCTCATGTGTAGAATTAGCACACACGACATAAATGGTTTGAGAAGCTAGGTCCTAATTGAAAGGTTGTAATGACCAATTACGTATGTATGTATCAGAGCTCAGCAATGAGTATTCGAAATGATGAGTAGATTCGAATCATACTTATAATTTCTGATACTTATACGCATTCATACTTATTTTAATGTCATACTCATACTACTTATATTCAAAGTTTGAAATACTCATGGTACTCGTACTTAACAATACGCATGATGTTATTGATTTCGACTCTCCATGATTCATCGTATACACGAATCACAAAATAAGTATGATTCGCGTACGAACACTTCAGTACTCACAAGAAGGTTGTGTGTTTGCTCTGCTTGCTGTCTTTGTCTTTTTTGTTTGTGTCGTTCTTCTTTCTTTGTAAATGCAACAACAACTAAGACTGTAAATTTTGACGAATGATTCGAATCACTCGAATCATTTATGAGTATTATAAGTATTTTTCTAAATTTATGAATCTGAATGAGTAGGCGTATGAATCCAACATATTTCGAATGTTATGAGTTTGTTGTCAATGTTGTACTCATACTCATTGCAACTTGTACTTATAAATCAATGTTGTACTGAGTACGAATGAATCAGAGTAGTTGGATTTCAATACTGTTGACTCACTCATACTCAAAATTTCATGAGTACTTATGAGTGGCGAAAAAGCGATTAATTGCTGATCTCTGGTATGTATGTATATAAAATTCCCATCGAAATCATAGGTTTAGAAGTGTTTTATTAAATTTTGCTTTTGAAATTGGAAAATGAAGTTTTAAGAAAAAATCATGTCTGTTTTCAAATGCTCGAAACCAGTATTTAATTTATCGTTTTCACTAAGCATTGCCGCAAGAATAAATTCAAGGCCAATAAAGTAGACGAATTATTATAATTTGACCAACAATTTGACATGACTTAATAAAACGTAATAAAACAAGATTGGAACAGATGTTTTAGTACTAATTAAATAAATTTATAAAAACTATAATTAATCATATTAAATTATTAAAAGCAATGAACTTTTAAAAATTTATCAATGAATTCTTTTTTTTTTAATCAAACCGGCTTTTTGAGGTTTTAATGGAGATTAAAATCAATATTTAAAATTAAAATTGAAAAAAAATTTAATTCTAAGAACTCTAACTCTTTCCTTACATGCTGTGAGGAAAGAAAACTGAATTCTTTTGTTCGGCGGAAAACAACAGGTTTAAACCGGTGTTAAGCTGTTTGTTAAGTGCTTTCACCTGCAATTCATTTGAATTTATTTGCAAAACAATTGAATTGAAATCTTTCTAAGGTGTTCAGTAACTGTTTAACTGAATAAATTAATTGCCGGAATTAATTTAAATTTTTTATTTGAAATTTAAAGCGTATGAATTGGAAGAAAAAAACATCACAAATTACGTGAATTTTTTGCAATAATTATACATGAATAAAGAACAATTTTAACTAAAAAAATCACACAGCCACTCCCATCGTAGGCATGCAAAGCCGAAAAAAAAATTAAAATAAAATTTAAATAAAATTAAAAAAAAAACAATAAAAAAATGAAACAATTGTAATTACAAGTGTTTGTCATTTTAAATTTAAATTTTTAAACTTTGCAAATAAAAACCAAACAACATGTGAAGGTTAAAAATGGGAAATTTATTTAAAAAAATAAAACAACGTTTAAATCAAAAACTGTTTAAATATTATAACAATAAAAATGTTGTTGTTGTTATTTATGATGTAATATTATGTAAAATTGTTAACAACAACAACAGCAGTAGCATTTTTTATATGTCTACCAATTTATTGCATGTAATTATGCATTCATTACAGCAGACATATTTTCAAGAACATATTTTATGGCCGTCTATTTCCACCATCAACATTAACGAACTGATATTTTAGTTCCTCATAAAAATTAGTCATAATAACAACAATTTTATAATCTTATAATGCATTTAATATCGCATGACATATTGTGCATATTTGTGGTGAAAGCATAAAAGCTTTAAAGCCATAACAAATCAAAGCATGGAACTTTATGATTTGATTTGATTACCCAAAGAATTCAGAATTTTTCATATCTATAGGCGCAATCACAACTACGTTCCGGAAACGGACAAAGGCTCATTAATGATAGTAAGCTTCCCAACACTATTGATTCATTGATCATGTTGTCTTCTCTTGTTAAAATGAGAATTGACAACACTCTGTATCGTATCATACGCTCATCACACTGAGTAAGTGTTCCGACACGTTGTGCCTAATCTTACTTAATAGAATTCTTTGCATAAATTGACTTCTTATACGAGCTAATGGCGTAAGGTTTAGTTTTAGGTCGGCGTGGTAGCTCTGATATCACAAAGCTCACTTGAGCACGCATAGCGGCCCGTTGTGATGCCACGGGTGAACGCAGTCCCTGTACTGACCAAGTTCCACCAAAATCAGGGAAGAGGAAGAAGTTGGTTAGCGCAAGGGCTGCACATCAACAGCACGACTACCCTATACTGGAAAACCAGGCAGAAAGTTTGATGAACGAAGCTATATCCTTGAAATCAATAGAGGATAGCTCCGTCAAACTGACAAGGAATGGAGAGCCAAATAACCTATATCTACACCTAGCAAGAGACGGGCACTGACAAGGAAAGTGGATAACAGCCTCCTCTTCCTCAGCGAATCTGCATCCACGGCAGAAGTCGTTAAATGGGAGCCTCATTCTCTCCACGTGTCTACCCATAACGCAATGACCTGTAAGCACGGCCACTGTCGTTGAGATGACGTCACGACCAAGACCAAGTCATTGGTTGGTACGCCTTCTATCCATCAAGGGCCAGGTGAGTCTAGCGGTGAAGTAGGACTCCTCATTGACCCAGGATAGGTTGGCGTCCCGAGAGAATTTCCGCGCAATGTCCAACTTGAACGAGGCAAGTGGCTTACGCAGTTCAATTGAAAAGGATTCCGGAAGGAGCGCACCAGCTCTGGCGAGCTCGTCGGCTCTACAGTTTCCCGGAATGTTACTGTGCCCGAGGACCCACACCAGTGAGACACTGGTGAAGTGCCCAGAAAGAAGGTCGATCCTAGAGTTATTCACGAAACACAATAGAGATCTTATCGCGGACTGACTATCAGAAAAGACCAAGACGCGAGTGAAAGGAGCACCGTTGACGAGGATCCATTGAGCGGCCCGGTAAATTGCCGTCACCTCCGTCTGAAACACGCTGCAGTAGTGCGGCAGACGGCGAGAAATGTTCAGGTCCAGTTTCCCAGAGTAGACACCGCTTCCAACCCCATTATCGAGTTCAGAGCCGGCGGTGTATATATCCAGGACTTCTCGGGGGGACAACCGTATTAGGATTCCAGTCGTCCCTACTCGGAATCAGAAAGTGAAAACCCCTATCGGGACAATATTCAGCAGGGAGATAGTCGATGTTCACGGGGACAACTGGATCAACCTCCAGAATAGTGGAGTGACCACTTCTCGCCTGCTTAGCGAGAAGCACAGTAGGAAGCCAGTTGAGCATTGCGAACAAGGCTTTCGTGGGGGTGGTGCGCAGAGTGCCAGTTATATAAATGGCTACAGACCTTCTGACCTTGTCAAGAAGTCTGACGTTGTAAAATGGTCGTAAGCATGGTTAAGAAATGATTTGCCTGCACTTTGTCATGTGACCATAGCGAAATCTCAAACCTCCTCTTCATCTCAATTGATATCAAACCCTTTTATAGGGTCTGTTTTCTTAGGAAGAGATTTAAATTTAAGTGATCTAAGGCTCTTACAGAAAATAGAGCAAATTTCAATCTCAGGCTGCTTGCGAAGGATTCTGTTATCACCGATGAGGCTCTGGCTTCTGAACATAAAGCGGTATAACATCAACTTGTTCTAAAGTAAATAATTAGAACACAAGGACAGCAGAGACAAGTTTAAAGGCCTATATGCTTTACATAAAACAACAGGTGATGGCTGACCCGCCATAATACAAGGCTGCACTAGGTTAATCTCTTATTGTAGTTGAAATTGAGACGATTACAAACGATTACTAGAATATCTTTTATCTCCCTATAATTGCTTACATGCTTAATTGGCTATTACATCGCTTAAGCCAAGTCCTGCCACTCATGAATAAAAATTGACACACACAATGTAAGTGATGTGAGAAGCTTGCTTGTAATCCTGACTAAAGGGTTTTAAATGTCAATTAAGTGACTAAGTATGGAATTAATTGTATGTAAATTAATTTGTTTTTAATTTGAATACTTAAAAACGTTAAGCGTGTTAAAGCAGATACTAAATCTATGAGAATTTATCATATGAATCATCTCTACGCTACAAACTTATTTGCAGCACTATTAAATCGATTTCATGTTTGTGACATTATGGTTGCTAAAGCAAGAATCTGAAGAACATCGTTCTGAAAAGATTTGAAAATTCTCAGTAGAAAGTTGTTATCGAAAAATTTTCTATCGAACTCTGTTGTTATCGAAAATCTTTAAGCAAGAATCTGTAGAAAATCTTTCTGAAAAGATTTAAAAATTCTCAACAAAAAAATGTTATCGAAATTTTTTTATCGATTACTGTTGTTATCGAAAAACTTCAAGCAAGAATCTGAAGAAAATCGTTCTGAAAAAATTTAAAAATTCTCAACAGAAAATTGTTATCGAAATTTTTTTTATCGAACACTGTTGTTATCGAAAAACTTCAAGCAAGAATCTGAAGAAAATCGTTCTGAAAAGATTTAAAAATTCTCAACAGAAAATTGTTATCGAAAAATTTTTTATCGAACACTGTTGTTATTGAAAATCTTCAAGCAAAAATTTTCTATCGATAATTGTGGTCGAAAGCTTGTTTATTCGCTCTCAACACTGGTCAAAGGTTCTGCGACATTCAAAGACCTATCAATTGCAGGAATTGAACTCACAACTTAATATTGCAAATGCCCGTTATTAATTTAAAATTAAAAAAATTAAATATGAAAAATAATCACGGAAACTGTTTAAAAAAAAAATAAATAATGTTTTATATAAATTTTTAATACAAAAAAAAAAATAAAATAAAATTGTAATTGTATGATTCATTTGAATTTATTTATTATTATCTCAGATGTTTTAATCAAACAGTCAACATAATAAAGCATAAATTAATAATAATGAAATCGTGAGTACTTTTAATCAATTTTAAACAGGATTTCATTTAAAAAAAATTTAATTTTTCTTCTTATTGTCGCAGAACATCAGATGACAAAATCATGAAAACAAAACAATTGTAAATAAAATTATTACCGACAATCATTTATTTATTTATGAATTTTGTTTTAATTACAATAATTTTGATAATAATTATAACTTTTTCCTCAATATATCGTATAATCGTACTTATAACAATTACAGCAGTTTTTCGATTTAACGAACATTCGATGAACAGTGCACATCGATTCAAAACAAACTTAGTAGCTTAAATTTAATGTGTGTGAAGTTTGCTACGAAAATATATATTATTTTTTGCAATGAATGTTAAGTTAACAGAGACTGTTAAGTTAACACAACTGACAAATTTGGAAAATTGAACAAAGAAAATCGCATTTTTTTACCAAATATGCCTTCCATGAACCGGCCAAAATTCGAACAAATTTAAAAACAGTGTGGTTTAAGGACCTAGTGAGTTCGATAGCTATTGGATCAAGGATTCCTAACTGGATTTCCTCACAGTCGGTCGTTACTTAAGACCGAAGATATAGGCAGTGAAGCTAAATATTTTTTTCCAAATTAGCATAATCGAACAAAATCGGATAAAAAAATGGACTTAGTAGGTAAAATGGACCCAGTGGGCTGAATAGCCATAGGCTCAAGGATTCCAGAGCGTGTTTTCTTACGGTCGAGCGTTATTTAAGACCGAAGATATAGGCTACGAAGCTACCTTTTTTCAAATTAGTAAAATCTAACAAAATCGGATAAAAAATGGACCTAGTGGGGGAAATGAACCCAGTGGACTGAATAGCCATAGTCTCAAGGATTCCAAAACAGGTTTTTTTTACGGTCGAACGTTACTTCCGATCGAAGATATACGCAACGAAGCTAAAATTTTTATATGAGAAAAACAGTGCTCTATATAAATTTAATAATTCTCATTGAGTTAATAAGTATTAATATGTATATATAAAGACAACAAAATGTCGTATTTTTCGCATTTTGCATTTCTTTGGTAGATGAGTTGAATTTCTTTTGGACGATGACTGGCATTTTTTTTGCTTGATGACTGGAATTTTTTGGTTGATGACTTGCATTTTTTGATCGGTGACTTGCATTTTTTGGTCAATGATTTGTAGTTTTTTCGACGATGACTTGCATTTTAGGATCGATGACTTTAATTTTTTTGGCCGATGACTTGTATTTTTCGTAGATGACAAGCTTTTTTGGTCAATGACTTGAATTTTTTTGAACCATGACTTGCGTTTTTTGGTTGATGACTTGTAGTTTTGGGTGGATGACTTGCAGTTTTTGCCGATGACTTGCATTTTTTGGCCAATGATTAGCAGTTTTTTGGAAGATGGCTTGCATTTTTTTTTCGATAACTTGCATTTTAGGGTCGATGACTTGAATTTTTCGTAGATGTCAAGCTGTTTTGGTCAATGACTTGACGTTTTTTAAAAAATGTTTTAGAATCCTAGATACCAGGACTATGCAGTCCACTAGGTCCACTTCCCCCACATGTTTATTTTTGCACAGATTTATACAGAGTACAATTTTTTTTGCTAATTTGAAAAAAAAAGTTAGCTTCGTCGTCCTAAAGGTTACACGATCGTAGCGAAAACTGTTTTGGAGTCCTTGATCCCAAAGCTATTCAGCCCACTACAACCGAAAACCGCACCTTTTTAAATTTTATCGAAACTAGCTCGATTTATATATATACAGCACTTGTTTTTTGCTAATTTGAAAAAAAGTTAGCTTCGTCGCCTCTACCTATTACATACACATACATAATTGGCCATTACAACCCTTCAGTCAGGATTACGGCCTAGCTTCTCACACCACTCATGTTGTGTGCGTTAATTTTATACGTGAGTGGCGGGACCTACAGTTTAACGTCGACTCCGAACGACAGAATTTTGAGAAACTTTTTCATGGCAGTTTATTTTACTCTCAGAGTTTTTGCCAGAAATCTGCTGAGAGGAAGTCGCCGAAGAAATATTTTTTTTCTCATATTTCATTTTTGATGTCTGACCTGGGATACGAACCCGGGCTTTACGAATAGTAAGCCAACACACTACCTACTACACCACGGCGACTTCAATCTATTAAGTTCGTTAAACCGGAAAACTACTGTATTTTGTATATCAATGCTTTACATTTCAGCCTATCAGACTTTGAATTTACAAAACGTTAATTGAATAATAATTAAGAATGATTTTATAATTAAAAAAACAGAAACCAGCGGAATTAATTAAAAATGTAAACAAATGTTACGGAAGTTAAAAATGTTTTATTTTCTTTATGATGATGATGATCTTGTAGATTACAATCTTTGTGATAAAAGTAAGTACAGCAAGGTAATATGATGATTTAAAATTTTTTTCTTTTGTTGAATGGAATAGTATCGAATAGAATATAGTAGATGGCGTCACTATACTTTAACCTTTACAATAAGAGCACGACTGGCTGGGACACCTAGGTTTCCATGGTAATAAAATAATAAAACTTATGTGCGAGATGTGGTTCAACTCAACCATTGGTGAACTTTTGAATTCGACTAATAAATAGGTCCATATGGAATGGAAATATAAGTGGCTTATGGTCATCATCTGCTCTCCACGTACGAGAACATAAAAGTTCTTGTTAAAGATTACCGTAACCATTATTTCTGAGATTTTTTAGAAGGAACCTTAGGGAAATATGATTTCTGTCTTGACGAACAAGGATGTGAAATTGTAGGCAACGTAAACAGATAATTTTATTGAAAATCTTAATGATCTTAAATAGGTTTAGCAGTTATCGAAATCTCTGACAACAAACATATGGAAAACGACTAACAATAGCCCTACTGGTTTCAGGGTAAACTTAACTACCATGGTTGTAATCAGGAAGTGATTCTAGGTCAATTGATGTAAATAAAACCATTAATTCTATATACAGAAAAAATAATCAAGTCTTTTTCCCCATTTTCATTGTTAATAAATGCCATTAAATGCCATTTTCGTCATTCATTTCAAACATTTTTGAATTATAATTCCATTGAATTCCTTATAACACATCCATTAAATGTCGGAACTGAAATATTATCGATTGAGTAACTTGTGCTTGAATTCAATGAACTAGAAGTTCCAAAAATAATGTTTCCAAGCAGGCAAACATGTTTACTTTACATATCTATTTCTGTAGGTAGTATGTGCTTCAAATAATAATTAATTTTTCAGAAATATTTGACTTTTTTGATTAAAATGCAAAAAACGTTTTAAATATTGTTTAAACGCATTATTGGAATAGTTTTTAAGCAAATGGAAAAAAGAAAAAGAATAATAACAAATAATAATAAAAATAAAAACAAAATAGTTTAAAAAAATTATTCCAATAAATTAATATGCAAAAATCATATGTTATTTCCAGTTCTAAAAATATAATCGCATTTATTATACTCTATGCTCTACTATATATACAGTACGGAATATTTACAAATGAGCACTTCTAATAATAATTTCAAATTTTTTTTGATGACTGAACGGATTTTCAAATTTTGCGTTTCAATATAATCAATGCTATTCAGCGACAAATTAGTCAGGTCCGTTCGAGAGTTGATCAGTTGATATTACTCCCTCTCTCTCTCTCTCTCTAAGAAGAAACCAGTCCGTTCAAAAATGAGTGCAAGACTGTTGCACTACCTACCCGGCCTACCTAGCCGGTCTTAGCCATCAGTATCTGGGCTTCATACTTAGGGCCATTATTACAACTTGCCGTTAAAGCTGGGTTTACAGGGTGGCTGATATGTATTGCAACCAACTTCAGGTTGTTATCATTTGTAAACCGCTCGTCTGACAGCCGACAGATTTATTCCAGTGACAGTCATTTTATTATTTACAAGCTTACAAAAGCATTTTATTCTATTGCATTCATCAAAAAGATTATTCGTGATGGAACTCAAGCGTCCTCCAGCATTTAAATGTGAATAAATCTTTTGTTTCTCGTACCATTGCTCGTTACCCTGATACTGGTAGTGTTGCATCGCGTCCAAAAAGTGGACGAAAAAAACGCTAACAACACCAGAAATGATCCGAAAAGTGAAGGCCAGATTTGATCGAAATCCACGCCGCAGTTGTAGAAAAATTGCTCGTGAGCTGAACATATCGCGAGAACGGATGCAACACATATTGAAAAATGAGCTTGGACTAAAGCCATTGAAGTTCCTAAAGTGCAAGAGCTCACCGATGGACAAAAAAAATTTAGACTGGAAAGAGCCAAGGAGTTACTTCGCTTGCACGAAAGTGCCCAGTTACCGAATTTGGTTTTCTCCGATGAGAAGGCATTCCAAATTGAGCAGTTTGTGAACAAACAAAATGACCGGGTTTACTTGCCAAAGAGGTCAGCTGAAAATGTACGCCTGCGATGGGGCCAAAATACCGCAGAGCCACTTTCTTGCAGCCTGCGATGGCTTTGTCGGCCGTTTGAAGGCCATAATTCGTACCAAAGGTGGCCAAATCGAACAAATCTAAATTGATTCTAAAATTGGATGTTATTTCCAACATTTTTTGCTTTTGAACAATAAAATTAAAAAAAAAATTAAAAAAATATAGCGCTTTACTTTGTTCCATTATATATCAGCCACTCTGTAGTTAAAGGTAATTTTAGCTAAAGTGAACTTTAAAGTCACCTTCAACTTCTTTTCGTTATTACAACCTACAGATAAGATCAAGTTAACTTTTTCAAAAATATGGCAGTGCCGGAGCAATGTCGATAACACTGCTCAATTAAAAAGTTTTTTAACGCAGTGGCAACGACGGGCTTTTTTTTGTTGTACTTGCTCATTTTGTTTATATTTGAAGTTGCCATATTGAAAATAATATATAATATGGCAAGTTGAAATATAAACTTAACTTTAAAAGTTAAAGATAGGATGATCCTCCATTTAGCTTAACACTCACTTCTACCATATTGTCCACTTATAATAATGAAAAACAATTTATCTGCCCGTTAAAATCCTGGCTTTAGTTAACGGAAAGTTGTAATAATGGCCCTTAAACTATGACACTTCCTTAGAATTAAGCTTAAAATCAGCTTGAAAGTTTTATTGTTCGCTTTGAAAGTTAATAACGACAGCTCCGTTAGACAATCGGAAAAACGTAACCACTTGAGAGAAGTCTGCGTTAAGTCAGAGACGAACATTGGAGAAAAAAATGAACAATACTTTCTTACTCCTTATTCGAACTACAATCTCTATACAAGTCATTTGCAGATAAGGGAAGTCTCTTCTTATGTCTTCCTTTAATCAATGATCCATAAAGATAGCTACAGTGACAGAGATTTTTTTCGATTCCTATCAAATTTAGGCCCTGTGACTCCGGCAATAAAGCAAGAGTTTGCAGCCAATAAAAATCTTTACCTAATAAACAGCCTATATTAGTCTATTAGACCTATATTCGTGTGTAGGTTAGTATTCGATATCAAGATCCTCAGCTTCACAATTACCCACGACCAAAAACCCATATTGGATCAAAACGGTCGTAATAGACAATCAATGGAGTCGTGGCTTATGCGAGACAGCTTAAAGTTCGAACTTCAAAGGTATCGGAATCCGGCCAGAAAGGATGGATATACATACCAGTTGTGGAAAATCCTTTACTGAAACATCCCTATGACCAGGATTCCACATTAGACCAAAACAAAACAGTCTTAATAGTCGATCAAAGGGGTTGACGCATATGGCAGACAGTTTAAACCTAAAAGTCAAACTCGAAAGGTATTGGATTGCTGTCTGGCTGTCAGAGGGAATAATACTGCCAGAAGTGGAAAATAATTTTCTGAAACATTCCTATGATCAGGAATCCATAATAAACCAAAACAAAACAGTCATAAGAGTTGATCAAAGGCTTCGCAGCATATGCCAGACAGTTTAAACCTAGAAGTCGAACTCGAAAGTTGTTGAATTGTTGTCTGGCTGTCAGAAAGGATGGAAATGCCAGTAGTGGAAAATCCTTTACTCAGAATCAGTTTCGAAGAGGGATTTATGGCAGTGATCACCGTCGGAGTCGTACGTCGTACGGAGTCGCCGTAGTCTGGAAGGTAGTGTGTTAGCTTATTAGACGGAAGGCCACGGTTCAAACCCCAGGTCAGATGGGGTTTATATAATATTTCTGCGGCGACTTTCTCTCAGCAGATTTGTGGCAAAAACTCTGAGCGTCAAATAAAATTGCCATGAAAAGAGTTTCTCAAAAATCTGTGTACGGAGTCGACTTTAAACTATAGGTCCCGCCACTTATGTATAAAATTAACGCACACAACATAAGTGGTGTGAGCAGCTAAATCGTAATCCTGGCTGAAGGTTTGTAATGGCCAATTGTGTATGTATGTATGTGATCTCCGCCTGGAATATGCATTAGAAGTGAAGAAGACAGAGAGATACGCTAAGAATAAGTTCTTCTGAGAAAATTCCATAAATACCCTTATTCTTGAGTCTAGAAACGTCCGTATAGGCTTCGACAGAGTTCCTAGAGCGGAAAAGTCTTTCCTGCTTGGAATTCTAATGTAAAATCTCTTTTAAAGACTAAACTCAGATAAGGTATAATAAATTTCTTTCAAAGTCTGGGGGTCGTCGGATAGAATATTTAAGTGTTCAGAGGGAATAATGTGCTAGCAAGACGTGACATTTAATCGCATTGCCACAAAGGCTGCATGACTGTTATCTAGCAGGTTTCCTCGACTTCTATTTTCAATCAAGCGGCATCTATACATAGCGATATCAACCTTAATTTGTTTCCTAGCTTTTATTGTATGATTTTAAATGACGCAATTTATAACCTGGTATCAAACAAAATCAGTAGAAAAAACCGCAAAAGATCAGTAATTATAGATTAAAGCTCATTTCCAACCTCAACGCTATAATCTTCACATCAGTATCTTATGTCATAAATACACCTGCGGTGTCATAATAAAATTTTCCGTTCATCTGATTAAATAATTTCACTGCGTCCAGTCAGTCACGACGTAAACAACACGTTGTGACGAATGCATTGGCTTTAAGGACGTGAGGTGTGTGATGGGAAGGCGTTTTCAAATGCTACATTTTAAGAACATTTGCAAAAATTATTTCACATTTGTCAGTTGATTTAAACGAGCCCTGAATATTTATTGCCCGTTTAAGCAAAAAACCGAACTTTGTTTTGATTTGATTTGAAATAAAAATTCAAATATTTTCTGATTTAATTATTTATAGGCAAACGTAAGAATTGAAAATAAAAATGAAATAAAAGAAAACAGAGCGTGTTTCAAATAATTTATAAAATTCAGAGAAATTTTTATTTTACTTTAAAGGTTCTTTAAAGTTTGGGTTTCATTTTGGAAAGGCGTTTTTTGATTTTTCTTAAAAAGTTCAAATGAACACGATATAAAAATATTGTAATTGTATCCACCATCTTTCGACATATCGGAAACGATTGGAAGTAATCCTTAGGTTTCGATGAAAATGATTCTGATACTATTTTTGGTGGACCTGGCGAGAAGGGAATTTTTTTTTGGTAATTTGAAGAGGGTCTTACTAGAATGGCGAAATTTGGACATGAAAGGCTTAAGCATACATATTTATGTACACTAAGTCCTGTTTTCACAGACTACGGTCAAGGATTGTAACTTCGACAAGCTGTCCTCGGTAATCTGCTTGGCAAACACGCGTTGTTTCTTTCTCTTTATGGCACTTTTTTCGTTGTTTTTTATTAATGCTCGTAGCGCTCACCATGTCATTAATTTATGCAATCCTTGGGCCAATAAAAACCCATAAATAGACTATTTATGGCATTTAATTTAATTTCTCATAATCTTTTATTAACGAAAAAATATACCCGCATATCGATCGATATTAACCATTTTATATTAGCCATTATCATAAATTTGAACTGCTTTTAAAATTTATAACTTTCGAAGTACGAACGCTTGATTGATAAAAATATAAAAAAATTTCTCTAATTTATATAGAAGAAAAAAATTATAAATCGAATAAATTATGGCTTCTTTATTCGAATGCAACGATATATAATAGAATATACAACAATGTGTACATATTTTTATTGTTTGAAAAACCTATTTTTAGGTGTCTGGTGTCTGTAGCCTAGCTCTTAAGGTCCAAAATTACAGGAAGTTCGTGTAGTGCTAATAAAAGTTTTAGTGTGGTGGTCGTAAATCTGCACGCTATGAAGGGTTGGTTTGTTTTTAAAGCTTTATATGACTTCTATAGAAATATCGTATAGTTAAACGTACGTTTGTGACATATTCGGGAAATTTTGAATTTGATTTATACTCTGCTTTCCAATATCAAGGTTTTTGATTATAGAAAAACAACCTTTGGCTTACACAGGTATTATAAAATATACTTTCCAGACAGACACAAAGAACTTCCGAAGGGATGGTCTAATGGCATATTGTGGTGTCACTATTTTTGGTAATATTTTAAGAAGAGGAAAGGCAATGAATCAGCTCTATGTGTTCTATACTTGTTCGACATTATTCAGTGGCACTCTTGGAATGTTTGATAAGAGCAGACTTACGCTGTTTTGTTATTTTAATCCAAAGACGGTATTCGACATGAGTTTAGTTTGCCTTTTCCCATTTGACAACACTGTCCTTGAGTACCTTCCTGAACCCTATGGCTGTAAATAAGACTGGCCTCATATCTTGTTTTCTAAGTGCAAAATGAACAATAAAAAATTACAATGAACTGTTCTAAGTTAGATTAGGTTAGCAGGTACCTTCCCGTTCAGCAAGGCAAGTTCATTCTGTGGCTCATATGGCCCATTATGTCACCCAGTGAAACTGTTCTAATTTGACAACTTAGGGTTTGCATCCCAGAGAGCGGAGAAAAATCACCATCTTCGTTTGCCATAACCATCCAGTCATCCTCAGCCTGGGGTCTCTATCTTAAATGTTTGCTGTGGTAAATCCCATACACATACATACATATGTATGTAGTTGCAGATTGAAATTATATTTCAAGTAAAGTATGCTGCAGCCTTTATGATGCTCCCTCAATTGAGCTGTGAAGTTTTAGGCAACTTTATAAAACTTTAACTGAATGCTTAACAGATTATCTAATTACTGGTGAGCCAACAAAGACTGGCACATCTGTACGACCAACTGTAGCCAACGGCGTGCTCAAAGAATACCCCACTCGCTTCCTTTAGCATTGTCGTAGATTGTATAAGATTGGGAAACAGATCCCAGTTTAGTTTAGATGACAATTGTGCAACGGTTTATTAAATTGGCAGTTATTTTGTTCGTCTTGTAAGATTATCACAATGGGGCTGTTACTTCAAACGAAATGGATTGCACAGTAGTAGGTTACACTATTCTTACCCATCACTGACTGCTGCAGCCTTCTTAGAATATAAAAAGATATCCTCGCCGATCCATGTTTATGTACAAATTAACCACACATTAACTTCACTTTGTTATTTTCCATAATTTACACTTTTCTTGTTTAATTAACTTGTGCTCAAACAAACGATCTGAAAACGTTATGCCAAACTACAAATCCCGCCAATTTTTTTGCATTCTTACTGTTGCCAACCTTAAAATTTCAATGAAAAAGCGCTTAATCGTGAGCAAAGCAGTGGCAAGCTTGTGTCACTGTCATAAATATTTACATTGTTTTGACATTTCTTATAAGAATTTGATTTGTTGTTGTTTATAGTGCAGACAATCAGAGGAAAAAAAAGTGAAAATTTACTCATTTTGTTCATACGGCTTTTATAAAAATTTCAATTATTTGCGAATAATTTTTGACAATTTTAATGAATTTAAAAACGATAATAAGCAAACAAATAAAATCGATTGAAAAGATCAAAATAACAACAACATTTTAACATAAATATTTACGAAAATGCATGATTTCTAAAGAGTTTTAATGACGTAGAATTTTTCTCTAACGGAAAGGAAATCAATTACAGCACCTTGTCGTTGTAGGATCCGCATTATTTTTTGATTATTTTGCAATAATAACAAAAGAAAAGAAAAAGAATACGAAAAATTTTATTTTGTTAAAAAAATAAAAACAATAATAATCTTAACAATAAACAAAAACAACAAACAAAACATAAAAAGTAACACTTTTTATATAGCCCATAGAAGCAGAAGATTATTTTTAGAAACAATACGTCAGAACAAAAGTCTTTTTAAGTGAAAGGGGAAGGAGCAGACACCGGGTTAAGTACAAGTAATTGTTCAAATTTCAATTTCAATATAATGTAGTAGTTTATTTAAATATTTTGTTTTGTTTTTTACAGCTATTGATGGCAGTAATTGTTCTGGGCCTTCTATAGGATTTGTTGTCTTAACAGTAAAATTAACTTCATAAACATGTTGCCAAGAGGGGTGGAATTTGTGAAAATTTTACATTCGAAACAACGTATTATAAGTCAACGAGCTGTTAGTCAATTTAAAAGCCAACTGTTAACTTTAAAATGTAGCCGGCAAATCGTTGAGAGCAGCGTCGGCGATAAGATCAACAAAAATGTTCTTATACTTCAAAGGCTATACACTACCAAGGATAAGGTAATCAGATACTATTACAGGCCCACGCCACGATTTTTATCAAATAAGTCTCACAATTTTGTCGAGTAACATATTCAGAGCATTGTATAACGCAAATGACCCCTACCGATTACTGTTTGTATTTTATTTACATGAGGCTTTATGTGTTAAATGCCATGGGACCTTTGACTCAAACGTCTAGTTGTTTTGTCATGTTTAACTACTTAGCCATTTGTAACTCCTTACTGCAATACTTGGATACCACTCTGATCGATTACATGGTTACTTATTTAAAAATTGATTTAAAAATTTAACTAGGAACTTCAGGTTGGACCATCTGGAAGTTGTCGTTAGGACAGAGTAGGTTGCGGTATATGTATTAAAAGTTCAGACATTAGATTCTCGTATAGACTGACTAACCACTGCAATGTTTTCCTGTCAGAGCTTATGGTTATGTTGAAATTGATGCAATACCTGTAGAGTGGTGGGATTTTCCCCCAAAATTCCTGGACAGTCCCTCTTCGATCAGGTCTCTTACAAATGTCACCTCAACGTCCGTCCTCGTCCATAAAAGCTTGGAATTTTTTAGTGAAATTTCGGATGATTCTAAGGGACCCTTATATTTATTCTAGGGCGGCGAAATATCGTCAGAAATTACAGGTCTGGTACAAAGCTCCCAATCTTCAACATGTTACCGGCTATGAATCAATTTGATAGGGTATTCTAAGGAATGTACGTGTAATATTGCTAGGCTTTGCTACACTGAAGGAAGAGGACTGATTGTCTTCGTTCCTTAAATTATTTGGCCATCCAAATATTGAATTATGGCATCACAATAGGCATTAGATATTGAAGTAGTATGTACACTACTGCCTTCCTTTGCAATTTTGATTATATTATCGGCCTTTTCTTGGCCTATAAATCCTCATTTATCCCGCACTCTTTAGAACGTTACATAGAAACTACGATATTTGCTTACATTGATTGATTGATTTTCCAAAATTGATTTTTATGCTTAAAGGTTATCGCTGCGCCAGTTTCACAATCATCTTCATCAACCATTCGAAGTGATACCTCGACAACACAGACAAAAACTACAAAGAAAACTGCTACCGAACCTAAAAAATCAATAAGTGAAACTGAAACAACTGCGATAGACCAAACAAAAACTCCAGGTGCGAAAGAAATCAAAAAATACGAAGTGGAAACTTCTAAGGGCATATTATCGATAACCACGACAATTGAAGACTCAAAAATCAATGACATTGTGTTCGAAAAAACTAAATCGGGTTCCAAAAAAACACAAACGTCAGCGGTGGCAAAGTCAAGTAAAAAATCAACACAAGCGATAAAGCCACCTACAACTGAGGAAATTGTAAGTGAGGTTGCAAAAGAAACCAATAAAATTACCGGCTCTAAATTAGATGCCGCTATATCAGATATGGTTAAGCAGGCGGCTAAAAAAGATGCAGGATCCAAAATGATGGTTATCGATGTGGTTACGGGTAAACCAGCTGCAAAAGTAACTGCTGTTGGTATAGTTTCTGGTGCGGCGACGTCAGATATTAAAACAGCGCCAGTAAGCATTAAAATTTGTTAAATCTGTTCAAAGTGATTACAATTACTAACATTAATCCACTTGCTATTGCAGAAACGTGTCAAAGTTGATTTGAATCGTTCATCCTTGGAACGAAACTTTATTACACCTGCTCGTGCTATGAGTGATTTTTTACTTAAAGCTTCCGATTTGGAAGCATTACCAAAAATCAAACGACGTTCTCCATATGAACAAGAACCACCGATTACAGTCTATTGGCGCAAAGATGTAGAGGCTAAGGCAATTGAAATTTGGGGCTCCAAAGAAAATCTCATTAAAGAGAGTCTGAAACGTGAAATTGAACGTAAAACCCATCAGCAAAGTGAGTTTGAAAAGCTTTTTGTGATAGATAATGAACTAAGAATTCTTGTATTCAAACAGATATATTTACGGTTAAAAGAAGACTACGTGATTATCGTAGAGAAATTGGTTCTAGAGCGGCTGTGTATGATGATGAGCCCGGTCTAAGAGGCAAGTCGGCCCAAGTTGTTTTAATAGCCATTGCCATGTAAGTTTTTAAGTAATGGATTTATGGATTTAATTAGCTAATGCAACAATTACTTTCTAGCAATGGTTTAAATTTTCTATTTAAAGTTGGCGGTTGGCTATTCTCAGGTTCGCATAGTATGTTTGCTGAAGCTATACACTCTTTAGCCGATACCATCAATCAGTGTATATTGGCCTATGGCATACACAAATCTACACAAATGGCCGATTCGGATCATCCCTATGGTTATACAAATATGAAATATGTTTCTTCTTTAATTTCGGGCGTAGGTATATTCTGTGTAGGCACGGGTTTGTCATTCTACCATGGCATTACAGGCCTAATGCATCCTGAACCCATGGAGAATTTCTTTTGGGCCTTTTTCATATTGGGTGGCTCTCTAGTATCCGAGGGTGCTACCCTCTTAGTGGCCATGAATGAAGTTCGAAGATCTGCTAAATTAAAGGGTATATCATTCAAAGATTATGGTAAGTGCTAGCTAACGTTTGAAAAAAGCTGTTTGTATTAATAGCCAATATTTGCAGTGATACAAGGTAAAGATCCTTGCGTAAATGTGGTATTAACAGAAGATGCTGCCGCTGTTACTAGTGTAGCTGTAGCAGCCGGTTGTATGGCTCTCTCTACCATAACCGGTTCTCCTATTTATGATGCTGTCGGTTCCTTATTAGTGGGTAGTATTTTGGGCGCAGTGGCTTCCTTTATTATTTACACAAATGTAGCGGCTTTAGTGGGGCAGTAAGTATTTTTTCTCGTTTATTCTTTTAATATTTTTTTCTATTCTTCCTTTTTAATTCCATTTTTAAGATCAATACCCAGAGAACAATTGGATCGCATTAATTCGGAATTGGAAAGTGATGTCATGATTAGAGCCATACATGATGTTAAAGGCATAGACATTGGCAATTCCTTAGTGCGTTATAAAGCTGAAATGGATTTTGATGGTCGCGAATTAACCCGTTCGTATTTAGATAAACAGGATCTTAACGAATTGTTAAAGGTTGGTTATAAAAAGTTCTTTACATTAAAGGTGCAGTAAAAGGAAAGCACGCGCCTTGGTGTTAGTAGCTTTTCGAACAAAATAATACGTATATCTAGCATTTCTTTTTACTATACCTTCTTGCTAGAACTGTAACATTATTTTCTTGCTTTTTTTTAGACGGTGAAATCATTCCAAAATACTGATGAACTGGAACAATTTCTATTAAATCATGGTGAAAATATAGTGGATTTAATGGGCGGTGAAATTGATCGTATTGAAATGAAACTTAGGGTATATATTTTTAATTTATTCACATCTTACGTTCTTCTCTTCAGTTAAATAACGTTGTGTATGTCTTTTTGTTTGTTTTTCTTTGCAGAAAAAATTCCCTGAAATACGCCATTGTGATTTGGAAATTCTTTAAATGTTTATAATCCAAAATTCCAATTGGTTTCATTTTAATTTTTACTCCTTTTATTAAGAAACGTTGTTGCTTTCTTTATTTGCTTTAAGCTTAGAGTTATTAAAGCCATTACTTTTTGCGTTTTTTTACATATACCTACATACGTTCATATATAGTAAATCGTTAAAAATAGGTTTTCAAACTTCCTTATTATTTTATTATTAAATTATTATGATTATTTATTTTAAATACGGAACTATTTTGTATTAATACACTTACTTAACAATTTTCTTTTCCTTTTTTTTGTATACATAGACAAAAGTTATTAAAATTATATTGTTTGTACTGTATTTCTGTAAATAGATGACTGTTCTTCGATTAAAAAAGAAAAACAAAAATTGCATTCTATTTAAATAATTAATTAATTAATTTATCAAGAGGACAATATATTTTTGTTTTCAATAAATAAAAGAGTTTTATAATAAAAATCATATTAAAATTGAAGATATGTAATCTATCATTTTGGTTTAAGGTGACCCGACCTTACGCAATTGGATTAATTGTAGAATTGTGTTAATATATCCAAACTTATAACCAGAATAAAAGATTTGGTACTGTGATCCTGTAAGATATGTTAAGCAAGAGATAAAAAAATCCTTAAATATCTTTATATCGTGATTAATGGAAACTAATTAGAAGTGCTAACGCATTCAGAAATCCATCTAATGTAAACGGATGCTAGAAAGATCAATATACTAAGAAAGATTCTTATGTATCAGGCTATGGTGTTTAAGTTAGAAAACAAACGTTAAATATCTCGGGATCTAGTTTCATTGAAGCGAAGTATTAGTTTGAACGAACATGAAGATAGATCCTTATTCATCAACCTATGATCCGAAAGTGATAAACAATTTAACAAGTTCTGGATCCATTTTGATACCAAACAGAATTTATAACGAACGTATAAAAGTCGAACATAAATAGGCACTAAAGCGATCATTAAATTAAGAAAGGTTCTATGCAGGAACCGCTGGCCAGTTTGAACAACAGTAATAGGCAAAGTAAGGTTAAGTCTGATCTTTCTCTATTGAATGTATTTTCTAGCAGTTATGTGAAAGACAAATTTTGTTGCCTGAACTAGATCTTAACCTCCATATGCAGAAAACTGCCACGAAAACTATTTAGTCCAGAGATCTTTTAAGACGACAAAGAAACCCTAGAAGCTGTGGAAGAATTGCACGTTTGATTGAAATTTTTAAGACTCGATGTCAGATTCTGGTCCAGCATCAGACCTACGTACATCTACTACATCATATCTGAAATCAATAGGCACTAGATCTAGAGTATTGCTTTTATTGTGTACCATTTAATTTTGAATTTCTAATTGTTTTGTATTTCTTTTAATTATTATTTCAAATATTTATTCACTACTTTCCCTTCTTATTTCGTCCACCACTGCCACTAGCTTTGTCATCGCCACCAGTTTTTTGCATTCTACCAACTTGCATGTCCTTAAGTTTACTTTGTAATTTCTTTTTGGCTTTTTCCAATTCCTCCTCCTGTCTAATCGTTTTAACCGGCTTTGGGTGTAAGAACTGTTTACGTTCTGATTTCTTAGCAGCCTCACCACAGCCATGTACTTCAGGTAAACCATGTTTAAAACAATAACGCTTTTGGCAATAGTCACAATTCTGGCCCATTAGTGTAGTTTTAGTTTTGCAACGGCCAAAATCACACAGATTGTCTACATCTTTGACAGCCGTTAAAACATCATCTAATTTCATTTCTACCACCTTGCTGGGTATTTTCTCTAACAGTTCCAAAGTATTATTAGTGCCATAGTCGGGTTTTTTGCCAGGTTTTGCAGGTGGAAATAGAGGGGGTTCATTTGGTTTGTCATCTTCTGCAGCGGTTGATGTGGAGGGAGAAGAATTTTCTGTAGTTGGTAAGGAAGAAGGACTTGTTGTTGTTTTTTCTGTAAATATAATGCTATTTTTTATTTTCTTTCATATTTTTAAAATATTTCCATTTAATTTACCAGCCATTTAACTAAGATGTGATGCGATTTGTTTACAATTTTTCTAATTTTTTTTTTTTGTATTTGTTTACCTTTTCAATACCATTTCATATGTTTTTGACAATTAAATTCTTATTGGCACAAAAGTTCAATTGTATGTATAACAGTTATGCCAGTTACAATGTCAACAACAATGTCATTTGCAGCTGTTTTTGTATAAATTGTGTTTTTTTTATTATTATATTATTGGTTGATTTTAGTGATTAAAAAAATTTTGTTTTACATTTCAATTAAGTTATTATTTGCCAGTTGAAAAATAGTTTATTTTTTTAAATATCTACACCAAAATGACACTGGATGCAAATAAAACAGATGAAAAGATTCTAACAACCATACAGCAGGAATATAAAATTTTGGCGGAGTAGTAAGTTCTGTTTTTAATCCTAAAACGGGTTTTGAATGAAAGTTTTAATAAAATTATTAATTATTTGCAGTAAAATGGTGGAATCGGAAAAAATTGGAGGCGTTTACGTTATACCGTCATTTGGAAATTCACTGTGTAAGTCACTTGTGTTTCTCAACATGTCTACAATAAGTGCAAACCATTTGGAGTCGTATTGCACTCCCTAGTGGAATGCATTGAGGGATAAATACAGTACAAGGGATTCACAGTCTTTGTCCTTTTTTCGACATTGTATTAGGCTAAGCATTAATCGGTAATCTTGGCATCTCTTTTGTGTGATTGTTTTTATGGCATAGTGCGCTGGTACCAAGTAGATACCTATGAAGGCACGGCGTCCCTAGCAAAAGAAAGGGTGTTAATTTTTGCACGGACATATTCAATACCCAAGGCAAGGTCGTTTTTTGTAATATTCTTTGGGAAGATTAAGATAAGCACATTAAGGATTTTATATCATTGCAGCGTTTGCCAGTCAGAAATGCTTTATCAGACAAGCTGTTGTTTCTTCGAATTTAGTAGATATTTATACGGATAAGGGACGAAACTTGGAAATTTTTGTTCCTGAGAACAAGAACTGTTTTGGTAATGAAAAGCACCTGGACCTTACAAGTTTCTGCATATAAAACTAACTTTGCATTGCAAAGGACATAACCCCAAATTTTCTAATCTAAACGGTCCATAGGTGGTAGTAGGTGGTGTGATGTAGTTGCCGTGGTCTAGTAGGTAGTGTGTTGGATTATTAGACGAAAAGCCAGGGTTCGAGCCCCAGGCCAGACATCAAAATAAAATACAAAAAGTATTTCTTCGGCGACTTCCTCTCAGCAGACTCTGGCAAAAACTCTGAGAGTAAATAAAATTCTCATGAAAAGTTTCTCAAAAAATCTGTCGTTCGGAGTCGACTTTAAACTGTAGGTACCGCCACTCATGTATAAAATTAACACACACAACATAAGTGGTGTGAGAAGCTAGGTCGTAATCCTGACTGAAAGGCTGTAATGGCCAATTATGTATGTAAACGGAACACAGTTGCAGGTGGTCGTCTAGGCTAAATATTGGGTTCTCATACAGTTTACGACATAACTTTTGGCCTTAATTTTCAATTGAACATAATTAAATTATTGATCATGCTTAAAGAATGTCAAAGAGGACCTAATAGCGTCAGGGTGTATTCGCTTATTTATGACTATTTCTCGTCAGTTTTCAAGGCTGTTTCTCTATTAATAGGATTTATTCTTGCAATAAAATTAAATAAAATTTCAATGTTTTTAGTGTGGTTTGGCGTAATATTTGTTAGACAAGGTTTTTATGAAGAGGCTGTATTCCGTTTCAACATATTATTGCCCGACAAGTTTCCAGATGATAAAACAGTACCGGTAAGACTTGAATAAAAATTAACTTTCCGTGATTACAATAAAACTTTTTTTGTAATTTGCAGACGGTTATATTTCAAAGTGAAATTTTCCATCCCTTAATATGTCCTTTCACCGGCACATTGGACCTTACTTTTGCGTTTCCCCAATGGCGTTGTGGTGAAGATCATATTTGGCAGCTTTTAAAATATATACAGGCCATATTTTTGGATCCAGCCGAGTGTGTTCGTGTCAGTACTCAGACTTCAATTAAATGGCAAAATAAAGAGGCAGTTGAGTTATTAACACAAAATCGTGCTGGGTTTATAGCGCGTGCCCAGGAAAATGTTACGCTTAGCAAAGAACATGTTTATGATGAACCACCAACCGATGATCCCCATTATATAGCATTTGAAGAGTATAATGAAGAAGTGCATGGGCCTGTAAAGGAACGCATAAGAGAGGGAAAAGAACCCACCGCTGGTACGCCCACAATACAATCTAAAGGCCTATCTTGGGTAAAAGAAGGCGAGTACACACCCTTAAGTATGGAGTAGCAATAGAAAAATGTAATTTTATTTATAGTAAGTTTTTCTTCTTTTCTTATATTTTGTCGAATGTTTTATTTATATAACAATATATACATAAACGTATATTAATATTTAGTTAGTATAGATTATTATTATTGTATTTCCTTATTAGAGTTTATACCATAACGTTGTGTATTGTCTATCCAATCATTTTGTAATAAAAGTTTTTCATCTTTCCACCATATATGGGAAGGTGCATTATGTTCACCATTTTCAAATTCGAAGTATTTACTCAATTCTATCGATAACTTTGATCTTATCAAACCTATATTACCTACTTTTGGCCAGGCCGGATGATAAACACGTCCCGTTTCGGGATTCATATAGATTTGTGAGGGTTGAAAATCAATTTGTAAAATATCACCCGCATGATTATATTGAAGTTTATCACAGCCTTGAGTATTTGCCACAACGTGAGTAAAAACTATGGGAGTATCGTCACATCTAATAAAGTTACGTTCTCTGCCGCAGGGTGACAAATATGGAAAGTCTTGTTTATAACGTTTGCTATCGTTGAACTTAACGCGATCAAAAAAGAATTTCAAAAACTTTTTCTCCTTAAAACATGAAGTAAAATTTTTCATTTTTGCATCGTCTAGGAATAGCTGCCGGAAGGGAAAATTATTATCTGTTAAACAGAAAAGAAAACACGAATTCAAACTACCTTACCATTCCTTCATGATCGATATAATAAAAGTATTCTCGTATTTTTGGTTCCGGTTCCTGGCCTTGTATATAACTAACATAGCGTTTTTGTAATTGTAATTTATTTTTGTTCCATTTTAATTTGGTTAAATATCTTGTTAATAACATTATAAATGTTTATATAAAATATAAAATATCACTAGCCAGTATTATTTATTTTTGTTTTGCTTAAACTTAATCAGCTGGGTGTAAGAAGGACCCCTATATCTAATCTTCAGGTAAATAAAATTTGTCATTCATTATGAGACACAAAAAGTTTAACTGATATATAAATTGAAAAGGTTTCTCATCTGGTGCCGAGTTATTGCCCAATAATCTAACCTAAGGGACTTTTCTTAGTCCATAATTTCAATGTAGGCTATTAACAAGTCCCAGTTTATTGTTTACTTTTTCGCTAAAATATATTCACAATTTCTTCAAGTGTAAGATTGCCAATGCAACACTGCAAATTAACCTTCAAAAATGATAGCTGAACTGTTATACAAACAAACAACAAGTGTGCTGAGAAATTAGTCAACAACAAGCAAAAACAACACAGAACATAGATTAGCCTGTGTCAACCGTATCGCAAAATTAAAGAGTTAAAAACAAAAAAAAAATAAATCAAATGAAAAGAAAGCTAATCTAATTAGAATAAAAACAAAATAAGAAAACCAGGAAGAACATACACTGATGGTGTAACAAATAGAAAATTTTATTTCTCCAGCATTTCCAAAAAGACAAAGTACCTGAAGTTTTGGCATCATTAACCAATTTCATAATTGAATTAAAAAACAAAAATCTTCTATTTAAGGTAAGACAAAACCAAAACAAGCAACAACAGTAATAAATCTTTTTTAAATAAAAAAATTAAAAAAACAGGTTTAAGACGCAATACATGTACATACATATATTCAATTGAAAAGATTAAATCGTAATCTTATTTTAGAACGTGACCCAAAAGCGTATAAATCACTAAAAATAAAAAGAAAACGTCACTATGGCGATCACTTCCATTATAGCAGAGCTATGCATTTATATATTAACTTGGAATGTAGGCACTCATTATCCAGATGAAATCTCTCTCAGTGATATGTTGTCCTTGAATGGCACCAGCAATTGTCCCAACGATAGATTACCGGATATGTATGTCATGGGATTCCAGGAGGTCAGCGCCAAGCCAAAAAATCAATTTATCAACATCTTTCAAGATGACCAGTGGACATTGAAAATACGCGAAGAGTTAGATTCGTTTGATTACATTAAGGTGGCTACTGAGCAAATGCAGGGTTTACTAATAAATGTCTGGTCACGTCCAGAGCATGCGTTCCATATGCAGGACATTGAAACGGAAAAGACTAGAACCGGTTTGGGTGGTTTGTGGGGCAACAAGGGAGCGGTTAGTGTACGCATGAGCCTGTATGGCACAGGAATTACTTTCGTTGTTGCTCATTTGGCTGCACACGATTCGGAACTTAAGGAACGTGTTGTCGATTACAATCAAATTGTCGATAATCATCATTATAAAGCCAAAAGATATCGTTCGATATTCGATCATGATGCAGTTTTATGGTTTGGTGATTTAAATTTCCGTTTAAATGGACACGATTCACCCTGGGATGTCAGGCAAGAGGTGGAAACAAATAAATTGGCTAGTTTGTTTACGCGTGATCAACTGCAAATGGTTAGAGAAGCTGGCAATGCTTTTGCTTTAATGGAAGAACAACAGCCGACATTTCCGCCTACCTTTAAATTTATTGAAGGCACTTCCGATTATGATCTTAAACGGCGTCCGGCTTGGTGTGATCGTATTCTGTATAGAGTTGTTAAAGATAAATATCCTGACATAGAATTGGAATTGAAGCAGCTTTCCTATAAATCTCATCCCCAATATACAATGTCGGATCATAAGCCTGTAACCGCGGAATTTTTGTATACCATTAAGGCTACCTCCCCGAACACGGAGGACATTTATGATATGACGCATGGCAGTTCTGAGACTCCACTCTCCAGTGTAATTATCATTTTATTTTCCTTTTACTTAACTATTATATGTTAACATTTATGTGTTTCTTCTTTTTCTATTTTGTTGGTTTTTTTTCTCCTCCATTTCAATTAACACACATACGGCTTTCTTCCTAACACTGATTGGCTTTCCTTTTTTTTATTGTAAGTAGTTCTATTAGAAAATAGATTTGAAAACACCACTTGTGGAAACAATAATTATACATATATATACTCGAATTATTTTAACTTGAATTTTGAAATTACGTATATAGTCCACATACATTTATTTCCATTAATTGTTTTTCCATTTATGCCTACATTTTGCATCACTGTCTGTGCTAACCCTTAAATTAATGAATGAATCAACAATATATTTTCAAAAGTACACACATATATTCTATTTATATATTTTCTCTACTGCTTATTAATATTCAATATTATTACTCTACTTATTAAGCATAAAATATATTTTTGAACAGTATGTTACATTCTATTTATACATCTTCTACATCCTAAATGAATCTCTTTACTCACGGTAGAAAACAATTTTAATTTGCTACCAAGAATTTTAGTATAATAATGTTGATTAGTTAATATATTTTTTTGTTTTAACACATTTATTCGTTGTAATGTTTTATGACTAATAGATTTTTCAATGTCGTGAGATTTATAAAATAAATTAAGGAAACATTTTTTTATTAATTTTCCCAAGAGTTCTTTGTTAAACAACAAATGTAACATTAAATATGTACTTTTTTAAAATGCTTTGTGTAATCGATTCTGCTCCATAATTTTTAACTTTTATTCTCTAATTTTAATAACCAACGGGACTCCCAGCCATCTGTCAATAGCAGTCTTTCACAATAAACAACTTAATCTTAAAGCAATACAAGCTTAATGTATCAGCATCAAACTATAATTGATTAATAGCTGTTATACTGTTTCTGCTGTAATATTAAACGTGAGTTTTTTTTTTCAAAATTAACTCATTGATAAGCAGTACAGTTGATACTTATATAAATAAGCTTCTACTTTACGTCCACTGTTTCAAAGATAGTAAGTTAGGTTAGGTTTGTCTTAATGACAAGTACAATACTCGAATCAGGGATGTCACAGAATCCAATAATGTCGGAAAATGGATTTGAAAACGACACAAAAATCAATTTGGTGTCATACAATCCAAGATTATCGGTTTTGTTTTCGTACTTCAATAAGTATCGGTTTTACGTGTTACAAAATGTCTTGCTATCGGTTTTGTTATTGGAAATAAATCAAGCAGCTAACATCTGTCTGTTTGTTATATGAAATAAAAACAACTTTTATTTTACTTTATAAATAGTTTTTATTTTACCAATTTTTTGTGTGTTGGTCATTTCGTCTCTGATTCTCTGACCTTCACTTTGCAGAGACGTGCTTGATGACAAAATAACATTATAGCTCCTACAAAGGTTGTGCAGAGCACAGCAGGAATTTATAATTCTTACAGCCTTTTCCGGATGGTAGTGTAATGTGCTCATTGAGCAACGGAATCGTCTTTTCAACACTCCCACACTCCTATTCATATTCCTTTTCGATTAAAGTATAAATGCTCGTTAAAGCTTTATTATCTTTATATGAATCCCGTCTATGCAACCAATTATTAAAGGGATTTTAAATTTATTAAAGAAATAGTCCCTTGATCTTTGCTTATCGTTGGAGTTCATTCTAGAACCGCTCCATAACTTTGAGCACATCGTCTAAAATTGTAGAAACTGTGCTTCTACCCAGAGATATGCTAGAGTCATTTCCAACTGATCGTTGGTATGACCCTTCAGCTAAAAATCGCAACGTAGTTGCTAGTTGCAGCTATGGCGGGATCTTAGAACGGGATAGGTGTTCTTTTACTGTGTCTAGGGCCATACAAAAAGCGTCTTTGTTCAACCGGTAATATGCTATAAATCTACAAAACGATTTCAGTATAACAAATATACTTACGCTGCCTCCGGCAACTCAAGTGGGTTGCTGCAATTTCGCAATATTCGTCTTTTCACCTTTTCTTTTCACCATTTATTTAAAAAGATCTATTTTTTTATTATTTTTAATAAAAACAGCAATTTTTAATAAAAACGCTTTATATTTTGTCAAAAAAAAAATTAATAAAAATTGTAAATAAATAGACAAATATAAACAATAGCTCATGGCATATAATTGGATATGCCTTGCAATAGCTTCTTCGAACATCGATTTTATTTCAATTCGAAAATACCAAAACCGACTTGGTTTGGTGACACCAAATGAATCCAATATTAGTTTTCAAAAACGACAAAAGGCAAAACCGACTTGGATTCTATGACACCCCTGATTATAATTCGTCGAAAAAGAAACGATAGAAAAAGACAACCACAAACTACATAAGCGCGACTAACGCCTAGATGTCCTAGCACCTCTCAACCAGCTTAATCTACTTACAAATTTCTAGAGATCCCAAATGTAGTAAAAAAAAAATAAATTCTATTAACATATAGCTGGCAGACCTACTGCGTATTAAAGTGAATTTATTTTCTTTCAGTTTCTTGATAATAAATTCACTTTAAGACAGCTGGGATTCCCATTGTGCTATCACACACGAGACTATTTTTTAAGCCGCACAATTTTTGTTCCTTCAGTCACATACGAGACTATTTCATCTGGCATAAAATTGTATACATGTACTCTGCTTTGTATGTATTAGTTTTTCTTCACTACTCAACGCACAACGAAACATTAAATATGCTCTATACAATGTTTATGTATTGGTTTGTGCGGGGTAGAAGCTGGTTGAAAAATTATGCCAGCGAAAAACCACTCTCCTCACCTCTCTTGCCCACAAGCTGTCATTTTGTGCCAGCATAATTGTTCTCGTCTGTGATTGCCCATTGGGTATTAACATGCGAAAAACCTTTGTATTGACAATCAATCTCCCATTGACAGCCACATTATGATTATGAAATTACCTTTAACGTTTAAATTACCATCAATAGCCAGCTAATTCAATTTTTGTAAAAGTTTTGCAACATTGGGTGCGTAATAGCAAATAACATGGAAATCGATGCTGATGTCATCATGATGATGATAAAGAAAGCAATATCTGTTGTGAAAGAATAAATTTTTGTTGGCACCCGGCACTTAGAAAAGGTCTGAGAGCTCATTGTCATAAAAAGCTTTTGATAGTTGGCGTTTGGAGTCCATATTAATGCTATGATCTTCATCAAAGTTCTTGCGCATGAGCCGGGGATGGTTTCTAAGTTGATATGACCAATTTCCGACAGGTGGCGCCATTGAAAATTACTAAAAATGATTTAAATCGTAAACTGTGCGTCTGATCATGATATGATCTTTAGCAAAGTTGTTACGCATAAGTCGACGGAGGCTTCTAGCTTGGTGCGATTAATTTTCGATAGATGGCGCCACTAAGAATTATTCAAAATGAATTGAATCGTAAACTATGCATTTGATCATGTGTTGATCGGGCAAATACCAGACATTTTAGCGTTTATCATTTATGATTTCAATAACATTTAGTATAACTCATTCACGTAAAATTAGAAACATTTTAATTATGGAAAATTTTTAAAAATTCTGTTGGGTTCAATGGGATTTTCAGTAATTTTAGTAATTGTGAGATTCTAATAAATTTAACACATTTTTCACGTCGTTCCCGTGTCATCATGCCTCCAAAGCGGCAAGCAATTGGTCGACCTACACCTCGAGCACGGAAGAAAAGACCATTATGAGCCTCAGAATCAGACGGGCAACTAGCATTGAGACTGGAAAATCTTCGAGTACATGCCGCTGATACCCGTTGGCAAGAATCACTTGAACAACGAGATGTGAGATTAGAAACTGATCGAATGCGTACTACTCAGGCCTATTCGTCTGAATCATTTGAACAACGGGAAACAAAATCAATAAAATGATTCAAAATTAATTGGACATTTGTGTAATGTCTTTCCTTAAAATTTATTTTTGTTGGTGGCGCAGCAACACGCGCAGGTTACAGCTAGTTTATTTTATAAATTCGGTTTATTAACTGTTCTCAACTATAATTACGATCTTCAGTTAAAACATAATGCTTAAGTGGAGTGTATATTTAAATCCGAATTCATTTGTTTAGCTATTCCCAGCCATACCCATAATTACTGTAATTTCAAAGGGGGGCGTGTATTTAAATGAAAAGAGGTGTATAACTGTTGTAATTATAACTGGATTTTTTAAATGCTTTATAGTTTGTTTAAATGCAAGTTTAAAACATTTTGCAAATTCTTAATTTGTTTCTTGATTTAGAAACAAAATTTTTCTGACTGTTTATCTAAGGGTTGTGCAGACATTTCATTAATAATATATACATAGTACATACATACGATATATTAACTAGTTACTAAAGCTTAAATCATTCTATGTTTACTTGCTTCTTTTTTTTGCTACTCATTGTTGCAATTTAAACTTTTTGAAATTTTTGATTTCGTTTTTAACATTTTTTTTTTTTGGTTTTATTTTATTCATTCCACTAACAATCGCAATAATTATCTAGTGTTCGATTTGTAATTTCACCTACCTCATACAGTGTTTTAAACGTTCTTGAAATAATTTAAGCAAAATTCAAAGTGATTACGTACCTAGAAATTAATTAAATTAAAAATAGTCTTTAAAAATACCATTCAATCAATACTACTGTATGTATTTGAATCAATTAAATTTTGTAGTAAAATTCTAAATTTTATGATTTTATTAAAGCAATATAATCTTATTGTACATTATTAAACAGAAATTAAAATTGTAAACTTTATCTCGAATATCTAACTGTATACAGTCAAACATATTTATTTATTTAATAAATTAAGATTTTATTATACTTGTATTGTGTATAATACTTGAAATTAAATTAAAAACAAAACAAAAGTTACAAAAAAATAAAGACAAATGCAATTCATAAACGTTTGTTTGTTTGTTTGCTTGTTTGGCTTCGAAAAGTCAATGTATGGTTGCAAGAAAGCTTTGAAATTTAACGCAGTCTCTGTTGATTATTATCGTATAATTAGCACGATTGTTATTTAATACTTGCATACGATTTATTTATTTACATATGGCGGTTAATATAAGGTTTCTAAATGAAACTAATTTAAGCTAGAGCAGCAGCAAAATGTATAAGGTTTTGTTTTCTTTCACGTTTACGAAGAACATAGGAATTAAAAATCATTAGCTTTGATCTTCAATTGCTTTTAGGTTATTTTTTGTTATTTATATTCGTTTTTTATTGTTCGTATTCAAGTATTACTGGAACTCTTTGATTTTTAAGGCCCTGCAAAATGTAACCGATCAAGGACCATTTGAGCCTGCGGATTTCGCTTTTAATTTGCTTACGTTTAATAGCTGTTTGCAAAACAATTTGCACACTTTTCTTAGGAGGCTTATTGCCGAACGATTTGTGTTGGGTCTTTCATTAAGCGCCTGTTATTTTCGAATTTTTAATAAAACAAAGTGGTGTGTGTGTGATCTTCGAAATTTTTTATACGTTGGAAAGATCTATTGATGGCATTGTATGTGGAATATAACATCGTTTAAATGTCCATCAACGGTTCCAAGGACGGAACGCATTCGAAGTGTCAAATTTTTAATCAGGCTGAATTTCACTTATTATTTTAGAGTGGAGCGATGAAGTCGCCGTAGTCTAGTAGGTAGTGTGTTGGCTTATTAGACGAAAAGCCAGGGTTCGAACCCCAGGCCAGACATCAACACAAAATACAAAAAGTATTTCTTCGGCGACTTCCTCTCAGCAGATTTCTGGCAAAAACTCTGAGAGCAAATAAAATTGCCATGAAAAGTTTCTCAAAAATCTGTCGTTCGGAGACGACTTTAAGCTGTAGGTCCCGCAACTCATGTATAAAATTAACACACACAACATAAGTGGTGTGAGAAACTTGGTCGTAATCCTGACTGAAGGGTTGTAATGACCAATTATGTATGTATGTATGTATTTTAGCGTAGAGAACCGCTATGGTTTGTAGCTTATTCGCATACACCTGCGACTTAAGAAAATCGCACAAGAAAAAGCCAACGGACTCGAATCGCATGATCTTGGTGGCTAGTTCACATTACTTTTACGTGAGATGACCATGTTCTCTTATCGCTTGTGCAGAATATCCAATGTAGCATGAGCTATGTGGCACGTAGCGCCCGACCTATCTTTAGTGTCTAGATCATTCAATTCAGGCCAAGAAAAAAATTGGGTACGATCGACTTATTGTACTTACCGTCGACAATGATGACCTTGTCAGAATCGTTCTCAAAAAAACATTGGCCGATGACATTGTCAAACTAAAATTCACAACAAACAATGACTTATTGGAATACATTGGAAGCTCTTGGATCTCACAGGGGATTCGTATGGGCCCGAGATCGACAATTGTCTTTGTTCGCGTATCCATTCCTCCAGAAATGGGTATGATCTCTGAAAATGATTTTTCGATGAAAATTAGGGCAAGTTACTGCCGTGGTCTATCGTTGCAATAGTGATTTGGTAAAACAGACTGAGGAAATGGCAACTAATTGGACAGATGTAGCTGTTATGAACTGTCAAAGTTTGAAAGTCCCTGTTGGAAGACTGGATAATGACTGAATATATCATATACTGTTTAATGATCACGTTAATATTTTGTTCTACCTACGTAGATCACATTTATGAGATTTCTTACGCATTTATTCTTTTAAAATTTCACATACTACTTACGGCTGTTGTCAACCAACAGCTCTTCAAAAATTTTATTCATCTGTAATGCCCAAGCATGTACCTTAAACATTTTTCTTTTATTTATTTTATCGCAACTTTGCTAATTTAACAAATTAGAAACAAGTGTTGTTACATTTCACACCCATAAGGTATTTTTTTTTTAATTTTTAAGGAAAAGGAAAAGTAAATAAATCTCAGGCGACTGGCACAGAAGAAGAAGACAAAAAAATCCCCTAAATACGAAGCTAATATACTAACTAAACAAACAATCAAATTAATTTGTTTTGTTATAAATAATGGTAAGACGAGTTCAAAAAAATACTCAAAAAAAGGCAATGAAAAGAAGATACTCAAAAAATGAAACCATTTAGCCAAGTTTTTTTCTTTTTATTTTATTTTTTTATCAATATATTGTTGTACTGTGTGTTGTATAGATTAAATACAATAATTTAGTAAAGAGTTATAGCAACAAAATATCGAATAATAAAATAAAGAAAAATAAAATTAAAAATAAAAATAAAAAATAAACTCAATGACCAGCAGGCAGGCAGCTGTGTCTGATTACTGTAAAGGGGAATTTTAGTATAATTGTATACAGTTTTTTGATGATTCTTATTTAATTCTCTTTAATGACCTTTGTATTGTAAGCTTTTGACGTTTTCGTCTGTTTTTGTTTTTGTAAATTAAAATATTTAAAATAAAATATCTAAAATTAAAAACATAAAATTATACATATGTGAAGAGAAGTTAACTGACGGAGACAAAATATGAATTTGTTTATGCTAATTTAAGCAATCGTCTGCTATCAATCATATCTCTTATTTATATATGTACATATATTTGAATTTTTTAAAGTTAGATTTTACGTCATGCTTAAGTATACTTTTTCAATACCCTCAATATTTATTAGTCTTTCTATTGATGCTGCGTGCGGTTTTAATTTTGCAACTTTTTTAAATCATTGAAACCATTTCTCTCTCTCTCTCTTCTGTTATGCTTAACACATTCGCAACCAAAGGCGGTAAATGCTGTAAAATTTAAAGATACATTTTGCATATGCCGTCACCATCAGGGCATGCTAATAATGTCGTTAAGTTATGATTTATACTTACATATGAGAAACTAGGTCGTAATCCTGACTGAAGGGTTGTAATGACCAATTATGTATGTAATGTATGTGTATGTACATACATAAATAATTGGTCATCACAACCATTTAGTCAGGATTACAACGCAGCTTCTCACATCAGTTATGTTGTGTGTGTTAATTGAACACATGAGTGGTGAGCAGTGGTGTTGTGCTAATTTTTTTTTACCGGAACGCGTTCCGGACTCCGGTTCACGGTTCGGAAAAACAAGTCGGTTCGTTCCGGTTCGGGTTCGGTTCAAACTCTTGTTTATAAAAATACTTAAGAAAATTCGTCAAAAATTAGAAAAAAAAAATCAGCAATTCTTTTTAATTTTTTTTTTCAAAACGTCAGCTAATTCTCGTTATCAGAAATCATCTTTAGTTCCGGAACGTGTTCCTGTCCAAAAAGGAAGTACCGGAACGATGTTCCGGAGCGTTCCGGATCGGCAACACCACTGGTGGTGAGACCCACAGTTTAAAGCAGACTCTGAAAGGCAGATTTTTGAGAAACTTTTCATATTTAGTTTTGGTGGAGATGTCTGATCTGTGGTTTAAAGCGTGGCCTCACGTCTAATAAGTCCACAGACTACGGCGACTTATCTTAAATAAATTCGAAGGAAACAGAGCGAAAACTGTCCATGAATATGTTAACTGCCCGTGAAGCATTGGGCCTCAATCAATGGGCTCTATTAACCCTTTGCACTCGGCTGTCCCTCTGAGGGGACATGATAGTTTGTTAGCGATTACGGACAATGAAATTATTCCACCGCAATTTGTTAAGAAACACGTGTTCACCTGTAGTTTTCTGTTAAAATGGCATAAAAAAATTGATCGAAATGTGATAAAATTAACAAGACGCATGATAAATAAATCAACCGTTCTACACGTCGAAAATGAACGTGCGAAGTGCGTTCATGACGGACTGTTCACTTCTCTGATCCGTGGAGCAATTTATAGATATCGTGGATTAGGCGTCCAAAGCTACAAGGGTGTGGCTCAATGAAGTGGAAAACTTGATACGATAATAAAGAATTCCGATAACCGAGAGAAGAAATATACAAGATCTCAATTCGTACTGAAACGAAATAGAAAAAATGTTTGAATTTTTTTTTTTGTAAATATGTTTTCTTCAATGTCCACAAATTCATATAAAACAAATTTCATTACAATTCCATACTTGGTTCTAAAATTATACTGCATAATAGCACGTTTCCAGGATGTACGTTTTCGTTAAAAAGTGGAATCGAGTTGCTGGTAGGTAACGTCCAAAACGGTGCCGAGTGCAAAGGGTTAAGATTTGTTTGGCTACTGTTATTCTAAGGAGAGTTTGATACACATTCCATCAAGTATACCAATATGTTGATTCCAACGAGCAATATTCTCAGTTTGCCTTCGTAATACACGAGCAGAGATTTGACTTGTCACGATTAGCCGTTCAACATTCCGCATCCGATTTGTATACCATGTGTTTTGCAACCATAAAAAATTATAAACTTCATGTTCAAAATGTATCGGCTATTTTCTTAGGCGACTTTAAAATTATCGTTATCGATAACTATTGTTTGTCTGCTGACAATGAGAAACTGTGTTAACATTTCTATTCGGTAAGAGGTATGACAAGGCATCCTGATTCGTTTAACGCTAAAAAAACGTGGAAATTTACTTGAAAAATCTGTTCGCAAAGTTCTTTAACACGTTGACTGCCGACTACGAGATAACTCGTAGATTGCGTTCCCTTCTAGGCCGCCAAACTACGAGTTATCTCGTACACACTAATGTCAAAAAATCAAATTGTCGTTTTTTTTCAAGTTTTCTGAAAATTGCCGCGGCAGTCAACATGCACTTTGTCTGCTTTACAATTAACATACAAATTGGCAGAGGGAATAAGCAATTTGTGCAATTATTGATCGTTTCAAAACCATAAACAAGACGAAGAAATGCGTGTACCGATCGAAGAGAATATTGCTGTTGCAGTCTTGAAGAAGGCGCAGAAATGTCAATTCATTGCCGTTTTCAAGTAGCTGGCATTTGTTTTTTGACTACGAGGAAGATTTTAAGTAAGAATATTGGCTTACATGCCTATAAAAGAGTGCAGGAGGAATGCCAATAAGTTTCTAATGGAAGGAATTCATTTAAAATACGAAAAAAAAAATTATTCGATCCTATTAAACAGTCGCCGTAGTCTAGTAGGCAGTGTGTTGGCTTATTAGACGTGAGGTCACGGTTCAAACCTTATGTCAGACATCGCCAACATAACGAAATATGTATGAACAAATATTCGGCGATTGCTTCGCACCAGATTTCTGGTAAAAACTCTGAGAGTAAAAATAAAATTGCCATGAAAAAGTTTCTCAAAAATCTGTCGTTCGGAGTCGGCTTAAGAGTGTAGGTCTTGTAACTTACATATGTATAAAATTAACACACACAACATAAGTGGTGTGAGAAGCTAGGCTGTATTCCTGCCTGAAGGATTATAATAACCAATTGTGTACTTCTTTATGCATTAGAAATTAAAAAATATTGGTGTTAAGTTAATTATGGCAAAATTTGAAGTCGCCGTAATCTAGTAGGTAGTATGTTGGCTTATTAGACGTAAAGCCAGGGTTCGAGCCCCAGGCCAGACATCAAAACAAAATACAAAAAGTATTTCTCCAGCCACTGCCTCTCAGCAGATTTCTGGCAAAAACTCTGAGAGCAAATAAAATTGCCATGAAAAGTGTCTCCGGATCGACTTTAAACTGTAGGTTCCGCCACTCACACAGCATAAGTGGTCTGAGAAACTAGGTCGTAATCCTGACTGAAGGGTTGTAATGACCAATTATGTATGGATGTATGGCAAAATGTATGTGTGTGAAGATAGAAATCTACTACGAAAACTCGCTCTGTTAAGGGTTCTGGCGATTGATTTAGTTAAAGGGACGTAAAATGCTTTAAAAACAATTTACTTTGTCCGCCTACGTTGTCCTGTTTTCCCACAAAAGACATTCAGAATCTACTATGAAAACTCGCTCTGTTAATAGTTCTGAGGATTGATTTAGTAAAGGGGCGTAAAATGCTTTAAAAACAATTTACTTTGTCCGTCCATGTTGTACTTATTTATCCCCATATTGATTTATTTATCGGATTACATTAGCTTTCGGAAATGTGTGATTATCTGTTTACTGTCGTTCTTTATTGTAGTTATTTAAGTTCTATAGGATTTATTTTATCAACATTTGTTTTTCCTCTTTTTTTACCCAGGAATTTAAATCATTTTTCTGTTTTTCCTTTCCAGCCTTAAATTAATTATTTAATAGAGTTCTGTTAAGCCTACTTTACGCGGTCCCACAAGTAATATGATCTGTCAAAATTTTGTGTAGAAGAGTACGGATGTGATCGTCTAAACGTACTATGTAATGAAACCATCACACATTGAGAGAAAATACGGATGAAAAGTTTGACAGTCGTATGGCTCTCTTCATTTTTTAAAATGATTCAAAAACGAGCAAGTCGCATTAGATCAGGGATGTATTTTTATGTAAACACATAGAAAAAAAGTGTAACAGCTGTTTTCATTTTACTTTGTTATTGTCTTATACCGATCATGTAAACGCAAAAAATATAAATCATACGACTTTTATTCTCTTTTTTGCCATACGGATGGAATTTCATTTTACTTTTTCATTAGACTTTACGTACGTAAAGTATTACCGTGTGAAGTGGGCTTTAGTAACATAACAGAGTTCTGTTGACTGACTTGGTTTGCGTCTGGGGAGATAGATTTTTAAAATTTTTGCCTGCACAGTCCTTTCTTAGTATCTATCGTATTGCATAAAAACTAAATGCGGAACAAATTTTAAGTATTTTGCGCCTCACACTAAAAGTTTAATGAGTTTGAGTGAGAGCAGAGAGATGGAAAATTAAAAATTGAATATAAAAGTTCCAAAAAACTGTTAAGTGTCTGAACATTTGCAAAGCGTTTATAAAGTTTTAAATTAAATTAAATTATTATTGTTTGTTATGTGAAAGTGTTGTGGGCAACTAAAATTTTTACCTTATTTTTTATTTATTTATTTATTTAGTTTTTAAATATGTAATCTTATTTTGAATAAACAATATCGATTATTATTTATAGTAAATCCCCCAAGTTAATAGAGGTCATTATAAATCGTAAATAAGTACACAAGCCAGCCATTTGTTATGAGTTGTTGTTGTTGTTGTTGTTATTTTTTCGTTTATTATTATTAAAAATTAACAATAAAACTTATCAACTTATCAATATTGCATGTAGATTACATTTAAGTTAAAAATAGATAAAAATTTTGTTCAAATTATTTGAAAAATTTTCATAAAAATCAAACAAAACAAAGAATTATATTTTCATATACTATATTCGTATGTACATATTATACATAAGATTTTACTTTTTTTCTACACAAAAAAAATTTTACAAACAATTTATACATCATGTACAATGGAAAGTTTTTAATCATACATGGTTATCCATATATTGGTTTCACAATTTAAAATTTAATGAAACACTCAGCAAAAGTCATGATTACAATCTAAACTTTAATTTTGTAATGAAACTTGCCATTGTATGGCAGCACTTAAATGACAATCTCCAAATTGATTCGATTTTTTTGTGGAAATTCTGACCACATTTTCGCACACTTCAGGTGTGTCATAACTTGACAAATGTTTGTCTTCAAATGCTTCAATCGTATGATCTTAGTGGCTAATTAATGTCACCATAACCTGAAGTTCTTATTTCGGGAAAATTCTCTCTTGTTGTAGGGCTCGAGTCGCCGTACAGTTTGTAACCTTCAACTGCAGGCCAGAAAAGGGCGATTAGTATATGGCCATAACTACATAAATTACACAGCCCTGCATGGGTTTTGCAAATAAGATGGTTCCAGGTGTTTCCGAATCTGGGTTCAAAAACTTTCCATCAAGTAAATCTGATTAATTTTTATAAACCTCGACCGCCATATTGGATTCGCCATTTTGAATTTTTAAATCTGAATGAAGATCTGTAATCAGCGAACCCTAAAACCCCAGAGTAACAATTTTCAAGTAAATCTGATTAATTTTTAAGGACCTCCGCAATTTGTTCCTTTTTCTCTTGCACCGCTTGACCACTTGAGCCCCTACTTTGAGCTCATTTTAAAGAGCAAAAATCAATTGCCAATTTCTGACGGCTAGCGATGGCTCTAGCACGTCAGTGTTTAGCTCTACAATTTTTCAAAAATGTCCAAAAACGCTATTTTTGGGCGGTTTCAACACCCTTCTTCTCGAAAACCTGACGTGATGGAAAGTTTTTGAAATCAGATTCGTTCAGCGCGCAAAATGTCTTCGGAAACACCTGGAGCCATCTTATTTGCACAAAAAGGTCCAAATTTTCAGGGCTGTATTACCTACCAACTTACTTAATTGGTCAGGTTTAATACCTACAACAGTTTAACGTCGACCTGAAAGATAGATTAACAAGCCCTTCGTAGCATTTTTCTTTACTTTTACAGTTTTTGCCAGAACACTGATGAGAGGAACACGACAGTACGTACCTTGTGATGGAGCGTAGGCCTGTCTACATCTATAACATTTCCAGTCTCTTCAAATTACAAATTATTTGCAGATCGATTATGGTCATTAGGTAACTGCTTTTATAATTTCATTGAATGGCTGTTCCTGGAGGATGTGACCAAGTCAATCACTTTGGCTACTGTGTATTTATGCAACAGGTTTTGGAAGTTACTGTCTTCCATTCCACAAAACAATGTTCGATATGGTTTGTATCCATAATTTTTGATGGGATTTTTCGAAGAAATTTTTTCATAAAGATTTGTAAAGCCATAGCTACGTAACTGTATTCCATATTTCCCACCCAATTGTAAAGCATATAGTCTTTTCAAATTTCTTTACAGTTGACCGATTAATCACCCTGTAATATCATGACCATGTTTCAATCTCCCACTTTTGTAGTAAATAGGATACGTAGGTTGAAGGGGAGGAGACCAACCAAAAAGTTCAAGGTCTCATGCCCATCGGCATATTCATAACCGATCAAGTAGAATTGTCGTGAGCTCACCATTTAAGGTACCAACAATACTTTCTATAGGAAGCATGTATCTTATACAAACTTCCTTAATTTCATTCAGTTTACTCCTCTGAGAATAGTTATGTATCTTCTCTAAAATACTGGGTTCTAGAACTTACCAACGCTGAGCTATAATATAAAGTGTTTGCCTCCGTTTCGATATCTTTACCCCAAGCCCTGCATTTGTACAAGATACATGCTTCCTTAGTAGTCGCCGTGGTCTAGTAGGTAGTGTGTTGGCTTAGTAGACGAAAAGCCAGGGTTCGAGCCCCAGGCCAGACATCAAAATAAAATACAATAAGTATTTCTTCGGCGACTTCCTCTCAGCAGATTTCTGGCAAAAACTCTGAGAGTAAATAAAATTTGCCATGAAAAGTTTCTCAAAAATCTGTCGTTCGGAGTCGACTTTAAACTGTAGGTCCCATCACTCATGTATAAAATTAACACACACACCATATAAGTGGTGTGAGAAACTAGGTCGTAATCGTGACTGAAGGGTTGTAGTGACCAATTATGTATGTATGTACATGCTTCCTTAGTTTCCTTCAGTTTACTCCTCTGAGAAGAGTTATGTCTAGTATAGTATCTTCTGTAAAATACTGGATTCTAGAACTTACCAAGGCTGAGCAATGATAGAAAGTGTTTTCCTCCGTTTCGATATCTTTACCGCAAACCCTGCATTCGTCAATTTCAACCAAGCCAATACGGCTCAGGTGTAAATGTAAGACGAAGTGTCCCGTAATTACACTCATTAGTTACTTCTGATTGTTTTTGCAGTTTTGCCGTCAGTGCGCTAAAAGGCATTGGGTTATCCAAGTTGATGTCCTATAATATTCTGGTTATACTTGCGCGAATGTTCGTTTCCTCATATCCGATCACTCCCTGGAGTACGTGTTAATCACTTTCTTACATTCCAGGACAGACTTTGATCCTATAATCTCGTATGTTGTGGCTCTAACTGACATTCAGCAATGAAGATATTGATGATCCGTTTATGTTACTGCATGTATGGCATACACTCCCTAATTACATATGTATGTATACTTCCGCCTGAAAAACCCTGTTAAAGTTTGGTAACCGGCGGCATGGATTGATTTTTGGTTTGTCTATGTAGAGGCCCATTGCGTTTAAACGATTTTTACTTCTTTATTGGATTCTTAAACGATCCGTATTTGCAAAACCTTTCACTAAATGAGTGACAATCTAGATGAAAGATAAATATTTAAGAGCTGGCAGCTTTGAAAAACTGGCTTTTTTGAAATCACTAAATGGATAACCCTATACCATGGAAATGTTTAAATCAATATGCCAAATTTTTCGATCAGTTTCAATAAGTGCTGATGATTCCATAACGAAGCAATCAATTCATTACAAAAAATTCATTAATTTCGTTTACAATAAATTGTCAGATAAAATTAGTACAAGAATGTATGGTTAAATAATTTTATTGTTTAACTAATTTATGTGCTGTTAAATTTTTATTTATTACATCACAATCATAAAATGGGTGTATATTCGTTTATGACACTCCAAAAAAAAAGTACCCTCTTTGTAGAATTTGATAAAAATCGCATGAAGTCGGTAAAAAACCCTTAGAACAGTGGGATGATTAATAAGACAATTTTATTTTCAAAAATCATACTCGTATTATGTTGTGGGAAATTTTGTACATCTCCTAGCATTCCTTTTGTTGATTTTTAACCTGCTCCATTATTCGACTCGATTCTACTCTGTTTTCAGTTTTTTATTCTCCGTTATCGATACTAATAAGGCCTTTCCGAACACAGTCTATTTATTTACATACCAATAAGGCATTTCCGACCGCAGTCTATTTATTTACATACGAGGCTGGGTCCGTGCTTTTTTAAGTGAGGTGAGTAAGGTGTTGTCATTATATTATTCAACATAAATATTCTCTCTAACTATCGAAAGAGTTCTCTTGAGCTTTGAACACAACATTTTATTTCCAAAAACTTATATTTCTGAAGGTTATCGCGATAGAATTGTCTATCAGATGATTTAATTATTTCAAACCTCTTTCAACTGAGGCATTTCGTTAGGTTTGGAAACAAGAAATACACACTCAGACCTAAATCAGGACAATAGGGCGAATGGAGGAGCAATCCTAATCTAATTTATAGATTGTTTTCCGTAGAAGCTATACAGATCAAACCCGCCAGTATCGGAGTGAACTTGCCTGTGAACGGCAAGCTAGCCACTAACCTATACTTATGTGTACCTTGGATTGAAGAACTTTTTCTTGGACAAATGCGGTCGTTTCTTCAAATCCTTATTGAATCGACACAATAAATTGGCATATGCCATTGATGGGTTTACATTTTTGTGGATTATACCACATGTATCTTAAAAAAGGTCGCCATAATTTTATTGGGCGACGAATTTAACTTGGCCTCTCTGTTTGGTGTCTGCTGTATTGTGATGGATGTATTGACGCGTCACAATAATTCATCGGTATGGCATTGAACAACGCAAACATTCCTGTAGCAGCAGAAAATCTGTTGCGTAGTACAATTTTATCGAAGTTTTAGATAACGAAAGTCCAAGAAAAACCATACTACTATACCATGGTATACCATTACTATAATATTAAACAGAAGTCATCTGAATTCGTTACAAGTATAAGTTTACCATGAAGTACATATGAATCCACCTCCAACCTCAAGAGACAAATGGAATGTGAATAGTTTTGATATTAAAAATCATTCAAGAACTGCATCATTTAATTAAAATTAGATTAAGAATCATATTTAAATAAAACTATTGCCGCAGAAGAGATGGTTTTACAAGGAAATTAAAATCTTTGTATATGCAGTGCGTTGTTGTTGCACTCAAGCATTACACAAATTGATGAGCTCAGCACTACATTTGTAAAAAAAGTACCACAATTTGTTTGTTCCAAATCAGGGGGAATACAGTCTTCGTTGCATTCTATTCGAATTTAACCTGATAAATAGTTAAAAGATTCTGATTAGAATGCATTTCTCTATATTAACCTTGCCTTGGGGTTCCTTTTTTGTAACCTTTTAAGGTACTTTCTGGCCCGAAACATTATATGAAAAATAAGTTTAAATGAAAAAGTACCAAACAAAGCATATCAATTCTGATTATCAATATTTTTAGTTCCAATTTTATTTGTTGACTCTTAAGGGGATCACTAATAATACAATAGTAAGGTTGCCAGCTGCTGCTTGTTTTTTTGTAATTTAATCGATGAGGTAGCATTTTAGGAAGATCAAGTTTTTTCATGTTGAATCTGTCCTCTCTGCCGACTTTTTCTTTTGAAATTTAATTTCGTTTTCTGTAATTTTTTATCACTCTTTCAGAACACATTGTTATTCTAAAAATGTTTCTATTGGAATATAGATTTTGCTTTATATTATCAATTAAGCCCTTTTCGGTATGATTTTATCGTTTTCCTGAGCCCATTTCCAACCAGTTTACTTTAATTTTTTTTTGCTAATTTATTAGTTTCTTACATAAAAATGTTCAATTAAAACCAAAAGTTTAGCAAAATACTTCTTTAAACGCCGAATGGCCGAAATTAATTCACTTTTTGACTACTTCGGTCAAACCAATACATAATTGGGCCTTACAGCCCTTCAATTAGGATTATGGCCTAGCTTCTCACAACACTTTAGTGGCGGGACCTACAGTTTAAAGTTGACTCCAAACGACAGATTTTTGAGAAACTTTTCATGGCAATTTTATTTTACTCTCCGAGTTTTTGCCAGGAATCTGCTGAGAGGAAGTCACCGAAGAAACATTCTTTCATATTTCGTTTTGATGGAGATATTTGACCTGTGGTTTGAACTGCGGCCTCACGTCTAATAAGCCAACACTCCACCTACTAGACTACGGCGAGATCCTAACTTTTTGACTACTCCGGTCAAACCAATGTTTTACAAAAAGCAACAAAAAAATTTAAGATCCACAGGAAAAACACGTCTAAAAGCCTCCTGTCAGAAAAAAATCATGCCTTAAGATGTGAAAAAATGCGTAAAAATTTCCTGGAAATATTTTGTAGAGACTGCATGCTATATAGTACGTTGAGCATAAACAAGGCAGTGATAATTTTGTGTGATCTCAGAACATTTCGTTATTAATTTAAATTTAATTACCGCATTTTACTTTTTTTTTAAATAATTGAAGTTACGAAGCGGAATTAATGCTAAAAAATACTCATTTGAGAGTAAAATGAAACCAGTTTTCTGTAATGCTTAGCATACAACATGTTTACAAATCTGTTTTGGTGTTGACATATACCGTTAGAAAAAAATATTTAATTATGTGTGTACGATATCAACTAACAAAGTACGCACATAAGGTATAATTATCATTAAAATGTAATTAAACTTGAACTATATACATTACGGCAACAACTTTTGTTCACTCTCTTTTTGTTTATTAATGCATAGAGTCAAACATAACAAAACAAAAAAAAACCAACAACAAAGCATGCTAGTATTAGAAATTAAGGCATAGATTATAAACAAAACACAAAAAATACCCGTACGGTGATATTCATACTCATGCTTTTTGAGTATTATTTAGAAATCACTGAACTGTTTTTGTAGCAACAATAACAACAACTACACACACACACACACACACACACACGAACGAAAGAAAGAATAACACCAACGAGCACTGAAATGAAATGAAAAGAAAAAACTACCGCCAAATACACTCAAATATTTCGGTTACTTTATATAAAACCTTCGTACTAAACGAACAAACAGTTCAGTGTTAAATTAACAAATGCTAGAATAGCAACGGGAAGAGAAATAACGTATAATTAAAAATAAATTTCTTCTACTCGTTTATTCATTGAATAAAAATTAAAGCAAAAATAAAAACTAAACATTGAAACATTAAAACTATAAAGAGAGAGATCAAGAGTGACAAGGTGATTCCCCCAAAAAATAAAAAAAAAACAAATTGAGAGAATTACAATTAAAAAATAAAAGTGATGATGTATACTCAATGCAAGTGATGAAAAGGAAATCATATAAACGTCATACTTCTAAATTAATTGATTTGAAAAATGAAAATCACAAATTGAATGAAAACAATACATATATAAAGTAAACAACAACAAATAATTACACATTACAGAATAGATTGTAAACAAAATAATTTGTTAATAATAAAAAAAAAGTGCCGTAATAATGGGTGTTGCATTTTTTGATCAGGAAAACATAATGCCTAACAACAACACCACCGCCATCACAACACATGACAGCAGCACAGCCAGTACCAGTCGCATAAGTTGTAATTGTAATGTGTGTAATCCGCAAGCGGAAACACAAACAACAGCAACACAAACTTCATTTGTAAGCGAACCATTGGGAGAGAGTAATTTCGGTTTGAGAAAAAACAACATTTTTAAGGAGATCATAGGCAATAGCAAGGAAGTTAAAATTGAAAATAATGCCTACAACCTAAGGATAGTGGGCAATCATAATCGCATACGCATTAAACACAATGTAGGCGATTTAGTTATTGTTGGCAATGCTACAAGACTGAAAATCCAATTAAATCATGGAGAAATTAAATATACCGGAAATGATGGCCGCATTTGCTTGGGTGAAGATTCAACCGTACAACTGGTCGATTATAGTGGCTGTAATGGTGTCTTAAAAGTTTTGAATTCTAAGAACTTTGATCAACAAAAATCTAGTCAAAGGCAAAGTCAAAGCCATAACAATAATAACACAAATTGCACTGATAGTGATTCCCATAAATCAATGGGAAATACTTATGTTAATAAACAATTTATAGGCATTAAAACAAAGCCAACAGGTTCTTCGAACAACAACAATAGCAACAGCAATAATAAGAAAACCAATCGTAAATCCGCTTCCTATGGTGGTAGTTCCTCCAGTTGCAGCAGTAGCGGTAGTAGTAGTAATCGTAGCAGCAGTAGTAGTGATAATTTTAAATTCCAATTCAACATAGGCAATGTATTTAAACGTAAGAACTCTATGCCAAATTTAAGCTCTACAACAACATCGTCTTCAAGCGTACCCAATGCTATGAGATCACCAACTATTGTACAGCATGTGGGCAACATAGTTATTACAAATTCATCAAATGTCTGCATAACACCGTTTAGCTATTAAATTCTGAATTATCTCCATCCATAAGTACATATATTGTATAAATGACTACAATGTAGCCACATCATCATAACATTTAATGAAATCATCTTCTAATATAATTTAAACTTGCCTTGATTCTTTTAAAATTGCATTTAAAAGAAATCTCTTTTTATAAAATAATGTTCCTATTGTAATCCTAACTTTAGTTAGTTAAATATATAAAAAAATATGTACTACTTACATACATAAATAGTATTATTATTATTATTATTTATTTATTTATTTGTTTAATTAGTAAAATATTGTTAATGTTCTTTTTAATTATAATAATTAAAAATTATTTATTAACCATCATACTATCTATAACCATGACTGAATGTTAAGCATAATAAAATAACAAGTATTTATTGAATTATCAAATATAAAGAAAACTTTGTTTTATTATTTCTTTGTTTTCACTTTTAAACTAAAAAACAAATGTCATATGTATGGTTTTTAACCTCAAAAATTATGCCACATTCTCTTTTCATCATTCCCCTGTGAGGGACTGGATCAATAGTTTTTTTGTAAAATGAATTTCCTCTGAAAAAAAAAATCAAAAATTCAAAGAATTTTATTTGATGTCCTAATAAGGCTTAATATCTTGAAAGAACTCATGTATAAAAAACCAATAAAAAATAATTTCAAAGAATAAATTCTCTAAAAAATTCAACCATAAAAAAATACAGAAAATATAATAAAAATAAATAAGGTACAGTAAGAATAAAGGGCAGGTCAGTCTACACGGAAGCTCCAGGAAGCATGCCCATCACTAGGAAGATAGGTATGGGAACTCCACATGGGGGCGGGGGTACACGCCCCCTGCTATTAAATCATGTAATGAATGAACTGCTATTGCCGTCAGAACAGGTTGTCTGTAAAGCAATCGCCTATACGAATGCAATTGTTTACTCTTACAATTTCGGCCATATTGAAGAAATTTAGCGAGTGCCTCTGCGTACTACATCTTTATCCCAGAAGCACATTTAATGTGTAGACTCAGCATTTAATGCGAATCGGAGCTTCTGGGCGACTTGTCGATAAGAATACCATAGCATTGTTTCGCCTTTTAGGCAGATATATCGGCCATATGTCGTCGCTGTAGCTTAGTAGGTAGTGTGTTGGCTTATTAGATGTAAGGCCATGGTTCAAACCCCAGATCAGACATCTCTAACAAAACAAAATATGAGAAAATATTTCTTTGGCGACTTTCTCTCAGCAGATTTCTAGCAAAAACCCCAGAGTAAATAAAATTGCCATGAAAAGTTTCTCAAAAATCTGTTGTACGGAATCGGCTTTAAACTGTAGGTTAACACACACAACATAAGTGGTATGAGAAACTAGGTCGTAATCTCTATTGAAGGGTTGTAATGAGTATGTATCGGTCATACGGTCTGCTGTAATGATTATTGAAACGACTAATATCTCCAGAAAACCTATTATTAGCCAAGTGGCTGTAAGAGCGCTAGAATTTCCTATGGTGTCTTTGAAGTCTGTTTAAAACTACTACAATACTCACGTCATAGTTTTCATTTTACTGCTACTTTCATGTTCGCAACTGTATGTACAATATTGAGAAAACTTTTGCGATTTTCATCAAACATTTTTGGATTAAAAAAATCGATTTTCTACTCAAATCGAACGATTGCGATCACATGCGTCATTCGATCGTATTTAAATAAACGTTCTCTTTTCTTTTTAACTGAAGCAATGATTCAAAACATATATGCGTACACGTGTTGTAATACGATTGATAACCATAAATAACGAAAGTTATCGCGCAATATCAATTTTTCAAGTTCAAAATAAGGGAATTTTTTTTTTGTTTTTGGTATTAATTCGATCATTTTTTTTTTTGTTTTTTCTTATCGGAATTAGTTTACCTTGCCTTATCGTAAATTATTGAATAATTAATGTATTTCACCGTAATTTATATTCTGATAAATTGGAGAGGCTTGTCATATCACCAAGAGCATTAAGAAAATTTGTAGTTTTTCTTGTTACTTAATTATAGAAAATTTCCATTTGATATATTCCGAATTGTGAGAATTTAAGTCCAAAGAGTTTTAAAATTTCATTTTCATTGTGGATCTTAGTGAACTGTCATGTGCAAAATGTACTTTTTTAGTACTTTCTATAAGACATATCATACATACATAATTGGTCATTAAAATCCCTTAGTCAGGACTACGACCTAGCTTCTAACACCACTTAGGTTGTGTGTGTTAATTTTATACATGATCAGCAGGGACCTACAGTTGAAAGACGACGCCGAACGACAAATTTGAGACACTTTTTATGACAGTTTTATTTACTCTCAGTGTTTTTGCCAGAAATCTGTTGAGGGGAAGTCGCCGTAGAAATTTTTTTCATAATTCATTTTATTGAAGATGTCTGGGTTTTGAAGACATATCCTGTCATCAAATGGTTTAGATTGAAATCAAGTTTGAGATATGCATTTGCTTGAATTTTAGATTAATTTATTGTAGCCATTGGAAATCTCTTCAATTTTATTTGACAGTTTCGTAGAAATCATTTTCAGGGGAGCTGACATAAAAGTTATTTATCTATATATCTGTGGGGGCCTCCAACACTAGCCTTCTTTAAAAATTTCGTTTTATCTCTTGTAATTCTAGAGGTTGTCGGAATTCTTTCCTCTTGATATTAATAATATTTTACTATGCCTATATCCCAGGGTTGCAAAACTGAAATTTTGAAATGGTACTGAACTATAACTGAAAAAGTACTTTTTTCATCAAATGGTACTTTTGTAAAAGATACATACATAATTGGTCATTATAACCCTTCAACCAAGATCATGACCTAACTTCTCACACCACTTATATTGTGTGATAATTTTATACATGAGTGGCGGGACCTACTGTTTGAAGTCGACTCCGAGCGACAGATTTTTGAGAAACTTTTCATGGTAATTTTATTTGCTCTTAGAGTTTTTGCCAGAAGGAAATCGCCGGAGAAATATTTTTTCATATTTCGTTTTGATGGAGATGTCTGCCATGGGGTTTGAATCGTCTAGTAAGCTAGCACAATACCTACTAGACTATTGATTTATTTATATTTAATACACATACAGGACAAAAACAGCTGATTCGAAACGTAACAAAACGTAAAAGCCTTGTTTAGTCAAACGTCGTTGGAATGTAAAGTGACATACATGCGTTTTTAGCATATGTAGAGCAATGCACATACTTACTGAAATTACATTACGGTTTGGCAAGCGTTTTTATTGCTTTTCGTACTCTAAAAACGAACGTACGTTCCTTGGACGTTTTGCTAACCGGGGCTAAAGCTAAATTCTACCTTTAGCATTGCGTTGAATGCATTAATAGTTGAAAAGCTCAAGGCATAAAGTGTGTTATAATAAAAAAGTACGGAAAGCGTCGCGGGGGTACTGCGGTATTTTTGAAATGAAAAAGTACTAAAGTACTGAATTTTTCAACACTGCTATATCCGCCTACAGTTGTCATTATTCTGAAGAAAATATTTTCAGCTTTCTTAATGATCGCTATTTATTACGCTCCTATACTTAATGAGTTTTTATCTTTAACGTTTCTAAGAGTTTCAGTGTCCGAAGGACGACACCGTCCAGGGTATTTTGCGCTTCCGACCTGGTGGGACACTAGGAAATTCCTGAAGAAATTAGGTTGGCTTGGTAAATTGCGAGTCTAATTGGGTCATAGGCCTTATTCCTTCGCTTCCTGTTCTCATACAACTCTAAACAAGTGTTCATATACTGTAGAGGTTATTGAAATGTGAAGCCAGATCGTTCTTCAAACTTTCTGGAAATAAACCTCGAGCTTTATGGTACCATATGGACTAAATTTTTGATTCCAGCAACATTTGGTTCCAAAAAGGTTACACAACTTGTCCTACAGTGGGCTTAACAATCGATCAGGTAAGTTCCAACCTCTTGTTATTTCCTAAAATCGCTAATTTTTACCAAATTATTCTTTTATCAATCCCCTAACGCCTTCTGTACGTGAGTCACCAACTTCGTACGGAAGAAAATTAGCGTTTTAAAGTGTATGAATAATTTACATTTATAAAGCCACTTGAACTTGAAAGACCCTGTTCAGAAACACTTATATACATGTGTATCACCATATAAACTAGAGTTACCTTCACCTTTAGGTAACGATTATACATGTTAACTATTATTAACCATGTTAGTAAGTCCGCATACCAATTTGCCAATTCTTATATTAATTTCTATTTTTAATTTGTTTTTAATAATAACAACAACAAGAAAAAAAGCACAAAATGCAACAATAACAACATCAACAATAACAAAACAATAGTTAATCATTAATTTTCTATAGAAACGTGACAAATTTTTTTTTTGCAAAACTGTTGCCGTTAAAGGAAACAACATTCCAGCGATGTGTGCGTAAAAGCGGCCCAACAACAATTTTTGTCTGACGGAATAGCTTGACTTGCATTTTATTCTCCTATGCATTGACCCACTTAAACGATAAACTACCAATAAATTTCCGAAAAACAAAAACAAAAAAATCCCTTTAATGCTCACGAGCATCGGCAATCGTATTGATGGTTTAACAATCATGACCAACAAATAATTCATTTTTAGGGGATTTTTATATGTGCTGAGTTAGTGTGAGTGAGTGTGTAAGAATAACTGTGAAAGTGTGTACATATACAGACTCATACACATACACAGTTCTTATTGTTATTGAAACCTCGCATATCTTTCATTAAATTTTATACCCTACAGTGCTGTTATTAGAATAGCAGGGGTTAGTTTGGTTACAAGGAAGTTAGATGGGTTTATTCAAATACCAATATGGCTGACAGGCAAATCCACTATCTAACAAATATTTACTCTACGACAATTACTCACGGAGGGCAAATCGTCAAGCATTTCCTATTGTCGTCCTCTTCGATACTTCAGAGGTAATTAAGGCCACGTCTAAATTTAGTAAAGATTATAATACTAGGCAGAATGACTCTAGGTTAGGTAGGTCACCACATAAGAAAAAAATACATAAGGTTTCCAGTTAGGCCAATATATTAGCCTTATTGTGTTACCACATTTTTATTCAAACACTTTAGTCAGGAATGTTAGTTCCCAGTACCACACGTCCTTAAGAATGCTGGTAAAGTGACAGTCGCAGTCTTCATTCTGCTTAGAGAAACCAGGTGTCTAGACAAAATTCTATTATTACTTCTGTGGCTTTAAGATGTCAAAAGATTGTCAAAAAAGTCTCCATTTTCTTATTCGACTTGGTTTTTTTTCGCTGATTTGTTTCAGTTTTATTAGTCAGACCTACTGTAGCAGGTCCTAAGTTGATAGCTGTGCCTAATGACGTTGCCCGAAACCAACGGGTTCTGCAATAATGTATTGGCTGCTTGTATAGGATCACATAATAATATAGGAAAATTCAACAAAAATTGAGAGTTTTCACATTGGAAAACTTTTCCCGGTGTGCATATTCTGCAAGAGATATGACACACAAATAAGGGAATATCATGGTCTGATCCTCAAATTTCAAAGGCTGAATTTGTTATACAGATTTCAATTACACTAATCAAGACCTTGAGAGTTTTGACCACACTGCTATGGAAATCTTTTCTAAATACTCTGAGTTGACTTTATGAAAGTGAAATTTTTTGACACATTCTTTATTATTTCAATATTTTTCAAGAGAAAAAGTTTTACATGATTGCCTGACTACGGGTAAAACCTGTAGAGGAATGGAAGCACCTAGAGGTGCCTTGAAAGCCCGAGTGCCGATTGGGATGACTTAAAGTGGACTCCAGAAATTTTTGTGAAAAACTCGATTTTTTACAAAATTTTCAAAGAAAAAAGGGTTACACGATAGGCAGAATGCGGGTATAATCTGTATGGGAACAGAAGCAAGGAGTACTAAAACTTTGAAGGGCTGAATGCCAGTTTTAGTTGAAATAAGTATTTTGAGAAAGCCGTGCAATAGTTTTTATAAAAAGAAATAACTTTAATAGGACTTCTGGAGCCTAAGAGAACATAGAGCACTCTCACTACAAAGCCTTAAAAGCTTTAAGAGTGTTGGATTTGTAAGTTACAAAGATAATTGCTGTTGTAAAAGAGGGGAGCGCTGGTTTCATAAGAAACAAGGTGAACTATTTTTGGGGTCTGTCATTTTATTAGATTACTGGTTAGACCTCATCGGATCTAGTCAGTCAGACTGTTTTTTAAATGAAGGAAATACATTTTTATCATAGAATTAAAAATCTGAAAACTATTTTTAACAGTTGTAGTATGTGGTAGGGCATCCTAATAGACTGACTTGACCATTTGAAATTTATTATTGGCGATCGCAAACTTTTAAAGCATATACAAATACAATTAACTCGTCGCATACTTTGTGATGAAAATCTTTTACTGTATTCATCTGAGAAATATAAATTTCTCAGTATTATTTACGATAGCCATCAGCAGTCGTTTTTATGTATTACCAAATACCTATCATTGATTTGTTTATTTTATTATTCCTTTTAAGTTTTATACAGTCATAGACAATCGTTTTAATGCACTTTATTTTTGTTGCTCTTAATATGTTTCCTTTAATTTATTATTGTAATGAGATCTTTAAAAGAGTTTTTGGCAACAATCTGAGAGGAAGTCGCCGATGAAATATTGTTTGACATTTTGTTTTGTTGGAGACGTCAAACTGAAATTATGAATTATTTAATAACAATATTAAATATATTTAAGTTTTGTTTAATATGTTAAGCTAATAAATAATTAAAACAAAACTTTATTTCAGAAAAAACAAACTACTGCTGTCAAACGAACGTCTATGACTGTATACAATATAATAAATAACAAATTTTTAAATAGTGATGTCAACATACATACATACATACATACATATGCTCATAAATATATATGTATTAAGAAATTAAATTTATACTAAAAATAGCTCTGATTCATCAATATTCCAATGCATAAATTATTTTTGAGATATTTACGCACTAGTAGTCGATGACTTTTTGAATGAAACGCAGGTTTTTGGATAACAAATATTCCAACAAAGTCTCCTTTGAACTCTAGTTCATCGATTTAAAATTTTTTCCATCCCTTGCATAGCTATTTAGTTTACTTGTAGATATGAAGGACCATAAGTCAGAGTATTTAATAGGGTTCGTAAATAGAATTGACTAGTTAGGGGATATCTTCAGCTTAGTAATTCTCTATGCGACTTCAGGTTATCTTGAGGCTTAATAGTTATAGTCCCTTCTCTTCCTTTTCCTGCTTTCTTGTTCCAATAATTTTCACCATACACCGATTCCGAAAGAATTCCACCGCCCACAGTTCAGCTTAGTCTGGAATAAGCAGTGAAAATCTAAATGGGGTCGTTAACAAGGTGCATTGCAAAGCTTTTCCAAACTTTTACTTTCCGGAATGGATATCTTAGATTTCCATAAGAATTTCGTGGTATACCCTACAGTCCAAATTCTCTTTAAGATCTGACGAGATGCATATTACACCCATGCTATCCTCCACTTGCCCAGAGTCACGTACTAGCCTTAGTCACTGTGAGAAGAGACCAGCTCGTATGTAGCGCATCCGCGTTCAATGATATCCAATAGTAAATTTCTATGTGCTTTTGTTGTAACAAATTATACAATAATTTTTATGTAGCATTTTCCGAAATAAATCTTAATATTTAGAAATTTAAAAAAAATTGAAATAAGACCTATAATTCTTTAACGGTACATTTTCCAAAATGTTTACAATATGAAGGGTAAACATTTTTTATTATTCGGAAAACCAATAAAAAAATTTAATAATTTAATTGAAAACTAATAATAATAAATCAATAACTCTGAGTGCCTCAATACATTTTTTGCAAAGGTGTCCAGTTGTCAGGGAATTTTTTTACATTGGCGCCGGAGGGAGTAGGGGATGAATTTCTTACTAAATGTAGGAGCTCTTCTATATATTCTATATATCTTCTATATAATTTTTTCAAATTGAAAAAAAAGAACGTTATGTCTTCAAACTTAAATAAGCCGCTGTAACTTCACAGAAAATGTCTAACAGCGTACGCTTTTAATACTCAGTGCTACCAACTTAAAAAAAACAAAACTTTGTGAAATAGGCGGCATGTAAGAACATGAAACTAAAAAAACAACAATCAACAAACGTCTGTTCAAAGAAAACTTAAATTCCAGCCTAATTTTTATAAAAAATTATTCTTTAATTTAAATAAATTGAATTAAAAAGTGTGTTATAAGTGTAAATAATAACTGTTTCGTCTCCATATCACAAAATGTTTGGTCAATCAAACTTAGGTGTCACCAATACATTTGGTGGTGCGGCAGCCACTACTTCAACGAATCGTATGAATGATTTTGAAGTGGTATCACCGCCGGAAGACTCTGTGTCCGCTTTGGAATTTAGTCCGGCAACAATACAACAAACCTATTTAATTGCCGGCAGTTGGGATTGTAGTGTTCGATGCTGGGAAGTTGAACAAACGGGTAAAACTGTGCCAAAATCTATGAAAACAATGGGTGGCCCAGTGTTGGATGTTAGCTGGGCCGATGATGGTTCAAAAGTGTTTATAGCCAGTGAAAAGCAGGTAAAAGTATGGGATTTAGCCTCAGACCAGCAAATACAAGTGGCCGCACATGATGGTCCGGTAAAAGTGTGCCATTGGGTTAAAGGCTCGAACTATTCATGTTTAATGACTGGCTCTTGGGATAAAACATTGAAATTTTGGGATACACGTTCCCAGAATCCTATGTTGACTATTAATCTACCCGAGAGATGTTATTGCGCCGATGTAGATTATCCAATGGCTGTGGTTGGCACCGCGGGACGTGGTCTAATTATTTATTCATTGGAAAACAGTCCCACAGAATTTAAGCGTCAAGAAAGTCCTCTGAAATATCAACACAGAACTATTTCAATATTTCGTGACAAGAATAAGAAAGCCACTGGTAAGTCCATGTATTAAAATTTTTATAATTTTATTATTATTAACACTATTAATATTAAAAATACATTATATTCACATACATACAAAGAGAAATCATCTCACACATAAATAATTGCACTTCAATCACCTGCTAAGTAGACTTTAAAGCTTATGGTACAAAAAAATTTCTCAATTTCCAGAATAAATTTGTAGTGTTGATCAATATTTTTTTTAATCTTTCTAATTAATTTCGCTTGCTTATGAAATATTCTGATTTCGCTGATACCATAAATATAGTTAATCTTAATTATTTCTCTAGCTTGGTATGGATCGAAAGAAACTTACCAAACCTTAAGCATATCTGTGTTATATCTTTGTAAATTTGATAATATTCATAGTCACTCAGTTTAATTTTAATTTCGTTGGTTAAATGGTGGTATAATTTAAGTTCCCCTCTTTTTGCATGTAACTGGGGCCTGGCCGTCTTAAGTTTTCCTTCGTTTTTTTTAATTTTTCGTTTCATTAAGACAGTGCATATTAAGTTTTCATTCATTCTTTTTTAATTTTTCATTTCATAGAGACCTTGTAAGCACAATTACACGGTTTTATTTGTGTTGCTTTCTATTCCAGCTTTTTGGAAAACATTTTCTTTTAACTGTCTGCTAAAATTTTTTTGTATCTCAATATTATTCCCATTTCTGAAGGTTACGCCTTGGGTAGTATTGAAGGACGGGTCGCTATACAATATGTTAATCCTGCAAATCCGAAAGATAATTTTACCTTCAAATGTCATCGGTCAACGGCTACAAGTGGCTATCAGGATATTTATGCTGTTAACGATATTGCTTTTCATCCGGTGCATGGCACTCTAGTGACCGTGGGTTCTGATGGTACATTCAGTTTCTGGGATAAGGACGCACGTACGAAACTAAAGTCTTCCGAAACTATGGATCAATCGATTACAAAATGCGGTTTCAATGCTTCCGGACAAATCTTCGCATACGCCGTTGGCTATGATTGGTCTAAGGGCCATGAATACTTTAATGCAGCCAAAAAACCTCAGATATTCTTAAGATCCTGTTATGAAGAATTAAAACCACGTTCTACCTAGATCTATACAATCTAAAGAAAACTATTTACGTATCATATATTGGCTGAATAGATTTTATAAAACCCTGATAATATTACAAATAAAAACAAAGTCAAATAAACGTTAAACCTTTCCACACACTACAACTTGATTTAATTATCATCCTTTTTATTATATTTTAAAAGCAAACGAAATTATATTAAAGGTATCCTTAATGGTAATTACAATTTTCTAGTGGTGATCATCACCATCGTGACCATGGCCATGGTGGTCGTCGCCGCCTAGCAAAGTTTCACAGGCAACGGTGACGGCAGTCAAACCCAAACCAATAACAAAACCGCGCAACATAAAAGATCTTAAGCGGGTGGCATGTGTGCCAAACTGTGTAGCATCATAGCGCCATACTTCATTGCTGTAATAGAAATTAAAACAAGTGTAATTTTTTCATATTTCAATTCGAATATTTATTTAAATTACCGCAACCAAGGATCTTTTAAACCTTGTCTGGCTAAGGCCTCTTTTACTTCAACCAATTTTGGCACATCCTCTACCTTATATTTTGCAGCATCTGGTACCTTGTAGGGTTCACCGTGACCATGTCCATGACCGCCCATTGTTGCTAGAAATATCACCAACAGAATTCATTGATTAAATTAATTATACTATTCAAATTGTTTATATGTTGTTCTGTTCTCTCATTCCAGAGAGGTTACATAAGGTTTTTCTTTTTTATATTTTAAAAATATTTCTAAAACGGAAGTCAATTTAAAGGTTTATGTTTTAAAACCAAAATCCTAACTTTTCAGTTGTGGTTTTATATTTTATTAAACTTTATTTAATCAATAAAAATTACCTGCTTCTTATTTTGCAAATTTATCACAAATATCCAATGGAACACACGAAGTGTTTATTAACTCTACTGTCAGTTTGACGTTTCCAATCAGCTGTTGTGCGACTGTTCAAATACAGCTATTAGCACAGCGGCTGGTTTTATAAAACAGAGTTGCTTTACAGTAATTACAGTTACATTTAGAAGATTTACGAAAATTTAAAAATTTGCTTCCATTGTGCTTTAATTCAGCTTGTCGCAGCAAATGCTCAATAATTCTCAGCCGCTTTTCAGTCATCATTTAGATCTAGGTTAGGTTAGGTTAGAGAACGTGTACTTGTCAATTAAGACTAGTACAGTACCCGGAGGTCGAATTGACCCATTGTACAACGTCCATAAAGAGGGAAGGATAAAAGAGGGATAAAAAGGAGAGGATGTTGGAAAGGGGGTGAATGGGAAGTGGAGGAATTACACAGATAAGACACAACAAAAACACAGATAAGACACAACAAAAAGGGGAGAGCGCGACTACACTGATGAAGCCCTAGCGTCTCTCAACCAGCCTAAGCCACTAACGAATCTGGGGAGATCCTTGATCTCGGCTCTTGGCAGAGGATTCAAACCCTCAAAGAAGGCCTCGCCAAGGGTCCTCAACCTAAACCTACCAAGGACTGGGTAGTTACAGAGGAGGTGTCCGATAGTCTCCAACTCCTCATCGCAACATGCCCTGCAATAGTCCGGCTGGGATCTGTTCCAGATTCCCGTCAGCAAACTAATCTCGCAGAGCCCCGTGATAAAACCGACAACCAATCTTAAGCTGGCCTTATCCAAGCCCAGCAGCCAATCTGTTTTCCCATTTTGTCCACAGCAGGCCATAGACATCGAGAAACAAAACAACCCGATCCGTTCCCCCAACGCCTCTGCTCTTCCTCCCTGAGCCATCCATTGATGAGGCCGTAGAGGTGACAGACCGGGGGGTCAGGACCAACTATCAAATCGCCCCCAGAAAGCGAACCTAGCCTAGCGAAGGCATCCGCCGTCCCATTGCCCAGTATTCCGCTAAGACCCGGAACCCAGCACAGACGGATACGGTCTAGTCCAAAAGTCCTCGACGACTCCTTGCACTCGCGAACGAGCCGTGATTTGCACCAGACCGACGCAATGGCCCTAAGGGCAGCCTGACTATCAACGAAGATCATGTAAGATTCCGAATCCGAATCATTTAGATGTAATGGACTTGTAGAACTTAGGCCAATCACCTTTGCCTAGAAAAGTTTTTCCATAATTTTTGCTAGTCCTTACAATACAGAGAAAAGTTTCAGTTTTGCGGAAACCGCTATGCGGTTCATAGGTCGTTAAATGTCTTGTGTCTTTACTTTTGGGTAGTCTTTCATGGCTTATTTGTTGTGAATTACTCTTCTCGAGATAGAGGGCATTCTGGACAATATTTATTGTATTTGATTCTATCTAGGGGTCTAATAGCCACTTTAATGTCATTAAATTTGTGTCGTCAGTTACTAAAATCGCATTTCTCACCTAACATTGCTAAATACAGACGAACGGAGTGTATACCTTTTATCTCACATTGACTATTGAGAGCAGCGCTGTTTGAATGGATCTAGCTTTGTTAGACGCATTCACAGCTTCTAAAACAGTCCCGTGTACGAGCAATTCTCTTCTCGCAGTATTAATATTACTGATTCTGTCAAGTGTCTTTCCGTTTTTAGCCGCAATATTCGTTTGTGACACACTTATACTGCAATCCATTTCTCTTTTTCTTACACTGTTCGGTCTTTCCTTTCATCCTCTACACACTTTTCTGTTCCCATACCAAAACCCGTGCACGAGTAAAGGCCTTTTCCTAAGTATTGAGGGTTTTAAAATATAATCACAGCAATTTTGATGATCAAAGCAATATTGCTTTCGCTTCTTTGTTTTATTGTCATTAGCATGGAGTGTGCTGTAGTGTAATCAGGGGATTTATTTTCAAAAATCGTATATATTAAATCCGTATGTGGATTGCACAAGGTATTACGGAGAAAAAAGATTTTTTCTATGTTTTTTCCACTCGCCTGACTTTCATTTCAACCTCAACCCACTTTCTTATTTCCAAATAAAAGCAGTGCATGATTAAAGGCCTTCCCCTAAGTGTCGGGCGTCAGTCCATAACAAGAAATAATGAAATTACTCTAATTTGCCTTATAAACAATTGCAATTAAACAAGAAAACCCCCTTTTGATATTATTTTCTTTTTAATTATTACATTACAAGTCAAACATTTGTTGACAGTCAAAGTCATTGGAAGGGATTTTTACTCCAAATGTTTATAGCTTCCCCCGCCTTAAAGAAAACACAAAAGGTTTATTGGTATTTTATTGTTATTTTTAAACATATAATTATTTTATATCTACTGCATTTAATTAATTAATTATTTGTAGTTTATAGTAAGTAGTTGCTTTTATTTTTTTCTTAAGTGTTTTATTTTTAATATATGTACTCGTATATTAGATTTATTTCTTTTTAAATATATGTATATTGTTTATAACTATTACACATGTATTTTTCTTTTAAATTTAATTCTTATAGGGGATTTCTTATTATTGATTTCATAAACTTTAATTTAAATGTGCCTTAAGATTATTTTTTAAAAATAATTACATAATAATTAATATAACTTTTTATTTCTGTTTATACTTATATGGTGTGTACGTAAATAGTATTTAAACAAAAAAATATATTTTTGAAATTATAAAAATTGTTTCTTTTTTTTTAACTCCAAAATCTTTATAAACAAATTAAAAATGTTTGAATAAAAATGGCATTGCTCTTGAACTTAAGAACTAAAATGTAGTACAGTTTAGTATATAAATATCTATCAATTCTTTTTACATCAGATTATATATAGTGAATGTTAGTGAAAATCGTACAAAGTAATTGTAAGATTGAAAAACATACTACAACTCTATTTTCATAGATTAATAAGGTACTATGTTTAGCATACATACATAATTAATTAATTAATACATAAATAATTGGTCATTGCAACCCTACAGTCAGGATTACGACCTAGTTTCTTACACCACCTATGTTGTGTGTTTTAATTTTATACATGAGTGGCGGGGACCTACAGTTTAAAGTCGACTCCGAACGACAGACTTTTTTTTGAGAAACTTTTCATGGCAATTTTATTTTACGCTCAAAGTTTTTGCCGAAGAAATATTTTTTTATATTTTCGTTTTGATGTCTGACGTGGGAGTTGAACCGTAACCTTACGTCTAATACGTCCACACACTACCTACTAGACTACGGCGACTTCTCTGTCCAATAAAGTCGAGCTAGATTCTACTCTAAGGGCGCCTGTTTTCAACAGTTTCATATGACAATTCTCAGTCCAACCACTGTACGATTTTCACTGGCATAAACTGTATTCTACTTAAAGGAATTTAAAGTTCTAAGATATTATTTATAAATCCTTTAGCGGAAATGATAGATAACTTTACATATATAAAATATAACTTTTTTTTTATTTGTTATTATATTATGTTATCAGTTACATAAAACATAACTTAAAAGTCTGTGTTTATTCTTAAGTATTATTTCTTAAAGAACATCATGTTCTAAATACTGTTAAATTTAAATTATTTATTTTATAATTACAATGGGAAAGAGGGTGGAGGGAGGGAGGGTATACAAATAAATAAAATACGTCAAGTGATTCTTTTTAATGAAATGATGTTTGGCAATATCATTAAACCTTGAAATGTTAACAGAGTTTCAAAACATTAAACAAATGGTGAAAAATATTTAAAACCAACAAATAAATACAGATATCTTGAGCTTACTAGTCTAAAGTCTATCTTATTGCTAATGTTAAGGAATCACAAAAATAACAGGTGTCGGCGCTCTAAATGTTAACCACTTCACGCTTATATAGCGAACAAATGGCCAACATTACAGTAATCCTTCGATTTATGTCGCCTCGATTAACGTTGTTTCCATTTACGTCGTCAAATTTTTTGTTCCCTTAAATTTCAATTTGCGTAGTCATTCGATTTACGTCGCCTTTTTTTGGAACCAATTGCGACGTAAATCGAGGGACTACTGTAACTTTTTAAGTTCCTTGTTAAAAACATGCTACTTTGTAGTATAAGCAATATGAAATTCGATTTACGTCGCCTTTTTCTGGAACCAACTGTCAATTAAATCGAGGGATTACTGTAGTGGCTGGTAGTAGTTATATCATTTAGAAGCTTTAGTTTTTATAACTTTATGGAAATGGTAGACAAATGTAGCTGTGTTAACGGTGTACAAAATGTCGAGGTATTCGACTTCAAAGTCGTTAATATATGAACAAGATGTTTGTGTATCTTACGATTATACATTACTAAGCTTAAATGCAGATTAAGAGAACATTTCTTCATTTCCTCATAAAATTGACCATCCGTTATGCTGGTCAATTGGGCAATCTAAAGAATATAGAAGTTCTACAGAAGACACATACATACGTAATGGGTCATTACAACCATGCAGACAGAGTTACGATCTAGCTTGTTATGTGCGTTAATGTTCTGTGTGTGTGTTATAAGTGACGGGGCCTACAGTTTAAAGTCGACTTCGAACGACAGATTTTTGAGAAGCTTTTGCTGATAATTTTATTAATTCTCAGAGTTTATGCCAGTAATCCTTTGAGAGGCAGTCGTCGAAGAAATATTTATTCATATTTGGTTTTGTTGGGGATGTCAGACCTGGGGTTTGAACCGTGGCCTCACGTCTTATAAGCCAATACACTACCTACTAGACTACGGCGACTTCAGAAGAAGTTTTTAGAAAATAGATCAATGTGTGTGGAAGTCGCCGTAGTCTAGTAGGTAGTGTGTTGGCTTATTAGACGTAAAGCCAGGGTTCGAGCCCCATGCCAGACATCAAGACAAAATACAAAAAGTATTTCTTCGGCGACTTCCCTTTAAGCAGATGTCTGGCAAAAACTCTGAGCGTCAAATAAAATTGCCATGAAAAATTTTCTCTCAAAACTCTGTCGCTCAGAGTTGACTTTAAACTGTAGGTCCCACCACTTATGTATAAAATTAACACACACAACATAAGTGGTGTGAGAAACTAGGACGTTGTACAATGGGTCAATTTGACCTCCGGGTACTGTACTTGTCTTAATTGACAAGCACACGTCCTCTAACCTAACCTAACCTAACCAATGTGTGTCGTCTGTAGCGTGTTCACTCCAGGATTAATATCCGATAGACAAATGAAATCCGGTCTCAAAAGTAGCTCGTATTCTTAAGACGGAAAGCAAGGTATTATATATAATGTGCTTCGTTAACAGAGTAGCTCTCTAAATGTAGAGTCAAGTCTCAGTTTGGACTTAAACTAAATAGACTTTATTCCACTGTGCAAAAGAAAATATCTTAAAAACTTTTAAGCAACATTTGAAACCTTCAGACGAGCTCGGAAATGTTTAAAACTGGCTTAAAAAGAAAAGCAACGCCGACTCCTGTAGTTAAAATAGTAACAGAAACCAATATACGAGGGCATCGTTTAATGACCTTAAACTATGTGTCGGATCTGCTTAAAGTTATTCTAGATTTCCTAATTAAATCAATTAACATTCGGGTCTTATACAAAATATTCTTTTTGAATTTAACAAAATTGTATTTTTTTTTATTATTTTATTTTTTATAAATTGTTTGTAACTTGTTATCCGATATTTATGAAACTAACTGTTGGTGCGATTTCTTATTTAGTTATGGAAAAACTATTACAAGCATTATTTATCTATAAAGCTCTTTTAGTGTGTATAATACTTGTAGTGGAATTCCAATTAAATTAAATAATTAAGAAATCAATAATCGATTTAATAATAATGGTAATTTACAAATCATAACATATACATTTAATTATTATAAAACATTTTTTAAAATAATAATAATTTAAAAGTACACTTAATTTCGTTTACAAAAATGGAAGCATTTTAATTTCTTAAATTTTTATTTTTTCTAATCTAAATTCTTTACTATATTTGCCAATAACAACTATTCTATATATGTATGTACGTCTACGTATTTGTTACATATATAACATAAATTTATTTATATTTCCAAATATTTAATTAAACTTAATAATACTATAAGATATAACACAATTCGTTTTTTTTTTGAGAAATTTTTAAAAATAAATTTTATCGTTAGTAGGGTTTTTTTTCGAAATATATTCCCCTTCGTTGATATTGTTATTTTGAACAATTTTATTTCCGCTAATTGTTTTACTTTTCCCCTTCAGAACAAAACAATAACAAAAGAAATAAAAATATTCGAAAAAAAGGGAAAGAAATAAAATCAAATCCAGATTATTCGTTTAATTTTAAATTCTCTCAATAGGAGTTTAGATTTTAGGATCTTAACTAGGGCTTTGTGGTACTACTTGCCAGAGTAGACTGTAGAATATAAATATGGGCAATTTCGTGTCAAGTGATCCAATTTTTCAAATCGATGTCTTCCGATTTGGATGAAATTTGCACCATTGGATAGTAGACCAGACACAAATTTTCAGCTCTATCAGTCAAAAACAGCCGGAGTTAGAGGGGATCAAAGTTGGACATTTTGGTCATACAGGGTTTTTTTAAAATGTGTGTAACTTTTCACATATTGGTCCTAGCAAAATTTTTCCAAAGTATACTAGAGAGCTATTTCTTCAATCTTTCCAAAAATAATTTTTTTAATTTAAAAAATTTTTTTTTTTATTTTTTTTAAATTGTTTTTTTTTTAATTTTTTTCAAAATGGGCTTTTTTTGTGTTCAAAAGAAAGCTTATACATCGGAAGACATCGATTTAAAAAATTCGGTCACTTAACGCGAAATTGCCCATCTGTTAAGTGTGCTTTCGTATAGGTTACCTCTACACTGCAGATTGTGGCCATATTAAAATGAGCGCCATGTCAGTAGGGTAATGGGCTTTTCAATGAAAATCTCTTAATTTACTCGTAAAGCCATTTAGCTTACTATAGCTGTTCTCACAATATTGAAAGACGTTTCGATAAACTTAGCTTTCCCTCGATTGACTTCCCCAGAAGCTATGTATCTCACAAAAAGGAAGAGACTATCTTTCTGCCATCTTTGAATTAATTCTTCAAAAGAAGGGTTACTATTAAAGGCTCCGCCAAAAAACTTTTTTTTTGAAAATGCTTTAAAAAAAACTACTGAATATTTTCTCCAATTTCTTTTTTTATTTGAAAGTACAATCCTTCCGGTTAATAATGGAAAATAATTTCATTCAAATGGCTGTCTCGGCTGGCCATGCAGTAGCCTACACCAGAAGATGCCGATTTTGGCAAAAAAAAATCATCTTTTCAGATGAAGCTCATTTTGATCTTGGCGGGTATGTAAACAAGCAAAATTGTCGCATTTGGGGTACAGAACACCCGTACGCATACATTGAAAAGCCGACGCACCCAAAACGAGTCACTGTTTGGTGCGGATTTTGGTCCAGAGGCATAATTGGGCAATTTTTCTTCGAAAATGAGCAAGGAGTGGCCGTTACAGTCAATGGCGATCGTTATCGGGCCATGTTGAACGAATCTTTGTTCACAAAAATTGAAGAGGAGGATATTGGCAACATTTGGTTTCAACAGGACGGCGCTACGTGCCGCACAGCCGAAGCTACACTCGATGTTTTGCGCCCTGTTTTTGAAGATCGCATTATCAGCCGCAGAGCTGATGTCGTTTGGCCACCTCGCAGCTGCGATTTGACACCGTTGGACTATTATTTGTGGGGTGCCGTTAAAGATAAGTGTTACGCCGACAAGCCAGAGACAATTGACGCTTTAAACGACGATATTCGTGAAGCCATTGGTGAAATACAGCTGCACACAATCGATAATGTGCTTAAAAATTGGACCAATCGTGTAGGCTACTGCATGGCCAGCCGAAGCAGCCATTTGAATGAAATTATTTTCCATTATTAACCGGAAGGATTGTACTTTCAAATAAAAAAAAGAAATTTTGAGAAAATATTCAATAGTTTTTTTTAAAACATTTTTCAAAAAAAAAGTTATTTGGCGGACCCTTTATAAGAGTATTTGGATTGGTTTCTTTTAGGAAATTTTTTAATATTGATTTGCGGTATCAGAAATCAAGAGTCCACCTCCTGATAAAACTTGAAGAAATGGAGCTTATGTGAATAAATTTAGCATTTACTCGAATGACTTCTGCAGAAGCTGTGGTTGTGACAAAGAGGAAAAGACTATCTTTCATCTCATGTGTCAGTACTATTAAGAAAAGAAATCATTTGAATTCTGATTTTCTGAATTAATACTCAAAAAAAAGGATTACTGCAATAGGAGGATTTGTGTTGTTGGTTTCCTTTAGGATACGTTTAATATTGATTTGTGGTATCAGAAATGCTTCAACAAGAGTCCACCTTCTGATAAAACTTGAAAAAAATGGGTTTTTTTTTACAAACCATTATCCACAAAAGCAATGTAATAAAGGCTGGCTTCCAAAATGTTGGTTGCTTTGTGTTTGAACAAAGTATCGTGTTTCATAATGCCGCTGTACAAAATGTATACAATGTATTCTATTTCAAAACGTCGTCAATGTGTTGTTTCAACGCAGTCAAAAAGCAATTAGGCATCGAATTTATAGTTGATGCATTGTTTGGTTACTTTGCATATCTACACAGTTTATATACAGTAGTAGAACTGCATACAAACTTTGTATTGATACATTTTGGAAGGCAGCCAAAGTGTGATGGAATTAATATTCGAAATTTTGTTACTTTTTTGAAAACATTTTTTACTTAATAAATAAGCGTTGATTTAATTAATTTTTTAATACGTGTGTAAGTTAGGTTAGAGGGTAGCTTGTTGTTTACAATTCACTCGGTGACCCATATGGCCCATTGTGTTACTCAGTGTAAGGTAAACCCCCTTGTCATGATCAACACGTGTATAATACTAATTTTTATTTAAAATTAAACTTTTCTAATATCTACTACAAGATTATGAATTAAACAAAATAATTAAAATATAAATTAAATTAAAATATAAATTATTATATTAAATTATAATAATTAAAACTTTTCTACCTATACATTCAACCTAAATTAACAACCTTAGATTTATAATTTTAAATTCAAAATGCACAAACATTTCATGTACAATTCAATTAAACGAATTTTCTTGTGAAGGGGAATTTCCAGAGAGAATATATATGTACATATTAAGTTCCCTTATTATTCACACTATGTGTATAACTCAATACGTTTTAAATAATTATATAAAAATAGTCTGGAATATGTTTTCTTTTTTTATGAAGACAGATCAATAAAAGTGTTATAAATGGATGAGAAAATCATAACAAAAAAAAATTGTGTTAAAAATGTTCTACCCAAGTAATGAAAAGTTATGATACATCTTTTCTATATGAAGTTTTCATTAAGACATTTAAATAACATTCTAAAATAACATTATCTAACATTTTTGTAAATAATTTTCATCAGCCTTTTTACAATTAAGGAATGGTAAACGAATTTTGTTATCAAATTAAAGAACAAAAAACAAACAGGAAATTTTTACACGAATTTTAAAACTAGTTTACATTACAATACATATATGTACAGTCACACAGATAGTTATACGTACCCCCCTAAAAATAATTTTTTTAAAAAGTAATGAACTTCTAATCTAAAATTTCTTTACATTAGCATCTGTAACGACACATTTACTTAAATAAAGAAAAAAGATTCCCAAAATCTATGAATTTGTCACTGTAGTTTGCTTAAAACCAATATGGCACCACAGAAAATTATACGTACGACTTATATTTCGTATATAAAAGGTATATAAAAGGTATTGTGGATAAAAATCCTAGGACTATAGCCGTAGAAATACGAAATACCTCGGAAAGTGATCACAGTGTTATTGTGCATTCCGAAATAGTTCGAAGTGTTTTGAGAAAGAACGGTTTCCGCAGCCGAGTGCCGAGAAAAAAGCCACGATTGGAATTCGCCCAAAATATATGGACAAGTGAACTGATTTTTGGACGAATGTAATATTTAGTGATGAGAACAAATATAATTTGTTCGGCTGTGACGGAAAACAAAAAATTTGGCGCAAAAATCCGTTGACTTGTCCATATGTTATCATTTTTAAAAAATTATTTTTATGGGGGTACGTATAATTATCTGTGTGACTGTGTAACAAAGTTAAATAATTGTTTAACTAGTTTTTAGTGATTTATTTATTACAATTCATTTAGTTATTCTATAAGCCTGAGTTCTAAGTACAATATTTAAGTAACGACAAATTAAATTTCAAAATTGTACTCAAAAACACACAAATTTCAAATAACTGGCTTAAAGGTTTTAAAAGCCTGTGTCTTATAAACAGTCCTAAACTATTATTTAATCTGAAAATAATTTATCAATTTATATTTTTTTAAATTTATTTGTTTTTACCCTTATAGAGGTGAGAAGAAATAATACTCAATTCAATGACAGACATAACAGCTTATTTCTTGTTGTTGTAAAACAAATCCTTTAAACTTAATAGAAATAAAATGAGGAAATTTATCTCACTATTTCACTTTGAACTAAATATCTAAAAAACTTATACTCATGCCATTATTTAAGATTCGCTTAGGACGCCCTAGCAAAGCCTATTATATTCTGAGAACATGTTTTTTTGTGGACGAAGGAAAATTTATTTTTTTGCGGGAATAGCGTTACTGACTTGCAGAATAACTCAATATATAGTAAGTCTCAGCGGTGTGAAAGTGTGATGATTTGGACTTGATTGACTTCTTCTGCAGCTCGCAACATTATTTTATTTATGGCACAATGACCATATTAAAGAAATTCCAATGGAATTGTTATAAACTATCGATTTCGATATTATAAATCAAATTCGATATTACAATCATTCTCGATATGAAAGTGCTTACACCACATGAATATGACTCCATAATTTCACAATTTTGTGGGCATGAACTCAATGCCAAATTTATGGCACAATTGATAAAAATATGTTTTTAAACATATTAAAGGAAAATTTCTTGCAAAGCGTGGGTATAAACGAACGATATTCAAAGGCAATGCACCCAAATACAAATTACATATGACTACAGGGGCATGTTTGATAAGGAGGTTCTTTATCCCATGAATTCGTTTCTAGAATCTGACTTGGTTACATGGCAGACCCTCCGGAATTCGTCTTAAATATGTAACCAATGCAAATGCAAGCCATGCCAAATACGAAATCATGTTGTAGGTCTATACTTAATTTATGAATCCTTGAGGATTTCAATTGATCGCCTCAAAACATGCTTCTTTTTGTAACTCCGCTGGGGATTGGTGTGTCGAAGGTTTATTGCGAGAATATAATTGCGACATTATTTTAACCCTTTCATGCCCGAATTTTTTGGGCCAGAGCTAAAAAATTTTTAAGGACATGTGTTTGTTAGTCTTGGCCTTAATATGAAGTGATATTAAATTCAGAGTCCTACGTATTCTGGTTTTACACGTTTTTAACCAAGCTTGTTTGTAAAAAAAAATCTTTTAAAAAAATTAAAAATTACGGAATGTAAACTTCATATTAAAAAAGAAAAATCGGTGCTTAGTTTTGAAGATTTTCACATTTTTTTGTAATGCTCCTAGCGCCTGATCTATACTTTTCCTCCAACTGCGAATATGATGATCCCCAGATAGCAAAACTAAACATCTTCTAGTTCAACGGTGTGGGCTATGGAAATTAGAAGGTTTGCCGAGGGTAATACTCAGAAACTTTGTTTTGGTGAATACAGTTCAGCATTGATCGGTATCCAATTTTTGTTTTCTGTATAACCAACAGTGAGGGGATGGTGCCTACTTATGCAGTGTAGTGGAATATCTTCTGCAGGAAGATGGTCCCACATATAAATTTTTTTCTGTAATACATATTGCGACCACAGCGGTTTTGACGAATAGATAAATATCGTTGGTCTAGTTTAATCCTCAACTACACTATTCTTACGGTATATAAAGCCTTTTCTAAAGCATGTAGTTTGTTGCTGATTCCATTCCAATCCCCTGGTGATAAAATACACCAAGTGTTTATGCTAATTTTATCGCTCAATACATAAATTATTGAGAAATCCCTTCCATAATATTTAAGTGATTGGTACTATTTTTTTTACATTTTTTAAATATTTCTCAAAGTTTTGTTTTTAAACTACACGAAATAAGCTGTCTGTGAGCCATTGTATTTCTAACAATTCAAGTTTAAGTTTTCTTTAATAAAACATTTTTACATGTGATTGATTAGACATACATATGCATATGTATCAGAGAACTGCATGAGTTGATTTACTTTCGCTGTGTACTTTGGTTTTGTTATGTTGTTTAACATCAATATTTTTTTAATGATATTGCTTGCACTGTTGACTCTCTAACAACTGAATGTAATATATGTACTCACTTTTGTTTTTAAGTACTGTTAGCATAAATATATAAAAAAAAATTACACTGTTTTTTGATTGTTTTGTATAGAAATCAAATAACTCACAAAAGCCTATGAAATTTTGAGTTGACTCAGTATTAAACGTTAAACGTAAAATTGGAAAACAATTTGAAAATTTTTAAAAAATTCAATACAATGAGTTCCGAAGTGTTAAAAAATATTGAAAATGGAGTTGACCGTATAAAAAAAGAACACAAAGAAGCAAAATATGGGATGTTTTTCGCCAAATAGAAAAATACAGTGGTAGCGTTTTTGAAGGAATTGCCATTTGTGATAAGTGCAATAACATATTAAAATATAACGGTAAGCAAACCTCTAATATTATTCGTCACAAATGCTATGAGACGGAGAATTCCAATATCGCATTAAAAATATTAAATAATATAGACAAAGAAATTTTTTTAATGGCATGTTCACAATTTGCTGTAAAGAGGACTGTCGCCCTTTTTCAATTGTGGATGGTGCAGGTTTTAAAAAAGTAGTCTAATCTATTCAGATATGGTATCAGACCCAACAACAATATCACGTCGGATAGGTGACATAGCAATAGAAAAAAGAATATAATTAAAAGAAGAATTAAGAATGACCATTGAAACCGAAACAGCCTCTATAACATGTGATCTTTGGACTGATGATTTTGTCAAGAGAAAATAAATAATAAAATAAAAATTCAAATATATTTTCTATTATTTAATAATATTTATGTTATAGTAAATTATAAAACTCCTCGGTTCACGTGAAATGTTACAAAAAAAAAAGGTGTTAGAAGAGTTTTTTTAAAAAGTATTCAAAACACTCATTCTGATTCGTTGCTTTTGTGAATCATATAAATAAACAGAAGTAGCAAGCAGTGACGAAGTGGTCTAGTAGGTAGTGAGTTGGCTTATTAGACGAAAAGCCAGGGTTCGAGCTCCAGGCCAGACATCAAAATAAAATACAAAAAGTATTTCTTCGGCGACTTCCTCTCAGCGGATTTCTGGCAAAAACTCTGAGTGTAAAATAAAATTGCCATGAAAAGTTTCTCAAAAATCTGTCGTTCGGAGTCGACTTTAAACTGTAGGTCCCGCCACTCATGTATAAAATTAACGCAAACACAAGATAAGTGGTGTGAGAAACTAGGTCGTAATCCTGACTGAAGGGTTGTAATGATCAATTATGTATGTATGTTATGTAGCAAGCAGTGACAATCAATTCTTGACAACAGTCTCGTTTATATGAATCATGTATTAGAATATTTAATTTTTTTACTGTCATCTGCTAGCTCAGTATTCATTTTAGAAAATACAAAACTATGCCATTTGATTCACAATCATGCAGATCTCTGATATGTACATATGTATGTATTGTTGGAAAATAAAAGAACATTATTTAAAGAAAATATTATGTTTATTGTAATATAAATTTTATTTTACAAAAACCATGTCTATATAATATTGTTTTTTTTTGCATTTTTTCTTATTAAGTTTGTCTAGCATTTTATTTGGGTGCAAAAGTTTTCTCTTTTGCCTTATTCACTCGCTTGTTATACATTCGTTTTGTGAGAGGGGTCAACTTATAGTTTAAAAAAGGAACACAATTTTGTAGCCAAATAAATTTTTTTTGTTTGTTTTGTTTTGTTTTCAGCAACTATTCGTTTGTTTTGCATACATGCACTAACGAATAGTCTCTGTTTACTTAAGATTTATGATTTTGATTGTTGAGCATAAATATTAGCTTATTTAGTTTTTATTTTATATAAGTTTTTAAATTCAAACGAATATTTTATACAAAAATAATTACACATATTACTTGCTACACAGTTAAAGATCAGACAACATACAGTGCGCGCCATAAGTAAGTCATCACCCACTATAATTTTAAATTTTCTATTATGTTCTTAAGTATCAAAAAAAAGTTTTTTGTTTTAACATTTTAAACGTTTTTATTTTTGGAAATTTATTCGACTATTTACTTTTATTTACTATATTTACTTTTCTCGCTATCATAACAAAATGAATTATTTCAGTGGTGTTTACCCCCTTTTGACGCTAACTGTAGTTGTAAAGGAGTTGAAAAAAAAACGAAAACGAAAACGAAAACAAAAGTAAAGGTTAGGATAAGAAAGCTTTTAAATACCTTTTTGCCAGTTATAAGTATAAAATTGAAGCTGGCAATATACATTTTATGGAATTTAAATTTAAATTCCTTTAAAATACTTGGGTATATTGCCTTAAATATTTTGTTAAACATTCATTATTTGTTTAAAATAGTTCTGTCAAGTTTTGTTTTGTTTGTTTATAATTTTAGTTACAAGTCAGGTATTTAATTTTAATTTTTAATAGTCTACATCAAGTTTATTATTATAATCATTAATTCTGTGTTTTTTTTTCTATCTTTTTTTGGTCTTCTTCAATCTTCTTCTTCTATACTTTTTCTGTTAATAATAAGAGATCAAATATTTTTGTTTGTTTTGTTGATTTGTTTGTTTGTTTTGTTTTTTTGTTGTAATACATTAAAATTGTTTTGTTTTGTTTTGTTTTTATTTATTTTAAAAATTGCATGTTTTTTCATCTTTTGTTTAAAAAAAATTAATTATAATTATGCAAGTCTTAATAATATATAATTAAAAATATCTGGGGTTTTCTTTTTTTTTATTACATTTGTTGTTTTAATAATATTTTAAATGTTTTTTTTGTTTGTTTTTTGAATAGTAGTATCACATTGGCATTAATTTCTATCTCACAAAATTGGAGTTGAAATATTTATAAAAAAAAAAAAAAAAATGAAAAAGAAAAAAAAATCAAATTTTAAAATATAAATTTAAACGATTTATTTATTGATTTAAGCTTAATTATCTGATATGCTTATTCATAATGATGAATGAAGAACTGAACTCTTTCTTAATTAACCCTCAATGCTAAGTAGCTTTTAAAATTTGATTTTTCTTCTTTCTCATTTGTTTGTTTGTTTTGTTTGAGTCTAGCAGAGAGAGGAGTGTAATACATACTACATACATATATAATATACACAATGAAAAAAAAAAAACAGAATTAATTTCATTTTATGTAAAATATTTTTAAAAGCTAACGAGAAAAACATTTCTTTTTTTGTTGCGCTTCTCTGTTTTCACAACAGTTTTGTTAATATACACTCAGCATTCAGCATTCAGCATACAGCGTGTTGTCTAACACATTTCCTCGTTAAGAATTTCGTTAAGCAAACGATTTAGACTGTCTAGCCCGGTTAGGAATCCATTATCGGGTCCATGATGTATTGTTGTTGGCGGTGTAGGGAATAAGGCTGAACCATTGTTGCGTGGCACAAAAGCTGTGTGAGCGAAATCAATAAGTCTCACATCCACTAAACAGTGCATGTCGTCGCACAATTGTATTTTCGTCTCAATATCCAAAGATTTGGAGCCATGTTGTAGGAATTTTTTTGATTTTGAAATTTCTTTAATTTCCTGTTGCTGTAATTGCTGCTGTTGCAGTTCTGTGGTCACCTTACTCACAGGGGTAGCTGTACACGGTGTTGTTGTTGTTGTTGTTGTGGTATTTGTAACATTAGCTATAGTAGCTGTGGTTGTTGGGATTACAGTTTCGTTGAGTATGGATGTAGTAGTAGTAGTAGTATCCATGGGTATATCATTATCATCATGCTTTACAGCGTCTTTGTTAATTTGTGCTTCTTGCATTGGCTTTTTGGCCGTTGTGGCAGGTAATTGTGTCGTTCTAGCCGGTGCTGCCGATTTTGGTGTTGTTGACTTTTTAGCAACAGATGAAGAAGATTTCTTAGTCAAGTCTTTTGCTTCATGTCCATCTACCACCTTATCACGGCCCGGATGATGATGGTGATGATGATGATGCAAACTGTGATTATCGTCATCGTCATCATCATCGTCTTTGCAACGTAAACGTTTGACAGCACCTTTTACGGATTTCAAAGACGAAGTGGTGGACGAGTTCGGTGATGCTTTAGAGGTTGTATTAGCTGTTGCTTGTAACTGTTTGTGTATTAAAGTTTTAGGTGTTAAAGGCGGTGTTGCTGCAGTTTTGCTGTTTGCTGTTACACCGCCGCTTTCAAATGCATCTTGTTGAGACTTGTAACGTTTTAGCATAACTTCCGTTTGACTTATAATGCTGCTATCGAAATCGGAGGAAGCTTCGTCTGAGCTATTGTTGCCCGTTTGGCGACCACTAGTAACCGCCTTAATTTGTTCTGATAACCCGGAAAAGTCATCACTACTATTGCTGCTATAGTTCATCCACGAATCACCTGAGTGTGGCGAGGAAGTGGCTATACTGGGCATAGGTGGTTCGGGGTCAAGAAATACTGTATCTTCAGATATGGGAATGAACGGTGCGGGTGTGCTTGGCGTAGACGAAGCCGTGGATTTTGATAAATCCATAAATTTTGGCCCCATTATATGGGCACCAACGAGAGGAGGTGGTGGTGGCATAGATCGGCTATCATGATCGATAATTGCATTTGTTGCAGGATCCTCTTCCGCCTCAGAAGAAGAAGAAGACGATAAGCGTTTATGTTTGCTTTCTCTTTCAATCTGTTCTGTAAAACCACATGTTGCTTGTTTCTGTCTAACCAATTCGGGTGAAACAGTAGCTATTACTGTAGGTGTTGTTGACGCAGATGTCGCTTTAGTTGTGGCTGACCGTGTTGTGTTGTTATTCAAATGCCTAATGCGTGTTCTGAGATTCATTTCATTTGTATTTGAATCGTTTGAAGCATCAGCATCATAACAACATTGATCACCGCCTGCGCTGCTGTTGGTAGCAGATGCATTGCCGCTATCAGCTGCCTGTAAATGTAAATCATCATCTGTGTCGTGAGGCTCCAGTTCATCACCACCTTCGTGGCCATCCTCATCATGATCATCTACATCAACAATATCATCTTCCTCCTCATCTTCCTCTTCGTCATCGATGCTATTATCAGGATGATAGTCAAATGTGGCAGATTTCTTGTTGCTGTTGGTAGGTGTGTTGGGTATAAAGCAGTCATAAAAATCCGAAGCATGCTCCATGGGGTTATCCTCATAACCTTCATACACAATAAGGAGTGAGCTAAAAATAATAACGAAAATATAAAAATTTTCCTTTTCTTTTGTTAGGAATCTTCTTACACTTACCAAGAGTAGAACCTATAGCTCGATTGCTTTTCGATAACGCGACGCAATTGTAGAAGACGTTGCACAATTTTCTTGATAACACGAGTTCGTAAACGATAACCGTTATAGAAAAAGTCATGTAAAGCCTGTTTAAAGCCCATTTCATTTAGCTCACGACCCCAGTACTTGTCACGCTTAGCATATTGATCTAAATGAGCCTGATAGGTTTGCATGCCACACAAGCGTACGCCCAATGAAGCCGAAGTACTGGCTGCACATTTGGCCATTTGCTTAGTACGTTTCTCGGCCGAAGCATCATCACCATGCTGGCGTGTTCCCATTTTTAAATCTAATATGCAAGGATTGCGGAATTGTGAAGTTATATTCTCTAGCATTAGGAAATCTAAAAAAGAATAGAAAAAAAGAATAAAACTATGGAAGTATTAGGGCCTATAATACCAAACTTACATTGTTTATTAGAATTATCCAGTTGAGAGATACTCTTAATAACATCTGCAGCATTGCCATTCTTATGAACTTTCATTCTGTAAGAGAAAGAGTGTAATTAGTAGAGTTTTCTTAGCGTTTAAATATTGCAAGTGTTATAAAAACCATTCAACATTTTGTCCAAATATGTATTTTATTTGGGTTAAGCAATATTTTGCGATTTGTTTGGCTAAAGTAGAAGGAGGGCAGATAGAACCACGTTTTTGGTAGGGGGCCATATATTGTTTCTAAAATAAGTTTATAAAAAATATTTTTTTTGTTTTTTCTTTAGTTAATATAAACCCTACACCCATTTAAAATAAAAACTTTTGTTTTTGTAACAATTATTTCACTCTGCTGTTGTAGTAGTCACTCTCTTTCTCTAAGTATTTTTTATGGTTTTGTGTAAGAAAAACATCCGGGGAAATAAAAATTCCGAGGGATTACTTGTCTTATTTCTATAAAATATAGTCCGGTCAGTCTATGCTAGAGTGTTTTAACAGCCGCTACTTTACGATTAACAATTGAAGTTTATGCCAGGTTCCAAATACTGGGGAAGATTGCGTTAAAAATCTGAGAACTTGTTAAGAAACCCCCAAAATATTTACATTGTAGCATGGACAGTTAGATACCACCGTTTACTTTACTTTTAAATAGAAGCTGATACAGAGATCGAGTGTCATAGTTGATTGGCAGTCTCTATTTTAGAGGAAAAACAAGTTTTTTAACAAAACAGTGCTACCAATAGTATAAACATACTAAAGGGTCCGCCAAATAACTTTTTTTTTGAAAATGCTTTAAAAAAAAACTACTGAATATTTTCTCAAATTTCTTTTTTATTTGAAAGTACAATCCTTCCGGTTAATAATGGAAAATAATTTCATTCAAATGGCTGCCTCGGCTGGCCATGCAGTAGCCTACACCAAAAGATGCCAATTTTGGCAAAAAAAAAAAAATCATCTTTTCAGATGAAGCTCATTTTGATCTTGGCGGGTATGTAAACAAGCAAAATTGTCGCATTTGGGGCACAGAAAACTCGCACGCAGACATTGAAAAGCCGACGCACCCAAAACCAGTCACTGTCTGGTGCGGATTTTGGTCCAGAGGCATAATTGGGCCATTTTTCTTCGAAAATGAGCAAGGAGTGGCCGTTACAGTCAATGGCGATCGTTATCGGGCCATGTTTAACGAATTTTTGTTCACAAAAATTGAAGAAGATGATATTGGCAACATTTGGTTTCAACAGGACGGCGCTACGTGCCACGCAGCCGAAGCTACACTCGATGTTTTCGCCCTGTTTTTGAAGATCGTATTATCAGCCGCAGAGCTGATGTCGTTTGGCCACCTCGGAGCTGCGATTTGACACCGTTGGACTATAGTTTGTGGGGTGCTGTCGAAGATAAGTGTTACGCCGACAAGCCAGAGACAATTGACGCTTTAAAGGACAATATTCGTGAAGCCATTGGTGAAATACAGCTGCACACAATCGATAATGTGCTTAAAAATTGGACCGATCGTGTAGGCTACTGCATGGACAGCCTAGGCAGCCATTTGAATGAAATTATTTTCCATTATTAACCGGAAGGATTGTACTTTCAAATAATAAAAGAAATTTGAGAAAATATTCAGTAGTTTTTTAAAAGCATTTTCAAAAAAAAAAAGTTATTTGGCGGACCCTTTATTTGCCTAGGAGCATAATAAATGGCCTTTAAAGGATATTTTAAATTTTGTATTAGAATTCAAAAATGCTTTCTTTCTAAAATACCTATAGTTTTTGAGGTTCAGACTAATTGTGCTATCACACACGAGACTATTTTTTAAGCTGCACAATTTTTGTTCTTTCAGTCACACACGAGACTATTTCATCTGGCATAAAATTGTATACATGTTCTCTGCCTTGTGTGTATTAGTTTTTTTTTCACAACTCAACGCACAACGAAAGACTAAATATGCTCTTTACAAATTTTTTTTCTGAATCTGCTGTTTTATAAATGTATGTGTATTGGTTTTGTCTTGTTTATGTATTGGTTTGTGCGGGGTAGAAGCTGGTTGAAAAATGATGCCAGCAAAAAACCACTCTCCTCATTTCTCTTGCCAACAAGCTGCCATTGCTCTCGTGTGTGATTGCCCATTTATGATATTTAGATCTGGGTAAAATCTCTAGGTTCGATACTAGTTTGGGTCATACTACATAATGCCTTCAATTTCATGCATAAATAATGGATTTCTTTTTAAATAATTCATGTTTAATTGAATTATTTAAATAAATTTTAGGGAAATGTAGAATTTTGTTAAAAAAGTTTAAAGTAAAAATAAAAATATTAACTTTTGTAAAAAATTAAATAAAAAAATAAATAATAGTTGTTTATAAGTTTATTTTTTGTTGTCCACAATACAAATTCTAATGTCTTTAAAAACGTATGCTTTTTAATTTGTAATTTTAATGTTGTTCCTTTGTTTTAAAAAATTTATAATATTGGGTGTAGGGTATAATGTTATATAACCAATACATGTATTAAAAAATATATTACAAAGAAAATATATTAGGTTTCATACCCATTCTTATTGTTATTTTATGTTTGTATTTAAACAATATTTCTATTACTCTCTCACAAACACAACCACAAAATATCTAAAAAATTAAAAATATTTTTTGTTTAAATAAAAAACAATTCATTTTTTCTTTTTAAAGACTTTGAAGCAGAAAAAATGCCTCAAAATCTTTAAAAAGCTTATAAAACCTTTCAAAAGAAAAGGAATTTTATGGCAAAACAAATGTTAATGGAATTGAAAACGTAACCCACCTTAGAATTTCATCCCTTTTACGTTTTGAAGCGCTCATCTTGCGTTGTGGTTCTTCGCGGAAACTGGGCGAATAACGTTTTTCCAATTTGCAACCACCCATTGTTGTTGCTTGCATAACACCTAAAATGAAACAGGCAAGATGGTTTAGTACAAGCCTATTAGATTTACAAACTATAGTAGTTTTGAAATTAAAATCAAAGTTACTAAACAAGAATATATTTTTTTTCTCTTTTTTCTTTTTCCTTCTTTTTTAATTAAATAAGTTTTTAATTATTATTTAAAATTTTTTTTTTGTATAAAAAACATAATTCTTTTCTTTTTCTTTACTTAAGACGGGGGGTGGAGGTATTAGACGATACGATAAATGATGAAGTGACGGTACAGCAATTGGTAAAAAGAAATCAAATAAAATACAACAAACAAAAGCGAACAGAACTTAAAACATGGACAGACGTTACTCAAGTCAATTTTATTAACACAAACTTATTTGTTTTGTTATGTTAACATGAGAGGAAAAGAGTTTTTTAATGCCGAGCCTCGATATTATGAATGAATCAAACAAAAAAAAATAATATGATGGTTTTTTAAGCCAATGAAAAAATGTTTTTTAGAGTTACGAGTTATTTCTGCATATTAGTGAAAAAGAAATTTTAAAAACATTTTTAGTTTAAATAGTAAGTAAGTTGGCAGTAATTTTGAAAGAAGCAAAAGAAAGCCAATGAATAGAAACATAGTCTTGCAAAAGTTTTTAGTAAAACTGTAGTCTTAATATATTCATTAACTTTCTTGGAAAATAGAATCCTGTTTCGTTAGGTCTCTCTCTCTCTCTCTCTAAATAAATTATGGCAATTTGAAAGACAATCCATTTACAATTAAAAAAAAAAAACAAGAATTGATTTAACAAAAATATTATCGACTCTAAAGAAATCAATTCCAGAGATTAATTTTTTTCTTTTTTTTGATTTCATTAAAAACTATGCCTAACATAATAAATATGTATGTATGTTGTAGTATGTATAATAATAATAATATTCTTTTTAATGTAAAATTAATTATAAATTATAAGTTATATAATAAGAAGTAATCGTAATAATAGTAATAATAATAATATAATAAAAAAATAATTGAAATGTTATACAAACCCGCTTTGGTTACGTATGTTTTATGGAACGAGCGACAGAAGGAACGTACATCACACTCATTTTGATAGGATGAGAGCGAAGCGAAAGTGGTAGTGGAGTAGTAGGAGAACTGAGTGCAAGAGTATTAATAATAACTTGTTAATTTTGCGTTTGTATTGGTTGTAATTACCCTAAGGCAAGGATGTCACAAAATGTTAAGTCATTCACAGTACACATACATAAGTCCTCTCGCTGGTACAGGGGGGCAAGTTGTTTAGTTTGTTTTTTTTTTGTTCTTTTTCTTATTTTGTTTTGGAGAGTTTAGAAAGTAGAAGACTTTGGCAAGACGTTTGGTTTGATTTGTTTCTTAGATGACGATGGACGATGATGACGTGCTTTAACTGTCTCTGTATTATATATACAATACAAGATAATAATAGATATTTTTTGTTTTGGTAGATTTGAGTTTAAAGGCAAAAAAAAAAAACAACAACAAATATTAATTATAAAAAAAATTACTTTTTTTTCTCCGTTTTTACGGTTCTCAAGAGTCTTTCCAAATGGGCATAAGAAAAATAGGCTCCCATGCTTTTATACACATACACACACATAGACACATATATCCTCATCACCATCCAGCCAGCCTTTTGGTTAGTTGTGCACGCTTCGCTTTGTCTTCTGTTTTCTTATCTCTTAAAGGTCTCTCTCCCTCTCTCTCTCTCTCTTTCTCTCTGTCTCTCAAACACACAGCAGCGAGTTTTCGTCTAAACGTCTAAATGTCTAATTTTATATTTTGAAAATTTTAAAAGCTTTTGTTTATAATTTAAACTCAAATTCCCTGTGTTTGTGGTTGGTATTTAAATTGTAGTTGTTGATTAAACGTTTTATGCACTTACCCCAATTGGCATTTTCGTATTAGCATGTATAGCATGCATATTTAACAACACTTTTTTCTTTCTTTTTTAAATCACTAAATGTATTTTTTTTACGTTTTATGACTTCAGCTTAATTTAAATATGCCTGTAAATTTACAAAATTAAAACAATTTCATTGTGATTTGCTAGAAAATTACAAAATTGAAATTGTAATAAATAGAAAATTTACAGAGTGTATGCAATTTAAAATAAGCAAAATATTGTTATTTGAAACTGTTTTTAAATAGAGTGTACATTTACATACATACCTAATGAGAATAATTTTTGTTATTTAACGTTATTTCAGTTTTTATAATTTAAGCTTAAATTATCTTCAGGAAAATAAAACAAGTTCTTATAACTACTAGTTCCTATAAATACTTGTTCATTTTCTCTATAGAATAACGCAAAGAAGTAACGAAATATTCTACAAAACAAAGGATTACAGCCGTATTAAAAAGTATTTTAGGTGTAATACTCAAATTAGTTATCGAAAAGTTGAGTTTAATTTAACCAAACTTTAATAAGAAATTTTTCTGCCTAAAAAAATATCTCATCCCCCAGTCATTTTAAAACAATCAAGGATTATAACAAATATTTTTTTTTTGTCAAAAAGTATTTTCATAATTTTTTAAAATTAATTAAAGTTTCTTAATTAGATTCTAAGCATTTGATCAAGTCTGAATGCAAAAAGAAGTTTAAAGATTTATTAGTTTCTTCAATGGCCTTGGATGACAAGATGATTCCGCTTCTTATTTTTCTTTCTCTGTGTCTCTCTCTCTGCTCTTCTTCTACCCTCTCTAAAACATATTTTTTTAAATTTCTTGTTTTTATTTGGCTCCTTCAGTCATGTAATGGTTACTACGCACGTGCCTTTATAATGTAAACTAAATTAATTCTTTCATCAAGTCTCAAGTAGGTAAAATGTGGACATCCTTAGTGTTGAACCACAGTGGGGACTGGGAATATGTTCGTATGCCTGTCTCCTATTTAACGTACTTAACCTTAACTAATGCAAATTGTACTTGTAACGGTTTTCACTCGCGGTACTATTTTTATTTTTATTGATGTGTTCATTCATATTACAGCTTCACAGGCCCTGTTGCCGACATCTTTTTATTTTACGATCTAGCATTAGTTTGGAATTCAAATTTGACTGTAGTTTTCTAAGTAGAAAGGTGTTTCAATAGTTCGAAAATACTGTATTTGAAGTTCTTAGTGTAAAAATTCTAATTAAATTACAAATAAAAGTAGTATGTATTACTATTAATATTCACCTGTTGCCTTTAATGTTTAAAAATAGTTTGTAAATCTGTTTTAAGTATTATAATGGGTGATTTTTTAAGAGTTATAGGAAAATTTTCCAAAAAAAAAAACACATAAAATTCAGAAAAATGCATGAAATCTTTATTTGAATCGATAGTACGGTCCATATAATTTAATGTTTGAAGATTATTTCATGCAAATGTTGACCGCGACTGCGCCTCAAATGGTCCATCCGCTTAGTCCAATTTTGGCATACTCTTTCCAAGATTTCGGCCGGTATCTCACGAATAAATGCTTCAATGTTGTCTTCCAAAGCGTCAATTGAAGCGGGCTTGTCTGTATAGACATGAGCTTTAACATAGCTCCACAAAAAATAGTCTAAAGGCATTAAATCGCACGATCTAGGCGGCCAATTGACCGGTCCCGAACGTGAAATAAAATGTTCACCGAACACGCCTCTCAATAAGTCCATTGTTACGCGTGCTGTGTGGCATGTGGCACCGTCTTGTTGAAACCACATGTCATGCAAGTCAAGCTCTTGCATTTTGGGCAAAAAAAGGTTGGATATCATCTCACGGTAGCGCTCACCATTCACAGTTACGTTACGATTCGCAGTATCTTTGAAGAAGTAAGGTCCAATGATGGCACCAGCCCATAAACCGCACCAAACTGTGACTTTTTCTGGATGCATTGGTCGCTTTTGCAATGCTTCTGGCTGACCTTCACTCCAAAATCGACAATTCTGCTTATTTACGTATCCATTGAACCAAAAATGAGCTTCGTCGCTGAACACAATTTTTCGATAAAGAAGTGGATGAACTTTCTTAACAGAGGACACATTTTGATAATAAAATTCAATGATTTGCAAGCGTTGTTCGTTTGTAAGACGATTCATGGTTAAATTATAGACCAAACTGAAGATGTTTGACAGTGAAACAAAACACGAAATGTGCGTGAGCTGTTTAAACCAGTGTTGCCAAAAAGATAATAGCTAAAAAATCACCCGTTATTTTTTTAATACGTCTATTAGTATTACTCATTTAAAATATATTGCTTTACTTTAACTTGTGTAACGTTGCTTACTTGAAATTAAAATAAAACATTTTTTTTTTAAATCGTTATACTATTTTAAATCAACATGAATTAAATTTACTTTAAAGAAAAATTTTGTTATAAATATATTCAAACAAAAATTGTCTCAATTAAAATTCTTTAGGGTTCGTCGTTAAATGTACACTCTATTGAAGTCGGTTACTTGTTAGATATTAAGCAACAAATTGAAGAAAATTTATAAAAATTTTATTTCAACAAAACAATATTTTTCATTTCTAAATATTTATTTTTTTTATTGTAAAACGTAACAGTATAGTGTAATAGCATAACGTATAACGCGAAGGTATATTAAATGTTGTTTTATTTTCTTTTTTAGAATTATTTTTTTTAATTATTTTTCTTTTTTATAAATTTTTATTCTTTTTTAACCACAACAATTTTACTTAAAGATTAATTTATTATAAAATATTCATTATAAAAAAATATAGTATGTAAGTAATATAAAAAAATTATTATTTTATAAAAAATATATAGTATATGCAGCTAAAAGTAAACGAAAGAAAGAATTGTTTTAAAAGTTTATATAAAAATACAGACTTTTTGTTGGTTTTTTTTTCTAAGATATTTATTTTATCACAGTATTTTTGCTTTGTTTTGTTTTTATTGGTTTTTTGCATTTTCTGCCAAGATAATATAAAAAAATTTTAAATACAATATAAATGTAACTAAGGTAGTTTAGTATACGAGTAGCAATATTATATTATATTTAAAAATAAAACATTTACATACATTGTTATAAATGCATTGATTGTGATGACAGATATTTTTCTTTTTTTTTTCTATAACTTTCTTATTCTTTTTTTGTTTCTTTTGTGATTTTCTACTTTTAAATTTATAAAAGCAAATAAATGACAAATGACTCAAATAGATGAATGAATGATGCTGCTGCTATACTAATGGAACAAGAACAAAACATAAAAAATGTAGATTTAAGGATTTTTCGTTTATTATTTACAACATGAGTTTGAATACTGATTTGGTTTTATTTTTTTTTATTTTTTTCTTCTTTTCATACATTTAAACAAATGTTTCAAACATTTCATAATGATGAGAGATAATGGGTGGTGGTTGTGTCAAACATATAAAAGCAATATTGTTTTCAAATGTTTATTTTTATTTCTTTATTTTTTTTTTTTAAATTTCTTTTATTTTTGTTTTTATTTTTTATTTTTATTTTTTTTTTAATATTTATTTTATAAAATTTTTCTTTAACAAAAAAATGACGATAAAATATTTTTATGAAACAAAAGAAAAAGAATTATGAAATTATGGTCAATTGACTGACTGAGCTTACCTTTGTATTTGGGAACAAACTTCTGTATATCCTGCGGAATGTTTTGATAAAAATCCAATTCACGCAAATTCAGCGGTTTTATAACAGTCGATTGATTAAGCAGTAATAGGCGGGTATGTCCTCCGACCTAAAATAAAATCATAACATTATTTATTGTATTTCATTAACATTTTTATTTTTTTTTCTTTTCATTTCGATTTCGAAATTTTTTTTAAAACTTTACCTGATTAGATAGGGGTTGTAAAGCAACTTCATCTTCACTTTCCAAGTGATCCTTACTCAATTGGGTTTGCAATTGTTGATGATGATGATGTTGTGGTTGTTGTTGTTGTTGTTGCTGCTGCAATGTTATTGATCCCAAATGGTTTTTAATATTAATGTTGCAATTAGTTGTACCGGCAATGGCTGCACTAATACTATTATTGCAAATTGTTGATGATCCATCAGCATTTTTAATATTGCCTGGTGCCGATGGTGCGGTAACTGTTGGTGCTGTTGTAAAATCAGCACACGATTCTGAACGTTGTCGTTGATGACCCAAATACTGATGTAAAGCAGCAGCCGCACTAGCCAACGGATATGACTGTTGCAGTTGTGACTGATGATGTTGTTGATAACTGAGATCGTTACTAACAACGTTAGCGGTAGTAGTGATAGTAGTAGTGCCAGCAGTAGTCAACGATTTTAAAGGTGTTTCCGAGCAATGATTTAAATTATTGCTGCTTACAGACAACTGTTGCAAATTGGCAGTGACCAAAGAGCTCGTGGCAACATTTTGCTGTGGTGTTGGTAAAAATATACCTGTTGTTGTTGTTGTTGTTGGTGCTTGTATTGAATGTTGTGTATCAATTGAGTGACTTAAAAAAGTCGAACTTGCACCAGTTGTACTGGTGCCAAATTGTATGGCAGACGACAATTGTTGATTTAAATTAGGAGCAATTTGCCCAACATGCTGTTGTTGATGGTGGTGGTTGTGTTGTAGTTGTTGTTGTTGCTGCTGCTGCTCATGCTGATGATGACGGTGTTGTTGCTGTTGATGGTACTGTTGCTGTATTGCATTTGGAACATGTTGATGTAATGACGCACAGTCAGAATCTCCCATGCCCCAGTCCCCCAAAAAATATACCATACCCTTCCACGTAAAACAGTTTAAACAATTGTCCGACGTTTTCGGTTTAAAAAAAGGAGTTGAATATCCAAAAGTAATCCTTTACTTTAGTCTAAAACTCCTTTTAGTTGGATTTTTCCAAAAAGTGGTTCGTTTGTTTGTTTGTCTGTTGGCTTGTTAGGATTGGTAAAAAAAATATAAAGTAGTCAGGCAGGCACCACTTCCTGGAGTTAAGAAGTTCTGGAGTTTTTTTTAACCGATCTGTAAAGAAGATCAAAATTGATTAAATTTAATTTAAACGGAATTTAATTAAAAAAAGTTTTCAATGAGTATACCGATAAGGTATTTAAATAATTAAAAAATATTTATCGAAATGCTTTTGATTAAATAATGAATTTGTTTAAAAGAATTTTCTTTTTTTCCAAACGAGAACAGCATGGAAACCTCCATACATTTCTTAAGTTAAATAAATAATTAATGGCTTTGAAACCTGAATTTGTTGTTGTGTAGGTTTTGGCACAAGAAACCTACTTTTGTGGCACAGATAACTACATATATACGTACTAAAATATTTCCATGTTATGTATGGAGAACAGTGAGACATTATTTTTCTCACACAATATTATAATTGCTGTGAAAACAAATAAAACAGTGCGACAGTGAGTGCGATCCTAATAAGAACCATATTTACTGTTTTTAAATTCCCTCTTAAATGTATGTTCTTCGAAGTGTTCGCCAATAGATCATAATTTTCTGCCTATAAAAGCTTTCATTTCCATGCGTAAAATTTGAAAACAAAAAAAAAATTTTCACATCAAATCGTCAAAACTAAGCACAGTTTTTATACGATAAAGGCAAAATTGCAAGCTAAATGGATGGCACAGTAATCAATCATATCTCGTTTTGATGAAAGTTTAATTAGTGTGTGAAATCACTTCAATAAGACTGAATGCACAACGATGTGGTTCGACAGTTAATTCTCGAATCTCTATAAATTCGCAACGAAATCGACTAACTTCTGTGGCAAAGATGAAGTGATAAAGATGAAGTCGCTATCGAAATGCGGTAAGCATGGGCAAGCGGATACCGCTTGAGCTGGGTGTTTAATGCAATTGTCATGGAGTCATATACATTCTTTTTTTACCTTTCTACGGCCAATCTATTTATGCTGTTAATACAGTAGGACCTTGATTATCCGTGATGGTCGGGACCGGAAGCATTCCGGATAATCGATTTTCCCGGTTAATTGAGTACCAATTTTGGCTAGTTTTTAATAGATACGGATAATCAATCCTACTGTAGTTGGTCAGTATAAATGAAGCATACCAACTGCCATCTTTGGCCAATTGCTAACATTTTTATATAATTCCACTATTTTGAAGCAGTGATCTCTACAGTGTCTGTATCGGTCCATTCGAGACCTTCTTTGGCGGCATTTCCTTTCGCTTGCGTCAGTGTGTCAATTTATTGCCACTTCCAGCTTTTAATTTCAATGTACGAGTATATTGTTTTCATTTTGAATCTCTCGCAGTATCCTCCTGAGACATATGCACACAAATGTGCGGATTCTACCAACGGATCTTGCAGATATATTTTATGTTTTGCATCCATAGGCTTAGCCAGACTTTACGTTGGAGAAGCGACTCGCAAGAAGCATTGGAAGCTAGAGTTGTTTCGAAGTCGCCGTAGTCTAGTAGGTAGTGTGTTGGCTTATTAGACTTAAAGCCAGGGTTCGAGCCCCAGGCCATACATCAAGACAAAATACAAAAAGTATTTCTTCGGCGACTTCTTCTCAGTAGATTTCTGGCAAAAACACTCTGAGAGTAAATAAAATTGCCATGAAAAAGTTTCTCAAAAATCTGTCGTTCGGAGTCGAGTTTAAACTGTAGGTCCCATCACTCATGTATACAATTAACACACAACAGAAGTGGTGTGAGAAACCAGGACGTTGTACAATGGGTCAATTTGACCTCCGGGTACTGTACTTAATTGTCTTAATTGACAAGTACACGTCCTCTGACCTAACCTAACCTAGAGTGTAGGAGGCCTATGTAACCATTTTATTATACGTATATGTGCCTGCATGTAGCGAATATATTTCGTTGTATTACACAAATCGATAGCAACTCGCATGGAATCTCTAATTCAGAAGTAAACTGTTAAGGGTCGTCAAACATACATCCTGAAGCTCTGGAAAGGTTCCTATCCAACTAAATTATAGTCTTGGGTCTATAGCGACTAATTTTAACCCTCAAAGAATATTGCGGAAATTTGAACCAAAAACGGTGTTCAAGCAACATTTTCAAAATCCTCTTTTAACGGCTCTTGCTTTCATCTAAAGTGGCCCCCAATTTTCTTGCTTTTGATTGAATCATGTTGCTACTTGAGAAGCTGCCAATATTACATTCAATTCCTCATCTTTGAATTATTTTCGCTAAGAGCAGTCTTTGCCTTCTGTATTAAAGCCAATATTTCTGAACCGCATAGACTCTTTACTGCACTTTTAAGTTAACCTTCGAACCTTTGTGAATGACAGATGTGCTGCATACAACTGAACTTTTTCCATATTTAGGAAACAAAGCAAAACATCCTGAAAATGATGTAAAACCATGATACAAAATTCGAAATTGTTAATATTATTTCCTTCAATGACTATGTAAGTGCACAAGTTATTAAAGACTCAAACCATTTTTAATTTATACACCCAATATAACGTTTTTAAATGTCTTTTTTTTGGTTTATTGGGTAGTTAAGTTGAACTTTTGATATGTTACGATGATGGGAATTGTGTTATTTTTTTAATTTGCATTTTATATATGTAAACAGATGTACAGATGTATATAGAAGATATATGTACATAAATTTTGTTTTTATTTTCATTCATTTTGTAGGCAATAAGTTTTTATTTCAGTTGACCCAGTTACATTTTAGTCGTGCTGCTATTTAATGAAACTTTTGTTAAAAAAAAAAAAACAAATAGAAAAAAAGAAGAAGAAAAGCAAGAGAGAGAGAGAATATCTATTTGTTTAAATGATATTTCTTCACAGAAATTGTTTACCATTTGAACCTATTTTTTTGGTTGTTTGAGGGAGTTATGGTGGGGCCAGAATAAAAATAAACTTCAAACAGATGCAGATAACCGCAACATGAATTTCGAAATCGGAAAGTTAAATTAAAGGCTTTAGGAAAATGTTTTCTATTTTAGAATGATAATTATTATTTTTATTAAATATTCAGGAAATTATTCCGTAGAAATCTATTCAATTAATTTGATTAACTGAAGCAAACTTTAGCTTCTAAGCAAGAATACGGCAAATATAGTATCTTTACTTTGTTTAATTTATTCTTCGTTAGGCCTTTAACTCGTTAGCTGGACAATAATCAGTAGAATTAAATTATTTGATAAAATAAATTGAAATAGATTTCTTTTTTTTAATGTAAACAAAGAAACCGCTCGCTCGCTTACTAGTCGCACGTTGCATTTAAATAAACAAATTATTTTATTTGCTACGGCTAGTATTTGTTTAATTTTATTTTTATTTTTATTTTATTTTTTTTTGTACATGTTTTGTTTAGCTTTTGTTGAAATAAATCTTATTAGAGAATGTATTTTCTAGTCTTATTAAACCACTTGTCGTTTATATAAAAATATTTCTTGGTTTTTTTTTGTACGAAAAAAAAGAGACTTTTTTAAATGACGTTTATTGCAGGTAAATAAACAATTTGTAAATCTTTTTTTTTTCTTAGTTTTTATTTTTCTTTTTAACCGTACAAACAGCTGCAAGTGACTAATTAGTAAAATGAAAGCCATGGAAGATAAATAATTAGGCGAGAAATTTCTTGTTGTTGTTTGCAAAATATTTGGTCAATTCACACAAGCCGTTGTATCGTTGTATTCATTGTATTGTTGGAAGAACATACAACAGAGTATGATTGTTGTTGATATTTTTCATATAAAAATCCGATACACTTATACACACTTCTTCCATTGGTCAATTCACACAAACCGTTGTATCGTTGTATTCATTGTATTGTTGGAAGAACATACAACAGTGTATGATTGTTGTTGATATTTTTTATATAAAAATCCGATACACTTATACACACTTTCCATTGGTCAATTCACACAAGCCGTTGTATCGTTGTATTCATTGTATTGTTGGAAGAACATACAACAGAGTATGATTGTTGTTGATATTTTTCATATAAAAATCCGATACACTTATACACACTTCTTCCATTGGTCAATTCACACAAACCGTTGTATCGTTGTATTCATTGTATTGTTGGAAGAACATACAACAGTGTATGATTGTTGTTGATATTTTTTATATAAAAATCCGATACACTTATACACACTTTCCATTGGTCAATTCACACAAGCCGTTGTATCGTTGTATTCATTGTATTGTTGGAAGAACATACAACAGTGTATGATTGTTGTTGATATTTTTTATATAAAAATCCGATACACTTATACACATTTTTTTCATATGTATTTGGAAGTTGTATTGGTTTCATGCTATCAAAATGTGTGAATAAAAAATGTGTATATGTTTTCATATGTTTTTAAAAAGTTGTGTTGGTTTCGGGCTATCAAATTGCTTGAATGCCACGAGACAGCATAGCATTGAGCGTTCACAAACAAACAAATGTATTCAATACAACATACAACATACACGATACAAAGTCGTGTGAATTGCCCAATTATAAAGATTTTGCCACAATTAAATAATTGAGTTTTAGTTCATATATGTATTTCATTCCCTCAATAATCATTTAATTTTTTTACAAAATTTTTTTAATTAAAAAACAAAACCTAAGAATTTTAATTTTCCTTTGATTTATCACAGAGCTTATCAGCAGATTAAACTGAAAGTGGTCAATTACATTTTGTTGTTCTGAAAATAATTTCGTATCCCTATTACTTCTGCTTTGATTGTTTACTTGAATTTGATTGTTTACTGAATTTGATTTGTTTACTTGAATCTATCTAAGGCGGTCAATGTTAATGGCCTAGAACGTTAGAAATTTAAACAAAATTAAATTGAAAAGTTTTATTTGGGCAGAACAAACTAATCCCGATAATTCCCATACGGACTTTGTTCTTATTGGAATAAAATAGTTTGGACTTGTCAGGATTCTGAGGATAGCCGACTTGGGCATACGGCTCATAAGTCTGGGTTTCACAGACTATAAAGTTAGGGGATGTGACATCGAAAAGCTGTTTTTGGTGGTTTTTCTTGGCAGAGAGGATTGGAGTGACAATCTCGCGATCTTTACGGATGATGCAAAGATAGATAGGCGCTGACTAGAGGGCGAGAGTATTCCGGTGATGGCATGAAGCTGTCATATAGACTCCCGGTGATGGCATAACGCTGTCCTATAGACTCCCGGTGATGGCACAAAGCTGTCCTATAGACTCCTGGTGATGGCATGAAGCTATCCTATAGACTCTCTAATGAGTACGATGTATTGCAGGCTGTGGTAATGATATGAATCTATTCTATAAACTGTCGTGAAGGTAGTGCATTGCAGGCTGAGGTGTTTGCAATCGTCAAGGCAATGAAGCTGATCTGGGAAAGGATATTTAGTCAAGTTGTCTTTGGGACAGACAGATTTTTGGCAAAAACTCTGAGAGTAAATAAAATTGCCATGAAAAGTTTCTCAAAAATCTGTCGTTCGGAGTCGACTTTAAACTGTAGGTCCCGCCACTCATGTGTAAAATTAACACACACAACATAAGTGGTGTGAGAAACTAGGTCGTAATTTTGATTGAAGGGTTGTAATGACCAATTATATATGTATGTATGTATGTATGTCTTTGGGACACTGGCTAAGCATACGTTAATTCGAGATTGGTTTCAGACTGCAGAAAGGGTTTTAGCATTCCTTTGCATAGGTACAAGGAAGTATTATGTTAGATTCTTGAGCATTGTGATATGTGAGGAAATGAGGCAGCAGATGAGCTGGCAAGCGAAATCAGGAGACGCGGTCGGCTAGCAGTCTATTGGGAACAATTTTTCGGGCTGATGGATCAAGTAATCTTAGGAGGTCGCCGTGGTCTAGTAGGTAGTGTGTTGACTTATTAGACGAAAAGCCAGGGTTCGAGCCCCAGGCCAGACATCAAATAAATTACAAAAAAGTATTTCTTCGGCGACTGAGAGTAAATAAAATTGCCATTAAAAGTTTCTCAAAAATCTGTCGTTCGGAGTCGACCTTAAACTGCAAGTCCCGCCACTCATGTATAAAATTAACGCACACAACATAAGTGGCGTGAGAAACTAGGTCGTAATCCTGTCTGAAGGGTTGTAATGACCAATTATGTATGTATGGATCAAGTAATCAGACGTAAAGTAGATGAAATGAATAGAGGAAGATGTATAGTCTTCAAGGCACTATGAGACCTGAGTGTGGGAAGCGAATCTATTAGAATCTTGTTAGGTTTTTTGACATGCTATTGCACCTTGTGAAATAGAGGCATCCCTTCTTCCTGTAGGATTTGTTGCAATGTGACGGAACCGTAGTCTGTTAAGGACATTCCTTAACCGAGATTTTTGCAATGACCTTGATGGGTTGATCTCTTTTCTAAAACATCACAATAATTGACTATACTGGATATTTTTAACCAAGAATATAATTTAATATATCTGCATACATATGTATGTTTGCATGTATATTTTATACTTCTATGAATTCTTTTGTTATCTTTTTTTAATAATTTTTTTAAGAAGGCATTGACCTATATACATACATACATACAATGTATTATAAATATTAGACAGATAGGTAGTCTAATGTTTATAATAAGAGCTTTTTTCTTTTGTGTTTCTGATTTAATTAAATATCTGCCTTCAAATGATACGTATTTGCTATTAATTCTTTTATTTATTTATTTATTGCTTTGTTTATTTGCTAACAATTGCAAATTAAATGTTATAAATTTGTTAATTTATTTAAATGTTTAAATTAATTTTTTCTTTTTGCATCTTTTTTTTATTGACTAGACAGACTTGCTTTTTTAAAAAAAAGAGTCTAGTTTTTTTAATCAGAAGTTGATTTTATTACTTATAAAAGAACTTAGAGAGATGAAACATGAATCATATTTTTTATTTAAATTTAATTCTCCATTGTTAAAATAAAACACTTTTGTGCAGTCGATTGTGACGTCAAACGTATACATATGTTGTGCTATTTGATGAGAAAACTTACGTTGTTTTTCCATTTAATAATTAATTCTGTAGATGAATATCAAGATTAGGACAGATACGTGACTAGAATTAACGAAATTCATTAAAATAAAATAAATGAATCATTAACAAACTAAACTTTCATAACTTGGACACCTTACAGGCTTAACATTTAAATGTCATGGCAATTTTTAATCTCTAAACTTTTTTTCAGCAAAGATGGGAATATGCGTCATTAACTTTGAAACAAATTTTTTGGTTCTGAACCGTACTACATGAAGCCTTATATATGACAGATCAAATAAAGGGTCCGCCAAATAACTTTTTTTTTGAAGATGCTTTAAAAAAACTACTGAATATTTTCTCAAATTTCTTTTTTATTTGAAAGTACAATCCTTCCGGTTAATAATGGAAAATAATTTCATTCAAATGGCTGCCTCAGCTGGCCATGCAGTAGCCTACACGATCGCTCCAATTTTTAAGCACATTATCGATTGTGTGCAGCTGTATTTCAGCAATGGCTTCACGAATATTGTCCTTTAAAGCGTCAATTGCCTCTGGCTTGTCGGCGTAACACTTATCTTTGACGGCATCCCACAAATAATAGTCCAACGGTGTCAAATCGCAGCTCCGAGGTAGCCAAACGACATCAGCTCTGTGGCTGATAATGCGACCTTCAAAAACAGGGCGCAAAACATCGAGTGTAGCTTCGGCTGTGTGGCACGTAGCGCCGTCCTGTTGAAACCAAATGTTGCCAATATCCTCCTCTTCAATTTTTGTGAACAAAAATTCGTTCAACTTGGCCCGATCATGATCGCCATTGACTGTAACGGCCACTCCTTGCTCATTTTCGAAGAAAAATGGCCCAATTATACCTCTGGACCAAAATCCGCACCAAACAGTGACTCGTTTTGGGTGCGTCGGCTTTTTAATGTATGCGTGCGGGTTTTCTGTGCCCCAAATGCGACAATTTTGCTTGTTTACGTACCCGCCAAGATCAAAATGAGCTTCATCTGAAAAGCTGATTTTTTTTTGCCAAAATCGGCATCTTCTCTAAGTCGATCGCAGGCCCACTTAGCGAAGCGAAAACACATTGGATGGTCCATATTCGTTCAGCGGAAGGATAAAACTAATTATCTGTCAAATCAGACATGAGCTAAGTGTTACCATTCACGAAATAAGCACTAGTTGAAAAAAAACGTTAGATGGCGGACCCGATAGATACATATTTCCCATTTTAGCATAACATTTCTTAATTTGCTTTACTTCTTGGGTTGTAAAACTAGAAATCTTACAAAAATATTACGCCAGAATTTTACATACGCATTTAGTAAAAGATAATAACATTTAAGTTCGCAAAAAGAAAATGAAAAATAGCAAAAATAAAATAGGAAATAGAAAAACCCCTTTCATTTATAAATACGTTTCTACTTGTATTTTTATCTGCTGCTGCTATTACCCCCTCTACTTTTCTAGTATTCCATAAAGTTCACAACTTATTTATAAACAAGAAAATAAAATTGTTATTTGTATTTATCTATAAATAAATAATAAAGAATAATTCTTTATTTTTTTTTTTTTTTTGTAAAGCCAAACATTTCTTTCAGTGACAGCCAGTCTGCAGCCTTTTTTTTGTATGTATTTAAGACACTAAATACTTTACAAATACCCGTTGTACATACGTCAGACTAGGTGAATGAATGGAAACACTGATAATATAGAAAAATTTATAGGATTTTGTTGTATTAAAAATTCATACCCAGGCATTTAAAAATAATAATAAATCACTCAGGTTGCAAACAAAAAAAAATAGCTTAAAGTAGTTATAAATGCTTAAGGGAAAGTTAAATAAGATTTCGTACTTATTTAAAATGAAACGATAAGATTGAAAGGAACACAGAACATAACAACACAGTGGCAACACTTTTGATTTAATTTCCTTTATTTATTAGAAGCAAAAGAAGAAAGTCTCTTAGTTCCTTGTTTCTCTATTACATATACAGTGAAACTGTTAAAAATTGTGCAATTTGTTCCTTTTAATTGTAAACAAAACCAACAATAACAATAACAAACAATGCTCTCCTTGTTTCTCAGTAAAATATTAAAAGAAAACACAAATTACAATATAACGGTAACACCAAGAGACGTATTTATACACATACTTATGTAAGTCTAGGTTTGTTTTGCTTTATTTGTGAACAAATGCAGTTGAGACCATGGGTTTCATCTTTATTTGTTATGCAATGTTGCCAACTTTGAGAACCAGACATTTATTTTAATAAGTATTGGGGGTTATGAAAGCCTTCATATAAGAATATTTCTTATAAGAGCAATACTTTCAGTTGTCACAGTTACCTTTGTAAAATAGTACAACACTAGTGTTGGTGGTATCCGTATGATTTAAAAAAGTTCCTTTATTCCTCATGTAATACTATCTGTAGTCTTTTCAATCGCTTTAAACCATTCCAAAGGCATATAAAATTACTAAAGTATGTATATACATATTTAGAAAGGTCTTCGTTTCCGCATTTATGGAACTGACAGTGTAATTCGATTAAATCATGTAAAGTTGTCAGAGCAAACAAAATGTGTAAATATAAACGAAAGTAAAATTTTGTCTTCAAGTGGTGATGGTGGTGGTGGGTGTAGTTTGCTTTTCCTGGTGACGTAAGAAGTTGAATATTAAATTTCAATGGAAACAACAGCATTTAATAAAAAAGATTAAACCAAAAACAGTTTAAAAAGATTTACTTTAAAGCTGTAGGATGAACGTAAAACCAAGACACAAACTCTATGAAATATTATCTCATGAGTAAAAGACATCTTTAATAAAAGACTACTCATTGCTATATTGTGTCAAAATCATATTTAAACTCATCGATGGATTGGTGGACAATAATATTGGAAACAACCAAAACGACATATGGGGCCATTGTTTAGACAGACAGGAAAAATTCGAAAACAGTCTAATTGGAGTTGAATAAGAAACAGAAACTAATATACGTTGGTGTAACCGGGGCCTATCATATAATGACGTTGGAGACTTTGTTAGATTTAAGTCCGTTACATATGGCTGTGAGGTGCACATCTTAGAAAGGTTAGGTTAGGTTAGAGGTCGTGTACTTGTCAATTAAGACAAGTACAGTAACCGGAGGTCGAATTGACCCATTGTAAAACGTCCTAGTTTCTCACTCCACTTATGTTGTGTGTGTTAATTTTATACATGAGTGGTGGGACCTACAGTTTAAAGTCGACTCTGAACGACAGATTTTTGAGAGAAACTTTTTCATGGCAATTATATTTACTCTCAGAGTTTTTGCCAGAAATCTGCTGAGAGGAAGCCGCCGAAGAAATACTTTTTGTATTTTGTCTTGATGCCTGGCCTGTGGCTCGAACCCTGGCTTTTACATCTAATAAGCCAACACACTACCCACTAGACTACGGCGACTTTGCACATCTTAGTAAACTATTGCAACAATAATGGTAGACAGGCATATCGAGTGGTTGACAGCTTACTCCTTAACTTTCGCCTCAACAGAAACAGTCTCTTTAATTTTGAGAAATGCTTTGCAACGATACAGAGCAATATACAAGTTTATAGAACTGCATGGAGGTTACACATTTCTGTAGAAAAAGGACCATGTTGTGGTATACATATGAGTCAAGGGCAGCAGCAAGAGTGTGCCATCTCAGACTTAAATATTCAGGACCCTTGGGAAAAATCACGAATAACTTGCAAGTGTAACTTTAAGCCATCGAAAGTACAGAGGATGTTATATAGCTATACTATCTGACAGTTAAGCGACCATTTGCATACTCTCTGCTATGAGATTGACTTGCGAATAGTATGGGATTGTCTAGACAAGCCGAGACAGCTAGAGATGGAAAATAGAATCAGCCTTTGCTGTGTGATAGGTTAAAATACCCAAGGAATGACAAAAAGGACAATTTTGTTTAAAATAGCTAAAACGGCAACCCTGACAATAGATAAACAAAAATTCTTTCATGCTTTTTAAAGTTTAAAATCGTTTTAACTGCACTGCAAAGACATAAAGCAACAGTGCTGCCAAATGCTTATAATATGCTGTTCTACTTTACAAAAACGCTTAAATTAAACGAACTGAGTTCCAAATTCAAATGAAAAAAAACTTGTTTTTTATGACTTGTATAATTATAAGTCTGCAGAATTATGTTTTGCTTAATTTGAAAATGATATCACACAATATAAACCAAGTAAGCCGGAAAGAAAAGTATGGTCTTAGATAGTAGCTTAGTTTTAGGTAAACAAGTGTTTATAAACGTATTCTAGAATATTTTTCTTTTGTGTGTTTTTTATTTATTTGCACACAGTTTAATTTTAATTTAATTAAACACACACGACAAGACAAGATACTGTATTGCGGCACGCAAGTTTGGTAGTCATTTTTAATTTTTTTGTTATTGACATTTTGATAACTGCCGCCGCTAAATGGTAAACAAATAAAAAATTGCGTGTGCAAATGACTAATAATTTAATATTGAATAATAATTTATTGTTATTATATGTATGCGTGTGTTATTGTTTTCTTCATATTGTATTGTATTATTATAATTATTATCTTAAATTAGTTTAAAGTAGTACGTACTCGTATACATTTCATGTTAAATGTTGTGTTTTTAATTGACAAATACAAATATTATTAATTAAACGCTCTCCCCCTCTTATCGTACTTGGTTTTTTTCTTTCTTCTTTTTTTTTTAATCACTTTTATTAATACGTAATTAAAACTTTTTTCCTTTGTGTTGTCAACGGAAAAACAACAACAACAATGAGGAACAATAAAAACATAAGACGAGTATCAAAGTATATTTTTTTTATTATTTTATTTCCAGGTTTAGTTTTTCAATGTTGTGTGTTTTTTATGACAGAGATTATTTCTCACTTTAATAATAAAAAAAAATAAAATAAAAACGGAAAAAATCACATAAATTATCTCAATTACAAGGGCTACGTAACAATTAAAGCGAAAATTCTATTTCAAATGAAGCGTACACTTGTTTAACACTTTAAATTATAGCACCAAACACCACGTCACTTATTAATACTACTCTGATCATCAAAACTTGGCCAGTTTAGTAAAGGCCAAATAATAGTAATTAATTTATTGCCTTTGTTGTCTTTTTTTTTAAGAGAAAATTTGCCAATACTTTGAGTAAATAAAAAACAGTTTTATTAGACCATATGATGGGATTGGTTCATACATATATCCGCATTGCCCTTGTTTGATTATTAAAAATGAATAAAAAAAATTCCAGCTGGTTTTGAATGGAAACTTTTAATATTTTTTTAAAATTATTTTCTTAAAAAAAAAATGTAATAAAAATCTAAAATGAAAAAAAAAACAGTTATTGAAAAGTGATCTTCTAAAACAGCGGTTGGCGCCAATTGTCACAACGAAGATTAGTGTTGCCACTGTGGTTATTTTTTGTTAACGGCTTCTGCAGATAATTTCAGTTATCTATGCAGCATGGGTACTCCTAGTCTGAATTGATAATAGAGAAGCTGCTTACAGTTCTACAGCTAAGAGAATTGAGAGATTGTGGTATTACAATGGGGTCCAAAGTGTATATACAGTGTTGGAAAAAATAATATATTTTTTTTTTGTATATTTTGGGTTACATTACAGGAATAAAACTGGAATAATATACTGTGGTCAGACGAAACAAAGGTTAATTTGTTTGGTTCGGACGGAAAATCGTTCGTACGTCATCCAGTAAATACAGAATTTGACCCAAAAAAGACAGTCAAACATAGTGGATGGTCGATAAAGCTATGGGGGTGTTTTTCGGCATCTGGCGTTGGCCCTATTGTTTGGATTCAGGGAAAAATGTGTACCACTGACTACATAGATTTTCTGTAGAATAAAATGCTTCCGTTTGCCGAGGACGAAATACCACTTAAATGGGAATTTATGCAAGACAATGATCCGAAGCATTCCGCCTGAAGCGTCAAATTGTGGTTTCAACAGAATGGGGTGCCTGTAATGGAGTGACCGTCCCAATCACCGGGCTTAAACCCCATTGGACATCTCTGGGGAGTCATAAAAAATAAAATCGGCAACTTTAAATCAAAAAATTAACAGGATTTGGTGGAAAAAATTCAGGTACAATTCCCCCTGACGTCTGTGCGAATCTTGTGGGATCTATGAATCGTCGCTGTCAGCAGGTAATAAAAATGAAAGGTGCTTCAACCAAATATTGAAATAATATCTGGAAATGATGGTAATGTTTAACAAAATATACATATTTTTAGCATAACATAAAGTGTCCCTTTTATTTTTTCCAGGTCTTTTTCGAATAAATTATATTTTCTTAAGAATTTGGCAGAACTAGCCATTTATTTTTATTTTATTAGTTAAACTATTTGAATACCTTTAATTTAATGTATATACCTTGTAATATTTATGGAAAAGTATAGAAAAATATAAGAATATATTGAAAAATTTAAGTGTCCCTATTATTTTTTCCAACAATGTATATTCTGGGGTGACAGCCCCTTTTACCTCTCTACATATCCGACTATGAAATGCAATAGAGGAATTCGTGTCTAGGGAGAATAGATTTAAAACTGTTTATATGTTAAGAGGTAGAAATACTAGTGCAGGAAGACTATTTCGCCTAAGGATAATACCGCTAAGTAGTGTACAACCTCAGATAAATTGTTAAAAAAGCATAGACCCACTTGCCAGTCGTTCTCCAATGACAGATATACGAAAAGCGTTATTGTATATCAGTGGTATAGTCCGTTTAAGTAAACGATTCCTAGCCTAATTCATTAAATTAATTTTTCTTTTTCCTTTAAAATCAAGCGTGCCTGCCTATCAATGGCTGCCAAACACAAACTAAATGAGGCAGCTTGTTTAAATTGTGACAGAAATCTTTCTCTTAAAAGAAGAGAAATTCAAAAGGCAGCGCTTTCATTCACCCATCCTCGTAATTAAGTAACTTTAGTCTCGATGTTTCTGTCTAGTACATCACAGACAAGTATGAGAGAGTATGTCTCATTTTGTTGACCTTTATTTCAAGTTATACGCACATATTCATGCTTTTCGTTACATTCGGCCGTTTTTAAACAATGTTTGTAAAAGTATGTACGTTAACGCTGGACGTGACAAAATGCAAGTTCACGAAAATTAATTTAAAAAAAATAGTGAAAAAAAACTGGAAATGAAATTGTTAAACAAGTTTCTCCATATCAATGAAATATGTCTGTTGGAAGCTTTAAGTCACCCATTTAAAACAGCTTTAAATTGCAAACAAGATTTGAAATTTAAAGGGTTTCCTTTTACATCTTTAAGAGAGTTTTAAAATTTGTTTGGAGATCTTTTCTAAATGATACAAAATGGAAGAAATTATAACATGCGGAAAATTATGCTTTGAGGATTGCAACTGGTTGTGTCAAGATGACCATTAGGAGATCAAAATACATGATCGAAATAAAATTGGTATCTGCTTGTATCGATATCCCCAGAAAGAACATTAGGAGATACCTTTATGATGTCAGTGACATTAAACCGCCTATCATTGATCGTTCATTAGTAACAGAGGCTTAGGAATAGGTACGCCAACAGACCTAATAGAGCATTAGGAGATACGTTTAAGATGTCAGTGACATTAAACCATCTATCACTAATCGTTCATCACTAACAGAAGCTTATGAATACCTACACCAACAATCGTAATAGAATTCTAGAGAGCCAACCACCGGAAATTGCGGATTGTAAGAGAATTTTGTTTAACTCATGTCGAGATAGAATAATCGCAGAAACATCGAACCAATATCCAACGTGCCGCTCAACCAGTAATCGCCACCCAGTTGACCAGTGGCGAAAACCGTTGCACATCGTATCAATCAATTAAAAATTTGATCAAGAAACTAATAATTCCTTGAAATTATATTCTATTCAATCAATTTCAGGAAAAATCTCTCGACTGACGTAGAGGACCTTAGAAGACCGTTTCACTATGGCATGTCATCCATTTTTCAAAATCGAAATGGGAGTTATATAAACACCATTTAAGACCTTTTGGCCTCATATCTATTACAAACTCGATAAGAACTTAGCCAGTTTAAAATTTTAGATATTTCGTCTTGAAGAACACTACACAGAAAAAGAAATTCAAACTTGCAATAGAATGTGGTTGCAAAAAAAAAAGAAAATCATGCCATAATATAGTTTAAATAACTACTTTCATTTGGCAAATTTATTTTTATTCGTAGTTTTTTTTTTTAATTTGTTTTTTTTTTGCTTGTGCCATTGATATTATTAATACTGATAATAGTTGTATGGAATACATTGTGAATTTATCATGAACATAAGAGATGGTTGGCTATCTAGAAGTACTTTGAGCTTATTTATGTTTTTCAAAAAATAACAATTTTTTTATTTGTTTGTTTTATTAATGATGGCCAAAAATATTTGCAAAACAAAAATTAAAACAAAAACTAGGAAGTCTCATAAAAATTTAGAAACATGGTGTGATAATGCCTAGTCATTCTAGTTTTCAGAAAAACCAACAGAGGAAATTTATAAAAAAAAAATAAAAAATAATAACTTAACAAATAATTCTTCCTGATTACGCTTTTAACATTTCAATTGAATTGGAATTTTTAAAGCCATTTACGCATTAAAACACAAAACACAATTTCTAATTGCAACAATAAAGCAAATATCAAAACAAAACAAAACAAAATAAAAAAAGAAACGAAAACCACCAAAGAAAGTTGTTTTTGCTCAATTTAATTACCCACTAATTCAATAAAAAAAGAAAAGAAATAACAACAATAAACATTAAACACTTGTTTTGTTAGTACATACCTACATAGTTTAATTACTAGAGACAGTTTTTGCCTGTCCTCTATGGAGAGAAATACAAGGAGAGAGAGAAAGAGAGAGCAAGGGAAATGCCTGCTGGTTATTTCCTTTCAGACAGTGTTGCATTTCATATCAACCTCAGCTGTTTTAAATTTTACAACAACTGTTTCCATAAAACACATGGTTTCTAAAGTCAAACTCATTTTAAATTATTAATTAAATCCCATCTCATATTACAATTCTTTGTTTCTTTTTTTTTTTTGCTTTGTTTGCAATTTAATACAGCTGTTGTGTAAGGCCGAGTTCACCCACAAGTTTCTGAAACATTTTTGGTTCGGAGCAATTTCTTGTTTACTGAGAGTTTTCTGCAGCATGATTCACCCATTTCAGAAACTTTGTTCGTAAAAACAGTGCTTCCATATTTAATTGAAAATGAAGTAAATACATATGTGCATAAACTTAAGAAAGTTAATTATATTTGTGTCAAAATAAAGAAATAAAAAAATTTATATTTATAACAAAAAATAAACAGTATTTGTGGTGAATTATTTGGTAAGAATAAAAACATCTTGTTCTGCGATGGATAAAATGGATATAAATCATTTGCAACTCTTGTTCGCCATTGAAGTGACAAAAGTAAAATATATTTATGAAAAACGAAAATCAAAGATAAAAAAGAGGACGGCTGTAAGACCACTTTTGAAACAAAGAGAAGCCAAAGGGTATTTTCACTCACTAGTTCCCGAAATGCGTTTAAATGGCGTAAATTCATTTATAAATTTTCATCGCATGGACCCTGGGACTTTCGATGAACTTCTGGAAATATTTGTGTATTGTATAAATTTCATATTGTGTGGCAACTTTTTCTAAAATGGTTCGGACCAAATTTAAAATTAATTTAATTCACACTGAGAGTTGTTCGCACAAAATAATTTCTCTCGCTCTCTGAGAGAAACGTCAAACTCCATATAAAAAAAATTTTGTGCGAACCAAAAATGTTTCAGAAACTTGTGGGTGAACCCGCCTTAAATTACTTAATTAACAGAAAATAATTCTTTAATAAGCAAAAAAAAAATGTGATCACGACTTGTTCAAGAGTTGCCATTGCACTTAATCGCTTACACAATTTAATTAAGTATGAATACTTAAAGCAAAAGTACAAATGGGAATTTATAGAATTTAAAACAAATTATTGCTGTTGTTTTTATACAGTATTTAGTATTCTACATCTGGCGACAGCTTGTTATGTATGTAAAGGAAAAAGTTCAACATTTAACATTGTCTCATTATTTTTGTTTTACACAATATCCCATGAATAAAGCCAAAAAAAATTTGGTACAAAAAAAAAAACATTAATTATCAAATACTTTTAAGACATTTCCGCAACAATAATTGACACATGTCTAGTCTAATGCGTTATTTAAATGACGCAGTTTCTTTTTTAAATGCGTTGTAAATAATTAAAGATGAAAAATCTGGAAGATGTTAATACAGAGTTGTGGATATTTTTATTACAAATTCTTTACCTTGAAACCCATATACAAAATATTTAAAATCTTCTTCCAAACTACAAGATCTGTGAAGGTAACCACATTTTCGATGTTCTTAACACGATAGCAGAACGTTATAATTTTCACAATACATGGGTACCGAGATATACCGGGATATAGTATAGCGAATAAATTGCTAGATATGATACAACCATCGAACTTTCGGTTTTCATTGCGAACTTGCAAACACAAAATTGGTAATGGATTCCGTTAAGGCTACGTAGATTGCTTCGGATACAGGCAAGATAGTGCGGAAATTTTTAACAAAACTATACATATGAAGAACGAACAGAAAGTATGATCAAACATCAAAGCTTGGTATAGATATCGGAGTCATTACTCAATATTGTCATCTGTTTACATGCGAGACATATGTCCAATGTCTTTCGCAGAAGCTGCGGAGACGGGAAGGAAACTGTTTTTCACCACTTGGGTAAATACCCAGCGTTATTTCCAAGGTGAAGGCAACATCTGGGTTTCCTAATATGTTGATCATCTCACTGATCTATCCAGGATAATAATTGGTTTAAGTGCGTCACCCTTCTGGGTGACATCCACTTTTACTTAAAACCATAACTGAGACTGATATAACCAAATTAATTGAAAATTGTTAGCCAATTGGCTCACTGGAATCGGCCAATGCGTTTATTTCTGGTCCTTTTATATAATTGGATGATTAATGCCAACAGTCTTCTGGTAAAAACTCTAAAAGCAACCAATTGTGATAAAAAAAAAACATTTCAAATCGATCGCTTGGACACGACTTTAAAAAGTGGGTGCCACCACTCATGTACTTAATTAACACTTACAACATAAAGAGTGAGAAACGCTAGACTGTAATCTTGACTTAAGGATTGTAAAAGTACGTATTAAATATTCATTGGATTTCATGAAATTAATTTACAAAATTTAAGCTTTGAAAAGCAATATTCGGTGTAGATTTGCCAAGTTAAAGCAAAAATTACGTCGGCAAGTCACAAAAAAATTAATCGGCAGCTATAAGAAGTCGGCCAAACATTATTGTAATAATATTAATTAATAAAATATGAATATGTGTACAAAGTGTGATTATTTATTACAGAAAATTAAAACGCTAATTTGTAATTTTTCATAAATTTTCGGAATTGTTAAACGATTTTGAACGATTATATTTCTTTAAACATAATATTCTACTCAACTCCATCATTTACATATATTTACATAAATCACTTCAAATTATTAAAATGTAAATTAACTAATTAGCTAACTTGTTTTTAAAAATATATTATATTATTTTTATAGCGGATATAGATAAATATTATCAAATCTCTTGATGTAACTCAAGCAAAAAAATTTTGCTTTTTTATTACTTTTGGCAAGCTTTCTCAAAATAAGGCTATTGTCACTCAAATTATTTTAACACTTTATAAATAATGTATATTGTATATAAGATATTAATAATATTGCAATTATAATGGGCATATTTAAATATTATATGAGAATTTATAAGAATTTTTTTCTAAGTTATTGGCAACACTAACATGATGCATGTACAAACACACCACTGCTGGTTAACACAACAGACATTTAAATGAATAAATTAACAAACAAAAAAAAAGGTGGAAACAGAGTAATAACAACTCTACTAAATGCACTACACCAATAACAACATTAGCAAGTAAATCTCTTAATATGCACAATCACACTTCACACTGCAAAAAAAAATATCTTTTACACTTAAAAAAATTTTTTTTTGTTAAATATTATTAATAACAGGGAATTTTTTCTCTCTCTTTCTTTTACTCGTATTTAAGGAATTTCTTTTAGTTTTTTTTTGTTTTGTTTAGTTTTTTATTTGTTTATTTTATTTTATTTATTTTTTTTTTTCATTTTTATATGGTATTTATGAGACATTTTTAAAATAACGAGAAACCCAAAAAGAAGTTGTGTCGTCGTTTAAAACAACAATAATCACACGTACGCAAAATTTTAAAGAGAGCGTACAACAAATGAGGGTGTGTTAGTACGAGGTATTTATAAATATGAGAGAGCATCATAAAAGATTTATTGATGATAAAATAAAATTCCCCACAACACACCATTAATAAAAACTGAGAAACTCAAACACACACACGCTTACACTCTCTCTCGAACTCTTGAAATTATTTGTTGCTGGTTTTTTCATGTTTTTTCTTTTTTTTTAATAGGGATTTCTTTTATTTCAATTTTTTTGTCTCGTCTCACGACCTCTTGTTTAGTTTTCATTTTTTTTATTTCTTTCTAGAGACTCGTATTAACAACGGCGATATTATAAGTACGTGAGCGACGACAACGTTAATGTTACACCAACCAACAAGAAAAAATCATGCACATTTCTGTGTTTTTTTCATTTTTCAAAAACCACTTTATTTTGAACAAAACTGAACTGTATATAGAAATAAAAAAATTAAACTTGTTTGCAATTTTTTTTGCTTTTATTTCTTTACCTTTTTGATAAATTTTTGATTGTTGTTTCTCTTTATTTTTTTTTTTCAATAAATATTTCTTATTTTGAATACACAATCTCGAAGTTACGTTGAGAAATTATTTTTTTCGTTTTCAATGGAAAATTTTTTATTTTATTTTATTACTCTTTAGGTATTCTTTTCTTTTTTATATTAATTAATTTATTTAATATAATTATACTTTTAACTATTTATTTAATTAAATAGCAATACTTTTCAATTTGTTATAAAATACTTTTTATTTAGATTTTGTAAAATTAAATTTTCTTTCTTTTCACAAAGCTTTTTTTCTTCTTCTGTATATTATATACATAAAATTTATTTTCTTTTGCTTCTCTTGTTAAATTTTTAGTATATACAAAAATTTTTTCTTGCTCACACGCTTTAGAAACTTTTTTTCTTCAAATCTCTTATTTTGTAGTGTTTTTATTTGTATCCGAGATATACGTCTGCATTAAACGAGTTGCCTGGCTAGACTGAGCGAATTGAGTAAAATTAATGCACGCTTTTAACTATAATTTATGATAATCACACTCTTGTTATGCCTCTATTACTAGTACTCTCTCTTTCTCTTTCCATCTATCTCTCTCTCTCTCTCACTGTCTTATTAATTGTTTGTAAAATGGGAGAGTAGTTTAACGTTAAAGTTAAATTTCTAATTGCCTGGTTTCGTTTTTGTTGTTGCTTTCAGGTTAAATACATCAGAATTTTAATCAGCTGTTCTACAAAAAAAGAGCACTGAACTTTTTTCACATGGTTTTATTGTTGTTGGTGATTTTTTTTCGTTTTCTTTTTTATTTTATCCCTCAATGAAACCTCCTGCTCAATTATCGAGAGAGGTAAACTGTAATTGTTGTTTTATCTCTCACATTATTTGTGCGCACAATCAGTGTTGCCATAACTTAGGGAATTTGGTAACCACACTCCCACAAAAATGTAATACCACGGAACAAAGTATTATCGAAGAGTTTTCAATTTTAAATGTTAAAATCAACAAAAAAAACAAGATCTAAACTTACAGCAATGGCTGATTTAAAATTGTTAAGTAAATTCCGCAAGCGACCTCTTTTAGTAAAAATAACTCCTAATACCTACAGTACCTAAATTGAAGGCAATAAATAAAACACCAATCATTTGGTCAAGATGCGCAGCAGGATATCTGGTGCCTAATATTGCAAGAGCACCAACTATGTTATCTTCAATGGTACATGTATTCACCTACATACATACCAACATAGTTGGTCTTTACAACTCTTCAGTCAGGATTACGACTTAGTTTCCTTCACCACATATATTGTGTGTGTTAATTTTAAATGTGAATGCCGGACAGATTAAAGTCGATTCCGAACGACAGATTTTTGAGAAACTTTTCATGGCAATTTTATTTACTCTTAGAGTTTTTGTCACAAATCTGCGGCAGGCGCCGATTAAATTTTTTTATTGGAGAGGTCTGATCTAGGGTTTAAACCGTGGCTTCACTGCGTACTAGACTACGGCCGCTACCTGAATTCGTCCAAGGCTAAATATGAAACGTCTGACCACCTCTTTTCGAAATGAAAACTTTTTCCAAAGCATCGTACACTGTTTCGGTGGCAACTATGTCTTGGCTCCGATCTGCTGATTTATTTTAATAATCTCGACAAATCTTAATTTTTGGAAGCGATAATAACTTGTTTACGAAAAAGTCTTACAGGCCCTTTGTCATATAAAATGACCAATTGGTGAACGCCATCTCTGTTTTTATCGATTGATGTGAAGTGAGTTATTTTTTTGGATCCCTTGGTGTCTGCGAAAAAGTTTTAGTCAAATTTTCCTACTCAAGTGAATTTACTTTGGGAATAACATTTCAAGTAGCTTGGCGCACTGAATTCTAAATTTAATGCTTTCCTTCTCCATGATGAAGTGTCCTACATGTCTGTGACGAACCATTTTATATGTACTCGAGTCTGAATACAGGGCATTTAAGGCAATACAGTTACTGGTGGTTTATCTATTGTACTCACCTAAATTATCTGTCGAAAGCAGATGACTCCACCCAGAAGAGTGAATAAGAGAACATGTACGCGGCTAGCAGACAGTTTTCTTTTAACCGCATGATCTAATATTGGTGGCTAAGATCAACGTATATTTGCAACCTTTCTGACAGTACCTTAGAAGGCATTTAATATTATTAACTGGACGTGAATAGAACTACTCTGTATACCAATCCCTTAAATTCTTAAACTGTTTTTAATTTTTGAACCCACCTCGTTGGTGAAAAACTATATAAACAAGTCACAATTTTTTTTTCTTTTTTGAGGTTGGGGGATACCCTATCGTATATCATTAACCAGTTATTTGTTGAAATGCTTTCATATCGTATGTCACTCTCGATTCCTGGTATTTAATTATTTAGAAACACGAATTAACTAAAATAACAATAACAATTTGGGAAATACAACAACAGATAAAAAAAAAACCAATTTTAAATTGAAATAATTTAAAAAACATTTTCAAATTGTATGCGAAATGGAATATTTTTTAAACTTTTAAAGCTCGTCACTGTTTTCGATGGCGATGGCGTAATAATAAAATTAAATAATAATAATGTAGTAAAGCTAATAAATTAACGGTATGTACAATAAAAACTACTAATAAATAATACTTTAAAACAATTAAATTAAATAAAATAAACATTTAGGCAAACAAAACAATTAAAAATTCCATAGTTTCCCTCGTAAATATCTATGTATGTAGTATTGAAGCTCTAATGATTTTGGGTTTTTGTTTTGCTACGGTTTCTTTTGCAATATCGAAATAATTTTTGCCATTAAAGCTTAAAATCTTTAAATAAATATTTATTGGCGAAATTCTTTAACAGCATTAACCAGAGCATAATTAAATTTTTATTAAATTGAAACGATAGAAAATTCTGCAGATCTTAAATAAATTTCCGTTTTACGAGGGTCTACATAAAAATGAACACAATCGCTAAGAGAAGGTGGAAGTGTGAAACCACATTTAACGAGAATATGATTTGTGACAAAAGAATACATGGAATGTCTTGGAAACATGCTCAAAAATATAAAATACTGCACAATGTACTTACATACATACATAATTTTTCATTACAACCCTTCAGTCAGGATTACGAACTAGTTTCTCACACCACATACATATGTTGTGTGTGTTAATTCTATACATGAGATTTTGAGTAACTTTTCATGGCAGTTTCATTCGCTCTCAGAGTGTTAGCCAGAAATGTGCTGATTTTTTAAATTTCGGTTTATTGGAGATGACTGACCTGGAGTTTGAACCGTGGCCTCATTTTTGATAAGCCAACACACTACCTACTAGACTACGGCAAGTGCTTAACTTTTTGATTACTCCGGTCAAACCAATGTTTTACAAAAAGCAAGACAAAAATCCTGCCTTAAAATATGAAAAAATTTCCTCGAAATATTTTGTAGAGGCTGCATACTACAAATGAGCTTGAGTAGAAAAAAGGCAGTGATAATTTTGTGTGACCTTAGAACATTTCGTTATTAATTTAAATTTAATGACCACGACTACGACTACTACTACTGGACTACGGCGACTACTACTAGACTACGGCGACTACTAGTAAACTACGACGACTACTACTAGACTACGACGAGCACTACTACTACACTACGTCGACTTCTACTACACTACGACGAACACTACTACTAGACTACGTCAACTTCTACTACACTACGGCGACTACTAATATACTACGGCGACTACTACTAGACTACGCCGACTACTACTAGACTACGACGACTACTACTAGACTACGACGACTACCACTAAACTATGACGACTACTACTAGACTACGGCGACTACTACTAAACTACGAAGACTACTACTAGATTACGACACCTACTACTAGACTACGGCGACTACCACTAAACTACGGCGACTACTACTAGACTATGATGAATACTACTCGACTACGACGACTACTACTAGACTACGATGACTACTAATAGACTATGATGAATACTACTCGACTACGACGACTACTACTAGACTACGACGACTACCACTAGACTATGATGAATACTACTCGACTACGACGACTACTACGGCGACTACTACTAGACTACGACGACTACTACTAGACTATGATGAATACTACTCGACTACGACGACTACTACGGCGACTGCTACTTGACAACGACGACTACTACTAGACTACGGCGACTACTACTAGACTACAACGACTACTACTAGACTACGGCGACTACTACTAGACTACGACGACTACTACTATACTACAACGACTACTACTACACTACGACGACTACCACGAGACTATGATGAATACTACTCGACTACGACGACTACTACGGCGACTACTACTAGACTACGACGACTACTACTAGACTATGATGAATACTACTCGACTACGACGACTACTACGGCGACTACTACTTGACAACGACGACTACTACTAGACTACGGCGACTACTACTAGACTACAACGACTACTACTATACTACGGCGACTACTACTACACTACGACGACTACTACTATACTACAACGACTACTACTAGACTACGACGACTACTACTAGACTATGATGAATACTACTCGACTACGACTACTACTAGACTACGACGACTACTACTAGACTATGATGAATACTACTCGACTACGACGACTACTACGGCGACTACTACTAGACTACGACGACTACTACTAGACTATGATGAATACTACTCGACTACGACGACTACTACGGCGACTACTACTTGACAACGACGACTACTACTAGACTACGGCGACTACTACTAGACTACAACGACTACTACTAGACTACGGCGACTACTACTAGACTACGACGACTACTACTATACTACAACGACTACTACTAGACTACGACGACTACTACTAGACTATGATGAATACTACTCGACTACGACGACTACTACGGCGACTACTACTAGACTACGACGACTACTACTAGACTATGATGAATACTACTCGACTACGACGACTACTACGGCGACTACTACTAGACTACGATGACTACTACTAGACTATGATGAATACTACTCGACTACGACGACTACTACGGCGACTACTACTAGACTACGACGACTACTACTAGACTACAACGACTACTACTAAACTACGACGACTGCAACTAGACTATGATGAATACTACTCGACTACGACGACTACTACTAGACTACGATGAACACTACTCGACTACGACGAATACTACTCGACTGCTACTAGACTACGACGACTACTACTAGACTACGATGAATACTACTCGACTACGACGATTACTACGGCGACTACTACTAGACTACGACGACTACTACTAGACTACTACTAGACTACAACGACTACTACTAGACTACGACGACTACTACTAGACTATGATGAATACTACTTGACTACGACGACTACTACGGCGACTACTACTAGATTACGACGACTACTACTAAACTATGATGAATACTACTCGACTACGACGACTACTACTTGACTATGGTGAATACTACGCGACTACTACTAGACTACGACGACTACTACTAGACTATGATGAATACTACTCGACTACGACGACTACTATTAGACTACGACGACTACTACTAGACTACGGATACTACTACGATGACTACGGCGACTATTACGACAGCTACTACTAGACTACGACGACTACTACTAGACGACGACTACTACGAGGACTACTACGACGACTACTACTAGAATACGACGACTTCTACTAGACTACGACGACTACTACTAGACTACGACGACTACTACTAGACTACGACGACTACTACTAGACTACGACGACTACTACTAGACTACGACGACTACTACTAGACTACGACGACTATAACTAGACTACGACGAAAATAATGTGATACAGAAATCCTAGACAATTATATTATATGTTTACAACACCTGCCGAGTCAGTGGTGATTTGAGTAAGAGGTGTACATTCATTAAAGCAATAAAATGGTTGACAAATATTTACTGCCGAGAAATACACTGCGTTTCACTTGAATAGCACACCGTACAAATTGAAATTCTCCCCCCTATATCTTTGTAAAAAATAAAGATAGCGGATTGATTTTGGATTGCAATTGTAGTGTTATTTATAGCTTTTATTATAAAATAAAAAAAATTTAGATATATCAAGTTGTTTTCAAAATATAACATAAAAAAGAAAAATACTCAAAAAATAACAATCAAATTCCGTTTCACTAGAATAGCACATATTTTAAGAAATGTAGGAAAATTACTTTTTATAAAGGTTTTTAATTTTTTTATTATTTTTTATTTATTTTTATATAAAAACTAAGGTTTAACTATCGATTTCTAGTAGTGTGTTGGGCCTCCCTTGTTCAGAATAACCTCGTATATCCTATTAGGCATTGACTCGTAAAAATTTTTCAAATAGTCGACAGAAATTGAAGTCCATGCCCATTGGATGGCCTCAATCAGTTCTGCTTTGGTTGAAAATTGTTTTTTAGACCCGTAAACTTTTCTGGCCAGCCATCCCCAAACAAATAAGAGGGCTTTTTTTAAGAGAAGCTTCAAATTCGCACGATTCTGTTGGCAAAATTAAGGCTAAAATAGGTGTCCATGCTAGCAAGACCACTGTGTGGCGTATTATTTCAGGAGCAAATCAACTCAAACGACTGAAATTAAAGAAAAAACTAACACTTAACTCTGCACGAAAAGAAATGCGGTTGAAATTTTGTCGAGATAATATGGTATAGAGCAAGTTGGAAGCGCGTTGTTTTTTCTACCGAGAAGAAGTTTAATTTGGAGGGCCCTGATGGCTACAATCATTATTTTCACGATTTGAGGAAGGTGACTCACCAGTTGGATCGATTACACAGTCAAGTTGGCGGAGTTATGGTGTGGGGTGCGATTTCCTATTATGGCACCTGTGAGCTCCAGCTTCTAAGTTCAAATATGAACGCTAAAACATATCAGGGTGTTTTAGAAAAGCCTTTCCACAGTTTAAAAATTCTTTTTGGCCCATTGCCGTCGACTTTTCAGCAAGACTACGCCCTAATACATAATGCCCGTGTGGTCAAATCGCGCATAGAGTCCAAAAATTTCAACTTTTTGAATTGGCCACCATACTCGCCGGACCTAAACATAATAGAAAATGTTTGGGGATGGCTGGCCAGAAAAGTTTACGGGTCTAAAAAACAATTTTCAACCAAAGCAGAACTGATTGAGGCCATTCAACGGGCATGGACTTCAATTTCTGTCGACTATTTGAAAAATTTTTACGAGTCAATGCCTAATAGGATATACGAGGTTATTCTGGACAAGGGAGGCCCAACACACTACTAGAAATCGATAGTTAAACCTTAGTTTTTATATAAAAATAAATAAAAAATAATAAAAAAATTAAAAACCTTTATAAAAAGTAATTTTCCTACATTTCTTAAAATATGTGCTATTCTAGTGAAACGGAATTTGATTGTTATTTTTTGAGTATTTTTCTTTTTTATGTTATATTTTGAAAACAACTTGATATATCCAAATTTTTTTTATTTTATAATAAAAGCTATAAATAACACTACAATTGCAATCCAAAATCAATCCGCTATCTTTATTTTTAACAAAGATATAGGGGGGAGAATTTCAATTTGTACGGTGTGCTATTCAAGTGAAACGCAGTGTACATATAAGACACAAGACAATAGACACAGTGTATCGAAGTGGAACCCATGAAAAAAGTCAAGCAACTTCCAAAATAATCTAACATAACCATTTTTCTGCTTTTATTGTTGTCGTTGTACATAATTGGTCATTACAACCCTTGAATCAGGATTACGACTTAGTTTCTAACACCACTTATGTTTTGTGTGTTAATCTTATACATGAGTGGCAGTGCCAACAGTTTAAAATCGATTCCGAACGATAGATTTATGAGAAAGTTTTTCATGGCAATTTTTTATTTACTCTCAGATTTTTTGCCAGAAATCTGCTGAGAGGAAGTTGAAATATTTTTCCATATTTTATATTTTTCCATTTTGTTGGAGAGGTCTGACCTAGGTTTTAAACCATGGCCTCTCTAAATACTAGACTACGACGACTACTTGAATTCGTCCAAGTCTAAATATGAAATAGGAAAATATTTTTTCTTATTTCGTTTTATTGGAGATGTCTGACCTGGGCTTGAACCAATACACTATCTACTAGACTACGGTGACTACGACTAACATTTACTGCCGGTAAATATAAGATTAAGGTACAATAGGCAAAGGGTATCAGAATGGAACCAATGCGAGAAACTAAGCATCTTCCAAAAAACCTAACCTAACTAATTTCCTGGTTTTGTTGTTCTAATTACTCATTTGATATACCAAACCAATAAATTATATTCCATTTGATTCCTTCCTGATTTTTGTATTTGTACTACAAAGAACGACCAAACGCTTTACAACCTTTTGAAATCCAGTTTCTTTGCATTCATCCAGTTATTGTTACGATAATAAAATTTCCCTACCAAGGCAAAGTTCATAAAACGTACAAAATAATAATAATTTAAATAAATTTAAGAAAAATAATGAAAAATAAAAATTAACAACAAGAAAAAAAGATAAGATAGTAAAGCGGTCGAATTGTTTATTCGTTTATTGACAACACCAGCACCAACCAAGGCAGCAACACTACAAACACAATAGCCGCTCAAGTTCATAGAATAGGGAAACGGAAATTAATTCCAACTTAAATATTTAAAGAGGATTCTGAGAAGTACTAATAATAAATTCATCGCTGCCCTCATAGCATAATAAATTAAGTTAAATTGTTATCATACGAGGGTCATTCCAAAAAGAAGGGAATATCTTCTTTATTAGTTACTATCTGGAATCCATGAAGTACTTATGTTAAGTACTTTTTAGACTGTGGTACAGTTTTTATTTCCTCTGTTCCTCAACAGACACCACCTTTTTATGGCGCTTTATAGTTTTGTTTTAAGGGACAGCTGTAGAGTGGTAGCTAAAGCATAATTGCGGTGGTTTTTTTGTCGCAATTACCCAGTTTTCATGTGTATTTCGAAAATGGACTCAAATTTAAAGTGAATACTGCATATTCATTATAAAGGGTGTTTTTTTATAGAGGTATAGAAGTTTAAGTTGGCATTACTTTTCAAGATGGCGACCGATTTAACAGCTGTCAAGTGATTTATTCTCAGTTTGGTTTGGCAATTCATCATGAATAGACTCACGCCTGAACAACGCTTGCAAATAGTGCAATTTTATTTCGAAAATAATGGTTCTGTGCGGAAAACATATCGCCATCGAGCACAGGAATTGGATCTGTGTCCATCCACTTTATGGAAGATTTTGCGGAAGGATCTTGGTTTGCGTGCTTACAAAATCCAACTCGTGCAAGAATTTAAGCCAAACGATCATCAAGTAAGGCGTAGATTCGTCGAATGGGCCCAAAACGAGATTACCGTTGTTCCCGATTTTCATAAAGAGAATTTTGTTTAGCGATGAAGCGCACTTCTGGTTGAATGGCTACGTCAACAAACAAAACTGCCGCATTTGGAGTGAAGGTAATCATCAAGTGTATGTGGAAACACTGTTACATCCAGAAAAACTGACTGTTTGGTGCGCTTTATGGGCTGGTGGAATCATTGGTCCGTACTTTTTCAAAAACGATGGTGGCCAGAACGTTACAGTCAATGGTGATCGGTATAGAGCCATAATTACTAACTTTTTCTTTCCTGAATTGAATAACCATGATGTCCAGGAGATGTGGTTTCAACAAGACGGCGCAACATGTCACACAGCTCGTGCCACAATAGATTTATTGAAAGACACGTTTGGTGACCGCCTAATTTCACGTTTTGGACCTGTGAATTGGCCTCCAAGATCTTGTGATTTAACACCGCTAGACTACTTTCTGTAAAGTCATTGGTCTATGCGGTAAAGCCCCAAACGCTTGACCATTTGGAGGACAACATTCGCCGTATTATTGCCGATATACGGCCACAAATGTTGGAAAAAGTCATCGAAAATTGGACGTCCAGATTGAACTACATCCGCGCCAGCCGTGGCGGTCATATGCCAGAAATCTTATTTAAAATGTAATGCCACAAGATTATCTTTCGGATAAATAAAATTCATGTCAATCGAATAATCCATCGTTGTTTTATTGCAACTTAAAGTTCTATACCTCTATAAAAAACACCCTTTATAATACGACTCTGTCTGTGTTAAGAATATCTGATGCCTTACGGCACAATGGCACAGCGAGGAGTAATATGGTTTGCATTCATTTCTGAGGTCTTTTTTTTGGTGTAACTATAAAAGAACTCGTCTAGCAACAATACAACGGAATTAGGGAACTATTTGTCAAAAGGGAGAGGAGGCAAAAATGCAGCAATCCCCTCCTACATAACAAAAATAGTGAACAATATCTCTTTCAAATTTAGTCCTTTATATCGTTCTCTTTTAAGCATTTTTAAATCAAAAGGACTACCAATCCATTTCCATGTTTCACTTGTCTTTGTTATATAATGCCGATGATAGTTCGTTCATTGAAATTTGATATTAAAATAGAATAGACAAGTGCATTAAGCTTAGGTGGCAGTGATATCTCTCTCTTCACTTTTAAAATAACTTATCGCATGCCTGTTAAAAAAAAAGAATCCAATAAAGTTTGTTAAATACAAAGAGTGTCAATTTTCTTAGAAAAAGGAATGAAAAAAAGTGTTCTTCAATATGGCAAAGGGAAAACTAAAAAGTTCTGAATAAAAGAACATAACAATAAAGGTAAATAGATAACCCAGTGAACATTTATTAAACCAGAGGATAAATACTTTCATTTGAAGTTAAATTCAGAGATAAGAATTGTGTGAAAGCAAAAGAGTTGTCCTCGTAGGTGGTACAGTTCCTTTTAAGATTTCCTAGACTAAGCAAAGAACTTTCAGTCATCGATTAAAAGAATAAAAACAATGTTAAATGAATGCCTAATCTTGCAAAGAATGATCGCCCGAAGTATTTGCAAGTAATTCTTACTGACCAAAAATCAATCAATCATTGTTCATATACGAAAGCCTGATCAACTAAAGGGTTTCTAACATATTTCAATATAAAGAGTGATTTTTTAAGAGCTATAGGAAAATTTTTCAAAAAAAAAACAAATAAAATTCAGAAAAATTCATGAAATCTCTATTTGAATCGATAGTACGGTCCATATAATTTAATGTTTGAAGATTATTTCATGCATATGTTGACCGCGACTGCGCCTCAAATGGTCCATCCGCTTAGTCCAATTTTGGCATTCTCTTTCCAACATTGCGGACGGTATCTCACGAATTCAGTGTTGCCTTCCAATGCGTCAATTGAAGCGGGCTTGTCTGTATAGACATGAGCTTTAACATAGTCCCACAAAAAATAGCCTAAAGGCATTAAATCGCACGATCTAGGCGGCCAATTTACCGGTCACGAACGTGAAATAAAATGTTCACCCAACTCGCCTCTCAATAAGTCCATTGTTACGCGTGCTGTGTGGCATGTGGCACCGTCTTGTTGAAACCACATGTCATGCAAGTCAAGCTCTTGCATTTTGGGCAGAAAAAAAGTTGGATATCATCTCACGGTAGCGCTCACCATTCACAGTTACGTTACGATTCGCAGCATCTTTGAAGAAGTACGGTCCAATGATGCCACCAGCCCATAAACCGCACCAAACTGACTTTTTCTGGATGCATTGGTAGGTTTTGCAAGGCGTCTGGCTGATCTTCACTCCAAAATCGACAACTCTGCTTATTTACGTATCCATTGAGCCAAAAATGAGCTTCGTCGCTGAACACAATTTTTCGATAAAGAAGTGGATATTCGACCAACTTTCAGAGCACGCATTTTGATAATAAAATTCAATGATTTGCAATCGTTGTTCGTTTGCAAGACGATTCATGGTTAAATTATAGACCAAACTGAAGCTGTTTGACAGTGAAACAAAACACGAAACGTGTGTGAGCTGTATAAACCTGTGTTGCCAAAAAGATAGTAGCTAAAAAATCACCCGCTACTAACAAGTCCTTTGGATAATACAATACTTCGACAGTTGTTCCGCAGCAGCGTTCTTTCACTCACTCATTTACATTAACCAAGCCGCTATTTTTTTATGCTGAAAAGTTTGCGAATATAACGCCAAACCCTAAAAATTAGCCTGCTAACCTCCAAAACTGCCGACTAATAGCAAAATGCTTCTCAATTCCAAAGTGCAAAATGCAGCTTATCGCCATCTAGAGAGTAAAGGAGGAATAATGGAAATACCACTATCATTGCAGCCCAACAGACGGAGTTTACATACACTCAGCTGTCCAAAACACCACTACACTCTATAACACTGTAATTAAGGCATTATTTTCTATACTGAATTGGTTCTCCTCTAGTCGTATAGCAAAACAGAGGGTTAGCCAAAGGCAATAAGACTTAGGGCCATTATTTCAACTTGCCGTTAAACTTGGGTTTAGTTAAAGGTACCTTTAGCTAAAGGGAACTATAAAGTTACCTTTAACTTATTTTACAGATAAAATAAAGTTAATTGTTTTCAAAAATATGGCAGTGCGAGGAGCAATGTCGATAAGACTGCTCAATTAAACAAGTTTTTTTTTAACGCAGTGGCAATGTTTTTTGTTTGTTGTATATGCTCATTTTGTTTAAATTTGAAGTTGCCGTATTAAAAATAATATATAATATGGCAAGTTCAAACGTAAACTTAACTTTAAAAGTTACCGGCAGGATGATACTCCATTTAGCTTAACGCTCACTACTATCTTAATGGGTAATGAATAATAAAATAATGAAAAACAATTTATCTGCCCGTTAAAATCCTCCCTTTAGTTAACGGCAAGTTGTAATAATGGCCCTTAGTTAAATCCTAGCACCACCTGTACTAAGGACATGCTATAATTCTGGAAAGCCGTGGAGACATCCAGGTCAACTATATGTTTCCTTATAATTTCCTCGATAGAAGATTTAAATTTGGGATTCCAATTAGCGACTTCTCCTCTGATTATTTGGATGGGGCCTTTGAAGTACGTACTGATGGTTCTAAAATGCTGAACAGAGAAATTGCTTTAAGAAATCTAGCATAAGACTTTCATAAAAGCTGCTTGCCTAACCACCTCAGTGTTTTCTAGGCCACGGTCATGGCTATGTTGAAAGCGGTTCGTTCAATGCATGTTGAGTAGTGGGATTTTCACTGAAAATCTCTTCATTTACTCTGATAGCCAGGCTGCAATCTAGCTTCTACGAATGTAAACTTCGTCGTCCATGAATGCTGTCGATTTTTAAGAGAGATTTAAGATTACTCAAAAGCAATTCTTTTAAAAATTATTATACAAGTCAACGTAGTCTAGTAGGCAGTGTGTTGGCTTATTAGACGTGAAGCCTCGGTTCAAACCCCAGGTCAGGGAACTCCAACTAAACGATATATAAAAAATATTTCTTTGGCGTCTGCCTCTCAGCAGATTTCTGGCAAAAACTCTGAGCGTCAAATAAAATTGCCATGAAAAGTTTCTTAAAAAATCTGACGTTCGGAGTCGACTTCAAACTGGAGGTCCCTCCACTCATGTATAAAATTAACGCCCACAACGGAAGGCTGTGGAAAACTAGGTCGTAATCCTGACTAATGATATATGCATGTATGTAGTTCCTATAAGGGTTCAACGGCTTTAAAATGTCGTCGAAAATTGCATTGCTGATGTATTAACCAGGGCTTGTATGGAGCTCAGAATATCCGATATGTTACATCGCATATCTGTTCCCATTGCCTCAGTTAAATTGGAAAGTGTACGGTTGTTTTACAGTGTAGTAGGTAGTCGCCGTGGTCTAGTAGGTAGAGTTTTGGCTTATTAGACGAAAAGCCAGGGTTCGAGACCCAGGCCAGACATTAAAATGAAATACAAAAAGTATTTCTTCGGCGACTTCCTCTCAGCAGAATTCTGGCAAAAACTCTGAGAGTAAGTAAAAATTGCCATGAAAAGGTTTTAAGAAATCTGTCGTTCGGAGTCGACTTTAAACTGTAGGTCCCGCTACTCATTGTATAAAATTAACACACACAACATAAGTGGTGTGAGAAACTAGGTCGTAATCCTGACTGTAGGGTTGTAATGACCAATTATGTATGTTTACAGTGTAGTTGGCATTTCTTAACAGCAGGATTGAAAATGAAATATTACTGGACTAATGGACAATTAATCTTCCATTGCCTTCTTCTTTTCTTAAATTGCATGGACATTCACCGCATTATTTCGGTCCGATAGACTTGCTATTCTAATTCTCAAATTATTTCTGAAAGAGTTGTGGGTCAGAGAGGTATGGTTTTGCTTTTGCCATGGATTCTATATTATACCGAATCAGTTTTGAAATAAATTTACAAACGAACAGAATGATTCATTATTGTATGTACAGAGTAAAATGTTAAATTTTCGTCTACTGAGTGATTGATTGTTTCGTGATTTCTAGTTGAAACTGAAATAAACTAAATTAATTTGCCACTTAAAAAATTTGTGTTCAATTGCAATAAAAAAAACAATTTTTTTTTTCTATAAAAACAAAAAATTGAAGAGGATTTTAGTCAAAAGAAAAAAAATATCTTTTATGCTGTGATGTGCTACCACCATATTACTCGTAAAGGGTGTTTTTTATAGAGGTATAGAACTTTAAGTTGCAATAAAACAACGATGGATTATTCGATTGACATGAATTTTAATTATCCGAAAGATAATCTTGTGGCATTACATTTTAAATATGATTTCTGGCATATGACCGCCACGGCTGGCGCGGATGTAGTCCAATCTGGACGTCCAATTTTCGATGACTTTTTCCAACATTTGTGGCCGTATATCGGCAATAATACGGCGAATGTTGTCTTCCAAATGGTCAAGCGTTTGTGGCTTTACCGCATAGACCAATGACTTTACAGAAAGTAGTCTAGCGGTGTTAAATCACAAGATCTTGGAGGCCAATTCACAGGTCCAAAACGTGAAATTAGGCGGTCACCAAACGTGTCTTTCAATAAATCTATTGTGGCACGAGCTGTGTGACATGTTGCGCCGTCTTGTTGAAACCACATCTCCTGGACATCATGGTTATTCAATTCAGGAAAGAAAAAGTTAGTAATTATGGCTCTATATCGATCACCATTGACTGTAACGTTCTGGCCACCATCGTTTTTGAAAAAGTACGGACCAATGATTCCACCAGCCCATAAAGCGCACCAAACAGTCAGTTTTTCTGGATGTAACGGTGTTTCCACATACACTTGAGGATTACCTGCACTCCAAATGCGGCAGTTTTGTTTGTTGACGTAGCCATTCAACCAGAAGAGCGCTTCATCGCTAAACAAAATTCGCTTATGAAAATCGGGAACAACGGTAATCTCGTTTTGGGCCCATTCGACGAATCTACGCCTTACTTGATGATCGTTTGGCTTCAAATCTTGCACGAGTTGGATTTTGTAAGCACGCAAACCAAGATCCTTCCGCAAAATCTTCCATAAAGTGGATGGACACAGATCCAATTCCTGTGCTCGATGGCGGATGGACCCATTCGGGTCTTCCTCAATGCTACGCTCTACAGCAGCAATAGCTTCTTCTGTACGCACCGTACAGCGTCTCTGGGGATGCGAGTTATCAATAAGAGTAAACGTGGTGCGAAAACGTTCCCTGGTTAATCGAATTAACTGCTCTGATGGACGATTTTGTCGACGATAAAATGGACGTAGTGCGCGATACGTTTTCCGCACAGAACCATTATTTTCGAAATAAAATTGCACTATTTGCAAGCGTTGTTCAGGCGTGAGTCTATTCATGATGAATTGCCAAACCAAACTGAGAATAAATCACTTGACAGCTGTTAAATCGGACGCCATCTTGAAAAGTAATGCCAACTTAAAGTTCTATACCTCTATAAAAAACACCCTTTATAAGTAGTAACGATTTAAATACTAAATAGATAGATGAATAGATGAAATACTCACTCGTACAATACATTTTGCAAACATTTTATATGCATTTTACAAAAATATTGATTTCATTCCATAAGGGGGGACATGACAACAACGACTACGACTACGACTACGGCTGAGACCATCACAGGGTAAAATGCATGCAAAACAAATTTTAAGCACTTCATCACATCATGGTCAAGGTTGATTTTGTAAAAACAAAAACAAAAAAAAATACTCTCTTAAATAATATCTAAAAGAACAACAAAAACAATAACGACAACAACAGTAAGAACGTAATTGAGGAAATTTTATAGAAAATAAAAAATTCATGCAAAAAATTCTTAAGAAAACATTTTGGAATTTGAGATATGAATTCTACTTGAGATTCAAAAAAAAAAAACAAAAAAGTTAAAGCAAATCAAGAGGCATCTTTTGGAATTTAAAGGGAAGGTTGTTGTAGAGCACAATAAATAAATAAATTTTAATTAAAAAATTGTATGTGGTTAAGGGAATAAATAACCTGTGTGTTAGGGCGTCTATAAAATTTAAAATTTTTACGATTAATTTTATAAACAAATGCATGAAGTTTAAATAATTCAATAGAATGCTGATGTCATACCCCACAGTGTAAATAACTTGTTGCAGTAATTTAGCTGAAGTATTTTAAAATATTTTTGTAATGCCTTCCAAAACTGCAAAATTGTTTTTTTTTTCACCAAAATGACACGTATCGCAGGGAGATTGAAGCGAATGATAGCCGATGCAAGAAATTGTTCTTGCGTCTGAATAACTTCAGTTTTAGGGATGGCTGCACAGTCTTTTAAGCCAAAGTGAACGTGAATATCATGCAATTTAAAGATATCTGTAGATAATTGAGGTTAGTTTAAGGTGCGGGTCCTCCTTGAAGTGTAAGTCCCACTTAGGGTATACAGTCACACAGATAATTATACGTACCCCCCCCCCCCCCCTAAAAATCATTTTTTTAAAGAAATGAACTTCTAATCTAAAATTTTTTTACATAAGTGTCTGTAACGACACATTTACTTAAATAAAGAAAAAAGATTCCCAAAATCTATGAATTTGTGACTGCAGTTTGCTTAAAACCAATATGGCACAACAGAAAATTATACGTACGACGTATATTTCGTATAAAATTTCTCCAAGGGTAGCCCGATATATAAAAGGTATTGTGGATAAAAATCCTAGGACTACAGCCGTAAAAATAGGAAATACCTCGGAAAGTAATCACACTAGATTACGACGACTACTACTAAACTATGATGAATACTACTCGACTACGACGACTACTACTTGACTATGGTGAATACTACGCGACTACTACTAGACTACGACGACTACTACTAGACTATGATGAATACTACTCGACTACGACGACTACTATTAGACTACGACGACTACTACTAGACTACGGATACTACTACGATGACTACGGCGACTATTACGACAGCTACTACTAGACTACGACGACTACTACTAGAATACGACGACTTCTACTAGACTACGACGACTACTACTAGACTACGACGACTACTACTAGACTACGACGACTACTACTAGACTACGACGACTACTACTAGACTACGACGACTACTACTAGACTACGACGACTATAACTAGACTACGACGAAAATAATGTGATACAGAAATCCTAGACAATTATATTATATGTTTACAACACCTGCCGAGTCAGTGGTGATTTGAGTAAGAGGTGTACATTCATTAAAGCAATAAAATGGTTGACAAATATTTACTGCCGAGAAATACACTGCGTTTCACTTGAATAGCACACCGTACAAATTGAAATTCTCCCCCCTATATCTTTGTAAAAAATAAAGATAGCGGATTGATTTTGGATTGCAATTGTAGTGTTATTTATAGCTTTTATTATAAAATAAAAAAAATTTAGATATATCAAGTTGTTTTCAAAATATAACATAAAAAAGAAAAATACTCAAAAAATAACAATCAAATTCCGTTTCACTAGAATAGCACATATTTTAAGAAATGTAGGAAAATTACTTTTTATAAAGGTTTTTAATTTTTTTATTATTTTTTATTTATTTTTATATAAAAACTAAGGTTTAACTATCGATTTCTAGTAGTGTGTTGGGCCTCCCTTGTTCAGAATAACCTCGTATATCCTATTAGGCATTGACTCGTAAAAATTTTTCAAATAGTCGACAGAAATTGAAGTCCATGCCCATTGGATGGCCTCAATCAGTTCTGCTTTGGTTGAAAATTGTTTTTTAGACCCGTAAACTTTTCTGGCCAGCCATCCCCAAACATTTTCTATTATGTTTAGGTCCGGCGAGTATGGTGGCCAATTCAAAAAGTTGAAATTTTTGGACTCTATGCGCGATTTGACCACACGGGCATTATGTATTAGGGCGTAGTCTTGAAAACAACTTGATATATCCAAATTTTTTTTATTTTATAATAAAAGCTATAAATAACACTACAATTGCAATCCAAAATCAATCCGCTATCTTTATTTTTAACAAAGATATAGGGGGGAGAATTTCAATTTGTACGGTGTGCTATTCAAGTGAAACGCAGTGTACATATAAGACACAAGACAATAGACACAGTGTATCGAAGTGGAACCCATGAAAAAAGTCAAGCAACTTCCAAAATAATCTAACATAACCATTTTTCTGCTTTTATTGTTGTCGTTGTACATAATTGGTCATTACAACCCTTGAATCAGGATTACGACTTAGTTTCTAACACTACTTATGTTTTGTGTGTTAATCTTATACATGAGTGGCAGTGCCAACAGTTTAAAATCGATTCCGAACGATAGATTTATGAGAAAGTTTTTCATGGCAATTTTTTATTTACTCTCAGATTTTTTGCCAGAAATCTGCTGAGAGGAAGTTGAAATATTTTTCCATATTTTATATTTTTCCATTTTGTTGGAGAGGTCTGACCTAGGTTTTAAACCATGGCCTCTCTAAATACTAGACTACGACGACTACTTGAATTCGTCCAAGTCTAAATATGAAATAGGAAAATATTTTTTCTTATTTCGTTTTATTGGAGATGTCTGACCTGGGCTTGAACCAATACACTATCTACTAGACTACGGTGACTACGACTAACATTTACTGCCGGTAAATATAAGATTAAGGTACAATAGGCAAAGGGTATCAGAATGGAACCAATGCGAGAAACTAAGCATCTTCCAAAAAACCTAACCTAACTAATTTCCTGGTTTTGTTGTTCTAATTACTCATTTGATATACCAAACCAATAAATTATATTCCATTTGATTCCTTCCTGATTTTTGTATTTGTACTACAAAGAACGACCAAACGCTTTACAACCTTTTGAAATCCAGTTTCTTTGCATTCATCCAGTTATTGTTACGATAATAAAATTTCCCTACCAAGGCAAAGTTCATAAAACGTACAAAATAATAATAATTTAAATAAATTTAAGAAAAATAATGAAAAATAAAAATTAACAACAAGAAAAAAAGATAAGATAGTAAAGCGGTCGAATTGTTTATTCGTTTATTGACAACACCAGCACCAACCAAGGCAGCAACACTACAAACACAATAGCCGCTCAAGTTCATAGAATAGGGAAACGGAAATTAATTCCAACTTAAATATTTAAAGAGGATTCTGAGAAGTACTAATAATAAATTCATCGCTGCCCTCATAGCATAATAAATTAAGTTAAATTGTTATCATACGAGGGTCATTCCAAAAAGAAGGGAATATCTTCTTTATTAGTTACTATCTGGAATCCATGAAGTACTTATGTTAAGTACTTTTTAGACTGTGGTACAGTTTTTATTTCCTCTGTTCCTCAACAGACACCACCTTTTTATGGCGCTTTATAGTTTTGTTTTAAGGGACAGCTGTAGAGTGGTAGCTAAAGCATAATTGCGGTGGTTTTTTTGTCGCAATTACCCAGTTTTCATGTGTATTTCGAAAATGGACTCAAATTTAAAGTGAATACTGCATATTCATTATAAAGGGTGTTTTTTTATAGAGGTATAGAACTTTAAGTTGGCATTACTTTTCAAGATGGCGACCGATTTAACAGCTGTCAAGTGATTTATTCTCAGTTTGGTTTGGCAATTCATCATGAATAGACTCACGCCTGAACAACGCTTGCAAATAGTGCAATTTTATTTCGAAAATAATGGTTCTGTGCGGAAAACATATCGCCATCGAGCACAGGAATTGGATCTGTGTCCATCCACTTTATGGAAGATTTTGCGGAAGGATCTTGGTTTGCGTGCTTACAAAATCCAACTCGTGCAAGAATTTAAGCCAAACGATCATCAAGTAAGGCGTAGATTCGTCGAATGGGCCCAAAACGAGATTACCGTTGTTCCCGATTTTCATAAAGAGAATTTTGTTTAGCGATGAAGCGCACTTCTGGTTGAATGGCTACGTCAACAAACAAAACTGCCGCATTTGGAGTGAAGGTAATCATCAAGTGTATGTGGAAACACTGTTACATCCAGAAAAACTGACTGTTTGGTGCGCTTTATGGGCTGGTGGAATCATTGGTCCGTACTTTTTCAAAAACGATGGTGGCCAGAACGTTACAGTCAATGGTGATCGGTATAGAGCCATAATTACTAACTTTTTCTTTCCTGAATTGAATAACCATGATGTCCAGGAGATGTGGTTTCAACAAGACGGCGCAACATGTCACACAGCTCGTGCCACAATAGATTTATTGAAAGACACGTTTGGTGACCGCCTAATTTCACGTTTTGGACCTGTGAATTGGCCTCCAAGATCTTGTGATTTAACACCGCTAGACTACTTTCTGTAAAGTCATTGGTCTATGCGGTAAAGCCCCAAACGCTTGACCATTTGGAGGACAACATTCGCCGTATTATTGCCGATATACGGCCACAAATGTTGGAAAAAGTCATCGAAAATTGGACGTCCAGATTGAACTACATCCGCGCCAGCCGTGGCGGTCATATGCCAGAAATCTTATTTAAAATGTAATGCCACAAGATTATCTTTCGGATAAATAAAATTCATGTCAATCGAATAATCCATCGTTGTTTTATTGCAACTTAAAGTTCTATACCTCTATAAAAAACACCCTTTATAATACGACTCTGTCTGTGTTAAGAATATCTGATGCCTTACGGCACAATGGCACAGCGAGGAGTAATATGGTTTGCATTCATTTCTGAGGTCTTTTTTTTGGTGTAACTATAAAAGAACTCGTCTAGCAACAATACAACGGAATTAGGGAACTATTTGTCAAAAGGGAGAGGAGGCAAAAATGCAGCAATCCCCTCCTACATAACAAAAATAGTGAACAATATCTCTTTCAAATTTAGTCCTTTATATCGTTCTCTTTTAAGCATTTTTAAATCAAAAGGACTACCAATCCATTTCCATGTTTCACTTGTCTTTGTTATATAATGCCGATGATAGTTCGTTCATTGAAATTTGATATTAAAATAGAATAGACAAGTGCATTAAGCTTAGGTGGCAGTGATATCTCTCTCTTCACTTTTAAAATAACTTATCGCATGCCTGTTAAAAAAAAAGAATCCAATAAAGTTTGTTAAATACAAAGAGTGTCAATTTTCTTAGAAAAAGGAATGAAAAAAAGTGTTCTTCAATATGGCAAAGGGAAAACTAAAAAGTTCTGAATAAAAGAACATAACAATAAAGGTAAATAGATAACCCAGTGAACATTTATTAAACCAGAGGATAAATACTTTCATTTGAAGTTAAATTCAGAGATAAGAATTGTGTGAAAGCAAAAGAGTTGTCCTCGTAGGTGGTACAGTTCCTTTTAAGATTTCCTAGACTAAGCAAAGAACTTTCAGTCATCGATTAAAAGAATAAAAACAATGTTAAATGAATGCCTAATCTTGCAAAGAATGATCGCCCGAAGTATTTGCAAGTAATTCTTACTGACCAAAAATCAATCAATCATTGTTCATATACGAAAGCCTGATCAACTAAAGGGTTTCTAACATATTTCAATATAAAGAGTGATTTTTTAAGAGCTATAGGAAAATTTTTCAAAAAAAAAACAAATAAAATTCAGAAAAATTCATGAAATCTCTATTTGAATCGATAGTACGGTCCATATAATTTAATGTTTGAAGATTATTTCATGCATATGTTGACCGCGACTGCGCCTCAAATGGTCCATCCGCTTAGTCCAATTTTGGCATTCTCTTTCCAACATTGCGGACGGTATCTCACGAATTCAGTGTTGCCTTCCAATGCGTCAATTGAAGCGGGCTTGTCTGTATAGACATGAGCTTTAACATAGTCCCACAAAAAATAGCCTAAAGGCATTAAATCGCACGATCTAGGCGGCCAATTTACCGGTCACGAACGTGAAATAAAATGTTCACCCAACTCGCCTCTCAATAAGTCCATTGTTACGCGTGCTGTGTGGCATGTGGCACCGTCTTGTTGAAACCACATGTCATGCAAGTCAAGCTCTTGCATTTTGGGCAGAAAAAAAGTTGGATATCATCTCACGGTAGCGCTCACCATTCACAGTTACGTTACGATTCGCAGCATCTTTGAAGAAGTACGGTCCAATGATGCCACCAGCCCATAAACCGCACCAAACTGACTTTTTCTGGATGCATTGGTAGGTTTTGCAAGGCGTCTGGCTGATCTTCACTCCAAAATCGACAACTCTGCTTATTTACGTATCCATTGAGCCAAAAATGAGCTTCGTCGCTGAACACAATTTTTCGATAAAGAAGTGGATATTCGACCAACTTTCAGAGCACGCATTTTGATAATAAAATTCAATGATTTGCAATCGTTGTTCGTTTGCAAGACGATTCATGGTTAAATTATAGACCAAACTGAAGCTGTTTGACAGTGAAACAAAACACGAAACGTGTGTGAGCTGTATAAACCTGTGTTGCCAAAAAGATAGTAGCTAAAAAATCACCCGCTACTAACAAGTCCTTTGGATAATACAATACTTCGACAGTTGTTCCGCAGCAGCGTTCTTTCACTCACTCATTTACATTAACCAAGCCGCTATTTTTTTATGCTGAAAAGTTTGCGAATATAACGCCAAACCCTAAAAATTAGCCTGCTAACCTCCAAAACTGCCGACTAATAGCAAAATGCTTCTCAATTCCAAAGTGCAAAATGCAGCTTATCGCCATCTAGAGAGTAAAGGAGGAATAATGGAAATACCACTATCATTGCAGCCCAACAGACGGAGTTTACATACACTCAGCTGTCCAAAACACCACTACACTCTATAACACTGTAATTAAGGCATTATTTTCTATACTGAATTGGTTCTCCTCTAGTCGTATAGCAAAACAGAGGGTTAGCCAAAGGCAATAAGACTTAGGGCCATTATTTCAACTTGCCGTTAAACTTGGGTTTAGTTAAAGGTACCTTTAGCTAAAGGGAACTATAAAGTTACCTTTAACTTATTTTACAGATAAAATAAAGTTAATTGTTTTCAAAAATATGGCAGTGCGAGGAGCAATGTCGATAAGACTGCTCAATTAAACAAGTTTTTTTTTAACGCAGTGGCAATGTTTTTTGTTTGTTGTATATGCTCATTTTGTTTAAATTTGAAGTTGCCGTATTAAAAATAATATATAATATGGCAAGTTCAAACGTAAACTTAACTTTAAAAGTTACCGGCAGGATGATACTCCATTTAGCTTAACGCTCACTACTATCTTAATGGGTAATGAATAATAAAATAATGAAAAACAATTTATCTGCCCGTTAAAATCCTCCCTTTAGTTAACGGCAAGTTGTAATAATGGCCCTTAGTTAAATCCTAGCACCACCTGTACTAAGGACATGCTATAATTCTGGAAAGCCGTGGAGACATCCAGGTCAACTATATGTTTCCTTATAATTTCCTCGATAGAAGATTTAAATTTGGGATTCCAATTAGCGACTTCTCCTCTGATTATTTGGATGGGGCCTTTGAAGTACGTACTGATGGTTCTAAAATGCTGAACAGAGAAATTGCTTTAAGAAATCTAGCATAAGACTTTCATAAAAGCTGCTTGCCTAACCACCTCAGTGTTTTCTAGGCCACGGTCATGGCTATGTTGAAAGCGGTTCGTTCAATGCATGTTGAGTAGTGGGATTTTCACTGAAAATCTCTTCATTTACTCTGATAGCCAGGCTGCAATCTAGCTTCTACGAATGTAAACTTCGTCGTCCATGAATGCTGTCGATTTTTAAGAGAGATTTAAGATTACTCAAAAGCAATTCTTTTAAAAATTATTATACAAGTCAACGTAGTCTAGTAGGCAGTGTGTTGGCTTATTAGACGTGAAGCCTCGGTTCAAACCCCAGGTCAGGGAACTCCAACTAAACGATATATAAAAAATATTTCTTTGGCGTCTGCCTCTCAGCAGATTTCTGGCAAAAACTCTGAGCGTCAAATAAAATTGCCATGAAAAGTTTCTTAAAAAATCTGACGTTCGGAGTCGACTTCAAACTGGAGGTCCCTCCACTCATGTATAAAATTAACGCCCACAACGGAAGGCTGTGGAAAACTAGGTCGTAATCCTGACTAATGATATATGCATGTATGTAGTTCCTATAAGGGTTCAACGGCTTTAAAATGTCGTCGAAAATTGCATTGCTGATGTATTAACCAGGGCTTGTATGGAGCTCAGAATATCCGATATGTTACATCGCATATCTGTTCCCATTGCCTCAGTTAAATTGGAAAGTGTACGGTTGTTTTACAGTGTAGTAGGTAGTCGCCGTGGTCTAGTAGGTAGAGTTTTGGCTTATTAGACGAAAAGCCAGGGTTCGAGACCCAGGCCAGACATTAAAATGAAATACAAAAAGTATTTCTTCGGCGACTTCCTCTCAGCAGAATTCTGGCAAAAACTCTGAGAGTAAGTAAAAATTGCCATGAAAAGGTTTTAAGAAATCTGTCGTTCGGAGTCGACTTTAAACTGTAGGTCCCGCTACTCATTGTATAAAATTAACACACACAACATAAGTGGTGTGAGAAACTAGGTCGTAATCCTGACTGTAGGGTTGTAATGACCAATTATGTATGTTTACAGTGTAGTTGGCATTTCTTAACAGCAGGATTGAAAATGAAATATTACTGGACTAATGGACAATTAATCTTCCATTGCCTTCTTCTTTTCTTAAATTGCATGGACATTCACCGCATTATTTCGGTCCGATAGACTTGCTATTCTAATTCTCAAATTATTTCTGAAAGAGTTGTGGGTCAGAGAGGTATGGTTTTGCTTTTGCCATGGATTCTATATTATACCGAATCAGTTTTGAAATAAATTTACAAACGAACAGAATGATTCATTATTGTATGTACAGAGTAAAATGTTAAATTTTCGTCTACTGAGTGATTGATTGTTTCGTGATTTCTAGTTGAAACTGAAATAAACTAAATTAATTTGCCACTTAAAAAATTTGTGTTCAATTGCAATAAAAAAAACAATTTTTTTTTTCTATAAAAACAAAAAATTGAAGAGGATTTTAGTCAAAAGAAAAAAAATATCTTTTATGCTGTGATGTGCTACCACCATATTACTCGTAAAGGGTGTTTTTTATAGAGGTATAGAACTTTAAGTTGCAATAAAACAACGATGGATTATTCGATTGACATGAATTTTAATTATCCGAAAGATAATCTTGTGGCATTACATTTTAAATATGATTTCTGGCATATGACCGCCACGGCTGGCGCGGATGTAGTCCAATCTGGACGTCCAATTTTCGATGACTTTTTCCAACATTTGTGGCCGTATATCGGCAATAATACGGCGAATGTTGTCTTCCAAATGGTCAAGCGTTTGTGGCTTTACCGCATAGACCAATGACTTTACATAGCCCCACAGAAAGTAGTCTAGCGGTGTTAAATCACAAGATCTTGGAGGCCAATTCACAGGTCCAAAACGTGAAATTAGGCGGTCACCAAACGTGTCTTTCAATAAATCTATTGTGGCACGAGCTGTGTTACATGTTGCGCCGTGTTATTGAAACCACATCTCCTGGACATCATGGTTATTCAATTCAGAAATGAAAAAGTTTGTAATCATGGCTCTATACCGATCACCATTGACTGTAATGTTCTGGCCACCATCGTTTTTGAAAAAGTACGGACCAATGATTCCACCAGCCCATAAAGCGCACCAAACAGTCAGTTTTTCTGGATGTAACGGTGTTTCCACATACACTTGAGGATTACCTGCACTCCAAATGCGGCAGTTTTGTTTGTTGACGTAGCCATTCAACCAGAAGAGCGCTTCATCGCTAAACAAAATTCGCTTATGAAAATCGGGAACAACGGTAATCTCGTTTTGGGCCCATTCGACGAATCTACGCCTTACTTGATGATCGTTTGGCTTCAAATCTTGCACGAGTTGGATTTTGTAAGCACGCAAACCAAGATCCTTCCGCAAAATCTTCCATAAAGTGGATGGACACAGATCCAATTCCTGTGCTCGATGGCGGATGGACCCATTCGGGTCTTCCTCAATGCTACGCTCTACAGCAGCAATAGCTTCTTCTGTACGCACCGTACAGCGTCTCTGGGGATGCGAGTTATCAATAAGAGTAAACGTGGTGCGAAAACGTTCCCTGGTTAATCGAATTAACTGCTCTGATGGACGATTTTGTCGACGATAAAATGGACGTAGTGCGCGATACGTTTTCCGCACAGAACCATTATTTTCGAAATAAAATTGCACTATTTGCAAGCGTTGTTCAGGCGTGAGTCTATTCATGATGAATTGCCAAACCAAACTGAGAATAAATCACTTGACAGCTGTTAAATCGGACGCCATCTTGAAAAGTAATGCCAACTTAAAGTTCTATACCTCTATAAAAAACACCCTTTATAAGTAGTAACGATTTAAATACTAAATAGATAGATGAATAGATGAAATACTCACTCGTACAATACATTTTGCAAACATTTTATATGCATTTTACAAAAATATTGATTTCATTCCATAAGGGGGGACATGACAACAACGACTACGACTACGACTACGGCTGAGACCATCACAGGGTAAAATGCATGCAAAACAAATTTTAAGCACTTCATCACATCATGGTCAAGGTTGATTTTGTAAAAACAAAAACAAAAAAAAATACTCTCTTAAATAATATCTAAAAGAACAACAAAAACAATAACGACAACAACAGTAAGAACGTAATTGAGGAAATTTTATAGAAAATAAAAAATTCATGCAAAAAATTCTTAAGAAAACATTTTGGAATTTGAGATATGAATTCTACTTGAGATTCAAAAAAAAAAAACAAAAAAGTTAAAGCAAATCAAGAGGCATCTTTTGGAATTTAAAGGGAAGGTTGTTGTAGAGCACAATAAATAAATAAATTTTAATTAAAAAATTGTATGTGGTTAAGGGAATAAATAACCTGTGTGTTAAGGCGTCTATAAAATTTAAAATTTTTACGATTAATTTTATAAACAAATGCATGAAGTTTAAATAATTCAATAGAATGCTGATGTCATACCCCACAGTGTAAATAACTTGTTGCAGTAATTTAGCTGAAGTATTTTAAAATATTTTTGTAATGCCTTCCAAAACTGCAAAATTGTTTTTTTTTTCACCAAAATGACACGTATCGCAGGGAGATTGAAGCGAATGATAGCCGATGCAAGAAATTGTTCTTGCGTCTGAATAACTTCAGTTTTAGGGATGGCTGCACAGTCTTTTAAGCCAAAGTGAACGTGAATATCATGCAATTTAAAGATATCTGTAGATAATTGAGGTTAGTTTAAGGTGCGGGTCCTCCTTGAAGTGTAAGTCCCACTTAGGGTATACAGTCACACAGATAATTATACGTACCCCCCCCCCCCCCTAAAAATCATTTTTTTAAAGAAATGAACTTCTAATCTAAAATTTTTTTACATAAGTGTCTGTAACGACACATTTACTTAAATAAAGAAAAAAGATTCCCAAAATCTATGAATTTGTGACTGCAGTTTGCTTAAAACCAATATGGCACAACAGAAAATTATACGTACGACGTATATTTCGTATAAAATTTCTCCAAGGGTAGCCCGATATATAAAAGGTATTGTGGATAAAAATCCTAGGACTACAGCCGTAAAAATAGGAAATACCTCGGAAAGTAATCACAGTGTTATTGTGCATTCCGAAACAGTTCAAAGTGTTTTGAGAAAGAACGGTTTCCGCAGCCGAGTGCCGAGAAAAAAGCTACGATTGGAATTTGCCCAATAATATATGGACAAGTCAACTGATTATTGGACGAATGTAATATTTAGTGATGAGAACAAATAGAATTTGTTCGGCTGTGACGGAAAACAAAAAATTTGGCGCAAAAATCAGTTGACTTGTCCATATATTATCATTTTTAAAAAAATGATTTTGGGGGGGGGGGGGTGGTGTACGTATAATTATCTGTGTGACTGTACGTTAGATTCGTTGTGATTTCACATTTGTGAAATATATGTGTGTTTCAAGCAAAAGTGTATACAAATCTTATGCAGTTTAAAGATGTCGCAGATAATTGAGCTTAGTTTAGACGGCAGATCCACCTTAAAGTGTAAACTCCCACTCATGGTTTATGTTAGGTTCGTTGTGATTTCACAAATCAATATCCAACCCGGGTTTTAAACATTTCCTTTATAAACCCTATAGTCTATAATCAAAGATGACAAAAAAATTTTAAACCAAGAATATCCCTTAAGAGAGTATTTTCTCTCCTGGAAATGTTTCAAATCTTCTCCTGAGAACGAGGATAGCAATCAATAAGAACAATCGAAGGCGCTAAATTTCAAATTAAACTGGTCATTATCCTCTGGAAGGACCAAAAGACAAATGTTGTCTGCGTAATTAAGATCATTTTGGTGTTTTTGCAAACTCTACTTTATCTCTACGTGATTTTGAAGAGCTTTCTCCAAGATGCGTGCTTAACTGGTCATTACAACTCTTTAGACAAGATTACAACCTAGCTGCTCACACCACCCTTGTTCTATGTTTTAATTTTGTTCATAGGTGGTGGGATCTACAATTTCTTGAGAAACTTTTCATGGTAATTTTATTTACTCTCAGAGTTTTTGCCAGAAGTCTGCTGTGAGAAAGTCGCCAAGAGTAATAATGTTTCATATTTCGTTTTCTTCGCCATGTCTAAGCTGGGGTTTGAACCACTGTTTGGCGTCTAATAAGTCAATACACTATTTGCTAGACGACGACAACTTTTATTTTTTTCCAAAAATTTGCCCTTATTAATTCGGCAGGATGTGTTATGATACAAATTTTCTATCATGCTAGTTCGTTGCCTAAAAAGTACACTCTAAAGGGCCCGCCAAATAACTTTTTTTTTTTTTTAAATGCTTTTAAAAAAAAACTACTGAATATTTTCTCAAATTTCTTTTTTTATTTGAAAGTACAATCCTTCCGGTTAATAATGGAAAATAATTTCATTCAAATGGCTGCCTCGGCTGGTCATGCAGTAGCCTACACGTTCGATCCAATTTTTAAGCACATTATCTATTGTGTGCAGCTGTATTTCACGAATGGCTTCACGAATATTGTCCTTTAAAGCGTCAATTGTCTCTGGCTTGTCGGCGTAACACTGATCTTTGGCGGCACCCCACAAATAATAGTCCAACGGTGTCAAATCGCAGCTCCGAGGTGGCCAAACGACATCAGCTCTGCGGCTAATAATGCGATCTTCAAAAACAGGGCGCAAAACATCGAGTGTGGCTTCGGCTGTGTGGCACGTAGCACCGTCCTGTTGAAACCAAATGTTGCCAATATCCTCCTCCTTAATTTTTGTGAACAAAAATTCGTTCAACATGGCCCGATAACGATCGCCATTGACTGTAACGGCCACTCCTTGCTCATTTTCGAAGACAAATGGCCCAATTATGCCTCTGGACCAAAATCCGCACCAAACAGTGACTCCAAATGCGATAATTTTGCTTGTTTACATACCCGCCAAGATCAAAATGAGCTTCATCTGAAAAGATGATTTTTTTTTTTGCCAAAAACGGCATCTTCTGGTGTAGACTACTGCATGGCCAGCCGAGGCAGCCATTTGAACGAAATTATTTTCCATTATTAACCGAAAGGATTGTACTTTCAAATAAAAAAAGAAATTTGAGAAAATATTCAGTAGTTTTTCTTAAAACATTTTCAAAAAAAAAAGTTATTTGGCGGACCCCCTTTAGTTCGTTGCCTAAAAAGTACCTTCTAATTGCATTCAAAACAGTAGGCGTGGCAACTTAAGTCTTTAAATAGGCATTTCAAATGAATATAAAATAATATAAATCAATAAAAAAAATATTGTTTATGTGGCACATTTAAATTAATCACACACATTTGTACACGCTTATTGTGTGGGCCCATTCCTGAGAAAACCCAATAAAATGTTTAAAAAAAACATAAAATATATCCAAAAGCATTGTTTCTGAGAAAGAAAAATATTAAAATTCTATTTGTGTGAATCATATTTAAAAAATTTTGAAAATATTTCTTAAATACGATAACAATATCACTTAGAATTATTTCTAAAGGCTTAGGAAAAGTCCCCCTTTGAAAACTTATTCGAATACATTATAAATCTCCAGCAAGCTTTGGTCAAATGCTTTAAAAAAAATCCGAGATTGATTTGTTATTTAACTATTCAGCACAGGAAAAAATTTGTCACCAAAAATTTTTCAACACCTGTTGGCAAAAATTATAAAAAAAAACGAGAGGAGAAAAAAACAATTTTAATGAAACGAATTTCGTAAATTAAGAAAAATCACATGCACAAACGCTGCCAAACATTATTGGTCAACGTAAACGAAATTTAGGCCACGTAATGAAAGCAACAACCACCACACAAGGCTTTCATAATAGAAGAATAATTTCTGAATGAAAATAAATTTGAAAATAAATTTCAATTAAAATAACAATAAAAAATAAAAAGAAATATTTGTGAAAATTTAAAAACAATTTCATTTTTAAATACCAATTCAAATGGCAAAAATATCATTTTCAAACGAAATTTCTAAAAGTCAATGTCAAAGCCAGACAGACAGACAGACAGACACAGGGATGATGATGTTAAGGCAATCGAAATGATACGAATAACGAACGAATATGAAATGCACTTTAAAAGTTATTTTTTAGTTTTACTATTTACAATATGAAGTCGCCGTAGCATAGGGGGCAATGTGCTGTCTTATTGGACGTGAAGCCATGATTCAAAACCTAGTTCAGACACCATTTCCAACAAAATGAAATATGAAAAAATATTTCTTTGGCGACTTTATTTCACTAGATTTCTGGCAAAAACTCTGAGAATAAATAAAATTACCATGAAAAGCTTCTCAAATTGTAGATTCCACCAAACTCTTCGGAGAAGTTGGTCAGAGCGCAAGATCTGTACATTATTTGATTATATTTAATATAAAAAGTGTTTTTTATAGAGGTATAGATCTTTAAGTTGGCATTACTTTTCAAGATGGCGACCGATTTAACAGCTGTCAAGTGATTTATTCTCAGTTTGGTTTGGCAATTCATCATGAATAGACTCACGCCTGAACAACGCTTGCAAATAGTGCAATTTTATTTCGAAAATAATGGTTCTGTGCGGAAAACGTATCGCGCACTACGTCCATTTTATCGTCGACAAAATCGTCCATCAGAGCAGTTAATTCGATTAACCATGCAACGTTTTCGCACCACGTTTACTCTTATTGATAACTCGCATCCCCAGAGACGCTGTACGCTGCGTACAGAAGAAGCTATTGCTGCTGTAGAGCGTAGCGTTGAGGAAGACCCGAATGAGTCCATCCGCCATCGAGCACAGGAATTGGATCTGTGTCCATCCACTTTATGGAAGATTTTGCGGAAGGATCTTGGTTTGCGTGCTTACAAAATCCAATTCGTGCAAGATTTGAAAACAAACGATCATCAAGTAAGGCGTAGATTCGTCGAATGGGCCCTAAACGAGATTACCGTTGTTTCCGATTTTCATAAGCGAATTTTGTTTAGCGATGAAGCGCACTTCTAGTTGAATGGCTACGTCAACAAACAAAACTGCCGCATTTGGAGTGAAGGTAATCCTCAAGTGTATGTGGAAACACCGTTACATCCAGAAAAACTGACTGTTTGGTGCGCTTTATGGGCTGGTGGAATCATTGGTCCGTACTTTTTCAAAAACGATGGTGGCCAGAACGTTACAGTCAATGGTGATCGGTATAGAGCCATGATTACTAACTTTTTCATTCCTGAATTGAATAACCATGATGTCCAGGAGATGTGGTTTCAACAAGACGGCGCAACATGTCACACAGCTCGTGCCACAATAGATTTATTGAAAGACACGTTTGGTGACCGCATAATTACACGTTTTGGACCTGTGAATTGGCCTCCAAGATCTTGTGATTTAACACCGCTAGACTACTTTCTGTGGGGCTATGTAAAGTCATTGGTCTATGCGGTAAAGCCACAAACGCTTGACCATTTGGAAGACAACATTCGCCGTATTATTGCCGATATACGGCCACAAATGTTGGAAAAAGTCATCGAAAATAGGACGTCCAGATTGGACTACATCCGCGTCAGCCGTGGTGGTCATATGCCAGAAATCATATTTAAAATGTAATGCCACAAGATTATCTTTCGGATAAATAAAATTCATGTCAATCGAATAATCCATCGTTGTTTTATTGCAACTTAAAGTTCTATACCTCTATAAAAAACACCCTTTAGTTTTGGGTACCATCTTTGAGAAAGCTCTTCATAATCACGTAGAGATAAAGTGGTGTTCACAAAGACACCAAAATGATCTTAACAACGCAGACGACATCTGTCTATTGGCTCCCATTTTCCAATATCTTACATCGAATGTCAATGGGAGAGCAGACGATCTAACGATTACTGCAGTAAACAAAATGAAATTTTTCCAAATTAATATCATGTTATCACAAACGCAATAGAGGATATTGGCTAGTTTAATTTGGTGAGGATATGAATAACCGATTACAGAAAGTTTGCCAGCCATTTAGTCGCCTTAGATCGTTCTTATTGATTTGCATCCTCGTTAATGAATGCCATGGATTTCTGAGGGCGGCTTCGGATCATTTAAAGATAACTCTTATATGGATTCTGGGATATGGATTAGTAAAATTCGGTCAGTACAGGGACTGCGCTTACCTGTGGCGTTAGGACGGACCGCTATATGCTTTCGTAATCACAGCTACTACTTCGACATAACCTCACCTAACCTTAATAAAGTTGCCATGAAAAATTTCTCAAGAAATCTGTCGTCCGGAATCGACTTTAAACTGTAGGTCCCTGTCACTCATGTATAAAATTAACACACACAAGATAAGTGGTCTGAGAAATTAGGTCGTAATCTTAGCTAAAGGGTTGTAATGACCAGTTATGTAGGTATGTATGTAATTCTTACAAGAGTTTGACGACATTAGAATGGGCCTTTATGAAGCTCTAAATCACCAACATGTTATAGGGCGTATATGCTTCAATTGCCTCAGTTAAACTTTGGACATACTCCGATCGCTTTACAGAGACGCTGATCTTCCTTCACAGCAGAATCGAAAATGACTAATATGGACGTCTGATTGTCTCGTGTGAGAAGTTAGATCACAATCCCTAGCTGAAGGGTTGTTATGATCAATTATGCATGTAAGTATTTAAAATTTTTATCAATACTTAGCTCCATAAGTCCATCACAAGAGGTACGAATCACTTTAACCACTACAAACCCTACTATTTTTTAAAGTTTTACTGGAAATATCAGGAACAATATATCGACTACAAACAAAATTTACAATTTTTTTATGTAAAAGAATAAAGTAGGCTTATATGGGGTGCCCTAGAAATCTAGTGGGTAATGTGCTAGACTATTAGGGTATTAAGGGTTGTGGGTTCGATTCCCACCAGAAACTCTGGTCTGTTACACTACACCGTGTATAAGGTCGAAGTTACTCAGCTCGAAAATAATTAAATTTAATTGTAATTGAAAAATGAATGAAAAATAGGTTTGTGTGGACTCACAAGGTTCATAGGTATTAGAAATAATTGTGAATCGTTAATGACTTTTAAGTGTTACAAACATCAAGACAAACCCGATCTACGTCCTCTATTTCCATAAAAATATTTTTCAAATGCACATGTTTGATTATCTCATATATGCTTGCTGGGGGTTTTTTAAAAACATAAAAACTTTTCCAATGAATCAATAACATACTGGGGACATTTTATGAACCATTAGTAACTTATTAGAAATCAAATTTTCCATTTATTTATGTATATAGGAAATGTTTGGGAAATTTATTATTAAAAATATGTATCCGTATATATTTTTATAAAAATAGCACAATAAAAAAATATAAACATTATTTGGTCAATTCACACAAGCCGTTGTATCGTTGTATTCATTGTATTGTTGGAAGAACATACAACAGTGTATGATTGTTGTTGATATTTTTCATATAAAAATCCGATACACTTATACACATTTTTTCCATATGTTTTTAAAAGTTGTATTGATTTCGTGGTATCAAAACGTGTGAATGAAAAAATTTGTATATGTTTTCATATGCTTTTAAAAAGTTCTCTTGGTTTCGGGCTATCAAATTGTTTGAATGCCACGAGGTACACAATACAGCATAGTATTAAGCGTTCACGAACAAACAAATGTATTCTATACAACATACACGATACAAAGTCGTGTGAATTGCCCAATTGTGTCGCTTGTGTTCCTAATGCTTAAAAGTCTATGGCATAATGATAATATAAAATAAATAGAATTTCCTGTTTGCAAAATATTTATTTTTATAAATTATTGTTTCTTTTATAACAAAAAATTAATTCTAATACCAATAATAAAATCAAAAAAGAAAAAACTTACTTAATATGGTGAAATAAAAACGATTATGATTTACCTGAAAGAAAAAAGAAATAATTTTTAATTATTAAACGTATTTAAGGTAAATTAAGCAATTTTTCAGAATGTATATACAGTCAACCCGCCTATAACGCGGTACTCTCAGAACGCGGTTTCCATATAACGCGGAGCTGAAATTGCGACAGTCCTCCCATAACGCAGTACTCTCAGGACACGGTTTCCACATAAGGCGGACCTGAAATTGCGGTAGCCCTCCTATAACGCGGTCCTCTTACAGCACGGTTTCCGTTCAACAACATCCCATAAGTTCCTTCCGCACAGCCTATGTATGATTCTAGTAACTCGATATTGTAAAAACACAGCCGAGATATATAAACAACGTGTTTATATAAACATGCCAGCTTATCTCATAGCCGTCTACGACATCGGTTTCAGTCATCTCAGAGCTCTTTGACAGTACGTTTTGTTGGTGACCAAGTCTTTGCCAGAAGTCTTTCTAAAAATATCTGACAGTGAGGATGAATGTTCAAAAATTATTTAATTTTACAAAAGTCTCTTATTTTTGTTGGAAAACAGTCTTTTAGTTTAATTTTGTTTAATTTTTTACCAATCTTTATATGAACTCTTTAATTCAATAAAAATATTTTATAATTTATCTTGGTCTCCATATAACGCGGTACGAATGATTTGTACTAATTCCGAGTTTCTTATAACGCGGTTTCCATACAACGCGGTAGACGGTTTCCATACAACGCGCTACAAATTAGCCTGGTTTGTACGGTTAAATCCGGGTTTCATATAGCGCGGTTTCCATACAACGCGGTACGCGCTCACTGCGTTATAGTAGGGTTGACTGTATATATATTTTTAAACTTTGTTGATATAATTTAATTCTTTCTTTTAATATTTTTTTTTTACATTTTTCCAATTTCTTTTATTAGCATGTGATATTTATTTTCATCACTAGAACATTTCGTATGTATTTTATCGCATGCTATAAATAAAAATATATTTAAGTTTTATATCACAATAGTCGACTCCGAACGTCAGATTTTTGAGAAACTCTTCATAGCAATTTTATTTATTCTCAGAGTTTTTGCCAGAAATCTTCTGAGAGGAAGTCGCCGCAGAAATATTTGTTCATATTTCGTTTTGTTGGAGATGTCTGATCTGAATTTTGAACCGTGGCCTTACGTCTAATAAGCCAGCACACTACCTGCTAGACTAACGGTAAAAGAATAGCCATGACTATCAGAGAATTTTGTTTGAAATAAAGTTCAGCCCCATTTGATAAAAGTTTCCACATATTAGTATTCCACAAGTGACATCTCGTCCTATGTTAAAACACTATCTTACAAGTGGAATCGGTCAATCATATGTCTCGTATTCTTTAAGATAATTTTTATCGAAAGAACTGCAACACCTTTCAAATTAATTCGTTCGCAAGCTCATATAAAAGGTCTCATTCAAGACTTTAAGATTCTATGGATCCACGGCATATTATAGATAACAGTGATCTAGTGTCTGGTTGTCATTAGAGATGCCTGTTAAGGATAGCTATCCTTGAGTGGATAATCATGCGGGCAATGTGAAAAACCTTGGTTAGATACGACAGGTACTAAGCTGCTGCCGAGGACATTGATCATATGATTGATGTTTCTTTCGTTTTACTTTAAACTCTATTGGAGACCACGCGCCGCGAGTGGCAGCGTAGGACAAATAAGCCAGGGAACAGACCTGAGCGCTCTGTAAGCACAAGTTATTAACTTAGAGAAGTTAGCCTTACTCATGACCGTGAATTTTCACTTCATCTGAGACGCAGTAGCCGATAAACCTATTTCTCCTTAATAAGCTTACTTACTTACTTACTTAATTGGCCTTTAACAACCCGATTAACGGATTTCGGCCTGACGCAATACATCCTTCCAGGCGCCTCTGCTTCTTGCGCGCCTACGCCAGTTGGTCACACCAATCGATGACAGGGCTCCATCGATTTGGTCCTTCCAACGCAGACAAGGTCGTCCTCTTCGCCGATTTCCGCAGACCCCTGCATCAAATACCCGTCTCGCCAGAGCATTCTCCTCTCATTCGAACGACATAGGCGAGCCAGAGCAGCCGCTGGATGTTAATACGCTGCACAACGTCCATGTCGTTGAGGAGCTCATATAGCTCACTGTTGGATCGGATGCGGAAATCATCGCCAACTCGCACTGCACAGAAGATCTTACGTAGGACTTTCCTCTCGAACACTCTCAAGGCTACTGCATCAGTGCTTAATAGGGCCCATGCATTTGCGCCACAAAGAAGCACGGGGAGGATGAGCGTCTTGTAGAGTGTTAGTTTTGTCGTACGAAAGAGGTCTCTGCTACTCAATTGCGTATTGAGAGCTACTATGAGTAGCACCTGTTGGCAAGAGTTATCCTGCGCTTGATTTCCAGACTGACATCATTTTTGGTGGTAACGGCGGAGCCAAGATAAATAAATTCTTTGACTCTCTCGAAAGTATAGTTATCGGCCGTGATCTGAGATCCAATACGCCGCACGTCTCTACTTTTCGATAACATATACTTTAGTTTGCCCTCATTTACTGCCAGACCCATCTTAGAGGAGTATTAGTATACTTTGTCCAAATTGAAGTGAGTACATCTTCGTATAACGCAAATTTTTGCTTAAAAAATGCGCGAATTCCCCATGGCTTCTAAATATCATTCTGGGACAGAATACTGCATACTGTGACTACGGTCACACTTTATATTCTTAACTCATCTGTATGACACACAGTGATCGCTCTTTTAAAAATATCAACCCCTTTGACCAGACTTTACAAATATATCGTAGGCATAGTAGTTGGGGTAAATAATGGACATTCTGATTATGATAGTTATAGAGGCTTTAACCACAAGGAGAAGAACAAAACTATCACTTACTTCTTTAGTCATCAACAGAGAAACGTTTCTGTATAGAATATCTCTAGATAGTTTTGTTAACCTAACGTCCATAGATGTCGGGTAGGCTTTATGGGTTCAATAGAATCTGAAAACAATTTGAAAATGACTGGAGCTAATGCACACAGTTTGGCTGACTTTCAAAATGTCTCAATACAAAGTATGCAGTTCTACTACGGTATATAAATTATGTAGCTATGCAAAGTTACCAAAAAATGCATCAACTATAAATCCGATGCCCGATTGCTTTTTGACTGCGTTCAAAATACACGTTGACGACGTTTTGAAATGGAATATGTACATTGTAATCATTTTGTACAGCGGCTTAATGAAACACTATACTTTGTTCAAACACAAAGCAACTAACATTTTGGAAGTTAGCCTTTATTACTGTTATTAATAAGGCTCGATAGGTCGTTGTTACAAACTGTAGAACTTGCTCTCTTAACGCTGATAGTGGTATCGTTCTGCATAAATTTCATGAATTAAATTTTGTTTTTGTTTTTATTATGAAATTTATTTTTAAATGTTAATAAAACTGATTTATTTTTTTTATCTATTTCTAGGCATCAATCGATACTTTCTATTCAATTTGCAACACAGCAAAAGCAAAACAAAACAAATTTATTTCACACTACACAGGTGAGAAAACATGAACGACGGCATGGTAAAGCCAAGAAGAAAAATATGAAAAAGTTTTCTGGAAAGAAAACAAAAATTAAACACAACACATCACACCACCGATAGGATGGATAGATAGATAGACTTGGATGGAAAGTGTAAATTGACATTTCCGGAAAATGTCCTTAGCCATGATGGCGATGATGATGATGATGAGATTGAGGACAGACATTGCAAAACATTGTTTAAATTTCTTCATAATAATGATGGGCTATGATGGCTATGATGATGGCTTAATAATGATAATGGCGTTGATGGAAATTTAAACGTTAGTAAAAGTTGTTTTTGTTGTACTATTTCAAGGACAATTTGCTACTGGAGAAGAGTATAAAACGAAACAAGAAATTATAAAAATAAAAGGGGAATGAAACCAACAACAAATATTACCATTAAAAGATAAAGAAAGCGAAATAAGCTTTAAAGATAATATTAGGGAGAGGCTATAATGAAATACAGGGATTTGAAATCAATACAAAGCTTTTTAAATTCAACAATTTTATATTTAGGTACTGCTTCTATGTCACATACATACAAAATTGATCATTACAACCCTTCAGTCAGGATTACGACCAGGTTTCTCACACCACTTATGTTGTGTGTGTTAATTTTATACATTAGTGGTGGGACCTACAGTTTAAAGTCGACTCCAAACGACAGATTTTTGAGAAACTTTTCATGGCAATTTTATTTCTAACTCTCAGAGTTTTTGCCAGAAATCTGCTGAGAGAAAGTCGCCAAAGAAATACTTTTTCTATTTTGTTTTGATGTCTGGCCTGGGGCTCGAACCCTGGCTTTACGTCTAATAAGCCAACACACTACCTACTAGACTACGGCGACTTCTATGTTAGATTGACAGCCGCCTTAATAAGTTAACTTACTTTGGTCATAAGTTGTGTGTGAAAGTTCACATACAGAGCCTTTCTGAAAATGCCAGACATGCCATGACAATATATAAAAGGCTTGTAAGGAAATCTGGGGGATGTAACCCATTACGTATAAATGATAGTCAAACCAATAGTTCCCTAAGGAGCCATTGTATGAACAGACCAAGAAAATCTTAAAACAACTGAAAAGCAGTTAAACGAGATACAAAGGCTAGTGTGTACTGATATAACAATGAATATCTGTTGCAGAGCGGCACCGTGATCAGTATAACCAAATTCATTGGGGAAATTCAGAACCTAAAGAACACAATGCCTGTCAGCTCTCTCCTTAACTGTACTCTGGACAGCACCCGTAGACTTGCTGCGCAACAAGACTTGGAGACAAAAGTGAAGCTACATACTATTCTAAAAGGGAGACTCCATTTTTTGGTATATGAATGGATTAAGAATGAATCTTGGTACAGGAGTAGATGTTCTTGGTTTCTAAATGAAACATTACAAGCCCACGGGGGAAACTCGCAGGTATGTATGTTCCTAGCAGTTTATGCAATTGAAAGAAGTGCTCAATTCACTTATTACAAGGTACAAAGGATGGGGCATAGCAATACCGTCTGACAGTCAAACGCGTAGAATATAGTATGAGACTGTCTGAGGATGCTGAATCAGTAAGATAGGGAAAATACGATTACCATTTGCTAGGTCCCAAGCCATATGGGAATGCGTGGCAATGAAAAAACAGAAAATCTTAAGAGAGGGAGACCGTCTACCCCATTGATGGGATCAAATGGGGTTGAGGCAATTGAAACAATATAAGAATACTTAAGTCATGCATTAGGCTATCCAGTTATAACCTAACATTTGTATTCGATCTTTTGACAAAGCACTGTAGACTTAGAGTACACAAATAGAACTCGCGTGCTCGTAAGAATATAACAGACAGTGCTACTGAAACCGCTTAGAGACCAGGCGTTGCTCGTATAAAGATTTTTTGTTTTTGACGTAATGCTACTGTTCCTTACGAGGCTTCTTTCTGTCTGCGTGCGAATAAACTGCGACTATTTATGAATGTCTCCTCTCTGGATCTGGCTTTTACTTTACATGTTCGATTAAAACAAGATTTATTTCTTGTTGCCTTCTTTAGTTATCTCAAACCTCTTTGGTGGTATGATTATAATGGTGATTGTGTTTTTCCTCAGTTTACAGGGTTTAACAAGCAGTTTTATTCTCTACTCAAAATGCAGTCTGTTTGCTTGCTGGGTATTAACCGTGCTTTAAATTGCATGAAGTATAAAATTTTACATTTAAAATTAAAAAGGTTGTGACCCGCATTGCTAAAACTGTCTAACAAAAGTATGTTGACACTGTGTGTGTGTGCTTTTACACTAGCAAACAATAAAGCCTGCATTTGACAATGAACGGATAGATGGATGGATGAATGGTAGAATGGATGTTTCGTGTTGGTAGTCAGTCATCATTTGCTTAAATATGATGATTTTATTCCAAGGCCGAATAAATTTCAAAATGCTGGCAGGCAATATAAGACTTAACAAAATTAGACAAGACAAAGAAAAATGAAAAACAGAATTAAAATTAAACAGAAAATAATTAAAGTTCTTTATATAACGAAACAATACTACCCCATAAACTTTTAAATGGAATTCCATGGAAATTGTTTATAAATCATTAAACTTGTACTCAATTGAGTTCAAAGAGAGCGAATGAAAGAATTGACAATTAAATAAACCATGGCAACTAAACTGAATTGCTCATAGTGGCACTAATTAGAAAATAATTAATTTCTAAATTCTATGGACGGTTGCTTTTCCCTTACCCCCTTATAGTGAATGATATTTATTTTGTCTCCAAAATCTGTTTTTATTTTCTAAAATTCTTGTAAATTTTTATACAAAGAAATGAAAATTCAAAAGATTTTTTAAAGAAACAATTAGTTATCGATAACAAAAGATAATAAAACAAAAAATAGTAGTTATCGATAACAAAAAAGGTTCAGAAATGTTTTTTAAAAATGCAGTATATTATCGATAACAATAAAACCTATTTTATTTATATAATTATTATTCAGGAATTAAATTTAAAAATATTCGTTTAAATTTTTTTACAAAAGTTTTTGAGGATTAAGCTGTTATCGATAACAATAAATATTATTTTATACATATCATTAATGTTCAGAAATTAAATTTAAAAAAAAATTGTTTAAATGTTTTTTACAAAACTTTTTGAGGATAAAGCTGTTATCGATAACAAAAAAATAATAACAATAAAACTTATTTTATTCATATAATTATTGTTCAGAAATTAAATTTAAAAAAATACTTTAAATGTTTTTTTTACAAAACTCTTTGATTACTAAGCTGTTATCGATAACAAAAAATCGTTTAAATATATTTTGAAAAACTTTTTGAAGATTAAGCTGTTATCGATAACAAAAAAAACTGAATTAAAAAATATCTTTTTAAATTTGTCTTTTCTCAGTAATCGTATTAAAAATTAAATTTCGATAATAAAAAATATTTCGGAAAAAAACGTTTTTTTTATCGATAATGAAATAAAAAATATATTTTGAAAATTTTCTTTTCTCTGTAATCGTATAAAAAATAAATTGCGATAATAAAAAATATTTTTGAAAAGAAAAGTTTTGTTATCGATAATAATAAGATAGAAAAACTAGGTCGTAATCCTAGTTTGTAAAGAGCAATTATGTATGTAATAATAAGATCGAATGAAAACTTATTCTTATTTTTCTTCAAAAATAAAGTTTCAATAAAAACAAATTTAGTTCTCGATAACTTAAGCGTTATTCTTTGTCGATAACAAAAAAAAAATTCTAAAACATTTGCTTTGTTGGTGAACAACTTTGCCCATTTATTTTCCATTGGATGTATAATTCTTTTTTAGAATTAAACTGTAATCGATAATATGTAGAACATCTACAAAAAATAATATGTTTTAATGCCAGCAGTTTTGATTTTTTTGAAATTACAACACATTTCGAATAGCAGACAATTGTAATCAAAACCTCATTTCATATTTAAATTTTTATTAACAATTTACGGCACGTTTTTTACAACAAATTGTATTAGAAACACTCGTCGTACTTGGCGACAATTGTTGTGTGTTTGCTTATAAAATGTAAAAATCGATTAACAGCAATTTAAAAATCAGCTGGATTTCTAAATAAATAACCAAGACCAGACACTTCAAAACATTGCTTTAAACATTTGAGTAGCTTTTGTAGTAACCTGGCTGGCATGGCTGGCATATTTATCTTGAATTACTTCCTCCAACCATATGATCATTATTACTGTTGTTATCGTTCAATAGCGTGATCATTATTATTGTTATCGTTCATTATCGCAATCGCTATCGTTGTTGTTGTATTCAATGACCATCAGTAAGGTTTCTTGTTCAATGTGTTGGACGGACTGTCGCAAAGGTGTTTGAAATTAAGTTCCGCTTTTTATTTTAATTTTGTGACCTCTTGCTGCCTGGTTTAAATGTGAATGCACGTACTTGAACTTGTGTTTCGTTTTCGTGCGAAGAGGTTCAATTCAGTTGATTACCAAAATAAAGGAAATAATTTAAATCACTATTATAGAAATTATACAATCGATAACAAAAGATTTCATTGCCAACATCTATTGCTTCTTATTGAAAAGTGTTGCAAAATGGATTTGTTTATGCTAAGAAAAGTTTTCTTCAAATCTAGCAAACATTGTTCCTCAAACATTTTTTATCGTACAAATTTTTTGTTATCGAAAACAAACAAAAAATCCATTTCCGCTGAATAAATCTTTTGTGACATTGTAAGGTATCTAACATTCGGCCTACCATTCCAGAACTCAGCACTCGTGATTAGTATGGAAGTATACTGGCATGCTGAATCAGCTATATAGTATAGGAAAAGGAAAGGTCCGCCTATTGTTGGATCCTAGATTATATGGGAATTGAAGGAAATGGGAAGGCAATACGGCATGCCAGGAAAGAGGTTTCACGTCGCGTATAGCGTCACCAAAACATTTCTGTGGAGCGGGAACAGAAGAGTGAAAGAGTATATACAAGGAAAAAGAAAATAGCGAGAGGCGAAAGCTCTTCACAAGCTAGGCGGGACAATCTAAACTTTTACAAGGTAATCTGAAGTAAGATAATTCCAGAATAACCGAAAATAATAATCGACCCTTGTAAACTCAAAGAACATTTGCTAAGAATAGGAAACACTTCAAGACCAATTTATTGATTATGTAATGAGGCAAACGAATTGCCAGATCATATACTTGGAGCGAGTGTGGCGTTACTGTATTTCAGAAGGCACTGGCCAGTTCTACTCGGGATCTTTAGGGTTGGAGGAAACATTGTAGGAAAACCCTATAAAGATTAAGGGCAATACAATAGATCCGGTGGTATTACTTTAGTATCTTTAAACGACAATAATAATAACATGGAAAAAGCTGCTATTACTTATCTTTACTTGTGTCAGACTCTTAATGGCAATATATTGTGAACTTATTAGTTCAAACACACATTTGCATATATAGCTGGTCATTACAACCCTGCAGTCAGGATTGCGACCTAGCCTCTGATACCACTTATGTTGTGTGTGCTAATTTTTATACATGAGTGGCGCGGCCTATAGTTTAAAGCCGCTTCCGGATGAAAGATTTTTGAGAAACTTTTCATGGCAATTTTTTTTTGTCAGAAATGTGCTGAAAGGCAGACGCCAAATAAATATTTTTTCATATTTCGTTTTGTTGGAGGTCTCTGACCTAGGGTTTCAAATGTGGGCTTATGTCCAATAAGCCAATACACTATCTACAGTAATCCTTCGATTTACGTCTCCTCGATTAACGCTGTTCCGATTTAAGTCGTCAAATTTTTTGTTCTCTCTAACTTCAATTTACGTCGACATTCGATTTACGTCGCCTTTTTTGGAACCAACTGCGACATAAATCGAGGGATTACTGTAACTTTTTTAAGTTCCTTGTTAAAAACATACTACTTTGTAGTATGAGCAATATGAAATTCGATTTACGTCGTTTCGATTTACGTCGCCTTTTTTTGGATCTGGCTGCGACGTAAATCGAGGGATTACTGTACTAGACTACGGCGACTTCTACACATCTTGGCAAATTGTATATAAACCAGTATCAGTAGATGTGACTCCGAAGTAGTCCTAAACACGCTAAGGCTTTTTTAAAGATCTGTCTTTTATTCTTATTAAAAGAATGTGTACAACACGTACCAATGTAACAAAAAGTACTCCAAGGCTTTAAACCACTGGTAGTAACAAGAACTTTTGTATTCCCGCATGCGAGAGTTCAGTCTTCTATAATCCGCATAAAAGTTTCGCATCATTTACACCCACTTATTAATTTTTGTTGTACAGTGTACATTAATTTTCTTTCATAAAGCATGTACTTAAGAGGTATTATAGAATGGAATGAATATTCATTGCTTTTATTCACAAAATAATTTTTTTTTGCAAATTTAGTTGTAGAATACTTGCATAGAATTTGTGTCGTAGTTTTGCAAGCAGCTTAGAAGGTTTTTAGGGAATCTCTATATTACACACAGTAAATATTTAATTCTATGCCGCAATACAAAATATATGTATATTAAATAATCCTTTTCTTTTATAAGAGAAATAACATTCCATTTGAAAGATTAAAAAAATAAAAAATATACAGTGAACAGCAGAGTGGAGCAAAAGAATTTTATTCAAAAGAATTTTTTTTTTTATTGTAAATGTTCTTAACCTTTACCCACATTGAGAACAGTGTGCTGCGATAAAAATACTGCAAGAAATAAAAACAAAAAAAAAACAAGTAAAATAAAATAAAATTTAAATAAAAAAAAAAATTCTTTTTTTTTTTTACTAAACATTCATTCACTTATTGACCGTGACAATGGCATTTTTCAAAGCATATTATTCAACAACAACAACGTCTTGACGTCTTTTACGTTTTCAGTGTGTAGAAGCAAAGCAGTGTTGGGGTGTACAAGACTAATCTAAGGAACCGGCATTTGAAAAAGGGGGAAAAATAGATTTTTTTTTTTGTAACCACAATACATACATTGTTTTGAAAAGCATGATGCAATAGAATTAAAGAAAAAATATTCTTTTTTGTTTAATTTTTTGATACAAAACAAATTTTTTTAAAAAATTTTCTGAATACTTATACATCCCTTCAATGGCGTCACAAATGTTGAAATTTGAAAAAGAAAAATTGAAAAAATATTTTTTTTTTTCAACTGACAAAATATGTACGTATGTATACGATCAATTATTTTTAATAAGGAACAAAAATGTTCCAATTATTTTCAAATCAAAACAAAAATTCTTGTGATTTTAATTAAAAAAATAATAAAAAAAAAAGAAAACAAATTCATATTCATAATAAAACATAGGAAAAATGATGCAAAATTGTGTAAGAAAAGTGTCAGAAAACAAAACATGAGTATGCTTACGAATGTGTACGCATGAGTGATGATAGATAACGTATGATAAATATTAACTGTGATAACAAATAATATTACGCATACGTTCCAAGGGTAAGACAGAAAGATAACAAAAATGGAAGGCCTTTACAGGCATACAAAATAAATGCATCATAAAGATATTTTTATATGGCAACAGTGACCAACAAAAGTGTATACATAGCAATTGTTGAGAATACATAAAAAAATTTAATTTGCAACGGGTTAGGGAACTACACAGGATTTAGATGCTGCTTGTAAGCAATTTTTTTTCATATTCTTTATTTACAATCTATCCCATTGGGGATAATAAGCAAATTTGATACAGTAATATATACAAGTAAATGTTGCACTCCATTGAGAACAACATCATTTTAACAATAAATTTTTATAGTATTGTAATTATTTTTAAAAGCTATCTTACATATAATTAAATGTATATATACATATTTACAAAAAAACAAAAAAAAAACCAATAACAATTATCGAAATGGTAAATCAAGTATATGATAACGTTTAAGTCTTCTCACTTCTTCAGTTTCGTCTAGTAGAGATATCGCAAGTGGGTTGCAGTGGTTGCTTATTCTGTTAAGATAGTTTTCGCTATATTTCTTTATTTCGTCTTTAATTGTTGGCATGTGTAAGTCATTATGAATAGTTTTATTTGAAACAAATTTAGGCGCATTAGCAATTAGCCTCAATGTCTTATTTTGATACCGTTGAAGAATTTCTACATTGGAGTTACTGGCAGTTCCCCACAATTGTATGCCATAAGTCCACACCGGTTTAAGTATTGTTTTATATATTACTAATTTTGTTTCAATGCTTACTTCAGATTTAGGCTGAAGAAGCCAATAAAGACGTTTGGTTTTTATATTAAGATGTTCTTTTTTGTCTTAATGTGAGGCTTCCATGTAAGCCTTTTGTCAATATGAAGACCAAGATATTTCACACTGTCTCTTTTGGGAATTGTGTTGCCATTAAGGAATAGTTGTGGACAATTTCCTTTTCGTAACGTAAACACAACATGTGCAGATTTTTCGGTATTCACTTTGATATTTCATTGAGATAACCAAAGCTCAATTCGGTTTAGTTCATTTTAAATTAGATTTGATGCATTTATTGGACAAGTACTCGATGCTAATATTGCAGTGTCATCGGCATAAGTTGCAAGTAGAACGTTATCTGTTAAAGGTATATCTGAAGTAAATATCGTATATAGAGTTGGTCCGAGAAGACTGCCTTGCGGAACACCTGCTTTTATATCGTATAGGTTGGAAAAATCATCGTTCACTTTAACGTAAAAACTTCGATCGTCTAAATATGATCTAAGCAGTAAATAATAGGGAGTTGGAAGTAACTTTTTGAGTTTAAAGAGCAAACCAATATGCCAGACTTTGTCGAATGCTTGCTGAACATCCAAAAAGACACCAGAACAATATTCTTTCCTTTCCAGGCTATTTCTGATAAAAGCCACAATACGATGGCATTGTTCTGGAGTGCCATGTTTATGCCTAAAACCAAATTGGTGTTCAGGGATAATATTTAATTTGTCAAGAATTGGTGATATTCTACTCATAAATATTCTTTCAAAAATTTTGGAGAATGTAGCCAGCAAACTAATAGGCCTATAGGATGTAACAGCATTTTCTGGCTTATTTCGTTTATTTACCATTATTATTTGAGCGCATTTCCATTGAGATGGAAAATGACTTAGACGTAGGATAGAATTAAATATAAACGTTAAAAATATAATTGCTTTTCTGGGTAAACATTTAGCGATCATTCCACTGATACCAACATATCCTGGTGTTTTATTGTTATTTAATTTATTAATTTCTGCTTCCACTTCATTTGGCGATACATGTTTAATCGGCCAGTCCATTGGACAAGCACATTCTAAAAAGTTGATTATATCATTATTATTGTTTCCGCTGCTAAAGTAATGTGGCTGAAAAGTATTTTGAAGATGTAATGCAAACGCTTCAGCTTTGCTTTTGTCTGTTTTGCACCAAACACCATTATCATCTTTGATGGGAATACTTCTCTTAATGGGCCGTTTTAAATATTTTGTAGCTTTCCATAGACTGAATTCATAATTTTTTGAAGTACCTAGGTTTCTTAGGAAGTAGTTGAGCTGTTCTCTCTTTTGTTCAGCAAGACGTTTTTTTAAATCTTTAGATGCTTGTAAGCAACTACGGTTTTTTTTATTTATTTCTAGTAATAAAGGAAAAAGTAGAACTCGATATGAAAGGCAACAGCATAAATCCCTACTTCTAAAATAATAATAAAAGAATCGAAAGAAAAATCCCCATGTTTATGATTTTGACTTGGCTAAAAAATAAACGAAATAAACAGAATTTATAAACGTTTTCCTCCACTCCTAACTGTGTTTGTTTGTTGGTACAGTCAAGCGAAAAATATTTTTTAATGTTCATTGCAAAATAAAAAAATATATGTGTCAGCAGCCATATTTTAAAAAAGTACCAAAAAAAGTACCACATATTTCAGAACAAGTACTAGAAAACTATATTTATAGCTTATCCCTATACTGTATTTATAACTTGTCCTTAAGTATAGTATTTCATACAAGAAAAAACTACTTTTTTGTAAATTAAAAATATTCCGCATAAAAGTACCAAAAGTACACATAAACTCTTCGCACACTGTAATGGTTCCAGATAATCCATTATTCAAAAAAAAAAAAGTTTCGGAAACAGTAAAACAAAGTACCACTATAACAAAGTACCAGAACAAAGAACTGGAAATTCATATTACAAAATTACAATGAAGACTTAGTAGCACGAAAGGAAAAACTAGAAATCGAAATGAAAGGCAACAGCATAAATCCCTATGATATAAAATCAGACTTAAGCAGTAAATAAAAAAGGATTAAGACAGCACCTGAAGTATCAAAAAATGGCATCTTTTATAAAATATTTAAAAGGTCTTAACATTCATTCTAATAAAAAATTTGAACATAGAGTAAGACCCCGCTTAACGCGGGATATACGTTCCAATAAGTTCCAGTGCTAAACGAAACAGCGTTAAGCGAGGCAACTAATAAATCAATTGTGGCGCAGGAAAGATGCGTTCGTACTGTGATTGCGACTTTGGAAAATACAGTTGGAATCTTTATTATGGACAGACTAACAAAAGAGCGTTGAAGGTATATACCGTCGCTATATAGTGCACCGCTTTTGTTTGGTACATGGGCGTTTCATTTGCACACACATACAACAAGTATCAATACAGTGTGCGATTTAGGGGAATCCCAATACTACCGCGTAATACTGAAACAACGTTAAGCGGGGTCTTACTGTATCACGTTATGACCATGTGCGTTATGAAATATAAAAGCATCATTCTATACAGGAAATTCTAAATTATGTTAGTTTTCGTCATGGAGAGGTTAGCTAACGATGACTGTATTGCTGTTATGAAGTGGTTTAGTAGGTAGTGTGTTGGTTTATTAGACGTAAGACCACGGTTCAAACCCCAGGTCAGACATCAAAACGAAAATATGAAAAATATTTCTTCGGCGTCTTCCTCTCAGCAGATTTCTGGCAAAATCTCTGAGAATGAATAAAATTGCTATGAAAAGTCTCTAAAACCTGTCGTTCGGAGTCGACTCTAAATTGTAGGTCCAGCCACTCATGTATAAAATTAACACACACAAATTGAGTGGCCGTAATCCTGACTGAAGGGTTGTAATGGCCGATTATGTATGTATGTATAGCTGTTATGGCGCCGTTTAAGATTATTAAAGAAATATCTAGCTTTGCTGCTTTCTATTAAAAATAGAAAATTAAACAGCGATCAATATTTAGTAGATTCCAAAAGTTTTTATCTAAGAACAGCATGAAGCGAACACAATCGATTACTCCTAATATGGTTGGTTGTTTGGTTTACACAGCCCTCCCATAACGGCTTCTCTAATGATTTCAAAACCGTTGGTCTTGCAACACTGTCAGCTGCCATCAAGTTGGCTGTCTAGCACATAATTTTTCCTTTATAATGCTAACGGTACTTCTCCATGTTTTTCATATAAAAAAATTAAGCAAAAGTACTTCGAAATTAAGAACATGAGGTCCTAAGCTTTCTTATAAGTTTATGAGTAACCTGTTGTGAATCTTTTCTATTTTTCAAAAGTACTGTATGTCTTTAGTTATTAATAAATCATAGATAGGTTTAGCTTTTCCGTTATGTTTTAAGATACTTTAGTACTTTTGTATATTTGAATTAAAAAAAAAAATTTAAAAGTACTGAGTAAAGTTTTTCATTCTCACAATTTTGCCATTATTTTGGGTAATAAATTGTAATTTATGGCACTTTTTCTGGCACTTTGTAGTAATGTCTTCGGTGTTAGGTTTAAAAAAGAAAATCTTAAAAGTACTAGGGACAGTTTTTCATTCTCTTTGTTATCTTGAGATTACTTGGGGAGCTTTTTCTGGTACTTTGTTGTATTGACTCTGATACTTTTTTTATATTGCAATGAAAACTGAAAGGGAATAGTTTTTCATTCTCATTGTTGACTTGAGATTACTTGGGCAATTTGTGGTACTTTATGTATTGACTGAAAGGAACAGTTTTTCATTCTCATTGTAGACTTAAGATTACTTGGGCAATTTGTGGTACTTTGTTGTATTGACTCTGATACGTTTTTATATTGCGATGAAACTTGAATTTTCATTCTCATTGTAGACTTGAGATTATTTTGACAATTTGTGGTACTTTGTTGTATTGACTGAAAGGGAACAGTTTTTCATTCTCATTGTATACTTAAGATTACTTGGGCAATTTGTGGTACTTTGTTGTATTGACTCTGATACTTTTTTATATTGCGATTAAAACTTGAAAAGGAACAGTCTCTTTCATTCTCATTGCAGACTTGAGATTACTTGGGCAATTTGTGGTACTTTTTCTGGTACTTTGTTCTATGGACTCTGATATTTTTTTTTATATTGTGATGAAAACTGAAAGTTAAGGTTTTAACTTTTTTTAAACCAACTCTCAGGAGATCCAGTTTTTTGTGTTGGAATACAGAAAAGATAGTTAATAGGAGAAAGGAAAGGTAGTGAGCGACAATTCTTTTTAGTCAAATTACCTGATTTCCTATAAGGTATCAGATAGCCAAGGAAACTAATTTGTATAGCAATTAAGGCCCGCCAACGAGCCAGCTGCCACTACACGTATTCTTAAAAAGATAAAAGTACCACGATATACACTTTTGCTCTGCACTGAATATGAAAACTGATAACATTTCATATATAAAATAGAATTTGTCTGGTAAATGACACTATCTTTGCAGCAACCACACGTTTATGTGTTAATAAATAATGTTGACAATTTACACACCCCCTTTATTTATTTGTACATATATACATTCAATTATATACATTTATTACATTTTAGTCACAAAGAAAAACACGTCATTGTTATATATTGACTCGAAGAAAAAAAATTTTATTACAGAAGTTCACTTCACTTAATTTTTTTAATTTTGTGGTTATTAAGGGTGATTTACAAGATTTACTTACAGAAATAAAAGGTTTTTTTAAAAATATTTATTGATTTAAAAGAAAAATATACAGTTATTCTGTAAATAACATTTGTTACTAATGCTCAATAAGAAAAAGGAGCGGCATTAAAACCATAAATCTTAAAAAAAAACAAAAAGAAAAACTTGTTCTAATTTTCTTTGTAAGTTATTAAGACAAAAAACCAAAACAAAACAAAAGAAAAATGAAACAGAAATAGAAATGAGGTCATAATGTGTAAAAATAAAATAGTATTTATGTTATTTACTTAGAAAACCTCTAACTTATCAGAACGCCCTCGTGGTTTATCTATGCCACACCAAATTGTAGCTTTTTTGTTGTTGCTTTTGCTGTGAATTTTTTACAAAAATGCGTAGCTAGTCTTACGGATAATTACGTTTAATTCTTTTACAATATTTTAACAGTATTTTTTCTATTTCTTTTCTTCCTTTGTTTCGTAAACAATTTGTTTATTTAATTAATAAACAAAATTTTACACTATCATTATACAACAACAACAACAACAACAATGGTACACATATTTCTATTATTTTTTGTTTTTCACGGTGTTGTTGTTGTTATGTAAATAGATTTCTTAAGTAAATTTATGAGGGCACGTTTACAGCTTTTTGACAGCACGTTTCTTGTTGATTCTTTAACGGGCACACATGTTAGAACGTCGACGTTTCCGACGTTACCTCAACCCAGTGCTTGTTGTGCCCACATGGTTGCCCGCTTTCTATCACGTTTTGTCTAAGACGAAATATGACTTGCCTGTGTGTGGTACACACAGTTTAATCTGATTACTGCCCGCCTATTTTATTGCTTTGAAATCAATGACGTCGTTTGTTTTCCAATTTTTATCAAAGAAAACTATAGTAAAAGAATCGAAAAATAAAATCCAAATGTTTATGATTTTGACTTGGCTAAAAAAGAAACGAAATAATCAGAATTTATAAACGTTTTCCTTCACTCCTAACTGTGTTTGTTTGTTGGTACAGTCAAGCGAAAAATATTTTTTAATTTTTCATTGCAAGATAAAAAACTATGAGTCAGTAGCCATATTTTAAAAAAGTACCAAAAAAATGTATCACATATTTCAGAACATGTACAGTAAGAAACCGCTTAACGCGGGTGTTACGTTTCAATAAGTTCCAGCGCTAAACGAAACAGCGTTAAGCCCTAGTTATGCTACCGGAACGTAATGCAACGCAATGTAACAGTAATGCGCACGGAACGTAAAAATTTAAGGGCAATTATAGAACGTAAAAATGTAATCATAGGTTTTTAGGTAAACAAAACAATAAAAGAAATAAACAAAAACAAATAAAGAAATAAAAATTGCAAAAACTAAAAGACAAAAATTCAGATATGGATACGGGAAGACATGTTTTTGGGTTTGAGTTTTTATTTTATTATATTTATTATTGTTTTTTAAACAAACTTAATATTAATTTCAGATTTTAAAAACTTCGTTTTCTCTCTTTTTATCACTTTTAATATGGCGCCTTTTGTTTTACTTTAATTCAGCTGTTAACAAGTACAGAGCTTTTAGGTTCATTTCAATGATTTTATATTTATTTAAAGGTATTTATTAAAAGTTTTATTTACTGTTTCTGTAAGCCAAACAATTTCACTTTCACTCAAACAAAAACACTCAATTTAATTTGTGCTGAGGAAAACAAACACAAAATTGAGTGCTTTTGATTGTATTTTCCATATAAATAGACAAGCAAGTGAAATCGATTATTTTACAGAAACAGGTCAGGAAACCAAATTTGTACGAACGTTAAAACGTAGTTATCTTCTCTAATAAAAGTAAAGTGAAATGCTTTTCGAACGTTTTAATTAGTTAAAAATCTATAACTATATTTTTCTAATTTAAAATAAAAATAAACACTACCTACATAATGTAATAGTAAAATAGTGTTTATTTTTATTTTAACTTATAAAAGTTAATAATGAAATAAATTATAATTTGGTTTTTTAAAATATATGATGTTTTATTTAAAGAGAATTCCACATATAGACAAACATAACATACGTACAAAATGTAAATTCTGTTTATAATTTCAATTTTCAGTTTTGGTGGTTTTTAATATTGATAGGTTGTTAACACTGCTAAACAGATGTCACGTAAAAATGTAAGAAAATTCTAATTTTTACAGATTCTTACGTTCCGTTTACGTTACATTACATTTCTATAACCATTCCTATTGCTTTATACATAACAAAAACGATCAGCTGTTTCTTACTGTTGCGGTTACATTCCGTTACGGTAGGTTAACTAGGGCTTTAATTGAGGCAACTTAACACGTACTACATATGTATACACCTAGTAATGTTGATGACAACTAATAAATCAACTGTGACGCAGAAAAAGATGCGTTCGTATTGTGATTGCGACTTCGGAAAATATAGTTGAAATATTTATTCTGGACAGACTAAGAAAAGAGCGTTGAAAAAGATACATAGTTTAGATCATCGCTATATAGTGCACCGCTTTTGGTTGGTGCATGGCCGTTTCATTTGCACACATATATGTACAACAAGTATCAATACAGTGTGCGATTTAGGGGAGTCCCAATACTACCGCGTAATACTGAAACAGCGTTAAGCGGAGCAGCGTTAAGCGGGGTCTTACTGTACTAGAAAACCATATTTATAGCTTATCTTTAAGCACAGTGCACGCTCGCTAATGTGAACTAATTAAAACTGGCGTTGTTCACTTTTGCGAATTGTTCACATTTCCGAATACCGAAAATTTTAAAACAGAATTATACAATCTTTTAAACAAAAATCATTATTTATGAATTTTTTTATTTTTTTAGAATTTTTTTAGAACACATTTTATAATTTAATCTTCACAAACTTTCTTCATACTATCAAAATAGCAATTAAAGAATAAATATGCAAGCAGATGTATTAACACATACATATATATATGCACACCTAAAACGGGGATTCCCGCAACTAATAAACACAGAATTTTAACGTTTCAAATTAAAAAAAATTCTGTTAAAATTATAGGGCTTTTAACATTTTTTCATCTTTTAGAGTAGTCACTGAAGCAAAAATATTGTTCACATTAAGCGGTGTTCATATTATGCGATGTTCACATTAGCGCGCGTGCACTGTATACTATTTTGTACAAGAAAATTTTACCTTTTTTAAAAAAAATATTCCGAATAAAAGTACCAAAAGTAAGGTTATAAAATACACATAAGCTCTTCGCACACTGTAGTGTTTCCAGATAACCCTATCGGAAAGTATCGGAAACAGTAGAACAAAGAACCAGAAAAAAGAGCTGGAAATTCCTATTTATTACGGAGATTTTAAGGACCATTCGGAAAAAAATATTTTTAATTCACTTAACTTCACAAATTATTGGATCGTTTGCTAAAGAAAAAACCGGCAATTAGCGACCTTGACTTTGCACTTGATCATGTGCAAACGGCGTGATTTTGGAAAATAGTGCAACAATTACATATATTGCGGTTGGAGGGAGAAAGACGAGTGCAAAACTATACTAAAACATGAGGGTTGGTTGGGGTTGAATTTATAAAATTTCGATTTTTTAAAACTAAAAAACAGAGTGGAAAAAAATATTCTATTTTTATTTTTCTTTTGTTTATTTCTAAATTTAAAAATTATTAATGGGACCCAGACAGTATTTATTTGTATTATTTACTAAGATCATATTAATAAGCATCAGAGTAATCGTTAAACAGTCGGGAGAATCTATTATTTGTTGATATTTAGCGGGCTTTAGATACACACCACCAACATATTATGATTTGGGAAGCTCTCAGATGTGAGACAGTTTTCACAAACATATTAAGGGCCATTATTATAACTTGCCGTTAACTAAAGGGAGGATTTTAGCGGGCAGATAAATTGTTTTTCGTTATTATGAGTACCCAATAAGATAGAAGTGATCGTGGTGTAGTAGGTAGTGTGTTGGCTTACTATTCGTAAAGCCCGGGTTCGTATCCCAGGTCAGACATCAAAAATGAAATATGAAAAAAAAAATATTTCTTCGGCGACTTCCTCTCAGCAGATTTCTGGCAAAAACTCTGAGAGTAAAATAAACTGCCATGAAAAAGTTTCTCAAAATTCTGTCGTTCGGAGTCGACGTTAAACTGTAGGTCCCGCCACTCACGTATAAAATTAACGCACACAACATGACTGGTGTGAGAAGCTAGGCCGTAATCCTGACTGAAGGGTTGTAATGGCCAATTATGTATGTATGTATGGATCGTTAAGCTAAAGGGAGGATCATCCTACCTTTAACATTTAAAGGTCACTTTATGTTTGAAGTTGCCATATTATATATATTATTTTCATTATGGCAACTTCAAATTTAAACAAAATTAGCATATACAACAAAAAAAAAAAACGAAGCCCGCGGTTGCCACTGCGTTAAAAAAAACTTGTATAATTCAGCAGTTTTATCGACATTGCTCCGGCACTGCCCTAGTTTTGAAAATTTTTATCTGTAAGTTGTAATAACGAAAATAAGTTAAAGGTAACTTTACAGTTCCCTTTAGGCAAGTTGTAATAATGGCCCTAAGACTCATGAATTGTATGGCAATTTTGCCATTAACAGTGGAATTAACTGAAATTAACAGAGCAATGCCAACTGTTTAACAGAATTTTTTGAAATTTTATTTTTCTTTAATTTTCTAGTTGCCCTCGTATTTTTACGTATTTATTTTCGTTTTTTCAAAAGATTTACAGCCACTACATGTTGAAGAGAAATGCATCGTACTATCAAAAACAAAAAAATTTAATTTTTTTCCACATCATTTATCGTGAAAAGAATTATTTCTGAAATACGTATGTATGTATTTAAATGTAAAAAAACAACAACAAAATAAACAAAATTTATGATTACATTTATCGACTACCTTCACATTCATTTGGCAAAACAAAAAAAAAAAAAAAAAAAAAAAACTTTTCTGTAAGTGTACGAATATTTATCGTATACTCTACTCTGTTCGCTCTTTGCTGTAAAAATTAAAAAATTTTCTCTTATTTCGTTAATTCGCCTGCTAGATTTGCCTTTGTTGAGATACAGCGAATTGAATTTTCTGAAAAATATTTTTCCATTGATCCAGATATTGAACAACAAAAGAAAAAATTATATTTAAAACGACAACAACAGGAGGAGAAATATATTCTTTTGTTGATTATTTTTTTATGGTTTTAAAAATGAAAATCAAAACAAAGCAATGCCTATAGTAACGACCATTATTTATTTATATGGTTGAAGAAAAATTCCTTTTTTTTTAGTGGAAAATTCTTCGAGATGATGTTGTTGGGAAAAAGTAATTTTTATTACATTCTTACGTTACGTTATCCACATCAAACCTAAAACTTAAGTGAACAAAAATTTATCGAACGTACCATGTAATGCGAAACCGCAAAGAACATACATACATAACATAATTGGTCATTACAACCCTTCAGTCCGGATTACGACCTAGTTTCTCACACCACTTATGTTGTGTGTGTTAATTTTATACATGAATGATGGAACCTACAGTTTAAAGTCGACTCCGAACGACAGAATTTTGAAAAACTTTTAATGGCAATTTTATTTACTTTCAGAGTATTTGCCAGAAATCTTCTGAGAGAAAGGCGCCGAAAAAATATTTTTGTATTTTGTTTTGATGTCTGGCCTGGGGCTCGAACCCTGGCTTTACGTCTAATAAGCCAACACACTACCTACTAGACTACGGCGACTTTAATATAATAACACGTAAAAAAAACATTCAAAATATATTTCCATCTTGTATTACAATTTTAATGGACCCTTGAAGAAGGGAAGAATTATGAACATTTATATGAAGTCGCCGTAGTCTAGCAGGTAGTGTGTTGGCTTATTAGACGTGAAGCCACTGTTCAAAACCCTGGTTAGACATCTCGAAAGAAATACGAAAAAATATTTCTTCGGCAACTACCTCTCACCAGATTTCTGGCAAAAACTCTGAGCGTCAAATAAAATTGCCATGAAAAATTCCTCAAAAATCTGTCGTTCGGAGTCGACTTTAAACTATAGGCCCCTGCACTTACGGATACAATTAACACACTCTACATAAGTGGTGTAGGAAACTAGGTCGTAATACTGACTGAAGGCTTATAATGACCAATTATGTGTGTATTAGAACTTTAAGGTTTTCAAGCTTTAAAAAGCACCCGATACAAAACAGAACCGGAACGGACCCTTGTTTATAAAGGGTGTTTTTTTATAGAGGTATAGAACTTTAAGTTGGCATTACTTTTCAAGATGGCGATCGATTTAACATCTGTCAAGTGATTTATTCGCAGTTTGGTTTGACAATTCATAATGAATAGACTCACGCCTGAACAACGCTTGCAAATAGTGCAATTTTATTTCGAAAATAATGGTTCTGTGCGGAAAACGTATCGCGCACTACGTCCATTTTATCGTCGACAAAATCGTCCATCAGAGCAGTTAATTCGATTAACCATGGAACGTTTTCGCACCACGTTTACTCTTATTGATAACTCGCATCCCCAGAGACGCTGTACGGTGCGTACAGAAGAAGCTATTGCTGCTGTAGAGCGTAGCATTGAGGAAGACCCGAATGAGTCCATCCGCCATCGAGCACAGGAATTGGATCTGTTTCCATCCACTTTATGGAAGATTTTGCGGAAGGATCTTGGTTTGCGTGCTTACAAAATCCAACTCGTGCAAGATTTGAAGCCAAACGATCATCAAGTAAGGCGTAGATTCGTCGAATGGGCCCAAAACGAGATTACCGTTGTTCCCGATTTTCATAAGCGAATTTTGTTTAGCGATGAAGCGCACTTCTGGTTGAATGGCTACGTCAACAAACAAAACAGCCGCATTTGGAGTGAAGGTAATCCTCAAGTGTATATGGAAACACCGTTACATCCAGAAAAACTGACTGTTTGGTGCGCTTTATGGGCTGGTGGAATCATTGGTCCGTACTTTTTCAAAAACGATGGTGGCCAGAACATTACAGTCAATGGTGATCGGTATAGAGCCATGATTACAAACTTTTTCATTTCTGAATTGAATAACCATGATGTCCAGGAGATGTGGTTTCAATAACACGGCGCAACATGTAACACAGCTCGTGCCACAATAGATTTATTGAAAGACACGTTTGGTGACCGCCTAATTTCACGTTTTGGACCTGTGAATTGGCCTCCAAGATCTTGTGATTTAACACCGCTAGACTACTTTCTGTGGGGCTATGTAAAGTCATTGGTCTATGCGGTAAAGCCACAAACGCTTGACCATTTGGAAGACAACATTCGCCGTATTATTGCCGATATACGGCCACAAATGTTGGAAAAAGTCATCGAAAATTGGACGTCCAGATTGGACTACATCCGCGCCAGCCGTGGCGGTCATATGCCAGAAATCGTATTTAAAATGTAATGCCACAAGATTATCTTTCGGACAAATAAAATTCATGTCAATCGAATAATCCATCGTTGTTTTATTGCAACTTAAAGTTCTATACCTCTATAAAAAACACCCTTTACTTTCAGAACTTTTGACTGCGTTTTTAATTACAAGTTTATGGAGTTAGAAAGTGTTCTGTAATCCACTCTCGATATAAAAAAATTGAACTTACCTTAGAAATTTTTTTTTTTTGTAAATTTTATACAATTTCTTTTGACTACAAAAGATTAATTTCCTCACTTTTGAAATTTTTTAATAATTTTTTATACAAAAAATATATTTTCCAATTACAACAGCCTTTTAATATATTTTCCTCTGCTCGGGCTTAATGCGATTGCTTGTAATATAGATTTTCTCTTATTAATTTTGTTTCTCTCTCACACAATTACACTTTTCTTTTCAATTTTTCAAAAAAATATTTTTTTTTCTAAAATTTTTTTCTGATGAAATTTTTTTATTTATTTTTTATTTCATTGACCCATATAACCTTTTCTTTTTTGTTCAAGTTACGTTGCATTCACGTCGTACACGTAATTATTTGGCGTATTTTGCCTTCGTCTGCGTTTCCGATAACAACTGCGCCGTCGTAATTTAACGTTACGTGTTGACGTTACATTGAAACTGAACGAATTTTCCACAAAAAATTTGTAAAACTTATTGAACTCAGCAGCCGCAGCAGCTGTTGTTGAGTGGATGTGGTAGCGGTAGTGGTAGTAGTAGGGGTTGAGTTGTCGCCCATTGAGGTGGCGAGAAACTGTTGCAGTTTTGCTGTCGCCAATTCGCCGCCGTAACAACGTAAACGTAAATCCATTTTAACGTTATTTTGTGGATTCAATAATTTTTTACGCGTTTTCATTGAGCTATTATTAGAGTGCGTTGATCAATTTCGCGTAAAACAGTTTGAAAATCACTTCCGTTAAAAAAGAATGAAAAAAAGAAAGAGACTTTTTTCCTTAAATACTGTTGCACGACCACCGCCAGCACTCACTACTTAATGTCGCCTGCCGTTACTTTTTATAAATTGTATCGCCTCGTAACGTATTTTTAAAAATGGGGCCAGGCAAAGTCAAAAGCAAAAAATAACACAAAATATCGTGGGAATTTCGTCCGCTATAGCATATGAACATTTCCGAGTGATTTTTTTATTTTTGCTTTTGGCTCTGTTTGTTCATTTTATACACGGTGACGCTGAGTGTTTCAAAACACGAATATTAACGATTTGTTGTTTTTATATTCGGTATTTTTTTTTATTTAAAAAAATAATCGCAGCTGTTTCTCGTTATGATATAAAAATACCGTAAGTTCAACGAAAATATATACATAGTCTAAGCGTTACGAAAAATATTCTGTTGCCAACCATCTTTAAAGAATTATTTGTAGTGTTGCTTTCTACAAAAACAGAAAAAAGAAAACATGGCAAAGATCATTGACAAGGCCTGTTTACCGGATTGGGCGCTGAGATTTTCTATGTAACAATATAAACAATACAATTGTTTGGATTACGTTATTACAATAACGTAAAATGAATTTAAAATTTAATTAAAAATTGTAGTAAAAAGGAATCCATTATTTCTATATGAAATTGAAGGTCACGTAGCCATTGTTTTTTTACATCTTAGGACCGCCAGAGCCTTATTACAGGTTTCGTAATATACGTAAGCGAAGCACTACATAAAATTATGAATCAATCTCAGAAAGAACCACAGTCACGAAGCCATTAAAAAGTAAGATTAGCAAAATCTCAGACGTGACTAACGAAATATGAAAAAATATTTCTTTGGCGACTTTCTCCCAGTAGATTTCTGGCAAAAAATTTGAGAGTAAATAAAAATTGGCATGAAAAGTTTCTAAAAAATCTGTCGTTCAGAATCATCTTTAGACTGTAACACATAACATTCCTGATTAAGGGGTTGTAGTTCTGCTCACGATGAATGACTTGTAAACTGCATCCAAGGTTTTTAGGACTACTTGGCTGTCCAAAAATCTAAGCCGAATACTCTATAATATCTTATCCAGTTCACAATTCCGATAAGTAAAGGGTCCGCCAAATAACTTTTTTTTGAAAATGCTTTAAAAAAACAAACTACTGAATATTTTCTAAAATTTCTTTTTTTATTTGAAAGTACAATCCTTCCGGTTAATAATGGAAAATAATTTCATTCAAATGGCTGCCTCGGCTGACCATGCAGTAGCCTACACGATCGGTGCAATTTTTAAGCACATTATCGATTGTGTGCAGCTGTATTTCACCAATGGCTTCACGAATATTGTCCTTTAAGGCGTCAATTGTCTCTGGATTGTCGGCGTAACACTTATCTTTGGCGGCACCCCACAAATAATAGTCCAACGGTGTCAAATCGCAGCTCCGAGGTGGCCAAACGACATCAGCTCTGCGGCTGATAATGCGATCTTCAAAAACAGAGCGCAACACATCAAGTGTAGCTTCGGCTGTGTGGCACGTAGCGCCGTCCTGTTGAAACCAAATGTTGCCAATATACTCGTCTCCAATTTTTGTGAACAAAAATTCGTTCAACATGGCCCGATAACGATCGCCATTGACTGTAACGGCCACTCCTTGCTCATTTTCGAAGAAAAATGGACCAATTATGCCTCTGGACCAAAATCCGCACCAAACAGTGACTCGTTTTGGGTGCGTGCGGGTTTTCTGTGCCCCAAATGCGACAATTTTGCTTGTTTACATACCCGCCAAGATCAAAATGAGCTTCAACTGAAAAGATTATTTTTTTTTTGCCAAAATCGGCATCTTCTGGTGTAGGCTACTGCATGGCCAGCCGAGGCAGCCATTTGAATGAAATTATTTTCCATTATTATCGGGAAAGATTGTACTTTCAAATAAAAACGAAATTTGAGAAAATATTCAATAGTTTGTTTTTTTAAAGCATTTTCAAAAAAAAAAGTTATTTGGGGGACCCTTTAGAAAAGCTTCGGACTGCAGAACATTATAGTCGTAGGGTCATAGCTTTCATAGAAACCATCTCCAATGCCCCACGTCTAGTCTACTTACAGAAAAAACTAGGAAAAAGCTTCAGCTAATAGTAGAATATCCTAACCTATCGAAGAATGAAATAAAAATGAAGAAGAAGCAATTAAACGATAAGAACTTATGCATATACACAATACCACCATTTAAACAAAAAGTTTTTTATTTTCCGTTTAATTTTGCAACGCAGTTTTTCCCGTAACCGAAACGAAACATTTGCTGAGAAATGTCGGAATAATAATTACAACAAACAAATTAAAATTTAATCATTTAATTAATTGTAAACTATTTTAGGTTTTACTAGAGAGAGAGAGAGACAGAGAGAAAGAAATCCAATCAATTAATTTATTTTAAATTAACAACGAAAATTTTAAAAGAAATATTCAAATTAAAAATTTCAAAATTGGCGCCAAATGACGAGAATACTTTTCGTTATTTTTTTGTTGCATTTTTAAATAACCTTTTATTTAATTTTAATAAATATACGATATAATCAGTGCATATACACATTTGGTGAATATAAATGAATTTAGTCAGCTATTGCGTATTATTGAATCGCGCAAATATCGTTGATACTTTGGTATTTGAAAACGAATCATCATCATCATCATCGCATCACAAACTGTTTCAAGAACATTTACTCTGGCTAAGGAATTTCGATTTTTGTAGCAGCTGCTGCTCGCCGCTTTGCTGGTGTATAATGCTTGATTAACGAAACATAAAAAGAAATTCAAACCACAAATACAGAATAAACTTTATTTTTAGTAAAAAAAAAAATAAAAACAAAAAAAAAATTACAAGAAATTTTTGTATTTTGGCCAAAATTAATATGCCTGATCGGATTTAATAAATATTTGCTGAAAACATTAGTTAGAAATTTTGGTAGCATCTATACAGATCAAGACTTTAATGTAAATGCAAAGAGCAGGTTATGTTAGGAAGGTAAGTGAGAAAATTTTCAGAGACCAGAAGCTTTGTGCTCACCTCGATAAAAGTATGTCACATTATCACATTAAAATCAGTGGACACTATAAAAAGGTAAGAGAAAGAAACAAGGAATAGTTATCTAAAAATAACAAAGAAAAAAGGGAAGAGGGAGAGGAAAACAGATTCATATAACTAGCCAGCTAATACCAGAAACGAAACACTCAATATCGGAAGTTTTAGCATAGTCTTACTTACCAAGAATTTTGAGCTATTGCCTCTGCAAGACAAGACCAAAAAAGTAAAAAAATATGCACAACCAACTTCGGTTCTCCCACGTTATTACAAACCCCTACAAACCCCTGCATTAATTTGTAAATTATTATATAAAAATGTATTTTCGTTCTTATCCTATTTATTGTTACTTTATTCTTGTGTCTATAGCTTGTGATTAAGTTCTGTAGGTGATTTATGTTCTCGTTGCCATTACTTTTCCCTTACCCGCTACAGTCCGGACTGTAGTGTGTACGTGTCCCTACGTAATGGGGACGAGCCCTCTGCGGTCGGGTGAGGGTGGGTTAGTGTGAGGCCGGGGACGTTCGAAAACAAAAAAAAAAAAACAAAAAAAAAGGCCTCAGGGCGTAATTAATAAATTCCCTCATTAGTTTCAAAGACCATTAAATTCTAGAGTGGTCCAATTTGTGCCTTATAACCCCCTGAAGATTTTGCAATGAAGATTGCATTCTATCTCCCACGATACATCGATTTTTCCAGATAAGACCCGGCCAATTAATTATCCTACATTTCACCATATTGACATTCAACTCGACCAAGATGTTCAAAGTAAAGGGTGTTTTTTTATAGAGGTATAGAACTTTAAGTTGCAATAAAACAACGATGGATTATTCGATTGACATGAATTTTATTTATCCGAAAGATAATCTTGTAGCATTACATTTTAAATATGATTTCTGGCATATGACCGCCACGGCTGGCGCGGATGTAGTCCAATCTGGACGTCCAATTTTCGATTACTTTTTCCAACATTTGTGGCCGTATATCGACAATAATACGGCGAATGTTGTCTTCCAAATGGTCAAGCGTTTGTGGCTTTATCGCATAGACCAATGACTTTACATAGCCCCACAGAAAGTAGTCTAGCGGTGTTAAATCACAAGATCTTGGAGGCCAATTCACAGGTCCAAAACGTGAAATTAGGCGGTCACCAAACGTGTCTTTCAATAAATCTATTGTGGCACGAGCTGTGTGACATGTTGCGCCGTCTTGTTGAAACCACATCTCCTGGACATCATGGTTATTCAATTCAGGAATGAAAAAGTTAGTAATCATGGCTCTATACCGATCACCATTGACTGTAACGTTCTGGCCACCATCGTTTTTGAAAAAGTACGGACCAATGTTTCCACCAGCCCATAAAGCGCACAAACAGTCAGTTTTTCTGGATGTAACGGTGTTTCCACATACACTTGAGGATTAGCTTCACTCCAAATGCGGCAGTTTTGTGGTGCGAAAACGTTCCATGGTTAATCGAATTAACTGCTCTGATGGACGATTTTGTCGACGATAAAATGGACATAGTGCGCGATACGTTTTCCGCACAGAACCATTATTTTCGAAATAAAATTGCACTATTTGCAAGCGTTGTTCAGGCGTGAGTCTATTCATGATGAATTACCAAACCAAACTGAGAATAAATCACTTGACAGCTGTTAAATCGGTCGCCATCTTGAAAAGTAATGACAACTTAAAGTTCTATACCTCTATAAAAAACACCCTTTACAACCTGCATCTTTCTAATAATCTCGTTCTCGATATTATTGAATGCACATTTAATGTTCAAGAGGCTCATAATAATGGGAAGCCTTGTCAATAAGACAAGCAACCTCTTGAATTGCTGTATCCACAGAGCTACCGCTCTCGTAGGCATGCTGAGATCTACTGCAAGTTCTCTTATCGATTCTATTCTTCAGGTAAATGCTGATTATTCTCTTCATGGTTTTCAGCCTAGAGTGTCATTCCTTACCTGTCTTGAGTTTAAAGTCTGCCGTAATATACTTCACGCCGTGTTCAAAAGCTTATCCTTTAAACAAGTTCACCACCCACTTCAATTTATATAAATCACAATATACATACATACATACATACATACATACATACATAATTGGTCTATAACAACCCTTCAGTCAGGATTACGACCTAGCTTCTTGCACCACTTATGTTGTGTGCGTTAATTTTATACATGAGTGGCGGGACCTACAGTTTATATTCGACTCCGAATGACAGATTTTTGGGATACTTTTCATGGCAATTTTATTTATTCTCAGAGTTTTTGCCAGAAATGTGCTGAGAGGAAGTCGCCTAAGAAATATATTCATATTTTCGTTTTGATATCTGACCTGGGCCGTACACACTAACCACTAGACTACGATGATCACAATATCAGCGATCAATATCCCTGTTTATCAGAGACTCTATCGGAAAAGTCCGACACTGAAAAAAATGTGATTTCTGGATAACGTGATAGAGCTGAATAACGAACTCGGCACATCTGTTCTCTGGATATTACCCTTGGCACTATGGCTCTTAGATAAAAGTCTACTAAACGTCGATAACTCGTTGACAGAATCAAAGGATTCACAGAAGTTGATCCACGATACTCTCTTTATGCTTGCTTTATACCTATGAAACTGAACCTATACCTGCAACAATCTTCATCCAAACAAGCCAATTTGGTCATTTTAAAGACTATTAATCTGCGAGCAAACAAATTCAAGTTCCCAAGTTGATTAGCAAACTAGTAAGCCCTGATATATTCATTAACCCCTCTATAAATATTCAAACTTCAACAAACAATAATTAAACAACGAGAAGGCGAAGAAACGAACATTCGCCTTCAAGAATATTCACCACACTGTTTACTCTGCATATAAAAGGCAAGGCAAAGCAGGCGAGTGAGTTAGTGAAGTTCAGTCAACTTGAAGACGCGGTGCATTTAAAGAAAGTAATCGTGGATTAAAGATCTCCGTTACAAAGATCTGACGAACAATTGACTAGTAATTGTTATTGTTTATGCAAAGAGTGTAAGCAGAAAGCAAAGCAATTGTTACTGTTTACGTCAAGTTGTGAACAGTGGCACACAGACTTGTGCGAACAATAAAGAATCTTAATTAAAACCAAATACAAATTTATTTTCATTTTATTTGCAATCTACGAGCTCATATTTTAAACGTTTTTAAAAGGTAAAAACGTAACAATATGTACGTTCTTATTGAAATACCCTGTCATTATTTCCGACAGTAGTATATTCTACCTTTTCATGACTATTTTTCAGTGATAATATAGACTGTGATTCACTACAAAGATTTTAAATGTAGATTTTTGAAGAGATAATGCCATGGGTTTCAGAGATAGTGATGATGATGATGCTCATACTATTCGGCAAACTGTTAATGCCACTTTCTTGTTCATTTGGTAGTTGCAAAAAAACAACATTTTTTTATTCTCATTTATTTATTTTACTATTCAATTCGTTTATTTATTTGTTCAATTTTTTTCTTTGCTTTTTGTGTGCAATTTATATGACAGCTGTTGAGTTATGTTGACAAATAGTATTTCATTCATTCGGTTTTTATTTTTATTTTATTTTATATGCTCGTTCAATTACTTTTCATTATTTAAAATTGTTTGAATTATTTTTTTTATATTTTTTTTATTTTTTATTTTTCTTAATTTTTTTTCTGTTTTAACTTGTGTTGGTTAGTTTTAGTCCATGCCAATTGAAAATATAAAGAGTTTTGAATGAATATGTTTACCAACAATAATAAAACAAGCGGTTCGTGACTGCTTAGCATCCTACACCCCATAATATAAGAGAACAATGCTCGCATAACCTATATGGAAGCTAAGTCAAGAAAAGAAGGGTTAGAGGTGAATATTAAAAAAACTTAGGCAATAAAATTGAACAACAGATGAACAGGCTTCATACGGATCGAAGACCAAATAATTCAAATACGTAAACACATAAACTTGCTATCTCTGTGGATAATTATAACAAGAGGTGGAACTGAAGAAGGTTAGGGCGCTTAACTGTCGTTTACGATCGCCGTATTCTAGTGGCTAGTGCCTCGGTGAGAGTCCGTTGTTCAAACTCCAGCTCAGACATATCGAACAACACGGAACATGAAATAAAATATTTCTTTCGACGACTTTCTCTCAGCAATCTTTGGATGGTTTCATATTGTATTGCTAGGTCCTGTCTTCAGTATTTCCTTTCCAAGTTGAGATGAGTGTAGCTTTAGAATGCGTAAACTTTGGCTTCGAAAATATCTGCGAGGCTCCACACGGGTTCCATTTATTTTATTCTAGGCCCAAAACCTATGGATCATCTGTGAATCACAGAGTGGATCGTTTCGTAAAGCAGCACACAGTTCTAAATTACTCCATTCATTTCTATTACTCAGAGGCATTGTAAATATCCACTCGAGCTTTGAAGTTACAAATCCCTTTAAAGAAGGTGGTGTTCGACACGTCTCCTATTATAACAGTCAGTCTCTTTGGTTTGAGTTTTCACTAACATAGGAAAAGGTTCAACAATGCTTTTATCTCCATTGGAAAGTCGCCGTAGTCTAGTAGGTAGTGTGTTGGCTTATGAGACATAAAGCCAGGGTTCGAGCCACAGGCCAGACATCAAGACAAAATACAAAAATTATTTCTTCGGTGAATTCCTCTCAGCAGATTTCTGGCAAAAACTCTGAGAGTGAATAAAATTGCCATGAAAGAAGTTTCTCAAAAATCTATCGTTCGGAGTCGACTTTAAACTGTAGGTACCACCACTAATGTATGAAAATTAACACACAACATAAGTGGTGTGAGAAAGTAGGACGTTGTACAATGGGTCAATTCGACCTCCGGGTACTATACTTGTCTTAATTGACAAGTACACGTCCTCTAACCTAACCTAACATAACCTAACCTAACCTATGGGATAAATCTTATTGCTCCGAATATGGCAAAGGACGGCACTCTCACGCCTTCTCCTTCGGCCTAGGCAGCTTTCAACTTCATTCTATTGTACGGGCAATAGCCTGATCACCGTAACATGTCTACAACACAATTTCCAAGCAAGTCTCCATATATAAACTGCGTTTCGGTCCTCCAACTGACTTAACCCATTCGCTGCCAAGCCTATATTATATGAAGTCATTCCCATTGCCATATACATATTTTGAGTGTTATTGTTTACCAAAACCCTGTTATTTCTTGGTAAGAGCACATATATTATCATACATAATCATTTATAAGCAGAAAACCAAAGACGAGTATACTCGTCGTTGGCAATAGGAAGGCAGAAGGACTCGATATCCTCTTTCGTATTTGCGTACGTTTTAGTAGAAAAACAAATAATAAATCACGCAAATGGATAAAATAAAGAAAATGGAATAAAACGAGACATATTGCGAAAATTGGCAACACTTAGGAATTCACTATTGTCGATTACAGTGTCTCAGCAGATAATGGGATAAAGTAATTTTTAAAGTAGGACGAGTATACTCGTCTTGGCAGTGCGGGATACCCTGTCAAAGACGATTATACTCGTCCTTGGCAGCGAATTGGTTAATTGGCATACTCAGAATGGAATATGGACGTGCAAAGATCGTTGCCAAAACAAAAATTCATTTTTACGCTCTAACAATAATAACTTCAACTCAAATAACTTCATGTGCGTTATCTATCACTGAGCTACAGTAGGGGACAAACCCTACCACAAAATTTCCTACCATGCCATGCCTATACATATGGACACTTGGAAAAACAAAAGTCTTGCAACTTTCAATTTCCTTAACAAGTTTATAGTGCAACATTTTGCGGCAACAACAAGCAGCAGCAGCTACTGTTGTAAAAATAAATTTATGACTTGAATTAAATACTTATCGTATTACGACAATACATACATATGTACTTGGCTTTTGTAAAAAAAAACAAAATCATAGAGAAGAAGAAAAAAAATAAAACAAAAGAAAAGGAAAAGATAAAAGAAAAACGGAAAAAGGAAAAATAAACAAAAACAACAACAAAACAACATGAAAACAAAACAAAACAAATGACTACACAGTCATTCTCTCGTATATACGAGTAAAGACAGTTAATTTGATTGCCAGCATAAGAGCAAAGTAAAGAAGAAAACAATTGTTCACAGAGCACAGATACATTTACAAATAGATTATGCAATACAACAACAATGCTATACACAAACAATAAATAATAGCATTGGGTAGTAGTAGCAGTAGCAGCAAGCCAACAACAGTAGCAATTGTTTTATAAATACGAGGATGGAGCAATAAGTGAGTCCAGCATAACAACTGTAGTAAATGTGGAAAATTGAATGAAAAATATCTCAAATGTCAGCGAAAGCCTGCAAAAGATCCTGAGGTGCAAAGCAACAATTCTGTTAAGCTGAATTAGACCAACAACATGGCCTCTTGAGTCCTACAATTTAACGTTAGCTACGAAACACGATGTAAGAGCAGTGACAAGGGTTAGGTTATGTCTGAGTGGTAGCTCTGATTTCACAAAGCTCACTTGAGCACGCATAGCGACCCGTTGTGATGCCACGGGTGAACGCAGTCCCTGTACTGACCAAGTTCCACCAAAATCAGGGAAGAGGAAGAAGTTGGTCAGCGCAAGGGCTGCACATCAAAAGCACGACTACCCCATACTGGAAAACCAGCCAGAAAGTTTGATGAACGAAACGATATCCTTGATATCAATAGATGATAGCTCCGCCAAGCTGACAAGAAATGGAGAGCCAAATAACCTATATCTACACCTAGCAAGAGACGGGCACTGACAAAGAAAGTGGATAACAGTCTTCTCTTTCTCAGCGGATCTGCACCCACGGCAGAAGTCGTTAAATGGGAGCCTCATTCTCTTCGCGTGTCTACCCATAGCACAATCACCTGTAAGCACGGCCACTGTGGTTGAGATGACGTCACGACCAAGACCAAGCAATTAGTTGGTACGCCTTCTATCCATCAAGGGCCAGGTGAGTCTAGCGTCTAGGATAGATTGGCGTCCCGAGAGAATTTCCGCGCAATGTCCAACCTGACCGAGGCAAGTGGCATACCCAGTTCAATTGAAGAGGATTCCGGAAGGAGCGCACCAGCTCTGGCGAGCTCGCCGGCCCTACAGTTTCCCGGAATGTTACTGTGCCCGGGGACACACACCAGCCAGTGAGACACTGGTGAAGCGCCCAGAAAGAAGATCAGTGACAAGGGTAGTGTGTATTATAAATTTACGCCTAGATTTCTTCACGAATAGAGTTGCGAGAAGTGAAAAGAATCTTAAAGCCAAGCTTACGATAGCGAATCAGTCGCCACCAAAACCATTATCAGAGGAATTTAAGCCGTGCACGTATTGAAAACTTCATTCTGTACATTAGCGTTTGTTTCTGTAGATTGTACTCCCATCGAGTGGTGGCAATATCTAATAGAGTATCATCAGATCGTTGATCGAGCTATGTCAGTGCTAACATCAAACAGACCTATTATGGCTTCAAAAAAGTTCTGATGTCGTCCTTGGTTTGTTTTAGTTCTAGACGCAGCTCTAAACAATTTGAGGTTGCTATAAACCCATAGGTTAGGTTAGGTTGGAGGACGTGTACTTGTCAATTAAGACAAGTACAGTACCCGGAGGTCGAATTGACCCATTGTATAACGTCCTGGTTTCTCACACCACTTATGTTGTGTGTGTGTTAATGTTATACATGAGTGGTGGGACCTACAGTTTAAAGTCGACTCCGAACGACAAATTTTTGAGAAACTTTTTCATGGTAATTTTATTTACTCTCAGAGCACTACCTACTAGACTACGACGACTTCAAAATAAACCCATAGTTACCCAAAAAATTCTTATAAAGGCGTCATTCTCTTTTCTCTACAGATGACTATTGTCGAATTGTCGAATTCTCTATTGCCTCCAGGCTGCTCTTTCATTAGGCGTTATTTCTCACATAGGCTGACAGGTAATTCACAACTTATCAAGGTAAAGTAAACTGTAGAATGCCTTCTCCCTTCTGTATGCTCTTCATTAACTTCTTCAAGGCTTTTATTACACTTTCCACACTTACTTATTACACTTTAAAGACTTAGTAAACTACCATCGGACATTTGTCATTAGCGATTAAAACAAAAACATTCACGAAAAAAAAGCGTTGCATTGAAAAAAACTTGTTTAAAAACAAATGGGGGTTTACAAAGGGTCCAAAACGAATATATAATACCCTATAAAGGTTTAATAAGAATATCTCGAACTACTACGATAATATGTAGACAACAACCCATGACAATTATTTTTAGAGAGTAGAGCACCATGAATACTAACTATTACGCATGGAAGTGTTCATGATCAAATTTCCTGCAAGCTTTTTATCACATGGCAACCAATTGTAGTCATTCGTTCATTTGTTCGTTCGTTTGACTCTTGTTACTCTCTGAGTCATTATGACAGTAGTTTTTTTTCTTGTTTTTTTTTTTGTTGATCCATTATGAATAAAAAGTTTTTTGTTTTTATTTAACGCCTCAAGATATTTTATTTTACAATAGAGACAGAAACAGACAGACAGGCAGGGCAGGCAGGCTGACAGACGGAACGTTGAAATAAATAAAACAATTCATGCAATTCATTCAATTCGAAAGAAGAAAAAAGTTATTTTTTTCTCTTCTATGAACATCAAACGAAACTGAACTTTTCTATACACAACAAATGGCAGCACTTAGCCAAGAAGGCGATTAGGCAGGGGGTAAGGAGTAGAACCTGCAATTAGACAGACGGGAAAATAACAAAGACTTGGAAATTGTTTATAACAACAAAAAGTTGCAATAGAACATAAATGTCAAAAAGGCAAGTCTCTTTCTAAGCTAACAACTCATCAGCAGAGTATGATGTTTCGAAAGGCACACAGAGGAGGGTTGCCAAGGCCATTTGGTAGTAGGTGGCATACTGTAGCTTCACGAGGCGTAAACATTTTTCATTTAGGGTGTTTCAAAATATAAAAATGAGTCTTCACTCTTAACTGCAAAAAATCGAGATTACACTTGAACTACCAGAAAAAACGGGAAAGTCAGGCAGTGCCTCCTTTTTGAGAAAGAAGAGGACTCAATGAGTCAATTTGGGAGATTGCAGGGAGCATATAAAATACATAAAAGATTTCCTAGTTGACGCAAATATAATTCAATATACCTTGGCCAACCTAAAATTGTATTGACTCTCATCTTCACAGAAGAAATACCTGAACTAGCAACTACAATCACGTACGAGAGTGCAATTTGTGGCTGTGATAGATACTGATATAACAAGTCCACGAGACGAGGGGGGATTTAGTGGGTGAGGACCCCACACACGGAGGATGTGACTTCATCTATGGTGCGGTTAGGTACATTTACCCCTCCTCGGTGTGAAAAAAAAATTTCACTACATTCCAATAAACTAAAAGACGATGATTTGCATAGTTTGGAAAGGTCTGTAATATGATTAAAACACTTTAATTTATTTTGTTTATTGGAACAGCCGCTTGGGCGACTTTCTTAAATCTAACTATATGCTAATGTACATAAGTTCTACCACACTATGTATTTGGTGGGAATATGCTGAGACAACATAATACACGCTGTCCCAACATTTATGCAGTGTGGTCAATATCAACAAGAATGTGTTGATATTAAGTTACATACAAAGGGTATGGTAACTTCGACTAGTCAAACACACTACAGGTTCTCTAGCCATTCAGTCTTACTTACAAACCTTATTCTAATCGTTAATTTAATTTAATTAACCGATACCGCGTAATAAGGGTCTATGACTCTCGCTCCCAGAGGAATACGAAACTAATTCAGCATTGTGCAAAGCGCTGTGGTTTGTTTCGTCCTCAAGGTAATGGTAATAAGAATGACACAATATCTGGGATCTTGCTGCAACTGCTAAGGCAGGATATGACAAAGAGTCTACGTCTCCATCTTTTACCACTGCCCTGTTTACAGGGAAAAAATCTATATAAACCTCCTGGTTTAGAATCAGAGATAAGTCCCAGGTATTTGATCATAGAAGAGCAAGTTGATGCAGTTTCAGTAGAGGAGAAACTTAATTCAATTCCCCCCAGTCACTAAGAATTAATTCTCAGAATCTTATACTTTCTAGGGAATACCATAAGCTTAGTTTTTTGTGGATTAACTCCCGGACAATTAGACAGGCTCTTAAGCTGAATTTCGAAAGCACTATTTTCAGCTCGAAACAAATTAAAGAGCGCGACAAAAATTCTATGATTTTATAATTTTTCATTTTTCAAACTGACAAAGCCTCTTTACTCCTGTATCCGTATATCTTTCAGTTGTCTTCAATCAAAATTTGAGGCTAAGCTTGATAAATAACGTGGGAACTCTCATCAATTCATAGGGGGGAAAGATGAGCCGTTTCAAGAGCATTTCAGATGGATATGGATACAGTAAGACCCCGCTTAACGCTGTTTCAGTATTACGCCGTATTATTGGGATTTCCCTAAATCGCACACTGTATTGATATTTGTTGTATATGTGTGCAAATAAAACGCCCATGCACCAAGCAAAAGCGGTCCGCTATATAGCGACAGTGTATAAAGTAATGCTCTTTTGTTAGTCTGTCAAGTATAAAGATTCCAACTGTATTATCTGATGTCGCAATCACAGTACAATCGCTGTTTCGTTTAACTCTGTTTCGTTTAAAGCTGGCATTTATTGGAATGTATGCCCCACGTTAAACGGAGTCTTACTGTAGTTCAGTAGAATTAGCCACCACTCTGAAGGCTAGAATAGATTGTTCACAACCATGTTAAACAGGAACGCATATAGTAGCCCGCCCTGATAGGGTCTGACTAATCTATTTTCTTCTTCTTTTCTATTTACACAGAACTTAACACGTTCCATTCTAATATTTACAAACACTACCTATCCTCTCTTTCTTTACACACTTTTCACAGCGATCAAAGCTTTAAACTGTTTAAACAAGCATTGTTAAGCCTTTTTAATTATCATTAACGTTAAATAATTATCATTAAATATTTTAATTTCCTCAGCCGTAATTTAAAAAAAAATCTAATTTTCTCTACGTAAAACTAATTAAAAAAAAAAACATGAAGAAAACTTCTGACGTAAATATTGTACTTGCCTGGTACGCATAAAAAAGTGAGAATGATGGCACTTCTATCTGAAAAGGAAAAATTTTAAAATGAAAATGTAAATCAGTAAATATTTTATTTATTTTGTTTTTTAAATTTAAAAACAACATTAAAAATTAATTGTAAAGTCTACTACTACTCGGTATGCTAATAAATCAAACATTAAGAAAAATATTCCGTGAAATTTTCCTCTCGTTAATGGAGCAACAGCAGCAGCCTGAAAAAAATATTTTTAGATCGTGATACGTTTCCATTATGGAAGTTGTTTCGAAAGTTAGTGTAGCAGTGCCATAATGACACACCCATTTTTTTTGTTCTTATCATGTCAGGAATATGTTAATAAAACAAAAAAATCATCGAAAAAAATATGCTTTTTTTGTTTAATTGTGAAATTATCATGACAAAACCCTATTGAGACTGAATAAAACAAAAATTTATTTCAAAACTATTGCTAATAAATTATGATCATTACATTATGATGAGGAAGATGATAATGATGATGGCAATGATAATGTTGATAAGCCTTGTTTTGTAATTTGTTGTTGTTGTTTTTTTTATAACACGCTTGTTTTTCAATTTCGGCCGTAAACTAAAATTAAAAAAAAAAAAAAAACAAGCAAAACAAAAAAAGTGTAACAAGAAACCAAGAGGTGCCTAGAGTAACTCCCAGCAAGCTTACTATATTGGCTTTAAATTTAATTTTAATTACAGATTTGATTATCGAATTCTTAAGTGATAACCACAAGGTAACTGTAAGACAATGCATACAAGTTTTAAATTAAAAGTGCCCTGCAAGTTTTGAATTTCATTTCAAATCTTTTCAAAATTTTCAACGCCTTTTTGTAATACTTCAGAAAGTGTTGTTATTGTTATCAATTACTTTCGCTCCGCTTAGGTAGTGAATAGTTTCAAACAAAAATTGTTTGAATTTACTACGATTTCACATTCCGTATAGATCTACATGAAGATAGTTTATCTAGTCTAACAAGCTTCTCGTGTGCAATCTCAGCCGACCACGGTACGATTTCCATGGGAATTGAAGTCGAATGTAATTTTTGCAATAATATATGTGTGTCTTATATCCGCTCGTCTCATGTAAAGGCCGGTGTCAGCCAATTTTGAGGCTTTTTGACCGCCTACAGGAGGGAGTAAAGATGTTCTCTAATAACAGCAATGTTGTGTATTTGCTTATTAGATGACCCTAGGCGCAGATATTACGAAAATCATTTCCTTCGTCGTCTTCCTCTCCGCACAATCTTTTAACAAAAAAATACTCGCGAGAGAAAACTAAAATTGGAAGTCGCCGTAGTCTAGTAGGTAGTGTGTTGGCTTATTAGACGTAAAGCTAGGGTTCGAGCCCCAGGCCAGACATCACGACAAAAAGTATTTCTTCGGCGACTTCCTCTCAGCAGATTTCTGGCAAATACTCTGGGAGTAAATAATATTACCATGAAAAAGTTTCTCAAAAATCTGTCGTTCGGAGTCGACTTTAAACTGTAGGTCCCACCACTCATGTATAAAATTAAAACACACAACATAAGTGGTGTGAGAAACTAGGTCGTAATCCTGACTGAAGGGTTGTAATGACCAATTATGTATGTATGTTATGTATGTATACATCTACATTAAGATAGTTTATCTCGTCTAACAAGCTTCTTTGCCACGACCCTCTCAGCCTACCACGGTTCGATTCCCATGGGAATTGAAGTCGAATGTAATTTTTGCAATATTATATGCGTGCCCTATCTATCACTTATATCCGCTCGTCTCATGTATAGGCCGGTGTCAGCCAATTTTGAGGCTTCTTGATCGCGTACAGTTGAGACTGAAGATGATTTTTAATTACGAGTACCCGTTGTTCAGATCTACATTAAGATAGTTTATCTCGTCTAACAAGCTCTTTTGCGACGACCCTCTCAGCCGATTACAACTCGAAGATCATGTGAATTCAAATTGAATGTAATTTTTGCAATATTGTATGTGTGCCCTATTCATCGCTTATATCCGTCCTTCTCATGTGTGGACCGGTGCCTGTCAATTTAGAGGCTTCTTGACCGCGTACAGTAGAGACTGAAGATGATTTTTATTTACGAGGGCCCGTTGTTCAACCCTCGTCTCAGGCATCTCGAGCAAAACGAAAAATACTTTTTTCGTTGAATTTCGCCCAGCAGTGTTTTTGGCAAAAAAAAACTCTCGAGCGAAAACCTAAATTGCCATGGCAAGTTTCTCAAATCTGTCTTTCGGAGTCTATAGGTCCAACCACTTATGAAAAAATTAACACACACACGTGGATCGCGCAATGTATTACAGGAAGAATTCGTTGTTTAGCCACACTATGCGTATGTGGAATTCTGTTCCAGCAGATATCATCCCTGTCACTTACAATATAAATGCCATCCGCTCTCCAATGCACTTCGCCTAGTTGCAACTTAATGCACTTCGCAAGTAGGGAACATCCTCTGTGTTTTAGTCGCAAGAAAACTAACACTTTTTACGTGTCGTTTGCTATCTTTTTTTATTCCGTTTTTTTTTTTAACCTGCAGTCAACAACGCTCGATAAAACAACCAAGAAAACTTCATTTAAAAAACGAGTTGAAAAAAATTCACAGACAGTATTATTTTTTGTTTTTGTTTTCGTTTTGCTTGTTTTTTTTTGCTGATTTATTTATTTATACTCGTATGTGAGGTGTTTTTAATTTGAATTTTATTTTTATGATATGATTTCTTTTGTTATAATGAACTTGTTTCTCCAAATATTTAGCAAAACAAACAAAACAATAAATGTGCAAATTTTTTTCAAAAACAATAATTTAAAATAAACCTGCCGATGGTTTTCTATTGTTTATTATTTTGTTTTTTTTTTCTTTTTCTCCTCTTATTTATTTACTTAATATGGCTTTGAAGTGCGTTTATCGCACTTCACAACCGCATAAACAAGATCCAATAGAGAAATTACTTTTCGAAAGAAAAAAACAAAAACATATAAAAGGCTTCTCCATTAGAGGTAGTCATGTTTTAAATTAAAAACAAAAAAAATTATAATTCGTATGAAGTCACGATACATTCTGGAACTTTTAAAACAGGTTTAAAATTTTTATTAAAACTGACTTCAATTATTGAATATAGAGAGTTACAAACAAATACTTCAGTATGGAGATAAATTATCTTTGTACGGTAACGATTCCTAGATAACCTGACGTACACATAGATGGCTACGGCACACTTCGACATCCTTATTAAATATAAATTTTAAGGTATGAAAAGTGTCCTCCATAAATCGTGTAATATTCGATAAATTTTAAAAAGATGCGGTCTTCGGATTAACTATTCTAAAACAGCTTTCGTTACGGTCCGGTAACCTTTGGGACCGTAGTCAACTTTCTATAAGAGCATAAAAGTGTCCTTCATAAATCGTGTAAAATTCAATGAAGCTTAAAAACATGCGGTTTTCGGACCTAGTATGCTATTGTCGCGCGTAAGGTTGGGCCGGAGATATAGGCGACGGAGCTAACTTTTTGTGAAATTCGCAAAAAAAAGAGCTCTATAAAATCGGATAAAAAATGGACTTGTTGGGAAAATGGACCTAGTGGTGTGGATAGCCATAGTCTTAAGGATTTCAAAACAGGTTTTCTTGCTGTCGGGCGTTACTTGGCACCGGAGATATAGGCGTCGAAGCTATTTGTTTTCTTCAAATTAGCCAAACAGCGCAGACTCGAATAAGAAATGGATCTAGTAAGGAAAATGGACCTAGTGGGCTGGATAACTATAGTTTCAAGGATTCCAAAACTGGTTTTCTCATGGTTGGGCGTTACTTAGGACCGGAGATATAGGCGACAAAGCTAACTTTTTGTCAAATTAGCAAAAAAAAGGGGGGGTCCATAAAATCGGATAATAATGGACTTGTGGGGAAAATGGACCTAGTGGAGTGGATAGCCATAGTCTTAAGGATTTCAAAACAGGTTTTCTTGCTGTCGGGCGTTACCTTCAGCCGGAGATATAGGCATCGAAGCAATTTGTTTTTTCAAATTAGCAAAATCGCGCAAACTCGGATAAGAAATGGATCTAGTAAGGAAAATGGACCTAGTGGGCTGGATAGCCATAGTTTCAAGGGTTCCAAAATAGGTTTTCTTATGGTCGGGCGTTACTTAGGACCGGAAATATAGGCATCGAAGCTCTATGTAAATACAGATAAAAATGAAATTGTGGGGAAATGAACTAAAATTTTTAATAATTCTCATTGAGTTAATATGCATTTATATGTATATATAAAGGCAACAAAATGGCGTAGTTTTCGCAAGTTGCATTTCTTAGGTAGATGACTTGCATTTTTTTTTTTTTTTTTTGTTGACGACGCATGTTTTTGTTGATGACTTGCATTTTTTCTCAATGACATGAATTTTTTGGTTAATGACTTGCATTTTTTTGGTGATAACATGCATTTTTTGATTAATGACTTGCACTTTTCAGTTAATGACTTGCATTTCTTTTTTTTGGACGATGACTTGCATTTTCTGATCGATGACTTGCATTTTTCGCGCGATTTTTTTTACTAGAGTACTTTTTTTTGCTTATTTGAGGAAAACAATTAGCTTCGTCGCCTATATTTCACATCCCAAGTAACGGACAACCATAACCAAAACCGTTTTGTAATCTTTGATCCAATAGCTATCCGATCCACTAGATCCGTAACCTTTTAACATTTTACCCGATTTATGGAGAGCATATTTAGCAAAAATACTTCATTTTTCCAGAATTTGCGCTCGTTTTTGGTGTTGGCTTAAAGTCTATGCAATTTTCTTCATAATCCTACCAATTCCTTGGACTATAGGTTATTGAAACGACCATAATCACAACGCAATGCTAGAAAAGTGATTATTTTTGAGTCAACAGTTTTAAATATTTTTATATTTAACAGCCGACATTCCGTCTAGGTCGGTAATTGTGAGGCTACTAAATAGATTGCCCGATACAATAGCGAAATACTATGAACAGATTATCATTAAATCATAAAAAATTTCTACATTTACTGGCGTTATACGGTTGATGAATGGCAGTGCTTTAAGCAACTGAGAAGGTTATTAAAGTCTAGGTCGATCAACCTAATTTTTAATTATTTTTTTTAAATTTTTAAGTGGTAGTATAGGGTAAACGAAAAACAAAATTATTCAATTAGCAAAACCGATATCATCATCGTATACGAGTGCATGATATTTTATAAATTAAATGCAGAAAGTACAGTTATGAACAGCAAAAGAGCAAAGAAATTAAATGAAATACAACTGATATTTGAAAATATGCTACTTTTGCAGCCTCAGCTGTATAATTATCATTTGATGTCATGTTAGACATTTAATTTCGAATAAAAAAAATAAAATTGCGAAAAAAGGAAAATAAATTTATTGTTCACAAGTCGATTTAACCAAGCAATTCATTACTTTTTTATTTTTGTTTTTATTTAAATAATTAAATTTAATTAATTTGATCGAATGTCACTGCATAGACATTTTTTCTAAAAGGCATGCATTTGATATCCATGCATGATATCAAGTCGTACTTGGCTATGTAAATATGTTTGAATATGTATGTTCACAATTCAAAAAAGTAGCATTTATTTCGAATAAAATACAAAGAATATATGTATTCATGTGTAATTGAAATGCTTTGTTTGCAATCTATTTAAAAAGCAGTGGTTCTTAAATTGTTAATTTGGATCTAAAATTAAAGAAGTATTTATCTAGCCAACAGATGACAACATACATACATACATAATTGGCCATTACAACCCTTCAGTCAGGATTACGGCCTAGCTTCTCACACCACTCATGTTGTGCGCGTTAATTTTATACACGAGTGGCGGGACCTACAGTTTAACGTCGACTCCGAACGACAGATTTCTGAGAAACTTTTTCATGGCAGGTTTTATTACTCTCAGAGTTTTTGCCAGAAATCTGCTGAGATGAAGTCGCCGAAGAAATATTTTTTGTATTTCGTTTTGATGTCTGACCTGGGATACGAACCCAGGCTTTACGTCTAATAAGCCAACACACTACCTACTAGCCTACGGCAACTTCAGCAGATGACAACAAAATACTTAATTTTCTTTGACAGGAAATTTTAATCCATCTTTTATATCTTATATTAGGATGCAATATTCGCCTTCCGTAATACAGCTCGTCTAACCAATATGCGGTCCTGAGAGTGGTACTACCGGTTCACCCTCTACCGGGCTTCTGCTTTCGGCCTTCCCTCGCCAGTCCATTGTTAAAGATAATCAAATAACTCTCCGACTATTCGCAATTACAACGAAAAAGAGATCAATACTATTAACGAAGGAGGACTGCTCACTTCCAATGTGGGCTGAAGCCTCTTTAATACACCTATGCAGGTTTATCCAAGTATGTACTGAAATTGCTTGAATGCCAACTTAAAAGAGAATTTGTAATTTTTGAAAAGGTACAGAAATCTTTAATAAGATTCAGAAACTTCCGCGCCCTACGCCTGTATCAGTCTTTGATCTTAAACCACATTAGACCTCTGAGATAAATAAAAGGTCCGCCTTAACCCGAAATCGATGACAAAATTATAGATTTCAGTCAATTTTGGCAACTTATTGAGGTAGGTAGGTAGGTAGGTAGAAGTGGCTGTCCCCTCGATGGAGTCATGAGCGGACACACTTAGGCCGCACACAGGGCCGATTGTGATACCACAGTTTCACATTCTCCCCTATTCCAGGAACAACTCAGAACTTCCGATAAAGCGACTCAGACTGCCAATATCCATGCATGACAGTTCATCTAGGTCCTCCATGTAGTAGGCACCCAGGTGTCTCTTTCTCCTCTGACCAAGTGCCGGGCATGTGCACAGTAGGTGAAGAATAGTTTCATACTCTTCCTCATCTCCATAGCTTCTGCAGAAATCATTCGCGAGGTGTCCAAGACCAATACGCCTCGCATGCGTTCCTGTAATACAATGCCCCGTAATAACCCGCTGAGCCTGCATCTTTGGAGTTTAAGCAGAGTCGCCGTGCGCCTCCTATCCATCCTTGGCCAGATTTTTTGCGCCGTTCTGCCCTTATCCGAAGCTGCCCACCTACTGTTGACAAGGTCCACGATTGCATTGTCAATTATAAGCCTGCAGGTATCCAAAGGGATCCCCAATGTAGAGAATTCATCAGAGAGTTCGATGGTCGTGGTCGTGCCCCTTCTGACCAAATCATCCGCTCTGCATTTGCCGGGAATATCTGTAGGTCGCGGTACCCATGTAATACAAACATCATATCGGTTCGCCTTCTCATTGAGACATCTGCGATAGTCGTACACTGTCTTGGAGTTTATTACACTAGAATCCAATGCTTTGATGGCCACTTGGATATCGGAAAGTATGGTGATTTTTCGCCTGTGAACATTTTTGTCCACAATAATTTTCACCACAGCCTGAATTGCCGACACTCCGCCTGAAAGACGCTGCAGTGATCTGGTAGACTTATAGACTTGAATATTCCGATTGATTTCGAATAGATACCAATTCCAACGGCTCCTTCCAATTTGGAGCCATCGTTGTAGATTTGTGCGGTATCCCTCGCGAGGTGCGCCGCACCTTTCCTCCAGTCCTCCCTTTTCGGAATGGATGTCCTAAAATTCACTGAGAAGTCATAGCAACTTATTGAAGAGAAAAGAAAAATGAAAGAACCTATAAAGACTACTTGGGAAAGGTCTGGAGAATATTGATTTGATTTGGTTACATACATACATAATTGGCCATTACAACCCCTCAGTCAGGATTACGGCATAGCTTCTCACACCACTCATGTTGTGTGTGTTAATTTTATACAAGAGTGGCGGGACCTACAGTTTAAAGTCGACTTCGAAAGACAGATTTTAGAGAAACTTTTCATGGCAATTTTATTTCTACTCTCAGAGGTTTTGACAGAAATCTGTTGAGAGCAAATCACTGAAGAAATAATTTTTTCGTATTTCATTTTGTTGGAGAAGTCTGATCTGAGGTTTAAACCCTGGCCTCACGTCTAATAAGCCACACACTACTTACTAGACTACAGCGACTTCATATCTGCTTACAACGTATTGCTAACTGCTTGGATGGAATATATGGCTGCTAAGTCACCAATGCAATCAGGAGCTTAATACAGGATTGCAAAACAGGACATCTATGTCCACTAAAATTTAATGAAAGGAAAAATAACGCGAAGCGACAGACTATGCTGACATACTTATAATTGGACATACGGTTCCAATACTAGTCTGAAATGCTGTCAATTCCATGAACTACAGATCCCAGGCGATGTTAATATTCTTCTTATAAAAGCAGAACTGTCTACTGAAAAAAACCAGTTCAGGCGAAAAGACAATGTAAAGCTGCAAGGTCTCAAGTATGGATCCCATCAAGCCTACGTACATACATAATTGATCATTACGACCCTTCAGTCAGTATTACAACCTAGTTTCTCACACCACTTATGTTATGTGTGTTAATTTTATACATGAGTGGCGGGACCTACAGTTTAAAGTCGACTCCGAACGACAGATTTTTAAGAAAATTTTCATGGCAATTTTATTTTTACTCTCAGAGCTTTTGCCAGAAATCTGATGGGAACAAGTCGCCGAAGAAATACTTTTTGTATTTTCTTTTGATGTCTGGCCTGGGGCTCGAACCCTGGCTTTTCGTCTAATAAGCCAACATACTACCTACTAAACCACGGCGACTCATCAAGCCTAAGCATGGCAATAATTATGGATTTTTGATCTTACCGTTCTCAGCGATATGAACTAAGCGAGAGAATTAAGGTTAATCTATCCAAGAAAGCACATGTAAAATAATGGTGAAATCGTTTTTCTTTTTTAATTACGCGAATCCTTGTATTTTTTCTTCAATGAGATCCACTTTCCTATGATCCATTATCCCGTCTATGCTTTAAATTTTCAATTTATCCCTGCATACATAAGTTGTTGAAAGAGTCGTTTTTATTTTTCATTAATTATGCATTTAAAGTTCTTTTTTTTTTGCTTATTATTAGAACAACAAAAACAAAACTAAAGATAAAAGAGCATATCGAAAATGAAAAGAATGAAATGAAATAAAACCAAGCAAAAGTTCAAGGCTAAAATAATGGCAATAAAATGATGAAAATAAATCGATTACCCATGAGCATAGTAAAACGATAATAACGAAATTATTTAAGGAAAATAATGAGTAAATAAAGTGGAAAAACAAAAACACTTTTTTATTTGTTTTTCTTTAATTAACAAAATTTCTAAAATTTAAAATTAAATTTGGTTTTCAGAAAAATTCCCGGTTTGCATATAGTTGTTGGGGCTACTAAGCCTAAATATCAAGAAATACAACTCATTGTGGAATACGTTTCACCTCAGAACAGGGTGTCTTAAAAATCAAATACGATTTAATTTTTTATGAATCATTGTTACTGGAGGTGATAAATGAATGCATTGCGACCACTCAGAGATTAAGAAATCCCCCGTAATACTTGGACAACTAATTAAATCAACGTAAAAGACGAATATCCATGAGGATGATCTGTATTTTGTAGGACCAGGAGAATCTCAACTATTATAAGTTGCTGTAATCGCGGTAGGAGAAGTCGCCGTGGTCTAGTAGGTAGTGTGGTGGCTTATTAGACGTAAAGCCAGGGTTCAAACCTCAGGCCAGACATCACAACAAAATACAAAAAGTATATTTTCGGCGACTTGCTCCCAGCAGATTTCTGGCAAGAACTCTGAGAGTAAATAAAAATTGCCATGAAAAGTTTCTTAAAAATCTGTCGTTCGGAGTCGACTTTAAACTGTAGGTCCCGCCACTCATGTATAAAATTAACACACACAACATACGGTACGAGAAACTAGGTCGTAATCCTGATTGAAGAGTTGTAATTACCAATTATGTATGTATGTATGTAATCGCGGTAGACGATCACAGGGGTTCTGTACACAGTCTTTTACACTCACAGACCAGAAGTGTTTTAAAAAATGTTCACTCGAAGCCTTCAATGTTGCCCGCTTATGTACATAAATTAATACCCTTTACCTCTTCGGTATATGTTTCCAACGTTACGTGGTTATTCAAATCCCCTAGAATCGGCATTGGAAAAGTACTACATTCTGCTTTAAGATTATACGATTACCAAACATTGATTCCATATGCCCCCGTCTTTGTTTTGCACCCGTCCGTGAAAATAGCTTAACCATCGAAGTCATATAATAATCCGTCATTTCGACAACCGACATCTGTTGACTCCGCCAGTTTAATTCTTTCAAAAGTGACAAATGGCCTAACCTCACTGCACTTAAATCATTCAGTCTAAAAAGATTTCAATCGACCACCCGAGTTGTGCTTCTATTAGCACTTATGCTACCAACTGAGGCACATCCCTGCATTTTAGACAGAATTTTGTCGAAAGTCTTTCATCGTTACTTTAAGTTATAATTTCCTGTTTTTTCTTTCTTTCTTTTCTTCTATGGCTTTTCATATCATTCTTTGTTATCTGCTTAATGAAAGGCATCCATAATTCAGTTTTTTCTAGTCCCTGAATGAAAGATAAAGGGTCCGCCAAATAAATTTTTTTTTTTTGAAAATGCTTTAAAAAAAACTACTGAATATTTTCCTTCCGGTTTCTTTTCAGATGAAGTTCATTTTGATCTTGGCGGGTATGTAAATAACTAAAATTGTCGCATTTGGGACACAGAAAACCCGCACGCATACATTGAAAAGCCGACGCACCCAAAACGAGTCACTGATTGGTGCGGATTTTGGTCCAGAAGCATAATTGGGCCATTTTTCTTCAAAAATGAGCAAGGAGTGGCCGTTACAGTCAATGGCGATCGTTATCGGGCCATGTTGAATGAATTTTTGTTCACAAAAATTGTAGAGGACGATATTGGCAACATTTGGTTTCAACAAGACGGCGCTACGTGCCACACAGCCGAAGCTACACTCGATGTTTTGCGCTCTGTTTTTGAAGATCGCATTACCACCCGCAGAGCTGATGTCGTTTGGCCACCTCGGAGCTGCGATTTGACACCGTTGGACTATTGTTTGTGGGGTGCCGTCAAAAATAAGTGTTACGCCGACAAGCCAGAGACAATTGACGCTTTAAAGGACAATATTCGTGAAGCCATTGGTGAAATACAGCTGCACACAATGAATAATGTGCTTAAAAATTGGACCGATCGTGTAGGCTACTGCATGGCCAGCCGAGGCAGCCATTTGAATGAAATTATTTTCCATTATTAACAGGAAGGATTGTACTTTCAAATAAAAAAAGAAATTTGAGAAAATATTCAGTAGTTTGTTTTTTAAAGCATTTTCAAAAAAAAAAGTTATTTGGCGGACCCTTTATATTTAACCTAACCTAACCTAGCTTTCTATATTTGTATTAAAAGGCTGTAAATAATTAGTTTTGAAAGGCACCGTAATAGAAAAATGTATGAGCACACCTAATTAATTAATAATGGATGATATGTTTAGCATAACATAACCTAGCTTTCTGTTTGTATTCAAAAGCTGCAAAAATTTTGTTTTGAAGAGTGTCGTAATAGAAAAATATATGAGCACAAGTAATTGTCCTTCTCTTCGTTTTAATTGAACAACTTTGAGCTATTGTCAGAGGAAAAGTAAAGACAAGCGATATAGTTTCCGTGAACGGAAATTTGGGAGAACTATGCAGTTTAGATGAAACAAAATGTTATCCAATAACTAATGGGAGTTAAAGCCAAAATTAAAAAAATAATAAAAAATAAATTTTAATAATAAAAAATAAATTTTTTATTATTTTTTTTTCAAAATTAAAAAAATATTAAAAAATTTATTTTTTATTATTTTTTTCATTTTTCCTTAAATATCAATAAACAAGTAAGAATTTATAATTAAGAATTGTTCAATAGCTTTTTTTGCGTTTTATCTCTGCTAAAGCCTTTATAATACCGGATTTTAGGTAAACCATTCTAGAAGTAGTCTAAACAAAAATTTTTTCTTTTGTGTGTTTTCTTAACTAAAAATTCCTCGTAAAACAATACAAATCTTAAGTAAATATTATACAATTAAAAACAAAAAAAAAATATTTTCTTATAAAAAATCAACAAAACAAAAACAGAAACAATATAATTAAACTGACTGTGTGTATGACGAAATATTCAGACTCGTATTCATACTCATATTATCGCTCTGCAACAATTTAAAATTTTATTACAAAAACACAATTAAAAAAATTAACGCAAATAAAAGTAAAAAAAAATTATGAAAAACAAAACAGAAGTTTTTCCCACAACAAAAAGCGCACGCCAAGTACAAAGACCCATTAGAGCGGTTGCCACTGGCTTTGTTGAACCGAACTGATAAAATGTGCCATTGTGCGAATGTTACAACAACAACAACTACAACTGTTCCATATTATGCTTTTTCTTATTTTAATTATTTATTGTATTGTGTACTGTTGTGTACAGTATTGTTGTGTCTTCGTCTGATAACACACATACTGAGATTACAGTGAATAGTACCTCGTACTTTAAGCCTATTTACGCATATACGCTATTCAGTATTAAAGTTTCAAAATTTTTATTTAAAAAGAGAAAAAAAACTGAAAAAATTTTGCTGATTACCTCATAAACCAAAACGTATTGTCTTGTATTCAAGGCAAACGTACCTTAGCAAAGAACGATGCTCGTGATCAATCCAGGCAATAGCTGGACTTCATTAAAAAATTTATATATGTTCGTGCTTACAACCTTGGTTATGTAGAACAACATAGTTTTTGTATTAAGGCCTGTTAATGCAGATTGTAACATACATGCATACATACTTAATTGGTCATTACAACCCTTCAGTCAGGATTACGACCTAGTTTCTCATACCACTTATGTTGTGTGTGTTAATTTTATACAATGAGTGGTGGGACCTACAGTTTAAAGTCGATTCCGAACGACAGATTTTTAAGAAACTTTTCATGGCAATTTTATTTACTCTCAGAATTTTTGCCAGAAATCTGCTGGGAGCAAGTCGCCGAAGAAATACCTTTGTATTTTGTTTTGATGTCTGGCCTGGGGCTCGAACCCTGGCTTTACGTCTAATAAGCCAACACACTACCTACTAGACTGGGTTAGGTCGGAGTGGTAGCTCTGTTATCATAAAGCTCACTTGAGCACGCATAGCGGCCCGTTTTAATGCCACGGGTGAACTCAGTCCTTGTACTAACCAAGTTCCACCAAAATCAGGGAAAAGGAAGAAGTTGGTCAGCGCAAGGGCTGCACACCTACTAGACTACTAGAATGCAATTTCCGGCGATGTTCGAGAACCCATATAAAAATTAACTCTCAATGATACAAAATTTTCCTGAGAAAGGAAAGACATTGAAAAGTGGTTCGTGAGGCTGTTTAACACGTTCACTCCATCGCATACTACCGGTGGCCCGCACTAGACTGTCTCACCGGGCGGCGTGTACAACCGGTGGTACTCAATTGATCATGCTATTAGACGACAAGTAATACCAAAGATTTAGATCTTTAACACTTAGGTTAGGTTAGGTTAGGTTAGAGGACGTGTACTTGTCAATTAAGACAAGTACAGTACCCGGAGGTCGAATTGATCCATTGTACAACGTCCTAGTTTCTCACACCACTTATGTTGTGTGTGTTAATTTTATACATGAGTGGTGGGACCTACAGTTTAAAGTCGACTCCAAACGACAGATTTTTATTTATTGAGAAACTTTTCATGGCAATTTTTATTTACTCTCAGAGTTTTTGCCAGAAATCTACTGAGAGGAAGTCGCCGAAAAAATACTTTTTGTATTTTTGTCTTTGATGCCTGGCCTGGGGCTCGAACCCAGGCTTTTGCGTCTAATAAGCCAACACACGACCTACTAGACTACGGCGACTTCAAAACCGAAAAAAATACTGCCGAAAAAAATACGTGAGAATCACGTCACGACAGAGCGAAAGCCTCTAAGTGCAGTCGCCAGTAGGCGACAAGCACGAATTAAAGAGCCGGCGTGAAAGTGTTAAGGCTAATAGGAGATTTGGACGGAAAATTCAATCATTCAACGAACAGTACATTGCTTTCAATATGGCCATGACCTCGGCATGAAAAACACTGCTATGGCCAGGCAGCCAATGCGATAAACATCGTGTCATTCATTTTGAGTACAGTTTTCTTGTATTTAAATGTTCTGTCAGTAGGCGTTGTATACCAATTTTAAAAAGATCTGCTACTTCAGCTAACTCAAGCACCTTCAATCCAAGGTCATCATCCCGTATTGAATACTCATCAAATTTTGAGTATGAGTGAGTCAACAGTATTGAAATCCAACTACTCTGATTTATTCGTACTCAGTACAACCAACATTGATTTATAAGTACAAGTTGCAATGAGTATGAGTACAATGTTGACATCAAACTCATAACATTCGAAATATGTTTGATTCATAAGCCTACTCATTCAGATTCATAAATTTAGAAAAATACTTATAATACTTATAAATGATTCGAGTGATTCGAATAATTGTTGCATTTACAAAGAAATAAGAAAGACACATAAACAAAAAAGACAAAGACAACAAGGGGAGCAAACGCACAATCTTCTGGTGAGTATTGTGTAGCGTTCGTACGGGAATCATACTTATTTTGTGATTCGTGTATACGATGAGTCATGGAGAGTCGAAATCGATAACATCATGCGTATTGTTAAGTACGAGTACCATGAGTATTTTAAACTTTTAGTATAAGTAGTATGAGTATGACATTAAAATAAGTATGAATGCGTATAAGTATCAGAAATTATAAGTACGATTCGAATCTACTCATAGTTTTGAATACTTATTGCTGACCTCTGATGGAGACCTCAACTGAACGTTTACAACGTTATGCCTCTTGGTAGCTTATACAACGTATTTTATAGTCTTAAACGATTAAACAGTCTGCTCCAGATTATAACCAAACTGGGCATTAAATGGTTTGGATTAAGGCTTTTCAAATGAAAGCATTGAACTACATAAGGCCAACCCCCAATACAAAACATGATGCCTTGAAACTTAAAACATATGTTATGACCTACAGGGTTGCTCTTTCCATCTATCCTGTCTTATAATTTTGTTACCATCCTCGTAATTAATAATAATAATATTTTTTTTTAACTCAAATCTGTATTTTTTGTTTAATTTTTTTTTGTGTTTTTGTTATTCATTCTTTTTTTTTTACAATTCCATTGTGTTTTCTTATCGACCTTTAAGACGACTTTCCAACACCATATTATTCCTACAATCAACATCTGATCGTAATAATTAAAAAAAAGTTCAAAAAAGTTTATCAATGAAATTTTTTTTTTGTTTCGCTTATCAATTTAGTTTTAGTTTTTACTACAGTCAAGCAAGTATCAGTAAAATTAAAACAAAAACAACAATTAAAGAAAGTAATTCAAATAAATTGCGTTTCAAAATCAACCGCTTCGAAAGCGATTAAATAAAAAAGACGGATGTTTGTCCTTAAATACGATATTAAAATGTTATCACAAGGGAAAACTTTTACATACGTAAGGAGAGCACCAGAAAAAATTTGGCAAAATTTTTTTTATAAAAAACTCTTTGCTCCCCTATATGTAGGGCTCAATTGGAAGCAGAGATCTGAGCTTTTGGGAGTAAGGCTTAATTCATAGCTTAACATGATTTACGGAAAAGCTGCAATAATGGGAAGACATTCCCTGCGGCGGGAATTACAATGGCCTAGCGGGTAGTATTATAATATACTACACCGACAAGGCGAGTGGGTGCAGCCTAACAACGTATGACTAAGCGAATGACTCTAAGACCAACCGCTGCTAAATCACAACTGTTACAGAAAACAATTGGCACTATGTGCTCACAATTTGGCCTTAAAATTATTAATAAAAATAGCCAAAACTGATACAGAGATTTCCAGTAGAGCCCTTGAGGTATATATCGGGTCCGCCATCTAACGTTTTTTTTCAACTAGTGCTTATTTCGTGAATGGTAACACTTAGCTCATGTCTGATTTGACATATAATTAGTTTTATCTTTCCGCTGAACGAATATGGACCATCCAATGCGTTTTCGCTTCGCTAAGTGGGCTTGCGATCGACTTACAGAAGATGCCGATTTTGGCAAAAAAAAATCAGCTTTTCAGATGAAGCTCATTTTGATCTAGGCGAGTATGTAAACAAGCAAAATTGTCGCATTTGGGATACAGAAAACCCACACGCATACATTGAAAAGCCGATGCACCCAAAACAAGTCACTGTTTGGTGAGGATTTTGATCCAGAGGCATAATTGGGAGTGACCGTTACAGTCAATGGCGATCGTTATCGGGCCATGTTGAACGAATTTTTGTTCACAAAAATTGAAGAGGAGGATATTGGCAAAATTTGGTTTCAACAGGACGGCGCTACGTGCCACACAGCCGAAGCTACACTCGATGTTTTGCGCCCTGTTTTTGAATATCGCATTATCAGCCGCAGAGCTGATGTCGTTTGGCCACCTCGGAGCTGCGATTTGACACCGTTGGACTATTATTTGTGGGGTGCCGTCAAAGATAAGTGTTACGCCGACAAACCAGAGACAATTGACGCTTTAAAGGACAATATTCGTGAAGACATTGGTGAAATGCAGCTGCACACAATCGATAATGTGCTTAAGAATTGGACCGATCGTGTAGGCTGCTGCATGACCAGCCGAGGCAGCCATTTGAATGAAATTATTTTCCATTATTAACCGGAAGGATTGTACTTTCAAATAAAAAAAGAAATTTGAGAAAATATTCAGTAGTTTTTTTTTAAAGCATTTTCAAAAAAAAAAAAAAGTTATTTGGCGGACCCTTTATGTACATATACATACGCCGATAGCTCAAAAATACTAGACAGAGCAGGCTGTAGATATTGACTTTAAAATTTTGTATAGGCTACCGGACCACAAAAGTACTTTCCAGACGGCGCGAAGCTTATTAGATAAGAAACCTCAGATTGCGATTAAGTCCCTAACGAATATCACCTGAGATTTTCCGGCCATGAATGTTGAGATATTCTCTGAGAAACTTAAAATCGTTTAAAGGCAATTTTGATATGAGTTCCAGGACAAATGGGTATCGTCGTAAACTGAATTGCGGATAAATTGGCCGGCTAGGGATACTTCAGAGTACACAATTACCGAAGCGTTACAATGCATATACATACAGTGGTGGCCTTATAATTAGAAACGATGTTTCTGGAACAGAGTTCTCTGGAGTGACGAATCTAGGTTTAATTTGTCCCAATCTGATGGAAAAACGTATGTAAGACGTCCTCCAAACAAAGCCTTTGATCCCAGGTACACAGTGAAAACTGTAAAACAAATTAACAAACATACATGTTGCTAAGTCGTTTCAAATTATAAGGCCACCACTGTATGTTTCGATTAAGTGCAAGGTTATGTTGGTCTGATGCGGATAAAAAGGGGATTGATTGCCCATCCTTCGCATTGTTGCAGATTTTTTGTGTTTCTTTTTTTTTCAATTTTAAAAATCCAAACGGTTAAAAAATCACCCGTTATAATACAATTGAAAATTTACATGGGCTCTACGTTGCTAATTAAATTTGTAAACATAGTTTTTCCCAAATCCTATGGGAATATTAACATTTCGAAAATAATTCTTTTTTTTATTGATTTTGTTGTAAAAATCGTTTTGTTTACTGTTTAAACCAAATGATTATGAAAATAAATTGCATTTTCTTTGCCAATAAATTTGTTTGTTGCCCCACCTTTTTATGAAAAAAAAAGAAGAAAACAATCCACTTAATGGTTGATTTTTCGATTTAATGAAGCGTAAAATTCACAAAAATTATGGGCAGGAGGTTGTTTGCATTTCAAAGGTAAACAAAATTATGGAAATTCAATTGAAATTTATTGAATTGAAAGTAGAAAATTGAAAAGCAAAAAACAAATAAAGTGAAGAAAAAAAATACAGAAAAACAATTAAGAAAACGTGTAACAAGAAAAACAAGCAGAAACTTATTGATTTAATAGACAAGTGCCAGAAGATGATGAACACTGATTTCAAATTAAATTTCTCTTCAGCACGTGTAACAAGAAAACAAAACTAAGTTTTTTTAGATTGAAAAACACGGAAAGTTAATGGGAAACTAATAACGAATAGAAAATAAAATAGTTTCTGATAAATTATATTATCATTATAACAGTCGGTTTTTCTAAAAATTATTAACCCATTCGCTGCCAAGCCTAAATTATATGAAGTCATTCCCATTGCCATTTATATTTTGAGTGTTATCGTTTACCAAAACCCTGTTATTTCTTGGTAAAAGCACATGTATTATCATAATTAATCATTTATAAGCAGAAAACCAAAGACGAGCATACTCGTCGTTGGCAATAGGAAGGCAGAAGGACTCGAGGCAACACTTAGAAAAAAATTTACTAATTCAAAAGCCTGCATGTTATAATATATTTAAAGTAGGACGAGTATACTCGTCTTGGCAGTGCGGGATACCCTGTCAAAGACGAGTATACTCGTCCTTGGCAGCTAATGGGTTAAACAGGCAGGCATTTTGAACAGCTATACTGTGTTGACATTTCTGTTCATGTTCTGTTTGGCAAAACATCAGGTATCGTTTAACGCTGGAACAACGCTTTCAAATTGGAGAAATTTATCTTAAAGGAAGTCACCGTGGTCTAGTAGGTAGTGTGTTGGCTTATTAGACGTGAGGCCTTGGTTCAAACCCCAGGTCAGGCATCTCCAAAAAATATTTCTTTGGCGTCTTCCTCTCAGCAGATTTCAGGAAAAAACTCTGAGAGTAAATAAAATTGCTATGAAAAGTTTCTCAAAAAAAATCTGTCGTTCGGAGTCCACTTTAAACTGCAGGTCCCGCCACTCATGTATAAAAAATTAACACACAGAACATAAGTGGTGTGAGAATCTAAGTCCATAATCCTGACTGAAGGGTTGTAATAACCAATTATGTATGTATGTATGTATGTATGTATCTTAAATGAAACAAATGTATTCGCGAAGTTCGACCTAGCAAAGAAATGATTGTATCCAGAGAGGTATGATCGTAATGAATCTTGTTCGATTGTAGACACATTTCTCATTATTGTAGCACATTATTTCCTCAGAGCACTCTTCTGTTTCATTTGGGAATCCTCAGACTCTAAGTGAAATTAATTACATTGCATCTGAACCTAGTCTTAATAGAAGATTTTGCATTCAAATTAAAAGCAGGGAAGACTGGTCCTCTGGACATTGTCTACACGGACTGTTCTAAACTTAGGAGAAAATAGGCAATTGATTTAGCTCCTAACAGCAACATAACTACTGCAGCATGTTTCATGGCCCAGTAATAACTATAAATCATGATGGGTGTCCAACGTCATCTTATAACGCTTGAAGTAAGCCACTATTGACGTCATAAGCCCGGATTTATTGACAAAAGTAGTCAATGATTAAAAGCAAAAAATAAATGCCATCAAAATAAAACAAAAAAATTTCATTCCGTTCGCAAGCTCTTAAAAACACTCCATACACAGTGGTGGCCTTATAATTAGAAACGACTTAGCAACATGTATGTTTGTTAATTTGTTTTACAGTTTTCACTGTGTACCTGGGATCAAATACTTTGTTTGGAGGACGTCTTACATACGTTTTTCCATCATATTGGGACAAATTAAACTTAGATTCGTCACTCCAGAGAACTCTGTTCCAGAAACATCGTTTCTAATTATAAGTCCACCACTGTATAGTCTCTTAAAATCCCATAAGCTACTTAATCTGGTCCCTTCATTCATTTTCTTAACAATTTTCCATATTGCACTTAAAATCTTACTTTGTTTACGAATGTTCCTAAAACAAAAATTAAGCCTAAAAGCATTTATTTTAACAAAAATTTCCGGGTGCTTTCATAACATTGTTTATGCTGAAAAGTAGGCTACAAAATTTATGTAAATAAGATTTTATTTCTTTTCTTTACCATTCTTTATTTAGTTTTTTAAAAATATGCAAAAATATGCATGTAAATATTTTAAATCAAATGACATTCTCTTTTCAACACAAGCCCGCCCATCCATGCGAGAGAAGAAGGAGGAAAAATAATGGTTTTATAATAATATGCTGGGAACAATAACAAGGTTGGACTTTAAAACAATACAGAAAAAAAGGAGGGGAAAAGACTAAATCCCCACCAAACACAAGGGGATAATAAAATTGCTAAAGACGCAATAAATCGCTGCATATATTAGGGAGCTGGGAAAAGCTTTTTTTTCGCTTTAACCGCATACCACAAGTAGTGAGGATAATTGAAGTGTAAATAAATTTAAATTGGAAAATTTTTAATATTTCAGAGTTTAGGGAATTAAATTTTTATTAAAAAAAAAAAGGTTTTAATGGCTGAATTAACATGTCCAATAGAAAGCATATTTTAGGGGGATATTTAAAAATAAAAACGTGGGCGGATCAATAAGATATTACTGCTCCTGTCAATAGCCATTTTTCACTACTGTAAACATTTTTTATCAATTTGTTTTCGATAGGTTAGGTTAGGTTAGAGGACGTGTACTTGTCAATTAAGACAAGTACAGTACCCGGAGGTCGAATTGACCCATTGTACAACGTCCTAGTTTCTCACACCACTTATGTTGTGTGTGTTAATTTTATACATGAGTGGTGGGACCTACAGTTTAACGTCGACTCCGAACGACAGATTTTTATTTATTGAGAAACTTTTCATGGCAATTTTTATTTACTCTCAGAGTTTTTGCCAGAAATCTACTGAGAGGAAGTCGCCGAAAAAAATACTTTTTGTATTTTGTCTTTGATGCCTGGCCTGGGGCTCGAACCCAGGCTTTTGCGTCTAATAAGCCAACACACTACCTACTAGACTACGGCGACTTCTAAAAAGTCGATAACTTTATAGCCTTAGTTATCTTGATTAACTCACTTTATGGTTTTTTAAAATTATTTTATGGACTTTTTGATGTTTTCGTCGGCAACAGCCCCTTTTGGGACGTCTACTGCATGCATTCGGGCTCCTTTCATCAACCAAACCACGTCACAAAGACTGATTTTCCTAGTGCAAAGCCTGAATCTAGTTTTCAACACAAGTCTTGGCTAATGATTTAATCTCCTCGTCCATTTTCTTCCAACAAAACATAATTCTTTTTTTAATCTGATGTTAACTTTTAGAACACACTGTACTTTATATTTCTTATTTTGTTTCTTTTTATTACCAATAACGTTTAAAAATGATAATGTTTTTCGAGTACTTGAATTAAATTAATTACTGTTAATTTATATGCTTCAGTCATAAATCATTTAATTTTTTTTTCTTTGGTTTTTTTTTTGCTATTTTGAAACAATTATTCAATTTTTGGTGTTGATATTTAAGTATCTTAACGTTGTTGGGTTTTTTTCTTTTGCTTTTTTTCAATTCTAAATTCAAAATACTCGTTCAATTATGGCGGCTATAAAAGTATTGGTAATCTACTGCTGATATGCATGCATACGTGTATGGTAAATAACAGTTATTCATCAACTTGTTGGTTTTTCGTTGTTTTTGTTTCTATTTTACGGTTTTAATTAAACGAAACGGCCAATAATTCATCCACTCTGTTATGAGTGATGATATGGTCGGTTGGCAGGCAGCAGGCAATGATGGATGTTCCTTTTTTAAATTGTATTTCAATTGATTTTTTTTCAATTCAAAATATTGATTTTTTAGGGAATTTTTTCACAGAATTTTTTTTATTAAACACTTCTGAATGAAACAAGTTCTTCATTTAGTTGAGCCAAAATAAAAGCGATTGTTCGAGATTTGCTTCATAACTAAAACAAAAGAAAAATGAATAAAAATTTGTTTATTCCTCTACTTAACTATTTCATCTGTGTAATTCCTCCACTTCCCATTCTCCCCTTTCCTACATCCTTTCCTTTTTATCCCTATTTTATCCTTCCCTCTTTAACCTATAGGCAACATTGTACATTTTTGTTCATAAATTCCGTAATTTTTATTTTGTTTAAAAGATTTTTTTTTGCAAACAAGCTTGGTTAAAAACGTGTAAAACCAGAATACGTAGGACTCTGAATTTAATATCACTTCATATTTAGGCCATGACTAACAAACACATGTCCTTAAAAAAATTTTAGCTCTGGCCCAAAAAAATTGGGGCATGAAAGGGTTAAGGACATTGTAAAGGGTCCGCCAAATAACTTTTTTTTAATGCTTTAAAAAAAAAACTACTGAATATTTTCCCAAATTTATTTATTTTTTTTTTTAAATACAATCCTTCCGGTTAATAATGGAAAATAATTTCATTCAAATGGCTATGTAAACAAGCAAAATTGTCGCATTTGGGGCACAGAAAACCAGCACGCATACATTGAAAAGCCGACGCACCCAAAACGAGTCACTGTTTGATGCGGATTTTGGTCCAGAGGCATAATTGGGCCATTTTTCTTCGAAAATGAGCAAGGAGTGGCCGTTACAGTCAATGGCGATCGTTATCGGGCCATGTTGAACGAATTTTTATTCACAAAAATTGGAGAGGAGGATATTGGCAACATTTGGTTTCAACAGGACGGCGCTACGTGCCACACAGCCGAAGCTACACTCGATGTTTTGCGCCCTGTTTTTGAAGATCGCATTATCAGCCGCAGAGCTGATGTCGTTTGGCCACCTCGGAGCTGCGATTTGACACCGTTGGACTATTATTTGTGGGGTGCCGTCAAAGATAAGTGTTACGCCGACAAGCCAGAGACAATTGACGCTTTAAAGGACGATATTCGTGAAGCCATTGGTGAAATATAGCTGCACACAATCGATAATGTGCTTAAAAATTGGACCGATCGTGTAGGCTACTGCATGGCCAGCCGAGGCAGCCATTTGAATGAAATTATTTTCCATTATTAACCGGAAGGATTGTACTTTCAAATAAAAAAAGAAATTTGAGAAAATATTCAGTAGTTTTTTTTTAAAGCATTTTCAAAAAAAAAAAAGTTATTTGGCGGACCCTTTACAATGGGTCAATTCGACCTCCGGGTACTATACTTGTCTTATTTGACAAGTACACGTCCTCTAATCTAACCTAACCTACATAACCATCCTTAGGGCGGCCAAAGTCTAGTAGATAGTGCACTGGCTTACAGGTTGAGAACTCCCTGTTCAAAACTTAGCTCTGATATCACAAATAAAAGAAATATTTCTATCCATGACTCTCTCTCTCTCTGAGCAGATTTCTATGAAAAATTCGAAGACTATGTGCCATAAAAAATATGTCATCCTGTACGATTCAACTCTAACTGTAGTTATCATGGCTGTAATTAACAAAATGGCTATTGTGAGGGTCAAATACCGGTTGTGGAACGATAGCGTAAATGTTCGGTCCACAGTGAAATATTTGAAAGCCGTGGGGGTAACTTGCAGGTATCTTTCAAGCGGAAATCTATGCCATCGAAAGATAGACTCAATTTAGAAGTCGCCGTAGTCTAGTAGGTAGTGTGTTGGCTTATTAGACGCAAAAGCCTGGGTTCGCGCCCCAGGCCAGGCATCAAAGGCAAAATACAAAAAGTATTTTTTTGGCGACTTCCTCTCAGCAGATTTCTGGCAGAAACTCTGAGAGTAAATAAAAATTACCATGAGAAGTTTCTCAATAAATAAAAATCTGTCGTTCGGAGTCGACTTTAAACTGCAGGTCCCACCACTCATGTATGAAATTAACACACACAACATAAGTGGTGTGAGGAACTAGGACGTTGTACAATGGGTCAATTCGACCTCCGGGTACTGTACTTGTCTTAATTGACAAGTAGACGTCCTCTAACCTAACCTTAGTTTCTGTCACATTTTGCAGGTTCATCAGGTTGTTGCCTAAAAATAACGTCCTCTGTAGCCAAGTACTGAGTACAGTGACACGGAACTCTCTCCATAAGGCTTTAACAATTAAGTTCATTTGTATCCAAGTGGTTGGATTTCAGCTATTGGCTGCAGGTGTGACTGGGGGGTTCCGGTCAATTGCAGTCCTGGTTGCGTTGGGAACATACCAGACCCATCTGCAAGGGGTCTGTCGGATATGTGCCCTACGATGAGAACTGCTGCTAATGTTCGACCAGAATAATTCCTTGTTTTACCTCAAGGCTTCAGTTAACAAAGACCTCGACCTCGCCCTCTAGATCCAGCGAGCTGCGTTCTATCCTTCGCATCCATGCAAAGCATTTGAATTTTCACAACTATTAAAACTATTCAGTATAGTGCACCACGAAATGTCTCGGATATTCTACACTGACTTTAGTTACCTGACCCTATTGATACAGTTCCCAGAATGGCCAAATGTTTCCAATCTGCTGCTGTTGGACGAGAATTGAATCCTCTTAGTTATGAAAATTCGAAAATCAAGGTGAAAATGTTTCGTAGTTTGAACCTCTCTTTATCTGCCATTGAATCTACTAAATACTGCCGATGGCAGAAAATAGCAGAAAAGTCCTCAAACCTATTCAAATATTTTTTATCTACGCATATATTTTTTTCTTTTTCTTTTCTACGTTTTCTTTTATTTGATCTCAGAAGAAAAGAAAGAATAAATAGTAAATTCCATTGAATCTCCCTTGTTGTACGAGGGGTATTTAAGTAAAGCAAATAAACCAAAAATAATGAAGCACTTTTTGTTATTTTTTTTTCTGTTTGGTTTCTTGCCACTTCAATAATAAGCAACAAATTTGCGGCAACATTTCGTAATATTTCTGCGCGTTTTATGCCCCACCATCAATGGCATACGAATGCGAGTATTTTTGAAATGAAGAGCCATTAAATACAATCTGTTCTGTAGTGTACAGTACTGTGTCTGTTTTATTTAAAAAAAATTTTTTTTGGATTTCTTTACGGCCATAAATATGCCAATTACTCGCTCAATATGTTTCATAGACAAAAATGAAAATGCTTATGGAGAAGGAGATGAAATCAATGACCTAAAAATTCTTTTTTTTCATTTCGTTTTACTTCATTTCTTCATGGACTTACTGCTGCAAACTGGTTGGATTTTTTTGGGATAGTCTTTGTTTTTTTGAATACAAATTAAGAGACTTCTTTTGGAATTTTATTTTCATTATAAGGATTTTAATTTTAAGAACCTATATTTGTATATAAGAGGATAATTGTGAAGGTTTAAAATGGCGGCATAACATTAATATACAGATTAAATTAGGTACTTATTATTTCAGGGCACTTCTCTATTAAGATACGAGAACCTGAACCTAGTGCTAATAGGAGAATTCGATGCAGAGAAGACTGGTGCCTTGACATGATCAGTTTCTGGGATTCTGTCTAACTCTACACGGACAGTTCTAAACTTATGAATAACATACATAACATAATTGGTCATTACAACCCTTTAGCCAGTATTACGACCTAGTTTCTCACACCACTTATGTTGTGTGCGTTAATTTTATGTATGAGTGGCGAGGCCTACAGTTTAAAGTCGACTCCGTTTTATTATTATTCGCCTCCGGTCGCCTCCGGCTGAGCTATCTAATCGATCACAAAATTCATTAAACTTTCCAGCTGGTTTTCAAAATAATTCTGACGCTGATTGTCAAGACTTGTCAGTTTGTTCTGAAGTATTGTTTCATGTATTATCCCAACAGATGTCGCAGATGTCTCAATGTGATGGCGAACCGATATGATGTTTATAATACAGGGGTACCGGGACATAGAGATTTTCCCGGCAACCGCAGAGCGGATGATTTGGCCAGAAGGGCCAGAACGGCGCAAAAAATCTGGCCAAGGCTGGACAGGAGGCGCACGGCGATTCTGCTTAAACTCCAAAGAAGCAGGCTCAGCGCTGTTATCGGGGTTATTACGGGGCATTGCATTATAGGAACGCATGCGAGACGTATTGGTCTTGGACACCTCGCGAATGATTTCTGCAGAAGCTGTGGCGATGAGGAGGAGGATGAAACTATTCTTCACCTACTGTGTACATACCCGGCACTTGGTGAGAGGGGAGACTGCCTACTACATGGAGAACCTAGATGAACTGTCATGCATGGACATTGGCAGTCTGAGTCGCTTCATCGGAAGTTCAAAGTGGTTCCTGGAATAGGGGAGAATGTGAAACTGTGGTATCATAATGGGCCCTGTGTGCGGCCTAAGTTTGTCCGCTCATGACTCCATCGAGGGGATAGCCACTTCTACCTACCTACCTATCCCAACAGATCGCAATTTGTGGTCAGGTGAGCTTTAATCTGTCCTTGGATCCCACAATTGCTTCTTCACTCACTCTTTCCGCCTGTCACTTACCATTCAACTCAATTAACGGTATAACGTATCCAACAACAGTAAATGAATCAGTCTCGAATTGATGGAAGCGATATAAACTTCCTAAAATAAGTAAAGTATCTGGCCATAATGAGTCTATTGTCAGTTGACCTAAATTGCGACATTGTTATGCACTACGCTTGCAAAATGCGCCTTGTCCAAGTATGATCAAATGCTCGAGATTTAGAGAAGTTACAGTGAACATAACCAAAAAAGTTTGTTCAGTTAACGAACTATCGAATTAGAATATCGATTAACTTGATCGTAACGGTAGAAAACGCAACAAATAAGATAAATTTGCTGTCTCAATAACATGCTTGTTATTGTAATGAAACAAGCTGCAAAATAAAGTAGCAAATCTTAAAGGGCAAAGACATTGCACTACTAAACTTGGAATATGATAATTCAGCGATATGTTGGGCAAAATCAAACAAAACCGAACTGTAGATCTGCAAATAATTTCATGCAAAAACTAAACGGTTTCTGTTTATTATGCTAAATATACCTACATATAGAACCAAGAAGTTAGCCTACTTCGATAATCCCTCTCTGTTCAAGAGTAAAATTTGGTAAAATTTTATTTTCAATTTGAAATTGCACCGGTCTAGCTATCAAAAGGCAGTTATTATTATAATTTATGAAATCGCCAAAGTGTGTACGTATGTGTGTGTAACAATTTATTGAAATAAAATATCGGTTTTTATATTTTAAAATTGCTTGTTGGTTTGTTTTTTATTGTTTAAAAATATATTGTAATAAATTTTCGATTTTTCATTTTTTATTGCCAAAAAGGAAAAATATTTCATATATGTTTTTATAATTAAGCAATAATGCTTAATTAATTAATAAATCCGCGATATATGTAATAAACTTATAGTAGTAATAATAATAAACTACCCGTACTTAAAATACCATCGATAGATATCCAGATAGATACGATAGCTATATAGATAGATAATCTATAAAAATTATTATTTACATATGTACGTATGTTATGTTATAAGTTTCAAGAATATCAAAAATTTCTTTTGTCTATACATTATGTATTGTTATTATTAATTCCATTACCCAATACCAATGCAAGTGATATAGCAAGATTAGCATGTAAGAAATAAAATCAACAATAAAAATACTCTCAGAAATCCTCTTATAAAATAACACAAAAAAGAAAATGAATTGAATTGAAAATTGAAAACAACTACAGACTACTTTAGGAAAGTATTGTACAGAGTAAAAGAATTAAAACTACGCCTGCGTAACTATAAACACATCACCATTACTATTGACCACCTCATGCATGGTGACGGCATGATTGGTGGCAGTTGTGGTTGTGTCATTGTCGTTTTGATCATTCGAGAGATTTAAGTCGTCATGATTCGAGGAATTAATTGTCGTTCCATTATTATTGCCGTTATTAACACTGCCATGGCCTGTTATTTGTACATGTTCTTGAAGATCTTCCACATCAAAGAAAAGATTATTGCATTCGCCGCATTTAAATTTGGGAACATTGGCTGTTTGAGGATGTTTACGTTCGGTATGAGCTTTCAGAGTAACGGCGCTGGAAAAATGTTTGCGGCAATTATCAATGGCACAGGCATAAGACCGTTGCTGGTGTATGTGACGATGTCGATAGAGTATGGCTTTTGACTTAAAGGTCTTGCCACAGATATGACAAGTGGGTACTTTAGCCGCCGATTGATGGGTTTTCATGTGCATACGCAGCATACCGGGACCCTTGAAGGTTTTGTGACATACCTCACACTGTGGTTGTTTCTTGCAATTGGCCCGTATCCAATTGGAGTGAGAGTGCATGTGGTTATGCAGTCCCTTGTATTGCTTGAATTCCTGTTGGCATAGATTACACTTGTAGCGTCCGGTACCCAAAACAGAGGTCTGTTGATTGATAAATTCGGCTATGATTTTAGAATCAATTTCGGTGTCATCATCTAGAGCAGCAGCAGCTGCTATAGAACAGGCTGTAGCCTGCAATAATCTGGAGGAAGCTATGGATTTGCTGTTGTTTTGATTGTTGGCTTTACGGGATTTCTTTGAAGGCGTTGTGTTCGTTGTTGTTCCATTACCATTGATATTTTTCTGTCCTGCTGTCGCGTCATTTTGCATAATATTGTGTGTAGCATGATTTTCATTCTCACTAACTATGCCACCACCACAGGCGGCCTGTAAAACAGCATTAACTTCAGCCTCTTCGAGGGCATCGTCATCATCTTGACAACAGTCTTCTACCACTGTATAATGTGCCAAAGAGTTGTCATGCTCCTGCATTTCTTGCTGTTGGCACAAGTCATCGTCTTCCTCTACTGTAGCCAGGACTCGATGATGATGTTCAATATCATCATCGGTTATGAACTCGGAACCTGATGAATTTTCCATCAATACATTACCGGTATTGTCATCGTCCAGCATTTCTTCTTCCATCTGAATTTCTTCAATAATATCATCATGGTCACGATCGTCATCATGATCTTCTTCCTTCATTACTTCATGCACGACCGCCACATCTTGTAAGATCAGCTGTTGATGCTGGGTAGTGATATCATCTAGATATTCCAATTCTTCGTTTTGCTGCAGCAGCTGGTGGTGGTGATGATGTTGATGATTATGATGTACCTGCATTTGATCCTCATCCACTAATATTGTCTCACACATTTGTTCTGTTTGAACATCCGTAACGACTTGCTGTTCATCTTCCTCATCATCTATGAGATGTTGTTCCGACTGTTCCATTAGAGCCTCCTCATCCACCATGGCTATGTGCTCGTCATCGAGTATAGTCGTGGTGGTAGTATTTGCATTGTTCCCTGGGCCACCTATCGTACGATGTGGTACAATGTGTACCAATTGTAAAATTTGCTGGCCATTCGGTTGTTGTATCAGCTGTAGGGTCTGTCCACTTGTCGTCTGTATCAGTTGGGGAGCAAATTGAGGCTGTTGTGGTGGCGCAGGTGACGGATTAATCAATTGTGTTATTTGAGGCTGGCCATTGCTATTTGTGGTTAGGATTTGAGTGGTCGTTATGATCTGACCATTGGGTAAAACTAATTGTTGTGGCAAGGTGGCGGTATTGTTATGATTATTATGAGTTACTATTGTATTTGTAGTTGTATTGGAGCTCGTTGGAATGGTCATTAGGGGAGGTGAATGGTTTATTAGGGTTTGAGTGGTTTGTAAGCGAGGAGCTGCCTGCAAAGTTATAGTATCGGCTAAGACTTGTTGCGGTAGTATATGATGAGTTGGTTGCTGCGGTTGCAGTGTATGTAATTGTTGTTGATGATGCTGTTGCTGCTGATGTTGTTGAGTAACTATTTGGGGATGTTGTGTTATAATTTGGGTATGCTGTTGCTGTTGTTGCTGTTGTTTTTTAAGCAGATTTTGCTGTTTCTGTTTGTTTAAGGCCAAGACTTTCTTTTTATTTTGAAAAACTATTTGTTGCTGTTGTTGCTGCTGTTGCTGTAATAATAATTGCTGTTTTTGTTGTTGTTGTTTTTCTTCTTGCAAATCCTGTTCTCTTCTCAATTGTTTTTGTAATAACTTTTGTTGCTTCTGCTGTTGTTGTTCCTGCTGCTGTTGCAACAATAATTGCTGTTGCTGTTGTAAAGCAACCAATTTAGCTTGACTCTGCTGTAATTTTAAGCCTTGTGCCTCATCCAATAACAAACGTGTTGTGGTGGTCGTAGTCTGAGGGGCTGCTGTTGGGTCTTGTATTACCATTGACGATTTCATATATTCTCTGAGTTCTTTGTCACTACGCTCCACTTGCATTTTAAAGGCATGACAACGCGAGACTGCATGGACACACTGGACACAAATTTTATCCGGCCATCCTTTCATCGGCTTTACGCTTACACTGGCACATTCCATTAGCATTTCTGCCACCTTTTCGCTAAATAAGGGTCGCATGTCTTTACGTTCACAAATGCATACACGGCATATCTTATCCAATTCCAGTATTTTTTTACGTTCCATTTTTGAATTATTAAAAGAAGGTTCCTAAAGGAGTATGGGGTTTGGTTTTAAAAGCTAAAATTTAAAAGAAAAATTATTTAAAAATGATTCCAATGGTTTGATTTAATGGGGGGTTTCGAAAGAAAATGCATTGGGGAAGATGTTGTACAAGACAATATTACATAAATAGGTTCGTAAATAATAAAACTTTTCCAAATTAAAAAGGAAATAGTTGTCGGTAGTAATAGATCGGATTAGGTAGAATAAGAATACCAGTAGAAGCTTTCCCGCTAGGATCCTGCTTTCCTTATATTTTGACCATATCCTCGCTCTAAACGCGCAATCTATATTGACGTTAGACGAGGTCAGCGGAACACCAATCATTTAATCCTCGCATTTCTAAGCCATAAGGACTAGGATATCTACAGTTCATGCATGCTACTACAAAGCAGAATGTATAGCCAACTGTTTAAAAAAAGTGTAAATTATTGGTCTGTGAGGCATTCATTTAACGGCTAGAATTTCTAATAAATGTAGCAATAATCTCCTGTCATGTAATCGATACCTCCTCCTTCTCAACATTGTATCGTAATTTAAATTGCAACATATTAAATATTTTATGACCATAACGTAATGCCATATATGTACATATGTATTTGGAAATCCTTTAATTTTTCTTTTTGTTTGCGTTTACGAATTACGTATACTTTCTCTAGAGACATGCGCAATTCACATGTTCGATTTAATACGGTGAGAATGCATGCTGATGGTTTTTCCATTGAAAATATAAAACAAATTGGGATAGGACTTGAACATTTTTGTTTGTTTTTCATGAGTTTTATTGAGAAATTTAATATTCAAGAATTCATTCATAAAAGAACAGAAAAATAAATGATTTTTTACGAGTAATTTAGATGCTTTTTTGTGCTTACTTATGGACAAGTTTATGGATGTATACGATTTAAGCGTGACCATTAGGCAGCAGCGTAATCTTTCAATCAGAAATTCAAAACTTAAATGCTTTTTTGTGAAAGGATTACGTTAAGACACGTAAAAACAATTTAATTCCATACAAAAACTCATAATATTCTGCTACGGGAGATTTAAAACTGACATACATACATACATATGTATGTAACGATACTTTAAAATTTAAAATTCTGTTTGAACCCCGAGCACCAAAGTGCATCATATATCAAGACCACTGAAAGCCGACTCAACTTTTACATGAAAAACCAACTGAGTTGTTGGATTCAATGTATTTAAACATGACATGGCAGGATTGCAATTGCTCCTAAATATTACTATGAACTTAGTAAGCAGGAAGTGTACCGAGTTGGGGGATGCTGATGTGGTAAACAAAACTAGAAACTATAAAAAACAAAAAAAAAACGAATAAAATTGGCACAAATAAGATAAATGTCCATTGAATGTGCAGATGCGTAATCCTCATGACCATCTGTAGGCGAGAACACGATAATTCGTCACTTTAATTTCAAACTCATAGCAATATGCCCTAGGCAATGAACATTCGGTATGCCCACTGAGAAATTCCAAATATACAGGAACACTTTTGAGAGAGAGAGAGGCAATAATTTACTTTCTCAGACGATTAAGTACGTTTGTGGTACTTCATTCACGGTGTAATAAAGTGCACAAGCGTGGATCTTTCCCATTTTGTGAACATTGCTGCAGTCTAGTAGCTAGTATGCTTACCCATGGAATGAGTTCGATTCGATCTACGGTCTCCGGTCTGTCACACATTCTTAAAGTCTTAAGGGCTAATTTTTTTCTCGTTTTCAGAGAAAGATACTTGTTAACTGTTACGCTACACGGATCATACTCTGTTAGTCGTCACCCGATTATTATTAATTACAACGTCATTTTTAATTGTATTGTTATTATCACATTGTCAGGAATTTCTTTGTGATTTGCTTCTATCACAATTTTCTATGAATCTAAATAATTTTAAAATTTAAATTTTTGGCGGGAATACCAAAACGTTAAGTTTTATTCAACTGCAAACACCCTGTTTGAGAATAAATATGAAAATATATTTCTTTGAATCATGTTGTTGGCAAACAACATTGCACAGCAACAAAAAGAGATGGAAAGAGAATTGAGCAATTTGGAAAGAGACACATACGCCATAGCAACAAATGCAGTAATAGTTTTATCTCATGTAGAATTTAAAGTAAAATAATATTAAAAAAAAACAACAACAATCAAAAAATAAAACAGATGAAAGATTAAGCACAATATTTGACACAAAAAGAGAAGAAAAATGAAAACAAAACCAATACAAACGAAATAAATACAAACGATATAAAAAATTCCGGATTTGGTAATGATGATGGGTAAAATAAAATACAAAAAACGAATAAAGAAAGCATTGAGCGAGCAAAAAACCAAAGCATTTTCTTTCGAGTGACACCACAAGATTTGCCTTTTAACTTACCTCAGTTTTACTATAAATTATATAAAATGAAGGCGGTTTATTTATTGTTTTTAAATTCAGTTCTTTGGAGCAAACTAGCACGTTTACAAAACACTATTTAGAATGAAAATTATTTCATATTTGCTGTACCAAATTGTTAAAGATTTGAAGGGATTTTATTGTTTAGGGTTTTTCACTTTGTTTTTATTTTTTTCAAAACAATAACAAACTCATAAACCGTTAGAAGAGTTTGCAAAAAAAATACACACTTTTTTTATAATTTACATGAACGAAATAACTAGATTTTTTCCTTAAAACTTTAAGGAATTTTTGTTGGGTTGAAATGAAATTGTAGTTGAGTGAATAAAAATTTCGCTACAAAATTTTGTTACACACACACGACCTTTTGTCTTCTTCTGACGTCGGTAAAACACAATGGCTGCCAACATGATGAAAACGAAGTTGTTTCGTTTTCGGTAACAAACATAGAAAGGAAAAACGAAATATACTTCAAAAAACTTCCATATAGTTATCACTTTCACTCTAAGGCAAATGCAATATGATTTTGAGAAGAGTATAAGAACTCAAACAACAGCTGTTGACAGATTTAGAAGTTGCCAGATTATACTTAATAATTAATAGCAAAAGTATGAAACAATTTACCACTTACCTTTTATTTTAATAATTATTTCGCAAGTAATTGATGTAGAATATAATTCAAAACACGCTTTTGTTTTAATTATTAGAAAACCTTAATAGCGTCTATCGTTTTGTTTTTCTTGTTAAAACACCTACACACACACGCACACATTTACACTTTACAACTTAGATTTTTCTTTTCTTGTTTCACTCTCTGCCTGTTTAGAATTGATTTTTTTGCACAGGATTTAAGAAAACGTTTAACTTTAGAGCGTTAATTTTTATTAAACTTTTATTAAGGAAATTTTTGTCATAATATTTAAAATCTTTTAAATTATTCGAAATTGTTACACTTATAATTTAATTTAGAAGTTTTTGTTTATATTATTTCAGCGTTATACGAACTAAATGTTTACCAAGAACCGTGTAATAAAACTGAGCTCGTTTTTTTCATGTTCACTCTCCTCTCAAAGTTCTAGTAAGAGAATTTTTGTTTGTGTTTTATTCGAAATGACAACAAAAAATGTTATTAGGAGTGAAAAAGACAACAATATAAGGAATTCTTATTAGAAATACTAAATATTGCTGGAGTAAGTGAGCTGCCAGATTAGGGCAAATGAATAAATAACCCTATTTAAGCATTTTAAGCGCCAAAAAACAAAAAAAAAAATATTGAAACCTAACAAATGAAGAATTATTTTAATTATACATAAATATTCATTGGATACAAACAAAAAATATTACTTGCAACATTATATACTGTTTTGTTTCTTTACCAAGCTTTATATGCCGGTAAATTTATAATTTTGTCTCTCTTGTTTTTTGCTGCAATTACGCACTACTCCGTAAACGGTCGCTAACAAAACACCAGTAACCACTAGAACAGCTACTATAAACCAAGGATAAAATCCTGGATATGGATGTTTACCCTCAGTTGTATTATTTTCTTCCTCATCCCAGGTCTCTTCCAAATCATCTAAAACCAAAGTGTCATTGTCATCCGCACTAAAGGCATCTTCTTCGGCGGTTAAACGTTCAAATTTCTTGCCATTCAATGAATGTATTTTTGCCACAACAATATCATCGCTTTCGGGCACTTCGTAAACAGGTTCAGTGCTTTCGATGCGCACAAAAGTAACATCGCCATTTTGCATTTCATTACGAAAACGTTTAATACCATAGCCAAAATATTCATAAATGTCAGCCGAGAATTGTTGGCGATGTTCAGCCCATTGGCCAATGACATCGACTTTAATTTTGGTCAACGGCTCCATTTTACGGCCAAAATAGGCTTTCTAAAGAGATTAAAAATATTACGTGCTTGTGTATGCTAGACTGTTAAGATAGTTTACTCACTCACCTCTTTAACATCCAAGCCGCCTACGCCTCTGTTATCCAATTCCAAAACGGCATTTTTATGTTCAAAAAGTAACGGTAATTTGATCATATCCTCCGTATATACAGTGCTTAAATTCAATTCGATTTTTTCCACATACGAATAGTCAAGATTACCGAAAATTTGTTTCCTTTCATGGCTGGGATTTTTCAAATCCTTTTTACCCAATAAAGTCTTATAGCTAACGGTGGCATTAACCCAAGGCATAAAGGTAACATTACGTAATTCATACATCAAAGGCTGGATTTCGACAAGCACATTAATATTCGAATCCAGGCCATACTACAACAGGACATAAAGGACCTTCTAAATAAATAAATTTTTCAAAGTGAATAAAACCCAATGACTTACAAAGTTATCCTCAAATATCATGACCACACAGGTAAACAAATTATCGGATATATAGTTAACCAAATCGGTATGACGAAAATGGCACAATTCGGTCTTTTCACGTTGCACATCTGTGGCCTTGCCTATATAATTGTGGCGCTAGAAATAAAGTGTTGGTAAACTTTTATAACTCACTGTGTTGCTTGTGAGCACACAAACTTACTTCTTTGGGATTCAATTCTGAAGCATAACGCTTTTGCATCTGCTCATATGGTATCCAAGCCAATAGTGGATTTGTTTTACTATTACAGATCTCGTGGTATTCACTACGTTCGGCCAGATCTCCATTGTGCAATTTAAAATAATAGAATATATCCTTGTGTGAACCGCCGTGATCTTTGCACATGGTATTGATGAAGCTGTCCTGAAAGCAAATGAAAAAAGTACGATTAGAGTATTTAAGAGTCTCAAAAAAAATAATCCAGATATTTGTTAGAGGAAGTTAGTTTTCTAAACCCAAGCTGTAGACAAATATAGTTCTGAATGCAGTGTTTCGCAAGTTATGGTGTTAGTAAACACCATTAAGGCTTCTAAAACAAAGCGATATCACAAAATGCTATTTCTGGAGATGTATAATACCGATAACTATGGTAGATAAGACGCTGTAATTGTAAACCATGTAATACTATCATCCTCATTTACAGAAAAAGAAGACATGCTTTCTACGCTGATCTTGTAAACCTCGCCAAAGCTTTTGGCACGCTTTATCAACAGGTAATATGTCTACATTGGTTCGTAAACCTTTGTCTATATACACTATTTCCTCTTTCCTTACTCTAAAGCCTACTTAAAAACCGTTGCAAGTCTTTTTATGTCGTCAACGTTCAAACTTCTCAATATCAAGGCTTGTATTTATTTTGTAATATTAATTAAAATTTAATCAAATTGAGACATGTCATCATCATCGTCATCATCATTATCGTCGTCAATACGATCGTACATGTGGTTTTGAAACATTGTATGAGATTGTGTTCATTTGGTTTAATTAAATCATTATTATTATAGGATATCGTATATCATCTGTCTACTCGTACAAAACATTTCTGCTACACGAATTTAATACCATATTTGTTTTAATTTTTTGTTTTTAATTATTTTTTTTTAATTTTGTTTTTGAATTTGAGGTTATTTTCGCTTAACAATAGACAGCCAGTCATGTCTCTATTACCGTAAGAATCAAATTTAGAATTATTCAGAACACTTGGCTACAAGTTGACTTTGAAGCTGGTGATTATGGTAATGATGACATAAAAATTTGGAGTTGAGACAATGCTTATGACAACAATAAGAATTAAGCCTCTGTTTACACTACAAATCTTTACTCTCAGAAACTTAATTGAATTCTTTTTTTTTTTCAATGAGTGATTGAAATTGAAAAGCAAGGTGAAAGCAGTTTCAAACGAGCTCCTATCGAAAATGATTGGTACGCTTCCTATCAAACTTAGACCAGGTAAAACTGAGTATAAAGCAATATTCTTACTCAGCTCAGGATTTGTTAGCGGCCTTTGTCCAATTAACAGTGTAACGAAGGTAAGAGAATTGTTTTGGTTTATGTGTGCATTGGTATTCGGAAGGAATGTTCTTTGCTCCAGCAAGTTCATCAGCTACTTAACTATTGACTGACATAAAACAGACGGAGTCGATCAAGAAAGGCGCATTATATGCCAACCAGCTTAGACTTGGAGGTGCTGCCAGAGATAATAGAAATGCTAACAGTTGAAGATTCCTTACCGCAGCTGTTAGTTTATCCTGAAACACAATATACATAGTAGTCAGGGTGGCGGAGGCATATCGGAGAAAATTCCACATTTTGAGGTATTTCGAGGTTGACAGCAGGAAGGTTTTTTAATATGCAGATGTTGTGGTGTTTATGATAACGTGGTAACTCCTGGCGATCATTTGTGAGTTCATGCATTTCGCTTTTATGAGACTTTCATGGGGGTTTGCCCAGAATCGTGGGAGCAAATCGGCTAAGAGGGTGTTGATTTGCTTCCTCAGGAATTATAGAGTAAAGGATTCTTTACTGCCTAGGCCGCAAGGGGTCTAGCTGAGGCTCTCTATAAGGCGAAGTGTGTCTATGACTCTGATCCTCTGCGTTTTGGTTTATACGTAGAGCTTTATTGCATAATAGGAGAGTTTGGCATGACGGGTGACTTACAAGTACTTGTCAGACTTCGATGGGAATGATTGTGTAGACTACTTCCAGTGGTTCTTCCAGTGGTGATTAAGATATTGGCGACAAGAAATTGTTTGTGGTTATTTGATGAGGAAGAGTTATAGCATCCTAGGATTGTGATGTGAAAAAAATAATCATGGACATAACAAGGCAAAAGCAAACAAGCTTTATCAAATTGAAATCTGAATTTTTCAGTGATTAATACACGAACGTTCTTTAACTTGAAATTACTTATATTTTTGTAGTCTAGTGTTATAATTTTATTTAAAAAAAAACTATTTTCTTAACTACCTTCTCGTTAACGGTCAATGTTGTGGCTATAATCTCACAATTGTCATTATCTTCGCTGGGCTTTATGTGTTTCTCCAAATCCGATAAAAGCATAGGCTCGGTGCGTATGCAAAATTTTGTATTCTCGTCGTAGCTATGAACACGCCACGATAGGCAAAATAAATTCACAAAAACAACAACTATTATATTTTTTAACATTTTTTATTATTTTTATTTTGATTCTAGAATTTAATATGATTTATTAAACGTTATTAAACGCCGAAAACGATTAAATTTCAAATATTGCCGTTTTAACTCTTGAGCTACGTACGTTATGTTCGTTGGAGTAATAACAACTGAATTGATTTATTTTTTTAAAAATAAAATCAAATTGATTTCAAATAATCAAATGCACTAAAATAGAATAGCCAAAGAAAAACAAAAAATTAAAAAATAAAAAGCAAAACTTATAATTAATCGTACGACTTCATGGCGTTAGAGAATGAAAAACGAATTTTTCCTTCATTAATTTGTTTAATTTTGGCCATATTCGAGTGAAACATGTTTTAAGATTTGATTTTCTAAACAAAACCAGCAGTTGCAAAAAAAAAGTATGTATATGCACTTGAAAATTTAATTGTTAAGCTTGTAAATACCCTACACTAACTAGACAATATACCAGCACTACTGCTGGAGTAATGTTCCAAGATAAACTATCTAGTATTTGGTTGGAAAAACACACTCTAACCTCGAGCTCCAAGTACAATTTCGAACTCAATTAATTGAATGAACTTTTAACCGAATTTAAGTAGCAACTGCTCAATTTTTCTTTAAATGGAAATTTAAAATAAATTTTCCTTCCATATATTGTAGGAGATTAAACAGTCGTTGTGATTGAAAATCCACAGTTTTTCATTCATTATTTTGGAAAACACGTACACATATACAGTGTGATAATAATTATTCATACATCAACGAATTCCATTGAATTCCACAAGATTTCATCAACTGCCGTGAACGTGTGAAATCAGTAGATAATGAGGAATTTTTGGAAGCTAGTATTTATAAAGGTTATGCATATACACCTAGAGAGTATCTCTAGAGTAGAGATGCCAGAGCACTCCTCTACGATTTACTGTACTGCAATCAATCTATGTACGGCGTCTCTATAATATTTCTTCAAATTGTGTTACCCTGTTAAACTCCAGGATGTATAAAGTTCGGTGTCAATAAGAATAACTCTCTATCTAGTCCTTGTTACATACTCACGTATTTCCTATTGCGACGCATTAAGGCTGCACAGGTTCCAAATATGTGCTCCCATGATTCTTTCTTTTCATAACAGAGTCTATATTACAGTTTGAGGCGATCCCTATTCTGTAATAGTGTTCTTTGAGTCTACAGTACCCGGTCAAAATGGCGGTTACTATCCTCAGGCTTTCTCTGAATGATCTTCTTGAAAAGCATATGCGTCTCTCTTCATCTTCACTTATGCGATATCTTTACATTTCCATCAATGTTCACATGACATGGGATTCAGTCGAATGTGATCTTATATTCCTCGGCTAATTGATTTAGTTTGCCCAAACAGTTTCATAGTATTCACGGATTCCGTTTATCACACTCTGGAACCGAATATTTCTGCTCTTTTGATACTATCTGTACTCGAAATATCCGTATACAACTTGTATGAAATTCTTTGTCACACTAATTAATCTTAATCCAATAGCTTTTCCATTGTTGTTGCATATAAATCGTATTCACTATTCATTATTAATAAATAAATGATAAGATAAATTGAATAAAATTTTATTGTCATTAAAATATTTATTACCCCCCCTTAACGCCAAAGGAATGTTGGGTAAAGCAAAGCCGAATTAAATGCATGCTAAAAAGCATAAAATAGCATCACAAATAATCTGTGGTCCAATGAAGTAATTCTGCTCCGAGTTCAGTATAATTGATACTACAAAGTGTTCTGTGATAATTATCATGAAGAATGAATTGTTATGCGTCGCTATACATAGAAAATTGATTAGGGAACTCCTTTGCAAAATATTATTGTTGCTAATGCACGCTTGAAGTTATTGAATGACCCAACAATTATTGTCAAGCTATTGCTTTTTTTCCTTTAAGGAATATCTCCTATTATACATAGGTTTCATAAGCTATTTGCTGAAATACAAAACGATTGTAGAAAATTTTTTATTTGTTTATTTTTTATAATTTTTCTTTTATTTGCTTATAAAAAAAATGCAAGTAAATTGTTATACAATTTCTTTAGTTTTAAATTTTTCTGTTTGTTTGTTTGTTTTTTTTACTTCTTTCATCAAATATTAACTTAAATTACATACAATATAGGTTTTAAGTTTTTATTTTTCTATTTGTTTTTGTTGTTGTTGTTTTTTAACATTTTTTTTCAGTTTTCTTTTTTAGACAATATACTTTAATATATATATAAATTTAATATTCGTTTTTATTTTGTTTTATTGTTGTATTGTATTAAAAATGTTATAATTTTCTTTTTTTTTTATTTATTTAAGAGTTTTTGACTTTAATTTTATTTTTTTTTACAAAGAAAATTAATTAAAGAAACATACATACATGATTTGCAAAAGTTATTAACAAATTTAAAGAAAAATTAACAATAAACTTGCAAATACAAATAAATCGAAAAAAACGTTTTTTTTTCTTCTTTACTTTTGTACACATTTTTTTTAATTATTCTTTGATTTAATATAAGAAAAAAAAAATTATAATTAATATTATTAAATTAAATAATGCAACAAAAAGAGAGAAGTGTAAAAAAAATTATTTAAAGTATTTAAAATTTAATATAATTTTATATATAAACAAGACTTACATACTAGAATGTTATTTTTTTTGTTTTTGTAGAGGAAAAAATAAAATTGTATATAAAATAATATGAAGAATATAAATGATTTCTTTGATTGGGAAGAGAGAAAAATGAACAATTATTTTTTAACTTAAGAGAAAAAAAAGAGAGAAGAGGGTGAGAGAAAGATGGAAACGTTTGTAAAAATTTCTTTGACACTTAGCAAGAAAAGCCAATTATGGGTCCTAATTTCTTTTGTTTCGTTTATAACACCTGACGTGAGAGGTTTTGAGGACAGACGTTGAAATTCAAATGGAGTAAATAATGGTGGTAGTGGTGACGAAGCTGGAATAGTTCATAAAGCTTAGCGGAGAGCTCTAATCGAATATTTGAAAGCCATCTGCCATAGCATCTTCGATTTCAATATCAATCCAACCAGCATCATCGTCGTCATTGTCATCATCATCATCGTCGTCGTCATCATCGTCGTCGTCATCATCATCGTCGTCGTCATCATCATCATCGTCGTCATCATCAAAGTCATCGTCGAGGCGTCGTCTGGCATTACGCATTTGATCGTCAGGTCGTATGCCAAATACTAGAATAGAAGAAAAGAAAACACACAAAAATCATTTAAACACACACACCCATAGATGAACAAGAAAAAGAAGTCTCTTTTACCATTTCCTGAAGCATCACTACCTGAGTCCTCGTCGGACTCACACTCCTCTTCATCTTCCTACAAGCAGAGACAATAAATTTACTGCTATATCATCCAAATCAAATAAATCATCAATGAGATCATTGTTAACATGGGCCTGTGCTGCGCCTGCGCCACCATTGCCATTGCCGTTACCAACACCTACACCATCACCTTCACCGCCGCCGCCACCACCACCGCCGTCGCCAGCACCCACAATAGGGTCTGGTTCTAATGCTGCTAACAGATCAGCGACACGATTATTATTGTTGTTATTGCTATTGTTAATGGGACGGTTTTGCTGATGATGATGGTGATGATGATGCGGATTACGTGGTTGTGGTTGAGGTTGTATTTGTAAATGACGTTGTCTTTGGCCCACTAAATGTGGTGGTACTATTTCGACATTATTGCCATGCCATCTTATGGCAAATTGATTAGCATTTCGTAGTTCTAAACCATTCGGACCACCACCGTCTCCGACACCGCCACCGCCCCCGCCACCAATTCTGATGCCAACATCGTTGATGCCGCCAGCAGCCCTGGGGCGCGGCGCAGCATGACCACCGACGCCGCCATTGCCACTGGCAGCCGTCGTTGCGAAAAGACTGACACTTACGCCACCTTCTCGACCAGTTGTTCTACCCATGCCACCATCACTTGCCAACGGATTCTCATACAATCGCGACAAGTTTAGCGGCAGCTGGTTAGAACTACTGTTGTTAACAAGATTTTCATTATTTATATCACACACCTCTTCATCTTGTTCCGTTTTCTTCATGCCTACACAATAGATTTTCACAAATGTTTCCGATTTTGCCTCATTCGATGGCTGGTCCTCTACCAAAGCGATCAGACTGCCATTACCATTTATACTCAAATCGAAAAGGCTTCGTTTAACATCGATCGTAGATATTGAAGAATAGTCATAAGCATCCAACACCTTAAAGCTGGTATCATAATTGGTTGTATCATCAAAATCATTACGATATTCCATTTCCAACCGAATGCCATAGATCGTATGCATTGGGGAGAATTTTAAAAGGCACTGATCCAGAACTGGTACGGTCTGCAGTAAATGGAATGTGCGTAAATCCCATACTTCGGTATTTGAAATAATCTAGAAAAACAAAAAAAAAAAAAAAAAAAAAAAAACCAGCAGAGAAGGAAGTAAATTTAAGGAATAGATCTCGCTCACTCTCCCTCTACCCACTTACCTCTAAGCCATTTGGATGGAAGACACCTGATAAGGATTGATTTAGTTTATCAAATTTATGAATTTCTTTGCCAGATCTAACATCCCAAAGGACACCATCTGAAACAATATGAAGAGTTTGTAAGTAAAGCGAAATACACAAACAGAAACTGGTCTACAAAGCATGTGGAATTAAAGTGGCTTCTTTTAATTTCTCATATACTTTAGATATGTAACCAATAGGAAGATGACATATACAAACCTGATAATACTAATTCATCGGTGGGACAGAATGTTGCTCGATTCTTAGTGTACTGATTGCCGAGTGTAGGCGTAAATGTTGAAATCAATTGGCCCTTGGCAATGTCGTAAATGGTGCAACACTGAAACAAACAAAAAAAAAAAATGGAATCATTAATCGAATGTTAGGGATGGAAAGATAAAAACTCACATCATTTTGTGTGCCTATAATTTTATCTTGTGATAATTTACTAAATTCACAATAGAACTCATCATTGAATTGTATTTTCGAAACAAAATCCATATCCCTTATTGACCACAATACACTTAAAGGGGAACGCCAAGATGCCGAAGTTAAAACTAAATCACCGGTACGATTTGCTTGTATCGAATCGATAATATAACTGTGACAACGTGATGAGAACTCCTCAGTGCCATGATTTATATTGAATGCTTTAGCCTCACCCTGATGGGTGCCCACCAATAGCAAATCGGAACTTTGTACAATATGACAAGAGGAGAAATTTATTTCGCTACTATCTGTAGAACGTATGGTTCGCCAGGGTGCGAAATATGAGTGTACAAAACGGCGATTCAATTTACGGGTATTATAGCCGGCCTGGGCTCTAAAATATCTAGCTGTTACATTAAGATTATCGCCCAGTACACGATTGGGCTTGGGATCAGGACATTTGTGAGGCGTAAGTAAATCAAACTGTGGACATGTAGTCATGGGGTTATTGCACAGTGCATGCTGATTTGTTAAGTATTCGGTTACAATGGTACCCAATGATATTGTAGTCGAAATAGGTGGTGAACCTACTTCCATTAGGCTATTGGGATCCACTACAGATATTTGTTTTTGCAACGATCGTTGTTGGCTATTATTGTTTAAGGGCGCAGATGAATTGACACTGGTACCAGCATTTAGTGCTGTCGTGCTGGGGGTAGCACTCTTTTCCGTTTTCTTTACCAATTTAATAGGCGTTACGGTATTTGCGTTAGCCTGCTCCTCCGTAAAGTTCCCGTTTTGTAATTCATTATTACCAGTTGTACTTGGGCCAGCAGCGCTATTCATAGCTTGATTAACATCCTGCATACGATTGCGCAAACGATTACGTGCTATGGAACTTGTGGGCAAAACTTTATAATCAAATGGTGATTGATGAAAACTTTTCGTTGTTGTTAAGGGCAACTGCAAACCCGCTTCCTTTTGCAGCATTTGAGCCGTTTGAGCAAGACCTTTTGATTCCAAATGATCGTAAATCAATTGATACAATTGCTGTTCATTGTATTGTATTTTCGTTTGTGCTATAATATTTGCCTTGTGTATATTGGCCAATGTGGGATCCAGTTGATGGCTTAAGGGTTTTGTTTTACCCGATACCTGTTCCAACAATTCCAGAGCATATTTCTGGAATATAACATGTTCGGAACGTTTTTCTTGCAGTATAGGATCACGCATTAAAGTCTGTATTTGACCACTCGCAAAGAGTGGCAGTTTACCCACTATTTGCTTGACACGTTCTGAACGTGCTAGACCGGCTAAAGCACGACAGGCCATGCCACGTATGCAATCGGCATCGGTAATAGGAGTTTTTATTTGCATAAGTGAAAGTAAGACAATAATGCCATTATTAGAGCACACCGACTCCCAAACTTTTTCCACCAGCTCTTCGCTGTATTTGTTATTGTGTTTATTTTTCTTGGAAGATCCAAAACATTTCATAATTGTATTCGGTTCTTTCTAAAAGAAGAAGAAAAAAATTGTTTCTTTAGTCCTTAAGTATTGCATATTTATTACCGATTAACTTACCCTGGCAATGGGTGAGCACACACAATTACACAAGACCGCCAAAGCGGATTTTTGTACATCAGCATCTGGTACGATATCACCTGCTGCCGCACCCAATATTGAGTAAATACCCGATGTTGTAGCGTGATCGGGTAGTTCTAATAGATCACAATATGCCAAATAGACTCGAGGTATAACACAGCAAATTGATAAAACATCCAGGGCTGTGCGTACTGTTTCCGAACGACCACCATTATTCCAGTCATAAGAGAAGGCAATTATTTTCAGCAACAACGTAATGCCACCAAGTTTTAACAGTTGATCGACGGGTGCCCAATGTGCCCTTACCGATGTATTCTCTTGCAGAGTTCGTATCTGCTCGTTTATTTGTTCCGGCGTGGATTTGGTTGCTTTCGTAATGTTGCGATTAAATTCACTCGAGACAGGATATTGTTGACACATAAAATTGTTGTATTTATAGAACAAATGCGATTCCATATAGCGTTTAAGAGCAACACAAACATGACGTACCATTTGCCTAGAGGCACATTCAACATCTTCATTAAGTTCGTTGTTGTCGTCATCGTCATTATTGGATGGATTTAAAATTTTTAAAACGGAAATCTTTAAGAATTAAAGAAAAAAGCAAAATGTAGAGTACAGGGAGTATAACTGTGAAAACTCATGTTACTTACCACATTATAAAGTTTCCTTAAACCATCTTGAGCATCAAATTCATCGAGCATAACTTTAAATTGAAAACTTAAACCAAAAAACATGGTGGCATGACATTTGCCGGAATCATACGAGTGACCCAATATCCATAAAGCATACTTAACCAATTCAGTGATTATAGACTTTGGCATGGTACATATACGTTCCATGGCATCTTCTGAGTAGGCCAAATAATATAAAGTTATCGAGACGCCGGTAGCAGCTATACTAGGACGAGGAACTTTCAAAATACGCTCCAAACCACCATGTGATATAAATTCCAGGGCAAATTTTTTATGACATAAAAGCGATGCTAAATATTTGAGAGCTTCAAAGGCTAGGCAAGTATCACGTCTATCCAAATTCTCTATGTAGCCAAATATCAATTGCATGGCATTGTGTTCAAAGACTAAACCCAAAAACTCCTGATATTCACCCATAGTGGTGAGATAGCGTAGTATGAGCATTTGACTGGTCTCAGCTGAGGGCGGATGTATGGGTATGTACATTTTCTTGTAATATCGGCCAGCACTGCCAGTGGGAATGGCATCACGACTATTTTCCAATAGAGGCGATAAATGGGCAGAGTTTGCAAAAATATCCAAAATATCATCTAGACGTTGTGGCGATTGAGGAGCCGAACCAGCCATCCATGTGGGCAATACACGTTCCACATTCGTGCCGCCCGTTGAGCTGTCTATGGAATTATTAGCAGAAACTGCAGATTCAGCGGAAAACCCAGGTTGTAAAACAGCTACAAGAAATATAGAAGAAACATCATTTTAAATTATTTGTTTAATTATTTACTAATACAAAATAACTTACTTTTGTGTATGGCCTGTAACATATGCAAACGTTTTATCATTTTCGGCACTAATCTAGTGTTCATATCACGAAATGTTATGGCTATATCTGTGACTTCCATGGCAGCTGCCAATAAGCCGGTGGCATAACTCTGTAAAGGTTCTATGCTGTCTTCGGCCCAGCTGTAAATACGATTTATAAGATTATCAAATTCCACCTGAAAAACGGCAGTTGTCTCTAGGCCAGGCATAATAACCAAAATTAAACGTAAAGCCAAAATATTTAATTCATAAGAACTCTTCTGTAAGTTTTGGCGTGTGAAGTAATTATCACGTAAATAATCATTAACTAACTGCAAAAATTAAAAGAAATTTTAAAGTTTTGGTTAGTATTTTAAGATAATTAAACTTTTACTTACCTTTTTCATAAAGTGATCTTTGCGAAATAGTTGTTTAAGTAGGAAACCAAATTGACAGCTTGGATCTGTGCGATATGGATGACGTTCATCAAATGGATCGGGATCTTTACGCATATAGATTTCCTTTTCTCTTTCAAATATTTCAGCCAGTCTGTATGTAATAGAGATTTGGAATAAATTTTATAAATCTTAAAAAAAATCTTAAATTCCCTTTGGAATATAAAGCCGTATGTTACAAAAAGAATATGTTTCGATATTAGAAACGTTAATAGAAATGAAATCCCGTATGTGTATCCATTAAGAGTATTCTTTCCTATGAAAAACTACATTGCCGAGATTTTGAGCCTATCAAGTGAACTAATAAATAACATTTTCCATACAGAAACTTCTTACGTCACCTGTTGTGTTGTGCATCACTCGCAGTTCTATAAATCGATGTATAGATTCCTAATGCTGATGTCAAAAAGTCGTGCTACAACGCTCTACAAACCAATCCCTGTCAGTGTGGGATCGAAGCCTTAATAATAGCACCATCTCGCTTTTAACTTCCTTTTTTCTAATCAAAACTGGTAGGTCATAAAAAATCTGTACATTCAACATTGTTTTCCGACATACACTTGCGTTTGTCAGTCGAGCTGATTGCTGGTCTAACAAGGAAGTTTGGAAAATTATGAATCTTCAGGTAATGATTGAAAAATGCCATCGCATAACATCTCTCCTAATGCCTTAAGATGTAATGACAGGAGAGTAATGCCTAGCCTAGAGTTAGACAACTCACAATGTTTATGATGTTATTGACCTCTACTGCTTGAGACTGACTGAAGTAAGAAAAAATCATTCCCGTATTTCTGAACCAATACAATTTGATTATAGTTAGTCAAGTGAAATTACTGTGCATTAGAGAACCACAAAATTTTTAATTGTTAAGGTGTATTTAGTGGTATTATGCATCAGTATTAATTAAAATCGAGTTCATGAATTAAAAAAAACTTCTTTTAATAAAAAAACAGAAAAACTCTCAATAATTACAAACAAATTCTAAAAAAAATATAAATTTCAACTCCTCCCCCACTACTATGACAGAAATAAACGGTTTATTATTTACACCCTTAGTTGTTATTTTAACAACTAAAGCGAAGCAGAAAAAAAAAATGTTACCTTTTTAGTATGGGTACAGGATCAAAACCCGACGTCGTATGTTTAGATTCCCAAAATTGTAAAACTTGGGACATGTCCTTTTCTTCCAGATTGGGTTCAGATTCCTCGAAACCGTAAAATGGGTCAGCAGCAGCGGGCACATTATCATCATCTTCAGCATCTGAATTATGATTTTCATTTTCTGCAGCCGCTTCATCTGCTGCAGCGGCATCGTCATTGGCTTCACCATTAGCAGCTTGATTTTCATTATCTGCTTGCGGCTGCTGTTGTTGTTGTTGTTGTTCATCAACTTCCATGTTTACATCTTCCTCCTGTTGCTCTTGTTCATTTTCATTATTTAGTTGTTGCTGTTGCTGCTCCCCCTGCTGTTGCTGTTGTACTTCGGGTAGTTGCTCATTGTTATCATTTTGTTGCTGTTGTTGTACTGACGAATCTTCTATATTATTTGTCATTGTTTTTGCTTTTAACACTCTTACTGCAGTTGCTGTTATTTTATTGTTGTTGTTTTTTTTTTATTTCTTTATTACCAAACACTTTTTTGTATTTTTTTTTAAATTCCTCTTTAATAATTCGTTTCTAACCTAAAACACTAAAGCAAAGTAAGAAAAATTTCCACCTTCCTCTTTCTTTTGTTTTTTTATTTCTTGTTGGATTTTTTTTTACTTTTTAAATTTCAACAATTTAAGAAATTCACCCAAAAACCACTTCTTATGTCGTTTTCTTTTTTTTTTTCTTTGAAAAATATATTTTAATATATCTTTTTCTTTAGTTAGGGGAAGTTTTTTACTCTTCTTTTTCTGGCTTCCAGAGTAGACACGTTTTTTATTGTGAAATTTTTATTTATTTTCCACTAGTTTCCACACTTCTCGATGCAATTTTTTCTTATTGAGTTTTTGGCAAATTGTTATTACTCTTTTTATGTTACAACACTTTGCTTAAACCAATAAATCTATGATAATGCATTAGTTGCACTATTTAATATAATTTGAGAATTTAATTGTACAATTTTTTCCTTTTCTGACTTTCTTCAAGTATCACTTTCGTTTGTCTACGACCAAACGCACGCGCTTCTTTTTTGCATTAAATTCCGCTATCGAAGAAGTGTTTTCTAAAACTGTCAACAATTTTTATTCCGTTGTTTTGGCTTTGACATCACTGCGCTATCTGGTTGTGAAAAGGCTGCGTGTAGTGTTGGTAAATTTTCAATGTTGCCAGATTATATTCAAGTTTTATCCCTGATTTAAGAAATGTTCGACCCCAAATTTCATCAATATCTTATTGCTACACCATCTTCTATAATTCATATTTCAATTTGTTGCGGGCTTTTTTATCTCAATTACTTCACAAATCGATGTAAATTGTACTTGCGTAGTACACTTTTGTACAGTACTTAAAAGAAATTCACTATAATTTCTAAAACTAAGCCCAAAATTTCATCCCATAAAAACTCACCACGTCTTAAAAACTCACCACATTCTAAGCACGGAGATAGAATGTGCTAATAATTATAAAATTCATCAAAAGTTAGTTAACAAATTTAATAATTGTTATTTCTTTCTTTGATTAACCTAATCACCTCAACGTTTCACCTTAAGGCAATTTATTTCACTTTATCACACCTAGTAGTTGTTTTTTATTAATATTCCTGTAAAAAGATCAACGTATTTCAACTTTAAACTGTGCCACACATGCATCGGCTATACGTCTATGAAAATCATTGACTTCGGCTTGCGTTAAAGTACGTTCCATATGGCGATACACAATGCGGAAACAAACGCTGGTTAGACCCTTTCTTGGATGCTTGAATTTGTCCACTAAACTGATCTAAAATTTAAAAAAAGATTTCACAACTTTTTATGTACAAAAATTTCCATTTATTAGACAAACCTGTTCCACGACATCTCCCGCAACTGATCTAACCAAATCATAGAAATCGTTGGGCACAAATCCCGCTTCTACATCCACACCTTGTGGCAGCCAAAACGATAAATCATTTTTACATTGCGGATATTGTGATACAGGCTTGTATTTTGCTAACTTTTGTAAATCCTTTTCACTGAATTGCGAAAGGAAACCAGAATCGTTAGACCAAAACAAACGAATATCTGGTATATCAAATAAAACCATAGCCAAACGCTCTAGACCCAAACCGAAGGCATAGCCAATAGAATTCTGGGCTCCAGATTGTTGTAAAATTTCATGTCTCATTATGCCACAACCCAAAACTTCCAGCCAATTATCTTTGTAATAAATTTCCAGTTCCCAGGAGGGTTGGGTAAAAGGAAAATACGTGTCGACCCAACGATATTTTATTTTTGAGCCAAACAAATCTTGCGCTAAACCCAATAGTACCGTTTTTAATTCATGCTCCATAAGTTTAACAGCCTCCAAGCTGTGACAGGGCTGTTTAGACTGATCAATGCATTTTGAGGAGGAGTGTATAATTTGAGCTTTATTGCCTTTACTTGCACGCCAATCTTCTTCAAATATTTCCAAACCAGGATTACGTACGAAAAGTTTGTCTTTGGTAACCAATCGTACAGCATCTATTTGATGGAAAACAGGGTAATGTGTGCTATCAATTTCATCTCTTCGATAAACTTCGCCCACTACCAGAAAATTATCCAACCCCGAAGAGATTAAATCAACTTGGTGGGCGGTGGTATGGGCTCTTAGCAAATGGTGGCTATTGATATAATAGCAATCTGATTTATTGCGACTTACATGATCCTGGGGTATAAGCAAATTGTCAAAATTCTGTTGCACTGTCACTACAGGATTCAGTTTGTCGTATACGGAAAATAAAGGGTTTCCACGTGAGGTTTTATAGGCTTGATAGAAATAATTAACTATGCGCTGCCTTATAATGGACAGAGGATGATCCTTTTGTAAGTGCTTATTTAAACCCATATATGATAAGATTTTTGGCGTTACATTAGTCCAATTGTCAACGGCATAGGATTGACCACTGATTTCCAATTGAGCTATTTGTGGGTTTGCGGCACTTGTCGCCCTTAGCTTACTTGTAATTGAGAAGTGTTTGCAAGCAACTGGTCGAAAAACCGATGTGTTGAAATTTATGAATTTATTCGGGTTTACATTTTGCGTTTGCGTTAGAATTCTTAAAGTAATTAACATTTTGTTTGGATTTTTTAACTTTTTAGATTATGTTACGCCAATTCAGTTGTTATTAAAATGAAACTGTTATAATGTCGTTGGAACAGCTGATTAGTGTTGTTATGACAAACAATCAAATTAGGTAGCACTTTTTATTGAGATGCCAGATTGCGAGAAGTACTCGGTTTTTTCATGTATGCATTCAAACTGGAATAAAAATAAATGTTTCGTGTAATCGTTTATTTAATATATTATATTAACTCTTTGGTAAGTTTCAAAATAGATATTTTATTACAACAAAATATTGGACATTCATTGCACTCTCTTTCACTTCACTTCTTTTCCTATATATTCTTTTAAATATATCTTTAACGATCCCAAAATAACAAATTCGTGTCAATTTGCAGTTTGCGTGGCAACTCTTAATGAAAGATATATATAAGCTGTTAATTATGAAATCATTGACAGCTGCTACATTTTTTGTTATGATTTTTGTCAAGAGCGCCGGTAGATTAGAAGAATTTTTTTTGTAGTACCGTAAGAAACTTTTAACCATATTTCGTTAAAATATATTGTATAAAACAAGGCAACATAATTTAAAAGGAATTTGGCCAAACAATGTAAGTACTGAAGTTAAATTTTTAATTATTAAATGAAGTTTCTGTCTAGGAATCAGTTTCTTATTTCTTGATACACTTTTTCCGAGCATTTCCGTAAATAACATTGACAATAATCAGATAAACAAACATGGAAAGGAAGAATTGTTGATAATTTTAGTAGAAAATTAAAACAAAAATTAAGTAATAGCTTATTTGTTAATAGCAAATGATATCATGTGCATTTAGTCAGTCAGCGACTCATTGAGAATTGAGAGAAGGCAGTTGTTTTTTTATATTTCCGGCAGCTGGGTGTTACAGTGGGCAACTTTTGGGTTGCCATGGAGGTTTCGTAGGAAACCAGAAATATTTTGTTTTGTTTGGATTCGAGTAGTCACATAGTAGTAGCCTTTATTTACTTAATTTTAGGTGTTTCTTTTTTCTAAAGAGTTTTAAGTTTCGTTCAACTAAATGCTGACTAAGAAATATTTCCGCAAACAACACCCAAACTCTTTTTAAATAAAGTTAAACTAAAATATGATGAAGTCATTAAAAATTTAATTAGAAAAAGTCTACCTGCCACAATTACAAAAATTGTGAAAGCATTATTGAATCTTATATAGGTTAAGGGAGGGATATGGTTGGCTTTTTTTATTTTCCAAATCTAAGAGGCTTAAAAAGAATAAATTATACTGCTGCTTAAGCGAATTTGTTGCTTAAATTTATATTTATTTATATATATAAGGTTTTTAATTACTTTAACAAAACGCTGACTAACAAATTATTACCGCAAAATTGCATTCCAATGGTTTTAGTAAAGTTATAAACATACATATTGGCTTGCAACTTATTACGTATGATTGCACAAGTAAAGTTTTTAAAAACTAAGAATGATATTAAAATAATTTTCCTCTATAATTTGGATCACAAGGCGCCTAATAAACTTAGCTTCTTGTCATAAAGACCACAACACCATATTTTTGAGGAAAAAAATCCTCAAGTCTTGTTTCTTATCCAATTACGTTTTGCAGGCCACTAGGGAATTTAGATTTCAATTCTATTTTGTAGCATTTAATGAAACTAGAGAGTAAGAAAAATATAGATTGAACTATTTTTAATGGATCCTTAAGTGTAATTTTTTTTTTCTTATTACATTCTTATTACGCTTTAGAAATATAACGATTTTTACTATTGAAACCCATTGATTCTTGAAAACACTGCTATTGTAATATAAAAACTATTTCATAAGCTTTTCATTAAATATCCACACTCATTCATAAAACAAATACTCAGAACATAACAAAATCATCGTCAAAGATTTTAAAGAGCTTTCGAAAGTAATTCTGAGCTTATCCTCCACTTCTCTTTGTTTAAATTTTGAACATTTTTGTATTTTTTTTCTGTATCGTTGCAGCTATTTAATCCTCGCTTTGGTTTGTGAAGTGAGGAACACAGGAGGAAGTTGTTATGGCAGAAAAAGTCACTAAGTTGGCTTTTGCCAGCCGGGTCATAGTAGTCGTTGTACAATTACTGACCAATACCGTTATACCCGATCACAAGAACAATGTATTTCGGTCGCCCATAGATGCTACACAAAAACGTTCATGGTTGGACAAATCCGTGGACTTCACCTTTGGAGGCTTACGACACTGGGATGGTGAATATTTTTTACATATCGCCGAACATGGTTATTCCTATGAAAACACTTTGGCATTTTATCCGCTCTATCCGGTGATGGTGAATACAATAGCCAAAATGTTACATTCTCTCCTAGAAGATTACCTGACCATGAGATCTTGCTGCCTGCTGGTAGCAGTGCTATTAAATATGATATTATTTTGTAAAGCCGCTAACATACTGTACCTATTGACACAACGTATTTTCAATGATTTAAACAAAAGCTGGAATGCTGCTCTGCTCTTCTGCTTTAATCCTGCTTCGATATTCTTTTCGGCCGCCTACTCCGAGACGCTATTCTCTTTAATCTCTTTCTATATCATGTTGGAGTGTTGCATGGAAATACGTTTTGTACGCACAACATTAGCCTTGGCCTTAAATATAGTGGCTCGATCGAATGGTTTGGTTAATTTTGGTTTTCCTGTGTACTTTTTATTGCGCAAATGCATGCTGAAACAAACGAATTTATTGGCCACCTGTTTTAAATTACTCACTTGCTTATTGATAGCTTTAATACCCTGGACGTTTTTCAATTTCTTTGCCTTTAGGCAGTATTGCTATACGGAAAATCATGTAAATCATACCGAGGCGGTGTTGGCATATGCCCGTGATAAACAATTTATTTTGGCGGGCCAACGTTTCGAACAACAATCGCCCTGGTGTGATAATACTTTGCCTTTTCCCTATTCTTACATACAGGCTCACTACTGGCAGGTTGGTTTCTTAAAATACTATGAATTCAAACAATTGCCCAATTTTCTATTGGCTTTGCCTATAATTGGTTTTCTTTTTTGGCATTGTTTCATTTATTTGCGACACTTTATAGTAAAGTTTTTAACAAAATATCCTTTAACCCATCTAATCAAAGAATATAAAACTCTGCCCTTTGTTATACACTCTTCATTCTTGACCTTATTTTGTATATTTTTTGTGCATATACAAATCTCTACTAGACTATTATGCTCGGCTACACCGACATTGTATTGGTTTGCGGCCGATCATATGCCCAAATCGTTAGATAAATTGAAATTAAAATCCAAGGCTGGCATGATATTTGTTTGGTTCAGCTCGTATATCATAGTGGGTGCCACTATGTTTAGCAATAATCTGCCTTGGACTTGAACACAAGCAATACAGAGAGAGAGAAAAGAAAACTTAATACTTACATTGTATTACTTAAAGAAAATAAAAAAGACAAATGTTTAGGTTTTTTCTATTTTTTTTTTATATTTATTTATAGAAAAACTAAACAAACACACCAGCTGGTTTAAAAAATTTCGTTTCCAAATAAAATGTTAAATTTTGCGTAGTTTATAGAATTATTGAAAAAAAAAGCAAAAAAAAAAGAATCCAAACAACACAAAGACTGTTAATTGTTAATTTTGTTTTTATACTGAAAATCCTCCCTTGAAAAAAGAAAATCTCCTCCAAATAAAAAAAGAAAAAGAGAGTTTTGATTGTTTAAAGCATAATTGGCGTAATTTCGTAGTCAATTTAAATTTGTTTTCAAAAGTATGTATTTGAAATAAATTACTTGTCACCTTTATTTCGTATTGCCCTCCTTTAGTTGTGTAATAGTAAATTTAAATTTATTTTTAAAATCATTTATTTATTTGGTTTAATAAAAATAACCGAAAATTGAAATTTAAATATTTTTGCTTGTATGTATGTATGGAAATGTCTGTTAATTTTATTCAAATTGTAACATAAACACACACAATTTTCTTACATTTTTTTGTGTTTTTTTTTTATTTTGCAATATAAAAATTATCTTTAAATGTATACGAAGAATTTGTCGTAATAAAAGAGAAACAATGATTGTTAATCGAACACAACAATATATTTTGATTGTAATATATTTACAGCAAAAAAAAATACTAGCAAAAACAATACAAGTAAAATAAAACGGATTGTAATAAAACGTAGCTAATTAGTTAAATTAAGAAATTGAAAATATTACATACCCCCGTACATTGATCATGTACGCCAGATTACTATTACTTGTGTTTATATTTGTGTTCATTAGCTTTTTAAATATGGATTTTAACGAATTAATGGAAAATAAGTTTTGAAGAAGAATTTTAATTTAAATAAAATATTCAACAATCAAATTTTATAGTGATTTACAACTAATTTTAATTCTTACCTCTTGAGATAAATTAGTTTAGCATTTAAGTTAAATAAAGTTGTCGAGCTGAAAACAATCGATGCATCGGTGCTTACGTAGAATTATGCAAATATTCTGGTCAAATGTTATAAGCAATGTTAAACTTTGGGATGCGTTCAAATAAGTACCAGTCCATATAGAAATCCTACACCGTAAATGGAGATGGATCGCATATACTTTGCGCAAGCCCCAAGAATAATCACAAGAACAGCGCTAGACTGGAATGCCTAAGGTAGTCGTAGGCGTGGAAGACCAGCCAACACGTGGAGACGACAAATCGAACCAGAGACGAAAAGAACGGCTGACTTCCAAAATGTTAATTGCTTTGTGTTTCAACAATGTATAGTGTTTCATAATGCCGCCGTACAAAATATATACAATGTATACTATTTCAAAACGTCGTCAATGTGTATTTTTAACGCTGTCAAAAAGCAATCAGGCATCGGATTTATAATGGGTGATTTTATAGGAGCTATAGGAAAATTGTTAAAAAAAAACACACAATTCAGAAAAATGCATAAAATTTTTATTTGAATCGATAGTACGGTCCATATAATTTAATGTTTGAAGATTATTTCATGCAAATGTTGACCGCGACTGCGCCTCAAATGGTCCATCCGCTTAGTCCAATTTTGGCATACTCTTTCCAACATTTCGGCCGGTATCTCACGAATAAATGCTTCAATGTTGTCTTCCGATGCGTCAATTGAAGCGGGCTTGTCTGTATAGACATGAGCTTTAACATAGCCCCACAAAAAATAGTCTAAAGGCGTTAAATCGCACGATATAGACGGATAATTGACCGGTCCCGAACGTGAAATAAAATGTTCACCGAACTCGCCTCTCAATAAGTCCATTGTTACGCGTGCTGTGTGGCATGTGTTGAAACCACATGTCATGCAAGTCAAGCTCTTGCATTTTGGGCAAAAAAAAGTTGGACAACATTGAAGCATTTATTCGTGAGATAGCGGCCGAAATGTTGGAAAGAGTATGCCAAAATTGGACTAAGCGGATGGACCATTTGAGGCGCAGTCGCGGTCAATATTTGCATGAAATAATCTTCAAACATTAAATTATATGGACCGTACTATCGATTCAAATAAAGTTTTCATGCATTTTTCTGAATTTTATGTGTTTTTTTTGAAAAATTTTCCTATAGCTCTTAAAAAATCACCCGTTAGTTGATGCATTGTTTGGTAACTTTGCATATCTACAAAATGTATATACCGTAGTAGAACTGCATACAAACTTTGTATTGATACATTTTGAAAGCCAGCCAACAAATTCAGGGCAATAAATCCATCCATTTCAAACTGAACATCCTTTTCATATGCTCATAAACGACTACATCAGCAGGCGTTATTTGATTCGGTCAACGAATAAGATTATAATAGGAACCTATATAGCCATCCATCTGACATTGCAGGCTGCTAACCAGGCAGATAAGGTTTACTCCGGCTCAACTGAGCTCAAGTTGGTGCTCAATACCTGCTGTAAGAGGATAACACTTGGAATTCAGAATCGTAATCCAATCTGCTAACAAACCTCTCACGAAACGAAAGACTATTATGGACGGCAAATGAACCTCAGTTGACAGACAACTGGCAACCAACATTTAGAATTTTGACATACAAAAACATTTTTTTACGCAATTACAAATTTTTAGTTGCCAGTAGGCAACGCAACTGAAGCTTGGTTGTGGTTGTAACCGCTCTGCTGCTGTCTCCAGAAGTACATATCTCTCTTTGGAAAAAACTTCCGGTTGAAACAGCTTTCGCTGGTTTGACAATTCTTGGCCGATGAGTGATCGGGTCGTTCCGGATCATAGATCCGATTGTTGTGGGAACGACTGAAGCTTGGTTGCTGATTGTGATTCTTTAGGAGAACGCCAGCCATATATACAGTAGAAGCTCACAAATTAGAACCTCCAGTAATTAGAAATTCCAGAAATTAGAATCAGTGCTTGCAATACATTATACGCTCTAAACTTCGAATTTAAAATTCTAATTTCTGAGCGTTTTTTTTTTGCTATTTTAACACAAGAAATCCCCAAATTCTTTTTATTTATTATTTTTATTAAAAAGGGGAATCACCAAATTATTGCCCCTATTGCGGTTGACAACTTTTGTAGTAGTTTGGTCGTCTTTCAGAAATCGGTATTGCCATTCTCAACTTAAACGCGGTTGACTTTTTGGTTGTGCGGTTAATTTTTTAGTTGTGTTTTATGGTATTGCGGTTTACCACTTTGTATGAGTTTGGTTGACAAAAACATTAAATATAGACAACTGCTTATTAGCAGTTGAGTCTCTCTCAGTTATATAGTTCACTTATATATTTAATACATTTTCTTTTTAAAAATAATAGAAAAAAAGTTAAAAATGGAAAAATCGTAAGTTTCTTTCTGCTTAAAATAATTAAATATTTAATACGCAGGATATTGAAAATAACAACCAAATAACAACCCAATTTGAGTGACTTGTGAAGTTGTTGGAAAATAATCCAGAAATATCTAAACGAAAGCAAAAATTTGGGATGACCAAAAATCAGTGCAAGGAAGCGTGGGAAGGATTTTCTACAGAATTGAATAGCTTGGGTCCACCTGCAAGAACCCCCTCCGATTGGCAACGTATAAGTATACAGCATCTCAAATATTGTAAATAGATATTCTATTAGAATTTTTACTCCGTATAGGTTTGGATTCACTACAAAGCAAGTAAAATAAAATTGCTAATAATAAAAAACAATCAAGCAACAGGAAGTTGTCCTTCACAAGAAATTCCCCTTAACACCCTTGAGGAGTGCGTATCCCTCCTGTTATCACTAAATGACCAAGTAGCTCCATCTGGACACACATTCGACGTTGATAATATTGCTCCGACAACCAGTCGCACTTTTGCGTATCCTCAAAATCCAGATGTGGAGCAAGTCATTACAAATGCACCTGAGATGTTATTAAATATCCCGTCTAAGAAAAAAAATCAACAGAACAAGAGCGCTTAGAACTTTTGAGAAAACAAATAACACAAGTTAAACTTTTAAAAAGCAATAATAATTTGGAGAAAAATACTTATAAAAACTATGAAATAAACAACAGCTTTTAAAAATTACACATGGGACATTTCTTACTTAGCACTGGGTAGTTCAAGAGGATTTGAATCATCGCGAACATTTATATTAGCGTCATGATTTTGATCTTCGTAAAATAAATGCATACTTAAATCCATCTTTAATTTACTTTTATTTCTACAAAAACTTGATTTTAACTTATTTTTGCGTTTTCATTTCTTCTATTTCCAAACAAATTTCATGGTGTTACCAATATGAAATTTAAACAATAACAATTACAACTAAAAATCGTTGAGTTCCGCAATATCAAAAAATAATTTGGTTGAGTGAAAGTTGGGTTGACTGGCAGACGACCAAACTGAGTTGGGTTGAAAACGGCAATAGGGGCATATATACGTTTTTCCGTATTTGATGTTTTTTTTGTCGCATTTATGTATTTTGTGGCTATTTTATTTGTGAAATTTGATACGCGTGTATAAAAAAAAAACGTCCAGAAATTAGAATAACTTAAAAAATTAGAATTGCCTCAAAAACAAAGCGGTTCTAATTTGTGAGCGACTACTGTACTTCAATAGTTTATTTGGGTGGTTTTTGCGCATCATTCTTATATGTAGTGTAGACCTAGCACCATATATTTTTAGGATTGGTGTATAATTTTATTGGTACAAAGTAGGCGTTAATCAAAGTTTTTAATTTGATCCGATTGGCATTATACTATCTATGCCAAATAAGGCAAAAATTATCATAGATAATGGGGGTTTTTATTGAACACATTTTATATAAGAAAATTCAAATATATTTTTGTAATTTTTTTATTGTTTTTAATAACTTTAAATATGACATCGAGTGTATCTTTAGTGTAATCCCTGGTTAAAAAATAAGGAAAGCTTAAGCTAGACATATGTGTCTGGAATACATACAACTTCTAGTTGGTTAGTTGACTTCTCTTGTAACTTAGTCCTTGTCTTAAGCTGTTTTGTATTTAATTCATAAACGATTTCTTATATATAAAAAAATATAATACATACAGTACATATACAGATATAAAATTCAATTTCTTCTAATCAAACAAAAAAAAAAAAAAAGAATTTAAAACGGCCAAGAGATTACAAATTAAAAATTTTATAATAAAAAAAATTGTTTCGAATAACTTTTGTTATTGTCTTTAAACCTATTGTTTAATATCTAAAAACTTAGTAAAGCTTTTGTTTTTTTTTTCATTAAATAATAAGAATTGAATTGAATTGAAAAGGCAGATAAACTAAAAACATAAGATATTTGATAAGAGTGGCGTAGTAAATGATTAAAAAAATTTAATGATAAATTCCTTTTAAACAGTTGGATAACTGGAGGCAGTAGCAATGCCACATTGGTTATTTTGATTACGTGCCATCTTAATGTAACCATGTTCGCCCCAGGTGGTGCCCCAAGAGTTCTTAACCAACCAATAGTCCATGCCACTTTCATCGGTGCCATAGCCTACAACCAAAACACCATGATCCAAGTTTTGTTCGTCACATTCGGGTTCATTGTATACACCTTCGCTGTACAATTGGAAAGACTCGTGAGAGGCATCGATGGCTACGGATACGGGTCCCATAGTGGCAACGGCTTTCATCATTTTTTCTTCATCACCTTCGGGTATATCAACGAAACCAGTATCGGTGGCACCAACGGTGGCTTTGTTAAAGTGGCAGGAATCATCAATACCTTCATAAGGATAAGATTTTTCAGTATCAACACCGCCATTATCCTTAATGTAACGGAAAGCATTGTCCATTAAACCACCATTGCAACCATTATTGCCGTATTTGGTGGAGCAATCGACCAAATTTTGTTCACTTAATGAAACCAATACACCACTTTTGCGGAAATGTTGTCCCTCCAAGGCACCGGTAGAGGAGAAGGCCCAGCACGAACCGCAATGGCCTTGATCTTTAACACCAGTAACAGCACCATGTTCGCGCCAATCCACCGATTTGGGTACAGTAACATGTGCTGGAGCAATATAGGTGGCACCAACCAAACCAGTTCTTTCACTAAAATAGAAGAAGAGAATAATCAGAGGAGATTTTCATATTTCATGTAAACTTACCGCATCAATTGACGTAAAGTGTGATTATAACCATTCATGGTATCTTTGAATTCGTGATGTAACATATCGGCATATTTATTCAAGCCCAGCTTGTAGGTTACTTTGCCTTGAGCAAACAATTGATTATGTTTGGCAATCTTGTGACGATTTTCATTGAAAATTTTCATACGGAAACGTTCCTCCACCTCGTTGGCATAGTTTTTACGATGTTGCAACTGCAATTATATGAACAAATAACAAGAACAATGTGAAGTTATTATATAATGATAAGCAAGCAATCGTAATATTATAGAGATTGTTAGTTGGAATTAGAATTCTTCCCTTATCAGTTTATATAAAACTAGGTTGATGGAGGTTATTGACTGCAAAAGAATTGATTTGTTACAAACTCCTCCAAAAGCCTCCTCTCGAAGTTTCTTACACCCGTATACATTTTTACAAAGAACAGGAGCGTGTTATAACACGAGCAAGATATAGAATGGTTTACTTCGTACCTACTGTTCAGTGATTGCAAGAACAATTTCGATACCATTCCAGTCGAACTATTGCTGGGTATGTTGCGATAGGCAACAACTGCAACTATGTAGCCCTTAGTAGGTTGAGGGCCTTAAGTAGGAGCTTCTTTGAATGTTTAGACTCTTTGTCGAGGGCCGAAACTAGGGCTCTCCAGAGATTCATAAGTAGCTTGACCTGGTTAAGGAACCTCCCTTGTGTGTTTATGGTGCTTATTTTCTCCTCCGTTTCCTATATCCTTCTTTTCTAATTCTTATCCTTTTTCCCCATTTCCCTATCTCCTTAACTTCGCCTCTTTCAATCTTCTAAGACACACTTGCAAGGGTAATTTTTACCACTGGCTATTGTACTTGCCCTTGTGACAAGTAAACGTCCTCAAACCTAACCTAATCTATCATGTTCTATCTCGTATAGGATCCTGACATAGTCCAACACAGGTAACAATGGCGAAGGAAATAAAATTTTAAATTGTAAATTATTGTTGCTTTATCAAAATCAATTGCAATTTCAAACCAAATCAAAATAACAGAATTGTTTTTTTAGTCTCACGATTATCTACACAGTTTAAGAACACATAATATATCAAAAAAAATGGTATCATAAAACAAATACGTAATACGTATGTATGTGTATGGCATAGAATTACGTTATAAGAACACAGTGTATATATGAGGCGAAACAAAAAGAGCAATAAAAATAAAAACTGATATGAGAGGAGTGGACAGAATAAAAAAAAACATACACATTGTTTCAACAGCCCAATAAGTAGTGATAAGAGCAAGTCGATCGCATTAGTTTTAGTTGAAACTTTTTGCTAGAAAATTTAAATTATCAAGTTTTACACCATTTCATTATGAAATCCGCTTTATCGTTTAAAATATAATTAAAAAAATGTCATAAATTACAATTTCGACAACCAGTTCGAATTGAAGGACTCAATAGCTACAATACTTTACTTTATAAAGAATAAGCAACTTTAGTTATAAGGGGAAAAACAAGATATCTGTCGTCTGATATATATACGAGGGTGCGAACAAATTTAGTAAGCACTGTGAAGAAATTCGCAAGGCTACAATAGTACAGAAAAATAATGTGACATGGGTGGTTTCTGTCGAAAGGAATATGAATACTATTCTGTTGTTTAGATACAATTCTTAATAAAAGAACAACCAGGAAGATGTTTACTTCACGAAGTATTAAAAATACTTTTTGTATTTTATTTTTGATGCCTGGCCTCGGGCTCGAACCCAGGCTTTTGCGTCTAATAAGCCAACACACTACCTACTAGACTACGGCGACTTCAAAATAATAGCTTTATTAGTAATAGAAAAATAGTCAGAAAAATGATTAGCTCCAAGAAGTATTAACATATAATATCGACGCCTCCGTTCTATAACATTCTAAGTCGAAAAAGTATGTTTTGATTTATTAGCTCTCAAAGTTTTCGCGCGACATGCGACTATATGGGCATTCGGAACGGATCGGCGCATCTTAACCAAATTTTGACAGTATTTAAGTTAGAGAACGTAGAATTTAAAAATGCAAGAACATTAAAAACGTTCTAAGTACACTTAGAACGTTATAGAATGGAGGCGTCGATATCTTCTTGTAGTGTGGTTGGTGATTTTAGAGTAAAAAAAAAAAGAATTGGACTGGGGGAGTGTGTTCGTTTACGACTGTAAAATATTTGGTGGTAAAGTTTAAATGAGGTGACACAAACGTAGTGGCCCAATAATTAAGGTAAACATAGTACAAATGGTGAAGAAAATTAAAAAAAATGGTATTTATGTGATAAAGATCGTCTAAAGATACTCAAACACGCTGAAATGAAACGCGTTTCAATACCTATTTATAGCTAATTGGTAAATAATTTGAGAAAGATGAGTAAGCCCAAGGCAAAAGGTATGACGAGTTTGATCACAATAGAATAACTACTGAGGTCTTTAAGATGTCAAACACTTTACGCCAGGGAAACGGTCAAATAAGAAAGCTGGGTGATTACTCTCTATTGCGATGTGAAAAGAAAATGGTACAAAATCGAAAAACTGGTACTCTTTAATGTGCTCTCGTATTTTCCTTAGGCATCTAATTTTTTCCTTTGCGCAAATCTGGCATCATTTTCAACTAATTTTGCGAAAGTTTTTGCGTAAGCGATACAGAGTATCAAATTGTACTCTTAACGCATTTAACTTACTCATCGAACATGCTTTCGCATCGCAATAGAGAGTAATTCCCCCGAATTGGTCAAAAATCGTGTCCTGATACGAAGACAATTCCATTTGGAGAAAAGTTCAAGGCGCCTGTTTTCAAAAAGAAGAAAGAATCAACGCTGATGTTTATACAGCATATAAATACCGAAATTAAGAGGAAAAAAGGGTCACACTTAGCAAAAAAGAAAGTTTTAACGCATCATTCACAATTGCAATGACAAGGGAACCAATAAATTCAAGTTGGAGTCACTTTATCATGGACATTATACGATAGATTTGGCTGCCTGAGATTATTTTCCATTTCCGAATTTAAAAATTAGATTTGGCGACAATGTATAGGTAGTTCTTACTAACAATTGAATGTCCTTGGCAAAGGTACATTGAACTTAAACGCCATTTTATTGCGAAACAGAACTTTTTGAAATTTCATTGTTAGATTGGCTAATTTTCTGATTCCGCCATCGTATGTTTTGTCTTTACAACTTGTTCCAGCCAGTTTTGCATATTTTTGTTTGTATTTTTGCAATTTCCATATAATCGGTCATTTCCTGCTTGTATTTAAAAGAAATGAAGAAAAAAAAGGTTACTTGAACAGAAAAAAACCAACAGCACCAGAGAACCATCACAACGCCGTAGTAGATGCAGTTGAAGAGTAGGCATGTAATTGGTTTTTCGTTTTCTTTTGCAACATAATCGTATGGTAATAAATCTATAAGAAAACATGCTTTTCAACTACCTACATACGTCACCAATCTCTTACCACTGACATTATTATTTTTTTTTTCACATTTCATTGAAAATAAAATCAAAAGAAAGAAGAAAAAATTGCTTACAAACACGTTTTATTTTGTTTATCGCAAATATTAAGAGAATTTTAAAAATAAATTATTGTGCATATGCATGCATACATTGTTAATGGCAACGTTTGTTTTGGTCATTGATGATTGGACTATAAAGAGTTCCAAGAATTTTGAAAACTATTACATCCAAATTAGATTATACAAACGCTATGATTAGAAAGAAATCGTTTACGTCATATCGTTTGCATCATATTGATTCATTTAATAATACTTGTAAAGAAAATTTCATTTAAAAACAATATTAGAGACACTGAATACCATAACATCCAAATCTCTTAAATTTAAGTTGCTACATTTGTTCTCTTGAGAACTCTGAAAACTACACTGTGTGTCATTCTGGAGATAATGGTTTTTTGCTACCCTTTGGAATCCTTTAGTTAAAACAATGAGACATGGATACGAATATAGTATCTCAGAGAGCTTGCATACCATGACCTTGGAGTCCTTATATGTATACTAAAGTCACCAGACTGGGTTCTAAAAATTGTAGATGGTTTTGACAAGTTGAAAACGTTTGGCAAACACAACATTTATCATAAATAAAGCTGATAAACGAAACTAGAATAAAATGACACACAGAGAGAATGAATCTGCTTTTGAAAAGTTAGATTGGGTACAAAAGGTGGTTGAGAGATCTTTACTTAGAGACTGGAAGTGATACATTGTGGTTATCTACATAATAGTTGGAAAAACCCATCATAAACAGTAGTTTATCAGCAACTACAAACCAATATAGATAAGGAATAGAAACAAAGAAAGTTATTTAAACGTAAAGTGAGAGAATAGAATAAGAAAGGAAATCAGAGAGGGGACCAAATTCATCTCACTATAGCCAGCAAATACTCGATATAAAACTTTTAATATCACATTAAAGTGATTAAAGAAATCCTGTGTATACATCCCTGTACGTCAGAATAGAGATACAGAATATGGGCTGCCTTCCAAAATGTTAGTTGCTTTGTGTTTGAATAAAGTATCGTGTTTCATAATGCCGCTGTGCAAAATATATACAATGTATTCTATTTCAAAACGTCGTCAATGTGTATTTTTAACGCAGTCAAAAAGCAATCAGGCATCGGATTTATAGTTGATGCATTGTTTGGTTACTTTGCAGAGGTACATAGTTTTAATATGATAGTAGAACTGCATACAAACTTTGTATTGATACATTTTGGAAGGCATCCATGCTCTGCAGTCGGAGCTTCCTACGCGTTACAACAAATCCTGCATAAAAAAACGTGCTCCTGTCTGGACATACTAGTCTTTGATATCTTTTGCTAAAGGTCACCTAAATTAGAAGAGCAACATAAAGCAGTTTATGGAAAAACTTTCTTTAGGCTGAGAAGAAAAATAATAAACTCTATAGGGGAATAGAAGCTATGTGAGCATTTTATTAAACAGACAATTTTGTTTGTGGATTTTTCAAACAAATCTAGATGCAGTAGCCTTTTGGTTTCAGTTTGCCTTGTCAGCAAATGTTATACTAACCGGCTGCAACTTATACTGAGGAAATTAATTATTTCAGCCTTGATGTAAGTCTATCTTAAACTGAACTTGAATTCTGTATTATAAATTTCGCAAGGTTAATGGAGTCGTGTTGTAAGTCGAGCATCAATTTAAAATTTGTAATGTATCTGGTTTGAAATTGATATTGATTCATATAGGAAAGAGTTCTTAACCTCTAAAAAAAATATAAAAATAATGCAAGACTGCAATTTTTATTATTTGCTTCATCAATTCCTCAAAATGCAACCGTACATAATATGATGGTGGCTTGGCTTATCAATTAAATAACCAGACAGCAAACTTTACAGACAGCATTCTTTATTAATTACATTGGTTTTGCAGCGACAAAAGAGAAAAAGTGTCTTTATATTGATAGCTTCTTTGACCATAAAAAAAGTAAAGAAAGGAAAAACATATGGAAATGCGGTTGGTTGGCATTATTTATGATTTCATATCTGGCTTGTAGTATGTGTAGGCCCCCGTCAATCTAAATCGTACTCTGTTGAATTGATGTGTAATGAAATTTCAACATTTAAGCTGTCAATTTAATTTAATTAATTTAATTGAAAAATTAATACAAGTTTGTTATAATGCCATCTATGCGTACATACATACAGTGGTGGCCTTATAATTAGAAACGATGTTTCTGGAACAGAGTTCTCTGGAGTGACGAATCGAAGTTTAATTTGTCCCAATCTGATGGAAAAACGTATGTAAGACGTCCTCCAAACAAAGCCTTTGATCCCAGGTACAGAGTGAAAACTGTAAAACAAATTAACAAACATACATGTTGCTAAGTCGTTTCTAATTATAAGGCCACCACTGTACATATATCCATATGGAAAGAGAGAATGAATGACACAAAGAAATAGATTTGGCTTAATAAAATATGGTTGGGGTGTTGTATTGTTTTAATGAATGGAACAGGGTTTCGTAGGGGGGAAGGGGTATAGATTAACATTTTTAAACTGGCGTAAATAATTCAGAGTTTTTGAAAATGTTTTTTTATGAATGAAGATAAATGGTTTAAAATATTTTGTTGTTTATTAACACAAATTCAATTTAATTAATCCCACCAGCTATAGAATTGTTTAAATAGAAAACAATTTAAATAGTTTTCTATAAAATATATGGAAATATTACTTAAATTCTCCTTTTTGCAAGTTTTATCTGCCAAACAATACCCAAATGCTTATAATCCCTGGGGTTTATTGCATATCTGAGCGTTTTATTTAAAAGCAGTTTACAACCAACAAACAGGGAATAACCTCTAACTTATACTCAATGTGTTGAGGATAGGAAAATATTTTATAGGATGGAAGCAAGTGGCGTGTAGAGTTTATGGACATGTTTCTGTTTATTTTGTATATGACGGGGAAAACGTCTGCAGGAAGAAAGTACCACATAAAGATACTTCGGCTAAATAATGCATTTTCTAAGTAATGTATTGCGACAATTATTGGCCAATTGCCAACGAAGGGATGCGTTCTGTGTGACAGACGTGTACTACGTATCATTTTTGAGAACAGAACGCTTTAGCGTTAATAGTTGGTCCTGACCCCCCAATCTGCCACCTCTACGGCCTCGTCGGTGGATGGGTCAGGGGGGAAGAGCAGAGGCGTTGGGGGGACGGGTTGTTATGTTTCTAGATGTCTATGGCCTGCTATAGACAGTGTGAGAACAGGTTGGTTGCTGGGCTTGGATAAGGCTAGTTTAAGGTTAGTTATTGGATTTATCACGGGGCACTGCGAGATTAGGTTGCTGACGGGGATCTGGAACAGATCCCAGCCGGACTATTGCTGGGTATGTTGCTATGGGGAGGAGTTGGAGACTGTCGAGCACCTCTTCTGTAACTGCCCAGCCTTTGGTAGGTAGGACCCTTGGTAAAAGCTTCTTTGAGGGTTTGAATTCTGTGTCGAGAGCCGACATGAAAGCTCACCAAAGATTCATTAGTGGCTTGAGCTGGTTGAGAAGTGCTAGGGCTCCATAAGTGTAGTCGCGCTCTCCCTTTTTTTGTTTTTGGTCTGTGTAACTCATCCGCTTCCCATTCGTCCCTGTCCTACTTCCTCTCCTTTTTGTTTCCTATCCCTTCTGTTATCCTTCCTTTTTAAGAACGTTATGTACAATGGGTCAATTCGACCTCCGGGTACTCTACTTGTCTTAATTGACAAGTACACGTCCTCTAACCTAACCTAACCCAACGCTTTAGCATCCCTCGATCACATGCCGTTGTTATAGCTATAAAACAGCGAAACAATAGCCACATCGTGACGGTGCTCCAATAAATCAATCGAGTTGAGGGCTAACAATAAGCACTTCTGCATTGAAATAAATTTCGAAGCACGGACCGATATATAAGAGTTGTATTTCATAAATGATATAAAATAAAGAAAAACAGATGCAGGGAAGTATTTCTTCCATTGTCTTTAGCAACAGAGTCATATACAATGGTGGCCACGAATTTAAGACACGACATTTTATTTATACATTTGTGATAATTTTTACATCTTATCAAAAATATTTTAGGTCCATGATATTTTTCTTAAGATTTTAGTAATATTAGGAAGAAAAAGTAATAATATTTTGCTACCTATACTTGGTTGAGAATTTTTATTTACATATTATATAGATCAAGACAAAATGCTAGTCAGGATTTGATATTTTTTGACACAAGTGGTTTACGTTGTGCAATACATTCACGCAAGTTTTTCCCATTTAGACATCTTCTTATTGCCCTAGACGAAATATCGATACCAAAATCCAATACAATTTTATTTTTTATTTTACTTGAGCTCGTAAAAGGATTATTAGTAGCTACTTTAGGGTGTGGTTTTTCGAGCTCTAGGTTGCTGTTTGACATTTTTGGTGGTACCATGTTACTTGATGTGTTCCAGCACGTTGTAAATCTTGCATATAGAACATTTAAGCATCTTGGATATCTCTATTATTTTTGTTCCATCAAATTTTAGTTGTTGTATCAGTTTTCGCTCGGCATCGGTATTCCAAGTACCTCTGACCATTTATAATTAAATATTTCTATGTATTCCAACATAAAATAAAATAAAACATTCGTTGCTCAACGTTTAGCTTAAAAAAAAAAACACCAAAAAATCACTTAAAAACCACATATTTCTGAAATGTCTTAAATTCGTGGCCAATTTCAAATAAACGTTTTTACAATAATATGATCAAAAAGCAACAAAATGTAAAAAGAAACAAAATAAAATAATGGTACTTTTTCTTAGTATTACAGGGTACATAGAAGAATAAAGAATATCAATTTTGATATTACATGATTGTAAATATTATCACAACTAAGTCAGTCATGTGTCGTGTCTTAAATTCGTGGCCATCACTGTAAATACTTCTTTCGAAACTTGCGAAGTATGCTGGTATCAACAAAGCATCGCATTGATTTTTCATGTCCCGAACATCATGTGCTTTTGCCTTCCCAGTATTTACACTCTCCATAGTTACAGAGAACGTAATATTGTAAGTTAAACAACATTACAGGCTATAAACAACATTAGAGGCTTTCGAGCATTAAAATTGTTTGGACGCTAATGAGTATTCACGTTAAACCTTCTAATCTAAATCTCCAGAGGTCAAAGGAATATGTATAACAAAAAATTACTTTTAAAATTCAATAATTTGTAGCAAAAAATTGTTTCCATCTAACACTACTGACTGTTTTTTTTTTGCTTTCAAATGAGAGAGTAAATATTATATGTTTTCATAGTGATTTACAAGTCAATATTATAATTTGAATTAATGAATAACATTAGGAAACTATAAAAGGCATACAATATACATACATACGCACATATATATATATTTGTTGTAGAATGACATTAGAAAAAAATTTATATCACAACTATTCATTCACACCACCAGAGTCAAGATAAACAACAATGACAACAACTACAAAACATAATATCGTATGTGCTAAATGCAGAAAATAATGAATGAATCAGCTGCGGGTAGAAGCCATGTGCTGTTTACAAACTAACAAATTAGATATTAAAGTATATTGATTTTTCCTTTCAAATACATACATATGCATATATAGGGCAAATCCGTATAACAAAGCAGCACGTTTTTTAACCTGCAAAAAGCAGACAGTTTTTTATAAATTAAACTCGAGTTTTTAGAAAGAGGCTTTATAAAGTCTTCAAAAGAAGAGAATCTGATAACGTAAGTGCCATAGAAGGTGGGCGTCTGACATACATAAGTCTAATCGTCTGGAAGTGTTATACCGTGTTTATTTCTAAAAAGTAAAACTTCTCCCTCCATATTCGGGATTGAATTCTATTTTCAAAGATAGTCGTAGATGGCCTAGCAAAATCAGACATCAAATTACTAGTTTCGCTGCTTACAATTACTTGTTGATTGGAAACTTACTATAGGCCAGATGGTTCATAAAGAAACCCAAGCTGATTATTATCATACAACACATATTGTACAACTAGAATCTGTTTAACCTTGCAAGGCCGAGTTATTATCTTCTAATAGGGGCTCAAAAATGGAATGTCGAAGATAATTTCTTCTCTCATTGATCTTCTTAGCTATACTTTTTGGTAAGGGATGCCCCCAAGGGTTACATATAAGGGAATCATCTGTAGTAAACAGGATGGCTGAGAATTCAAAGAAAAAGAGACAAGGAGCCACTATAAATGCTAATCCACTTGACGAGTAATTGGGCTTCCTTAAATAATCTTCTTTTTCTCCATTATGTGCTTGCAGGCAGCAACTAATAGACAGAATGAATACAAGAAAGTCGCCGTAATCTAGTAGGCAGTGGGTTGGCTTATTAGACGTAAAGCCAGGGTTCGAGCCCCAGGCCAGACATCAAAACAAAATACAAAAAGTATTTCTTCAGCGACTTTCTCTCAGCAGATTTCTGGCAAAAACTCTGAGTAAATAAAATTGCCGTGAAGTTTCTCAAAAATCTGTCGTTCGAAGTTGACTTGAAACTGTAGGTCCCGCCACTTACGGATACAATTAACACACACAACATAAGTGGTGTGAGAAACTAGGTCCATAATCTTGACTGAAGGGTTGTAATGACCAATTATGCATGTATGCATGTATGCATTATATTTCTCCTTTTTGTCCATTATGCGCCTGCAGGCAGCACCTAATAAACAGAATGAATATAAGAAACCCTTCAGAATTCAGTGGGAAACCATAACAGCAATCTACATAAATGTTATTTCAGTTAACGAGTCTAAAATTCGCACAAGAGGCAGCCAGCCACAGGCATCACCAGAAAACATAGATCACAAATTAGCAAATAAATACCCTGTTTAGACTACATCCACGAAGACCATACACATGGAGATCACCGTAGTGAGAAACTAAATTGTCAGAAGACCTGTAATTGCATTTGAATAATTATCTAGAAGAGGAATTATGGATTAGATTATTGAGGTTAGAAGGATGAGCTATGGGTGAGATGCTTTGGTCTTAATTCAGTTAAGTAATTTAGTAACTTTACTGATGAATTAGCTCTGACATTCTATAACTAAACAAACTTTTTTTTTAACTTAACAAATCTTAATTTTATTTTCTTTTATGCTTTAGACTTTAGACATTTTAGATTTCATTTAATTTCTTTTGTTTTTTTTTTATTATTGTTCTAATAGATTTTATTTTTGTGTACTTAATTTGTTATTGTTTCTAATGATTAACACCACACACATAATTTTTATTATGTACTTAAACTATATAAAGAAGAAGCTCGAATATAAAAAAGTAAAAAAAAAGAAAAAATATATTTTCAAGATAAAATTAAAAAAATTATTTTATAAACTTAATAATTATAGTTATAGTGCGGGTGAAGAGAGGAACAAATTGAAATGTATTTTAAAGATTTTCTATACACATATACAAATAAAAGCGATTTTAACTTATTACATATGTATATTTTGTAGTTGTAAATAAAATGCATGTTTAGTTAAAAAAAACAAAAACAAAACAAAATTAAAAGAATTAATCCTACATTATGAACAACAACACTTGTACTAAACTTAATGGCTATAAATTTTCGAAAGAGAACTACCGCCGTTATTAAAGGGATCGATGTTCTTTTATAAAAGAAAAAATCAGCCTTGATATGATAGTTATTAGTAGAGTCGTTGAAGAATTCCGATAATTTCATAACAGATTAAGGAATAAAAAAAAAATTACGTATTTTGAAATTCCAAGACACTGCATCGTCTACCATAGTAATTTTAAATTATCGTTGGGATGAAAACGACGACACCACAACAACATTGCGGTGAGTTTTTGTAGTAAAAATCAAAGTTTTTCCATTTCAATGCCATTACCATCTTCATTCTCAGACATTGTTCCGCCGGATTTTAATCTACCGGCTTCTACTCTAGCTGCTGATGATTGTAAAGGCTGACTGGTCGTGGGTCCTTCCTGGGCCATCGCTTCATTGTATTCTTCGTAAACAATTGTTTGACGTTTTTTGAAGATGATGTATAAGATAAAACCGTTAATTAGGAACAGGCCAATAACAATTATGGCTGGTATAACAACATCCGTGGTGGTATCTATATGATTGGTTTTTCTGTTTTCCATGGCGATTGCACTTTTTTCCTTCAATTTATTTTTTCTTATCAAATTTTTTTTTTCAGTTTTGTTTTATTTTATTTTTTATTAATCAAAATCCACTTTTGTTTTTTTTTTTTAATTTTAGATTTTCTTTTAGTATGACCGTTCTTCTATATTTTTTTTCTTCTCTTTTTCGTTAAAATTTTAATTTTTGTTATTGTTTGAATATGTTTTAATTTAAATTGTTTTTGTTTAAAAAATATATGTATATATTTTATTTATAAAACGTAAGAGAATAAACGTGTAGAGTATGTGTCGTCTTGCTAACGAAAATAGTAAATGAAATGAAAAGAAATGTAAAGCAACCAATCTAACGCAAGACACTAATGCTACTGAGGGTTGAAATACTGGTACTGCTGCTTGTGCTGTACTGTGGTGCTTTCAGCACATATTCAAAAAATACAATATTTTTACAACAAAAAGTACTAAACATACATTATGTATGTATATACATATGTAGTAGGCAACAAAAATACGCTCAATAGTAGTGTTGGTCAGCTACTACTATAAACATTTGGTACTTTTTTTTTCTGTCGGCGAATGTATCTTGGATTAAAGTTCATAAGGATAATGGAACATAGTAGAATGTTGTGCTTTATTTTTCCAAACAAATAGTACAGTGCCCTTATTGATTACTTTTCGACCAGTAGTTTTTACTACGTTGCCACTGTACTTTGATCTGCGTTCCGGATTAGTTTTTGTTAGAACGAAGGAACTCTCGACAGCAGCGCTGTTAAAACAACTTATTCATTGGCTTGTAAAATAGGTTGTGAAGTCGCCGTAGTCTAGTAGGTAGTGTGTTGGCTTATTAGACGTAAAGCCAGGGTTCGAGCCCCAGGCCAGACATCAAGACAAAATACGAAAAGTATTTCTTCGGCGACTTCCTCTCAGCAGATTTCTGGCAAAAACTCTGAGTGTAAATAAAAATGCCATGAAAAAGTTTCTCAAAAATCTGTCGTTCGAAGTTGACTTTAAACTGTAGGTCCCACCACTCATGTATAAAATTAACACACACAACATAAGTGGTGTGAGAAACTAGGACGTTGTACAATGGGTCAATTCGACCTCCGGGTACTGTACTTGTCTAATTGACAAGTACACCTTCTCTAACCTAAAATAGGTTGCGGGAAGAAGGAAATAGTGTGAGTAGTGTTTATGGACATTACATTTGATTCTGTTTACGTTGTAAAATAATAGGAAAGCTTCTTTAGGAAGAATACGGATAGTGTAGTAATGGAAACCACTGGTAAAAAACCACAAAAGGATATTCTCTACGAGATATACATACGAACTTTAGGTAAAAAAATATTAAAATATTAGACTAATCCTAGCATTGTCTGGAATGTATAGATCATCGTTTATACGTTACATTTTCTTTGAAGTTTCTGGTCTTGATACTGTAAAGGTCAGTTGCGTTTTTGGTAGGATGGTTCGATGGCTCGAAAATGTTGCACGATTTGTGTGACCAACTAGCGAAGACGCGCAAGAAACAGAGGCGTTTGATAGTTAATGGCCAATTAGGTAAATAAATACGATTTAAATGAGCAGACATTAAAATCGAAGCAATATTTATATTTATCTATTTCGTCATCTATGCTAACAAATATCTCTAAAAGTACCAACCATTTTAGTACCCCGTCAAGCAACATTACTACACAATATTCGAGTGTTGAGACTACATCTTGATATTTTGCTTTAATTTTAGTTATTCTTACTTTCTTTCCTTTTTATGTTCGTTGTGCTTTACGCGATTTTTTTTTGGCAGTTAGAGCAGGCAAAAAAAGTAAAGAAAATAAGCAAAAGGTGAAGTAGAAGATAAAAATACTAAAAAAAAGTAAATCAAAGAACACCAACATGCACTTTAAACACAACAAAACATTAAAAGGCAAGTAATATTAGAAAACTATGCCGGCGATTTTTAAAATTCTATACGTTGACGACAAAAACATGTGCTTGCTTAGTTGTTTATCCTCAAAAGACCTTAATTAGATAACAAAACAATTTTTAAATTATATTTTTGTATTGATACCTCTTCAACTAAAAGTAATTTTTATGTATCATGATGGTATTTACTCATGTATATGTATGTATGTATGTAATAAGTAGGTAGTAACATGCAACAAATACATAAAAATTTAAATAGAAAATAATGTGACAAAAGTAAATAAATAAAGAATAAAAAAAAAAAACTGTCATCAAATTTGCAATAAAAATAGCAATTATTGTTGCTTTTATTGAATTTTAAAATAAAAATCAAATAAATGCATGATAAGCAAATACAAGCAGGCAGGTACCTCTCTCTATTGCTATTAAGAGAGCACCTATTTGATTTTAGGTGAAAGAGAATATAAAAATTTCGAATTTGCGTGTGAATTTCGAAGAGAATATGTGTATAATTGAATAGTATTTAAAAAAAGCCTAGAGGTATGCAACGTAGTTTGATATTTTTAATGAAATTTTACAATAGGCACTAAATTTAAACTCGGTTTCATTTCGGTACTTCGAAGATCGAATAATATTTAACATTTAAATCCAGTAAAATTGTTTCACTTCTGGAATAATCTATTTTCAGTAGTTTTTTTTAATAATTCCCGGCTTGAAATTGAGAGATGTATGAAATTTTCTTACGCTTCTTAGAAAAACGTTGATAAAGTTACAAGAAAGTATTGTAGAAACATCAGAAGAAATTCTCTTTAAACGAAATTATCGCTTATGATGATGACGTTCCTTACAACTGGGTTGAATAAAACAAATCACATGATGAGCTTGAGCGTGACTTATTGGTGCAATGTTCAATAGAGATAAAATGTTATTGCTTTCTCAAAAGTGATAAGAGAAGCTGGTGGTGGATTGCCGGCAACTGGCACATTGCATTACTTATCACTTAATATTCATAACATTTTGAAATTAAATAAAAAAAATCATTTTTTAATAATATTTTTATTCTTTTTTTATAAACCGAAACTTTAAAAACCGCAAAAGCAAGTTGAATCACTTCTCGAAAAAATTAAACACGGATTGAATGTTTTATAAAAAAAAAATTCATATTTTTTTTTAAATTTCAGACTTTTACTGGCGGTTTCCGCGAGATAAGCAATTTTAGATGAACAATTTTAATATATTAAACAAATTGGTTTTTCCTTACATATATTTTAATTATTAGAAATTGTTGCTTGGCCTTTTGCACAATTATTTTTTGTAATAGATTAAGGAAGACTGTTCAAATTTGTTTATATTTTTTGATTTAATTATTCCTGAAAATCTAATATTATTTGTATATTGTTATCAATAAAATAATGCAATGGCGTTGTATTAAAATTTTTGCTTTAATAAAATGGGTCATTATACCTTATATTTATATAGTTTCGTATGTCTTATCAGCTATTGGTTGGAACGCAATAATATATTTTATTCACAGAAATTAAGAAAAAAAAAATAATAATAATAACAAAATTGAATTGATTAAAATAATGCGATGTGTTGTACAGCACATATTACTGATTAGACGTCTAGGTCTAATAATAATAATAAACGAAGACAACAACAAAAAATATTTAATAAACGAAAAACATATGTATAGTCAAACGTGACACAAAATCAATAATTAATCATAATCATCATCATATAAATAATCAATGATTTTTTATATAATAATTTTTAAGCTTCAACACTTCAACAACTTGACCTATGACTCTATCTTAATTCGTTGAATTATTAATCAACAAAATAAGATTACAATTAATTAGAATCTAGATGCTCTATGCCTAAAATATTTAATAAAAAATATTTTATTTTTAATATTCCATCCAAAGATTGGACACAAAAATAACAGGAATAGCAAATAAAATTTATAAATTTAAATGGAAACTTGTTGGCAATAAATATTAAAAAGTTATATTAAAATTAAGGCGAATTCCGTCCCATACAGTTAGGAAACCAATTGATGACATATGATCTTTAGGAACATCCAGGACAATCAATCTCTTACATGCAGAAAATCCTTTAAACCGCCCCGTTGAATTTTACACAAGTTCGAAAGGCTACTAATATAGCGCGTAGCCTAAAAACTATTGTGAAAATGAGAACCTATGCGCAGATGTAATCTAATGGCTCTTGAGCATGAAACATTGATTTTACTAGCGCTGGTATATTGTGCAAAGCAAATAAACTAAAAACTGATGACAAAAATGGACATGTTAAATATGATTTGTGTTGCAAGCTTGTTAAAAAGCCTGTTCGTAAATGCAACATTGCGCTGCAAATATGATTATTTTGCGCTAACGTTGCCAATCAAATGTTGCATATGCTTCTTTTTGCTGATTTATTTGTTTGCATTTACGAACGAACAAACACTGCAGTAATGGAAAAATTATTCATAAATTTGATTTTTGAACTGGACGATAAAACAAATGACAAAATGTTAAATGCACAAAAAAGTGTACTTTGTGCAAAAAAGAAGAAATTTAAGGAAATTTATTTTTAAAACAATCATTCTCTCTCTCAATCATTCAGTGCATCAAACTTTTTTATGATTAGTGTTTTGTGTTTATTTGCTCATAATATGATTTAATGTTGCATTTACGAACATTTGACAGCTGCAGTGCTGTCAAGGTTTGCATTTATGAACACGATGCTCATAACATGCAGCGCAATGATGCACTTACGAACAGGCCCAAATTAATCTGAAAATTACTGACAGACTGAGATTCTGTACTCAGAAATATCGTTTGCCGTCTTTTTACTTCGTAAGGAAAATAGTTTAGCAGAAGCTGGAGTTACCTTTAACCTGCTTATACATATATAAGGTACAAATAAAGTATCTGAAGCCAAAAGATTTGAAGGCCTTGGAGTCTTTTCGACATTCAAAGTACACCCAGACCTGTTTTTACACGGTTTTTTTTACGCGAATTTGAAATAACACGGTTTTTTTCAATAACTGCCAAGTTGATACTTGACGGCCTTCAAATGGCAAATAAGTTGGCAGAACACTTTTTGACATGTGATAACATAATTGAAAAAGCTGTGAAATTTCAATTAGAGAGCTCTATAAAGAGCTTTCCAAAGTTGGATCACAACGCACTATAACAGAATTTGCTGTTAAAAGAAATAAACCAGCGCCAGAAGCAGATTCTGAAGATGTAGAAAGAATAAGTATTTCTACTGGCGAGACTGATTGAGCCACCCCAGCAAAAGAGAATGCGCTTGCTATCAGAAACTGACTCCGAATAAAATAAAAAAATTTTTATTGAATATAATTCCGTTCCGTTGTCTTAAGAGTTTGATAACTAATTTTATTTTTATAAATGGAAGAGAATTTTAAGTTTTTTCTTTATTTTTTTTTTAAATCATACAATGAAATAAAATAAAAACTCTGTGTATACTATTGAACTAAATCTGTGCGTTTTTATAAAGTTATTAAATTGTATAGGCATATGTAGGCTGCTGCATCAATCCTATGTATATCTTTTCAGTTTGTTTATACACTTACATACATACATAATATTTGTCTTTTTTTACGCGTTTTTCTTTACACGGTATCCACTGGAACGTATCTACCGTGTAAAAAAGGTTTGGGTGTATTGCACGCAACTTTTTCACTAACTAAAGGTATATGCTGATAGACATTGAAGGTCGTTTATAAGTTAGTACATATGTGTATGCAGAAACCAAATTGCCTGTTTCGGATGTTAAACATCTGATAGGGAGAGCCTAATGGCTCGTTGGATGGCAACCGAACTTCATTCACGTTAGAATTTTAGTTGTATTATGTTTTGAAAGTATTGGTTGCCATCTGCAATACAATTTTACATCATTTTTATCAACAGTTCACAGCATAATTCGGCGCTTAGAATGTCAAGAAAGGTGTAAATGCTATAAAAAATGTGTTTGTGCTATGAAATGACGGAGCAAACTACGTTTGTATGATGGTTGAAGTAATTGAAAGGCATTTCATCAATTTGGTTTTGTATTCGACATGTCTGAGGTGGAATTTGAATCATGGGATCGCGTCTAATGAACCAAGACTTTACCTACTACTACCACCGCGTTGCCATTATAAACTACTCAGGTTTTATTGTTTTGTAAACAACTTTCTTCATTCTCAAATAAATTAAGGAGAATATATTATAAAACATTCAACGCTCTTTAAGCCTTCTGGATAACATTAAAGAACTTATTTAACCTATTGGAAACTCCCCCTAATCGCTAATATTTTTATATTCGGGCGTTTATGAAAACAATAAACATGAAAAATTTGATGATAAAGTCTATTTTAAAAATGACTAATAATATACAATAAATAACTTATTTTTTTTTATCAATATCCACTAAAACAAAAAGAAAGGGAAACAAAGAAGAAATGTTGTTTTTCATGAATTCGCATTACACTTTTCAACAAGTGTTTATAATAATAAAAACTTTAAACTAAAATTTATTGAATATGAGTCACTAACTGCTGCTATATAGAGTGTAGAATTCCAAGTCTTTTTGTAAAAGTAATTAAAATAAAGTTTAAACAACTTACCTTATATGTATGCCATTCCTCTTTAATAAGATCTAGTGGAGAGATTGCCTGGGTTAGGGCTACCAGAGCCAATAGTGCTACTAATACTGTACGCATTTTGTGTTAAAGCAAAAGCTGGTGGTGATGTATGGTTTCAAGTTGAAATAAATGCTGAAATAGAAAGAAATTAAAAATTGTTAGAATAATTTCACAATACAAAATGCAAACAAATTCAAAACTTTAATTATTTTTTTTAATAAAACAATTTCAAGATAATTAGTTATTGTTTCTAATACTCTATAGAATTTTTTTAAACAAAATAAAACCAATTAATAGCTTCGCTACCAGGTTATTTCGTTCCTACCAGCAGTTAGCCAGTCATTCAGACATCAGCTGAGTTTTTTTTTGCGGTAAAAAGCTTGCTTAAATGTTATTGTTATAGTTGTGGTTTTGTTTTTTTAGAAATTAGCACAGGTAAATAAACAAAATAAAAACTAAGCTTTATTTGCAAAGCCAAAATAGTATGTTTTTTTATAATTTCAAAGCGAGCTTAAAAAGATGTACAAGTTCAAGTTTTTTACATTCGTATCATTGACACGATTTAGGAAGAGAGATGTGCTGAAAACAAGTTTCGAATATTAATTTCCAAGAATTGTTGTTTAAAGAATAAAAAAAGAGTATATTTTGCTCAAAAATTAATCTCCGCTTCCCCCGGTCTCTTAATACAACAGTACCCATAAGTCTGCAAATTGTAAATAGTTTTGCGTAATTTTAGTTGTTTTTATTGCTTTCATAACTTTTATGTCTGCTTCTTCTCAATGTGGTATTTAACATACGTTTTTTATCTGCACTTTTACGAGTTCTACATTAGAGTTAAAAACGCGTATGAAACACGGACCTATCAAACCTGAAGACTATATAGATGAGTGTAGGCATAGTTTAATAAAAATATCGGTTCTATATAATAATTAAAAATTTGTAATTGAATTGTTGATAACTTGATACAGAGGACGGGGAGATAACAATACTATCTGACAATCAATACGAGCACTTAGCTATGTACGACTGGTCAAGTTGAATTAGTTGGACAAGGCGAACATAATCATCCCTTTCTGGATCTCAAAGTAATGTGCGTGTCAGTAGGGAACATTCACTCCTATGAAAAGGCCAGAACCATTCTTTGAAATGCGCGGAGAAAGCTTAACATAAGCATCCTGGGCAGAAGAGCATCTGTACTATTACAGGGTTCGATTTGTTTAATCTGAAACCAGGAAGAAGAAAACAGCACTTTTTTCGCTTCCGATTTAATAGAGGCCACATATTTTTTACGGCACTTTGTCTAATCGGAAAGCAAGGCGTCCCCTAGCGCAAAATCTCAAGTGTTTCTATTTGTGGTGATGCGTGCTTACTACAACCCCGCAGCGGCATAGTTTCACAAAAAAGTTAAAAAAATTATTTTAATGAACACAACACTGTTATTGCTTGGCTTTAGACTGGAGCTAGCTACGATATTTAAGCGTGAACAAAAAGAAAATCCTAAATCGGGTTGAAGATAAGACCTTTTTGGAACTATTAAAGTTGTTTCTAGACGTACTTTCACTTAATTTTATAAATTCGTAAATACATATTGGCAGTATGCCGCAGATAACATGAAACTTGGATTTTTATAGTGTACATACATACTTATGTTCTTAAGATCATTTATAAAAATGTACTTCCCCTTGTTTGGAAGTTAAGGGGCGTTAAATTTTATAAATTGAATGTTCTGCTTTCATGTTATACTCTAGAGGTTTAAGCATCACATGTACATGTAATATAAATTGCTGGAAATTGAAGGCGTTTATGTTGTTTTCCATCAATTTCATATTTGAGATTGTTTACAGTCCAACTTGTTGAAAGTCGTTAGGAGTTGTAAGCGGGGAATTACATTATGTTCAAATGCATTTTTATGTAGGAAATCTACATCAGTTCGGATGATATGCTTGACAATCATATAGAAATCTGTTGTTTTTTGTTGACAAAACAAAAAAAGCTTTTTTTGCTAATCTTTTTTTTCTTGAACTTCTGCTTTTTGCTTACGATAAGATAATAAACAATAACAAAGTAAATATTTTTTTTCTATTGGCTATTTAGCTTTCTCTCCAGTTTATGAGTGGAAGAAAACAATGAAACAAAGAAATCACTTTTACTGTGACACCATTTCACTGATCTATTTGGCTAGGCAAACTTGTTCCATGTATTGTAAAGAACCTTTAAGTCTACCCCTTGAATATTCAAGGAAATTTTAACGGAATACTTTAGAAATAATTACTAAAAACAAGAGAGGAAAAAGGTACAGTTAAGTGTTGAAATAATTTGTCTTTTTTAATATTTTCCAAAAAGAAGCTTTAACACAAAGTGAAACACTACGCAATTGTTTAGATAAACAAAAATTCATATAAACAAAGAAAACAAATATGTAGGGGGTAAAAATAACAAGTTTCAGATTTCTAAACAAAACAACATAACAATTGTTGCAATGTCACAATTTTTATGACGCAATACGACACTTTATTACTGTTTTTTTAATACTTTTCCTTTTGTCGAAAACAGCCAACAACAATATTAGAACTTTACTTACCAATTCGAATTAATATCTTTTAAATGTATTTATGATTTCTTTTTAAATATACACAGTAAAATGTTTAAATTCTTAAACGGATTTTCGTTTTATAAAAAAATTCCACGACCAACTTAGTTAAATGGCAATTTATTAATAAACAATACAATTCCCAAACCAATGCAAGAAACTTCGTGTTTTTCTTTTCTAACAAGTGAATGTGCATGCTTGTTCTTCTTGGCGGTGTACAGAGTTACCCTGAACAAGCAAAAGTAAACAAAATAAACTGAGAAATCACTCACTGGGTAATGATACCATTTGAAATGTATCTACAACAGAGTTGTTATTTAAAAGAAATGAATAGGCGTCGTTATTTATTACAGCAATTTAAATATAGAAAACCTTTAAAATATTTTTATAATTATATTATTAATACAATTTTATAAAAGTTTAATCATTTCCACATAAAGCTGCTGAATATATAGCAGCAAGCTTACTTTAAAAGTGTGTTGAATGTGCTTTGCATATGTCAGGGGTTAGTTAAAGCTAATTTGGCACTTCGTCAGCCTTCAGGAATAGCGAGAGGGTTTTAATAATGGTACCATCTCTTGTATCGAAAACAAGCTGAGGGACATGGTAATTTAAACGTGCAAATAGGGATTCTCCCCGGGAGAGTCATTCCTCCCTCTCCTTTGACTCTTGATAGTAAATGTCATGGCTTATGCCGATTTTAATCGATGCTTGGAGAACCTTTGGAAATTGCTTTTAGAATTATGTTCAGATATACATTTTTGCAATAAGGCTTCGTATGACTATATGCTAGGCAATTAAAGCATTAAAGGGGCCCTGCAGTAGGCTCTCTCAGTCAATATTTTTTTCTTTTAAGATCTTGTTTTATAAGACCAACCATAAAAAAATTTGAATTTTGAAACATCGATCTAGAATATATGGGAACTTTTATATAACACAAATTAATTAAAATAGTCAGAACGATATTATTTTTAAACGATGTATGTACATTTTATTAAAATTTATAATTTTTATATATTTTTTTATTATAAGTGTACTTAATAAGTCAAAAAGAAGGTGGTTAAATATTTCTGTGGATGAAACCAATTTCATACTACTGGATATGAACCATAATTGGCTATGGCACATTGATTCTGTTTATTACGTCTCATTTTAACGTAACCTCCTTCGCCCCACGATGAACCCCATGAATTCTTAACCAACCAGTAGTCTACACCATTTTCAGAACCATAACCAACCAATAAAACTGCGTGATTAACCGCTTTACTACAAGTTGGGTCATCGTAAATACCGCCTTTATAATTCATAAAATTGCTGTTAGCGGCTATGGCTACAGCAATAGGACCCTTGGAGGCAACAGCCTGTAACAAAGCCTGTTCATCACCTTGGGGAATGGTGTGGTAACCTGAACAAGTAGCTGCTATATAACGACTTTGATATCTACATTTTCCCTGGACAGCTTCATAAGGATACTTATCATCGGGGTTAATGCCTTTATTAAGACGTATATATTCAAAAGAGGCAATCATCCAGCCGCCATTACAACCAAAATTTTCGGTGGAACAATCTATGAGATTTTGTTCGCTTAAAATAACCGTTTTATTAAATTTCAAATAATAATGGGCTTCCAATGCTCCTGTCGAAGCAAAGGCCCAACAGGAACCACAACTTTTTTGATCTTTAACGGGCGTTATGCATCCCTCTTTACGCCAATCCTTTGTAGAGGGTATATCGTTATAAGTATGGGTATTCAAAGCTTCAAATTGCTTTAAATTACGAAACTGTTGTTTGTCGCTGTAAGTATATACAAATTATGTATGTGAATAAGAAAAGCCTGAAGCAAGTTGCGAATATTTGAAATACTTCTCCGTTAGTTTAAGGCCCATGTGAGAAACTTCCATTTCCTTGATGCTCATATCGCTAAATGGATTCACAGCCATTTTATACGAAACCAAACCCTTTTCAAAACGTTCATTATGCTGCTTTATTAATTTGTAATTATTAACGAAATTCTCAAAACGTTTTTGATTTTCATCCCAACTGCGATAGTTTTTACCATATTTATTGAGGTACTCTAACCACTCCTCTTGTATATCCTTCAAAGCTGAGGCATAAGCCAAACCACAAAGGCTCAAAACTGTGTAAACGATTAGTAACTTCATGTTAAAGGTCTTGCTAGTGATACTAAATTGTTGTTACCATCATAAGGAGTTTATATACTTTTAGAGAAGCATAGCACATCGGGAAGTCCATTATCAGTGCAATGGATCTTACTACATTACTTTTTCTTGGGCCATATTATAAACAAAGGTTGCATAACAATTAATGTTAACAATTAATTAAGTTAATGACCTCAAATCTATTTTATTAATCGATGCATACCATATGTCTTAAAGATAAGAGGCATACTCCTTGAAGACCTACAAATTGCCAACTGTTATCAGTTGCGTTCAATTGACTAATTTAGATAAAAAGAAATTACCTCATTGGTAGATGAGTATTCCCATGGGCTGGTAACTTTCATTACCTCAGAATACCATTGAAATTCATTTCCTTAAAATAATTTTAAAGATAAGCTTTTTTGTTCTTTTCAAAAAGTCTTGTTATTCGAATTTTTGCTTCAGAGCTATAAATTAGCAAATTGTAGTCGGTAGTATATAAGTGCCCTACTTATATTTATTATCTGACAATAGAAAACTCGATAGTCCCAAGCAAAAGTCTATGAAAAGAATCTCACTGGAAATGATAAAAAAAAGTTGGGAAGGCACTCTTACAAGCAAAATGATCTCATAAACTAATTCCATAAATAGGTAGAGAGCTGAAAGAAAATTACGAAGACATACGAATTTCTGAAGAGACTCTTTTGTATTGGCGGTGGAAACTTTCTCGGAACAGCCTTACGGTATTAGGTTAGGTTAGTTGGCAGATTCTCCCTGAAGTGTAAAGTCCGACTTAAGCCTTATGTGACGCATCAAATTAATATTCAATCATTTCCTATAGGAAACTAATCTTTAAAATAATTTCAGTTAAAGCTGGCAGAAAATGAGAAGTCAAGAACCTCGGCCTCTTCATTGACAAGAGCTGAGGCCTGAAACATGTGGTGAAATTTAGTCTCTTTATTATTCCAACAGGTCCCGCAGAAGTCCTTTGTGGGAATACTAAGAACCCATGTGAGAGTTATCTGATATGATACCTAATTTCCCTGATAAATCCCCGGCATTCTTGGACGAGTACGGACACTGAAGTGACGTTCGTGAAGGGTTTGATCGCACTTGGATTGTCTGTGGAAATCGGAAGATTTGCAGGGAAAATTGCATTACTCAACAAGCACTGATTCAATATCGCCAAGACCTCTGCTATGATCTCAGGCAGCATATAAGAAAATGTCAAAACCCTTACAGCCTACTCTTTCCACCATTTTGAAGCCATTGGTATATATCGAAGGTTTCCAATGCCTTTACGAATTTATTTCGCTATTCACAGTACTTCGTAAATAGTTTTAGGAAAGATTCCGAACTCATCCTCTCCTCTCTATAGTTTACTAACTGTCAGGATTGCTAGACCGACAAGGGATTCAATTTCTCTTCTTAAGACATTTGCACACAACTTTTTCCACAGTTTCGCTTTCATCTGATTATGAAAGACAAGCTTAACTTCTTTCTTTAATTATTTCTATCGGTTCATAATTAAAAGCTTCCTATCTTTAAATTTGCATAGAAGTGTATGTTAGATCATCGCAATTTTTTACACGTTGGAAACACGAAAGATGTCCAACTGTTCGCCACGACTTGTCTGGGTAGATCGTTTCCGAAATACTCAACTTTCCATGACTGCCGCATAAACCACGCTGAATTTACATTGGCTTTGAGAACCACTGAAGTGTGGAAGAAAAACCTACAAGGAAAAATCTAAGGGGGTCAAACAGCACGATCTCGGTGGCGAGTTGAAATCATCAATCGTTACGTGAGATGACGGTTGTGCAGAATATCTAATGTGGCATGAGCTGTGTGGCACGTAGTGCTGTCCCGTTGAAGCTACATGTCGTTAATAACCAAATTATCCAATACAAGCCTTAAAAATAATATTTTTTCTTTAAGTGTACACAAAATTACACGGACATTTTCCATTAGACATATGTTATGTGCTCAGAAAGCTTTTAAACAGTGGGAAATAACAATAACGAACTGAGAGAACTATTTTTGTAAAACAGCCACACTATAACAGAGTTGCAATGGACATTTAATAGGTACAACATTAAACGCTGTCTTAACAACAAACAGGGATGCTTTTCGAAAGGCTTAAAGATTTTGAAAATCGATTGAATATAAAAATAAATTAATTTTAAAGAAATTAATTACGGAAAGTGAAATATATTACAGGTAAATGGGTTAGAAAGAACACAATATAAGTTAATGCAACATTTTAAAATGGATGGAACTAAAGCTTATGGCAATAACAACTCTGTAAATTAACGGATTTTATCGATTAACAGAGGGAGAAGGAAGACGGTATTACTTTTTTTTTGCTTTTTTTTTTGATAAAATATTAAGTGTTCGTTACGGTTTTCTGTGTGGCAAGTTTAACAGTAAAGCTACAGACGTCCTTGCTGGATTTTCTGATTCGTGTTTTTTAAGCGAATTAAACAAACATAAAACAAGAAATAACGGTGTTTAACGTTTGGCTGTTGTCATCGCATCATATATAATAAAGAAAATTACAAAGAAAAAGATTTTTTTCAAAAGAATTAAAAAAACACACACTTTTTGTACTCTTTAACGTTCGTTGTACGGTTATTAGCAAATATATAGAGGCAAGCTCTTACGTAAATATAAAAAAGTATATAATAAATGAATAAAGAAAAAAGTTCATTGCTTATAAGAAAAAAAAAAAAAAAAACAATTCTAAATGTTTAATAATTTAAAATTAAAAGAAGAGAAATATATATTGAAGGACTTTTTTAAAAATTTAAATCAAAATATTTATTTTCTTTAATAAAAGTGTTTTAAACTACGTAACCTTTGAATAAAAAAATGAATTAAATAATATATATGTATTATACATTTACTTTAATATATAAATAGATTAAAACAAGAATATTTTTTGTTAAATAATTCGAAAAGAACTACTGTGGAAAAAACTTGAAAAAATTTAAGACACAGATTATTTTTTCCTTTGACCAATAATTGAGCATGACTAATGATTACATAAGTTTCTTTTTTGTTTCACTTTTACCTTTTAATCATGATTGACAATAAAAATTCCGATTTTATGGCGAATGAATGTTAAAAAAAAATTTAAGAAAATAAATAAAAAGAAGGAATTTTTTTTTTGAAAGAATTAGCTTTTGAAATTCCATAACAATTTTCTGATTGTAGGAAGAAATCAGCAAAAGGAAAAAGAAGAAGGATGACAAAAACTCTCTTTAAACTGGCTTAACTAGGTCAGTTATTGAATTTCCAATAATCAAAATAAAACTCTGTACATGAGAATATACAGACAAATGTTCGTTTCTATATTTATATATAAATTTTTACCGTTAGAGTATAAACAACAACAAGGAAGAACAAAAAAAAAAGAATTTTATTCTAAAACCAAACCAAAACCAGTACAAAAATTGAAGCCATCATGCAAAAGATTAGTAAAATAAACAGGGAACACAATTTTATAAGGTCTGCATACATACATATATATTGCATATAAAACATAAAACAACAAAATACAGAGTGGAACAGGCAGTAGAGGTAGAGCAAGAAAGCAAAAGAGTATAAATGTTAGAGTAATCAAGTTATGAAAGTTTCCCAATTCATTGTAGAATTTTTTTCTTTCACTCTAATAAAACTGTGTTGAATTTAAAGCTTTCTCTTCTGCCATCTCCCTTTTCTCCCTTTTTCGCTCTTTGATTTTGACAGGAAATTATATAAATATATAATTTAAAACAGGATATTTTCCAATAAGAAAAAAGAAGAGAAAAGAGCAAAAACAAGGAAAAAATCCTCTGTAGGAATTTTCAATTTCCTGTTACATGCACAATATATTTTATTTCTTTTAACGAAACTACCGTTAGCTTATGAAAAAAAAACAACACAACGTAAAACAAAACTGTTATATCAGTTGTAAATGTAACACACAGCCAGAGCATGAAAATGAAAAATCAATTTTCTTAACAGATATCATTTCTATAATATACTATTTCTTCTTCTTCTTTCTCTTCGTCTTTTTATACTATTCTTTTTTTTCCTTTTTATTTTTGCCGTTTTTCTTTCTATGTACCCTTCAGCCCTAAAACCCATTTTTTGTTGCTGCTTCGTCTTCTTTTTCTGGCTATTGTGTTCATTACGAGTAGCTGCTGGCTGGCTGGCTATTCACGTTGCCATGTTCAAATCCAAGAGAGTGAAAAAATAGGAAAAAAAATCATTTTCAGCTCTTTGCTCTCCTCGAAAGTAATTTAAAAGAGTGTTTTGTTTTAATTTAATTGCCTGTTTTTATTGTTGTTTTATGCCAACCACACCGTTATACTTAGAAAGTATCTAAAAGGATTTTGCTTTTGAGGTAATGAGGTCATTGTATCAATACATTTTTCTTTTGAAAAAGAGAGTCAAATGAGGTCATAAGATTTTCTTGTCTTTTTATGTAAAGTTTTCTTGGAAAATATGTATCAACATTTTTTTTCAAATTTTATTTATTGGGGTCATGAAGGGTCATTTCTTAAAAACTATTGATACGATATTATATTGTACATATAGGATAAGGATCAAATCTTAAATAATTATTACATTATTAAACTTTTCTCTTCGTGATTATGTTAATTGTTAATACCGTTAATTTTTTGATGGAATTAATTCATAATAACAGTTAATGTTATGTGTCTACGCCCTCACACCAATACACTCCAACTTTGTAAAAGAAAATTTCCCTGAGTAAATAATATTTTAAAAATATTAAAATTTGTTTAACGTGCAATTCATATAATGATTCATTGTGAGTTACATAAGCCATCCCTAAAATACTTTAAAGGCTCACAAGTATACATATATTAAGGTATAAAGTGTAGTGTAAAGTGTAGAGTCTACCTGAAGGAAAATACACCGAAATGCACTTATGCTTGCATTTCGGTAGGGTACTGTAAAAAGAAATCCACGATTAATTTTAGTAATCTGCATTTCTGTGTTAGTGTTTAAGTGCGAATAGATCACACTCATGATTATTTTTGAAAAATCCGCTAAACTCGTATGTCAATTAAAACCGAATTGTCTACTTAAGAATGAATGTGATTATAGAGAAAAAAACTCATTAAGGTTAAAAAGAAATTCAGTACAGGTGATGCCTATTGAAGTCAACCCGACTTAGCAAATGAAAAACACAACAAAGTTGTAAGAAAAAAATTGTGTTGAAACTAGGAAAGTAGATTGTAGGAGAGAGGAATGAGAGAGTAGTGTTAAGGGATATTAGATTAGAATCTGTTTGTATTATAAGTGACAGGAAGTACAGAAATAGAGTTTTACTTACGGATAGTTCGGTCGAGGAACGAATTCTCTCTCGTCTACGAAAGGAAGTATTCTATGTGGTCTACAAGTTACTTAATTTTCCTCCACCACAGTAGCGATAATACATTGAAATACAAGACACGTTTTGACGCTATTTTTTTTTCGAACGTCCCCGGCCTCACACTAACCCACCCTCACCCGACAGCGGAGGGCTCGTCCCCATTACGTAGGGACACGTACACACTACAGTCCGGACTGTAGAGGGTAAGGGAAAAGTAATGGCAACGAGAACATAAAACAGCTACAGAACTTAATCACAAGCTGAATAAAGTTACAATAAACATGAATTACCTATGACAAGAACGATAAAACATTTTTATATAATAATTTACAAATTAATGCCAGCATATAAGCTACGTTTTATATTACAAACACTACTATTAAAATCAATAAAATCATAATATAAGTTAAAATCGTTACATAATCTACGAAAAGGAAAATTACATTTAATTAATAGAGTCTAATGTCCCACTGTTATCAATAAGCAGCTTCTAGCTCTTCCTCCTATATATGACCGAGTTGTACCCCAGATATATGTACATAAGTGTTGAAATTAATAAGAATATCATATGGAGTGAAGTATTTCTTGTGCTGTCTTAAGAAATCGTTGTATTTGAATAGTTTTTATTAGCATTTTCAAAATATTCCGGGTAAGGAGAGCATAGCATCAAGAGCTTTAATATTATAATCCCCTAAAATTGGGTTTTTCGACCATTAAAATCAACCTAATTCGCACGACCTCCTCCTAAACTGTTGTTCGGATGCTAAAGAATTATTCTTATTAAGTCTTTCAGCTTCAATCTCCAAAGAGGTTGGGATTTAAATGACCTTAAATTTAGCCATCTATAGTACGAGAAAACTCGAAATAAACTCATTAACACGATAACTTTTCTATGCAAAAATATAAATTCAATAAATTTTTTACTTTTCGGAGAAGTGGTTTAAAAACCCTAATTATTTTTCTATAGAAAATTCTCTAAACTGATAATTTACTTAGAATTCTAAAAAACTATACATTTTCTATAGACAAAGCTCAAACATTCTAAAGAAAATACAGCTAAACGATATTTTTTTATAGGAAACTCAGTCAATCGATAACCTTTTTATAAAAAACTAAATAAAACGATAACTGCACTAAAGAATGATTTAACTGTTACATTTTCAATTTAAAATTCTGATAAGATATGATACAATGTTAAATTAAAGAACTAAATTCTGGGTATCCACAAACAAACCTTTAGACTTGCTCCATTGAATCCTGATTTTAAACATGATCTATTTTAGAATTTCATTCGTAAGAAGAAGAGAAAAGAACAAGAACATGACTAGTCTTCTATTACGTCGTTGGAATTTAAAATACATTTCTGTAGCGGCTTATATCGGCAATGAGAATGAGAAGCTATTAAAGACGTAATTAAAATCACACCTTTGGTGGTTATGCATGTTGTTTTAAACACTTTGTTTAGCCGCCTAAAACTTGCATGTGCAGCAGATAATGATAAAAAGAACGGTGAGAAACCCCAAGACAAGATCTTTTAAGGTTTCACTTATTGTCGATACCAAATAAAAATATCGGCATCTATTTTAATCGTGTAAACAGATTCCAAGATTTAAAATTTTTGTTAAAATATGTAAATCTATTCTATTATAGTTTTCTAATAGTTTTCCTTATCAATCGACATTTTACATTGTAGAAATAGAAACGTATATGTAGTGTATAGTGCTAAGTATTGCTATAAAGATACGGTTTTTTAAAATATTTCTGTAAAATTTTCTAACCAGGAAATATGGGTTACATTTAGTAAACGTGATCCATTAAATAAAAAGATTCTTCAAATGCGAACTAGTTTTTATGAATTCAAAGACTTTTTATAAAACACAGTTGTTTAAATGAATGAAATCATGATCTGGACACCAACGCCACATGCCACATTGGATATACTGCACGAGCGATTTCTAACGGTCAATTTTACCTTGGTCAATGGTTTGCTGACAAACATCTTTTTATGGTTAATGATGGACTTGACTCCATTCTCCCTCTTCATTAGCAGTACATTTATGGTTATGATTTACCTTCCAGTGGCTCCAAAGAATTTTTGTAAAATTTTTGATTTCTGGTTTAAATATTAAACCTTTTCTACAAAAACTTCACTAAACCGATAACTTTCTGAGAGAAACCATGGAAACCACAAAAACACTTTAACTTCTCTTTTTTACAATTCACTAAACTCACAATAGAGAGCTAACTTACAGGAAATTTTCAATAAAAAAATAACTGAAACGATAAATTTTTCTATAAAAAACTAACTGAAACGATTACTTTTCTATAGAAATAGTGACTAAAACAATATCATCATACTTATTCGTTTAATACTTACCATACTTAATTTTCAGCAGAGTGGTTTAAAATTCTTTCTATAAAGATTTACTAATTCGATAACTTTCTTAGAGCAAAATTACTAAAACGATAAATTTTCTATAGAAACTTGATACAACTTTCTGGTATCTGTTTTTATCTTGAGTCTAAATAATAATCAGACAAAAGAAGATTTTAATATGTAGCACACTACACTTTTATATACGTAGCATACTATAATGCACAAACTAACTTTGTCATCTCTTAGAAAAACAAAGGTTCTTTTTACTATACCTTATATGAAAATGGAAATGATTTTTTTGGAGAAAAATAAGAAAAAAATTCTTGTGCTAATCAATCACAATGAATACATTCTTTTAAAGTTTTTGCTCCCAAAAAAGTGGTAAAAAGAAAGCACCCACTTACCGAACATATTAAGGTTTGAGTAAGTGAGTGAGTGAGAGGTCTTCTTCTTTTTTAACTTAGTGTAGTTGCATTACGTTGTTGTTGTTGTTGTTAGTGTTTTATACTTTAGTATTCATAGCAAACATTTCGAAAAGGGCTTTAACTGTAAAGTGTAGTTAAAAAGCTAACATTTCAATCCAATTAAATTGTTCTTTCCACCAACAACAACAGCAAGAACAACAACAACGACTACTACAATAACAAACAGCAAAAGCAATGGTAGCATGTATAACTACAACAACAATAAAAATTTTTGCTGACAAGACACAACTAACAATACTAAGAGCAAAGGAAAAAAAATAATACACGAGTGTAGTTGTCAATGCAGGCAATGTATATGGACGTGTGCATGTATGTGTGTATGTCATGATAGTTCTTAAGACCAATTCTCTTCGTGCTTTTGTTATAATTTTTTCCTTCTTTGCTTTCTTTCTTTTTGGTTTTTATATGCGATTTTCAAGTGTGTATAAATACATACAAGTGTGTGTGTACGTTTCTAAGAGAGTGCGAGAGTTTAGCTTTTTAAAGGTACTTTTTAAAAGAGAGTGTATATTTAGTATATGTGTGTACAATATATGTGTGTGTATGACTGTAATTAGGTCGTTTATAGCGTCATCATTGTATTGAGTTTAATGGCAAAATGCACAAAAAAAAGAAAACTAACAATAACAACTACAATCAAATAAATATGTAACACTACTCTCACACACTCATTGCTCTTAGCAGCAATACGAAACGAAAAATAAAAGAAAAATATCACGAATAATAATTGAAAACAACAACATACAACAACACACAACAATGAAAATGAGTACACTACCCTACTACAATGACACACAACATAAAAAACACACAGAAAATCTACTCAATAGGTCGTGGACACACTCACACAATATGAGTGTACTTATGCATGCATACATACAAGCATATACATACATACAACATACATATGTATAACAGTAATTTTAAGTTTTTATTGTTGCAAGTACTATTTGCTTGTGGTTAAAAAAGAAAAATAAAAAGAAAAAGTTTTTATTGCCTTTATTTAGGCTTAATTCAATACAGTGGTAGTAGTACTAGTTGTAGTAGCAGTAGTACTTTGTAATGGTTTGTGTTACTCTCTTTGGTTTTTCTTTTCATTGCTCTTCATAACCAATATAATATTTATATAACGGTAATAAGATCTAGTCTGTAGATATAAAAGAAAACATAGTTTTATGTTCTCCTTTTTTTTAATACTCTTGATATCAATTTTTGAGAAAAAGTCTCATAAAAAACCAACAAAATCTCCTGAGATTTAATTATGGTTTGATGTGCATTGTATGCGAGAGTGTATATGTGTGTGTACAAGTCTTCGATTTGTTTGGAATTGGGTTAACAAATCTTTTATCGTCTTCTTCTTTTTGTTTCGTTTCATTCATCATTCATTTTGTACGTGTTTTAAAGCAAATTGAGTTGCTACCCATCAATTGAAAGATATGAGAGAACATTTGGGTGTGTATGAGTGTTTATATTGTTTTGCATGTTTATATAAGATTTAAAGTTTCCGTTTCCGGTTGTGTTTTGTGGTATTGTTAGGAAATGTCGAAAGTTTTATTTCAATGGTTAGATTATATGAAATTTGGATAGTTTTTCAACAGCATTTTAATATTTATTACAATTTATATGAAAAAAAAGCAATTCTAGAAAGCTAATAAAAAATAGTTTTTAAATGAATAGAGATTTAAAAATCAATATTTAAACATAATAAAACTCAATTAAATCTTCAGTCTTGTGCTGCTTATTCCGCTGAAAAACTTAAATGAGTTGTTGCGACTGTTAGCGTAACTCAGTAACACAAGTACCCATTCATTCATTGACTGAGCCGTTTGGAGATTGGAACGTAAAACTTAATTTGGAAAATTCAGTCATACGTACATATGTATGTGAGTGTTGAATAAGATAAACACTATTACTGGAGCTAAAAAAGAATGGAATTTCTATAAATTACGCTTAGATAACATCAACAGCTTAAGCAGTGACCGTAGTCTATTAAGTAGTGTGTTGACTTACGAAACTCAGCTCTGACAACTTTAAAAACAGAAATTTGAAAAAAAAATATTTCTATCCGAGTATTTAGCAGTCTTCTAGCAAATGCTTTAAGATTAATTAATTTAATTAATTAATTAATTTAGATTTGCTATGAAAATGCTTCTCAAATCTGTCATTCAGAGTTGTAGGTCTCGCCACTCGAGAATAAAAATTAATACTCACAACAAGTGTGGTATGGTAATATGCATCAAATAAGGCCAACGTGAATTTGTCCGCAAAAAAATTCTTAGTCAGTGTTTCTTGTGGTATACAACGTGGTTTTAAATTTGGGGCAGTATATTCAACAATTCAGGAGTGTCAAGAAGTGATGTATCGAACTTGCAGAATTCTCAAATTTGAAACCGGCGTGTCACGATAAATTCAACTGAGTATTTGAAATTTTAACGCAGTGTCAACCCTCATTCAGCAAAACTTAACAAAACCAATAAATGTCAGTGAAGAACCCTACTCATTAATTGGTCAATGACGATGAAAGGGGCTATATTTTCTTCAAACCTACTGCGAAGATAGTAAGCCAGAATGTCTTAGCATGACAAGAGACACAGAGGACGTCTTCATATGCCAGGAATCGACAAATTGAGTTCGCAGTCTGATAGAAGTGGAAATAAATGAAAATATTGGAATAAATTGTTATTATTGGATTAAAATTGTTACGGCCCTATGCCCTACATACTCATAAAAGCAGTGTGTGACCTGCAAATAAGATCCAAGTACGTCACACTTTTTGATTTGGACTTTAAGCGGCAAACATTTATGTTTTAAAAGCACTGTCTAGTAACTTTCGAAATATATTTTTAAGTTTGTTGATAAGTTTTATGTTTTTGGTTTTACCAAATCACTCTTCATGATTTCTATTAGCGATAATGAAGAGCTCAAAAGTAAGTTTCTTTAGGTTTCTTTGGATTTAGAATATTGCGGAAACAAAATCTAACATCGCATATTGAAACGAGAATTATTTCAAGACTAAATTGATTAGAATAGAAAAAAGAAAAATACTGAAATAGCCAACTAATATTAAAAAAAAACATAGCCAATTTATTAAAGAATTCATATTTACATTGCAAAGAATTTAATGATTAATTAATTCATATACAAATTAATTTATGTTATGTCTCTTATCTTCCCTACCCTACCCTCTTCCCCGTATCTGTATTCTAAACACATTTTTCCAGCAGCTGAATACAACGTTATGGTGATTTAACATTGAACGTTCCCAAAAAAAAAAAAAAACAAAGAAAATTCTCTCGCTCTCTGTTTAATTTTTTATGTTTTCGAATAAAACAACAAAGACAACAACAACAAATAAACGAAATTAATTATAATTAAAAAATATAAAAACAAAAAACAAATAAAATTAGAGAGACACTGGAAATCGCGTGTTACGTTATTGATTTCATTGAGTCGAATTGAATCGTTTCGTTTCAAAGTGAACGGACGTATCGCGTTAGAAACAATATTCTGTAAGCGAAAGCCAAGTTTTGTTGTTGAGTTCTATTCTATTTTGACCACAACGCTTAAGTTGTGTCAAGGAGAGGAGAGTACCTGAGTGTTTGTGTGAGAGCGTGTAATAAATCGGTTATAAAATAACATTAAAACGAAATAAAAAAAAAACCAAACCAACCCTCCCTTGAAATACTCGTTCATAGTTTAACGGAAAAAAAAAATACCAGAAAAGAAGAATTAAAAAAAGGATATTGTTAAGTAATCAACAACACAACAAAAACAACAACAAGAACAAATAAATACTTGCTTACATACTAACAAACTAAAAACAATGTCACCATTTATGGAAAGAACACTGCTGTTGGTTGCCGTTTTGGCCTGCCTGCAAGGTGAGTACATATTTATGTATGTATGTATTTATAAAATAAAACAACAACAACAGCCACAATTATCATAATAAATATAAAAATAAAATCGTGCTTACAAAAAAGGGAAAGTAATAAATAGGAAGAACATTTAAATTAATTAAAATATGGAAGTTTTATAGTAAAATACAACACATTCTATTTGGATAAATTAGAAATACGAGGGTGGATTTAATATTTTTATAAATAAGGGCTTATAATAAGGGCTCTCAATCTATATAGGGGTATTCCTATAATGTTTCCCGAATTCTGTTGCCCTAACAAACTTCAGAATGCAGTGCCTTGCCAGTAAAGAAAGCTTTCCCCCAGCACTTGATAAGAACCCAGGTATTCCTTCCATATACAGTACCGTGCAAAATAATAGCAGTGTAGAGTTTTATGTTAGACATTGCCTATTATTGCAAAAATTATTAAAGAATTATTTTAAACTATTTTGTAAATTCATTATTTATTATGTTGCGTATTCATTTACGTTTCTATTTTTTTTTTGTAAAACATTTTTAAAAAATGTGAAAATGGAAAATTTAAAACTTATAGGAAAATATGATTGCAAAAAAATAGCAGTTTTTTTAGAATTTCAAAAATTTAGAAAAAAAATGTAAATTATTGTTTAAAATTAATACTTTATGGAATATTCTCTATTCTTAATTGCTGCATTGCATCGACGACCCATGGAGTTAACCAATTTTTGGCATCTTTCTAGCGGAATAACTCACCACGATGATTCCACCACATTCCATAATTCCTGCTAGTTTTTCGGTTTTGCTGTAAAAACGTCTTCCTTTATGTCGGTCCACAAACTTTCAATAGGATTAAGATCCGGTGACTGAGCAGCCCAATCCATAACATTAATGCCATTGCTAGTAAACCACGATTTAGCTGCTCTGCTTGTATGTTTCGGGTCGTTCACATTTTGGAAAACCCATTTTAATGGCATATTCCAATCGGCGTATGGTTTCTAACATTTTCAAAAATATGAACGTATAGATTGGGCATCCATAGTTTCCTTTATCCAAAATAAAGGACCAGTGTCGTAATAGGAAAAACAATCCCATACATTTATTTTCGCACCTCTATGTTTTACATTAGTTAAAACATTACGTGGTTCAAATGCTGTATTAGGCTTACGTCTAACGTACTGACGGCGACCTTTTGAGCCAAACAGAACAACTTTAGTCTCATCAGACCATAAAATATTACGCTACTTAGATGGAGGCCAATCACGATGCTCTCGGGCAAATTTTAGTCTTTTTACAACATGTCGTTTTTTCAAAAGCGGGACTTTACGGGAAGTTCTTGTTGATAGATTATTGTTAAGTAAAACCCTTCTTATCGTACAAGTATGAACATCAAGATTTAGTTTTTGTTTCAACTCTGGGGCTGACGTTTTGGGCTCATCTCTTACAGTTCGCAAAATTATTTTAACCTCAAATTGGCTAATTTTGCTCTTTCTTCCCCGTGTTTCTGCTTTGTACGACTTTGTATGATTTTTGGCGTTAGATATCATTTTAGCTGGACAACCAACAAGATCTTGAATAAATTTGTAGTGTAGAAACTATGTAATGTGGTGGAATCATCGTGGCGAGTTATTCCGCTAGAAAGATGCCAAAAATTGGAGTTAACCAATTGGGTCGTCGATGCAATGCAGTAATCAAGAATAGAGAATATTCCATAAAGTATTAATTTTAAACAATTATTTAAATTTTTTCCTAAATTTTTGAAATTCTAAAAAACTGCTATTTTTTGCAATCATATTTTCCCTATAAGTTTTAAATTTTCCATTTTCACATTTTGTAAAAATGTTTTACAAAAAATAGAAACGTAAATAAATACGCAACATAATAAATAATGAATTTACAAAATAGTTTAAAACAATTCTTTAATAATTTTTACAATAATAGGCAATGTCTAACATAAAACTCTTCACTGCTATTATTTTGCACGTTACTGTATTTAAGCGATCCCTATGCTATGTAAGCGTTCTCTGGGACAGAAGTGTCCGGTCAGAAGGCAGACAACTTCTGAAGAGTCTGATGCATGACTTACACCTCTTTCCATTGACATGAGACTGCAGTGCCCACTCAGAAGACTGAATTCTATCCTCAGACTACTTTTGGATAGTCTGATGTATGACTTTAATCTCTTTCCATCGCTATACGATCAGAAGGCTGATTACTATGTTTCCCAGGTTAATTCTGAATAGTTTGATGCATGACTTAAATCTCTTACCAGCGTCAAAAAACCTGCGTTGTCCGATCAGAAGGTCTTACACTTTTTTGTCATAAAAAGAGAGTCCTTACCTCTCTCCATCTTCCTTTTCGTTAAGCATAATCTTCCAAAACGCTACACAAAAAGTATTTGGCCTTATTAGAGGCGTGTAAGGTCTTCTCTTTGAAGCCTTGGATCCAGCAAAGAATGACACCATTTCCCCTAGTTAGATGATTCCGTTTGTCTAAACAGTCCTGTACTTATTTCGAGTCAGTCTCATAGGAGTTGAATGGTCTGATGGCGGCATGAATGTCAGATAATACTGCTATGCTATCTTACGTTCTTTGAGCTTCCTGTGCAAGATGAATTAAGAAAATGTATCCTACGAGAGGGAAAACTATCACTTATGTTACAATATCTGTCCTTCACTCTCCTGGAAGCCACAGATTGAATACTGTCCTAGAAGAATATGTAGCCCCCAATTGTTCTCATATACTATTGGGGTTATTTTGTAATCTAAAAAAAATTTATGAATTTTAAAATATTCAATCCATTCGAGGAGTGATTCAATTTGCATTAGTGGTTTTAAAAATTATGCCTTGATTTATGAATATGAAGTGATTAGTAATGTATGGAATTGAATGTTAGAAAAAATGTCATGAGTTTTATATAAAACATTTAATCCATGTTTAATGTTTTCGAGAAGTGATTCAATTTGCTTTTGCGGTCTTACGAATTTTGCCTTGAGGATAAAGATATTAAAAAAAAGATTTTTTCTTTATAAAAGTTAATATTCATAACTAACAACATAACTAACATTACTAATATATGATTAGTAATGTGATTATCATACGGAAACCGCCAGAAGTCTGGAATGTTAAAAAAAACTGTTGAATTTGACATTGAAAGGCTAATCCATGTTTACTTTGTCTCCTTTAAGCTGCATAAACATTGTCAAGGCGGTTCTTTGTCAACCCAAAACTAACACCATTCCTATTTTATGCAAGAAAAAATGCATGAAGTAGAACCACTGTGCAAGGTTCTAGCTAATGATAACCGGGAAAAAGAAAGTGTATCTAAAAAAGCATATTTTAAGGCGATAAATCATTTTAGGGTTACCGAATTGCGTTATTTAACTAAAACTATAGGATGTAAATAGTCGTAAATGTAGAATAAGTCTTGTTTTTATTAATTTGCAGTTACAACTGCTTTATTGTGCTATGACTGCAATAGCGAATACGATCGTCGGTGTGGTGATCCTTTTGATGACTATTCAATAGGTCAAGTTAATTGCAGCAAACAGGAGCCACGTGAACATCTTAAGGACAAGTATAGTAAACCAATTCTGTGCCGTAAAACTGTACAAAAGGGTAAGGATATACATTCTTAATAATATTAACTTAATTGATATACAACATGTATTATAATTGAAATATTTCCTAGTTTATGGTAAGGTACGCATTGTACGAGGCTGCGGCTATATACCCGATGAACGTACCGATAACAATGAATGCCTGAAACGTTCAGGCACTCATGATGTACAGGCCTTGTATTGTGCCTGCACCAATGATTTATGCAATCATGCTGCATCAACACTAAACAACAATAACAATTATTTGATTCACTTAATGCCCTATACATTAGCTGCCCTATTCATAATGTTCTCATGTCAACGTATCAATTTTCATTTAAAACAATATTCATAAATATTAGAAAATATAACAAAGAACCTCCTCTAAATAAAAAAATAAAACAAAAGAAATTATTTAAAATACAAATAATAAAAAAAGAAATAAAAAACAAAATCATTTAAAATTCGAAACAGAAAAATTAGTAAAAAAAAAAAAATAAAAGCAGAAAACAAAAAAACGTAAAACATGATGATAAAAACACTGAAAGGAAATTGTAGTGGTGTGGGTATTGAAAGTAAAAAGAGGGATAAATAATTAAGCTAAATTATATATATAAAAGAAAAAACAAAATATATAAAAAAAAACCAAACATTTACGCTTGACGATAACAAATTGAACAAAAAAAGAAAACTTTAATAAATAATAAGATATTGAATAATTGAAAGAGTCTATATATAAAAAACAACAAACTTTATTAAATGATAATAAAAAAAAAGAAAAATTTAGGTCTGAGTCTGGAATAATTTCGAACAGCTATTAAAAAATGTTTCTGACATACTTTTTTCTTTACGTTAATGTTTAGAACAATTATTTTCGATTAATTTTTTATGGGTTTTGTTTTATTTCGAAATTAAAAACTTTTTCTCCAAACCATACAATAGTAAAACTGCCTAAAGATTAATTTATAAATTTTAAGTATTAAATAAAGATAAGAAAACATTTTACATTAAAAGAAAAAAATATAACAAAACTATTAAATAACAATTATTTGGCTTTTTTTTGTATTTCTGTTTCGAATGTGTCGTAGAAGAATTTTTACCATACAGAACTAAAAAGTGGTTGTATAATTGAAAAATATAAGTTTTTCTTTAAATTATTTTTTCTTTTTTTTTATAAAAAAAAAAATTATTTTCTAGCAAAAAAAAAATTCTATACTTTAAGCAAATTTGGAAGAGTTTAAAATAAACTCATTGGACATATAAAATCAACTTAATGGCCGGCCTTTAGTACATATTCAAAAAAATCAACTCTCTCTCTCTGTCTCTCTATCCATATCTTGACCTTCACATTAACGACAGTTTTCAAAGGAAAAAAAAAATAATATACAACCAGCGACAAAGAAAACAACGTGCCCTTTTCATTTAAATTCTTATATAATGTAATAATAAATATTTTTTAAATATTTTTAAAATAATTCTTTAAAGCCTATAATAATTATTAAATAATTAATTAATTTTTCATAAATAAACTGCCAAAGAAAAACAATTGTCGCCATTTAATTAAATAAAAAAATTCTTTACTACTGCCAATATTAACAACTTAAATAAGAAGTTATTTTAAGTAAAATAATTAATTTAAAGGGTATTTAAACAATAAATCACTACGAATAGAATATTGTAGAATCTCATAGATTAAATACTATAAGAAAAATCAATTATTTGTTTGTCTAGGCAGCATAGAATCGTTTTTCTGAAAGAAAACACTGAAGTAATCACTGAAGGGTGTTATGAGAATATTCGATTCAATAATAAACATTCCTTTTTCAGAATCTAAAACGAATTGTGTTTTAGCTTATCAAATGTTTCCTCAAAGTCCATAAAACATAAACACAGTGGTAAATGGAATCCACCTTGCAAAACGGTTTTCCGAAGTCTATAATAAGGTCTAATTAGATTTTCAAACGCCATATAACAGATTCCACAATGACTCGTATACTGTTTATAGAGTCTGAAGAGAATTTCTCGAAATCTTTAATTCATACATAAAATAGTAAGCGCCATAAAACGATACGAATACTTTTTATATGGTCTGTAACAAATTGCTGAGCCTTGAATGTATATGTATGTACATTCCGATATTGAAAGGATAATGCTTAAAAAAGGCTTAAACGTTCTATAAATAGTTTAAACAAAAACTGGATATTTTAATTCATTTAAACTCCTCTAAATTTGCTTTAAAGTTTATGAAAAAGAAATTTTCTTTTTAAATAAATTATAATAGAAACAATAAATTGTGAAAAGTTTGTAAAAATAAACAAAAATCACGCATACCACACACTTATTAAAAGTAAATGGCAATAGCGTTAGTTTTTTTTAAGTTTAAAGTCCGTCTTTTGAAAGATTTTTTTCACTTAAAACTATACAAATTAATGCTATGAATCTAAATTGTCTAATTGTTTTCCCTAATGGATATCAAGAATTCTAAAACTATAGGATTAATTCCGTATTCTGGCATAGTGTATAGCCTTCAAACCGAATCTGACGTCCGAGTATTTTATGCCTCAGGGTTTGATTTGAAAACTATGAACATGTCCTAATTAAAGTTGATCTTTTGGCTTATGTAAGTCAAAACAAGTGATACTTTAAAATCTAGAGTTCCGCTACAATGAATACAAGCTAAATTCATACCAAAAATATGGTTTAAACCTTTGGTTTTGCTTTAAGAACGGCAGGATTGCTGATACTTTAGAATCGACTCTGTTCGGTGTTTAGCTATAAGCAATTATCACTTCTTCTAGTACAGGTTAATACTTAGAAAATATATTTTTCCTAATCTGGGCGTACATTTTTAAAATATTTAGAAATTTAATAATAAAATATTATCTTAAAAAATATGTTTTTAATTTTATCGCTCAAGCCATTTACGTTTTAATAATTATTTTTTTGTTTTTTTTTTTTGTGACTAAAATAGATTTTTATTAAATAAAAATAATAAAAAATACGTAAAAAATTAGCAACTAAAATTAAACTCACTTCATTTAAAATTTTCAATACTTTAAACAGATGATAAAAAAATACAAAAAAAAAATAATAAAAACAGAATCCCCCTTAAACCACAATAAAAATTATAAAAAAATAATAATTCTTTTCAACGTTAAAACTCTTTAAAATAAAACAAATAATTTAATAAAAAAAACACAATAAATTTTGAATTAAAACCACTATAAACAAGTCCACTTTAAAAAAAAAAAATAAATAATAAAAAAAAAATCAACAGACATACAAAAAAACACTATTTATTTAACAGAAATTCTAATTCATCGAACTTAAATTTCTATGAAATACCGCAAAGAAAACAAAAGATAAAATATATTATAAATAAATTAATAAATCAACTAAAGAAAATTTATAAAGAAATAGTATATATAAATATATATATAATATATGAAAATAGAAATTGATAAAATAAAATAAAAAAAATCTTCCTATAATACCATACAAACATGCAGAAATTCAATACATAAAAAAAAACAAATTATACATATTTAAATGTGTCATAGAGTATTAGAACGATATGATATATATACATGCATACAATTTATATATACATACAAAATATCTATTAAAAATAATTGCATTTTTATTTATATTCGTTTCTTTTTCAATCCTATATCCTTATTTATTATTTATCTCTCATAGTAAAATATAGCAAACGCTGTTATAGTTGAAAACAAATATGATTTTTTGGTGGAAAAAAAAGATAAGATTTAAAAGTGCAATTATAAGTAGTATTTTAAAATTTAATTTTAAAGTAATTGGAATATTTTCTTTATAGTTTTAACATATAATTTATTTGTTTAATTTCAAGAAAATAAATGCAATATTTTAAAAACAAAATTATGTATTAAAGAAACAGTATTTTGTAAACAAAAACTCATTTAAAAGAAATACTCTGCTCTAAACTGCTCTTAAATAAAAAATAATAATAAAAAAGTTTAATTTAAAAAAGTTCGCTGATAATTCTGCTTTTTAAAAAATAATTTCAATTGTTCTTTACTTTTTTATACATTTAAAGTTATTGTGGTAACTCTGTTACTATTTTAAATAACATGCGAAATTTTCAAAAATAAATTTATTTGCAACAAATTAAAAAAAAAAAAATTCTAAAAACGATAGTTTTTGAAAAGAAAAAATCTTTTTAAATAAAATATAATAATTTTTTATAATTAAAATTTACATTTTAATAA